>JAUMJL010000019.1:0-2679561 GCA_033558185.1 Dromococcyx pavoninus | reverse complement strand
GCATTCTGTTAGCTTGTGACTCAGAGCTGGTAGTGATATCATATGCATCTCCTTTGATGTGCTAGACAATGTAATTCCTTAGGAATGAGAAATACACTAGACTTGTATTCACCAAGAGAATTTACCAGCTATCTGAACACCATATAATATAAACTCAACTTCTTCCTGCAGCCAGGATCTGAATTGGAAAATTGAAGGAATACATTTCAGAGGTACTAAGTCTAGAAATATGTGCTATTATGCTTATGTTAAGAGGTGTAAGTCAGAATTAATCATAAATATATTTGTGTGTGAATTCTGGTTTTCTGCTACTCCGTGTGAGCAAACAGGCTGAGTATCTCCCTGAATCCCACACTGTAAGGAATGCTCTTGCTGCTTGGATAATACTTTTCTTCGCATACAGCTGGTACGACACCGACTTTTGGCTTTGTCTTGCAATATCTTTGTGCTGGCTGTGTCAGTTCAAACCCTCCCGGTATTTGTTTCCTTGTTTGCCTGCTCTTTCACCATTAGCATCTGGCTTTTGTTCTCCTTCTGAGCTTGCACGGGATTGTTAGTCTTGGACTATAACCATGAGATCAGTACTCAAAGTGAAATGAGCACTGTCCGCAATGTATCTTGGGGGCAAAGTGTTCACATTCTGGGTTTTGGCTATGTCAAATTATTTTTCATCTGACTTAATGATCTTTGAAAGCTCACACTGTGTCAGGCAGTCACCAAAACGAGTGCAGAAGGGACAACGTGCTAGGGACAGAGCAACAAACTGTCAGACCTGTTCAGGCAGCTTTGGAGCAGCCTAATTATTCTCCAGTGTAACACAGAGTTGCTTCAGTGAAAGACAGCATGTGTTCCTGTCACTCTTAGCAAAGAAAGATCTTGAAGAAGTAGTCTGAAAATAAACATTACCAAAACAAGCATTGGTTGTAGTGAGGGCTGATTTCTTGACGCAGACAACAAGTTTCTCAAAGCTAAGGGCATGCATAAACATCTAATGTTGGAGGGAAAGGGTTGCTTTTGATAAATAAAAATGTTATTAAATATTTAATATTTTTTTTTATGAGAGAAGGATCTTAATGAAATGCTAAGAGTATGGCTGGCTGTCTCATCATAGAATTTTGCTCATGACTAACTGAACTCTAGCTAAAACCCAGTTCCTAAATTTTTTTCCATATTACTGTTTTATTTAATTAGAGTGAGTTCAGAAAACAGAAGCATGATTGGAGAACTAGGGAAATTGCTTCTATGAAGATTGGAAAAATTAAAATTTATAGCCTTGTGCACAGGTATATTGAGGGTAGGGGAGAATTATTCCTGAAGTACTAAGGGCAGCAAAATGTTCTTGGTCTTAAAAATGGCTGAAAATGGCTTGAAAATGGCTTAAAAATCTAGTCAGCTCCAAACCATGTTGGTTTAACAGCTGGGAGAGGTGCAGGTGTCTTGTCTATGGAATTTGAGTATTGATGCACGTCAAGAGGCATCTGAAAATTAATTTCTCATCACCCACAAACTGCTCTGTGTGGAGGAATATCTGTTTATCTAAGCTGTAAGCATGGAGAGTGTAGAGGCTGTGGTAGGCCCTGCAAAGCTACTAAAGAAAAGATTTGATCCCTGCAATAACAAAACATAATTAAAAAGGGCAACTAAAATTCTGTTGAAGGTTGTGTCCTGTATTTTGTTGCTTCCCTCATTCTGATATCTACAAGAACCTCGTGATTAGAGGGACATTATGATGCTTCCTTGTGTGAGAACTGTAACTTTCCTTTTACTTACTTAAGCCATAACAAGGCATTGTAAGCTCATCACTCCCTTCAGGGTTTGATTTTATACTGCTGTTGCTTTCCAGAGTGCTGGAACAGCAAAACTGCTGGAGCAGAAAATTTTTCATTGTATTGCACAGATCCTAAAATATCACTGTAGGTTCCTACATTGGGATAGGGCTGTAAGCCAAGAAAAACTGCATGAGAAGCTGAGAAACATCAAGTTATGCTGTTTCTTTCAACTTTTTCTCCATATACTTTTTTCTCTCCGTCTTTTTGAAAGAATGAGAGTTAAACTCAAAAAATCTTTAAATTTCCTGAACTATTAGTACACTGCCTGACTTATACCTTTGATGAGGTAATTAAAACCTTTAGAAGCCTCTGAGATTCCCAATAGAGTGAAAGCTCTGAATAAAAAATAAAAAAGTGAAAAAAGCTCCTTTTCCTTTCTGTGTGGGCATTATATGTATTTATGTCCCAGTATCCTTGTTCTCTTTGTTACTTCTCCTAAATTTTCTCAGCAATAAAGCCTTTCACTCTGGTGAATTTCAGGCCTGCAATGCAAAAAAAAATGTATATATCTTCAGTGTACAGAAGCAAGAAGAGATCTGGCCCTGAAAGGTTTATTTTGAAGTATAGCTGGAACTAGTTTTAACCCCAAAATTATCACCCATAAAAATTAATCAAGTTGTGTAATATGTAAAACTAGATCCCATAAAAAAGGGTTTACTCAGGAAAGGAAGTTCTGAAATGTTGTTGAAAGGAATGTAAATCACAAAATCACAGAATGGTTGAAGCGGGTCCCATGCTTCTGCTCAAGCAGGACCACATAGAACTGGTTGCCCAGCCCTTTGTGCAGATGCCTTTTGGATAGCTCCAAAGAGGCAGGTTCTAAAGCCTCTCTGGGCAACCTGTGCCTAACGGTAAAAAAGGTGTTTTCTGGTGTTTAGAGGCAACCTTCTCCACCAAGTTAGTGCCCATTGCCTCTGGCCACCACTGGAAAGAGCCTGACTCTGTCCTCCACACACCCTTCTTTTGATGTACATCAGTGAGATTCCCCTGAGCCTTCTCTTCTCCAGGCTGAACAGTCCCATCTCTCTCAATCTTTCCTCACAGGAGAGATGTTCCAGCCCCTTGCACTTCTTTGGGGCTCTTTGCTGGACTCCCTCCAGTATGCCCATGTCTCCCTTGAACTGGGAATGGGGCACAGTAATCCAGGTGTGGCCTCATCTAATGAGGCATTTTTTTTCTTGTCATAAACAAAAAAATAAACAATTACATACTTCAGAAGCTGATAATAAATCAAACAATAATATAAAAGCCAGTCCTATGGACTAATTCTGAATACTGCAAAATTCGGAATGGTAGCCAGATGTTGCAGATGTGTAGCCAAATCTGTGCATGTTATATATATATTTTATCTTACATACTGTCCATGTCTTATTATATACACCTAAGGGTGTGGGTATATATATATATACACACCTCTAAGGGACAAGCCTCTGATAACAAGGTTTTTAAAGTCATGTTTCTTGAATGTTCTGCAGCCATGTGATATGGATTAATTTATTGTAGCTCATCTTTATAGGACAGATACACTCATCTTTTAACAATTACATCAAATGTAGAAATACGTCAGCTACTTCAACCTTCATTTATAATACTTTGCTGTTGCTATGGAAAAATACAGTGCTTCACCTTTCTAAGAGCCAGGGAAAGAACTACAACATTTAGTGTATATGGGTTATTTTATATTAGAGAAAGACACCTGAATTATCAGAAAAGAGCTGCACAGTAACTATGTTCTTATGATCAGGTTTAATAATACATCATTTTTTTTGTTTTAGTTGATATAACCATTGTTGACCTGTAGGGAGCCAGACACACCACTTTTGAAATAGTGGCACAGGATAGGATGAGGATTTTATATTGATGATGGTTGGTTTGGTAGATTGAGATGATGAATATTCCTGTTGGTTACTAGAATAATAGTTTTTACTCCTAGCATACATAGTCTGGGGGTCTTTTTCTCATTCATCACAGCAGAAAATACCTGTCCCTTTTGGTAGGAACTCATCTGAAGTCATGTACCTGCACAGTCCATAAAAACATAGCTTCTTAGATGTACGGGCAAGTGTGAGCAGATATAGTCATAATTTGACTAACGGGAAATGACTAAATAAGGAGCTGTGAATGCTGCTGCTGTGTTCCAGCTTTTCCACCAGCTTAATCTACAGGCCTCCCATTCTTTTTTTTGCATTAATAAAATAGTTTATAAAGTTGTCCACTTGCTTCAATGTATAATTACAAAAATAATAGTGAAAGAAGAAAAGCAGCAGGGCAGACACTGCTGTTACTGTATTCTTTCCAAATGTGAAGGGACTGAAGAAGAGGAGGGTCATGCAGGAAAAAAGTTATATTTTGTTATAAGCAGGAAAAGGATGTTGTGCGTGTAATGTTAGTCAGAAGAAGATGGGTCAAACATTTACATGGATAACACTTCAAAAGAAGGAGTGGGAATTAAAGATTTGCAGATGGAACGCTTGAGCTGTCTTTAAAATACACTTTGCACTTGTGTTCAGGTAGTTCAATGGCCAGAGAAACAACAACTGTTTAATGTTAGACCCAACCTACAGTAAGGTTTTCTGGGGCCAGTTTACTTTTACTGGTGATTCTCTGCTGGTAGGATTAAGAGCTTTATGATAGCACATCTATGTTATAGCTCATAAAGTAGTTGGGCTAGGGCACTTCCATTATACTTCACTTCTCCTGCAAGATCAAGTATGATTTAATGTAAAAAGAAAACCAGGTCTGTAGGCTGAAGACATAGTAACATAATTTAAAGGTAATTTTGTGGATTTTGCAGTAAAACAAACCAGAATTTCATTACTTGATATTACTAAATATAATTTAACTTTGTTTAGGAAAGAGAAAGCTTCTCTGTAATGCTTCGCTAAAGCTTAATAAATTAAAATGCTACTGTTACTCCCATGGCCATGCCATTTCATTTACAATCTACATGCACGCCAGCTATTTTAGGCATAATTGTGTAACGTGCTGTATCAATTAATTTTATAGAAAAATGAAGCTACCTTTAGCTGTTATGTCATGGGGGAGGTTGGTAATGGTTGTCTTGTGGAATTCTTTTCAATTTGTGTTTTCAGATCAGTAATGGCAGCAGTCCTTTGATTTAGATCAAAGCAAGAACAAAAGCTTCTTAGGAGCAAGTGAGAGTCAGAAGGTGAAAAGGAGAGTAATGAAAGGAATAAATGAAAATAATAAAATCCCATAGCCTGGGACAAGACTACGAAAAGGAGGAAATCAACTTTATACAGCTATAGCTGCAGTATTATTTTAGTGTAATTTACTTCTAAGTATGAGACCAAAAATTCAAAAGCTTGAGTATCATATTTTCTCCCTTGATTACAAACCAGTGTATCTTATCTTGCATGTACAGGTGTTGAATTTTTTCTTTCCTAGCCTATATTCACTTACAGTCATTAGAGATCTAGAGCACTTAGTGTAAGTAAGATGATATATGAAGCCTGACAAATTTAATCTTGGATAATTACACCCTACCCAGCTCTTCTATCTACAGAAAGTTTCCCTGCAATTTTGGTTGGAAAAGTAATTTGCTAGTGCAATATTGGGCTCTTCAGTAGCTGCAGCACTGGTGAGACTAACGAAATGATTCCATACATTGCTCTCATTTTTCTAAGCATTTTGTGAAAATGGCATGATTCTGTGATTAGCTGCAGCAGTCTACACAGGAGGTGTTGCATTCAAAGAAATACAGGTTCTTTTACCTTGAGAATAACTCTTGAATGGATCTGCTTAAATTAATTGCTGCTCCTGATCCTTGAAAGGCTTTCTGCTGGACATTGTTTTCTTCTGCAGATCTAAGAATCTGTGTAGAAAAGTAGAGATTATTGCCTGTGGACAGATTTCTTACTGGTTTATTAATGGGAAGATTAAGTTCGTTATCTGCCAGATAACTTTCCTAATAAGCTTAGATCTGGCACGAACAAGGAGCTGAAGATTAGCAGTTCATCTGACCTGTATGTAGGTGCCCTTGATGTGTTTATTTGACAATTTCTTTCTCTTTTGGATGGCAGATATTTCCCTCTAGGAAAAGAGAGTATGAAAAGAAGGGCAGCTAATTAATATTTCCAAATTTTGTTTCTATTTCTAACTCATCAGCAGTTTCCTTTTTCAGCTATAATGGGGGAAAATATCAAATAGAGCCTAATGAACTATTACTGCTGGCCAATTAAGACTTCACCCTCCCCTCTAAGTTAGCTACAACACTGGGCAGATTTCTTCACTTAGGGAAGCAGTATAATTCAAGTCAATAATAATATACCCTTGCCCTGAAAACCATCCAATTTTGATCAGCCCCATTTTACATTAGACAACAGCACTGAAGAGAATTGAAAATCATTATAACTGTGGAGAGATTTCTCTTTGATAAAAGGCTGAGAAGAATGCTGCTGTTTATAAGCAGATGTTAAAATCAAAATATAGTGGAAAGACATAAAGCATTTCCACGTGTTTAGGATCAGGTAGGCATTTGTATTTCTCTGCTATCATGTACAAAAGTTAGAAGAAATTGAAAAGAGGAAGAGTTTATATATTACAATGAAAAAATTCTTGTAAACATTAAAATAAGAAGAAAATAAAACCAAATTCCTTATGAAAACTAGAGCAATTAAAATAAAAATACACACTTCATTTTACTATGTTAATTACAGTGACAGTTTTTAGTTAAAAACTAGAGTTTACTGGGGTTAAACTACATTACTGATGTATATAAAAGAAGTATGATAATACCAGATAATTTTGAAAGAACTGTGTAATTATAGGGAAATTTTATACTCTAATTTTATACTCTAACCACAGAATTATTATTTAGCTATTTTTAGGATTTCAAAATGGGTTATTCCTTAATTGTCAAATTCATAGCATCCTACATGTTACTTTCAAATTTCTGCTGCTTCTTCTGATGTGTTAAATTAGGTGGAATATTGCTTGTTTTCAACTGGCAGATCTTCTCTGCTTTTAGTCAACTTTGAAATTATTAAAATTTGGTTTCCCATATCTCAAGGTTTTTAAGTAATACTCAGCATTACTATTTAATATAATAGTTAGTAATATAATTTAATATGATACTTAGTAATACTGAGTATTTTTTCTTTTATTCCAGGTAGTAGGGGAAAATTATGGGTATTCTACAAGCACACGGCAATCAGATCTAAAAATCTACTCAGTATGTAGTATATTTTTTTTTATATTCCTTGGACTATGTGCATAAATTTTTCTATTTAAAATGGTTGGAGTAGCCAGTAATTAATTGAGATTGCTCACGGGAAGAAGTAAGGACTCCAAAATGAGATTGTTCTTTCAGAGCCTGCATCGCCAGCCGAGCGAGGAAGGGGATTGTCCCACTCTGCTCTGCACTGGGGCGGCCCCACCTCGAGCACTTGGGGGCACTTTGGGGCACCACAGCATAAAAAGGACATCAAACCACTGGAGAGTGTCCAGAGGAGGCCACAAGGCTGGGGAAGGCTCTTCAGGGGAAGGCGTGTGAGGAGCGGTTGAAGTCCCTTGGTCTGTTCAGCTGGAGAAGATGAGACTGAGAGGGGATCTCAGAGCTGTTGGCTGCCTTCTCCCAAGGGAGGGAGAGGAAAGAGGGGCTGAGCTCTGCTCTCTGGTGACCTGTGACAGGACCTGAGGGAATGGCAGGAAGATGTGCCAGGGCAGGGTTAGATTGGATATCAGGAAGAGGTTCTTCCCCCAGCGAGTGGTGGAGCACTGGAACAGCTCCCCAGAGAAGCAGTCCCGGCACCCACTCTGCCAGCATTCCAGAAGCATTTGGTCACTGCCCTCAGCCACACAGGGTGAGTGTTGGGAGTGTCCTGTGTAGGGACAGGTGTTGGACTCAATGGTCCTTGTGGGTCCCTTCCAGCTCGGGTAATTCTGTGATAGTTTTAGCAGATCAATGCTGTCCAGTTCAGAACTCACTGGGAGTCCATGCTTTTAGAGAAGAGAGAACTCCTCTAGTGCTCCAACTCAGGTTTGTCTTGTCTACTTACTTAGGAGAGAAAAACTTGTACTTCCTTTTATGCTTGCACAGGTGATCACTGGGGTAAGGCACTGGCAGGAGCAGGCCCACAGCCATGATCTCCTTCACTCCATTCTTTGAGGAATGCTGTGCCTTACTCCGCATCTGCACCCACCCAGCCTTACATTGCAGCCTACAGAGAGATGTGCACAAGAATACAGTGTTAGGATGACCTGTGTTTATTGCTGAAACAGGAGTGTTCTGCGTTGAGTTCAATACTTACATGTTTATTCTTTGCAATAATTAATGGTTCAGTAAACTCCCACAGAGTGATAGCACCTGAGTTTCAGGCAGACAATGAAGCTTCTGTTACAAATCTTTGTGGAGAAGAATTTACAGCCAGTGGAAGATGTTCTGTTTAGATGGGGTAGCTTTGTAACAATGCTAGCACTTTTTTTTTCCTATGCAGCCTTCTGAAGAATCACAAGAAGGTTTATTATGAAGTCTCCACCAGAATGCATTGTCGAAAATGAAAGCAGGAATTGGGGAAAGACAATGAGCCAGAGCAAGCTGGATATTGCAAACTGTCAGCCCTGGTTTCAGCACTTCATGTAAAGAATGGTGTTTTCTTTTGTATCCTGGGGGTGGCATTGATGAAAAATCCCTTTCCTTTGAAGAGCTTTTGAAATTTGCCTGTAGTGTCAACACAGGCACCCCATAAGGATGTGTCACAGAAATATTTATTTTGAAATAATTTAACGAAATACAAATTGAGGGAGAGAAATTACACTTGACTATGAATTTGGGAAGAGATATGAATACAAAGAGGTGTCGTATATAACTGAATTTTATTATCTCCTTGTTCAAGATTGATTTAATTTTCAAATGCTTTGAGGCATGGAATCTACTCTCTTCCAGAAGAATTCCCCTCTGTAAGTGACACTGTTGTTTGAAACACATTGCGTTGTGTGTTAAAGGAAACATTTCATGCATCACGTTTTTCCTTTCCACATAGTTTCTTACCCTCACTGCTTTACTTGATAGAGCTAAGACTTGGAGATTCAAAAAGTCTGTGTGTAGTTCCCCTAACTTAAAGAACCATAAAGAGAAACAGGAAAAATCTACCCCTTTTTTAAAGGAAGTGAGCTTTGATGTTGGTAATCAGTTATATTATTCAATTGGATGTTCTCATGTTAATTTCTTTAAAAATAATTGTGACTCATCTGCTGCACTTATGGAATTGACCCCTAAAACTCCTCAAACTGTAAACTCTGGCTCTTTCATTTTTCAGAAGACATCCAGGTCTCTTTTCTTGTGTGAAAGCAGGAGATAAAGCACTGGTTATGGCTGACACCACTTCTTGCTGGGTGGCTTTCTGCATGTGGGTTGGCACATTCAGTGGTGGAGTAGAAGGGACTCTGTTCCCAAGAGTGGACAACTAAAGAAGTCGAGGTAGACTGTGCCTACTGAATAGAAGGAGAATTTATACTGAGAAATTTTTCTATTTTAATAATTTCCGTGATAGCATTTATTAACAATAAATAAGACCTCTTTCACGGTTATAATTGTTTGCATTACATGAGGATTATTGCTTCTGTAATGTCTGTAAAACTACATGGGTCAAACTTTCCATACTGTGAACTAAGCCCTGAAATACTCTGAACATTCAACCATGCTTCATCATTTGAGATAAAAGAAGAAAAATTATGAAAAGATAAAAACAAATAGGAATAAACACAGGGATAAAATAGAAGTGAGTGATGAGAATGAGTTAAGGTGAAAGTATCAGAGCCTTAAAAGATGAAGATGATATGGAATATCTAGAAATTGATGAGGAAAAAAATATTAATTGTCTTTGAAAAGAAAGACAGCTTAACCTGAAAATTCATCAAATAATTATTTTACAATATGAGGCAAAGATAGTGACATATTTGGAATGGGCAAATGTGGCATAATATTTGACTTGATTTATTTTTTTTGTGCTTTCCTCTTAGATATGATTTTATCTCTACGGGTTAATAAGGAAAGGAACTAACATTCAGCTTGAGATCATATTTAAATAGTTCAGTATTCATGACAAGTATTTAAATACCCAGAGGAGAAATATCAGAGAATATCGTTGCTTATATATTGCATAGATGTAGCCTAAAATTAAGTGAAGTACACACATAATTTTTCAAATGAACAAAAATATGCATTTTCTAGAGTCCTGGCTATGTGGAAAAAAAATGAGACTCCAATTAATTGTTGTAATTCAGTACAGAAAGCCTTTTGGCTGAATGGAGATTACATTTTCATTTCTCTATCTGTCAGTCCATAAACAATAGCTTATTAATGTCACAATTTGTTATTATGCTCATTTAAAATTATAATTTCTTTCTGGAAAATAATAAAAGTTTCTGAGCCTCTTGAGAGTTAGTAAAAATTCTTTCTAATGGAAAGAATTAAGCAACCTAAGATGAGTGGTAGATATCAAACATAATCTATGAGATTGCTTTTAGTGTTAGATTGTGTGTGTTTCTCTAGTAATGAGGATATCTATACTTTTTCCTTCTGAGATTTCACTTTAGATTAGTGCAAGGTATATCAGTGGACAGGATTAAGTTATATTTCAAGGATGGGAACAACAACAAGAATTTAGGCCTAAACTCAATCCTATTTCTGCATGTGCTGCATAAATTTCTTTAGAGCCTATACTTCACTCTGAGTATCCACTTGATTATTGCATTAATAAATGCAGGACAATTAGTTTTATCCACACTATCGAATAAATCAGCTGGGATCATAAGCCTCTCATCTTTTTCCCCTGATGCATAGTCTGGACAAGATCCTCCCAGGAGCTGTGGAAAATCCTTAATTCCCATTCATATATATCAGAGGTTGGGGTTCAGCACTTCTCAGTTCATGTCCTTAGACAGAAAAGCTCTGTTTTGTTTCTAAATCAATAAATTATACATTCTTCCTGGATACAGAAGAGGGGTTTGGGCAGTGTGTGTCTCCTTGACAGCACTGTACTTTTCTAGCTGGAGGCACCGATTATGCTGGTGTATATTTCTTTAATTTCCATTCTCATTTCCACTGAAGTTTCTAATTAGATTCTGGTGTTGCTTAAGAAGAGGAAGGGACAGTGTTTCTCTGCACGTTGTTCTTTCTAATGCAGAGGGCAGTAGTTTTCTGACAAGCAGCATTTAGCAGACGTGAACACTGATGTCTGTCTTTGGGAAACTGTCGTTTGTCAAACTGAATGAGATTTGTGCTAAGAGAAGCTGAGGAAGGGCTGTGAAGCTCGGGGGGGGGAATCACAAAGCCTAGATTCGGGAGTACTGGAGTGCAGAGTGCTGATAGCAGTGTGCTACCCAGTGCAAGTTTCCAGGGAGCATTTCTTCTTGGCACATACACAGCTAAGTCTCAAGCTCAACACAGATGTTCCTCCAGCACCTCTGAAGTGACGCTGCTCTCCGGATACAATGTCATATCCAGGGGTTTGTGGTCCACCTCAGCCTTCTGCGAGGACTCGCTACTGATGAAATCAAATGCTTAGAGAAGCATGAGATGCAGGGCTTTATCTAATATTTTGTCTCAGCTGGAGTGGCTGGTGAATCACTACAGCTCAGGACAAGCGCTGCTTTGCACCACTGCAACTTTCTTCAAAGCAAACTCTTGGTAAAATCCTCTAATTTCCCTCTGATTGTGAACCGGTGTGAAGACTGGAATGATTTTCCTGTTGGAAGAATGTTGACTCTCGAGTGGGAGTCAGAGGGACTGCAAACAGTGGGTATTGTTGTGATTATATTTGCATCTCTGAAGCTGCTTCATTTGCTGGGACTGATTGATTTTTCAGAAGGTAAAGTGGTCACTCGCAGTTTGTGCTGTTTGTAGATGTGGTGTCTGATCTGCTAAAATAGACTTAGAGAGCATCATACATAAAAGCTCTGAAATGAAAGGGCTTGAGGAGTGAGAATAACACTCAGACTAAATGGTTTGCTTCTGCTGGTTTTACTTTGTGATTAAAAACCCAGAAAGACACTAGCATAAGATTTGTATTTTACAGTGAATTTCCAAGTGTCTGTGGGTGGATGTTTATTAGAAAGACTGAGAACAGTGAACAGAATGCCTGTCTTGTTAATTGTCTTTGAAAACTGCTCACTGCTACAAAATTTGATAGATTAAGTGGATCTTAGTTCAGTTCATGTTTGTAACATGCTTTTCTCTTCTGATTTATGATGCAGTTAGTTTTGTTCTAGATCAGTATCTGTGTTTTAAAAATCCAGATAAATGCAAAACACTGTTACTACATGGTCAAATCTGCTCAACACTTTTCAAAAAAGGCATAGATGCCAGCATAAAATGTGGGCATTTAAAATATATATAATGGATATATGTTTTTAAATTCCTGTTTGCTTGCTCAGATTCCTGCTTGCTCTCTACAATATGGGTGATATCATTTCATCTACTGTCAAAGAGCAATTCACATTTATTTATTAAGATTTTTAATTCTATACAAAGTGAGGATTTTTTGATGTTATAGAAATAGACTATTTCAGTTCAGTTACTAATGAGATCTTTTGCTCTCAACTTTTCAACTTTTTAACAAAATTCTTTGTGTGGACTGCTGTAGTGAACAAAAACTATTCGCTCACTGAAGACCTTGCTCAAAAAATACTTGCTTTTGACAGTATGTTTGTACATGTGAACCCAAACCAATCCTTTTTGATGTCTAACTGCTTTCTGTCAGAATCACACAGCCAAGGAGAGCACTCCAGTTTTCTGAAACATTAACTTTTCATCATGGAATAGGATCTTTGATGGATGTAGATTCATATCATCACCTCATAAAATTGTTCAGCATGCTAATAAAATGTGAAATCTTTAACACAGCATTTTTATAGTTACTGAGGTATTGAAATAAATCATCCTTAAAAATGTATGTTGTAAGAATGTACAACATTTGCAGTGTGGCAATATAATGCTATGGGTGTTCCTATATAATGCATTGGTTATGGAATTGTAAAATTACTTTTTGAATTCTAAACAAATGAGGTTTTTTTTTTCTCTCATAGCAGTGCTCACGTTTGGGGGGGCTTATGCTCTGACAGTGTAGTATTTTTAACATCTAAAAGATCCCTTACTAGATATGTATTATCTTCAACTTTATAACACGTGGTAACAGATAGGAAAAAATATTCAACTGTAATATTGTTTTTTAGCAGATGTACAGTTACATCCCTTTCTTGAGTTTTTGCAGTATGATATTGCCATTAAATCTGTGGGCAAATGTTTCATAGAATTCCAACTATATTAAATCACCTTTTTAAAAAATCACCTTGGTAGAAATTATACAAATAAGAAGTTCAAGGCAATATATCAAATTAAGTATAACTTTTTGTTTAATGCACCCATTACTTCCACACATTTTCTCACATAATAATATAATAATTTCACTCAAAAATACCAAGCAACATAAAACCAATCTCTAAATGTAAAAAGATTAAACATTATAAAGTACGGTGGACATATTTACAACAACCACTGTGTGAATAGGTCTGTGGCTCGGGGGATTTCCAGTTCCCCTAAGGCTGATCTGTGTTACTTAACTCTTCTGTGTTTGGGTGCTGCCATTACCATTAAACAAGAATTCTGCCCCAAATGATTAAGGAATACTTTATAGGATATTGAGACCTAATGCATTTTTGTCTTCCTACTGAATGCAAGGGCAGGTTTACTGTTGATATACAAGGAGAACCATATTTGAATGGCCAGTGTTGATCCTGAAACCAAACTGCTCCTCCCCATCTACCCCATGGATGCAAGGCAGGAGCCATATGATGAACCAGATCCATTCTCATAGTTAGGCTCACTGATAACCTTAACATATTTGTCTTAATACCCCCAATATATTGACTTATTTTGAAAATACCACAGGAAGATAGGGCGGTGTGCTTGTCCCAATATTTGCCAATACAGGACAGAGAAGGCAGCTAAATGACAAGTCCTTAGTTGCTAACTACTAGTTGTTACAACTCCACTGATTTATTGAGAATGTAATGATGAATTATGGCAGTTTCTGCCAGCAGAGTGACTTTTCTAAGCCCAAACTGAGAGTCAATATCCCAAACAGGAGCAGAAATAAAGTGATCCACAAGAGCATCATGGACTGAGTAACTGGAGTGCTTCCATCCTTCCAGTTGACTTTTCTGTTCACAGAAGTGTAAAAGTATTTTCAGCTTCACAACTCCTCAATTTGTTTGTACTGTGAAAATGCAACAGCTTGTTTATTGTTTATTTTAATAGTCATTTATAATGACACATAAAATACTCTGTGTCTTGTATTCCAGGTAGTTTCAGTATTATTTTTAAAAAGAACAAATATAAAACAATAGTACATTTGCAGAAAAAAATCTTCTTTAATACAGCTACTGGAAGTGTTCTACCCAGTATGACTTCTTTGCCATGTGCAGTTATCTCTCGTGCAAAAATGGTCTTGCAATGGAACAATCAAAAAGGTGGATCACTCGCCGTGCTATGAGGGACAATCACCCTTCTTTATTTTACATAGCGAAGGAATTACAATGAAGAAAAGTTTGACTTGCTCTCACTCCTCTATGGGAAACAGAAGAATCCAGGCAATCTGCTTAGTTTTATTACAGTGTTCAATACTTGGGAGGACAGGGAACATGCTTTGGTCCTCTGTACTAGAGTAGGGACTGTGTTCTTCTACTTCATCAGTCCTCCACTTTCCTACAAGCAGAAAAGAGAGACCAGAATGAGGAGAAAGCTGGCTTCACTGGAGCCAGTGAGCTATTTCAGTTATAAGGACAAAATTGAATCAATACCACTTTTACTAGAAGAGAGTGAAACTTGCCTTTTTCCTCTCCTTTCATTACTTTGAAAGTGGTTTGGCACTGATCAATATCTTCCCTCCAGCTTCCTTACCTGAAACATTTGCTGCAGGGCAGCTTTCCTTCAAATCTTTTGTTTTGTTACCCAGCTGGAAGGGGAGGAAAACAGGGCAATCAGAACCGAAGCAAAGGATCAGAGCAGTAAAGTAGCAGCCCCAGGCTTAGAGGGAATCTATCTACCAAAGGCTTGGAAGGGAGAGATGGCAAAATGAAGGATTGATTTTGCATTTGTGTCGCAAGAATATCTGGCAAGTGGGAGCTATATGGAGAGATTATGTAAATATGCATGAGTAACTTTGTAAACATCAGTGGACTGCATAAATCAAAGCCTTTAAAAGCATGAACTTTGTGTCTCTTCCTTCATTGTGCATTGATTATGTTTTGAAGTATAACACCTCATACAGAAATTTTTCTCTTTCTTAAATATCATCAACTAATGTTGCAATGTATTTCTGACCCTGCTATTTCTCTGCTTTTCCTTTCACTAATATAACAGTTTCCAGAGCTTGATATTATCTTTCAAATGCTTATTTAGATATAATTTGCATACCTGATATATGAATCTCCCACAAGCTCAAAATCTTTTGGCTGTTTAGGACCACTGGTTCTTATGTGGCTTTCAATTCAATAGGCCATTAAGGTTAAGTAGGAATATTTGATCTGTAGTTTCTCTTATTGTGATGCAAAGTAAAGAGCAGTTTGCTTATCAATAAACATATTTGGCTGTAACATCAGCTTTGAGAGCAATGTAGAGTAATATGGTGCTGTGGCTAAAATTATAAAATAGGGAAGGGGAATATACTCTTTAAGAAGAGGTAGTTTTCTGTCTTAGAATATATCTGCTCTGTGCAGGTACAGAAAGACCATTTTTTTTTCTTTTTAATCTAATTTGGTTGGACAGAAGCCACCTCCAGTCCAGAAGTCATGTTAGTGCATTTGAGTTGATCTGTTCTGTCACACTAACATGCTGAAATGTGGCCTTTTTCATAGCTCGAATACTTAAAAGCACAGAGTGTAAGATTAAGCCTGTCTGTAACCATTTGTGTTAACACGTTGTTAGTTATGGCTTAGCAAAACCAGTAAAGTTTGAGTGTTGAGTGCATTATAACTCTCACTCTTAGAAAGTGCATGATATGGGGAAAGACATATTGCTAAGGAATTCTGTAGTGCTTCATATTTTTCTAAGAAAAACAACCCTAAAAAGCAAGGGAGTTTTCTCCATGTCTACGTGGGGCTGAGAAGAATTATCCTAATTTGAATTTCTTCCTGGAGGCTGTGCTACAAGTCCAGCTTCCAGTAGGTGCTCCCTCTGCTGTACCACCTGTGTCAGCCAAATGGGATGTAATGTAGTAGAGCTGCACAATATACAGAAAGGTAAGGAATACATCACACAGCAGTACAAGTCCCTTTGCCTTCTCTCAGCAACTGCTTACAACACCTCATTAGGGGCTGCTATCAATAAGCTGTTCCGTTTTCACATTGTGAAATGCCCATTTTCTACTTATCTTTTTATGTTCTCCAGAGACAATTGTAGGAGTGAGGGAACTACTTTATTCTGAGTAAGTATCTATCACCTGCCTCAAAAAATTCTGTTTGTGTGTGCCATGCCAGTGCCAGTTCATGGCGTTAAGGTACATGGTAGTGTTAGGTTTCCTGGGATGCTGGGTGAGTCTTTCACACCAGAAATGAGAACTAATAATTCCTTCAGCATTAAATATATTAGCACCTGTGCACTTAAACTCTTCATTTGCTGAGCATGGCTAGATGAAAGGTGTTAAGGCTCAAACATTATCTTTCAAGAAGAACAATCCTTCTCTTGAGAGGTGAAAAAACTGAGCTACCTTTTTACTTCAGGTGTTTCTTCAGCCCTTTTTGTAAATATTGACAGAGAAAGTAGACGTGTATGTTTTATTTGATCATATAAAGGCCATTAACTACCATTCAAAGTAACCATGACAGAAGATGTCTAAAATGCTTCAGGGAAAATTTTTTCCATTACTGCCAGGAAACACTGAGTCTTTGGCATCAGGGAACCACACTCGGTGACATCATGCAAAGTTTTGCTCAGTCATGTGAAAGATGAACTGAGGTTGGAACAGATGTAAACAGAATTTTGCAGGATGACTTGGAGCTTGTTTAGCTTAGTGAATGCTGTGCCGAATAAGGATAAATCTTGACAGAGGTTCTGGACTCAAGACCACTGTAGGAAAGTCAGTCTATAGAACTATCTATAGATTACACAGCAGACAATAGTTACCTCAGACCTAATGCAAAACTATATTAAGTTGCTGCTTTGAATCCAATCTTGATCCAAACTGATGTAAACATTCAGGTGCGAATTTCAATAGGCTCATTATAAAGACACATCTTCTGGTGCATAAACTGTATGGTTATGCTGGGTGCAAAACAGGCTGAAAGGCTGAAACTTATGGAAACCTGTAACCATCTGTTATATCTAGCTCAGGGGTTTTGAAAGTGTTCATTTTACTCTTCACCTTTCCTCAAGAATTGGGCTCTTCCAGGTTAGGGAGCACAATTTTGTTTGGAAGGCACCATCTTGAGTAACATTCTAATGTAGTAAGAATATAATCGTAACATAATTATATTGAAACTGAAAATTTTGTTTTTCCTTTTGCTTTAATGGCTTCCCTACTTGGACCTAATGATAAGATCCACAAATGATATACAGGGGTAATGTGCTTGATAAAGAAGAGCAAAAATCAGTCTGTCATGTCAAAATCAGGGAAATCATGCATCGTCCTAAATATTTGCTTTTACCAAACTTAGATGGGACAATTTACTTAAGAGTTTTATGGAAGGCAGTATTGGTTTATAGCGATCTTTTCATCAGATGCTTTCCATGGAGTTCTCTGGGGCATTTTAACATCCAGATCATCTGAATAACTGAGGAATATGTCATTTTAGGTCCAAACCAGTCTGAACTCAAACTTTAAATACTGGCTGTGTGAAAAGTGGAGAGAAGTGCTTAAGAGATGTTGATAATACTGCTAGAAACCAGGAAGATTTTTGTAAGGACAACTTATTTGCTGTTTCTTCATGTGAGAGTTCACAGAAGGATCAGGCATTATAAAATGATAAAACATTTCTTTTTAGTATGCACGCACCCACTCTACTAATGCTTTACTCTCCAGGAGACACTGGAGGGGTCTCCTTTTGGCCATACTGCCCTGCGAGGACCCTTCCCCTCAATCCCACTTGGACTTCTATCTGCCTAGTCTTGATTGTTTTTCAAGAAAATATTCTTAGTGATATTCATTTTAGCCAGAACAGGTGGGACAACTTCTTCTTATGTTCATCTTTGCAAAGATATAGCTATTTTTGAGCATCATTTGAAGTTTATTCAGGAGAGCTGAGTATTCATCTTAAAGCAGATCATTCAGTCAAAGATGTCTGGGTTTTTATCACTTATCCCTCTCTGCTGGATCAGTTGCCCCTTTCTCATGACCATTTTACTGTCATTGTTCAAGTACGTTATGAATACCTGTGCTGAGTCCAAACATATTTGAAAAGCAACTGGAGTAAACTATGTTTGAATTGGCATTCAGAGAATAAAAACAGAGTACTATTTTATCAGCGTGTACTGTGTGCGTGAACCGTGACCAACCCACCATTTGACTATTACAGAATACTCAAATGAATTGATTCTTTAACAACAAAGGAAATCAGAAGATGAAGGAAAGATCCCACAGAAAACAGTCACTATTCAATCATAACAGCCATTACTGGCCAAAATTACATATGTATTTTGAAAGGAATGAGGTATTTTTTCCCAGAATATAGAGGAAAATGCACAAAATAAAGGCAGGTGGTGTTTTTTTGATAACTGTAGCAAAGTCTACGTCTCATCAGTGTATATTTCAGAGCATGGATGTAGGGACCTTCGTACAGAATGTCCTGCTTAGGCATTTTTCCTCTACATTCTGCCACTTCTTCAGGTTCCATCTGCTTTTAAAATGTAGCTACACATAAAATAATTCATTTTAAGATGATGGAGATTAAGTATGACAAAGTACACTTCTGAAAAATAACTCCACTCAGTCAACTGAGTATAGGTGAAGAGAGAAAAGCGTTGCCTAATCACTAATGTACTTTAGGGCTGAATCTAGAAAGCTTTACTTCTAGAATATGATATTTGCAAAGTCATAAATAAACATTCCTTAAAATGACATTTTAGAACACGACTGAATATGCACAACAATGGAATAACTGAGTGAAAAAAACCCAGATCCATAATAGTTCACTAATGTAGAAATAATGTAGTCACCTTTAGTCTCTTAACTTCTTATTTATTCCACATTTGATGCAGTTTCTGACCAGAATTCTTTAACCTTTGATATTAATGACACACCAGTGAATTTTGTAGGGATTTATGTATCTGATTATCTGCAGATCTATGTGAAACATGAAGATTTACAAAGAAGTTGATTCTCTTCCATGTTATGTGAAAATAATAACATAACTTGAAGACATTATGTAATAATTCCGTTGTCTACTGTGCATTTAAGCTCATAATAAAAATTCTTATGGAATTACCTTTGGGAAAAATTTCAAAAAGCAGCCGTAAAGATGGTTTTACAGTCTCATCTGGGCACTTAGTACTGTATAACTCCTTCATGTTACCATAGCAGTATAAAGAAGCATGAATCAGAATCTTCCATTTACAGAAATGTCATATGCCCTTCGAAAGTCTGTAGCCTATGAACTTTTAGAAATAGCCTAACAGTAGAGTTGCATGCGTGTACCTTTTAGAAGTGGGAGAAATAATCTAAAATAAAGACTTTGAGTACTGAATTTTAACACTAACTTTTAATTGCTATTGATATCCCAAGAGGATAACTCTATAATGGAAAGTTTGACACAGGTGCAAGGAGGTCACTTCTAACATTTAAAAAAAAAAATTGTCTTTACTGATCAATTCATTATTTGTCTATAAAATATGTTATTACTGAATAGTCTCTATTTCCATATTAAAATGGTAAACCAGCAGGCTATTGTACAGATTATTTTATATTTGCTTGCAAGTAGAAGGACGGATTCCATATGTGTATTTGCCTAATTTTTTGTTATGTATATAGATGAACAGAGCTTGCATATTTCTTATAGACATATTCCCACATTTTAAGTACAGTTTCAACCTTCCACCAATCATTTAAGAAAGAATGAGTTATGCAATAAAGCAAAGCATTCTTCAGACATCAGGGCTTTAGTATGTTAGAAGGAGGGATATTGGTCAAAGTTCTCTGAAATGAGTCAAACCAAAATGAAGTGCAAGAGTTCAGTGACTATTTCATGATGCTCCCAAAGGCAGTTTGTTCCTAGCAAATAAAACTTCTCAGTTTGGAGTGGGAGAGTAGAATTAGAGGAGAGATGAAATGGTTGAGAATTGAGGGAGAAAAAAATCTGCTTTGCTTAGAGATCTATAACCAAACGATTAAGTAGTGAGGTAAGAAGGGACTCAAAAGCTTTTTAAAACAAAATAGAATAATTAGGAAAGTAAGCAGGTAGGCTCATGAGTTTCAGTGAATTAGATTTTTATATGTCATGTGTCAATCATGTTACATTCAAGCATGTACATATTAAAGCACATTACACTGAACAGCCTAATCTAGTGGGAAGTGTTCCTATTTATGGCAGAGGGGTTGGAACTTGATGACCTTTAAGATCTCTTCTAACCCAAACCGTTCTGTGATTCTATGACGATTAAATGTAACATTCCATGCTTAAAAGAAGAGTATTCTTTTCCCATGTACCTAATGGAGAACACCTTACTAAGTTGTGATGTCACAGAGGCATTGGTTTCAGCCTACCTACATTTGAAACATTCAACCATAATGTACTAGCAGGTCGATCTATATCCTTCTTGTGCTGTAAATTCTTTTGATTCATTTGTTTCTCAAGAAAAGATGAAGATCCAGTATGTATATGTCATCATGAAATTTGAGCTAAAGCAAACTAGGTAGATTAGCATTTCTCTTGCCAAGTTGTATTTATGAAGCAATAATTTGAATTCCTCCTTCTGAGAGGGCAATAGAAGAATATTACACTTGATGTGAAATGGAAGAGAACACTTTTAACAAGAAGTAAAGCAGTGTTTTTGTTTATATTGAATTATTCACTGTTAGTTGTTTTTACAAGAATATGTGTCTTTGTTATACTTAATCAGCATTCTACCTCTCTGTGTTTCTTCTATAGTTGAGTTGTTTATGAGATGCTTCATTATTTCTCTGTATCAGTTATCAACGACTACAGTTACGTAATTAAACGAATCACAACTGAATAGTTAGAAAGCTGGTTTGACATGCAGGAACCCTTGTTATGATTCCTTTCCTGTATGACCTTAGGAAATCCTTTAGGAAATAGTGAAAATCACTCTAGTAACACGTGAGAGTAAATAGATGAAAAGTTGCATGAGATGCTAATCTACTGAGGCCATGCGAGTGTTGAGAGACACACATGGATAGGTGTCTTTAAATCTTACTATCAAATCTAGGATCCCAAATTTGAAATTTGATCAGTTTAATGTATATTATATATATAATTATTATTACAGTTATTTTAAATTTTATAATAAATATAAAATCATAAATATTATAAATAGCTTCAACCTGTTGAGATTTTTTTTAAACAAAAAGGCACTCTGAATCCAACCAGAAATGTGTTGGCATCAGTCAATACCCAAAACTTTGGCGTTTAATACTAATAATACCTACTTTCTTGCTGAGAAAGCAGGTAGTCTCATCTCAGATTTCAATAAAAAGCTGTTGTGAAATAAATTACTGTAAGATCTTTACTGTAGCATAGTAAATGTGTTGTACTATATACTTTTTTCAGTTATAAGTGCGTCATATTACGTATTCTTTTTAGGACAAACTTTGCAGTTTCTTCATTTATTTATAAACAGTATAATTTATTTAAAATCTTGTGTATATGCATAAAGAAGAATATATTCTGAGATATATAGCACATAGAATACATATATACACAGATGCAATGAAATATATATGGAAAATAATTTCAGATTTCAATTTATAGTGTACTAAGTTCAAGGAGATGGATTTGCAGTATTTCACAGTCTGCAGTTTGAAAAGAAAAATCTTTGCTTATTTGTATTCCCTATGAAGTATTTAAAAGTACAGGCCCTATTTCTCAACCTCTTACATGAATAGTCTTTTATTACATCATATTTGTAACGTGAATGTACTTTTAATTACAACACAAGATGCTATTTAGTTGTGGAGATTGTCTATGGCGTTCCGTTTTCACAAACATAAAGAATATAACTATTTTTAATTTAAACTTGTAAAATATATTACAAATATTAATTTGAAGGAAATTTTTGATATTTTAACATTACAGATAGGATCTTCTTTGTTATATTTCAATAACTATACACTGCAAATAAATGTTTCTTTGTTATAATTCAACAATAAGTGATAAGATTTACACTGCTGGAATAAAAAAGCTATTTCCAGTTCTTTCTCCCTCTAGGCAATTTTTCATTCTCATTACTGAAGTCACTTAATGGATCCCAATCAATTAACTCGCAGTAATCATTTTGGGATTAGATTCAGCCCCTGATCCTCAGTTATATTGGAAAACTGTAGCTGTTACACTTGCTTTTCTCAGATGAACAGGTCTAGTGCATTGTTCTTTACACAGAGGTTGTACTATATAACAGAGCTTATAAATATCCATCACTTACTCTCTCAGCAGAATATTGTGCAGAAAAAAGCACATTCCAAGTATAGCAATCAACTCAAATGTATAGGATGTTTTTATAAAAGTAGAGCACCTCAAAGAAATGCCAATAAATGGGTGCTTCACTGTATACCCAGGTATTACCATGAATTTGTGCTTCTAGCTTTTTTCTCAAATGGAAATGAAATTGCTGAAAATGGCGCTATCAGAAGCTTTTATTCCGATCTGTTCCAGGTTATACAAGTATCCCATGGATGAACACTTGAATAGAAGTGTCTGAAAAGTCATAATTAAGCAAAATCCTTAGTAGGAATCCTTAGTAGGAAAGTCTTGTTTTTATGAATTTTACTAAATTGTGCAATTTTTTTACTTGGATAACCAGAGGAAGTAGTTGCATCCATTGTATTGATTATTAGTTTTAAAATAAGAGTTTCTGCCCAAAAACTTTACCCTTTCAAGGAATGTTTCTGTTTGCACTGCTTCAGAAGCAGCCAGAGAGAAGGCTGGTGACTCAGGGAGTGACAATCTTGTTTCTAGTTTGCTGCTGCTGCTGAGAAGGAACAAGTAGCAGCAGGTCAATAATTTTGGCACCTCACCTCCTCCTCACTCTTCGTGGCATCCTCACCTGAGACATCCACTGGGAGGGAGAAGAGAGGGGATTCAATGCAATAGAAAGGACAGAGCGGGCCTCAGCTCTTCTCCAGAGCTGAGGAGGTGGCAAATGACCAAGAATTTGCATGCAACAACATACAACTGTGTGCTATGTAAATAGGTCACAGCCAGGCCCAGGAGCTTTGCAGTGGCAACACATTTTGAATGTAGTTTTTAAGCAGGGCTTAAAACTATCACGAATTAATTCATTAAGAGAATTGAACACCTAAGGAACTGCAAGGAAGGGATCACAGCAAGGTTTGTGAAGAACCTGAGGGTGTTAGCAGTCTTTTAAGAGCAACTAGGATTGAAGGACAATTATAGTACAACAGATTTCAGGGGCTCAGGGAAAGCAAGATATAGCTCTTGTTAATTTTTGTTCTACTAAATATATGTATATGTACCTGGGCATATGTATGCATAGCTATGCAGACAAAAAGCAGAAAGAACATGGGGCAGGGTAGGGGGAGGACACACCAAAAAAGTTAAACTGGTTAGGATTTTCTGTTGTTGCTATTTTCCCAGAGAAGGTTGGTTATTTTTATTTGCATGGTTATTCTTATTTACTGTATTGGATGATAATTCAAACAAAGGAGCTTTCAAACAAAGGAGCCTATGGTTGAAAATGCAGAGATACAAAGATGCTCTGGCTTTTATAAGTATTGAACTATGAGAATTGTGGCACATTTCAGCAGAAACTTTTCTGAAAATCAGGCCACCTCAATTCAAATTCCTGGATATTGTTCATCGTCACCCAGTTTAGACACCCACATTTGAGAAATGCATTTTAAGCACCGTTAGTTCTTCATATGCTGTTTACCCTAAGCAGAAAATAATTTCTTTTTTGATGTTTTTTAGGACTTTTAAGTTGTATGATCCGTCTCTGTAGTGAAATGAATCCAGGTAGGTCTATATTATCTGCTAGTACTTACTTTATCCAGGTTTTGGAGGTTTGGTGTGGAGTGTAGGAGACTAGGATGGCCAGGAAGCTGCCTGACATCTACACTAAACTACTTCACACTGAGAAAAGAGGTTTTATAAACTTATTTTTTTGAATAATCTCTCCTCATTCTTATTTCAATAAAGATTAGTCCTACCCTGCAGGCAGGAAGAAGCATTATTTAACACCAAGTGATTCACAATGTGTTACTACTGTTTTACGCAGTTGTACGTTTCTGAGAAAAAAATAAGTTAATTTTATTACTTTAACACTAATATAATTGAATCCATAAATTAGAGCATTATTCTTGCATTGGATGTATTTGAGAGTAGCTAAGAAAGTCTAATTCTAAAAATGAATGGAAAAAGCCCTGTTGTTGGCTCTTCTTAGATGTTTTAAAAGATAAGTAATACCATTCAGATTTTCTATTGCTCTCTCTGCAGTTGTGATCTTCTTGGAAAATATTTCTCTGAGTTGAAACTTTAGTTCCTAAAAATTATATAGGGGATTTTTGCTATAAATCTTTCTGGCTCATTATGAAAAGGAGGAAGAAAGAATATGTTAATAAGTTCAATTGAGGGTTTGTTTATTCTCCTGTAGCAGTTATGGAGAAAAACTGAAAATGCAAACTTTTCACAGAATTAAAACTCAGGAATCTATTGGGGTGATGGGAATGTGAATTGACAGAATATGGTAAAGTTTCAACTGATTTAATGTTTTCTGATTACCTTACATAATATCTGTTTTAATAATTGATAAGTGTATTACTTTTAAATTATATTTTTCATTTCCAAACTTGCAAGATTAACAGAATTTTAAAAGGAAGCAAGTAAAGAATTTAATTTCAAATCTCTAGATTCCTATCCCAAATGTATTTGTTTAATATAAATTTATCCTGTAGTCTTCCAAATTAGTTAGCCTTTTTCAATATGACATTATGGAAGATTTAAAAGCAGACAGAAGTACTAAACTCAATTTTTGCTGGAGAAACCCAGTAGTAGGCAGTTCCTAACGGAAAGCATTTATGTGACAACTCACCTCTTCTGAAATTTGAATATAGATCTGTCTACCTAAATATAGTAGCTCTTTGAAAATAATTATACTAAGCATGTATAGAAGTTAAACCACAGAGAACTGTTTAAGAACTCAGAGTAAATCATAAGTTGTGTATCTGTTGTGCCCCAAATTCACGTTCATCTCTAAAAATGTGAATTGTACTCTGATTTTTCATACTGATGTATAGGTTTGTGATTCCTCTTGCATTTTTTTTCCAATTAGGGAACGTCCTCTTTCTGAAATGTTGCTTTACGATGACAACAGGGAGCAAGCTGAGTAATTTTTATATATAGTAATTTCATGACAATTAAAATAAGTTTGTGACTGGTACTCTTGACTTACCTTATCTTTAAATGTTTAAATGTCCATCAAGTGCATGAAATAGGTCACATAACAGGACATTTTTAACAAATTAAGGGGGGAATATTCTATGAGTAATGAAGGATGTAAAAGTACTGCATATTTACTTTCCATGGTATTATGGTTATGTTATTGCAATAGATATTAAGGCTTTCTAAAAAACTATCTATTTTAGTTGCATGTTTCTCCTACCCCCCAAAATGCTCCTGTGTGATCATAGTTTCAGCTACCAATTGACTTCCTCAACTTGTTTTGTGGAAGGTCAACTGACTCTAAATGCTCAATAACTATACTGCATTTAATGTCTGCCAGTTCTTCATATGTTTGACACCAATCACGTGTTTGTCATTCAGCAGCAGAATAGAAGGTGGAAAGTATCTGTGAAAATGCTGTCTTAAATTGGAATTGAAAGCTAAGATACTTTTCTTCAATCACTACAATTGTCATCCTACAGTTCTCAGAAATGCCGTGTTTTTCAGTTGCAAATGAGTGGAGGGTAGGAACAACTTCTGATACCTTATTTCTTGTTCTCTGTATAAAGCGACACCTTAAAGTTGTTATACTAAAGTAACACTTAAAATTAATTTCAAAAAAATGTATTTCTTATTTTCATGGTTCCAGATAGTGTTTTTAATTTAATCAATAAATAGAAGTAGCATTTTTTGATCCTACATACACTGATTTGTTTCCTTATCTTCCCAAAAGTAGTAGAACATTCTTCACCCAGAGGGTGGTCGAGCATTTGGGAAATAGGCTCCCCAGGGAAGAAGTAATGGCATCAAGCCTGCACGTATTCCAGAAGCATTTGGACAATACACTCAGACACACAGTGTGAATTTTGGGGTTGTCCTATGCAGGGACAGGAGTTGGACTTGATGATCCTTGTTGGTCCCTTCCAGCTCAGGACACACTGTTCTATGGACATTAAAAAATAAATGTAATAATTCAAAGGTTTGTGATTTACAGCTGTTCCTGGAAGGAACAGAGTCATGAGACAGGCTGGGACTAACTGGAGTGTTTTTCTTTTTAAATTATTATGACTGTATTATAAGGTACTGGATTGTGAAGGTGTGATGGGTCATATGCAGTGGAAGTGTACAAAGCTTAAAGAAGGAAAGAAGGACTCAGTAAGTACATGTGTGTCAAAGACGTGACGTGACAGTCCTATAGTTGATGACCATACTTTATTTCAAATGTAGAAGTTGAGTCAAAATGATCTGAAGATT
This sequence comes from Dromococcyx pavoninus, assembly GCA_033558185.1. Lineage (NCBI taxonomy): Eukaryota > Metazoa > Chordata > Aves > Cuculiformes > Neomorphidae > Dromococcyx > Dromococcyx pavoninus. The sequence continues at coordinate 2,652,892 of JAUMJL010000019.1, read as the reverse complement.
GCTTACAGAACCCTTTAATTGTGATTTATTTTGTTGTTGTACATTGTAATAAAGAATAACAAAAGCTTCCTGCATCAAGAATGATCTGTGTATTGTAAATGTTAGCCACCAATATTTCTCCACGAATTTCTGAAATGCCACTAGGGACCCTAATTAAAAAGTATCACATAAGAAGCAGAAAAGAAACTATGACTAATTATTAATCTCCAGAATTAAGCTGATTTAATTAACTGAAGAGTAAAGGTCATTGTCAAAACTAACTGAGAAGGTACAACTTCTGTCAATATTTATTGGATTAAACTTTTCTGTTTTCTCTAAGCATTGGGTACTGCAGAGTGCTGCTGCCTTATCTTCCTATAACCATTCACTGGCTGGATCTACAAGGTGGTTTTGTACACATTTGAAGCTATATTTTATGACACTTTAACCTGCAGTCTAATACTGGCTGCATATGGCAAATACCCAACCAAGCCACCAGCCAGTGACCTGGGGTACGAAAGTGCCTGTGATGTGTGTGGGATGTTTTTCTGGAGACAGATAACCTCTTCACTCCTCTTTTCCTGTATATATTTAAAATACATGCAATGCCATGTAACATTTCAGCAAGAAAGCAAATTTCAGACAGCACAGGCTGTTAGGAATAATAGTCTCAGCTTAATCAAAATGAACTTTACTTTAAAAAGCCCATCTCTTATTATTCCTTCTGCAACATTATTTTAAATTAGTTTAATACACAGAGAGGCATTTTACCTGTCATGTTCAAATGAAGGCAGTGAACCATATGCTGGTTATTTTTCTGAACAGGTATTTCATGTAAAAGGTATTTCTAACAAGAAAGCACTGTTGTAATTGTACACAGTATACATTCATAATGTATAGCTACTGGAGGCCTGTCCTGCATTTTCTGCCAATTCCCATTTTCCTGTGAAGAACCCTTGTTGATAATTTTCTTTGTTAAAGACACCAGGAGTTTAAAATATGTAAGAAATGCAAAATGAGACCTTATTGTTATCACCAAAACAATAATCTTCAGATAACATGAATAAATTACTGTTTTTCAAGGAGTATAAAGGTCAGCTTCTACCTGTCTGTTTTTTACAGAGTGAAATAGTCTACTCCCGCCTGTTAGTTTAATAAGACCTATTAATAATGAAGAACTTTTTTGAGGAGCAAAAAAATTAAATGTCAAAGTATTTTCAGTCTCTTTTTCAGATGATTCACAAATTTATCCATTCAGAAATGCATTCTGAAAATGAGACATTTATTGCCATAAATCTTTATTGCCTTTCAATTTTGATTTTGTTTTCATTTTGTTTTGGTTTTTTTTATGAGCACATATATAGTGATTGAAAGACATCTTTAGTTTAAGCAAATCCCTTAGGCAAACTGCTGTGTCACAGTGGTTGACCGTTACAATAGTAAAGAAATCTGCCTTTCTGGGTAATTTGTAGTAACATCACCTTTTGGCTTCTCTTGCAACCTTCAAACTTTCCTTGGTTGCCAGCTGGCAGAGAAAAATAGCTCAGCAAAGGTAACTGGATTTGCCAGGCTCTCCCATCTGCCACCCAGACTTTCAGCCATGCAGAGCAGGGGCCACCAAGCGCCGCGGTCCAAAAGCCGCACAGGTGAAGCCGCCTCTGTGAGCTGTCAGTCCCCCTTGATTGGGACAGGTTGGGCAACATCCTGACCCTGCTCTAGCAAAAGTTTGCAGAAAGAAACGTGAGTTCCATCCTTTTACAAGGGTCAGTTGAAGGCCACCTGGGAACAGCGCAGCTCTCCCTAACCCTCCATGGGACCCTCTTGTACACAGTAAAGAAGTGGCATCTCCGTTCCCAAAGGATGAATGGCTGGGAGAACCACCTTATATGTGTCCTGTGAGCAGACAGCCAGTCTGGCAAATAATTGAATTTTACTCCCAGCCTCTCTGGGGAAGATATTACTCATTTTTCCATCAGACTTTGTCACAAATTTGAACTGTTTCAACTGACCTGAATCCCATTGCCCAGTTATCTCTTCTAATCATTTTCCATTCCCTTGGCAGTCATCTCCAATAAAGCAAACAGAATTTTTATTTTTACAATTCCTTCTCCATCATCCTCCTAAAATGCAGCTTAATTAACATTAATATTTTTTCATTTGCCTTCATATTTCTAAAAATCTGATCTAAAGGTGGAAAGACAGCGTCAAGTGCCTCTGAATGCAGAGTTGCAACACAGTATAAAACAGTTCCCTTTTGAGACTGCTGGAGAGATAAACCTTAATGTAGTCTGAAATATGTGTAGAAGCAAAAAAACTGATAGGAACACCTGCTAAAGCCTTTTCAAGAACCAATTGGTCAAGCTGGACTTTTTGGTCATTTGTAAATTGAATAATTAAAGTTGCTGTCCAAAGCATAAATATCCATCTTCGTTTAAGTACTGATGGAGATACTGCTAACGGGACAGAGGTAACTAAATTTCCTCATTTATTCATCTGAGTTGCTCCATTGAAAACATTGTTCAGGGAAATTTGCAATATTGTGATGCTTCTATATGGTGCAACGTTGACAATCTCCATAGATAACAAAGATAATTTAATGTATTATACAAACTATTTTGTATGAACACATATAACACAGTGTCAAATTGGAAAGTAATATATTTTAGAAGTTCTTTTTTGAGCAAGGCAAGACAAAAATTTGATTTAGCAAGAAACAAACATTCCTCTTGGAATCAATTCCTTTTTTTTTTAAGATAAATGGTGAAAATGTACAAGGTGCTTAGGGGAAAAGGGATATTGGCTATTCTCCTGAAGCAGTCTGCAAATACATTTTTCAGGCTTGGAAGTCACACTAGCTATCCTGACTGTCAGGCTTTCACTTCTTTTCCAAAACCAAGATTTTGTCAGCAATATTTGTCAGTGAGCCAGAGAAAGTTCATGTGTTAGAGAGGGACATCAGTTGCCCTCACTTGGGGTCAACTTAACTCAAGAATTTGCCTGCAACCAAAGGTCCAAACCTAGTTTACTGGAAGCTTTTTAAGAAGCTTTAGAATGTCAAGCCGTAATAAATTCTTGTGTTTAGATCCCTTATGGTAAAGAAGTAGATATTCACTGCTGTCCAGCCTTTGCAATGACAGTAAATTCTAACTTTTCTGCTCATGAGGCTTCCTCTTACAGTCAAAAATTGGTACCTTAGTTATTTTGAAATAGATTTCCATACATTACAAGAATCATTCTGTGACTGGTGTTTATGTTAACCTCTCAGCTTTGTGAACTTGGTTTGTTCTGTAAATGTCTGTTATGGTCACAATGGCTGGTAGTAAAGATTGAGAAACCCTCAGAGAGAGAGTAATGTAAGGAGATATATTGTATTTTCTTCCAGTTTCATTCTTTCTAACTACATAAAGATTGATTAAGGAGAAAGACTGGATGCGAGAATGACAGTTTCAGTTAAGACCACAGTAAACCAAACAAGAAAATACATGTGATTTTATGATCAGTGTTTGTGAAAATGCTGTGCTTGATCTTTTACTTCCAAATAAGACCATAACATTGTCCTCAAATTTCCCACTGTGCAAGTGTTGATAATAACATGCCTCAAATTTGATTTAGACCCTTTGCAGGGGCTTTTCACACTTCAGCTGACCCTTATCTTTCTGAAGAGATTACCTGCAAAGAATTTGGTTCTGCAGGGTGCTAACCACGCTTCTCTCCAGGAATGCAATTACAGAAATGGGTAAATTAAAAGGCTATTATTTCTGTTAAAGTCTGTGTGCTTGAAACCAATGGAATGAACTGTGCTTAAACTTAGAGAAAACTTAATGTTAGAATAACATCAGAGTAGTTAGATCTTGAGCGAATATATGGCTCCACATTAGACCTAATTTATGGTGTTGTCTTGGATTTATCTTGAAAACTATCAGAGATAAAATTGACAGGTATAAACTGAACACCAGTAAAGATCAACAACATAGAGACTACTTGTCATTAGCATGTGGTATCCCTGTTTTTTGGCACAAAAACTAGGGAAGGTTGGAAGATACATTAATTATAAAACCCTCTTATATAAACTAGGTCTGGTGTTTCTTCCAATATACCCAGAAATGTGCATTAATCATCATTATAAAACCAACCCTTCCCAGCAATCACCACAGAGTGATGCATGGATACTGCAGTTGTTTCATAGGCGCAAAAAAGCCTTTGCCATGCAAACCATAAATTCTGTTCCTAAGTTGAAAAACACAAATAAATCCTGCAGACCTCTGAGCGCTTGGCTGTGCTAGAGATGAGGTAGTGGCTGGATTGCTGTAGAAATTTATCTGTCTCCAACAAACCATGTTAAAAATGTGCTGTATTAATATGCAGAGTCAGAGTTGCTGTGCCACAGTAAAAATAAAATTAGTCAATGGTATTATTGTGGGTTAGTATTGTGCTGTTGCTGGTACAGAAATGGTGCCTAACTCATAGATGCTTCCTCCTATTAGAGAATGTAATGAAATGTTCTGGCTCTGTTTAGGTGTGAGCTGTGGGGCTAGAGGGGAGAGGAAGAAATGCTTCCAAAATAGCTCCTCTGTGTTTTGTGAGCCACACTGGCAGCCTAAGAAGTGCTTAGAAAGAAGTAATATCACCTGTGGAAGAGGCATGAGAGGTTAGTAGGTGTTTCTTAAGTGTTATTGTTCCATGAGCTCTGAAGATTTTCTCTTACTATACTTTGTTTTCTGGTTCTAAACTCTTCAGTGCAACCAACTGTTACTTGTGGCAGGTGCACAGGGATCCCGCACCACAAAAATTACTTGCAGCATTTGGTTGCACTAAAAGGCTTTGTGATGGTGAACATGGTTTCATAAATACAGGGATAAATGAAAGAGTATGTATAAATATATGTAGATCCAAGTTTCATCAGAGTTCACTGAACAGGCTGAATCCATGGGCTGAGACCAATGGGATGAGGTTCAACAAGGCCAAGTGTCGGGTCCTGCACTTGGGGCACAACAACCCTGTGCAGCGTTACAGGCTTGGGGAAGAGTGGCTGGAGAGCTGCCTGGAGGAGAGGGACCTGGGGGTGTTGGTTGACAGTGGCTGAACATGAGCCAGCAGTGGCCCAGGTGGCCAAGAGGGCCAATGGCATCTTGACCTGTGTCAGACACAGCGTGGGGAGCAGGACCAGGGCAGGGATTGTGCCCCTGCACTCAGCACTGGTGAGGCCACACCTCGAGTGCTGGGATCAGTTCTGGGCCCCTCACTACAAGAAGGACATTGAGGGGCTGGAGCGTGTCCAGAGAAGGGAACGAGACTGGGGAAGGGGCTGGAGAACAAGTCCTATGAGGAATGGATGAGGGAACTGGGGGTGTTTAGCCTGGAGAAGAGGAGGCTGAGGGGAGACCTCATCACTGTCTGCAACTGCCTGAAAGGAGGCTGTGGCAGAGCGAGTGTTGATCTCTACTCACTAGTGTCAGGTCCTTCCTTTAATCTCTGGTTGTGTAGAAGAGCTTTACAGCCTGAGATTCAGAGGCTTTTCCTATATTGCTGTGTTAATAAAACCACTTAGAAACCTCCAGTAGCTGTGTTTTAATGTCTTCACAAATTTCTGAACTTTTGCTTTGAATTATCTCAGTCATTTCATTTTATCTGTGAGCAATTTAATTTTTATTCTGCCTTGATCTGATAGGAATTGTCATTTCCAGTTTCTCTTCATCTCACGCCAACATTTTTGTCAGCTCTCAGATCAGCAACATTCTAGGTTTTTTGCTTGCTTTAGATGATTTCTGGGGTTGTTTTTTTTGATATTTTTTTCTCCCAACACAGGAATAAAGACTCATAGAGCTCACAGAAATTCTAATGCTCTGTTCAATTGCTGAGGATGTACACCAGGTGCCAGGGCATGGTAGGAACAAAACAAGAGGCAAATTTCTATTGCAAGTTCCATATCCTCATCCCAAGAAAAAAAAAATGCAAAGATTGTCTCTCTTGACTGGTTTACTAAGCTTTGTGTGGAATTGTGTGCAACATTTGGGAATGTATAGTAACATCTACCAAGTTAGTAACATTCCTCAGTAAAGTTTAGTTATAGAGGGGTTTTTTTGCTTGTATTTTTTCCTCTCCTGTCTTTCAGTCCGAGATCCTCACTGGTTTTATTAATATTTTTATTCACTGGCCGGTTTCTATTGAGTTGATTTTTTAATGTATTCATCTCTGCAATCCTTGCTTTAAAAGGAGAGGCACAAATGGAGTGTGGTTTGTTATTCTGATGTATAAGACACAAGAAGTTATGATTCACCAAGATCACTTCCAAAGTCCATGACAGTATAAGGAATTTAAGCTTTATTTGCCACTGCCTGGAATACCAGTTCCTACTGGTCAAAGAAGAAATCAGGAATATTCTGTATTAGTGTCATCCTGGTGTATCTATTATGTTTATTTCCACAGTGAAGGTGGTTTTTCTTTATGTCTGCTTTATGTGTATCTGTGGCAGAGCAGAGTAGGTGCCCTGTAGTTTGTATCATGCTTTATTTACATCTGATTGTTGAAGAGCAGAGTCACTCTGACTCTAAGTTTTATTAGTAGGAAAGATTTTCAGACAATGCCTGAAGCATGCTGAATCTCTGAAATATCGAAGTAGATGGTACAATAAAAACCGGGAGAAAACCTGTGTCAAGCTGGAATAGGAAATAATGATGACTTGAAGAGAGGCTGGGAAGCTGAGCTATGTGATTAAAGCAGTGTCTTTGCACACTATGTGAAGTTGAGATTATGGACATGGGAGTAATATGTAATGTGTTTCTGTGAATTACTCTTTGGTAGACACCCTCATACATGTTTTACTACCCTATATTCAAGGAAATATGAGATTTGTTGTCTCTCTTTTTATAGTGTAAGGATTTGAGCAGAAAGCCTCCCCTGATGAGGACAGGTAGGAGCACATCTGTGTTTCGCAGATAGACGTGTTTTGCGTCACCACTAACGCAAGAAATAGGGTGGGAGGCTGAACTCAAAAGAAAATGTGAGAACTGAACTAACTCTTGAGGACTTCTTTTACTAAAGAGTTCATTCATTACTAACAAAACCACTAAGCTAAACTGTTCATATTAATTGCAGAAAAATAAACTTGTTTTTAGTTAAACGTAATGTGGGATGTGTATAAGGGACATAATCTTTATCACGTGTTCAACAGGTTTACATCAGGTGCCTTTTCCTGACAGGTATTTGAGGTATTTTCCCTAACTAAAAGGTAAAACACTTTAGATGAACAAATTGTCAATTATAACGGGAAACCTACAGCTTTAAAATCCAAATTATGTCTGAAGAGTTCCTCTTAAACTGCCAGTTCAGCTAACAAGCAATCAATAAGCTAAAGGCTGAATATAGTTTATGTATTTTTGACTGAAACATAGCTGTATTGTACATACATCTGTCAAAACAAGCCAGTGAAAATGACTGTTAAATTAAAATTATTAAATATAAAAAAGAATATTCACAAAGAAGCTCAAATCATTTGGTTTTTTGTTTACTTTTTCTGCTGTTTCCTGAGAGTCCTATATCCCCACAAATACATTTAAATGGTAACATTTCATGTGAGTATTTTGACCCATAAAACTCTTAGTTAAAGATTTTTACAATCAGTAGATTATTTTCACAAACCAATTTTTTTTGCTAAACCAGAAGCCAACCCTGCAATGTAGTGAATTTCACTGAAAATTTCTAAAGGAATTGTGGATATTGCAAGGTGGACAATAAACCCCAAGGGACCAAGACTGGAGTAGGACTTAAGTCCTGACACATTCTCACAGAGACTTCTTTCCCAGAACTCTTTGGAGCCCCTGCATTGCACCAGAGCTGTGGCAAAGCTTTGCTCCAGTTTCTCTCCCCAGTCTCTGAAATTCACCAATGTTCATAATTAAAATTACTTTAAAATGAAAGTACTTGTTCTAGGTCATAATAATTACTGTAGTGATTTAGGGAATACGCCTATGTATAATTTCTGAACTCACTTTCAGAATATGAACTCTGTACTTGTAACTGTGTCAGGCTGAAAACTCCATTTTCACTCCATTTTCTGCTTCTATTTTGGAAAAAGAGCTAAAAACCAGACAGTCAACTTTTGATTATCCCTGTTTACATGAAAGGGGTTTTTAACAGTTTTGAGTGTTGCCACAGGTAGTTGTTGATCATCTGAGAACCATGTAAGATGTCATCTGGTGAACATTTGTGGAAGTTGTAAAAAGCATTTTCTGGTCTATTGTTTTGTAGAGAGGAATAGTAATTGAGAGAAGTTTTGTTGAGGCATAAAAGTTTATGTACAAGAGGCAAGGAAGGATGCTACACTACTTACACAACTCTGATCCAAGTAGACAGGAAAAAATGTTAAAAAATAGGATAATTTTTCACCTGATTTTTTTTTTTAAATATTTGATGGCACACCTAGAGTCAGGACACACAATATTAGAGGATTTTACAAGTTGCACATATTGTGTGCTACAACAAATTAATAAACCAAAGTCTTGGTAAAACTGGTGCTCTGAAAAAGGTTGGGTTTTTTTAATAACAAGCATTTGGAAGAGTCTGAAAAGTTGATTTACAATTTAGCATACTTAAACTCTGAAAATTCAAAAAATATCATGTTGGTAATTAATCCCAAAACAACAGACTAAAAAGCGTTGAGGAAAAGGAGATTTACTAAAGTTATTATGATTGTTAGCTATAAAAATCAGGAACATGAAATATTCTTTTAAATCAGCTGATATTTCAGGACTTGTGTTAACATTAACAATTTCTAAGGGATCTTATTGTTCATAATGGGATCTCCTGGGATGCTGGGAGAAAATTAATACCCTCAAGCTACCTTAACAGATTTTCAAGCACTTACTGTAAGTTTTGGTACTAGAGGATTTTATCCTCTGATAAGCATAATCCAGATAGAACTTGCACTAAAAAATGATGGAGGAATTTAGGAGAAGTTCAGAAGGAATAATTGTTGCTTCCTTTCCAGACAGAAAACTTTAGGAAGGAGTTACAAAATATTAAGTTATGGTACTCATCGTTGCATCTTTTCGTATAGAAACAGTGATTGCTTTCAGACTGAATGTCCTGGCTTCCCTTAGCGATGTTTCCGTATGCTTTCTGTAGGAATTAAAGAGATTTTTAGACGCTCCGTTTTGCTGCAGTGCTACAGCAGAACTTTATGTTGAAAATGTTGAAAGAGCTCAGAACATATTGTAGTTTGCAGTCCTAATGTGGTTTGTGGACTGATTTCCAAGGCTATACCTTGGCTGCTCTGGCTCAGCATGTCAAATTTCATGGTTCCTCCCAGATCGGCAAGGTGAGATACATGTGTGCTTTTCTCTTTCTCACAAGTCAAATGAAATGTAGCAAGGGCAGATGACTCCAAATAACATCATTCTTGTCTTCTTTCAGACTATGTGATGTTCAGTCAGTGTTTCCCCTTCCTTTATTTCCCTGATCTTCCTGATAGCTCTTGTTAACACTGAATTCTCAGTCGAAACTGTTGATTTGCTGCAGTTATTAATACATAACTACTAACATTTCAGATGCCAACAGCAGTCTGTGAGTGCAAGTAGCCAATTAAAAATAGAGTTGGATGTTGAGAAACACAACCTCAACAACAGCACAGGGAGATGGGGATTGGTGGCTTGATGTCAGTCCTTAACAGTTCCTCTCTCTCACTCCTTCGTTCTTGCGCGTTTCCCCTGCTGCACTGTGGGACCTTCCCATGAGTTGCAGCTCCAGCTGGATCTCTCCACAGGCTGCAGCTTTCTTCAGGAAGTATCCTCCTGCTCTGGCATGGGGCTCTCTGCACTGCAGAGGTGACCATGGAGCCCTCCTGCTACCAAACCCTTCCACCTTAAACCAAATACAAATAGAAATAAGAACCTGGATGTATATTCTTTGTCACTGAATCCCATAGACTCAAAAGTAACAATCATGTAATCTTTCCTGCTGTTTGATCAAGAATTTATGTGAAAGCTAGGTATATTCTTGACCCTACTAATGCTATTAAAGGACTCCACGGTTGTGATAGCTGCAAATCTTATGTTAATTTCTAGTTTAACAGTATTTTGCAGTCATTTCACATGCATTTATGCCAATATTGTTCTTTGGATTAAATAACTTTATATCCAGTTCTCAAGTTTGTATTTTTGGTGTATTTGCAGGCAGGAACCACATCCTTACTCGGCATAGCATTCACTAAGCTAAACAAGCTCCAAGTTTTTTTGTGTACATCTGTTCCAACCTCAGTTCATCTTTCACAAACATGACTGAGCAGAACTATGCATGGTGTCACCAAGCGTGGGTCCTTGATGCCAAAGACTCAATATTTCCTGGCAGTAATGGGAAGAACTTTCCCTGGATCATTTTAGGCATCTTCTGTCACTTTGGATTGTAAGTGATGGCCTTTCTATGATCAAGTAATAGTGATGAGGAGCTAAGGACAGAAATAAATATAACTAAACATCCCTGAGAGACAGGACTACCTGTTATGTAATTTCTGGGTAGGAAGGAAGTTGCAGAATTTCAGACATTTGAATAAGGTAGATTTAGGATGGATGCAATATTAGTAAGTATACTCTACAGAACTATATTTACTGTTAAATATCTTAGTACTGCTAATAAAAACAAATAAAGCACCACATACTCCTTTCCCCACATACTGAGTCATTCTTATCTTGAGTGATCTTTGTGGGCTCCAGTAAAACTGATAAGTTCATTTTCCTGCCTGACAAGAAGGGAACCTTAATAACAAAGAAACAAAGGGTTTCTTCCACCTGCAGATCTCAGAAATGTCCTGGCATGTTGTTATTGTCATAAACTGGCTGTAAACTACCAATATGATAATGACAGAGTGTAAATCACACATACTGATTTAATCTTTCTTTATCCTCCAAATTTGTTCCCCTTTCTTTGTTTTGTCTCCATGGCAACAGCCATTAATGAAGTTGCCACAGGTGTTTTTTATGCCAGAACTCGTTAGGTCCACTATTTGTCCAAATCCATGCACCTGTAGCTTAAGTTATTCCTATTTGATGATGACAATAATTTATGTAACCTCTGCCTGAAAATGGCTCAAGCGTTGTGTATTTTCAGCTTTGGTGAATGGTTTTAAGTGCTTTTCAATTCTGGATGCCTCATCTCTTTTTGAGTATCAATTTTGTCTAACATAGCAGAATGATTTTTGACAGTAAACTTTTAATGCACATCATACAGCTCCCACAGAGGCTGTTTTGCAATATTTTGTTTTGCTTTGTTTCCACATATTTGGTGTCCAGGTGATTTATGATTTCTTAGATCGCAAGGGCCACGTAGCGAGTGAAAATTGTTCTTTTTTTCTCAAGAAATATTATTCCTTCTGAAGGAACAGAGAATTGTAATTATCTCAGAGCTCGAAAAGCTTGAAGTTGCAGAGACACAATGATTCAAGTTATGTATCACTTTGGGAGTCTCTCTGACACACATACTAACTAAAAATAGTGTTTGTCCCACCATGAAAGTATTCATCTGGGTATGTGACTTTTGATAGTGTTAGCTCAGAGACTTGTCTTTTTTTCTGTTAATTCTCAGCTAGATATCATAGGGAACAGCATCTCCTGCAGAACAAGGTGAAGAATCAGACTTGTCTTAGTGTAGAACAGACACGACTGGGGTATGAATAAAAGCAAACCATTCACACCTGATATAGCCTATAACTTTGTATTTAGTACTGGGGTGCCATTTCACAATATGCTGCATCTGGTCTGTGAAGCTGATACACCAAAGAAAGGACACATCAGGACGTCCAACCACAAGTAACTATTTTGCCACGTATTTTCCTGTGTTCCTCATGTTGAAAGTAGGGATTGTGTGAGCTCATGATTTCAGCTCACTGATCTGGCTAAACACTGGCTGAGCAAAATAATCAGTCTAAGTCATTATAGTCAAATGAATACAAAAGTCAGTACAAAAGAAGCAGCAGAGAGAGCAGAACTTCTCCTTCAGAGAGTACACAATCAAAAACATTCTGAATTTCCTTGGAGATGAGAAAATGCCTTTAAAAAGCATGTCTTCTGGTTCTTAGGAAAAGCACAATCATCCCCAATGGTAATTTTCTAACTCTTAAGTGATGACAGAAGGGAGCAAACCGAGCTTGCAAATGTTTTAGATTGTGGTTCTTCTTTTTACTCTTTTATTATTTTACTATAATAGTTTGTCTCTCAGCTCTGTGAGGAGAATGAAGTACAGATTGTCTTACAGGGTAGCTCGTCCCAGGTTACAAGAGAGCTAAAAGAAATATTTGCAACACAGCAACCACTTCCAGTAACGCTCAGAGGTCCCCATGATCAATAGGCCCCACTGGAGAGCAATGAGGTTCAGCAGTGTGGGAAGGGAAGAGGTATGATAAGCTGCCCTGTTGGTGCTGTGCACAAATCTCCTGGGGGGTCTTTTCAGTACAACTCTTTTACTCTCAAAATGTTTTCAAAGAGCTGCCAAAAAAACCCTAAACCAAAAGAGATTTACATATTATCTTCTGCTCACTGAAACCAGGGTATTGTTCTGTCAGCTTATGAACAAGCAATAGTGGTACCAAAAATTTGTTTGAATACCTTTTTGATGCGATTAACTTGCTGTGTAAATTGGCTCATCTTTCAGCACTAAACAGAATAGACTGGGTTTGCATGCATTTTGCATTTTTCATTTTGTCTCAGTTTTGTTTGTGTGCTTCCAATCATTCAGGGCACAGTATTAAAATATCTGGTTTTTAGTTGCGAGAGATGTATAGAGAGATGGGAAAAAATAATATCTCTGCCTACTGTACACACAAAATTGCTGGTACGTGGCACTAAAAACCAAATAAGTGGGTAATTTTAGAATTGTATTGACAGCTGTTTTCATTCATCTTTCAATGCTGTTAAATTACTAATAATACAGTCTGCTGACAGCAGTAGAGTTATACTACAGGAACTACAAATTAGATAAAGAAGATCTTTCATTAATATCAGAGAACAGCTGAGGAAAGAAAGCTTGCTGTGAGTTTCTGGTACTGCCCTAACACGTATTGTTTGACAAGAATCTGTTTTGATTCGAGTCCAAGCACCTGTTCTTGGAAAAGACCACAGTCATCAGTTCAAGCTGTTACGAGCGATATTGGTGAGAAGCCAGCATAAAAGGATTGTGATGGATGATAACACAAGCCCTGTTCACAGGAAATTAGGTTTTCTAAGTGCTGAAGAGAAACATTACAAAAGTCAAACACCAGTAAATAACTGTTTTCTCCATCCTTTACCCTGGAGGAGGCAGCACTACAAACCACAAGAAATGTTGATTTAATAATTGAAACTGTGCACTCGATCTTGCATACAGATTTTTGTTTCATTAGTCTTAAAGGTCATTCTAATTCCATACTGGTTGTTCTTCACAGATACACAAAAACACATATTGAAGAAAATAATGTACAGAATTGTAAGATGTATCTACCAAAATACATCTTTTTTGTCTTTATTTAGATCATTAATAACTTTTTTCCTGATGTTGATTAGGGAGGCACCCTAAATGAGAGAGAAAACAAGACTTTGATTTCAAAGACAGCGTTAGCAACAGGTTCTTTAAGCCAGCTTTATTCAGATTAGATTTGGGTAGTAGAGTATGCGATGTAGGCTCACTCACAGCACTCTACCAGCCTATTCATAAACAGGGTTACTGGTGTGATTTGTTAGTTTTTTCAATGCCTGTGCTGATGTATCACTGACTCAAGTAGATGCACAATCCCTGCTTCACAGATTTCACAACCCAAAAGTCACATTTGACCCAACCGGAGATCCTTGATAGGCTGTACTTAAAGAGATATATAATTTATGAGGGATCATATGCTCTGCTTAGGGCATTGTCATTTTTCGTGGGAACATAGAAAAAAAGCTGGTATGTTTGTCAGGTGGTCGTTCAGTCTCTTAGAAACATAGAATCACCCAAGCTGGAGGGAACCCACAAGGATCCTCGAGTCCAACTCCTGTCCCTGCACAGGATACTCCCAACACTCACCTCGTGTGACTGAGGGCAGTGTCCAAATGCTTCTGGAATGCTGGCAGAGTGGGTGCCGGGACTGCTTCCCTGGGGAGCTGTTCCAGTGCTCCACCACCCGCTTCCTGAGATCCAATCTAACTTTGCCCTGGCACATCTTCCTGCCATTCCCTCGGGTCCTGTCACAGGTCACCAGAGAGCAGAGCTCAGCCCCTCTTTCCCCTCCCTCCCTTGGGAGAAAACAGTGAACTCTTACGTGGCTTGAGCCGTTTCTGATAAATGTTTTGAAACAAGTAATGCAATGATGAGGCCACAACATGCCTGGGAAATTAGGGTGATTTAAAAATAATATTTACTATAAATCTTATCTGAAACTTAAGCTTATTACTTACTGTCTGTTGCCCAAAACCCATTAGAAGATTCTTTTCCGTTTTGTGACAACCTTGCACAGAGTGAAGAGAGTGATATTGTTTCTCTTCAGTCTTGTCCTCCTTAGACCAAAAAAACCTGCTTTTTTCAAGTTGTTAGAGTTCTTTTCATTCCTGATACTGATCTGTGAACTCACTTCTACAGTTTGGTGTCCTTGAGAAACAGTTCCCTGACACTGACATAAACCCATATATGAAGCTTTATTAATTTTGCCAAGTCATTCTTTTTTTAGGGAGCACTTTGCACTTGTCTTGTCTTGACAGACTTGTATCATTGAGGGTTTAATGTTTTTTTTTTTCTGATTTGTCTGAAACTCTTGGAATTCTAATCCTATCTTCAGTGTGCTTCCAGTTCTTGCCAAATAATTGCTAGAACAGTTATTTTAATTTTACTATGTGAGCATTTATTTCTTGTAACCTACTGCTCTTGGGATGTGATCATCTGGAGTAGATATTAGTTTTGGACAAAAAAGCCTTCTAATCATAGCAAGATCAGTCATTTATGTTAAATGGGCAGTTATATGTTTTCCTTCCTTTTGATATCATCAGTAAACTCAACTCAAAATATTTGCAATATTAATGACTTTATGTTACTATTTAGCTTTTTTTTTGCAGTTTTGCTTCATCAAAATTTTCCAACTGAAGTACTGAAACAAAAATGTAAATTGTTTGTCTTACAAGTGATATTAAATAACTTGAAAAAAGTCATTCTGATTAGCGTATTTTAACAACGAAGGTAAAATTTCTACTATTTTTTTTTAATGCATCTTGGAATGTGCTTTTTACTCCCTTGCTCAAAAGTGCTATAATACAGATCCAGTTATGTATTATAACTGCAATAAAATCTAAACCAGCATAGCCTTAGTGACTTTATTATAACTAAAGTGGTTTATGTCTGCCAAGTGTCTGCCTCTAACATTTTTTATGCAACTTCTGATTGTTATGAGTAATTCCACTCATTTGTGTTACACAATGATGTGTAATAGTGATACTCAAATAATGTTTAATCCATTAAGTCAGTGAAGATATCTGTCTCTATGAATGTTTATATGTAATAGGATGTGATAGTCAATCAGACAAAAGGTCACTTCCATGTGCTCTTCCATATAGTTTCTGTCTACATAATTCAATTTTAGGAATGAATTCAAGTTCACCTGTTCTTGATAAGTATATTGCTTGATGGAAACCAATACAATTTCATCTGCCATCAGTATTATACATTTATAATTACCAATGAATCAATGTTCCTCAAGATTATACGTTTTAATCAAATGTTCCCTGGGGTACATTTTCATTTCAGACCGTTAGTGTGATTTTTATTGGAGTGCAGAAAAAAGTGTAATGTAAAACACCTAATAGTAACCTGAAAGGCTATTTTTTTCTTTTTTATAGAGGGCTCAAAGACTATCAGAGTCCCATTTTGACATTTTTAATGAAATAATTTAGGCTAATTTGATATGCTGTTTGTGAAAAGGAGCCATGTTTTTCGTAGTCATTAAAAATTTTTTACGAGTACATGGGCCTTTCAAATATAAGCAGTCCAGTGCTTAAAATGTGTGCATATGGCATAAAAATATATAGTTTTTTCTTTTCTTGCTTTAGGCTATAACACTTAAAGTGAAAAAAAGGTAATCCAGCAAAAACTATGTGCTTCAAGGTAAAACCTTTTTTTGCACGTAGGTGCTAGTGAACAAAATACAGCTGCAGGTAGTTTTGAATATTGGACTACAGCTTTCATTAAAAAGAGGTTAGACTGGAAACTTCTCTGTCATCACAACACAGTTTATATTTCAAGTAGCCAGTAATAAAGGGGGAGGAGGATAGCCTTCCAGATACCTCAGCAAATCTGCCCCTGGAAAGAAATAACAGCCCTAGTAGCTACTCTGCTATACTACTTGTATTTTTTTTCATTAGAACTCATAGAATTTCTTACAACAGATCCTCTTAACTGTTTGGGGTTTTATACTTGAAATACAGTAAAGAACACTTGAACAAGACGAGAATCTCTAGTGGTGTATTTCAGTGACTTCCTATAGAAATATGGACAGATACAGAGCAAGGCTGAGTTGATCAGGATCAGCTTAGAAAATGAAATTACTAATTGGCCTAAGTTTCCAGAATAATTTTCCCGATGACTTTCATTCTTAAGGTCAAAAAGATGGTGAGATCTCATCATCCAATAACTTTGTCCTGAAAGGTGATGTCCATTCTGTCCCCTAATCCAGCAAAAACTATGTGCTTCAAGGCTTATCTGTCTCATCACCCTAGTAAATTAACAATCCCTGAAGGTTTACTTTGCTCAGACTTACTCAGCACTGGTGAGGCCACACCTCAAGTACTCGGCTCAGTTCTGGGCCCTTCAGTACAAGAAGGACATTGAGGGGCTGGAGCGCGTCCAGAGAAGGGAATGAGGCTGGGAAAGGGGCTGGAGAACAAGTCCTATGAGGAGAGACTGAGGGAACTGGGGCTGTTTAGCCTAGAGAAGAGGAGGCTGAGGGGAGACCTCATCACTGTCTGCAACTGCCCGAAAGAAGGTTATGGTGAGGTGCGTGTTGGTCTCTTCTCTCAAGTGACAAATGATAGGACAAAAGGAAATGGCCACAAGTTGCACCAGGGCAGGTTTAGACTGGATAGTAGGAAAAATTTCTCACTGAAAGTGCTGTAAGGCCCAGGGTGGTGGTTGAGTCTCCATCCCTGGAGGTGTTTCAAAGACACGTTGTTGAGCGTCTTAGGGACATGGTTTAGTAGTGGACAGGTACGGTTGGACTTGATGATCTCAGAGGTCTTTTCCAACCGGATGATTTTATAATTCCATGATTCATCATGATAAATAAATCATGGTCTTATCATTCAACATATTAGCTGTAAGAACATCATTGTGCTTGCCGTTAAACACATTGTAAACTTCTGATTCTAGTAGTGAGTCACACCACATAATATTGGTCTTGCATAAGATTTGCTTTATAAAATTTGAGGATTGATTTACTTCTCGAAGAAGAAATTATGATCACGTTCCCTGTACTCTTGACATCATTTTGCCTAAGTTTCTCATGAAAGATCCAGCTAATAATTCAACATAGCTTTTAGCCTGCAAAGTCACATCATCTTTGACTTTTCAAATGTCATTGGATTACTAGTTCCATTTAATCTGCAGAAACATTCCTCAGTAATTCTAGTGTGCAAAACAATGAGAATCCTCAGAAGGTTTAATTCAGAACTGATTTTTTTTTCCTTTAAGCCTCTTCCATCAAGGCACTAGAGTGCTGCTCCTTTGCTTTCTGTCTTGGTTAGGCCCAGTTCTGTCCAAATCTGAACTTTTAGAACAAATTTGTCCAGAAGAGTTCAAGGACAATCCAGCTGTTTTGATTGAGTAGAGACACAAACAAGCTAGATAAGAAGGTTGGGTTTTGTTTGTAAAGAATGTCAATGTGCTCTGCAGAACCCTAATTTAAGAGAAACTCTGAACCCTTTGCTTGCTCTTTTTTTTTTTCATATTGTAAGTAACTGCAGAATTCTTCTATTCACTCTGTTACTGCTGTTGTCTTTATGTTCCTGGACTTAACTGCTTTTATGTGAGACAACATCCTAGGGATAAGAGCTGTGTGTGCTGCTTGCAGTCTTTGATTTACTCTTGCACGGCCCTTCAGTAATATCAAAGCATTGCTGAACCAATCTTACAAACTTCACGTTAAGTGAGATTTCAACAAATTCTAACGATATTTCAGAAGATCATCTTAAGAAGCTTGAGCTTCTGCTGTAACAAGTCTCAGGTGTGTCACCCAGGAGGCATAATCCTGCTCTCTAGGCTAAGCTTGGACAGAATTTTCTCTCTCACATTATTATTTTGAATTACTGATATTGCTTTGAAATACAATATTGTCGGTTGGAACCACCAACCGAGCAATTGTTAAAATTTAATTTATTGTGCTGTAATGAGCCCTTCAGTAGATAGGGCAGAAAGTACCTGTAAATCCAAAAAAGTTTGCAGTCTAGGAAATGCTAACTAATAATTTTAGGGGAGGAAATAACATGTTTCCTTTTTTATTTTTATGGATTCACTTAATGGAATTCAATATGCTAAAGACAATTTAGGAGGAGTTTTGAGAAAAGTGGTGCAGCATCTTGTTTAGTAACATCATTGTCTGAGGGGATGAGATGAAAATATCAATGTGATATGTTAGTCCCACAAATTTGTGTAAGGAATGTTTAAACGTAATAATAAATAAAGCTTGGACAAAGCCTGTGATGATTAATTCTCTAGGTGAATATTCTTAGTAATATTTTGAAGAATATAATAAAAATCATATATATAAAAATAATATTCCAACTTAGAAATACCACAGGAACAAATATTTGCCTGGAAAATATGCTTTCCTTTCTTTATTATGTCTTCCCGGCAACCACGATTAAAAGATAAAGTTCTTTTCGACAGGGTGGTTTCAAACAATATTTGGCTCTGAACTGAAGAGCAATTAGGAATGGATTTTCTGTATATAGATGTAAACACTTGTTTATGTCGGTGTGTGTATTTTCTGTCTGCTAAAGATATGTATTTATTTTAATTTTATCAGATAGTTATCCTGCCTGACAAAAGGAATTGTACCAACCCTGACATTAGAAGAGCCCTAAAGGCTTAATCATTTCCAGCCACAGATTTGCCAGCAGGAGAGATTATTATCCAGTACTTTCTCACAACCATTTGTCACTCTAGGAAAACTATTGTAGGTCAGTCTCATTTGTGTAAGACAGTTTCAATAGTATTTTGTTAGCAGGTCTAAGGATATGTTGAGGAATGAGATTTTATTTCTGGATTAACTGCCATAACGGTTGCATCACTGATTACTTGGGGAAAGAAAGAAAAATGGTAGATGTTAATTTGTGGTATGTTGCACCGTGAAAAGTAACCAGGTTTGATCTCAAAACCTCATTGTTATGACATAATAAAGTGCTGTAGTAAATTGGTTATTGATTCTGAAACACTGATGAAAGGATGATCAGGCTGCTTTCTCAATACTCTTTACCCTGTTCCACTACCCCCTTTTTTTTTATTTATTTAGCTAAGAAGTAGGTGAAGTTGTCCAGTACTACTGCTATAGATACAAAGAATTGCAGTGTTTAGTTACAAGGGCTAAAGAGTATAAAAACCTTCTGAAAAGCAGTAATTATAAATAGGATTGACACTTTGAAAAAAAAATCTTGTAAAATTGCAAAAGTAATAACAAATATCTAGAGTTTTTTTAAAAAAAATAATTGGCTAGGACTAATATAGGTATCATTGAATATTTATTCCAAACAATTGCCAAAAAGATTGCCAAAAGATGTGTTCTTAGGTACCTTTTTCTCTAAGCCAGTCCAAGCTCTTTTATTAGGAGAAGGTATTTCAAGGGAAATTCTTACAGATGGCCCATTTCCTGAACCTCAGTAATTTCCTGAAACTTCAGGACTCAGAATTATTTTACAGGTAATTGCAGATGGAATGATACAAGACTGACTTTGTCACCGTCTAGTGGAGTGCAGCCACTCAAATGCATTTGACTGTCCGGAGTGCCAATTCCCCCAGAAGTATTTTCCCTCAGCCTAAGTGACTTGAAGAAAAATGAAAGAAAGAGGATGTTACTCTACTTTTCTGAGCTGGCTACTGAGCCTGCTTGTGACACAGGGCAGCAAAACAGGCATTTTCTGGGAGATTTCTGGCCTGCTCACAGGATGAGGCTTTCATGCAAACTTTCCTGGTGTAGCAGTCTATGTTTAGAGTAGCAGCAGAATTTAAAAATTGCACTCACATATTAAAAAGTACTGTTTGTTTTCTTGAAAATAGTATTTTAACTATTTTAGTATGTTTACTCTGTGGTTTGAATAACTGGGTTTTTTTGTAGGCAGGTTTTATTCCTTAATGAGAGAATGTTTAAGTCGCAAAAATTGTCATTAGAAACTCATATCAGAAATCATTTCCAAAATAATTACTGCTCCTTTTCAAACAAATCTGATTTCTGTCAGTGTCCCCAGCATCCTAGTTCTATAAGTCACCAGCAACACTTTGTTCACTATCTCCTAGTAGACCTGAATTACACATTCTTTAGAAAATACCGGATGGTGTTTTTATGCCTGTTTTAATTTTTTGTTTGTTTGCTTCAAAAGAAATACTTTGGAGAGTTCTTTTCTTTAAAAGTAAATCAAGCCAGACAGATAGAAAATCTGTTCTTTTGCAGCCTGTTACAGAAAGATACGGAAACTTTTGCAAAAATGCTGTGGTTAGAAAGTTACTGTCTGAATCAGAAGCATTGTTCCATATTAATGGCAAGGAATTCTGATTAATTCTGGATTTCTCTTTTAAATTTAGATGTGAATAAAATTAGATTAATTGGATGTGCATGGGCTTTCTAGAAAGAATTAAAATTGGACCATTCCCTTGCTACTACTTCTTCCAGTGTATATTGTGTCATTGAGTTGCTATCATTAGTCTTTTCATTCCAATTGGATAAAGGGAAAGTTACTCCTTCTGGGCAGTAGTGCACTGTATTAAAAATCTGATATAGATATATATATGATTTTGTCAATACATGCTCAAGGCTAGAAATGAAAGATATTTCTATGCATGTGATTTTCCACTCTGTTATCTTATTACTTTAATTCTCCTTCCTAGTCTTTAACAATTAACATTTACTCTAGTGCTTCTCTTCCAAAGCTGTCTCTGTACCTTTTTACAAACTACTTACTTAATCCGTAGCACAGTTCCTGCACTCTGGTTTGCCAAATGATTGCTTTCCCTTTGGACTTCTTTCTAAAACATGCATCTCATCCATTTCACTTCATTTATTTAGATCAACAATATCAATATATTATTTTATTGGTTTCTGTATTGGATCACAAAGTGGAAAAGCTTGAGAACCTCTGTATTACTGATTTGGATTGCTAAATATTTGCTTGTGTACTCCTCCAGTTACTGAACTTTTACACAATAATTGGCATTCATGTGTTCTGCCCTCTATTTATAGTAATTTTAGTTTGATGACTTTCAATCTGTACAGAACATCAAAGCAGATGGCATATAATCATGTATTAATACTCGTGAATGTGGATTTTTTTCAACAGAATTAAGGATTTGTTCCATTGAGGTAAAATCACACCGTATTCTGTGTAAAACAAGACGTACAATGAACTATTTATTATATTCAGATATTTATTGGAAAAAAAGACTGCCAACCAAACAGCTTACTGTTACTCATATTTTACTTTCATAGTTTTAAACAGTATTCCAGAGGTTTTTTCCACCTAGCTATGAGTAACCTTCTTAGAAATAAATTATTTTGTGGTTTGTGTATGAACAGCTAAAGGGCATAATAAGAAATGGAAGACTGCTTCTTCTGTTTGGATTTGCTTTAGACCAGAAAAATCGAGTGCTTTATTCAAACATAAAGTGAGAATTATGTGCCAAAAGCTGTATAAATTTTTATTTTCATTTATTTCTTTTCAAGAAAGTACTACAGATTTACGTATCTACTTATGGATTTTTATGAGAATTTATCCATATATGAGTATATCTCTATGTGTTCACCTGATTTAATTTTAATTTAATTTTGTAGATAACAGTTTTGTGCTTAAGGCTCCTGTCTCTAACATCTGACATTAGCCAACTATGCTGTTTGGGTTTTTGCATGGATATGTAAGAATCCATAATGAGTTTTGTTGCTTCTCTGCTTTATTGTGTCTGCCTTATTTATGTTTTCTAGGAGTTATTGCCCAGTCTCTATATTTCGCACTTTATAGAGTTAACTGGGGCTTCTAGTTTGAAGTTGCATGTTGGGAGCACTCTGAAGAAACAGTGTTGAATTACTGCTTTCTTTTAAATGAGGCTTCTTTGTGTTCTGCTGGGAAACACAGAGTTTGAAGACATCCTGAGGAACTCAAAAGGAATTTCAGTTTATCCTTGGCAGCAGTTTCCAGCTGTGGCCAAGATGGGATCTGTGTGCGCATGTGCTGTTATTGGAAGAGAAGAAATTAGCATGAGGACAATCGCCAGTCTATAATAATAAAAATGTCCAAGGTATTTTATTTAATTGCATTCAACAGTGGAAGTGGTCTTGAAAACTGAAAAAAAAAAAAAAGCCCCAAACCATCAGAGCCTTCTGTAAAAGAAAATAGCAAGTGGATTTTCTTGCTTTTAGGCCTGCTAAAAAGCAGTACCCAGTCAAACAGTTTATTGTATTATGGCAGGAATGTGGTTTGTCAAGATCCCTGGGAAATCTCTCTGAACTCAGCAAATTTGCCCTGGCAAGAGCTCCCAAATCAATAACCCTTGCTCTAATGGGACCTTGTGAATACTGTTTTTTTTTTATTAGTGTTAGGTCCTTTGGGACAGGGTGTTTCTCTACTGGAAGTTTGCTTCTTGTTGCTTCATGTGTGCTAGCATTACAATACCCAGTGATCTTCCCATCTACTCTCTGTCCCCACGTTTATTTGCTCCTAAATTTATGTTTCTTTTGTTGCTCTTTTTACACAGGCTGGTATGTGATCACACGTGATTACTTTACTCTAGTGTAGCTGCATATTTTGAAAACTAAATGGGAAATCATTTAGTAATAGAGAATGAAGTCGACATACGGATTTTAAGTATAACAAATAACAGATTTATACCAGGATCTCTCAAATTCAGAAGTCATATTTATTTCTTCTGACTGACACCAAGTAAGCCGGAGGAAAAATGAGATACAAGATCCTCTTCAACAAATTATAGCTTGTTTGTAAACAACTGACTCAAAGCTGCAATTCCAGCACATGTTCTTCCTTCACAGTTGAAAGATCTATTGGGGAAAGACCTGTTAGGCTTAATGTAAGAGTTTGACCACATAGCTCATGACAGAACACTGTAAAGTTTCTTTGGTTGGAGTTAAAATTGAGTACTTTTTCTTGTTCATTAGCTACCTTTATACTTTGTAGTAATCGGTTTGAGTTTTCTAAAAATACTTTATGATTTATAAACATTATGTATGAGATTATTGCCTAAGGATCAGAATCAGCTTGGCTTTATTGCAGTAGGTATTGTAAGAACATAAATTTATGTCTTTGTCCTCCCACACACAGTAGGACCTAAGCGAGCAACAGATAGATGAGAAGCCACTGATAGAAGCAGTAATAAAAGACTAGTAAAATACAAAGCAATGCATTCTTTAAATGTCTCTATTCATGCCATTCACAGCTCCTCATTTTTCTATGTAAAAATTCAATCTGATTGTAGCTCAGTGCACAAACAGAAGAGTATAAAGGGATGGCTAAAGACAACCATAGTCCAGTTCTTATTTCCTTGTGCATGCAGTGATATGAGTAGAAAGAGTAGAAGTCTTGGCTAGAAATTCAGAGAACTGGGTGATGAAAAGCTGAGATTACGAAGGGAACAAATACATCAACCTTATATTAATGTAACTAGTCTAAATTAATTATCTATATAGATAGATTGTGGAGGGTTTCCACAAAGCGAGAAGGTAATATTGCTGCTGGAGGAGCAACATGACAAAGAAAGTTTAAGAGAGAGGTTTATCCAGGCTACAGAGCAGCAAGCAATAAGTTTATGCCAGGGTAATACATTTATATCAGGGCAAAAAAAATCTTAGTAGCAGATTTTGAACAGACTGCAGGAAATCCTCACTAAAACTAGGAATGTAATAAATGCATAACCAGTGAAAACTGTGAGATGAGGGTTATAAGGAGAAATGGAAGCTGCAGGCAAAAGAGAAGTCAAGTAACCTGCAACCACAGAAAACTACATGTTTTAATAGTTGCAAATCAGGAGGATGCAATCAAATATCCCCACCCGTTGCAGCAGTTTATTTCTTTCAGTTTTCAGCCTGAATTGCCACAGGGCAGACTTGTAATCAGCATTGCTATGCTGCAGTCAATGTTTCTGTGTGCCTGTGCATGCAAGTGTTGGTTCACAGAGAAAAGCATCTTTAAAAAGCTGTTTAAACTCTTATTCAGTGAGTGACTTTTCTTTTATGTTTCAGTGTTATTCTTTCCTTAGGTCCTTTATAATGGTTAGCAAAGCATCAGGATGGAAAGCCAGTTATCAGTTGAAACTTTTTTTCCTGGTGTTTTGGAGCAAAGTTTTCAAGGCACTTTTAAAGCCAGATCTCATATCTGCTTGTTCAAGCAACAAACTAGATTAGAATTTCTGGCTGGTGAAAACAAAAGGACTTTGCTCTGATTGTCATCATAATGCTTTGTGAATGAATCAGCCTTTTAAATGTTGGAATTCATAAAAAAACTATCAGAAATAGATTTTTGGGGGTTTTTTTTTGCATTCTTATTGGATGTGTTAGAGAAATCTCATTGTTACGACACTGTCTAATCATCAGATGTTTTTCAGGCGGTTGTTAGTTAATAATTTCATGAGTTTGCTATACACAATATCCTTCAGCTAAAATAGAATAGATGCCTTGCAAAACAGTAATGAATGAAGCTGATAATAAATGCAGTCACTCACCTCATAAAATAGCTTGGAATATCTCAACTTCTTTCTTTTGAAAAGATTAGCAGGAAAACAATTATTCTTTCAGTACTGAATAAGACTGCAGCTTCCCCTCAGCTCTGAAAATGAAATCATGGTTCAGCCCTGTGCAAACTTTGGCAGCAAAGTAGGCTCCTACTTTCCCAGGTTAAGCATTCTTTCTCATCCCACCCAAATACAACAATATCCCAGGCACGCAGACAAAATTATTTTCAAAGGAAAGGGCTGCTTTTAAGCAGAGTGATGCTGTGATGGAAATCAGTGGCAGGGAAGAGAGGACTCATCACCCTCAGCTCAGGGATCTGGGCCTACCATAGAATCACACACTTAGTTTTACTAAAAGGAAGAAATTTTGCATTTTCTTTACTTTGTAAATTATTTAAACTTTATTTCAAAATGGTGCAAGTGTATCCTGGTATTTTCCATATTTAAAAGTATGTGACTCCTGAATTTTAATAAGCCTTTAAACTGTACATGAATTTTTTATCATTTAAGTTCTTGTATTCACCACTGCTAAGGAGAACGTTGCTTCAAGGGGCTTCTTTAATTATGACTTTTAGAACAGTAGTTAAACATTTACAGTATTTGAACAGTGCTATCCAGATCACTAATTCTTAAACCTAACTCAGATTAATTATAGTATCAGAATGCAACTGTAGTCAAGAGGGACTAGAAGATTGAGTAGATCTGCATTTTGGCACAAGGTAATGTTCGTGTAACAAATTACACACCAGTTTTTATGGAAGATGGGATTTACAAGAATGTATTTGTCACTTCTAGATAGCCTAAACACAAATCCATCACACTTACCTAGCCTGTAAAATTCATCATGCACACATACTGGGTATTTTCAGTTAACTTAGTGCTTCTTGAGACTGTCATCTGTTGCGTGCTTAGAAATAGTTTTCAAGGAACTATACACAGTCAGGAAAACTACAAGAGTAGCTGCATCATTCTTAAGGAAACCAGAACACTTTTGAAATAAAACACTGTTCTTGCTGCTTTGTTGAGGAATCACAGAATACTGCACTATGTCTAATTACGTTAAATAATTGATATTTACTTGGCTCTTGACCAAGGAAATGTAAATATAAATATAATGTTAAACTTGGTTTTAAGTTGATCAACAGCAAGGACTGGTACTCTTTTCTTCTTTTTCTTCTTTATAACATTTTTAATGAAGCATTTAATGAATGGTACTATTTTTGGTTTCTTTAAATCTCAGCCAAAAGAGAAAAGTTGTGCTCCTTTTCCATCTTTACCTCAGGAATGGCAGCTTAGCAACTGAAAACTATCAGTGTTTAAGAAAGGCTTGGTGCTTTCTGTACAAAAGTGGTGTAATGTCACCATCACCCCAAATCCTACTGAACTCTCTGGAAAATTTACTGTTGACTTTGAGACCATGAAAGTATATTCCACAGATTCTTCATTTAAAGTATCTCCTTCTGGTCTTCTCTAACTCTCCTAATAAGTATGAAAAGACTTTTCTCTACAAAGTACAGACGTGCTTGCCAAGGGGTGTTATACCACGACCCCCACACATGGTTTAGGGGAGACAGAGACACTCAGTCCCCGCAGCAGCACCAGATACGTAGACTATGACCTATGGTTCAGCTCCAGGTACTGACACTGAGCCCCTCACTCACACTGGAACTGGTTCTTGGGACATACATTATTCCCAGCCCTCTGGCTGGGGTTGAGACGCCTACCCGCTCCCATGAGTGGCACAGACTGGCACAAAATCCCTCTGACTCCAGCAGCTGACTCCACAGATCAGGCGTGCCCACAGCCCCAGTCTGACTCTGGCTACTGGCCCTTTTTACAAAGGTATTTTTCTCTTTCTGTTTTCATATTCCACTGATTTTTAGTCCTCTCCTTTGAACTGATCGTTCATTTTGATTAAAGGATCAATTAGTTTTCCTTCATTGCAAAACTCAGTGAATCTCTGCTAAGCCAGATAAACTCAGTTTGTTCTCACTATTTAATTTAACCTCTTTGGCAGGCTTTTCATAGAGGTTCAAGCTGCCGTGCCTGCCCCGCTGAGGGCAGCAGCCCCATAAGCAAGGTAGTGCTCCGAGGGTCCCTCACCGCCCCCATCCCTGGTGCCAGCCCTTCAGGGACACCAGAGACACCACCCTTGAGATGTCCAGACAAGTCTGCCTAAGTATTAGGGCCCATTTCACTGCCACTGAAGTATCCACCTTGTCTAGGATGTGATAAAGTGCACTGATTTTTCAGGGTTTGTATCCGTAAGCCATCTGCAAGATCTCAGTTTCCTCAGCATTGTTTGCTTTCATCTGCCCATCTATTTCTGTTGTACCAAATTGCTTGTGAAGAGACCTACACAGTGGGACCTTTCCTAAGTTGATTGTCCTTCCTGAATATGAAATAAAGCATTCTTGATGAAAATAACGATTTTCTTTGGCCCAGAGTTTATATTTGCTTCTTGTTTATTTAAGTGAAGCTGTCATTCAATTAAAGCTATACAAACATTTTTGAGTCAAAGCCCAATGAAAAACAAAAGGTAGTTATTTTATCTCTTTTGATTCCTACTTAAACTCTGATTTTGAAATCTGTTAGAAAATGTTACGTGCAGAAACTGTTAGCTCTTAAGTTCTGTAGTTCAGTATTTTTATTTCAATTCTGAAATCCCTTAGAGCAGTATTTTACTTAGGAATTTCATTAAGAATAATGTACAACTATCATATTATTCAGGATAGTAAAAGCCTGATTTAAAAATTTTGTATTGGACAGATTTTTAATTTTTTTTTATAAATTTCTGTGCTACGCTCTTCTTCAAGTATTATTTTCCTTTCAACTGATCTCTCCTCTAACTTAAAAACCTCCTCCTCCTAATCCATCTCATTTCTAGATCCCCAAAAGTTAACTAACTTTCTGATGATGCAATTTATTGTGTGATTATTTCTGTATATTACAGTATATTACTCACAAGCGACAGAAGGGGAAACCTAAAGGAAACTGTATAGCTCAGAGTAGTAATCAAACAAATCTTGTTCACTGTGCGTTCTCTCATATGATCACACTGTTCACTTCAAGTGAGACTTTTCTAAGGAAAGGCCATGATATGTTTCCTGTCACAGGGGACCAGTTTAATTTTACTGTGACTGTGTGTGGATGGGTATTAAGTTGTTTTAAATGACTGAAGTAGCATTGGAAAACTAGTACATTTTCAAACTTTGGACTAAATAAACTCTGAAATTTTTAGTGTTTATGTTCCTGGAGATGTTTATAACAGTTTTAGATAATGTTTGCATTAAACATTTGCATAGAAACTGTTCATAACACAAGAAGTTTATCAGGTTTTTGAAAAATTGTATGCATGTCATGGGAAGGCATGGTCTAAATAATTTAATGAAGAACATAAGGACAAAAGCGTGGGCATTTCTCTGTTTTATATATTTTATACTTTGACAATTCTCTATTTCTTGTTTCCTGTGATATCAGCTTTTTCCTTTATTCTTTCATCTTTTTCCATTTGCGAGTCTTATGAATGCCCAACTGTAGTTACTATTTTTGATGAGATGACTTGTTCTTTGTCTTTCATTTCACTCCTTTTTCGAGCACTATTGGCCTCCAGACTTCTCATTTGACCTCTAATTTATTGGTAGAAAAGTGTGGCTACCAACTCCTAATCAGTGCCTGCCACTGGGAGGCTGATTTAAAACAGTATGTACAAGTGAATTTAAAATGAAGGAAAGCAAAATGACTCCTGAATTCTTCTTTTGAGGTAGTCCCTGTTGTGCTACCATCCATTTTTTTCGGCTCAATATCTTTATGGCTTCTCCTTGTAACAGGCCTGATGTGGTTTATAGGGCCTTAGTAGTCCATAAAGCTGATAGGTATATTTTGCAATGAAAAACAGAAATTTAGGGGTAATAGAGGAAAAATCACTAAAAATAAATATATACAGACAAATGAGATTGGCAAGAATTTTCCTGGCTGGGCAAAAAATGCTGATGATCTCTTGAGTGGCCTATTGACAACTCACACAGTTCCTCTGCAGTAGTTTCCAAAGAACTGAGGCTGAGACTCATAAATATTTATGTTGTACATAATTTTATTTCATCCCCAAAGTCACCACACAGAAGGAACGTGTACTCTGTTTTGGCTTTCCTACATAAATCCTGAGCTGTGAATACTGTGCTTCATTTTGTTTCCTTTGCTTCCCCATCTGTGCTGAACTGTTAAGAGTTTAGTGGAGCTTAAGACCCTAGGAAGAATTCCCTCATACATCTGAAATTGAGCATTATGCCAAGGGAACACTTCATGCATTTCTTTTTTTTTGGTTTTCAGAATCTTTTTCAGTTCCTACTGAAATTGTAGATTTAGGAAATGATCCATCCAGCTTGACTTTCACATCTTATACTAACCCTCTTCCAAAAAGATCACATTCAGCATTAATACAACAATAGGCATTTTCATTTTTTAAAATCCTGTAGGTGAACAAAATCCAAATTCCAGCACTACTGGGAACTTAACTGTACTGCCAAGGCATGGGATGGGGCCAGTGAATTGTAAACACTGCTGAGTGAAAAGTAAAGTGAGACTTAAACAGTGGATGTTCATCTGTTGTCTTTGCCAATTAAAGGAGGGAGACTTTGAGAAAGAATGTAAACAGAAAAATTAAAAAAAAAAACAACACGAAGGAAAAAAGTGGGAAGAAAAGGGAAGTTTTTCAGGTGACTTTTCTCTTTCACTGGCAGTGAAGGAAGAATTTGTTGGGAGAATGGTTTCTAGGATTTGAACTTTCGATTAAATAGGATTATTACCTGTTCCAAAAGCTCTTTAAGTACCCAGATAACAGTGCCTTTTATGTTGACATTTATCACCCAAATCCCATTATGGAAAGGCAGCGATGAAGCAAGAGGCAAGGCAGGAGAGTGCTTCTTTGAACAGGGGGCATTTGATGCAGGCAGGAAATGTGGGTAAGGCTTCGGGGGCAAGGGCAGCCACAGCACAGTCCATCTTGTGCACTTAGTGGGAATATGAGACAGAGATCTGATTTATCCGCAAAAAAAAGGGGCCTCCATGCCCTTGCTTTTATGCTGCCTACAAAGAATTTGCAAAGAAAACAATCGTACTTAGAAAGTGAGAACTCAAAACTCCTGTGAAAATTTGTCTTGATAGTCTTTCCTGAGGTGATCTCAACTGTCTCTGTAAAAATAGGGCAATGTGTAATAAGTACTGTTTTTCTAAAGCAGGGATCGTACATCTGAAAAAGTAAATATATAAAGAGTTAAAAAATTCTAGGTATAGATATATATGATTAGAAATATGTACTAATTTATAAATCACTTATAATTCATAAAAATATCAAATGCATCCTTTAATAAATGCATCCTTTAAATGCATTTATAATCAAAAGTATCCTTTTTCCTTATCTTTTCAATTTTTTTATGAATATCAGTTTTTTATTTATTGAGGAAGAAATTTTGTGCTTCATTGTGTATTTTTTGTGAATGAGTCAGTCAAAACTGATACTGGAGTGACTACGTCACACATGTAACAATGATCTGGATGGTTTTGGTCAACTATGATTTTTAAAAGTAGCAATCTGAAAACAGTAGCACTGACCGTTATATGCATTGTAGTCTACATATTAAACTCTTACTAATTCAATTGTATAGTTAGAGTTCTCTGCTTTAGATTTCAAAGGTTTAAGCCATTGATGCCTTTACCAGTTGCAACTACGGGTATAAATCATGCTAAATAGAAGTTCCTCTTGAAGGTGTCTGGTACCAGTACAGCATTACCTAGATATCAGAACCCATAAGCCATGCTCCAGTTAGAGCTTTTTGTGAAGCATGAGCACCTCTTGGGACAATTGCCCACAATTCCAGGTGATGTTGTACAGAAATGAGTTCTAGGGTACTCCCACAGTGAGTTTGGGGGAAAAGTGTGTCTCAGTTTAATTTTCATTGCAGAGGAACGAATTATCAAACCCAAGAGCACCAGTTAACTAACCTGAATTTGAAGAACTTTCACACTTAGCCCAGGGGAGTTTGTGGCTGACTGGTAGGGATAGCAGCTATGAAATCTCCGCTCAACCATTTATTAAAAACAAACAGACCTGCTTCTGAATACCTCTTTGCAGGCTAAGAATTACTGTTGTGCTATTCTAGACATTTGAAGGAAGCAGCATCAGTCCGTCGTTATCAGTCTGTTGGTGCTTCGTGGCTCTTCATCTTTTCACAAACAGCCATTTTGAAGACTACTAATTCAATAAGAATCTCTTACTATATAATAAATAAATTTCAACCTAGCTTAGATTAATTAGCTTCTTAATGGCCACAACTTTTTCTTCAGCCTGTTTCAAACTGGGAATATAGGAATTATTACAATATTTCATCTTAATTTTACTTTCAGTGTTTCAATGTGTATTAAACACTGACTCAGCTCAAGCCCAGTGTGCAACATGTTTTCTTTGTATCAGGTAGTCCATTATTCATGAAAAATCACATTGAAAGCTGTGTTACTAATCGGGAGGTCATGACAGTGAACTGGAATTGCTGCAGAATAAGCTGACTGCAGCCACTGGGAGCAAAAATCTTCCATGCTGCTTCCTCTTACTGTGAGAAGATTAACCAATTCCTTGACCTGTGCTCTGATCTTGGTATCAGCATTTTAAATTAGCTGCCAGAAGTGATTACAAAAATGATACTGTCCTCCTAAGTTACTTCTCTGATATTAATTTTTCCAATATATTTCATTTTATATACGTCCTTGATCATACCACTGCAAAGACCATATGATTTACACTGAAGTCTGTAAGATTCTGCATGAGCATAAATGTAGCAACATTATTTGCTTACTCAGAGCTTTGAGCTCCAAACCTTTTGAAAATAATACAAGCCTGTATGTTTTGCAAAGCACTGTACACACTTTCAGTAATTACATAGGTTGTGGATCTATGTAATTATGTAAGTAGTACATGGACAGTTAACCTCTGCAAACCTTAGCTCAAAATAATAAGCTAGAAGTAGATATTCCTAGATCATGTCTTTACTAGAAGAATTCCTAATAAAGAAAATAGTCTTTAAGATAAATAGATTTAATTTGTGTCCAGATATCTATAGTACAGGCATAGCATGATACTGCAGATGCTGCCAGCTGAGATCACTTTACCAGCTGAAGTATCTCTCTAAAAGCTCAAGTTTTGTACTCAAACTAAAGATGTGGAATTTAAGATACGCATCATAGATTGTCTCATTTTATGCACTAGTCTGCACAGTGTTTCTTGGTTGAGCTAATGGTTAGAAGCTACAGATAAGAAGTTTGTTCATTCGTATTATTTTTATTAAAAGGCTTTGATGTGACCAGAGATGGCCATTTAGGTCCATCTGACCTTGTGCTGAAACTGGATTGTTTCGTCCATTCACCAGAACTGCTGTTCTTGCAGAGGCAAATTCTGCCTGGTAATAGCTGATTGGTTTTTTTAAGGCTGTGGTTAACTCTTTCCTCTTTTCCCCCATTACCTAAACAAACTGAGAAATATTTTTCCTTTGATTTACAAAGTTTAATATCCTCAAAGCATTCTGTCTTTCTCCTGTTCCCAAATACAAGTATAAAGTTTGTTAAGCTTGCCTACAAGTTCTGCTTACTGTTAGAGGTGGGAGCTTCCTGCTCTGGTTTGGTTTCAGAGAGGAATCTGTGTCATGCTCAGTGTTCAGCACAAGTGCAGTAACGAGGATAACCCAAGATTATCCTGGTGACCGTGCCACTGACACAGGAGCTGTCGGTCATGTCTTTCATTTCTTGCCCCATGTGTTTTGCATTCTTGCTGTTGTATCAAAACCCATCACAGTGCAGCATTTGTGTTTGAGCACGTGCTGTTGAGAATTGTGGGAGTTGTGTAATGTCCAAACGGAACTCTGCCTTTCTCAGCAACATAAATCATTTACTCAACTGTTTGATAGATATTAAGGCTGTCATTTGCATCAAAGAACCATCCAGGAGATGCTTGCTCATATCATCCATTTTGTATAAAATGGTTGGTTAGACCTCTCAGGCAATTAATTACTCTGGCACCTCCATTCACAGTAAATAAGGGTAATGCTGTTCACCTGCTTTATGGCATATGAACATTAACTATACAGCCATGTCAGTATTTAAAGATGAAAATATAGGTAATACTTATTTTATATGTATGTAGAATGTCAAATTTAAAGAAAAAGGAGACTGGCTACACATTGTGGTTGATATTTTAATATTCAGAAAAGGCAAAAGTACCAGGTTGGTTATTGCTGGATTAATTATATGGGAAAACTCAGCCGTGGAACTAGAAGCCTGCCAGAAAGGACAACAAAAGATATCTTTGATGTTTTTATTTGGTTTTGGTTTTGTTTTCCATATTAAACTTGAACATCAAATAGACTCACAGTCTTTAAAATATTTTAGCATTAAAATTTTACAAAAACTTTTACCTTGTGTTGTTTCAAATACTTAATCTGATACTTCTCTGTAAGATGTTTTAAAGTAGATTGTAAGAACTTAAGTGGGCTATTGAACTTTTTAAGAGATGCAAAGTCAAAACCATTTTGTTGTCCTCTTCAAAAACTCTGGTTGCCCTTTGTAGTTCAGGATGGCTGCCATCTGTTTGGGCTTTTCCCATCAGGAATACTGCTATAATGATGAAGTCTGCAGCATGTACAGAAATTGTTCTCAAGCCTATGTTAACAGTACTGATAATATATTTTTTAGGTTTCCTCTACGCTCAGAACAGTACCAAACGCAGCATTAAAGAGCGACTTATGAAGCTCTTGCCCTGCTCGGCTGCCAAAACGACATCTGCTGTTACTCAAAGCAAGTTTTATTTTTCATTTGATTTTTTTTTTCTTTTTAGGTTTGCATGCATCAGAAGTTACACTTTCATTAACTGCTCATTTGAGATAGAAGATATCTGCTGAAGTAATCGTTTGCTCTGTTGAGGTTTAAAAAAGAAAGTGAGGAGCAGATTTGTGGGCTGGTAACGGATCTGTCTATGCAGAGCAGGATGGCAGGATGCCAGTGCCAGGGCCTGCTGCACGGGAGCTGCTGGGTTGGCAGTCATGCTCTGCAAGTGAGCTGAGAAGTGATTCACTGGTTAAATTAAATATCTCTTTGTGGTATCTTTTTGTGCACATGTCTGTCTTTGGTTGCTATCCAATACACAGGATAGTAACAGCAGTACTGGTCTGGGAGGAAGGGCTTGGCTCTGCAGGCTTTGACTATGTAACATCAAAATATTTAGGGAACGAGACCTAAAGAATGCGTCTGAGAGAAAAATAAAAATGAGACTGAAAACAAAGTATGTAAATGTAGAGGTGAAGGAACAGCACACTGACACTACCTTTTAGTGTCTTGATATGCTGCAAGGAAAGAAAATCTCACCAGGGTAGCTAAAAGGTAAAAATATGGGGAGGAAGGGTGTGAGACCCACACATAGATAGATACATACATAGGTATATCTCTAGATAAATTACAGTAATAACATTAATGTGTTCCTATATAAATTGGCTACTATAACTGATTTTAAAATATCTCAGTGGACACAATTAATTTGGATTAATTCAAGGCACTAAATTGAGAACATGAAATTACAAGGATCCTTGAGCTTCTTGTATACTCTTCTGATAAAGCATATTAATCACTCCAAGTTAAAAAAAATACCTCCAACAGCAATTCCTTCCATCGAGTGATTATGGGACAAACAGAGGCAACTTGGCTACAAACAGAGGCCTTTGTTAAGTACCTCGACTTCAGCTGTATGGATCAAGGCTTTCTTTTTGTTACCCCACTTCACTGTTTTTCATACGCTCCTCTATAAAAACAACTGTGGTACAAGCTTTCCTTTCTGACTATTTGGGATCTTGAAGATGAAAAGCTCTACCTATGTGGATGCATAGTGACATTTTCATGCTGGCTTCAGCTGATGCGTTTTACTTGAAAACAGGGTAGCTTAAAAAGGTCAGTTACTGTTGTGACACCTGCAAGTAATTCATTATATAGAAGTTGCTTTCAGTTATGTGGCCTGAGTAATATAGCCTTAGACTATAAAAGGAATCATAGAATCACAAAATCACAAAATCAGTGAATGGTTTGGGTTGAAAGAGACCTTTAAAGATCATCTAGTCCAAACCCCCTGCCGTGGGCAGGGACATCTTTCACTAGACCAGGCTCACTGAAAGCCCCATCCAGCCTGACCTTGCACACTTCTAATGATGTGGCATAGAATAGAAAAAGCAAATAGTACAGAAGGAATAGCAGGTTTTAGCTGTTTGTTTGAGGTTGGTTGGAGAGCGACACATCCTTATTCTTTGCACATTTCTATGTGAGCTTTTTATCTGCACAGGTAACAAAAATATTTAGTCAGTCTTAACCTTGACCATGCAAAACTGGTATTTTCTTGCTGTAAGTGATTTATAAACCAGAAGAGAATTTAAATAGAACTTGCATTAAATATTTCATATTTGAGAACCACATAGTAAAAATGGATGCGTTCAGCATTTTTTCTCTGTACTCTTGTCAATAAAGAAATCTGTATTAAGAATGTTATATTAAATGAAAATATTGCATTAAATAAGAATATCATTGTAGACATAGATTGTTACCATCCTCTTTTGACATAATGTGCTATATAATTTCTGCTAGCATGAATGAAGCAACATTATAGTGTACTAGGAACATTGCCAGCACTACTATAATAACAAACACACAGTGTGAATTCCTTAGAAATTTTTAGATCAATATTATTAAAACAAGTAGTTTACTGAATTTGCACTTCCGTGCTTAGCTTCTGCCAATATGTGCAGGAAAAGATTACTTGAATAAATAAAATCTTATTTCAGCAATGCCATTCAGCATAGCTTGTCAAAGAATCCTTTTTCTTATTTGTGTGCTTTAGTCTATTAAGCCTAAACTTAAATCCAGCCTTCCTTAGTGAAATTCTTGAATAGGTAGGACAAGAATCAAAAATTATTTTGGAAAATAAAAGCATTTATAGATAGGGGAGCTATAATTTGGGGATTGTGCAGGCAAATGTATACATACAATTTTTAAAGATATGAACTGAGCCCTAACTTTGAATATGCTTCTCCAAAGAGCATTATTTGAATAGTATACCTGCTTTTTGTATGGCTTTTACCATTTTATTCTTTGATGAACAATGAAAAGTTCAAAGCTTAGCTCCTGTGGCAAATACATTAAAAACTGTTTTTACAGCAACTCATTAATGAAGTCAATAGGAATATTTTGTTTATTAGTGAGTGAATATGAAATTGTTTCTGGTTTTCAGTTGACATACGTTAGTCTTTTATGGGGGGAAGAACCCTTAGCTTTCTTTGGCTGAAGAAACTAGAGAACTGAAATAATTAATTTTTCATTTATATCATAGAAATAATGAATGTTTAAAAATAGATATATTTTCACACATTTTTAAAGCTATGGATTTTTTTTCCAGCCTGGATAACGGTAACCATAAGTGTGAAGAAAAACATTAAAAACCTGCAAGTGACTCATGAGTGCAATAGTATTTACACCAGCATAGTTGGCATTTTATAAGGAAGTTTATGGTGATCTTATTTTTGGATTATATATAAGAGATTACCCAAATATAGTGTGAGATGACTGTTACAATGAAACTTTTCCCCAACAGAAAGACATCACCACACTAAACTCTTCTATATTCTTACTGAATCATTAAAACACAATGAAAATGTGTATTACTAAAGACATAGCAAACATTGTGCTTAACATCACATTGTCTGGCCTTTATCTCTAGCCTCACATTTATAGTGTGTATTCATTTAGCTTCTAGAACAGCTTGCAGATGCCTCTCTAGGTAGACAGATGTTTCACAAATGGATTCTTAAAGAGCTCATTTCCAGTTAAGTCCATTTCTGTCTAAACAATAGCCCATTTAAATCCTTTATAACTCCTGGCATATAAAACAGAAGTGACTTTTCAACAATATTTATTCTCAGGTTGACTCCTTTGTCAATTTAATTTAAGCACCTAGTGTTGACTTGCAGCTGACAAAAAAAAAGCATTCAGCTGCATATCTAAAGCATGGCATTGTTATAAGGACTCTAGCGATAGAATATAAAAGATAAATCTCTTGAGACGTGATGGAAAGTCTTTAAAAAACCTTGGAAAATAAACCCTGGGTGTTTTTATGAAGAATTAAAATGGGACTCTGTAACTTTGCTACACCTTGCTTAGGAAGACAGCTTCTTAAATCTGGACCAGCTTTATTCCAGTTTCTTCTCTGAGGTCAGGATTTTCAAAACACCCCCTTTGCACCTCAGCATGTCAGAAGGTATCTTTTTTAAGAAAATAACTGAAATGTTCTTGTAGTCTTGTGTATTCAGATACTGTCCCTTTAAAACTTATCAAACATCGTAAGGTCAATGTAAATTTTTGTCTGTTGGGTTTTTTTGTCAAAAGCATTTAGACTGGGAGTTTTCACAAAGCTGGTAGTGGTCTATGAGTCATCTGAGATGACACATCAACAAAAATGAAGAAGAAAGGTTTCATAGCGTGTCCACAAGCCAACACACAATGGACATTCTAAGATAAGACTATGGGCATCACTGAGATCATCTTCCTGAGATATGTGCCAACAGCAACACCTCCTTGATAGGAGAAAGGACAAGGCCCTCTGATTTTCTGAAGACTTACACAAATATTTTATATATTTTGATTGTATCTATTTAAAGATTGTTCATTTTTTGTTTAGCTGAACTGTACCTTCTGATGCCAGTTTCCTCCTGAACAGCTGAAAGTTATTACAACTGCATTGTAGCAGAACAAAAATATGTGAGGATATAAGCATAATACAGTTTTAATATAATATTCTAATAATGTGCTTTTATGAAAATTGAGCTGAATAAAACTGTATTTTAAGAATACAGAGTCCCACACACTGATGAAATAAAAACTGTATCTTTAGCATTGTAGAAGAGACAATTATATGTGTTTATGTTCTCTCAAGTTATATTTCTATAGTTAACACAAATCTG
Organism: Dromococcyx pavoninus; assembly: GCA_033558185.1. Taxonomy (NCBI): domain Eukaryota; kingdom Metazoa; phylum Chordata; class Aves; order Cuculiformes; family Neomorphidae; genus Dromococcyx; species Dromococcyx pavoninus. The sequence continues at coordinate 2,614,961 of JAUMJL010000019.1, read as the reverse complement.
AAACCAGAATAAAGCAGTGATTTGACTAAATTAGTCTGGAGTGCTACATAAGCTATGTTTAATGCTGGGAGTTCTTCAAAACAGATGCACGCATTCATATTTGGCATATGGCTGTCACTCCATATCAAAACGTGTACTGTAAGTTTCTTTAGCTATTTTATTGAACTTTCACATTTAAAACTCTACCTGGAAATGTACATTGCTATCTCGCAGTCCTTTAGGGCTGCACTAAACTGCAAACCTTGAATGTATCTATGAAGTCATTAAAATATTCATGTTCCCCACTTAGGCTACTCATCATGAATAATCCTGTTGCCCTAACAAGGACTCAAAGTAAGGTGTCCTGTTGAATATGCAACATCAATCTCACACACACTTTTCAAAGCACAGCTTCAAGGTAAAAAGAGAACACTGAGAGCTGCAGTCTGAAACAGTGAATTCATGTCCGTTGACCAAGGGAAAATTTCCAGTACTCTGGAGTCACTGAAGTTTTATAAAATTGTTTTCTTTTTACAGAGAGTCATAGAAACAGAAAAGTCATTCTAAATGTGTCATGCATGCCCTTGCAGAATGTTGGCTTTCCAGTTTATTGCTATTTGTACTGATGTGATAATATCCAGACTGCTGGATCATCACTGCTGTTCCATGTTCTGTGCAGCCACTGAAGCAGACAGATACCCTTTCCTTGTGAGTTTAAAATGAACATGCCATTTGTTTTTAAAGCTGCAAATGCTGTTCTTTAAAAGAATGTCATTTAGCTTTCTTTTTGTCTGCAAGGGTTAGATATTTCTACAGCCTATATTTCTTGTTTCTTTCTCTCTTCTATTCTGCAGACACTGTAGAAGATGAAATGGAAATGGCCACAGTACGACATAGACCTGAAGCTCTTGAACTGCTGGAAGCACAGAGTAAATTCACAAAGAAGGAACTTCAGATCTTATATAGAGGTTTCAAGAACGTAAGCTCTTCCATTTTGCATTTACCATACATAGAGGATAGGTCACTGCAGTCTCAGCAGTATAATGATTGGCAATGAAGCTCGTGGGATTCAGTAGATAAATTCTGCATGTCTGGTCAGGTGAGGAGACAATCACTCTGCAAAAACTGGGCTCCTTAATGACCAAAAGATGCAGACAAATTACAAAGCATCCAGAAGAGAGTAATTATGACATAGTATAGTAGGACTTTGTTCAAGGATAGATTTAAAATTGTATTGGAACTATTTGTGTAAAGATGAAATAATGGTAAAGAATGTTTTGATTTTTGTGTTCACAATAGCTATCACAAGAAGTAAGTGGCATAAATTGCATTAGAAGAATTTTTCTTTAGATGGACAGTAGTAAATGACTTCTTCACTTCTTCATTGTTCCCCAAGTATACAAACTTTTCAGATCCCATTACTGGGACTCATTATTTGTGATGGTTTTTGGCTGTTATACGTTCTCTACTGACATGTCCAGCATTTTTGGTTGGCAAGGATCCCCACTGAGAGCCCCAGTGCATGAGTATAAGTCTGTCTCCTTGATGTCCTGTGGTGCTGGGCTTGGTGCTGACGTGGAAGGCATGTTAGTGCATGGATAGTACAGCAAAGAAATAAGGCACAAGAAGATTTTACTCAGTATTATTAAATTCTGGCTCTATATGAAAAGTAAAACTGCCTCTGATTTTATCAATACTCTAAAAAAGGCTACTTTTTTTAAAAAATAAACTTTTTCTGTGTCTTATTCTGCTGGGTTTTGCATGATTAACACTTCTATGGGATATTATAAGCCATTAACCTTGGATAGAAAATACTTGATAATAAAAAAAAACTTGAATAACAGCAATTGTCTACAAATCATGAGTGTGTGATGTACTCAGTTGTGAGTGTCACAACTGTGCAGCTTTACCTGCTGAGCTGGATAAATTTAATTTCATTTATCACCTTTTGATTTAGTTCTTCTTTCACCCTTACAAAAGAGCTGCCTTTTGCCTTTGGCATTTACCACACAAGTGAAATTGCGTGACAAAGTATAATAATGCTAAAAGCACAATGAAGCTCAACTATGGAATCAGAGAGAATATTTTCAATAGGTTATGCAAGAAGAAGTGTAAAAGTTGGAGAGGTCTTAAATATCATGCATTTTGTAATGAAAGGAAGCCATGTGAATGGATGATTTAAAAGTACATTTTTATCAAAAGCCTACAATGTAAATAAAATACCGAGTGGTTTATTGTGTCCTGTCTGTATATCATCCTCAGTTCTAGAAGGTATATAGTGTTGGCATGTTAGTGATTAACAGTGATTGCTCTTAAAAACTTTTCATTTCCTCAGGGTACCAGAGAACATTCCCCTGCTAATGACAGTATTCTTTAGGTATTGCAAATCATGAACTAATGTCCTTAATTATCTAAGGCAAAAGGTACAAAGTATAGTGTATAAAATAAGCCTTCTGTCTGTTTCTTTCAGTATAACTTTTTTTAGTCTCAGAAATTAAGGACCTTGATAATTTTATGCATAAAATGAGGTATGGAAAAAGAAAATGGGTTATCAGAAAGTATTTTAAATGATTACTGTTTCACCATTTTATGAAAAGAGGAATTCCATTTCTTCCTATGCTTTTGTGTTCTAAGATCGAAGCTCTACTTACATCAAAGGGATGTCAATGGTAATACATGGCAATACATCTTTATTCAGGTGTTTTATTTCCTTATCAGTACATGATATTTCAAGATGTGTGTATAAATATCTTCACTATTTAAAGCAAATGATCATGAACTTGAGCTTTTTTATTTCTAATATAATTGCAAAATCACCATTTACTTTCAAAAACGCTGTAAAGCATGCCTAGTGCTGGTGATTCTTATAAAAGTAAATTCTTTTAAGCAGACTTTAGTCCAAGCGTTAGACTTCAGAAATGAAGGATTCCAAAACTTTCAGTTGAGTTGGGGTTTGGTTTGTTTCTCACGTTTAGCAGTTTCTGCTGCAAAATGCTCTACAGCTCTATGAGCACCTTGCCTGTGTGGATTAGTTAGTTCATCTTTCCTGTAACATATCTAGCTTTCACCAAACACATTTTGAGCAAGTTTGGTGGGCACTGATGCAGGATGGCAGTAAAGTGCCTCCCAGGGGCCATGCTTAGGTGGTCTTCCCTTGACAGTGCTCAGTCATCCAATCTTCTCTTCCACAAACCACTTCTTACTGCCCTTCTTTCTGGTCCAGCTTGACCCTATCCTGCTGTCGTCTCCACACCTGTGTGTTTCAGGTGTGTGCTTCATGCACCAATATATAGTGGGGGCCAACCACCTGGAAAGCAGCTTTGCAGAAAAGGACCTGGGGATGCTGGTGGACACCAGGTTGAACGTGAGCCAGCATTGTGCCCTGTTGCAAAGAAGGCAAGTGGTATCCTGGTCTGCATAAGGCAAATTGTTGCCAGGAGGTTGATGGAGTTGATCCCCTCTATGCAGCAGTTATGAGGCCACACCTGGAGTGCTGTGTGCAGTTCTGGGCTCCCCAGTACAAAAGAGACAGGGACATACTGGAGACAGTCCAATGCAGGGTCATTGGATTGGAGCATCACTGAAGGGATTGGAGCATCTCTCATATGAGGAATACCGAGAAGGGTGGAACTGATGATCTTGGAGAGGAGAAGGCTCAGGGGGATCTCATCGCTGTGTATGTTATCATGTGTATCAATACCTGCAGGGAAGGTGTAAAGAATATGGAGACAGACTCTTGTCAGTGGTGCTCAGTGACAGGACAAGAGGCAATGAAACACAGGAGGTTTCTCCTCAACATAAGGAAATAATGTTTCACTGTGAGGGTGAGTGAGCACTGGTACAAGTTGACCAGTTGTGGAGTCTCCCTCCTTGGAGATATCCAAAAGCCATCTGGACATGGTCCTGAGCTACCGGCTCCAGGGTGGCCTTGCTTGAGCCAGGGGTGTGGAAACAGATGACCTCCAGAGACCCCTGCCGACTTCGGTCATTCTATAACTCTGTGTTATCTGTGATGTTCTTTTTCATCATTCCTTGAGGAAGGAAACACCACTGAAAATATTTACTGAAACACAGAGGTACACGTCATCAACATGACACCATCAAAACTCATGCGGATCCTATGTCTGTGCTTTATGCTTTTCACCTGAGGTTTGCCTGTCTTACTATCTCTTCAATAATTTAAATATATAAAGGAAGATATGTTAAGGCATGAATTTAAGTTGCTGTAGTTGCATTGCACTGTGCACTGGTGAGAGCTCAAAAGAACTGCAGTGCAGACTGGGGTCCTAAAGGCAGTAACAGCATAATCACTATGGTTAATTCAACAGAATTGTGCCCTGTAGATGGATTTTTGCTGCATTTACATCTCCAGTGAACTATAGAATAACTATTGCTACGTGATTGCTTGATATTTGGAATCAATATGCCGTAGTTAAGCTAGTTCAACCCTATCAGTTAAACTAGTAACTGCTTGCTAGTCTGGGAGTGTTGGTTTCAGGCAGTGTTTTCCCGTCTATAAATCCAAAGATTGTCTGTCTCTTTACAGAAGGAACAGATACCAACTCTACCCTGATATAAACCTTAAAAAATTTGGGAGATTTTCAATAGTTAAACTGTACTACTACCAGAAGGTAAAGTATATGTAATTTAGCAAATATTAATAACCTTAATGAACACAAACATTTAAGCTGTAGAAGAAGCGAGGCTTCTTTCCTGCTATGGTGACAGAAGATACAAGTTCAATACTGACATATCTTTCTGAAGAACTTGGCTATAATAACACTTTACATGTGTCAGAAAGTAATGAATAAGCAAAGTGGAATTTTGTTCTGTGTATTTTCTAGTATGCACATATTTTCTTCTGTGTTTATGCAGGCATAAAGGGAGAAATAGGTCCCAAACATGACAAAGAAAAAGCAGTTAATGAAAGAGAAGAAAAGCAGTACTCATCCCTTTTACCTCAGTATGCTGTTTTGAAGAGCTGGCAGATAAGGGAAAGAATATAAGAATAATGGGAAATTAGAGTGATAACATTTTGTTCTGTCGTCTTGCACTCTGCTACTGAAATATTTCCTGTGCTGACAATTTTAACTCCATCTTTGTATTTCACATAATTTAACCAAAGTTTCTTCCATAAACTGTGATAATTTCATTTTTAAGCCTGCCATGATACTTTGATATCTGCAGTATCTGTGTGAAATTAGCTCCATAGTTAATTATGCCTTCTGTGAAAAACAATTCATTTGTGTCAAACTTGCTGCTTTTGTTTTAATAAGGTATCTATAGTATTCCTGCTATGAGAAAATGAATAACCATTACTATTACTTCTCCAAGACATTCAGTGTTTAACACACTTCTAACACATTTTCTTCTTTTCCTAACTGAAAAGTTTTTGCCTATAAAATCTCATTCCAGGTTGCAGATTTCCTTGAATCGCTTCTAGTTCTAGGATGTCTGTTCTGAGATAGGGGTGACTAAAACTTCTCACAGCTTACATCCAGTTATTGATTATTTATGACTTCAGATTGCTCACATATAGTTCTGACTGTCTTCAGATGAGAAAGCAGCAAGTGCTCATGTATTTCTGTAGCAATAAACAAGCTTGATTTATTATGTGCTTTTTACTTATGTAAAAATAAAAAGGTAAACCTTTAAAGATATTTGCATCAATTTGATTTTCCAGTGTAGGTAAATTACACACTAAGTATGGCAAAAAGTACTTCAAGCAGAAGGAGTATAGCATCTCAGATAGTATTTCTATGTGTATGTACACACCTGAAAGCTTCAGAGAATCTCAGATCATGCTCTAGTATAGCTAATGCTCTAGGAAGCAAGAAGTAGCGGATAGCAGCAGGGAAGTTCCAAAGAGTATTGAAATGCTTATGTTGGCAAAGGCTGTTTTGGGAGTGGTCAAGGTCAACATTGAAAATAGGAGAGGATATACACTAAAGCAAATGTAAGGAGGTGAGATAAGCAACTTAAGATGGCCTAACAGCTAGTACAAGGAAAAATACCAAGGGAGAACTCATGCCTGTATCAGGAATAGCATGGGCAGCAGGAGCAGGGCAGGGATTGTGCCCCTGCACTCAGCACTGGTGAGGCCACACCTTGAGTACTGGGGTCAGTTCTGGGCCCCTCACTACAAGAAGGACATTGAGAGGCTGGAGCACATCCAAAGAAGGGAACGAGGCTGGAGAAGGGGCTGGAGAACAAGGCCTATGAGGAACGGCTGAGGGACCTGGGGGTGTTTAGCCTGGAGAAGAGGAGGCTGAGGATGAGGAGACCTCATCACTGTCTACAACTGCCTGAAAGGAGGCTGTGGTGAGGTGGGTGTTGGTCTCTTCTCCCAAGTGACAGGTGATAGGACGAGTTGCTCCAGGGCAGGTTCAGACTGGATATTAGGAAAAATTTCTTTACTGAAACGGTCGTTATGCACTGGCACAGCTGCCCAGGTAGGTGGCTGAGTCACCATCCCTGGAGGTGTTTAAAAAATGGGTAGATGAGTTTTTGAGGGACATGGTTTAGTATTGGACAGGTATGGTTGGACTTGATGATCTCAAAAGTCTTTTCCAACCAGGTGATTCTATGATTCTATGGTTCTGTACCTATAGTTGGTAAGTCATATCTTTTAAAGCTTCTTTTCTATCCATCAGAATCTTCCTTAATGGAAGTCCTAAGACCTCTCAAGGCTCAAAAGGTTGTCCCAGCACTCTGGTTTTACAGTGTTTCTGTACTCTTGTTGATGAGTTATTGCTCAGCTGCCATCACAGTGGGACCACTCCATTTTGTATTTGGTTTCCTGTTATCCCATTTCTTTTAAATTGAAATTGTGATTGCTGCAGTCATTAACCTTTCAAACCAATGGCTCTGTGGCAGGCCTGGTACAAGTGGCACTTCACAATAAATTGCACAGACTATCAAGAATGCACTCAGTATGTGGTCTTTCTTTCTCTTTTTGTCCATTGATACGTCTCTTTAAAGTTTTAAAAATGTCCCTAAGCTATGGTACATTTCCATTTCAAAAATACTTAGAGAATGTACAACAGATACTCCTGTGCTAAACTTAAATATTAATGATCTTTTAATTTTGGTTGATTATTCTGTATAACTCTGTGTTGGGAAACTACTAGACTTCCTGAGAAAAGCGGAAGGATTTTTGATGAACATTAATCTTATCCAGTCTGATATCAGAGAAAGTGCAAATTGAAGTCGTGAATGCATAAAAATGTCCCTGGATACATAGTGTAGCTTTAAATAGGTAGCTCCATACTTCAGACATTTATTGGGAAAACAGCATTTCCAAGGTACCTTTCTTCCTATTGCTGTTAGCAAATGAGGTAAACAATGACAGTAAGGTAATAAAGCTAATAATTTTGCAGCTCAAAGATATGTTCCCCCATCACACTACCCATCCATGTAAAAATCCATTTGTGTAACTCCAAATATGCTAATTTATTCAAAGATTTTTCCATTTCAATTATGATTCAAAGGAAGAATTGTATTACTGTATGCTGCACTTGTGAGCCTCACAGAAAGTGTAATGAAACCTTATTTTATAGGTCATAAAGCTCATTTATTGATTATCTACAGCATTCGAGTTTTGCATGATATTAAAGAATGCAATTATTCTCATTGTCCTTTTCTGGAAAATTTCTTACATTTTGTTTGTTGTTCGGTTAGTCTCTTGTGACGATAAAGTGGTTATTTAATTTGATTAACTACATTTCTGATGTAATGATTAGGAAATAAAAACATACAGTTTATGTCACGTGAGTTTATCCATCTAAGGTGTATCTACATACCCAACTGTAAGAATATTCATAGGATATTTTTGATAAGTTGGACTAAATGACCTCTAGAGGTCTCTTCCAGTGAAGAGTTTCATCAATTTGTGATCTGAACTGCCCACTATCAGTCTAGATGAGTAACTTAATAATCAGGTTTAGTTAATGATTTGAAATTAGTTGCTGTTTCTGTATTGTGCACAGAAGCCCAGTCCCATAAAAATCTCAATACACTTACGGTGTGAATTTTCACATTCTTAGTAAAAAGTCTCCATAAATAAATAAAACCTGCATAAATACTAACCATGGAAATTCAGATTAATGTTTGATATGGCTTTGTATGTAGATAATGTTGGCGGTGAGACATTAAAAAAGAATTTGGGATCCGTGAGACACAGAATCTTATGTCATCATTAACATTCACGGACAAGAAAGTAAAATCCAAAGTTTTGATGCTGATCTTCAAAATAATTCTCCACTTCTAGACCTCTCTAAGATAAATGATAATATGATAAGTGCTCACATTATGTATTAAAATCTGCCTAAAATTATCTGTGCTAGAGCCAGTGAAACGATGTCGAAAACTTAAGTTTAGCACCAGCTCTCATTCAATTTATTCAGAGACAGAGCTTATGAACTGCAATTAAGGAAGCCTTCAGGATGGTACAGAAGCCATTTAATCTGGCTAATATAAAACACCAGGTACAAATATTTGTCTGAATTTATATCCCTCTCCAAAGCCTGGGGTCTAAATACTAGGCACCCTTCATGAGCTACAGTGATCTGCTGAGAGTGCCTGAAAGAAAAAGGTAGCTTTATCCTCAGTCAATATAAAAGCCTGGTAGTTAAAGCATTTTCGTATGTAATGGCAGTTTTAAAATGTGAAAGGAAAATTATAAAGTTGATAAAATTAATTAGGAATTAGAGGAGCAAACCTGAGTTGGTACACTGAAGAAGAATTATTTTCACTTTATAAATAATTTATCTACTGCAATTTTTTGTTTAACGATGAAGATGAAGGTTACACATGAACTGCATTTTGCTCATTGTAATTGGAACTTACTTGGTAAGAAAGGAGTATCCTACACATGGATGACTTTTACCTTTACAGCTATTCTGCTAGCACAGTCTCTGATCTATGACTAATAGAGGTGCACAGTTTTGTCTTTCACTTCTGTCTTTCAAATGTAGTTTCTAAGTTAATGTCTGGATTAGAATTAATTTAGTACAAGTGGAAAATGAATCCCATTTTATTATATTTGAGAGACACTAAAAGCTGACAAGGGACATAGGGATTTTACTATAACAGAGATTAAAAAAATGGCTGGTAGAAAAAGTTTGAATATATCTGTGATGATCTGAACAGGGATTTTGAATGCCCATTCCATTTTCCTTGCTTCCTTACTTAACCTTTTCCACCTGTTCTAAAAACACGAAGGAGCAAAGACAACATAATCCTTTTAGTTTATATATCTGGAACACTGTGTATTATGAAACAGCAGGTTTCAAACTATGAGAAATAAGACTTTAGCTTGGATCATCTATCTCCAATCATCAGTGTACCGCATCTTACAGAGCCAATAGAATGTCTCCAGTTCTAGACTGAATCCGTGGGTTTGTGTTGCAATGAATAAATGCAGATTCAAGATTAATACAGATCAGAACACAGTGAAGAAAACAATACCAAGCATGAGTGACAATGGCACTAGTGCAAAAGTAATTTGCCCTTCACATTGGTCCTCCAAATCTTGTTCTTGGAGATGAAGTAGCTTAGAGTTTAAATGTGATTTTCACCCTCATCCAGGAGTCCTAGGACAGCAAGGAAGATTTAATTTTACCAGCAGTCAGTGCAGTAGCTTTTCCCTCAAGATTTGATGTCTGTCTGCAAAAATCTTTGGCTTACACAGCATGTAATCTTAGAAAGAGCAGGATCTTTCCAGATGCAGACTTTCTTTCTGACCAGAAGAGAGCCTGGAAGAAAAATATAGGTCACTTAAAAGGTTCTACTGGCTAATGTGAAACAATACTAAAACTATTTGACCTATATCCCTCTGTGACCCTGCATATCAAAAAAAAAGGGATGGCTTGCACTTACTGGGTAACTGTACATTAAAACATCTACACAAACAGTGTATGAACAGCAGTGTTGTGGACCGAAGAGGATGTACGTGCGTAGAAGCAGCAACTTGTCTTTTCAAATAGATGCAGTGATGGCACCTGAGTGGGTTGTGCTTCACACATAAAAACCTGATAAATTTGTAGCATAGAAAAGTCAATAAAATTGAAAAAAAAAGGAAATAATGTATCTCAATAGAAAATGAGATAGGAATAATTCAAACTGGAAATTAATATTTCCCCACATTGCAAAACTCCAGTGATTTGCTTAGCCTTAATAAACTGAACGATAGACAAATGCATAATGGAAGCCCAACGAAGTAAATCTAAAAACTGGTACCATGTCTGCTGTCAACAGGCAGATTTCTGTAAATGATCTTTTTCTATCTAGAGAAGCTTTCTGAAGACATGTATAATGTACGTAGCTCAAACCTCCATTTTTCAAAATAGTTGTTGTTTACTAATTGTGCTTCAGATCAATTGCTTTGTCAATTTTAGATGACTTTATAAATAAAACCCTTGCCAAGGCAGAATTTTGTTATGTTTCAAAAGTGGTGGCATTCATTTACTAGGGGTTTAAGAGGGAACTTTTCCATATTTCAAACAAGACTATGTGAAAACCTTCTAACAAACTGAGCAATAAATAATGCTTACATTCCTTATATATTTCTTTCAGGATTTAGTGAAGTAACCTGAAGCTTTTCAAATATAAGAGTAAAAAAATTTGGAGGTACAGTTTGACAGACCTAGCATATAGTTGTCAGTTGTGACAAATTTATAGACCTTAATGTGTTCAGCAGAGATACTCGTTTCAATTAGTCTTCCAGTTGCTGGCAGAGACTGAAATCTTCTTTTTGAAAGCTAATAATGAACTCGGTTTCTACCCTTCTATTCATCTCACGACTTACTGCTGTTCATGGAGATACTTGACATCCTGTCCCCTAGGGAAAAACTGTCATGTAGCATAGCGAGTATTGTCCTCGTAATGGTGATTGCTTGCTTCTGAATTATCTCTCAAAAATGTAGATGCCAAGTCACTAATTAAGCAGCGTATAAGAAGAGTGTGATTTTAAGCACCCAGTATCAATAATAGTGCAGAGCACCACATACCTCTAAAGTTCTTTACTCTAGAAAAGTTAATTTTATGTTTTGGTGGAAATGTACTTCTCTGTGTGCTCGTCATTCCCTCCTCTTTGGAATTGGCAGTGCCCTGTCCTGTGCTCTGGTGTGCTCTCAATGGGGCTCATGATAACGTATGCCATCACTCATCTGCTGCTAGAGATGTTTCCTGCCACAGAGCTTTTATGTACATCACTATGGGATATCTGAGGAACGGAAATGTTTATGCACTGGAATATGAGCAGCAAAATATGTTCTTTGGCTCCAGCTCATTGCAGTTAGGTTGTTTGGTTTTTTTTGCTGTGTCTGGACTAAGCATTATGAAGTTTGGTACTTGAGTTATGTGAAATTGTTGGATTTGGGTTTCTGGGCAATCACTAACATTAGAGAAGTAAGATTTGGTGTACTGCAGCACTGGTGATGTTTTTATTTAAGAATTTAGTTAAGTAAGCAATTCTTATTCTCTTTTCTCCCACCTGTCCACTTTTCTTCATGAGGTCAGATAAATGCTAACTGCAATTGCTATAAACATTGCACTTATAACACAGCTTAGCATGAAATGTTTAGTGAGTCAATTTATCAGTTGAGAAAAGTGTTCAAAAAAAAATCCCACTACTCGGATTTCTTGTTGCCAGTTTTATTACTTTTAAAGAGTTTTTACATAAACCACTATAATTCCTTATTAAATCCTGTACTATGTTGTCTCCCTGTTACTCTGCAGTTCAGGGACACAAAGTGGACACATACATTTTCAGGTATATTTCAAGGATGCAAAATGAGAGGATAGGGAATAAGTACATCTTCTTGTGTTACTTCTGGAAGGTACAGTTTGACCATTTAGGTCCTGATTACTTCAAAAATTTAGAGACAAAATTTCAATTCCCAGGAATTTCAAGTAATTTTGGATCTATATTTTTTTCTTGTTTAAATTCCTGATGAATTTAAGCAAAATCAGCAACGTGTAGGTTTGGTCAGAAAGCAGTGAAACCATCCAAAGTCTTTTCTTGAGCTCAACGGAATTAATTGCTAGTTAGAAATGTCTTTGGATCTACGTCTGTGCTAAAAATAAACACTGGTAAATCTTAAAATAAAACAGGTGACAAAGCATCAAGGCTAATTCAGCATCATGGAAGTTTTTCACAACTCTTGGGTCAGCCTGCATTTAACTTTGAGTGAAAGTCCAAAATCCAGTAGCTAACAGAGCCCATATTCTTTAGATCAACTGGACATTTGCAGAGTTGCTCTTCACTCTTATTATGTGATTGATCTTCATGTTAACTTTCAAGTAAGGGAATTTATTCAACCCAATTAATTCCATTGTGAAATACACTTAAAGGACCTTAGATATGGTGAGTATAACAGAAGAAATAGGAGCCAACAACTCAGAAGACAGCATGATTCAGTAAACACAGCATGAAACGAAGTCAAAAGGCTCTAGCCTTTTGATTCTCTGGCTGGTTTATTAACTACAACACACCACTGAAAAACTGTATCTATCACTCTAAAAAGCCTTCTGCGTTGCAAGAGGGCGTTACAACAGTGCTTGACTGCCTGCTTGGGCTCCATGTTGACAACTGCCTAATTTAATGTTTCTGGTCTGACAGTCAAAACCTTTTAAAGTGGCCCTGGCTATCTGAAAGATTGCTTCTCAGCCTGTGATCAAAGCCTCCACAAACATGCCCTGGGAACAAAGTGGGGAGCACCAGTAGGGGGGCTGTGGGCTGTGGGAAACTGAACTTTCCCAGGCGCTGGAGATAGCGAAGTTCATCCTTACAGAAGACAAAAATGAACACGGAAGTCCTTGGTGTTAAGAGTGAGATGTGTGTTCTGTGGGCAGTGTATGAGTGCGACCATTCACCCTTCCATGGCCAAGCTCCGTATCTGTCAAGTGGAAATAAAGGAAACCTCATACCTGAAAAAACAACGAACAAGGAACTACTCTGCATGGGATTTCTAACAATTCTTTCCTTGTTCCATTTATGCATTCTTGACACTGTGACCAGGTTCACTGTGGCTTCAGAAAAAGAGGCATCAAGAATATTTTTTGCAAGGAAACACTTAGCAGCTGGATGTAGCAATATTAGTCTCTGGCATGGAATCTAGGTATCAGGGCAACAGACACATGACTGCGCTTGTGATTAAAAATGTGAGCACTAACCACTGGATCTAGGTGTGCAGGAAGTATGTTATTCCAAATTTGGATTAATAGACAGGAAATTCAGGTTGAGTAACTGCCATATTGTCCTGCCAAACAACCCATCTCATATTCTTTTTTCTCCTCTTTCCTAAGCGGGCATAAGATCTTTGTCAGTGTTTCTCCATGCCCTGAATAACGAGTCCCCAGAAAAATCACAGTACAATGAGTGACTCTTTACTACTAACAAAGTTTTAAAGCAGGTAGTGTTTGTTATCTTCTTCCAGTGCAAGATGAGAAAGAAGATTGATGCAGCATAAAACAACAGAGAACTTTAATATGAAAGAAGATGCAAAATTATATTCAACTTGGCATCACAGAGTAATGGAAAACTTAGCAGTTTTTAGCTACCTCTATAGATTCACCAATTGTGGATGCTTGTAACATTTAACTCCTGAATTTATATTCCTATTCTTCTAAGCTAAAAATCCTACCCCACTTAAAGTCAGTTGCAAAACTTCATTGATTTTAATTGAACTTGACTTTTTGACCCTCTTCATGAGTTTTTTTTCACCATAAGAATGGCTTTTCAAGGATTCCAGAGCTCTAGATAGAAATATGTCAATTACAGTTTTGTTCAGATGATTTGATCCCCACTACATTAGCTATCTCTGACAAAAAAACCCGGCACGTCCCTTCATTGTGTCAGACAACTCTGATTTAGTGGTAATTGGCTCTAGAATCTTCTAGTCTACTCCCAGGTGAAGATATTCCCATGAGTTAATACCAAAATTTATTATAATTATTTTTTTTTACCAGTAGATATGCCAATGTCTGTCCCTGTTGCCTTGTGCTGGAGAAATCTGAGCCATGTTCTAGTTTCTTCAGAATTTTTTTCTTTTTTCCTGCATTAATAAGCCATGAAAGAGTAAGTATCCCAATCGAGGTATTTCTGCCATTCAGTTGGGAGCATGCAGGCCTCTTCAGAGTTCTCAGTTGTTCAACAGTGGACCTGAAACTGGAGGTTTCAGGTTTTGCTCTGCAAACAAGATGCCTTTCTCCATTTGGTCATTGCCTTCTGCATTCAGAGTTCCTGGGAACAGCATCTTTTGGGAAATCTCAGGGCACTCAAGTTTTCTGTTTCATTTCTCAATGAAGACCTAATTAGGATCCTAATTTGAAGTCCATCCCTTTTCTAGCAGTGTAACTGTCTCAACTCAAACCAGTCCATGAACAGGCTAGAAGCTTATGCTCAAGGATCAATTAAGTTTTTCAGTTTCTTATTTCACATTCTCCAGATTTGTCTCATATCATCCCTCAGACTTGATCAAATAACCACACTGAATCTGATTTCCAAAAAATCCACTGCTCTTTCAGTAGTATTGAAAACAAATAATTCATACAGCATCTGCCTCACTGAACAAAAGATGTAGTACCATCCCCTGTAATGGAGCCCAAGTTATAGCAGCTTTATTTTCTTATTCTGTTCTCAGGAGCTGCAGTTATGGAACAAAGACAAATTTTATGTGCCATAAACTAGCAGGTTTTGCAAGAAGTTTTTATGCCCAGCAATTTCAACCTCAATGAATCTTCATAACAAATGATACAACTATGAGAAATGAGATCTCTTTCTTAGGCCTACGCTATGTGATAGATAACTCTTTTTCAGATGTGTCTGATTATCTAGTTATAATTTTCCCTTCTTGTTATCTGTTTTAACTGCGAAACATCTTCTCCTTTTTTCGTTCACAAAAATACGCCAGTAAATATCAGTCACAATTTGTTTAGGTTTATCTCAGTATTCAGTACCAGTAATTTAACTTATACTACAGATTTTACATATGCTGCCAACCGAAACGTATTGAGTATCCATATATGAGACAAGGACAGCTTCAGAACAGTCTAAAAATTTATGTAGTTTATTTAGATTTTTGACTGTGCTAAAAAATGTTGTCAGATCATATTCCTGACTAAACTTCAAATTAAGTTCTGATGCTTTTCTCATGTCTTTTACTGAATTTAGAAGCAATACTCTCCTTTGTGAGTAACAATGGTACATCCTCTCCTGTCTTCATTCCTCCTTCTTAAAGGAATTTAGATTTTTGTCTCAAACTATTGCCACAAAACTCAATCTGGCCCTTCCATGGTCACCATAAACAGTAGAGCTCTAGTGGGCAAGTATCTTCTCCATATTGTGAACCCATACTCTGGGGAGCCCTTTGGGCAACAGAATAAAGCAGATGTTGGTGTGGTGTGCTGGCAGGCTAGAAGAGAACAGATGTGATGCTGAAGTGTTGATACATAAAGAGGGGAGCCTGTAACAGACATTGAATGCCAGACCCTCCAGGATGAGGCACATTGCCCTCACTGTGTGAACAGGAAAGAAGCATTTCTTCTCATGAATTGCATCTTCCTCCCTCACAGCAGCTTCCTACATGTCATTGCCTCAATTGCTTCTGATTTTCACCACTGTACAAGTACTTGTGAATCAGGTCCTATTTATGCTAACATCGGGCTAAGTTCTATAAATATTTATGTAGGTAAGCACTTTTGTTCTTATGTTTGCAATGCTGGGGCCCTTCTCCTGAGAAAAAGTGTTATTAGCAATGCAGAAAGCAAAAATCCTTGTTAAAGATTGAATGTTTTACTATATAAAATATGAATAATAAGTACAATGGTTGATTTCTGGTTTTACTTGCTCCCTGTTGACTTTTATGCTCTTCACCATTTCTCCAAGCTGACAAGATTCTGTAGGAGTTGAAATACCTGAATGTTTTTCATTGTAGTTGGCACTGAACAAATACTGATCTATCTGCCTTTACCATTGCACATCTTTGAAAGAAACAAAGAACCACCACTCTGAAAAATATGGAAATAACATGAGTTAGGACACACTTTCAGGCTGAGTATCTTTCATGCAGACATGTGTCCTGGTAATGCAAATCTCAGAGTTTTCTTACTTCATGATTACAATGCAAATTTGATTTGGTGTCAGTACTCAGTATCAACATCCAGTTGGCTGACAGACACACAAAAAATTGGATCAGCATTTTAGACAGAATATAGTTCTTTTTTTTTGACCCTGACACACTGATGTTGCTTCATAGATACCTTGTGCTAAATCCAGGCTTTCTCAGTTTTAGATATGGCTATAAAATACTAGTAATCATGATGGTGCAAGTCTGCTGAACTTTAGTAGTACTTTCTTAGTACAGTTTCTTCTTCAGTGAATTTTCCACTCTTTAAGGGTACAAGGACCTTCTAGGGAAAACAAAAGCTGCAAATGAGTTTCTAAATTTTAACTCCCTCGTGTATGAGAAACAAAATAAAGGCCTCCGTGGTTTTAAAGTAGGGAATTGACCTGTGCTCAAATATTGCTGTTAGGGACTGCTCATGTCCTTCACTCTGCTCAAGTGAATTACTTGAGTGGGTCTAAACAAGTGCACCTAAGCGATCAGCAATTGCCAGAAAGGAGCTATTCCTCTCCTCTCACCTAGGATTTCAGTCAATTTGAAGGGACTTGATCAAAAATGCTCACATGGAACGTTTAAAAGGCAGGTCACAGAAGCAGTACTCACTTAAATACAACTTCTCCAGAGAGGCAGAGTACCTTGTCTTTGTCAAAGTGTTTACAGCAAACTGCACCACTCAGTATCTGAAGCATGTGTTCCACTATGTTTAGTTGAATTATACCTATTTGTATTAATTATACCTATTTGTATTTATACCCACCTATTTGTGAAGTTGGGATTGTAAAAGGCCTTCCTTTAGCAACAAGTAAAGGCAGAAACAGTAAGCACCTTTCAGATTCTAGGGACTTATCAGTAAAGTTTGGTGTGTCAAGCCTTGGGGTGAACTTTTCAGTTCCAGCCTTCAGTCATTTTGTTTTACTGCCTGTCCTAATAATAGGAAGCTAAAAATCACACTCGTTAGTGGGCATTGTTAAACAAAGAATGGTGCTGACTAAACGCGTCGCTGGCACCTCGCCTGCTGTATCATGGAAGCAGCCAAAGCGTTGATTGTTATTTACTGTGTGAAGTCACACGTACTGGATGTGAGCCAGATCCTTTACTTCTGCTTGTTTTCTTCTGAAAAACAAGCAAGTAAGGGGTGCAAAGAGGCTTTTGTTCATTAGAGTATCTTCCAGTGGCACATCTTTGCTGTGCCATTGAAAAGCATTATTATAATCTCCTGTATAGGTGGCTAAATAGAAGCAAGAAGTTTTTGGGGTTTAACTGATGAGACAAGGCTTGAAAAGAATTTTTACATTTATTTCACCAATGGATTTATTTCACCAATTTCATCAATGGATGTTAATGGAGACTGATGCTATGAAATCTACTGACTTCCAGGATGATCCTAGAACCGTAGACTGTTTCCACTGAGTTATAAAATGAGTCTACATCTTCTGGGACAGAAATTACAATGCAATAAACCAAGGTGTTGCCCCTGTGAGCTGTTAGCTCAAGTAATTCCATTGTACTTGAGATCAGAGAGGAAAGAATGAATCGAAAGCTGACACTTTAGACCCAGTAACTAATGCACTCCATTTGGGGATGCCCTGCATTCTAGGTTCTCCTTAAAAAACTGCTTATGTTTTACACCTGTAATCATAAATAGGCAAATTCATATGAAGTCTTTAGAGCAGGGACTGGGACAAAAGACTGTCTGAGACAACTATCCCTAATCATTTCAGATAAAACACCTTCCTTTTCTATTACTCCCTGTTTCTTTCATCCTGTACCTCTTGTATAAACTACAGGAAAAATGTTTCTTCACCTCCATTATTGGCTTACAAGGCTCACAAGTATATTCAAGTATACATGATTGGAGTATATGTTATTTTATGTTCTGATCTGTGAGGTTTAATTCTGTGATAAATGAAAACAGTACGAAATTTCAGCTCTCTTGAGATCATCTAATAGGTCTGACTCAAGGTATTCCTTTGGTCAATGTCATTTCCTCATTCATCCTTGTTTAGCTACAGCATCTTTCTAAATGATTACACAGAAGTTATTTTTTAAAATGTAAACCAAGAACTGTTTCAATAAAGAAAAGATGCTATGAAAGGGGTTTTTTTATAGTCCAGACCTGAGAAAACTAAGGTGAGAAACTTAATCTGAAAAAAATCCCCAAGAACTATTTCAGTTTCAGTAGATGGGAAGTGGAATTAATAGCTGTCCTTTTCCTGGTAACAAGAAAGGTAGAAGTGATAATTGAAATTAAAAACATCAGCAGTTTTCATTGTAATTGACTTTAACACAGGTTATTGATTAGAGAAAATGAGTGAAAATCCATCAAGCTTGAAAGAAGTCATTATAGACATACTTATTCATATATATAATGTATATTGTTGTACATAGTGGGGATAATATCCCACAGATGAAAAGAATAGTTATGCTGGCCTTAGAATTAAATTTTTTCGTATGAGTAATATCAAGCAGTGTAATAAATAAAAACAAAATAACCCCCCACCACCATCTTGTATTTTGGACTTTCAAAATTTATAGTCCCTGAGTATCTTCGTGTGTCTTACACATATTAATATACTGGTACTCTCAACTCTCCAACAAAGTAGGAAAGGCTTCAATAATGTGCTAATTAATCTTCATTTTACTCCAGGAAGCTTTTTTAGAACAAGAATTATATTAAATTCTTTCAGCTGTAACTGTGTTTAATGTACACTTTGTCTTATACTTTAGATGTGTTCTGCTTTAAATAGACATAGCACGAATTATGCTCAAACAAGGATAAAATTCCTGATTGAGTCCATTTCTGGTTTCTCTGATGTACCCAGATCTACATTAACTTGGAAGTCCTTTGTTTACCAGTACAGTGTTAATAATTCATTAATTCAAATAAATACAGAAAACAATTTTAAAATATTAGGAAGGTTAGCAAAAAGCTTCAATTATTTAAGGGAATATGAAAATTGATTCAAGTAAAAAATTCATGTTTCTGAATTGTTTGAGGAATTAACTTCTCTCTGAGAAAATTAACTGATATTTTAACTGGGTAAGCAGCATGAAGAAGAATGCAGCTCCATTTGTTGGCTAGCACAGCTGGTAACACAACTACTAAACCTTTATAAAAAGATGTAAAACTAGAGGGGACTCTTCTCTTTAGCAGAAGGAAAGAAATTACATTTTCTTGTTTATATTGAGTATGGTTTCTGTGTTTAATCTGAGAAGTCATGATGTGCATTTTCCCATAAGTCTCACTTTTACGGTTCCATCTGCACAGATCACCCCCAGAAAAGATACATTTCCTTTGAGCCTGTTTGATTGCCACTACTGATGACCAAGCATCCAACACACAAGTGTTCATCACTTTCTCTTGCCCATCTCTTCCACTACAGCCTGCTCATCTTCCCATCTCTGCACGTCTTGGTAATTAACAGGAGCTCCTTCAACAGCTTTTTCTGAAGAAAGGCAGATAAGGTCTGGAGTTGTTCCATTTTATCATAAGCCTGACCAGACCCCAAAATGATAGGTATAAAGATAGAATAAAACCAACTCTCACCCTTTCTGAGATGTTTGATACACCATCCTGCCAGTCATCCTCCCAGTCCTTTGACAAATTGGCTTTTATAGTACGCAAACAGCAAAGCTGAAGAGAAACGCAGAGGTGGGGGAATAATATAATTGCCTGATCAAAAGAACCAAAGTAGGGGTCTCTTCTGTCGTCTGTAGTCGTTGCAATTCTCTCATACATTCACTAACTTCCTAAGAACTTCCCTCAAAGCTCCTGTTTGATGTGTTGAGGTGTTGAATGATAAGCTGTACAAAGGAAATGAAATGTTTCTGTCATTCATCTACTTTCAAAAAGAGATCTTAAAAAGCAGGAGCCCTAACACTGACAATACATCAGTCCAGAAGATGCTAGTTCAAAGAAGCTGTTCAGAGAATTGACTGGCTATAATAGATTACAAAGACATGGGATTTTTTTCCTTTAATCCATAGAAGAAATAACCCCTTGAAATTTTACCAACACCTAATGCACAGTACTTTGCTTATAGTTCAGTCTATGTGAATTCATTTCTCTCTTGGGGGGATTTAGCTATGGCAGGAAAACAGCTGTTCTCTCTCCCTACATCTTCTTCTATTATTGCTTCTTCCAGAAGAATCTAAAGCAAAGGAAAAAAATAAATAAAAGAAGCATAAATATGTTTGTCTGGGATTTTCTTTAATCTGTATTAATGAGAAAAGAAAGAGATCTCTTGAATTATCTTAAGAGTTTTCTTAGTCTCAATTTTTAGTGCTTTGTTCAGCTGCATTTCAAATATTTCAAATTAGGTTTTTTTGAGGCTGCTTCACAGGCTAGTGCTTCTCAACTATTTTAAGCAGATCTTTTGAGTTATTTTTTAGACTGCATTTGCTTTTCCTTTAATGACATCAAATCCTTCTTTCCCCTAGAAACTTCATTTTGTTTGTATCATCTACTTTGAAGCCCCTCTAAAATAAGTTCACTTTTATTAGCTGCTGCAGGTTTTTTTCTTGCTCTTGGTGTTTCTCCTATGTTGGCCAATAATGTGATCTGACTCCAGCAATGCTGCCCAGCCCCTTTTTCATACAGATGACTTCTGATATGTTTTCTGCCTTTGATCTGAAAAAAGTCAGTATCAGGAGTGAACTCTGTATTCTAAGAGTACTTTTAGGACATGAAGTTGATCACAGCACCACTCACTTCAAAAAAAGTAGGCAATGAAATCTATTTCTGATTAAGGTATCAAGGACAAGATAGATTTACGTTTACTACACAGAAATTACTTAGAAAATGACAAATTTGCTTGTTTGTTTATATTACAATAAATCGCAAAATTATTCTCTGCATGCATCTCTAAAGTTGGTCAAAACTTGAACTTAGCCCTGTTGGTGTTTGGTAAATAACATCTTTAATGCTGAATATATTCCCAAGTAAAATCAAAACAAAATTGATTAATTAATGTACTAGATATGAATTATATAAATGTATTAAATATAATAAATGAAATAAATAATTACATTTCTGAGGGGAAAATATCTGGCCAGATTCAATAGCTTGAGAGAAAAGAGGCTGTTGTCCTGCCCATAGATCCAACCAGCAGTGAGGCTGAAGATTTATTACCAGTTGGTAATAAATAAAATCAATAAAATAAATGGCACACATTCACAACATGTATATACCTATGTACATGGCCAGCCTCACAGATCACAGGCAGACACACAGAGCAGTCACAGGAATGAAGGCAGCATATCCAGCCTCATCCTGTGCCCTGCTGTAGCTCAGCTCGAGACCACCTCATGCAGACAAAACTGGCCAGGACTCCCCCAGTTCCCAGCAGCAAAACCCCCATTATATTACCCTTAAGGAACCACTGCCCCAGGTCCCAGGTCACGTCACTTGCTCTCCAGGTCACCCAGTTTATCTTTGTTTGCGCTCGCACATTCACACTCGCTGCAGTTACTGCCCCAGGGATACGTAGGCCTTGCAGCCCATGGTATGGGCCCCACTGCTGCTGTCACACCCCTGTGAACTCCCGTGCACACATGGAATAGAGAACCCTCACCTGTGGAAGAGTGGGAAACGTGCTTAATAAGAAAACTGACCAGCTAACCAAATACCAGGGTATTTTATCCCCACATCCCTCTGTTTTCACATACTTGTTTCTCCCTAAGTCACAGCAATCCCTCCCTTTCCCCACCTTTAATTTCCCACTAAACATTCCATAGTAAGTTCTGTGCAATCCCAAAATGCTCTTCCCCTGCATTCCATAATGTGTCCCCCACCCTGAGGCAACAACTGCCTTCAGTCTAAGTGTTGCCTCATCTTGATCACACCCAGACGCTGGGCTGAGGCTGTACTGGGACAACCTTGGGAGAGTCCAGGGCAGTGTGTCCCTAATTTGGGTTCCCATTTGCCTTAGTGCCTTTGTGCTCCACTGGATTTGTAGAGCTGAACCTTTGATGAGTGGATGGCTCCTGGGTTGTCCTGGAAGTGGCTGGGGCAGGGCATGTCCAACTTACCATTGTCTCTTTATGTTTCTCTGTGGGTGTGCAAACAAGCTTCTACTACATAACCTAAGAAAATTCAGCATACAGCCAGGAACAGCGTGCTTAAAAGATATAAACAATTCTATTAAGTATAAATAAAAAATAAACAAGTTTAGTCTAGAAGCGTATTAGCTCGTGAGTTTGTTTTCTGCTCTGCTTGAAGTACATTCAGTAGTCTGTGGACACAGTTATATCGTTTTAGACAGTGTCAGCTGGGTATTAGCTAAATTTCAAAGCCATAAGGCATAGTGAGACTGTAAAATGACAGTTTCTATATTGACCCGAGAGAAGTAAAGTGCAGCAGCCATTGAATTCTCTTCTTTCTGTGTCTGCAAGGTCTTTAGACAAATTTAGTGAGTAAACTTCTAAAAATTTGTATGTGCATATCCACATCAGGACATTATCCACTACCACTAATTGTTTGCAATTAAAAGAAACACCCAGTCAAAATAACACATTTTCAGAAATGCTTGGGAACAAGATCTGTCCTTCTAAAGAACCAAGCAACTCCAAAAGAGCTTTATGCAGTGTAACTTTACCACCCTTGCTCAGCCAATTATGCCAACTAAATATGAGATATATGCATTTTTAATGACCTGGAGCTTAATCATAACAGCACTTGGAATCATATTCATCATTTGAACAAACTCAAACAATTTTTTTAATGGGATGCTGCTTGTTTGAAAGAACTTTTTCTGTTTGTCTTTGATCCTCACACCATCACCCTTCTGCTTTTGTAACTCCTTACCCTCCTGAATGCAATTAGCCTGTGGCTACAGAGCCATTACCTGAACAGCAATACTGGGAATCAAGAACACACTGAACTGAAATGGCAAAATATAGAGAGGTTATTGAGGGTAAGAGAGGCAAAAATCTTCAGGGTGGATGTCATGTTGATAATGTGTCCGCTTTTGTCAGGGTACAAAGAGGCTCTTTCTGAGTGAAATTTATCTGGTATTTCTCCTTCTTCCAAGGCATAGTGAGATCAAGTTAGATATGTTTCTCCAAAGTCCTTACGTTTTCCATTTTCAGAGGGACTGTTGTACCTTAGCTTCTTTTGTGTGCTACTTTTGACACACATTTTATTTTGGTGGATGATCAAGATAGGAGTAATTTATGAACTGAGTATCACTGGGCTTGTTCCAGATAATTTATATAGTGCTTAAATGCTTCAGCAAATGAATTTTCAGATCTCCTGAGTAACCTTATTGTTAAATTTTCTTTAGGCCTGGAAAAAGAACTGTATAATTCAAGGATAAACTTTGCTCATATAATACATTACTTATTCACACTAAGAAAAATGCTTCTTACTGATAAAACATTGACTAATGGTTTGCTGATAACTGTACTGAGTAATTTGACTACAAAGCAACTGATGTCTTGCCATGGGAGGCCAATATAGGCTAAATACTCATCAGTGTGCACTGATTAGACATGAAACACATGCATTTTTTTTCTGAATAAAACTAGGTATTTAGTCCCAAAACACTAACTGTATTTCTTAGTGGAGAAATGAATTTGGTATTGCAACTCCTGTGGATTGTATAATTAGAATTGGGCTCAGTTTTCTGCAAATGTGAAAATCATAAGAAAGCCTATGTTTGAATCACATGTATCAGAACAAACATTAGATACAGCAAATTTAAATCAACCTTACATATGCAACTTTGGAAGTACAGAGTGCATAAAATTAAAAGATAATTGTCATAAACCCTAAAAGTATTACAGAGTGAAACAAACAGGTTTCAGAACTTACTGTTAGAAAAGCTCTGCTGCATATACAGATAATTTTCCAGGGCTGTTCAACAGCACACATTTTCCCTGAAATTAAGGACACATCAGTGTACAAAGAAGAGTGAAAAAGTTTTTCCTGGTGTCTAATGTGAGCTCACAAACCTAAGACTGTGGCCACTGAACTTTGTTAAATTGTCTGCCCCCTGCTAACAATTTGGTCCCTTTATCTCTGTTACTGCCCTTCAGGTGGGCTGCTATTAGCTCTTCCCTTAGTGATACCCTAGACTAAACAAACTCGGGTTTCTCAGTCCCTCCTTTTTGGCCGTGTGCTCTCATCCCTGGTAGTCTTTGTGGCCTTCTGCTGAACCCTCTCCAATTTGTCCACATCCCTGGGATGGCCCCAAGATTGTGCTCCTTACTGTCCCAAGTAGAGAGAGAATAACTCCCTCAGACTGCTGGCCTTGGGTCAGTAGGTGGTTTATCTTATTTGCGGTACAAATTCTTTGTTGTCTCATACTTGTCTTGACACCCACTGTAACCCCACGTCATTTTCAGCAGCGCTGCCATTCAGCCAGACACCTCACAGCTGGCAGGGCGGCAAGGGACAGTTTCTTCCCAGACACAGAACATTGCAATTCTTGTTGAGCTTCATGAGACGTCTGTTGGCCCAGATTTTGTTAGTAATTTGACCTAAATGATGTTATTAAATCAAGGCCATTTGTTAAATACTCATAGTGTTTTGATCAAAGACCTATTATGCTCACATGAAAAATTAAGAACCGGACTGGGCTGTGAAGAGCCACTGTGGGTTTAAGTTGTAGAATTAGCTTTAAAGTGTACACTTGCTATTCAAAATTACATATGTGTTCTTCCATTGAGTTTTGTCTTTTTGGAAACTTTAAGTCTTTAGTCACAATAGAAGTATGTGCAAAAAGAGAAAATGTTGTTAGTCAGAGATAATTAAGTCAATGGACAAGAACTTGTATCTAAAATGAAGCAGAATGAACACTGACAGCAGATAAAGCATGGGATGAGAACCTGTCATACAAAAGCCCATAATTAAAATATATTTACAGTCATCAAAGCTCCTAATATAGCTTAATACATCTTACAAAAATTGCTGTTACGCAGACAAAGCCTGAGCTTTGAGTTTGTTTCTCCTTCATTCTTTCTTACATTTCACTGTTTCTCCTTTTTTTGTATCTTTTTGGTTTTACCTCTTGTCTAAAAAGGTTGTTGATGAGATAGTAAAGAAGTATTGTTATAAATACAAAAAAAAAGGAGACAGCTTAGCATGAAGTTTGTAAATAATTTACAGGTTTTGAAGTGGTTCGTAAGTCCGTGTGCCAGAGTTGTAATTTCCCAGCAGTAAAATTGCAGGCAAGAAAGATTATCAAAAAGCAGAATGATTTTTATTATTCTCTGTTTCTTCTTTCTGTCAGTTTATCTTATTTTCTCTTTAAAGGAGAGAGGACTAGACTCAGGAAAAACAGTTCAAGATGAACTTCTCCTGCTTTTTATTCTCCAGAATAAAAATAAAATACATCAGCAAAGCAATTTTAAAAGACTGTCAAACAGAAAATTTCTGTAACAAACCAAATTATATACAACTGGAGGAAAAAAGAATATAGGAAATGGTTTAAACAAGCCTCACATTTTTCTTTCAGACTATTTAATTATTTTCCTTTCTTCTATAAGAGTTTAATGAATATTTAGGAATTTTTTTTTTCAGTTACAGTTGGTACAATGGAAGAAGTCAGAAATGACTTGGCATAAAGCTGTGGGGCATACTTAACAATTACAATATTAAATCTCTTTCACTGAACTAGAGAAATTGCCTGATAAATGCAATTAAGCCAGATTTATGAGTCAAGAAAAGAGCAGTCTTGGACATAAATGATGTTAGCTACATTATATTTAGATTAAAATTATTTAAGAACAGAATCGTTTATGGTCTTGTGTAGTCTTAGAGGAAAGATCCAAGCTAAACAAAGAAAAGTTTCACCTAAATATTTCTGATAAGAAAAATTGGTCAGCATCACAGATTTTTATTGAATGCCCTTAAGATACCATTACCACAGATCTCTAAGGATGGAAAAAGGTTTGACGTTACTGGCAATGCTATGATGAAGAGCAGAGGGAAATATATAGGGTCAACCCAAATAAACTCAAGAGGTCATTCTTGGCTTAACCAAAATGCAATTCTGTGAAAGCAGGTTGCCTTTTTAAGCAATGTTTCTTTCAAACAGTCTGGTGAAACTGGAGTTCATGAAAGAAAGAAAGAAAGAAAGAAAGAGAGAAAGAAAGAGAGAAAGAAAGAAAGAAAGAAAGAAGAGAGAGAAAGAAAGAAAGAAAGAAAGAAAGAAAGAAAGAAAGAAAGAAAGAAAGAAAGAAAGAAAGAAAGAAAGAAAGAAAGAAAGAAAGAAAGAAAGAAAGAAAGAAAGAAAGAAAGAAAGAAAGAAAGAAAGAAAGAAAGAAAGAAAGAAAGAAAGTACTACCTCTAAATGAGGTATGTAGATCATGCATTTCTCTAAAATCAGGCTGCTAACTTATTTTGAGCTAACAAAGAATAAATCAGACAAGTTTTTCCAGAGTCCCTTTAATTCTTCTCTAGTATCGTAACATTTAAATGCAGTCAGGACTTGGGTGTTTTATTCTCCACAACTTCAGACTAGGGACTGACACATTTGGAGTTGATGGCATTTGCTATAAAAGAAGGGACAGCACTCTATGCAAAAATGAGCATATTTTGAATGTTTTGGAAAAGGTAGAAAAATTGCTTTACATATTAGTAGCAAATACAGTTAGATGAACCCAATGCAGTTTTTCATTCAGTAAGGTTATCAAAAAAAAAAGTGCAAAATTTGAGCTGTACAAATTCCAATTTCTTTTTAGTTTACTCAAAATGTACCCAGCTTTTTGTCTGAAAAGCAGTTACATGCAGAACAGAAAGATGCCATGGCTTGTTTTACTAAATTCTAAAACACTGCATTGTCCTTTCACACTCCCACCTATCTCAAGGAGAAGGTTGGTTATTCTTCCTTGAGCCAGTCTGATGATGTGGAATATATCTCAATGTATTTTTCTAAGAGGAAATTATGGAATACCTTTGTTACATTTTCTGGATTGAATAATTATTTGTTATATCAGTGAGTATCTGAACATTTCACTGATGTTTTCTTTTTTGTACTTTAAATAAAAGTAAAAATATTTCACTTTTACATAGATTTATACAACTCCAAGATGCTTCTCATAAAAAGAAAAGCCGTGTAGTAAACCTGTTGGGGACCACAGAGACATTAGACCATCCAACTACAGCCTTTTTGGGAAGGTGGTAAAGCAGAGAGAGATGGTTTAGGATGTCCTCACGTACAAATAGCTATGACAGGCAGGGAGATGTCGCTTCAGTTAACACATTGCTCCTTACCTGGTGAAGGGCAGAGATGCCAGATGCATTTCACTGTTCCTCCCATTCCCCAAAGGCTTTTGTTTGAAAGGCAGTCTCTGGTCTTACCAAGACCTGTGCTCTAATTCTGCATCCATCAGTGACAGCCTCCGTGACCAGGAACAAATAATTTTGTACCTCTGTCTTTCTGACAGCTCTTTGTCTCTCTGTTCTGGTCAAACAGCATTGCTTCTTATTATGTATTTGTACTTAGTTATGGGTAAGAGTTGGTTTGGGCTGAAGATAAGTGACATAAGTCAAAATAATCCTAGATGCATAAATCTGACACACATTTTTCAGGTGCTGAATCCATCTCTCAATTAGCAAGATTATACTATTTGTTTCTTAGCAGAAGCTGTCAAAACTGTAACTATCTCAGTGTTCCTTATTTTATCTAATAGAAATATTATTTGGCCTCACAAGAAAAGCTGTTATTCCACTAGTAAAAGATGTTATACTGTTCTTTATCTTCATTTATTTCCTTTTTCCAGTTTAGAACCAGGAGCACGTAGGCTTGAGCCATCAGTTCAAATAGCACGGCAATGGACAAAACCAGATATATTAACCTTTACACTGAATTTGTCTTTTCTTACTTTCCTTTGTTTCTAGAAATACTTTCCTCTTAAAAAGCTTGTGTTAAAGCAAGAATTAAGGCAAAGAGGAATTAAGTACATTGCCCCAAGTCACCTGCTCAGTCTGGCAAATGCAGGACTAGAAGCCAGCTGTCTGCTCTTTGATTTTTATGGATGACTTAGTGAAAAATACAGTATTCCTTCTGCTTTTCCTTCGTCTTTATAGAGGTCATTTTTGTAAAATCCCCCCGCTCTAATCCTCTTTTTTCTTCTTCACTTCCTTTCATTTTCTCTGTAATCACTCTGCTCTGACACTTTCAGCTTATTCTTTATTACATATTTCAGCTTATGAACAAGATGTAAAGAGGCAAAAGTACATGCAAGGTTGGAACAAGGTCTTTTGAAATCATTGAATATAACACTTAAGGCAGAATAACACCCCTTGTAACCTAACTGCAAATGCAGTTTACATTCCTGCTTGGAATGCATGATTTTATTCAACTGGTTCGGGTGATCTTCATTTCTTGTCTTTCACTTTTTTTCAGGAATGCCCCAGTGGTGTTGTCAATGAAGAAACTTTCAAAGAGATTTACTCTCAGTTCTTTCCACAGGGAGGTGAGTACTTTTCAAATGTAATTAGTACTATAGTGTACAGAGAGCTATGTTTCTTAGTTCCCAAGTCTGACAAAAGAACCCGTTGTTCAAATTAACAGGATTGTTGTCTCAAGCTTTGCCTGAACTCACGGGGTAGTTCCTTGATGCCTGGGCACATTTTAAAGTATATATTTCTGAAAGAAATGCAATAATATCTACAAGAAGGCAGTCTTCTATTATTAAATTACTACCTGTGTTTCAGTACCTTTGAAAACCAGGTTTCTCTGAGGTTATTTCTTTTTAAACTTTCTGCACAGTCTTCCCCTCTTCCTCATTCTCTTTTATTCCACACAACCTTTCACAGTAAGAATGAAAATTGCAGGAGGCATTGCAGGTACTCTCTAACATCAATGGCAAGCCCCTCAACTTCTATGGGATTTCTCTACTTAAATGAGGCCTTTTTTTGCTAACCTTAATTTCAATTAATTAATTTCCAGGGATTTCATTAATTTTTTTATCTTCATTATCTTTTGGTGCAATGGAAGTAATACAATAATGTATCACAGTTTTTTGCTTTGAACCTCAAATTTTTTAATTTGAGTTGTCTTCCTCCTCTTGCTTTTACCATTCAGTCCTCCCTCTTACAGCTCTTCAATCCTGCCTCTTCATCTTCTCCCACAGCTCTTGAGATCTGCATGTTTCCCTGGGACTATTCACAGCATTTTCTTTTCAGTTGTTTTCTTTTAAAAAATCCCCACACTTAATTGGTAGGAACAAAATGTCTCCCAATTAGTTTTATTTTGAATAAAGAGCTAGTAGGTAAAGAACAGTATTCAGTGTAGATTACCATCACTGAAATCCTTAAAGAGTAGGCACACTCAATAGGGAAGAACAAAAGGCTAAAAGAGTTGACCTGCCTACTGATTATTTCTGTATCTACGCTTTTATACCAGTCTAGCAATTATAGTTTCTGATACTATGTTTTTAGTTACCCTGGCCAGTGAAAATAATTCTCTGCATGTAATTCACTGCATCTTCACTACTCTCGAAATAAGAATAATAAAAAATTATGATATTATTGTTACACTCAAAATTGTTTATGGGCAAAGGGAAAGCACACCTTTTATACAAGTAAAGCTAAAATGTATTGTTAGAATCAATGAAATCTGAAAAGCTTTATCTTTATTAGTCCACACCTAATTGTTGCAGAAAGGAAAGAATAGTAATGGAGTTAAAATGGCTATATACTCATTATTAGTTTCTATCCATTTTCTTGGTCTTTCTTTAATGCTCACCCCTCTGATGCTCCACTGGGCCTGTAGAGCAAGCTGGTGAGCCTCGTCCTGGGCAAGCTCCCTGTAAAACCTGTGGCTTCTTAATAGTAATGGTAATTCTGTGTTACAGGGGCACACGGTTACACTATTTGCTGCAATTTCAACAATGCCATTACTCCACCTGCAACACGGGGGCTACACTTTGCTGAAAAAATACAGGTTTTTTTCTTGCTTTTTTTAATTTCAGTGAAATACAGTGAATAGATTTTTAGCAGGTTAGAAAAGTATTGAATCCAGATAATTCACTTATTAGTAAGAGATATTGGTGTGTACTAGTAACAGTGTTTTTAGCTTTCTCAATAAAGTAATTTCAAAGAGCTCAGCAAAGAGCACCAAGAAGTGACCATCAAAAGCTATCCCCTTCCTCTCCCCATCCTCCACCTGCAGCCTTAGCAGTACCTAAGCACAGCACAAATGAATGTGAAAGCCTTATGTACTTTTCCTCAAAACTTCAGCAAAAATATGCAGTGGAAACAGCATATAAAGAGCTGAATCTCCTTGGAAGAATCCTAGAATAGAAAAATAGAATCACCTGGTTGGAAAAGACCTCTGAGATCACTGAGTCCAACTGTCCATTGCTAAACCATGTCCCTAAGAAGCTCATCAACCCACCTTTTAAACACTTCCCTGGGCAGCTGTGCCAGTGCATAACAACACTTTCAGTGAAGAAATTTTTCCTGATATCCAATCTAAACTTCCCCTGGTGCAACTTGTGGCCATTTCCTCTTGTCCTATCGACTGTCACTTGGGAGAAGAGACCAACACCCACCTCACCACGGCCTCCTTTCAGGCAGTTGCAGACAGTGATGAGGTCTCCTCATCCTCAGCCTCCTCTTCTCCAGGATAAACAACCCCAGGTCCCTCAGCCACTCCTCGTAGGACTCGTTCTCCAACCCCTTCCCCAGCCTCGTTCCCTTCTCTGGACACGCTCCAATACCTCAATATCCTTCTTGTAGTGAGGGGCCCAGAACTGACCCCAGTACTCAAGGTGTGGACTCACCAGTGCTGAATGCAGGAGCAACAGCTCTCATCAGTAATCTTTTAATTTCTCTGGGTCTGCTGAGGCTTGAACTGTTTTGCATAGGTTTTGTGCTGTTTCATAAGTGTCTGTGTTGACTTTTGCCATTTTCTGAGAGATATGGGACCCAATGTCTGTTCTTTACTCCCCACGTTAGCCAAAGTATCTTCAAAGCCCAATTAATTGTCTATTTGCCATATCCCTGCATGCTAAAAACAAGGTGGGATCATCATATTTAACTGTCTAGTTAAGCAGGCAGACTGGATACTTAAATCTTTGAATGCGTTGCCAATGCATTGTGTACAGCTGATGCCTTTAAAATTCAGTTGCTCTTGAAATATTGTTTTTATTTATGCCTAAATATTAAAATTAAAAGTTTGAAAGTTGTCCCCAAAATTAAAACATGTGTTGTACATGTAGATCGGTGCCCCAATTTTCTATGCAATCCAAAACCAGTTACGACATGACATATCATTATAACAATTCACATCTGAGCAAAAAGGATGATGGTGTGTAAGATCTTAAGCTTCAGTGTGACCAAGAAATCACCAAAAAGTCATTTTCCAATGTCATCAAGCAAGTAACTTCATCAAATGACTTTCAAGAATATCCAGGACAAGGTACAGGAGGAGTAGAAAGAGGACAAGGGGACCACAAGAGTACCAAAAGAGACTGCAGTAAAAGCAATATATTTTAAAAGGCAGAAGCAGCTTTGTGAAAAGCTTCCCATGCCAGAAAGACATTCCAGTAACTTCTTTTTAGAAAACTACTGCCATATGGGTGAATGAATGAATCACTGTGTTCATGAAAAGGATAGCCTGAAAAACAACTTGGGATTTGTTCTTCAGCTGGGCAGGTTGTAGATAAGAATCCACATACTGAATAATTATTACACTCCTCCTCGGTAATGAACAGAACAGATTATGCTCACAGTTTGATAAGGCACACTCCTGGGTGTACAATGACTACCATTTTTTTGTCCCTGATGTTTAAAATGCTTTAATGGTGTATTTCAAAGGAATTTTGATCTAATATCTGTTCCTGTCTCAGCCTGTCAAAATATCAATTTAGCCTCCTAGTTATTATATCAGATCCCTGAAAACATTTTATTTAAAGTGAAGCTTTTGTCTAACAAGATTAATGTTCAAGATTTGCGGGGCTGGGGGCAGACGGGGATCACATTAAATACCTCTAATTAGAAGTCTAGTTTACCTCATCCTGCAGTGGGTTCTAAGGCAAAATTTCAGAACAGAATTACCTGAACAAACCACCTTGACAAAAACCTCTGGGTTTTGTTGGTTTTTCTTTCCTTCATTTAGAGGGTTTTTTTCATATGCCATCATACAAAAGGAGTAGAACATTGTAGAACATTGTATCATGTATGGGCAATAAACAATAAAACCTCTTTTTGTTAACCTTTGTCTTTTCTGTAAATCTGAGGAAAATAATTCAGAATAGTTGAAGTGTTTTTAAGAAATGAATGCAAAGAGAATGGGAAACTATTTAAATTCAGTTTACAGTAATTATACTTCTATTTTTTTTTTAGTGACGATAGTTTGCATAGTATATTCTGTTGCACAACAGAAGTCTCAGTAGATTACAAAAAAATATGACTGTTAAAATCCCAAATGTAAAACTGAAGTCTACAAATTTACATTTTTCAGTTAAAGTGGGAATTTATCTACTAGACCATGCTTACCAATTACACTGATGACTGGGTACAAGGATAACTGAATGAATGAATGTCTCAATAGTGTTGGGTTGGGGTTTTTTAATTCTCTGAAAATGCATTAAGGGACATAGGGTTTAATGGTTGAAAAGTTTTTTTCTTATGGCAAAGATTTCACCTCATATTAAATTAAAATATTGAAGACTTTACTTACTAATATGAGGTCAGAATCTGTGAAGTCCAAAGTTTTGAGGTTTTGATATATTGGGTTCCTTGGGGTCAAGGTGGCATTTCAGGTAACTCACCCAAGATTACCACTCAGTTTAATTCAAACAATATTTGGGCTGTGATGAATAAAGATTTTTCAGGATTAATATGAAAGGCAAAATGGTTTAGTGCCAAGAAATCAGAAAAACGCATGAGGTTTTCCCCTGATAGAGAAGGTTTTGTACTGCAAGAGGGAAAATTAATTACACCAGCCTACATTAATTTGCATGGTTTTGAGGGAGGGAAAAGACACTGAGAAGAGCTGAATTCCCGTAACCCCGGCAGCTCGTGCTTAGCATCAACAGGGCAGTCTCTGGAAAAATTCTCTGGTCTTCATATATTACTCCTGGAGCAGGTTGTGCCTCTCAGAAGGCGTTCAGTGGAAATGGAAATATGGATCTTTACAGAAACTTGAAGACTTGCTGTCTTATGTTTCTAAAATGAGTTTATGTGCACTGGATAGTAGGTTTGAAAAGTATAAAAATAATTAGTGAAGGTATCACTTGTTTAAGGTCATCTTTCAGAGTCTTATTGACCACTTCAATTAGTCACAACCATTTTTTCCAGCGTTTTTAAGCACCTACCTCTCACGTGGTGTTCATGGGAATTAAGCACCAAACCAGCTTTAAGAACCTACTTCTCTGGAGAGGATTTTCTCCCAGCTGTGGGTGAGCACAGGGCACGAACGCTGCAGCAGCTCAGTGACAAGCTCGGCTTTGGCCCGAGTAACAGCCCTGTCTTCAGGGTGAAAACAACAGCCAGAACCACAGATGGTAGGGTCTGCGTCTCTCTTTTAAAACAAACACATAAACACATTTTTCTTCTTTAAGATGTGAGATAGATCTGGGTCGTTTAACCAATAGTGTTCCCATTAGCATAGGTTGTCTCAGAGTACGATAACACGACCTCTTTGCAGTCATTCAGAAATAATGATTAGCAGAAACAGGAGTCAAAATGAATATCCTACAGCATAATTTTAGATTTTCTATTCCTAACAGTGTAATTACCCATATACTTGCCCTTATAATTTCTCCTTCCTCCCCTGCCAGAAAAACACAGCTTAAACTGAATTGGAAATTTAGCCTTGATATCAAATTTTGGTATCAAAATGTATATTAGTATAATTTTTTTCACAGAATTAAATCAAATTAAATTAAATTAAATAAGATGTGCTTACTAATGAATTATACTGTTTTAAATTGTAGATTCTACAACGTATGCACATTTTCTGTTTAATGCATTTGACACTGATCACAATGGATCTGTAAGTTTTGAGGTAAGTGATGCTGTTACTTCTTTCTCTGGAATTGAATATCGTGCTACTCCTTGTAACTAAATCCAGTTCGGTGGCTTTTATCATGTGACTCACATGAAAAATTAGCTTATGTGTCTCAAGATTCAAGTTTTTCCAATGCATTAACAAAAGTCATTATTATTATTTTACAATTGTATATGCCTAAATAATAACTCAGACTGTTCTGCTATGTAATATTTTATAAATATCTTCATTTAAAAGGTAACTCAATTTATATGTAAATTACATAAAATAATTTTTAATTTCCCCCCTGCCTCTGTGAGGTGGGAAGGACTCTGAACCACAACTACTGCTATGGGAATGACTCAGTGAAAATAGGGTTGTTTATACCCTCCATTAGTTTCCAGGAAAAGGCTCTACAAAAAAAAAGATTTAAAGCAAATGTATTTAAAAGCACAACAGTTTGAAAATCATTCTTCCTCTATTTAACTGCCGAATGTGTTTTCAAAATTTTGCCTTTCCCTGCTAAACCTGATGTCATCTCCTGCCAAGGCTAATGTCATCAACACAACAGCATGGAAAAAGAGCTACTCACTACAATAATTTAGATTGAAATAGGGTCTACAAAATACTATGAAAGAGCCATTATTTTACGCTACAGAGTTAAAAAAAAAGATCTCAATTCACTTGTAAAAGGATATGTTTACTTTTTCCTATTTTGTTTTGTTTAATCTTGTTTATAATGTACAAATGTTATCCTTACAACTTGAGACTGATTGTGATAAATACACCCACTTTAAATTTCTTCAAATGTTCTGTATGTGTTTTTATGATTTACTCGAGTGAGTGATGTTGTGAGATCTGACAGAAGTTTTTTTAAAGATTTATTATTGATGTGATATGGAAGGAGAAGCCTCACCAAGCAGGTGCACTGCAATCAGAAATCTCTGCTTCAACTGGGACTATCACAAGATAATTTAGTAGGGCATTTTTTGCATTTTTTTGAAAAAGGGATGAATCCCATCATTCTGGGCAGCTGAAATCAATGGGCTCCACATGAAACCAACAGCAGGAACGGTGGTTTTATTCACTTCTTGTGTACATAGGTTAATCCTTGAAGGAATCAATCTGGTCAAACTAGCAACAGCAGAGGCAATGAGGGAAAACATTCTTAGCATGTTTAAGGGATTTGAACATCTCAAAGAACAGGTCTGTGTACAAAATAGGCTTTGGAATATAATAAATCTGGAAAGTAAAAGAAGCAGACATTTCCAGCTTACTTTTATTCAGACAAAGTAATCTAGACTTAGATATTATTTGCAGTAATTGTGAATCAAGAGCAGAACTCTACTGCAATTAAAAGACCCTTGCATCTGTGTCCTTGTACTATGTAGCAGCATTACACTTACAAACTCTAGGATAGCCGTTCTAAAAGCTTCATCCTTATGTTAAAAATGTTTAGGTTTTTTCTTGCTGCAAAATGTGAAAGTAGATATTGTGAAATAGGAAAAATACAATCATGTAATTGTTTCCCTGCTCCTTTTTATCCTGGTTGCAACTGTGCCATATTCTTTCTATACTAATCCATACTCTACATTCCTAATTTCCATTAGAAAAAAAAAGAAAAAAAACCCTAGCACAAAAATGTAAAGAAAAAGGAGTGATTTAAAAATCATTCATCCCAATTTACTTTCTATATCAAAGTATAGGTAAATACAATTTAATATGATGACCTATGATGAAAAACACTCTTCATCTCTCTTCTATGAAACTGGACATGAAAATCTAAAATGATACTGAAAGAATGTAGGTAAGAATGACAGGTTTTTGTGTTGTACTCTCCTTTTTCTAACGAAACAGTGGTGGCTGGAGTTGTGGGGAAGAAGAAAGAGAGAATTTGTTCTGGCATTTTGCTCTTTTTACCTCAGATTTTCAACTATCAGCAATGCAACTGTTAGACTTTAGCCCAACTTAAACCACACATTCATTGTATGACATCGTTTGGCAAGATTTCTGTGTCCTTAGAGTTTTGTCATCCCTAAATCTGTATGCTCTGTGATGAGAGTGAGGCTCTCCAAATGAAGCATTTTATACAGCATAGAAACCAAACTCATCAGTCTCACTGCTAGAACCTCTCTCTCCTTATGCCATGAATGTATCAATTTCGAGACTAACTTATTTCATTAGTTCTGCCAGCTGGTTTTGCTTTGACAAACAGAGTTTCAGAAAACCTCGTGACCTATCTGTTGAAGGGCTCTTTTGGCAAATTGGTGAACTGAAGTTCTTTTTTTCCATCAGACAAAGAGAGATGTGAAAGCAAGGTTTCCTCTTGCTGCAGGAATATTATAACTGAACTAAAATGAAGATCTGGGCCTCAAGGCTATTTACATAGTCAGGCAAATTGAGGCTAATTAAATTCTGACACATAGGCAGAAGGTAAAGTACATTGCACATGCAAATTTCCCAACCGGTATCCTTAGTTTGTTGTAGGTGCACATTTAAAGCTATTCTAAATGTGATCTTGATGAGATGAAAGCCACTCAGTGCCTTAAAGTCCAAAGCTGTGCCCAAATGCAACAGAAATGTTTAAAGACTTTACTCAGTTTTAATAAAAAATGTATTTGTTTCTCAAAAAAACCAATAATTCTTAGCAAAGTTGTTGGTGATTTTGATTGCTTTATTCCTGAATTGTTATCTAAGAATTTTACATTAATTGATAAATTAACAAGCATGTTAACTCAGTTCCACAGGAGAGTCCAGATCATAAGATCAAACACAACTTTGGTGTTTCACTAATAGCAAAAGTGATAAAGACTTATTGCCTCCAAGGCAGTAACACAAGGGGAACAGTTTAATGAATGTATCCAAGAGTGATTCTCTGTGTTCAACACAAAAGGCCTTGTTCATGTCATGTAGGAAATGAGCTAATTTTTCTCAGGACAGTGGTGATCTCCTAAGCCTATTAATACCAGCTGGTGGAAAATATCTGTAAAGAAATATATTTCCTCTTAACAGCAGCTCCTTCTCGATGATCTTTGTTTTACGTGTGCCAGGGCTCCACCACTTCTGTCATGAACATTCACCTCTTGACTCCCTTCCAAAATCCAAAGGGCTAAATTAAAAAAAAAAAAAGATTTAGGTGCCTGCTTACTTTCTTCTTCTGGCCTTGAGCAAGATATAAAAGAACACATGATCAGGTGGCATAATTTTAAGCTTTTCCATGAATTTGAGACAGCACACTTTTAAGCTTGTTAATTAATTTATTAATGGACTGTCTCTCCCCAAAGATTTACTGAGGGACAAAGCAATTGGAAAGCCATCAACAACCTTGCTAAGAGATAATTAATCACTGTTGGAATAAAAAACAACAAACAAATACAAGTTAATACTAGATCACAACCAGAAGCTCTGCACAGCTGCACTGCGGAACTGAAACATGAGGAAGCTGTGATACAAAGCAGAGGCTCCAGCACACGTGCAATGACGACCCATTTTGCAATCCTTCAGTGAGACATCCCTCTTCCTTGCAGGATCAAAGTTGGGCACAGGAGAGTTTGGCATTTAATGGAGCTCTCCACAGGTTTTAGCACGCTCAGCAGAAAGCTGACAAGTTAGAAATAAAAAGCTGTGGAATGGAGTAAAGGCAAGTGCCAAAGCACAGACTTCTGTGCTTCCAATTTCACTGTCACAAACCAAAGAGACAACTGGCCCAGAGTTGTGTCTCCATGCAGACCACCTCCAGGCTTCCAGGGTCCTTTGTGGGTCTAGACCAGCTGCACCCCTCCACATCCTTAGGGGATGCCAGTGTCCAGGCAGTACTGTGAGTCTTACTTCAAAAAAAAATAGGCTATAAAAAGAGAATTCCTCTCTCGTCAGAAATAAGATGTCTAAACCAAAAAGGAAAACACATCTGGGTTCTCTAATACTGTAATGGGGACTTGGGTTCATGCTCTCTGCTAAATGATGTGCCCGATTCATGTCTCACTGAGCTGGTGCCAAACTAAAAATAACTTCAGAGTACCGAAATATAATACTAGAAGAAAATAAAATAATTTGATTGCTTTTTAAAGGACTTCAGGAAAAGCTACATTAAGAATGTAAAATGGTGGAGAAAAGGGTTGAAGACATGGGACTGAATTAAAAAGGTTAATTGCTGATGCTGTAATGGGATCAGATCTGATCTGAATTTCTTGAACGTTTTAGTACTTAATAGTACATTGTTAAAGAGCTGTTTGGAGATTTAACCCTGTGACCCTCAATTAGTCATTGAGATGTAGATAAGACAAGTTGAGCAAAACTCTTTGAAGATTTATGTATCCACTTACCCCAAGGGAGCACATAGACCAGTAAGACAGAAATTCGCAACAGATTAAGGAAACCCAGAGCATTCCATTGTGAAACAGACTGAAGCAGTCAGAAGAGCTGTCTGTGCCTGTTGGACCGTCTGAGGCCATGGTATCTCTGTATGCTTCACTGTATCGGGGGTACTTATTTTACTGTGCAGTACATCAGACCTTTGTAATTTATGTCTGAATTCAGTGCAGCTTTTTCCATTGCTCCTGTTTGCTTTTCCCTGGTATTAAGTTCAACAGGAACTGCTTACATGAGGCATTTCAGAGGATAACCCCACTAACAGAAAATTATGGTTTATTTTATCAAAAAATACTCAATTTACTTATAAATTATGAGGCACAGAGTGCATAGATTGTTAAAGATTTAAAAAATAAACCCAGCATTCCTTAACATTTACTGTAAGGCAAAAAAAAATAAATGAAACAACATATCTTTCCAGTTTTCTGTGCTTCTGACAAATGCATTATTCTGGATTTCTGAGTGTTTGTGAAAAACTGCTCAGTTCCAAACTGACCAAGACCTTTTTTTTCTTTAGGATTTTGTTATGGGTCTCTCAGTTTTACTCCGAGGGACGGTACAAGAGAAACTGAACTGGGCTTTCAATTTGTATGATATAAATAAGGATGGATATATAACGAAAGAGGTAAGGTGTGCTTTTTACACTAATCACTGAAACTAAGGTTGTAGATATAAGTCCTGCTTTTAAATAACAGTAGCTTCACTGTCGAATAGACATTTTAACAAATAACCATATATTATGAAATCAGACATGCTTAAAAGAATTTTCTCATTTTAAAGGCATTTATAAAATTGAAAAGAGAAAATCTTGACAGAAAATTTAAAAGGACAGAGTTCTTCAGGTACAGAAATGTTTGGCTTCAGCTTATACCTATGTATTTGCACATACAGTCACTAGAATAAAGTAGTTTGATAGGATATTTGGATAAAAAAGAATTAAGCACGTGAGCCATAATTGTTACACATTTTAAAAATCTACTGCTAATAATTTTTACTTGAAATAGAATTTGTATAAAAAGATTGTTACTTCTTTTATTTTGAAAGGATTCAAACACATAGTTAAATTACAGTGAGACCAAATAAGTGCTTTCATAAAAATAAATGGATTTTAAAAACTTTATGTCTTTCTGTAAATATTTATTTATCACAGTTATATTTTTACACTTTTAGAAAAACACTTCATGATTATTATAAAGGGTGATCTATAGAATAATTTCTCAGCATACTGGCTGATGACTTTTTTTTGTAATTATTCTTATGGCTTTTCACAAGCCATTCTTTTAACAAAACCCAAAGCTTGGTATGAAAGGAGGGCTCTGTGTGTGTGCATAGGTGCTTATCCTTTCTCTAGGAAAAACTCAGTTGTAAGAAGCTGATGTGCTTTGACTATTCACTTGCTGTTAACAGAACTACTTTTCCTATTTAGTTTTATTCACAAGACCTCAAGAGATTCTTCCCACAATCCATGAACTTGTACATATTCTAAATCATTTAAAATCAAAATCATACATCTGCATCTATTTAGCAAGTTTATGTATGAAACCTGAAATAATATGCTAGAATTTCTAGCAACACAGTAGTTCCTTCTTGAAGCTACTCAGTGGAAAAATAACAGGCACAATCTCAAAATTTTATTCTAAAATGTAAATCCTAAAAATCATTTATGTGTTCTGAGTTAAAGCAGTGTCTACAACACGCCTTACATTACACAGACATATTTGTATCTCTTCAGGAAATGCTGGATATCATGAAAGCAATATATGATATGATGGGGAAATGCACCTATCCTGTTCTCAAGGAGGATGCTCCTAGACAACATGTGGAAACGTTTTTTCAGGTGAGTTTGGGTAACATAGGACCCAAAAAGACTGCTCTGTAAGCAGGTATGGAAAGAAAGATTTTCATTGTTGTAACAGTTTCGCATATCCTAACAATTTTGTAATCCTTTTGCTTCTCTGTGGTCCCATCCCAGGTTTCTCAGACCTGCACATTACACTCTGCTTTTTCAAAAATAAGCTCCTTGAGCTTACTTTAGTATATAATTTACTACATCTCTACAGCATTTTGGTTGTTCCTAGGCTGAGAAATAACTGAAATGAATAATAAAAAGGACTTGGTTTACACAGGAGTTTAGGAGGATAAACATACATTCTTATTCTTATTCTTTCTGAACAGAAAATGGACAAAAACAAAGATGGAGTAGTTACCATAGATGAATTCATTGAGAGCTGCCAGAAAGTAAGTATCCAGAGATAAGTATTAACCTGTATCTGCTGGTTAATGCTATCATAATGCTATCATAATGCTACACATTTATGGAGTGACACTGATGGTAATCCAGTATTTTTCCTAAGGTAGAGTATGCATCTACACCATAACCTAAAGATACTAAACTAGATTTGGGACCTGTAGAAGAGATGTTAAACAACTGTGTCTGCATCCCTTCTGTCTTTTACAGTGTTTTGTTTGTACTCAACAACAAAAGGATTCTTTGAATTCAGCTAAATATTAGTTCTATCTTCTGCCCACCCTGGGAAACACATTCCAGATACAATTGTCCTATAGTCACAGCAATAATAACAATAATAATATTGCTTGAAATGTTATCATTTGTAGGAGTGTTTCTCAAAGAGCAAGTTGTGACCTGTTGGGGTCCTTCAAAAGGGGGAGCGCAAGGAGATTGCAAAGTGTGGGGTGGCAGGAGTTAACTGCAGGCAAGTTTTCTCAGTGCAGGGGAGCAGAACTGATTATCAGTTGCAGTTGTTTACACTGCCCACCTGGCTGTTAATTTCCTTCAACTCCTGAAAGCAGCTCCTTACCTCTAGAGCCAGGAATAAGAACCAACTACAGCCTGTTTTAATCTATCTGCTCTTCAGAATCCAGCTTGCTGTCAGACCATGAGGAAAGATAAGTTGGATTTTCAGAAATTTAAGGAACTACAATTAATTTGTCAGTTAAGAAATGCAAGAAAAAGAAACATGATATAGTATAAAATAATGACGGCAAGTCTTCGGTGTGATAAGAGGTCTCACAGTAGACCTAGTGATAAGATAGGCTTGATTATGTCATGCAAATTGATGGCAAATAAATCCAACACTGTGCTATAGTGAGAAATATAAGGAATCGTAGTTGTATTCTGCTGATACCTTGTCCAGGCTGACTAATAAATATCAAGCTGACTCAGACCAGCACTGTAGCCTGGATACATCACAGCTTCTTATCTTCTAATCCAAGAAGAGAACAGTAAATGGGAGAGAGAACAAGACTAGCAAGATAAGTGTAGCTAGTGAGTGACTTCTAACCATTTGTAATAGGGAAAGCTGAACAGGAACTAGCAAAGATGCTCCAGAACTGGTTTATTTTTACATGTATCTGTAGTTATTCCTTGGGGTTGCTCTCACGAGCACAGCTATCCAGTAAGTGATTCTCTGATTTTTATCCACTGATTTTGGGTGATGAAAGACAACAGCTTTTTTAAACTTTGGCAATTCTGTGTGTCTTTAGCAATGGGCATCGTGTAGTGTCTTATCTGTGTTCTATTGCATTGACCATGGTTACAGCTTGTCAGTCTTGTTCAGTACAAATGAAAGCTGAGTGATCATCGGAAACAGAGAAGAGATTCATTTCCCAGACAAGGTCTAAAGAATTCTGGAAGGTAAATGAGAAAATAATCTGGATATGACAGCAATTATGCTGA
This sequence comes from Dromococcyx pavoninus, assembly GCA_033558185.1. NCBI lineage: Eukaryota > Metazoa > Chordata > Aves > Cuculiformes > Neomorphidae > Dromococcyx > Dromococcyx pavoninus. The sequence goes on along the minus strand of JAUMJL010000019.1, from coordinate 2,572,842 downwards.
TGGGCTGAGTGATTCATTTACGAAGAAAATTAGTACCTTCAGCAAGGAATCACCCAGTCTCCTTTTCCAATGTGATTCACAGTTTCTCACATCTGTTAGATTTGTTATTTACCACTTCCAAGTATTCAGAATACACGAGAGATTCTTTCTAAGCTGCTACGTGACAGAGACACCCTTCTAATTGTGCCACTTCCCTCACTTTCACTTGCTTTTCATTTCAAAGGTGGTGATACTTTTTGTGTTAAAAAAATCTCGCTGCCTAAATTTTTGTCTCTCTACCTACTAAGACCTGTTCTTCTATTAAGATGTCTGAGCTGCAAACTGTGTGATTCATGTTTATGTCAAGATTTGGTTTCAGAAATGAGGTTTGAGGTTAGGATTCAATCCATGTTGTTCAAGAAATTTGATTCAGGAGTTAATGTGGCTTCAGCCTTTTCAGGATTACATTTTTCACAAAGGTGTGGTGCTTCCTTTTAAAATACAGCTGTAGGAAAACTTTCTTTTTTTAATATCCTGATAGGTACAAGACTGATCTAAAAAGGTGAGGTTCAGGTTCCTTTCTTTCCTCAGCATGCATTGAGTCACACCACTCCAGGAGCGAGGTGTCTCGTCTTTCGTGAGCGTTTAACAATGTCAAAAGCAAAATTATATGTGATCCTTCCTGTAGTAAATCTGCCTGTGTTTTAGACCTGCCATGCAGTATTTTTACTGTTTCTGTATGTTCTGGTGCTACAGAAAAACAGTGGTTATTATTATTGCCCTTCAGTATCTCTTTTCCAAGCTGTAAAGTACTCATTTATTCAATTTTTCCTCCTAGGGAAACCAGTCCACACTTAATGACCCTTGGCCCTCTCTCTAGACCACTGATAGTTCTACTATTACCTTTTGCTTACCAATATCAGGACGGGACACAGCACACCTGCTGCTCCCTAGGCTTCTACGGTGGCTTCCTCATTTAAGAACCCTCCTTTGGCATTAAGGCTTATGTTAGACAATGTCTGCTTAAAACCTTCCCCCCAAATTTGCCTGACAGATGACTGTAGCTCAGACCTTGGAATGGGAAAGCCCATTGATGGATATGGTAGCCAGAGCTGCCTCTGGTGCATGTGACAATGTGCTAAATGCACACAGAGGATATGCTTGTTAGCTCTAGCTCAGGCTGTGAGACAAGGGCCAGCACAGTGTCAGGAAACAAGCACTACAAGAAACCTTCAACCCAACTCCAAAGCTCAGATCCCACCCAGTCTGAATCTTAAAATGAACTAGAAGCCTGTTCTGCCAGGTAAAGGCTGCAGAAGCCTTTTCTTTGGATGACATCTCAGGCAAGAGCTGGCAGCCTCTGAGAACTACCATTCTTCTATTTTGAGTTGGAAGCTACAATAAGTTGGTCTTGGAGGTATCACTTTTACTGGTGCTTTGTGATAACTAAGGAAAGTGTGGCATGCTTACCTTAAGAGTGAGAAGGAGTATATTTGAATACAGATGCTCCACTTCAGGTTGCTGGGAGAAGTCCCTGAGACTTTTTTCTCTCTGCTGTGTTCTTAAACATCCATTATAAATGCGTGTGCCTTTTTTAAAATCACCTCCCTGTGCTGAGTACTGGTTTGGCACAACTCTCAATGCAGTAGCACTGAGATATAAAGCAAGTTCAAGACTCTGAATTAACAATCCCAGTGCAAAGAATGGCCTATCCATTCACAAAGTGTTAAGCAGTTATGCAGGGAATAACAGAGTACTCAGGCTTTGAGCACTGTTTTCTCTGGTCACTGGGTGTAAGGACCATTAAGTGAGGACAGCAAAGGTACTTTCCCTCATCCTCCCTCTGTCTTGGACGGGGAATATGTATGACCTGATTCCTCTGCCCTCCTTGCTCCACTTATCCACGTGCTTGAATGACAGTCTACCATCCAGATTCCAGGAGTCTCCCTGCTCCCACAGGAGAAATGGACTGTCCTGCCCTAGGATGGACTCCCAGAATTGCTGTCCATCCTGGTAGGTATAAGTTACCAAATAGCAGAGACAGGTCTTGGGAGACAACAGTGTAGGTAACTCAAGGGCCAGGTGCTACCCAGTTCCTGCCTCCTGTCCCTGCTTGATGCTGGTGGAAAACAGTCTGACTCGGGCGTTGCTTTGTAGATACAGCAACACCATGAAGAATAGAGGGAAAGGACTAAGGATAAAAAGATTCCCTGGGGTATTTTCTGCAGGAGTCACCCATTCCATACACAATGCTAATGGTCCAGTCTGAAAACAACAAAGGAGCCATCTCAAACTTCAGTAAGAAAATCTTCAAAGTTGGCTTCAAGTAATTTCAGATCTCACAAAGGTCATTTATCCTTGTTTTGTGATTCATATGGACTACACTTCCTATGCACAAACATCTCCTCATGCCCCGAGTTAGGAATCATTAAACAAATCCATTACAAAACATTTCAGTACAAAAAATGTACTGAAAATAGAGGTGAATGAGAAAGATACACTTGCCAAAGAATCCTAATGCAAGCATCTGCTCCCCCCCCCCCGAAGATAGAAAAAAAAGCTACTAAAAAATCACCATTTTTCACATACTATGACAAGCCTGTAATTTCTGGTGAGGATTCTTCCCATGTGACTGAGTAAAGGAGGGGCACTGGAATTCTTTCTGTACAGAAATATAGAGCTGATTTTAGAAAACTACTAGCTTCATTAGTGATGACACATATATTATAAAATTGGTAGGAAGTGTCAAAACACTTTTTAAATTCAGAATGTGTTGTTTGCTTTGCACATTTGCTGAGCTTAGTTCCCACTGTATAAACAAAAACATTAGTAAATAACTAAATCACAAGTGATTCCAGTTAAATCAAAGTTTAACCTTACATTAATCAGTGATCTTCAATAGTATATTGATGTTTCAAAACAATGCAGCAGGGAAAAATTAGTTTATTTTAATTTGAAGTAATTCAATATAATAAATTTCCAATACAGACTTTTTAAGCATTAAGCTGCATAACGTATTTTTTGAAATTACATGTAATTGCTTTCATAAATTAGTTTATCAGCACAGAACAGTGTGCAGATCCCTCCTTACAGCAACATCACTTTAGCTGACACGGAATCAAAGATTGAAAGCCTCACTCTGTGTGTATGTTTTGTAACATAAACAAAGAAAATTACTCACATTTTTCATTTTCTGCAAAGCAAATCACCCACTAGACTGAACAGTGAATAATTTAACTGGAAATTGATATTGAACATGTGTTATTAAAACATCAATGTACAGAAGTAGTGGAGAATTCTGTGAGATATCTGTTCTAAGAAGTGGGGGGGTTTATGCACCTCTTTCATGAAACTTTCTAAAATATCCTATCAAATTCAGTCTTTTTATTCACTAGAATTAAAAAGTTGCCTAAATTATCTCTCAAGAAAGTAGGAAAGGCTGTGCATTCAAATTAAAAAAGAGGATTATTACAATGGAGACCAGCAAATGCTAAATGAGCGGGCATTGTGTATTGTGCAACCACTGATGCAGAAGTCCCACCAAGTACAGGTTACTACAAGTAAACTCTTTCTTCTCTACACAGAAATGTAAATATTACCAAAAAAATTTTGTTTTTTTCCTGACTGCTGTGCTGAGAGTTATTTACTGATAAAAACTGGAGTACTGGGTGATGCATCAGTAAGCATTGTGCAGATTGTGGAAGTCAAAGCTTTTGTTTCCTACAGTCAGAAAGCAGTCAACATCTTTCAGTGTGAGCTCACAGAAAATTTGAGCTGAGTTGTTGGAGTGCTGCAGTTATATTTGCAGAACTGGCTGACTTTTTGGTTCATGCAAAGATGCACACAAATCTGTTTTATTTTAAAGTCATCCTAGCTATGCAATAGGATGCCCTAGAACTGCAAAAAGGCTCAGATGTACAACACACAGGACCAGCAATTTCACATATGGATTAACCCTTCAGATACAACAATTATTCCTTGAGGATTTATTCTCTATGTGTACTTTGTTATACTGGATATAAAATTCTAACCTCTGGAATACTGCAGACTTAATTTTCTTAATATGCTATTGGTTCTGGACAGAATAGTTTTGGTTTAATTAATATATAAAAAGATCTATTTAAGTGTAGGTCCTTTAACAGCATTTTATCGCTAACATTTTCTCCAAATGAGTTGAGAAATAACTAAAAATAACTAAATACAGTTAGTTCTACCCAATTTAACTACAGATACTTGCCAGCGACATTTGTAATGGTGGATGACTTTGGGGGTTTTGTTGTCTTTTTTACAGGATGAGAATATAATGCGATCCATGCAGCTCTTTGAAAATGTGATTTAATGAAGACATCAGGTCTACAACTAATGGACAAGTATGAGCTACTCTGCAACATTATCTAAAAGATGGATTTCCCACTTCATCATAAATAAAATTACTCAGCTTTACACTGAGACATGTATGACGCAAATAATTTTTTATTATAAACTTTTCACCAAAAATCTTTCTAAAATATACAATTAAGCAGTTCAACAGTGGCTACTTAGGTAACAAGAGTGTTCTGGAAAGTCAGGTTTTTACTCCAAACCCAAATAAAATAAGACCTGGCATTATGCAGCTTTATTATCATTCCAGCCTTTAGATAAAATAGATACTAACACAAGGAGAAGAAATAAATGTTCTCAGTTTTGCTACTCATTTTTACTGGATTGAGCTCCAGGTGTTTTGAGTGTACTTCTTAGTTTCTAATTTATACAGAGGCATTGCCATGTATTTTCTTTCATTTATATGGTGTAGTCCTACTTTTTGAATAATACTTTGAGTTAAAGTGCTATAATCAATCTGCAATGCACATCTTGCTGTGATTGCCTTCCACTTTTGACTTTTTCTCTTCAAAAAAAAACCCCAAACCTAACAAAAGGGATAACTTGAGAGGAATAACTGTTACAGACCAAAAAAAAGGGAAATTGCTTATAGATAGATTTACTCTCTAATAAATGAGTAAGCTTCTATCAATCACACTTACCTAGTAAACCTGCATTTACTCTATCGTGACATGAATATCAGGAGTCCTACATACGGTGGTTTTGGTTCTTCTTGGACATGTCCCCAAAGTTCTTTGGTTCAAATTAAGGATGTTATGACTTTGAACTTTTCATGAAGAAACATTAACTGGATCCTAACACTGTTTTCATAAGTACATGTCTTTTTGCCTTTACTGAAGTAAAAGGCATGAACTTCTTTTGAAAATTCCATACCACTTAGGTGTTCAGAATGATTATCACTATGTAATAACACCTACTAATAATGACTGCTAGACAGGCTATCGTCTCTTTCAGCTTTTTGTAGTATCTTTAATTTTGAGACAGAATCAGGAAAAAATTGCAAACTCCAGCTATATAATACCATCTATATGTGATAAGTGTATTGCATTTTGTTAGGATTGTTTCTTCTTTAAGATTTGAGCTATCTTAATTCTGAACCTAGAAGGATTTTTCTAAAAATGTAGGTACCTAAAATATAATACTTCCCCATGTAATTTTTAAGATATATTGTCCACAGAGTGTACACCAATACTTCAAAATAGGAGAAATGCTATCAGATATAGGCTAATTTTCATGGTGACATTGCTGCAGAAAGGGGATTAATGAAGTAGAAAGAATGTTGCAAGCATTATTTTGCAAAACTAAATCAGGTATCTATTCTGGTGTAGAGATGGGACATTAGAGGCATGTTGAAGGCTGCTCTGCTATCACCAGTGTAGGATAAGAGTAGTACAATACATGTACACTTGAAATCTGCTGTAGCGTGTTTGTGTAAACCAAATGTGCACATTTTGTAAAAAAAGAAAATAAAGGAAACATGAAGAAAAACAAGCAGCATGATCAATTTTTTTTTATTTCTTCAAAATAAACATTCTTGCCAACAAAATGATTTTTTTTAAAAAAAAAAAGCTTAAATAGACAGTTCTTGACTTAGCACAGTTCGATCTTAGCACAGTCCTGAAGTAAATTTAATTTATCCAAGCAGTGGCAATTTTCAAAAAATTCTGAAGTTGCTTTCACATGACAGACTTTTTTTAATCCTCCAAGCAACAGCTTCTTCTGATGACTAAAATTCCTTTCCTCGTGGGAAAAGTTCTCTGGTGAATTTTGTTACTTCAGTCAGTTCTCCCTCACAGATTAACTCAAATACCCATAAAAACTTGAATATTTATTACAAGACCTGTTAGGAATTATTTTGCAATCAAGTTCAAATACATTCATGGATAAATGCTGCACCCTACACCACTTGACAGCCAGGTAAGCTGTTTTCTGCAATCTTTGTATTGTCTTTAACCTTTAAGAACTGACGCTCACAAAGTCTAGATGAGTTCTCATAGTTCTACATCTAACCCAGTAAGTCCTGAAGAAAACAAACTGCATCCATCTGTGCTTGTGGCATGAAGTTAGATGTTTCAAAAGCAGGTATGCACATGTCATTTAACACCAAGTTAGTTACTATTTAAGTGATGACAGACATTATTTTGTGTGACAAATGTACAAAATCTATTAAGCACTGCAGATCGATTAAAGGAAACTGTAATGTACCAAAAAAAATCAATCAGTATTTGCTCTGCTTTTGAAATAATAGTAAGTCAGTGTCATTGTAAGCACAATGCACAGGCAAAATAGCAGCCAGTCTTCCATAACAACACATTCACAAATGGACAGGATTTCCCATTTTCCATCGTACTGAAGAGTTGTGATTATTTTAAGAGAACATAACATACCCCAAATAAGTAACAAGTGATGTTCACAAGCAGTTTCTTTCCAAACTTCACCTTGCAGTGCAAATCACTACGGTTTTCTTGTTCAAGAGGAGATAGAACAATAGGTTGGAATTTTATATTTTATGATAGCCACAGTTGCCTGTTGATAAAAATAAAATGAATTTAAACAAAATACAGAGCACCTGCACTACATATGGGAGTATTCAAACACTCTCTATAAATTGTATAATTCACAATTTTTAGTTATCATCTTTGTTATTGGCAAAGAGTAGAAAGCTAAAAAGTTAATATTTGCTGAGAAATTTACTGTCAAAAGGGTTAAAAAAAACTAACTGAAAAAATGGAGCATTTAATATCTGATGATGGAGAATAAATATCCAAGAACTCATACCTAAAACTGAGCATTAATATAGACATAAAATATTTTTTTTAATACAGAGCCATAGCCTAGAACGGACTTCCAATAAAAGAATTATATACATTATAATATTTTGAATAGAAATCTGATAAGATTCATTAGTTGGATTATATAATATTGCTTGTAAATATAATTTAGGAGTTTTGTTTCCAATTCTCTGCCTTATCTTATTACAATATTTTTAAAAGACACATAGAAAGACCTGCTCGCAAAACCAATAAGACAGAGGACAGAGAGGAGAATTAGAGTTTAATGAATCACTGGATTTGTGACATAGTCTAGGTGTAAATTTTCAAAACATCAAGATGAGATGTAATTTTTCTTTTTCTTGTCTCCCTACATATAAATAAAAAACTTTCACACTTATTTATGTGTTTCACACTTATTTAATATAATTCATGCAAATGCTCACAGGGTCAAGAAAGCAAATAGTATTTTCTCTTCTAGATGAATATCCAAGCCAATACTCTCTCACTTTATCATTGTCTTTTCTCCTCCTTTCTGCACAATGTTCATTACAACAGAAAATGGCAACAGAATGTTCAGCAGAACGTCTGCCATCTATTCCTTAAAGCATTTCTTTTTTATTTATAGCAATTGCAGAGCTAACCTCTGGGTTAACCAGGGTAAGCTGGAATGTGAGTATCTGATTTCTTCAGTAAGTGACCTAAACACTAAGCTATTAGTGGGAATAGACAGGCATCATCAATAACACCAACCAGGATATTCTAGCAAGAGTATATCCTGTAGAGAAAAGTATTTAGGCTCAGAAAAAGGAAGACAAAACCTACAGCGCAGGCATATTGAAGCAAGATGCCTGGGCTGTAGGTTTTGTATTCAACCTGAGTCAGGTGTCACTACTCCAAAAGGGGCCAGAAACTATTTACTAATTGACATTTGGTGAATTCCTGGATCATGGGCATCTGTCCTATCCTGTGATCTGTGCAAGAAGCTCACATGCTTTACTCACCATAAGCATCTACTTTTCAAGAGCTGCAATGCCTAACAGAATAAGAACTTTTATATTAAGCATCCTGAATCTTGCCCTATGGACATTTGTCACACAAGTTCCAATGCTGGGAAAAAAAAAAATCAGACTTCTTTCTAGAGAAATGAAGAATTTTGAAGAAAGAACAGCACATGTGTCATTTTACCACTACGTCTGCATAGGCATCCCACCAAGGACAGTAAGAAGTTCGAAGCAAATATCATAGTTAGGGATCCATAAGGATTGTCCTAATGGGGCCTGGTGTTCTGTGCTGTAAGGGTCCAGCCATGCAGCTTCTTATGTAAATATGGATCCCCTGGAACATTTTACTGAGACATACTCCTGTATTCTGTGGTCAGAGATTAAAAGAACGGAGAATAAAAATGAAAAGTGGGAGATATAAAAAAATGGGAAACAATAAAACCTAACTGGCAGAATATGGATCACCCGGATGATATTTAATGTCATTGCTATTGTCACGCAATACATCAAACAGACAAAACCAACTATTTCACTATAGAACACAACTCTGCTGATTGCCACAGTGTGAAACCCTGTGTTTTATGGGACGTGTTTTCAGAATGGGGTTCTTAATCTGAGAGCCAGAGATGGAAGTTGTTTTGACAAAGCTCTATTCAAACGTGCAGATTACACAAAAATTATCTGGTTAACTCACCTTTCCACCATATTGCTCCAACTTTTGTAAAGCAACAGTAATTTTTTCTCTAAATTTCTTGTTCATTAATCTCCTTGAAAGCTATTGGAAAAGTAAAATAAAAAGATCTGGTGCACAATATAGTACAATATATGCAAGGAGGCACATATAGTTCTACTTTATTTTAGCTTATTTTTGGAAAATTAAAGCTGAAAAGAAAAATCACTTTATAACTTATAACTGGTGTCAAAGTATGGAACTCAGTCAAGGCAAAAGCAATAAAACATTAACTAATGAGGCACTTCTTTAATTCAAAGAAGGCTCAACTGTGAGTCAAAATGTAATTGTTTTAATTCTTTTTTTCTTTTAGCAAACTGATTTAAAATATGTATCAACCTTAAAAAAAATCATTCTTAAAGTGTTAGCACATGAAAAGTTAACACACTTTTCATATGCACTGAACGAGATTTATTATATTGAAAATACTTTAAAAAAAAACCCCTACTACGATTTTTCTCTTCTGCATTGTCTTCTACAAGGTCCTTTTATTTTGCTGTAACAGTGCACATTAGAAGCAGGTTAAATGGAATCATGTCTGACAGAGGAAGGATGTCTACAGAAGGACAGTATAAAAATACTTTCTACAACCCCATTTTAAGCTTATTTAACGAAAACTTTCTTGCGCAGAATTCCCATCCCCAAAAAGTGGGAATATTTGCTTCTGTTAATTTATTGAAACTCCCAGATACTTTGAAAATATTCACAATTAAAATGCAAAACTCATTTTGTAATAAACAAACTTCTCTTCAAAACAAAGCATCTATTTCACTTCAGGCATGAAGATAGATCTCTTTTAAATAGTAGAGACAACACTTCCATTATTCTCCAATTAACATCAGTTTTCAGACCTTGCGGTAACTTTCTAAGTTACCATATTATTAAAGAATGATGGACTTACTTACACAGAGCAGCATATGAAGTAATGTTTTTCATGGACCACGGAGATGGAGTGCTCCCCTGTGCAGATCTTACAGCAAACATTTCAGCAAAAGTATCATAAAAATACAGATTATTTTTTACTACAGATGTAAAACTTACTTACATTTGTGAGTAAATGCTTAAGATGATCATTAAGAGATGGTCCAACAACAGCACTTAGTTGAACTAAAGCATCCAGTCCCCTTCCGAATACTTCATCATCTGAATGGGCCTTCAGAGAAGACAAAAATAAAATCCTGTCAGTAACATTAAGACAAATGCACAAGTTCTTCAAAAATATGATCTTTACATTATGATTGTATATAGTATTTTTAAAAATTAAAACTACTGTGCAACTGCTAATTGTTATGATGTTACATGTTTAGAAATACAAGTACATTATGACTGAATATTAGTATCTAGAAGTAACATTAAAAACTAAAGTATATTTTTAAAGTAGGAAACAAAAGTATCCACAAAATGTCTTGCATTTCTTGTGAGACAATGACACTAACAATTTATTATTGATGGAATAAAAAATTCAGCAGGCAAAACAGTTTCCTAAACCAAAAATGTTAATGCTTCACTATGTATTAGAAAGAACCCTTCAAATGCAGATATGTTGAAACTGGGAGACATTTTAGTTAGAAATGTAATGAATTCAGGGTAGTTTCTATGTAATTCATAACAACAATTATCTTTGTTGAAGAAACCCAGGAGCCAATGACTTTGTGGCTCAATTAATTTAGTCTCCTGCCAACTACAGCTGTGTCACCTGCCAGCAATTATCCAGCTCTTACCTACTTCTAGGGTGCTTTACCATCTTTATTGCTCCCATGGGAGGGTTCTTCTACATCTGAGTTCTCTAATGGTTTCTTTATCTCGCTCTTGTTTTAGTAGTGAAATTGATTCATGACAATTAATTTTGTTCTTGTACTAATACTGACCTTTATTTAAACAGTTATTTTTCCACGCTGACATTTGGGCCCTGTGTGGGTTTTTTTCAACTAGAAGTCAATGACTGCTTGTGTAACAGAAGGTTTAATAAGACTTTATACTAAAACAGTGCAACAATGAAAATTATCAGAGGGGTATCAGTAATTGGAAGAATAAGCAAGAATAATTCTTCTAATTTTGCCTTCCAAACTAAACCAAAGATACTGATAACACATAATACTGATCTTCTGCTACACCTCTGATCTAAGATCACAAAGAACTTTCAAACTTTCAGCCATCACTATAAAAACCATAACTGAGGACAGCAAGTAGCTGAACCAGAAAAGAACTCTGAAAGCTATGAAAAAGATCCAAAAGAGACTACCTCTGAGGCCAACATTTACGTTATTTTATTTTCTGAAGAAGTAGAACATTTAAAAATAGTTTTAAAATTAAGAACATGACCTTTCACACTTTTAACTATATTCTTCCCTTCTCCTTATTGACATATTCTGTTTTATCTTTGTAGCATGTTCTGAATTTGTAAATCTAACAGAGAAGTATTTATTCTTGCATCTCCATTTTACCTCACCTCAATGTATTTTTTTGCATGTTATTATGTGTATATATAAAAACATCACCAATACATATATTTATTTGTTTATATTCATATCTTTAATAGAGCATTTCCTCAGAATTTGCCCATAGTTACTGTAATACAGCTATAGAAGGAATTGCCCATCAGAATTTACACTTAAAGACATATTTATCTAATAAAACCAAGGCAGAGTTAACGTAACAAAAAGAAACTATTCCCAGTCCCCTCAAGACCCAAACCAAAAGCCCACGCAATAGATTTATCACATGAATATTTTCTGTGTAGTTCTCAAAAGCACAAGGGGAAAAAACCAAACCCCAACAAAAATCTCTGCACGAAGAGTAAGACATACCAACGCAGCCTTTAACACTGGAATTAGACGAGGCAACAAAGGAATTGCTTTTTCAGTAGCACCTTCAACCATCAGTAATTCTTTAAAACCTTCCTTTGAAACAAATGTATAGGGATGTTTTGTCTCTCTTAGCCCCTGCGCCAAATGTAAAACGTGTTTGCTTAATACTGAGATTCCTTTTAAACACAAATACATTTTAAAAGTTCACATAGCAGCAAGATAATGCTTAGATTTTGTTACATCAGTTCGAACAACATAAAATACACTAACTCCACCATGTGGAGCCGCTAAGTACAACCCTTCTCACAGAATATTCTTATTCACTTTTCTCTCGGAACACTGAATATTAAAACTCACATTATGAACACTGCTAATTTGATCAGTATTTGTACTTCATTACCTTTAATCTAACTACCCAAGGTATTTTTTCAACAAGACCATGAACAAGAAAAGGCTTTATTTTAAGTAGGTTTTGTATCCTGAAGGAAAAAAAACTACCAATAAGTGGTGAACTACAGAAGGAAAGAGACTCCACCACACAGAACCTCCTGTAACACCAATATCTTGTAGATGGTACAAATATGCACTTCCAGTGAAGACCCAGCTGGCAGAACTCAAAAGATTTAAAGCCATACAGCTGAAGTCTTTTTTCTTTCCATAATAGGAACTCTTAAGTTGTTTTAGAAATTGACAGTTTGGTTTAATCTTAAAAAAAAACCAACAAAAAAAGAAAACAAAAAGCTACCTCTAGAGTGTGCACTTTATTCTACCTACCACACCAGATGCAACATTTATTTACGCTCCTGAAGCATATTTGGTAACAAATGTCACAGATGCTGCTAAGAAAACAGAAGCCTGAACATAATGTTTAGTATTTCACTTATTTACCACATCCTATTTCCACTGTATTAGTTCAACCTACTGAGGAGAGCACTGCTACTTCAACAGGTTTATATACAAAAAGAATCAAAACAATTTTGCTTACAAAAAAACCCTGCAAAGCCACAAATAGATAACAGTTGGGACTCTTGAGATGCAGTCTTGTATTTGGCCAGTATCTCAAAACATGAAATACCTAGCTCTCCCAGAATGCTCTAACTGAAAAACTAAAAATACCAATGGTCTTGAATAACTTCTTTCATATATGAACTTCACAATTTTTTTTCATATTTCCCTAGTAGATAAGCTCATTATAAAATGCCATTTCCAATCAGGAAATCCTTCATGCTTCACTTTACAGGAAAAGAGTTTACCTCTGCCAGAGTTACAAGAAGAGGATCAAAGGGAACAGTTTCAGGAAGGCATTCCCATTGTAGTCTGTGCTTTACTGAGCCATGCACTAACCTATGTAAAGAATAAAGTTTTTTAAAAAAATAACACAATAATGTATAATTTATTGCCAACACTATTAACTTTAAATGTAACACAAATTGGTTTGTAATATTCCTATAATGTTACATACAGAACTGCAATACATACTGCTCTCACTGAAATGTGTAATGGTATTTAATAGTGCAATTATTATAATTCCCAAATATGGCGGTTTTCAAAATTCTGCTCCCAATCACACAGGAATCAGAAAAGTTAGAAAAATTATAGATGCCTTTTATGCCAACAAAGATGCTCCCTTTTCAAAGTTACTTATTTTGATAAGTATCAAGAAATATTTTCCTCAAATAACAATCAGTAAGGGAAATCAGTCGAAACAGAAAGAAAATCATACAGAAATTTATCAATTACTCCTAATATACAGATAAAGGCTAATTATTGATTATTTTATGCATGTATATACATTTATTAATGATTATTTAAATTTTTGTTAAGTAAATTTGCATCCACTTGACAAAACACTGCAGTGTTTACTGCAGGCAAATATATCACAGACAAAGGTAACTTAAAGTACCACAAACTATTACTTACAAGTAGCTTTGTTAATATCTGATATTGCTGACAACTACAGAATTGGAATATCTGAGAAAATGCTGTCATACTAATTGCTTCAGACAAAAAAAAAGCAAGGTGCCTACTTACTAAAATAGCACTAATTTTAATACCTTTGTCAGTTGGGAGAAGTGAACACCATCACATGAAGAAATCAATCAACTTCTTTCATGAAAGAGGTTTAACAAACCAGATCTGCAAATACCTAGCTATTCTTTAAAAAATGCAGCTTCGGTATTATCAAGCACAGAAAAGGAACCAAAAGAAGACCATTTCAAAGACATGGAGAATTCCTTTCTGCTTTGAAAAGAGTGAAGCATCAGAAATCTTTTGAGAAATGAATGGAATCAGCCTAACCAAAAGATTAAACTTGAATCGATGTTTTTCAGTCTCCGTAATTCTACCTAACCATAATATATTTGGTAAAAAAATAAAATGAACACACCTGCATGGAATGCCACCTTTAGCATACATAGCAGCAAATGCAGAAGGTGGTCGAGTGGGAGCACCAAACTGTGAGGGGAAAAAAAAAAGGCATTATTTATTCATAACAGTTATGTGTGATAACTATTTTGAATATGTTAAAACTGCACTTTACCAAAAAAGGAACTTTGTCATACAATTTTAAAACTAATTAGAAAAAGACCTGCAACTATGGGGTGGAAAACATGCATTTGGCACATTTATCAGAAAACTGCTTTTCAGAATTGTCTGGCTAGGAACTTGTAAATATGAATAAATAATGTAGGATCAGTGTTCTCTTGACAGATTACTCTTTATTTTTCTGTTTTCTCTTGCAAAACTTAACACGGAAGTCTTATGGGTTCTCTCCTTGATAGATTAAGGAACACTTTCCTGATGCTCTTATTGTTGTTAACACGTTGGTAACATGCAAAAGGCAGATTTACCCTAATTCCGTCTTGATCCGAGTACTGACAAAACTGCAAGGTGGCAAGATGGTATGAGAGCACTTGAAATCAGCAGGGAGGTTCATACTGGATGAGAATCTAGGGAGAACTCAATGGAGAAGGACACTAGGAGCTTCGTGGGAGGAAAGACTGCACAAAGCCGTTTTTTATCATATATATACTTCTTAAGCATAGGAACTATGATATTATTTATTAGCAGAATCATTCCATGTTACTTTCCAGATTAAACACCTTATCACAAATCATTGAACCTACACTACCACTGCTAAAATCGTGTGCGTGATTTGATGACTTCTTGGTTTAATTAAGTCGTTGTACTATTTGCAAAAAGGTTTCAAGGAAAAAAAGTGCTCACTTGAAAGTATTTAGCCTGTTTATGGCAAATTAGTACCTCACAAAAGAACTTCCACAAAAAGTCTGTGACATTAACTAATTGTTTGGCTGATATAGTCCACTGGTGAGCATCAATTCAACCACTCAAAGCTATTTCTCCAGGCACAAGACATCCATGAAACGAACAACTCCTTTCACCAGCGTTCTTTAGAGCCAAAATTCTTCCCGAAGTCTTACATACTTGCACTACTTGGGAGTTTCAAGTAACACCCACTAGCAATTAATTTGCTTCATTTTATGAGGTCTAGATATCTTCAAGATGCTACCTGATTCTTGGTTTCATTGCATAACTCAGATAAAAGTTCTTCTAACAGAGTATAACTATACCAAAAAAAAACCAAAACACTCAACTCTTTTTTAACTCTTAGTTCTACATCTCTTTTCAGGGCAAAAGCACATGAAAAATTAAAAATAAATTACCATTTGAGCCATAAGTAAGTGTACCAAAACTCCTTTTTTTAAAACATAACAAACATTACATCTTAGGCATTCGAATGTAGAAATTAGGGAATATATGATCAATTAAGGAAAAAACATTTAGTTTAAAATTACAATACAGAGTCAGAAGAAGCATATCCTGCAGGTATTTCATAAGGTGAGGAAAGTTCTTCCATCAAGAGATCTGCTTTAAACAAATAAGGAGAAAACTTATACATACTGGATCAATAGTTTTAGGATTCAACTTGTCACTAGGCTTTGGCTGTGGCTTCATTGCAGCTTGTGGAGAACAGGACAAAGGAGATGTCTTGCTTTTCTGTACTGCAGTCTTTGGTTTTATCTGGGTGCTCGATGACATTTTTAGAACATTACATCCTAAAATAGAAAAAGATTAAAAACACAAAATCGTCTTCATTCCTACATGACAGAATATGAAGAGTTAGAATCCCCAGGACAAAGACTGACATGAACAATCAATCAAGAAAATCTGAGTAAATCTACCAGAAAAAAAATGCTTATTCTTATATATCCTAAGAAGTGCACAGGATAATTTTGACAGTCTCATCACTCCATCTTTCAAAAGGACACATCTCCTAATCCTGCACTGCTCCCTTTTACTCCTGTACTTTGACATCTGCAGCAAAAATGAAAATCACTACAGTCTGCCTTTAGGGCAGCCTACAGAAATGCAAGCAGCATCACAGTGCTCAGCAGAACAGCCCGGAGCAAAATAGGTTGCTTGGGTACAGTTACAGCAGAAGACAGTAACAACTTGAGCAATGGCCAGGAGTAAGGAATGAACACAAGTGCAAGTAGATTCAGACACCAAAACCAAAGCAAAATCAGCAAGAGAACAGAAATGTGAGCAGCAAAGAAAGAACACAGAAAATTAACTTCAATTCCAGTAAGAATGGAAGTATTTTGTTAAAAAGAATGCACAAAGAACTTTCTGTACACATTCTTAAATAGAGATTTAGGTACACAAATCATCTAAATGATCAAGAAGCAGCTACATATTACTATATACATATATAATTGGAATAAAACGTCCCTAATCAAAATTAGTCTACTGCCTATTTAACATACCAAGCTTGATACTAGAATAACATGAATTATTCCTGAGAATAATCCCCAATTTTCAGAGAATCATAGAATTGTTTAGGTTGGAAAAGACCTTTAAGACCATCAAGTCCACCACTAAATCATATCCTGAAGTGCCAGGCAGGAGTGGTGACTCAGCCACTTCCCTGGGCAGCCTGTTCCAATGCTCAACAACACTTTTGGTGAAGGAATTTTTCCTAATAACCAATCTAAACCTTCCCTGGCACAACATCAGGCCATTTCCTCTCTTCCTATCGCCTGTCATTTGGGAGAAGAATCTGACACCCACCTCACTACAGCCTCCCTTCAGGTAGTTGTGAAAAACAATAAGGTCTCCCCTTCAGCCTCCTTTTCTCCAGACTAATCCACTGCAGCTCTCTCAGCTGCTCCTCATTAAGGCTTGTGCTCCAGACCCTTCACCAGCTTCATGGCCATTCTCTGGACACGCTTCAGCAGCTCAGTATCTTGTAGTGAGGGGCCAAACACACAACACAGCATTAGAGGTGCAGCCTCACCAGTACCAAGTGCAGGGGATGATCATTTCCCTGCTCCTGCTGGCCACACCATTTCTGATACAAGGCAGGATGCTGTTGGCCTTCTTGGCCACCTGGGCTCACAGCTGGCTCACGTTCAGCTGTTGATCAACACCCCCCAGGTCTTTACCGCGAGGCAGCTTTCCAGGCACTCTTCCCCAAGCTTGTAGTGTTTCATGGGGTTGTTGTGGCCCAAATGGGTCCCCAAGACTTGGCCTTGTTGAACCCCACACACTTGGCCTCAGCCCATCGATTCAGCCTGTCCAGATCCCTTTGTAGAGCCTTCCTAAATTCAAGCAGATCAACTTGGTGCTGTCTGCAAACTTACTGAGGGAGCACTCAATCCCCTCATTCAGATCATTGATAGAGGTATTAAACAGAATCAGTCCTAACACTGAGCCGTGGAGATCACCACTTGCAACCAGCCACCAACTGGATTTAACTCTATTCACCACCACTCTTTGGGCCTGACCATCCCACCAGTATTTTTTACCCAGCAAAGAGTACACCCACCCAAGCCATGAGCAGCCACTTTCTGCAAGAGAATACTGTGGGAAATGGTGTCAAAAGTTTTACTACAGTCTAGCAAGACAAAATTCAGTCTTTCACTCGTTCATTAAGCAGCTCACCTTCTCATAGAAGGAGATCAGGTTAGTCAGGCAGGACTTGCCTTTCCTAAACCCACACTGACTGAGCCTGATCACCTGGTTATCCCGTATGTGCCATGTGATGTCACTCAAGATGAACTGCTCCATAACCTTCCCTGGCACTGAGGTCAGACTGACAGGCCTGTAGTTCATTGGATCCTCCTTCCAGCCTGTAGATTGGCGTCACATTTGCTAATCTCCACTCAGCTGGGACCTCCACCCAGTTAGCCAGGATTGCTGACAAATGATGGAAAGTGGCTTGGTAAGCACTTACACTGGCTTCCTCAGCAGTTAACATTTCAAATTTCAAATGTTAATAAAATTACAAAATGTGAAATGTTAGTCTTGAATATTATTTATGCTCAGTAATGTATGCTATAGTGTACTCTGGACGGAAAGAAACCCAGTTTAGTAAATAATAAATTACTTTACTTTTAGTAAACAAGAAATGACACTGTATAGAAATGAGAACATTAGGAAGCCAGATAATAATACACAAAACCAAATAGTGACAGAAGGATGAGCAGGGTGCTTGCTACCCAGCCATCACATTCTGCAATCTGGACACACCTGTTTTTGTCAACAACATGATTAAATTCCAAACACTGAGATCTGGATGAACTAGAACAGGCAGATTTTTTTTGCCATGCTATTTCAACTCCCTCAGTTCTATAAGCCACCTGCCCCAACATCTGCCAGAATTTTACCCATGCAGTCCTTGTTTAGCTTGGTTCTTCTTCTATTTCCCTCCAGACAAAAATTCCGGTTGGTCAGGTACTTTTTTCAATACCTAAATCACTAAATCTCTAGGATTTTCTCCACTTCTAGTCAGATGTGATAAGGCCCCAGCATTTGTGTTTTACTACATGTTGTGAAACAACACATAGTAATGATCAGTAAATTAGCTAAGATACAAATTCTAAGCAAAACTGAAATGGAAAGTTTAAATCGATACTTCTTGACTTATAATTTAATCAGAACTAGTGATTCAAATCAGTTCACCCACTGTGTATCTTGGTTTCCCTTTCAATCCATTTTCAAAATACAGTTGCCTCTAGCAATAGTCTTTTTAAAAGAAGAACTAACATACCACAATTAAACAATTAAAAGTCTGCTCAGAATACACCACCAATTAAATGACCCTTACAGGAAATATTCTGTTTGTAAAAAGCAAATCTTTAAAACCAGAAATAATTTGAAGCCCTAGAAGACAAACAATAACATAAACAGAAAATTTACTGATTTTATAAGTCACAGCTTATTATTGCAAAACTCTAAACACATTAGAGCTACAAAACCATATCTGTAACTATAAGAAAAACAAGAATAAAAATTATTTTATACTATAAAAACACCAGATAAGTTCTTGATATTATCATGATAGATCACAAAATAGTGCTATCAGTGTCAACCTCTGAAATGTACAATTGCTCACAATGGGAACAGCTACCTTGCTAACAACAAAATACATATTTTTCTCAGAGAAGTATTTAGAAGTAATTGAGGTATGTTCAAATTCTTTGCTCTTTAAACAAGTAATCAATATACATTCCAAAGACTTTACTAAGATTTTACCTAACAACAAAGTCTAGATGCATTTGAGAAGTCACTGGTAGTACCATTGTTGCAAAAGACTGCACTGCTCTGAACATCTTGATGGTAACCAATAAAGGACTAACATTTGATTATATTAAATAGAACAGTAGAATTTGTACTAGGTCAAAGATCACAGGACTCATAATCTGACGTAAAGAATGTCTTGGAGACTGGGGAGAAGGACATATTAAATCAAGCCTTGTCATCAAGATTGCCAATATGGGAAAAGTGTCCTTCAGTGAACGTTCTCATGATACACTCATATACATACAAAACCAGACCTCCAAGTAAAAGCCTATCTGCCTTCAGGAGCAGACACCTACATAGTAGAAAATATGCACAGTAGAAAATATGAATGATGCAACCACATGTAACTTTATGACAATAATATGTAAATCACTGATTATTCATTTATAAAGGGAAGTACTCGGCATGTATTCATTTCATAACTTTTGTAACACATTGAGTGCAGAGGCTCTGGTCGGGTGCACTTCATTTATGGAAAGCCACCGAGCACCCAGCCTTGTGCAATACTGAAATAAAAACCAATGTCTTAACTTGGTGTGTGAGATTGACTATTTGTATGCCAAGTGATGAATCCAACTTTTTGAACAACACCACCAGAGAAAGTGAAAAATAAAAGGTCTCACAACGGGTAGGAACAAAGCCCTTTGGGACAAAAGTAAAGATAGGAGTTAAGGACAGTTGAAATGGTTTTGTAAAAAAACCAAATAAGGTGATAAAATAGAATCATTGAATGGTTTAGGTTGGAAGGAATCTTAAAGACCATCCAGTTTCTACCCCCTGCCATAGGCCTGGACACATTCCACCAGATCATGTTGCTCAAAACCTCACCCAACATGGTCTTGAACATGGGGCACGTGTGACTTCTCTGGGCAACCTGTGCCAGGGTCTCACCACCCTCACAGTAATTTTTTTTTTCCCAATATCTAATCTAAATGTCCCTTCTTGCAGTTTAAAACCATTACCACTCATCCTGTCACTGCAATTCCTAATGAAGAGCCCCTCCCAAGCTTTCCTGTAGACCTCCTTTAAGCACAGGAAGGCTGCTGTAAGGTCTCCCTGAAAAAGGAGTTTCCATAAAAAGGTCTCAGTTTTCCGAGTAAGATGAAAGGCCAGGAGCTGGGAGAGTCACACACAGTTGCAGAGAGATCAGGAAGCACAAGTGAATCAAACAAGTGACCTACAAGGATTGATACAGAAACGAACCAGCCTGTTCGTTCAAGCACCGAACAGAAATCCTCAAACAGAAATAGAAGTACCTTTAAAAGATGTCTTTCAAAGGGGGAAAAGTGTGGCCTGGAGTTTGGTTTCTGGAAGTCATTTAAGAAAAGCGGAGCGGCAGTCAGCAGACTCTTAAAGGCGACGTTGCCTCCTTTACCCCGCTGAACGCCGAGGGAGCACCAAGCACCGGCGCCACCCAGGACCGCAAAGCTCCGACCACAGACCGACACCGAGGAGCACCGCGGGGCAGCGGGACACCCAGCGAGGGCACGAGGAGGGACCCCCCCTGGGCCCCTCTCCCCTCCCCGCAGCCCCCGCTCCTCGCGGGAAGCCCCGCTTCAGGCGGAGGCACGGGCCCCTCGGGCAGCGTCGCGCCCGGCCACGCTTCCTGCCGGTTGCCAGGGAAACTACGGGGCCGCCGGGAGCCCAATATTCCTCGGCGGCGGAGAGTTAAAAACTAGAGTTTACTGGGAGTAAACTACATTACTGATATATGTAAAAGAAGTATGATAATAC
Source organism: Dromococcyx pavoninus (assembly GCA_033558185.1). Lineage (NCBI taxonomy): Eukaryota > Metazoa > Chordata > Aves > Cuculiformes > Neomorphidae > Dromococcyx > Dromococcyx pavoninus. The sequence continues at coordinate 2,551,832 of JAUMJL010000019.1, read as the reverse complement.
CAGATAATTTTGAAAGAACTGTGTAATTATAGGGAAATTTTATACTCTAATGCACTAACCACAGAATTATTATTTAGCTATTTTTAGGATTTCAAAATGGGTTATTCCTTAATTGTCAAATTCATAGCATCCTACACGTTACTCTCAAATTTCTGCTGCTTCTTTCATCTGATATGTTAAATTAGGTGGAATATTGTTTGTTTTCAACTGGCAGATCTTCTCTGCTTTTAGTCAACTTTGAAATTATTAAAATTTGGTTTCCCATACCTTAAGGTTTTTAAGTAATACTTAGTATTACTATTTAATATAATACTCAGTAATATAATTTAATATGATACTTAGTAACGCTGAGTATTTTTTCTTTTATTCCAGGTAGTAGGGGAAAATTATGGGTATTCTACAAGCACACGGCAATCAGATCTAAAACCTACTCAGTATATAGTATATTTTTTTATATTCCTTGGACTATGTGCATAAATTGTTCTATTTAAAATGGTTGGAATAGCCAGTAATTAATTGAGATTGCTCATGGGAAAAAGTAAGGACTCCAAAATGAGATTCTTCTTTTAGAGCCTGCATCGCCAGCCGAGCAAGGAAGGGGATTGTCCTGCTCCGCTCTGCACTGGGGCGGCCCCACCTCGAGCACTGGGGGCACTTTGGGGCACCACAGCATAAAAAGGACATCAAACCACTGGAGAGTGTCCAGAGGAGGCCACAAGGCTGGGGAAGGCTCTGCAGGGGAAGGCGTGTGAGGAGCGGCTGAAGTCCCTTGGTCTGTTCAGCTGGAGAAGAGGAGACTGAGAGGGGATCTCAGAGCTGTTTGCTCTGAGGGGAAACAGGGGCTGAGCTCTGCTCTCTGGTGACCTGTGACAGGACCGGAGGGAATGGCAGGAAGATGTGCCAGGGGAGGGTTAAATTGGATATCAGGAAGAGGTTCTGTGTCCTGTACAGGGACAGGAGTTGGACTCGAGGTTCCTTTTAGGTCCCTTCCAACTCGGGTGATTCTATGATTTTATGACCCTGGGCATCACCTGCTCTGAAGCTGCCATGTCCGCAGGTCTGCTGAGCTAGCCTGGTGTGGGGAAGTGTCTGGCCCTGAGACACCAGCCTCAACTTGACCAGAGCTTCAGTGCTTGATGCAGAAGGGGTGAAAATCGCATTAAAAGAGTTGGCTTTTTTCAACCTATCTTATAATCATTCAGTCACTCGTCCAGCGCTGAAATTTAGGGTGCTGCTTTCTGAAACTCCAAAACGAGTCATGGAGAGTTTATTTGTCAGCATTTTCGGTATCAATATGGTTGTGATTTGAATGGGATGGTAAATTTTCAGGTGACGTTGCCACTCCTTTTTATTCACTTTCTTGATAGGTCCCCAGGGAAAATAGGATTTGGGAGATGGATACTTTATTTTGCTTTTGAGTTTTATGTGACAAAAGTTTAGCTTTCAGGGTTGGGCCACATTCCCACTTGTGATGATCCAAGGGCTGGAGCAGCTCTGCTATGAGGACATGCTGAGAGAGCTGGGATTGGTCAGCCTGGAGAAGAGAAGGCCCCGGGGAGACCTCGTAGTGGCCTTCCAGTGCCTGAAGGGGCTACAGGAGAGTTGGGGAGGGACTTTTTACAAGGACAAGTAGTGATAGGATGAGGAGGAATGGCTTTAAATTGGAAAGAGGAAGATTTAGATCAGACATTAGGAAGAAATTATTCACAGTGAGGGTGATGAGACACTGGCACAAGTAGCCCAGGGAAGCTGTGGCTGCCCACTCCCCGGAAATGTTCAAGGCCATGTTGGATGGGGCCTTGAGCAGCCTGGTCTGGTGGGAGATGTCGCTGCCTATGGCACAGGGGGTGTGGAACGGGATGGGTTTTGAGGTCCCTTCCAACCCAAATCATTCTATGATTTTATGGTTCTGTGATTCAAATACAGCAATAGAAACTGGAGTTTTAGGATTTCTTTTCAGATAACACACTCCTATGATACTGAAATCTCTCACAAATACAGTATGAATTCATACACCATCGCATCTGAACGTGGCAAAAGACCTTTTCTGTAAAAGGGTACATTTTCTTCCTCTGTGGACCCTATTAGTCATCAGAGTGCTTTCTTACTTTGAGATGTGTTTATTCTTTCATACTTTGTATAAGAGATGTGTTTATTCTTTCCTGCACTCAACAATAAACCAAGCAAGATGTTTTCTTGGTTTGCTTAAATTGTGTGGGATGTGATCTTCCCACTGTTACGTTCTTTCTCACTTCTGTAATTTACAATGAGGACCTGAATGGGACTTTAGAAGTGGATGAGAGGCTATTCTGTTGGGTTTCCACAAAAAAAACAGGATAATGCTCTGGCAGTGTTGAAAAATATTTGAGGACTATTTGAAAACTACCATCAGCATTAGATTTTGGCCAATGCTGGCACTTCATAATTAGTTTTATCGAATATAAGTAGTATATATCTGCCAATAATAGAAAGGTGTAAGTGAGGATGTTTGCAGAGTTAAAATGGTGCTGTGTAATTGAATACCTTTGAAATGCATTAGTGGAAGAGACCTTTTGGAAATACAGAGGAAAAAATGATAAAAATAATGCTGGAGAAGGAGAGATGAAAGGAAGATTTCTATTTTTTAAGTGTTTTAACTAAACCCAACGGACATTACAGTACTTTCTCAAAATTATTTTACTGTTCCATAATACTGAAGGAAAGAGGAATTGACTTTTTTTTATCCAGATATTTTACTAGCTGATAAATATGTCATAAGAATCCAATATTTGTAAAACAGACCATGCAAGTCTTTGAAAATCACACTGCAAAATACAAACGAGCATTTTCATGTCCATAATGAGAAAAAAAAAAGAACGCCTTTCTGAGCAAGGTCTGTTTTAGTTCAGTGGTTTAGTATCACTTTATACATGTGTCTGCTGTAGTTCCTTTGTGAGTACAGCAACATTCAAGCATGAAGAAAGTAGTATAATTCCTAAATCAGTAGGAGGTAAGAACCACTGTGTTGCATGAGGCAAAATACCACTGATCAGCTCTGCAGAGTCGGCAGCTCCCATGGAGTTCCTGGAGGCACTAATGGGTTATAAAAGAACAAGTAAGACTCCAATCTCTTTGTAGGATCAGGGCTTATTTCGGAGTTCAGTCAGTTTCCTGAAAAATGCAAAATAAAAAGTGTTATGGTACAGTGGTGTATATGGAACAACAGGGAGTCCTGCTGTACTTTGAACATTGAATATACGGACTGCACTGCTCACCTTACAGTGAGACGTGATGTGTGAAATTAGGGTCTGACTGATACCTGCTGAACCCTGGATCCCTGATAGATGCGTGTCCCTCTATTCCATGTTTGGGGCATTTAACCTCTTGAATTGGGAGAAATCGCTACATCTGGCTCTCAGGGAATTGCCTCCAAGCAAGGCTTTTTCAGCCATGAGGTCCTGACCAGGGGTGCTGGGCTGGATTTGATGCTTTTTTTTAAGCTGCTTTGTTTGGTATGGTTTAGACTGGGCATTTGGTCAGAGCCAGTTGGGAAATAGAGGGGAGACTATAGACTTTTGAATGTGGAAAGGAGGAAGTTGGAACTAGATTTATTGTCATAATTTCAGTAGTTTACATTGTCAACATTTCCTTCTCGATTTGTAGCACCCTTTTGTTAGACAATAGATTTTTATACTGATCTGTTTTCTGTATTTTGCTAAATAAAAGAGATTACCAATAGCCTTAAAACTAGATTTATCTTACAATTTACCATATTCTTTAATATTAATCTAATAATATACAATCTGCTATATTTTAATTTGATTTTATTTTAGAAGTTTCTGTACCAGGTGCAATTTTAACCTCTGTTGAAAGATAACAACTCTTACAGGAAGAATAGTAAGAGAACACAAAATGTTTCCTTAGCTCAAGATATTTGGTAATTCTTTTTATTTGAATAACTCTGAAAAGTTAGAAATTCTCACTGGTCTCTCAAAAAGTGCATATTTAAAACTGAAGTCTCTAGGAGTGTTTTCCTTAGAGAGTCTTCAAATATCATTCCCCAGCGTTTTTATCCTGACTTAACCACTCTATATACTTTATAAATAGTACTCTATAAAAGACAAGTTATTTTACAGGGTTTGGCAATAAATGTGAGCTACAGAACAGACTGTAGACACTCAATTGTAGTTTTCAGGATTCTCTGCAAAGATTTAGAGGCTCCAGGTGCTCTCATTGACAAGTGCTATATCAGATGATTAGTTCAGTGCCTGTCAGAAGCTGATGGACCAATGAATATTCTTCTATCCTCCATGAAAATTGGTTTGAAACAGTGCCATTTCAGTTGAACAATTCCAGATAACAGTCCATAGATACTACTGAATTGCTTAAATTTTTCTGTAATAAATGATAAATTACTTGATTGCCTATTATTAAGTGCTAAATTGCCACAAGGACTTTGCATTAGCAGATCAAAGTTCTGTATAAAACTCAGGGGGCAAACTCCCAATAAGCAAACTGACCCACAGGAATACTTTTAGGTTTGATGTTGTAAACAGACCAGCTATACCCATCCATCAATGAATTACCTCAAAAATTAAATTAGGATCAAAATGAGACAGAGGATCTGGGTTTTCTTCTGATTCTTCTAAATTTTCTTATTGCCATCAATATGGCAGTTTAATTTTGTTTGTTATTCTGGTGATTCCAATTTATTAATTATGCTTTTCACCAAATTAATTTCATTGCCATGTCTCAGATGGTGGCACGATCACAGCTGCTTCTGTAAAAGTACTTATTTATGAAGAGAGATCCATTGCTGCTAGTACAGTCAAAAAGTAAGAGTTAAGAACCTGTATGTCTTTATGTCACTGGACCTAAATCTGAGTTTTACAGTACCTGATTTCCTGCCTTCTTGATGTTCACTGGACTCTTCATTCCTGATTTTTTTCAGGAGTCCTTACCACAGTGTGTTTATGGTTAAACACCTAAGAAAAAGATTCACAAAAGTACTAAAGGTGAACAGGATTATCTCATGGAAAATATTAGGGAGAAAGCTGTGTTTTCAGAGAAAAATAAGTGTCTACCACCTGGGGGAAGAAAAGAGGGAGCTGGATATCTATCTGTGAATTCTTTTCTGTAATTCGCAATGCCCAAAGTTTTCAAAGTTAACAAAAGGTTTCGGAAGCAGTGCTAAAAGACTCACTGGGTTATGGAAGATTCAAGTTCAGAAATTTGGTTTTGCCCGATTTGGAGTATAGATTTGAACCCAGGCTCTCCTGCCTCTCAAACCTGATGAACACATGGTGATACATCTAAGTGTTGTTCTCAGCTGCTTTAGGACATCCTAAAAGTATTCTGATCTATCCCATGGTACCAACTTTTATTAATTATGCTTTTCATATGCAGGTATCTGTAAGTAGGAGCATAGTAAGAGAATGTACCTGTAAGCACAGCAATCCTGAAAGATGAATTGGTACCCAGTGTCACAGACAATAGGGACAGAACTAGAACTGTATAAAGCAGAATCTACCTTTTAAAAATGGACAGGACATTCAAAGATGATTACTTTGTCACAACTTTTGATGCACTGTGTTCACTATTTTATATTGCATTTAGTTTTGTGTAATATCATAAGAAGTGCCACACCATGTAAATAAAAAGAAAAAGAAAGAAGCAAGGTGGCCTTTCTCTTCCCTCTGTAGAGAATGTCATTATTTTTTTCCAGCAGATTTATGTGAAGTTGGAATTTGCTTTTAGGCATACAAAAATGTTTTCATGGGCTAATGTTCTCTAAACGCACAACAGACACACAAGGGCTTGAATGGTGCTCACCAAACTATTTCTCCATAATTATTTGAAAATTAAAACTAGCTATTAATTTTTTTTGAGGCAGGATAAATATAATTTGAATTCTGCTTAGGGAAATAAACAAGCAAAAGTTGAAAACTTGCAGCTGATTGTTAGGATGCTGCTGTGAGAGCTGACTGGCAAGTGTTCCTTACCAGGATTCCACAGGGAAAGAACAAACTCGCAGGCACAGCTGCAGTTATGTGTTTTCCCACTTGGTGGCAATCATTCACTGTCTTTTCTTCCCACCTTCTCTCCGAGAAAGCCTCTGCTCTGCATTCTGCAGCCTCTCTCGGTTTGGGGAAAGAAGCAAGGCAAAAAATCAAAGTTATCTGTTGCTTCAAATATCAAACGTGGCAAAATAGAAGAGTTTGTTAAGTGGGAATAAAAGTATTTCATAGTTCAGTTGTCAGAGAAATTGTATTCTTTATTAGGAAACATTTTGCCATTTTTTTTTCCACTGCAGAGCACAGATCAGTGGTGGTATATAAAGCATTGATTAAGAGCAAATGTCCTGGACTTTATAGCCCTACACAGAATGAGGTAAATAATAATAAAGATAGAAAAGTCCTCCACAGATTCTCAAGGGATCAGAACAGTATTTGTACCTTACCTTTCCTTTTTATTTTTTGCCAACATCAGAAGGCAAAGGTGGTGTTGCTCTGGCTAACCAAAAATATGCCTACACAAGCTGTACCTGGGTACAACGTTGTCTTTCATCATATTAACAAATCTTTCAGCTTTTTCCTGAGTCAATGAGGATCAGACATGGCAGCACTGCAATAAGAGCATCAGGCTGTGCTCTGAGGCACAGCTTGGACATGCAGCTTCATAAAAGCACTTAATGTCTCCAACACACCAAGCACAGCTGGCACTTGACCTAACAAGTTCAGGGATGGTAGGAACAATTTCTTTTTTTATGATATAGAGAAGATTTGAAAGACAGACAATCTATAGGACTTAATTAAAGTGGGTGGCTGAGAACTAGTAACAGCCTGGGGTATTGGCTGTAGTGACAGTGATGAGGATGGGAGCTGTGGTAACAGTAATGATGAAATGATACAGCTAGAATCAAAGGTGGTGGTAGTAGTAATAGTTTTCTCTTCATCTTTTCTCTTTTCAGAAAGTGGGTAGCAACAACCACATCCCCTCTGTCCCTGCCCACATGGGAGTAGCAAGTGTGAGAGTAAGTCTGCCCTGCTGTCACATGCTTTACTGGATTTTGGAGGAGGATGAATTAAAGCCTCTCTGTAAAAACACCAACCAGACAAAACAGAAAAAAAAAGAAAAATTAAGATCTTAACAGGAAAGATGGTGGGAAGTGGGGGAGGAGAGAGGGCAGTGCACTGGGGTTCCAAGTGAAAGCAGTGAGGAAGGACGGCGTCAATAGGTGTAGAAGATGGGGGTAAATTAAAAAAGGAGAATATTGGAAGGGAACCATAAGCTGAGCACAGCAAAGGGTTCAAGTTCATGACTTTTAGACTTCCTCTGCTCATGAATTTTAGCTCTTGTAATTGAGACATCATTTTGGTTTTCCACAATTCTATTTTCTTATATGAGAAGAGACCTGGAAAGAGAAACTAGAGGATGGGACAGATTTGAAGGAGGAACTACAGAGAGAAAGCGGTGTGGAGAGAGAAGCTTTTGCTGTATTTATCATCACAGTACACTTCTGTATTCTTTATTTGAAGTAGTAGAATATGAGCATGTGTATTTTTGAGGAAGGGGAAGGAAAAGGAAAAGATCGGAAGTTTAAGGGTGGGGAATGCGTACCTCACTGCAGTGCCCAGCTGCAGACTGCACTGCTGTCACTCAGCAGCGTAGATGGTCCTGTAGATTCAGGGGTTATGGGTGAATCTCGTGGGCTGATGTCTCTGTCGAAGTGCTGCAGTACACAGGAGCAGATTCTGGCAATAAGGGAGAGCTCAAAGGCTTAGGACGGCAAGCAACTCTCTCAAGAATTGGTTGAAATGCCAATGTTGTCTGAAAGGCTGGGAATGCAGAAAACTGGTAGCCTCTGTAGCATAAGCACTAAGGGTTATAAAGTATAGGATGTAAAAAAGAAAAATAAATTACTGAGAGTCTGCCAGGTGCAGTTATTTGTCATGAGACAAGGTACAGACAAGTGGCCAGTATAACATTTGCTATCAGTTTCAAGTTTTGAAAAGTAACTGAGGTCATTAAAGAACTGTGTTTTTAAAAAACTGCTATGAACTTGCCATCTGACAAATAAATATTTTAACAGTATTTCAAGTTTTAGCAAAAGCGACTTTGTTGAACTGAACACTGGGTCAGATCAAAGATTAATACATCATAGCGTCCTGTCATTGATTGTCCCACCTGAGACAGCCAAAGCAGGTGCCTAGGGGAGACTATGTGAATCAGAGCAACTGTGCATAACATTTCCCATGAGTATTCTCCCAGCTTTCAGCCATTTGCCATTCAGGAACATCCTGAGCCAGGGATAACTGTTTGCATATTCAGTAATCTTCAATGGGTTTCTCTCATTGTGGATTTCTCTTGTTGAACCCCAGGAGATTATTAATATTCACAGTAGCCTGTGACAAGGAATCTCCTGGCTCAGCCTCATCATCTCATGTTGGTTGTGAATTTGCTACCTGCTCTCTTTACTTCTTAACAAATAGTTCTACTTCAGCTCTTTCAAGGTTGCAGCAAAAGTAGGACAAGTTAATGTCATGCCCCAGTTATTTTTTGGACTGGATAATGAAAAATGTGGTGCCACTGCTTAGAATCTCAGTACCATATCTTTGTTCCTAAAGTGCCAAACTTCTTTAGGTTTTAAGTTTTCTAGACATTCTGTAAATTACAGCTTGTTTGAATTATGACAGATTTTCTAATTCAGTGATGTAAAGCAGTTCAGTTTTAGTGGGCCAGAGTGTGCTTTACAACTGTCATATGGCTCACACTATATACAGAAATTTTACTACACACTAGAGATTGCAAGGTATTTTCTCCTGTTATCCTCCTTCCTTTGCTATTTGTTTTGCTTTTTTATTTCTTTTGGTACTCTGAAAATAGATAAAATTTTTGGACAGAGCACTCCAGTCTGTTCCCTGTTCCAGCCTCACCTCTCACAGGTTGCTCAGGTAGATGCCTGATCCCTGAAAACATTCAAGGTCAGGTTGGATGGGGCTCTGAGCAACCTGATCTAGTTGAAGATGCTCCTAGTGAGTGCAGAGATGTTGAACTGGATGACCTTCATGGTCCCTTCCAACCCAGACCATTCTATGATTTTATGATTTTTAGATCAACCACTATTTGTGTAAAATTCCATCCACAAAACTGAAAATGGCAGCATTTGCATTACAAACCCAATATAGTAAGGATAGTGTCCCACTGAAAACATTGGTAAGATATTCTTGGGAGCAATGTGGACTCAGACTTGCAGTAGTATTCCATTCTGTGTGTCCACCCATTTAATTTAGCATCTACACCACAAATGCACTTTTAAAATGACCCCATAAGTTAGAGTGTGGAATTCAGTCTTGCAAACTGATATTGTATTCTAAAGTTGACTTCAGCAAATAATTAATAATGGTATTATTCATGTGGAAAGTGAAACAATCAGTGGGAAATGAATGGTAGTAAATACACTAATGTCCTTGCACAGTCAAAAAAGGACTGTACCTGGTAAGACAGATATTGCAAACACTCCCCAAGTATTGAAGAAAATTAGTGATTGCATGGGGAGGTTAGGTCACTAGATGTTTTTTTTATAAATTGTTTATTGGTTTGGTTTTGTTTATTCTGAGTACCTACATTAGGGTTTGAATAAGCACGTTAATGCTTTGTGATTTTTACTGAGTATTAATTATCCATCAAGGGCAAGGAGTGCTGCATGACTGTTTTTTCATCATTTACATTATTCCTATGATTCTAAATAACTAATAATAATGTTTACATCAACCTTCTCCAAATTTACACTCAATTGGTTTTATGATATGGCTTTGAATAGTGACAGCAGTGGGTGCGAATTTAATTAATAGTTTGTTCTTAAATTGAAGATGCAGTGAGCGTTTAAACCTTCTCTTTGTTTTCTGTTGTTTAACTGGTCTTTTACTTACAATAAGATTTGCATCTCAGCCATGAATATTGCTTGTTAGTAATCTTGGACACTGGACCTTGTGAAAAGGAAAACCAAAAAGGTTAATCCACTTCTTTGACAAGCTCAAGGTATTTTATTTGTGAGACAAATCTCCTTAGCTGAATCTGCTAGTTAGACCCAAACATATCTACGTATTCTAGTTTTGATATGAAGCTTTTAAAAGTCTTATATTATTCAGTTTTACATGTACAGATACAGCTTTCTGGAGGACTATTCCCTGACCAGCTTGTAGACCACCAAACAGAGCAAATCTTGGGAGCTGTCTTGAGCATCAGCTGTGCCAGGGAGCCTCTGCTTGTTCACCTGGAGCCTATGAAACTGCATATAGAGCAGGTACAAATACACTACTGCTGCCAGAGCCAACACGGGTCCAGAAGCACTCTGTGCCTGTGCTGCTCAGAGCAGTGACTGTGGTGTTAATAAGCCTATGGACTTATGCCAGCAACCACCCAGCACATGCACCCCTGGATCTGAAATGATGAGGAAAAGGATGGCATGAAAACTTTATGGCACCACACAGTCAGCAAGAAGCTGTAAGAGTTCATTAACCCTCACCGGAGTCTGACTGGGCTTATTAACTCCAGCTCAGCACCACATTTTTCCAGTTCCTGGTGTGGTGACATAAGTATGAGAAATTTTCTCTGCAATCTGAAAGCTTAATGGTTATTTTAATAAGAGAAAATTCCTATTTTTGCAAGGCCCTGAGATATTTCAGACTTAGGATCATACTCTTGTAGTGATGAGAGCTTCCCAAATTAGTTCCAGCCGAGCTGATAAGTCTACACAGCATAACCTGCTCCTTTCAGAAAGCTTTGTGCTGACCCCTGCAGCGGTGTATCTGCATTAATGTGACTCTGCCCCAGCACAATTCACCCCTCCTGTCAGTTGTGCTTAGTTTGTGAGCCTGCAGGATACCCTGATTGTTTCCCCAGGTGCTTGGTTGATGCATAACCAAAAAAACATCAGGTATGAAGATACCATAATCACTAACTAAATTGTGAGATGTTCACCAGGCTGAAGAAATGTAAGGTCCAACTGCATGTGCATTTTAACTATATTTGTGGCTGCAGGTTCATTATGAAAAATAGAAGCACCAAAAAGCAGAGGTGGCAATCAAATCCTCAGAGACAATCTGTTGATAACAACACATCAGAAACATATCAGATCCACCAAAGATTTTTTTTAAAAAAACACAATATTTTTTTTTATTTCCAGGGTCTCTTTGAAGTACTAGTAAGCACTGAAGCAGAACTATTTGGAGAATGAAATTGAAATTCAGAGAAGATGGTTAGTGAAAATTGCTCAGACTGGAAGAGAAACTATAAAATTTTATGTGCGAACAAAAGTGTTCATGTTTAGAGCAAAACAAAAAGAGAAGAACTTTAGATTATAAAAGAAAAGGTCCAAGGCAGCATTAGCCACAGATGTTTGGATATACTTCACAACTACAAAGTAATTTAAAATCGTAAGGCTGAACTTGATCAGGCTGAGAAAGGGCATATGACGATTTGTACTGAAGTAATTGTTTCTGCACGGTAGAATACAATAAAACTGATCCTGCCAGGCCCAGTTCAATGCTTTTATGTGCCCTCAAGGCACCATTTATACTCCAGTAAAGGCATTTGTGCATTGACAATTATATCCTTAAATCAGGACAATTCCTTCACTTTTGTTCTTGTGAAACTATAAAATTACTAATTCAAGACCCCTCCCCAGAAAGTCTTAACAGTGTTTTTTCCCCTCATTTGGAAGATGCTGCTGGGATGGAGTTGGGGGTCTTTTAGGACATTTGTGAAGGAAAGGGCTTTGAGGTAATGAAAGATCTTTTATCAAAACAAAAGAGGAGTCTTTAACAAGTTCCTCTAGCTCCATTGTAAATGTAGTGATCCATTCCAGATCAGTCAACTTCTCCATCAGCTTACAAAGAAATTTCCAATAGGGCAAATCCCAGGTTCTGCCAAAACTCCATTTGTTTGTTTATTTTTTCTTAATTTGACTTGCCAAGGGCTTGTGTTTGACTTGTTGCCATGAATAAAACTATTCCTCTTTCAACAATGGGCTCTCCGGGAACGGTGTGGGAAAGCTAATCCCATTACACAGCTCAGAAGTTCCCACTCAGTGGTGACCCAGGAAAGGCAGCTTATCAGGCACTTAGCAGAGCTGTCAGCTGGTCAGCTGAAGTGGTTTATTGTTCTCTGTGGAGAGAAGGGAGACAGCAGGAGCAGTAGCAGTGTTTTGTTTGTTTGTTTTAAGTAAATAGAACAACAGGGAACTCTTACATCCTTGACCTGAAAGTCACGTTCTTGTAAATAGAAGACATTAACGGTAAAGTGTGCTACAATGTCATTAACACATTGGTCAGATGTATTAATTAATTCATGATTAACAGATGAGAGGGATCTCCCCAAACCGTTGTGCCATCTTCTGTGACCATTGATCTTTGTTTGCACCAGCTCAGGCTATTAAAGTGGTGTGCTAGATGCCTCTAACAGAACGGCTTTCCCTCAGGGAACTTGTTTTCAGACTCAGGGATGCCTTCATATTTTTTCCCTTGTGATATGACTTGTCACATGGCCAAGATCTCCTGATCATGTTGGAAGGCAGGAAAATACCTAGAGAAAGGGCCGTTTTCCTTGCTACGGGCAGGACTGGTGACTGGAGAAGAGGTGTTACTTCACAGTAATGAGGTGAGAATTTGGAGGGGGGGGCAAGAGCCTCTATTTAGGCATTAAGAAACACAAGGAAAAACAGGTGTCAGTACCTTCATTTTCATAAGAACTTGATTAATACAGAACAGAAAAAATGTCATTTTTTTGTTTCTTTTAATGTAACTCTGTGTTTGTCTTGTGAAGCCACTGCTGCAGCTGACTTGTAAGCACCTGGAATACCATTTTCCAGTAGTGAAAGCACTAGAGACTGAGTTAGTCGAGTGCCATACTGAGTCTGACGCCAGTCTTATTAGTGCTGGTGCCTTAATTGTTCAAGTAAAACAAAATATTACCTAGTTACAGGTACAAAATACCACACTGGATCAAGATTCTAAAAAAAATTTGGATTCAGGTCACCAAGCAGTCTGCAGAAATCTCACTTTGTGCAGGTTTTGCCTTCCTTTACCCAATATTCCCAGTATTTCTCTTTTGTGTCGGTGTGATTATAATGCTGGTATTCAGAAGATATAATTCAAATTGTGCTCATGAGAGTCTTGAATAGCCTAAGGATGACAGCCTAACCAGAAAGTATTGGTGTTTTAAAGTGTCATTTAGAAAATGGCCTATTAAATTCTTAAGAGTCAAGGCGTTAACATTTTTTTTCTTTTCTATATTGCAAGCAGCTCAAGTACTTTAAAGCAGCTCCCATTTCCTAATGTACTTCTCAAGAGGAGCCAATCCTGTGAGCTATGAGGTGTCATCAGTTCCCAGTGCCACTGAAGAAGGCCAAGGGAGCTCAGTGCTTCCATAGACCATGGAACTGTCCTTCGGTTAGGGTTTTATCACTTGTTTACTTTCACAGGTTTTTAACCAACAGCATGGCATCTAACTCTGAGTTTCTGTGCTTTTTTTTTTTTCCTCTTCACAAGAAGTATAGGTAACAATCCATTTAGTGTACTTAATATTTAGATGGTACAGTATAAAAGGCTAACAAACTGCAGCTTATTTTAGGGCACTGGCGTGTGCCACCTTTTCCTGCTAAAGCAAATAGGGATGCTGAACTAGATAAATATGATCTTATTTTAGTTTTGCAAATTTTTTTTTAATTGCCTGTTACTTCATTGCCCAAGGTCAGTCTTGTCAGACAAGTGGACCAACAGTTCTCTAGAGTAACATAAAACCATTAAGTTGCTCTTTGATCTTGCACCTTCTTTAGAACCTTTTAATCAATTAACCATGAAGCTACTCAGCTTGTCTTATTTCCGGCACATAAAACTACTTTGGTGGAGCTGACAAGTTACTACATTATAGATCAAAGATTGAAGGAAACTTCACATGCAGCCAGGATAATTATGTGGAATTTCTCTGAATCCGGTATATACATTTTCATGCCTCAGATGGAGGAAAATAGCATTTTTATCTAGATTGAATTAAAGGATTCCTGTGTATTTTTAAAGGGTGGCTAAATGGGTTTGTGCATGATTGACCTTACACAAGGTGTGGGTAGGTTTCATGGCTATGTTGCTGAGCCTCAGCTGTCCATCTGTCCTTAGAGTATCCACTACTTATAATTATAGGAAACATGACCTGTTGGAACATAAACTCTGATATCTTGTTTAGGATGCCTTTAAATAAGAGAGAGAATTTAAATATTGAATGCATTTAATGTGACACAGATTTAAATCCTTTTAGCCTAGGAATTAAATTTTGATAATGGCAAGAGTTGTGGTTTCAGGCCTGTAGATCCACATTTCTACAATCTTATTTCTGTGCACCAAATGCTTTTTTTTAATCAGAAGAATCAGAAATTCCTTCAATATTATGTTCTCAGAGATCTGCAATTGTTGATACTATTATTTTCTAGTTAAGCAGAAATTAAGGTATCTCAAAATACTCCATTCCTTCTGGCCACATGCTGGAATACACGACCAGCTTCAATCAGCTTCTCATTTGAGCCTCTCCTTTAAGTGGGACAGAGCGTCGCCCACACTAGTCCAATGGAGCAAAGCATCTGCTCACTCGGATTTTGCTTAAGGCATATTTTGCACAGCTGTTTCTTGTGGGACCGGTTTGTTCTCCTTCTGCTTGCTGATGCCAGAAGTGAGGATGGCCTGGCCTAGTTAAGAATGTCACCTGGTGTGTGTGCATGGGTAGCAGGTAGAAACACCAAGGACCAACATGATTTCTGAAGGAAAACCTGGCTCTGTGGATTTCTTTAAACCAGTAAAGAAGCATTTTTGAAAGAACCCATTTTATGAAATGATGGCATAGGATATTCTTCACAGATATCCCCTTATTTTCTGAAGGCATATCTTGCATCTAAACTCTATACTTAAAAGTAGATAGGATGTAGGAACCCTGAGAGCTGCTATAACTCACATTATTTTCATGCTAATTTTAAGCCAGCTCTCTTTGCAGATCTGTATTGATTTTTCTGAATGTTACACTTCCTTTAGCTAAACAGCTCCCTGCTGATGTTTGTCATCTTCCTTTTAAGCTGAATTAAAAGAGAATGAACAAGTTTGTGGATGGCATGAATAAAGTGCTCTTTGATAGATATACTTCTTGACTTCTGAACAAAGAAGAATACATTGAACTCTTGGTAATAAGGAAGAAATATTTTCCCTAAATTCCCTCTGTACAAATTCCTCATTTAAGTTGAAATGGAAATTTCTCAGAAAATGAAAGAATATTTGTTAAACTTACTTTTACATTTACCACTGCAGTATCTTTTTTCATGTTGGATTTAGGATTTAGTTGGGGGCTTTCCTTTTGGGATCTGAAAAGACACAAAAATCCAAAAGGAGTCAGTGGGAGGTTACAGCTGATTTTGATCCTAAAGCAGGCCAGACTTTAGATTCTCTTGTTTGTTTTCTTTCTACCTCAAGCTATAAATCATCCTTGATTCATCAAACTGTTTGCAAATCTAACCCAACCTGGGCCAAGCTACAGAGTGGACCAAGATGTAGGTTTATAGTAATGCCTGAAAACAGGAAAGACTTTAGATCAGAAAGGAAAAACTATCTGGTTTCATTACATGTGGCTTCAAGTTTCATTACAAAAGGTTTTACATGGCTTTGATCCCCTAATTTGGCTAAAAAACACACACAAAAAAGAGAAGTGATCTCCATGTGCACAGTGCTATTTCAGTGGGTGCACGTGACTAAAATAGATATGCTGTGCCCCCGTGAACTACAGGGTGTTCCACACAGACAAAGTGTGTTTAAATGCATTGAGTGCAAAGTCAAGATGGATTAGGTCAAACTTCTTCACTGCCAGCTACCTTGAATTCTTAACCTTACCTGCTGTTGTTCAGAGCAGCTCAGGGGAACCAGAAGGCATAAGTAGTTTACATCCTGAAAAAGAGAAAAAAAAACCCCAAACATACTTCCTACTCTTATATATGTGTGTATATCTATATATACACACACAGTGAAGAAAGGGTTTTACAGGAAAGATCTGTTTTTCATAATGCTTTCTTATGGAACTACAATTAAGAGAGTCTTTAAAAGTGATTATTGAAGAAATTACTTCACTCACTAGAAGCAGTTATACTACAATAGTACTCACTGCATTTTATTTTTTTTTAGTTGAAGACCTCCTGTCTTTCATTTTTCACTGCTGTTGCTGAAGAGGAATTGTCAATTCTCTTCGCTCCTCTGGAGTTTGGAGAGCAGCACTGAAAAGTCAGCTTCTTTCCCACAAATCCTTGCCACCATTTAGAAGGGGAAGAGTGGCAGAGCCAAGTGCCAGGGTCACAAATGTTTTCCCGAAGTAGCGCAAGCGATGGCTCCTTTAGCCAACGTGCTGGCAGACAGTTCCAAAGGCAGGACTTGGGCACCGAAACCATTAAGACCTTTTTCTAGCAGATAGAAGTTGTAGTGGCTCCAGGCCAGCCAAATTGGGTTTACAGCTGCTTTGCATCATTGAAACAGTATGATCAGATTTAGCCTACAGTGAATCTGGCCCTAAATGTCTTAAATCTGTGTTATTTTCTTCTCTGTGGGCTAATACCATTATTTTGCTGCATTTACAAGTCTGCTCATTACCATATGAAATTAGACTTGATGATCTCAGAGGTCTTTTCCAGCCAGATGATTCTGTGATTCAAATAGGCTGTGGCCACTTCTGCTAAGTGAAGTTATTCCCAAAGGGTTCTTTTCGTGTCAGCATGAGGTATCAGTAGGGATGACTTCTGTGACTGGTCACTACTTTTTGGGCTGCAAGTGTCCTTTCTACAAAATTCTGAAAACATATGGCTGTATTTGCTACCCATGAGCAATTGCAGCAGTTAATTCCCTTGTGTGTTGATACGGCCAGAGGTGGTTCCTTTATATCATTCTTATTTCCCAGGCACTCCTACCTTACTTATTTGATTACTTATTCTTTGTTCTCTTAGTGAAAAAACCCCAAACAATAAACTGGGGCACCTTTTATTGTTTGTGTGTTTGTTTCTAGCTTTTGAATGTGATTGCTGAGCAGATTTTTTAGTTAGGACTACGTCTCTTTCCTGTCCTGTCAATTAATCTGAAGCTACACATGCTTTTCAGAATGAAAAGGAAGAGGCTTCATTCTCCCATCTCACCCACACAGGGGGATTTTATTACTTAAACATTTTGTCAGCCACCCTCCCTGCTGATTGGTACAAACACTTTGCTGTAACAGTTCAATAAATAATACCATTTTTTAAAAATACTTAAATATTAATTAGCTGCAGAGTGTTCTTTCCCTCACCAGCAGGGTGTTTTGCCTCCACCAGATGCCACCAGTTATCTTAGTGAATGCGCACGCAGGAGGGCGATTGCCCTGTCTTATTGCAAGGGCAGGAAGAAGTGTCTCCTTTGTGAGGACAGGTCTGGAGCTGGGTGGGTGGGAAGGGAGTAGTTCCTGGAGCTGAAGAGAAGGAACAAATGCCAGAGGCTGGTCTGTGGTTTGTAGTAGTGGATGATAAGCTCTGTTTTGATCAAGTGGGAGTCAGCAAAGGTTTTACTTCTCATTTTTAAGGTGCTTTGCAAAGTTTCTCATTAGTTTATTATTATTTTTTTATTATTTAGGATAACAGTTAACCTGCAGTGAAGCCTGGGCAGTGCCACACAGTCTCACTGTGGATATTCAGACACAGAAACATGCTCAAACCTTCCCTCTTTTTTCCTTCTCTAGCCGTGGACACACTGCATTAATTGTGTGAAGGGGCATACTTGGAGGCTTCTTGATAGCTTTGTTCACTACCCATACAACAGTTTGTTCAGTAACATGGAAGGCAACAACTAATGAGTAATTCTGATTTTTCTGAGAGTGTAGAAAATTTTTTTTTGGCAGGTCTATGTGTTTTCTGTAATCATCAATCAATTTTATTTACTGTTGACACTGACTCACGCCCTTAGGTTTCCTATCAATCATAAAATTGCTCAAAAATAGGTGAACTGACGGGGAAGGAGATCTAATAAAGAAGAAAAAAAAAGAAGAAGAAGAAGAGAGATCAGGCAAAATTCAAACGCTCTAAACTTGCTGTTTCAAAACAGCAAGCAACTTTTGAAGCACAGCTCAGCTGGTACCACTCTTATTGCTGTTACCATAGCAGAAACACAGAAATGTGATTAAATAAATACAGCTAATCAGAAGCAAAAAACACGTTTGCAGTAAAACCAGCTCAAGTTAACCTAATCTCAGAGGACTCTGAAAGAAAACATACTTCTAAAGATGTGCTGTGAGAGATTTTAGGCACAGCTGCAGGGAAAAAAAAGGTATCCTTTCCCTCTCTTTAGAAGGATTAAATCTGTCCTGGAAATTAACCAAAGTGGACAAATGGGCTATCATACAGAAACAACAGATTGAAGCCCAGATGTAAAAAATATGAGAAAGAAGAAAAATATCCTGGAAGAAGGCTACTGGATCCTTTTAAGGAACTTTAATGACAGAATAAGCAACCCAGGCACGTTAATTCTGTCTTTACTTGTCTCTTGTGATATGGAAAGTATCTGAAAAGGAATTAAAAACCAAAAGTTCTAGCAGACATAACCAGATAACAATTCCTCTGGTCTGAGTCTATAAATCTGTAAAATATGTAAGTTTATATCAATCTATAGGTGTCAGATCATTCCCCAGGAGGTAATGTGTAACATTTTCCAAATTACAAAGGACATGAAAATGTGTGATCTCTGTAGCTGGATGTGTAACTTGTCTCTTCGTTAAGGCAGCTCTTCCGATTCCTCTACAAATGTTATCTAATACCTAAAAAAGGAACAAAACCCAAGTCAATCTCCTGTGCGTAGAACAGGGCAGCAATTGAGAGTACTGAGAACTGATGCTTAGAACTAAAGGATGAAATAAAAGAATGGAGTTGTACAGACCAGAAACCATTACTAAGATCAATGTTTTGAAATTAAGCTGTGGATCTGGGAGGCGGATTTAAAGTCTGTTCCCATGGCTGAGCAAAATTCCTGCAGCACGGGTGTCATGCTGGAGAGCTGGAGAGTATTTGCTGGGGCTGTGGATAGCCAGAAGCCTTGCTGTTCAGCGAGATGACTGTTTTTACTCAGCTTGACAAATGACACGCAGCACTGACAGGATCCTTCTCCTTTGCTGGCCATCACCCCTAAGGACACTGGCCAGAACAGCAGCAGCAGGAACATCCCCTCCAACTCTGATTTAATCACACGAAGCCCAGGAGACTAGTGAATAGAGCTGTTAACTCTCCGTTTGGTTTGCTTTTCCATCTGTGTTTTATTAAACTGAGAGCAAGATTTATCCACTTTCTTTTTTTCACATCAGGAGCCGTTAGTGTCCAGGATGATGGGTGATGTTAAGGAATACACACACGGTTTGATCTGGCGGAGGGCCAAAGAGGCCTATGATTTCCAGCCTAGACAATTTTATTTGCAAAAGGACACAAAATCCCTCTGCTCTCAGACATTTCTGAAAGGATGAGCACGACTTCCCACTCTCCCAGGAACACAATACATAGAGAAGACAGTAGAACAGCAGATTCTCCAGGCATGCAGGCAAACACTTCAGTTTTACTTGACTCCTGACAGTCCCTGCATAGTCACAACTACCAACGATTTTCTCATTTCTACTGCAGGAGTCTTAAATAGATTGGAGATACCAGCTCAGTGTATAAATATTTCTTCTAAAAGCCAAGAATCCTGAGTGGCTTAGCTGGGGAATTGCACTTTATGGGAGCTGAAATGATGTGCCAGGCTTTCCCCTGTAAGGTGGGATAGCTGAAGCACAGACACCGCATGCCTAATGAGCCACTGCGAGAGTAACACTCGCTTCAAAAGGAACTCAAAGATGGGATTTGGAGTTGCTTTGAAAAGATAAGCTTTTCCTCAAACAACAGGGTTAACTCAAGATAGAAAGATCAAATGTGCATTTTTCAGACTGTAAAGAGGTTTCTTCTGAAGACGTAAGTTTCAAGCAATAACAGATAAAGCTCGCAAAATGTAGAGCCAAAATACATCAGCATTCCTGATGCTTTTTCAGAACTTCTGGGCATTTCCTTCTTGACAGCAAGCTCCTTCCCTAAACATCCCACTGTCCCCCTCATCTCTTCATCATCATCATCATCATCATCAAAACTAATGTGGTAACATCCGCCTTGCTACTATCCCTGCAAGATCACCCTGTTTTGCCAGATTTGTTGTCGTCTACAAAACTTCTGCATTCTTTCCAGGTAAATGCCTTTGGAACATCCTATGAACATCATAGTGGCACCTACATATTAACAATGATTCTTGTAATACTAAGCCTCATTGTATCCCCATATGGCAGTAAAATTATTCTGAATACAAGACAAAACAGCTTATTTTCTAAGCTCTATTGTAATAACAATCTCCCAAAGCTTACTCAAAGCTCACCATTGGTTTGCTTCAAACTGCATTTCTATCACTCCATGTCCATCTTCATCAGAAACTTTAATACAGTCTGCAGAATCTGAATTACTGTTCTGTATTGACTTTCAATGTTAACAAAAACATCAATGATGTTACTGTTTCATTCAAGAAGAATGTTTTGGGGTTTTTTTCCCCATGCTCTTTCACATTTTTGTCATCTGTGAGATGACAGTAAGAGTTGAGCATTAGCCAGTACAAGTTAAGCAGTATTCGTGTGCTTTCTCTTTTATAGCTTTTAAGAATACTGGCAGAAAACGATCGAATCTGCTAGTTTCAATTTTCGTGGTTTCTGATGAAAAAATATTTTAATTGTATGCAGCGTTAACTCTCAAGTTAGGAATTTGGTCACTGTACTATTGTATCCTTCAGACCCAATGCTGCTAATGCATTTTATTCAATATTTTAAAAGCAGACTGTATGAGAGTGATTCCTAGAGCAGGCAGAAGACCCTAGGAGAGAAAACTAATCCCTGAGCACTGTGTTAAAAGCTACATAACTTGTTTTTGACTGGAAACCTGTGTCCAGAGCGTTCTGCACTTAACTAAATTCTCCACTGTGTTGTCTATGCCTAAAGCTACAGTTCCCTCAGATCCCCATTCCCTTTTGGGGAATACAGCTACGAGGCAGTCTGTTACGCCAATACTACAAGAACCTTGATTTAGACATGATAAAGCTGTCAAGCTGACCTATCCCACTAAGAAAGTTCCATTTTGTCATGCAGGGCACACCTTTTAGGGGTGAGAATGCTCGAGTTTCTAAGGCGAGTTGAGTCATTGTTTGACGTAGGTGTCTTATATTCCTCCAGAGGGATAGGTGCTAAAAGTTGTTTGTTGGAGGCCTTTTTTTTTAATTCTTAATTTTTTGTTTGGTTCTGTTTAGAGACCACAAAAAGACCCTGTCTTGATTCCTCAGGATCACCACTAGCTGTTAGCATTGCTTGAATACCAGTGCAAAGTTCCTCTTTCTCTGTCAATGAGGACAGAGCACAGCCCAACTCCAGATACTTGGTACAGAGATTTTGATCATACACAGCAAAATAATACAGCTTATCCACGAATGCTATATTGTAGTATGGTTTGAGTTGTAAGGGACCTTAAAGATCATCTAGTTCCAACCCCCTTCCACTAGATCACATTGCTCAAAGCCTCATCCAACCTGGTCTCGAACACCTCTGTAATGTTAGGTACTGTTGTGCAAAAATGGCTTCTTTCTTCCTCAAAGCTACCCTTATTTACAGACAATAATTTAGAAGTCACAGAAATTGCAAAGAAAGCCTCATGCTAAAGGCTGTTTCATTGGATATTTAGACAAATTCTAAAGTTCACTAAGTGAAACAAATACAGAAGCATCTGTAAAACTTACATTACAGAAAAGAAACCTGGTTAAGTATAATTCCATCCAATTGCTGATCTTTAAAATACTTAGTCCAAGATTAGTGAAAATTAATCCCTCTGAAGAGTCCAATTACTTGCTGAAACAACTGTCAAACTGCCATTTGTACAACCATTAAAATATTAGGATAGACTCAATTTGCCTCTTCATGCAGTGTACTTTACTTGTCAGTCTTGTGTTAATTTCAGTATGAGTTCAGCTGTGTTTGTAATGAACTGACATTTTCAGATGTTACTGCAGGTAGGTGTAATAATCCCACGTTAATTCCTTTTTCAGATTTTCAGCAACGAATACACTAGGATCTAGGGTTGGGTTTTATTCTGCTTTTTACCAAATAGATGTTTAATTAAAGGCTGTTAAGACAATTTAAACTTCTCAGAAGAATACAAATAAAAGCTGTTAATGAAGTAAATATCTGTTTAATTTACAAACATCAGTAGCATTACTGATATCAGTCCAAATAAGACAAAGCACACTGCATTACACATGTACATCTAACTTTTTTGTAAAAAAAAAATAATAAAATAAAATCGAAAAACATCTGCATTTTTACAGGGTACCCTGGGTTTTACTGGAAGAAGAACACAACCCACTATTGATTACCAATTCTACATTATAATTTAGCAGCAACATGTTAACATGGGGAACATTAGGGCAGTAAAGTAGTTTTATTATTTGAGGAAAGTCACAGTTCTTGATAGCACAGCCTTTTTTTCTTTTTTTCTTTTTTATAAAAAGGTAAAGAGCTCCTATAAAGATCTACCTTCTAATGTCATTTTCTACACGCCACCTTATTTTCTGTAAGTACTGAATATAGGGAAAATTAACTTCTCTACAATTGCCACCTAGTGTAAAGACATTTTCTGCCATACATTACGGGTTCTTGGAAGGTGTCCTGAGTATCTGCTGTATGTGAAAACTTCAGATTGTCATCACTTTCAGATTCAGTGACACCAAGTGGTCAGATTCTAAGGAAAAGAAAAAGGGAAGGAGAAAGGGAGGAAAAAAACCAGACCGAAAACATTTACCCCGAGACGAAACGCTACGTTAGTTCTATTGCAAAAAATCCTGATTTTTACGTCCTTTTAAAAAAATAATAAAAAAAATTACAAAATACCAGGACAAATATAAATTAATATATATTAAAGCATTGAAAAACAGTAAAAGGGATGGCCTAAAAGGGTTAAGTACAATGTACTTTGATACAATAAATATTTCTCAATGAAACCGAATACTGTATAGAGTTGTTTAGAACTCATAGAAACAGAAATCCATATTATTACTAATTTCTCCATCAATAATCTATTTTTATCATCTCCGAAACATTTATATTACAAAAAATTAATACTGGAAAAGGGCAGATAAACACTTTTATATGCTTCTTTTGCTAACATGCTGACATAAAAGTATACATCATCAGGAGATTTCAGGATTATAGTATATTCTCGTATCTCCGTTTCCCATCTATTAAATGGGATCACATGTTCTCAAGATGCTTAATAATTCCGAAAGATAAAATGTATTTCATACAATTGTTATCTCTGTATAATCTAATTCTTTTCACTTGTAATGCTTCCCCATCCATAGGTGAGTGGTATGATCTGTCAAGACAATAAACCAGACTAATATGAAAGTGAAAAAACAAGCCTTGTGTTCTGGTCATTATTTCATCTCTGAGCTCTCAAGTTGCAAGTCACATGTGTATAGTGTCAGTGTATCTTCAGCATGTTATAAAGAAGAATCCATGTTAAAAGCAGTTAAAGTTTCCCATCCTGTTGCAATGTTACCAGGTCTTTTTTTTTGTTTTTTTTTTCTTCAAAGCTCCTCTTGGTTACGAGAAGTCTCAGTTCAAGCACTTGAATCTTTTTTTCAAATGAAGAAAAAGTCTTTATTCTCATAATAAAAATAAGTCTGTTCTGTATTTTACAATATATTTCAAATATTTCCACTATGAAGCATTAATTAGTCCGACATGGTCAATAAGTATACAACATTTTCAAAAGACAAGTGTGACAGGGACACTTAGGAGGGACAATTTGTACAGCCACACTTCACCACTTTTTCAACCTCGTCCACAAATGACGACCCATCAGTGCATTCAAAAGAGTATTTCCGCCTCTTGCTCCTCAGGGCCCCACAGCACTGCCCGGCCGGACATCCTCCTCTACATTCTAGTCTCGATACCTTCTTGGTCGTCTGGCACGCAGCATACCCTTGCTGCTTTTGGTAGTAATCTCTGATTCGTTCCCCTCGACAAGAGATTTCTGTAGAAAACAACATTTAGAATGAGAGATGCACATCCAAGACATGGGTCAACGATTGGTTGACATTGCTAAGCGAGATGTTGTGTTTCTAATTGTGGCCGGGACTGATATTTTAAAGTTTGACTCAGACTTTATATTGGAAAATAGTGGTTCTACCAACATAATTTGATTAATGCTGAGTTTTATTTCCTATACCTCCTATTTTCAGCAAAGTTTATATTAAGTATATGTAAACCATAAATACAAAGCTATTACAGTGACAAGAAAATTGGAAGCTTAAATCTTTTCCTCTTTTATAAAAATACAGATCTTCTGTTTCTACATTGCTTGCAGCTGGTTCTATTTACCATAGGGAAATGTTTCAGAGAGCATGCAATTTAATTTATTAGACCTGGAGTTTAATATTATTCAAACTGTTATTTAATACAAGTTACATTCCACTAACTTCATAAATTACTGAGGTATAAAATCAGCTAAAAATAAGACATCTGTTAGAAGTTCTACAACTATATTCCTCTATTCTATTCACATCTATGTACAATACAAAATAAATGCCATCTGGGGTAAGGGAAAGAGAGGGAGAGGGGGAGCTTTGAGAGACAAAGGAAAAAGAAAAAGGTAGGGGGAAAAGTCATCCTGTTTTCATCCATCTCACCTGCATAATTCGCTGTGATAAATCAGTTGAAGCTGAGAGGTCAAAAGTAGAGTTTGTGATAAAACTAGGAGCAGAATCATTGGATTTGGCTTCTCAGTTGCAGAAGGCAGAGAAACAATACAGAAAGATACAGCAGGTAAAAGGTAATAGTTAAATATAGTAAAAATGTGTTTCTGAATAAAGGCGAAAAAGAGAAATGTTTTCACAGCAAAATATTTGATGAAAAAATTCTCAAAATGTAAACAAATTCATGGCAAAAGTTTGATTTTTCTCTCCCTGAGATAAATTCTTATGGTTAAAAAAAAAAAAAAAAGCAACAAATGTGTGTGTTGTGGGGAAAAAAAAGTTGATAATGTTTTTGGCTGTCCATGTTTTAATTAAAAAACCCTCTTTTTGAAAACCAAACCAAGGTGATTTAACAATGTTTGTTACCTTTATCGCAGCTGTCCCCTGTGTAGCCGCTGCTGCATTCGCAATATGGTTTCCCAAGTCCTGAAAGCCTGCATTTGCCATGTTTACACCTGATGGATTGGCAGGGGTTAAACAGCTTTTCCTCTTCATCACAGAGGACTCCCCCATGTCCCTGCAGGCATTTACAACTGTATGAAAACGCATTGATCGGCAAGCAGGTTCCATGAACACATCTACAGGGGAAACAAGCCCAAGAGAGTAAAAATAAATTATTCATCAAAGTTCAGGCCAAGCAACGTTAACTACAGATCCTCTGGACTGTACTCAGAAGAGATTGCTTTTGTTTCTAATGGACTTTTTCAGCGAGATGCAGTGAAGTGGTTTATAATTGGTATGCTGGGTTACACAAAATAAACTGCAGCACAGAACTCTGTCTCACCAGAAAACAGCCACTGTAGATGTGTTATGGAGGACTTTTACAGGCCACAGTTACTAAAACCAACATTTGCTGTCTACCTAAATCTTCAGCATGCTTTTGAGACGAACACAGCACAAATCAAGTCCAAATGTGATCCACTAGAATGAAGCAGAGAAAAAGGATACTCACCTGAAATTCTAGTTCATAGAATCACAGTTCTTGTACCATTTTAAAAAAAACCTGTTCTCACTTGTGAAGTTTGGGGCCTCCCAGCACAAAGACAGGTCAGGCACTTCCTAACTGAAACTCTTCTGGCCTAAGCAATGCAAGTTTCAAAGCTGAATAGATACTCCCCCTTCAAATAAATGAGGCTTCATTGCCAGCTGCCAATAGCGTGGTCTTACACTGTATGAGACAGGTCTTCACCTCACCGAAAGCCATCCATTACCCAAGTGATCAAATCAGGTACCCTCTCAGCTGAGCTTTGGCAGACATCGTGTTAGACAAAAAAAGGTTGTGAGTAAAGCTGCATCTGCTAAGTTCTGATGTACAGTAGGGGAACACATAGGTGGTCTTACTTCTCTTGAAAGAGAGATGGTGATTCTCAAAAGGAGGATGTTCCTAGGTGTCAGCTGAAGATTAGGGGAATTCATCTTTTGAAAACAATACCAATGACTTGGAATAAAATCACTTCCCTTTGTTCATTTGGTGGCACAGCGTCAATAACTTTCTTTCTAGAAATAATGTTATTTTATTTAACTGTTGTCTTAATTCATAAGTTCTCTATCTACATGGTCTTTCCTAGGGAGACCACAGTGAGGTGTAAGGAGGAATGCAATCTTGACATTCAAGGTCACAGTCACACCCTCCCCCAAAGTTTCTCCTCTTTAATGTTCTACCTCTCCATATTGTAAGATCCCTGAGACCACAACCTCCTTAGCAGATTGTGGCAGCCACCTAAATAAATATATATATAAATAAAAGTCTTAGATAAAACGAAAATCCGATTCAATCTAAAATAAAATCTTTTGTTTCTATTTGAAAATGGCAAAAAAATCATATAAAATTGTATTTCGTAGTAAAAGAAGAGTTCTGCTAAGAACAACATTCCATTTTGAATTTTTTTAAAATAACATAGTCTGTATGGAAACTTTTTGCTTTGTGCTCTATTCCTTCAGTGCAGTAAGGAATTGGAGAAAATGCACAACATTAATTTTGACAAAGATGCATTAACTATTTAAAACTGTTTCAGTTTATAAAAGTTAACAAGTTCCACTCGTCAGTGAAACCTACATTACAGTTCTCCATCTGTATCCTTAATTGTCTGCAAGTGCCTTAGGCATGGTGTAACTTGAAGGAAAAAAGAGTGTGGGAAGTCATTCTCATCACAGGATATTTAAATGGAAGGCAGAACACAGCCTCCAGCTACACAGGCAGTTTGGGATTAAAAACTACAAATGTAAAACTTAACTAATAGCTTAAGGACCTCCAACTTCCCTATTATGTAAGAGTCTGTACTTTGGAGGCAGCTACGTTCCCTAAAAAAATTCCAAATTGTTCCTGTGGTTAAAGTCTGATATTCCAAGTAAGCAACTCCAAACTGAAGGAGTAGAGAGTATCACAGGGCAGATGTTTTTTGTTTAGTTTTCATTATGTTTAGCATTTGATCTGTTCACCATTCACAAAATAACCACTTTCAGTACATGTGATGGATGAAGTTACTCAGGTGACACTGAGTCCATGTCATACTCTGTACAGGATGGTTTAAATATATATAAAAAGTACTTCTGCTTGACTTAGACGATGATTACACCTTAGCTAATGCCAACTCTCAAACTTTTGCTTCAACCTGTTCTTTAAAGCCCTACATTTCTTGTACTGTAAAGGAACATCAAGCTAAGTGCAAACTCAGGCACAGTTTCATCTTATCTAATTTTAGGTACCTATGCCAGGAACCCAAGTTGGATGTATAATTGCCATAAGCTCTCCACACAGTCGTGGAGAGAAGTGAGCTTATCCAGGGGGTGATTATATCACTTTGAAGTCTAATTTACTCTTTAGAAATGTCTTTATTCCTTTACTGACTACACAGCAAACTTTGGTCACTGTGTTCCTAAGTCAAGCACCTAGGTTTAGGTAAAATAAATCTAAGCCTTAAGCCTTTTTGTGGTGTGCAGAGATGATGATTCTAAATGATTCCCTATCTTCTCAAAGGAAAGACCACAGTGACAAGTCTGTTTCTCAGATAAAGTGGAATGTTATACTGTATTAGACTGACAGAATGCATCTATTCAATAGACAGGATTTAGGGATGAATCAAGAAATACAGAATCAAATTCCCCAGGAACTAAAGAACGATAAACCCCTCCTTCACTCCAAATAAACACTTTCGGTTTGGCCATCTCTCCTAAAAACTCACAGCATTGTATAAAGCTGGCACAAATCCAATGCTTTCAAGAGCTAATAAAATACTAACGCTGTGCTCATTTAATTCTGTCCTTGGTGCTGCCTATATCTAACACTTGCCAAGTTTTGTAATTCACTGCAAAAAGCACACTCAGGGTGGGTGCTGATGTGTACAGTTATAAGAACCTGTACAGAGCCTAATTTTTCAAGGACACTTCAATAAAATTCTTTGGGTTTTCTTATTATAAAATTTCATGGTTATAGCTCCGTGTTATTTTTGACCCCTAAAGTATAAAATGGATGTGAAAAGATCCCCTAAACATCATTTTATACAGGAGCTGAAAATCATCTTGTTAGACTCTCTTAGAAAAGCCAGGTCCCCAAAAGTTACATAGGCCAGGGCAGTGGTGAAGGTAAACAGAATGGTATCTTGTTGTACATGAGCAATAAATCCTAAAGAACTTTAAACTTCTGAAGTTTCTGATCATCTTGTGCTGGGAGACCAGGAGCCAAAAAAATTGAATCTGTCTCTCTAGATGAATTTGCATAGATATCAATACTCTCATAGACCCATATATACATATCTTTTGCTCTCTCTCTCCACATATATATACATGGCCCTCTCTATAAACATACATAAAATGCCCAACCTAAAATGTTCCAGTCAAATCAGAAACAAGAATTAGCACACATGGACTTCAACAGAAGTTTACCAAAAAGGCAGAAATTTGTCTTCCTGCTAAAACCTGGTGTACTGAGAAAATATGAAAATATTAGATCTATTTTATCAAGTTTTTAAAACACTTTAGAGAATAATAATAATCATAATTGTGTTTCTCATTCTACAAAATTATAAATAAGTAAACAGATTTCTTTTTCCATTTGCAACTTCTTTTGAATTATTTTTGTCGTAAATGTCATTACCAATGCTTGCATCAACGTAACTCATTAGAAAAGTAGCCCATACAGAAGTACGCAAGAGCATATCCCAGGCTTTAGGCAGAACTTCAGTGGGACATATATCTGCTCCCCTAAACTGGCAACTTTTCCTCATTAAGCTTATGAAAGGAATATACCACAACCTGGATGCTGTTTTCACTTTTACATGCCCAGGATGTTTTGTTACTTGCAGAAAAAAAGTGTGAACTTCTATTAAAAAAAACAAACTACAGAGAACAGGAGATTTATCTGCATTTTATACTACAGTTGCATCTTGAGGAAGGACATACTTATTTCCGAGACATGGGTCATTAGTTTGTTGATCACAGAGGGCTCCACTCCATCCTCCTTCGCACTCACAGGAAAAGCCTGACTGGCTGGTGGCATGGCACGTTCCATGCACACAGACCTTCTTATGACAAGGCTCACAGCCTGGCAGAATTCCCACTTGCAGGGGCACATTTCTGAAGTCCTGGAGTTCGCTGTTGATGTAGAGGTTACGGATGCAACCGTGGAAGCTGGTGCCATTCTGTCCTGGAGCCTGCCGTAACGCTGCTATGTTATTTTTCACAGGCATGCCTGGGAAATTAATGACAGCAAATAATCAATGTAACTTTTGGTACAATTTCCTGCCTATTTTAAAAACATTTTTGAAGAAATATTTCTTCCTAATTAATTATTCTTAGGTACTCAGCTTAGAACCACAAGCAGTGATCTAGTATTTGGAAATTGGTTGGCAAGCATGCATTGAAAACCAGCTCCAGGCCTGAAGAGATGTTTATAGGACTTCACATCTGTGAAAAGGTTCAGATACAGGCCTGTGTTTTTTTTTTTTTTGCCCTAGTGCAATAAAGTCCAGGATAAAGTTTGCAAATCATGGAAAAGCAAAAGTTGTTGAAATTTAGCAGTTAATACATGATTGTTTTTTTGAAAGCTGCTAAGATACTCAAATCAAGAAGAATTTAGTAGGTCCAGCTCATCAATCTGCAGCTGGCATGTGTATTTCAAATGTGAAAGTTTGCTACTGAAAATTCTTGGAAAGAAAAGCTTAGCAGGAGGAGGTTCCATTACTTTCAAAAATATTTTTGTTCAGCGTTGTCTCATAAACAGATTAATACCCCCCCCCCCATAGTTTGACATTACAGTTTAAAACAAAGAGAATAATTCAAAAATCCAAATACCTATGTGTAGATATTTCTAGATAGTGTAAATACCCCTGATGTTGACCATTTTCAGACTAATTCCTCTGTTGCTGTCTATAATTGTTACAGGTATAACTGGAGCAGGAGGTATATGTGATACAGTTATCCTGTTGTGATCAGTTAATCATTTAAGGCTAATTCAGAAGGAACATTACTGTTAAACATTGTTTCTTCCTAAAAATGAAGTTTCTTCTACTCTATTTTTCATTTGCCTTTTTTTTAACTTATTGCCAACATATTGGCCTATATTAGTTAGTCCTTAAGATATTACATTTAACTAATTAATACACAAATGCCTAAATATTTCCTGAAACTAATAAGTAAAGTAAATCAAAGTGCACTGAACACTTTGAAAATAAACACACTTCTTGGCTGTACAGGTTTATTCATATGCAAAATTAACAATTTTCATTCTGATACTTATATAACACCCACAGAAAAGAGGCAATGTTCTGCACTGTTGCTCCTTAACCATGTAAGCTGATACTTCTACTGGTTTTGTACAGTGCCTCTGAACAGTTCAGAGTAATGCAGAAGGACCATGCAACCTAATGAAGTAAACCTGCCCTTCATTTAGATGTTATTGTCATTTCATTTGTTCTCAGCTCCAGTGATCATAGAAATGAACAATATTGCATCTATAGTGCTGAAGAGCCTGACCTTCTTTGATCTTATTAATTAAGTAAAATAGCCTTGGGACTATTTTATTAAAGGACTCAGACTTCAAACAATCATTGCTTTCCATTTCCTCAGAACTATTCACTACATTCTCAAAATCCAGGGACAGGGCAAAGCCATCAAGGCCTCCTCACCCTGATGTCTCCCTTGAAAGCAATGCTCAGCAAATACTTAGGTGTATGGCTTGGGGTACCAAACAGCAGAACAGATGCACTGAATTTATCTATTGTAAAAAATAAAAGCTACATAAAACTAAGTACACCAATTGAGAGCGAAACTCAGTGTTACACTCGTGTCTGGAAATTTAGATATGATTTCTGAAAGCCATATAAGCCCATATCACACCAGATGATAAGAGGTGTATCACATGTCATTCACAGAATTTTTTGTCTATAATCTCTAATATGGGAGACATTTGGCAACACAATGCAAACATATACACAAGCTTTTGTCCAATATTCTAGCAAATTACCAAGTGTTAAAAGGCCAAAGCATGCACAAAAGCTACACATATTCTTTAGCAATATTTCTTTGAAAATTTTTAGATGAAGCTTCTTTATCAGTTAGGAAAGAACTGCCATAGAAATGATGCTGACAAATATTTCAGCTCTGTTTTCCAAACATAAGAACGTAGTTCCCACCAAAACCTTAAAGGGAGGTCATTGAACCTGACTACACCAAATACAACAAATTACTGTTCAAGGTGACAAACGGTAAGGCCTCTATTAAATAACAGCAATGCAAAACCACTGTCAAAATGAGTATCTCATTCTAGAAGCTGCTAGATCAGAGCAGGCTCTACCTGTCTCAGAAATAGGAACTTTGATGGAACAAAGTGCCATTCTCAACTAGTAAAATATGCTCTAATTTCCAACAGAAGATTGTGAAGTATCAGTGAAGTCTCTGACCCCTTTGAAGAATTTTTGAGAAGAAACAGATTGTTCCTTACGACTTTTTACAAAAAGCCATGAACTTTCAATATTATAGAATCATAGAAGGGTTTGGGCTGGAAGGGACCTTAAAGACCATCCAGTTCCAACCCCCTTGCCCTGGGCAGCGACACCTCCCACCAGACCAGGCTGCTCAAGGCCCCATCCAACCTGGCCTTGAACACTTGCAGGGATGGGATAGCCACAGCTTCCCTGGGCAACCTGTGCCAGGGCCTACCCACCCTCATCGTGAACAATTTCTTCCTAATGTCTAATCTAAATCTTCCCTTTTCCAGTTTAAAGCCATTCCTCCTCATCCTATCACTACTTGCCCTTGTAGAAAGTCCCTCCACAGCTTTCTTGTAGCCCCCTTCAGGTACTGGAAGGCCACTATGAGTTCTCCCTAGAGCCTTCTTGAATTTACTGCAATCTGTTATAGAAAGACTGAAAAATATCAGGTGTGTGAATTCTGACCACGCAATAGAACCATATGTTTAAAATCAGGTCAAAAAAAAAGAAGAGTACAAATCGTTTATAGCCCACTTTCTGTAACAAAAAAGTTAAATTACCCCTTCCAAACCAACCCAAATATTGTGATCCAAGAGTAATTTTTATTAAAAGAAAAAGCAGGGGGAAGGGAGAAAAAGAGAAAGAATGAGAGAGAAAGAGAAGGAACCATACAAGGGCTTTATGTCAGTCTGAATTCCACCCTGCCAGCTGAGGTGATGCTTACCAGAAAAGCCATTTTAGCAGGAAGGTGATAAGAGTAAGTGTAAGGTCCCTGATGATATAGGTGTCAAACTAAGACTTTGGCAAAGATAAAAATACTGCATAAAATCCTAGTGAGAATTTGAGTTCTTAACTGATGGAAATGTGTGATCAAATTCTCTGAAAATTCTAGATACAGTTGGATAAGAGAAACTGAGTGAATCTCACAAAGATGGGTAATAAAAAGAAGAGTGAAAGTCAACTGTCTCAAGAATTTTAAAGATCATAAATAGATAAATATAAAGAACAGAAAAGTTTGAGTTGAATATGAATATCAACCTACTGTGTTTTTTTTTTTTTTGCTTTATGTTGTAATAGTGTGCTTCTAATAATGTTTTTCAGTCTATTTTGGACCAACATTTTCTATGACAGCAGAAATAATTGTCTACTTGGAGCCATCTCCATTAGAGATAAATCTAAGAAAGTATACTGAGCTTTTTTTTATATATTCAGAAAGAGGATAAAGAGCACCTTTTCCAGACAAAATAGGCATCTCACAAATGTACTACTGGTAGAATGTACTACTGGTAAGATGATCAAGTCTAAATACTTATTCTCAGACTCAAAACAGTTCTTAAGAATTACACAAAGTGAAAAAGAAATTACATATTCTTTTTTACAGAATCAGATCAGAAGGAGACTCCTTACATGTCTCATTTAAGAGTGTAAGGTAAAACTAATTAGGAGTTGAAGACTGGTAGAAGATCAGCAGTATTTAAAAATCATGCTGAATCTCTGATCACTAAAGATTTATACTTGCTACCAAGGACAAGTGGTGGCTGAAGTTGCTGACTCTAAAGCATTCAGGTCCATCAGAAATTCAACAGAAAAGGCCGGTTAAAGCAACAGGGTTGAATCCATAGATCTATGAGTAAATTGCAGCAAATGATCAAAAAAGTCTCAAATGGTTTAGATCTCCACAATCACCTACTACCAGTTTTACTGAAACAAGCAATTCT
The DNA here is from genome assembly GCA_033558185.1 of Dromococcyx pavoninus. Lineage (NCBI taxonomy): Eukaryota > Metazoa > Chordata > Aves > Cuculiformes > Neomorphidae > Dromococcyx > Dromococcyx pavoninus. Next base: position 2,518,316 of record JAUMJL010000019.1, on the reverse strand, counting down.
TTCTTCTAAAATGAAACAAAAAAATCTCCTAAGCCAACAAACCCTGCCACTTACTGCGAGGCAACTGTCCAGTTGGTTTCATTCTTACCTAATGTCCTAACTCCTGTCAGCCCTAAGCAAAAAGATCTCCAGACAGAAATTATACTTCATGGTTTTATACCTTGCTGTCATTTCCTGCAGATACCCATACAGTGAAATAAAAATGTAAAACTTGACTGAAATAGAATGCTGCCATTCCACACTTTCTGAATAGGCATTACTGAATCTTCAGGTAGCTAAACCATGTTAAACACAATTCTTCAGTACAATAAAAAGCTACATAACATTAGAAAATTACAGAATTTTACAGTGGGCACCTGATGAAACAGCAAAAGGTGCAGTTTGAGGAGATGCTAATTGTTAAAATTGAAACTGTTGAGATTAACTGCTGAAGTTTCATCCTAAGGTGTTATCTCAATGAATGAGTCACCATGTGTTTATTAATGAATTTAATCAGCGTAAATTAGCTCCAATACTATTAGTAAGAAGCAATAAGATCCTCTTACCTCCTACATACAGTGGAGAATCAAAGTTCAGAGTGGATTGCTTGGACAAATTGGTAATTATCTTGGGGCTTCCTCCATCAATAGATAAAGATAGGATCTGATCCATAGCTAGCAGCTCCACAATGTGGAAATTGCCATCATTGATAGTTTCCACACTGCAAAATAAACATTAATATTAATTTTAAACAGTTGATGTTTTGGTTAGAATAATTTTTGATCTTCTTCCTCTTGAAGACAGCTTCAGAACAGAACTTCTCCATGAGTGCAGTCTCCTGAAAACTAGATTTTAAGCAAGGACATGCATGTATGCTTAAGGGCTAGTACAGTATAATATCCCTTCAATAACACTCTATTAATAATATGTACTGTAAGTTAATAGCCTTTTTGTGTTTAAAGTTACTCCTGTCCTCATTTAATAATGAACTGTATAAATACAGATGATATTCTAAATATGAGTTGGAATACATTTACTAGGCAGGAAGCCAAACACTAGGAAAAGGCTGAGAGAGTCAGAGTTGTTCGGCGTGTAGAAGAGGAGGCTTCCAGGAGATCTTACGGCAGCCTTTCAATACTTAAAGGGGGCTTAAAAGAAAGATGAAGTCAAACTTTTTACCAGGGCCTTCAGTGACAGGACAAGAGATAACCATTTTAAATTAAAGGAGGGTAGATTTAAATTAGATAGAAATGATAAAGTAAAAGATGATGACATAAAGAAGAAATTATTTAACATGAGGGCGGTAAAACATTATGACAGGTTGCTAGAGAAGTTGTGGATGCCCCAGTGTTGGAAATGTTCAAGGGCAGGCCGAATGGGGCTTTGTAAAACCTAATCTAGTAGCAGATGTCCCAGCTCACAGCAAGGAGGTTGGAACTAGATGATTGTTAAGGGTCTCTCCCAACATAAACAATTCTATGATTCTAAATTTATTTCAAGATCTCATTCGCACGGGTTCCATAGTATTGGGTTTACATATTTTGTGGGTGTGAAAGCCTGAGATGACTCTAAATGATATACAAACCTGCTATTTCATGGAAATGGACCTGCATCTAACCTTAGTCCAGCCAGACAAAATCACATCATTGGTCCAGATAGCTCCACTAACACTAGCAATGAAGTAATTTCTTATCTTAATAGGCACAGTTATTTATGTGTTCAGCTTCTGGTTAGTACAATGTATTCATCTTTTTTTTTCTTGCCTACGTATACCATTTTTTTTCTGCTTACTAACAAGAAATGAACTACTAGGAGAATGACCAAAAGATGTCATGCAGAAAAATCCTCTTTCAAGCATGGTGCTTATGCTGTGTAAGGACAAGGCTACTGAGTGCAAGAAACGACTGCCTACGCTTGCCAGCCTCAATATCTACACAGGAAATGTATAAGTGCAGTGTACCTACTCTGCACTTGAACACAGTTTAAGTACATCAGAGAAAGAAGAATCTTATAGCTGAATTATATATCATTGTACTTACATCACTTCTAGCCCATTTTTCACTGGAGAATTAAGAGCTGCATGGAAGTTACGACAAGGAGCTGTAGTCCAAAGACCAGATATAACCATTCCCATGAGAGCCTTTATTTGCTGCAGGGCACCATCAAATAAGTGAGCTTATACCTTTGAAAGAACTTATTTAAATGAACCAATTGCCTGATAGCCTGAGATGGACTGAACAGTCATATAGTCAGTTAGCTTTCCTCATTAGGAAAGCAGCATAGCTGAAAGAGATCAGCTTCCTAAATCTCAAGGCAAAACCCAAGCAAATTGCTTTATAAAATCCTTAGTGACATTTTAATTAACCTAACTGCTTCTGTCCTGGAACAGATCAGAAGCACTCACGTGGTCGTTTACAGCTGTGACACATTAAATAACTTCTTAGCTATTTATTTCGAACTCCAACTATGTGGACAGGCTCAGCTCAATATGGATAAAGGTCTGGATGGTAGCACTCATGCTTTACATAAACTCTGCTCTATGTGGAAGTGCAAACACAACAAAGCATATACTGGAAGAATAAACACTTTTTGGGAGCGGGCAGGAAGGGGACTGCTGGGTTCCACAGGGAGAGGGAAAAGGTCAGGGTCCATCGTTCCTAAAGAGTAAAGTCTGTTCAAGGTATTAAGAGATTTCTTTGCTGTGATAACGCAATAAGAAAAGTGCCAGGATTAATTTATTTAACTCATTTCAATGAATCCAGGAAAAAAGTTTGCTAAGAAAGCAAAATGCATATGACTTAAGTAAGATAGAAACCCTAATATAATATTCTTCTTCCAAGGAAACTTATGTTATTTTAAAACTTATTGAGCTTTCATGTAATAGTATTGGAAAGGATGAGAGCAACACAGAACATGCATTTTTATAGCAAGAGGTCGTTCCACGGATGTATAAAACATAATGTGTAAAGAGAATGTGTCTCTGTTAAGAGTGACTATTAAAAGCTTCTAGTTTAAACTGTTTTGCTGGTAAAAATTGACTGCAGAAAGAGAAGCCCTCCTAGGTAAGGGTGGTTTAAATTAAAAGGGAAATAAACAAAAGGCATATTTGTGCAATCGTTCCTGCCAACACACCTACATTACTTCTAGCCCATTTCCCATTGGAGAAATGAGAGCTGAATGCCTAGAACCTTGCATAGATGCTAATGAAAAGTTGTAGGAAAAACTGATTTAAAGCTTCTAAAACTCTGTAGAAGAATAATGATTTAGGAAGGAATATTCCTGTATTTCCAATAAATATATTAAAACTAGTTCAGAGAATGAAAAGGGCTTTTTATTCGTGTGTGTGTGTAAAAACATCTGACATTTAAAAATGGATGTCCAGAAAGAACAAAACCCAAATGGATCAACTTTTCCCAAATAACCATTTCCAATGAACTAATTTTCTTTACTGGTCTTAGCACTGCCACCATCTCTTCCTGGTACTCAGATTGACTGATGAGAGGTTGGATGACGGCTCTTTCTGCAGTCACTTCCCATTGATAAAGCAGTTCTCATTCACTCTACACAGCTGGATGGCTGTTATTATTGATTCTCCATATTTATCACGATTAAATCATCTGTTTGTACTTTGTTTCATTGCTACTGCAAGCACCTCTTTAAGCTTTACAGTTCCCATCATTTCCAGTGATCAAACCACCATTTCTGAATTGCTATTTATATTACAAAACTTCTATTTGAATCTCTCTATTGACTTTCTTTTTTATTTTTTTTTATTTTGGCATGTTTCAGGCATCTTCTCAAGGTTCAGTAGAGTATGACTTCTCTAATTTTTTTCTCATAATATCCACAAATCTTCAATACCTTAATTAAACCTGCAAATGTTTTGATAAACTTCTCAGGCTTTTAATTTCTTGTCTGTCTTTCTCACTGTAAGCAACCTCTTATCTTTGTTTGCAAACTATCTACCATGTTACCAAATCATTCTGAAACGTTCTGAGTTTAAAATGCTCGTCTTCTTCGTATCTCTCTGATAAAATATAATACATCAACTTGCTTTCTTTTATTATTCATCACTTATTTTTACTGGCTGTGGCTGGGATGGATTTAACATTCTTCACAACAGCTGATATGTTGCTGTGTTTTAGATTTGTGACCAAACCAATGCTGAAAATGCACCAATATTTTAGCTATGGCTGAACATTTGCACACTGTCAAGGCCGTCTCTGTTTCTCACTCTGCCCCCGCAGTGAATATGAGGTTAGAAGGGACACAACCAGGCAGATTACCTGAACAAACTGAAGGGATATTCCATGCCACATAATGTTATATTCAGCAGAGAAATGGAGAGGACGGAGGGTTCAGTAGGTTGGCCATAATCTGCTTGGAAACTGGATAATCATCAGTCTACCCATGAGAGGCGGTGAGTGACTGCGATTGCAGCACTTGTCTTGTTTTCTTTCTTTCTTTCTTTCTTTCTTTCTTTCTTTCTTTCTTTCTTTCTTTCTGTATTTCTTTCTTCATCCACTTTTCCCTTGGTTATTAAACTATTTTTCTCTCAGCCCATGATTTTTCTTTTCCTTTTCTCTTTCCCTGTCCCACCCAGGGTGAAAGGGGAGCAGAGTGAGAGCCTGGGTTGTTTTAGCTGCCTACCAGGGTTAACCCTTGACACTCTTTGCGATATTATTTTAGCTATTTATAATTTTGGTAAAACTTTCCATAGCAAATGGAACTTTTGGTCTGTGGCAGTACTTGCTGGATTTGGGCCTGCCACCCCATTCTAAGACAAGGTATTGTGTTAGCTAGGTCAAAGTTACACAGACAGAGAAAGAAACTGTGTGGTTCTCATGCAGGAGAAGCAAAAAACCAGGCATACAGAGAAAGAAGAGAAAGAGATAGGGCTGGGCAAGAAATAGGTGGAATAAAGCAAGAATCAGAGTAATGGATGGTAGTGGATTGTAAGCAAAACAGGACTGGAAACTGAGGTTAGGAGGAGACTGAGACAGATGAAACAGAGAAGAGGAAAAGTCAATCAGGAGGTTAATGCGGGTTATGTCTGAGAGCAGTTTTTGAGCAAATACGATCAGATTCAGCTGGTTTAGAAACAAATGAAGGGAGGAAAGGAAACAAAAGGAGGGATTGAAAGAAGGAAAGGAAACAAGACAGGAGACAGCTTTAATAGGTAACAAAAGTACAGAAAGACAACCTGCAATGAATGGGTGAAAGGAAGGTAAAAAGTGGAAAACAGTAAAAAAGTAAGAACTGGAAACAAAGGTTAGAAAAATAGGAACAGGTTGGAAGAGACGAAGGGAGTATACTGTGTAAAAGATGCTGTGCTAAAACCTACTCCTTTCTAGAACCTGGAATAGAAATGAAATAATGTCTGATTTGTACAGTGATCTCTAGTTGCACAAACCTCTGTACAAATGTGGAAATATATACATGGCTTCCAACATATGCACTTCTCTCTGGGGCAAAAGACTTCATTATAGTTGATCTCATTAACATTACATGACAATTTTTCAACTATCTCCTAGGAACTCACCACCATGCTTATTTGAAACGACAGAGAGGTTAATAGTAATAACAATAAAAACACAAGTGTGTATCTGCTTCTCTAAACGACTATGTCACCCTGTGACACTTCACTACATTTCCCATCTCCTTCTCTACCGCACCTGCATTCCCCACTTGTCACAGAATTCAACACAGCCCATCAGCCATGTAGGGGAGATGTTCTAATTGTGTTATTACACTTAACAAATTGGGATCGTTTGTTAATTGGTTACTGTGTTATTAATCTCGTCTACATTTACAGTTCTTGAGTTTACCTGTGTGAGTATTGTTTTCCAATCTTTTTCTAGAAAACTAAAACAAGTGTCAATCACCAGTATATATTATATTCTGGAGACAATGTTAAATTGATGAGAAGGAAATATATGTTTTGAGTGGAAAGAAATATTCTTGCTAGATTAAACAAGAATGAAAATAATTTGAAATTATATATGATCCCAATTCCTATTGCTTCCTATTCTCAGACAGCTGTAGCTATCAAAATAAAAATCAATAAAACCAATTAAACTCCTGACAGAAAAAAATCTAAATTCTTCTTTGGCACTATCCTTTTGAATTGTAGTCACTCAGAAAAGTGAATGTTTCATGCAATTTTAAATTTGTATTAAATACTTTAATCTCCTGTAAAGTCTAATCCTATTTTTAATGTATGAAAATCTACGAATTTATAAAACTAAATACATATACTATTTGCATAATTAAATCATTTCATGGAACCTTAAAAAATCCCTTACGAAATACATATTGCGTCAGAAAATAAAGGCAACCTGAAGGTGCTTATTGTAAAAGGCTATGTTTTTAATAAACAACGTCATGTTATATTTTATAGGAATGGCTTTTTTTCTGTGTAATGCTTTTAGTAATCTACTAAAACCACAGGTCAGTGTTTAGCAGTTTCTCTGCTATATAAACTTAAGCTTTTGATTTTATATTGCCATTTGAGTGCATTTATTTCTAAAAATAATTAATTTACAATGAAATGTCCCTAATGGAATGCAGAACAATATCAACTGCTACCAACTCCAGCAAGTAAATATATACTAGATACAATTTTACAACACAGAGATGTAAATATAGCAAAAAGAAGATTCAAGGAAAATTTATATAACACTTCCCCTTTACTTCTGAATGTATTTGTAGCACCCGTAGGGCAATCAAGGCCAAGAAGTGATGCCTGTTGTCTTTTTGCACACTCTTGCAATGTTTGTCTGCAAATTCTTGAGAAGTTACATAAAACCTCCCCAGCAATTGAAGAGGTAATTTTTTAGAGGTATTTGACTTTAAAAAACCCTGAAAAATTATGATCCAGAAACAGATGTGGATTCTGTCTCTTAGTGACTTTGGAAGCAGGAAACATTTCTTTTTCAAGGGTAGTGCCTTTTTGCAGAATCAAGTTTTTAGCTTTTTCTTCACTTGCCAGGGAAAAGTTCCACATTATATGACTGCTCAACAGAGAAGAGAAGAGAAGAGAAGAGAAGAGAAGAGAAGAGAAGAGAAGAGAAGAGAAGAGAAGAGAAGAGAAGAGAAGAGAAGAGAAGAGAAGAGAAGAGAAGAGAAGAGAAGAGAAGAGAAGAGAAGAGAAGAGAAGAGAAGAGAAGAGAAGAGAAGAGAAGAGAAGAGAAGAGAAAAACTTCCATTTAATTTTTGCTTATGCAGTATAGTTCTGCAATTACCCTGCACACTAGGAAATTATTTGGCAGTAACGTCATGGAAACCCCTCCACTTCCACATGTGAGCTTTACTCAAATGTATAAATGTTCTGCTGAGAGCCAACACTTACTCAGTTTGAATGGATCAAATAATACATCATCTTTCTGATTAGTTATTTTCCAAGCCAGATCGTGTCTTTTGGCAATAGGTATTAAATGTCTGGCAATACATTCATTTACATATATTTCTTTTAACCATCTATTAAAAAAAAAGTGACTTTGATATAAGGAATTACTACATGCTTTTTTTCAGTTAGAAAACTGTTTCATGTGGGTTCACCTGTAAATAGCAGAGGCTGGATAAGTTCCTGTGTCATAACTGACCCTCACTCTCCCACGGTACAGCTCTACCGCTATATGATCTTTATCACCTTTATAGAGCAGGATCCCGCTGTCTTCATCTGTGGCAATCTAGTTAAAAGAAAGAAACACTTAGAAAGAAGTAAAAATAAATATTAAATCAAAACAATGTATTAAATGACACTCTGAATTTAGTCATAGTCTATTTCTTCACCATAAAATTATTCCTTGAAAGACAACGTGACAAAATCCTTTCTCTTCCTATCAATAAACCCAACAACTCCAAGATGAATATATAGAGTTACTCTAGTGACTCTTCTAGATTTTTAGCTGAAACTGTGCAAAGCTCTTTAAGTGAGCCAATGACAACTTTGGCTAATTTTCCACACTAGGAAAAGTATTTTACACTCTTTTCCAGATCTGAATCTGCAACACGATCTTACCTGCAAAGTGATATTGGTTTGGGGGTGGATCTTAGCAGAAGGGATTTGTAGATAAGATTCTTTGTTGACAAAGTTTATGCTGATCAGCTTCTCACATTTCTCACCCTGGTAGCCTGATAAACACTGACAGATTGGTTCACCCTCTTTTATGATACATTGGGCTCCATTTTGACATTCATAGTTATCACAGGGGCTGGTGCGAGGTAGAACCATTGGTGGTGAAAACTCACAGAACAAGCCACTAAAAGCAAACAGAAGAAATTAGTATTTCCAAAAAAAAAGCAATTTTGAGATAAACCATACATTTGTACTGTCTTCATGTCTTTCTCACCTGTATCCTTCTGGGCAGATACACGTATATCCATTAACTGCATCAGTGCACTGCGCGCCATTTTTGCATTTGTTGTCCTGGCAGTCATCAAAGTCGATATCACAGTGCTCGCCTACAAACCCAGGGGTGCAATCACATCTGCAGAACAGGAAAGCAAGTGGGGCAGCACAGTGCATTTTAACAATACAGTGAGCATACGACAAAGTCAAGTGACTACCAAATTGCTAAAAATTCAAGAAGATAATGCACTACTGTGACTGCGTGTGTAAAGACTCTGTAGCTTAATCGTGTTGTTATATTGGGAAACTGCATATGGAATGTGGATACAGATTTGTTAGTTATACATGCTTACTCATCTGCCATTATATCAAAGAATTGTGATATCTAGAGAGGCCTCATAAATAATTTTGACAGTTCTTGGAATTTATGAGTAATAACAGAACGTTACAGGATGTCGTAAAGTGGCTGCAAATGCTAAAAATAACCAAAATGCTTATTTGCTGAAACCAAGGCAAACAATTCAAGGCTTTTATTATACAGATGGATATTATCATTGTCAGTGGAACAGCTATGAATGGACTGGTGCTCCGTTTACACAGTTAAGAGGTTATGCATAATTTTTTCCCCTTATTTAGCACCAGCCTGATTTACCATATATAGCTCCAAGGTTACCATAAGTCTCTAAACACATCCTATGCCCTCCTCGAGCCCCCACTGAGCTAGAAACAGCATATCCTCAAGACAGTATGTAATTTTTTGGGGGGGGGGGGGGGTGGGATATTTTTGGTTTGTCCCCCTCACTCCCGATCCCACAACTCTCATCGTTCATGTTAGTGGCATTTCTCATATATTAGACTGAATGAACACCCAGAACTTTGTGAAAAATGAATGGAAAAGATTACAAATTCAAGTTTCCAGATGATCTTATTTTTTCATAAATAAATATGTAAGCAATTGATTTCATTAGATCTTGTGATTCCCTTCTTGGTGGTGTTTCTCTTAGTATTGAGAACTGGCTTTAAAGTGTCAAGAGTGATTCTAAATAGCAGTGTAACTATAAATAAAGTACTTCAATCAAATGTCTCAATTTTTTTCAACAACATAGATGAATAGGAACAGTGAAAAAAGAATATAACGCATGATATTAAAAAGCTGACTGAGATACATGTTTGAAGTTACTGCATGAGCTGTTTTCAGATTTAAAATCTCAGAAAGTAACATGGAAGATTAATGAAGTAGGGAGTAAAGCATGAGATGCCAGACTAGGTTTATTGTAATAGAATGAAGAAAATAAACAGAATATACAAAACCCTAAATGGAACAAGTTTTCTATTTTTCAAAATGTCAACTTTATTTCACGTTCATTTGAGTATTTCATATATTTGAGGGTTTTTTTGCCACAATTTAAATAAAATGTCATTTCATAAGTAGTAGGTAGGACGATAAATAATCTGATTTTAGCACAAGAGCATACTGTGTATAAAACAGGTGCTTAAGAGACAATTGATAGCTGCAGATGTCCTGTGTTTATTAACCTAGAGAAAACCAGGTTAAATTGCTCATACTAATTCTGATAAGGGTACGATGTAATTAAAGATTAGTTTTTCTGGGGATGGACATGTTTAATTTACTAATGATCTCTTTCACAATTACTACTCAGAAAGCAGCATAATTATTCCATGTCAATTAAATGCAGTTATTTTCCTACTCTCCAAGCTGCTCAAAGGGTTTTGTGCACACTGCCACACAGACTAACTGCTCTGCTCTACATTCCTATTTAAAATCTGACTGGAATTAGAACTGTTAAGGATGAGTAAAATTCAGTGAAACATATTTAGAATGATAATGTAGATTTATATGAAATGAATGGCCTATTCTGCTGTAATGCTTGATAACAACCGAAATTAGTATTTTGAGGAGACAACTTATTTCCATTAAAACAAAAGGAAAAGAACTTAAGCAAGATAAATAAATAGAAATTTAGACTTAGTTAAAAAAATATTTTAGACTTACTTGTATCCTTTGGGTGTCAAGATACACTTTGAGTCATGCTGGCAAGGATTCAAGTTTTGAGCACAGAAATCTAGTTTCTCCTCACACAGCTCACCTGGAATATAATGTATGCTGTCAATTTAGTGAAAACATCACAGTGCCCTGAAAATAGCTATTTCTACTTTAAAAGTAACTCCTACAACATTTTTTTGTTAAACTGCATACTTTATGATAGAATAATAAATACTACCTTTATAATAAATACTATTTAATAAATTTTAATACCTGCATGATAACAATAAATACTAATCTTTCTAATAACTCCATAATTTAACAAATAATTCAACATTAATCATCTAACCATGAATAGAAATGATAATTTTGTGAAAAGTATTTTTTCATTTACAATATTTATCTAGCTATTATATATAGCAAAACACTAGTGATTGAATATCTTCTCACTAGGAGAAGCAAGCCATCAATATGCTTTTCTCTTATTTATTTCTAAGCACATTACATGCAGAAATGCCCAGATTTGCACTATAAGTAATCTATTACCTGAAAGAACCCTGTTAATATCACTGCATGCCAATACAACTCCAATTATGCCAAAATGAAAACTTGTTTTCTACTTTTTCCTAAATATGACTGTCCAATTTTTGCATTTGTTAATATTATCTATAATTATCTATAATTATCTATTAATTATCTATAATCTGTTCTGTGAAAAGAAAAGAAAAAAAATAATCTATATCACATGTCTACCCTGCTGCCTAACAGTGACTCTAATTTCCAACATGGACTGTAAAATCTAATCAGTATTTTAATATATTTAAAATATGATTTGCAACTTTATGACAAGTGAACACTTACAGGTGTGTAGACAGATCAACAATGTCTTGTTCCCTGGCTAACTAATCAAAAAAGAACATGAACAGTTCACTTGTAAAGTTTATCTCTGGTTTGTAAGGAAGGTATTTCATATGAAGAATACATGTTGAATTTAGGGACTGCTGAATTTAGGGACTCACAGGTCTATCAGGCCCTAAAACTATGAAAGGAGTGGGGTTGCCCCTTGTCATTTGTCAAGTAAGAGGCGGTGAGCTAGGGAGCAAAAAGTGAAAGTATGCACCAAAATAAGGAAGAAAAGAGCAGAATTTTAGACATCATTTCTAGGACTTATCTTGTAAGATATATAGAACCTATTTCAAATCATGGTCAAATAAACAAAAACTTACAAGTGTTGAGGAACAGTCTACATTAAAGCAAGGACAGAGAAAAATAAAAACCGAACCAGAGCCAAAGATGGTTATGGTAGATAAAAACACATCGGAAACATTTATGCTAAGCATGATAAAACATGGGACCTCTAGGTCTTAAAAAATAGAGAAGACAAAGCCAGCTAGACAAGTGCTTCACAGCCTTCCAAAAGATCCAGACTGCTTCTACACAAATAGTTTTCTTTGTAATAAAAAAATGATAGCACATTACCAATTCTCAAGTAGTGCCTTTTCCCTACAAAACCAAATAAAGCTTTAAGTTAACACAAGAAAATGTCCTTCAAGCACACTCCTCAGGAAAACTGTCAGTAACAATGCGACTTTGTAGGAAACTGAATGAAGATCGAATGAAGATGACCAATACAAAGGATTTTGTATTAGAATCACAGAATCTTCTGGTTGGAAGAGACCTCTGAGATCATCAAGTCCAACCTTACCTGTCCTCTTACTAAACCTTGTCACTAAGAAACTCATCAACCCATCTTTTACACACCTCCAGGGATGGTGACTCAACCACCTCCCTGGGCAGCTGTGCCAGTGCCTGACCACCCTTTCGGTGAAGACATTTTTCTTAATACCCAGTCTGAACCTCCCCTGGTGCAACTTATGGCCATTTCCTCTCATCCTATCACGTGTCACTTGGGAGAAGAGAACAACCCCCCCCCCCAACCTCCTTCCAGGCAGTTGTAGACAGTGATGAGGTCTCTCCTCAGCCTCCTCTTCTCCAGGATAAACAACCCCAGGTCCCTCAGCCGCTCCTCGTAGGACTTGTTCTCCAGCTCCTTCCCCAACCTCGTTCCCTTCTCTGGACACGCTCCAGGCCCTCAAGGTTCTTGTTGTACTGAGGGGCCCAAAACTGACCCCAGTACTCGAGGTGTGGCCTCACCAGTGCTGGGTGCAGGGGCACAATCCCTGCCCTGGTCCTGCTGCCCACGCTGTCTCTGACACAGGCCAAGATGCCACTGGCCCTCTGGGTCACCTGGGTCACTGCTGGCTCAGGTTCATCCATTGTCAACCAACACCCCCAGGTCCTTCTCCTCCAGGCAGCTCTCCAGCCACTCTTCCCCAAGCCTGTAACACTGCCTGGGGTTGTTGTGTCCCAGGTGTAGGACCCGACACTTGGCCTTGTTGACCCTCATCCTGTTGGTCTCAGCCCATGGACCCAGCCTGTCCAGATCCCTCTGCAGAGCCTCCCTTCCTTCAAGCAGAACAACACTGCCACCCACTTGGTGCCATCTGCAAACTTGCTAAGGGTGCACTCGATCCCTTCACACAGATCATCAATAAAGGTATTAAAAAGGACTGGACACAGCACTGAGCCCTGGGGAACACCACTCGTGATTGGTTTCCAACTGGATTTAACTCCATACTCCACCACCCTCTGGGCCTGGCCATCTAGTCAGTTTTTCACCCAGCAGAGGCTGTGCCCGTCCAGGCCAATGGCAACCAGTTTCTCCAGCAGGATACTGTGAGAAACGGTGTCAAAGGCTTTACTGAAGTCCAGGTACATCACATCCACAGCCCTTCCCTCATCCATTGAATGAGTAACCTTGTCATAGAAGGAGATCAGATTGGTCTTGTAGGACCTGCCTTTCATAGTAGGTCAGTGCATAAAGAATCCTGAAATACCGGGGATTCTTTGCATCCCATGATATATCAGACAAAAACCAAATCCCTTTCTATTTCCAAAGGGTTTTGTTCAAATTAATACATTTCTAAGAGGAAGTAATCCTTCACATAGCATGTAGTCATTTTGCAGAACTTGTAATAGCTGAAATCTGTTTAAAGGTCAGCAACATTTAGGAATGAGATATAAACATGGGAACAGAGAATTCAGATTTTCAGGAACATGGAGTGAAAAGAGCAAAATCACTGGTTTTAACATAGCTTATACACATTCCTATGACTTAGAAATGTATGTGTATATATATAAAAATACACTCCCACCCCCCACCTCCAAATATCTTACTACAGCATATATTCTATATTAAATTACAAGCAGAAGTGCAAAATATATAACACTCCAAATACATATAATAAAGTTCAGTACTTAAAAGACTTGGATGAAAACCACTCTAGACATTTCCAAGATTATTAATTCTCACAATTTATCAGAGACTTTCTGAAAGTGACATACTGAACCTGTCCTTCAAGCAGGGCTGGAGGTTTTCTGTCTCTAGTTATATTCACAGTAGAATTTCAGTGGAAAACTCCCAAAATACTTAAAGAAAGGTAAATTAGGACTGGTATAATAGGAGCAAGCAATCTCACCATTGCTGTCAGCTTTACTGAACTGCCATTGTTTTTGCTACAGGACAGTAATTGGGCCACAGCTTAGATTATTATTGGCACAGACCTTTGAAATTTCTCGTGCTTTACTGAGTACTGTCTAAATCTGTCCATTTTTTTTATCCCACCCCCACCCTCTCTCCCCATTCAGGTATTTACAAAATACATTATTTCTTAGTTAGAGTACACTGCATTTTAGTATCATAGGTTGATGGCCCTAATATCTTCTGAACTACACTGAAAGCTGAACCACCTTACAAAAACCTCAGGAGCATTTGAAAAGTCTTAATTCCCAAGTCATTGCTGAGAATCCTGCAGAGAGACTGAGGGTCAAACTGGAAGTTTCAGTTGGGAACAGTCCTACAGTTTTGAAAAATGTGCGCTTCAGGTCATAAGAACAATGTTAGACTACCAAGCCTACTGCAGCCAAAAGGATTGCAAACACCATCAGGTATTATGGTCAGACTTTGATCTGAGTAATCTACAGAAAAGTGCACAGACTGAAAGAGCAGAAAAACAATGATTCAAAAACCCACTTGTCTTTAAAAGATGGGACTTTTTATGCTGTGACAGCATAAAAGGAAGGAAAGCTTCCCCATACATTTGCGAATTTTATGCACTGTGAAATAAGTCAGAATTGTATCACTGGAGGGAGCTTTGAGTCAAGCAGTCCATTAGCAACTAGGCTAGGGAAGGAAACAGGAATCAAGGAAAAACGGTGAATATGGTTGTCTATGCAGTGAAATAATAATAATGTAAAAAAAAATATGATCAAAAAAGTCAGTTTTATGTCAAGTACTAACTTTCATTATAAAGAAAGAGTAAAATTCATGACAGACTTGCACATATGAGCAGTAAAAAGAAAACCAAGAAAAACTCAACATGGAATTCAAAATACGTACATCAGGTATTGAATTTCTGAATAAAAATATAAATACCAGAAGACCAAACCAAAATAACCCAAATGCAAGGTCTTCATTTGTACTATTAACAGTTTTATATTTTGAATGTAATGTTCGCTTATCCAAAATACAACTGTTTGCAAAAGAGTTAATAGAAAAGGTAAGTAAAAATATGTGTCGTTGAATCTGAACCTTGTAAAGTAACATCTCTTACCATACTGAGAAACCAAGGTGTTATTCAGAATTTAACTGTGACAAGGTGAAGGGAAGAAAGCAATTTTGTTGAAATGAAAATATAGTGATAAAAGTGAAACACTAATTGAATGAAGTACCAGATTTACCAACTTAGGTTCTTTGGCTTTTCTGGAATGAAATGCTAGAGATTTCCCTGATTTGGGAAGCATAATACAATGTCTCAAAAAACATACTTCAAAATAACAAAAAAAATTGTGAAACAAATGTCAGTTCAAAAATGCTTGAAACCGATTCTTTTATTCATCTAATAATACTGTAACTGAGGCTTCTGTAAATGCTTGACTAAATACATTTTTGAAAGATGGGAACATTTCTGTATGTAGGAAAATAAGCAACAGACTAGTTTGTTTAAAAATAAGCAAATGGATAAAGCGTTAAAAAGCCTATGAAATGCTTCCAAAAGTTTTAATTAGAACCAGAAATAACTCTTTTCATAAGACATGTTGCTTAATCAATCTAGGGAGCCTGGATGCTGGTCTGAGGTACCACTCCAACCCGTGGAGCTCTGCGCGGTTGGCACAGTCCAAATGAACTCAAGACTGGAATATTTACTGAGATTCTGCAGCTACTTATTAAGGATGATGTAGACTTAAACAGCCAGACAAGACTATTAAATACCGATGATGACTTGTGCGCATTCCTTGATTAACTAACCAAAACTATAAGTTTACTAGATTCACAGGTCAGTTTGTGTTTCCTCTGTGTGTGTTAATTCACTCTTATGACTTGAGATTATAAATCAGAAAAACTTAACTCCAGATTTTCCAATATATAAAGACATGTAGGACAAAATAATGAGGAACGATGCAATAAGGTGAAAAAGGATTTGCATAATTGTAAGTAATAATTGGGCAATAAATTCAAAATGCAGTCAAATAAAGAAATGTCAGCCACTATATTTCTGAATGAAGAGGAGAGCTCTAGCACAAGTGGACATGGAGTTTTGAATATAATAGCACATTGCTGATTACAGGCGAGCTTACTGAAGAAACATGCATAAAATTCCTGGAACATTAGCAGTGCTGAGTATGAAATTAGAATAAGAACTACAGACACAATGCAAAAGAAAGAATTGTCAGTCTTAATTATCAAAGGCAGGTGTTTGCCAGAAGAGTTATTCAGTGTTCCAAAGCAAAAATAACAAATATATATTACAGACTTATTGGTATTTGCTATAATAACAGGATTTTATATGTGTTCATGTATGTCCATTCCAGCTTCCGAGCCTGGTTGTGATATATCCGGAGCAACTTCTGCAGTATTTATGTTTTATCAATTAGGTATTACTATCGGAGTCTTTGACTGGAAGTCTAGTTTAATTACTTCTGATTCAAATAGCCAATAGAGCATAGGAGTGGTTGGAAAACATTAGTATCATTTAAAAAACTATATAGAGATAAGTGCTATATTTTTATGAAGTTGAGTTTGATGAATATAAATTATTTCAACTCTTGAACTCACTATTCAAAAAAGACAAATTAAAATATCTACTATATGAGGGACAAAGTTGCTTACAATTAAAAAAAAGTTCAGTCACACAAACCACAAATCTAACCATTTGGTTGGAATTTAATTTTAAAGTAAAATTCTAGATCCAATTCAATGTACCTGTATTTCCCCATTGTGTTCATCCATGCTTCTGGATCTCAGTGTAAGATGGGGCTTTTTTAGTTTAACATTTCTTGTTGTTTTACATATGCTTTTGGGGAACAACAAAGAAATAGTAACTTTAAAGCAGGTAAGCTTTAAGACAATTAAGGAAAACAACAGGATGGCTCGTAGACCACAATCAGTAATGGTAGTGATCAAAGTAGTAGTAAGTAACTCTGCTTGCCCAAGATGTCCTGTATATGCCCCCTTTATGAAAATGCAGTAAAATTACTTTAATACGCAAGCTTTTAATACAGAATAGTAATTTGAAGTACATTAAGCTAGATGAAACAGGAAATTTTATCAGTGATGAAAAGCAAGAGTAGCAAAGTTACCTCTTTATTCTAAGAAGTTCTAACACTTCTGTGTAGTTCTTACAAGAATAAGGATTATGATCCTGATTTAATGAAATAATTAAACTTTTTATCAGATTTGATGTCATGATTTTAATTTCATTACTTGCATACTTAAATTTTAGGCAGGTATTTATCTGATTACCAAGTGAATTGCAAGTAGCATCTCAACTCTTTTATGGTAGTAGCAAGAAGGCCCTGCCATGAACTTCTGAAACATACAAATACATATATATTTGTGTGTGTGTCTAGGGCTTGCCTGAAGTGAAATGATTACTTAGAATTATCCTGACACAATTTAAAAGATGTCTGGCATCACAAAACTGACTGATCCTCCTTACAGACCATCAATAACTTCCATGGCAGGTGGGAAGTTAACACAAGTATGTATCACATACACATCTGCTTAATTTTGATGTTGACCTTAGTTCATATCCCATGGGTGTTTGTGAGAAATTTGTATTTGATATAATAAATAATTTTACTATGTTATAGTTCATATATATAATACATTTACAATGAATAAAGTTCTGTTTAGGATTCATTGTCTTTCTACCTTTAATCACATTTAAAGACATTTAAACTATCAACGAGACTACTTATACACAGGTAACAACTGACTCAACTTGAAACAGAGACTTGAGTCTCTTCATAGTTCCCTTTATATTCCATTTGCAAAGCCATTTTGCCATGAACATAGGAATTAAGCTTTTCTTTTAAGTTTGGAAGTAAATCCAAAAATTCTGTAATTTACACTACTGGAAATCAGTGACAATACAAAATTTCACCCAGGAATCACAGATATCAAACTAGTCATTGTAATTGGCCTGGTTGTTTGGGTGTTTTTTTAATTAAAACCAAGAACTCAACTTTTATATTTATTTATACTGAGCTTGCACTCTAGTTTTTCGAGGGATGAATACCCTTTTATAAAATCAACCACTTCCAAACTGTGATAGTAACAGAACAATGTAGAAAAATAGCTCAGGAAGTGACAAGGGGGAAAAAAACCCAAACACAGGAGGCTATTTTTGCTGTCCAGACAAGAAATAATAAAATGCAAAATACAGCAATATATCTACATGGAATACAGCTTTAAATATGGAACACCTGTGGATGGAGTAACTTTCTGGAAATATCTTGTGCTCACCATCAGTTACAGAGAGAACTTGGGCTCTGAGTTTTAGTTACCTAAATTTATCAGTATAGATGGTACAACTGCAGCCTTGCTCAACATGCTATTTCATTGGTAATTAAAACGTTTTTATTACCAGTGAAGTATTATATTGCTTTATAGACTGCACAATATATTTATCAAACTAAATTATTGACAAATTAACTACAAGATGATTAATTTGCTTTTAAAACTAGACATGTAATTTCATGTATATGTCATCATGATTATGCAAGCTCTCTAATTGTGTAGATGATCTGACTGTAGGGAAGATGGTTTATCTCTGTTAGGGAGAGGTGTTCGGCAGAAACTCAACAAAAAATTAAAAATCAGGAATACCCAAAGTTAGTTTCATAAATCCCTCCACTATTACCATTCTTGTACCATAATCTCAGCTTAATGTGGTCATTTCAGATTCTATAGATATTTACAGCAAATCAAGGCCACAGAAATGATGAGCAGGAAGATTGCCATTTTATACTCCAGCATATTTTCTAGTACCATAATCCAACAAAGAAATTAAAGCAAAACACAGAGTACATTAGAATGGAACCAAGGTGTGTCTTTAAGATGATGAGAATATAGATTTCAGAAGATCATCATGTAAACTTTTCTGGTAGTCCTATCAGTGGCTGCACAAATTTTTAATATATCTGAAAAAAAAGACAATGAGGGTAATAGTAAAGTACTCCTGCACAGCCATCTGCACCTTCAGCATCATTCTTCTGAGATATATTTACAGCAAGAACCAAGTGCCTAATTTGAGGATTTGCAGCGAGCTTTCTAAATTATATCTATATACGATTTATTTGTTCATTTGTAAAAACTGAAATCCATGCACCTTTAAGGAAAGTGAGAAACGAAAGTAAGTGAAAATAGGCTTAAAAGACAACTGACCTTTTTCCACTTCATTCAGATTAGCAGCTTGCAGTGACAAAGACAGAAGAGACAAGAGACTTTTTACATTGTAATACAACAGCACATTAAGCTAATGCACAACTATAGCAGCAGAGAGGTTGATATAGCAAAATGAAGCAAGCTTCAGAGTCTCACCTACAGCAGAGCAAAACAAACAGAAAAAGTAAGAAGAACATGCCACTGGTGGCATAGGAAAGGTTTTACTTCTGGATCATTTAGATCTGTGATCTAATGACTGATGATGATGAGCAAGAGAAATGACCGTCTGTAATCTATAGAATGTACATAAAATGACCTGAAGTTTGCTACACTGAGGTTAAAATAAAGGAGATGATAATGTTAAGAGAATAGCAAGGTTAAAGAGTGCAGGACATAGTGAGGTATTTTATATGTTTTACTTCTCAATGTTTCATCAGACACTTTAGTGTCTGCTGCTTCCGTTTGATTACTGTTGTTTCAGAGTTACAGTCTGTGATCTTAAGAAAGCTCGTAGTATAGTGCAAATACCAGTCTTTATCTTCCCACCTGTAGCTGTGGAGGTAAGTGTAAAACTTAACCGAGGCAGAGAAAAATGGATTCCTGATTCCTAAGCAACAAAATAAGAACCTTCTTTTAATTGTTTGCTTTGAAATAAACACTGTACACTTGAGAAGGGTCAATTTTCAAGGGAGTGCTAAAAAAGTAAAAAAATAACTGGTTTTGCACTGCAACATTCTTTACAACATTTTTCACAGTTTATGTATGTATTTTCAGAATTAATTTCAGATCCTGATGAGCCCTCCACATGAAAAAAAAACTTTAAAGAAGAATGATTTATATTCTGCATCAGCAGGTTTCAGATGCCTTGTTCCTTATGCTGTGCTACTGAAATATAAAGCATATTTTCAGATAACCATTCAACCCATAAAAGCATTCTGGGCTGGTGCACTTCCACATTCAGCACATACATGCTGTGACATCTTGAACACAGACAATTTAAAGTACTGCCAACAAAATCCAAAGAGAACTGGACAAGCCTGCAGTGGTACTTTCCTTGGAAGTCTGCCATCCCAGCCTCCAGCAACTTACAGATCAGGGACTTCCTGTGCTAGAGATAAGTACCTTCGAAATTAAATATATTTTACCTATTGAATGTATAGCCTGTTTTCCTGATTGTTAACCTGTTTTTGCCCAGCTAGTACACGAGTTCATTTAGTGAAAAATACCTTACATAAAAAACCACACCAGTAATATGAATATCTGATTTTAACCTATTGTAACAGATACCAAAATCCACTGTATCCATACTGGACAGGGTTTCTGTTACTTATCTTTCAAATCAGGCTTTAGGCCAGAAAAAAAAAAAATCCTATAAATAATTTGTACCACATTCATACTTGAGGCATCTGTAAGATTACTTTATATTCTGAACACCATCACTGCCAGATCCTGATGTGTCCAGACTACTGTTGGTCTAATTCTTAACACTGAAGGTTATTCAATTATTATGCAAGATCAAGGACAATGGATGTTAAGGCCCCACGACTAGCTCAATGGTTTATATTTTCTCTCTACAGTTAATCTCAAATGCAACTTAGGATCTCACATATTTTGCCCTACTCTCAGGTGCTTTGTAAAATAGATAATGTATTGTAGAATTCTTTACTATATCCTGTGGAATGAAAAACCTGAACTTCTGCTACAATTTTTGCCCAGCTGTCAAATGAGTTGAGGCTCTGGTGTGGTGTGTTTGAAAAATACATGCGTCTGATTTTTGATAAGGTGTTGACAAAAATCTTGATGAGGTAGTGTAAATTCTCAACACCTTTTTTAAAAAAAACAGAACAGCTAAACTTCCTAATTGTTTTGATTTATTGTAGAGCTGGTGAGAAGATTCTCACCTACTCACATGACCTACTGACTTTGGTAGCAATTATAAGTAGGCATTGCATCGGTAAAAGCAAATATCTTTTTCTGAAAGAATTACAGTTAGCAAACCAAAACACTTGCTATGTAAATTCAGAGTATTTTCCCTTCAGAATTATGCATGGTTATGAATCAAATTAAAAAATACACATTCTTCTATTTTGACTGAATAAGCACGACTGCAATAGAATCATCAAACATTTTACTAATGTTTATGGTCTAGTTTTTGCTCTAACAAATAGATGTATTGAGAAATGCTACAATTGCTGTTTCAATTTTAAATGTAAAACGCAATTTACATTACTACAGAAATGCAACAGGTGTTGTACTTAATCAAAGTTTTAGGCTAGCACATGTAAACAAGCCTTTATAGCCAGTCCATGAATATTTAATACAAAGGAGTCCTTCCTATGGTGTACTGTGAATACAGCAAGGTACTGACTTCAGAGCTAGGTGCATCCAGAGCAATGTTGAAAATGAAGAACTGAATGTCACAGCAAAAACCACCTGCAAAGCTGTAGAGAAGGAATGCATGTGCAAATCAATTGTCCACCATCTACTAGAAATATTGAACCTCTTGGCATGAACCCACTGAACATGAATACTGGGCTGATGTGACTTTGGTTCGCCTTCTTCCAGCCTACACGTAGAATATCTGATGCCATTTTTAAAAGAAATAGCACCTGGTCCCAGGGGAGATGAAGTTTGACTCGCATATAGCTGGAATACAGGTAGAGAAGAAATAGCAAACACCCGTCTCTACTTATTGATGCTGCTACCTATTACTTGATTCTAAGGCTTGAATTGTCAATTGCTTTTAGGTATTAAGGTATCAATTACTGGCAACAACATTTTGTCTAAGCAGATTATGTATGTTCTTCCAGATATGGACCATCCACTTATTAAATACCTTATTCTGGCTACTTATACTTTTAACCTGTGTTGCTGTAAGTATTATAGCTTATGCTACAAGGGGAAATTTCTACCAAACATTTACCCACCCTGAGTACTAAATGAATACATAGATTATGAAGCTGTTTGTTTTTTTTTTTAATCTGTATTCCATCATCTTCAATCACTGTGGGTTTCCAAGATTTAAATACTGACTTTAAATTTGAGTACCCTAAAACATTTGATCGGCCCAATAAGTTGTAGAACTAATGATGGAAATACATTTCATTAAAATAAAGTTAGCTATGTTTTCAATGAATCAAATTAATTCAGGAGTTCATCTCTGCTGCCAGTTCTCCAATGCTCAAATTTAGTGATCCTGAGGACAATGACAAACTCATCAGAGGCAACAGGATTGATTAAAGATATAGGATGACTGAGTACAGTTAATTCCCAAGTTATGGTGGATTTTACATTTCTTTTTTATGAATCTCAAACCACGTTTCTGTGAATTTCAGCTCTGTGTTCTAGTGCTCAACTAACTGACAGAAAATGGATCCATATAGTTAGAAAAACTAGAACAGATCAATGTAAACAATAAATCCTACTTCTTGTTCTCCAGGGTGGCTTTTCTAACTACCCTCCATTACCACAGAGATGATGACAGCAAGCAAGAGACCCTCTGTCTCAGAGAGGTGAATGCTTTGACCTGGCTACCAAATGATAGAAACAAATAATTAGACACTCTCTAATGATACTTTTCGTTTTCTGTGCTAGAAAGAAAGCATCACACTCTGTCTTAACATTTTTAACAGAAGGCAGGACACCAGATTCAGTTCCCTAATCGCACAGACAGATCCTTTTCTGCCCTGTTAGTAACATGAGCTATACAGGATAACAGCAGAATGTTTTTGAGATGGTTATAGCTACAGAGGTTCTTCCTTGGGGTGTCTGGGTTAGGTTAATAGCAGCAAGGGTCACATTTTGAATGATCTTTTAAATATCAAAAAACTGTAACTCAAAGGAATTAATGAGTGGGGCTTAAGTCTGCTTTTGACTACAAACCATATAGGAGAGGAATATGAGTGACACCTGGCTTCAGATCAATTGTAGAGCAACTACTAATTCACCTGCACACTGAAAAATATTACTGTTCTGCTAGGAATTCTGAAATTATCTACACTTTCTCTTATACTCCTACCTGTATATTCAGGTGGACAAAGGCAAGTATAGTTATTAATTCCATCCACGCAAGTAGAATTATTCTCACAGTCATTGTCTTCACAGTCATCAACATTCACTTCACAGTTTTCACCTTCAAATCCATCTGCACATGTGCACCTGTAATACAGAGAACCAAAGTAACCACATGGACATTTTTGCTAGGGGGACCAGACAAGAAGTTCTGTAATTAACAGGTACCAATAATTCATGATCACTACCCCATAAATGAACATGGTTGATGTAATATAAACCATCATATAATAAACATTTATTTTTTGTATTTTAAATTACAAAAAAGGCTTCTAACTTCGTGCCATAATCTTTCGTTTAAGGAGTTTCTTACATTAAATCACTGAACATTCCTTTTGAATAGCATCCTACCTTTATATTATAAGATTGGATTATATTTCCTGTGGAAGGCGATGCTTTTCTTATTAAACAAAACAGTTAAACACATGGAAAAGACTGTGGAATCTGGGATTAATATGAAATAGTAGCATTTTACTATCATTCAGTTAAATGCACCAATATAAATCTCTGTTTAACATTCCGTGCACAATATATATCTTAATATACAAACCAAAAAAATTAAAAACTCTTCAAAGCAGTAATTTTTTTGCTTTTACATGTTTATACAAAGCAAATACACAAGGTAGATTGTAAATGTAAAAGATAACTCAAACATGACTGCACATACATTTTCATGTAACATGCTCTATCTGTAATTTCTGCAGCTTTGATTATGATTGCTTTGATCTTCCAAATATGTAGTGCTTAAACAAAGAAATGAAAAAGGTCAAATTCTGAGACATGACTACGTCACTTCAAATTATAGAGGCATTACATTAAGATGTATATGCTTAATTTTTAATAGAAAACTACTTAATCGTTGGGCAGAATTTGGATTAAAAAATAAGAATAATGCCATAATGAATTGCAAGATAATGAATCGTATCTTTTTGAAGTGTCATTTCTAACAAGATTGAGGTGTAGATTATTAAATGACTAATAATTTCACATAGAATCCTGAAGAACTTTATTTCATAATTCATGAAGTACATCTGGAGTAATTGTACTGTGTGATTAAATAACTCAAGATTAAAAATGCTCACAGCATGTTTATCTGCTGGCATAGTGAGTTTCAAATGAATCATTAATTTTCTGTTTCACTGGGATTTACATTTTATCATTTACATGCTGTCTGTTGAAGTAATACACACAACAACAGATGAATTGTGAGATTTTTTTCAGCAGGGATCTCGCTAGCTATTAATTAGCTAATTGAGTCAGTACTATGTTGTCTTGACCTGATACGCCTCAACTAATCACAATCATTTGTTATCATTCTTAAGGGTTTCAAAGCTTTAGAAGCTTTCCAGGGACACGTTCTGAAAACTTCAGAAGCACTAATAATCTGCCTTTGTGGTGTACTTACCGAGCACAGAGAACCTAAAGATTAACACCAAATAGTTCAGCATGTAAAACTCAGTAGTTTTCCATCCTGCTATTACAATTAAAAACAACCTACCAGAAGCCATCTTTTTCTCCTTCTTTCAAATTACAAGTTCCACCATGGTGGCAAGGGTTGCTAATGCAAGCATGGATGGGAATGTCACAGTCTTGACCCTATGCGGGGAACAACAATTTCAATTTAAGAAGAAAATAGAGACACTGGTGGAACAGAGCCAAGTAAAAGTTGTTAAGGAGAAGTTTAAGTTGCAGTAAAGTTTTTCCTCTTCAGTCAGTACCTACCTTGAAACCATATGGGCAAGTACATCTATAGAAGTCAACTGGATCATTGTTGCAGGTCCCATCGTTTTTACACGGATTCGATAAACAGGGGTTACATTTAGCAAGAATATTAACATCCATGGGCCCTTAAAAATACAAATTCCATGGTCAGAAACAAACAGCTCTTAATTTACATTTGACAGGAAACACCTGCCACACCACTTTAAAATTTAAAATTAAATTTATATTTTAGACTTTGTGGTGTTTCCTTATGAATGAAATATTGAACTGTCCTGAGTTCTTTTGACATGATTAAATAAATTTGGGCTTGGATTTTTGGTTTAATTATCACTCTTCCAAAAGGAAAAGAGGCCGACCCCACAGCGATTCCGGTATCCCCATTCCTGAAATCTGACCAACAATAATTCCTTTCTCTTTGTACTGACAAAATAAAGAATAGAATTTCAGCTTTTGTGTCTTCAGGGGGTAAAAACTGGCTATGAGAAAAGGGCTATCACAGTCTGCAATCTTGCCCCTGATGGTGTTACTGAGAATACCGAGAATTTTTAATGTGTTTGTGTTTTAATTTTTATCTTATCTGCAGGATCAGAGAGATGGCTAAATGAACTGATAAAATTACCAGTAAATTGGCTGAACATCTGTGAACTGTAAAGAAAGCTGCATTGTCCAAGCAATCTCACCATAAACAGCTCTATATTCTACCTTTCTCTTACAGAGTCAGCCACATTTCTGTGCGTTATTGCATTAGCTGAGCCCCAAAAATGTGAATGGTACCATGAATCTATGTGCAAACGAGGGCTGCAACCTATGCCTGCAGTCTCATTTCTGATATTAATGAATATAATGACATAAATAAATATTGACAAAACCTTAAGTTACAAAAGCCAGACGTTGAATTTTGGCCTATATTTTTTTAGATGTTTGCTTTTGTTGTTGCTGTTTTTTTACAGCAACAGCCTTTAACCCAGCCTTTTTATTTCACATTTTCTAGTTAGGAAACATGTTTTTTAATTTTTTTTTTGTGATTTCTTAAAGTTCAGAAATCACCTGTGCATAAATAAGGGTTCATTTTCATACACTTTGCAATAGATAAAAGTTTGATTACTGCAAGAGAAAACAGGGGTGGCTTGGCCCAATGCCTATTAAAAGAATGAACATATATTCTCTATTATTTCCAGCTTTATTGCCTGATGATATTACTGACTGCAGCTTGATTTCACATTTCACCTTTTAGTTACCCACAGGTGATTTGTACATTTTCAGGAACAACCAGTGATTTCTTCAAACTAGACACAAGCCTTGAATTCCTAATGGAATGGCTTGATTGCTCCGTAATAGGTTTTACTCAAAATGATCCAGATTGCAAAGTTTTCCAAGCTAACAGGGCACTTCTACTGAGATAGAGGACTTTGGGGTATTTTAAACTTTGATTTCTTAGCTTTGTTTATTTTTCTTTGCAAAATTAATCTCAGGTAAATCGTAAAGGAGCTGGCATGGAAGGAAACCATGGGATTATCAGATACAGTAGGAGGTGTTAGACAAGGAGAGGCTGACTTTTTTTTTAAAAATTCAAATCTGTAGTTGCTGGTACCCTTCTGTGTCACAGCTTGCAAGCAAATCCAAAGAGATGAACACAGTAAGCTGTGAAAAGATGCTTATTGCCAAAGCCACAATCTGTACAGATCATTGAGTAAAGAGTCTCTTGTCTTCCTTACTATATTCTGAAATAGAAATCTATACCTGCTTAAAGGCTCTGTGAGACTGGCAAACAGCACAGGCAGAAGAGTTGAAACAAACACCGCAATAGTAACATCTAGAAAGTCCTGACTGTTTTCTCTAGACTATTGCTGATTATTGTTACAATACCTTAATAGATTCTGTCAAAAAATAAGGTGCAAGAGGTACATATTTAAAAAAAATTCTAACAGCGTTGTAGCATGGAAGTCTATGCTCCCTTGATTCAACTGTTTATCCTGAATATCATATCCTCTCTTCTAATTCTCATGCAACAAAATGCTAATTATTTGGCATGAATTGAAAAACATTCAATAACTAAAGATTATTTTCCCAAATGGATTAGCAATATAAACTTCACTTTCAAAACAGAATCAGAAAACGTTAACCTGTCTCAACAAGACAGTAAACAACACTGTATCTTATTTAGTGTTGTGTTTCTTTCAAACTGTCATATATGTAGCATCCAATAAAAAAAAATAACATTTTGTTTATCATTCTTCAGTTGTAAGAAAAAATGAAAATGTTTCAGGTATTTTTACTGAAGATGGAAAGGCAGTTCTGGAACTTATTTTCATTTCCACTGTACCATTCCCTTCCTCTTTCTGCTTGCATGTATTATAAAACTTGTGTATAAAAAATAATTAGGTTGCAACCTATTGTTTAGTTTTTTGTATTGTAGACATGTATATTCTTGAACAAGCCCTAACTGGAAGAAATCCTTAAATAAAAGATAATCAATATTCTTTTATAAACAGTAAAAAAACTAACCATATTTTATTGATATAGACACAGCCCTGTAGCTATCTATCTTTTTTGAAGAAAACATGAAATAAACCCTCTCAAAACTGGCTTATAGAGAAACCTGTTGCAAGAAAAACTTTGAGGCCTGGCATTTTATGACTCCTGTTATCTGGTGCATATGGCCTCAAAATCAGTATCAACACTGATTCACTTATGCTAAAGCTGCTAATAAAATCACTGACTTCAGTACAATGCAGTGGAAATGATCATTTAAGTCAGGTAATTTTCAGACCTCAAAACCAGGCTTTTAAAATAACAAAACTGTTCATACAATATGTTAAATGCTGTATCATGAAGAGTCAGCTGTAAATTCACCAAAGGGGAAAACAAACGGTGTACATGCGTGTCGGAGGAAAGAAGACTGCTTGAGGTACACAGAAGGAAGGTCAGAAGGTCCGTTCTTAATAGGATCACCCATTCCAGACTGATTTATAACCTTACCTGGTATCAGAAAACCACAAGGCCCTGGAATCTCTAGAAGCAGGGCATGGATAGTAAAGGAGTAAAAGTAAAAGATTGAGAATCTGTTAGAGGCCACATAAAAAAAAGAAAGAAACACCTATAAATGGAGAAAAAACAACTGAAAGAAGAAAACACTAAGGGATGGCTCCTGGAGTAAAAAGAATTCGTAAAATTAGGGTAAGGTACAGTGAACTTTAAAACTGAGGTGAGATTTCCTTTTAAAAATGCTCATTTTCTTTGTGAAGTATTCATTATGTAAGTCAAATCCAAGCACTCATTTCACTTTCAATTGAATCCAGAGATACTGATAAGAGGAAATTACACACTATTCTTTTCCTATAAATGCATAAATAATAGTAAACCATTAACAGATATATCTGAAAACAGTTCTCTCACTCATAGCCTAAAATTTTGGTTCTAAAAGGAACATAGCATCTTCCTAAATTCTGTTCAGCAGTTCATTTTTAAGCAAAAGATAAAATTACTTATCTTTGAGTAACAGACACATAAAGTCTTACAGGGCCATCATGTCATTCAAAAGTTGCTTATTTGCAATCTGTAATTATGAGCATCTTCATAGGATAGTGGCAGGAAAATTATTTTCTCTCAAAGGTATCCAATAATACCAGAACTCCGCTCTTGGAAGTGAAAAAATATGGTTCTTACCCTGCATAATAATATAAAGGATATTTTCTCATGGGCAAGAGGGAGTAGGTTATATTTTCTGGATTGTTTGTCAGAAACATAACAATGATCTTAGAGAGGGGTGATATAGTGACAGAGCTGGAAAATAACCAAACAAGCCCTTCATGTCCTTGCAAATATTCTTTCACTTAGATCTCTGCAACCACGTGTAATAAGAGAATATCTGCAAATATGTTCAGTGCTTGTAGAGAAAATTTTCAGATTGTCAGGAAATTTCCTGTTTTAAATCAGATAAAGGGACTTGACCCTAGAGATGTGCTGTGGAAAAACTGCAAGAAGGATTTGGAGGGAGAAACAACTCCTTGAAATCACACGTAACAAAATGAATTCCAATGTTTTGGGGTTTTTTTTTTTAAGAAAATGGTTTTCAGACAGAAAGCCTGAGGAGGGAAGACTAAATAGAATGAGCTTGCAGTAAAGAACAAGTCTAGATGAGACAAACTCCAACAAAATCTCATATTTTTTTTTTAAAGGAAAAAATTACAAAGGGATTAAAAGCTCACCTTTGAAGATAAATTAACAGATGAATAAACATAGACTGTGAGAATAAGTTATTTCTATTAGACTTAAGTCCATATTTATCTGATGCTTCAGAAATAACTCTAAGTTAAGTAAAGGCTTCCAAGTAGAAGCACACATAAATGTCATTGGGTTTTTTTTTTTGGGCCAGTTCAGGATTTTCAGTCTTTCTAAATTAGGACTGTGAAAAATGAAACTGCAGCAGGAGTGTTCCATGTTTTCAAAATATTTTAGAAGGAAGAAATAGATGGAATACAGTAAACAAAACCAAATTCTCTCTCACATAATAGTAAAAAATGTACTTTTCTCACCAAAAATAGTAAGGTTCAGAAAAAGAATCTAGGAATTAAAGGACAATAATATGAGTGGTGATAAAAATGCCAGCAACATCAGCATCAACATGGAGATAAATACTCTTGATTCACACCCTGAGAACCGTCCCCATATAACATCATTTTAGAACGAGACCTCAACAGAGGTAATCACATCCCTCTATCTACTACTTTTTTTAATGCTTTCTTCTGAAACATTAGAGAAAGCATTCTGGACATATTGATCCAATTATGTACCACTAAGTGCAGAGTGCAAGGATTATGGATGTATTTACAGCTTTTACTGTAAACAGTCTGAAGGAAAAGGACAGTCTTTGGCTAAGGGAATTGTAGATGTTTGTAGATGACTGAGACAGTATCAAGTACCTATGTGCAACCATGTATTGAGGAATACTGTACTGCAAGTCCAAAGACTCCTTTTCTCCATCTACTGTTTGAAGTGTTTAAAATAAATACAGATTCTGAACACAACCAGTAGCTTTGTCCTTTAGTATAAGGAGGAACGATGACCAGGCTGAGTGAAAATGCTATAATAAACTCTTATTTCACAGATCAACTATTCATAAAAATCCAAAACTGACACTTCAAACAGAAAAAAACAACAGTACCTTGGCAAGCAAATTTTTTAGAAGGAGTTGTGAGAAGAAGTTTATCTGCCATTTCTCCAGGACCAGCACAACGTGCAATACCAGGTTCTTTGTATTCTGATTTTACCCAGTCAGATAGCCACTGCATGTTACAATCACAATAAAGAGGATTTGCTCCAATAGCCCTATGGAAAACAGACAAAAAGAAAGGGAATGAGGTTTTAAACGGGTTCTTTTAAAAGGAAAACCCAGAAAACAGGCTGGCAAAAAAACCCTTCACACCATAAACCTGCCTTCCTTCCACCAAACTGCTCTGTAAGAGCATGAAGTGTCTGGATTTGGGTTCTAAATCAAGAGGTGACAGTTTCAGCAGTAAACAAGCCCAGAAACCTAGCTATTACTAACTGCATTACGTGTGAACTTTGGAGAGCTAATACCAACCAGCTCTGTTTCACTGCTGGTATGTAATGACCAAGATCAGCTGCACCAGCAGAATGAAACTGATACTGGGAAATTAAGTTAGCAAGAATAAAGTATTTCTTCCGAAGCAGCCAAGGCAATACCACAGAGTTTCACCCATATTTTTCCTTTTCAGTTTATGGCTCCCAGGCTGGTACAAACATTCTAAATTTGATTTAATTATTTCCTCTTTGGAGCACTCCCACTGAACTCACAGCTACGTGCAGAATTCTGTAAGAGGTCTCTGCTGCGTAAGTAAATAGAACTACATTATCCTAGCTTTGTGGTAGTGCCTAAGAATTGCCCTGTTATGACAGCAAATCCATTTCTTAAAATAAGTCTGATTTTTTAAATTAAAAAACCAATTTAGCTAGAGATTTTCAAAATTAATTTCTGTAAAGGCTTTTAAAGTGTCTATTTTCTCTGATAGAAACTATAAACACTCTTCAAAGTCTGAGCAGAATGATATGTTGTGTAGTTACTTTGAAGAACAGCAGCATTGTGCTGCTTTATAAAGATGACCTCATATTCCGTTTAAGAAATACAATAATCATAGGACTTTCAACAGATAATCTTGACATGTGCACACTGTCAGTTGGCAGTATTGGAACATCCTCCTTCTCCAGATGCTTTAGTACTTTTTTTCAGGTTGTTGCACAACTTGGGATCAGTGGGTCTTCTAGGGATATGAGAAAATCTTTGGCAAGCAAAGGCAGTAAAACCCACCACTACTGAAACACTCTTTCCTGCCACAACGAGGAAGCCCTCTCTTAATTCTTGCTACATACTTCCAGAGGAACTCAAGAAATATATTTGTTCAATGATGCTTGAGTTGGATCAGTAGCAAAAATCACACCTAACAGGGACCTGATAGGGAGCCTCCCATGCAACCAGAAATACCTAGAATTTGTCCACTCCAAATTTGCAAGGCTGAATGTCAGCCTGAACTGAGGTAAGACAATTGCCGAGCTAAAATCATGTGTTAGCAAGGATAACTGGTAGCCGTTAAGAAAAAAGCAGCAGCAACAATAATCACTTCTATGTCAGTTTTACTGATATTTCATGCAGATAAGCTAGTTTAATAGTAACATCTGAATGAATGATAGATGACTTACAACTTAATCAATATCATCAAATTTCTAAGAAATTGTCAACTAAATATAAATGTCCAATACTAGAAGCAAAAAAATAAGTTTTTAACAACTGCAACTGTTCAGAAACATAAAAGCCAATTATATCCAAAGGCACTAGTTAATTTACTCCTCAACTGCAAGCAAAGATTTAATAACTATCCATTAACATAATGAGGTTTACACATAGGTAACTTACTCTAATCTAGGTTCCCACTGAAAATTATAAAAGGCAAAGTATTGCCTCAAATGATGTTCTCAAATCAGATGCAATGTATTTAATGTCAACATAACAGACATTGACACAGATTCATACAATAATTTAGGGCACTTTGGAGGCCATCTCCTTCTCACCTCCTGCACAAAGCAGGGGCTTCAAAGTCAGAGTAAGGTTGCTCAGGGATGTGTGCAGCTGAGCTCCAAAAATCTCCAGGGATTGAGATTCTTCTCCTTCTTTGGGCAACCTATTCCAAAAGCTGAACCACCCTCATAGTGAAGAACTTTTCTTGTCCCTTGGTCAAGGAGACTGAGAGGAAATCTCAGAGCTGTTTGCTGCCTTCTCCCAAGGGAGGGAGGGGAAACAGGGGCTGAGCTCTGCTCTCTGGTGACCTGTGACAGGACCTGAGGGAATGGCAGGAAGATGTGCCAGGGCAGGGTTAGATTGGATATCAGGAAGAGGTTCTTCCCCCAGCGGATGGTGGAGCACTGGAACAGCTCCGCAGGGAAGCAGTCCCGGCACCCACTCTGCCAGCATTCCAGAAGCATTTGGACACTGCCCTCAGCCACACGGGTGAGTGTTGGGAGTGTCCTGCGCAGGGACAGGAGTTGGACTCCATGATCCTTTCGGGTCCCTTCCAGCTCGGGTGATTCTTTGATTCTGTCATTCTATGATTACATCCAGTCAGACTTCCCTTGTTGCAGCTTCTGACTGCTCTTACTGTTTCCTGTGCTCCTCTGAGAAAAATCCATCTCTATCATTTCTGTAATCTCCTTAGAGGCTTGAAGTCAATTAAGTCCCTCCTTGGCATATCCTTCTCCAGGCTAAATAGGTCAAAGTTCCGTTAGCCTTTCCTCAACTCTTATGTTCCAGCCACCTCCCCCTCCTTGCTTGCCCCTATCCTGGTTTTGCTCTGATTTATACACATCTGCTTTGTACTGGAGAACCTGGACAACATTCCAGATGTGACCTTACAAGGGCCACTATCCTCAGCTATCTGGCTGGTTGCTTTCTAACCCAGCCCCGAGCATCTTTAGCCTTCATTGCCATAAGGGCACATGGCAGACCTTCAATTTGCTGCTCACCAGGAGGCTGGGGTTTTTCTGCTGAGCTGCAAGTTCTCTGGCCGGTCCCCGCCTGCACTGACGCACGAGTTTGTGCCAGAGCAGGCCTTTGCTTTTTGTCTTTGTTCTACTGTAGGAAATTTTGTAATCGTAATGTAAAAAATACACAGTTGATATCTAAATACTCACAGGTGTGATAATGATGAAAGATCATTAAAAGCTCCTTCAGGAACAACAGAAATATCATTTCCATGTAAAGACCTTAATAAAGAAAATAAAAAAATCATATATATGTATAAAAATCAGCAGGTTAGGTCTGCAAATCTTTTATTTGGTAAAGAGTTTTCAGCTTCTCACATTTTCTTTTCCTTCCAGTTCCTCAGTGTTTCCAGCTGTCATTTTTTTTTTAAGCTCTAACTGGCAGCCTACTCATCAATTCATTTTTTTACCCTGAATTTTTTTTAAGAAATATTAATAAGATGATTTTTTTCTTTAAAATTGAAAGAATAAAGTATAGTAAATGTAGGCATGCTTCTGCAAAGTGCTGATTGGAATCAGGGACAGCAGAAGAGTTACTACTTCTTACTTTGTTAGCAATTCTCTGAAATTCTCATTGATTATATTCATATGGGCTTTTTTAATCTTTCATGGATTCATGGAAAATACCGGCATTGACTGTTCCTTAATGTAAGTATTAAGGTTGTTGCCATGTTAAGTATCACTACTGGGACTACTGTTATCTATCCTGTAGCAAACCTGAACAAAAATATCTCTCCTTTTCTATAAATTCATTCAATTACATATACATCTAACACAAAGAATTATGGTTCTTGAAATCATCCATATTTATATACAATATCTGAAGTTATGTGAGCACATTAAATAATGCCACGGTTGGGACATTTAACTCAAATAAGCTACAAAGTGGTTACAAACTACCCAAATGGAGGCAAAAAAATACATGTTGCAGAGAGAATTTTTGCAGTTTTGTGGTTGTATTTTTTGTTAATGACAATCTGAAGCTGTAAACTACATTGAACTATTCTTTATTTTCCTTTGTCCCATTTTGTGCCCTTTCAACCACGTTTTTCCAAGTGCTACAATGGGAAATTTTCTTGGAACCAAATAGTACTTGTATTGGTTTACAATAGTTAATCAAGATACAATGGTTTTGGAAACACTGCCACATTAAATGAAACAACAAAGAAGGAAATTTATTATTAGCATAAAAATATATTATGAGAATAGAAAAATTCAAAATTTGACTGCAAATTCCTCTCATATACACTATAGAAATTATGCACATAGCATTTTTTTAGACTTTAATTGTTCTAACAAGGAAGAACACAACACAAAAAAGTACAGGCCAGATTACAAAGCAGGAGAGAAAAAGGTGTATGTCTGCATACACAATGACGTCCAGGGTCATAACCCTTGTGCAGCATTTTGAAAGTCAATGAATGAAGCCACTTAGATTTTTAAGGCTACATAATTATAACTTCTCAAACACCTGATTGGTTTTAAAATCTAGATACTTCCTACAGATTTGCTATCTTCTGTGCACAAATAAAAATTCAGAAAAAGAGCAATGGTTAAATAATAATACTTACAACAACCTAAGTGATTTCAACCCATCAAAAGTCCGTGCAGGGATACACCTCAGGCGGTTGTAACTAAGAATTCTGAAAGTATATAAAATACTGTCAGTAAATATCTCAGCCATTCAGTAAACAATGGAGAGGATGACCAAAATGGACTTTTGCACACAGTTAGGAAACGAGTTATTTTACAGCCTCCACAAAAAAGCACAAGCTTTACTCAATTATCATTTTTTTCCAAGAAACCCCCCCCATAATGCTTTCAGAGTCACTGTTACATGTTTAAACTTACAAGGTGAGCAGCTGAGTCATGTTGCTGAAGCTCTGATTAGAAAGAGTGCTGATTCTGTTGTTACTTAAATCTCTATAAAAAATAAATTCAGAAATTCAGTCCTTAAAAAGATGGCCCCAGTCCTGAAACACTTTAAGTTAAACTGACAAACGCATTATTTTTATTAGTAGAAGCAGTATCACCATGGGTATCAATATTTAAAGCAGCACGTGCCACATATAAGCTCAGCAAGTGCTTAGCTTCATCAATGAAAAGCATTTTCATTTCAACAAAGATGACAAAGCATCACAATGCATTCTTATAAAACAGCAATGTCCATCATGCTACTGAATTAATGCAATTCTGCATGGATCCAAAACCCATCAAGAGGAACCTGGATACATTCTACTTTTTTTTTTCTTCTAATTAAACCCAGGTATAATGGAATTTATTGTTTTCGTTTGGTTTTCTTTTTTTCATTTTAGTAGAGAATGTTGCTCTAAAACTACTTACATAAGTGTTAAATGCTTATAGTTGGAAAGCTCTTTTGGAACAAGGGTAAACTGATTTCCATCCAAATAACTAAAATAGAAAAATAAATAAAACATAGAGCGTTATTGTTTTTCATTAAAACAGCAGCATATTCATCCCCTAATCATAGAATCCAACAGTAAAGATAACAAATGAAAATATAGTATTAGCATCTTATAAGAAACCTTGCTTATAAATTTTTTTAGAGACACGACCAAGGAACTGCAGCTTAAGATCCAAATGCCATTATATCAGATATTATGAATATTATAAAATAACAGTAATAACAACCAACCCTTATATAGTATTTTCTATTATTTCACAAAGACTTTACAAATTCAGTCTTTATCATCTCCATTTCACACACCCCCTATAGACAAAAAGTAAATCTGACTTCTGCAAGTCTCACTGGGTTGGATTTTGAGCTATCATAAATAGAAACAGACCCTGACATTGCAGATGTAATCCTTTACAGGAGAAACAGCAAGAGCTTGTCCCATCTCTAACAGCAAACTCATTTGTCATGCTTGCAGTTCAGGTCACCTTCCCTAATTCCATAACTGCTCATAATTCTCAACAACAACAGACTTGTTCATCGTTAGACTCGGGTGCAGAGCCATCAGACTGTATAGGCACCTGAGTCAC
The DNA here is from genome assembly GCA_033558185.1 of Dromococcyx pavoninus. Taxonomy (NCBI): domain Eukaryota; kingdom Metazoa; phylum Chordata; class Aves; order Cuculiformes; family Neomorphidae; genus Dromococcyx; species Dromococcyx pavoninus. The sequence continues at coordinate 2,482,340 of JAUMJL010000019.1, read as the reverse complement.
AAGAGAAGGAGGGTAACAAGCCTTGCTTAAAAAGCTTCCAGTGTGCAGCCAATCATCACACACAAGCCAAGGGGCTCTTCGTGTAACCAGGAAAAGTAGTTTAGAGATGATAAGAATGGAGCAGACAGTGGCAGGAAGATTAAAGGTCTATAGTTTCTCAACTGGGACAAATGACTCGCGGTATTAGGGTGGTATTACTCGTGTCTCCTGGAACCCAAGTGAAAACTGTACCCTCATCATCCCTCTACAAAGAAGACATTTTAGTCATCCAAGTGCTTGGAACACAAGCGAGTTAAGAACAGCCCCTGATAGAAATATTCTTACATTAATTTTGAGCTTAATGTCTTTAAGTATGCTACAGCACCTTTGGAAGCTCTTGTCTTGACTAAATGAATGGGCCGAAAAACAGTTAAACTTAATGAAAGAACTATCTACATCTAATAAAAAAGTTCTTCTCTTCCTTCCTTCATTTCTTCCTTCCTTTATTTCTTCCTTTCTTTCTTCCTTCCTTTCTTCCTTCCTTCCTTCCTTTCTTTCTTCCTTCCTTCCTGATATCCAGTTTAAACCTCCCCTTAGATCATGCCTTCCTAGGGCTCCTTGCCAAATCCAAAATATGTGTCTCTACAAGTTTTATGCATTACATAAATAGTGGTGAATGGAGCATAGACTCATATCCTTAATTAATAATAAAGAAACCAGCACCATTTAAGCTTTTTGAAGGAGTAAGCATTCTGTGAAAATTCTTTTATCAACAGATAAATTAGAATATATTGCTTTAACTTCATTAGAACTGAAGTACTACAAGCATCCACTTGGCTGATAAAAATTCCTCCTTTTTCAAATGAAGTAACTATTAAGATATTTCATAAAAGGCATGAAGAGTGTATCTTGGAAGGCTTATGCATGCTAATGAACAAGAAGAATCAATCAGTAAGCAATTGCTAACAGGAACCACCTCCATTATCCTTTAGAAAAATACGCTAAATTGCATGCTTAGACAGTAATTAAAGCATACAAAATTGTACACAAATGAGTTTTCAGTCACAGTCAGGGTTCCAATTGCAATTCCAAAAGTATCTCCCTTTAGCTGCTTAATTTTATATTGTATTGATGCCCTTACATTGTCAAATTGTATTTATTATGCCAGACTATATTTAATTAAGTCATATTCTATTTGACAAAAAAAATCAACACCAAAACGTATTGGAGTAAGTTATAGGTTTATATAGCTGTGTGCTAATTTGAGTTCTTAATAAATTCTCTTCATTAATGACTAAAGTCTTTTTGATGCTATTAATCACTAAATTAGTGGTGGACTTTTCAGAATCTTCTCCATAATACTAAGTGAAACTGTTTAAGATACAAAATTATGATGACTTAAGATAAGCAATCTTGATGTTTTCTGAAAAAGCACTGCATTAATCAGTCACTATAAAGCATGAGTTTAATATTAAATTTAATATTAAATACTTGCCATAAATAACACAAACCCAACTTTTTTCTTGCCAATAATTTGCACCTATTTTTTCATTCTTGTGACCTGTCTGATCAAGATTCATAAACAACGAATAATCCAATTTTTAGGCTTATATTTTCCTCTTCATAACGCATAAAAATTGACTCATCTAATCCCAGCTTATTCAGATATTATCTTCAAACACTACAATAGGTATCAAGGCCTCTTTTATATCAACATTACTGTCCATCTACATATTCAAATCATAAATCTTTGTAAAATGCAACCTTAACTGTTTTTCTCATATGAAAATGCATCAACAGATTAATAAAATATCCCAGACTGAATAAATCTGCCTATATGAAAAGCTAAGTTTCTATGAAAACCAGACTTTTTGAAATATCACAAAACCATGGTTATTTTGAAAATATGCAAACACTTTACTAGATTTTTTCTTTTTGCCTTTTCATCTCATTGAACTCTTCATTCCCTCCTTAACAGTGACTGTAGATTAACCAAATTCCCTGTTGTACATAATTTAACCCATTGTAACATGATATTCATGTTCAATTTTACGATGGTTCAGTGTTGGGGATATGAATTGTGAGAGTGATTAAAATTTTTAATACATACATTTTAAAACCTTTTCAGCGACAGATAATTCCCAAGAGTGTTTTGAGACTTACAGAACAATGTCGTTTCAAAATTAACCTCACACTTCACAAGATACTATGCAAGTCTTTATATATATAAAGCAGTATATTAATACATTTCAATTGATCTACTGAGTCAAGTTCTTCAACTTCTTCACACCTCATTCTTGAACCTGACAATATAAATCTAACATTGATTTTTAAGAAAAGGTAAAAAAATGTGCCACTTACAGTTCTGTTACATCTTTTGGGATGCCTTTAGGCAAAGCTTTTAGGCCTTTATTGCTGCAGCGCACTACTGTGTCGAGACAAGTACATTCTGCAGGACAGCGGGACAGTGGAGAGCAGCTATTGTCATCATTTCCTGTTTATTAGAAAAACAGGTGTTAAGATTGTTATACAAATGTCACTTCAGAATTAGCAATAATATCCCACCTGGAATTTCTATAAGCAAACATGATATTTCTACATTATGATGTCTCTAGGTAGGGAAAAGTGAAATTAAATTAGCTTTATAAACAATTGCTTCAAGAATTTACATTTCAAGTGATGCTTTATTGAGTACAGTGCTGTTTTACTAGGCAAAAAAATGCAGTTATATGAAAGAAAGGATCATTAAAGAAAGAAGAAAAACTTATATACAATAGACATGTGCTTCTGGATCAACTGAAAATGGGTGGAAGATTGGTGGATGGGTGGATGTGGACAGGCTGATCAATGGGCTGAGACCAACGGGATGAGGTTCAACAAGGCCAAGTGCGGAGTCCTGCACTTGGGACACAACCCCAAGCAGCGTTACAGGCTTGGAGAAGAGTGGCTGGAGAGCTGCCTGGAGGACAGGGACCTGGAGGTGTTGGTTGACAATGGATGAACCTGAGCCAGCAGTGGCCCAGATGGCCAAGAGGGCCAATGTCATCTTGGCCTGTGTCAGACACAGTGTGGGGAGCAGGAGCAGGGCAGGGATTGTGCCCCTGCACTCAGCACTGGTGAGGCCACACCTCAAGTACTGGGGTCAGTTCTGGGCCTCTCACTACAAGGACATTGAGGGGGTGGAGCACATCCAGAGAAGGGAACGAGGCTGGGGAAGGGGCTGGAGAATGAGTCCTACGAGGAACAGCTGAAGGACCTGGGGTTGTTTAGCCTGGAGAAGAGGAGGCTGAGGGGAGACCTCATCACTGTCTGCAACTGTCTGGAAGGAGGTTGTGGTGAGGTGGGTGCTGGTCTCTTCTCCCAAGTGACAAATGATACGACAAAAAGAAATGGCCATAAGTTGCTCCAAGGGAGGTTTAGATTGGATATCAGGAAAAATTTCTTCAGTGAAAGGGCTGTCAGGCACTGGCACAGCTGCCCAGGGAGGTGGCTGAGTCACCATCCCTGGAGGTGTTTAAAAGATGAGTAGATGAGTTTCTTGGGAACATGGTTTAGTAACGGGACAGGTATGGTTGGACTTAATCATCTCAGAGGTCTTTTCCAACCTGATGATTCTACGGTTCTATTCTGATTTTTAAACTGACACAGAAACAGCGAATGAAGCACAGATGAAGTTATTTAAAGCACAACACTTTGGGATCTGTGGGAATTATGCAGCTATAAACATGAAAGCTGATATTATAAAAAGTTAAATATTTATTTTCTTACCATCATCACATGTAAAATCCTGAATTGCCACATCCTGGATGGGAATCTCTTTGAGGAAGTAGGGTTTTTGGCAGCGAGGGTTCCCCGTCACAATGCGTTTCTTCCTTAGCCAGTCTCCAAGCCACGCGAGATGGCAGTTGCAGTTGAAGGGATTGGCCAAGAGGTTTCTGAGAACCACAGGAATGTTTACTTCAAATGACACCATTTTTTCATTCCAAGTATTCTATTTCTATTTTCAAATAGCTAAGCTCAAATACAATTCTTCAAACAATACTATGTACAAACCATAGGTGAAAGCTGTAATTTAGGCTGTGTGTGGTGAATCCTGATATAACTCATTTAGAAATAATTTAAAACTGTCAAAGACCTGACTTGTCAAGTCAGTCTGTACTGATAATGCAATAATTTCATATAGAGATGAAGGCTGATTACTTGACATTATTAGCTTTAACTTGACAACAGCTATTCCATTAATTTGTCATCTCGAGATTTCCATCTTTTATTTGCTCCAGAGAATAAGTTTCCTACCTAAAGTGACAGCTAAGTTGATTACATGCCAGTTGTAAAAATGAATTTACTTCTAGAAGTCTCAGTACTTTTGGCTTCTCCTTACTTCAGCATAAACCTATTGACAACTCCATTATTTATAAACATGCCATCTTTAATATGCACAAATTAGTCACTTGGTGCAAAGTGTCATTTTTTATGTAAAAAGAGATTAAGTACTCTCCTGAATGATGCTACCTACAAAAATCATTTCTATAGAGCACTGAGTGGCAGCTTTGCTTACCATTTCCCTTTCCCTTAAATTATATCATATTAAAATAAAAAAAGGGATGCTTCTGTTAATAGAAAATGAAACTGAAGCTTCATTATAAAACATATATAAACATATAAAACTACTGGAGAGTGTCCAGAGAAGGCCATAAGGATGGGGAAGGCTCTGCAGGGGAAGGCGTGTGAGGAGCAGCTGAAGTCCCTTGGTCTGTTCAGCTGGAGAAGAGGAGACTGAGAGGGGATCTCAGAGCTGTTTGCTGCCTTCTCCCAAGGGAGGGAGGGGAAACAGGGGCTGAGCTCTGCTCTCTGGTGACCTGTGACAGGACTGGAGGGAATGGCAGGAAGATGTGCCAGGGCAGGGTTAGATTGGATATCAGGAAGAGGTTCTTCCCCCAGCGGGTGGTGGAGCACTGAAACAGTTCCCCAGGGAAGCAGTCCCGGCACCCACTCTGCCAGCATTCCAGAAGCATTTGGACACTGCCCTCAGTCACACGGGGTGAGTGTTGGGAGTGTCCTGTGCAGGGACAGGAGTTTAACTGGATGATTCTTGTGGGTCCTTTCTAGCTCAGGTGATTCTATGATTCTATGTATGAATTAACATCCTCAGTAGGCTGAGGAAATTTAAGATATTTGCATGGCACAGTGCAGAAAGACAGAGAACTTGGTGCCTCAATTGGTTGTGACTGTGAGATGTGTACCCAAAGTGTGGCCTTCTACTCTGGCTGAGATCAGCAGGCTTGTGTGAGGGGGCAAGCAGAGTGTCTTTCTTCCTACTCAAGGAGGGTGTTTTTCCTGCCTTCTCAGGCACTTCTAGAAACCAGTCTAACAGTGTATCAAAGGGACCAAAAAAACATACTCTTCATGTGTCCACGATGGTCCAGAAAATAAAGTTTCTCAAAAATCTCTCTATGAACTCTTTCTTTTTTCCCTTTAACTACCTCACACTATGCAATTAAACAGTAAACCATCAAGAGAAAAGTCCCCAAAACATTAGAGGTTTACAGTTGAGTAAGGTAAAGCGTGAACGTGACTTACAATGTAGAGAGCGAGTGCAGTGTGTCAAAGGAGCCCGGTGCCACGGTGGTGATCTGGTTGTCGTACAGCGAGAGCAGGCGCACTGAGCTCAGGCCCGTGAAGCTGTCATTTCCCACACAGCTCACGCGGTTGCTCCTCAGCATCCTGAGAAAGGAAGGATTAGCATTTCTTAGCTTAGCCTGAGCAGAGGCTGGGGCCGAAGTGGTGGCCCAAAGAAGGGCCCAGAGGTATGACTCTGAATGGACAGCTTCTGGTGGAGCAACTGGAAGTACAGAGCCCCCTGTGCCACCCATCACCTCGCAGAGCCTGTGGAGAGGACTGTGAAACAGAAAGGAGGATGGGTAGGTTTCACAAAAGGCAAAGGGTGTTTCCCCTTAAGCATTTGTGGGTTTATTCCTTTCAATATCAGAATTGGTAATTATGAATTTGTTAGTTGACAATAAATTAAATTGATTTTAATTCCCCAAATCAGAAATATACAGAAGCCTCCTCTTCCTGTTTCCAAGCCTAATGGCTCCAGAACTGCTATTTACATGGAGCAGGTTTGTACCAGCTGAACACCTCCTGAGGCCCCTTCCACCTGAATTTTCTTAGGATAAATTCTAAAAACCACTTCTACTACATTCTCAAGTATTTCAGTTCAATGAAAGCAGGCTACCCTGACTTCTCCCCAACACATCTCTAAGATTTAGAAAAGATTTCAGAATACTAAGCAATAAACACCTATTCTAAAATCTTTCATAGTTCTGTAAAACATACTAGCTTTGAACTTTGCTGTTCCCCTACCTGTCCATCAATAAATCAATACTTTCCCCTCATGCTTCTAACAATTTCAGCAGCTTTAAATGCAAAGTTAAAAATGACAGGCCTGATTTATTAAAAATACCTAAAGTCTACAGACAGCTGATACCCCAAAGACCACTTAATCTTGGCTCTGCTCTGCTGATCAGAAGGACAGGCTCTCTGAAGGTCAAGAAGCTGTGGGTTGTATAAACATCTTTTTTTTTGGGTGGAAAGAGCTAAACTGCCTTCGTGGGAAGAAATAAATGAGTACAAGCTATAGTGCTTTTACTCCTCCCTTCACTGTCGAAATGACACTAAAATTACTTAGGAAAGAGTAACTTCCCACATTTCAATATTGATCAGATTAATTTTTTTCTCTAGCAAAATACCCAGTAATGGTTGAGCTAAATCAAATCAGATTCCATAGGTAAAATGTGTAATTCCTGTGCAAAATTCTGTTACTTCAAAGCAGATGATTATTCCCGTTTCCGTTTCTGCAATTGGATGTTTATACATTCTCAACTGCTTCATCATTTCTGTAGTCAAGTAACCACAACAAAAAATTTCAGTGACATTATATCCATAATTAATAATTAATGAAATTATATAATGTATGATAACATTTTATAAAATAGGAACAAAACCAAAGATATGCTTGCATAATCCATAGCTAATCCTCCAAAATAATTTTTTTTAGGACAGGTAGAATATTACTTTAAAAAATACCTGGCAGAATGGAAGAATAAAACCACCCAAATAATTACACTTACAGTGTTTTGAGACTTTCTAGTCCTTTGAACATTTTGTGTCGAACAGTTTCCAAGCGGTTGCTAGTGAGCAACAGTTCATTCACTCCAGAGGCTCCATCAAATGCTCCTTCTTCGATATCAGTAATCTTGTTATTGCTCAGGTTTCTATTACACATTAAGAGAAACAATAGAAAAACATGCTTTCTTTTTTAAATACCTTACATTAACTTAAAAGCTGCAGACTGCATAGTTTTTAAGTGTTATTGCCTAAAAAGCAACAAATATATCATTCAACTCCAAAGCAATAAAACAAAATGTAATGCTTTGCTAACTAAAGAAGTAAAGATTTTTCAAGCAAATGCTGAAAGATGTTTTAAAATAATGGCAATTATGCAGTCCTTGTTGCTGCCACACAAGAACATATTTTCATAATTTTGAATCTTCTAACTGTATTTTTCATGTCTTCAGTCCTTATTAGATGTAATAAGAAAATGACACTGTGTACCAGTAAAACTAACCATTCTGATCTCATTATTTAATCTCAGTAGACTCAAATATAAGAAAAGAGTATAAACAGCAACATATGTAAATTAAATGTGTGAATGTAAACAGTAAATGAAATGTTAATAGTTTATGACATTAGTTAAAAAGGAAGGTTTCTAAGCAAGACAGTTCATTTATCTGCAATTCACATGCAAAACAGATGAAAATGTGGGAAAACGACCTAAAATACTGCCAAAATATTTGGTGTTTGAAGTTTTTACTTGAAATATGGGAATTATCAAATAGGTAGTGTCTGTAATATATACACAGAAGAATACATACTCAACAACACATTTTCTTAAAGATTTTTGCTCTTCTTTCCTCCTGTTGTTTTGTTTGTTTGAAACATTGATAAATATGACAGAAGTACATATTTACACACTAAACGGTGTTATAACACACTAGTGATTTTTAAAAATGTCTTAAAAATGCTCTGAGACAATGTAAAATAAAGTGAAGCTAAAAACCTTTTATTTGATAGAATTAATGGTGTTGGGAATTAAAAATACCATTATTTAATACAACTTCTAGAACAGCATTTTGATAGTTCAAATTGAAAAAGATGCTGTCTGTTAGAACAAAAATCCATACACATGCAAGAATGAACCGGTGTCATTATCTAAAACCCAGAAAATAAGGTTTTGTGGCTTAATCTTGAGTGCTGCCTACTCATCTCTAGCCCAGCTGTAATTTAACCTTGCCTGTGATGAAGGATACAATCATTCCTTTCATTTAGTTTCACAGGGGAGCTGTTTAGTCTCCTGTAACATGCTGCACAAAACTGCAAGAAAGAAACTCATATTTCTCATCTGAGCTAGCTTATCCACGCCAAGCCCTTAGTTTCCTAAAATCTTATATTTTTCTTGGTATAACACGAATACTACTTCACCCACTTCACAGGGATATTGTAAGGATTAATGTTGCATAGCTAATCAATGATGCAGTGCATACAGGTGCTTTATTACTGACGAACCATCAAATCAATTAAATATTCAGGCCCCAATTTTTCAATGTCAGCTGTGCAGAAAGACCTTTGCACCCATATGAACCTTCAGAAGACATAAGCTCCACAAAAATACAGAATTCATTTGTGTTAGTGTCTCTGTAACATCACTACCTCGCTGCTTTCCAGTCGTGCTTAACCAGTCACTGCACTGTTCTCTAAATTGAAAAATGTTGTAACACCTGATAACTATATCAGGAAGTAATAAAGCAGTACTATTAAAAATGTTAACTTTTCATTAACATTTAATCAATTCCTCCTTGATTTCAAAGCTCTTGGGAGTTTCAGCAGACAGTTACACTAAGACTGATTAATATTCTTCTTTTTCTTTCTTTCTTATTGAACACATCAACTTAAAAGCAGCAGACTAGGTCTAGATGACATGAAATACTTACTAAGCTACCTTTATAGCCTGAAAACATGTAATTATTAACAGTATGTTCCCTCTTCCTTGGTATATGTGTGCATGTGTCTGTGTGCATGTGTAAATATGCCACAACAAGAATTTTATTTATTTCAAAGGCAGTCTGTAGCTGTTGAAAGTTTTAATATCAGGTCCTTGAGGAATGGCGAAATCTGGATACATATTGTATAGCAACAGAACACTGCTGTGCCAGACATTCCTACATTCTTTTTTAAAGTATCTCAGCCCAGCCCATAGTGGCAAGATACACTCAAGTGAACAGGTCAAAACCCAAGAGTTTTGTTTTGTTTTATTTTAATCTTTGTCTACTAACTAAAAAAAATCAGTAATAAATATTAAGTAATACTATATTAAGTTATACTTTGTTTGGTCCTTAGCAATGTAGACTGATCTTTTATAAATGGAAGTAACTTTGTAACTACAAAGTAGGCATAATTTTCATTACTCTGAACTATTTTTACTTGCATTTTTCTTCACTTACTATTTATGTTTGTATTTAAACCTGAAAAGACCGAGTAGAGAGCCACTAAGTCTAACTAATTTATCTATCCTCAAATGTTTCTTTTACATAAGCGAAAGAAAAGCTTTCCATAGATTTATTTTTAGTAACAATTGCAACTCATATGATTATAAACTCCTCTTAAAACATGATTATAAACTCCTCTTAAAAGATGAACTGTGAACATAGATTCACATGGATAAGCTATCAAATATTTTTTTCTCAGTCATTTAATATTGACCCCTCATCTAACGACAGTTTAATGAAGCACAGAATCAAAGGCACGTCTTGAATGTGCTGAAAGAGGCAAAACTGCCTGGTTACGGAGTAGTACAGAAAGTTAGAAAAGATTACTAGAACCTTTTTTGAGCAGCTTACACTGAGAGTTCCCTGCTGTGGCTGCATAACAGCCCAGCTGGCTGGACACGGCGGAGAAGGTGTCGGAACCACACACCATGAGAAGCTGTTATTGGCAGTGCTGAGTCCCAGAGTGAAGAACTGCCAACTCTGATCTACCTCAGTGAGTCATTTAAAGCCATTCTTGATTTTTGATTAGAATATACTATATATATAGAGAGAGAGCTAACTTGCCATGTGAATAGACAAAGTCACTGAAGTTGCACTTACATTTTACGCAGCTGAGGAAGTTTCTTAAAGATTCCTGTAGCTTCCAGGACTGAAAATTCATTGTTATTTAGTCGCCTACAAGAAATAACATAATTTCAGAAAAAATATTCAGGCATTGGTACAGAACGTTCGACACTAAGTGAGCTTTTCAGCTGGATTTATCTGAATGGCTGCTATGCAACTGGTACCTGAAGAACAATTCCACAAATACTGAAATTTATAATTCTGATAATTCATGTGAATGAACGTTCTCATTAGTTAAACTTTGGCATACACGACATACAGAATCAAAACCAGATCACAAAATCTCATACAGCTAACACTGCAGGAATTATAAGATTATGTTTTTAATTTTTCTTTTAACGGAAGAAAACCAAAAATGTAACTAAGGAAGGATTCCATGGCAACTTATAAATAAAAACCTTTAGGAAGAACATATAAACCACTGAAGATTAGTTTACTGTTCTTTAAAGGATTTCAGGTGGACTCTGCCAGACATCTGGAGGTGCTCACAGAACATGATTTACAAGAATGAAATAATTTCTGTATGCTCAATGCTTATTTGTAATAGGGACTCAATGATCTGTATGGGTCCCTTCTAACTTGAGATACTCTATGACTGAAACACAGTGCATAGGTCTTCCCAAGAATCTAAACCCAATTCTCTGATCATGGTTTATCTTCAGATCGCTACACCTGACACACATATATTACATAAGGAAACATTAAATGCTGCTTTGTAACACTACAAGAAGCAAGGAAGAGTAGCTGGACGCTGATCTTTCCTGTCCAGGTATCAAGACTGTTCCAGCATACCGGCCGAACATGAGCCAGCAGTGGCCCAGGTGGCCAAGAGGGCCAATGACATCTTGGCCTGTGTCAGACACAGCATGGGCAGCAGGAGCAGGGCAGGGATTGTGCCCCTGCACTCAGCACTGGTGAGGCCACACCTCGAGTGCTGGGGTCAGTTCTGGGCCTCTCACTACAAGAAGGACCTTGAGGGGCTGGAGAGCATCCAGAGAAGGGAACGAGGGTGGGGAAGGGGCTGGAGAACAAGGCCTATGAGGAGTGGCTGAGGGACCTGGGGTTGTTTAGCCTGGAGAAGAGGAGGCTGAGGGGAGACCTCATCACTGTCTACAACTGCCTGAAAGGAGGTTGTGGTGAGGTGGGTGTTGATCTCTTCTCCCAAGTGACAGGTGATAGGATGAGAGGAAATGGCCACAAGTTGCACCAAGGGAGGTTTAGCCTGTATATTAGGAAAAATGTCTTCAGTGAAAGGGCTGTCAGGCACTGGCACAGCTGCCCAGGGAGGTGGTTAAGTCTCCATCCCTGGAGGTGTTTAAAAGACAGGCTGATGAGTTTCTTAGGGACATGGTTTAGTAACGGGACAGGTACAGTTGGACTTGATTAACTCAGAGGTCTTTTCCAACCAGATGATTCTATGATACTACAGCTTCAGCAGCCGCTAGACTAGGGGCCCATCTATATGTCAGAAAATATCTGCACTGACCCAATATTCCCTATTTCCTCTCTTGAAAACAAAACGGAAATTATGACTCTTAGATTCTTTATGTTTTAATGGAGTCATCTTATGAAGGAAGGGAGTCTGTCCAGCTTTCATTTAAAGATCTTAAATAGGAAGGAAAAGAGATGACTGAAAAGATCAACATGAAATGAGATTCAGCATAATTCTAAATCCAGCATTCTTTTCAGAATTACCTTATTGCAAGACAAGATTAAAAAAACCCTAGAAAATTAAAGAAACTGCTCATTCATCCTTCCATCCTGCTTATTCTCAAGGATAGTCAGGAGGGAAATTAAGGTTGTAAATCTGAATGTATGGTTGTAGAACAGTTTCAGCACAGAAACGAACTGACAGAAGATGGGAAGTTTTTTTGGATATACATGGAACATTTGTATATCACACTGAAGTACAACAAACATGAATTTTAAAAGATGTTACCACCTCTGAAAATCAACTGGATGACAATAGGATTTTTAGCGGTACAATATCAAATGAAGCTTTTCAGCGTCAATTAACAAAGTTATCGTAATTCTAAACAGCCTTATTTTCCCTGTCCATCATCCACAGAATCACCAAGTGTTCAATAAGTGTTGACATCATCAAATACTTTTCAAGTGCTATATTATCTAGCAGAATGAGTTAGTTTTGAAAACATTTATCCATTCTAAAAATTCTTCTTGCTGTGTTTTACTGAAAACACTTCTAGCCCCACCGAGAAAAGCAAACAATTTGTTCCTTTTCTCTTCACGACAATTTTTACACATTAAAAATAATTTACATTGTTTCTCTCTGAAGTTCCCTCACACAAATACATTCAATCTTTTCAGTTTTCCCCCAGAAGTCCTTTTTCTAACTTATCCGTGATCTCCTTTAAACTTTTTCCTTAACTATCTTGAAAAGTGAAGTCCTTGACACAGCACTGCAGTGGATATTTTACTATTGCTCCGGACAGTAAAAAAATTGTTTCATACAACTTACATACTACACTCCTGAACATACATCCCAAAATGAAATTTGTATCAGTGCCCAAAGGCACTCCATCTTTAAAATACATGATAACACTAGCACAGCTTTTTCTCCTGAACTACTTGCTGGTTATTCCTCAATCTTGTATTTATGGTGCTAATTAGTCCTACCTAAAGTCACATGAAGAACATGATTTTTTATTTTATTTAAACAAGTCTTAGTCTACTACCAATATTGCAGAACAATTTTAGGAATTTTCCACGTGTTTTGAAGATTTTCAGTGCTTGAGAAGTTTCGTTATACTTCTCTGTGATGGAAAAGAAGGATGAGTTGAATCACTGTATTGTGTTTGATTAAAATGGTAGCATAAATCGTATCCTCATGCTAACTCTGTGTATATGGTGATACCACAATTCATCACTAAGGGCAGATCCACAAATAAAGGGACAGTAAGAGTTACAAATTATGGGTTTGTGGTCAGAGGAATGTCCACATGGATCACATGGCCTTTCTATAGCAGATTGCTGACTTCAGATCTGGAATTGTTACATACTAATGCAAGGAGTTTTATTTCTATTGTTGTAAGTGATAACACGCAGAGGAATCAAAATTGCTACACACTATTGGCAAATTAAGAGATGGAGTGGTATTCTTCTGCATCTTAATATCATTATTTTCTGAACTCAGAGCTCATTACTGGTAAAGGCAGTTGCAACCTCTCAATCACAAAAAGGATCACAAAAAGGATCTTAAAAATACTTGTATCTGGTTTATTCGAAGAGAAGTACTGAAATGTCATTCTCAAAATGAAAACACAAAGAGGTATTTGATGATGATGTCTAAATATTCCGTTTCTCTGTTTTATTTCATGCTTTTTCCTTTTTTATTAACATTATGGGCAAGATATTTGCATGTTTTGGTACAATAGCTGAACCTTCCTATGCACTGCAGCAATATGCATGCTTTCAAAAAGTATCTTGTTAGGAACTGGTATTTTATCAGATATTGTACAATCGTTAAAAAAAGACTGAACATGCAAGCTTGAAAATGTTTTTATTTAGTGTTTCTCCTAGGACTCTGCTTTGAGGGATTTATCAAATGCTTCCAGAATTTTTCTATATGTTAGAATGCTACCTGAAAAATATGTTATTTCTGGGATGCATTTACAGGGTTGTAATTTATCCCAAATAATCTGATGGGAGATTAGACATATCTTTCGCTGGTTTTCTGGAAGACTGCAGGCAAACAACAAAATAGAAACAGAATAGCACTTGGCTCATTTATAATCTTTTTCACTTTTTACAATTAATTATATGCCTTGAACTGAATTATTATTTTCAGATTGTATTTAAAACACCTACTCTGAAGAAATATTTTTTTTTATGTTATATTACTGTTGCAATCAATACAATCAGTAGTCGAGACAGGTCATATGGCCAAACAAAGCAGGGAGGAGATTAGAAAAAACACTTTCAAACTCCTGTCAGAAAACTTTCTTCTTGTTCGTTGCCATTCGTTGAGCCAAAAACCCAAAGTTACCAAGCTGATGAAAGAAGAAATTATTTTCAAAGGGACAGTTTTAAAGTAGATTTAAAGGAGGCATTGCATACTTTCTCGAACTCAAGATCAGTGCAGTATTTTTCACTAGATGTACTGACCATAGAAAGATAGAGGCAAAAGCAGTTGACTTTCTTTAATTCATTAAATAGCACGTTGATAGAGGCAATGAAGCTGCATTATATTCTTCTAACCTGGCTAAGAAAATACTTATTGTGTTCCCTATATCCTCTGAGTGTGTCATGCCCCAGGGCATCTGTGATACAATTTCTCTTGGACATTACAGGATTTCTGTTATTGTCAAAGCCTTCTGAGTCAGGGGATGAAAAGAAGCCATGTTCCTTTCCTGCCCCTCCTTCTTCTCCCACAGCCTTAGACTTACAACTGTCACAGATCTCCAGACAAACTATTTGAAATACAAATATTTGCCAAATAAATCTAAAGAAATCTAGACATTTCCTCACTTTTGGTCTTCATTTCCAAGCTGAATCTCAGCTCCAAACAACACCCCATGAAGCACAATCTAGCCTTCCCTGTCATTGTTAGAGAAACATCAATGTCATTTAACTCAAAGAAGTATCTTGATCTCAAATTTTGTGGGTAAAAGAAAAGAAAGGCTAAAAAGCTGCTCTTCTTGTATATGTCAGTAATTGTTGTGAACTGGAAAACACAGAATGGCTCTAGAACGAGACTGAGAAGTCCCAAGAGGAGCAACAAATGCAGTGCACCAACATATAACAGGAGGAAGCAAGAGTTAAAGCTAACTTACATCAGTTAAGCAAATACCAAAAGAGTATATTTGGCTACAGAACTTTGATTTTCAGAGGAAATTAATAAAAATGCAGAAATAATCTATCCCCCTTTTTTATCACATCAAAAGACTTGAAGAAAAACCTGTACAGCTTATCAAGATGGCTGGATAGTGACTTTTTTATAGTTTAAGACCATCTTACTTGGATAAAGTGCTGGATAGAAAAGGGTTCTTTAAGGGCAAAAAAAATTATAAGGAATAGTAAAAGTTCCCATTTTAAGAGAGTTTAGCAGCAGAGAAGGGAGATGATTAACTTCTGTAATGTTCTCAGGGAAATGATGGATTTTTAATCCACTGATACTTTCAAACATGACTGGATGTTTTCTGAAAAAAAATGCTTCAACCAAATATGAATTGTTTTAGTCAAACACTATTTTTGACTGAAATTGGAGAGTTTAGATACATAGCAGATGAGGTTTGATGATTTAATTGTTTCTTCTGAATTTAATGTGTATGAATCATAATTATAGAAAGAACACTTGACAGTTTATCTTCCACATGTAAATAAATGAATACGAAAGCCAACAATTAAAATACTAAATTAAGATTATTACTTCTTCAGAGAGAATTATACGTGAATCCAGTAAGAATCAAGACAAAACATGGTTGCCACTTCAACAACTCCATTTCTCATCTCTTGGTTCACGTAAGTGTGATTTTCACAACTGTTATTTTATGATCTGCTCCTACACTTCAACCTGCTATGCATTCCATCAGTTTTTATTCTTCAATTCAAGTAATTTTAATCTCAGTATATTAGAGCATAACATTATACACATCTGTGTTCTTGTGGACCTTCCTCCACACTAAAATATTTTCTTTTTCCCTCCTCCTGGTAAATCCTTTACAAGACTGTGTTTCCATTTTTTCTTCTCTGGCACTACTTCATGATCAGTAAACCAACTGCATGAATGTGGCCAAAAGCTGAAGTTCACTTTTCCCACATGTGCCACTTTTTCAGTTGAATTTGCCATCATTCTGAGCACAACTAGAATTACCACTCAGATTCGTACCTAGAACACCTCCAAGTTCAACTCCTTCTCCCAGCTCAGAGACAGACTAAAATCTCCGTCTCTATTAACACAATATTTCAATTTCAAATTCCTATCCCTGTTCAGACAGTCCAAATCTTTAACCGCAGTCTTGCTATTTCATACCTTCACTGCTGGACTGTTGCTTCCATGCCAGCTTGCAGACTGATTATCTTTTAAGACGTGCCGTATTGTTTCTCATCTCACCCTTGTGGGTCGGAACATGATCACAGTACTCCTGTCTCCACATCTCTGTCCCCACTTTTCTACATCAAATAAAAGTCCTCTCTTTTGCCCCCCATCATTCTTTCTTGCTCTTTACACTAAATCTCCTATGAAAACCAGCTATTCCACCCCCCCCCCCCCATATCTTTGCTCTGTCCACTTTCATCTCCTGCCTTTTTGCTGATCCTTCAAGCATCTCTGCAATCCTTTCCATATTTTGCTTTGCACATGGTAAAATCTTGTAAAGCTGTCTTAATTTTATCTTTAAATCACTCCCTTAAGACCACTTCAGTTGTAATGTCTACAAATCATTTTCATATGGGACTTATTAAGAAAGTAATGATCTGTGACTTCTCCTCTGCTCATCTGTGTTCATTATATTCATATCTCAGCTTCTTAACCCAACTCTGTCTTGTTTGTCTGCTTTATCTTCTTCTGGTCTCCTGCACGACACACCTAATATGTGCTTTGCATAAGAAGAATCAGCTCTGATTTATTAAAACACCTAAGCTGCACTTCGTAAGACAGACCCCTGGTTACTGGATGTCCCGCTTCCTGTTGTAGTTAAAATACAAAGCAAAATAAACTCAACTATCTTCCAAAAAAATCTAGGTGGGTAGCTCATGTACTGGAGAACTAGAAACATAGAATAGTTACTTTATTGATTTATCATAATTTTTAAGGCTACATTGTACTGAAATAATGCATAATTTTATTAATATCTAGTCCTTTGAAGTGCACCACAAAGGTTACATTTAATTTTTGCCATTCATTTATAATTCAAAAAAGCAAAGCTGTGACTATATTTTTGAAAAATTTCGTTAGTTTTTCTGTAAGCAAACAATGCTTTATCATGGGTTCAACTTACAACTCTGCTGTGTACTGGGGGATGTGATCAGGGATTTTGTTGAGTTTCTGATTGGAGCAGTCCACTGTGGTCCCTTCACAGCGACATTTCTCAGGGCATGCCAAATCTGCAAAGCAGTCTCCACTTAATTTGGATCTGTAATCTTCAGTGCCTGTGGAAGAGTAAAGTCAAAATACAGATACTGAGTAAATGAGGTATAAAAGTTGCTTCTTGCAAGAAGGTTGAAAAGAACTCTGCAATGCAGATAAAGGGTGGGCAACTTGGGAAATGTGTGATAAACTTTGTAATACTGAACAGACACAAGGGCTTCAAGAGAGGGTTAAATACAAGGGCTTAAGATACGCTGAAAAAAGAAACTGTGACCAACTTCACATAACAGGATAACATTAACTTGAGCTTTTCACAGCTGTACTTTCTGCTGATTATGCTGTCAGCCAATCTAGCCTTGTTTACAGCTAATCACACAAATGCCATTGATTCTTTTAGAATTTTTATTTCTCTGTATCAAGAATAAATAGATCCTGAATGCCACCTTTTCTCTTTCTCGTTATAAATTTGTATTGTTGACCAGACTTCATTAACCTCTGTGATTTTTATTTTTATAGTCCTGATACTCCACATCATCTCAAACACGTAAGTTTGAAAGCCCCGTTTTCAGCTTTAATTTAAAAAATGTGTGATCCTGACTTAAAGCCTCAGCAGCTTGCCATGCTGTAGAAAGCTGCGTGACGTTCCATGGTGCTTGACAGAACCATGTTTTACTCATACCTCACAACCACATGGTTAGATCAAGCACAACAGAAAATCTCGCTACATTATCAAAACTGCATCCATTAGGCCAAGGGTAAGAGCAAGGGAAAAGAGGAAGGAGTAGGTGTAAGTTACAGAAGCATCTGGAGTTTAATACTTGCTTACATGACATGGCATTCTTATTACTGAATGTCCAGTGCCACAGTAACAGTATTACTGTCACAGATTAAATAAAAAGAACAAAAATAATGAACCACATTGAAAGTTGCCTCCACCATTTCCCAGTGTCAAAGAAAACATCCTAAAACATATCAGGAGAAAACATCCAGTAAGGAACTGAGGGTGGGTGACAGAGAAAACAAAGAGAAGCTGAAAGGACCTGTGGGTTCTTCGTGGACAAAGGTGTAAAGACTGAGACTAGCAGAAGGTGCATCAGGGCTGGGAGGTACATTGTGATTTAGATCAGACACTGAACTTTACTTACAGCCAAAATGGTGAACTCCTGCAAAAGTAAAGATAGCCGAGAAGGAAAGAAAGACAGAGTAATCCCAATTAAGACAAAACCATGAACTAAGCTCTCGTGTTCTCTGCTCTAGTTTGATTAGAAGATGTCGCTAAGGGATACCATCTTCAGCAGAGAGAAAGAACAATTCATTTTAAGTGGCATTAAAAAAATGAAGAAAAGCTTGGGGGTTAATTACAGATTGCATACATGGTGATAATGCCATTATTCTTCACTATTTTGAATATATTCCTTAAAAGCTGTTTCCTTGAACATATATCCATGCTATGCCACTTAAAACCTTAAAAAACTAAAGAAGCAGAGGAGAAACAGATTGCTCAAGGGAGGAAAAAAAACCCTAACGGTCATCAAACATTTTGTTAGCTAGCTTTCGTAACACATATGATATAACAACATGCAATATTTCCACAAGCTAGCAGAAAAATGATATTTTTTCAAATTAATGATTTATTCTTGTATAACCTCTAGTTTTTCAAATGACTATAATGAAATTCTACTGACTTCTGTCTGTAGATCAAGATCTCCCCATGACACATTTTAAAACAAATAGAAAAAATATTTAAGATTTTAAAGAAATGCTAACATTTTAACGGTAACAGTATTTACTGAAACGGAAAGAAGTGGGTTTAGAACCTCTGAATACCCAAAAAGCGAGGCTACCAATGCACTTTTTTTCCTCCTGTGTCCAAAGTAAATCACTACGAGCAGTTTAAAGTAAACAACTAAAATATTCAGGGATAAAATCTTCAACAACTAATAGAATTTTATGCAGCATCTCTCTGATAACCTAAAAGAAAGAGAAAGCACAGAAGCTGTATTTAAGACATAAGACTACAGCACCTGATCAATTTAATTCTTTTTCTTCTTTTTTTTAATGGAATAGCATTTTTACAGGGTACATAAACAAACCTAAACTGCATGTGTGGTCATATTATAACCAGGCTGTGGAGACATTCGCTGGCAAGAAGACACTTCTAACTTAGAGATAAAAGTTGTGCTGGCAAGGTTTGAGTAGAAGTCCCTCTGTGGCAGGAACATAGCTGTTCTACTCATTAAGGAATTGAATGGTACTACAGGTTTGAGAAACTGAATCCCCCTGTTTTATGCTGCTTTAAAACACACTTTTGTGGCTGCCAAAGTTGACAAATTGCTGCCTTATTTTGTATTTCATTTTGTCTTTTCTTCATATTCAATATATTAGTATGAGGGCATGAAGACTGTCACATGATTGCTGCAAATTTAAGTGATGCATCACACGGCATTAGAAGAGCTGTTAAACATACCGGCTTAAAAGACAAAGACCAATCAATAAATCAGTACTTCAAACACTGCAGAATGACAACATACCTGTAGTACTTGAAAGAACAAGTGCACTGGTGTCATAATAAATTATTGTGGATATTTTTCTAGATATTAAAGTATGGTAGAAAAACCTGCTCAAAAATCACATACTGCAATTCATCAATAGATTAATTATTTCCTTGTTAATTTGCCAAATAATCATTTATAGTTTGTTAGGAACATAATGCAAATGCATCAGTGTTTTCTTCTATTAAGAAATCAGTGCACAGACCTGACAAGCAAGGTGAAATAAAGAAAGAAACACATTTCAAAGAGCTAGGGCCAACATCAGTAAATCTTTTGAGAAAATATCATAGCCTTTTTGTTGCTTAAAGCAGTGTGTAAATTGCTGTTTAACCCCAACTCTAAACTCATATTTTCTTTAGTAGAAGGCATTTCTGATTTATTGTATACATGTGACCACAGAATGCCTTTAATGAAGAATATCAGCTTTCTTTTGCAAGCATTCCACTGTGGTTTCACAAACACAAGGAGGGTGAGCAGGCAGTAGCTGCAGCCAGTGTTCAACATGAGAGCAAGGCAAGAAAATGTTCATTTGTGGAAGGTTTATTTTTTAAAGTTGTACTAGCTCTTTGATGGCAGTATCGTTTCCTGTGTTTAAAAGCAGCTTAAGAGCTACGTTTTAAAAACAGTCGTAGTGGCAGAAAGGCAAAGACCAGGGCAAGTAAAGGCAGCAATTGAAATATGAACTAGCAGGTGCAACCTTCTAAATAATTTAAGTAGGTAGGTTGTGTACAAATTTGTGAGACACAAAAAAACTAAGTGGAGCTGCATGCTAAGCTCTTATATTCAGAAAACAGAATTACTAGTAATCTACAAAGGAAAACTATGTCCAACTACAGGTATTGACTACTGTTAATACACATGCATCAGTTTCCTAAAAGCTGTAACAAACTTCACTTTTGGGGGGAAAGGGAGAGATTATCTGCAGTTAAGTCAATCTTACTGCAGAGCCAAACCTACCTGGAATGAAATACTGTTCTTTAGCTAAATAAAGAGAAAAAAAAATAGAAGATGCACCTGAATGTCAGCAAGCAAGGAATGAGTTTTATTAGATTAAGTATGGACTACAGTTAACTACAGATAATTAAGTGAAAAAAATGTGTATTCACAATGAGAGCTGGTAAACAACAAAGTGTGAATAGTCATAAATGTATCCGGAACATGGGTAACAAATCGTTCTCATCTGGTATTTGCACTTCAGACTGAATAAATTTAGAATGTGAAACGCACCTGGAACAGCTGGATACCATATGACAAAAGTTAGGATTTAGAGAAATGTAAGTAGGAAATGGAATGAGATTAGAATAAGAAAACAGTAACTTTCAGTATGAGGTAAGCTCCCTGCATAAAATGAATACGCTGTGTTTCCATATTTAGGCTAGAAATTCTTAGATCTTTCACATGCTCCAGAGCCATGTCGAAATTTTACAAAATGATTTATATTGGTGATACTTGCAATGAATAACTTCAGCTTTTCATTCTGAAGTATTATATATCGCATTTCTTTTGCTAGATTTAATGTTACTCAGAAATAGTGGTAAATGTGTTCACTATAGTAATGTTCCGTGATCCAATAGTCTACGACTTCAGTGATTCCACCCCTTCAAAGAACTCAAAAAGATTCTGCAACGTTTAAAAATTCTTTAGAGAGCCAGCTGCCTTCATTAGAACGCCTGTAACCACTGGGTTTTTTTTGCCAATAAAAGAAAACCAGCAGCTGAACGAAGAAAATTACCTGAGCAGCGGAATTTCTTGCTTTTGATCTGGCCGATCCTTTTGTTTGCCAGGCGGCGGGGGCTGGTGCAACGGGCACCACTGGTCTCAATGGGGTTTGCGTGGAGATAATCCGCCAGCCACTTCAGATGGCAGTCACAGATAAATGGGTTCTGAGCCAAATGCCTTCCGTGAAGAAAAAACAATGATAATTTCACACATTATTTCCCCTTCAGTCTCAGCAGTTCCTGATATTTTTAGCACATTGTAGAACATGAAGTCATTCTAAAGCCAACCAGAAACGCATACGTACAAGGTCTGAATTGCACGTAGGGGTGAGAAGGTGCCTTTTGCAATGGTCTGAAGCTTGTTGTCATACAAAGAAAGAAGATTCAAATTGTGCAGGTCTTGAAAAGCATCAACTCGCAGGCAATTGATCTTGTTGGCATTCAATAATCTGTTTAATGGAAGAAAATTATAAAATCGAAAGAATTCACTCAGTGTGGCTGCAGCTTGAGCATTTTTCACAGAAAATTCTTTGTGTGCATTTGTAACCAGAACAAGAGATATAATGGTAAATTTTGGCAGCGACAAAGAGATTTCAGTGAACTGAAACATCTCTCTTAGGTGCTCTGAAATTTTTCCTAAATAATTGCATTTTGGAGTTGAAATGTGTGGGTTTGTTCAACTAAAATCACATTTCTTCTGTGCTGGTATAACACGCGTGTGTGTGGTTATTCGTCTGTGCAAAGCAACAAGCTTAAAAAATCAAGTATATGCAAGGAAAACTAGTTTCTTTTGCCAAATAAATAAACAAACAAAAAAAGAACTGAACACTGTGTTCATTAGCTGGAAGAGATGTGCAGTGGCACTTTTAATTATATGTTACTAATCAGCATGCTGCCGCATTAACAGAGTTGTAGTAAAAACTGGTGGCATGGAATATATCCAAATCTGTCTTGGATCCTTTTTCCTCTCCATCTTCAAAGGGAACCTTTTCTTCCCTGTACCTCCCAGACTTCTAAAGTTAAAACAAACATGCCAATCTAAACCAACTCCTTCATGCTTTTGAAGAAAGAGGAAAAAAAAAAAGTCATTCTACTAGAGGCTTTTTTATAACCAGATATTTTTTGTTCCCATAGCCAGCCAGAAATGGAATGAAATAGAATAGCGAATTTGAAAACCAATGCTCTGATCAACAGTTTAACCACACAAGTAGGAATTTACTTAGGCTGAAATGTATCGTCCATGCAAAGTATATCAAGCTATGAAAACGTTTCTAATGAAGAATAAATAGTCTGAAATATGTTTTCTAACAAAAATCACTTTAAAAAAACAGGAATGCATACTCTCCCACTACTACACTTTCAATAGTTTGTGACTAAAATAAATCAAAATGGAAACCTCTAGATGGTGCTAGAACTTGCATTTTCAAACAGTATTTACTTACTGTTAGCCCTCTTCAATGAGTTGCTAATACTACATGTTGCAAATCATTCCACTATCAAGTATGGACAATAAATATTTTTAATCAGGTGGGAAGATAATATAAATTTAAGAAGAAATTTTAAATCAACAAGCCAGTTACTCTGGGACAATTTCTAAAACCACTGCTGTCATGTTATGCTCTATTTCACAGATTTCTTTTATATATGAAGAACAAATAGTGCAAATTCTCTTCTGCTAAATATTGACAATATGTGATCAACATGTGACATTCTTCTTTATTTCCAGTACTAAATCTAAATAGAAATGGCTTATAAGATTACACGTGCAAACTTCCAAAATGTTAAACCAAACCGCAGCTGGAGTTCACAAAGGACTTTACAGAGAAGAGTTTCAGCAAACATTAAAAGTCACCAATGAAACTGCACTGCAACTGTATTGTTCTTTGATGGGCACAACTAGAAATATAATTACATAACATTAATATTCCTTCTGTGGTTCACATACAAATTTATACACACTATTTGCTGTTTACAGCACAAGACAGCATTATATCTCACGTGTTTTATTCTTATAACTTCCACACAAGAGAATAATTTAATTTGAACATTTAAGGCTGCGACATTAACTAAGATATGATCAGATTTGTGGATGAATGCCCAGCTGGCCTGCAACAGTCTTTACTCCTTTGGCTTTAACATAATTTGTTTTTTTTAATACTTTGATCTCACATAAAGGATTTCTTCCCAGTTCTTCTCAAGGCTTATCTTTCTCATCAAGTTCACCCTTCTGAATTATCCTAAAATAGAATTAAATATTAAAAAAATACTCACAGCAACTGCAGAGAAAAAAGTCCTTCAAACAGGCCCTTTGGAAGTTCTGTAATTTTATTGCCATAAAGGACACTGTAGCAGGAAATAATAAAGCCGCCATTATGAAAGGCACATACTATGTGATTTTGACTTTAAAAATACAGAATTTTTCATTTTCCTGAAGGGAATTTAACAGCAATAACTTGATACTTGCAAGAGACTGGTGGTCCTGTGAGGCAGCAGGATCACCTTTTCCCAAAAAGTGTGTTGCCCAAAGAGCGTTCAGCAGAACCAGTACCTACCTATTCACAGCCTTACCAAGAAAGCTTGGTAAGTGGATTTGTTATTTTGTAAGAAGAACTAACTGGGTAATAAAATAAATGTTTGATTTTGTTCAACTCTTTGCTGTGAATGTTATTTATAAAAAACCCCATACATTTTAGTGTCCAGCTGCCATATCGTTCAATTATCACTCTAACATTCTGAAATTATTTTTACAGCTTTCAGAACTGATGGATTTTACATGAAAATTCTGCAGAGAGCCAAAAGTGCAAAATAATTTCACTATAAGAATATGAGAAATCTGCTTCTGTTTTTATGTATCAAACTGATACCTACAGTGAATTGAGTGAACGTAAGCCCTGGAAAGCATCTGGAGCTGCTTCTGAGATCTGGTTATTGCTCAGGTCACTGAAATAAATGAAATTTGATTCAATTAATTCAAGCTATTTTCAAAATAGTAAATATTAAAATAATATCTAATTAGAGCTAAGCATGGAAGGAAAAGAGAAATTAAAGTATTTATGTGAGGCACTGCCAAAGAATTTTAATTAAAACCCACTAAAAATGCCAGAACACCAAACTGAAATGCATGTTTAAAAATAGACCTTTCAAATGTTTGAAAAAAAAATGACAGAGAGGTTTACTTTTCCTAATTTCCCAAGCATATTTCATGTGCATTGGTCACAGGACTGTAAAGCCTCAAAGGTATTCTGAAAAAACAGTGCCTTATCCCCATTCATTTATTTTTTTTAATAGAATGTTCACTTCAGTAATATACTGTTTCTAAGCAGAACTATATTAAATAATTCCAATACGTGACCAAAACCAATTATTATTAATATTGTCTAAATAATCAGGGTGCCATCTGAATCTTCCATCAGGCAAACTTTCTTAAATGCTGACACATTGCTTGCAGTTCCTCTGTATGACCTTGTCTGTTTTTTTTTATTTTTTAATATATATATAAATATGTATATATGTGTGTATATAGTTGAGAAAATAAAAAAAGGAATCTGTCAGTACTTACATTCTTCGAAGCTTTTTATATGGTGAGAAAGCTCCAGGAGGTATGACCTTGATTGAATTTTGTTCTAACCGTCTGCAAAACAATAGCAACAAAATAAAAATACAAATACCAAGAAAAACAGTAGTCTTAAGCCATAATAAAGCAGAAGGGACAGACTTTAACAAAGAAAGCTGCTTTTGCTTTCTTTATCAGTATAATTTTTATCTTAATTAACAAGCTCATTTCATTTCAGTTTTAATTAATAAAAATAATTATTTTTCTGTAAAAACCCTTTTAACCTATGGAGTGTAATGTTGTGAATTAAAAATCATCTTGATTTTTTACCTAAAAAACCCTTACCTTCAGAGCACACAAGGTTTTTTGTAAAATTTAAAAAAATCAAATCTGAATTAGTGTTAACCAACTCCCAATGTATTATTCACATAAACTAATTTTTATACTGAGTTTTACTTAGAAGCGTCTAAAGACTTCTGTGAGTTAATCATTCAAATATGCAAACCATAAGAAAGGGGAGAGGAATGAATGAACAAATAACATATGTTGCTACCTGCAGTAAGGCAAACGCCATATTTTAAACACACACACATGATTTCTTTGGATACAGTCTGTAACACATTTTCTTTAAGACACAATACTAGGATTGCACAGTCACATTTCTAACTTCTTTAAACAAGTACTTTTATCCAAAACTGTAGTTTATATTACTGGCCATGTTTGCTTGGCGTGTACGGTGACTGTGACTGAAACTTGTCGTACTGCAAAGCGTGAATTTGCTGATGGAAACAGTTTTCCCACAAGTTTTTTGAAGTGCCAGAGCTTTACATATGGGAAATCTATGCTGATAACAGACCTATGGCCCACTTGCCAAAAAGGCAAACCAGATTCAGCAATAAGCACATTTAGAATAGAAGCTACTTTTTCACCCACCACAGTGTTTCATGGTTATGCCAGTGCAAAAATTTCTACTACGTAGACATAAGAAATGAAAATATTTATACAAAACAATGGGAAAAGGCAGTATTACCCAAACACGCACACCATTCTTATTAAATAAGCTTTCTATTTTTCTCTTTAATGCACAGGTATCAACTTTTACTGTGCTCTAAGTACATAAAGATAATGCCAAAAATCTATTTCATGTGAGGAATCACAACTCTGTAGAGTTTACTGCACTGTTTTATATTACTCAGACAGTGAATCTAACATCAAAAAGCCTTTTCACATATAGATGCAGAAATATAACCCTATTTTTTCCCTTTAACCTCGTCCTATTAACTTTCCTCTGTTTCCCTTTTGCTCTGATAGAGACACATGAGTCGCTGTGTATGTAACTAATAAGTTCATGTGCTCACTTTGAGTAACTCTTTAGAAGAAATTATTCTTACAACAATTGTTTCTTTTTTTGTAAAGTTTCTCCAGAGCTCACAGCACAGCTGAACTAAAGAAAGAATTTACTGCTTTCATGAAGTTTTATTCAGTTGGAGGTATTCATGCATTTACTACTCAAAATCTCTGATTAGCAGAATACGTTCTTCAATAAAGAAGCTAAGAAAATAAAAAGCCTAAAAAAATCTTCCCGACCCACAGAAAATCTCACTTCATTGGTGTTGTTTTAGACAGGATTCATATTTTTGAAAAAGCCTTTAACTAGGAAAATGTTGCCACCTTGCTACAGTTTTCAGGTATATTTTAAACACTGCAGGAATGTCATGGCACAAGAATGTTAACTTTTTCCATAAACATGATATTCTTCCATTCACTTTCTTTGCCCTGGCTGAGCCTCTTGGAGCAATGAAACACATTTTGCATCAGACAAGGAGCAATGACCAGGCTATGAAAGATCAAGGTCACTCTTAGCCAGGACACCTGAGAAGAGGCAGAAGGCAAACATTTGAATAAGGAAAAACTTGCTTAAGTTAAAGGTCAACACCAAGTTAGCCAAGTATTTTCTGTTCTTATGCTATATTTTTAGCTTGTTTCCCCAGAAAATAAAGATTACGCATACCCATCATCTAGATAGTTTTCTACTCAGCTGGCTAGATGAAACTTTCAGGTAAAAAAATTCCTTATTTTTTCAGTGGGAAGGAATTGAGAAACCAAATTAACAGTGTGAAAGGAATGGCAGCCATCCTCCAGTTCCTGTTACACACTCTATTTGGCAGCAATCAACCACCAAACCATCAGGGACAGCCTGACCAGACATTCATCAGGTCTGCAGCTTTGACAACCAGCCAAAGAATCTCTTGTAGGGAAACTTGTAGGGCACCCTCAGATGACTGGAAACGGCAGGGGGCAGTAAAAAGGACAGGGAAAGACTTGACTTGCTGGAGAGAAGACACGCTGGGGAAAAATGCCTCTGTGCACATGGGAAAGACAGATATTGCAGTGGTGATGCTCCCACACGAGGATGTCACAAGCCTCATTTATGAATGCTGCTTATTAGTCCATGATGTAGAGATTTGTAACCTTGTGTTGGAGGGGCTCTGGTCTACGTTCACCTATCTTTAAAACACATAATGTTTTGAAATTGAGAAAGACAGGCTCTAGTGTTAAATTAAGACACAAGATATTTTCCAGTTTACTCTTTTACTTTAAAAAATATAAAAGTTCCATATACTGAAGTACCTTACAGGATACATCTATGCCATTTTTTATGAGAAGATAGAATAGCAGATATAGTGCTCTACTGTTCAATTTGTCTACAAATTATACGTGTCCAAAACCCAAAGAAGTCCTACTACAGCATATTTCTGCAAACTAATTTTCTAGCAGTTGTAATAGAGTGAACTACCAATTCACCCTTGGATACGTAAAATGAACTCCACGTCAACTTTACCCAAGATGTCCTTTTAGTGAGAAATTTATAGCGTAATGGACAGGCTGTGTCGTGCTGGGATAAATTTACAAGCTCTTCTGGATAAAAGATTTGTTATAGTAGGATCATCTAAATATGCCTTTTCTTAACTCATGCCAAAGCATACATGCTAAAACACATCACATTTTAGAAAATGAGATTAGTCTAAGAGGAAAAACAAGATTATATAAATACATGAGAAAAATCTTTTATACCCCAGTTTGTCTGCAAAGTAAATAAAATTCACATTTTCAAGCTTTGTTATCCTGTAATCTTCTGCTTCACCTTCCTAGAATCAGCTGAATTTCACAGAGAGCAAATTTGCATCCACTATTCCAGAGAAAATCTAATTAGATGTATTCCAGGGTCACAAAGTCAGATAGGCTAGTATCTAAAGGAATTTGCATACTACTGATAAAACTCCTAGTAATTAAAAACTCCTTTATATTAATTCCTCACATTAAATGAAATATTTTAAACTCTGCAATAGGATGGGTTTTAGTTATCTATTACTGAAAAAATCAGCTATTAAGTGCTCACAGATGACATGACCAGAATTACTATTATATTACAGGAGAACAAGAAGCTAATATCAGTATTTTTCAATGGAAATCGCATTAAATTTTGGGCACCACATCTCCTTTCAAAGTCAGTCTTTTTTATAAATGATCGTGTATGTATTCTAAACAGTGCCTCGGTGGTTTCTTTTTCAAAAGCCACAGTCCATTTTAGTAGCATATTTAATAAGATAAGATAATGGAGGAAGACAGTTAAGTACATGCTTCATCAAAGCCTGCACTGCCTCATGTGTAAGAAGTACTCTGCCCATCACCACACAACCACTGATTAATGTTTTTAGTATTAAGCCTCCTGCTCCTTTTAGAGTTTCACTTCAAAAAATCCTGCATCAATACGTAAGTGTTTTACTGTCTTTTATCACTGCCAAACTAGTTTAAATCGTTTTGAAGACTGTTCCCCAATGCCCCCTATTTAGGGAATGTCCTGTGAACATTTCTTTTCCTACATCTTCCCTCCTGCTTATCCCTGCAGACACCAATGTACAATCACCTACTGTTCCCAGAAACAAAGATGCTCCTGCAGTCCTGACTTCCAACCTAATCAAATCAAATCAAAGCAGCTCCCCAGCCAGCAGACAGCTTCTTCCAACCCAGTCCCCAGAGAGCCCTGTGACATGTAAATCACTTGACACTTTCCAGGAGGATGCTGTTCCACAATCTAAGCCTGGAGCCACACCATTACCCATTACTACTTCCGCACTTAGAAAGACAGACAACATGCTTATTTATACTGACACTTCTAAATTAGCTTATTTTCCCACTATAAAAAAGTCATTTCTGTGAAAGATTCTGCATCAGGAAAGAGGGCAGACTGAGAATGAGGAACACTCTGTTCACTACAGAATCTTTTATTTTAAGCCATGCAGATGAGGTACAACGTACTAAGCCTGCTGAGCAGAGAAAGGTAAAAGACACTGCACATGGTTGTGCTGCACTGAAATGAATGTTAAGGGGTCAGAGATATACCTAAACAAAACTATTTCATAGCAATAAAATAAAGTAAAAACATCTTAAGAAAACACAAACTTGAATATGGAGCAGCAAATTAGCCATATATTTTTAATTCTATAATTTTATAATATTTTATATAGAACATAACATCTCGATTAATAAATTTGGTCAATACAGTAGTGGCTTTAGCCATTAATAAATCTATATATTTAATTCCAGCACATTCTAATTTACAAAAAGTCTGGAAGAAGCTTGTCAAGAAAACCCAAAAGAATTTTTACTACAGAGAAGAAACTAAGATCTGCAATGAGTCTGATGTATTGCACAGATGCTGATTATACATGGTAATAAAATTGACAGCTCTTCTTTGCATTTTCCCCATCTGCTTTTAAAGTAAATGGCAAAAACAGCTGTCAGAAAACAGAAAATTATTCCAGTGATAGGATTCAGTGCAGCTCTTGAATCTGAAGAACTGCAATACACAGCCAACAGACCTCTCATATGCCAGGTTTATGGTGTTTTTTTGTTTGTTGGGTTTTTTTTACAACAAAGAAACAGCAGTAGTTGCCCTTTGCTACCGGAATCCTTGAGGCTGTTAGAGAAAGTTCCTTTTTTTTCTTTCTCAACAACGGCACCTCCAGAGTTCTTATATCCACTAAATATCACTTCTGACTTTAGCAGCAAAAGAATTCTGTGGAGATCTGTGATATCATCCACGTCTAACAAAACAAAACAAAACGACGTATTTTTAATGGCTCTATTACTTGCACATTAGAATTTCAGGCTCTAATTCTGTGTATAAATAAATCTGGTTGACAGATTCCTAAATATTTGCCTATAAAGAATTGTTGTAAATGTTGCCCTAAAGGTTGCCAAACTGTTAACATCCAGTCTAATTGTTCTATCAAATATTTCCTCAGGGGACTGATTGTAAATGACATTTACTTAATGTCTGTATTACATCAAAAAAATAAAAAGAATTGTCATTCTAAAGCTATTAAACAATTCATTGCTTCTACTCAAAAGCAAGTCCCAAACCTGCATTTGTTTAATTTTTCATCACAGAAAGTGCCATCTCATGCTCTGAACCCTACAGCACCATTAATGATTATAGTCTTTATATTCCTTAATTGTTACACATTCAGGTTGTAGGCAAAATGCACCATTTCCTAAAGAATTATTTGCTCAGTACTTTGGCATCTGTCAGAGTGCGGCTCCAGTGCAATTAGCCTGAGTCACCTAGAGTCAAGTTAAACCACTCTAATTAGCCTATTTTTGATGAGAGTTGTTACACCACAAGAACTACTTGAGCTGTTCAGAATAACTGTGTTAAGTTCACAAAAATAGATGTAACCCTGCTATACTTGTCTCATCACAAGCAGTGACTTTTCAACCTGCTCTCACCAAGCAGAAACATCAGCTTGAGAATTCCACTGTTGTGCCAGACCTGCAGTGTGACAGGAGTCCTTACCACCTGTTAAACATTATACATGGACTTACACCATAAATTTGCCAGAAAAATGTAAATCAAGTTTTTTTGATGGAGAACACTTCTCACAAGTGGTTGTTGCTTACTTAGCAATATATAAATAATGAAGAAAGCATTTCCTTGGTGATGAAACACAAACCAGTGAAAACTCAGTACCCATAGTTTCTTTCACAGTGACTTCACTCATATTATTGGTGGGGAAAAGTTATCAATAGTGAAGAGCTATATGCAAAAATAAAACCTAAGAGTAACACCACCATCAGAGTGTGGCACAGCTGTCAGACATCTACCAGGGTTTTTCTGAAAGAGCTACATGGGCCTTCTCCAGCTTCCCTTCATGCTGTATAAAATATTCATTTATTCCATGCTTGAGTTATTTTCTTTCCCTTGACAGAGTACAGAGAGACCTCTCAAGGTGCCTCTTCTACTTCAATAACCATCAGAAACTTGCACAAAACCCCCAGAGTTGGAACAGTGCTCATTCCAGCCAGTACCTATTTCCAGTGTCTCTGGGAAGTAGCACTAGTTTCACATTTTTTTTCTCCAGTTATTGTGCTTTGTGTTTCTACACCCTCTTGATTGCTGAAATTATCCTCTGTCCTCTGAACTTAAATTGTTATTTTTAAGATAGGACACAAGGGTTTGAAGAAAGCCAAAACGTGAACAATGTCAGTAGAGAACACTGATGAAGAACAGATTAAATATTCTACTTATAAAAATCACTATGTCTGAGAACTAAAATAAGTTCTTTTTTTTAAAAAAAAGGCATAAAGCCACATGATTTACTGGTAATTTTCAGATTAGGAAGACCTAGGAGTAAGAACATGACAAATGATTTCCCTCGTGTGTTAAGCAGAAAGGATTATCTATCAAGTTAGCAAAACCATCAACTTTTGAAGCAGTGAAATGGAATATATTTTAATTTTTTCCTGAAAAATGTTAAGGTAGGAATCCCAAAGACAAATTAAATGTAATTAAGTGAAATCTGTTTTGGCAAATCAAATACATTAAGGCAAAAAAGTTAACACCTCAACAGTTTCCTTTAGCCAGTATTAACTTGTTTCATGTTTATTTAATACACGGATACTGTATTTGTCATTATTCACATGTAATTACTGTGTGTTTATATGAATATATCATATAAATCATAGAACCAGAGTATGGTTTGGGCTGGAAGGGATCTTAAAGATCATCCAGTTCCATGGGGAGGGACACTCTCCACTAAATCAGGTTGTTCAATCCCTCATCCAGGCTGGCCACGAGCACTTCCAGGGATGGGGCATCCGTGACTTCTCTGGACAACCCATTCCACTGCCACAGTAAAAAACATCTTCCTAATATGTAATCTAAATCTACCCTCTTAAAGGTGTTAAGATTTTAACAGATTTCTACATTTTTTATAAAGCAAACAAACTTTTTATTGAAACAGGCATAAATACTGGGTTTGCTAAGAAACAACAACCTTAACATGATCAAAAAAGTATACGGAGAGAACTGTACTCATGGCATTGATGCCACAGATGAACAGTCTAAATTAAGTGCCACTTAGGACAGGGAATGCCAAGTTATAAAACCTTTCTCATAATATTATAAAGTAGTATTAGGTTGATATTCATGCAAAGATTTGCCTAGTTAATTGCTGTATTTGCATTAAAGGTCTAAACAGGGTGGCCTTTAAAATTACGTGCTGCAGTATGTAGAAAAATTCAGTCACAGTGTATATTGACACTAAAACTTTAGTCTCACGTCAGCTATTTTGCACCAGATATTCATGCTTCATTGGGATCCTTTTTTTTGGTCCTTCTCCACATGGAAAGCCATATTCCTGTGAATTCTTTTGTACCAGCTTCTAGGGAAAAGATAAGCATACAACTAATGCATTGTAACTAATAATAACGCATCTAAAACTCATGTACTCTGATTTGACATAAGCTTTTGGACATAAAAATGCAGTTACTTTAAAACAAAACAGAAGCAAAAGCTCCGTATTTCACTGAAAAGCAGAATGCCTCCCCAGTTCACTGGTGAAAAATTTGAATATCAAGTCCAATGCATAAGTCAGGACCAGTACTAAAAAGATTGGTCCTAAAAACCTTCGGGAAGGAAGGAAGATAAGAGACGATCTGAAGAAAAGTACCCATGAAATAAACTTGAAAAGAAGCATATATGAGAAAAGTTAATTTCAAAAACATGGCAGCTATTTGATGTTGCTCAGAACTTGAAATGTTAGAGGAAGAGCTGAAAAAATGTTACTCATGCCCTATGAATTGGTCAAAGGGGTATTTAGCAAATAGTAACATCTCCACAAGGTACTTAGTTATGTATCTTTATGCACTTCATTTCAATCCAGCAATTTTTGAAAATTCAAAACTTGGTACATTTTTCTGTCTTCATACTAACCAAAGTATGTATCAGGTTTCTATTTGATAAGTAAATATCATCATTTCACTTAACACCTGCACGCTCAGACAGTATTGTATGCACTCGGTAGGCCACGAATTAAGAAAAGATTTGGATAAATCAGAAAAGTTTCAAAAAGAGATAAGAATAAATGGTTGTGAAAAATTTTATAGTGAGACCAAATATATATATATATATATATATATAAAAATATAAAACAACTTGGCAAAACCTTTCCAGTACTTCACTAGATGTGCAAGAGTTCTGGTTGACAGCTTAACTGTT
The DNA here is from genome assembly GCA_033558185.1 of Dromococcyx pavoninus. Classification (NCBI taxonomy): domain Eukaryota; kingdom Metazoa; phylum Chordata; class Aves; order Cuculiformes; family Neomorphidae; genus Dromococcyx; species Dromococcyx pavoninus. The sequence continues at coordinate 2,448,695 of JAUMJL010000019.1, read as the reverse complement.
TAAGAGGTAAATGTTATTTTTGAGGTAACTTTCTGTACAAGTCCTAAAAAGACCAATGTTTGATTTAAACTAGAAAGCAGAAATAAATGCAGATACTGGAAAACAATCATCAGTTTAATGTCTCATAACTTATTGCATCCTCCCGTCAGCATTAGGACCTTTCAAGCTGCAAAGATTTAGGGTTTGCTCTCATTTCTGTCAGGCTATTGTATACAGCCAAATCACACTTTGAGCTGCTAAAAAGAGAGGACACTGCCTTATTTCTGATGTTTCAGAGTTTTCCTCCTATGTGAGTCTTTGAACTGTCTTCAAAAAAAGTGCCTAAACCCTTCCTAAATTACTTTTCTCTGTTAAGGGTCTGTGTTAGAATCTTTGCATTTCAATATATGAGTCTCTTTGTTCAACAGCTTTTTCTTTAAGGCTGGACTTTTAGCTAAGGATGAACTTTTAAAGACAACAGAAACAGTGAAATTGTACACATGCCAGGCTCAGCTTGGAAAAGATACACACACAGAGCTCCCAGTTCTCAAATAAAATTTCACAATTATGCAAAGCACTTCCCCAGTGTCTGCAGCGTGATCAGGTCACTCATAACTTTATCTGGGTTAAGTCCATCTGTCGAGTTCAGTTCTGTCCAATATCATTTCCTTTTCTCTCTTTTCCTTCTTTTTTTTCCATTTCTCTCCTTTCCCTTTCTTTTTTTTTTTTTCCTTCTCCTTTAATATAATTTGAGTGTTACTGTGAGAAGCAATCTCAGGAGCTTTTAATCCTGCTTAATATCACACAGCCCACAAAGGTGTAGTTGACTGCTTGGCATAATACAAAATCATTAATCAACAGACTTAAGAAAACAAAGTGTAAGGATTAATGAGATGAAGGAAGATGAAAAGATCAAGAAAAATAGAAGAAAACAGGAAAGTAAGATGAGACAAGTCTGAGGGGACAAATTAGGAAACTCATAAGAAATGTAAATAAAGTTATCATGAAACAACCATACAGCTTCTAGTTTTGGCATTCAAATATTATAGAGCTCCATTCAGAAGAACAAGTTCATCTTGAAGACAATAATAATTAGGAAGTCAGTGAACTTCCACTAGACTGGATTATAAAGGTGAACTGTTAAAATTCCTGACTCCTATGTGGCTTTTTTTCATTTTATATATCGTGTGGTTTAGGGTATTTTACATTCCAAACAAAGACTAAAATTATTTATACAACTGTTGCCTGGTTAACAGTGGCCACCCTCCAGGCACCCTCTCCTCGCAAACCTTCCTCTTCCTCAAAACCCCGTTGTAGTGACTGCTACCTTTCTGAAAAAGAAGTGTATTTATATTCTTTTATTCATACTAATACAGAAAGGAAAAAGGTTTTAGAAGCACTTTGACTGGTAGTCCAAGCCACAGAAGAGAAAATCAGAAGGATGTAAGAGCAGTATTTTCACAAGCTAGTCTAGCTCATTAACGGCTTTTTAGCCTCTTCTTTTGAAATAAGAGCTTGTCACTTTACCCACACCATTCTGAGAGAAGGTACCAGCACAATTAAGAGTATTACTTCTGGGTGCTATTTGTAAGGTTTCCGATAGTCTTTTTGAACACCTGCCAAAAAGTCTCTATTTGAAGGGAACTAGAGTTATTTCTGCTGATCATTCAAATAACTTTCATCCAGAGGGTGGATTCTAAAATGCAACCAAGTGAAAAGAGATTAACAGTGCTGAAAAACTAAAATGTGGAAGGAATGCCTGCACAGACGCTGATAAATGCTATCGCCATTCAAAAAGGCTAGACTTTCCAAAATCAATTAAAGTAATAGTTTTGAACCTTAAGAATGACCTTTAATGCCTTTAACATATGAGCTGTATGACACAGGATTTAAGCGCTAGGTGCATGAGACCACTGGGGTTGGTTAAGGCTCAGTACACTGAACGTGCCACTGAAAGAGCATTCCACAGAAATTTCTGGAAAAGGGGAGAAGTTTTAAAAACAAATCTAAATGAACTCAGATGATGATGTTTCTAATGAATGAATAATGTACCATGCTTTGCTTAAGTCAATGAAAAAGGCTAAAGTAAGGCACACTAATTAACAAAAGTTCTAATACTATAAATATGCAACATTTACAGGCAATGTATTTTCATTCAGGTGTGCAATACAAATAGTAAAATAATAGGGCTATGAGAAGTTTTTATACGTTCCCAAAATGCTTCCTGCAGCTCACTTACAGTATGAAACCTTTACATTCGGTCCACCTTTGGTGCACATTTAAATTCTGTGCTTCTTGCAGAATTAGTAGGTGCACTAAAACTGAGGGAAGCCTTGGTACTCAACATATTATTTTGAATCTTAAAATACATTTGGAATATGAAGTATTTCTTTCTAAAATAATATCACATTGATTGGGCAGAGCCTGAAAAGAAAAGGTTAATTATGCTTATATAACTGTGTGTGAATTTATTTAGATAACAAAGAAATTAATTTTGCAGAAAGGGTGTAACTGGTACAGATACAATTGTACTAAGTCAATAAAGATTAAGAATTACATTTACGGAGACACTGAATGCTTAATTTTGCTCTGAGCTTTATTACAACAGAAGGGATAAAAGAGAGAACCACCACAGGCTTTATTCTCCTTCCATTTTGACTGGCAGCTACTTAGAGATAAGCAGTCCTGTTACTGAAGGCATCTCCCCAAGAGGCACTTGGCAGACAATGCACTGTCTGCTAATAGACTTCATGCAATAGAACTGCCAGTTTAGCCAACTGACTTCTGCACCAATTGAGAAGTGGGACAGAGCAGGGTATGACAAATCCATCTCAGCAACACCCTGATGCTTGCTGGGAAATCCAACTGCAATGGAACCAAACAGCATTTCGGCATCTGGCTCCACAGAATGCCTGCTCATTCCTGAACACCTTCAGCACTTCAGTGCAAACCCATTTTTTCTCAGTAGAAAGCACAGTCACTTCCCAGCTCTGCTACAGAAGCAGAAGGAATCAGCAGAGAAGACAGCTCCCACTGGCTCAAAATGTCATCCCAAAAGGGTTGTCCAGCAGAACTATCAAAGCAATGCAAAGTCATGACATCAGTATTATAGTCTTAACAAAAAGCCTTTTCTTTTACTTTTCCCCAGAAGGCCCACTCAGAGCTTTAACGTGTAAAATTTAACTCAACTGAAACTGCCAATATTTAATACTTAAGAAATTCAATATTCTATTTAAAGCGGGTTTTAGCACATTATTTAGATACATGTTACTTTTTCAACCTCCGGGGGGTGAGTGTAGCATAACATTGCTAATATGGTATATACACATTAAAACCTACTGTTTAATTATATACACCAGAAGGATAGAGAACAATATTATCACTGCCACCTAGATTTTATGCAGCATTGTCCCAGATAGACTGACAATATAATGAATATAAAGTATTTTCATGCAGAAAGAGATCAGACAACATTTTATCTGCAGGAAGTTTGTGTTGGGCAAACAGAAAGAAAATTAATGCTTCATAACGTACAGAGGAGTTGAATGAGGCCAGGCTTCCCATTTAGACAAAGGATTGAATAAATAGATGGAGAAGATGAAAAAACATCACGAACCCATAAATGTGTTGAAGAAAAACTTCACAAAACTTAAAGCAAATATTAACTGGATAAAAGACCTTGAAAAACTAAATGTGGATTGTATTTGTAAGAGTAATCTGTTATGCACACAAGAACAAAGGTATAAGAGGTAGAAATGGGTACAAAAATAAAACCTCACAAAAATAAGCTGTCAGATTTTAAGCAATTATGTAAAGGAGGGCTATCAGTAAATTTTAATGTCAGCTTCATGGGAAAAGAGGACCATTAAGTTGGCTGAAGCCTAACATGACAGACCGGTAGTATTCAGCACTGCATTCTGCAAATATAGCCTGTAAAAAGTGGACAACATTGTAGGGCAGAGAAATTTGTCCAGAGAAAAGGAATTTGCAAATATTATGGATTTTTCAAATGTTCCTGCCCATGAAGTATGTTTAGAAAATCAGAGGACAATGTTCATTTGAAAATGCAGAAAAAGATTGGTAAATATGGAAAAGTACTGAAAAGACTGGACAACATCTGGCACATGTGAAACAGAGGTATAATGCCAATGTTCTCGTGGTGTGCTCAACAACCTGGTAATGGTAGTATTATAAAAATGAGTGAATAAATAATAATTTGGCTGTTAAAGCCTGTACCTCCTTCAGAAAACAACAGGGAACCAGCACATTTCTCTCTCCCTCTCGCTCTGAGAGCTGGGAAGCTCCTGCCAAAGCATGTGCTTAAAATGGTGATTAAGATAATAAAGCCATGTGTGTGGGAGCTGTGTAACAGTAGTTGAAATACAGTGCTTACTATACCCTTCTGCCTTGTGTTCAGCAGCTCCTCAGCACCCTCGAAGCTACCATGACAGCATGTCTTATGTCTTCAAATGTTTACTCGCAGCTACTATTTTGGCACAATGACAATATTAACACATAACAAATAGCTGAAAAAACAGATTATTTTATGGTATACGATTATTCTCCCTAATCTAATCTCAAGGGGTTACTATAAGCAACAGTTGCAAAGTAATTCCTTAAAAATGAAGCTTTTAAACACTTTCTATTGTATGATATCAATATATGAATGTCACAATCTTTCTGCACATTGAAGTTGGCTCAAAGCAGAAAGGATTCGAGTCTTTCATGGAGTAGCTTTAAAAAGTAGCTTACAAGCAGATTCAATATTCAGAAATGTCTGTGAGTGGAATAATGGAATTATATCTATGAACTTCTGGTTCCCAACAAAACTAGAAGAGCTAAAAAACAAAGACCTAGGACTCTTCATTGATAGTTAATGGACAACATGGTAGAATGTGTACTGGCAGCTAAAGAAAGCAAGTGACCAGCAGGTTACAAAAGGCAAATAAAACTAAAATTCTAATATAATCTGGAAAACCATATTCAACTGGTCATTGCAGGTCAAAACAATTTAGAAAACAAAGAATTCAGAGAACAAGGAAGAGATCAAGACATGGAAGGGTTTGGCACCTAAAAAGACTGAATGGACCTGGAACAGTTAGTCCAGAGAAGAGAAGTATGAGGGTGGCATGTAAAGAAGGTGGCAGGAAAAATTATTAACCTGAACGTGTTTTCCTTACAGCATGTACCTCCACTAAACTATGTAAATCTAGAAGACAATGATGCGAAAAAACAGCCCTCTAGTGTCTGTATCACCATCCTGTGGGTTAGCTCCAGTGGTTACCACTGGTTGGCAATGGAAATACAGTGGGTGATGTTTGAGACATACTCCCTACTTCTTTTTTGTAATGTTTTCCCCCTTTCTTCATGCACACAGATGTACATATGCAAGTAAAAAAGCCAGTATACAATTAGTTATACAATGAAAACACTCTGTGTAGACCTTCCAGACAAGGATCTCCAAGAGCAATGCCTTTATTTGCAAGCAGAGTCTTTTTTTTTTTTTCACTAAGAGGGGTACAAGAAGTTTTTGTTTTATACAGCCAACTGACTGAATTGGGTCAGGTAGGATCAGCCAGGACAGTCTTAACAGCAGTAATAATGAACTGACAGACATGATTATTATTCACACTCTTAAGAAGAAACCACAGTACTTCCAGTCCTGTGAAGTTTAAAAACACAAGTCAGGTATCAACAAGCCATAAGACAGCCATAAAACTGCTTCAGCTTTTAAAATCCCACTGTGGTGGCCTGTTTTTAAATTTTCAAGAAGTTCTTATATGCAACAGATAGAGAGAGGTGTGCTCATGAGACCTCTTCCCTTTCACTTGAGGCATCTGTTTCCCCTGCCTCCCTTACCTGAAATTCTTAACATCACAGAATGGTTTGGGCTGGAAGGGACCTTAAAGCCCATCCAGTTCCAACCCCCTGCCAGGGGCAGAGACACTTCCCACCAGACCAGGCTGCTCAAGGCCCCACCCAACCTGGCCTTGAACACTTCCAGGGATGAGGCAGCCACAGCTTTCCTGGGCAACCTGTGCCAGGACCTCCCCACCCTCATTGTGAAGAATTTCTTCCTAATATCCAAACCAAATCTTCCCCATTCCAGTTTAAAGCCATTCTTCCTCATCCTATCACTACTTGCGCTTGTAAAAAGTCCCTCCCCAGCTTTCCTGTAGCCCCTTCAGGTGCTGGAAGGCTGCTATGAGGTATCCCTAGACCCTTTTCTTCTCCATCCTATATCATTATGCTCACAACAGTTTTACTCTGACTACTCAAACTCATTTACTTCTAGCCAGACCCTCCTTACTGGGCTGAGGGCACAGATACTTTGCTACTATTTCCCTAAATGTAATTCCCAGTTTCCCTTCCAAAGCACTGCCTCTGTCATCCCCAGCATAAAAAGATGCTCCTATTACTGAGTCTCCACCCATCTTGCCAGCAAGCAGCAAGCTCCTCTTCTGCTTTTGTTCCTCTCCTGCACAGAATACAACTTCCCTTCTGTGCCTACACAACCTCTCAGACACGTCGTTCTTGAAGCCTCACAGCGCCTTCTCTATGACTCTGCTCCATGGTGAGGACATGGTCATACTTTTTGTAAATGTTTCTGCTGTATATGACACCTGACACAACCTTATCAGCGTGCATGCTCTTCTATCCCCAGGGACATGGTATTAACAGGATGACTATTCCACAGATCCCATTTAAGCACCTTACTTTTGCCTTCTTAGACAACCCTCTGAGGATTCAGTTTTAGCAAAATACTTATTAAGGTGGTATAGGTTGCTGATCTTTCATGCAAAGATATGCTTCTCTAACAAGGAGTCTGATGAATAAGGTGATTGAAGGCAAGTGTCATGGTTTAACCCCAGTAAGCAGCTCAGCCCCACACAGCTGCTCTCTCACTCCTCCCCACAAAAGAACGGTGGAAGAGAATTAGAAAGATAAAAGTGAGAAAACTCATGGATTGAGTAGTCAGTTTAATAGGTAAAGGAAAAGCTATGTGTGCAAGCAAAGCAAAGCAAGGAATTCATTCACTGCCTCCTATTGGCAGGCAGGAGTTCAGCCATCTCCAGGAAGGCAGGGATCCATCACGTGTGATGGTTATTTGGGAAGGCACTCTGAATATGTCCCCTTCCTTATTCTTCCCTCAGCTTTTACTGCAGAGGACGATGTTTTATGGATATGGAACATCCCTTTGGTCAGTGGCTGGGTGAGAAGCAGAAAAGGCCTTGACCCTGTGTGAGCACTGCTCAACACCAGCTAAAACATCAGCGTGTTATCTTCAACAGAAACCCAAAACATAGCCCCATACCAGCTACTATTAACTCTATGACACCCCAACCCATCACAGTAAGGAATAACTGTGAACGCAATGGGGTTTAGAGTCTGCAGTGAAAAGTCACTCACTTGCAGAAAAGCAAGTATTCACAAACTCAGCTCAGAGTGCAGTTTTAACTATGGATCATAATTCTCATAAGAGTACATAAAGGTCTTAAATGTTTTAATATACCTGCATATTCCTTCTATATTTGAATTTGAATGTGTATTCCAAAATTCCTACCCTATATAGTGCATAAATTTATACAAATAACAAAAATGAAAACATAGGAAAAAAGTGTTTTCTGAAGGTTCATAAAAAAAATATCAGATTACGCACATTTCAGTGATGGTTTCTGGAAGATTTGTTGGGATCTCTGTAAGGCCTTTCCCACGACAGTCCACAATGTTGTTACTACAGGTGCATGCCGTAGGGCAATGCAAGACACTGCAGGATGGAGCCATGAAGGATTGGTGACCTACAAGGGAAAAGAGTTTCTCCTAAAATTGCACAATACTGTCAAACAGTTCATCTCAACAGTAAAGCATCACATTTTACACTTCCTTGAAAAATGTAAAACTTAAACCCACTGTGGCCTGTCAATACTTGTAAAATGCATTAATTTAAATATCCAATTAATAGCAACGTGTTGCCACAATGCTGAGAGATGAAAGACAAATGCTCAGCTACTGTGTTAGCATTACATCATTTTTCACCTTCTTTGGCAACTCGCATTCAAAATCATCTTGTTAAAAGACTACATGTCATAATTTTTCAGTTATATTTTATTTTTCAGGTATATTTTATTTATTCGGTGGTTTTAAAAAAACAACTACTGATTTTTTCTTAATTTTCAGAATTTTGCGTAATATTAAAAATGCAAGTCAACAGAAAATGATGACAGCTACAAAACCTGAAGGTGTCTTGCTTGTTATGTTCTGTTCTGCAAATACTTATTTGAGTACAGTTCTTCAGTTATGTATCACTTACAGACAATTTTGCAGTTATGATGGTTTCATTCAATCACAGAGAAATAAATAAAAGCTTTGAGTTCACAGCTTATACTCTCACTCTGTTAGTTCAACAGACACCTCCCTCCCACAATCTATTCTCGCTAACTCAGGCAGCTAATTTACACAACTTCCCTCTCTCTCCCAAGTTCTTATGCTACATTATGCTCAGCATTTATAATTGCATTTAAACATTATCATTTCATATTTAGATGTTTTAGAAAGTAAACAACTTATATTTTCCTAAAAATAGAGAGATTGCAAATTTTGTTATATTATTAACGCACTTATTCTTGTATTGATTTAATGATACAGAATTGCTGTATGGAAAGGCCTAAAGGCATGAAAGTGGCATGAAGTCATCTTTCTCTTTCTATTCCTGTTGAGGTAGAGACCGTTTTGAAATTCCCAGGGAAAAAAAGAACTTGACTATGAAAGCACAACTTAATCTAAGGTCTCTCTCTAATGTCATATATTAACGTAGGAAGGCTACATTGATAATTTAAGTTCCAGTCAGTATTGTTGCTACTTACAACTTTAAATTAACAATTGCTCAAGTTTTAAATTACTGAAAAGGTCAGTACTTTTAGATAGTAGTTTATAATATAATAATTTGATTTCACATTTCTGTGTAGACCTTTCAGACAAGGATCTTCACATAAGACCCTTTTTACTTGAATAGACAGGAAATATTTCACCTGTTTTTTTTTTTAACCAGAACCACAGTGATCCAGGGAGAAAACATGGTTATTCCCCTTACTTATTCTCCACGGTTATGCCCTCAAAATCAGCATTATAACAACCAAGTTTTAAAACTGTTCTTGACACTTGGGCTCTGCAGATATAACATTTACAAACAAGTTACATGAAGTGATCTTGTTAGGAGCCCTTAAGTGTACATAAAGGCAGAATTAATGGCAAGAATACTGTCAGCATCTGCCGTGCAAAGATGGCAGTGCCTTACACTTCAATGTCAGAGACTGTTTAATAAGGACAGAACATTGTGTTCTTCATAAACATCTTTTAAAAGCACGGATCCGTGCAAATCCTAGCGTATTTGGCAATAGGCTTCTGGGGATCTGCAGAAAATCATCCAGTGGAAACAACAGATAGCTGCGTTCACATTGGTTTTTAATGTTTTTGAAGAAACTTGAAACAGTAGTCAAATTTTAAAGAAAATATTCAATCTGAGTCTAAATATATTTAAATAAGAAAGATAAACTTGCCTTCTTCCTCATCTAGAAGATATGAATAAAGGAAAAAAATTGAATAGAGAAAATTTGATTAGTAATGAACTGTTAGTCATTTCATTATTTCATAACAGAATATAACCTGATGCACTACAGCATACCAATAACATTCAGAAAGTTACTTAAGGATTCAGAATATTATTTAAGCTGTACAAAATATCAAGAAATGGTAAGAACCTGTAAAGCTAAAAAAGAGCAATGACTTATTTCTAAAGGCCTTATGTTTGCAGTCAGTGCGCTTTCTATTTCCTTGTCCGCATCTTGCCACACTTTTCACATCTCTTCCAAAAGTAACTATGCTTTTAGAAGGCTACACAATCTATGTGAACACAGCATATACACAACAATTGTAACGACAGAATCATGCCCACACGAGATACAAACAGTGATAAAAATGATTAGTTTATATTTTAATGAACATTAATGCTTGGATTATGCAAAAGCCAGGCAAATGTCAACATGCACCACTGAGCTGTTGGTGGGTGTGTTTTAAAACAGCACTCAGTGAGTGGATCGGTTGTCCTTACCACTGCAGACAAACTCCCTCTTTTGGACCTCGGCCACATTGTGTCCCCGGAGGTGGGATGGAGCCATGCACTGGGTGTAGAGGCCGACGCGCGGCCGCTGCCGCAGCCAGTCCGACAGCCAGGCCAGGTGGCAGTCGCAGTAGAGGTTGTTGGAGTGAAGGCGACTGCGTGGAAAGAAATACACCAGTACCTTTAAATTAACCAAAAAAGGCAAACAATTCACCCAGCCCTCACTTCAGCAAGCAATTAGGCTACTTTATTAATAAAAATATTTAAGGAGGAAGAATTTATTAATAAAAACATTTAATGAGGAAGATTTTTTTCATATAACATCTAGGAGTTAAATGCTAATAAATAAAACTACATACAAGCAGTAAAATTTTTTTTTATGTGTGGTCTAATTAATTGAAAGAAAAAAGAAGGCTTCCTAATAAAGTAACATTCCTAATAAAGTAACCTATCTGTAGCTTCTTTTTTCTTCTCTAAAAGAAAGAAGTAAATAGAGAGCTTGAAAGCTGCTGTGGGACTCTTCAGTCCAGTTCTGTATAAATATTGAATAAGACAAAAATGTCTCAAGTAAATTGCTCTATAGTGGTAATATACTGTCAGAAAGCAAGAGTTAATAAAAGATTTGGTTTCCAATTAGATATATCTGTAAGTCTGGCCATTATTAGTCTCTATAGAAACAGCCTGCAAAATCCCTTTAACAGGTCATATTAATTTTCTGCTGAACAAGACAGAGTAATAACTCAATATAAAACATCTTTCAAATCCCTTTTCCGATTTCCTCTCCTCAGCTGCTTTTGGTTCCTACAGACCTACGTTCTAAGCAATGTCTGAAATTAAATGACCAAATGGTAGCAAGTGATGGAATTAAGTCGATTCTCTGTTGGCAGGGTCTGACACAAGACTATGGCTCCTTGCCAAGTGGCAAAAAGCACTTTGCCATTGACAAAGTATCAGACAAATGTATTCACTAAATTAGGTAAATTACTTTTCTCTGGCTCTTCCATTTTCTCAAACTACAGAAAAGGATGTCCACAGCTATAAATCAAATCTTTATTCAGAATAACGCATAACGGAGCAATGCCATTTTGGTCCTTTTTAGCTGATGTGCTCAATCCTAACTAAATAACTGGAAATGAAATGCAAGAAAATCAGAATTTAGACAAGGAGAGTAATTAATCCATCAGAAAAAAACTCTAAAGAAATATGAAATGTGTACCAACATAAACAAAAAATTTTAATTCACTTAATTTTAACTCACTTTTTCTTCCTTTACATAAGTGAAAATTAAAGGCAATGTATTTTCCTGTAATTATTGGGTGGGTACTTTGCAAATACAGCTCATAATACAGCACACTCATTCAGTACAATCTGTGGCCATCTGTAGGCAAGGAAAACCACTGCAAACCGAAACTAATGCTGCTGAAATCAATATGGTTATACAAGCATATTCTGATAGGAAATGGAAAGTTACAGCTATGAACTAGGACTCCGTGTGTCTATTTTATTTTTTTTCTAAAATAAATTTTCAAAAGATGGAATATCCTACCAAAAAAAAGTACATATTGCTAATTCACTCTGATTTGTGGTTCAGAATATTAACTGTATTTGAAGGTTTGCAAGAGGTACAGACATTAATTCAGGCCTGAAAGAACAAAAGGAAATTCTATTCCCAGATTACAAATACGGCCACCAAAAGACCACAATCAGCACAATTTAAGAACTCTCGTACTTGTCCAAGCAAGAATAGTGACAATTGTGTCATGAAATCAACACAACTACTCACCTGTGTGAAGCTTCTGTAGTTACGACTGTATCTTAACTTGAGTAAAGAGCCCTACTGATTTCGAAACAGTTGTGCAACCCAACATGTGTAAAAGAAAATGGAAAAGCTCCTGTAAACGCATTTTTTTTCACAGTAAGATCTGCTCTTGAATCCTGATAGAAACATCCCATTCATTTTTTATTCCCACTTCACTAGAAAACTTGCTTGAAAGAAAGTCTCAGGGTTAAACCTCGATATACTCTGGTTTTGCCACTCCACACAATATACATTTATTCTCAGTTCAGTATAAACATACAAAAGAAATAACCCCAAACTGCATCACCTGCACACACTCTTTTCACTGTGTTTTGTTTTAGAAGGCTGAAGTGTTCTTCCATGAAAGTCATAACCTCTAAAAACGGGGACCTTATTGTAAATGCTGACACTACTTTAATTATAATAGCACTATCGGATGATGCTATAATTTTGTTACAAAGAATGTCGGAGAGTCAGTTTAGTTTAATTAGGTCTGCTAGCAGTACAGTAATAAAAGCATAAAGATTTCCCATTTATCACATTTGACAGCCAATCAAAGATTCTTCCATGTTCCTAAATAAAATGTGACCCACTGAATAGCTCAAAGTAAAAAAAAATTTGACTTTCAAACCCATCAATTTCTTTCTCTATACAGCTGTAACATAAAAAAGAGCATCTCTCTGCCCACATCTTTTTTTGTTAGAAGGTAAAGCTTTTCTTTGACTGAATACAGCACTTTGGCAAATCCAGTTGGGAAAAGGCCATGAAACCACTTTTACAGACTTATTCATCCCACACCCTAAAAATGCTGATGGAAAGGGATGCATCTGCTTCTGTATCTCCTGAGCCCCAAGCATCAGCTTCCATGACACTTGTTAGCTTTACTTTTCAGAATCATTGCTGTCACACAGACCCAGATTTCACATCTGTCAACCTCATGATGCTTCAATATTTTTTTAACTGAATTTATGTTTTCTTTGCCCACATATTTGTTTATAGACCACTGACAAAACCTGATAGAGGTAAAATTATATACAGGACTGATAAAAAATTGTAGCCAGGGATGGGACTACTTACAATGTTCTGAGTTTGGGCATATGGTTGAAACTTGCCACGGACAGTCGGGTGATGTTGTTATTATTAAGAGTGCTGCAAAGTCAAGAGGAAGTACATTAACATGTTACAGTTACGTTACATTTACTAAATTTTAAGAAAGACATAGTTAATGAAGATCACAGTGTACTGGTTTTAGGGATGCGTATCAGGAAAAAAACCCATGCTTTTAAACATAATTTTCCTTCTTATTCAGTCCCTGGTAAAACACTGTAGTTTGGCCATTCCATTAAAATTCCCATTAATTTGAGGTCCCAGTAACCTATGATTCACTGAAATGGGGCTTCCACCAATGATGAGAACATCTATGGTATTCAAGATAAGCTTGTCATCCTGATGAAAAAAGAGAATTCTTGGGGAAAAGGTCGTGATTCTAGGACTCTGTTTTCTCTTTCTAGATTCTGACAGTCTCTATTTTTCAAAAAAGTATGAGGTCTGTCTTTTTTTCAAGAATTTAAAAAGATTAACTCAGGGCTGAAATTAGGTTTTATATAGAACAGAGTTGCCATAGATGATCCACAGCTGCATGAACAATAAGAGAGTTTCTGCTATACAACAGAAGGAGTCAGGAATCCTAATATTTTAGCAAGCTAAGATTTTAAATTCTAGACAAGATGCCTGGAACTGGAGATAGAAACTAGGAACAAATCTTAGCCCATTGCTGGCTAGCACAGACTTGTCATACTCAGCAAGTGTAGACTGTAAAGATAATGAAACTTTATGAACGATCTCACAGTTAAATATTGTCTTCAGGCTGCAAATAAAATGCAAACAAGCTTGACTCCAGAACAAGGAAACAAGCGACAGAATTTACAGTTTTGACTTAGAGATTACTCATTTCAACAGAATGGAGAATGTGCTCTGGGATTTTAAACACATAACTGGTACCAAAAATAAATAATTCTTGCTGACTAAATATTTCTTTTCCCTTTCAAAAGAAAAACTGTTTTACTTTTTTTTTTTTTGTTCTTTTTTTAACCAGAAAGTGTAGCTTGTGCTCATTTTGAATAAATTTTAAGTAGTCTGTGATCCTGAAACACAGAAAGGTAAATTCACAGTACACTGAACAGGATCAGGCTATACGACTCCACACACAAACCAAGCAATCAATTACTGGTGCAATGTGCTGAATTTATCTTTGTGTGCTTACTCATTCCACTTCTTAATGTTTTCTTCCCTGTGCACAAGGGACCTCCCATGTGTGCCCTTAGGGCTACATAAACGAAGAGGAGAATAATCAAAAGAAGAAGAAAAGGGGAGAATCATGTCTTTTTTAAAAGCAGAATAAAAGTGAAACAACAAAAAATTAATGGACAAGTGGAAATATCCACAAAAGGTGTCTCAATGAAAAAAATGACAATCAGTGAATCTTGGCAGGATTTTCTTACAGTGTCCACATGGTAAACGACAGCTCCCACAGTTCTTCCTGCATGGCTTCTTACAAGGTTTAAAAATGATCTTTTCAATTGAAGGAATGGAAATCAGTATACATTTCCATACATTAGCTGTTAAAATGATTTCCATAACTATTTCCATCTAATAATGAAAATGCGTGATTACAGTGATGTAATTAAAAAAAAGTTTGCTCAATACTTTTACCTACATGTTACATGTTACTGCAAAGAGTGTGATGACTGAAAGACATTTTTTTATTTTCTCAGGTATATATATGACAGCACTACATATTTTCTCCATAGTCAGTGTTTAACAAGTACAGCAGATTTTTTCTTTTAAAAAAACCAACCAAACAACCAAAAATAGAGAAAGAGAATGGAAAAATAAAATTTCACAGAAATTCACAGGGAGGATTATACCTACAATTGCTTTCACCTTTCAGAATTGATATTTCATCTTTAACACTAACAGCCTCTAAGATTCAGCAATTCTTTACCGAGCACAGAAGACCTGTTACATTGGTAAACATTTCAAACTGTCACAAAACAGGATTACAACCTAATAACTTTTAAGATTATTTAAAAGCTTCATTACATACTTGTAATGTTAAATAACATTAACTACTTCATCTTATGCACTACTCAGTGCACATACAGTGTGGTCTGATCTACATATCTTTCGTTGTTCAAGTCATATTGGAAAGGAAGCTGAATTAGATACAAACTCTTCAGTTCTATTTGAAATATCTACCACAATTTTAAAAAATGTAATCTTCATGGCTTATCGCATAATTCAAGACAGTGAACATTTATTTGCATATTGAACAATGCTGATATTCTTTGTATTTTCATTGACAACAATCTAACTACCTAATTTTTCAGCAGACTATCATTTTAACAGAGGGGTTTTTCCTTTTTTTGCATTCATTGAAATTGATGTGAGAATTTTACCACTGACTTCAACTGGCAAGCCTGACTTTTTAGAACAGTAAAAATTGCAAGCATTACAAAATGCAGGAAATACCTGTATTTTTTTAAAATATACATTTAATACTTTCACTTGCAAAGAAAGGCTTGTATTAAAAAACATAATAACCAGATTAATCCATCACTGGAAAAGTTATATTACCTTATATATGAGTTCCAAAAATAAAAATCTCACAGAACACCAGGTTTACTGACAGACAATCAACAATTCATCAACTTCACAATTACATGTAATATGGGAACTACAATACATTTTACATGGCTTTATACCAGAGAGTAACAATAGGCTTGTTATTCTATAATTACAACATTAAAAAAAAATAAATCAAATTTAGCTGTCAGACCCATTCACCTAAAAGAATGTCCAAGTATAGCTTAACGATAAAAAACTTTTAACTCCAGCAGCTCACGTATTCTTTAGTTTTTTGGACATACAGACACTATCTATTGCCAGAGAATCTTGTTTACTTCAGAATCTTAAAACAAACACACAAACCCCCTCCCGCAGCCCCCCCCCAAGGTGTTGTGATTTACCAAGTGTGATCCAAACTATCACTGTAGTGAAGTAATTCACTGACAGACACAGACTTTCACTTTTCTTAATGTAGAAAGCCCAGAAAAAAAATGTGATATTTTGACTGACAGAGCAAACATTTCAGGAATGTGTCCTGTGCCTCAGATTCTTTGGGAGGTGAGACACTTTGCTCATTACAGTAACCGTTTTCGGGTCAGAGGTCACTGATGATAATTTTCTAACCTTTAACCTCATTGATGAGCACTTTGAGAGGGTGAGAAGAAGCGTGAGAAAGTATTGCAATACCAACGTTCACTGACATAGAAATTTTTCTACACACAGATATACATTTATACACATAAAACCTAAAATGGTAAAAATAACCAGTTAATGTAGACATAAGCATCTTAACATGGAACAGTAGTGTTTGATAGAGAAGTGCTTCTTGAAAACATTCAGACTGTCAAAAATATATATAGCGTATTGTTCGTTAAACAGGGTCTGAAATAACAACCTGATGTCCGAGCATACAACAAAGGCAATCCTGAAAACGTCTGGCACTTCAACGGTGATGGATAATTTACAAAATTAACTTGGTTCATTAATACTGCCCCCCCCTTTTTCAAAAGGAAATACATTCTTCTCTTACAGTATCTGCCATCTGCTTTTTTTTAATTTAACAGTGTTTAATGCAGAGCAAAGGAATCTCTGCCTCTCCACGTCTTTTTACCATTTCATAGCACATCACAGGGGATTATTTTAAGGCATCCCTTCACTTCAGTGTTCTGACACCAGGCTGCAGCTCACAGATAAGCCTGTACATTACTGCTCCCCAGATACTGAGCTCTTGCTACAAGTAAGAGATACGGGAATACTTACAGCACTTCCAGGTCGCGCAGAGCCCTGAACGCCCCATCTTCGATACAGCTGATCTGGTTGTAATCCAGTTGCCTGTTAAACAGATTAGGAAAGTGTTTGTAAGGGAGAGGAGGGCCAGGCCACGCTGAGTGAAACGTTCCCACAAACACACTCGTGTGCCTGAGCCCCTCACCCAGCACGCTGGCCTGGATGCTGCCACAGGAATCCCTTTTTGTTCTGAACTGTCTGCGCAAAACAGCGGCGCTGGGAAAGCTCCAGTAAATAATAACCGCACCTTATATTAAATGCCAAAGGAATGCAATTTCATTACATCAAGAAAAGCTATCCATTAAAAGCTCTCAGCGTCATCTCGCTGAAACAATTTCATTAAGGTAAAGGACGGTAAATCACTTAATGTCACATGCATCCCCTCGGTGACCTAACAGAATCCATTTATCAGAGCAGCCCAGCTGCATGTTAATTCCAGCCACCACGGCAAGGACCGGTGAGAGACACCACTGCCAGGGGTCCCTCCGTGTGCACGCACGCCTGGGCCGGGTGGGAGGTGCAGGGATGCAGGTGGGGATTTGGAATAATTACTTTCTACAACATTTCTAAATGTAGAAATAATAGTGTCCAAGGTATTACGTACTTCGTTGCTTATCTCTCTTAATTCTGCTCCAAACTAAACTAGTAT
This sequence comes from Dromococcyx pavoninus, assembly GCA_033558185.1. NCBI lineage: Eukaryota > Metazoa > Chordata > Aves > Cuculiformes > Neomorphidae > Dromococcyx > Dromococcyx pavoninus. Next base: position 2,431,238 of record JAUMJL010000019.1, on the reverse strand, counting down.
TTCTGCTATGAACTTTAGTATGTGGTTTCCTACGTACTTTGTGCTATGCAGATACGATGTTGTAACAGAGGACTTGAATTCTGGACATAAAACCCTGCCATCCATCCCATACATTATTCATCTTAGAGTATTAAATTATTAAAAATTTACACTCATTTCTCTGAAGAATATTATTATCTTTTCAATCCAAAACGTCGATACAGTCCATGCTGCCCAATTTACAAAGTCTGCTGAAATGAACAACCATGCAAATACAACCCCCCCCAGTTTCTCTGCTGATAAAAGATTTTCCTATGAATACTGCCACACGTTTTGTGCATCTCATGGCACAGCTTGCAAAGCAAAGATGATACAGCCTCACTTGAAACAACCCGAAGATCTACGCCAAGCCGGTAACTTGTCAGGGTCAGGTAATAAATATGAGTAAATGTGTGTGAGCAATACTAAGAAAATGAGCAAAATACAAATGAACTCTGCCCTTCTGTCTTCAATTATAGATTAGCTAGCAGGGCTAATGAGGCTTTTACTACAGCATTTTCTGTGATTCTTCTGAATCTATGATAATGTCTTATTTTATTAATAAATCATCACACCCACTGTTGAGTATAATGCACCAACTTCTATGAAGTTCTAGTTTCATCCACGTTTTTCATCTGACTTACTGCTACACAGGATAAAGTACTGTCACACTGCAACAGTGCTTGTGTTTTTGTGTACTGAAAGCTAAATGCAAAGTATTATTTCCTGAATATGATCTTTAATCATTTTGATGCAACGTTACAGCACCAGTGCTGCAGTGTTGGAATATTTAAACCTACTTTCTCAGGCCCCTTCAATTTTTACTAATGAATTTCATTTAACAATTAAGTTAATAGCCTTTTTTATTTCAAGGAGGTAAAATATATACACAGTACGATTCTCTAACCTCTTGAACAATTTATCAAAGCTATTTAAATTAGTACAATGGCATGCAATGTTACCCTTGACACAATACAAAAGAGAAATTGTTTCCAGACAAATTGGAAAAATCTTTTAATGCCATCAAATTTGCCTAATGCAGTCTGCAGGTTAATCTGTAAAAGGGTGAGCTGTATGTTTGCCCATACCTTATTATCCTTAGCTGTCAATGCATAAATCAGTGCTGACACAGCTTCTTCTAAATCATCCATATTATACACAAAGGAAAATCTTTTAATAGTAGAAAAAGCACTTGAGCAAATCTTGTCCTACACACTGAAAGGCAGATTTCCTCCACTAGACTGGCAGCAGTTGTGGTGCACATGAAAACTTTTGGACTTCTTCCTCTAATGAGTCACTACAACCACTACCTTAGTGAAGGGTGAGTTGTTTTCATTTAAATCTTCTTACCAGAAAGATTACTTAGTTTGCACTGAACTAATTAATTGGTTTTGGTTTGGGGGAAGGAAATTTTGTGGGTAGGAGAGGAGAATTTTTTTCTAGTTTTATAAATTATTGTCTTTGAAAGATGCTACTGTCTTCATGTCTTAAATTATCTTCCATCAGTTACAACCATGATATAAAACAATCAGACACACAACATGAAGAACAACTGGCATTTTTTAAGCTATGAAAATCACATGACTTTGAATGCGTGTCTGGCTTGAATAGCAATTTATGGCATTTGTGTTAAGGTAAAGATATCTACTGCATAAATAATCCAAACAGAAAATATTTCACAACCAGGATATCATTTTCTTATGATGTCCCTCTAACAGCTATACTGAATCAGTCTGAATTTTTTTTGATAAGACTAGTTTCTAATAGCAAATTGTGTGAATGCTGTGATTTGACTTATTAATCTTCTGCTATTTGAAATGTTGTACTTTTATGTGAGTTCAGTTATAAGAACTAGTAAGAACTAAATAAAAAGCAGTCACCTACTAAGAAAATACCTGCTTTAAAATGTCCTTTATTTACTGCTTTTGCAATACATCTTACACTGTAGAAACATTGTTAAGAAAAGCATGTTGTCTACTACATAATTACAAATAAATATGTATAAATAAACCTTGTTATCCCACAAGAAAAGCATTTAATAACTAACAGAAGATGTTAAATACATTTGAAAACTACTACCCTCCTATAGAAAAACCTGTTACCTGACTGACAGAAATCCTTCTTTACTCATTCACTTCATTTACTCAGAGGCTGCGTTAAAACTTGGGACAGTTTCAGAAAATTTATCTGCTTTATTCTCTTGTCCCTCACAACTTGAGGATGCTTTGTGGTTCCAGGCAGCAGAGGTACTGTGCAGCTTTACTTTCTTCTCCTTTGTTTCAAAATGATTATATTCCCTTACTGTATCAACTTAAAGGCAAATATTGTTTAAGAAGCCACAAAAATTGAGAAGCCTTTCTAGATCCCTACAGTAGCTTCCTCCCTGGTAAAACAATTGGGAAATATTTCTAGTTTTACCACATTATATGCTGGGTTTCACATCATTAAAATTCTTCCTTGGGGAAAAAAATCAGAGTGCGCAGTATTTATCATTGCAAGGCAATTTTCTTGAAACAGTCACTGTTTTTAATGTCTCCTTGTTTTTTTTTTTTTATAAAAGAACTGAGCTATGTTTGCAATTTATCAATTCCCTTCTGAATTCAGTTTCAAGAGGAACCAACAATTTCAGAGGCATCAGTTGGCAAAAAATGTAACAAAATCATGTAAGAATTTATTCTAAGTTTTATCAAACTTCAGGGAACCGCTACTTTCTTATGATCTATTTATTCTCATGATTTATTTGTCACTATTTATTGTGATTATTCTTTCCTTTGGAAGTAGTGCTTTTTTTTTTCTACTTGTAGTTTGTTTTAGTAATGTAGTTCATGTTGTTGTATGCTACATTTTTCCAGTAAAACATTTTGAATGAATACCTTTTTTTTCCCTAATATACATAATATCTAGCAAATTATTCTTTTTCTTTTTTGCTTTTCCTTTTTCCCCAAAATTAAAAGGCAAGACTTATAAATGCTTTCAGGTAAGGCATACTTACTGAATAAACTAGAAAAGCAAGGACATATCTATCGTTCCATCCTCTCAAAACTACCTAGCACTGCGCTTGGTTAAACCCACAAATATCTTCCAGGAGCAAAAAGGAAAAACAAACCCAGTCAAAATAAAACAGGAGAATGACATGAAAAGGAGGATGAGCAAAGAATGAACAATCTATAAGTTATGTAGTGCAAAGATGCTATCACATGGGCATGACTTCCCAGAAATAATGGAATTTAGCAATTAGATGACAAACAGTATCAAGACAACATGGAAGTAAATATGCTCCTGTGCTAGCACAGAAGACATATTAAGCACGCATCCCGTGAAAGTTCTGTTCTAACCGAACTATAATCTTCTGTACTTTATTAAAATATTGATTAGAAATTCTTTATCTGTAGAACCATTTCTACTCAGTTACTCCACATACTGACAAACCTCCTTTCAAGTCTTCTTGATACGATGAAGTCACCCTCCCTGGTAAAGCAGAGGCAGCCTGACTTTCCAAGGTAGAGTAGGTACAAAGGGGCCTCTAAAGGCTCCTGAGAGTCCAACTAACTTTTGCATGAGACTAACACTAAAAGAAGCATAAACTACTTTTCTTTAAAACTCAAATCTTCAAAGAGGATCTGCATTATTCTCAGTACTTGACACAGTGAAATAAAATTTAAGGATAAAATTGAATCAAAGCCTTCCTACAGAGTTCATCAGCTCAATTCAAATTAAGCTAACTTAATTTGCTTTGTATTATCACAGGAAGATCAATGAGAAACTGCATAAACCACAGCAACACTCGGTACTTTTCCCAATAACAGCACAGGCCACATTTTTTTCATTAGGGTAAATTCAGATAGCATGTAAAATTTTGTCTAAGTATTGGCACTTATCTTAGCAGATGAAACCACACCCAGTTCAGCTGTCTAGGTTTTAGTCATCTAACATTTATTGTCATTCAAATAAATTCCATATAGGTTTTCAGATTCTATGTATTTTAGACTTTTCTTCAGTGGTTCAAGCACCAAAAAAAGACTTGAAAGGAACCTCTTGATTCACATTCAGAGACTTCTGATTTGAAACATCTTCAAATGCTCTGATTAATTTAAAAACTTTATAATGGACTTTAGCAGTTAATAAATGAATTTCTTGACAAAAAAAAAGAAACTGTTTTCAACTGGGCAATTTTTAGGAAAGTAGTCTGTAATGAAAATAACAACTTTTAAAGTAGCATTGAAATGGTACTTATTTAAACAGTCAGAAAAACCACATTTTTTTCCCTAAAGGCCACAAGACCACTCTCTTGTTTAAAAATAAGAGTTTTAGGAGGGACTAGAAAAGTATACCTGTTTTCTTCATTTCTTCAGAGCTGTTTTTGACTTTAATAACAATCTTAAGTATACATTGAATACATTTCACATCCTGTGAAAAATCTTCTTGATAGATAACTGAAACACAGGCAGCTGAACAGACAAGTAGTTGAACTAAGATTCCCACTAAGAGCAAGCACGAGAAATATGCCAACTTTAAATTATGAAAGCATGTCTTAGATAAACAATGCATTTGGATTGTCACTTGAACAGAGTAGACAAATATATTTCCAGCTGCAGTGGAATTTTGTGCATGATTTGAGAAGAAATCAGCAACTAGAACATTTTCGGCAGGACTTGTTTTTCAACTGCTAAAAAATCTGAACTTCAAAAAAATGTCCAACCATTGCCAATGAAGATTAATACAAAATTCAGTTATGCCTTCGGTGACAACAACAGTTTAAAATCTTCCACGATAGGCATAAAAGATGCATCAGGGAAACTCCAAGTAATATTAATCAAGGTTTAAATGTCATGGGCAGGACTTTGAGTGGATGTTGGTGTCCATCTCCCTCAACTAATTCTCCTTTTTAAATTGAAATTTAATAGCTACTACATTGCCCTGAAGCCTTAACTTCGGAGTGACAGCTACAGTGTCCCCAACTTGCTGGGAAAAAAGGGAACCAAAAGAACACAAAGGTACCAAAGAAGAGGGTAGTCCAAAGTAAGGCCAAACTGTGACAAGAAAAACTGGGCACAAGATACTTATAGGAGGTATGACAAAATGTTTCTTGGCATTTTTGGTCACATTTGATATTCCACACATTTTGTATCACAAATCTGACATGATGTTGGTGTATTCTTTTCCACCCTCTGCCAAATATTGGTTACATAGCAGAAGAGGAAGTTGGAATCTTAAAAAACTTTATATATTTCAAACGGAAATACTGTAACATAATTTTATCAAAATCAGAGCAGGGGGCATAATCTACTTCTCAAAAACCGAGCACAGCACTGTTGTTCTTTCAGTGGTGTTTTACATTTGGTGCTTTTTAAGCCCAACTATTTTTTCTCCTAGTAAACAGATTCAAGAAATGACCCATCCAAATTAATAATCTGTGCAACTGAAGCATTTTCTTACCATCTTAAAAATCCTAAGGGTGGGGAGATTTTAAACATCTTTCACATCCAATATGAGTACTCCCTCACCAGGAAGAGCTATGAAACCATCATTGACACATACAAATCTGTGTTTAAGTTCAATTTATATGATAACTTCTATTTATTTTTAATAAATAGTGAGCATCAATACATTCTCTGAAGAACCTAACTTCTTGGTGCATATTTTTCTCCCTGAAAAAGCAGCAAGTTCAGAGTAACTTTCAGAATAATATTTGCACCCTAATTTTTTTCAAGTCCCCGATCTGAAGCTATACTAAAAAGGGATTATTCTTCAGACCCTGACAAGCTGGGCTGAGTCCAACCAGCACCACCTGGATCGGAGGGCTGGAGCAGGTGACAATCCCAGAGAGGCTGTGAGGACTTTGTTCAGCATTAAGAAGAGAGGGCAAAGGGGAGATCTTACTGTTGCCTGCAGCTGTGTAAATGGAAGGTACAGACAGACTCCTCTCAGTTATAAGACAAGATGCAAGAAAAAAGTTGGAAAATGGGAAATTCCAATTAGATATTAAGTAGATTTGTGGGGGATCATTTTTGGGGGATTTTATTAGTTCTTTTTACTATAAGGGTGTGGAAGGTTTCCTGGGTTGTCAATTTTCATACTACCTTTCCCATTTTGCTCTTATCTTCTACAGAATCTGTACTGTGAATACTATTAAGAAGATGTCCATAAAGGACACATTTTACGGAAACTAGACAGCCTCTTCAGAGAAACATCAAGAGAATCTCAGAGCTAAAATATTAGCAGGAAATCGAAAGATTACAGTGGTACCATCAACCTTAAAGGAAGCAATTTCCTTCAGATAATCTGCGTTAAGATCTAATCCCCTTTGCTCTATGAAGACTAGAAAATTCTTTGTGCACAGTAAATGTTTTCCAAAAAATTCCAACTCCTGATTCAGATGAGAAAATATTTAGAGGGATTGAGAGAATGGTGAATCTACACTCAGGAAAATAAAATACATAATCTGGTCAACTTCTCTGAATTTGTTAACTGCCTTTGAGCTTGCTAGAGCTACTCTATGGGATGGTTATTGCTCATTGCATTTAAAAAAAAGCCACTGTAATTTATATTCAAATTGATGTAATTAATGTTGGTACGCAAAGCAAATCCTGAATTAACACACTCTAATATAGGTTGAACCTTCATCTATAAGTTTGACTAACATTTTTAGCATTATGCCCAACTACTAGACAATTACAGAAGAAATGCTGGAATTAGAAACAAAAATTGCATTCTGTTATGACAGTTCTCAGTAAGTACATACAAATATTTGATTCCTGGACCTTAGGTTAATCATCCAATAGATGTTAAATTATTTCACTTCATCATTTCCTTTGTTTGCAGAGTGATGCTCTTTACACCTGTCACTCCTGTTTCCTTACAATTACAATACCTCTCTTGTCCTTCTCTAAATTTAATGTCCAAGGCTAGATGGAAGGTGAGGGTTCAAATCTCCAGCCTTAAGCTCCTGGAAAGGCTCAACAGCCATATGTAGCTACATAAATATTGTGCTAGAATCCACCCGGCTCACCCCACAAAATCATTCGTCGTTCTGATGCTCATATCTATGCCTCACACAATATAAAGTGCTCTTCTTGAATGACCAAGAATGTAAATGGCATTTAGAAGACAAAAGTATTTCTTAAGACTTCAATCATAAACCCCCTAATCTGAAATTTTTTATTCTTTTATTTTCTCCTCACACCCGGGACCACCAATAAAGGATGTATCTGTAGATCTGTAGTTTTTATGCTATCACAATAAACCATATGCCATAGATACGATTTGGAGTCTGTGGCAATGCTATGGCATTTGTGAATGTTTTTTTAATTGTCTCCCAAAAGAGAAAGCTTTTAAAGGGAGTACCTACTGTTCCATGCAAGTTTTAGACTTCAGGATCCTAACCTTGAAGATGCACACCAAGATATAAATATTATCTTAGTCAAAGATTAGTATCCTAATTAAGTTTCTGACTAAAACTATCCAACAATGCATAAGTACACTTATTATATTCTAAAATACTGCCCTGTCACTGGAAGGTTCTTGATGATGCTGTTATTTTTACTAACAAAATTCATTTCTGTAGCTGTATCAATTTTCAAACATTAAAGATCATGCAGAAAGATGCAGACTCCTCCTTTCAGTCAAGCCTCTTTTAGACCATGAGTAATGACAAGACCTGTTCTGAATATAAACTCCTAAACATAAATTAAACAAAGTAACAAGGCTACCCTGAAAAGCCCTTGCATGTTTTTGAACATAATAGATCTGAACATAATAGTTTTTCCACTGAGATGTCGTAGAACTTCATTGCCAAGAAGAACCACACCACAAACACGGTTAAATAAAAAAAAAAAGAAGATATCTGAATATGACATCAACTAGGCCAAACTCTTGGGCGTTCTGCTAAATCTTTGAAAAAATGCCTTCCTAACTGATTTGTGAGCAGTGCTGTAGGCAGCAGAATGGAGTCCATCACAGGGAGACAGAAATGTAAATTCCTGTCAAGTCCCCTCCTACTGGGGACATGACATCATGTCATCTCCTTCCTAATTACGGAGCAAAGTAATACAACTAGAAAGATCACAAGTTTTAAAACTGGCAACTTTAATTAATAAAAAGTATTTCAGTAGAAATTACACAAAAATCTCATATAATGGCCTAATACTTCCCTGTTTTTCATTGATGCCACAGAAGTTAGCAATTATATTTTTTCACAGCTGCATCACTCTGGCACCTCCATAGTCGTTCTGGAACCTATTACTGTATGTCCTTGCTCTTTGTGGGTTGTTTTTAAGTGATAAGTTCTCACTTACAGCAGGGGTTATAGTGTCTGAGTGCATGACCTTACATTTCGTATTGTACAAATTCATCACAGTCTCCAGGTCGTTCAGGTCTTTTAGTGCACTAAACTGATCCAACAATCTGAACAGAAAGACGAAAAGTCACTGCTTTCTTTTGTCTTGAAAATCCTATATTTCCACATTTAGAAGCCATAAGAATTCAAAACCTGCCCATGAACTTCAGGGTCACTAACTCCAGGAAAGTGAGTATCTGTCTCTTAGAAATGACTTATTCTACCACAGAAGAAAACTGCGTGAGAAAAGTAGTCACATAAGTACAAGAATACACACTAGCAAAACTAGATAATGGCATGATTTTTCTTTTTTCTTTTATACAATTTAACAAAAGTCAAACTCTTAGACCCAAGGCAAAATGAATTCTTCAATACAAAACAATGAAATGTTTCAAATAGCCTGACATTCAAATATTAAACTCAGGTTACTATAAGCAAATAGTTATAATGCCTTGTCGTATTCAACTCCATTTCAATGTTTTAGATTTCATATAGTGAAGTTTTTGGATGCTTAAGATATGTTAAAGTATTTTGCTGAAACAAATGGTACATTTTCCTTTTTATGTAGAAACTCCTTAAAGCAGCTACTAAAGTTCTTACGAAAAATAGACCTGATACAACAAAAGCACACTGTATTGACAAAGTTTCACTACCAGAACATATGCAAGCAGAAGTAAAATACTTACAGATTTTTTATGTCTACTGCTCCTCGAAACGCCTTCCTTGGTATTGCTTGAATCTGATTTTCACTAAGATCTCTAAAGAAAAAAAATCAAATTAGACTTAAAATGTACCATATATTTCTTTCTGTGTATATAAAAAATAACACATAAGGAAATAATTTCAGCAAGTACAGTTCAATGTTTCCAATGAAGTTTTATTGCCTTAAGTGATTTGTAATTGAAGAAAAAGAAGAAGCAATAATACTTAAATTAGTTTATATGTGTTACAGTAAATAGCTCATTTACAATACAACAATGTATACACCAAAGGAAAAGCAAAAGCATTAGATAATTTCAAACTGATTTAATTTTTAACTGATTGATTGATTTTACTTTTCAACCCATTCCAAATCTGTGACATTAAAAGTTTGACAGTATGTTCAGCTTTATGAAAGGATGACTGAAAACAAGTGTAAAGAGCAAGCAGCAATCTGTTGAGAAACTATCGAGAAACTATCAAGCTCTATTATATCCGAGATCAATATATTTCTGAACTGAGTGACAAGCACCACGTATTTTGAAAGAAGGCATTAAAAAACATCCTACAGCTAATACCTAGTGCTTCCCTCCAAAATCCCTGCATGACCAGCTCTGCCAGGCTGTGTGAAATGAGTATCTTTTCCAAAAGAGAAATATTCCAGAATAATTTTTTGCTTTCAATATAAATAACCAACCGTTTTTCTGAAATTTAGAAATAATTCTCACCTTCACAGTTCCATATTGGAAATAAAACCTAGAGAACTAAAATAAAGCCATCAGCAGTGTAGACAGGAAACAAAACCAAACTAGAATCCAGGGCTTTTGACCTATGCAATACCCCATTAACAAGTAATTTAGTGCAACAGGAGATGTTCAGTAGATTAAAAGTCATGAATGTTATCTCTACACTGTACACAGTTTGAAGGTTTCACGCAGACTATGGTTTATCATGTGGTTCACAAATGTCTGAAGGCCTTCCAAGAGACCTATCTACCTTGTAGACTTAAAATTATGAAATCAGATCTTTTGAGGCTTTCAGAAATGCACATCTCTACGGAGAACATATACACAGGAACAAAAGAAATTGTATGAAGAGGCTTGCTTGAACACCTGAATAAAATTCAGAAACAAATGGGATGCATATGAGCTGTGTCCACACTGGGATTTTCAGTCAGTCTGCAGAGCGGAACCAGAGCTCATTTTGCTAAAACCAAATCAGGACCTTCACTCCTGAAGCACATCAAACGCATCCCCACCCTAACAGAAGAAGTAAAATTGCGCAATATCTTGCTTTTTAGAGACACTTTTTAACTAACCTTTTCAGAGACACCTTTTAGGAGAAACATTGCGAGATGGTGCACAGAAATAAAAGATGAAGTGCAGATGACGTGAATAAGCAAGAATCATTTAGTTGATTAGATATAAAAAGCCATGCTTTTGACACATTCTTTCCCTGGAATATAATCTCACATAAACTCATGTTTCCAGTTATTAGTGAACACTCCTGGAGCTCTCCTTCAGCTTTATGAACTTAAAAAAAAAAAAAAAAGTTGAGGACTTTATAAAACCCCACACTGCCCCAGGCCCACAAAATTTATATCAATATAATCCTTTTGAAAATAATTCTATATACATTGACAGCCAATTAGTTTTACCCAATTCACTGTTAATTTATGGAAAATCACATTCTATTTACTAAATCTTTCATAGTTCATGCATCTAACTGCACTGCAATACCTTGCATGGTTATATTTAAAACTAGACACAATTTCACTATTATTAAATCTGTGTGAAAAAAAGACAAGCTGTGAGCTGTGATTTAATTTTCAAGCTACCTAAGTAATCTTGAAATGGGATATGACTACACTGCTCTGACAATAAATTCAATGGCAATGAATGAAAAAGCAGCCTTCAGCATTTGTTACGACAACGTGATTTAACAGCCTTTAAAAAATCCATTACAAGTATAAACAGCAGATATCTGTATTTACACTTCTGTTTAATTGACAAGCACATTCTACCTATACAAAAACTGTGCATGAAGTGGTTAAGTTAGCAGTAGTGATTTGTATCATGATCAATGATTAACTTAGATATATGTATATATCTATGTAAACCACTGCCCCATATTTATAAATATATACGGCAGGGTGTAATGTGTAGTGGTGCATTATGCTCTTTATGACACTAATAGAGTATCATCATTCACCATTTTATACAATTAAAACCACGGAAGATAAACAAAATTGAGATAATAGGTAAATTAATGTAAAAAAAATTAATAAAAAATATCAATGTTCAAAATTTGTCTTTCCTTGGCTAAATGCAAATCTTGGCACGAATGCAAGGACCTACAAGTAACAGCTACTGAGTCGGGTTCCTCAACAAAGAATACCCTGAGATTATATGCGTGCGTATGGATGTCTGTGTGTATGCACACACAGAAGAGCAGATTTACTACAATTGGATTTACCACAGGGCCCACATAGTCAACATAATTTCCATGTAACACAGGCTCATGCAGACTAAAGCAGTGTTCCCTGCTAATTTTAGCACATTTGAAATGTAAACTACTTGACTGCAAAGGTTCCCAACCTTCCTCTGCAAAGCACTGTTCAAAGCATCCCTCTAAACGTGGAGAGCTAAGTAAGGTTGGCAAATGTCATTTTCCAAGATAATTTTTTTTGCTATGCATCTGCTTGTATGCAAAACTTTCTTAAAATTGTTTATGTAAAAAAGTGTAAGTTATTAATTCCTTTCTTCATTGAAAAGTTCTAACTTTCATAAAAACAATGACATAGGATTTATGCCTACTTATATCAAGAAAGTTTTAGTAATTATTTATTGATTGCTTCAAGTTTTCATCTATTCAATCTAAAAAGGTTTCCTTATAAAAACCTGGAGGGGCTTAAACAAACATCCAGCTTCTCCTTACATAAATTACACATACATTTCATACTGCAGACCTAGGGCTCAATAAGAAGTTACTTTGCAGTCTTTTATTATGATGTTTTCAGTCATTTAAGTGCAATTCTCAGATTACTCACAAAAAAAGGTCACAAGTAGCACAGGGCACACTGACTTTCAGGAGAAATGGGACAAAAACCTGTTTTGTAGATAAAATCAGACAATTTTGTAGGCTGCTATGTTACACTGATTTGACTTTGCAGCTTAAATTTTGCAATGAAGGAAGGTGCAGACCTCCTTTTCAGCCTGATGGTCATTGTTTTCGTGCACTAGTAATTGTGTGAACCTCACCTCAAGTTTCAAAGAGAGGCAGCGTTTGAACACTGTGTGGAATTTATGATGGCAATTGGTACCCCTAAAATGAAACCATTTTAAGCATTTAAATTAAAATTTAAGCCAATAAACAACAGAATATCCTACTTTTACATGAACAAATCCACATTTTTGAAGGAAAAGGTATGAGCCTCTCTTCACATTTGAAAACCAGCATTCTGACCGAGATACTTCCATAGCAACTAATTATTCTCCATTATTTTTGCAGCACAAGACCTTACATAAAATTCCAGCATACCTCTGGAACAGCTAAACTGATTAAAAAATGTTTTGTATACAGCTAGAGTGAAAAAGCCAATGTTGTCCTACAGATTATATTTTTTTAAAATAAAGTACAATAGTCTAGTAAGATGTTTTGATGAATTCATCTTTATGTAGATTCTAGCTGTCCTGCAGGCTTCTTTCAACTACATTGCTCTTGACTTTATTATATCTTCCCTTGAGAGACACATTGCAAATTATTAAGCATGAAGTGGAGTACCTTAGACACTGACTTTTCAAGAACATTCCTTAGTGTAACTTTGTGGGTGTAAGAGTCGGTCCAAAGAATAGTATTTGTCTCAACATCATCATCAGAGACTTGGAGAGACACCAAGAACTCCACACTCTGAGAGAAAGAACTGTGTGGTACAGGGAGCACCATGCTGTTCTCTGATACCTGGGGTTGCTGTATGGCTGCTCTCCAGAAGATGGATTTCACCTGCTGGCTCAGCCAAGTTTGCCCCACCTCCTCCCTGTTTCTAAGGCCAACGAAGAAGAGCATGCACAGAGGTTCACAGAGGGTCTCGAGGTCACCAAGCGGAGAAGATCCCCAAACACAAGGTGACACAGGTGCAGATTAGTTTTGGCAATAGAAGAGGGAACTTTTCGGGCCTACACGGTTAAGTCTGGATTGCAAAACGAAGGCAGAGATTGGCCACAATCCATGGGGGAGAGGAGGTGTGAGGTGCTGTTGCTTAGCATAGAAGATGATTCCTAAGCGAACCTCAGAGAGATCTCCCCACCAAAGGATCACGATGAGGACCGGCAGGATGCTGTTCAGGACCTGGGACCATAGGGACGCCTTGGACCTGTGGTGGGAGCTATAATCCTCTTTCCTCCCTTTTACTTTACTTTTTCTTTCCCTTTTCTCCACTCTGTCTATCGTGTGCAAAATAATAAAGTTACACTGTTTGACTGACCCCTTGGCATTTTGGTCGCTTTAATTCTTGCGCTTCGAGATCATGGTAAAGGAATCATCACGAGCCCACTGAGAGGATCATGACAGTGGGCTCCATTCATTTCATCCTCTGGCCAGCAAAGCAACTGCAACCTACTGGCCTTCAACGCTCTTCCGCTCTCACACCTCACCAAGCCATTGCTCAGGGTCAGAACTGCTCTATGTAGCTTCAGTCTCTTTTAGTGTGAAATATCCTCGAGGAGAGCCCTCAAGCTCATTTCTTCAAGCCAAAAGGTGGCACTGTAATACTGAGGTTAAATAGCAGATTTTCACACAAAAGGCCATCTAGGCAACTCAGGGCAGCAGAAGCTGAAAGAGGCTCTTTGCAGAAAAGTCACAGATGAGCATCTGTGCTGCTCTAGGTGAAACCACACCACCCTCTTTCTACCAGTTCGTTTCAGATATGTTTAAGCTGTTTATATCAAGCATTGCTCTAAGTTGCAATATTCTAGTTGCAACCCCATGTTCTTAAAAGCAAAACAAGAAAATCAGACCCATACATCAAACCAAGCTGAATCCCACTCTAAATGAAATCACCCAGAGCAGAATGCAGAAAGATTTCTAAGTTTTTGACCAACTACACTGATTCTCTGAAAGCCTTGCATACTATTTTCCCCCACAGGATGTCAGATGTGTGTTTCGAAATCAGAGACTAAATATGTTGCACCTAATTTTTTTCTTAATTAACATAGTCTGCACAAGTATTCAAACTCAGCAATAAAACCAGAGAAATATTAAAGCCTAAGGTCCATGACAAAGTAAGACCTGAAATTATTGTACTTGCATAACATATAATTTCTTTTTAAAGAAATCAGGTAATTTACACGCAATGTATACTGATAATCACATATGGCTGAGCTTTTAAACCAGTTAAGGATTTAACTAACATTTTCAATGACACCACAGTAGAATTTGTCTAATTTGAAATTATGCCTGAAAGAACGTAGATTTGTGTATTTCACAAACTGATGAAACAAGAAAAATTAATAACAACAAAACAATAAACCAAATCTCTCACCCCTGCCTTCCCCCACAAAATGAGCTTCATTTTACATTTCCAGTTGTTGTTGTTGTTTTTTTTTTCTCTGAAATACATTAACAATCACAACACATCATGCTTTGCGGAAAGAGCAGAAAGACCTTGCCAAAACCTTGCTTCTACTGAATTCTTCTTAAGAACTGGAACACCCAGCCTAGAATTCTGCTAACATTTGAAATTCACACCAATACAAAATAACAACCTATTCCCACAGAAAACCTCAAAAACTGTTGGATTTTTATCTGAGGATAAAGCCCTCAGATAGCCTGATATTAATGAGCCTGACAGAGTGCTTCATCTCTTAAAAAATGCAGACAGTACTGCATTGCAGCTGTTTTATTACTCACCATGTATGGTTCCCAGTTGAATATCTCATTTACCCTTAAAAGGAGTACTAAATTTTTAATTATATAAATTGAAACACCACATATAATATCTACATCATACACTGTTCAGACCTTATCACAGTTTTCTTGTGCGGTTAAAACCATTGCTCTTTCTGAAACAATAAATCTTTTGAAGACGGCAAACCTGCTTGTAAATTTAATTACTTGCAATTTTATTTTCCTCTATGGTTTCACCTCCCTCTGTGTCTTACCAGCAATATCATAAATCCAGTATTTTATCAAATAGAGAGTGAGTACTACAAATAAGTAATGTGTTCTGGTTTTAAAGGAAAAGGCAGAAATACTCAGTCAAACAAAGTATTGAATACTTAACAGTTTGTTTATGCCTGTTCGTAAAACCAGCTAAAGTGCTTTTCCATGATCAGTAACCTTCATAATTATTTAAATATATCTGATACAAATAAAGTAAGTCTTGCTTAGTACACCTCTTACTGGAAAACAGCAGTTTGAACATTATCTAACCATATTCTGCATGAAATCCTCCATAGCCATATAGGGCAGAAAACTATTAAACATAATGAGACTATAGGGCATTCAAAGAAACAAACAGTATGAGAATTCCTCTAAATTGTTTGACTGAAAATAAAATACAAAAATTTGCACATGGGGATTTTCGCTCAGAATACAAAAGTGGCAAAAAATATACACGCTTTAAAATAAAATAGCATATTTCAGTTGGAAGAGATCTACAATCATTATTTAATCCAACAAGATGATTTTAGTGGAAGAAGTAAGAGCTTCTTTTTAGGAACATAACAAGCAATTAGATATTTATTGCCAAATTCTAAAATTAAGTAAAAAATTCATTTATGATTATCAAACAGTCCTTTTCAGCTGTTTTCACTACAATTTACTTTTTCCTCAGTAGTATCCTACATTCCTACAATACACCTGTATCAGAATACACCTGGAAAAGTACAGAGATTTAGGTAGCAGGAAGAAGACAGACACTACTTGTTCATGAAGGAGCAATTTGCAGAGAGAGCCTGTGAAATGTGCTCCAGCAAAGGCTACTCACTGGATTCTGGACTTCATCAAGGTGCTTACGCGGTCTTGCACGGCCTGAGACACTTCTCCAGCCACGGTGACATTAACGAGGCTTGCCATCCAAAACCTCAGACCCACCCCAGAGGGAGGTCCAGGTTTGCCAGAGCTAGAACTTAATCCTCTGGCTTTCATGTTACAGTAAAACTACTCTGCCTCACTGGGAGGCACTGAAGACACCAGCAGTAAAATCTGAGCTCCCAGAAGGTGAGAATAAACCGCAACACAGAATCATAGAATCACAGAACCATCTGGTTGGAAAAGACCTCCGAGATCATCAAGTCCAACCGTACCTGTCCCCTTAATAAACCATGGCCCTGAGAAACTCATCTACCCACCTTTTAAACATCTCCAGGGATGGGGACTCAACCACCTCCCTGGGTAGCTGTGCCAGTGCCTGAAAGCCCTTTCGCTGAAGACATTTTTCCTCGTATCCAGCCTAAACCTCCCTTCGTGCAATTTGTGGCCATTTCCTCTCATCCTATCACCTATCACTTGGGAGAAGAGACCAACACCCACCTCACCACAGCCTCCTTTCAGGCAGTTGTAGACAGTGATTAGGTCTCCCCTCTTCTCCAGGCTAAACAACCTCAGTTCCCTCAGTCTCTCCTCGTAGGTCTTGTTCTCCAGCCCCTTCCCCAGCCTCGTTCCCTTCTCTGGATGCGCTTGAGCCCCTCAAGGTCCTTCTTGTACTGAGGGGCCCAGAACTGACCCCAGTACTCGAGGTGTGGCCTCACCAGTGCTGAGTGCAGGGGCACAATCCCTGCCCTGGTCCTGCTGCCCACGCTGTGTCTGATACAGGCCAAGATGCCATTGGCCCTCTGGGTCACCTGGGTCACTGCTGGCTCAGGTTCATCCATTGTCAACCAACACCCCCAGGTCCTTTTCCTCCAGGCAGCTCTCCAGCCACTCTCCCCCAAGCCTGTAACACTGCCTGGGGTTGTTGTGTCCCAAGTGTAGGACCCGACACTTGGCCTTGTTGAACCTCATCCCGTTGGTCTCAGCCCAAGGATCCAGCCTGTCCAGATCCCTCTGCAGAGCCTCCCTTCCTTTGAGCAGATCAACACTGCCACCCAGCTTGGTGTCATCTGCAGTCAACATGATGGTGTTAAGAGATCTAAGGTACAGCTCAAGTTTCAACAGTGTCTCTGTATGTCTCCAGAGAAGGATGGAAAGAGATTATTTCATATTATCATTAACACTGGCAGCTGCCTCTGTTTGCAAATGCTGCTTTAGCAGTGACCTTTCCAATGCAAAGAGAACTGAATGAAATGCAAAGGTTTTTTTTTTCCTGAGTTTTGCTGGATCTCTGTTTGGATTTCACTCCTAAAATACCAGGCAGCTTTACACTTCCTAAATTTTAATAGTAAATATTTCTACCCCATATTAGGTGTTCTGTGTTCCATGGAAAACTTTTGATCCGATTTTTTTTCATTGCTCATGTACCTTCATTTATCATCACACAACCATACTCTTAAATTGCAAAGTTCCAGTATGAGTGGGAATTTAAGCTAAGACCTTCTCTTAATGCTCCAGAGGCACGCTTTGGAAACCACTAGTTTTATTGTATTAGGATAAAATATGTAAGCATGAAAATCATTCTTAGAACTATGTAATGAGAATCAAAATCTTCCAGAATACAGATGCTACTGAATTATTACATTATGGCGCCAATGAAGGGAGAGTATCCTGGAGGAGCAGTTCCTCTAAATTTAATAGCTCATGTGAACCGAATCAATCGAAGCATATTTGGAATACCATCATGGTAGAAATATATCTCATTGTAGCATGAGCTTACTAAACAAACATGAATGTTTTAATCTATCATATAACAGGTTTTTATGCTACGTTCAGCAAATACATTAATATATACAAACAAGTACCTTTCCCATCAATCAAACGAGACTCATCAAGTTACTTGTTACAACACCGACATATGTTCAGCTTTATAGAGTTACTGTACAAAATGTTACTGTACTGCATCATTTATTTATGAAGATAATCTTATACTCAAAGGGTTTCTCATGTCCTTTTAGCAAGACATAGCTTTTTGGCAGGTCTACAAATCAATTAAGACAGACAGGAACAGGAAATGTCTAAAAAAATACATGCTTATCAATTCAGTCTAAACTCTTGTTCTGAAAAAAAACCCCAACCAGACCCACGAACTATGCTGTACCATTATTCTTTGACTATGAGACAAACAATTTAGCCTCCTATTAATTTCAAAGATTTTTTTCTGTTCTTCAGTAAAACATGTAATGCACCTATTCCTCTTCATAACGAAGATACAAAAGGCGTCCAATACTATCAGCAGTGGCTGAAGTGTCTGTAGGCACATTTACCTCTTTGTGAAGACCAAACACGTGAATTTTAAATTCTAGTATTAATTCTGTAAAACACTGTTGCTGGTCATATCATCATTCCAACCTGCTTCCCAAAAGATGAATACAATATTATGTCTGAGAAATTAACCTTCATTTACAGATGGAGAAATCAATATTGTACATATCAGTGGTCAAACGCATCAGTACTATGCTGAGGAGCACAAAGCAGATGAGAAAAAATTTAGATCTTACAATTGCAGGTTCTCTCTGCATCACTGATTTTCATTTGCTCTGTCGACTCCCTGGAGACTCAGCTGCAGTACACAGCAGACACAGAAGCTATTCCCATGCTAAAGCAGGATCTCTCCCTATGCCACGGTGTGCTACACTGCCCAGGTGAATATTTCATACTGCACAACACAGGGCAATGACCACTGCAATATAGACAGAATGGTACGAGTTACAGTAACTTCTATGGGAAGAATTAGTCTTCCACTTTGCTGAGAATGTTCACATTAAATTTGTCTGTTCACTTTAACCTTTTGGTTTTTAATGATACCACTTTTCATGATATCACTGAAATTTCTTTTTTAATGCTTCAGGTTTTTTTAAACATTATCCATTTATAAATCTATAATTGAATGGAAATGTACATCTTATTATACCTATTAGCATATTATTTGCATTATTCAAGCAGCAGATTTTTTTCCATTTTATCCGTTTATTTATTAAAGCAGAGGTTGATAATTCATGTATACAGTATAGAACATATACAAAAAAAAAAAGAGAAAAACTAACTAACAACCATAGCAGCACTGGCAGCCTGAAAATCTGAGTTTATCCGTATTGTCAACCCTAACACACAGGATAAGTCATCAAAAACTTAAATTATTAGTGCCAATCTATTTTTTAGTTGAAAACCAGCCTGACTCTTCATACCTACCCAACATCATAGGATATTGACTTGTTTATGATTTTGAGTATTAGTAATACATAATTTCTATAGAATGAAAACAGTGTGGAGTTCAGGTACCAGGCCTGTCTTGCTTTTTAATAGGATCATATTTTTAATTTGGAATAAGCCAAAACCCCACCAATCTCAGTCTTGGCATGGAAGTTAAACTGTAGGCTGCAAAATCAATTCTACTCTAGAATGTCTCCAAAAGTGCACTTAAATCAATTCGTATAGTCTGGTACCATTTGAAAATAATTACTTAAGTAGCTTCACCATTTCTTCTTTATCGTGCTCAAGTGTCCTAGTGCGGCAAATGCTAATTGTGAAATTGAATACGAGTATTAGGACCACACATGCATTTTACTGGAGTCTTAGAAGTTATTTTTGAAAAGGAAAGCAGTCTTTATTAGTCTGCTCCACTAAATTAATATTTCTTTTTTTTTTTTAGGACTAACAAAAGAAAAAATAATTACACTTCGTAGTTCCAAAAGAGGAAAGGACCACCCACAATTTCAAAGACAGAGAATTGCACTACTACTTCAAATTTGGCTTCAATATAATAGCTTTGATAGAAAACCATCCTTGAAAGAAAAATCTGAAGCTCTTAAAACACCCCTACTCCCTGCAACTAAAAACTTGCTGATTCTTTATTGCCCATAGAGTCTCAAATTTGTCAAGCTGAAGGAAGGTACTGAGCGACATTCACTGACTGCTGCTTGTGCATTTCTGCTGGCAGCACCACCCCCCTAGCAGTACCCAAGACAGCAACAAAGCTGTGAAGAGCAAGGGTATCACTGACCTGCAACCCCGCTTGGAGTCTGCAGAGTGGCAGATGACTTTTAGCCATATGGATGTATATCTTGCATTTAATGTTTCAAAAAATGATAATTTAGTCCAGGCAATAGCTGGTAAAGGATATATTCATGCATTTTTCCCCCTCCTTTTTATTTAACCAGATTGGAATTGAAGACAAAATAGAAAATAACTTTACGTGCTATTTCTTTGTAAGGGAAGAGTGAAGATTCTGCTATTTTAATTCCACTAGTTTCTGATATGTGATTTGGTGATTAATTTTTTATCAACTGTTACACTTGATAGACTTTAAAATGCACTACAAGTTAAGCACTTAAAAATGATAAAGCAAGATGCTGCCAGTTAACTTTCACTTCTTCTGGTACGTTACACACTCAGCATATGCATGGCTGAAACATCCATTTGGCTTAGTTTGGGGATCTGCTCACATTAAGAATAGATGAGATGGCATACTTAACTTTCCAAAGGACCTCTTCAACAGTACCTGAAAAATACATCACTACTTTTCCCTGTAACAAAACTTCTTTTTTAGCAGGATTTTGCAGCTGTCAACATGTCTTTAATATTTAATATTGTTTCACCTGCTTTGGAATTGAAACCATAAGCACTTTTAGGAACTGATTGAAAGGTTGTCTGGTATGTTACCTAGTTTCTATAACTCTGCATATTCTCCTCTGAAATATCACTCAGTGAACCATGGCATTTCTCTTTTGTTTAAAAGAGAGCAGAGCAGGTTCCTGATCCAACCCTATTACACTTAGTTGATAACCCAGTACAGGCAAGTAATAATTACATTCCCGGACACACATTTTTCATCAAGCACAGGCCCAAACTGTTAGTTTAATAAGATGAGTACTCCAAGTATTCCTTAACAGTAAAACTAACCTTGAAGAGTGTCAAGGGACAGCCAAAATTTAGAGAGCAAACTAGAAATGATCTTGCAGACCATTAATATTGAGTGGCACTGTGTTCACTCTCCCTTCACTTGAGTCAAATGATGCAATTTGGGGATTGTCTCTTGAGACAGGCTGACTGCTTAACAAGACAGATATATGGGACAATCTTAGCCCGATACAATATGTGTGTAGTCACATAATATACGTGAAGCACTGATGCCTCGGGTTTTGAGGCTGATGCCTGTCAGTGCAAAAAGTACACCAAGAACAGTGAAAGAACCCAAAGCAAAGTATAAAAGGATTACCATGGATGCTTAAAAATGTGACAACAGCTAAGCTACCCTCATAATTACTGCTTATCAAGGTGACCAATATTATATCATTGTTTTCCTGGGCATCATCTGTTTATACCCATCTGTTATTTCTTACACTGTAATATTTTTTCACAGAAGTACTTTGTTTTGTTTTACAGGGTGATGGCTATTTGTTATTTTGTTGTTTGGGTATTTTTTTAACTCTTGCTTTGTACGGTGCCTGGCACCATTGGGTTTTTGACCCCAAGGACCAGAACTTAAAGCTGTTTTTAGAGTAAGCTAATATTGAAAAGAAAGACAGAAACGTGTGTGCTCACATCATCCTCCACTTCACTGATAATGAAGTCAAAACCAATATAAACAAGCTGAATTATGTGAGTTAATGGATAGGCTTTTTGGACTGTATTTTTTTATTATTCTATATCTTGTGTTTTGTGTTGTGTGTGTGCTGGTTAATAAAGTCCATTAAAAGCTCTTAAAAGAAAAGGAGAAAAACAGTTTTGGAGAAAATTCAGGGCAATTACTGATATAAATATTCAAGTACTTTGGAACTAAAACTTCTCACTGACCAGGATCAAATTATTTCAATACTCTAGGTGAACACCTCAGAAGTCTTGATTTTCTGTTAAAGGTCTCCAGACTCTTCTTTCTTCTTGATCCTGCCCTTTTTTCCTGTGGCTGTTCCAGCCACTTCTCCCAAATTACTTTCACCACAATCTCTTTCCTTTCAATGTCATGGAAAGAACTGGAATTTGAAGAGATGATTTCCTATTCTAAAAAGAGATGAGTTTAGAGCAGAGGCAGTACAATTAGTCTGTAAACCAAGAACAATGTACTGTAGCTGAACACAGGGGCCATTTAGAACTCAAAAGCCCTGTAAAAATGGTAAAAATGCACGTAAGCAATGAAAAGGAAACTCGTAATTCCAGAATGAACAGATCACAACAAATTCCTCCATCAACATCAAACTAAAAATAGCAACCTGAGACAAAACCTGGACCAAAGTGCTCCAAAGTGTAAGAAAGGGCTGCCTGTTACAACCCTGACTGTATGTTATTGCCACAATACATAAATTACATTTGAATGTTCTAGAAAAAGTAATCTGTACAATAATCCATGCAAAGCTGAATTTAATATTATTTAAATAGAAGCTTAAACTGTATTGCTACTTCTGCCATATATATGGCTTTCTTTCACCCCAAAATTACAAAGAATTTCAGCTGCTTGCACTAATAATCATTTTCATCCTTGTTTTAAGACTGAAGTCCACAAAGCTCAGATTTTCTGTTCCAGGTGTGCACCTTTCCACTGACAGCATCAAAGAGTGGCTGCTCTTAATAGTACTTTAAAAACTCATCTTCTCTCTTTTTTACCAGACTTTTTTCCCCTCTATCTGTAAGTTTTCAAGTCTTTTTTCTATATTGATTGTTTCCAGGTAAAATTATTTCCCTTCAACCATTTTCCAGATGCTACTGACTAGCTGATGGAGCTTCTGCTGAAGTAAATATCCAGAAAATCCTACTGAGAAGCCCTAATAATTAGGATAAAAAGTGACTGTGTGTGTGGTGTGATCTTTCTGTTGTATGAGAGGTTTTTTTAATTTAGAAGTGGGGTTGTTTTATTTGGGCCAAAAAAGACAATTAATGGGATGGATATCAGTTAAGTAACTGCAATCAAATGAGAGCACATTGTACTCAGGATGATTAAGATTGAAACTGGTGTCTCCATTCACAACTTATTATGCACTCTCAGGGTGAGTAAACAGGTGACTTCAAGACAGAGTTCCAGGTAATCACACAGAGACTGAGGACAGTTATGATAATGGAAGGAAAGGGCTATAAAATGTACTGACATCCCCCCCACAACAAAACACATAAGCTTTCTTACTGCTTGAGGACTAATTCTGAAATACACCATAAAACATTTGAAGACTTAAAATGATTGCACTTTGTTT
This sequence comes from Dromococcyx pavoninus, assembly GCA_033558185.1. Taxonomy (NCBI): domain Eukaryota; kingdom Metazoa; phylum Chordata; class Aves; order Cuculiformes; family Neomorphidae; genus Dromococcyx; species Dromococcyx pavoninus. Next base: position 2,407,916 of record JAUMJL010000019.1, on the reverse strand, counting down.
AAATAGTAAATAAAAACAAAAAATCAGGATTTAAGGAATAAACCTAAATGTAAGAACACATGATGTGGCACTCATATCAATAACAACCATTAAAGGGAACAACAGCATCTCAGCAATACACAGGCAGGCCTTCTGCTAAAGCAGTCTGTAAATCCATTTGTACTTCTAAGGAATTCAGTAAGAGTTTCACAGGCTCAAAAACCTGAGGACATATCTCTTACAACAGCAAGCACATGTATCTGTGCTCGTTCGTTTAGCTGAGTAAGAACAGATCTCCTCTGAGAACAGGACTAGCTCAGAGCTCTGAGGTGATTGAATTTAAATGATATTTACATAGATAGCTGAGAAGGTGTGAGGATTTGCTTCTACACAGGCTCCACTGCACTTGCTATCTATTGCCATCTGGCTAATTCCCCCTCATGCTTATTCTTCTGTTGCAGTTCATATTACAGTACACTGGTTTACAGACCTGCAGCTTCCAACATCTGTAGCAAAGGTCCCAGAAATTGATTTAGAAGGTGAAATACAAGCATATCCAATCCTGCTTCTACACAAGGCTATATATCTTTGCTGGAAGACTGACACATGGTCCCCATATGCACTGGTGATAACACAAGCCTGCCAGGCACAGATGTACTTACAGCTCCAGAGAGATGCGATCTAATGATGGATAGGAATAACCTAATCATATGAACATTTGTATTTGTAAACCCTACCCAGTGCTACAGACAATATGTCTACATTTCACTGCCACATTTCTTCAAGGATATCAAGATGTTCCTAAGGTATAACAAGGATATGGTGAAACTTAATGGTATGTAAGATAGAGAGACTGCTTTCTGAAGCACCACTTAATAGTTGGAAGTTTTAAAAATTAATTGCTCTTCTGGCAGACCCAAAGAAAATTAAATTAAATTAGATACTGGAACTTTTTCATTAGAAGGTTCTGGCAAAATAAAGCTAGTAGATGGAAAGCTTTCTGCAATTAAAAGTGACAGGTGCATTGCTTTCTCTAAGCTTTTAAATCACATCTGTCAAAAGGTCTACTAAAATGCATTTCTTAAGCCCGTTCCAATCTACTCAACTTTTATGTATCAAAATATTGTAGAATTATTGAAGATATATCATTTAAGAAAGTCAGGGCTTTATGACAGAAAAGAGCTACAATTTCTATAGAGTTGTCTAACATATTTAGGACAATGTATTAAATCACAGAGTAACTCTGTATCCTGTTCCCATTCACTTCATTTGTCAGCATGATTTCCTGCTTTAATTCTTAACCACTGCACAAGAAATACACAACTTGATATCCCAAGAAGTTTATAGTAAAATCAGATCGGCTACAACTTTATTTAAAATATCTATTCTACGTGTTTAAGTTGATTTGGAAGAGAGATGGACGTGGTAAGTAATTTCTACATACACCTACTATTTACCAGTATTTATACCTCCTTTGAAGAAACTTATTCAATATAGAAAGTGCCTGTCTTGAAAACAGGCAGAAAAGTTTAAATTCAGCTTCTGCTGTGCCTCTTACAGAGTGGAAACCTCTTTTCAGTAAATGCATGTTCCAATAGTGTGAGAAAAACACTTTTTGCACATCTTCTCCCCACTCCCAGACATGCCTGAGCCCATTCCTTACCTCTCACTCCTCAGTCACAAAATCAGGGAGTACTTAAAACAGCACCACTATTTTTTGACATTAAAAGAAATCCAACAAATCCAAACCTCAGTACACACACACACACACACGTTCTCCCCAGTGATAATTTCTAGGGGGCTTTCTTTTGGTTTTAATTTTATTTTGTTTTAATTGTCCATAACCATAATTTTGATTGGTTAAGAATGAAGGATGTATAAGAAAATGTTCCTCAACTGCACCAATTCTGAAAACAAAGACAAAACAAAAAAAAACCCAAACCAAACTAACCCCTAACCCCCCCAAAAGCTCTTAATTATCAACTAAATGAAAATCTATTACACTCTTCTAAGATGGACTGTGACAACGTGAAATGTAAAGGTTATAGTAAAGCATCTTCAGAGATGCAGGATGGAAAACCACACTAACTCAGTTAAACACAGCTCTTATTAATCTGCAAACATACAAATAATCTCATGCCCAACTCAGAAAAAAAATAAGCATTTACAATTTATAGTATGTGCCTATATCCCACTGAATTCACTGTAACTACTCAAAAGCTGTTAAACATGTGAACAAATATACCTTTGAATCACACACTACTTACTGAAAACCAGCAGTGAACACATTTTAACTATAGGTTTCCCTAATTTAAGCATATGTGAACAAAGACAAAATCCTCCTCAGATGGAAAGACAGAACAAAAAAAGTAATAAAATTGTTTTATTTCCATAATCACTGTATAAATTTTCATCTTAGCCCATGACAATCTATCATTGTGACACCACAACTAATATTTAGGGTAACTGGACAGTGTACGAGCCCTTAACAAAACTATCCTTTATAGTTAACAAAAACTCAGCATTTTGATGTCGCTTTTTTGGGTTTCATTTGGGGGCGGGGGTTGGATTTTGCAAGTTTTCAGTTACTCCCTGTAAAAAATGGGGATTTTCATTTTGAAATAGCAAAGTCCTGACACGCTTCTCCCTAGCACTGCTTACAACATTGAAAGGCTTTTTCTGAAAGACAGAAATCTCTTCCAACTCCTGGTCAGGCACAGGAAAGCTTTGGGGCAGAAGGTCATCACTTCAGTAGAACTGACCGTTCCAGATAATTCCAGACTTTAAAATTTTGTGTCAGGTTTGCAGAATAACATCCCTGCAGAATAACACAGGAACTGTTCTACGAAGGACACCATGGTAGGTGGAAGTTCCCTGGGAAAAATCAAAAATATTCAAAATATACACTAGCAGAGCTACAGTAAATGCAAATAAGGATTCAACCCTAGACTTACAGCTGAGAAAGTCTGAGAGCTGAACGGCAGTGGTACCGAGTGCTTCAGATTTGCCAGCTAAAAACACACTAAAAACACCAAAGGAACCAAGGAGTCATGAGAATACATCTACAAATGTTCGCTCCAAACAGGGAGCAAAAAATATTCATATGTTTTCCCTTAGTATAAATTTTAACTAGACTGTGGGTGAGAATGAAAGGTCTCCAATCTGTGAAAACGAAAAGATCAAATTCAGTATTCAGTAGGGATACAAAACACCTAATTAAGCCACAGATCTGCTGAACAAATTTTTTTTTGCACTTTCTTCTTCCATATTTCTTTTGCCCTCTGTTAACTATCTTCCCATCCACATCTATAAATAATGAAAACAAGCCAAATTTCCCTCACTGATATCACATATTACACAAATATCTGAAGGGAAAACATGTTCAGAAATATTTTGATGAGCTGAACTAATTGAACAGTTTAACCAAACATAAACAATCATATAGAAATACAAACTTAAAAAGAGATATTAGATAACCTTATCCCACATAGAACTTCAATTTCTGGTACTCCAAGGAAAAGGACTTACCACGTTCACAGCCAGCATTCAAAACAGCATATCCATACAAAGCAAATCATAAGCTTTTGTGCCAGACATATTCATTTTATTCGTGTCTTAAGTTTATCCTTAAAAATAAATCCTGCGATGAACGTAATTTATTCTCCTGAATTGCTGTTTTAACTTTTATTTTCCTTTAACCTACCTGAAATTTCATTATAGATACACACTACTTATAATATTGGTTAACATTTCTTATATAAGAGGGACGAGAGTCTTACATAGACTCTCCTGCATACCTGTACCAATTTATGCCTGTGGGGTTTTCTTGTTTTGGTTTGGTTTTTAATTAGTGATATACTTCACTTCCAGTGAGAAATTATCCTTTTATGTAGGTAAATACATGTATGGTACAATGCGTGACCTGAAGAACCAACAAATATTTCCCAGGATGTGGAAAAATATTTTCTCCGATATTTTCAGTTCATGCTTCCTTTTTCTATACACACAGTAACATGCGACAAAAAACAAGAGTCCCAGCTGAGGCAGACCTTGCCGTTGAACAGGGAATTGTGGAAAAAGCATTTAAATAGCAAAGGGAAACTGCCAGATTTAAAAAAAAATAAAATAAAAACAGAATAGAACTCTGGGGTATGTGTTAAATGATGAAAATTACAACAGCCAGGATTACCGTATAAGGAATTCAAATTACTACCAGGTATGTACATGTCTAATAGTGAACGTCTTTGTCTACTTTACATTTATGATCAGATAGATTATAGTAATAAATACATATGCAGAAATAAAAGTGAGCATAATCTTAAGATTAGGACTATAATCCCCATCAGAAATAAGACACAGGTAATTAAAATTAATGGGAGATCAATTTGCTATAGGCAACGTGGCACTGTACAAAATGCATACTCCTGCATTGTGGTTTAAGTGTTTAAAACTTACAAGCTGACACAAAAAGCAACAGATTGAAAAGAGAATTTCATTAAAAGAAACGGAAAAGGTCAGCAACCATCTCTGACTTCAAGTTTTATTTTGATCATACAACTCAGTGGTATTTTTTGCTTTGCTTTCCTAACTAGTTCCCCCATGGATTAACCTCTTCTCACCTCTGGTTGTATACACACTGCAAGACGGAGCTGCCGGACAGTTCATTAGAGCAGCTCCTGCTGTTTCTTCCACCAAAGAAGAGGTATCTCTAACTTACACACGCAGGCAAGCTCAAGTCGACAAGTCTCCTAACAACTTCTGGCAGCTTTGATCATGCTGGTGGTTCATACAGGTTTCACAGGCAGAAAAAAACCCCTACCTGGGCTGTACCTTTGCAGAATTTCCTGCTGCTCCTTTGGAAATCAAGTACCATCACTTAGTAAATCACACATCATACTAGTATCGTGGAGGAGGGACAGTGGGGGACTGGATTTGGGGGCTTTTTCTGTGTTATAGTTCTTTAAACAAGAGATGATACATTTAAATGGAACACTAACCTACTGCTAGAAATTTCTGTTTTAAATAACTCGGCTAGATAGAGGTTAGATTATAGAATCACCTGGCTGGAAAAGACCTTTGAGATCATCAGGTCCAACCGTACCTGTCCCCGTACTAAACCATGTCCCTAAGAAACTGGTCTACCCATCTTTTAAACATCTCCAGGGACGGAGACTCAACCATATCTCTGGGCAGCTGTGCCAGGGCCTGATAGCCCTTTCACTGAAGACATTTTTCCTACTATCCAGTTTAAACCTGCTCTGGTGAAACTTGAGGCCACTTCTTCTTGTCCTATCGCCTGTCACTTGAGAGAAGAGACCAACACACACCTCACCACAACCTCCTTTCAGGCAGTTGCAGACAGCCTCCTCTTCTCCAGGCTAAACAACCCCAGGTCCCTCAGCCACTCCTCATAGGCCTTGTTCTCCAGCCCCTTCCCCAGCCTCGTTCCCTTCTCTGGATGCTCTCCAGCCCCTCAAGGTCCTTCTTGTAGTGAGAGGCCCAGAACTGACCCCAGCACTCGAGGTGTGGCCTCACCAGTGCTGAGTGCAGGGGCACAATCCCTGCCCTGCTCCTGCTGCCCACGCTGTGTCTGATACAGGCCAAGATGCCATTGGCCCTCTTGGCCACCTGGGCCACTGCTGGCTCATGTTCAGCTACTGTCAACCAACACCCCCAGGTCCTTCTCCTCCAGGCAGCTCTCCAGCCACTCTCCCCCAAGTCTGTAACGCTGCCTGGGGTTGTTGTGTCCCAAGTACAGGACTTGACACTTGGCCTTGTTGAACCTCATCCCGTTGGTCTCAGCCCATGGATCCAGCCTGTCCAGATCCCTCTGCAGAGCCTCCCTTCCTTCAAGCAGATCAACACTACCACCCAGCTTAGGTTCAAACACAATAGTAGAGATAATGTTTCCTGATTTCATAATTCAGTTGTCTGTCTCCTCCTGAGCATGCGACCCAGCCCAAGGTTTACAAGAAGCTTTGCTTTTACAGCCTCAAGTTTGTCAAGCACTTCTATTTTCCAGGATTGCTCTACGCAGTGCGGTGGCAAAGAACGTGAAACTGCATTTAAGCACTTGAAAAGCACTCCTCTATGGTGTCCAGCAACACTTGCCACTGCTCAGCACCTCTGGTGGCCCAGCCAAAAGTCAACAGTCTGCAGTAACGAATGAATACTCCAGGAGCCTTTCATAATGGCACAACTGATTGAGGCCCTGTTTGAGAGGCCTTACTTCATTTCCCACACATTTTCTGACCCATTTTGTCTGCCTTTTCTCAGAGGGGTTTTGCCTGTTATATTGTGGGCTAAGCAGTAAACTAATTATCTTGTTAAAATCCCTTTGCAACGCCTCTAATCCTGTTAGTTATAAGAATGTGTGAATAGTAATTGCACAACTTAAAAAAGGGAGAAATGAAAAAGTCACAGAGACAGAGGGGAAAAAACCCAAAGGCAAGATCCAGAAGGATCTGCTAGCCACTTCAGTCTTTGAAGACTCCCATCCATCACAAGATGGGACACAAAACGGGACAATTTGTAAGGTCCACATTTCCATTTTCTGTCTGCCTGTCGCATCTGCCCCAGAGCTGCCACTATTATATGAGGCAGCTCGGAGACCTTTGCTCACAGCAGAACTTGCTGACCCTTGACTCTAGTTAACAGTTGCATTTTCTCTCTTTCCCCCTTCATAATGAACATTTTAATGAAGGGGATGACAATATTACAATGTGTCAAAGAAGCCATATGAAGTACAGGAAATGAATGAATGTTAGTGTAGGCATCTATAGGCCCTACGAGTCCTATTTCTTTTCTTCAAAGAAGCCTCACAAGTCTTATTAAAGAGCCCTCTCGCCCTCTCCCTCAGCTGAAGACACCGGAGCAGCTGCCTCCTGCTGTCCAGTACTGAGTGAACTTTAATCACTTTTCCTATTTTGTTCACACTGGGGAAGGAGCCAGGCTTCAGTGAAAAGTCTGCAGTCACAGTTGATGTTAAAGAGCATGAAATTTATCTGACTTCCATAAAAGATGAGCTCTGCCCTTCCATTCCTGCTTTTGCTAAGCTAGCTGCTCCGGGGACAGCCATTCTCTCCTCCAAAAACAAATATTTGCTTTTAGCGTGGATGGATGCTGCTGCCTAGGAGCGCCTTTCCCTTGCTTTTTACACTGTAAACGTAGTTGTTTCCACCTACAAAGAAGACTCGTGGTCTTGGGAAAGAAATTTAACTTTATCACTTAGACATGCTGTTTTGCAAATGGAAGTTTTAAAAATGCGAACAGTTCCTGATTTACATGAGTAATAAGCTCTGGCTAATTGGTTACCATAGAAGCAAATTCACCAGAATTCTCAGACAGCAAGAGAAAGACTTACCTTCTCTTCCCCCTCCTTCCCTGAAGAAATGTCTATGCCTGTGAAAACCTAACTCTTAGTATGGAATACAAAGTTTGTTTTCTCACACACTGTACTTGGACATCTGAGACAGCATTTATCTGATGAAGATTAAAATAAATTTTAATATTGCATAGCATTCCATTATTTGGTTTAAAACCCTTAACATTTGGAAATGGCTCTACAATCTTTTGAAATCGTATTTCCATTATTTGTACAATGCTTGCTTCCTCTGCTATGGAAAATCAACACCACATTTGTGTAGAAGTTGATAACTCTTAAAATGCATCTCTTTCCTAAGGATCAATACATTATAAATAAGCACTAAAAAAAACCTGACTGTGTGACTTTAGAAATGCATATTTTAGAAGTGGTACTACTTCTGTGTTATTTCATTACTTGCATATTTCAAATACAGTAGAGAAATGGAAATTAAAGAACCCCAAAACAACTCCAGAAAAGATTTACACCCAAAACTTCTTATGCATATAAAAAATGAAAATCGGTAACAAAATTGTATCAATGGCCTTGATAATAAAAAGACTGCGTTAAAAAGGAATGAAAAGTGGTTCTGATCTACTGACCATTCGCTCTGCATGCCATAAACCCATCCAGTCTCCAATTGATACTGACAACTGCAATGACAAGGGCTAAATTTGAGCCATAAGTGGGAGTAATGATAGATTGCCGCCTCGGTACATCAGCAGTTTCCAGATTAAAATTAATACCACCCAAATGCTCTTCTCTAAAGCAGAGACTTATCAAAGGAAGAGAGTCGCTTCTTTAATTGTAACCCCTCCCGATCAGGCTAGCTGTCCCTCGGCAGGAACCAGGGGAGCAGAGGAAAGCTGCTGATGCTGTACTTCTAGTTGTGACCACCTAGGGGCACTCAGCGTCCTAGAAATGCATCCCACATTATGATCCAGCACCATTCTGGTGTAAAGCACAAAACATATTCTCTGTCAAGCATCCTGCCTTATAGTCTACTTGAACAACAAAGATGAGTATTGTTTACTGATACTTTATTACTGGCAAGTAAGCAACCAGACAGCCTTGTTCCCTCTAAACGCTTCTAAAGAGTTTTTTTCTGATAAAGGCTTTAATATACCATGAAGGTTTTCAACTAATAAGCAAAAATATACAGATCATATCTTTTGACAAAGTGTTTTCACATTCTTAAGTCTGGACTTCTTCCAAACTGCGAAGCAACTACAAACTGCATGGAAAGCTGTCTGGAGGGAATTCTCTTAATTAAAATTCACTAGAGCTTTGAAAAGAACGTGGCAAAAATGGAAATGAATATAAAACTGAGAAAGCAGCATAAGGTCAAGAGAATTGCCATTTTTTCTTCTTCACATACATTCTTCCTTTTCTACTTCATAGCTTATATATACAGAATGCAAACATAAACAGAACCGTATTCCTATGTTTTAGGATTCTCTGAATTCTTTAAAAAGAAGTATCTGGTATAATTAGTCTTCTTCCTAAAAATATCCCTTAAATACGTTCATTGAAGCAATCACCGAAACAAAGTTTTAGACTGGAGCAAATGGTTCATTTAGGCTAAACTGCAGTAGCCTACTAGTCAATCCTATCTGCTAGTTTATGGTCAAGTTTTACAGTATGAAAATTCTGACTTTCTGCCACATTTTTTTTTCCTGTTCAAACAGGGTTCACTTAACAAGCAGAATGCAGACCTGCTGCTTTCCCTTGTGGCCAGCATCACTCGTTCAAAGTCTTTGAGAATCTTGGAACACGGCAATAGCTCTTAAAGGAACTTTGGCCTGCAGCTGTTATTAACTAGCTTTGGACGTACGACCTCCGTTGACAAGCAACTCATGTAGAGAGGTTAAAAAATTGCTACCATATGCTTTCAGCTTTTTTAACCTACAATATAAAGGCTCCAAAAAAAAAAAAAAAAAAGGTAGTGTTCCAAAGGAGAAGTGGATTTCAATGAAAGGAACAACTGGTTATAGGTATGAAGATCTCAATAGGCTTTATTACTGGACAGAAATTAAAAATCACCATGCTCTTAAAAATAGCGTTAAATAATAATAAAACCCTGTGTCATGAGAATGTTTCTATTGCACAGAAAAGAGAGTTCTCCTCAGTGAAAGCTAAAGTTAGCACTGCTTATTACACCTTTACTTTGCCTTATGTGTGTATACATTATGTTAGATTTCATTTACCTGATCCAGTTCAGGTCTGTACGCCCAACTCCTTGTCCCTTTTTCCAGATAGATCAGCTGGTTTACTGAAAGGTATTATCTCTCTGCACAAGCACAGCCTTATCACGTGCATAATACTTTCGAGAGAACCTTTCTTACTCACCCACTGCAGTATTTGTACCAGACCTTACATGATACATGGCCTGAAATGGCTATTCAGTATTTTTAACCTTATTGAAATGAAAAATAAACAAACCAAACAGTTATTTGCTGAACTCTTTTATGACTCTGGTCTATAGATTCCCATGTGATTCTCTCAAAAATATCTTAACAGTGTTTAGTGAAGATCTTAGTGAGTCTCAGTTCAGCAGACAGCACAGCTGAGTTCACAGTTTCCAGATTCTTCATTTACTGTATGGATTTCCTTAGTTACTGGAGGAAGACCACTGAATATCAGCAGAAGTTTACTTTTTAACTTGACATTATCATGGGTTAAAAGGCATATCCAGACTGGTAAATGAACAAAATATTACTATGTAATCAATCACCTTATGCAAGACAGTTTTTCCATTCACTTTACTGCGAAATAGCAGTAATCAAAAATAAACCAGAAATATGTTTACGAATCCAAGCTACTGTTCTACCAGATGTCTAGAAAAGCTCAGGAGACTTAATTTCTTTCCTACCATAATGAACTTTACCATTACGTATACAAACCCATGCCACTTTTCCCAAAATCCAAGTATACTCTTTGTGTCAGAGATGTTATTTGTCAGATAATAGAATTTGCATTGGGAATACTACTAGAGCTTCCAAGGATTATATATAGATAAATGGGTAGAAACACAGCATTTCTGTCCAACACAAGTAAACCGTAGATTTAGCAGACACACAGCCACTGAAGGATAATTTGCCATCTATCTGAAGTACCTACAGAATCCCATTATCAAGTTGACTAAATACTATACCTATTTAATACTTTTTATAATAAAATAATAAAAGAATAAATATTTGCCCTGTAAAGTTTATACAGTAAAATAATTCAATAGGGAATAAAGGGATCAGTGCCAAGGGACGAGCAGTGGGAGTCATCTCACCTGTCTTTAGCCAGCTGAAAATCAGAAATCTAGTATGACATTACATGTCTACAGGAAGATTAAGACACTTTTAGAAGAAAGGTATCCTTGTTTCTATCTCTGTATTCAACAATAGAAGTTTTAAAAGTGAACTTGGACTCAACACTTCAATTTCAGGATGGTCAATCTGGAAAACCACACAGACTGACCCCAGGGTGATGAGAGAAGCCCATCTCAGTCACGTCCTGAACTGACGTCTCCCAAATAACAGGACAGTTCCCTAAGTATGAGGACACATCATGGTATGGCTTTCTTTATGATGCTGGTTTAGCCAGGATTTTTCTGAGTAGTGAAAAAGCACTGTACACACCAAACTACGGACATCTCCTGAGCTCCACAAACTGCTCTCAAATACGACAGAAGGGCAGCCTTCTGTCCCACAACTGCTCAAAGCCACAGGCCTTGACTGTTACCACAAAGTCTTACTCTCCTTTCCTCTAAGACATTTAATTGAGAACTTTTAAATGAAAATCAGCTCCATATATCTTTATGTTAAATACAAGCAACGTACCTGTTCCCAAGATGTTACCCTGATTAGCATCCTGTAGCACTTGATACTATTAATGACTCAGACCGGTTTTCAGTCACCAATGCAACTAAATATTTAGTTTAAATTAATAGCTGGATCAACAGTTAGTGCTTGAACCTGCAAATCTGCTTTCCACTTCAGGCTCAAAAACATTCCTTTTCTACAAATGAATTCTACCGATATATTAACACGATGAGAAATTGCTAAGAGGTAGAAAATATGCTATTGAACACCTATGTAAACTTTCACTTGAAGCTGGGCAAAAGGACTTCTTAATAAAGAGAATCCGTCCTATACTACTGATACTATTATTTCAGCATTTGTCAACTTCTGGAAACACTTTTTTCTGATGGAATTGCACTAAAATATGGGGGCAGGGGTGCATTTGGCTCCTTTTTTTTCTTGTTTTGTTGTGGGGCTTTTTTAAATCCAGCTTTTGGAAACAAAAATCTTAGACAGTCCATGACTTCCAGGATTATATGGCTTTACCACAAGGCACCCTTGAAGGGAGGGATTCTCATTCTCCAGGTACTGCCCAAAGAAAGACATAATGCCGGAGGTTCATGGAAGTGCTTCATCTCTGGGAACACAATATTCACAGCCAGGAGCCTGACAGCTCTGTGGAGCCCTCCCTCCCTCTGGCTACTCCAGGCACACCAGGAGACCCCAGGAAACCTGCTGGGATGGTGGCAGCTGTGGAAGCCTGAGTATGAATTTCTTCAGTATGGAAAAATGTTCAGGGTGGACCTTCCAGAAGTACTTTAAAACCCTCTAAGCTTAGGTTTTCTCTTTGAGAAAAAAAATATTTAATCTTTCAAAATACAAGATACAAGGAGATCAATTAGTGTAAAACTTCCAAAGTGAACATTGACATACTGGAACTTTCACCATAACCACTAAATAACACTCCATTTCTAACCCACTTTTCCTTATATTTTGGTTCCATGTGCCATCAGCCCATTTAAAAATTAAAAACACATAATCAAGCAAGAAAAAGATGGGTTTTTATTTAAAATACGGTAAGTATTTCAAACATGTATAGGTGACTAACAGGAAAAAAAGAGATACTTTTCAAACCTTTCAGCAAATCTCATGACACTTTCTAAAAGCTGTATCAGCTAACTGAAGCAACCAATTAAAATTTATCTACCCTCACATACTGATGCATGCAGCCTACATTATCAGTAAGAACAGGATGGATATTCTGCCTGGCATTCTTCCCCATATACTATGAGGATTCAGCCTCATACATGGTGCAAATTATCTCACTTTACTTTTCTTAAATACTTCATTGGTATTGAAAGTTTATTGCTTTTGGAATAGGGATCTTTGTTTTAACAATAGCAAAAAAAATCCGTTCTGTACTACTGTCTTAATTTGTTTTTCCATGTAACACTACTAAGGGACTTGCAATTATTCTAGTCTAAAAAATTATCAGAATTGATAGTAAGTCCTTTACAATTTCATCAGTGCAAGTAACCCAAGAATTTTAATTAAGCTTGGTAAAAATAGGCTGCAACTCTTTACTTAAAATTCGAAGCATTATGCCACTAGTAATGAGTATGGGAACCACAGAAGGGCAAAACATCATCCTGACATCCTAGTTTCATAATATTTTTATATTTTAACTAAATGTACATCTTAACTCTACAATTGAAGTTTCAATGATAAATTATTCTAGGTCTGAAACATACTTGCAGACATGAAAGAGAGCATTTAACAATTACACTGTACATCAAAAATAAGATGTAATAAGCAAACAGTCAGCTTCTGCACAGAATAGACTTTTTTATTGCAATGTAAAATGACATATTTCCTATATATGATGGCATAATGTATATCTGAAGAGCAACAGAGCTAAATATAGGAGAAACTTGAGACTTAGAAGGAACATTTGCTTTATCCGAAGTTAGTAAAGACACCATGGCCTAGACACAGCTCTGGTTTCACCCCTGAAAGCCACAATAAGTTGAAGTTCAGTTAAGGTAAAGTTAATTAATGAACCCACTCCATGTCTTAAAACTCTATATTCTTTACTAAAACAAGCATGTTATCATTTATTTTGGTTGTATCTACTAACTATCATGATCTAGTTGAGGGGTTCAATTCACTTAGCTTCTGGAAAAGATCAGAGTCTTGATTAAGCTGAATAAAAAGATAATAAGCAAAATGTCCTCAGACCAACAACACTGTCAATATTGGACAACTTGTGGAAAAACGTCTACTTTTCCATTCTGGTTTTCAGGAACTAATACCATTTCTAATGAACATATGAAAAATGCCTTAATTCTGCAACGCATGCATGAGTTAACATCAGTACAAACTTGCCAAAATAAGCAATTCTTGAATGAAAGGAGAAAAATATAGTTCTTTTAAGAACAGGCATTCTTTAGTGGATTATTCCCCTGTGTTGTTTCCTGGGTTTAGATTTAAATCAGGGAAACTATGACAGCAGGCATCTCCATTGCTAGTGGATACTAATTCCATCTCATGCAGCTGAACCACCACGCAGGCTTAACCTATTTATCCGAATGTCAATAGCATCAAACAGTGTCACACAACTGACTAGGCATAGATTGAAAATCCACTATTCAACAACCACGTCTTCATGGTCACTTGCACAGGTATTATGTTTCATGCCACAGATATTATAACAATTGTTTGAATGTTATATTGGTAACCAACAACTTTTTAGAGTAAGTGCAGCCCAATTTCCTATTCCAGCGTGCATTAAGAAGTTATTTCACAGAGAGGTGATGAGTAAATATTATTAAGAAAATATATGAGGGTTTTTTTAATAATTATTGTTTTCCTATGCATCATTCTTTTGTTACTTATTACATGTTAGCAATCATCTTTTCAGGGATCCTGCCATGAAAGCTCTTTGGAGATTTCGGCAGTACTGCAAGGCATAATTATCCCTTATATCTGCACAATGTTAAACTAATTGCCCTCACATTTCAAATGCAATATCAGAAGGCATGTGATGGTTTAAACTGAGCTCTTGTGAGGCCTTGTGACCAGAGCTCTGTCCCAAGAGGCTGCCAAGAGTGTGCATGCCTTATTCCTTGGAACTTGCTTTTATAGCTCCATACTGAAGCATGCTGATTGACTATTTATGAGAGAGGAGGAAAAAGAAAGCAACAGCCAGAGTCATGCTAACACCTTCAATAACTGTCAGGGATATGCTACTTCATAATATAACGAGCCTAATTTTGACACGTGTGTCCTAGAATTATTTCCAGAGGGGAAAAAAACAGAATTTTCAGAGAAGTCATCATTCTAAAGTCATCAGAGAAATACAAATGATAAATATGCACAAACAAAACCAACAAAACTCCAAATTCTGACTTTATCCTTCAGCGTGTTCCTTTGACAGCCTCAAGCTCTGATGGGATACCAACAGCAAAACAGTAAAAATAATTTCTGCTGGATTCTGATAAGCAATCTGTCCTGCAAAGAAAACCAAGGAAATTATGAGTTCTGAAATGAGAGTAAAAATGTGTCATACGTGCCAGGAAGGCATATTAAAGTTCCACAAAAAACAGCAAAATAAGTAGTAACTATGTAAAAAGGAATTTCAGATCACTTCATATCAATTTCTGTCTGTGGCAGATTTGATAAACTGCACTACTGAATCACAAGATGCTTATGAGCTTAAATCAGGTTTTGTCTTTCCTGTCCACAAAAGGAAAAAAAAATGATGTATCTATCATTTTTATTTCTGAAATTTTGATTTTTAGAAAAAAATTTGAAATTACACAACTTGAAACGTATGGAAAGCTAAATGATAAACTGAAAATTAGTATTTCTGATTTCTGTACTCAGCATCTCTATTTCCAAGAAACAGAATAAAAAGTCACAAACGTTCCTTTAGATTAACTAAATTATAAATTTTTCACATGCAGGGACCTAGAGACAAACTGCAATCAGTATCAAGGTCCTTGATCTCACCTTTCTGTTTATTCAGTTACAAAGCTGTCTCCCACATACTTTTCCCCAAGAGTACTTCTGTTAAAACATCTTCAACTTAAAATTTAGTCCAGAGTTGAGCAGCAGCAGTCAGCCCAGCATGCATTCACCCAAAAGATCCAACTTGTAATAAGTTAAATACAATTTATACTGCTAGACATTAAGAAAAAAAAATAAAACTAAGTTAGGTTTGAGGTCTGATAGTGATTCCAAGGATAACATTTAAGCATATGCAGAGAAGAAAAGCTCTGAAATCCTAAAGAAAAGTTGTTTCCAAACATTAGTATCAAACTCTTTCAATGTGTGCAATCTAGCAGACTACATAATGCTTCAGCATCTGATCTCTCAGCTTTATTCTCATTTATTTAAAATCAAGGAATATTATTAAAAAACTACATGCAAATATATTCTAGATGATTCTGGTAAAATTCCCTACTTAATAAAGTTAAGAAATATTAAAATTCATTCTGTAACTCTAATCTATTTTAAAATGCACTATAACACCAAGCAACATGGAGGTTTTGAAACTGTAGTTGAGGGTGAAGAAGATGAAGGAATAGAATTTATCTGCCCTTTAGAAAAATGAATTTCCATTCAATAAATTAATTCTCAAGTCTATGAACTGTAACATGGTAAGAGTATGAGTCACATTGAAACTTTTAATGATACAATTTTGTGCTCTCTAGACATGAGGTACTATTTTATTGAAAACTAACTCAAAAAAACCCACCCAAACTCCTACTGCACGTAAAGTCATTGATAATCAGCCTAATTACTTGGATTCAATAATCTTGCAGGTCTTTTCCAACAAATGATTCCATCATTCTACATAGGACCTTATTTAGTTGAACTTTAAATCATGGCTCATGGCAGTGCAGAGATTGGCTTAATATTGACTAAACCTTTCATAAAAACTGGCTCAGAGACAGAAAATATAAAATTTGAGTGTAAAATAGTCCATCAGCTCAACAATTAAGACGATGCAAAAGAAAACAGAATTGAAGACTTTTGTTCTTTTTATTTGTTTTATTTTTTTAGGTTTTTAGTAACTTGTACAAAGCCTCAGACAGAGATTATGCCCTCCCTCTCACAGGCTACAAAAAGGGCTGAGAAAAACTTTGGAAGGAAAATCAGAAGCCTCAAGAGCACTACCTTTCTGGCACGTTTTGTTAGTGAAAGCCGGTGACCAGGATCATAGAATCATAGAACCACCTGAGCTGGAAGGGACCCAAAAGGATCATCGAGTCCAACTCCTGTCCCTACCCAGGACACTCCCAACACTCACCCCGTGTGACTGAGGGCAGTGTCCAAATGCTTCTGGAATGCTGGCAGAGTGGGTGCCGGGACTGCTTCCCTGGGAAGCTGTTCCAGTGCTCCACCACCCGCTGGGGGAAGAACCTCTTCCTGAGATCCAATCTAACCCTCCCCTGGCACATCTTCCTGCCATTCCCTCAGGTCCTGTCACAGGTCACCAGAGAGCAGAGATCAGCCCCTCTTTCCCCTCCCTCCCTCGGGAGAAGGCAGCAAACAGCTCTAAGATCCCCTCTCAGTCTCCTCCAGCTGAACAGACCAAAGGACTTCAGCCGCTCCTCACACGCCTTCCCCTGCAGAGCCTTCCCCAGCCTTGTGGCCTCCTCTGGACACTCTCCAGTGGTTTGATGTCCTTTTTATGCTGTGGTGCCCCAAATTGCCCCAGTACTCGAGGTGGGGCCGCCCCAGTGCAGAGCAGAGCGGGACAATCCCCTCCCTCTCCCTGCTGGCAATGCTGTGCTTGGTGCCCCCCAGGACACGGTTGCCCTCTTGGCTGCCAGGGCTCACTGTTGGCTCATGGTCAACTTGCCATTGATCAAAACCCCCAGGTCCCTCTCCACAGGGCTGCTCTCCAGCTCATACCCCAGTCTGTCCATGTGTCCAGGGTTGCCGTGTCCCAGGTGCAGAACCTGATTTAAAATTTTGAAGCAGATTTGCCTCCCAACCTTCAAATCTACCACTTCTAGTGGTTAAAGTCTCTTCTACCTGGGAAATGATCTTGAATGGAAAACATCTGAACAGCCAGCCACCACATAACTCTCAAAAGCACAGAGTATCTATATCAGAATCATATGGGCTCTTGATGTTAAAGTGAAACCAACCCTTGCCTGAATCTGGCACCCAAAATGGCAAACAGATTAGACAATTATTGCCCAGCTCGCAGTCTGACAAAAACAGTGAACAAAGTATGATTGCGTGTCAACACATGACCACAGTCAAACTGCCTAGACAGGTAATTGACAGGGACCTTCTTATTTGTATCAGCTATAAAACACAGATCTGTCTAAACTTCAGCTCTTAGAAGATGCTGATATATTACTAGTAACCTGTAGGAGTTATTCAAACCATCAAGACATCAGATGACTGTCACTGTCCCAATAAATCTTTAGGAAACAATCTGACTCCAGTATTTTTATGACAATGTAATCAAGGTCATTCATCAAAATGTCATCTCAGCAGTGCATTAGGGCTCCATTGACATTTTCTTCAGAAGCCCAAAGATTGCTATGAAGAGGCAAGTATAGCAAATTTCTGTATTTGTGCCTTGAAGCCCAGATTACATCTCCTGGAATCGCCTGCCTGAAAGTAACTGACTGAAAACTTTCTGTGTTTAAAGAAACCTAAAAGGGAAGCATGGGAAACAAATTCAAACCCAACACATTTCCAAGGGGAAGAAGCATAGCTTTATGCTGGGAGGGCTTCTGAGAGACTGCTGTAGACTATGAATTACATGTGGACTATGTGGTTTTTCAGCTCCCAGGGAACATCTCAGGTAAGAGAAGGAGAATACCAGGACCATGGATACCGGGTCCTCAGAAATAACAGTTCTTTGGAGGATGCCTACAAAGTCTTCAGCACTCTCTTCAAAAGGCTGAAGATCTTCTCAGTGAAGGAAGTCTCATAAAATTCCATTGTTACTCAAAAGAAGCCCCAATTGTTGAGATTTCCCTTTTCTGAAGGTGAATGAGAAGGAAGGAAAAATGGGGAAAAGTACATGTGCTCACTTGCAAAACTTTCCATGGAAATCACTTAAGTGTAGCTGTCATAGTGTCTCCTCATATATCAAAGTGGGAATAAAAGCAGGTAGCAAGGAAATCTGTAACAAATTCCTACTGAGTCAAACTATAAATTTCCATACTAAATTACACAACATTTTTAGTATTATTTTCCCTATTACAAAGAGTTGTCTCTAAAAATAACTCTAAGACTTTTAAAGTCCTTTCCTGGCAATTGTTAACAGTCTTCACAGTTATTCTCCAAAAATAATATTTCACATGGATTTATTTTACTATTTAAAAGCAAAATGTCTAATTCAGGAAGAGAATACTCATCAGACCCTACTCTAACTTAAATAAAATTTAAAAACATCATGCCAGTGCAGAATGGAAATGAGGATTTATTTCCCCATGGAAAATACTTAACATATATAAGATAGTTAATGGAAAAAGAACTGTACCAATGTATTTTACATTACGAATACACATACATATGTTATTACTTCACACTTACATCACGATCCTTATCTGATAATCCTCAAATGTGTTTAAAATATTAATGACTTTATCCTCACAGAAGCTCTACTATGTTGGAAATATTTTCCTGTTGAATTTGTTTCCCTCATCTGGGCCCACACGCCTGCACTGTATCTGTCTGGACGGTGCCTATCAACAGCATGGAGAAACCATCATTTGCAAATTCACAATAATTAATAAGACAACCTGGAACACTGAAATTGCACACAGTGTGAGCAGAAATTACTTAAGTGCCACAGTCGTTATAAAACCATTCGATAATCCTATCTCTATCAACTCTGAGCCCTCCAGAAACCTATACCAGAGCTGTTCTGCTATGGTACTCACCACACAAAAACTACCATGCAGAGGAACAGAGCCATGATTTCAGAGAATTTACAGATGAATTCAAAGCAAAGAGTAGGCAAGATAAGGAAGACAAAACATAACGTGATTATAAAGCTGCAGGTTAGTAGCATTTATAATTAAAACTATTAAGACACTATGAAGTTCTCTTCTGCCCCCTTACAAAGACCAGTTACGTGTGAAAACCGCTTTAACTTGGCCCAAACAGCTAACAACCAAAGCAGATCTTGAACAGGATAATAAACCCCACTCCTTTTGAAATAAATAAAACATGTTTTGGGATTACATGAATTGTTTAATTATACATGGTCTATTTATATGAGCATTATATATACTAGAAAAGGTTTAAAAGATTAAAAGCATGTCAGTTTCCCAGCATATAAATGAGTCTTTTTTATAAATTATTAGTGTATTTTAAATTTATATTACTCTTCATAGGACATCTACATAGGTAGAAGACATTGGAAAAACTGGAATTGATCAACACAAAATAATATTTCTTTAAGAAACTCTGGACCGTCAGAAGTTAAAACACCACTTGAGACAGGACCCATGCTACTCTTTGAAGAAAATTTTGCCTATGGATGTATATACTAATGAACTCACAGAAGACTTGTTCCTCCTTTACCATCACTGACTTACATGCTTTGAGATCTAAATAAATAAAAATTCACTTTTAAGATTCTATTTGTAGATATTTTCTCTAGGTTCAGACAGAATTCTCATCTCACTAGACAACCCTAGTGAAATATTTCATATATTACTTATAGAAACAGGTTTCCAAGCAGCTGCAAAGACCTCAGTCCTTCCGCTACTGGAGAAAAAGACTTTATTTCATTTGGTATTTGAAGCTGTTTTGTACAATATGTTCCCATCTATCTCTACCAATGCACATGCCAAAAGAAGATAAAAAGCTATTTTATCAGCCAAAAAAACTTCAATCTCTAGGAGGTTATCTTACATTCGGCTTTCGTTGCACTTCTTCGAAACTGGACATAAATGATTTCAAGCAGCACTTGGAAGGCTTTGGTTGAGCAGTAGCCCTGGTCAGGCTTTATAACATAAGCCTTCATCCTTCACTTCCAGAATCAGAGTGTTCATCATCTGAATCCGGATGCCAAAGGCTGAGAATCCTCAGATTATAATAGGTTTGCAGTACCACAGTTACTGTGAGTATTGCTGTGTCTTCAAAGAACAGGAAATAGTATTACGCCAAATATTCAAAGTGAGCATTTCATTGCCAATCCCTGGCAGCCACAGTAGAGTTATTTCCCTGCCTCAGAAAACTTATATTGCTTATACACATATGTGAATTAACTCAAGTAGAGCTCATTATGTTATTTAGGTTTGCAAGTGGACACATAAACGTTTATTGAAAGTAAGGAATAACATATCCATTTTATTAGTTAAAGATCAGTTAAACAATTTCTAAAGAGAAAATTCTTAATAATTTCTTATGCTTGGGCTGAGTGCTTGCATACCAATTACTGCACTGAATGAAAGAAACTTGCATTTTTTGGTTTCAAAATTTCTTTCTCGTTTCCTTCTCCATAGCCTCACTACATGGATTCCAATATTTTGACAGATTTTAACCAGATCATGGTTTTTTTTTGCTACAAGCTTCTTCAGTTTCTAAGACACAAAATGAGGCACCGCGCTTCTCAAACCACGGTCATTCAATGAGGTTCCAAAGACCCTTCCTTGCTGAGGCACTAAATACATAATTAATATGAGATAATGCAGAGAACAGCATTGCCGCAAGCTTGGAGGAGACACTTGTATTGTCATAAACTGACCAAGCGGTATCAGGAGACAAGGAAGTGACTTTGGGGGAAAAAAACCCTAAGCAGTGAACAACCCAAAACCTCTTCATTTAAGAATAATGATTCTGCACTGCAAAATACAGTTTTAAAGGTCAATACACTTTATGTAAGATACCCAATAGCCTATAACAACAGTTCAGAGATTGTGATTCATTATTGTATGGTTTTCCACAAAGCAAAACACAGGCTTTCTAAGTTAATGTGAAAGAAAAAGACTGACGTGTTGCACTTTTTGAGCAATGAAGAAGAATCATGACAAAGTACATCGCTTAATCATATAAAATATTTTATTATGCAGATGCATTAGTTCATTTCTGTTCAGCATGTCATAGCAAATAG
Organism: Dromococcyx pavoninus; assembly: GCA_033558185.1. Classification (NCBI taxonomy): domain Eukaryota; kingdom Metazoa; phylum Chordata; class Aves; order Cuculiformes; family Neomorphidae; genus Dromococcyx; species Dromococcyx pavoninus. The sequence goes on along the minus strand of JAUMJL010000019.1, from coordinate 2,386,681 downwards.
ATATGCTTGCAATAGCTCTAAGATATCTTGCTCCAAAATCTCAAAAGAATACACTTGAGAAATTACAGTTCTTATTCTTTTTCTTTCTCTTTCAAATCTGCCCAGAAAGAACTGTACTTTAAAAATAATGCAATCAAATTAATATTTTACAGTCCTTGCTAAGTCAATCTGCAGCCATTTGTTCCAATTTTCTTCAAGCTTTTTCTTGTTACATAATGAAAAAATTGTGTAATCTATAATACTGCTTACCTGTAAACACAGTTGCAGAGAGGGGTTTTAGTAAAGCCTCTGCAACCGCCCACAAGTAGAATTCAGTAGGAATAAAGAAAAACTATCCATAAAATCAATTTCTGTGGAAGAAGAGTAGAAGAATCCTCTCAAAACATTAAAGCAGAGGCTAGAAAGCCCAAATTCATTTGTATACAGAAACTTTGACAGCATTTGTAATCTTTATGAAGTTACTTAATGTACATAACCTTGTATCTTAAGCAACTAAGATGCTTAAGTATTCGAGGTTTCAGTAGTGTGGGGGAAAATGGACAAGCAATACACAAATAATGCTTTCTTCATTTTACAGCTTGTATAGTGTTATCCTGGAGAAGATTTACCAATGTCACACCAAAAGCAGAATTTCTGTACTTTGAAGAACTGAAAGATACCCTTTTAAAAAGGAACAACACAGGCAAGGATGTGACCATCTGGGTTTCTGGCAATCATCTGCAGAAACAGGAGTTTGGAAATACTAATGACCTAAGAGTCTTATGAGTTGTACACAGAAAACAGTTCTGACATAAGTAAATTTCACCCTAGAATTTGTTCTTTTAAATTAGTTTCAGCAAAGATAATTCCTCACCTGGCAGTGAAATGAGTAAGATGACTTAACACATATTCTCCACTGCTGTTTTCTATTATTGTAGCTTACTGAAATACAGAATCATTTGGGCAGGAAGGGATGTTCAGAGGTCTCTAGTCCAACTCCCTGCTCAAAGCTCATCTAATCTGCTCAGGACCACATCCAGCTGGATCTTGAACACATCCAAGAAAAGAGATGCCACAACCAGTCTGGGCACCTGCTTGACCATTCAACCATCCTAATTTTTGTCCCATAATATATTATACATATTCAGCTTCTCTATTGCCTCCTCTTCTGTCACTGTGCACCTCAGAGAAGAGCACGGCTCCACCTTCTCTGTATCTCTGATCAGGTTGTTGCACTTGCAGTAAGGGCTGCCTTCACCTGCCGTTCTCCAGGCTAGACCCAGCTCCCTCTGCCTCATGTGCTCCAGCTCCCAGCCACTGCAGTGTGATCTTTTTCTAACAAGGAGCTCAAAACTGGACACAGTGTTTGGATTACTTGAGAACACGTGTTTGAAAAGAGTGCTGCCTGAGGTACAGCTTTAAAACATACCCTAGAAGGAAGACAGCATCAGTAGCCTACAAGATTTCTGAAAATCTGTATCATCTTTCAGATCACATTTTCATATTGAAGTATTTTAATTATTCCAAATTAATCTAAAGAAAACCAAAGTACTTACTAGGATTTTTTAATGAACTATTATACATGGTCACAAAGAATATAGTTCCAAGAACTGCTCTGGATGGTAACATGCAAGTAGAATTGAAAAAAAACCCCAATTATACATATTTAAGGCACTAGATAAGTAAAACATTAAGATAATCATTCCATAAAATATTATGAATGGCAAAAAGAATCTCTATGGAGATCACCTCAAAGGCCAGCTTCCTGCACCCTTAAAATCAAGTTTAAGTTATGTTCTGCATGGGTTTTTATAGGTGATACTGTTACCATGAACAACGAAATTCCATTACAGATCTATGAGAGTGAAAAAATTTGCTCTTTAAATAGATTTTCATTTCTCTTTTGATTCTACAACATTAAAACTGATAGGCATTAAAGATAAACTGGAAAGGCCTGACAGAGCATTTCTACACATTTTCATCTCACTTCTGATTTAGGACATGATCTTTAAACCTGGTACATATAAAACCTCCCTTGATGCAACCTCCTGTTTTGTCTATGAGCAAAAATTGCAGAATCAGGTCTGTTTTGAATTTCTCTGCATTTTTTTTCTTGCTATCTCCAGTTTCATGACTGTGCTGAACTGTCTATAAAGTGAGGAGCGAAAGCAACACATCTGAGCTGCGTCTTACACGGAAGTGAGCTTGCATATTAACAGAAAATAAACTAAAATTCTTTAATTACAAATTACTTATTACCAATCCCAAATTACTACCATCTCAAGCCTCATTATTTGGAAATCTGGGGATTTGTTTTTAAATTGGTTTCTCTATCACTCATCACAGGCCAACTTAAATGAACGCAATTCTCAGAACTGGACATAGTCATGAAACAAGACAGAAAAAAACAAGAGCAGGTGCGACTTGCAAGGATTTTCAGTACATTTACACTTTTCTTTAGGCCTCCCTTGAAGAAAATCAAGACTGACCTTGACAACATTACTTTATATGAATTTACATCAAGAGCTTTAGGCTAAAGTTGTCGCATTTTACAGCTTTTCAGATGACTTTTGCCCCAAATGATACATTTCTCCCATGCACCTGGGATTAACCAAGACTTAACTTGCAAGGGCATTTAAGTTTTACATAATTTCAGCTACACCAGATGAGGATTAATTAAAAATATTTGACTCCTTCCACCTTCAGTGGCAATCGGCACTGTATTAAAATGTTTTCCTGTTTGTAACAGTATAAAATACACCATTTTTCTAGGTGTGGAAGAGAAGAACTAAGCACATTTCCAGGGAGCCTGGTAATGAGACTGATGAAGAGGCCAGATCTGCCTTCCTATTGCCAGGCTTCTTTGAAAAGTGACAGATTTTCCTCATGAGACTTAAACACATTTGTATTTAAGTTTGGTAAATGGGAAAATCTTTGCTTCTCCTGCTTTTAAAGGAATTGTTTTAACACTAAGGTACAGATACCTTTTAAGATTTCAATGAAGGACTGTAGAAGTTCTAGAGAAAATAAAGTTTGTTCATGAAAGTGAAGTGTTTCTCTTCAATATTTTAAAAGGATTTTGGGGTGCTTTTTTGGTGGGAAGTGGTGTGGAAAAAAGAAACTTTAACTTGTATTTATATTTTGTTAACTAGATTACTTCTTTACAAGTGTTTACTCAAAGGAGTGCTGGGCACAGAGATGCTCAGTTGTGGCAGTCAATGACCCACTGAGAGTCTGAGACCTGAAGCTCCCTCTAAAGTCAATAGGAACAGTGAGTGCTCAGTGCTCTGAAAAACAGGTCAGGTTTTCCTCCTTGTTAGACAGCTTTAAAAATGTTTGCTAGATGACAAATTCTTACAACTTGATTTATAGCACCTTTTGCCCAACTCTCCCCTTCCCTTTTTTAGCAATACTATTGTTTTGCTCTCTCTCACCCTCATCATCCTGTACTCTTCCCAGCCAACAAGTGATTTTAATATGCAAGTGTCAGAGCTGCAGAAAATTAAGTTCCTTAGAGTACTATACTGAATATAAGTACAGAAGATGAAGTAGACCCTGGTACAGTGAAACATTCAAATACATGCTAATTTTGATAATCTGCAAGTGTGTCATCAGATGAAACCTTACAGATATATGTTAAAAGTTTCTAAATATTTTCTGAGTGTCCTGCAAGTATTTAATCATATGCACTTTACAGGACTTCTATTACTGAATTCAACAGAATGGAATCCTCTGATTCACAGCAGCTACGCTGGATTAATCACAGCAGCTAATTTTAGTCACTACATATGACTTTGCAAGAAAAATACACTCATTAGGGTTTAGTAACACAAGGTTTTCTACAAAATTGGTCTAACTTTTTTTTTAAACAGCAACAGAATGAGATAAAAAAGCATTCACAGTCTTGCTTCCTCATTTTGTTGCTGGTTTTGTTTCAGTCACAGAAATAAATTTTCAGCAATACTTGTGTGACAGATTTGTGCAGATATAACAGGACACAACTTGCCAAACCTCCATTACAGGTAAGACTGTGAGAAAAAAATTAAATTATCTCTTTTAAACTCTAATTCATATTTTCTAATTGTATGTTTTTGGAAACTGGACTAAAAAATAAAATCATAAGCACACAATATTCTTCCTTTTTTCCCTTCCTCATTTTCCTTTCAAAACTAATGGAGTAGATTGCCTTTCAAGTCAACTGAGTTCTTTTAATCAAGTCATGTTGACTACCTGTTCTCTTTTTTTTTCCCTCAGAATAAAGTTACTATCTTGTAGAGCTATATTTTCCAATGTCTTCAGCTTAGTACACACTAGAATACAAGTATTTCTTCTACAAAGGTGATTTTCAGTCTTTCCAGTGACTGTTATTCAGTGCATATTTTACGATTTGCAAAAATTTTACTTCCTGAAACCTAATAAGCTTATGATGTCAGTATTCTCCTGGCCAATTCCTTGGAATTCAAATTTTCAGCTACTAGATCCACATTTTTCTATTCTCACATTCTCAAGTTTTAGTAGTATGGAGAACTAAAAACTAACTTTAAGTTGCTGTAGATCATCACACCAAGTTTATGTCTAAAGCAACGTTTCAGTGGGCAACAGTACTGAACATTTTGACTCGCAGAATACAGGCTCCAACTATTTCGATTATGAAGCTATTAATTTTGAGGTGGGCTATTCTTGGGCCAACACTTGTGGTAATCTCATTTGGTGTCATCTTCAGGACTTCACACTTAAGATATAAGTTGGCTTGCTCAAGATATTCTTTCATGTTCCCTCAAGTGTTTGCAGCTCTCACTCTACCCAATACCATTTCCAGGACCAAATTTTTCACTCTACTAATACAACCATCTGTGATATCTTTCTGGTACTTTCCTCTACCCTCTACATATATATGCAGTCTTCAAACTGCTACTGTACCAACATGTGCCAAAACCCACATGAACTTTCCAGAATCTTCCTCCTGACTGAGTCTCCATCTCCAGCTGCAGGTTAAATTAATATTTTCCCTACTAATATACAAGGTCCAACACAAAGGGAAACAGACTAACTCTATAGCCCAGGAACCAAGAGTGGGAGGGGGGAGACAAAGACATGGTTATAGAACAGGTTCTAATTTGCCACAGTGAGACAATGCTCAGCTTAATGGCTTCACTCAGTATCAGTGGACACATGTTCATAGACAGACATTTTCTTAACCTCAGTTAGAAAGTATCGGTTGTGCCGGCCAACAACGCTTTGTCTGTGAAGCAGTTTTTAGCTCATAACGTCCCTGTGCTTGAGCACTCACTATGCATCAGACCTGGCTCCCTCTTCCCAAAGATCAAGTTGGTGCTCAAAGGAACCAATTTTTTTTGGTGACACAAGATGTGAAAGCAAAAATAACACATATCCTCAACAGTCTTTCAGAACACAACCAGTGGATTTGCTTTGAACATTGGCAGCATTGTACGCAGCTGTGTGTCAACTCAGACAGGACCTATTTGGAAGGTGACTGTAGTTGATTTTTCTTCATTTGTTAAATAAAAAGAGTCATAGATATAGTGCATATATATTTTTTTTTTGAGCTGGAACTCATGAGTTTCAGGGAAGAAGTAAGCAGTATCAATCCTTAGAAAATCTACACGAAAAATAGGAATGTTATTTGCATCCATTTGCATTGGTAGCATTCCTCTTTCTTGCACACACCATGATGTATATGGTTGTACTCTTCTGAAATCACAATACTATCATTTACTGGAGCAGAAGCATATAAATATTGAAATGTCACAACTTTGAATTTTTCTTTTTTTAATTATTTTTCTCATAGACTATGAATATATTCATTTGTTGCCTTGAGTTAATTAGCCTTCTTATTTACAAGGAAACACTATGTTCTATTACCATGAAAAGATCGCTAATGAGTAAAATATCAAAGAGAAAAGATTTGTAAAAGTGTTGTAAATAAATTCTCTAAAAACATCATTGGATATGTTTATCTTGGATACAGCTAAAAGCTTAAATGGACATTAAATTAACATTCTCTGAAGAGTTACGCAAATGTTAAAATGTCTTTCAATTCCTGTGAGAAGCAAGAAAATAAGGACTGTTATTTCTATTTTATAGCTATAGAAACACAGACGGGAGTGACTTGCCCATAGCAATGCTGTGAATCAACATCAGTGCCAGGACTAAAATTTATGAGTTCCTTTTTCCTACCAAGAATGCTAAGACACACACTGCTGTTTAAAATATATACTATTTAATATTTATTACTACAAAAATATGCAGCGTGCACCTGGAATTGGATTAGCATAAATATGAGTTAATGTTTTACAGTCCTTTGCTATTAGGTGTGTTGGTAGATAGATAGAAATACTAGTTTGGCTACCAAATTACAGCTTTACAATTATGCATTTTAGGCCAAATTAGTATTCTGCTAATCATTTGCTTTGCTTGAATGAGGTCCAGTGACAATTTACTGGCATTTGAAAATTGCTGCACTGGGTGGTTTTGATTCCTAATATAGCCGTATGTATTCCATGTATTTCAAATGTAATCCTAAGGTAGCTGACTTATGCTTAGGTCAATATTTATAATGTTGTTATATTTCACCTGGATCCAGCAGTATCTGGTGGCCACAACTGAAAGGCATGCAGAACTGTGCGACAGCATGGAACAAATGCAGAGCAAGAAAGGGATGTGGGTAGAGGAGAGGAAAAACACATGTAAAGAGGAAGCAACAGCAAAGAAAAATGGAGTTATTCGTGTCAGGAGTCTCAAAGATGCTCAGGATCTCAGCCCTACTTTTTATTGCTGCAGCCTTTGCCTAATAGACAGCTTTGCCCCTCAATTGTCACACACACTTCTCCCCTGAAGGCCCAGGTACTGAATTTCCCTTTCAAGCTCTCCAGAGGGTAACAAGCAAAAGTCCAAAATATAGTCACCTCTGTCAAAGCCGTGTCTGGACAACTCTAGTGTTGGCCCAACGTGTAAGTGCAGTTTAACACATGTATAATGAAAATAAGAATAACGTTACCAGCAACTTAAAAAATGCAAAACCAGGTATAGGTGCAAAGGAGCCAACAAATCTACCAGTACAGATGTGTCTAAGATTAAATATAGTTCTCCAAATTATGCTTGCAATGCCTCAAAGGCATTCTTAAAATAAATTCATCTCCAACACAGAATTATTTCATGTAGCAAATGGCACTTAATGGTGTAAGAAAATGTAATTTGGAGTTTAAATTAAATCTTGTTAAACCACTTATCTGAGTGGCTTACCCAATCAGCTTGAAACATTACCTAATCAATGAAATAGTGATGGCATTATTCTAGAAGTGCAGAACAACCTATCAAAAGCCCAGAAAGCACGAGACAGAACAGTTTGTGGGCACTACCTATTTCAGAATGAATGATGTACATACGTGCAGGAACTTGATCTCAGTAGAGGGGATACTGCACATGATATGTAATATATTCCTTGCAGATCAGCTAAGGAGAATCTTCTCAGTACTGAATAGCTGTGAGACAGAACAGAAGTTCAACAGAAGGAGTTGTTTAAGGGAGGTTGAAGGAAAAGACGGTGAAGAAACTTGCTCAGTTCAAGCCAAACCACGCAAGAAAATAACCAAAAGAGCCTCAAACAAAAGAACACACATCAAGTCACAATTTTTTTCCTACAATTCAAAAGAATTTGAGCAGTTTTGCCTTTCCACACTACTTTGCATGAGCTCAGGAATATTTCTTGCTTAAGCACTATGTCTTCTTAACTCTAACCAATGGCAGCAGTAATATCTATTTGTGCTTACAATGCAGTTTAAACCTTCTGCTGCTAATATAATAAAACACAGTTTTAAGCCTTTGTATCTCTCTCCTCCACTTCTAAACCCATTCTTTCTCAACTCTGCCAAAAATCAGTAGAAACTGTCTTAATATAAGTAAACATGTAAGAATAATACCCTAAGAAGCTGTTTTCTTATCGTCTTTACATCAATAATGCCACTTAGATTCTCTTTTTTATTTGTTTATGAAGTGTTACCCAAAATGTCTATACATCAAGTGCTAATACAAACCAATAAAATATCTTTGGGGTTCGGTATATGAGGTTTAACTGAAGACTTACAATGTTCATGGGAGTGAATGAAAATGAGTAGATCATTGCAGCCAGAAGTTCAGGAATCCCCAACATAAGTTGGATATAGAACTGTTGGAACAGGTCCAGAGGAGGGCTACAAAGATGATCAGAGGGTTGGAGCAGCTCTGCTATGAGGACAGGCTGAGAGAGCTGGGATTGTTCAGCCTGGGGAAGAGAAGGCCCCGGGAAGACCTCATAGTGGCCTTTCAGTGCCTGAAGGGGCTACAGGAAAGCTGGGGAGGGACTTTTCACAAGGGCATGGAGTGATAGGATGAGGGGGAATAGCTTTAAATTGGAAGGGGGAAAATTTAGATCAGACATTAGGAAGAAATTCTTCACGCTGAGGGTGGGGAGGCCCTGGCACAGGTTGCCCAGGAAAGCTGTGGCTGCCCCATCCCTGGAGGTGTTCAAGGCCAGGCTGGATGGGGTCTTGAGCAGCCTGGTCTGGTGGGAGATATCGCTGCCCATGGCAGGGGGGTTGGAACTGGATGGGTTTTGAGGTCCCTTCCAGCCCAAACCATTCAATGATTCTATGGTTCTATGAAATGTTCAAAGATGTCCACTCTATTTAACATGGAAATAACATCAAAGAAGCATCTAAGCAAAAGATAGATTATGAAGATTGCCCACTCTGTTGTGGAGCTCCTTCTGTGGGTGCAAAGCTTCCCAAGAAGAGCCAATGATAACGGCTCAAGGAAAAAATTTGTCATAAATCTCAGAAGGCCTGTATCTGAGTGGAGACAACATGACTGGAGCACAGTTATTTTGAGTGGTCTCAAAGGACTTCACAATTCTCATGAATAAAACAGCGCAGTTGCTTTATTACATACAAACTAATCACAGTGTTGCTACAGTGTTGTACAGTTCTGGGCCCCCCAGTTTGGGAAAGATGTCAGGATACTAGAATGTGTTCAGAGGAGGGCAACGAAGATGGTAAATGGGCTGGAGCATAAGCCCTATGAGGAGCGACTGAGCGAGTTGGGGCTGTTTAGTCTAAAGAAGAGGAGGCTCAGGGGAGACCTCATTGCTCTCTACAGCTACCTGAAAGGAGGTTGTAGTCGGTCAGGGGTTGGTCTCTTCTCTCAGGTGACCAGTGACAGAACTAGAGGGCATGGACTCAAGCTACGTCAGGGAAAGTTTAGGCTTGATGTGAGGAAGAAGTTCTTTACTGAAAGGGTGATTGGCCATTGGAATGCGTTGCCCAGGGAGGTGGTGGAGTCGCCGACCCTGGAGGTGTTTAAGGGGAGATTGGATGTGGCACTGAGTGCCAGGGTCTAGATGATGGTTGGTGTTAGTGTTGGGTTATAGGTTGGACTTGATGATCTCAGAGGTCCTTTCCAACCTTGTCATACTGTGATACTGTGATACTGTGATACTTGTTTGGCCAGCAAGGCAGGAAGAGAGGAAGGAAATTCTGAAAAACTTGTAACTAACAAGGAAAGGACAATTATTTGGGAATTCCCCTGGCTTGAAAGATTCTCTTATCTCCTGCATCAGATAAAGGAAGAAACAATTAGAGGAACTTTGCTAGCCCTGCAAGCAGATGACTCGCTTCAGAATCACACAACTATGGCATTAGGATGTGAGTTACAATTAATGCTCTCTTTGCATATATTTAACAATCTCCTGAGACAGAGAACTGTAAAAAACAGAGCCCAGAAATGACAAGCTACATTGTACAGATGGTTGTGTAGCACCTTAGAAGCCCTCTCAGACATGCTACCACTCACACATTTTTAAAACAAAAATAATCCCATTACATCATAACTTTCATTTAGCAGGAATTCAATCCTGTTCTACAGATGAGTGGTGTGGAGTGTAAAATTACATTAAAATGACATTATAAGTAAGAAAGTTGCAATTTTAATACATCTTTATATGCATTATAAAGGAACCTCTCCCATTTGACTTCTCTTTTTCAAACCAGCAGCATACGAAACCTCAACATTACTGTTATAAAAATAGAGAAAAAACCCCATTAAACATCTGAACCAAAAAAAAAGCTGGCAACTTTTACTACTACTGACACTGACCTTAGAGGAACATAAATGCCTGCCACAGAAGGCAATGCAAGTATACCATGAACATGAATAACTAATCCGTTTCACAGCACCTCTTGAATAAAGTTCTTTACCACATTATGAGATTCTTCAAATTTAATTACTTCATACTGTACACTATTTTTTCTAAGATAAAAAGTTATTTGGCCAGCTGCCTGTTTTGATCAAAGTATCTGATTTAAGAGAAACAGAAAATGAAAACTGGATATGAAATTCTTTGGCAACAAAACCTCCTGTGTCATAAGTATACTGGATTTCTCAAGAGCATTATTTACGTTAATGTCTGTTCTTATACAATAACAAGTATTTGCCTTTACTTTGTAACTTTCTAAGCACCTCTTATCTTGGTGCCTAAAAATTAATGGCATAAATTAAAACACAATTACAGCAGAATTTCAACTATAGATTTCTTCCAAGCCAGGGAAAACTAAAAGCAACAACAGCAGCAGTAGAAAGAGACAGTTTGGAAAATCTCACCATATATGCAAACAATATTAATGCTTCCCAAAACTCCCTATGTAGAAGTTTCTTGTAGTTTAGTGTATGTTTATTCTTCACCTCTATTTAACCAACTGTGTTGAATGCAGCATATTGACTCTGGAAGAGTCTTGCCTCTCTCTATCCATCATCAAGGATACATAAATATGTTTTAAAGACATAATTACTCACTCAAATGTATAATGGTTCACCCAGAGACTGAACCTGAGGATCTGCGGCTCTCAAGGGGTGTTTTGGATTGCTGATCTATTTGCATAGAGTTAATTTTTTTTTATGAAACCAATAAATAACTCTATATAGGCAAAAAGTTGTGCTCTCTATGTTAAAACCAGTATGCATATATATATTTAGGTATCTATATACACACATATCCACACATGTGCCTTCTCCTCCTCCACATAAAGTCTATATTACCAACCTTGCTAAAATGAAAACAAGAAATTCTCTGATATAAATGCATTCTCAACCTAGAACACGTCTGTTTAATAAGTTCCTAGATACATTTGCTCAACTTTCCTGAAATTAAAATCTTATAAGACATTAAATGAGTTGATCAAACAGGGAATTTCCTCAGTTTTAAAGATGCATGATATGGAAATGCTAACTAGTTGCCAATGTATAAGAGTGAAATGCCCTACCAATATTTACAAAACTGAAGTGAATTTTCACTGGTTTCAGTAAGATGTTGCTTATCAGTATAATTTTCTACATGCATAATTTCTGCAAAATCTATTCCTCACATGGAAGCCAAAGAAATGTCATATTTTATGTAATTTCCAGTGAGACCTAAAGAAAATGACAGGAAAATTTTTGTGTGTAAAGAACATGATTAGTGGTCCACATACAATTCTGCGTATCTCAGGCAGGGAAGAACTCTTTCATCATAGCTAAAGATTATCTTCTGCAGATGCCTGTATTCTTTGAAAAGAGTATTTGCCTACGTGATGTGTTCATGCATCTTTGTACACACCACAAACTGGAATGAAAATCTATTTAGTCAAAAGGTCCAAATACAGAGGAACTGGCACAGCCCTAACAAACAGCCAAGCACTACATGGTTGGAGGGACTTCTCATAGGAACTGAAACTCAACAGCACAGACTATTTGGAATAATAAACAAGAAAATAAATAAACAAACACCACACACTACTGTCATCCTTAAATTAAGACACCACAAAATTCTAATCCTGTCTTCTGCACCACAGGCAATTTTCCAGCCTTTTCCACCAAAGAAATTTTTCTGATATGCCCGTGCTTTGAAGTATCTGTTATGGATGAAACCCAAGGATCCAAGGGAAAGAGAATGAACATGAAACCCACAGAATGGCTATCCATAAATTTCTGGAAATGGTACTCTTTAAGCTATAACATCCAAATAAGCACATTTGATTTTGAACCATGACCAATAACCATGGCCAAATAATGCTGTGTTCCAGAAGCTAACCCCTATCTTTATTCTTTGCCTTCAAATAAAGTTGGATTCTGTCTTTTCCAGAAATATTAAAAAACCACAGTCCTTTCAGACACAAAGCTGACCTTACTCACCATCCTACCCCTTTCTTCCTTTTGGTTGTCCTGGATGCATACTGCTGCAGTGCCCCCACTGCCCACCTCCCAGCCCCACTGTCCTGCCTCTTCCCCCAGCACAGAGGCTGCCACTCTACACATCACCTTTGTAGTGACAGACAAGTCAACTGAATGCCCTCTGATGGCATCTCAGTATTTTCTCTGTAAGTCCACATCTAACCTTCAGAAAATAATGTGGGAAGATTATTAAAAAAATCATAGCAAAAATAAATGGTAAAATAAAGGAGAAGTTAGAGATGCTGATTGTTTTTTATTTTTCTGAGAAAAACAAAAATATTATTTCACTTCTGAACTCAGCACCACATTGGCAAGAACCAAATTCAGGCACAGGAGCAAACAAAATTAAGATGGCTGCTAGTGTTTTTCTACAGGTAGAGGCAGAATCTGCCCTCTCCCATGACAGCAAAGTCTTGCTTCAGTAAGCTCCAGGGAATACGTTGCTATTCATACCAGTCTCAGTCCCTAAACCTCTAAAAACCAGCATAGAAGTAAAAATCATAAAACATCATATATTTACTTCATAAGCTTAGTAATACAAACTTGTCAGACATAAAATTTTATTCCACCCTGTGCATTCAATTTTATTATGAAGACAAATATGTACATCACGAATACAGTCTCTCTAATATCATCTTTCCTTGGCCTTCAGGTTCCTAAAGTAAATCTACAGCCATTACTATAGCAAAGTTATCATTACTACAAAATGCTAAATTTCACAACTGAGAAAACAGAGAACATTTACACTGAAGAAACTGTTCCCACACCAAGACAGCTTTCTGCAGTATTACTTTTCTTATGCTTTTGCTTCAGAACTTACCCTGAAAAGGTCTGTCAGCAATAAACTTGCAAAAAGGTGAATTTATTCACTTGTTTCCTTAAGAAAAACTTAAAATTTCTTCCTATTAGTGAACAGCTGCAAAAATCACACTTTTTCACCTGTACACAAAAGTGAACTTGAAAAGACTGGGGAAAAAAATAAGTCTAACAGCACCAAGATAAAAATTTAAACAGATTTATTTTCAGCATGTTTTAACAGAAAACAGCTCAGGGCCAGGAAAATTAAGAGATGTGCAAATGTTGTGTGTCCTGTTAATAAAAAGCACTAGGCAGCCTTTTTAACAATAAGATCACATCACTGTCTTATGATGTCACAGCACAGAAAACTCTAAGGACTGTATCTTTTCACAGAGAAATACAAATTGCTCCGAGCAATTAACGTTAATTAATGTTACTAATTAAAAGTCTAGACAAGCCAGAGCTCTCCCCCTGGAATGTTTTTGCCAAACAGCTAATACCTGCAGACTTCAGCCTTGGTGATGGTCTAGTAACACTTGACAAGTTCCCCTGAATGCAGCACTTAGAGCTTGTTGAAGCTTTGTGTTAACTTTGCACCTGCGCGGGGCCCCTGGCCTCCAGGAGGCCGTGTGGATCAAGTGCCCCTCTAACTGGGGTTAGTCATCTGTATCAGAATCACAGCAGACTCCCTCCTAACAAAGTCTCCTTTTTTTTGTTGTTGTTAATTAAGACAGTACCAAAAAAATAAAGTTACTTATTCAGTCATGAGGGCTGAATGCTCCCAGTAGGCAGCCTTTTCACAATTCAATTTCCCTGATGGGACTCGAAGAGGAAATGAAACAACAAATTGTACTCCTGATGATCTAAGCAGAAGCTGCAGTTCCACAGGGAGTCCTGCTAGGTCAATTAGTTCATCATGCTAACAGAATAGCAATCCAGAAAGCAGTGTCCCACCAACAAAGGTTTGAAAAAGCGAAGTTCAATGCCCAGTTGCAAGGCAATCTCCAGTAGATATTATTGTTAGGTTCAGCCAAAGCACATTTATTGAGTATAAAAGTAGGGCAGCAGCACTGAAAAGCCAGGGGGACACTCCCACACTGCAAGATTCATTCATGTGAGTGCAGCAGGAGCAGTCCACTTTTGTAAGATCTCTAATGAACGCTCGTTGTACAAAAGAAGTTCATCTCATCAAAATGTTTCCTTCTTAAATTAGTTATTGAAGAGGTAAGTACCTTTAAGCAAGCATTTCTTGGAAAAGTCAAAGTGCAGTGCTGCACCTGTTGGGGTTTTTTTTCCTTTGAAAGCGTTTCGATATTCTGAGACTTCATCCTCTGGGCTTATTGCACAGCATTGTTTTACAAATGATTAATTTCCAGTACTTTTTCCTTACAATGCCATCCAATAATCCTGTAATGTAATAGACAGCTTTTACATTTCATTTTTAAAGCAGCACTTAAGAGAAAATCAATGCAACTGTGCTGTTTTTCCTTGATATTTTCAGTAAGGACTTGATACTTCAATGCTACTTTTATAAATTGCAAGCACTGTTTTTGATGCCAGAACAATACGTTTCAAAAGAAACGATGGTCTAAGAGACTGTTCAAACTCCAAACTTTCACCTACAGTCCTGTGAATTTTCCCAAAATATTCAAGCATGCATTTTGTTTTCTTAACCTATAGAACCTGAATTAGAAAACTAACTTTTTGCCAACCTCGCAGTGGGACTCTGGGATTAACATTTCTTCCGAGTTTAGGAACAGAAAGGACTATAAATTCCAGGCAGCTGTACTCTTTCCATCTCCATAGACTGAGGCAAAAATAGTTGGTTTAGTCAAACAAGTCAAACATAAGGCAGTTGAAGTAGCAGACTGTTTTCAATTCCAATATGTTTATAAACTATTACTGGGTTTTCTCCTGCAAAGCCATTTTAGATATTCCAAGGTTTTGCAAAAATAACAAAAACCTGACATTTATACTTTTTTTTTTGTTTGCTGTACACTGGTCACAGTTGTAAACTAGGAAGTTTCATAAAGAAAAGCAGATTATTCGATTCTAGTTTACTTTATTGCTATCAGCTACTGCAAAATCAGACCTTGGTGCTTTATTTACAGAACTCCCCACTGACAAAAGATAGCGCTGCATAATGAGTACACAAACCATTTCAAGAGCACATCCTGAAAGCTATGTTTGTAAAACGCGTTCTGGCTGCAATATTTGAATGTACTGTATGCTGACAGTCAGTAGGGACAACAACACAGATGTGCTTTGTTTGGCTCCTAATGGATTCAATCCCAAAGAGCATAAAAAAGAGAGGGAAGAAAATTTAAGTTTTACCTTTTTATGAAACTCTGATCGTGTACCCTCTTTCTCTCTGGCCATGTGAGTTTTAATAGGATGGAATAACAATAGAGTCTATTTACAAGAAAATGGATTCCTGTTCCTTTTGAAAGAATGATTAAAGCTACAGTTTCGATTCATAGAAAATCACATTACTATATTTAATTTTATGGCCTTAAGAGTAGGTTTAAATTAATTTTAATTTAAAAGCGTGCACTGAAATGTTTAAGTGAAGACTATTCACGTTGTTTGTCTAGAAATAACACACTAATTGTTTATCAGTTCTGTAGAGGCTTTAGAATTTCTGTTTCATTTAATTAGCATATTGTAATATAAAAAGCTATTATTTACAACATCTTGAAATAATTTTAGCATTTCTGGAGAACAAAAACGTGACTGTTTAAAGAAAGCCACAGAAGATGATGCATCCTAAACTCAGCACCAGCAGTTGGAATAATAATGGTAATGCTGTTCCTGGTAAGACTGTCACGTAGAAAATACCAAAGCAGCACCTTCCGACACAACAGTCTCATTTTACTCTGGAAATGTGCTTTTCGATCCAAACACAACCAGAACATCACTGCATATATTTCATCACTTATACAGTTGTTCTCATACAAACCTGAAACTAGACAGAAGATAACCCAATGGGAGCAACCCACCAACGATGATGCTACATGAAAACCTGGTCTCTCTGAAGGTATTTGCTACTTAGAACAACTCTTACCTTTCAAAGAGGAAACAATGCTGAGTTCATTCCATTTGCAAGGTGCTCTGGCAGGAAGACCAGTGTGACAGTACACAAAGATAACGAGCAGAAGGATAACCTGAGCTGGACTACAACGACAACACCTAAACCTGCATGTTGTAACAATATCCTTTACGATCCTAGGCACAATGCTCCGCTGTCAACTGTGGGAGACTGCATTAAGTGAGACTGAGAACAGAAGCCAGGAGCCCCTCACCTGGATCAAGAAAGTACCTAAATATAATGAAAACACCATATTCACAGCCCTAAAGTTTTCCAGATGCCAGTGAAGAAGTAGAATTATTTCCACAGGAACTTGTGTAAAGCATCTTGCTAATAGCAGGTTATACCTATAATTTGTATCAGGCGATGGTTTAGTTTACACACGTAAATACTGCAAACTGATCTATTTTCATATGCTGGTACAGAAAGGATGGTAAATAATCACCTTAAGTTGATTACACTCATCCTGATAGAATCAGTTCTCTTTAACTAAAAAAAAAACTCAGTACACAAAACCAGAAGTTCTATTCTCTTCAGTTTTCCTAGAAGGAGGAGAAGAGCGGATCTTCAAAACAATAAAAAGTCTCCTGTCCTTATTGTAAGAACATCCAAGTGTCCTTTACAACTGATGACACTTCCATATGACAGCTGCCAAGGTCACTAATTATTGCCCTGTAGTCTTCACATCTGTGTGCCTATTAACAATTATTAGCTCACAGAACTTCAGTTGATCGCTGAAGTTCTACAATAGATTCCACACTCAAAAACTTGATCTTAGATCCACTGAAACAATAGTTTGAAAACAATTCTCAAGTTTCAGACCATCATTCAATTGCATTTGGCATCATTTTAAATGACAGTTAAACCAGGCAAGTGGGTAGTTTCTCTAAATGATGAGATAATCATATGATATTGGCTACTTAATTAGAAAATGCTTCAGGTCCCACACTGTCTGCTGTTTAACAATGATCAGAATTCCACCCTGTTGTGGACTTCAAATTTGTTCTATCATATAGAAAATTGTATATAACGAATGCAAACATGATGAATGTCTCTATCAACGTGCTTCCCCTCAAAACAGTTCATGTCAAAACATCCTGTCTGATGGACTCATCAGACCAGTTGACAAAGATAAAAGCATTAATACAAGAGAATACTGTAAACTGTGTAACACAGGCAGGGGTTTTACTTTGACCTGGAACATAAAATAAATTCTACAAGTACACTATTTCTTGTCCCAACATTTCTAAATACCATGTTCAAAAAAAATGGAAAAGAGAAAACTAAAAGAAATGAGATCTAGAAAGCAGGCTTTGTAATGACAATACTTCAGATGTTCAAACCACATGCTCAGCTGAAATTTTGAAGATTAATTGAACAATGACACTGTGAAAAATTTAAAAGAAGAAACTATACTTAGAATCTAGATAACCCATAAAAAAGTAAAGTACATTTTTAACAGTAAACAATAAACAAATTGAAAAATCTAATGGGGAAAAAGCAGCTTTTCGTGAAGTCTTTACATGAACAAAACTCTTTTTATAAAAATTCCTTTTAAACATTCCTTTTGAAAACGCATTGAGAACCACACTTAAGAACACACTACGAGCTGATTCTTGGATTTTATGATTCTTGTCTAAAACAATCAGTAAAATTGCCTTGCATAAATAACCAGCAGCAGAAATATAATGAAAAACATAATCAATGTCTTCAAAAAGATGTAAGCACTAAGCCAAAATGTATTATTTGTCATGTTTATAAATTTTTGGAGCAATGAGGCTATTGGGATTTCACTTGGTGGTCTCAGCTCTTCTGTGTTTTTCTGTCTGTTATGTGTCCAGATCACACAGTGTTCCTATTGTTCACACAAGTCATTTCATGCATCAAGAATATTGTGATGGTTCTTGGATGAGCTTGTACATTATACTGCTTTACTTTAAGAAAGGATTGAAACATTGACATAAATGACAGCTTGGAATACAGATATGATCATACCAAAATACAGAAAATATCTGCATTTATTACATGATTATTACGCTACATACTTTTGCAAAATAAATTTCAAAGAAGAAAGAATTAAAAATGTTTTTTTTAAATTATATTGGTATTTTCATTTTTGAGCCCCAAATACCTCCACAACATTAGGTGTGTCAGTGTAGAAGCAGAAAAGAAGCAAAAAAAAAAAGGAAAACCTTAATATCATCTACGCTTTCTGCAGCTATCAATAAAACAAAGTAACAACTGATGTCCTTTTTATGATTTCAGTGTAAATCTGGGCCCCTGGACATGCCACAAGCAAATTTCATAAGTTGCCTTCACACCCATCTCAAACTGGATTTAAGCAAAGTCTATCTACAGTCAATGACAGAAACACACTTGCATATAATTTGGTCTCTTGCAATCTTCAGATGACTGTGCCGTATGGAACTGGTAAAACCTCCCTCCTCCTTGTTTTCATATATGTAGTTGTATTTTACCTTTTCCCTACAATATAACCAGAATTCTATTTAAAGGTTGCAGAAGATTTTCAGAAGCACCCACACTGCCTTTCTGGAAAGCAACCAGCGAATTTATCCAAAACTGTTTACAGGATATTTTTGAAGATGCAGAAGAAAAAGGAAAGAAATCTAATAGTTAGTATTTGACTTTGATTTTACTTTTTAAAGAGTTAGAGCAAAATTCTATGCACTCAAACTACGTAGTCTTTTAACACAGAAGTATCAAAATACTTTTAGAATTCAGGAATGTTTGTGGGTCAAGAATTGCTGAACAGAACACTACACGACTTCTTCTATTCTATGCATGAGTGTACACTGCAGTGCCATAGCAACTTTTTAATGTATTTTTTGAAAGGTTTTTCCAATCAACCTACCAGGTGGTTTTAGGAACTCGAATTCATATGCTGAAGCTGTGTGCCAGCAGTCATCAAAGAACGCATGGCATGCATCCTGCTATTCCTACTGTGCGATCACTCCATTCCTATATTTGTGTGCACATGTGTGTGCACACTCATATTCGTGGTCCAGCTCCTGTAATATTACAAATGAAATGATGTAGCACTTTACTACATTTATGTACGCAGCAGCGTCTCACTGACTGAAGCTTTTCAAGGCAAAACATTAACTGAATACATTAAAACTGTTTGAAAAGCAGGCTCTTCAGTTGCTACTGGTCTGATAACAATGCATTTTCCAAAAGGATGTAAGGTTTGGTTTACCTATAAAGCAATCAGTTTATGTAATTAAACAGAGTAACAGTCTCAGGTTTCTACTTCAACACCATGGGAGGTTTGATTAAGTTATTTATTTACTTCAGGTATGTGATATATCGAAAAAAGTGCTGGTAGACATGATTATCTATGTACCGAAATCACAGGGGGATTCTCCAACTCTAGTTTTTCTTTCTAATAAGAAATGGAAAAGGGGGATAGAAAAAATCATATACTGCTTTACCTCCAGTATGGGAAGTAGCTGGAAGATTATCTCTGCTCTCTAGTTCTAAATAGTCTGTTCTCAGAAAAGAAGTTTGATCATTCCTTTCTCTATACCTTAAGCAGCCTTCATAGCAAATCCTAACTCGGTGCCCTTCCTTTAAAGGAAGGAATCCCGTTACTCCTCTGAATCAGGTGGTCATTACATATAATCACAGAAGGACAGTAAGAGAGCCAAAGGGAGCTCCATGTGAGATGATGCCATGAGACACAAGGAAGAAGGGGGTTAACCTGTCCTTAATGGGAATCCCCAAATAGAAATTTGAGCCAGATCCAAACCTGAATATGCTTATCAACAAAATTTCTATTTACTTTAACTCAGTTTACAACAGAGTTAATATAACATGCTCTGTCTTAATGTAAGGCTTAAGTGTATCCTTATTTAAGTTATTAAAAGAAAAACATCAAGGAGTCTCATATCTTATTCTTGAGTTCATGTAGTTATATAAGCTTCCAAAAATGCGTTTACAGACATTAAAACATTAAAGAAGCTGAGCATTTAAAGGAAAACTTAGTTTAAAAGGAAAGATTTTTGGATGAATAATAATTTCAGGTCCATGAGGCAGTGCTCCAGAGCTGGGCTGAGTAAATAGATCCAAAGAAAGCAATCTTGTTCAAGCCTCCTCCCAGTGTTCTTATCTATGAACAATCACTGGGGGCTTATAAAGCAGCATGGAACAGGAAAATGGAAAAATCTACTGCAAACCATGACTAATATAATTCTTAACAAAGCAAAGACTAACCATGGTTAGCAGAAAGTACTCTCAAGTCTTATGGGGAAGCACAGGCAGAAATGCAAAACTGAAAGTTGTGTGCAAGATTCTTTGGACAATAGAGGTACATTAGTTTAGCAAAACAACTCAAATAGCATTAAATCAGAAATTCCAGTTGATTCCAACTTATAGCAGGCAAGAAGCAGGATGACATTATTCTTATTTTTGGCAACCTCTCCACTTTACAGCTCCACCCAGCTTAAGATCAATCCTGATGAGCACTTCTACAAGAAATCCTTTAATTCAAGTATTGGAGTACTGTGTGATACATGCTCTGACATCAACCAACAGAATTGTTTTTTTTTTTAAAAATAACACAAAAGGAAGCACACATGTACATACTTCAAACACGTTTTAAAACTAGAGGTGGAAAACTATGCATCCCACTTTACCTTTTTTGCTAATATATCAACTGAATACCTATAAATATGTAACAATAATTACCATACAATTCAGAGCCATTTAGAAGTGGTTCAGATCATCTCCTTCAATATGTATAATAGTCCTCACCTTGCTCTTTAGGCAGTCTGAAGAATGAACCAAGCGCATTAAAAATTCTCAGTATAAAAGACAAGATGTCAAAAAAGTCTTTCATTATTTATGTTACTCTGTTATTGCTCTACAGACTGTAGAGATATACATACACCTAAAATAAAAATAGGAGAATGCAAAATAATACTGACAGAATTATACTAACCTCTGTTCTGAGAGCACAAAAGATCCTAAAATCCACTTATTTATACAGTTGAATATATACACACACAGATACAGATATATATACATAAAGCTCATTTGAACTCTGCATTGGATGAATTCCACAGCTATGCATTTTTTTTAAAGTATCAGTCTTGAAACCCTATTCTTACTAAGTCACTGGTAATATACAGATATGCGTACAGTCTATGGGTACAGCTGTGTATTTAGAAATTCACATCCAACATCAGTTCAGGCTTCACATCAGTAATGCAAACCCGCAGAAACAGACACATGGATGCACAAAACCAGCTTATCTGCAAGTCTACAAAGTGCTAATAAAGACAGTAATTATTACACTGGGATTTAATTATTTGCAGCTTTTGTTTAACAACAAACAGAGCAAAGTTCGATGCTATGCTTTATCCAGCCTCACTGTGAACTGCTGCCTGCAGTGTCCACCCATGTACGTACAGGCATCTGCCCTGCATCAATCACAGCTAGCGAACGTGTGGCCAGTCTGATCTGACTGCTGATCCAGAGAAAAAACAATCAGGTTTTCTTTTGGATTGTCTGCAGATCCAGTTCAGTCTGTGCTGCCTTCTGAGCACCAGGAGCACAGCTACAGGCTCGAGAAGAGAGAGAAGCAACACGTCTTTCTTTTGGATTCACCACCATGGGAAATCACATCCCCAGCCAAACTGAACCAAACAGCAGACCATACCTGGCCACAAGAATACGCAGCAGTAAATCACACGAACACAGGATCAGCTACAACGAGATGCTAATGCACACTGTGTTCATGACATTATCCACTGAAATGCTATTCACAACAACGTGCATTAGAACGTCAACCACTGCGCTTCAGGACCACACTTGATTTACAGCTTTTCCTTTCTGAAATCAACTGTAAACCACATTATTCAGGTAATACTAGCAAACAATTCTTTTGTGAGTGCCTAACTTGGTCCAGCTTTTACGCTGCTTATAACTTACTGTCAGAACCTCTAACAGGTTTTAGGTTTTTTACATGATTACCTACAATGTGTGTTTTGAGCTGTTAATATCAATAAGCTAGAACAAAATACCACATTATCTTCGCCCCACGAGTGTCTGGATTTAATGCAGTACACTCATGGGAAAAAGACTTTATGGAATAATCAATAAAGGAGTAAAAGACAACACAGCATTTTTTCAGAGGAGAAAACAGAGGGCATAGAGCAGTTTAAAAAACACGTCAATATCAAGAAATGAAAAACAAAAGAGGAAAAGGAAACGTAAGACACGTCCTCTCAACAGAGTAGGAGACAAGTCCTCAGAGCCTAATTTTTGGTGTCCTGCTGAGATGCAATAGCAATCTCTTTCTAGATGCTCCATGCTTCCCACCAGCAAGCTACAGAATAAATGTAGCTGTTCAAAATAATCCAAGATAGACCAAGTGAATAGTAGCCAAGTGACCAGTGACCTGCAGTATGATCAGCTACCAGCCTCTTCTGTTGAAGGACCAACAAGACATCCTATTCCAGACCTGGGCAGCTCAGCCCCTAGGAGCAGAATGACTTTTCTCCCTCTTAACAAATCACACAGGAAATATTAAGTTTTTCTCTCTTGCAACTCACGTTGTTCAAGGGAGCTGCTCCCAGCTCTTACCTCTGCCCACACCCAAGGCACTCACAAAGGGTCACAAGAACACAGTTATTAATACATTAGCACTGCAATCCTACCTCTCAAGAACAGAAAGGTCATGATATTACTAACATGCACACAAAATAAACCTGCGAAAGAACATGAAAGCTTATCAAATTATTTTGGAATATATATATAGGAATACACAAGGATGGTAATAGTCATTAGAGACTTCTAAATATAGAGTGGATCACACTGCAGTGAAATATCTAACTTCAAAAATATTAGGCTTGTTAACACACACTGTTGCAAGCTTATTCTGTTTCTCACTTGCAGAGCTGAAAAAAGGAAAGCCACAATGAGCTGTCAAAACCTAACAGCAGACAGGCACGGGAGTGCTGCATCAGAGACCTCATCCTTACTCCAATTAAATTGTGACACAGCAACATCGATTTTAATGGGCTCAGGGTGGGATCCCAGTAAGAGTTTCTGTCACCACTGACTCAAATCAGAACTCAGTGCCTTTGCTTGAAACGAAAAGGTGGTGTACACTAAGCCCAGAAGCCTTCCTCCCCACTGTAATGAATTTTATCAGGGCCTTTTCTATGTAAATACACTGCCCAGGCTTCACTCCACTTCATGAGTCTTTAAAAAGATCAATAACCTTTCTGTACACATACAACGATAATATTCCTATGCCTCTTTTAAAATATCAGTCTTGCATATTGGAAACATTCTGCACAATTTAAACATACATCATAAATTATTCAAAGAGAACCCAATTCTAAAAATAATCACAATAAAAAGACATAGCAGTCCGTGTAATATTTTAACATAATTTCTCCAGAGTTAAGCTTTCAATGCATGCAACACCTACACAAAATGGGTGGATTAGAGAAAAAGGCAATACTCACTTCTCTTTTTTTGGCCATATGCTGAGACAATCATTACTAATTTTTGTCATTTAAAGATCTAAACTCCTGAGGAGTTTCAAGGGAAATACTCAGCACTCAAATGTAATCGTCACTCAAGTAAGGATTTAACAAAACTGTACTTCAATAATTTGAGGTCCCAGTACAATGAACAAACAAAATGAAATTATTAACGGAGTTTTTCACAGTTATTTGTTAATTAATCATTGTATTCAGAGATGAAAAACAGTGCCACAGGACATTACCAGAACACTATATCTGATGCATATGCATCATTTTTTTCAGAGATTCCTTCTGGCAGTGCTACCTTTTCAAATCCTGCTCATGTTTCATATCACTGCACATCAATGCACAACCACAATTGTGCTATTCTTTGTACATACTAAAGGACATAGATAAAGTCTATACAGTAATCTTCTGGTATTTTTTAATACTACAAATCGTAGAAGGAAAAATCCCACTGTGATCACTGAACCATGGCATGATCCTTCCTAGGAAATCTCTGCAGAGATAAAGATAACACAAACTAACCTTTAGAAATCAGATGAGGGACACAGCTATCATAACAATGGTAGCTGAGCTCAAATGCTTATTTTACAGGAAAAAGGAACACAGCACACTCTACAAATAATTTCTTATTTTTTTATTTATTTAATCCAAGTGGAAACAGTCCTTTTGAGGCCTCCAATTGAAAGCTGGAGCAAATGAAGGTAGATATGCTCAATAGCTTTACTAACCTTTCCATTTTCTGGGGGTTTTGGATGATCTAAGATCTCCACCCAAATTAAGATCATTTCCTAACACCCAACAAGTTTCCTCATTGTAAACAGCAATTTATTATGCTGGCGACTAGGAGCTTGCAGCAGAAGCACAGGATTCTACCTTCTACATGCTTTTGGAGACCTGCTGACACATCAGCATGTGCAGAAGCTCTGTCTCCCTGTTTTTTAAAGCAAAAAGTGGAATGGAATAAGCAGTCAATTTATCCTGATTTTCCAAGGAATAAGTGCTTTCTCCACAAGCTGATACCCTGAAAGCACGAGATCTCCGGAAATAAAGTTAGCAGTCTGAGGTTTTTTTATATGAAATACCTAGGGGTGGGGTATGAAGCAACCGGTACGAAGCAACCAAGTAAATGTGTTTCTTGTACAGTCAGAAAGAGTACATTGGTAAACACAAATGGTTGCATCTATACTCTTGATTTTGAGTTGAGTATACATGTGCAATGAACACAGTCATAGCTGTGATATGAGAAATAAAATACAAATAGTGAAATAACTTAGTATAAAATGCAAAAAAACCCTTCCTCTAAATAAGCAACAGTATTTACAATCTGTTTTCTTTTGTTTACATGTGAACCACAAATTAGAAATGCTTGTTTAGAAAATTAGAAATGCCTTGTTTTAGCCATGACTATATTGACCATCTCTGATTTAAATCCTACAGCTAAACAAAAATCTGGCTTAATATCTTTTTACCTTTATTAATATGGGAATTTAACTTATGGATGTGAAAGATTTTTTATGCATTTCCATTAACACATTTAAAGGTGCCTAAATACAAGCAGCTTGAGGTTGTTTTTTTTTTCATAGCATCAACAAACTCCATTGTCAGCAGCAAGAATCCAGTGCTTTTAATAAATAATTAAAAGATACTTAACTTTGGGGTTGGAAATCACTTTCCTATTTAAAAAGTTGCATTATACATGTATTTGAATAAAGTTTTCGATTTGCTATCTAAAATGCTTCCCCTTTGCAATCTTCTAGTAAAGGATATAGACTGACTATGATACTATGTGCTTGGGACTCCTACTGACAGACTCATGAATGACTGTACCTCAAGGAACTCTCATTAGGGACCAAAAAGAGAGCAATTTCTTGAAGAAGAAAGTATCACTAGCATAGAGCAGATCAGTACAAGTTTTAAGAACCTTCAGCAAGGAAAGGTGTTATCTGTTTATATTATACACATGAATGTCCTCAGAAGAAAAGATTAAACACCCATTTCAAACTATATACACGCAACAGCTTTTGCTTAAGCATTTCTATTTTCTTCTCGTCCTCCTTCCTGAAATTATGATGTCAAGGGTTTGAAAAATGTCATAGAAGTCAAGGTGACATGTTATAGAGCAATATTGCAGGAAAAATTATGAGTTTTTTCTTCATTTCTTTGAAAGATCTCGCTTGCACATTTACAAAGGAGCTTATGGGTACCATATAATACTGCACAGCATTCACAAACACAAACGATGTATTTAAGGTCTGGGCAGATGATCTGAGAAGAGCTCAAACAAAGTATGAAGCAGGAAAAAAACAAATATCTCATGTTCCTGTGATGCTGAAGAGGTCCCTTGGCTATCTATCTGAGGCATTCTGCATGTTATTAAATTTGAGGTTGTTCTGTCAATACAATTTGTGATAACATAAAGGCAGTAGATGTTTGGTTTATGTCTTATATTTTATGTTTTAAACAATTTAATTGGTGCTGCTCTAGGAGAACTGAAAACAATGAAATTTGCATTGGCAAAAATGCATTGGGTGTTTTTCCTCAAGTCAGGCAAGAAGCTCAAGTTCCATAGGAAGACTTATCTTCATCTCATAGACTTTACTGGAGCTATGTCAATTCATACAATCTAATGATCTGGGATTTTATTCATTGCCTTTTCTTCTTCTCTCCTTGTGAAAGAGTTTTCAGATACAAAAATTCTTTTAACCTCAAATTATATTTTTGGGGTAGAGCTTATCTCTTCTGCCAAACTTTTCATCACATTGTTATAATGTTTTGTAAGGCTGCCAGATCCACACAGAGATGAAGATTAGACAATGTTTATACAATTAAGCATTCTTTGAAATATCATTAAATAAATTAACTTAAAGTGACTTTGAGGTAAATGTAGGACAAAGATCTGCAAATTATTAGCAGGATAGTTTCAGGTACCAGCTTTCCAATTCTCCTGTTCACTCTTAATCAGAATGAAAGGAGTTAATAATTAGTTTAAGTGCCTTTATTAAATAACAAATCTTCCATGTTCTTTCTGTGATCCTGAAATAAAGTCTCACATGTTATAAAGCCAAAAAGGCCACTGTTCTCATCTCTTGCTCCTTTCCATCACCATTCTGAGGATTTACTTGCAAGCTGCATAATCCAAAGGAGAAATGCCACTTACGATCATAAGCGCAAATGCATTCAGACTTTTAAAAATCAGCTTGCTTACTGCAACTTCTTAATATTTCATGATGTAGCCAAAACCAACAGAACAAAGTACTAGAAAAAACTTAGGTGCAAGTAATCTGTATTTGCAGATCCTAAATACCTATTTTCAGCAATTGCAGCTAACCACCATCCTCAGTTATCAATGACATAAAAACTAGCTTGTGACCATCATTGATTTTTTGGTGCTTAAAGAACAGGATAAGATTTTCTCAGTTTGGATTTGATAGGTAGTAGGAACGATTAATCACTGCCTAATATTACCTATAACTGTTTAAAGCACAGATTCTCACACTTTTAAGATTATTTGCTTCTGAACCATATGTGACTTGTAAACAATCAATGTAATTTTAGATTTAGAAAGCCACTTGCTGTCTCTTTTGCTCTTCTGGGTCTCTGTGAGCCATGAACACTGACTTTTGCCAGGACAGAAACATCACTTACAGAGAAGCTGGGTTGCAAAGGGTAGGCATCTCTCTTTTTCCCCTCCCCAAATCAGTCTTCAAAAGCAGCAGCAGCCAAAAACTCTTGCAGAGCAAGCTTCTATGAAATAGGGTCCTGGACCCATTCCATTAAGAGCAGCAAAAGGATGAAATGAATGTCTCTAGTCTCTGTAATCTCTTTATCAACAGCATCAACCTACTCACTGTTGAGCACGTCGATAACGAATAGGTGAAGATGTAACAAAAAGTCAATCAGCACTCCCAAACCTCCTGTTTCCAAGAACTGATGGCAAAGGCGTTTGCTAGTTAACAGGTTAACAAACAAAAAGATTTTGAAAGTATCACTAAGAAAAATTAGCACACAATAGCCATGAAATGGAACAGGAACAACACTGGGGCTAAAGAAAACCGGATTTTGTTGGTACAATGTATAGAGCACAGAACTTGGAGCTGATTAAGTAAATTAATCACTTATGCAACCAAGTGGAACTTTAACTATGGAGCAATAAAACCACCTCATATAAAGGCAAAGGCATTTGGGATACCCACTAATTCAAACGACTGTTAATCTTCAAACTTGATAGTTAGAATGAACCTCCCCTCCTTAAACCCTAGGGGTTAGATATAGCTCAAATGAACTGCTGAAATGAGAAAATGCATGGCATGTATTAAATATCCCAGAGGCAGCAGCACTTAGTCCTCTAACAGGCATTCAGACTTACTCTCTATACCTGAATGCTCCAGTGAGCTCTTTGTGTGTGCTATACTAGATTGTATTTTTACCATGACATCAACAACTATATATCATCCCTCCTTTTCTCTTTCTAGGTGGACTCTAATTTTCTGCATTCAATACAGATTAATCTGTAAATCTTCTTTTCCTAAACAGATTTTTGTTTTGTTCCGGAAGCAAAACAAAGAAATTTAGGGTGTGCACTTTTCATGCATTCCAAAGAGAAAAGTTTAAAACAACCAAAAAAAAATCAAGTTTATAGAAAAATTTAAAAAATAAATATTTGCATGTCATATCAGAAAAAAACACCCCACAAATATGATATCTAAGTTGAGCAGGATTTTTAGTTATGAAAACAAGGGAGTAGCATAGGTGTTTCACTGACCTTACACTCTATATAATGTGGACTTCTACAAAGTAACTAATCTATGCTTCTTGTACAGAGCAACAGAAATTTATAAGATGCAGATGATCAAAATAATTTCAGATTTTCTCAGTATCAGACAAATTATGCCCATTATCCCTGTCTACCGTTGATTCCTTTTCCTCTCAATTGACTTAAAGGGAGCTTATATGAATAGCTCTGAATCAGATGTCTTCATTGCAGAGAACAACTCTCTTCCTAAGGCTTCATGGGAGCTTGCCTTTCCAATCCAGCAATTAAATTCAGTTGCAAAGTACAAAACCAGTTATGGTTTAAATAGGACTTAGACATCTATGGGTCTTAGCGCAAGCACACTTCAAGACCACTAACTTTATCAGCTTCCAGATCTCTTCAGGGCTAAATTTAAGTTTTACATCTCCTTTTAAAGGTAAATGAAAGACTACAATCAGAATACCTTAATGAATAAAGGTTCTTGCTTATAACCTGCAGATACAGAAATTCCTTAAATATTTGGGTTCTGATGCATTGATCTGATTGAACTCTGAAATACGTTTAACACATTTAAGCTCACGGATATTTCTTGCTATCATTTTTAAAATCAGTGAAGAAAGTTAGGTCTTAATGCAACAAATTCTGTCAGCTGTTTTAGCATCAGCGAAGTTTGAGTAGGAACCACCTCAAGAAGTGTTTGCTTTTATTCCTGGAGGTGTTTAAAAGACAGGTAGACGAGTTTCTTGGGGCCATGGTTTAGTAAGTGGACAGGGATGGTTGGACTCGATCTCAGAGGTCTTTTCCAACCAGATGATTCTATGATTCTGTCTCCAATAAGAAAAAAATAAACCACAGATACTTAAATATATAAATATAAAACTCTGGAAAAATTCAAGAGTAAAAGGAGACAGTCCTACATTATTTCTTGCTTAAATTAAATTACAGCTTATATAAGTAAATACAGCTCCTCCCTCACTACCTTCACAGGAGATACAATGTCCTGTCATGCACAACTTTCTGTACAAATAACTGCTTATTGCAGATAAAGACATCTTATTGCCTCAATTCAGTATGGCACAGTCAACTGGATCTCACCCTATAACTATTCCCTCAGCTAGTTCTGTAAAACCCCTCTGTAAATTCACCAGAAGAGGTGGGAGGAAAATTGTGGGAAGTGACAGTATCTCACAAAGAAACTCAATAACTTCTAGTCACTGGCCATACAGAGATACACATCTGTAAGCATTAGTGAAATTAAAAACCACTCCACCATTGTTATTCATATTTCTTGCAATTCAGAGATTAATCCATCAAATAAAACATTAGTTGACCAATTGTTCTCCCCATCCCAAATAAAGGCAATGGAAAACCTCTATGCCTAATAAAAGCTTAAGTGGGTAAAACCAGAAGCAAAATTATCAGCAAAATGGGATGTGAATGTAAGTATCAATGAAAATAGATTTTAAAATTTTACCATTGACTGAAGCTGCTGTATTTTTATAATGTCATTTAAGTGTATCACCAAAATGAGAATTAGTATGAATTTTAAAGATTATTGTTGGCTTTTGTGAGATGTCTCAATATCATTTTCAAACACAAAAATATATCAGAAATTAAAGTGATGTACAAAACAGAACAAAATTGACATTTTTCCACATTACAGAAATTATTGATATTTGAACGTGTTTTACATCTTCACATTCTTATTCAGGTAGAACTTCAGAATTGAAAAATATCTGAAAACCAGTCAGAAGTACTCTAACATTCCCAGTTACTGAACATTTACCAAGTCCTTTATTTCAGAACTTCATTTCTTCACAATTTGTGATTTGACACTAGCACAGGTTTTCCAGGGAATTTGTGGAAGCCCCATCACTGGAAGTGTTCAAAGTCAGGTTGGATGGGGATTTGAGAAACCTGCTATAGTGAAGGCATCCCTGCCCATGGCAATGGGGTTGGACTGGCTGATCTTTAAATATTCCTACCAACCTAAACCATTCTATGATTCTATCCTTTCAGAGAAACTATGACCCACCAGGGAATGACAACCGTAGAATGAAAACTGCCAAAAAAAAAAAGTAAGGTAAAATTTTAGTTTTAAAATAATTTTCAGAAGTATTTTAAACTAAACCCAGGAGTTTTTATGGATAACTCAGATTTTCAGTGAAATTTGAGGACAGGGCCACACCGTGCCACTGATGCACTTCAAAGTTCTGTTTCCTGTGTAATAAGATCATTAATCCTTCTCTTTTTAAGCATGGTAATAACCACACTTTGAAAATGACGTTACTCCTAAATCTAGGAAAAAAGTAAAAATATTCTCTCTCAACTCACAATAATTACTTTTTTTTACCTTTAACTCTTCCTCCCTCCACTCACATTTGTGGTAGAATAGTGCTACCTGACTTCTTGAGCTTCCTTATTTCATTTAAAAATGATGCCCAGGGTACAGAACTACTCTGCAAAAAAATAGAGGAGCAACAGACATGCATGTATTTGACTTGGTGCATGTTCCTCACATAAATATTACATGCACAAGAATCTCTTGAAGAAGTGAAAAGGGTTGTGTTTCAGACTACCAAAATCTCTTCAACAATTTCTATTTCAAATTTTTCAATAAAGATATGGTCCCATATGAATTCTTACATAGGTCATCTTAACTTACTGGAAGCAGATCAAGTTTTTCCTTTTCATGAGTGATTTTGTAGTAGACTGCCTTCTATAAAAAAAGAGACTTTGAGAGATAAGAAAGTTGTTTCTTCACTGGCTTGGACAGGAGGAGCCTACAACCCATCCCACAGGGCACCAAGGAAAGCCTCTCCGTGCACCCACTCTCAGCTCAGCCAGCTGAGCTGCGAACACAAACTGCCACACAAGATACCAGGAATTCCTTGAAATTTATTTGCCCAACCAGCAGAATTGCAAACAAACTATTTCTCCCCAACACCACACCAAAACATACCCCTTTGTCTTCAGCAAGTCGAATACCCAATGTGAGACTCCGGATGGAGGATTCCAAACCTCCCTTCCAGGCAATACCCTGACTCTCAAATCCTGCTGCTTTGGCACGTTATGAAGGTTGAGCACTTTGTATTACACGTATGAGAGAGAATTCAGGTTAGTAAAACAATATACTCTGATGTAATTTTTAAAACACCCTTAATCTTTCATACATCACTGAATAAGTTTCTCCCTGAAACACCACTGTTTTCTACCATAAAGTGCCCATTTTTGTAGAGTTTTCCTTGCCACCTAGAAAAAATGGCAGTTCATTATTTCATTTATTCAAATTTTATTAACTCACAACAGGTTTCCCAAAAAAGTGAGACAGGAATACTTGCATGTTGTATCACAAACTTACAGAAACAGAAGGGCTCAGTGGAAAACAGGTGGCCCCAGTTTTACTCATCACTCTGGGACACAACTAAAACTCAAGAGCAAAACAAAACAAAATTAAAAAAGAAGATACAAATTCTCCAAGTTTATTTTCTTTGACAATGTAAAATCTAAAGCAATGATGATACAGATACAACTCCAATTATTTCCTCATTTTCTTTGTACAGACTGGCAGACTACTTTGTTCCTCATTTTTTTAAACCTAAGAGTATGCTATACATTGCGCAAGTGTTTTAAGTTATAAAAAACTTATCACACTTATTGGATTCTGCTTCATAGTATTAATGACTGTTTAGTCTACACAGCTAATAGTTCCCTAATATTTCTCTCTCACTTAATAAAAAACTTAATCCTAAAGATTTCCCTTTATTTTTAAGTGGAACATTTCATACTCATATGAGGCATCAGAGCAATAGCTATCCACAAAATTTCACTTCATTCCAGTGTTCAGAACCATTTTCTAGTTGTTTTTTATCCATATGCAATTAAAGATTTTTTTCCCAACAAATCTGCACTGCTTCCATTCATCTTCATTGGAAAGCTTCCTTATCATACCAAAGCTGACAATAAAAACAGAAGTGTGAGATTAAAAAATTCAAATAGGCTCCAGCTAATGGAAGCTAGATCCAAGAGCAAAGTCTGTGGCTCAGTTTTCATACACTGCTATTTGGAATCTATTTAAAGACAGATCTTTTTTTTTTCCTTACATCTTTTGATTGCTGAGAATCTTGCTTCTTGCTGTTTCAGACAACGGGGGCTTAGAGAGCAGAAGAAGTTCCAAGGGGTGGTGAACACTTAACTGCTATTTCTCAGCCCTAAAAGCACACACTGGCTTTTCTCTCCACTTGGATGAAAAGACAGAGAGACTAACTGAAATCCCTTATCTTGGCCCATTTCTACTGCTTTATCTCAGTTAAGTACAAAATATAGTTTAATGTGGAATCACTTCATAAAATTCTGGTCTCTGAATACAGTTATACTTAATGACAATTCTTTGATCTGACCTTCACTATCTTTCTCC
The DNA here is from genome assembly GCA_033558185.1 of Dromococcyx pavoninus. Taxonomy (NCBI): domain Eukaryota; kingdom Metazoa; phylum Chordata; class Aves; order Cuculiformes; family Neomorphidae; genus Dromococcyx; species Dromococcyx pavoninus. The sequence goes on along the minus strand of JAUMJL010000019.1, from coordinate 2,353,865 downwards.
AGTTAAAAATGAACCTTTTAATTTGGCATACAATGAATCCATAACTGTAGTTGTATTTTAAAAACACAGCTTTGATGTAACTTCTTTCATAACTATACAGATCTATTATTGCCTCCTTTTAAACTCTTCACATAACAGTTAAACTCTTTGGTTTTGGGCGCAGTGACTCATTTTTCTTGCACAAAGAATTCAAATCCATAATGAATAACCCATGGTTTAGCAGATTTTATTTCTGAAATTAAATCAGTACATTATCCTATTTGATTTTTTTTTTCATGATAGTTTGGTACTTTCATATGTCCTTATTTTCCACCAAAGTGCTCATTCTGTCTTTCAAGGATATGAGATATATTCACTTAGAATTCAAACTAAGTGCAGGTCAAGCTCACTAGTTTAGTTCAACAGCAAACAAAAACAGATGTAGAGTCTTTCTCCCCTGCAGACATTGTTTCCAAAGATATGTGTCTGGGAAGAAAAAAAATGCACTAACTGAAGTTTGTTCTTCCCAGTGCTAAAATATTCCACCTTTTCTTTCTTAAACAGGCAAAAAAGGGAATTTTTTATTTAAACAAACTATCAGTGATTTCATGTCCAGTTTCAAAGCCGTATTGGCTTTGTTTTGAGCAGTTTTTTTCTCTAGATAAAAATAGGTCAAACTATTGCTGCATTTAATCTTGCCATATTTTAGTCATTTTTTTTGGTTTGGGTGATACCTTGGCACGCCCAGGTAATCCTACTGGAAATAATAGAATAAAACCTTGAGCAACACGAATGCAAGAGGACATTTACTGAAACATCACATTCCTACTGAGAGACCCCTCTGGGGGGCAATGACCCTGAGGTTTGTTCCAGTCTCTGCTGAAGTTAAGGACTGAAATCTGCTTGGGTTTACTTGTGCTTCAACAGCAGAGCATTACAAATCTATTCTTGTTGGACTCTCTGGATGCCATGAAGCACATACCACATGAGAATTTTACAACTGTTAATAGAGTGTGATCGAAGCCTCCTTGCACATTGTTAAAACTTTCCTACTGTGTCTTGATAGACGCTCAGAAACAAAGTTGGCTTGTATAAATATCTACAGTACTGCTCAAAGGCTGTATTTGACAATAAAAGTAAATTCATCATGGGACTACATGTCATTTAAGACCTAATATTGAAGAACTAAAGAACCTTTATGACAGGAAATTCTTAAGGAAATTTAGAAACACACATATATATGATCATACAATACATTACACATGTCCATGAATTATAGAAGCAAATTTTTAAATAAAAGACCTAAGGTATATCATATCATCATAGCTGGGAAAAAAAAACAAACCCACCCAATGCCAAGATAGTTTTTGGGTAACAACTAAGTTATGACTGAAAAAGACTACCTTAAAATACCATTTTATCTCATAAACAGGACTTCATTCCTATCCCACACAGCGGGGCAAACTGATTTTCCTGCTTTTTTACTCAGATGTTCTGCTTTTATTTTTATGTGTTTTACGCATATGCGTACAAAGCAATAAAGAGAAATAATGTTCAATGTTCAAAGTGTGAGTCTGGGCATGGGAAACTATAGTTTCCTTTTAGGAGAGTCATGACAACTGACTCAGCTCCGAACACGTAAAGGTCTTTCTCGCCCCAGCACTCATGGGGTCAGCTATATTGACTCCTTTTTTCTAATTCCCTGCTTTATTAATATCCTTCCTTTCATACATCCTCTCATTTGAGGCTCAGACTTCTTTTATTAATGGTCTTATATAGAAAAGTTCCTGTCAGTTTTCTTTCTGTACTGTTCTTAGTTTTGCCGTGCTCCTCAGCGTACCATCCCACCTCTCTTTTGGATGGACAAGGAATGTTCTCCTCACAAAGGGCATCATGGAACTCTAGGGAGAAGACTTTGGTACTGAATGTATGAGTTTGAGCTGCTCATGCAATCAGATCCTCCCAGATAGTCTTACAGTGATTAATAAAGATAGATCCTGAACCCTGGCAATTAGTTCAAGGACAGTCTATACAATGGGTTGGGTTGATTAAAGGTCTGAGGATCTTCTCCCTTTTCTTTCAATTCTTGCTTGTCTCTAAGAGTGAATTCTCCTGAACAAGATACTTCCTGTGTGTATATAGTCTACAATGTTTGGAATTACTCTGAAGGGAAAATATGCCATTTTGATATAGAATATCACAATTGCAGGATTTATACACAAGTCCAAATATAGCCAGTTTCCTGTATTATATTTGTTTTGAAAGTTAGTTGGTTGTGAAAAATAAGGTGTAGAGCTTGACTCTGCTCACAGACTACTCTACTAGGGAAAAAAAGCAAAACACTAAGAAAAGCTAAAAAGCTAAACAAACACTAAGACAGAAAAAGTTACTACAAAAATGTGAAACTATATTCTTATATTTAGCTTTCAAAAGACTTTTAAAATGGTATTAAGGCAACAATAGTTGTGAAAACAGATTTTAACAGAAGTGGATTTAATACAAGAATACTTAACTGTTTTGCAAAGCAACTATCCATATCACTTTAAGTACTCACTGCATGAACTTTATTTTCTATTTCTTATTTTTCATAAATACCTCAGCTCCCTCAAGTTTAGAGGCATATTGCCACATTTTGAGATCAAGAATTCTTCAACAGCTTCCTTCACATAATCCCCTGCATCAATTATCTCCCCTTGTTTCATGTCTTCCACGTACTTTTATGTTCCCTTGACTAAAGCGAACAGTACACATCCATTATTCTCGCTGCTCCTTGACCATGTTTGAAAATTCCTCACCCATTCCTCATTAACTTTGCTATTTTCAAAGCAACTAACAGTCCGACTTCCATAACTTTGTTGAACAATTAATTCTGATGGACTGGTAGGCTTTACTACTGTCTTTGTGCTATACTATAGTCACTACAGTTCTCTGCACAGCCTCAAAAGCAACAACAGATGTAAAGCAAATGGAGCTTCCATGAGGTGCCTGCAGCTTGTTATTTCCCACTCCCAATAAGCTCTGCCATGTCTGCATTTCATGTGCAGTTTTCTTTTTTTCCCCTCAAGAGTAAGTCAGTCCCTGGTTCACAACAATAGACTAGATTTCCCCCATTTAGCCCAGCTTCTCCACAATGGTTTATGAGTCCTGGAACTAGAGATTTACATTTTATGTATCAAAATGCATTTAGCAACTCCAAGTTTAGGCACCTGGAGTGACTGAATCCTTCTGAGTTTGCTCACACTGTCACTGTTTTACTGCACTTGAAGTATTACCTAAATAATTGAAGAAAAAGAAGTATTAAGAGATTAATTTAGATACTGAAGTAAAAGTGGTTACATCCTATAACTAGAAAATAAAAGCAGAGAGAAATAGGTGACCTGTTATGATTTTAACAGGCATCACTTAAGAACAGAGGTCCAAGTTTTATAATATCGTAATTGCTCTTTCCAGCTGAGTACAACCAGCTTTGTTCAAAAGTCGTGCACTACACTACACTGATAAGTTACTATTTTCACAGTGCCTTAAAGAACAGTTAAAGGATGTGAGAAAAGATGGTTTTGGCAATAGCAAAACAAATACTAAGCTGCTACTACAGTTATAGACTAAGGACACTAAAATCTACACTCAAAGTTAGCAGAATAAAAAAAAAAAAGAGGAAGAATAAAAAACAGAGAATGGCATTTTATCCATACGAATTTACAGAAATTGCTGGTTATCCCAGCAACCTGGAGCTATGCTCCAGGCAGTCTCCAAGGCAGTAGATAACAAAATCACTTTGGGATTCTTACTGACACAAAAGATGTTCTTATAAGACAGCCTTTTGAATTGAGAAGTTTGAAGTATTTGATACAACAGTTGTGAATCTCATCCTGTAGCAAGACTGAATCTGATCTGCTTACAGACCCTGTCTACCTTATTAAATTGCATCAATGAGGAACTAAGGACAAAGTTTCAGCAGTGAGACAGGTAGCTATACTGTATCTTTTTTCTTTATTCAGAATTTTTAAAAAACCTTTTGTTCCTCTGTTGTATAGTTATTGGTTTACATACGACTCGTCTTTAATGTGACTGTGTAAACTTGGGAATTAACAACCCCAAGTCACAACCATTATTCTATCAGGGATGAAAGGAACAAGCATATTCTAAGTGTAGTTATCTTTTATTTCACACAGTGCTTACAACTAGGCTAGGAACTCTCAGAGTCACTCCGCTCTCTCTTTTTTCATATCTGGAGAAACCTTACTATTTCAGACCAATCTGCTATCTTATGTTTACAACTGGTTTTAATTATGGGGCAGAGGGTAGGGGGGAAGACCCAATCCCTTTACTTCTGTGAACTAATTGAGAAGTTTGTGTGCAGGTGAAACAAGGCAATACATGTAATTTATCCTTGAGTTCCCACCCTTCAGGCATTATTCACTCATCTTTTTTTTATAATTTCAGAGCTCAATGCACAGCCTCGTGCAGTGTTCCTAAACTATTAAGATTAAGGATGCATAACAAATAGACACTTGCCATTAGATCAGTAAAGGCGTAGCCTTAAAAGAAAAGGAGAAGGCCTGGGTGTCAAGAAAAGGAGAAAGACACAGGGCAAATACATTCCAAAGAAACTGAAATGTCCCCAGGTCTGTGCCAGCATGAAATCATTCCTGAAACCTCACAGAGACAAGTCAGCAGTGACATCCTGATAGACAGAACAATGCACATACATAATCAAATATCTAATACAAAATAGTGGTAGAGAGAGAACTGAAAACCTACAGAATAGAAACCAGGTTAAATTATCGTGTAGGGATAGCAATCTTTTTTCCCCACAGACACTTCGCTTGGAGAATATCAATGGCAATATCCAATTCCCCAGTGAGAAAATACAACACCATCCAATGTTTCACCTAATAATATTACAACAGACTGTTTGTGTCCTTTATATTAAGGGGATATCTACTACCAAGAAGTTGTGCAGTCCATGTTCAGATGGTGTGCCTCAGCATTTATCACACATATAAATAACATGTTTGTAAGGCAATTGAAAATATTTAGTGTACTAGCTGATGAAGTGTCATTGGTTTAACATAACAAACAAAGAGCAAGTGGAAATATTTAGATCACTTATTTAGACAAGTGGGTCAAATTAAATGTTAGAAATGAGCATGGGATTTGATTTGTCCTTGCTCATGATCGTAATGAGTGATTCACTCTGAAATGTCCTATCAAATACAATTGATTCTGCAATGTGAGAAAAGGAAACAGCACGATAAAATGAGGAGCATGTTAGGACAAACCCACTACATACACTGAGCATCAGGGCCAGACTATGTTGTTTTAGCATTAATTGCATACCATGTAAGACAAACCGCTTCAACTTAAAGGTAATACTTTTCTCAATGGTATAACCTAAAGGAGAACCTATTAGTTTGGCTTTTTCCTTATTCCAGGATTTTTAAAACCATTTGCTCACCATCGCCTCTGTGGGTATCCAGTGACGTTACGTCCTGGCTGGTGTGGTGTTTGTTTTGTAGCTGGATGGTCGTGCACACCACAATATGCAGCTACACTGCTGCATTTAAGAGGTCATTGGCTTAGCATTAAAAAGGTCACAAAAAGCAACCACATTGACTGTGATCTTTCTCTGAATTCCTAAGCACTCGACTGGCAGGACTTGGGAGGTAAAGGAAAGTGACTAGAAGGTTTTACTCAGTAGAGGGTTTCCAAGCAACCTTGCACAGTTGAGCAGCCCCAAGCAGTGGGAACAACGTTGACAAGGATCCATTAAAGGACAGCCTGCAGCAACACCATTGTATTCTCACTGCCAGCAGCTATAAATATAGGCTACGTTACACAGGTTAAGAAATAAAGGAAAACCAATCTGGCAAAGGGGTGAGCACAGGGTCGTGCAGACTGACTAATAATGGACACTGGTTTAACGCCAATTCTTGCAGAATATAGTAAAAGGATTAAAAAAAGCATTGCTTAAATCACAAAAAAACCCCTTTTGTCCTGCAATATTTCTAACATATTTAGTTTTGGTCTAAGCTCAGTCCTGACATAGAGCAAAGATAATCAGGTGTTGTGAAAGTGCCAGTCAGCCTCCCAACACATTACCAGTTCAACCCCTTAAAGCTATAATTTAGATCCTTGCTGGGACATTATAAGGTAGGTCAGGCTTGGCCTCTCTCACATTCTTATCTCATGCTTACAGAGGATTTCTCAAACTTGAAGAAATCCAACCCATACAGCTGAGGGAATTGGTGGTGGTTCTGAAGAGATGTAACTGGATGCCAGTCAGCTACTCGGAAGAATTAAGAATATGGTAAAATAATGTTGGGTTTGGTTTTATTCCTTTATTTCTTACAGTCATGTTTTTTAACAAAACTGCTAAAAAGCTTTTCCTTTTAAACACTGCATTCAAATAATTTATGTGGGGTAACCTGATATGAAATCCTACAATTTTCTAGCCTTAGCATTTACAATCAGTTTGCACAAGCCTTAAAGCTTGTTTCTTTATTTTTGAAAAGAAGCCTGATGTTTTAATTGAAATGTTTGTAAAGGAAATTCGGTATGTAGAGACCTAATTTGGAAGATTTCATTAAATAAATTAATCTGGCTGGACTTCCTTTGAACTCTCACAGCTTCTATGCAACTGGTTTTCTTTTCAGCAAATACCCAACCACAATTAAGGATTTCTTGAGTTTTGTCTTTGAAAAAACACAGAATCTTGTAACAGAAAGCAAATAACTGAAAATTTACAATATGTTTAGTACTACAACTGGTTTCACATTTGGCATTAAACAGTGTAGTTTATTTCCATTTCCTACAATGTCAATAGAATTATGCTTGTAAGAATAAATCCTCAAGTGTATTTCTTGTTTCAGCAGGTATTTTTGTGGTACATCTTAAGAGTGCTAAAATACCTTGGAAGAAGAAAAAAAAATAGGAGAGTTGAGAAAAGTAGAAATTGTAAAACTAAAAAAATATCAGTGATTCTCCTTTGAAAATAAAATAGTGGACTTTCTTTCATGCTCTGATAGACTTACAAGAAGTATAAAGGAACAAATTATTCAGTTGCTGTGCAATAAAAATAATCTATAGTTAAGTGAGGCCAATTTACAAGCCATAGTTGAAGCATTGTTCTTGTACCAGGAGAGATGTTGAGCAGAACAATTTAACACTCATTCAGCCAAAACAAATAAATTAAGACATTTGTAATGCTGAATAACTACACCTGTTGCAATACAATTTTTTTTGCAAGTTCAATATACTATTTTAAAAATTAGGGGTGGGGGGAATGGTGTCAAGTAATTTCAACCCGTTTTCTTATTTTAATCAAATCAAAATAGTAATTTATCAAATATTTGTCTCAGCTTTTTAGAACCATATTGAACAATAAAGAGACTAATTTCCAATGAAATCCCCATTATGCAAGCAAGTTTTCCTTCCATAACAAATGTGAAAGTGATTTTTTGCATTATTCCAAATAAATGTAGAATATATCTTTCTCTCCCTTTCTATTATTCCATTACAACAGATGGTGATGATGCATAATCAGATTTAAGAGTCTCATTCAGATCAATTTCTGCTTCTTCTACCATCATTTAACCATTTAGATTGTTTTCAAACCCTCTTTAATATACAGAAAAGACATTTACATCAAGCTGTGCTCATTCAGGCACAGAAAGAAAAGCTTTACATAAACTGAAGTTATTGTACAGCCAGTGGTTAAATTATCACACTTGAAAACTGAACTTGCGTAAGTTTGTAAACATATTGAATCTTTATTCTAAACTTAGGCTGTGGGGCTTTTTTTAGTGTCTTTCATCAGTGTAAATGGTTATTGCAGTTGGATCCTCCCCTCCTGCCCTTTGAGCTCTTACCATCTAATCAGCCAGAACCCAGATTAGGACTGTCGTGTTGCATCAGGAGCTCGCAGTGAGTGCTCACCAGAGTGCCTTTAATCCTCCAAGGTTTACTCAAATGTCACAACCATCTGGAGGAAAAGGAGACCCCTTGCTGGGTTCCAGTGAACACAAATTATTTGTAAGTAGGAAAAAAAGACAATAGAAGGCAAGACCTACGGTAAATATTTTCTCTTCTCCCCCTCAAACACACCAAAACACACCCACAGAACTACTTCTGATGTCATAAAATCGAAACTACTAAACTACTAAAACTTATTAGATGTGTAAGGTCACTTTTGTTGTCACAGGCCCAGAGGAGCAGATAATGCAATAGGACGAGAATATTTCAATGAAAACTCATTGTACATGTTTGTAACTATTTTTTACAATATAGAAACATCTTGTTTGGACTGGAGACCCATTATATTTTGTTCTTTGTCAAACACTCTAAAGATACACTCCATCTTCAGAAAAAAATTATCGATTCTTTAATCCATTGTAAATCAGAGATACTCATAAAATCACTGTGACAAACTTAAAAAGAAAAAAATATATGCTGAATAACAGGGAGCTCATATTGCCTTAACCAAATTACAATAAAATAATGGCAGCTTTACCACAGCTTTTATTAGAAAGCAGAAATCTGGCAAAGAATAAAAATATATGGCATTATAGCTCTGCTCACAGTTTTTACTTCAGAGCAGAGAGGGGGTTTTTTTGTATATCCAATGCAAACTCTTCCCAATTATGATAAAGAAATCTGGATCTAGTGTTCCTTTCTTTCTTCAGAGATACATTCCTAAACCTCTTCTCAAAGTAAAGCCACATTCTTATCTGGTATGGACAAGACTGGGAAGCCAGCTGCATCCCATTCTTTATATAAGTGCATGTGCAGCTGTATTTACTTTCTGTGCACCAATTGGAAGTGTTTACCTGTGCAAGCTTCTTCTCTGGACAGCAGTTCATGATTTCAAACTTTTTTCCACTTAACAAGCCACTGTCTAAATTTTGCCTTTTCAGCGTAATAAGTTACTTTTAAAAAAACCAAAACAAAAATGCTTTATTGCTTGTCAAGTGTATTTCAACAGCATTTTTGACCATTCATTTTCTGTAAGCTCACTTCCACAATTGCTCATTTAGATGCCACAGTATTCTTTCAACTCCAGAACTGACCAACTAACCATTAGGGCTGATTACTCAAAGCATCACTAGATTACTTGTTCTTGCAATGGAGTGCCCTTTTCCCCTATTAATCTACTTATTTAGTAAAATTTCAGCCAAATTGTATACCTATTTGCAATACATTAATTTGGTCATGGAAGATTTTACCTCCTTGAGTGGAATAGAAATCTCCACTATTTACATTCATGAGCCTGAAAGTCAGAGGAAAAATAACTCTCATTTCAGAAATAGTAACAATTCTGTACCTGTTTTTCTTTTGCAAGCTGTAGGCACTACTTGAAATTAATTTATGATACTTCGTGATGAATAGTCCTTATGTGCTGTGTAGAGCAGAATGCACTTTTTATTTGCTCACAGATACACGACATAGTCAGTTTTCATTATAAAAGAATACATGACATTTTCATTCTTGTCCATACTACATTACTTTATTTACTTATAAGGAAACACTACCTTCAGAATTGAATTTTAATTAATCATTAAAGCCGAAAAAATATGTTGTTAAAAGAAATGTGAAAATGACAGCCGAATTCCAAGCACAAGAAAAAACACACTGATGTTTTCAATGCTTTTCTTTGGATTGAAAATGGGAAAACAACAATTCTGACCTCAGATCCTTCAAAAAAAATAAAGCAGAGGGTTATTTTGAGTTTTAAATCCTATCTTGAAAAAGTCAGTTTTATTTATATTCCTTATTCTTTCCTCAAGAAAGAACTGAAATCTTCACTCTCTTGCCTTATAGCCACCTACTGACCATTAGGCAGCCAACTCAACCCGAAGAGCAAGAGATGCTAGGCCATTATAATTGTTCCATAATCTAAAACTCTAAAAATGCACAAAATGTATTTTCTGCTGATTTTTTATGAAAGAGAAAGGTTTTATTGCGATGGCTCTCTTTTAGCCACGTTTCTTGCATCTGCATGCGATGTGGGTTGGCAGAGGGTACCTGAGCCTGGTCAGAAGTCAGAGTGAAGTACTTGCTCACCTCTATTCTCAAACAAATTTACTTGCTAAGATTGAATAAGTACTGTGACTAGAAATCATAATTCTCAGAATTCAATAAAGGTATTAGATGTTATCCACAAGCCTTTAAACAGTATTAAACCAGAGAAATGGACTAAGCTTATAATTAATGGGAATCCTTTATTTTAATACATTTACTTCTTCTAGTTTGGCACATACATGTAGCCAAAATCTTTGGGCATAATAGCTATGATTTATTCTTACATACTAATAAACCTAGCAAAGTTGTGACTATCTATAGAAAAGGTAAAGAAATGTCATCAGAGAAGAAATAAGTATTAAATAAAACTTAATCTGGTGAAAAGTAAAAGCAATATGAAAAAAACCCCTTTCCGCTACATTCTGAGCAGGAACTGGAATAGTTCAGCAGAGCAAGAGCAAGATGAACTCCAGCAATGTATTTCTCAGATCTGTGAACTGACACTAAGCACCAATCACTATGACACACTGGTTCAATCAAGCAGCAAAAGCTGGAAGGAAATTGATAGAGAACAAACAAACAGAAATCTCACATGGATATCTGTCCTACGTGCCTCTGTTGTACCAGCAGCAACTGGGAGACTGTTCAAAAGTAAATGTCCTTTTGCTTTTATACAAAAATTAAAAGATATAAGCAATACAAAAGCCACAGCCTGACATGGTGGTAGATATTACAGATGTTCTCAAAGTGGCAGTAATGAAGTAGGTTCAGAACCTTCTTGAATGGAGATATTGACATACAAAACTCATCACCTTTCTCCGCAGCCTATTGACAGCACTATCACTATTAAGATGTACTGTAATCCATACAGTATAGACAGAATTTACATCAAAAGCAATTTTTGTAGCAGGGCATTTTGCATATATAATAGAAACATTGATTACAGGGACCTCGGTTTAAGTAAAGGCAGCGTCTGGCTCACTGATGCTTTACCAGAACAAAGCTTCAGACTCCCTCTGTATAACAGAGCATGGTGATGGTGAAGCCTCATCTCCCAGACTTCTAGTCACTGGGCCATGCACTGAGGCCACAAATGTTAATTATGAAACAAAGATCCCATCTTATACCATGTCTCACTAATGATGTTCAATACCAATCTAGATGTGTGGCAGATGGGTCACGTTGAAAGATAACGTGTTTGCACTCACTAAAGAGCAAACTACAAGCAACAAGTATTATGGTTATTTCTCATAGGATAAATGTCATTGTGTCTGGCCTTAAAGTAAATTTAAAATTTGAAGATAGAGAGATGGGGTAGATGAAACACAGACTGAACTTGTCTGTAGGCATCAGAAAGCAACACTGCCAAGGAGCTACAAACACAAGCCAACAAGATTAAAAGAATATGCTTTTCAACAGGTCTTTAGATGAAAATAACTAATGATAATTAATGAAATTATAATATGCTTTAGAGGATGAAGCTGCACATTCTGTGTTCGGAGCCTACACTAATGAAGGTTCTTTATGAATGTAGCATGTAGAAAGAATGTGTGTTCCCCAAACGTGCACCAACAGCAGTAGAAAGGATCGCTGCACCATGACCTGAGTACTGGAACACACGGTAGTCAAGAAATTTACAGCAAGAGAAGTACTGATTCCTCAAGAAACACTTGCTGGGTGCAGGGAGAGGGGACTCAATTTGAATTTGAATTTAGGAAGCTTTATAGTATTTCCTTGAACAGTTGACTCTGAAGCATGCATAGTTCTGACCATACCTTCTGCTAATATAATTTGATTGTGGTAATACATTCCAAGGATTGCATTTACCTGCATATCCTATAAAATTCTTGAATTTCTGAACTTCAACAGCTGTTTTTGAATAACCTACTTGCTTAATTTCTAGAGAACTAAATGTAACTATTATATGATTAAGATATTACTGCTTCGTGCACAAAGCAGATGGTAAACGCACAAAACATTGCACACATCTTGATATTTAAGATAATTAATGCAAAATATTGAACTATATTATTCAAAAATACTTAGTGTCAGAATATTCAAATATTTTGCCAATGCATCCTGTTTGCTTTGAAAAAAGAAATAATGCCAGTATCTTTTGATAATGCATATCTGATATAAACGAAGACAAGGCTTAAATAGAATATTTTCATATGAATGGTATTATTAGATTTTTTTATAAACTGTTGAAAAGGCACAAATCAACAATCAGGTTCATATCATCAATCAGGTTCAGTTCATTACAGCATGAATATTTTTGTCTGTTTAGTCACCAGATTCATCATACAACCTATCTGCTTCTTCATGTGTACAATAAAACACTGCATCAGGTTAGCCCTAGTAATACACACCCTTCCAGTTCTCTAACTTTATATAAATAGAAAGCATTTTCAATAAAACCCCAATTTATTAGTGCGGATGTATTTCTACAGACGTCTACTAGAAGATAGCAAAGATGTCAAATTCCAAACAATTAAGGTAAATAAGGATAAACACAGTTATGATCTATATCAATGCAGAAATAAACCAAATATAGGTGGCAAATACACCGACACATCAAGAACTTTTTACTAAAACCAACTCCTCAAAGAAAACAATTTAAGATTCAAAAATTCTTAGTTCTTTTCCACACTACAATGAAAAAAAAGTTGCTAGCATAGACTTACTGTTTCTCTGATAAAATGAAAAGATATTGAGTCTTCTCATAACAGGCTTTGAAGATAATTCCTATTTCCATTCCAATTATATGTATAATGAATATGTAAAATATATAAAATCTACACAGAAATGTTTTTAAAAGCAGCATAAAAATGCTTTCAAAAGTTGTTTTATTAAAAAAAAACTGGGCAAGAATATCAACCAAAGATTTTCAAGACTCCTTGCTTAGCCACTGGAGAGATGTCACATGGGGGCACTCTGGAGGAAAAAACCACACCTCATCCCATGTTCCTCCCAGTAAGAGTCATCTGTTCTCCACCGTTTGCCTGTGCTGTCAACCAGCATCGACTATTTAAACTGAATGATAGGTAAAGAGTAAAGGAAGAACTTCTTATATAAGTTTTCTTATTTATCCAATTTTTTAGTGTAATCTAATTCACATTACTTCTATTTTTACTTTATCAAAGCTTTCAAACATAAGGGGTAAAAATATTATGGTCTAAGAAAGACAGGCAAAATTGCCATCCAAAAACAACTACACATCACATATAATGCTCACCATTTCACTAGGTCATCACCAATTACTTCTGATGCACAATGGCACTCAAAAGACAAAAAAGGTTTCTTTATCTTAGGATTTTTGAGCTTGTGATAAGTTTTGAGATATATATGAGATATATATAAAGCGCTATTCTTCTAAATGTAATTTGGCTCACCGAATTCACATCTCAGCGTGAAAAGCTTCTTTTGTAATCCAGAATGCATCCCACCACTGTATAAATTTCTTCCATTTGGTAGTAAAATAGTCAGAACTTTCACAGAACAGAAAAACACCCCACAGTGTAAATATCATTCTTCACAGACTCCAAAAATGAAAATACAAAAATGTACAGACAAAATGGCTTTAACTTCACGAGTGGAAAGGAGCTTTGTTTCTTTCGGTACATTAAACGAACTGATGATTCTTTTAAATTCTCTTAAAACGATGGGTTTGACCTTTTTTCATGGTCTTAAGCATTAATTTATTGCAACAAAAACAAGAATAAGTAATGGATTCACCTCCTTTGGGAATCACTTCACAGGTGCTAAATTCCTCACTCATTTTGATTTCAGGAAATCAACAGCACAGAGCAAACCGGCCAAAAGACACATTATGCTGGGCTAAAATTAAGACAGCCCAGATGGGTAAACACTATCAACACAAAAGACTACAACAGGTACTCATAAATCATGCAACAGAAACCAAATATTGGTTGGAAAAAGGAGAGGGAACAAAATAATGACACAGTTGGTTTTGATTAAAATGGAAAAAACCCTGAAAATTCTGGGTGTTCAGCACCTGGGCATAATTTCAGGAATCTATGTGACATCAGTTGCTATCAACTATAATGGCTGCCCAGAGAGTATCAGATTCCACTAGCAACTTCAGTTTTATTTTTAGAATATTATAATACAGAGGGCACAACGTTTGCAACAACAATCAACAAACCTTTATTTTATGGCAGCATGGCAGAAAGAAACAATATGCCTTTTCTAAATATAATTTACTAACCCTGTCAAGAGAATACAATCAGTAGTGTTCTGCTAGATTAAACTTTCAGCTGGATGAAAACTGCTCATTTTATCCACTTGCTATTTTATAGAAGTTAATTCCTGTCTAAATAATGAATGACAAATATGGAGGCCACTTCTTATTTTCCAAACTCATGCAAAGAAGGATAGTTCACAATGGTAAATATCAAGACAAAAAATGAATTTTAACTGGTAAAATATTAAAGACTTGGAAGTGGGAAAAAAGGTGCAATATCATGAACCATGAAGAGAGATATTTATTAGCCAGATTTTGAATACATGGGTATGAACTACAAATAAGGCATTAAAATTAACTTAAATTTAATTTAAATACAGTGTTATTTGTACGGGGATGGTAAGAAAGGTTGAGATGGATGCATCCTTTCCCTTTATTTATGTCTATATTTCTAATACTTACATTCATGTCCTATTTCTCTACAGGAGTTAGTATCAAACTACAACAGTTCCAAGATCAGCAATACTAGAACCTGCTACGTGAATACAGAGAAAACCTTCACTGGATGCATATTTTCAAATGTTCTATGAAATATAGCACTTAAGACCATATACAGAAAAGAAATCAAAACACAGCAGTATTAAGTTATGAAAGTCAACAGTCCATGGGAAGCAGACAGAATAAGTTGGATGGTACCTTTTTGGAATGTTTCCACAAGAAGTTTAAACCAATGTTCGGAAAATGGAAACTTCTGAAAGCAATTAAGAACGTTCAGAATTAGTGTGGTAGCTGTACACTAAAAAAAATCAGGTATTTTTATCCCAGGTACACTGCAGTTGGTTAAGAATCATTTATATTGTTTGCTTATTACAGATTATAGCTTTATGATTTAAATGTATTTTAAAGGCACAGTTCTGCTTTGTAAAGTGAAAATGTGTTGCAACCAACAATGCAAAAAGGAATTACCCCATGCAATTCCCAGGTAGCTCATTTTGTTGCAACAGCTTTGCTGTCCTCTAAACTGGGCTACAAGGCAGCTATGCCAGAAGCTGCTGAATGTTTGAAAATAGGAGTAGTGTGTGATCAATACAAGAAAAGAGACCATTGGCTCAGCCAAACGAGCTAATAATTTTGCCCATTTTCCATGCCTTTTCCATGTCTCTTCCAAGCAACAAGGTATGATGTTGAGGAAAGTGAGAGTAGCCACCAGCGTTCAGACAGATTGAAAACCCCATTTAATTCCTTGCCTCGTGGTCAACACCATCAATATTTCTGCACCACCTCTGTGATCTTTCATACCAAAGCTCTAAGTCAATTTACCCACAGACTCTTACTTTGCTAAAAAGAAGAAAAAAGAAAAAAACATTGATTTATTGAAAAAGGCTATGCTTGAACGTTTGTTGGCAGAGGTTGTTCTACCCTAGGAAGCAATAAGGGACATTTGATCAAAGAGAAAAAAACAATGCAGTTTAGACTAAATCAAGAGAAATATTAACCTCACCAGAAAAACCTCACCCTTCTTTCAAGACTTGGTAAAGTAAGAGTGCAAATGAAGGTTGTTGAAAGAAAACAAGTAAAAACAGGGGGGTACAAAATTGACACAATTTGCCTAAGAGTAAGAAGGCCAAGGGGAAAATTATAAACTTAACACCTGCTACTGGCAGTCTCCAGACCCCTGAAGTTCTGCAGGAAGTCAGCACTGGCATGGTTATTCCAATTACTGTCAATCGGCAAGACAAAATATGTTGCCTGCTAAATAAAAGCAATCAGAAAGCAGTAATGCCTTTATCAGCACTTATTTAACTTAAGCAGCAGTATTTTTTTCCATCTCTGGACATCAGTTTCAAGAGGGTACCTTCAGACCCTGATATGCACTCACTATTACTTCCACCTCCTCACTATTTTTCATCCTTCAAACAATGCAAATGTTTTGAACCATTAAGAATAGCAAACATATCTGTTAAGCACAGCGTGGCTAATTGCAGATATGAATGCAAAACCATTTGAAAGGCAATTATAAGTTTTCTTTAGTCTGATTATTTAAGAGGGGGCAAATTCTGTCACATAGTGCCTTTCAATGGAAGTCTGCTTATTTAGCACTCTTTTTACTGGAGAAACCACTACTTTTCCCCAGCATTTATTTTTGTCTTCCTGTAACAAAGACTGATTACAATGCTTTTTTTCACAAAACTTCACAGCAAACATATAAAATACAAAAGCCTTGTCAAAGAGGTGCACAGTTCAAGTATGTTTTCTCCAGAAAAATGATATGGAAGAGAAATAAAATCACCTAAACACACAAACGCTTTAATCAAAGTTGAAAAATTAGAAAGCAAAGTTCAGCTATAACCACTAGGCTTTAACTTAGTACTAAATTGAAAGATTCATGAATGGTCTTTCAAAAATGAAATAAACATACTCACTTTCAGAATGAATAAATTGCTAATTATTTGTTCGAAACAATTCCCCTTGTACCAGATGAAACGTTTACTGCTCTAAGAACCAAAGCAACATTTTACATAAGCTGGCTTTCTGTCGTGACCTGGTTGCTTCACTTATTTTAGATTGTACTGATGAGACCACTGGTATAACCAGGTCTGCTCCTGAGGAGAGCCCAATGTGCCAACCAGATCCCTCCCCCACAGGGAAGTCTGCTGCCTCCCCTGGGCCCAGGTTAGAGATGTTATCAGGAAACTCCCTGGTCTGGTACAGCCCTCTGATTATTACCTGCTAGTGGTCATGCAGCCTGACAGCGATGAGGTTGTAGAGAAAAGTCCAAAAGCAATCAAAAGGCACTTCAGGGCATTGGGACAATTGGTTGAAGGACCACAAGCAGAGGTAGTGCTTTCCTCAAGCCAATCAGCAGCAGGGAAGAGCACTGAAAGGAACAGGAAAACTCACCTGATTAACATGCGGATTCTCATTCGTGAGTTGGCAGAGCTCATTGAAAAGACTTTAAACCCAGTTCAGAAGGGGAAAGGGGATATAACCAGGCTCACTAGATAGGAGCCAAGGGGTGGCAGGCCAATGTTGTGGGTGAAATAGCCCAGCTCAAGTACCTCTACACCAATATGAGCAGCATGGGTAACGAACAAGAGGAGCTGGAAGCCATTGCACAGCAGGACACCTAATATTGAGTCCTGGGTCTGCACACTCACAAGTCTATGGGGCTGGATGGGATCCACCTAAGATCACAGAGGGAGGTGGTGGAGGAGCTTGTCAAGCCCCCTTCCACCATTTATCAGCAATCTTGGTGAATTGGGAAGGTCCCATGTGACTGGAGGCTTGCCAATATAATGCCCATCCACAAAAAGGGCCTGGAGCAGGATTCAGTGAACTACAGGCATGTCAGACTTATCTGAGGAGTGGTGAAGATTATGGAATGGTTCATCTTGAGTGTGCTCACCAGGCATGAGCAGGACAAGCAGGGGATCAGGCCCAGCCAGGCCAGGTTCATGAAAGGCAGGTGGTCCTGCTTGTCTAATCTGATCTCCTTCAATGACTGGGTGACTAATCCAACGGATGAGGGAAAGGCTGTGGACATTGCCTACCTGGACTTTAGTGCAGTCTTTGACACTTTCCCACAACATCCTCTTAGAGGAGCTAGCAGCTCATGGCTTGGACAGGTGTACTCTTTGCTGGGTTAAAAAAAGCCTGGCTGTAAGGCCAGGCCCAGAGAGTTGTGGTGAACAGAGTTAAATCCAGTTGGTGGCTGATCACAAGCGATGGTCCCCAGAGGTAGGTATTGGGGCCAGTCTTGTTTAGTATCTTTTTGAATGATCTGCGTGAGGGGATTGAGTACTTCCTCAATAAGTCTGCAGATGACATCTATGTGGGCAGGAGTGTTGGTCTATTCAAGCATGTGAAGGCTCTGCAGAGGGATCTGGACAGGCTGGAATAATAGGCCCAGGTAAATTGTATGAGGTTCAACAAGACCAAGTGACAGGCCCTGCATCTCAGACACAACAACCCATCCAATGCCACAAGCTTGGCAAAGAGTGGCTGGAGAGCTTCCTGGCAGAAAAGGACTTCAGGGTGTTGGTCGACACCTGGCTGAACATAAGCCAGCAGTGAGCCCTGGTGGCCAAGAAGTCCAACAACATCCTGGTTTGTATCTGGAACAGTGGGTCCAGCAAGAATAGGACAGTGATTGTGCCCCTGTACTTGGTACCGGTAAAGTCACACCTCAAAAAATGTCTTGAGCCCTTCAGTACAAGAATGACATTGAGGGGCTGGAGCGTGTCCAGAGAAGGGCAATGAGGCTCAGGAAGGGGCTGGAGAACAAGTCCTATGAGGAAGAGCTAAGGGAACTGGAGTTGGTTGGTCTGGAGAAGAGGAGACTAACTGCAGACCTTATCGCTGTTTAGAAATGTTTACAACCTGGGAGGAGGTTGCAGTGATGTGGGTGTTATCTCTTTTCCCAAGTAAGAAGTGGTAGGATGAGACAAAATGGTTCCCAGTTGTGTCAGGGGATCTTTAGAATGGATATTAGGAAAAATTTCTTTACTGAAAGACTGGTGAAGCATTCAAACAGGCTGCCCACAGAAGTGGTGGAGTCACCATCCTTGGATGTGTTAAAAAAACACGTAGATGTGGCACTTAGCACATTGTTTAGTAGGCTTGGTGGTGTTGGGCTGACAGTTGGACTTGATTATCTTAGAGGTCTTTTCCAATCTTAATGATTCTATGATTGTATGAGTTCCTCAGAAGATACTCCAATTTTTTTTGGCCTAAACATAAGCACATTGGAAGGTGAGGTTACATTAAATTATTTCCTGAAAAAAACTTCCTAGGAACTCAATGCAAGAAGATAATTAGGAAGAAGAAAGAAAATCGCAGTTTGTATCCTCTATACAAGAGAACAAGCTATAAGACAGAGAAGAAAGAGTAGATGGACAATGCATAACTTGAAAAAGATGATGAAAAAAGATCAATTAATCAGAAGAAAGAGATTAAAAAAAATAATGATGCAGTTGAGGATTGCTATGTCCCTAACTTGTACAGCTGGCATAAAAAAACCCCTGTCATCATAAAGAAATGATAAGAAAAGGAAAGGGAAGTAAATTCATTAAGGGTTCTTAGAGTTAACAATATCCGCATTCCACAAACTCAGTCACTGAGATTTTATCAGTTGTGAGAGCCCAAAATCAGGCCCCTGTAAAATTATGTGATTAGAAAGCAACGATCTCAAACATGCCAAACATCTAGAAAATCCCACTGAGCTGGGTGGGTTTCCTTGGGTGCTTTTACCTACTTGTTTTTCTATAACCTGTATACTCACTACATTCAGATTTTTTATCACGGCTAGCTCAAGATATGGTGCTAAATTTATTTTTGACAAACACCAGACCAACTTGGTCAATCTGCTGCAAGTCAAGGGCTTTTCTTCAAGGTGCTATAAAGACCACCTCCAACAGATGCTGCTATCACTACTGGTTCACAAAGCTTCTCCAAACACAAGGCATACAGAAGGACAGAGATTAAAAACTCAGAACACAGTCATATTCCAAGCTGTCTTTCCAAAGAAAGATAAACATGATGACTATAACAAAAAAAAAAACCAAAAAAAAACCAAAAAAAAAGCCACCTTAGAAAGCATCTTAGTCTCTGGAAAATAGGAAACAAGAATTGATAAGAAATACCTTTTCCACTAATTGATCAAGTGTTGAAAAAATTGGTATTCCTACCCCCAAAGCATGTTCTCCTTGAAGAGAATATAGTCCTTCAACTTTCCAAAATGTACACAAATAAACTATATAGCTTTCTTTCCATTTGCACTTTTTTTTTTTTCAGACACTTAAGCTTCATCATGTCAGTAAAGCTGCATTATTTAAGTTCAAATAAATTGCTTTTAGCCCAAAAATCTGACAACACAGTAGACTGTCAGGGCAGTCAGCCGTGAAGAACCTAAGTCTTTTTGACCAGCATGAATGAGTGGCACAAGACTGAACAAACCAATGTGTCTCCCTGGGCTCTCGCTTCCCATATTATCTATGCATGCTCTTGAGGGCACGGACTGTCTTGCTGTTTGGTTGCCAAGTGCTCAGAACAGTGGATTCCTCCAAAAACCCACTGGTGCCTCTAGCATAATACAGATATAGTAATGACCTGGGCTTAAAAGAGAGGAAAAAAATGGGTTGCATTCTTGCAATGCAAGGGAGAATTATTCCCAGTATCTCCAGATAGATTACATCTGACAAAGCAGTACTCATGCAAACCCAAGTCACCGACACATAGTCCCTTCTGGTATGCCACTAAGACAGAAACATTTTTGAGTGGTGTCCAAATCATCCAGCTATTACAGTTATGGTGGAGTCAGAGTTGAATTTCTTTCTTTGAGAAGTCTGCTGGCTAGCACAAAAAGTCACCAGCTCTACAGATTCACTCCTGCTTTTTGAGTCAGTGGAGTCTAAAAGTGAAGAGTGTACACACTGCTTGGCATTTAGTAACTGAAATTATTCTGCATTTCATATAAATCAGCAAACTGAACTATATTAGCTAAAGAACATCACAACACCATTCAGAAAACATATTATGAAAATCTTGTATTTAGCACTTTTATCCCCTCATATTTACATTTACTGCCAAACACAGAGCAGAGAAATGGATCAGAGGAATAAAGTACACTAACTAGGTCACTGTCTTACAGGTCTACATTTTCTATTAAACAGTGACAATGCAGCTGCAGTGTTTTATAAGATTTATAAATTAGCAAAAAAATCCTAGATAAATAATGGTTCTTCTTCAGGCCCATATATGCAATTACCCCTGGAGATGAACTCTCACTCTTGGCAGAAACAGGAACATGTGTACATTTAACAGATTCATTCTCTCATCTATTTTTCTGAAACATCTTTGGTAGACAGTTAAATTTCAGTTTAAAAACATTAACATGGAAGTCAGCTTTGGCAAGCCTTTGATGCTTATGCTTGTCTCTTCAATGTGTATAAGGTACATATGCCATGCATCTGAAAAGGTTTTTCCTCATTTGTGTGCCCAGAAAATCTGCTTGACACTTCTGACATGAAAATGTTTAATTAATAAGGAAGGTTAGAAGAAACTGTAGTAACATGTTGGTATTCTGTAGTTTACTAGTATTTATATCTTCTTTAAGAATAATCGTAGTGTACATCATCTGAATTTATCATGGTATTGTATTTCTTAGTGATGACTTAACTCATGTTTTCATCCACTGAATAACAAGTGGCGATATGGTCAGTCATTGCACTGTATGTTTCTCCTAAATTAGATCACTGCTCCATCAGCTGCACTGATTCTTTGCCTAAAATTAGTTTATTTGGTTTGGACAGAGATTAGAGAAGTGATCGAAAAATGTTCCTGCTGGATGAATACCAAGCAATTGGGACTTGTCCAAAATCGTTCAATTTCCAATAAACAAAAAGTGTTGAGTAGGCATATGACATTACTGGAAAAAATCATACTGATCCAGAAGAATGGGTAGAAATAAATCTAATGTTTTAAAGTGTAAATCAGTGATATACCACATTCCCCTTTTGAGTTTATGCCATCTGAAGGAACCATTCTGTCACGTCATCATGAAAAAGACCTTTTTGACTTTACTAGAATTTTGTTGTGATACTTTTCATTCAGAAATTATTAACTGAAGTGATAAACATCCTTCCTAATAGTCTTCTGGTCTACAGGTATGGGAAGTCTATTTTAAGAATTTAATGACATGCATCGTGCTTCAATGTATTAATATTACTGTTCATATCACACAGTATTTTAGCAAAGGAAATACACAGGAAAGTTTATGTTTTAAGATTTGACAGTCCATACAGTGTAAAAAAACACAAGTGCACAAAGACCAGACTTCTCGACGTGCTGACACTTTCTTCAACCTAGGCTAAGGATGACCATAAGAAAGAGTTCTCACTGCAATGCCTTGCCAAAAATCAACAACCTCGCCCATGTCTGTTCCATAACACTCACACCTATCCCAAGATAAAGAATGGCAAACAAAACAAAATAGCTACTTGCAAGCTTTTGACAGAGAACATACAGTACCGAGTAAGCTACATAGGTTATTTGTACTTATATATATATATATATTTTAACTAATGCAATCTTATCTAGTCCATTTGTTATTTAACATACACTGTGCAGAATCAGTGTCACATCCATACTTCCAAGCAAGCTAAATTCCTGTCAATGGGGTACTATGATGGGCACCCATTCTGGACTGCTACGATTCTCTATCTTTTCTATCGGAACATTGATCTCTATGGCATGTGAAGAAAAAAAATCTATACTCAGTTAACGAAGAGAGTAGAAGCACTGAATACCCAGGATTTAACTATATTTATAGCATCTGCACTCCAAAGTAAAACTTGAAAAGAAGCAGAGTGACAGCAGATAGCATCTCATGGCAGCCAAACAGGGTGAAGCAACAACAGGAAGAGGCAAAAAATTACAAAACCCTGAAAAGAACAAAAGTAGCTTGAGAGGAAAATGAATAAGTTCTAAAATCTAAGGCTGAAACCTCCAGCCCATTACTTTTCCTCATGATTCCTGTTCCCTCAAACAAATCCAACACCCCGTGTAGGTTCACAATTGTTTAGCTGTCTGTTCTTCAAGGTGACAGTATTCCTCTGCTGATTTTCCCTAGCAATTCGTCCAGCAAAGAAGAAAGGGCACTGTGTGAGGACTAGCAGTCACCTCCAACCAGTCTGTGGACCTCTGGCTCACACAGGTATAGGAACAGCTCACAATAAGTATGCCAAGGCCCCAGCTGGATAAACACTAGGCACGTTGAATCCATATGTTCTGTAGCAGAGAGCTTTGCAAGTGTTTCTAATACCATAATTCTTCTTCAGTGGTAGCTAAGAGGGCCTCTTTCCAATTTTCCCTAAAAACTTTGATATTCTCCTGTGTAATATCTTTAAAATTCATTCTTTCCTACATAATATATATTCATATAATTAAAATTCATAATCTGAAATAATTACTATAACAGCATTCTGCTGTATGACTATTTAGTTATAACACAATACAAAAAACTATGTAAATAAAGGATTTGGAAGGAAATCAAGAGCATTCCAATAGATCTTACCTATTCTAGTGAATTCTTGTTTTCTTAACTTCTCTCAGCTCAGCTCCACTGTGAGGGGTCCACCTTCAGTACTCTTGAGTAGGCACTCCTCACAAGCAGATTATATCTCAGCTATTAAGTGTATTTGCTCTTATATTTAACTCATATCTTTCCTACCTCCTCTCCCGATCAAAGTATCAGCCTTTCCTCAAGCTTTCGTATTTGAAAGCTGCTGTTACCATTGAACATTATGTCTTTTCTAAGCAAAATTAAATCTTCCAAATTCATCTCATTCAGTGCTTTTACTAAATCTTCAGCTTATTCTGTTCTCCACTGGAAACCCTCTTTTATCTGTACAAGTCTTTCTGCAAGAGAGTGCAGTGAAACTGCCTACAGTATTCTGACTTCCCTCCAATGCCAACTTGACCAAAATAGTCTACTGTGTCTATGTCTGAAATGCAAATATTGTATACTTAGTCTGAAAATGCAATTTATAGAAAAAAAAAATTGCACTTTTAAATAACATCCTGGCTGAATACTGAGCAAACATCCAGCAACACACTTATACCCTGGATACTGCTGCTGCATAGGCTATTTTCTCTTATTTTGAGTGAATTTGACATTTCCCTCTTAAACATAGCATTTTTCATTGAAGGCATGTCTTAATTGTATTTTTTCCCTTTTATAAGCGTTATTCATAGTTTCAGTTTGAGATTGTTTTGTACGTAATTATTGCCTCCTGAAGAATTTTAGGCAGCAGAAAAAACGGTCTTTATCAATCAGCAGAGCAATTTTGTGGTTCTCTGACTTCTATCAAATCTTGCTCTCCACGCTTTGAGATAATTTCCCAAAGTCCAGTATTTTACCCCTCCTATACTTGGATTCAACTCAAAACTTAAGATCTCCTGCAGCTAAATTCCCCCTCCAGCCTCTTGTCCTGAAATGGCCAGTGATTATCCCTTTCTTTTAGAAGCTCCAATAATTTCTAACATTACGCAATCTCAGATCATCACTTTCAGGTAATTACATTTTCTCAATGGGTAACCCTTTGCTTGCGTGGGATGAAAATTAAGCAGAATAATCTGTTTAAGCAGTAACTAGCAAATCATATTGAATTCAAGTAACTAAGCTTTAAAAGTTTTAATTATTTCTGTTATTCGATCTGGATGACTGTTTTTAGGAATTACAATACAGAATGGACATTTTAAAACAGGCAAACTACCGTAATCATTTGCAGTGTCCCTTGCACACAAAGTTTCTGACAGACAGAGATACAAAATCAGAAGTGATTCACAACCCACCACCCCTTGGCTCTAATTTTCAGACACACTCTTATCATCTCCACCCTTCACCAAAGGCAGTACCAGCCTGTGAGATTCCATGGGTCTAAAATCCATTTGGAGAGGCACTCCACAATTTTTTTTATCTAGAATTCATACAGATTGAGACACAGGATGGAGCATCAAGAGACAAAACATGCACAATAATCACAATTTAGGGGAAGAGTAAAATCAGAAATACTATCAGAGTCACACAGATCCATAAATTCCAAGTTTCAATCTTGCTCATATTGAAGCTGTTCTGGACCAGTGCCATCCAGACCTGAATTTCTTCAGTACTTCCAAGTACTGACAAGGTTTACACAACCCATGTTGTTTCAGGTTACATTGTAAAATAGGCTTGGCACTTTTATCTCAACTAGCATCTGAATTACACCTTTTTGAAAAAAAAATAATCCTTTTATGAAAAGGCATCAAAAAAGAACACTAGCAAAATGCTTAAAATATTCTCTTGTTTTCTGAAATTATATCATGATATTCAAACAACTCAGTGTTGCTTGTCAACTTTAATATTTGGCTAACAACATAACATTAATGCAATTAATTCAATGATGCTTTCTTTTGCTTTATTTGTGACCTCAGAAGTAACGACTTTTAAAGAATAAATAGAAACAAAAATATTTACTGCAACGTACAGCGTAAGGATTCTTCCCTTTTCCATAATCATTAGAATGTTCAAGTTTCACCCAAGTGTGAAATTATACATGTTCCTAAATAGAGAGCTTATGGCAGGAGGTGCACGGGATAGAGTCCTTCATTAAATCCTAATTGGTTTCCATTATGTTTATTTTTTTTATATTCATTTGCCATGGGCATGACCACCACACAGAACCATCTAATGTAGCAGAATTTTATTAAGCACACACAGAAGCTTTTTTTTAACACTTTCAGCTTCTACAACATAAGACAGGAGCTGTAAAACGATCCTCCAAGATATCTGAGAAGTTAATTCAATCTTGACATGTCTTAAGTTTTAGTTTTAACTCGTATTAAAAGCTGTTTAAATGAAATACATATTAATCATACAGTTTTAGCTTTCCAAGCTGAAATCTGAAGATGCTGCTCCAAAGCAAGGGGGCTACTGTTGCTTCTTCTTTTGCAAAATAACTATTCTTCCCACACCTTCCAAAACGTACTCACTGAAGTCAGATGCCAACATTTGGATGTGTTAGCACACAATAATTGCTAATTGTGTGCTTGGCTGATTACTGCACTCTTCTTTTAAGATGCCTCAGATTATATAGGATAAATACAGTTATCTTAGTAAATCCGAATATTTTAGTATCGTAATCTAAAATGTTTGCTTTTTTTTCAGAAGTTGTTTTTATTTTGATTATATTAATAAAAACCTAAACTCTTGCTACTGTAACAGGCAAAATGAAGATCTTTCAGAAAGAGGAAGAAAAAGACAGTTACTATAATAACTTTTATTCCACAGTTCAATGACTGCCTCAAACCAACCTGCACATGATAGCCTACAATCAGCACATGAAATTGTGACTTTTATTACAGCTGAAATAGAATCCTACTTGCTTTGCTTAGTTATAAAGATAAATATTGGTGTTTATTATCACAGAACTGAGGTTAAAGCTAGAAGGGACCTCTGGAGATTATCAAGTCAGCCTGCCTCAAAAATGAGGTCAGCTGCAGTAGGTTGCTTAGAACAGGGCCCAATCAGGAACACAATATCCCCCAAGGACAGAGACTCCAGTACTTCCCAGGGTAACCTCTTCCAGTGCTTATCATCCTTAATGTAAAGAAGATTTTAATCTCTGAATGGCATTCCTTGTATTTCAGTTTGTGCTTTCTAAAGAATTAATTTTTCTTTTTAAGTATTACTCGTTAAGCAATAACAGAAGAACAACTTCTCAAAATAACCTATGCTTTGGCTCCTACACTTAATTTTAATTTTTTTGTTTTGAGAATTCCTCAGTTGACCACTTTATTATTTCCTGAAATTGAGAGACACAACATTAAATATTATGTACAGTTTACAGGCTCTAAGGCCTAAATAATGTGATATCTCTGGATTTATGAGGCAAAATGCTTTTGTAATGTTTAACTTCAGTGTAAAATGAAAATTTCAAAACATTTAAGAGAGGCTCAAAAACCTCAACAACTATCCAATATAATTAGAAAAAAAATTCCTTTTAGAATGAACATTTTACACTCGTCCTCAAATTCATCTGACCAAGTAACAAGACCAAAACTCATAACCAACTAATTCCCACCCAAGTGTATTCTCCTTATAGCCTTTTAATTTATTAAAGGATAAACTGTAAGGGAACTTGAGTTTTCTATAACTGAAAGTAGTAAATAATCAACTGACTTCATGTAGACATAGCTATGGGAGGACAAAAAATTTCTTGTCTCCCAGGCAGTAATCTTCCATGGGTGGATACTCTTGTATTACAAAGCATAGTAACAGAGAACGCCCTCTTTTTGCCTTCTTACAGGCAGTAAAATAAAGCTTATTAGTTAACTCTATTGCAGACTCCTTGATTAATTATTCCATGATGACTATCATTTTTGGTGCTGTCTGGAAGGCAGAAAGGAAAAAAAGCCTTATTTCTACTATGTCTTGTGTATCTTCTCAATTCCCAGCAATTGCCAGTAAGACCAGACCTGCTTGGGCTGGTACTGTCCTCAGTAAGGTTCTGTATTCATCTCTAAAAAAACTAAAATAATGATTTTTTCTTAAAGTTTTTGAAGGTGCATGTAATTTCGAGTTACTCTCTAACCTGTAAGTCCACCGTGAAAACTTACACTACATAAGTTTGTTTCTTGATAAAACAGTCTTCCCTCTTGCATTGGTCCTAATCTCTTGCTCTTATATCCCAAAACACAGAAAGCATTTTTTAACAAGAAAGCCAGGTGGGTTTGTGATTGTTGAGAAAGTTCAGCTCGCAAAACTGAGCTAACAGTCCCGCAGGTAGGATGTTGGCTAAATTACTGACACTGTTAACAGACCTTCAGTGATTCCTCATAAAACCTGGGCCTAAACAAACATGGAGAAGTTCTCCCACAGTGCACCGAAACTGAGATGAGCTCTTCATTTTACTGCATCACAAGAGATACCCAAAATACTCCAAGGCAAGACAAAAAGCACAGATTAACTTCAATAGGTCTTTGCAGGGGGACTATTGATACCCAGGGCAGTAGTTCTGATTCCTGAGACACAAAATACAGTCACCCATGTTCTTTTCATAACAAAGGTTAGACACACTATAATCAAGCCAGTTTTTATTTCATCAGCTTCCTCAAATGAGAAGAGGTGAAACAGTTAATAGGTAAAAAAAAAAAAATTGAGAGGAAATGGCATCCCAAAATTGGATTATTTGGCATCAAGAAAAGTTTTTTTGATCCTATGCTAAAATGTAACAGGATCAATTAAAAAGAAAAAGACTGTTTCAAGTGTTTTTCCTATTTTTATATAAAAATAATTCTCAAATAGCTTGAAAAATAAAAATATGATTTAATACTTCTTGCACATCCTTTTTGGCAGGTATTTGCATCTTGTTTAAAGAAAAAACAAGCATTTTGAGAAAAAGCACCCTACTGACCTAGTGAAACAGCAAACAAAAGCAAGGGACAGAAAAGCTCTCAAGTAGCATTTAATTGCAAATGACCTTTCAAGGAATTTTTCATATTTTCCCAAAGAAATCCCCTGCAAAGTTGTATTTCAGCACCAACTCACAATCAACTATTTTATATTGAATACAGTACCAATCAAGTTCAACATCAGCTCTGCAAATCATTGTGACCAGACTAAGGAATGTAAATGCCGTTAAGTGTCCTTCAAATCTTATGTTAAGCTTGAGCACCAAATTCCTTTGTAGTTCTTCTGGGGTATTACCATTAGTACAGACGGGTTAATAGCAAAGGCTGATGATTGTTTAAAAATTCACATTACCAAAGTGGATTACATTGCATCTACTGAGGGGATCAACAATGTAAGCCTACACTAAGCCATTATGGCAGAAACAAAGCTTGCATTTTAAGCCTTTGGAAACAAGCATAAAATGGACAAAAGAAAAAATTCTTCTGATGTAAGAACAAGGCAAACACTACATGCTTTTCATACAGACTCACTTTTTCAGAGCTATAGAGAATACATGAAAATGGACAAATAGCCTCCCCAAAAAGCTCATCATGAACTCCTGACAAGATCAGCAAACTTGGAGAAAAGGACAAAAGAGATAACTGTAAGTGATCAAACGGTATAAAGGAGGTCTTGTCTTCTCTTTTATTCTAGATACAATCAATTTAATTATCTTGAATTCAGGAATGAAGACTAGAAGAATCAAACATGCTTGGAAAAAGCTAGGGTTTTAAATCCTCACTGAAGAGCTTGATTTGCAAAGGCGCTAAATGCTGTAAATTTCTACTACAATGAGTGGAATTTGAAGTTTCTCAACACATATCCATTTATCTGGTCAGTTACAACCCATACCTCATTAGTCCAAGCTTGCAAATATTAACAGAATCCTTTGGTATCACTATAAGCTTTCCTTTTATGCTCCCTCAAACCATCATTAACATTTGTCTTGTATAAAATTAGAAACCAACAAATGAAAAAAATGAATCAACAAACCCAGGTGAGCACACTTTGTGATTTGGAAAGCTATCGCAGATTGTTTGCAAGTACAAGATAAAGATGCTTATTACTATTTCCAATAGGAAACAAAGGAATACAGGTTTTCTTACAAAGTTCTTGACTCAGTGGAAAATTCTGATGTTATGAAAGTAAATGAATATAACCTATTCAATCGAGTACTAAATCATGGGTTAAGCATTGCACTACTAGCTAAATTATAGAAAATATCCCAAACTTCTGCAGAAATCCTTTTCTTCAGCAGTGAAGATATTTTGTGATATTAATATAAAACCAGCTTATTTTAAGGACCATGCTAAGCTTCTCCAAGACATAAATAGGCAGGAAAGCATCATTCAACATTTCTACAATTTAGTTTTTTAAATATAACTTGCTTTTGCTTTAATTCTGTCTTGATGAACTGAAATTGGATCAGCTACTGAAAAGCTGTGCAATCTAAGAGTTAACCTTAATCATAGCTGAAACAGGCTACTGCAGACAGGTTCTGTTTTTCTGAAGTGTTTTTAAACTGTGAACAGGAACAAGCTTCAAGACATTTGTCTTCTGTATTTGCTTTAAAAAGAGCATCATTACTTAAATGATGCTTTTATGACTGCACAAGTAATGAAGTTCACACGTGGAACAGTAATTTTCTTAAGCATGGGAAAAATTAATTCAGTGAATTTTGCTAGTTTTTAGAGGTTGGGTTTGCAAGAATCAGATTGAGTGCAGAGAAATCACAGCAGTTTTGCAAATTGGGCAATTAATTTAAAGAGGGGTAGAAGGTCTTTACATCCACTTTGATTCCCAAACTTTTAAAATTAGAATCTTTTTAGTATGTCAGACTTTCAATCCTCTGAAGGATGGGTAGGAGAAGTCAGAACAGGTTAACTCCTTCCACACTTTTGCCCTACTCATATTCTAGTAAATCAGAACAGATTCAAGTTTCTCAAGGTTTTTGCTCCTCCCATCTCAGATAAGGTGTCAGGGCCTCATTTTTTCCCCACATTTAGCCCAAAAGCATTGGCATTTCAGTTCCATAACAAGGTTTCTCTTTTCTCTGCCTGAGGTTTTCTTCTTCCTTAAGGGAGGGGAAGGATACGATTCCATTTATAAGCCTGCCTTTTTCTTATTAAGGATGCCCCAGTGTTGTGGGGTTTTTTTAAAATACATTTGCTCTTTCGTAGTTTTTATCATGCACTTAGCAGAACAGTCAAAAAAAAAGTTGTGCAGAAAGATCATATGCAATTAGATTTCTTCAAAATTGCCTCTATGCGTGACAAATAAATTTCATGTTTGGCTACGCTATTATCTACCAATGAAATAAATACTGACTGAGAATAATCTACTTAAGAAAAGGGGAAAGTCAAAATATTACCTCTTCGATTTAGCTTCATCTCAGTAGCCTGTATTTCAGAACACAGCCTTTTTGCTAACTCCAAGTATAAATCAAACAATACGGGAGGCAAGTTAGAAAAACCTGCTTTTAAAAAAAGATCAAATATTGCCATTTATTAAAACTAAAAATTTTTGACAAATAATGTGAAAACCCTCATTTACACTGTATTCTTTTCCTTTCGTTCTAGCTACATCATCTAGAAAGCTGATTGGCATAGAGAAAACTGGCTGCAGTAGCCAAAAGCATTTCTCCTGACATGTAATCAATTCTTTGCCCCGTGGACCACTTTGACATCTCATACGCAGTAAACACATAAATAGGCCAAGATGTGTCACTGGCACTGACCTAATACTGTGATTTTTCTGATTAAAGACCAACTCTCCATTGTGGAGCTACACAGCAGTTTTTGCAGGCAAGCAATTATGAAGAGGAAAGAGGAAATAGAAATAAAGTGTCTATATTCAAGTAAATAGGAGCAGAGAAGAAGAAATCCAACATTGTTCCAAAAGAATCGCTAAACTTGGTTTTGAGGACACTTAGATACAATTATGCACCCCGGATAAGAGATAACAATAATTTATATTTGTCAGAGTTAACATATTAAGAAACAACAATTACCTCAACAATACCTTTTCACAGGTAACTTGCAAGCTGACACCCAGAGATCTTCAACCATCCCTGGGCATTTGCTGAAGTGTCCCTATGAATGGAATGAGCTAGGGCTGATAAGAGACAGGAAAACACTCTGTAAAAAGGTACTGCCTGCCTCATTGATATCCCTTCTTTGTACTGGTCCTTTTCAATACACCTGAGGAATCCTGTGCTTTTATTTATCAGCATATTAACTTTCTCAAACTAACAAGGAAAGAGGTTAAAATATGACCCGATAACTACAAATGTTTCCTAGAAAGATTGTTACCTTTACCTTTACATTTACATTATCTTTAGATTTACTAACTCTCCATCAGTGCACAGTCTACAATAGAGGCAAGGAGATCTTTTAGTTATTTGTTAACATAGGAAAAAAGATCAAGTTATCTAAAAATAAAAGTGTGTATTAAAAAGCGAATTCTATACTAGAGCTATTTGCACTCATCTGACATTAAAACATAATAAGATGCATTTTTCCTCAAAGTGTTCCTATCACTGTTTTAAAATACCTTCAATATTTGTGTGAATAATCATACTTCTCTTTCCCAGTCTCTTTCAATCAGAAATATAACTGGGATGCAGCAGTAGTACAGACTGCTCTTCTGCACCTCAAGAGAATCATCGAGGTTCAGATTAGAGACATCAGGAAAAATTTGTTCACTGACAGAGTTCTCAGGCACTGGGAGGTGGCTGAGTCACCATCCATGGAGGTGTTTAAAAGGCAGGTTGATGAGTTTCTTAGGGCCATGGTTTAGTAAGGGGACAGGTACAGTTGGACTTGATGATCTCAGAGGTCTTTTCGATGATCAATTTCTTAAAAGGGTGAGAAGAAAGACCAAGATTAAAACATTTTCAATGACAGCAAGAGGAAGCAAAATAAAACTGGCCAATTCATGTGACCTCATTTTAGTATGCTGATTTCTGAAGCAAGTGAGGGACAGTACATTGAACCTGCATACTAGAATGGAAATAGAATAAATGCTTCTGTTGGAAGACACATTTAGCATAACTGCTTGTTATTTTAGATACCTATCAAACACCTGATATTAATTCTTTGAACTAGAGAAAGTTCTGGCCAGTGTGAAAAGGAATTTATTGGGTTGTGTTAAACGCTCAGAACAGTAACAGATTCCTGACAAAAAGGAGAAAGAGCAACAAGCTATTCGGCAGGCCTTAGCATTGAGAATTACAAGTTTTATATGAGAAAACAGTCTTTGAAATGAAAAACTGAACTATGAATAAACAATACAGGCACAAATCAACCCAGACACATTGCAAGGCAGAAGAGCAAGCAATCCCTGTAGCACTGATCTATACCTTGGCACAAGCCACCAAACTAGTTCAATAGAGATATTGAACATAAACAACTACTCCATAGTTATTCCTGGTCCTCACAGAGCAAAGTGATAAGTTAGTAGGACAAAAATAACAGTATGGAAACAACCACAGTATCCCAAAGTAAAAGGAGTTGGACTTGTTGATGCCAACTGGAACCTGACCATGAGAATAAGCTGGAACATGCACCGTCCTCTTGGATGAAGGAGAAGCTGGAAAGCATTGCCAGGTCGAAGCATATCTTCTTCACTCAGAATTTTGTTAAAGAAAGACCACAGACCCAACCTGGCTGCTGTGTCCTGACCAAAAACCTGAAGACAGCATTCATAAAGTAGAGGCTTTCCCAACTGCCTTATCTCAAATTCAACCTATAATACGTATGATTTTGGTTCATAGTGTACTCAGGTATTGAAGTGATGATTGCCATGCACCATAGCAAATGATGCACTAAATGGAATTAATAACCAAGGAATGAAGAAAATAAAAGCAGTTGCAGCACATTTAATCACTGATAAGGATCCCAGCCATGTCTGTAGCAAATTTTTGCTTTATAACATTGTGCTATTTAAAGAAAGACAAATCTGAAGGTATAGATACAAAAATTGTCAAAGTTTCTAACAACTCTGAACTTTGTATCAGAACTGAAGTAGGAGTCCAAAGTGTTAAATGAACAAAAGACTCAATTCATGCAGTTGCATTTCAAGGAATACAAAAGTAGCAGGAGAAATATTTCAGAATGCATTTCATCCTCTGCACTTCAGGTTTATTAAACTGTCCAGTATTTGAAATTGAGTGATATATTGATCAGTAAGTATAAAAATTCATTAATAGAGACGTACTGCGGATGCAGGGCAGGAAGCAGCTTCTCAGATCATGATGTAGCAATTTTGATTTAATTCAATTACTGAATTACTATAAAATGAAATGAAAAGAGACATTAATACCTAGGCAGATGAAATTAGGGCAAATCTTAAATGGGGGTCATTTCACTTAAACGCTAAGACTTTCAATGAATTTCCTTTAAAATCTGCATAGGCAAAGCCTTTGGGTATGAGGCTGGTGAAGCACTGGCCCAGGCTGCCCCAGGAGGGTACAGGATGGCCAGCTGAGAAGGTTCTCAGCACCTGCCTGGACAAAGCCCCGAGCAACCCACTCCAGTGTTCGCTGTGCTTTGGGCTAAAGACTTGCCCGATTTAGCCCACAAATTCTGCAATTACTTTATCACTTGTGGGCAAGATTCACACAACAGTTAATAAGCCTAAATTCACTTGTTTTGGTTTGATTTTATATTCAGCTATTATTAGCTTTAAATATTACTTGGAACTTTTTTGAAGGGCAGCAAAATGAATAACACAGACTATGCACCAACAGAAATGAGTAAATTCGAATTTTCTTCACTATAATGCTATTTTTATTTTAAGCACGCTGTTCACTTCCTTCCTAGATTGGTATAATATTAAAATAAGATGTTTCTTTTTATTCAATGATAAAATACTTAGGGAAAACATTTTCCACTAAAGTAATGCAAAGTATTACTCCTGAAATATGGTTCTTGGGTAACTAATAGAACAAGAGCACTCCACAGTAATGGTAAAGAAATAGTTACTCTGCTTGTTACTCTGCCTTCATAAGGCAAGTCTTTATTACAATCATACTTTACAATGGCATTGCATAAACCACAAATGAAATGTGTTTTAGCTTGATAAAAATGCAAACATTTAATTAAAATAGATAATGAGTTAATCACAAAAACAAGATTACTTATGTAACATAAAAAGATAAAGTAAATCATTTCTCTACAAATAAATGTGCACAAGTATACACACATTTTATTCTCAGTGATTTCCATTTTAATGTTAAACTAGGACTGATTCAATAAAAAAAAGGAAATAATCCCATCTTCAACATTTTACTGCTTTAAGACATTACACAAAGTAAAATTAATAGCTCTACTTTTGCTTACACCGAAACTCCTCCAATTCTAAGCCATTCTAATTAGGCACCTACTATTTAATATAAAAGAATCTCTGAACTTCAAATGAAGGCATCTGCCAAGAAAAAAATATGATTATGTTTAAAAGACCAAACCTCCTTCGAGTATTATTTTTTTCTAGAGCACACCCTAGATGGTTTTAATCAAAATGCTCATGTGAGACTCAAAACATGAAATTTTTCAATATGTATAAAGTAGAATTAGCCACCTTTTTTCTTTTCTTCTCATACTTTTCTTTTTGCCCCCCTAATTGTTTTTGAGTTGCTTAGCCTCTGAACTCTGAATTGTATTCTCATAACCTCCCTGCCCCCCGTTTATGTGTTTTCTTCAGTTTTACTCTATATTTACTGAATATAAATTCATGGCAATATATCCAAGTCACTACTACTCCTGGAAATTTTGGTCACATGTTGACTTACACAGTGGATGTTTTTATGTGCCTTTTTCATGTTAGAGTATGGATCCACATACATATGTATGTTATTGTGAAGGAGTTTTGATTACAATAGTGATTTTAGTTATGCAATGAACACTAGAATAATCTTTTGAGTTTCTTACTAAATTGAGAACATCACCTGACTCTTCCAAGTAATTATGCACTACAATGGAGTCAATGCATGATCTGGCTGCTGGCCATGCAGGCCAAGAGAAAGATTCTTATCCCAGAGTTACAGTGATTATTATACTACACCTCTCAATTTTGCAGTCCATCTGTCCGTGCACAGAGTGCACAGATCTGCACACAGTGCAAGGCCCTGCTCTTGGGTCAGGGCGAACTCCAGTATCAACACAGGCTGGGAGATGAAGGGATTAAGAGCAGCCCTGCTGAGAAAGACTTTGGGGTTCTAGTAGATGAAAGCTGAACATGACCCAGCAATGTGCACTCACAGACCCAGAAGTTAACCATATCCTGGGCTGGATCAAAAAGAGTTGGCAGGTTGAGGGAGCTGATTCTGCCCTTCTGCTCTGGTGAGACCCCACCTGGAATACTGCATCCAGCTCTGGAGCCCTCAGCACAGGAAAGACATGGGCCTGTAGGGGTGAGTCCAGAGGAGGGCCACAAAAATCAGAGGGCTGGAGAACCTCTCCTGTCCAAACAGGCTGAAAGAGTTGGGATTTTTCAGCCTGGAGAGGTCTCCAGGGAGACAACACTGCAGCCTCATAAGACAAAAAAGGTTTATAAGAAAGATGAGGACAAACTTTTCAGCAGGGCCTGCTGCAATAGGATAAGGGTAACGGTTTTAAAGTAAAGAGGGTGGAGTCAGAGTAGATAATACAGGGAAGAAGTATTCTACAGTGAGGGTGATGAAGCAGTAGAATGGGTTGCTCAGAGAAAGTGGTAGTGTCCCATCCCTGGAAACATTCAAGGTCAGGTTGGACAGGGCTCTGAACAGCCTGATGTAGTTCAAGTCATCACTGCTTATTGCAGGAGGGGACACTAAACGAATTTTAAAGGTCCATTCAAACCCAAACTATTTCCAGATTCTGTGATTCTACAATGGCCAGATACAAAAGGAAAGATTCAAGCCACGTATATCCAGCAAGAAGTCCTGAATACACTAACGAGAAATTACGTTCATGTTCCATGCATGAAAATTAGTGCAGCCTACGAATGGCCAGAAGGAAATTTCTGCATTACAACTCCATGAATTCCATCTGATAAAGCGAATTTGTCAACTACAAATACAGTGAAAGACATCCTTCTTCTGGTGTTGGGTCCTAATAGATCTTCAGTATTTATGACTTTACAATCAAAACCACTACAAATAACTAAACATAGTAATAAGCTGTTGAAGAAGGGCTAGAATAAAAGACACAAATCATATAGTGATTATCCAGATGATATTTACTTTGTCTTTTTGTTTTAAAAAAACTACATGTCTCATTGACTTTACCCACAACACTACATGGCACAAAGAAACAAGTCCATTTACAAGTTTCAACACGAAAATGATAAAACATCCACAGCTGTGTTCAGACACACAGAAATAACTCATTTCCATGTAAAACACAGGAAAAAAGTAAAATTTAAGAATAAGAATGACATACTGCGACACATTTCCATTCCTTTAGCATCTTTTTAAAATTCCTGTTACTCTTCATGTACCTCCTTACTTGTATTGTGCTTTTGACAACACTACAGAAGTGAGGATTTTTGAATCAAAACAATTTGAAGGCAACAATTTTGAAAAATTTTGAATTAAAAATGCAAAAAGCATGCAAATTTCTGCAAGGAGTAGTACAGAGCAGAAGGCTGGAAGTCAGACCAGACATGTAACCTGCTCTAAGCAAGCTGCTAGACTTTGATATTATTCATCTTGCTCATACTGAAACAGATCCAGATCAAAGATTCACCAGACAAACAAATGGCAAGTATTTACCGAGATCCTCAAATATTCATCTACTTGCACAATTTCCAAGCAATTGAACAGTATGAAATAAACTGACAGGGGGACACACATTAGCTATAAAAAGCACCTCTATTCAGACCACTAAGTATTATGCAAGTTGGTATTTCTTTAAGAAGAAATACATGGAAGCCTGAAAAATTAATCTAAAATGAGACTTCATAGCAGAGGCCCCAGTATATACATTTTTTCATTGGCAAAAAAAAGTGAAGGTGATCTCAAAAAAGCAAAAGCATCATAATTTTACAATAGTTCCTTTAAACAAGGCTCCATCACGTCATGCTGTAAATACCTGAAAATAGTTTTGATGCATTCTTGACTGAAGTAAATAATATCAATGAAAAATCCTGAGTTATTTTATTCGTAGGAAGAGGAAGATGAGCTCTCAGACGAAAAATACTCATCTTTGACTGGAACCAGGCACAGGTGTTTTCTTGTAAGGTTGTCTCTGTATATGATACTAGATTTGAAGCATATCTTTTCTACCTACTGTACTTCTACACCTAAATCACTAATTTAGCCCAAAATGCTCTGGGTATTGTGTTATTTTTTGAAGGGGAATCTTGCAGAGGACAACTTTTTTTTTAACCCTATGTTGCAAAGAAAGAAACAGAATCAGCTAAAATAACAGTATCTTATCAAGTTATAATTTCAGTTTGTTCCTACCAAAAAAGGGCCTTTTTTGCCTGTCTTTATTTTGCAGAGAGTGAGTTTGCAATTAAATTCCAATGAGAACAAGCACATTATTTAAACCAAATTACCATAACTTCACAAGAAAACACAAACAGAATACCTGTAAAAATGTGCAGCTAATTCACATTCTAATGGCACTGAGAGGGAGACGTCATTAAGAGCGGCACTTGTGTGGCATGTCTGCTAGTAGAGATATCCAAATAGTACCAGAATAAGCACCGACACTATTTATATAACACCTAAAAAAATCCTACTAAGATATCAAAATACGCTCAGTTCAAGCTAATGTAACACATCCAGAATTACTTATTGCAAAATGCTACAATTTCATCTAGAAAGCTGAATAAATCTCTGAACGAAATTAATTCTGAGTTTTCAGGTGTGGCATTGAACATTATTTATTCATTGGAAACATCTTTCTTAGTGGGACCAATCCAGACAATCAATATTATGACAAGCTACCACTTGTCAAGTCCTGCTAAGAGATGAATCCATTTTTCCAGGCATGAACCCATTGGGACTGCTTGTTAAACATGGCAATTCTAGTGGTCTAAGTAGGCAACACATCAACTGGCTTTCTTCTTAAATTGGTTACTGCTTTTTAACAAATGCTTCCACTGAGGAAAAAAAGCAGACTAAATCAATGCATCTGTATGTACTCTAATAGAGTTTTCCCACTACTGGAAGCTGAACTGCCAGACACACTGCACTTCCAGCACTGGAAAAACAGAGATATCCCAAAGTTTGAGAACACAAAATGAGACCAATTCAGTCTCTGAAAGTGCCAAAACCTTTCTCTGAGAACACACATTTCATGGTGTTATACAGATGGAAGCTGAGAAACAGGACTCTATGCAGTTCTTGACCAGATGCTTAAACCTTTTCACTTCAGCCAAGCCCATTTACCTACTTTGCAAAAAAAGTAAGCCAAGCCTCAAAGTGATTTATCACTGTTACCTACACCAATGACATGGATGCTGTAAGGCTGTTATTTCTATGCTTGAAAATTCAGGGATAAAAGGCTCAGCGCAAAGTCCAAAGTAGTAGCAGCATAATTAATTATTCAGTGTAAAAGCTGTCCTGGGCTTTGAAAAGCTATCTTTTGCTTTGAAATGTGGGACTATCAACCCATTGTTGGATTAACTGGCTCTGCACAGTTACCCCACACTGCCATAAAATTTTCAGACACAATA
The DNA here is from genome assembly GCA_033558185.1 of Dromococcyx pavoninus. Lineage (NCBI taxonomy): Eukaryota > Metazoa > Chordata > Aves > Cuculiformes > Neomorphidae > Dromococcyx > Dromococcyx pavoninus. The sequence goes on along the minus strand of JAUMJL010000019.1, from coordinate 2,315,004 downwards.
CAGTGCTCACATTCAGGTACATTATCCTTTGTCAAGAGAACAGTATTTTCAATTTTAGGAAGAATTACACTGATACAATATTGAATACTGTTTGCATTAATTAAGAGAGTCACATATAAAGGTGGACCAACTCACACAAGAAGGGGAACTGCAATTTAAACACAGAACTTAACGGAGAGCTACACCAAGAGAACAGCTGGTGCTGAGTGAGGATGGGAGATGCTGCCTACTTTTGAAGTCCCTCCAGATAAAGCTACCTGTGAAACGCACAAATCAAATGTCAGGACTGTTCCCTGGTTTTATGTCTTTTTTAGTGATGGTATTTAAAAAGGACTAAAAACTTGTAAGGAGGAAAGGAAACTCTATGCCTTTTCTGTAGGTCCTCAGACACTATAAAAAAACTTCAGACACTTAATTTCAGTCAAAATCTCAGATACTTAAAGTTATTTCTAATATATGTTTTAAAAAAAAGCCCTTTCAATTCCTAAAAAATACTCTAAGACACTTTTGCTAATGGTTCTGTTTCTCACACTGCATCACAGATATTAGACCTTGGCTTGAGTGTAACAAATTTCTCCTCATAAAATTCAAAATGGCCTTATTCCAAAACTAGTGTTCAAAAAAAAACATAAAAGGAAGAAAAAAGCTCTTAATAAATCTAGCACCTGAAAGCTTGCTGTCAAATAGCAGCATTTTATTAGTAGTATAAAAACGGAGTGCACTATTATTATGGTCCTTGTTCTCTCCAACAAAGAGGGGCTGGGGCTAGCAGGGAACGTGAAGCTCAAGGGAAGCCTCGGCCGCAGTGACCATGAAATGCAAGACCCTTACGGCAGCAAGGAGGGGGCACAGCAAGCTTCAGGAGAGCAAATCTTGGCTTCTTCAGGGATCTGCTTGGTAGGGTACCATGGGATAAAGCTTTGGAGGGGAAAGGGGCCCAAGAATGTGGTTAAAATTCATGGATCACCTTCTCCAAGCACAGGAGTGACGCATTCCAACAAGAAGGAAGTCAGGTAAAAACACCAAGTGGTCTGCAAAGATGAACAAGGATCTTCTGGACCAACTCAAATAGAAATGAAGCTGACAGAGTGAAAGCAAGTACAGGTAGCCTGTGATGAATACAGAGAAATTGTCCAAGCAGACAAGGATCAGGTTAGGAAAGCTAAAGCCCTGATAGGATTTAATCTGGCCAGGGACATCAAGTGGAACAAGAAAAGCTTCTAGAGTTATGTTGGTGATAAAAGGAAGACTGGGGAAAATGTGGGTCCTCTCCTGAAGGAAGTGGCAGACCTGGCTACCCAGGATATGGAGAAGGCTGAGGTACTTAACTTTTTTGCTTCAGAAAGCACTCTAGCAATATCACCCAAGCTGTAGAAGGCAAAGGGAGGGACTAAGAGAACGAAGAACTGCCTACTGTAGGAAATGAGGTTTGAGACCATGTAAGGAACCTGAAGGTGTAGAATTCCATGGGACCTAATGAGATGCATCTGTGGGTTGTGAGGGAGCCGGCAAAGTTGCTGAGCCACTGTCCATCATATTTGAGAAGTTGTGTCAGTCTGGTGAAGTTCCCACTGACTGGAAAAGCGGAAACATAACTCCCATTTTTAAAAAGTAAAACAATAAAGACCCAGGGAACCAGAGGCCAGTTAGTCTCACCTCTGTGCAAGATCATGGAGCAGATCCTCCTGGAAACTATGCTATGGCACCTGGAAAATAAGGAGGTGATTTGTGACAGCCACCTTGGCTTCACTAATGGCAATCTAACAAATTTGGTGGCCTTCTGTGACAGGGTTACAGTGTTGGTAGATAAGGAAAGAGCAAATGAGGTCCTCTAGCTGGACTTGTGCAGAGCATTCATCACTATACCACGCTACATTCTTGTCTCTAAATTGGACATATTTAATGGATGGACAACTGGATAAGGAACTGGCTGGATGGTCACACTAGAAGATGTCCACGTGGGGACCGGTGATAAGCAGCATTCCTCAGGGCTGAGTATTGGGACTGGTGGTGTTTAACATCTTTGTCAGAGACATGGACAGAGGGATGGAGTGCACATCTGCTAGCGACATCAAGCTGTGTGGTACAGCTGACACTGGAGGGAAGAGATTCCATCCAGAGGGATCCTGACAGGCTTGAAAGCTGGACCCACGTAAAACTCACGAAGTTCAACAAGGTGAAGTGCAAGGTCTTGCACATGGGTCAGAGCAATCCCAATCACAAACACAAGCTGGACGGAGAATGGATAAAGAGCAATCCTTAGAAGAATTTGGGGGTGTTGGTTGGTGAGGAGCTCTCTTGTTTCTTTTGAGAAGTGTGTGGCTCTCCCAACATTAGGAGAAAGTATACTGGCAATAAAGCAAAGGACAGAGTCACCCAATTGGTCTGCAGAGAGAAGCTTAAGTCATGTTGCTGCGCTCTGCATTTCCTACTGTTTTTGAGCACCAGCTCAAGACTTGCAAGAAGTTAAATCCGTAAATATATGGTAATTCAAGAAAAGTTTAGGCATTTAGGTGCAAACTGCAAACTTAAATCATTCTCATTTGGCCCTTCAACTTTGTAGGCACCGTAACACCTGCAATATATCACACAAACACTTCTGCCAAGAACCATCCCAGTCTTCAAAAGCTGAGGACCATGAACCCGATCTTGTAGACTACACACCAAAATACTGTGCACATTCTTTGACTCAATTTGCTTTAGATTCCTTTAGTGAAACAACTCAGAAAAAGCTGTATCTTGGCTGTCATAGACAGGCTCCAATATATGAGGAAACACTTAGTCTCCTTGCCTTCGGGAAGACCCGAAGATATTCTTCTTCTAAGAAAATCCTACAGTGCAGCATGTAAACGGTGAGTTCTTCTTTTACCATTTTAGACTAGAAACACATGATACTAGATCAGTACATTCTGTTTCAGATCTGCTACACCATCTCTGGTCTATTTATTCCATATTACAGATGATCACAAAGTCTGCCTCACCTCTACATTTCATAAAAATAGAATGAAAATCTCAGAACTATACTGTAAATAATTTCTAGCAACAACCAACCAGTTTACTAAAACATAAACAATTCCTCTCACCACAACTCTCACACAAAAAGATAAAAATGTTATTTCTAAAACAAGGTGCCAGAGAGATTTATCTTTTCAGGTATTTAGAAGAAGAAAAGGGAAGATGAGATCATAACCCAAAATAATTTATAAGAATTGAAAGTAGGATGATTTCATACAAGTACAGAAGACATCAGAATCACAATGCAATAAAAACATCACAAGTAAAACTTCTTATGCCATGATTGTTGTAAAAAAACATGTTACTCGAAGCCCACAACCTAAGTACAACACACCTCTTTCAGCATCCCAAGAAGCTTAAAATCAAGGTTCAGACAAGGAAGACAATCAGAAAAAAAGTTTTAAGAGTGCTACAGAAAGAAAAGGAAACTAAAGACCTTGTAAGAAAACAGAAGAAATTAATGAGGGAACACTGAGTTCTCTGCTCTTCTGAAAATAGTCTTACACATTAATCCATAAATTATCTGAAGCAGATAACCAGTGATATGAAATATACCACATTTCAAAACCACTGGGGGAAGACGACAATGTATTTGCACATCTTACAAGGAAATTACTGAAGAATAGTGATAGAATGCTCTACACATAAATAAACAGTGAGGGTTTGTGCTGGGTTTTGAGCTAGTTTTTTTTTCCCTCCCATTACAGAAACTGCCAGATCTTTGAGCTAACTCACAAGAGCCTGAAAACTATCTGAAAGTCTTCAGTGGCACACATGGCATTACTTGAGAGTGAGATTTTAAAAACAGGAGGCCAGCAGATATGAAAACAACTTGATTTTTTTTTTACAGTTCTAATGCCAATTTAAATGACCCATTTTTTTCCAGTAAAAGACATAGCACAAAAATATAAACATTAGCAGAAATTTTTGAATAAGGAATAACTGAGGAATTTCAGGAAAAATTCTAAGCCTTTTTTGTATTAATAAAACCTTTCTTTCCACTTTCACCTTCTTTTTCGCTACTAAAATATTTCAGAAAGTTTGCATTTCTGCACTACTCTGAATAAAATGCATCCTTCTTTATTAATGATATTTTTCTCTGTCAAAAGCAGGAGCCTTATGAATGGGTTGAAAGGCCACTTAATTTCACTGTTGCTGCTAGAACACTACCTGCAGCTTTGTCAACAAGCAATTCTATAGCTTTTTAGAGTTATATTCAATGAAAGAACTATTTCACCTACTAAACCAGTTACTGAAGAGTGTAGTAGGTCTAGTATTAAACAACAGAATTAAAATATGACAGATTAGAGCACTTGATATAGTGATCCTGTAACTTATATGCAGTTCAAAAAAAGAAACAGTCCACTGAGGGCAAAAAAAGGTTGACTAAGACCCTTTAACCACTCAAGAAATAAATTTGTGTTTTTCTGATGCATTATTAACAAGAGCAACAGGAATAAAATCACAATAATGTAAATAATTTTGTTTTTTCTATAACCTAGTTTGTGGTTTAGCAAGATGAAACTACAAGGAAAGAAAACCTGTTTATAACAAAAAACATTTCACTGTGAATTAAGTAAATTTGTACAAGTATGATTATAATTTCATGTTAATATGCTAACATCATCAGTAATTATTAAAACTACTACAGTTTCCTTACAATTACTGAAAAATATGTTGTAAAGAGCTCTCCTAATACTAATGTTGGAAAAGCCATTAACTTTAAGATATCCACTGGAGTACACTTTCCAAGATCCCTAGTAGCCTTTCACTAACTCAGATAATAGAAAGGACTTCCCAAATTCATCACTCCAATGAAGATTCTGGAGAGAAACGGAAAAACCAATGTTGCTAATAACTTTCTAACACCCTTCTCTTCACATACAGTGTTCTCCCCTCCAGGATAAGGTAATCTTCTATGGCAAGATTTTCCTCACAAGCTGCTTTTCCTAAACTTCGTAGTACTGATTGGTAGTCTTCATTACAATAATTTTTCTACAATCTTAAAAACAGTTCCCAAAGTGGACACTCATCAGCACCAAAGCAAAGAGGATAAATCACATCCAATGTCTTATGTACAGGAGGATACTTAGCAGGTCATAGTTCCGTCTAAGACTCATGATTTATCCTCTGACCTGCAAACCACTCAAGTTTCATTTTGCCATGCTACCTGTCTATGCCTCCACATGTCATTTCTCCTTCTCAATACCAGCCCTGATTGTATTTTATGGTTTGATTTCAGATCACCCATCCAATACATCACAGACATCATGAACTACAGTTCCAACCGAGGTGCTTGCAGCATCCACTCACTGCCTACATGGCCTCATTCTTGGTTGTTAAAGGCAGGATAACTTCCTTACCCAGGTAGTTAAAAAGTAAGTGGGTGTAGGACTGCACTTGAGATGCCTTCTCAGCCTAACAGTGAATGGTTGGCAAGTGTTCCAAGAGAGAAGTTTCAACTAGTAGGACAGAAATTCATCATGTTCTATTTCCTTATATATTTTATGAGAATGTCAAACAACAAAGAGTACTTAAGTTACATCCACTGCTCTACCTTTACCCAAAATGCCATTTTTCTTGCCCCATTCTCACACAACACACACTTAAATGTAAGGTAGAATCTACTGATGCCAATGACTGCACGTTATTTTACTGGAGTGCAACATGGCCTTAAACAGTTAAGACAAATGTGCAAAACATTACGCTGCATCTCATTGGAGAGAAAAACTTAGCAGTAGTAGGTTTTTCAGCTCCCTAACCCTCATTCTGACTGCACTACTGAGCTTCAAGCAGAAATGCACGCGTACATAAAAGTCAGCAGAGCTACCAAACTTACTTGAAGCTTTTGGGTTCCACAATTTATGTTAAGAATATATTACCACCATTTAGATAGAGGGTGACAAAAACAGCTCGATCAAAGAAATGTACTGTAGGGGATAGCCCATTTGTCTCCACTCTCACCTCCTTAAAACCACTGAAGGACTCAAAGAAGCTTTTCTAACATGACCCTTCGAGCCTTGCGCTTTTCATCTGGATCTCCAAGAACAGATTGCTCTCGAATAGGGTCAGATTTTACAAATACATTCAGTAGTTTAAGTCAGCTACTGAACTCAAACCACAGACTGGCAGAAGTGAGACACCAGGAGCAGATCAGGACAGCTAAATTTAGGGCTAGGTCTGCAAAGACATTTTCTCCTGCCAGAAAGCCCTGAGACTTCCAGAAAGGTAGAAGGCATACTGGACTCTGGAAGGAGCAAGAGAAAACAGGGAAAACTGAAGGCAGGAGGAAATGCAATGACTTGACCTTCATCCCAAACTATTCCTTCAGTGGCAATTACAATAATCTGCTTGATTATCCACTTGTCTTGAAAATTCAGGCGATTTTTCCAAAAACACTGTAGCCTACATAAGAATCTTAGAATGCTGCACTGGAAAAAATGCAGTTTTATAGTCATGTTTTGAAGGTATTTTTAGAGCACAGAGAATAAACAGCAGATTAACACAAATCATCCGAAGATTAAGTACTATTGTATTTACAGCTACCTTCCCACAAAACACCTAAAATCAGTATTGCACACCTAAAATAGTTCCATTAGAAAGCAGGCAGGTATTTACCTGAACATTACAAGACAACATAATTTTATTTTAGTGCATGCAATTAGCAGAAGTGGCGATATAGTAGGACAACCTTATTACTTTAGAACAGAACACCAATTACTACCTACTAGACCTTCTCCACAGGCAAAAATAGAGACTACAAAACCAGCACTGAATGAGGAACACAGTCCTCAAGAACACTTTTTAGCTTACAAATTCTAGAACCAAAATATTCTGTAACCTAAAAGGAGTAAATTATTTCACTTAGGAAACACCTTGTGGTGCCAAAGTATCAGACAACCTGATTCTTCTAACCCAAAAAAAATAGTTTCCAAAATTTTTAAATTTCATCCAGTTTATGTATTCTGAATTCATTTACCAAATAGATGCCCAACTTAACCAATGCTATCAGCATTAAAGAGTGCCAAGAATTAGTAGTATTTTCAGAATTGTTCTGAAATAAAATTACCTATAGTAATACCTATATCCAAATTAATTCTATGTTCTTGAATGTTGCTATTGCCTAAGTTTCTTTATTGTATGCCATAGATAACTTAAAATACTTGACTCAAGACTTTCAAAAACCAGCTACTTTCTTATTAAGTTATATGTTGGGATTGTAGAGGCATTAACACATATAAAACTGGAAAAGCTATACAAAAATTCTTCAGGAGTATTTTCTTGCTTTGGAATTTTCTCAATGAATAATTCTTAGATTCTGGAAAAGGAATATTTATCATTGCCAGTCACATTATTAGAGGAAGCATAGAAGTTTTGTCACTAAAACATCTGGGTTCAGTTATGAAAGATTCAAATAAACAATCCTTGAATAAAAATTCTCCTATCTACTGCCAAAGTAAAGTACTCAAGATACTGAGAGTCTTGACAGAGCATAAAAATTACACCTGGAACTTAACTGCCACATGGAAGTTACTGAATTCTCATTTTAGTAAGTTCTAGATACAGTTTTATTGGTCTCTTCTATTTTATGTCTCTTGTGACTAGTTCTTTACCCTATTATCAATTCATTTATTCAGCTTCCCTCTTCTTTCTTGGTGTTTACAACTAGTACAACTTTGTATCTCAGTAAGCAGAAACAGTGGATCAAAAACATTCAAATACAAACCTCAACACATCCAAAAGACAATAAAAATGAAGCTAGTTTTCCTCAACAGTAACCTTCAGGAAGAGAGCTAGCATTTCTCCTCATCTCTCTCTAGAACGAACTTCTCTAAAAACTTTTTAAGAGCTTGTAAACTATTTGCAGCAAAAGTTGAATAGAGCAGTTAGCCTTCCTCTTCCCATTTTCCAGAAGCATCCTTGCTTCTTCAGGAGTAGGAAAGGCCTGAATGCCAGTGTGCTCCTCCTTCAACTTCTACTTGTGTCTCCCATCCTCCCCCGAGCTCCAGACATCTTGACTGTTGCTCTGCAATTCCCTAAGAGGCATCAGAATGAACCTGACCCAATTCTGTCGGTTTTGCTGCTGCCTGATAAAGCACTCCAAGAAGGTAACAGACACGTCCAATGCAAGACAGCAGCATAAACTGTGTAAAGAAGGTTTTGATTTTACTTCCAAAATCCCTTTTCCCTTTAACTCATCCACAGCAACATCTACAGCTATAAGCTCTGCTCTACGCTCAAGAGTTTCCCAGTCTATGTTGGCTCATTTAACGCTTAGAACCACAAAAGGCCACTTCTAGGGCAAAGTCCACCATGCAGGTCACTATCTAATCATCCACAATTGAAAACTCTTAAGTAAAGGCAAGGTTACAGCAGGACACTGGCATTTTATGAAGAAGCAATGTGAAAATACTCATTATGTTTATTAGAGATGCTTACAGGTAAAAATTTAGATTTTTATTTAAAAAAAAAAGTAGTGTCCTGAGAAGGCTCTATTTCCTTGTAATTTTGGACTTCCCTGCACTAAAAAAAACAAAAGGTGAAGAGATGCTTTCATCCCAACTATACACTTATCATAGTTTTTGCACAGTTTAACACAGTTGGCCAAGGTCCATTCAAGTTCAGATTCAGTAGGAAAATTAAGTTGAGAAACTGGATGAAATCTCCAGGTAACACAAAATACTTGTTTGAAAAAAAAAGGCTAAACCAGATAAAGGAGCCTGGTTCACAGCAAAAGATCTAGTCAGAAAGATAACATCACCAGTCCCCTTAACCTGAGAGGTAAAAGATGTGGTAGATATGTGCCTATGTGATGCATATGCAACACCTCAAGACTAAGCTGCCTCCTGGCTCCCTACAAGAAACCTAGGTATTAAGGTATTATTTTGTGGGTTGATTTGTTTTTGTTGCCTCTTGTGTATGACAGAGGGAGGCAAGGGGGAGGAGAGGGTGAGAAGCAGGTGCAACTGTGTCTGGCTCTGTTATGGCATGTTAAGAGCTACATAGACTTGACAGTTATTTTCTAGTGTCTTGTTCCAGAGGCAGATTAGGACAATAGTTGCTACTCTACAGTTGTTACACTAAACAAGACTTTTGTTTTTCACTTGACAAGAATAGAACAAAGTTATCAGAAACAAATATGGGAAAGATATGGGAAAAGGAAAAGTGCAAACTCAGAAATTCCTCCTCCCAACGCTGCTTCTATTAATACAGACAAATATATCACTATTACATTATATCATACCAAGGCTTTATAGGAATGCAATGTAATAGTGAAGCTTTCCAAAGAAAGGAAGAGAAAGATGGCAGTAGTACGTTTAGTTGCTTAACTAACAATAATGTGAAAGTACACTGGCACTAAGAGTTTAATATAAATTGGATTGCAACTACTTCCTGCAGCTTATGTAGTATCTAGCACTACCCCAACACATTGGATATCAGAACAGTGCAACTGTTTACCCTGTCAATCAACTGTCAATCTATCCAGCTTTCTACAAATATCCTTTGTATATGGGAGCAGTTTCACAAACTTCAGTAATTAAAATTGTTAACGCTGATAGACACATTTAGCAAATCTACTAAATTAAAGCCACTAACATGCACAAGGAACAAAATGGAATGTCATGGTTACCTTTCTGCAACTACATGTAAATATCTCCTATACTTATTTAAAATACTTGCTTATATTTCAGGTATTACTGCAATTTGTTTTAAAGAAATGATGTATTAATAAGCACATGTGTCTTCAAAGTCACCATGTAATTTTTGTTCTTTCTCCTTCACTTTATGATTCCCACAGAAACAAATAAGAGAATACTTTCCTTTATACAAAGCATCTTTGAATCTTTTTTCCTAAAGAAAGTTAGACTAACCACATTTTCCATTAAGAATGCAAAAGATAAATTTATTCAGAAGAAAAGGTCATCTTCTCCAGAAGAGACAGATATCCAGACATCACAATGTCTTATTAGCTGAGATCACTGTGCAAGTCACCAACAAGTAAAGTCATACCAAGATTCAGGACAGTGATGAGAAATACTATGCTGAAAAAACTGAGAAGACAAAAAGCTTTCACTATGCCCAAGAATTTGATGAAGTTGATAAATGAAGAATGGAAGAAGCATGACTAAACATGATATTCCCTGAGCTCTGACAAGTTGTACAAGAACAGCAAGTATCATCAGAAATTACTGCTGATCTCTCATCCATTAAGTGACCCTCTATTTCTTTGCAAACAGTTTTATCTTTCATTGATCCATGATGTTCAAAAAGTGGATCTGACTAACATAAAGCTCCTCCTGACTGCCCAGGAAACTTAATCTGAAACTCTGTCAAATTATGGGTTTGATTGCAATATTCAGAGTTTGTATTGGTGAGGAAACATTTCAGTATTGAAATATTACCTGTCCTGTGACTCTGGGTTCAGATTTGGCAAGCTCACATTTCCTGAAGGAACAAACACTCCTCCAATTATAACAGCTGGCCAAACAAAATATCTGTCCACAAAACCAGGAGAAACTGTAGCATCTTTCTCCAAATATAAATGCGATGATGATTTTATAAGTAAGACCTATCACAATGCAGACATACAAGGCAAATTCATGTTCACAATATTTTACAAATATTTTACGTCTAACCAAGATTTTAGACTTATAATCTGCATTTTAAAGTGCCCACCTGCAATGAATGAGTTATGTAATCTGCCAGATTCATTGGTTCTGGTTCGCTATGCAGGCTGCACTGTTTGTTGGTGTGATCTGCTGCTTCCTTCTTACAAAGGCACACATCTCACATTGAAAGCAAACAACTTAGGTAATGAGATGAATCTGAGGACAAAGGACAACCAGAGTTCAGCTCCCCTAGCCAGGATCCCATATATGTATGTTATAACAGTACTGGCTAGCATTGTGACAGGAAAAAAATGAAACCAGAAGGACCAGAAAAATTCTGAATTAGGAAAGGTAAGTGTATTACCACCAGGCTGTCGACAACTTCAGAAACAATGTCCAAATACTAGGACATTGCTTTGATCAATTCATCAGCCCAATTAATAGTATGCCATAAAGAAATCACTACTACTGGCACTGATGGAAGAGGAAAAGTGAGGATGATCAATTTCCTCGTCATTATGAAAAATGCACATCTTTCGTCTACAGACACATCACTATTTTTCAAGTTTCACATGAAATTTAGAGTATTGTTTCCTACATTTTTCATATGCTTCCCTTGGCACTAGATTTCATTACGATGCTGGCAGTGCCATCTGCAGCTCCAAAAGTGTCTCCTCTGTCAACAGCTTGATCTCAGATGAATCATTCAGCTTGGGCTAGCAAGCAAGGAGAAACGCCTCTTAAGCCTATGTAAATAAGTCAACTCAGTGAGCTACATTAAACACCCTGCAAAGAAACACTCAGCCAAATGAAGAGAGCAGAAAAATGGTCTTTGCCGTAGCTTGAAATTCCACCCCAAAATTATGAATTATAAATTCATAAAATCTAAATTCTGCTACAGCCCAGATTCTGTTGCAAAATCCTGCATTATCATTCAAAGCAAACAAAATGCGCCTCATTCCACCCAAGCAATACAGCTCTCCCTAATCTTTGGCAGAGGAACCTGAAGAACCTGATGGAAAACAGTCTGTCAGACACCAGTGCTGATCTTCACCATAGGTATCAGTACCATATGGTAGACATCCACTACAGGACATGAACCTATTTAGCAGAGAAGCTAAGCAGTACATTTAGAAAAAGCTAATATATCTAATTTATATGGGATATGTTTACATGCAAAAGCAGCAGCTGGGGTTGCATCAAAAACAGGAAGAGCAAAATAGTTGCGTTTTGTGTTCTGGCAATATTTTTTCCCACTCTACAAATCTGCTTTCTGAGTTAAGAGTTTTCAGGCCAGTCTGGCTTGAAAACTACTTGAGGATACAAAAAAAATACTTCAGAATTAAATACAGATATTCACTTTAAAAAATAGTGTGGAATTACAGGCTAATAAGTTAGAGTGTGCTAGGAAGCTCATGGAAGACTGGGAAGTCACCAGCTCAACACCCACAAGGGGGAGCCTGCCCTTGAGAATATATCTGAACTCTTGCACTTCATTAGACAGTTTATGTTATCGGGCAGCCCACCAGTCTACAATTCAGTACAGAAAGTTTTCAGCAGGCTTTAATCAGGGCTGATGTTTGCATAAGAGGAGAGTCACAGGAGGGGAAGAGCAGGAATGAAGTTGGAAGAAATTAAGAAATTGGGTTTTGACCTTTACAAAGGGAATACATATAATCTGTCTAAATACACTGCTTTTTAAAAGGAAGAACCAGCCCAGGGAAACCGGAGTGGAACACATACTCAGAAGATGTATTTCCTATTTATCTTGGCTACTATAGTATGCCTATTTTCACTTCTAATCTGCTTGGAAATGACTAAATATTTGTTAGCATTTCCACTTCGGAACTATTTGTCTTCATAGCCATGGTAATACATTCACATAAAGGCACCAGAGCTCCCAAATGCCTTTGTTACGATTTGGATCACAGTGTAGAGGTTGGGGTGTTGGCACTTGCATCTCACTGGACTCATAACAGCAGACACTCATCATCATCAAGTCATTATCACATTTTCCCTTCATAGCTGTGTTTATTTTAAGAAATTCCCATGTGTTCAAACACTACCTAGCCTTTTTTCAGAGTACCAATTCCATACAGAACTTCAGCACAAATGGATATTTCCTTCTTTCTCTTTACAGTTCATACCTTCTGGAGCAGTCACAGATTCACATCTCCAACCTAACATCAAAGAGCAAAACAAAAAGCATAAAGCAGACTAAAACACACCATATTTATCATACACATTTTAGCCCCACCCCCCCCAAAAAACCCCACTTAGTATGTTCCTTTTCAGAACTACAGCTAATTCACACCACGTTTCCTTTTTTAAAAAAGTCTCATATTTGGAAAGTTTTACACAGTGTAATCCTCTGTAAACATTACACAATCTCAAATGCAATGCTGATAAAACTACACCCAGCAGGATATTGTAATTAAGGGACAAAGTAAAACAAAGGGGAAATTAAAATGTGATTTCTGATTATACAATATTTTCCTCTAGTGAGGAGCTGAAACCAAATTCAGAACATCCTCTCAATCTTCTTCTAGACCACCCAACTTAAACTGAAACATTTTCCAAGTTTATTCCTTCTTTTTTTTTTTTTGTTTTGTAATTCCTAGCCATAGTTTTCTGTGTACAGTTTCTTCTTGTATCTATACTCACAGAAAATAGACCAAGGGTCCTCCCTACCTTGAGGGTTTTCCATATCTTAATTTAGAAGAAAAGAGATTCCTAGGAGATCCAGACAAATTCACTAACCATGGAGCACCAAAGTGATGGACAAACACTTGAGCAGCAGGGATACATCGACCATCTGCCTGTGTCTTCTTTTGGACATACCAAAACTACTCTCCCTTTTTCTTTAGCTACTTGTCAAATTCACATTACACAATTAAAAGTTTTCTGCAACATACACAGTTAGGAAGCTAATTGAAAAGCCATCCCAAGTTTAGAAGCCAAAACAAAACACAATGGACAAATACAGTCATACAACTATAATTTAAAAAATGCAAGTAAAGTGAAGAAAAAAGATTAAGAACAGCAGTCTTTCTTACGAAACAATCCCACCCACAGCTAGACCATACAAAAAAGATGCACTGAATACTGTTACAGGAATCTAGTTCAAGTTCCATTTTTAATAAAGCACATAGTCAAATAGCTTTACATTTATAAGGAACTATAAACAAACTACAACACCACATTCTTTTTATCTGTGCAGACATCGAGTTCAAAAGGTATAATTCTAATTCATCAAATAATAATGCAATATTTAATGAATACAGATAGTATTTTTCTTAACTACTTTCTCTTGGGCAAGCTCAAAGAAAAATCTTTAAGATAAACATCTCCAGCTTTATTGCATTTTCTCTTTGACTATTTCTCAGAGACTGGGGTTACTTTTTGTTTCTTCAAAAATGACTTTTTGTTCCTTTTTCAGTCTAATGTGTTCACATATTAAAAGTCAATAATTAAGGCCCAAAGAATTACCAATGACAATGCATTTGCGTACACATACCACACACTAACACCTGGCTGCATGCATGGAAGGCTGAGTCATGAACACTCAAACCGCTATTGCAGGGGATACACAAAACTGAGTGGTTATACTAATAGTGCTTTATTTCAGGAAACAAACTCTTAAGTCTCTTATAGGAATAGTAAAAGAACCGTATGATTTTTTTTCCCAATACAAAATGCCTTCTACTTTTGTTTATTAAAATGTGCAACGGTTCTTGTATACCCTACCTTAATCTAAATTTCTTTAGAGTAAACATGTGAAATAATATACTGATAACACCTCAACACTTTTCTGCCAGCACCAAAAGGCTCTCTAGACTGAATCCTACATTACAAACTTGACATGGTGATCTGCAGGTCTTGTAAGACAAGTAATCTTCCCCAGAGAAGAAGATAAATCAGCAGATTATGGCATCTACCATTTTTGTGTAAATATTAGCTTTCTGATGTTTCAGAATTTTCTCCCTAACATCAGTTCTCAGTCTAGGGTCTATCTAGGTACGGAAACTACTGGTTGTTAGCAATGCTTGCTGCATCTGACTCCATTTCACCATCCCAGTCAAATACATCACATGAAACAGCAGTGCAAGCTGTCATACTGCAAAACAGAATTAGGCCATTATCCCCACTTGGCAACTTTGTGGATAAAATCACTATGAAGACAGCTTGTAACAGACTGGTTAGAAGATCGACAGTGAATAAAATTAATGGCAGCAAAAGCTTTGTTTTCCTGCTACTACAGTGAAAATCCAACATCCACTGTTACTCCTAAATGATAAATCTTCTGAATTTATAATTCTAGCAGACTGTCAAGTTCCATTTCTTTAATAAGAATTCATACTCATGGAAGCATGAGTAGTATTTTAACTACAGTATTGAATGTATGTCAAATGATCATTCTTAGGTCACCCATCTCAAAGACTTGCAACTTGCTGCAGAAATCTTTTCTTGACCAATCAACCTCCTAATTCAATTACGCTTCTCCCAGTTTTGCTCTTTGTTCCACCCATATACGTGCACACACAACACTGCCATTCTTCTGCAAGCCCAGTCTTACACAGCTAAGCTAACAGCAGCTAACTCAGCTGGATTTGAGTTATATTTAATTTGGCTGAGGGAGGGAAAAAACCAAAAATCAACACAATAGGTTTTGCAACCTGATTACAGGAACAGACAAAAACCTCGGTTTAGCCAAAATGCTAACAAAATGTTTTTAAGTGGCAACAAAATGGAAAAAATGCATTTGACGTTAACATCCCACAACGTTAGCTGGAAAAGCAACCCACCTTTCCATTGATTTTGCAAAACTACATAACGTAGTTAAAAGTGTTCCTTTCCATTTCATTCAGTCTCTTTGATACATATGCATGACATTGCATGACCTTATTGCTCCGTGCTGTACTGTACATTTACAGGGCTATTAAGTCTCTTACAACAGTGTGCTCCCGAGTGATCACAATTCTGAATTTGCCAAAAGTACTTCACATTTCCCATATCCTCCGGTCCATACCCACAGGAAAAACAATTCTGGCATACTTTATTTAATATATAAATCCCTTAGTGTTATTTCCTCTAACAAAACTTATTGGTGTGCTGTTTACACATTTCAGAACAGTAATCAGGCTACAAAACAACCAACCTTGCAATAAATATTCAGTCCAGTGCCTTATCTAAAACATTTACAGTTTGTGGCACAACTGTCCATACCCAAGAAGCTCTGAACCCAATTTTGTATGAGAGATTTCAAAGTAAAGGTGACAGTACCCTGCATGTTTTAAAATACATTTATCTTAATAAGGCATTCTAGCTGAATAGATTTAACTAACAGTTAAAGTTAATCTTTTAGATCCTAAAACAGTCGTACAATTTTCTGATTATTTCCTAGCCCAAGAAGTCTTATGACATGGTGAAAGATTCTCTTTCGCACACATAAAACCACTGTTATCAGCCAGAAGGGTAAAAATGACCTACTCTGGCAGTTAGGCCCTCAGATCTGAATGTGTCTGGCTACTTTGTCGGTGAGCCAGTGGAACATCAACACTATGTTTATGATTCTTCCCTCTACATGAAATTTAAACGACATCTACCAAACCTACACACACAACTAAAATGTAGTTCTGGCTTCTGCACCTCTGACACGAAGACTGTACTGGGAACCAAGAAGCAAAGCACTTCTATATAGAACTGGCAAGCACTCCATTTCATAAGAGTTCTGGTTTTTAGGTTTTTTTTTAAAAAAAATCACTCTCACCTAAAAAATGAGATTTTTTTGAGTAGTATTTTAATTTTGTTCTTGTGTTGTAGGGGAATAAATGAGGGGAATACCATTGCTCTAACAAGTTGTAGCATAGGAGAGTTACACAAAAGTATTTGCTCTTCTAGTCATTGAGCGTGACTAAAATCAAGGAAGGAAGTCAGTCTCGTCTCTTTTACAAAGAATGCACAATTGATAAAATAAACAGAATATGACAGAACTAATTAATCAGACTAGATTTAACAGTGATAAGTAAAAAGGATCAGACAGGAATTTTCAATCTCAGAGATGATCATTTGCTTTCCTGCAATACGCATGAGTGTTTGCATACATTTTTCAGTTCACTTAACCTCCTTTGGCTCTGCTAAGCGTTTCAGATTTTTTTTCTCCCACTTTAATAGGTACATTTACACTCTTTATTTCCACTTGACCTTTCATATCTTTATACTCTTTCATGATATTAGTTGTTATCCTATTTTTGCAATCCTTCCCTGTGGATCTTATGAAAATTTAGATGCAGCCTTTTCAGTTTCAAGGTAAATCGACTATCAAAACCTCTTCCAGCTGGCCACCATTCCTACAAATATTCACAGAAGGAGAAGAAGTTGCTGTTTCTTCTATTTTCCCTGTATTAAAGTACCAAAAGCACTGAACACCCACATCAAACCTCTCCCCATCCATGCAACCTTACAAAGCACGAGCAGCCCCTGCCTTACAGCTATATGGACTACACATTCACAAAAAGGTCATTGAACTGTCTGGACAGAAGGGGAAATGAAAAGAATGAGGCAAGATTTTGTCTCTTGTACATATTACCCTGCAAATCCTCAAGGAGTACTTAACCAAAAGATTTACCACCTCCACCCCCCATTTCAGCCCCTTTTTTTCTTCCCCCTAAAGATTAAGGGCCACGGAAAGCAGCCTTCAGAGCACGGTCCTCTAAACACCCCTTGAGCCAGGGAGGGCCTGTACCTGGGCTTGGCTGTAAGGATGAAAAGAGTCCAGCAAGTCCCAGCTTTCTTCCCCACGAAGTGGGGAAGAACAGCCATTAGCAGAGCAGGCCCCTCAAGTGTCTGAGGCAGAGAATAAACTCTGCTCAGCATTCACGAGCAGCCTCTCCCAAATAAAACTGCCAGCCCCAGCACCCTCACAAGAAGGATCAGGGCAACAGTCTGGGTCATCCCTCACCGCAGCCCTTGCTTCAGCTCTCCTCTTTGAGACAAAATATTGCATTTTGTGATATCGGCGCTTCTCCTTGCCATAATGGGAGTCACTTTAAGTGGTACTTAGTTAATCAATGTGATCTGCCCACCAGGACTCCGAGTCCCACATAGTTCGACGTAGTCTCAGCTGAAGTCTATCAGTCTGCATGGAAAGTTTAGCCTGGATTTCCCTGCACACACTACTCAAATCACTCACCAGTTGAGCAAACCTAAAATCTCTACCAGGACTGCAAAGCAAAGAGTAATCTAAGCGTGGTACAGGGTAAGCCTCCCTTATCCATCCTAAGTACTCCTTCATCTGACATATCAATTCAAGAAATGGATATTGCAATTTTTTCAGTTAAAATCACTGAAAAACATACTCAAATGGTGATACACTGCTTTAACTGTAAACGGTCAAATATTACAGACAAAACCAAATGCAATTACCTCTGACAAGTCTCTATCTGAATATTAAATTTCAACAAAATAAATATATTCATAGTTTTAAAAATATTGAGATCCCACTGGCAGACAGAACTCACACTGCAGCTGCAATATTTCATCAAGTGTCGGATGGTTTATGTCATTTGTGAGGAGAAAAGAAACATTTACACTCTCAGCAGATTCCTAAGTTTTGCAGCTCAGTTATTGGCGTGTGTAAAGGATTTGATCATCAATAAAAACAAAAAGCATACTAAAAAAATTTGTAAGTCATCAATAAGTGAGTAAAGCTATGTTGAGTTTTTTATTATTAATGTATTAACATACTTTAAAGTTGGAGTTTCTATTCCCCAAGCAGAGAGTCATTGAAAACACACCTACAAAAAAACCAAAATCTTTAAACCTAGCTATAGTTTTATTTTTTACTACAGTGTTTTTATAAAACCACATCAATTGAAGAGCAGCTGCTCTTTAACAAAGAGCATTTCATCTAGCCATAGCTCTAGGATGCAAAAAGCCTATTCAAACATGCTTTGTAGGGGAACATCATTCACAAAAAGCATTTGTAGATCAACATTACAGCAAAAAGCATTATTAAGGACTAAGAACAAATTAAAGCTTCTTAGATAGCCTTGACTTTGATACAATGGAACATATGAAAGTAGATCTGTGCTGGCTAAAGTGGATATGCATTTTTGTAATAACTTGTGTCCCTTGCCAATTTCCTGCTCCTTTTGAAGAATTCAAAAGTAGCTACCACAACCAGTGCATGATATGTTGTCTGTTCTAAACATTCTTTTTTTCTTATTGAGAACATATAGACAAATCTGACAAAACAGCAATCTATTTTTTTTCCTACAGTAACATGCTTGTTGATGTGTTCTATATAATTAGCAATTTTCTAGGAAAAAACCTATGTTCTTTGTAAGAATGTGCACTTGGGGGAATATTTCTAAAAAGAAAAATACATGTTTGACTGCTGTGCAAGCAGCTTTAGAGAAGCTTTAAAACAAATTCAATGCATTTAAAATGCTATATAAATCAACATTCAGGATGAAAGGTCAATAGGGGTTAAACTGTCTGTCCTTCTTGACTACATTCATAAATGTCTCTTCTAGCTGTACTTATAGAAGCAACCACAGCCTAACTTGGATATTAAAACCTCCAAGGAAACCAACAATAAAAGCTGCTAAGAATTTCACAAGTTTTTTTTTCCTTAGGTGTTAATTAAATGATCATTTAACACTGAAATGTAAACACAACATTTTCATCTACTGACAGCATAGCCTATTATAAATCCAGGGTAATAAACGTCCTGGTGTTAATACTCTGAACCAAGTTCCCACAACACACTAAGATGCCTTGTCGTGTCTAAGGTTAAGCACCTAGACACAAAACAAAGATTGTGCCTACTCGACTTCCAGTTCAATTTTCCCATCGCCCAGTGACCTAGGTAACACTTTGAGCAATAAAGAATAAATTTAATTTCTGCAGCATTTTGTGAGGATTAGGAACAATTGTTGGCCTGCAATGACTTTTTATCCTCGGATTCTTTCTCTTCCAGAGCATTCCCCCAGTTCTAAAAGAAAATTCTGATGGTTTAAGACACAGAACAAACAGAACTTTAAATTAGGCTTTTTTTCAATCAATTGGAACTGTTGGAGGGGAAGCAATCAACCTTTCTTTGGACTTTTCTCAGCTATTCAGTTACTTTAGGCTTTAATCTTCCACTCGCAGAAGAAACCATCATAGAGACAAGCCTCTGTACTTGCACTTTTTCCCTTGGCCTGATTTACCCCTCTTTTCTATTCTTTTCTTTTTTTTTAATCAAGATGACATGGCTGCACTTATACGTCCACTCTGTGCAAGCCAAGACTTACAGATGTCCTCTTTATAACATTTCACACCATGTTTCTGCACCACATAATAATGGCATTTCCTCCGACATGCCTTTTTACTTTTCATTACTTCCTTCGCTGAGACTCAGTTTCCTACTTAACTCCTGCCTAAGAGGTTTCCTATATCACAATTCAAAGTTTTCAAGGTTAACCCTCCAGGAACAACCCCGGGACTGATTCAGACTGGAGACAAATATGGTTACAGGAGACACAAAACCAGTTATTTTTATTTTCGTAATAAAAAGCTATTATGTTTGTTCTCTTTGGCAGCTATCATGTCAACAAAAATACAGAGGATAATTATTTATGCTTGGGGCCAAACAGGTCAAGGTAACAAAGCCATAATAGCTGAAGATCCCTCAGTATGAATTCTACTACCTTATTTTAAAAGTGCTATAGCTTGAGTAAGTTCAGTAATTATTAATGATTCATGTCTTCATCTCAGACATTTAAATATCAACATCTAATAGCATAAAACTTTTGAATGCCACAGATATAACATTGGTTTAGAGCAAGTGCCTTAAACTATATTTTTATTTGCTTGGTGCTTAACAAGATTTCCAAATTAAGATTAAACTCTAATACTAACAGCTTTGAAATGTTTGTTCTAATGAAAAATCAATAGTTACAAGTATCCCTACAGCTGCCTGTCACTGAATATAGTTAACTACATCAGTAATGCAGATTATGTAAAGGTTTAGTGATCTGTCAGTAGCAGAACTAACTTACAGGCCCAGAAGACCATCCAATTTGTCATTTTATCCCACAGAAAAGATAATCTTGCTTGTAAAAAAACCCATGAAGTTATGTTTTTAGACTTAAGGAAATAAAGGCAAATTTAACTGCCATTTAAAGACACCTCCCAATTATCTCAAAATTAAAGATACAAACACCCATCTTGAGAAAGCCATTTCACCAGAAAATAGTTATTTCCAATTTTAAAAATCCCAATGATTACTTCAAGCAGCAACATTTAATCTGAATTCTATATATTTGGTACACCACCTTTTTCACAGCATCATGGTAGGTGCCATGTAATTGTAAAAGCAAGCATAGCTCAGAAAGTCTGGAGATTAAGAAATTCTAAAACAAATGGTAGGAAGAGTAATGTAGTGATGTATGAAGTCCAGCAATTGCACACAGTGATAATACATGTTACTTTTTTTTTCTGAGTACATTTCAGAAGTTCATTTTTACTCAGCTAAATCTAAGGCTGAGTGTTTGCTGTTGCTAGGATATAACTGCTGCAAGTTGTACATCAAATGCATATATACAATTCTTGTTTCTGTGCTCAAAAAAATAAATCACCTGATGCACTGTACAAGTTTTTGCTGCAATTCCAAAACCTCTAAAAAAATCTTCTTGATATCTCTGATAAACACTGGTATTTTTGTTGAGCTCATTTCATTGTAAACGATGACCTTCAAAACATTAAAGCCAAGAATGAGAACTGAAGGTAGGGTGGTAAGTCATGAGAAAATATCCACATGCAAGCCAAGTTACACAGAATCATAGAACAGTCCGGGTTGGAAAGTACCTCAAAGCCAACCTCAGGTACCTCAGTTCCAACCCCCTTTGCCATGGGCAGGGACACCTCCCACCAGACCAGGCTACTCAAGGCCCCATCCAACCTGGCCCTGAAAACTTCCAGGGATGGGGCATCCACAGCTTCCCTGGGCAACTCGTGCCAGGGCCTCCCCACCCTCATTGTGAAGAATTTGTTCCTAATATCTAATCTAAATCTTCCCCCTTCCAATTTAAAACCATTCCCCCTCCCCCCATCCTATCACTAATTCACTTTTCTCTCCACATTAAAAATGAGCAGGTGACAGAAACAAAAATCAGCCTTTACAACATCTTACAAAACTTATATCCCAGATCTTCCACAACAGAAATAAGTGTCAGGGAAGAGGTATTAATGCTTTGCACACAGGCAACGTGGTTTTAGTTACCTTAGACCAGGGGTGTCAAACTCATGGCCCACGGTCTGAATCCATCCCTCCACCTTGTTTTATCCATCCCAGCGCCTTGTTTCTCCCCGTTGGCAGGGCAGAGCTCCTTCTCCCTTTGCTCCTGCCAGCGCTGGGCACTGTGCAGCGTGGGACGCGCGTTACGCTGCGGGAGCAGGAAGTTCAACAGCCCTGCCTTAGTTTCTTCTTAGAAGCAATAAACCTTAATAAGCATGTTGTTATTACCTATTAATTCTTCTATTTTTACAGTTTTCTCTATGGATTGCAATTATAGTACAAATAAAACTCACAGAATTGTAACTGGCAGTGGACTGGCAGCACACGGGGCCAAATTCACCCTGAATACACTCTAGACTGGGGCAAAAAGACTTTGTATTAGTAACAGTGCACCAACAGAGTAAAGCTCTGGTAACGGTGCTTTCACACTGCAAGAAAGAGCAGTAATTAAATATGAAATTTCTAATTACTGACTTACAATACCACAAAGCCAAAACTGTATATTCATTTTACACACACTACACACAGTATCTCTTAACTAAATTTTGGAGGATGCTTATTTTATAAGAACTATAGTCACTGTTCAAAAGTGATTCTCGTAAAATAAATGCTAATAATTAAAAACTAACTGGTATTAGAATTGGTATGTTCTTACCAGCTTTATTGTTCATGAACCCTTAAATTGCTTAGTTAAAACAATTTAAACGTTGTATTTGAACTAAGTCACTGTGGTAGAAAAAACACAAGAAGGCAAAACACTAGCAGGATGAACACAAATTATGGAAAATTTATTTCTATTTACCTCTAAAAGGATAAGATTCAAATCTACCATACAAAAAAAAAAATCAATTTGCCTTGTACACAGGCTGACAGAATGCCCCATAGAAAAAATTATAAAAACTAAAGTAACAAAGAAACTACATATACTTTCCTGGGAAGGATATAGCAGCAAGATGGCTTCATAATTCATGTTCCAATAAATCTTTAATTGTTGCATATCTAGCACACTTCTGCAGTAAAGTGGATCACTCAATGTTATTGCAGCACATACGACATTGGAAACCTACCCATTACCCTTACCTACCAGCAGCTACTTTAACTATCCACCTGCAAAAGGAGATTCATCAATATTGTTTTTAGAAAAGGAGAAACTTATTCTTGTTCCTCACTGGATCTAACATCCTGAGCCACCTGTTTGCAGTTGGAACAAGATGTCAGAGGCTTTGGGATAATGAGTAATTTTAAGGAACAATTTCTCCAGATTGTTAAAACAGATTCAGACTGCAGATAAATATCCACTCCACCAGATTATGACTATAGTCTCTTGCCATCATTACCGTTAAAAATGATGTGACAAAACCATAAATAATCCTTAAATGCAGCTGCCTTAGACAATAAGGGGACTAGCACTTAAAAATGTTTTAAAAGTCATTTTCGCATCTTGCATGCACCGTATTTTTCTCATTCCCATCTGATGTATATATATCTTGGCAAAGGTAAAAACAAAACAACACTCAGCAAATGATGCAAATCAGAGGCTCTCCTGCAGCAGCTTGAAAACCAGACCTGAAGAGCTGCCTAGAGAACTTTCCTTCTCTTTGCATCAGCCTCCAGCAGCCTTCCCTGCACCGGGAACAGGCAGCAGCGCTTGGGGTAGTGGGCTGGATGAGTAATGATGTTGGTCTGACCGGACAACGGTAACCCTGGCAACTGTAACCTGCAATTCCTGCCTAACCATTGTGGGATTTATTGTGGCAGGGGCCAAAGAGGCCAAGAGTAAAATGAAGCCGAGAACTATGGTGTCTGACACATCTAGTACCATACACTTTAATCATCACTGGCAGAAATTAATTCAGGAGGAATTTTTGCAAGGGCCCCCTGTACAGCATGTTTTGTTGTTGTTGTTGCTGCTGCTGTTCTGGCATAAGATTTTTTCTTTTTTTAGGGTTTTTTATGATGTTTAGATTTTTTCCTTTAATTATTAGCTGCCAGGAAATTCTTTAAGGTGACTAACAGACATCTAAAAACTGAGTATTAATCAGATTAATATTTTTTTTCCCCTTAAAGGAGAAACATTTTATTCACCATGTGCATCTTATCAAGTATATATATATACACGAAGGAAGATGTATTTAATATTAGACAACACACAACTAAAAGATTGGTTTTTCAAAGCCAATTCTGCCTAACTTATACAGCAAATATTGGTCAGTAAGAAAAATTAACCTCATTCCAGGCACAAGAAATGCAAATCAAAAGGGACAAGCTTTGTGCATGGAATTCAATAACCTCTACGTGCCACTGATTAATAAAGGTATCCTTTGAAACTGAATTTTCAAACAGCTTTGGGTCCAGCACTTGGTGTCCTGCAGCAAACAGTAATCAATGAACTGTGATCTAACCAGCCAAAGTAAGCAGTCAGAATCTATTTGCCTCAGATAAGCTCTCACTAGGCTGTAGGAGTCCTCTGTACTAAAGTACCAATGCCAGACAAGTTAGTGAGAGCGGGCATGCAGGTCGTCAAAAACAACACATCCTGTTCTTGCAGGAAAAATACTTGTTGAACAAAGACTCATATCACCTCAAGGGAATTACAACAGCACTTTTATTTTAACAATATTGGATGAAAACAGAGATTCACATACATTTTGCTTTGAAAGATACCTTGCAAGGTAAAATTAATATACCCTACAGTGCTACTTCTACTATTTTTAGCATTAACTACTTTCTATTGAAATATTTATGTCAAAACACCTTTGCAGACAATTCTTAATGGGAAAAATCAGCTTCTGCTTTGACTAAAACTATCCATTTTAACTAGTTCCAGGAGATTTCTTAGAAAGCTGCTAGAGCTGAAACAAAGCAACCTGAAAAAAATCCATTTAACTACCTTTGAAAATCAAGTATCTTTAGACACAGAAAATAACGTGCTGCCTCTTTTAAACTCCCAACCTACAGCTTCTCTTTACTTGCACTTCCCATCTGTCAACAAGTGCTTGTAATTTTATTACACTGTCCTGTAGTTTATGCAGAGTTGGTATTATTTTACAGAGTTCTGTTAATGGACTGGATAAATGGTAACGCTATTTAAACTAGTCTCCTACTCCAGCAAACACAGCTGCAACTGTACTACTATTTCTAGGCAAACATCTTGACCTGAACACACAGTGCTCTCTCAACCCGTCCAGAGAGAAATTGGAGCAGACAGCAAAGGGAAAGCATAGCTGGCCGCTGGCGGCAACCAACTGTGTCTAATCATAATTCATATACAGTGCACCCTCTTTCTTTTATATTGCATTTAGGCTACACAACAAGCATATGTGCTTCTTCACCTGGCATCTCATTTACAGCCAAGGGTCAAATGGTAATTATTATTCACAGAAGCTCAATAGTACGTTGAAAACTTGCAGTAAACACACTGTTTGATTAGCTGTTAAATGCCAAAAATAAATGCCAAACCCAAAGCATGATATATATTTTATTGATCATGTTTAGAAAACTATTTCTCCTTAGAAATATATTTATTTGGATGTAAATACATATAAACATGAACAATGACATGTAAAAACCCAAGTATTTTTATATTCTCCATAGTGATTGAGCTAATCTGAAGAAATTGACCAAGAACATTTAACTGGCATCAATCCCTTGGTCGGTCTGAATTTTTTTAATTACAAATTCAGTATTAAAAGACTAAATTTTCAGTATTGCTCATTTTTTTTCTTTTAAACATGAATACATAATAACCAGACATTCACTTTCATGGTCTGATCAACAATAACCCTTAGGCAGAGGAAATTTAATACTGTGAAGCCAGTGATCTCTTACTTTCCACCATATATGCTATGAGCAGTTGTGTGCTTTATGTCAAAGGCTATTACAGATTTAAGACTAGCACCTATCAAATATACAATTCTGAATTAAATGTATTCAACTATGATTTTGCCTGAGGTGTGCATTCATTTTTTGCCTGTGAATTATGGTTCATTTCTATTTTATTCGAATTTTGATAACAGCCATTACAGTATAGGTGAAATAATAAAATGATCATAAATCCCCTTCATTTTCCTTCCTACTGGAAATACTATCTTTATCATGGCTCATGGAAATTATAAAAAAGGCTCAATTGTTAATACATAAAACCACATAGAAATATTTTATAATATTATAGCAGAGTAAAATATTTTTGTTTGTCAGAACAAAAGCCTTCAGGAGTTTTCTGGCCTAGTAATTTAACAACTCATTGCATCTGCAGGGAGGTTCTAGAAACAAAACACACATGCAAAGGAAAGGAAAATACACATAACCAAATATTTACCCTAATAACAGAGTAATTTTCAGTTTTCCATTTCATATCACCATGAGAGTGGTGAAAAAGAACTATTACTTAATAATACTAAATAATTTAATAATACTAAAGTGGAAACAAACTGGAGGAACCTCACCTTCCTCTACCTTCACTCTTTTTTTCTTTTCCAAGTACACAAGGGGTGAAACTCAACAAGATCATCAATTTCAACACCAGAAATCTCACCTGAAGTCTAAATAATTGTGTGAAACACATATCTACTTAAAACAAGGCTGAATTTGTACCATCTCTTCAAAGCCTACTTAAGCATGTCATGCTGTTTCCCTTTCATATTATGTACTGCAACTTAGAGATACCTTGAAATGTATTTTGTTACAGTAACTGATCATATAGTATGATCAGTTAGAAATCAGTATGTAAACTCCATTCTACATTTTTACTGCAACAGAAATAAGGATTCTTAAAAGGGGCAATGGGTCAAAAAATTAAAATATTGCCAAGAGAACAAGAACTGATTACCCAATTTGACATAATTTTTAAGTTAAAACATTTCACAAGTTTTTTTTTCTTCCCAAATTTAAGTTATTGCCTTTGTTTCCTCTCTGAGGGGTTACAGGAGATACTTCTCCACACACACCTACCATTTGCCAACACTGATTTTTCTGGTCAAGCATGCACAGTCACAAAACCAGAACATCACAAAACCAAAATGCTATATCCCTGTATCAGAATCTCTGTAGGCATTGTTTATTTCTTTTAACACAGAAACAAACAAACAAAACAGGAGAAAAGGAAAGCCAAAGTATTCTTTCAGCAAAACTTAATTACAGAAATGGGAATGGATGGAATGGTATTTTGTCTCATATAACTATGAGTATCTAGATTTTAAACAAATACAACTTTGCAAAGCAAAGAAAGGACTCAGCTTAAACAATAGATCAATGTTCCTAGATGCACTTCAGTCCTGTTTGAGGAAAAAAAATACCCACAAAAAAACCCTAATGCAAAGACAATAACAAACCAATTCCAAGTTTTCCAGAATAATAGTTATTGAGTGGTGCCTACTTACAGCCTGTACAACTTCGGTGTCCCCAGAAAGAGCAGCTCCGAAAGCAACTGGAGGTTATTTCTGTTTAGGCGCCTTTAAAAAGAAAAAGAAAAAGTTGTGTTAAGTTACAAGTAAAGTGTTGCAATAATGCAATGCAACCACTTTGAGCAGGCATCCCAGTGCTGGAAGAATCTGATTTTAAAGACCAGAAAGGCTATGTAATGCTGGTCCATTAGCGGAGACATGGTCCAGCAGTAAATTCACCACGGACTAATCACATTTTCCGGTTTCCCCAACAGACCCTATTACCTATTTTATGAAAGTTTTGCATTTCTGTAGTGTGAATCAATCACTAAGTCAGGACTCTATCCTGCATAAACAACCAGAAAACTAAATGTACAAGATCAGCAGTGTAACTTCAATTCCCAAAAAATTCTGTGTTCCTCTTGGTACAATGAAGAAAATAGACACTTTTGTGACTATGAAAAAGGTCATGGAAGATGTATCAAATGCATATACTTAGTTCAGTAATGAAATAATTTAGATAAATATCCATATAACTTATTTAATTAAACAGCCAAGAAAGCTGGTACAGAAATCCTAATCAAATAGAACCCTGATCAAATAAAAGTCAGGAAAAATCAAGAAGTCAGGCTTTCTTTTTGCATACAATTTTCTTTCTATAGCTGTAAAGGGAACACCAAAATCAAGTTGAATTACAAAAAATAAAACATTCAGTTGCGCATAATACAGTAGAAAAGAAACTGCAACGGGAATCTGACAGACATCCACTTGTCCGTGAAGTTTTTCACTGAACACACTGAGCACAGTGAAACCTGCCTAGTTGAGGTGACAAAGTCACAGCCTACCACAGCACAGCTGTAGGCAATGGAACAGCCACTAGTCAAGATAAATATATTCTAGCTCATCAGCTTTTTTTAAACATACAATGCAGATTATTCTTTCTAGTGTTGTAAGTAAACAGTGGAGCATAAAGCCACACCAGTCAAGAATTCAATCTCAAACCATGTTTTTAGTGGAGTTAAACAATGCACCACACATACCACCCACCAGTCAAGAAAAGTCAATACTGAAAAAATTGTTTCATTCCATCAAACTCATCACTACAACCAGTTTGCAATGCACAGTGGTTCTTAACACACTAATTCTAAAGCATCGCTGGACATCAGACTGCATCGTATTATCTGATATTTAATTTATCCTTACAGTGGTTATGTTATATATGTCAACAGGCTGCTAACAAGACATTCCACAAGGTGAAACAGAAAGATAACGGACACCAGTTCTGCAAAATTAAGTTTCAGAATTTCATAAGGCTTCAGAATTTCTTCTTTGTTAATTTTAGGGTGCAATTCAAACAACTAAACCTACTTAGCCTCTTGGTGCTTAATTTTCGTAAGCACTGCACCATCTTTTAAATTTGAAGGTTTTCCCACAGATTCCCACATAAGCAGTCAAAAATTCACAATCCAGCTTTACTTCACTTCATTATTGCTCCCTTAAGGGTCAGTGTGACTACTGATGAGAGCAAAACGATCCAAGAGATTCTTATATACCCACAGGTTTGCTCCCACCTTTCAGACAATAAGAAAACAGTCAGCTTTTTGAGATCTAGAAATCCATAATTCTCCAGTTTTAATGTCAGGTTCCTTTTTGTTCAAGCATCAGTAATCTCAATTTCTTTAAGCAGATGAAATTTCAGTCACACACCGAGAAGATTAAAAGAGAATTTAGATCCTGAAAATGAAAGACAATATCACTGGGCAAAGTGAAAGAAGTGAAGATGCGGTTTAGTAAGCACAAAAAAAAATATTTAATCCAGCAACAACACAAAGATTCAGAATTGTGATCTCACAAGTCATATTTCCAAATGAGTATAAGTTGTCAATATAAAAGAAATAGAGCTATAAAGAAGTTAATGACCAGTGGAAGACTTCCGATTTGAACATTAATTAATAAGATAATCTTACCTACATAAAAAAAGAAAATGAATTATTTTACTCTACTGCATTTATTATATATATTATAATATATATTATTACTGCATTTATTCTACTGCATTTTCAAAATAAGATAATTTAAAAATAGACATTTTCTTACTTTTAGTAACTTTTTGTATATATATATAGTAACACCACAAAACCAAATTTTGAAGAACATTGTTTCAAAGAAACAATTAGACTTTTAACCAGAAGAGTAATGTGAAAATGAAATTCTTAGCAACTGAAC
The DNA here is from genome assembly GCA_033558185.1 of Dromococcyx pavoninus. Classification (NCBI taxonomy): domain Eukaryota; kingdom Metazoa; phylum Chordata; class Aves; order Cuculiformes; family Neomorphidae; genus Dromococcyx; species Dromococcyx pavoninus. The sequence continues at coordinate 2,285,488 of JAUMJL010000019.1, read as the reverse complement.
TCAAACAAACTGTTAAACAGAAGTAAAATTCATTTTTCCCTTTGCTTAAATAGATAGTTCAGACATATCTCTAAGTCCAGGATTACAGATCAAAAAGCACACAGGAAAACATGCAGGTAAAGACTTTGGGTAAATGGTCTCTAACCATTCAGGACAATAATGGTGAGCTCCAACTGGAGAAGCACTGAAATCACTCAATAGCTCTTTTTTGGTAGAAGTTACATACAACATAAAAAAATACTCATGGTACAGTGACATAATATTAACTGATGAAGTTCAAGTAGGCAACACTTTGCTAAATACAACAACAATCTTAAAGGATACACTTAGCATCACTTTAGAAGGATATTTCAGGGCAAAATACTTGTGCTAATACATAACTTTCTATAAAAGTAGTTAGTACCTTAGATCAGGAGTTTGTTATTAGCTGTAGTTCACATGGCCCACACAACTGATGGTTGTTAACCTACTGATGCATGGGCTGCTGTACAGACTTCTAAATTTTAGTTATAGACAATAAATCAAGCTCATGAATTAACATAAAAATAAACAGCACTACCCTTACAACTCAACAGTTTCTACCAAGCAACCTTACCATTTAGAATTAGTGTTTTAACATACATTTTCACTTTTCACGGAATTAGAACATTTGTTCTTTGAGCACCAAGAAAATTGAGAGAACATGAGGTAAATAAATTATTGAACTTGAATGAATCCTGTATGTTTTAGCTTCTGCTTTGAATGACCTCGCCCCACTCACTGTAGTTTATATTACAGTTAAGTTTTCTCTATTAAAAAGCTGACCATTCCTTATTGCCCATGCTTAAACGTATCAAACATGACTTATGTTCATGAGGCAATAGTGGGAAATATATCTTTTATCATACTTTAGAAAAATGCTTCAGCTACTCTATATCCAGTAAGTTATAACTGAACGTTTTCAATGGGATCAATTTGTTGTTCTTATGTTTCCTACAAGGAGATTTTATGAACTGGACATCACTGAAGTGAATTTTTCAAGACTATAATAGATAATTCTATTTTAAAAATGCTATTAATTCATGTGTAAGTGAATGTGAAAAAGGATGCAGACAGCTCTGGAACACACAGACTAGTATCACTGCATACAACAGCTTCCAATTGAGCCATCACTATGAAGAGTTCTCTAGCTTTGAGACAGAGCCACACAAGAAGCCCAGAAAACACATTCCTATTTTAAAACAGTTCAATACAAACGTACATGGTTATCCAATATCTGCATTTCCACTTTTTCATGTAACCTCGTGTTTAATTTTGTCCGAAATAGCAACACCTGTCCAGGACACACAGACATAATGGAGTTAGAGTGAGACGTGATCTCCTTTTTCCCCAGAAGTTGAAACCTGAAGCAAGCAAAGACTTGGAATGGACAAAATGGATTTTGTGATCTATGAATTTAGATTACAAAGAACTACAGCTTCTGCAGAGTAAAAATGACCAGAAAACACCACCACATTTCCTTTCAATGTGTGCTGCATACAGCTAGCAAGCAGAGAGCACTTCCCTTCAATCAAAGCAAGGGAAACTTCAGTTGTGTCAACTACACTGCTCTCCCAGCATAAGCAGAAAGTTCAAGGTGAAGCACTGAAAAAACAATGATGAGATATTCCATGATGCTACTGTTCAGTTTTCCAGCCAAGCTAGAAAAATCTGCACTTCTCAAGCAAAGGCAGAGAGCTTAGATGACATGAAGAGTCAGTGGTGTAAGCAACAGAAAATGTACTGGAAAATATCTTCTGATATTGCAATACTTTGGACTGCAAAGTCCCTTGGTAGTGGCCAGAAATAAATGGATGAGGGTCCAACATTGTAATTCTTTCAATTTAACAAAACTGAGGCACAGTTCAAGATAAAGTATACATAACTTCTTCTGTTAACAAACATCTTGATATTAGGCAAACTGACAAACTGACACAAGTTTTGAAGTTTTCACAATGAATTCAAGGGAAGTGCACAAACTTCCTAAAGCACACTAAGTATTTTAAATTCTTCAATTTAAAGCTCTCAGAGCTCAGTCTCCTAAAGACTGTAAAGACTAGAAAAGCATCTTCAAAGTGATGAAAGAAGTAAACAAATATACTCAAAAGATATTACAACAAGCATTAGGTTACACTGTGAAGCAAACAATAGTAAGGTAAGCAAAGTGTTGGTTTGATTTCTAGAAAACAAGCTAGCTTTCCAGAAACAGGTGCATATTTGGGTTTTACTTGTCTTCTGTGTGCAGCTAGAGGTAAACCGTCAGGGGAGAACACTACACTCCCAGTGACAGGTATCCTAACCCACTGAAGTCTGGCTATGTCATCAATCCATTCTGATGCCTCTCAAATTTTCATGCCACAGTAACTGTGATCCAGCATCAATCGTGTACAGGCAAGGAATGAGCAAAAAAACCAAACCTTAATTACATTGTTTGCAATGTCATCATCTGCAGTTGCTATACCTTGTGAGCAGGTCTATATTTGTCTCCCAGACTTCCTGCAACCTTCACTGCAACTTGTGTTCTTACTGCACTGTAATCAGCTACACACAACCAGAGAAGCTGTATGAGACTGCACAGCCTCTCTAGGTGACCGAGTTTTTCCAGTGCTTGATTGTCCTCACAGTGAGGAAGCTTTGCCCTTGTATCTAGTCATAATCTCTCATTTCAATTTACGTTCGTTGCCTCGTCACAGCAGTGAGCCTGTCTTGAGCTTTTTGTTAACCACCTCCCAGGCACCTGAAGGCTGCTGTTTTGTCCCCCACAAGTCACCTTGCAGTGGGTTTTAGTTCAAGTAAATGCAATTCCAGCCATAGCCCCCTCTAAAGAAACAGAAGCCCTCAAAGATAACTCGAGAACTGATCAAAGCTGTTCCAACTAAATTATAAATCAGTAGTACTTTTCAATTGGAAACAGGTTATCCCATTGGGTACATAGAGACTGAGAGCCTTGCAAAATTCTAAATATAAAGCACAGATACATTTTATTCTACCATCTCTTCTTCACAAAGGAGGATAGAAGGCTTCTGACTCACACAAAGTTTATGACAGCAGGTCACTATTTTTCATTCCTCCTAAGAAGTCAGCTAAGAGAAGTGCCTGTGTTGTCTGCACATAGTAACACAGTATTGTATAGCTTAAAAATTGTACTCAAAGGGGCACAACAATATCTACTGTTTGTCAACAGATTATTATCACACCCATTTAAAAATATCACATAACTTTTCACTGAAGCTCATTTGCAAAATATGAAAAATCTTTAAAAGCACATAAACATTTTTTTCATTTGATTTCAATTTTAAATGAAAGGACATGTCAGGAAAACCACTGAGTGTTCATGCAACAACACTTTCTACACACAATGACTGAGCCCACCAGAGTCCTCAAATAGTTTCAGTAGGTTACAGGGACATGAGCTCAGGAAATACAGAATCAACCTACAAGATTATACAAGTATCTTAAAACTGAAAGCTAATGCACAGCAACCAAAGCAGCTCCATGGACTTGTTTAATGATTAAGTCCTAAAATCCTGGCCTTAGAAATATAGGGTCAGAAGAGTAGGCATTAGAATAAGTGATGCCTATTTCCTCACCAGAGAGCTTTATATAGAGCTTGACTTGGGCTTACATTTGCAAGGAAGGCAAATTTTGTTACTTATAGCAACAGGATTTTTTTAAGATATCTGCAACAGAGGCAGAGAACAACTCTGCATCTGTGTCCAAAGCTACGATCTACCAAACTTCAACACATCTGGCAACTGTTGTCTTGTGAACATGACTTGCATGAACGTACCAAATGAGAAGGCCCAAGAACTAAGCAGAGAACTGTGCTAAAAATCCTCTGCAAAGATCTTCTCATCTCTAATCAAACTACTCATAATCTCATTAAACCTAGAATATGAAGTTTACTCATCACGTGAATAAAGACTGGAATCAGAGAAGTTCAAGGCTGATCTTACAACATTCAGATGCCTAAATCAATTTTTGCCCTGGGTCAAGAACCACTTAGCAAGGGCTCTGTTTTCCAAGCTAAATAGTGCCTAACTAAGAAGGACATCTAACAAGGATATCTCAGCTAATTTCAATTTAATAACAAATACCAATCAGGTATTTGGTTTAGTAAAAATATTTTCTGAAAGGAAGCAGGGCATAGACATTACCACAAGCTCTGTTTCTTACTTGTGTAGGAAGGTGTAAAAGTTACTTTCCAACCTACAGCACTACATTGTACCAGTGTATACTACTTGAACCCTAATGCATTTTCTGTCCTTCCCTTTCTTCTCACACAGGGTTGATGTCAAGTCCAAAATTACTATGTTCCTGCCCTTCAGTTCTCTATAGTATGCAGAACCCTAGTCTGCACAGGGAGTCAGAAGTCTAAACTCAATTTGCTTCTTTTAAGAGGCTTTCCAATGTAAGCAGAGCTACGACAAGCTCTTTGTTTAGTTGGGTTTTAGCTTTTCTTCACTTTTCTTTGCTAAGAAGAAAGGAGAGAAACTAAGGTGGTTGTTTTCTGGGAGTTTCTGTATTCCTTACTGTTTCAAATAGTATTCCTACTGTTTTCTGTATTCCTTACTGCTTCAGTGAAAAGAAGTTACGTGGTATTTTTAAATGGGTGTGATAGTAACGTTTTCTACTGACAAACAGTAGATATGGATGTGCTCCTTTGATGAGTAGAACTTCTAAGAATATTTCTATAAGTAACTGATCATTAGTCTTAATAATTCTGCCTATGGTATTAAGAAAAAGCAGGAAAAACAAGGTAAAAGCCAGGAAACGACAGGCTGGGCAGCCTCACCTCAGTACACAGGAAGGTGACAGAGCAAACCAGAAGCTGTTTCTAGTCACAGTAAGGGCCAGATGAAGACTGATTGACCTTGGCATGGGACTAAATCTACAGAGGGTCCTTCAAACCTCCACAATCTTGTGAGGCCAATTCATTGGATTTCATTCTATAAAGTATTCCACAAAGAAGGAAACAGAAGATATAAAACCTCCTTAAAGCATTACAGGATCAAGTATCAGATGAAGAAAGGATGATCTTTGATAACACTTGGGGTTACTTCCAGGGAAAAGAAAAGAGGCACAGAAAGAATGAAGGGGAAGCTCATCTATTGGCTTGAGTTTACCTAGAGTTTGAACAGATTGTTTAGAAAAGCAAGAAGGGCCTGCAAATAGTCTAGATAGACTTGGAACTGTCTTTCTGGCATGGAGTTATCACAGTAAGTCTTCGCTCAAGTATTTTTCTGTAGCACCTGTACAGGCATCCCGCCAAATTAAGTCAGAAAGGTTGGTCTTAAAATTAAGGGAGACTTTGCCCCACTGTATTTGAAAATCCATCTAGACTATTATTAAGGACAAGCCAGCACAACACACTACACACTATAAAGGAAAATAAAGCATTTTTTCTGATGAAGCTTCAACCAGCCTCTGCATGAAGTAATACAACAGCATGAGTCACTGAAGTGGTAGCCACACAGCCAGATCCCTCATACATTTTGGAGTCAAACTGTAAAATTCCAGATAGAACTGCGGCTTCTGCAGTTATAAAAAGGAGAATCTTGGATGCTCTCTGAAATATACTATATTAAAACACAATGACAACTCAGTTTTCACAGGTGGCCATCCAACATTAAATCTATTTTTTAGAAAAATTGAACTGCCTCTGTATCAGATAAAAATGATTTTACAGAGTAAAACTAAACTTTATAGCTTTAAGTTTAGTATCAGTACTTTATAGCATCAATTTAGAATAGCTTTGGAACACAAAACACTATTCGAAAGAAAAACACCGACACAACAGTTCTGTAGAATCAAATTTGGTTTCAACATTTTGCAACAGTGCAAATTACCCATTTCAGAGGAAGCAAGAAAGAAGAGCATCCAGCAAACAATGTCACAAAGGATGAGCACAAAACAGATGTGGGAAAAATAAACAGCCTTCCTGCCCTGGAATTTGTAAAAAGCTCTGCAAAGAGCAAACAGAACTTCTCACTGCAATTTGACTTCTAGACCTATTAAAGGACTCCCATGAGAAAAGACACTCAGATGAATCAAATATACCAAAAATAATAGCAAACATTTACACGGTTTTTAAAAGAGAAGCAACACTCTTGGACTGCAAGTTTTATCAACATTCTGTAGTATTCTGCAATCAAAATGTATCTATAATCTGATTTTTTTCAATTCTGTTAGAACACTGCATCTTTTTGAATACTGTCTTCAAAGACAGCCTTTGTCTACTTCTGATTTAAAAGAAATTTTTAAGAGAAGCTTATCTGAAGTTTGACCAAAGCCTGCTAATACAGAATAATTACTGCAGTAATTTTTATTATTTTTTTAAACTATAAATACAGTACAATTCATGTAAGATGGTCTCACATTCCTTTGGTAAGTGATTAGCACCACACGCTTTGTGGTCTCCTCCTCGTTCTAAGATGAGGAATGCTCTCTGCATTGCCCTTAAAGTATGTAGGATTAGCTAAGAAAAGGATTTTTCACATCCATGATTAACAAGGAATAACTGTTCACACCCTTCAAGGCTCTTCAGAAATGTATTCTCTACCAGAGCCCATCATCTTTCCACTACCTATCACACATGCATGAAGGCATTAACCTTTCAAATGCTCATATATTCAGACTGAGGCCAGATGGGTGTTTAAGTATCAAAGCTTTAAGGCAGAGGAAACAAAAACATCAAGGAGCCCTAAAACACAAGCAAATGCACTAGCACCTCAGGATGTAGGCAGTCCACCCTAGATCCTCCTGGCTATGGTAGTCAGAATGTGTTCAGAATGTACCCCAACTGAAAAAGTTCTCAGGCTTCAGTAATGAAATTGCACAGCAAAATAAAGACCAGGATTCAGTGAGAAAAGAAACTGGAGGCTAATTCCTAGCTAAAAAGCTAAGAACTCATTCTCGGGGCTGAGCACAACTTCCACTCGATAGAACACAATGTCTTACTGCAAAAACCCACATGCACTGAGATTACATATAGTCAAGCTCAACAAGATTAAATACTCTTCATCTAAATGATGGCGATACAAATGATTCCTGAAACAGTCACGGTGACCCAACTTCTATTGTTGCTTTTTCACCAGGAGTCCTAAAATTCCACATCAGACTTTAAACTTCACATCTAAGTCCCTGTATATTGGAAAAAAAACCCAAATAATCAGATTGTTTCTTCAGTTAAAACTATTTTTATGATGCAGTTTTGCAACATTTGGCATTTTTTCCAGAACTTTGATCATGTAACTCAGTAGAAGTGGAGTCTGGAGTTTTTAATACTTCTTTTCTGCAACTGAAAGAGCTATATTCTATCAGAGATTCAAAACCCAGGAAGAAAAAATTCAGAACAAAACTAATTATTCTGGGATTAACTTATTGACTCAGCTCACATTTGAAAAAGTCATAGAAAATCCTGTTATTCCTCTTAAAAGTTATCATTTTCTTACTTGAAATTTATGCTTTATGGACAAAGCTAGTCAAATAACCAGAATAAAGTTGCAATCTCAGGCCACACATCAATACATAATAAAAAGTTACCATATACGTTTATTTTAATCTCTGAAAAGCATGTTTTATCCCATCATTGATACATTAAGTCTGCACCCTAAGAAAGAATATGCACGTAATACAGCATGGCCCTTTCCTAGACGAGACAAAAGGCATAGTACTGATTTATCTGGTTTATTTTGAAACAGCTGCTAATTCCCCTGATAATTGTCCAGGCCTGGTGGGCACCATTGCCCAGGACGAGCTGTATTTGTTTTTATCCTAGATGGAACATTTTGTTTCTTAGTCCATCCTGCTATGCATGACTTTATAAGATAAGATGCTTTGTAAAACACCAGATATTCAGAGGTCATGGCAACTCGTGAGTGAGTTTTGGTTTTATATATTCAAAACCTTCCAATAGAGAGCCTAATAGTTTACCACATTCAGCAAACTAGGTTAGAGCCCAAAAAGGTAACTCTGCAATAAAGGTAAAAAACCCACTTTATTATACTGAATCCCATTTTATATCTTTGACAAGATTGACCCTTATATATTGAGGTTATAATCAAGTCCTTGCTGCAGGAGCTGCAAACAGCAATTTCACATAGATTTATATGCAAAGAAAGAACTCCAACTAGTACTTCGGTTTGTTTACTAAGTAGAAAAAGCTTTTCCTTGAAACTACTGTTGAAATATACTCTTCCTTCTGTGCTGTGACACTTCAAGTTTCAAATTGTTCATCCATAGCATGAACAAAACTTGAATAATTTTCAGTACTACTCAGTCAAACACTCATAAGTACATTCCTAAAGAAATGCTCTCTTCATCTTAAGTTTCAGTAACTTGTTTTAATGTACTGGCAGAGATGGAGCCCCAATAAATAGCAAGTACAGGCAGCTCCTCAGTATGTTATTTTAGAATTGTGTTGTAAAAATTTAGAAAAACGCATGAACTGTAACAAAACATTTAATTATTGAAATATTTCTTTCGCCATTATTCAGTGATACATTGTAAAAAGCGTGAAAATACAACAGCTTTTAGACTGAAAGCTATTTCAAGTACCAACTTGAAGTTCAACCCTTACAGCATTCTTTTCTTGAACTCGCACCATGTAGCTCAGGGGAGGGTTTTGGGGGAGGTAGGGGGTGGAGGGGGGGTGTGCACATTTATCTCAGAAACTAGCTCAGAACTTGCAGTTGTTTTAGAGCTCATGAGTAACATTTTACCTCCACATCAGTTTTCAGCAGAAGTGGGGTTTGCGTTGGGTTTTTCTGGTTTGGTTTTGTTTTCTTGTAAGTTTACACAGACAGCTCTCTATAACTAATAAGACAATAAACCAACATTTTAGAAATAAATTCTATTAATTTAAGTACCAAAACGATAGGGACTTGACCTGGAAATTTTCTAGGCCATACAAGTAACCTTTCTCACAAGAGTCATCAGTGAGACTACTCATGCAAACCAAGTTATTCACGTGGTAAATGTCCGCAGAATCAGACTCCAAATTAGCATTTTAGGGGAATACTGCTGCCTCAATGGATTATTCACAAAGAGGAGAAAAATCTGGGTTGTTGCCAAGTGATTGCTGTAGTACCTTCCTATCCTGATAATTTTTGGATGTTTAGCATACTCTTAGAATGCTCACAGCTGGCATTTCAACCACTAGACGTAGAAAAATTATTAGGAAAAATTATGATCAAAAATAACGTTCTTAGCACCCAAAAAAAAGTTTACCTAAATGAAAAGGTAACTGCTCTGCTAGGTAAAGAAGTGAAGAGTATGTTTAACCCTCAAACTCCAACTGCATTGTATTTCTGGAGTGGAAAGAACTGTAAGGAAATTTTAGACTTAAGCAGCTTATAAATGTACTGGTTCAACAGTTCATGGCAGCTGTCTTTAACCAAATTTTATACTTCTGTCTAGGCAACAATAGCTTGTAAAAACACTGGGATCCTTTGAGCAGTAGCTGCAACAACACTGAAGGTGCTATTGGGCATAACAATTGACTATATTTTTTAAAACTAATTTTTAAAGCTGTGCCTAATAACAGTGTTACTTTTCAGAAAGTGGAGATTTTCAGTTTATTTTCACCTCGTTTTCTTAAGACACTACTTCAAACTATTACAAACATCACATCAGAAATGAAAGCTTTATAAAGAAAGAGGAAACAAGTGTTTAATTTCACATTCTCGTGAGTAATCATTTCAAAAGGTTGTGTCTCCCGTAATTAGCAGTGGTCTCTGGAAATTCTTACATGTTGTGAAAACTCTCCATATCTTGACCTTTTGTGCCTTCCTGCCATGAAGCAGACTGAAATCCATCTCTGAGGTCTATGCAAGAGAGGTTTGGCCAACAAGACAGGTGACATCCCAACAACCAGATGCTTTTTAGAGGCCCTACTCACAGCAACACAGGCTGATCACATCGGTTACCAGTTAATACAGAAAGTCTTCCAGGTGTAAAATACAGAGGAGCCATGATTGTAATTAATCCAAGTTTTAGACACTGCTTCAGGATGTACACAAAGATACAAGCTGTCCCACTGACTGAAAAATTAACGCATTGAAGTTCAAAGAGGGTTGTTCCAGCACAGAACATCTACACACACAGACCACATGATTCAGGCACTCAAGATACTACAGGCTGAGAAAAAAAAAAGCCACTTTCATGGCAGACTCACTAGCTCAGGCAGTGTTGCACCAAACTGGTTTAGACCAGAGCTGGTACCCCATTAAGAGCCGAGCATTCAGACAAGGCTTGCCAAGACCATAACTAAATGAACACTGCAGTGTAGAACCATTTAGCTGACTGAAGACTTTTCAGAGACTTATCCCCTTCAGCTTCACCAGGGTGTCTCCAGCAACTAAAGTTTCCACAAACCTATAACCTCAGTTGCTAGTTTACATCTTGTTCTGTCACAGTTTTTATTTAGTAGGCACTACTTTACAATCATTTATTGCCTAGCACTTTTAAATTAAAATTACAGCAGGACTGCTGCAGTAACATTCAGTTGTTACAATATATTGCTGTTCGGATCCTGTTGCACTTCTACAATCACACTGGCATGACACAAATTCCTGTCATGGAGCATAATAGGTCTAAATAGCTTTGTGTACATATCACTACATATCCCTAGTGTACTAGAGATCTGTTGTTGCTTAACTAAGCCACGGAAGAAACATTTCTATGCACCTGAGAGGGGTATATATAGAAGCAATCAAATTATAAATAGTTCTCTTCTGAAGAGAAGGTTGAGCATTTCTCCTCTCAGAGACTAATTTTGCGAAGTGCTTCACGTCTTCACTTAGAGGAAGTTGAGGTTGTGTTTTGCATGATCAGATCTACAAAAGAGTATTCATGACAAGTAACTCACTGATCAACCGAACAGTTCCTTGGAATTCAGAGTAACTGGCATAAAAAGAAATTTTGTAACTGAAATTCCAGTTCAAAACCAAAAAAAAAAAAAAAAGCACCACTTAACCTAGAGAGATGGATTTACTTTTTTTGCCCTCAAGGGAAACTACTGTGAAAGCTTGTTCTTCACATTACAAAACTACTGAACTACAGGAAACATGTTTTAAAATTTGGCTTATACACACTAGCATGAGATATTCCAAAATAGGAAATATTAACATAAACAACCTCACAAACCAAACTGAGTTCTTTTAAGTTGCAGGAAGGTTCCCTTCTACCTTCTATTGGCATGCTTAAAGGACTGCATCAGGTACTCTTTGACAGTACGTTGGCACATTACACTTAAGAGTGGAAATGTGACACCCTACACTTACACACTGAAAGAACTAAAAAGCTTTAAAGTGCTTGCTACTTAATGTATTAAAAAAATGCTCCAAGGAAGTATCCACAAGTTTCCTGAGCAATCGTTTTGAATTTCAGAATCCCAAGGAGATGAATTGGCTGTCAGACAACAATGCGCCTTCATCAGATGGAGTTGGCATTTGTAAACAAGAGGAATTTTCTCAGCTTTTCCTCACAAATATGAAATATTTGCTCTTAGCCAACAGCTGGGGTGGTTTAAAGACATCCTGCATATATATTCAAATTACAAGTCATCCACACACCTAACACTGACTGAATTCCAGCAAATTAAAGAAACTCTCACAATACTGGAGCAGAAGCAAAATAGCTCTAACGACAAAACAGAATCTTTGTAGCTCAAAATTAATTCACTTTCAAATGTCAGAGTTTGCTTGCTGAAGGGTGAACAAAAACAACCTGAAAAAAGTAGCCACAACTACCATAATTTCTCTTTAGAACTAGTACATTATATAACTGGAAAATATATATTGTTTGCCCCAAAGATTTTACAGATTTATCAAGAGAAAACCAAAGAAAAAAGAGAAAATATAATGGAAAATGTGAACATAGACAAGTAGATTCTAATTATTAAAGTTCTTTTTTCCCCTAGTACTTCAATTCCATACTTCAGAAATCTTACCATTAAAAACCTCAAAATTATGACATGTTAAAATAATTTTTGAAATATTGTTAATATATCACATAGCAGGATCTTGCTTCGAGGTAATTCAGAGATAAAGTCAACCATATACTGTTTTAAAACTTAGCAAGTACTTGGCACCCCAGCATCAAATGACAACCATAGCAAAAGCATAGATCTTTTAACGTTTATTAGTGTTTCGTGTATGTGTACTTACTTTTGCAATATGAACCAAACTGCTGTTTCATTTTTTTAACTAAACCCTATAAACCAAATTTAGGAATGTGTATATATTATTCCAATATATCCCCCAGTAGGAGAAGCTGTACTTTGTACAAAGTTTAAAGCACATTGTAAAAAAAGCATTGCATTAAGTATTTTACTACGACTTTGAAAAAATCTGACTATGCATTTCTAAGAGTAATCATTCTCATTAAAATGTATTCAAAAAGGTTGCACTATATGAAAACATTTCCAATTTTTAGGTGAAAAAGTTACTTTAGGTTATTTGAAAAAAATAAGCTAATTATCTCAAATACGTGATATTTCAACTGTGATAGAAATATCATAATTACATCACTGGTTGCTAATTCTCTTGAATAGCTTTGTCTATTTGACCAATCAAACCATAATGGCTTGTGGGTTTTTGCTTTAAACACACAGCAGCTGTGGATACAGAGCACAACGATAATAAGACAAACAGAATGTTTAGGCCAATGCTGCTTTTCAATAGAGAAAAGTAAAAATGCCTTTACAACATGAAAGCAGCAGCAAATGAAATACTAAACAAGACCTCAGAGGCATGCTTAAAGAAAATGTGATACAATGAAAATGCAGCAACTAAGACACCTAATAATGACGGCAATACTCTAGAACATATATTAGTACAATGGACTTCTCAGAATTTCCTAGCTCAAAACTGAAATTATATCTAAATATCAGCATCTTGCCTTTAATGAGTCGGTTGTCCCAGTTTATATAATCCATTGCAAAAAATATTTTCATTTGAGGAAATGCAACTAAATAAGGGGGCACATACTGAAAACCAAGCAACTATTATAAAAATCTACATCATTTTGGGAGTTACTCATTTCCTACATCTTGCTGCAACCAAGCAGGTGTTTGCACTTCAATGTCAGTAGACAAGATCCTCTCATCCCTGCTCCATTCTCTCTGCCTACAGTATTCAATCTTTTTTTAAAGTCCAAATGCAATTAATTTTTGAAAGCAAACAGTTCAGATTTTTTCTAAGCAAAGGCTTTCCAAGAAAAGTAAAAGCTTTAATCATACAAAAACTGGAGTAGAACTCAATTACTGCTTTAATACTATGTAACAAGATGACACTTTATAAGTAGCAGTTACTTCCAATAAGATATTGTATAAAACATTCAATGTCTCCATGACTAACATCTAACACTGCACCTCAGAGAACAGGGCTTTTTAGGTGTATTCATGTTTGAAAAAGTCCTTGTGTATTCAAGGGAAAATATCTGATAGTATTAGCCATTTCCTACAAAACAACTGCAGTTTACGCTTCAAATCTGGACCGCTCACAAAAGCTCCTCACCAGGCCAAGTCCAATATATACTGCTTGAGAATTTCTTAATTTTTTTGTGTCTCAATAAGAACAGATGTCTCAAGTTTCAAAAAAATATAAAACCACGTAACTGATTTGATCATAAAGAATTCTAACACATTTAGAATTAAAAATACTTACAGCCTCTCCAGCTCTTTTAAATCCTGGAATGCTCCTCTCTCGATAGTACTAATCTTGTTCTCCATGAGCTGACTGAAATATATAAGTTTTTATATACAAGTTTTAATAGCATTGAGATAACTTGTTGCATTAACAGCAGACATTTAAAGGCTATCACATCTTCATTAAAAGAGTACAACAGTTATTCTGGAGTGACATCCACTTTAACCTTCCAGACCTCTGTCATCAACACTTTATATGGGCTCATATACCCAAATGGGGAAAAATAATCATCGTTAAAAGAAATAGGAATAGATACTACATTTGTTCATCTACTTTAAGACTCCCAAGTCAAAAAGTTACACATATGCACACACGCTGTGTGTGCACACACACATACATCATTGCTCTTCAGCAAGTTATGAAGCTCCAGTTGAACAGTACGAAGGCAATATTAGCCTCACATGAAAATAAGAAAAACACCCACAAAATACTGAACTGTGGTGCTGGAAAAATAAAACATCAGTGGAAGATTGCACAGAGATTGTAAAAGTAAGTAGTTTTGTTATGTAAATAAACTAAGTTACTACAACATGATATTTTGTACCAAAGAGAAACAGAAAAGGGTTTTATATGATTACGTACTCAAATTGAAGAGTATTAACAAATCAGCTAAGTAAATTCTGCAGTATTTTAAACCTGGTATTAGTTAGATTTTTTCCCAAAAAGCTGAAAACCCAACAGAAGTTTAAAAACTTCATAATTCTTGAAACAAAAGCATTTACAAAAAAAAAAAAAATGAAATCGTTCCTTTCTCGGATTCACTGTTGAAATTTTTGCCCATAAATGACAGAAAAGCTACAACCATCACCTGGAACTTGTGTTTAAATACAGTAAAGGAATAACTTTCTTTCTATACTTCTGGTTGAGAGCAACCATTTTCAGTGTTAACTATAGATTTCCCGACCTTAAGCTGAAGTCACTTCAACAGCTATTCAACCAATTTCAGCAACTCCTTCTTGTAAACTACATGCCAAATTAAATCCTCAGGTTATCTCTTGATAACCTTAAGGAGATTAAAAAAAAAATTTAAAATCATATTTAAGGCAATTGGTAACTTATTCTTATCAGTGTATAACACGTGGGGGAGGGACTGCAAGTTCACATGCAGCAACACCATAGTTAAAAAGTGATAACTCATCCAGCTTACAAACTGAAAGTTAATTAGTTGAATGATTTTTATAACAAACTGTAGCATCAGTCTGAAAAGGTATCAGTGATAGAAAGAGGAAACTTACAGAACTCGAAGATGCCTTAGACCAGCAAAGTCAGTCTTGGTGATTCTTGTGATGTTATTTCCATTAAGATCCCTAAGAAGAATAATTTATAAGCAGCAAAATTAAAACATTCAAAAGTTACTTTTAAATTCTTTTGTCTGTTTTCATGGCCATAGTGTTTTCAGACACTAAGAGATGTAAATGAACCCAAGGAATCGTTTCTACAACTAACATTGTGTGAGTTCCTGATTTCCAAGTGACTGAACGAAAGTTTATCTTGAAAGTAATAGTTTCAAACTTTGTAATAAGAGACCATTACAAAGTCAGTTCTGCCTGCCATTATAAAGCTCACATTTATCTTCAACAAAAGAGTCAAACCCCATCTGAATGTGGTTATAACTGCATTTTGAAAAGCGCTAAAGCTACATATATGCTACAGTATCTGTTTGACTGTTACAAAAAAATAAATGACTAAAATCAAGACAATTTTGACCACTTTTAAGCAGCCTACAGCTTTCACAGTATTGCTACCAAGGCAGCATGGGGCTTAACTTCCTACAGCAAAAACTAACTTTCAAATAAGCATAAGACTGTTGGAGGGCAAGCGATGGGAAATACTTTATGAAAATTAAACTCTTCACTTGCTGCGCAAAAAGTTACACTGACTACAGAACGCAAAGCGTGTTCAGAAACAACGAAAAACTGTATTTAGGCCCAAGCATTACTGTTCATAATTCAGCACTACTTTATCTTCTGGAGTTATATGTCTCTTTTTTTCATAACATTTTGGGGTCAAGATATACACTTTCCTCAACACCAATCACTACAAATAAAACTCGACTTTGCAACCCCTGAGGCAAACCTTTAGGAAGTGAATTACTTGGAAACTGCCCTAACAATTACAGCTCATTCCCAACGAGGTTCTGAAAAAATAATCTTTTTTCTGCGTTTATACTACATGTGGCCAAAACACCACTGTAAAGAAACCACACAAGTCTCAGCAGAAAGGCGTCCCTGAGTGAAATTCGTCACTCCAGACGTCTGCTCGTACGCCAACATTTAAATGACTTGGAGAGGAAGAGCTCACCTCTCTCACTCCCCAGCCCCTCCTGAGAGGCAGCTTGATGTGACAGATAACCCTCACACGCTCGCTCTCCCCTAAGGGTACAAACCGCCCCAGCCAGAGGGCACACCAAGGGGCTCAGAAAGCGGATGGGGTCAGGAATCACAGTTACAGCACAACTTGGCGCCGTGGGAGCAGGGAAGACGCTGGAACGCCCCAGTGTGCCCTGGCTCCCAAAGGCACATCCATGCTCGCCCCGGAGGCAGCGCGCCCCCCGCCCGGAGCCATCGCGGTACCCGCGGCCGGCGGGATGGGGGGTGAGCGCTGCGCTCCCGCGGAGCTGCACCGCCCGAGCCCCCGGGGCCCGGCGCTTCCCCAGCTCAGCGCCTCGGGCAAATAAAACCGTAATTACGAACTTTGCCGGGAGGGAGGGAGGCCACGCTACCGCCGCCGCGGGGCTCCCCCCGGACCGCCCCCGCTCTCGGCGGCGGCAGGAGCGGCGCTCCTCGCCGCGGCTTCCCCGAGATGAAAGGCGGCGGATGGGAGCAGCGTCCAACTCCCCGGTGTCTCCGCGCGTCACCGTGCAACGGGCACCGCCGGCAACACGGCAAGGGAAAGGGAACCTCCCAAAGGGCGTCGGGACCCCAAGCCGGAGCCGGCTGCGGGGTCACCTCCGCCCCCCTCTGCCCCGGCGGAGCCGGGTCCGGGGCGCGCTCTCCGCCCGCCCGGGTTACTTACAGCCTTTCGGTGTTGCGAGGGATGTTCCTCGGGACGCCGCGCAGCGCCAGCCCGTGACAGTCCACGGTGCTCCCTGAGCAGGAGCACTGCGCCGGGCAGGGCTGCGGCGCCGCCTCGCCCGCCATGGCCAGCAACAGCCCCAGGCACAGGGCGAGCTTCCCCCAAGCGCACATCATCGCCGCCCGCTGCCGCCCGGCCGGGGTCCGCCGGGCTCGGCCCCGAGGAGGCGCGGGGCGCGCGGCGGGGAGTGCTGGGGCAACTTTCAGGGGTGCGGAGAAAGCGAAGTCTTTTCTATCCAAAGCTCAGCCAAGAAAACGACCCCGCGGAGTGCGGCCGGTAGCACCAATACGCGGGCGAAGGCAACTTCGCTGGGTGGGGGAGCCGGGCCCTCCTCGCTTGCCCGTCGGGTGGCGGGGAGAGGCGGCACTCGGTCTTCACGCGCTCCCTGCGAAGGCGAAGCAAACCCCCGGGCTCAGGGCACGGCGGAGTTGGGCTGGCTCTTTATCTTCCTCCGAGCCCCTCTTCCAAAGCCGTGAGTGTGCCGCGGAGCCCCCGGCTGGAGGCCGCGGAGCCCCGTCAGCAGCTCAGCCGCCGCTCCCACGCGCGTCCCCCGCCGCGGGCCGCTCTCAGCCCCACGGGGGGCGGCGGCGGGGCCGGCACCGCGCACACCGCCCTGCCAGAGGCGCCTCAGCAAATCATACCCCTCTCGCAGGCATTCATCAAACTGTCTCACGGGAGGAGGAGGGAGGGGAAAAAAAAAGAAGTCAAACACACGAGATGATGTTGGGCTTGCCTTTCCACCCCCCGCGCCCCCTCCTGCTGAAAGCTCCCAAGCCAAGTTTAGCAGGAAAGGGCTGGTCCCAGAGCACGATAATAATAAGCAGCTCGAGAAGTGATTCGTCGCCCGGCTGGAAGGGAGTTCATCCACGACCTCCTTCTCCTCGGTGACAGCTATAGATCCTCCAGTGATCCTGGGAGCACGGCGAGACGGAGCAGCTCACGAGCGGCGCAAGCGGGAGGGACGGGGGGGGTGCCTTATTCTGCTCCCCGTGGTCTCCCGGACACCGTGGCTTTGCTGCGGCAAAGGCACCTGATGGGAAAGGTGGGAACCGCTCAGTCCGTCCAGCTGAGGCCAGTTCAGCAGCTCCCGGTTTTGCTGCAGGAAAGGGAGCAACTTTCCTCCTCCTCCCCCGGAGCCCGCTGAGGCGCAGCGCCTCGGGAAGGGTTTGCTCTCCTTCCCCTGATCCCGCCCGTGCACCTGAGCTGTCGGTGCCGGTGCCGAACAGCGCGAGCCGGCCCTCAGCTCCCTGGCGGCGGCGCTGCTCCAGCGCAGAGGGAATCGGTGGGCGGGGACGGGGGGGGTTAGGGGTGGGGGCGGAGACGGGTGGCGGTGAGAAGCGGGAGAAGGAAGGTGACACGCCGGCTCCTTCGCACCCCAAGTCTCTCCGCTTGAACAATAGGATGGCACCGCCGCAAGCAGGCCGATTTTCTTCTCCGCTGCACGGTGCCCGCCGCCCGCGGAAAGCGCTCCCCCGAGAGCGGCCGCCAAGCCCAGCACGCCTCCGCCGCTTCCCCTGAGCCCGAGCGCGGCGCCCCTCGCCCCGCTCCCACGGAACCGGGAGCACCCCACGCGCCCCCCTATATAGGAGCGGCGGGGCCGCGCCTCCTCAGCCCCGCCTGCAGCGCCTCGCTCCGCGCTCACTGGCTGCGCCGCCGCCCGCCCCGGCCAGCCCGGCCCCGGCCCGCCGAGCGCGGGGAGGGGGGGGCGGTAGCGCTGCGCGGCGACGCCAACAATGAATGAAAGTTGGGGGAGCGCGGAGGCGGCAGCGGCGGCGGCAGCGCCGGGGGAGGCAGGGCCTCCCACTGCCCGGGAAGCGTGGCGGGGCTTCCTCCTCCATCCCCTGCAGCCGCGCGGAGCTGCTGCGCGGACTTCCTCGCGCAGCCGTGGTCTGCGGGTGCCAAGCGTCCCGCGAGGGAGGCGGGAGCGGGGCGGGTGTGCGGTTTGCCTGGGGCGGGAGAGGGGCTGAGGCAGCGCCTGCTGCACTTGTGAGCATCTCCCGCGTCTCACCGAGGGTCTTGTTTTCTGTTCTGTGCAGCAGTCGCTACGGAGGGAGAAGGAGGATTTCCTTGGCGTTGTCTTCGGTTGCAGTTCTAGTGTGAAACACACCGGAGTCTCTCATAAATTTATTTTCCAAAAAAACCCTGAAATGGGCAACTGTTGTTCCATGCGTTACATTGTGTCGAGATTCAACATTAACAATGCTATGTTTGTTTAGAAAACACCTTCCATTTAATACAGTTGTATTCTAAACACACACAACGTTCTTGACTAATTTTCCTGAATTGCTGTTTATTGTCGGCGCTTCTTGAGCATTCTTGGGAAAATACTAAACGCATCAGCCTCTTAACTACATTTTGACTGGTTTTACTTTTCTTTGCCAGTGAATTCAGTCCCATTCGATTTATAACATCTCTTGAGACCCCAGTAATAGGCGAAAGTGATTTGTCCTTCGTAGATGGCAACCCCCCAGCAGGGGTGACTAAGCCTTCAGCAAGGTGTAGTTTGTAAATGCTCAGGGGTGTCCATAGTTTCTTCCATATGGCTGGCTCCAGCTGAGTCTCATCATCCCTGAGGTCTCTGCTGCACAATCCCCACAAGAGGCTTACTGGCTCTTTTTGCTCGTTACCAAGAGGGCAAATTCTGTTCTCAGAATCGCTGTTCTAGATCCGAGTTAATCTGCTGAGGTGGAAGCCAGCAAAGTTACTCCTGACTCTCTTACCATAGAAAGTAAGCCTCAACGAAAATTTCTGAAAGTGAACATACCTAGGAAAAACTGATTTATTTTCTGATCCGTTTGTTGAGACAACATCCAGTAAATATGATAGTTGCATTTGGCATCTTGGGTCTTAAAGAGACACAGAGATACTCCAGGTTTAGGTTGGTGCAGGAAGGAGAATTCAGTGAGTGCAAGGGGAATATGTCAGCTTCTATGTGTAAGTTCTTTTCAGTCCTTTTTTTTTTCCCCCCAGTTTGCTTGGTTTAGGTCTTTACAAAGGATTTAGGGAGTATTTTACAACTATAGCAAGCAAAGGAAAAAAGAACTTAATCTAACACACTACTTTCATGCCACTGCTAAAATCCTTTATCTTATAAATTCAGGCAGAGAAGAAGCAGAAAATACAAATATTAACCATTTAGTATTTTTCATTATTTGTTTCAAGTACCAGCAATATGCTTAGAGCTGCAAAAGACAGAAAGAGAAAAAATAATAAATCTTTTTTAAATAGTAATACTTAGAAACTAAGAATCAATTCCTGAAGTGTTAAACATTGCTAAATGACTTTGTGCAGAGCTGATTCAAAAGCTAAAGTGGTCCTAACTAATATATTTTGTTTTTAAAGAAAAGTTTACTCAGTACAAGCAAGATCAATTTTTATTCCTGTTTAGGGGGTTCATTGATTTTTAACATGCCCACCTTTGAAGCATACCTTTCACTCATTCAGATCGATTTTCCCAAGCGTCTTGCCTGCCAGCGCATTGAAACTCTCTCTTTGTGATCCAAACTCTTTAATGGGAGAACTCCCAGTGTCTGGAAATGTCTGAGGATGAGGCCTGTCAGACACAGTACAGCATCACTGCTGGAGTTCGAACCTTGCCCTGCAGAGTGCCCTGTGGCTGCAGAATGAGTTCTAAGTCGTAAGTTATAAGGGAAAATACTCCCACAGAGGAAGAAGCTGGGGAAAAACTACAACAAGAAGATATGTTAAAAGGAAAACAATCACAAACATTCATCCATGGAAGAGCAAAAATTTTGTTTCAGCTGTTTCCAAAAATAATGACAGCAACTAAAAGCAAATTTCCATTCTCCAAATTTCAGTGTGAAACATTTCACCTTTCCAAGGGTAATCTAAAGGGATTCTCAAAAGATAAGAAGATCGCAGCATAAGGAGATCAAAGTCAATAATAATAGGTAACATCCTCTGAACAAGTTCCAGAACATGAAAATAGAAAAAGCTGCTGCTCTCAGTTGAGGTTGGTAACAGGGACCACAAAGCACAAAGCTACGTACTGTGTAGATACATCTGAGTGAGCTTGGTGACCATTAGCTCTATGAACATCACTGTAGCTTTATTAAGGACAGTATCCCTCAAAGATACTGAACCAGTGGCTCATCAATTTGTAAAGAACTGAAGGCCAATAAGATGATAGAAAAACAGCCAAGAGGTACATAAATAGTATAAACTAATCTAGTTTTCTTCTTTGAGAAGGTAACTAGCTTCATGGGTAAGGGGAAAGTATGACAGATGGTGATATTAGCAGGTCATTTGCCACCGTGGACATTAACATTCTTCTGAGCAATCGGCTTACATATAGTCAAAACCTAATTGCTGTAACGTGGACACTTAACTGAGTACAAAACCCCAGCCCTCCAGTCAGAGTACAGTTGATGATGAGTCTGGGAGTGTATAGAAAGTAGACTCTCTTAAAAAGCTGTTAAGACCATTATGCCACTGAATGATTCCATTACTGGCTGAAAATTAAGTATAACTCTTAACAGATATTACCAGACTGGAAAGGGATGTAAGGAGATTGCAAGGCAGAACCACAATTCAAAATTATTTTGATAAACTGGAGAAAACACATGAAATGAGTAAATCTTAAGGAAGACACAAACATAATATTGCATTGGAAAAAAGAAATTCAACTGCATAAACACAAAGTAACTAGCTGGGTAGCAGCACTCCAGAGAAGGATATGGAGATAAAAAGGTATCGTCTTAAGTTTATGATAAAGGAGATTCCATTACAAAAGGTAAACATCATTCTAATGAGGTATATATTACATAAGGGAGGAAAGCATTCTTAAATACTTATCAATTCCTAAAACTTCATAAAAGATTTTGTCAACTTTTATGGCTAGGATAAAGTGTTCGGTTTTGGACACCATTCCTAAAATATTCTTGTTAAAAAACCCAGAAAGACTTCAAGAGGCAAAAGTAAGAATAAAAGTTTTAACAGACATGAACTACGAAAAAGTTTGAAAAAAAAAAAGTGTATTTGCCTGGTTTAAAAACAAACAAATAAACAAATAGACACACACTCCAAAAAAAAAAACCAAAACACCTAGAGACATAATTATACTTCCTAAAATAAAAATATGTCTTAAGTAGCACAGTGGTCAGTTAATATTCATAACCAGTAAAGGGCTTCATTTTTAGGAAGGAAGGTTTATGAATTACAAAAGCTGTTAGTAAAGAAAGCTATGAAGCCTAAGAGGTGGTACTGGTATTTGCTTCACCGCCCCCTAAGCAAGCTTTTTACTGAAAATTTTAAAACAGATTAAACACATGCTACATAGGAATTACCCAGATATGCTAAATTCAGTGTTTGAGTAGGGACATTAGCTAATTGGCCTTTCAGGTTCTTTCTATCTATGATTTTCCATGGGCTATTAAATAAGTACCCTTCTAGCAGTAATTTTCATTGTCAAGGAGGACATCTGGCTGGGTATTGTTAGTTGCTTATTATTTATCATCAAGTGTTTATAATTCAGGATCATCCAGCACTTACAGACAGAATTGTGCTACGAAGTGGAGTAATACAACAAAAATATGATCATGACACCCTGGCTTTTCCTTTTTAAGCAGACATTATGTATGAAAGGTAGAGGGAAAGAAATACAATTTTTTAAAAACTGGCAATTAAGTGTTTCTGTCTATCAAGCCAAGGTGAAGTTCTGTAAGCAAGCATAGATCTTGTGGAACAAGCAATGCAGAGAAGATGCTGGCATTCAGATCAGATCAGAGGAGGAAAATTGTACCATTATCAGTGCAAAAGAAGTCATGAGGAGAATGTTAACAACAAGTCAACATCACATACATGATAAAAGAGTGACAAGGAAATGAAAAAAATAATGTAGGAAAGAAAAAGAAGGCTGGAGAAAAATAGGAACATGCAGTAAGAACAAAAAGCATGAACTTGCAACAGAAGAATAGAGAAACCATATATTGCATTGCTGAATAAGCATGAAAGAAAAAGAGTTCTGTAAGAATCTATCACAACTCAGACAAAAAGGGATACGTGCAACCCACTGGAAAGTATCGTTAAATATTGCAACTTCGAAATTATAAGAGTATCCACACAATATTTTAGCTCAAAGAAGATTTTATTTAGTTGCTAGCTATCTCCTGTAGTTGTTAGCTAGCCAAATTTTGGACAGGTCTGAAATGCCTCCAAATTAAATACAAGATTAAAGCAAACTCTAGCTGGCAGGAAGGGGGTATAGGACCATGTCTGTGTTTGTACAACTTCTCCAAGGGAGCTAAGGATCAAACTTCTTGACTTCTCTGAAACAACACCCATAATAAACATTACAACTGGTAGTAAATATTTCAGAAATGTATCCTTAATCTAAAGTGGAGTGACCTGAGGTTTATCCAATATCAAAGGGACGCTATCAAATTTTTAAGGTCACAGATTTCACACATGTAAAAGCTTCAGGCTCCCATGGAGCTATCTAAAGTCTCACAATGTTTTGCCATAAAGTATGACTGGGAATTTATTTGAAAAATTTCCTGGGTTTTAGGAGCCGAAAATGAAAACCTTGAATCACTCCATTATCACGTGGGCAGAAAAGAGTGGATTTATTCCAATTTCTCAAATAAGTAGAATTTCAAGTACTCTATGCATATCTGTTGTATAGCAGGATTCTCATTAGAATTTAGTTCTTTATGAAAAATATTTACCATACCTCACAACTACATCTAGAAAAATCTGGAGAGGGAGGAAATAGAAGTGTCGGAGCTGGGTGAACACAGCCATATTGCATGACCCAGACTATGCACACTACTTTATATTCAGTTTCTATTTGCTTCACTTGTGCTTAGATTTCACGTGGTAACATGGGATTATTTCAAGATAGCTAGGCTGAGGGTTTTTTTATGCTTCCTAATAATTTAAGAAGCTCTCTGACAGCAATAGTCATAAGACACTACCTACATTGATAAATTTACCTTATCTGTATTAAGAATATAAATTTCCGAAGAATAAACAATTGGGATACTGAAACTTGAAGGGAGAATGCGAGACGTGCTTCAGCAGAGAAAACCAACAGAAGATAAATTGGTCTAACATCACCAGTCTTTTCCCCAAGTTCTTATGCAAAACATTCATCAATGCATTTCATTATTTACCTGAAACCCAGGTTTAAGTGTTTCATAGTCAGTATTTGTTATGGTGTATCTTCACTTACCAGTAAAAGTCTCATAATTTGTGCTAGCAAAGTCTTTAAACCTCACCAGTGACCTCTGAGGTGCTATCAAATGTAGAAAATCTGATAGCTGTTGTATGTTCAATACTCCTGTGACATAGATTAATGAATACACTATATTACTAATCTTGCATGGGATGGCACAAGGGACCTTTTCCACCTCGTGCAGTTTAAGAACTATCATTTCAACTGAAAAAACACTTTTGTAATTTATGAGGAATTTGTATTTGAGAATCCTAACTCCCAACTTAGTGTGTGCAAATTCTTAGGAATTCATTGCACTTTAGCATAAAGGGGATTATTCAAATTATCAAAGCTGACATTTTGTATGAAACAGACCACTGAGGCTGATATTTCTGCCTGAAGGCTGGTAATTTGTACTAAGCTAATTGTATGCTTGCAGGGTGGAGGATCTAGTGTCTTATCGGTGAAAGTAACCAGAAAAACTCAATCTTTAAACAGCTTGTTCTTTACTTCATTTTGGCTATTTGCAAACAGAAACCTCATTTTCACAGCAGACTTAGTCATTCTACTTTATACTCATTTGTTTCAGTGTTAATGTCTGTCCTTTAAGTTAAATTGTTGTTTTCCTTCCCCAGGGATTGCCACCCTGATGTAGTTATAAACAGAGAACGTATCCTTTCCTGCAACTTTAATTTTGTCAGGCTTCCTCTGTTGTAACTGAATACGAGGATAAAATGGCATTATATCCTGAGATTAACTGTTATTTATTCCATCAGTGCAACTCACAACTTGCTTTCACTGTAACCTGGGAGCAGAGGTAGAACACTTATTCCTGACAGAAGGGAATCAACTACAACTGATTTTTTTTAACCTTTTCGTAGTGACCTTTCCAAGCCTTTCTCAGCTTCTCTTCAGACTTTTGTACATCCCAATGTAATTGGAAAAGATTTTTCCAAGTTCACCTCCTGGTTGTTAGTATAGATAAACCAATACATTTTAGATTTTATATAGCTTTTTGTTCCCTTTCGGGGTCCGTATCAAATGGATTCATTTGGTGATGGTATGAAGGGTTCTTTTTCTGCAATTTTAAATAGAGAAGTCTGATTGTCTTTAAAAAAAGGTGGAAACTATTATGAACAAGCATGGACAATATTTGCCATTCCCCTTTGCCACTCTGTGAAGGAAAATGGAGTCAGTTCACTGTTAATTCTTCTATTGGCCATGCCAAGGAAACCAGAGCTGTGGTGATTTCTCTCCTCTTTCTGAAGACTCTGTTCTACAAAAAAAAAAACAAACCAAAAATAACCAAAACTGGTTTAAAGTTTTCCGGTACCTATTTCAGTTGAAATAACTACATCCACTAGGCATGCCTTAACACCCACTGGACATTTCTGTATTTGTTCAGGGTTTGTAGAATATTCATCTTGTGAGAGGAGAGAATAAGGTTGGTTTTGGGGAGGCTTTTTTAGAGAAATGAAGGAAAAGCTGCCTGTAAAATGTCTGAGTTGATAAGGATACTTCGAGTGCTGAGATCTCTCAAACTTTTCTGGCAACTTTCCTGGAAGAAAAGGTTGTTATAACCTGCTTTTGTCCAAGCATACAAAAACTCTCTAGCATACATTATTTTTGTTATGTGTTTGTTCTTTAGTTTTGTTTCTTTATCACCACACAGAATGGGATAATGTATTTCAATAGTATCTAACTAGGATTGAAACTGTATTGGTCTTAGAAAAAACATTGCTGAATCTTTGTTTTCCCCTTATTGCTTAAAAAATGAGTACATGCTAGCATATTTTTCCTGAAAGGAAGTAGTTTCTCTCTGTAGATAAATTAAAAGACATTTTCTAGAGAAATAATTTTTTAGTTATAAAGCTGGTGGTTGTTTTCAGCTGGGTATATTCTATTCATAAACAAATTTTGACTCATTAGCCACAGCCTTTGAAGAACCATGGTTAAATAGGAACATGAAATATTTGACTCCTAGTCATGCTGGTGACTCAGTGTTTTCACCAAAATATTTTTGCTTCTCCCCCTCGAGCTGGTTTTGTGTACCTGACACTTTGCTCTGTTGTCTGAAAACACAACTCGCAAGCAATGGGGAAGACTTTATTGTGGAAGCAGTTCCACTAGGAAAGGGTTCTGGAAAGGAGAAGAATCTCTAAACAAAGCAAGAAGGTGATCTGCAAATATTTATTTTATAATAAAACAAGTAACGTTAAGGATGTGTGACCTTTCACCCTTGCATCTTGGATTATTGAACAGCTTATGTACAAGAGGGATGAAGCAGTGTCAATGTCCTGCAAAGAACAGTAAGATGTTCAAAGCGAATTACCAGTCCAGGATTCAGCTCTTCTGAAAAGATGATGTGAGTCTAACAGAAACGATCAAGGCCTTTTCTTTCTACTGTTTCCCCTCCATTGTACCTACTGGGTAGAAGTGAAGACATTAGAAAACAAAGACTACAGGGAAGAAGAAAGGCAGAAATACATACCTTTGTTTCCCAATGGAAAGAGTAAAAATTGTGATTTGTGTTTCTGAATGGTAAATTTTTTTCATTACCCAGATCTTCATTGCTAACATCATATAGTAAGTCTATGGAGTATAAGTTTCACTGCAGACTTCTGGAATAATGTATCATACAAGGTATTTACACCATCCATATTGCACATCAATATTTTTCCACAACTGCAGCAAGAATCGTGAAGATAAATCTAGGAAAACAGAGCAGTGTAAAGATGAAAAGAGACAAGGAATTTTTTTCAAATGAACAATTCTTTAATTTAAAAAATGCAGTTTCTGATCAAGAATGGTATTTGGGAATTCAGGATGATTTTATGAGCAGTGTTGACTGAAATAACAAGTGATACTTTACTTATTTATTTATGTAACTATTTATTTATTTATTTTTCATGAAAAAGAATCAGAAAGCAAAATCCTCATACTGACCCAAATTTTCATGTGAAATATCTTCCCCAGTTTTGCTACAGTCACAGCACTTAAAATTAATTAGCCATATAATCCAGTCTCGGTTTTCCCGAGGTATTTATGAGGAGAACCTTTCAATAATACCTGCAATAGGTGTGTAAAGAAGAAAGTTTTTACTGTGGAAGCTTGTTACAGTCACCTCGAGCAGAAGTCAAAAATGGATAAAGATCTTCAGCATTACTAAAAAAAGATTATTAGTACTGAGAATTCTGTAATTCTGGTTTAATTTTCCACTAGTATCGGGAAGAACCAGATGTTCCTGAAGGCAATAGGCAGCATATTTCATTGTCAAACAATTCCTGAACCAATAAGAGGTGATTCTACTGTTTCAGATTTGTTTGCTATTTTATGAAATATTTCTAGAAATAAAAGGTCATAGAATATAACACCAGATGGAATGGTCAATTCTTTTAAACTTAAATGAAAATAAACAGAAAAATTGCATAAGATCATTTGATGTATTCAAGAAACCAGTTTATGAACCCATTTGATCTGAGAACTTTGATTCCTTAAAGAGAAGGTGGCTTGGAATTGCTTTAAGTGAACAGCTTAGTTTTGATCTGTATTCCAAGTATATAAGAATGAGCAAGGACAACGGTTTCAGATCCAAACTTATGAATAAGCACCTGAAAAAACATGAGATGTCAGACTTGAACATGTTTTATAATTCTCAACTAAAATAAAAATGTTTATATCAATAAAAGTAAACAAACAGAGAAGGGAGTGGCGCAGAGAAAGGCGTTTCGCTGAGATGAGGTGAAACTGAATATATTCTATATATACTTGAAAAAAGACCACATTGCCTATGCTTGTACAAGCTTGACCATAGAGAAGAGGTTAACACAGGTATGAAACTAAGCATTTGGGTACACATAAGAATTTAGGATAGAAGAAAAAGAACCAGAATTATTCACAGAATCATAGAATGTCCTGAGTTGGAAGGAACTCACAAGAATCATCGAATCCAACTCCTGCATCCACATAATTACAGAACCACAATTCATTGCAAAGCAAAAAAAGCAGGTGAGATTCAAACATACATTGGAAAAGGTCATCTGAAAGAATTATTGACTAAAGATTATCAGCCTTATTCTCTACGTTAACTTACTTCTAAGGATAACTTGCAGGTATACCTAAAGAATGTTTAATTTTTGCCAAAGTGGATTACAAGTAGTTTTGGTAATTTGGGATAAGGAAATGAAGATAATTCTGTCTACTTGAGATGGCAACATTTTATTTATATGTCTTAGATGAGACCGGAGAGTTTAAACAGATTTTCTTCAGTGTTTCTATGATGTTTGTATAACTCTAAACACAGAAATACTTTTGTTGAAATCTGATTAGATTCTACCTTTTTTTTTTTTCTGCAAATATAGACAAATCTGGTTCCTCTCATGTAGGATGAGAGATCATGGAATAATTTCACTCATCATTTGAAATACTCCAGTGCCCTGATAACATGGGCACTATTCACCAGAATTCAGTTATGCAAAACAATGTGTCTCATCTGAAATACATCGCTTCCACCAGCCCAGTGGACCTGATACTAAGGCAGAATATTAATTCAATTCTGAGTAAGAGGCTCTTCTTCTGGCTTTCCTGCTAACTTCCACAGAATCATAAATATCCTGCAATTGTCTTTCTAACGAGTGTGAACACAATTTCATGCGAAGTACAAAAGAGGAATTTAACATCTTGAAAAGAAATACTTCAAGTTTCTCTTGATAATGATAGTCCAATTGAAAGCAAGTACAGTTTAACCATTTGCAAAGAAATTCATATTCTCCATGGCATCAGCGCAGCATACTTTGCCGCATCAGAGAATTGTTTAGTTCTCTGTTCACCCAGTGATGAGGAATGAAAAGAACTCCACATCTACATGTGAAACAGAAAGAAAGTCGCGTGAAACACAAGATACCTTTTTACCGTGTATAAACAGTAAATTAAAAACTGCAAAGTATTTGCTCCCCTAATGCCATTTTTAAGCATTTCTGTGAATGCTGACCTCCCCAGAACCAGTCTTTCAACATCTACAAAACAAATAGTTCCTTTGATCAGGACTTAGCTTATTAGAACTAAAGTGAGACAGACTCGAGAAATTATTTTTAAACTGCTAAGAGTCCTGGATTATTTCAGCCTGGAAACTCCATTTTACCACCTCTCTCATTCTCATTTTGCAGCCTCAGCTGTAAGAAATAATTTCCACAAGCTAATAAATGCTGAATTTATACGGCAGTCTTCACCTTGATCCTCCTCTCAGTATGGTAACTGCTGCTCTTGCAGGGGCCTGCTGGGTTGTTGTGGTTTCTCTATCCTACTGTGGGTTTTATGTATTTAAACGTGCTGGTTTCTTGTATTATTAAAGTCTCTCATTGGGGCAATATTATTGTATGGGAATGTTGATTTAAAGAGAAGTCTTTCTGAACAGACAAATTCACTCTCAGTAGCCAGCAGAAGGCAGAACAAAATATTCAACACTTTGTAGTCAATTTGAATGAAGTACTCTGATATTCTGTCTAGCCCAGAAACCCCAGTAGGACCCATGAATTATAGATCACCAATACAGAGGTTAACAGCTGGGAAAAAAATATCCTTGCAATCAGTAGTACTTGAATCATCACATACTTGATTTTGTTTGAAGCACAGACAAAATCTCCAGTGCCTCTGTTACCTCAGTCCTCGGGATTTATGTATATAGTGATAATAAAAGTAAAGACATTCTCTACAGGGCTCCGCTTCTTTCAGTATACAAAATAATTTGCATTTAGTTTATAACCAGCATTTTTTGCCTTTCCCATATTGTTAATTGTGTGGTCAGTGGTACTGATATTTCTCAGCCCCCGTGTTGGTTTTGTACAAACACACAAATCGTGTCCTACTCTGAAAACAAAGTGGTGAATTTCATCCTGAGTTTTTGCACGTTGCTTGTGGCTCTTCTATCTGATTCATTTCATAAATATTTACAACTATATGAGAAGCTGTTATTTAATAACCATTCTGTATGCAGGAAGAAATTAAGGTTTGAAGTTTTCACTACATCCTGGGTGCCCAGCTTGAGATGCCTATTATATAACTTCTGCTCCACATTGTCTGTACTTGGTTGCAGTCCCAAGAGGTTCTGAATTTCAGTGAACAATGTTTGCAGGAATCCAGTGCTGTCTGAGGAATAAAAAAGAAATTTCTTAATGATTTATCATGTCTGATTCCCATTCAAATTCAGGCAGAAGAAGATATATATGCTCTGACAAGGACTACTCCCACCAAGACTGAAATTTAAGATGAGTCTTCAAATCATGAATGCTATTTTGTTTCAAAAAGGTCAAGCTTTGCTGCCCTACCCCATAAAAAAAAAAACAAATGAGAGTGGGTAGAAGGAAAGAAAAAGCCACAACCAAAAATCCTGAACCACTTTGAAATTGCTCCTAAAAATGAAGTGTGAAATAGTCCCATAGAGTTTCTGTTTCATGGCTGGAGTCTGGCAAAGTTTATAAGGCAGCGTAAAGAAGACCTGTAATGATGGAGGATACTGCTAGCCCTGCTTGTAATATAAAAAATATAGTGAGTGTTCACTTCTTTTTATAAAGGCAGCTCTTTCCTTTTCCAGAAACTCCAAAATCCATTCCTCGCTTAATCATGGTATCCATCTAAATCTCATTCCTATAGAGAAGTGACATACCTCGTTCTCCATTCAGTCCGGTTTTCCTTTTACAAGCCACCCTGGCAGAGGGCAAAAGGACATCAGATTGCTGAAAAGAGCAATTAGACTTCAGATGAAAGAGGATGGAGAGTGTAAACCAGATCATTGCTTTTGCTTATAAATATAAATTATCCCTTTTCCCTGTAGCTTCTTAGCTGTCACGACACGGTTTAAATGACGAGTGAGCGCTAGTGTTGGGTTATAGGTTGGACTAGATGATCTCAGAGGTCTTTTCCAACTTTGTGATACTATGATACTGTGACAGTATCTTGACCATGAGCCAACGGTGAGCCCTGGCAGCCAAGAGGGCAACCGTGTCCTGAGGGGCACCAAGCACGGCATCGCCAGCCGGGAGATGGGGGGGGAATGTCCCGCTCTGCTCTGCACTGGGACGGCCCCACCTCGAGCACTGGGGGCAGTTTGGGGCACCACAGCATATAGAAGGACATCAAACCACTGGAGAGTGTCCAGAGGAGGCCACAAGGCTGGGGAAGGCTCTGCAGGGGAAGGCGTGTGAGGAGCGGCTGAAGTCCCTTGGTCTGTTCAGCTGGAGAAGAGGAGACTGAGAGGGGATCTCAGAGCTGTTTGCTGCCTTCTCCCAGAGGCTCTGCTCTCTGGTGACCTGTGACAGGACCCAAGGGAATGGCAGGAAGATGTGCCAGGGCAGGGTTAGATTGGATATCAGGAAGAGGTTCTTCCCCCAGCACGTGGTGGAGCACTGGAACAGCTCCCCAGGGAAGCAGTCCCGGCACCCACTCTGCCAGCATTCCAGAAGCATTTGGACACTGCCCTCAGTCACATGGGGTGAGTGTTGGGAGTGTCCTGGGTAGGGACAGGAGTTGGACTCAATGGACTTTGTGAGTCCTTTCCAGCTTGGGTGATTCTATGATTCTATGACTGATAAGCAAGAAGTAATATTAGAAGGACAGAAAAATAAAAATAAGAACAAAACCTGGAAGAAAACAAGAAAGAGAGATTGCAGAGTTAGCAGGAAGAGGAGGTGGGCATTTTCTTTTTTTTTTAAATCAGGTTTTCCAGCAGGAAAAAAGCACAGGAACTGATTGCTAAGCTGAGAAACTGACTAGCGTGAGCGAAGAAAGAAGCTGAGCCAAGTGCCCTGTGTCTGGAGGAGATGCAGAGAATAGGCTGATCTGGTCCATTAGATCTCTTTTGACCTGTTCCAGTTCCACTTCATACTGCCCATTTCAGACTAAGTCAGCATACCATATAAGCATGTACTTAAATTCATTTCTTATTCTTCATCTAATAAAGTTCACACAACATTGAACCATTATTACTTCCTTACTTCTATTTCTCATACTTAAATGTAGTTCTTATCTGCTGGGCTTAACAGGAGTGTTTCAGGGTTGTAACACAAAAGGATGTAAACTCATGATAGAGTCAATTCTTGGCCTCACTGAAGCCAGTGGTAAAACTCATGTTGTCTTTCATGAGAACAGGATTTCATCAAAGTACTTAGTTTAATTTCTAGCTGTTGTTTAAATTTGTGTGCATTTGAGACATTTCCCTAGTGTAAAAATCTCCTACGAAACAGTTCTGTGGTAGTAAATTTCTCACACTCTCAGTCTTTATTTTAAACGGATACTTTATCAGACAGAACATTAATTCCATAAAGTAAAATGAAATTAAATGAAGATTTATGCCTAAAAAGAAATACCAAAAAATTAAAAAAAAAGAGGAAGTATTTTAATAATTTCAAAACCTCATCAAGGCCACAGCACAATTTTAAGCCAAAATATTTCTAAAACTGGCAGCCCACAAGAACCCCAGAACACCCATGTGGAAACATGTTTTTAATTTTGGAGTAAATATTTTTTCCTCATATGCAGAAACTTTTTCTTTAAACAGGATAAGGCAATCCAAAATAGGGAGGATGTTAAGCATTTTTGTTGTCCAATTAAAAATGAATTATACATTGCTAAAATCAAAGTTACTTCTATGTTATATTTGAAAAGTTTAGGAAAATAAACATTTCAGAAAGTGAAGCTTAAAAGGTGAGGCCTCAGAAATGTCTTAACGTGGGAGGTTTAGTTTTCCAAGTATTATTCACCTGATCACTGTATGTTTGGGCACGTGGAGGTGTGAACCTACTGACTGTGAGCCTTCAGATTCCATGATTTCAAACTCACAGATAATAAAATGTGGAGGCTTAAAAGTGTTCTGTGTCATCAGAGGTGTCATTGGGAGAAAAGACTCAGAGCATGACAAAGGAGGTCTCTCCCAAACTATGAAACTTCAGAATAATACTCCTACCTTTAGAAGAACAGTTATTTTAATTGGAAGTTATTCCTGATCTATATTGCTCCACTGCAGCTGTAGCAAATATTAGGATTGGCTTTCAGTGCTTTGTGCATACTCAGTGCTTAAGGAGGACAAACTGGAAGTCCTAAAGAGAAATGCTAGTTTCTAGAAATGAAATTCAGCATCAGAACAAGAAAAGATAATGAATAATAATCTCTTCTCATCTTTTTACCTTCAGCCACATAAAAGAACAGTACCTATTTCACACATCCATCCTGTCGTTAACCTTTTGTACTCTGCAAGTTTTGGGTATGTAAGATATCTCTCTGCCTTCTCACAGCCCTGAAACCTGGCATTTTGTATCCATGCAACCAGTAGAGCTAATCAATTAATAATATCAATTGCCAAATGGCAATATCAATTGCTGAATCTTATTTTTGGTCTTTCAAATGATCCACTTTCTATGCCATGCTTCTCCTAGAGGCAAAATGGCGCACTTCTTATATTTATATATTTATATATTATGTTTACTCTGCTCATTTGCATGTGAGGTGCTATAATGGTTTATGTGAAAAGAATGACTGATCACAAGTTTCCAAACTCTATGCCAGAAAGGAATCAGAGAAAGCTAACAGTAGCCATTAAGACTACAAGAAAATGTACAGGAGGAATGGTTGAAAAGATTGCCTACATAGAAAATAGTGCATAAAAAGGTTATAGTAAAGTGGAAAAAATAATGAGTAGTGTGAAGAAAGGCATACTGGGAGCTGCTTTTCTAGTGTAAGAAAATAACATATTCAACCGATGTTAAAATCAATGAGAAGTATTTTTGTATAGTACATAATTATTCACCAGCACTGTTAGTCACAGAAAGTTCCAAGGACATGCAAGACTGAAAACTCTTCGCGTATTTACATATATATTTCAAGATTGTCCAGAACAAAATTTAACATCATAACTTTGGAAGACATTTCAAATTGCTATCTGAGTATCTGTAACTATAGATCACATCTATCTCATACAGAAGGTCTGCTTGCATTTGCCTTCAGCAGAATTTTTGCTGAACATTTTTGTCACTAAATAAAATGAGGCAGTGATGAAGACAAAATAGGGGTCTAAACTCTCTGTTGGTCTAATCCAGCGTGGGTCTTTTTGTGCCACCAGCTGCCAGTAGATATGGTGCAAGCATAGTAGGCTATGAGATATGAAGCTGAAGGAGAGCAGATACACCTGTCCCAGGTGAGCATCTGGTGGGGGTGACACCCATCAGGAATCATCAATGGAAAGGCTCTCCGGAGCACATTTTGGACTGAGGGGGAAGTTGCTGCCTATGGGACTCATGGAATACAGGGAGGGATATTTGAGGGTTGTACATGACCACGTACAGTGAGACATTTAGGGGAATGGTATAATGGGGTGTTTAGAGGCAGGTTCAAAGATGAAGAAAGAGAGGGATCACCTGGTTTAGGGAGGAAAAAGCATGGAAAAGAGAGGGAAAAGCTGAGTAAAGGTGTGCACAAACAGGTTGCAGGTCAGTAGGCTTGTTCGGTCATGCCCTGGGCTTAATCATAGAATCATCTGGTTGGAAAAGACCTCTGAGATCATCAAGTCCAACCATATCTGTCCACTACTAAACTATGTCCCCAAGAAGATCATCAATCCCATCTTTTAAACCCCCCCAGGGATGGTGACTCAGCCACCTCCCTGGGCAGCTCTGCCAGTGCCTGAGAACCCTTTCTGTGAAGAAATCTTTCCTAATATTCAGTCTGAACCTGCCCTGGTGCAACTTGAGGCCATTTCCTCTTGTCCTATCACCTGTCACTTGGGAGAAGAGACCAACACCCACCTCACCACAACCTCCTTTCAGGCAGTTGTAGACAGTGATGAGGTCTCCCCTCAGCCTCCTCTTCTCCAGGCTAAACAACCCCAGTTCCCTCAGCCACTCCTCGTAGGACTTGTTCTCCAACCTCTTCCCTTCTCTGGGCGTGCTCCAGCCCCTCAATGTCCTTCCTGCAGTCTGTCCTCTCGTCTTGTTAAACGCTGTTTTGCTGTGTGAGGAGCTGCTTATCCTGTATGTGTGTGGGTAGGTCTAAGTGCCAGCACCTGGACTTGGGCCCACAGGTCACAGAGGGCCCCTGCACAGCTGCAAAGGCTGGAATGCCTTGCGTGAGTCGGGATGTCAGGGTGTGATTGCTCACAATGACCAAGCTGGACTCAGTAGTGGGCAGGATGAGAGGCTTTGAAGCGTGGTATTGGAGGGATCACAACTCTGAGCTGGATGCTGGAGAGACAAGAGGGTTTGAAATGGCTACTGGAGGAACTAGGAGGTCCAAGGCATTTGCTGGAGAGAACGGCTTGGGCTCAGCTACCAGAGAGGTCTTAGGTCTAGACCAGCTATCAGGAAGACCTGTTTGCATCTGTATGCTTGTGAGGCAACTGTGAAGCAGCTCACTACTGGCTGGAGCTGGGTAGGTGGAACTAGGGCAGCCTTGCCTCTTCTGAGCTGTGGGATTCAGTGACCACTAGCAGGTTCAACAACAAATTTCACAAAGGCAGTAGGAAATCCAAAATAAAAGTAGTTTTCTCCCGTGGTATTCCGTATAAACACTGACCCACAAGCAAAAAATGCTGTTCATCATAATGATTGCATTGTGCTTTTACCATCTTTTTGTCTATTCTGTCTTCATGTTCTTATGCTGATTTATTCTTTGGATGTTATTACATTTCATAACATCTTTAGCTTCATGATGCTCTACTTACATGAAAAATATTATAATTGTGTCTGAAAAGAAACCTGCATTTACCTCTTAATGTTGCTTTTATTTGTAACCACTGTACCTGCCTCTGACATTCTGAATCTCTTCATGGCATAAATTAGCAATATAATTTTAAAATCCAAAAGCTGCTGTGGAGCTTTTCAGAGGAGATCACATTTACTTTACAGTTACTGGTTAATTGCTTTAGTGCCTAAGGATGTACAACATATGTCCTGCAAAGAGACACCCATATGGTTGTACAGTGTATGTCCTGGCACTCTATTGCCACAGACTAGAAAACAGTCTTCTGTTTAAAATGCATGGCCCATTGCAAGATTGAAGGTGTGACATATAAAGGATTATAACTGACAACATTGAAGTCCTACACCTGTCACAGTGCTCTGTTAGGAGGGTGCATACACTGTTTTGCTGAGAAGAGGAGAGAAGATTGCCTTCAGAGAAGAAACAATTAAAAGATATTTTATAATGTTGTTCAGGAGAGATTTTATTTCTCCATGATCTGTTTTATTCATGCCAATGTGACTCAGCTATAGCTCAATTTTGATTCAAAGTTTATAAAGTTAAAGGAGTTACTAGAGGAAAAAGTGTAAGGGCATTAACTGGCCGCATGGAACCAGATTTTAAAATGTAATAAAGCTCTGAAGGCAGCAGAGAGGTGACCAAGGATATCTTTTTAAAGTATCTACATTTTTAGGGGCCTAAACACTTTAAACAGTCTTATCTTTTAGCCTTTCAGTTTTTTGGTGAGTATAATGGACATGTTTGAATATTTGGGAAAATGCAAGAATATGGATGACCATCAGAAACTCAACAGTCATTGTGGATGACCATCTTGGACTAAGACAAACCTATTCCAACAAAACACTTGTACTCTAGAACTTGCTTATCCTCCTTACGTTTAGCTTTCTCAATTAAATACTTAGGTGAGGAACTAGTCTAAGGAAAAGACTAGACTCACCTAACTTTAGCTATTTAAAGTACGGTAATAGTAGAGCCTGAGCTAATTAGGCTTTCACTGCACTATTGCAGAGATAAGAATCTCTAGAACCTGAAAAATCCTATGTGTCTTAGAGATCTGTCTTAGGGTAGAAGGAATCACCTTGTGGAGATGCTCAGCTCCTTTCACTGACTAGATAACTTCAGTAAGGGATTTCTCTCATCTAAATTTAGACAGCTAATTTGCAAGTTAGTTAATAAATAGTTAATAAAAACTGAAAGACATCTCTTCAGAGTGAGTCATCCTATCTGAAACCTGAATTACGCTTCAGTGGTGCCTTCCTTCATTGACTACAGAGGAAGTGTAGGAGTACTCTTACACTGGAATCATCTCTTACCTCAGGTATTTCATTTAAATGCTTAGGTTATATGAGATTAATTAAGGTTTATGTGACAATTGACAGCATCCTGAGTACATTGCTGGAGTATCTCTTCCTCCTCCTGGTTACAGCATCTTCCACATTGCAACCCTTTCTGACTGTGCTTACAAAGAGAATGAGAGTATGTAACAAAATTAATGTCTCCTGTTTAATTTTCCCCATTGCTGTAAATTTTCCGAGATAGCTTATAACTGTAACAAATTAATCCTGCTACATTCTGTTTGAATTTGGGCAATGTAGCAATATCTCATGGTGCAGTAGTGGAACAAGCCATTTCCAAATTCTGTTGATCCAGAAAATCAGGTGATTTTTTTTTCCATTGTCCTCATGGTTATAGTAATTTGCTAATTGCAGAGCTGAAGCACAGTTGAATTAAAAGGGCTTCTTGTGAACGGTTATTATAAAATTCCATGCAGAAAATTTAATTACTCAAAAATGTTTTCATCTTCGGTTTCCAGAATTTTAAAAATAACAGGTCTGATAAAATTTGGAGAAATGTATCAAAACAGACAAGTAGAGTAAGAAGCATTTAAGAGAGCAATGAGTTAAACCATCAAGTAATTGTCTTCTTTTGCAGCCTTTTTCAGTCTTCCTACATGAATGTTTGTTAGAACAAAATAACTCTTCAGCTTTATTCAGATGATCCAAGTTAAAATGCATTTCTTTAAAAATATGCTTATATCTAATTATAGGTTATATAAATGTTTTAATAGCCACACAGAGAATAATGATGTGGTCACTATGCTATGTCTATCTAAGAATTTTTCCTCTTTCAGACCTACAACAGGCAAAAGAATACTTCCCTGCTTTATTGTTTATTGCTCTTACATAGCATCTCTCTTTTCATTTCCTCTGGTACCTATAAAAACATCATTTCTCCCTTCAGGAAGCCTCATTTCTAGGTACAGTCATTCACTGATGTAATGCCTTTCTGTAAGGATTTTTGTTCTTACATTTTCTTCCACTGCATGTACTTTGTGAAACTTTTCCCAGATGATGTCACTCTCATAGGAATTAGTACCAAGGACATCCTCTTGTAAATACTCAGAGGAAGCTTCTCAAATGAGCAGATTATTCCATCACTGTGCTACTGAATCCTTTCACCTCACTCTAAGCCATATGGTAATACCTAAAACTAGACATAAGGTTTTTAGAAATCTCATCTAGCTCAGGAAGGATGCTTCTAGCACCAAAGCACAAACATTGTTTGTTGGTTCAACATTTAGCTGACATAAAGCAGACTATCCTCATACCTTTCCTGTTGCACAACCAGATGTTGCCCAAGAATCTTTGTCGGGCAGTGGGCTTAAATGTTTGAGAACCCCATTTCATTCTCTTCATCCCAACAGCCTCCTGCATAAGGAGCTGAAAGAGAAGAGATGAGTGATTTAAAATGAGTGTTCCACACACATTTTTCTTCTTCAGAAATATTTTTTACAGATATTTCCTGTAAAATCCAGCTTCATAATGTTTACAAAAAACAGCGCTACTTTGATTCTTGTAATGATTTTGTGATATCAGTTTTAAAATGCCAGAATTCAGCATTTCTGATTATTTCTGTTTTAGTAGAAAAATATTTTCAGTTCATCCACTCGGAAAGCCCTTTTTCCTGGTACTATTGCAGACTAAGATTTTTGGCAAGGGTCACTGTAAAGAGCAAAGCAGTTTCACAACTACAGTAAACAAAACAAGCTTTACTCACTTAATATACAGGGTTTTTTTTAAGATTTGAGCTAAAGAGTAGTGAAATACAGATATGACAAAGTTCATATAAGGAAAGGATATGAGATCTAAGTCCACTTATTATCTAAGCATATGCATTTAGAATGGCTAAATTTTACGCTGAAGGCCGCTAACAGGTGGCCAGTTTACTTGAGAAAAAATGCAGTGTTATTTAGTTCAGGCCAGAGATTTAGTTTCAAAGCTTGTCTCAGGTAGTGTTCAGGAAACAAATTCTGCATAAATGTGAATCCCATGTAACAGAAACATAGAAATGGGAACCTTTCTCCAATCCTTTCTTCAGACACAGGGATTGAGAGCAGCCCTATGGAGAAGGACTTGGGGCTACTGGAGGATGAAAAGCTGAGCATGAGCCAAGCTCATGCACTCACAGCCTGGAAGGCCGACCTTATCCTGGGCTGCATTAAAAGAAATGTGGCCAGAAGATCAAGGGAGCTGATTCTCCCCCTCTGCTCTGGTGAGACCCCACCTGGAGCACTGTGTCCAGCCCTGGAACCCTCAGCACAGACCTGTTAGATCAAGTCCAGAGGAGGGCCACAAAAATGATCCAAAGGCTGGAGCACCTCTGCTATGAGGACAGGCTGAGAGAGCTGGGGTTGTTCAGCCTGGAGAAGAGAAGACTCCGAGGAGCCCTTATTTTGAGCCTTTCAATACTCAAAAGGCGCTCATAAGAAAGATGGGGAAAAACTTTTTAGTAGGGTCTGTTGCAACAGGACAAGGGGTAATGGGCTTAAACTAAAAGAGGGTAAAGTCAGACCAGATTTAAGGAAGAAATGTTTTGTAATGAAGATGGTGAAACAGTGAAACAGGTTGCCCAGAGAGGTATTGGATGCTCCATCCCTGGAAACATTCAAGGTCAGGCTGGATGGGGCTCTGAGCACCATGAGCTAGTTGAAGATCTCTCTGCTCACTGCAAGGAGGATGGATAGATGACCTTTAAAGGTCTCTTCCAACCCAAACTATTCTACGATTTTATGACTCTATTATTTAAAGCAAATACCTACACATATAAACATATACATATAAATACATATATATAGGTAGCTCACAGTTAACTAGTGTAGAGCCAAAAGTCAATACAGAAACTTGTCACCCATAGTATTTTCCATTCATTTCATTGTCTCTTTAGTTTTTATTTATCCAGCCCAAGATGGCTCTGACTATCTATATTTTATTCTTATTTTTCTATACTTTATCTGGTTTAGTTGTGCTATTTTGAGTGTTATTAACATATTACAATCTACTACTTAAGTTAAAATTAGATACTAGGCTTCATTAGCTGCTTAACATTACTGAAAAAGGATCTAAAACCATATATGTTGTAGAAATTTAAATTAGCTTATAGGGGAAAAACATTTTGTTGTCAATGGAGCATATTAAAATTGTGGAAATTCACACCATTAGTCTATGAATTGCTTTTACACATAAGAAATGACACTCATTATAAATTTGAGCTCTACTATTCTATAGGGCTGGAAGCTCTACACAGTGTTTTATTTTAGAGCACATTACATATTGAGAACAAGGAGGCAAGGGAAATAATGAGCTGCAAGTGCACAATCTTAAATAATTGAGACAGGATTTTTACTAAAAGCCTACCTTTTTGAAATCAGATTTATTGTATTTAAAATTGTCACGAATAATTCAAAGAAAAACTGTTATGAATGATTTATTAAAAAATCTAGAATTGCATT
This sequence comes from Dromococcyx pavoninus, assembly GCA_033558185.1. Lineage (NCBI taxonomy): Eukaryota > Metazoa > Chordata > Aves > Cuculiformes > Neomorphidae > Dromococcyx > Dromococcyx pavoninus. The sequence continues at coordinate 2,244,978 of JAUMJL010000019.1, read as the reverse complement.
TTTGAATTATTAGCATCAAGATATAGTTTTGATAGGAGAAAAAGAAATAGTAGTTGTATACAACAAGACATAAAGCTGAAGATAATATATTTGTTATTTTGAGCAAGTTCCAGTTTATAAACATGCCTAGATGTGACTTTAATTAAGTAGACTATATGAGCTAATTGAACTGCTCCTCCTCCTTTAAATTATGCAGGTCCTAAATCTCTGCACACAGTCTCCTTGGAAAAAAGAAATGTTTTGGTTGTGAAATTAAGCTAGATCTTTGCTTTATTTATACCCTGAGACACAGCCTCAAGTCATTCATGGTAACCCACACAACGCATTTGTGAAAATACACTAAAGCCTGCTAATGTTTGCTGTGTAGCTGCAATTGACTCTTTGTATTTCAGTTTATGGTTTCACAACTTTTTTAAAAAAAGATTTTATATTCCATTTAATTCTTTTCATTTGGAGCATTTTTTTTTCCTGGGAAATCAAATATAATTTTAGCAAATTTACTTAGATCATGGGCTTGCAAAACAAACTGAATGTCCTTGTTTTCTGCAAAGGATCAGTTTCACAGTCACCAAATGGCAGATGGTGAAAGATACCTCTGGACACTGTCTAGTCTCTCTGCTCAAGCAAAACTATCTTAAGCAGTTAGACTGGGAACATGCCCAGTCAGCTTTTGAGTATCTCCAAGGATGGAAACTCCACAGCTTCTCTGGGCAACCTGCTCCAGTGTTTGATCATCCTTACAGTGAAAAGAAGTGTTTTCTTCCATTTGAACGGAATTTCTTGTGCTTTTGTTTGTGCCCGTTGCCTCTTGTCCATTCGCTGGCCACCACTGAGAACCATCTGGCTCCACTTTCTTTCTTTTTTACCAAATGAGGCATTTATACACACTGATAATCTGAGCTTGTGAAGAACAAGGTTGTACAATCCCAGCCCTCTCAGCCTCTCCTCCTATGGGAGATGCTCCAAAATCCAAGACCTTAATCATATCCATGGCTCTTCTCTGGACTTAGCACGTCTATGTATCTGCCAAGCACTGGGCACAGCACTCTAGATGTGAGTAGAGGGGAAGGATCATCTCCCTCACCCTGCTGGCAACTCTCTTCCTCATGAAGTTCAGGATGCTGTTAGCCCCCTTTGGCAAAAGGATGTATTGCTGGTTCACGATCACCTTCTTGTTCTACAGAACCCTCAGATCCTTTTCTGCAAAGCTGCTTTTGACCAGTTGCTCCAAAGCAGTACTGGTGCTAAATTTCTGGATTGATTGTCCTCTGTTGTTTTGCTGCTTCAGCAGACCTCAGCTCCCATGAGGACCAGGGCTTGCGAATGCGAGGCCTCTTCCAGTTGTCTGAAGAAGGCCTCACCTTCTTCTTTCTGATCAAGCAGTTGGTAGCAGACACCTTCCATTCACACTGTTGTGCTTGCTAATCCCCATCACCCACGTATCCCTGCTGCTCTCTGACATGAAGTGTGAGTCCTTATTCCTGTCAGTTTGTCCTGCTCTTCCTAAAGAGCCTCTATGCAGCCATGGTAGATGTGAGCTATCCCACCGCGCTGCTGTGATCCCAGTGAGATTGCAGCCTGGCAACTGCCCACAGACCTGATTCCCACTGTTCTTTGCCCGTGCTGTAATCTGTAACGCAGATTAGTGTACGGACACTTCAGATGGGCTCCGGTCACTCTGGTTTCCTGGGAAATGGGCAAGTACATTCCTGTCCTGTCTGCATTCCCTTATTCGAGTGCGGTGCTCCAGATGGCCCACTTTCCAGTGCTGTTTTCTAGATTATGGGGTCACTCTTGTTCAACCTTTGCTTGCCAACCCTTTCCACCACTTCCTTACTGAGCTGGACATCATCACCTCTCTCCATTCCTATTTTAAAGCTCTCCTCACCAGATTGGCCAGCCTGTTGGTAAAGGTGCTTTCACCTTACTTGGTCAGACAGATCCCTCTTTTCCCTAGCAGTTCCTGTTCCTCGGGGATGTGAAAAGTGAATCCCTGCTGTTGACATAAGTTGCACAACAACAACCAGCTATTGACCTTCATCCTCCTCAAGTCCTGACCACCTGAAGGCCACCTGGGCTCTCTTATCCTTGGCCCTCATTCCCAGAGCTGTGCAGTCACACTTGGTATTCTGCAGTTCTCCCCTAGCAGCATTGATGGTGCCGAAGGGAAAGGACTGCAGAGGGTAATGGTCACTGCAAGCAGAAGAACTCCCTAGATGAAGGCTCCCTAGATGAAGCAGACAGGGACCTCCCTGCCCCACAGCAGTGAGAATCCAGGGCAATCCACCCCCCACCACACTGTCTCCTGGTACCACTGCATGACTCAGGCTCAGGTCCCTCAGAAACACATCTCCCAGCCCCTCATCTCAATCAGAACACTGATCTGTTCTGTAGTTATGGATCTGCAGTTGGAGCAGGAGTCTCAGAGAAGATGCAGTCAATCAAACATTCGTGCTAGTTAACAATAACCAGCCACCAAAGTCCCCCCCCACGAACTTCTATTCCAGAACTCACCAGGAAAGAAATAGGCATAACCTCTATTATCTGTGCAATTTATTATCAGCTCTGCCAAAGTGATGTGCTGCTCTAACACCACTGCTGTCAGACAATATCCATTTAATGAGCTGAAGACTTAAGCAAATGAGTGAGACATTGCATATGTGGAACTAAAAATGCGAATCACGTTCTTAGTAACAAGTAGCTTTTCTTCCCAAAACATGTTATAGTTTTAAACAGCTCTGCAATTCTACCACCTTTGCATATTTTTTGCCTCTTCTGAGCCATAAAAATGTGAACACTAAGGGAAAAGACTTAGGTAATATTAAAACTGTTTAAAATTACTTTTTAAAAATATGTATTCAGAAGCCATGTATATCCAAGCAGGCCATACACATTGTATTGAGTAGAGTTTTATTTTTAATCTATTTACCATTATTTTCTGACATCCTCCTAAAGGTGGATGATATGCTATTGTTTTGTTACAGTTCCAATTTTCTTTTGTATTCTAAAAGCCTAAATCACATAATCTTACTCAGGCATAGCATGTAAAGTGGGTTTTTTTCTGTTTTACTTTTCTTTTAGTTTCTTACAGGCAGAGCAGTTAGAGCATCTGAAAGTTCTGGAAGCATCTTCACAAGAGTTACTTTTCTGTTAAACGTAAATCACATACCTACATTTTAATCAAACGATTTTGTATACTCAAGAAAAGTCATGTCCCCAAGATGTATAAATTCCTTCAAAAGATAATGCTATATTCCATCAGATTTATTGGAAATACATTGTTTTTCTCTGTAGTGTAAATAGAAGGCAGCTGCATTAAATTTTCAGCAGTTCTTATTTTGAAAGCTTAACTCAAGTAGGGGAACCTCAGGTCTCTTTCTGTCTGCTAATCCCACACAGCACTGCTTTTCAAAACAAAGGTTTCTACTACAGGGACACAAAAACCAAATATCACCGTGAATCCATTGCCATTTCTCATGGTTGAAATTTTTCCTTGGTGATGAAAGCTGTTCATGGCAATAGGCAAAAGTGGAACAACAAGATTTTCTTCTGATCACCACACAGAGAAACCAACACAAAAGTAGAACGTTTCATTGTGTTTCTTCTGCAACTGCACACCCACGAGAGTCTTAAAAAAAAGTATAGTTTGGACTGCATACAGTCTCATGTGCTTTTATACAGTTTTTGTTCAGGGAGACTTCTTTGCAAATTTTAACTTATTACCAAAGAAAGAATTTGCCACACAGCACCCAGATGCCAGGTAAATGAAAGGGAATTTCGATTAAGCAAGCAGATGGTGTACCAGCCAAACATAATCATTCTGTCATAAAAACGAAATTTCCCACTTAAAAAAGCAAAGAACTGTCTTCTCCTGCAAACGTCTGAAGACTCAAAATTAAATATTAGCTTAGAATCAAAAATATAAAGTAATAGGAAATCAAATGAAAATTAAAAAAAAAAAAAAGAGTTTTGCTCAAGGAGCTTCCTCACTAATTCCCCCGAAAAATATTTTATATTTCACTACATCTAACAGCCATACTGTAGATTAAGTACTCCCTTCATCATCTTATACAAAATTCAAGGGTAAATCACTCACTGCACAACACGGGAAAAATTGCTCATGGTCTAGATAACATTAGTTTAAAAACACAAAATGTGAACCCTGGTGCTTGGAAAGAACCAGCGTAAAAGTTGGCAATTTGAGGGAATTTCATTACTTTCAGAGTGTATAAAAATAACATATATGTAAATGTAATTGAAGCCACCAAAACCTATTCAATGTCTTGGTAAACTTTTAGTCTAAGTTAAGTCTTAAAACATTTTCTATAAAACAATCAGGCAAACGTACCAGAACATATTATATTGTGAACTTGCAACAAAGGTCAGGAATGGATAACATGACCAAATATCCAAAGCAGAGCTAGTAATGAGTAATTCCAGTTTAAAAATTCCCAGAGTATTTTATCATCATTTACAGAAAATATCACTCAAATACAAACATTTTGACAAAAAGTTGATGCCATACGCCTTTTAGAGGAGAGAAGCTGGACATTAATTCAAGGGTCTATTTCCAGGCCACGGGACAAATTCATGCATACTTGGAAATGTTATTGTTCTTTGAAAAGCGATTTTAAGAAATCAGTTTATCATTCCCAATATGTGCATACATTGTTCAAACTGTAGTTTAAGCACTTTTTTAGGGCAGCAGAGCCAATACTAGGAAATGGGTAAAAAGCTTAATAGTGTAATTGTTAAGCCCATTAAGTTACAAATGAACAAACACACTGAAGGAGGTCTTGTCTAAGTGTCAAAATCTTCCCAGGTAGTAGTGATGGATGAAAAGAAAAGAATCAAGTCTCACTTTTCTTGATTTGCCCGGAGGTACCAATTAGAGGAATTTCTTGTTTTTCATGAAAATGTGTTATGTTACAGTGAAGCAGCAAACTCCAATAAATACTAAACTGCACAACACCGTTTCAAGTTCATGATATATCTTTAAGTCCTACTGTGAAAGGAACTCTCAGACCAAATGGCCAACCACTCTTCTCAAAGATGTAGTTTAGGCTTATACAGAATAGAGCAACAGTGAGTAATGCAGAAGCTGAAGCTGTTTTTCAGTCAAGGCTATCCAAAACCCTAAAGACCACAAGGACAACTGAAGACATTGCTGAAGTCAGGGAGTGAGGAAATCTTGTGTGAGAGAGGCTGTGATGGTAGAGCAAATGACTTTCCAGCTGAAATAGAGGACATTAAAATATTTTTGGCAACAAAAAGCCTTTGAATGGATAAGAAATAAGTTAATTCAAAGAAAAAACCCAACAAACCAAACCCAAAATCCACAAGCTAATTATCACATCCTACAAAAATGTAATTGAAATTCTCAAAAGCAAACCACTATGTTATCAAATGTAATGCCTGTATCAAGTAAAATAACATGAACACAGATGGACGGTCAGCAGATTAATATAGATACCAGGCTCAATTTTTTCCAATGGTTTCATCAGTTACCTGGGTGATCACACATAATGAACCCCATGAACTATTTTAATTTAAGGTAGCACTTAACCTAATCATTATGAGAACCTCAGTCCAGAGTTATCCTGAGAAATCTGAGGTCTGCACCTATGGAAATCTCCTGAAGTTCAACAAGATTTTCAAGGTCCTGTATGTAGCGCAGAACAGATCCCACACACCTGGGCATGTTTGAGAAGTGACAGTCTGGAAAGGAAGTTGCTGAAAAGGGTCTGGAGGATAAGGTGGCCTTCAAGTTGAATATCTTAAGGCAAGGAGACACCTTCAATGCAAGTGAGACAAACCACATACCAGGCTATCTTAGGAGGCACGTGGCCAGCAGATGGAAGAAATTTGTGGTTACATTTACTTGATGCTGGTGAAGCGCCACCTGGAAAAATGTGTCTTGTTTCCTCCTAGCCCCCTTCTCTGGAGGGTTTCTGGAAACTGGAGAGGGTCTTGCAGATGCCTGCAAAGATTGTTAAGGTCTTAGAGCAAATGGGCTAAAAGGAGAGGTTGTGGAAGCTGGTGTTGCTTAGAAGAGGAGTAAAGGGTGACCAATGGCTGCCTAGAAGTACTCAGAGGTCTGTTACTAACATGAGGGAGTCAAGCTCTACAGTAACGTGCAACAAAGATTTGATATAACAGTGGGCAAAACTCACTTAACCTTGGAAATTCAGATCAGATACTAGGAAAGACTTTTCTTTAGAAGCGAAGTACAGCACTAGAAAAGCAATAGAGCTAAATTCTTGATTTGAAACAGCAAAGGTTAGCAAAGAAAACTGTATCTTTTCTTCAAGGTAGCATTTAGTGGTTTGAGTTCTCACTTAAATATATTTAACCCTTATCACAAAGGTTTTCTCCTAGAAAGATCTTTCAGAGGTTACTTTGAAATGGACAACCTAGTGCTTCCCGTTCTGTAGCTTAACTGGAAGCATTAGATCTATTCTATTTATTTAAGAATTTTTACATTATTTTCTGATTAAATGGGGTTTTTTTTGTCTCAGCCTCCGTTTTCAGAGGAGTGGAAATTTGCTTGTCTGCGGTAAATCTAGGTTCTGATCTCAGGCTTAGGGCTGCTTTCAAGAACACATTCCCCCTGTCTGACACAGCTGTGCAGGGATTCAAATCAAGCAGTGCTTTCAGAAGAGGATAGCTAAACTTTTCTCTTAAAAAAATACACAAAAAAATGTAAAGCTAGGCTTAATATTAACATAGCAGGCATAATGAACTTAAAATAGAGAGAATTCTGGGTAAGATGAAATAGAAACAAGAGGATTCATACCAGTCTCCCTTTTACTTATTGTGACCTTTCCAGAAGATATATTATCATTCCAGAAACATTTAATTGGTTTCTAAGTTATAAAAAATTCCAGAGTCCTCTCTAGGCTCCTAGAAAAGGTTTTTATATTCAGGTTGTGAATATATAATTTCCAAACTTTTATTTTGCCAGCTGGCATGACACCAGGCTGTGGAAATTTCTTTATCCTAAGTAATGTTCTGTGCTCCTTTGCTCTCAGCAGAGGACTAATTCCTCTCTTCCTCCCAGGGGGTTCTGTTCTCCAGTGTGTTATAGAGTACAACATCAAAAAATTCAACAGACAACTTTGCTCTCTGCTTCCCAGATGCTCTCTTTAAACATAAGGGACTTTACAAGCAGAATGAGAATAATCCATCACAATATCTGAAAAATGAAATCAGATCTGGTAAAAATTCAGAAAACCTAAATAAATAATGCCAAGGATCTTGCCTATTGTACATCAATACTCATGCAAATGAGTGTATCTAGACCCTCCCAGGAATGTGCATGCACAAGTCAGTAAGGATGGTTTATCTGGATGGGAGATTAATTGCTCCATATGTACAGAAATTGCTACAAAAGGACTAACTCCGTGCAAAACCACACTGTCTCTACTAAGGCTTCTTAGCTTAAGCACAGCACTGTGCAAACAACCAGAGCCACCTCAGATGCTCTTTACTGGATGTTAAGTTTAGGATTGAGGTCAAGCATACTGAAGCATTGCCATTAATTCCATAAACTGGAGTCCCAGCTGAGTTCAATACCTGATTACAAAAAGAACTCCTCTCCTCTTCCCCATCTGTTTAATGGCTGAAAGGCAGTTAGGAACAGATGTCATTTTCTCACCATTAAAATTCATGATGAAAGCAAGCAAACCCAATGCACCACGGTCTGGCTCTACGTCCAATGAGTCCTTCAGGCTTATTGTTTGGGTTCAAATAGGTAAAAAGATAGTATGGTCTGAATCAGGCTTGCTGGGCTCTAAAGTGTACATTGTGTATGGATTGAAAGAGCTGGCAGTAGTCTGGCAGGTCTAGTGCTGAGCCAGAGCTAATATGTTGAATATATAAAACCAGGAAGTGGGCGGGATGAAAATAAATTGGGGATGTAATGAACATGTATTTGGCATCACCTGTTCCTTTTGTCTCACAAGTTGTATCAAAACTATATCAGATTATATTAGTTATCACAGTATCACAGTATCACAGTATTACAAGGTTGGAAAGGACCTCTGAGATCAAGTCCAACCTAAATCAGTTATTATAACAATCAGTTATTGTTATCAGTTATTATCAGTTCCAGGGACTGATTTTTTCATTTCTTAAGGAAATGACTGGATTTCCTGCATTATAAGATGTATCTAACACCTTTAGCCTTTGCATGAGAAAAAAAAATAAGACTTCTTCAGCACATTATAACTGTATCTGTTATTGTCCTGGAGATACCTGTTTCAGTTGGAGATCATAGCCATAAGCCACCTCTGTTGTCTGGATAAATATAACCAGTTAGAGTGCTACTGTAAAATATCAGTTCTGTTATCATTTGGTGACTCTATTATGCAAACACTTCTGGATAATATGTCATTCTGTAATTTCCCTTCCTGAATATTAGTTTTCGCACCATAAGAAACAATGAAAACTGAAAGTCTACTGACCTGCTTAGCAACTTACCTATAAGAACAAAACATATTTTAGCAAAATGAGTTTGATACAAGCCATCATATTTTGCAAAATAATAGTAGAAAAAATAGAGCCTTTAGGTCTGTGTAATTTGAGTTATGCTGGACTAATTGTGTCAATATCTGAAAGAAGTTTCTTTGATCTATTTTAAACAGGTCCACAGGTTTGAACTAGCTGTATTTTAATGGTGTTACTCTGGATCTTCTATTATCTCCATTTGCTCATTCAAGAGCTTTGTGCCATTAACAATCCAGACTACATGTCCAGAGCAAATTTTAACGATAAAATTGAGTCCTGCTTGTATATTTGTACTGTGTTGTAATCACAACTTTTTTATTTGAATTTAGAAAGGTCAATGACACCTTAAAAACCAATCCTTAAGAAAAAAATAAATCTGAAGCACTTATTCTTCCTCAGAAGAGATAAGCTCAGAGTCCATCAAGCTGTTTTTCCTTAATCACGTTGTCGATGGGAGTTTACATGTCTAGAAAGAAGAAGGATGAAAGGCTTCTGCCAACATTTAGAATGTGAAGGTTAGTTACTGTAAGCTGCTCAACGTGAGTGTGTGCTAGCAAGCTGTGCAGAGAGTACATATGCTTCATTATTGCTAATTTTGAATAAAAAAGCTTTGCATAAAGCTATTACAGGAATGCTGTGGGTTTAATACACCAATCAGTACTTGGTAAATGTGAAAGATGAACCTTGGTACATACTACACTACGATATTTTACTATGTAGTTGTGCATTTTGTATATACTATATTAGGATATTTTACTATGTAGTTGTGTATTTATTCAAATGTTTGAACTAGAGCCTTATTTCTTTGAAGGACTATGAAATACACAGATCACACAAGCAGTGAAAAGTGATAGACCATTCTTAGCTTTGACAATACAGACTCTAGTGAGTGAGAAGAAACAAGTGTCAGCTTAGATTTTTGATCTGAGTAAGAGGTGCAAAACTATAAATCAGAGGAGAAAATGATAGCTGATATCCACACTTAAGTGGAGGGTTTTGATTACAATGATTTTTCACGAGATCTCCACAGAGGTTGTGCTTGCACCAAATGTCTAGAACACAACACCCTCTTGCTACTGCCTCTGCCATATTAAGTCATTCATATGCACAGATCAGCACCCCTTAGTGGCATGTTTGGCCATAAATATGACAAAATACTTGTTTATTATGGACTCAGTCCAGCTTTAACTGAAATAAGTGGAAAGTCTCATGTGGACTTCAATAAGAATTGGTTCAGACTCCCAGTGAACACTAAGATTTATGACATCCTTAACATTTCATTTCCTCAATTTTAAGCACTTGGGCTTTGTAAATGACGTGCTGGATAAATACCCTGTTGTCACTTAGCAGACTTAACTGTTGTGTGAAAAGAAGTGTTTTACTTTCAGGTAAACTGAAGAATGGTGGATTAGGGTCAGTTACTCAGCTGGCGTGAACTTGCACAGATCCATGAATTTCAACTGGTCTCCCAATATCTGATCTGTCAGCAAATGGAATTCAAGAAGAACGTTTATATTTATTTTAAGGGGACATATACGGATGTGCAGGTCATGTACCTGAGGATGTAGGCTGAGCAAAAGAATATTAGAATACAGGCTTTCTAAACAAGGTACCTGGTAATTTGTCACAAAATGTTCTTCTCTAGAACACAGAAACCACAGATTTAAACATTAATTGCAAAAAAAAAAAATTAACTTTTGTCTAATGATCCTTATAAATCATTCAATTTAAAAGTCAGGGCATTATTGAAATAGCTTCTGTGTTGTTTTCTTTATTCGAGAAACACATCTCCCTATTAAATTCACTAAAAAAAAGAGTTACATAATAATTCCCTTTCAAAACTTAGGTTTGCAAGGTGCTGAAGAAAATCAAATCTAAAATGTAGTTTCGCAAGTTGGGAAGGAAATCTTGAAAAAAAAGTTTTCAGCATAATAGTTTCAACACTTTTTTGAGTTATAGGTCATTAAACAGATGCAAGGAACATTTGCTTTATTGCACCTTTTTTCTATAAAAGCTGGTTTAAAGAGAAATGTGGATGTTGCCTGCTCCTGTTTCATAGTCAGGACCAGGACCTTTGTTACAAGACATCATTTGAAAAAAGAAGATCTGGAATTGAGGGCTCTACTGTTGTGATTTCCTCGTTCCATTGTTCTTCAAAGGAACTTTTTCATCACCTACCTCCCTTGTTAGTTGCACGGTAGAAAGGAACTACAGAGGCAATCTGACATATCACACACTGGAACAAAATCAGTGGTTTTGCTCAGTGGGAAAAAGATCCCATGAAAGACTCATTCAGCCAGCATGGCAACACTGTTAGAAGAGCTGACCATTTCCTTAGATTAAAAACCATTTGGATAATGCAAATATAGCAACAGTGGTGAGATAGATAGTTATTTTTAAAAATATTTTGTCTGTAAGGTTTAGATATAATTAAATCAACTATGTGTTCTTAAAGAAATAGCTAGGCTGTAATTTTGTCTTCATTGCAACTACTTAGTATAAGCTGTTGGCAGGACTTAACCAACAGTTTATGCACAGTTCAGACCAAGGATCAGCATCTTTCCATTTAAAAAAAATCCCTTCTGTGCTTTGTTCCGTTCTTCCTTTCTTTTTAGAGACAAGTTAATCAATACAGAGCCATGAAACTACTGTAATAGATAATAAGGTCTTGAGCCTGCTTCCACAGAACTAGGCAGAAGTTTCTCCACTGACTTCAGCAGAAGCAAAGGCAAATGCTAGGGTTGCTGCATACATTAATTTAATCTTTCATATGGACAAGTGCAACGCTCGTTGATTTAAGATGAAGCAGCTGCATAACTTTTCTCAAGTTACAGGGCAGAATATCACCAAAACATTAAAGCAGGGGAGACCCTGATTTTTTTTTACCTGTACAGGCTGACAAAGCAAAATGAGGAGAGGCTCGGCTCATTATTATTTCACTCTTTTTTGTCTTTAAGTAATGTTGTGCATTTTTGTAAACAATCTACTCAGTTTTAAAGTTGCAGGAGGTGTTCTAAACAGCAGAGGAAAAATCTAGGCAATTTTTGTGCAAACAGAAATGGAAAAGAGGAATGTATGCAGCTTTTACACATGACTAGCACAGCCATCTGTTTCACTTACCTGCATAATTGTCAGCTAATCAATTGTTAATTGTAAATGTCCAGTTCCTTAACAGTACTGTACGTGCTCTTGCAATTCATTATCAACAATATTCTACAGATCTTCAGTCTGCGAATTGTTTATTTCCTGGAGAAAACAGTGAGAGGAAAATGCCAAGAAAGGCAAGGAGTGGAGATACAGGTGAAAAGGGAGGACTGCAGGGAATCCAGGTGTGGTCAACTGTAAGTTGTGGATAAGTATAAGATCTATGTGGGTAAGTAAAACACAATGCATAGGCATTTATATGGAATAGGGATACGAGGGAGAACATGACAGATGGAAACTGGCAGAGGAAAACAAGCTTCTAGCAAGAGTAAGCAAAAGAGCTGAGGATTTAGTAAAAGGGAAACTGGGAGCTTTGTCACACAGGGAAAAAGCTGCAGAATGTGCAGTGGGTGTCATCATTGCTGGCCAGAGTCCCAATACAATTATCACAACCACTTTTAAAAGTAAGTCCTTCAGAACCTTAAATTATAGGATCGATTTCTAAAAATCTTTTTGGAGTATAGATGGTATAGTGTACATGATATAACACTATATTTCACTGGTATTATAAGAGCAATGACCATTGTGCCCTCAAAATATGTTTTCGATAGGTGTCATTATCTTAGCAATCTATTGCAATGAGATTCTGATCTGTTGAAAGAAGAATTTTGACGGTTTTACAGTCAGAAGAAAATAAAAAGTAGAAAAAATAAAAAAGGGAATTTAATCTGTGCTCCACTATTTAAATGCAAGATTATATTTGAAAATAAGGCTTAGGAAAGAATAAAACATATTCTGGTATAATACATTTGTGTGTTTCAAGAGATGTCGTTTTCTTTATCCTACCTCCTTTCTCTCATGAATTTGCTTACAATTTTAACAGCATGGATAAAGCAAAGAAAAAGGCAATTCCATGTTAAGTTAATCAGAAAACCATTGGATAAATATTTAAAGAAAGTTCAGAGATAAAAAATTATGTTATATAACACAAACACCAAAGTCTGAGGAGCTGCATCCCTGTGAGGTTCAGACTCTTCCATGAGGAGATGAGTGCAATGAACCACACCTGAAGTGCTTTTATACAAATGCACACAGCATAAGGAATAAGAAGGAGGAGCTGGAAACCTTGGCCCAGTCCCAAAGATATGAAATTATCGGCAATAGTGAAACCTGGTGGGATGAGTCCTGTGGCTGTTGTGACATGAATGATGGTTACAGGCTCTTCAGGAGGGACAGGCAGGGCAGGCAAGGCAGGGGGTGGCATTGTGTGTAGCAGAGGGGCTGGAATGCATGGAGCTTGCAGTTGGCAGTGGGATTGTTGAGAACCTCTGGGTAAGGATTAAGGGCCAGACAATTAAAACAGATGTCATGACAGTCTGGTATTGGCCACCCAACCAGGATGGTGACACTGATGAGTTATTTTGCTCCCTGTAGTCATTCTAATTTTCTGGGGGTTTTTGACTAGCTATTGTGAAAGAATGTTTTGAATAATTTAGTGGAAATGCTGTTCATTAATGACTGAATTTTTTTAAGATTTAAAGAGTCATTTAAAATACACAAGGATTGTCTCCTGTGATTCAGCTGGGCTAATTAAATTTGGGAAGACTAGAAAATATCAGTGCATTTTCTCATCAGCTCTCTTATTTCAAGAAACTTTCAGAGAAATATACGTATATAAAGATATGACAGTCACTAATGATGTACAATATACAGAAGAAAGAAATTTTTGCTACACTTCAACCCCAACAACAACCAGAAATTGCTTCTGCTATTCATTACTAAAGTGATATCATACAAACTTTTATGCCTGTCTACAGATTATTTTCTAAGTATTTGACAAAAAAGCATTAACAGTAGAGCTGAGCCAACGGCCTGAAAAACAAACAACAAAAGCCACATGAGTTGCGAATAAGTGAGTGAATACAACTTATATTCCAGAATATTTTTCTTTCTCCTTTTATGTCAAAGATACTTTTTAAAAGGATTTCATAACTGAGATCATTAAAAGGAAGGTATCTATGGATATCAGTGTGAGAGGAGAGCTCACACAAAGGTAGAAGAGATACAAAGGTATTTCCGAACTGATGGTTAAGAAGATATGAACAGACATCCCATGGGTTTGGGGCCTTCAGGGCCAAGTTACCATCTTTGAGTCAGATCAGTCTCTTCTGGATGCAGAACTTGAGGGTCAGGTGTAGAAATGAATGTAAATGACTTTTGTCTTCCTGATTCCAGAGGCCCTGGAACTATTTAATCACCCCGATCTAAACCAGAGCAGCCTGGAAACTACTTTGAGTTATGGCAATATTTAATAGTCTCTGAGGCACTATTTTGTCATCTTGAGTCAATGTAACAAAGCAGTGCATCCACAGTATCTTATGCCCAGCCATTCCTCTTCTGGATATCTATACATAGAGAGAAATTATATTTGGGCCATTTATCCTGAATACATTAATAAGGTACTCAATGAGAATTACTCCATAAAACCAACTGTAATGATGTATAAGAGAACATTAACATTAATTCCTCAGTAACCTATCATTGAGCTGTTGCAATTATGCTCTAATTAGTTCTTGATTTTGTTGCTGTATCTGTACCTTGTATTTTTTCTCTCTCTCTAGCTTTACTTATACCAACAATTTTGCTGATATTTAATATAAGATTTTAAGAACTGCATAGGTAATAGATAAATTAGATAATATCTACCACTACAGATCTGAATACAACAAATTAAAAATCATTACAAATTTTAGGAGATGTCCAGGCTAACTGAGAAGAGCTATAAAGTTTTTTTGGTGTTTGTTTATTTTTCAGGATTAACCTGATGATGCAAGCACTGGCTTCTAAATATAAAATGACACCAAAAGAAAATAAACCAGGCCTAATCTATGCATTTCGAGCTTGAGAGCTATGTATTTGTCTTTGGTCAATGAAGTAACAGAATTAACAAAGCAGAAACAGAGGACATCACCAGAGTAAGAACTGAAATGTTGCATTTAGTGTGAATCAGATTTGAAACAGCAACCTTGGGAAAGAAGTATTTAATATCTATTTTCCTTCTACATTGTAGAAGTAATTTAGGATCTGTTATTTCCTTATTACAAATACTGAAAGTAATGCAGCAAGACCAGTGAAACAGAGGAGATAAGTCTGTGTGAATTAAATATTAACATTATAATGAGATTAGATCAATGGCAACTGTTTGATTTTTTTTTAATTACCAACATGCAAATCAGGTGCAATCACACCAGAACATGGCTCTGAGCAGCTGTAATACATAGCTAAAACTTCTCTCTCCATAATGGGTGTATCAGGTTAAATTCATAAGACCAAATTGAGTGACAATGCCTGGCCTGAGCTGGAAAGGAGCCTCCATACCTTCTGTTGATCTCTGAAAAATATTTTTATATAGCTTATTTAAGAGCTTAATGGAAAAATGAGGTGGTTTGCAAGAAAAAAAGTAAGAGGAAAGGAGACTGGAGAGCGCTTTCTTTACAAGAGAATAGTAAAAGACCTTAAGTTTATCTAAGAGAAGTTTCTCTATGGGCTGATAGCCATGTAAAAGTATTTAATGGAGAAGAGAATACAATTGGTATGTTCTTTATCACATAAATTCATAAAAATTCCTATGCCTAATAGTTTAAAATAGACCAGTTTAGACTAGAAAAGAAATCACTGTATTTTTTTATAGCACAAAGTGTAATTAAGAATTGGAACAGCATCTCTGCCACACATTTTAAAAAACAGTTTGAAGCTTTTCCTTCTAAAAAACATACAGTTAAAAGCTCAATCAATAAAAAACCATCTTCCAGCTCCGGTGAAGCAATCAAAGATGATGTCAGACTGGATGATAACAAATTATTTTTCAAGCTGTGGAATCTGTAACAAAATTTGAACCCTGATTTTCCTTTGTACAAATCCTCCTCTACTCCTTTCTTTCCAAGTTTCAAAATTTAGAGAAATATAAATTTAATACTGATTTTTTAATTCAAATTTCAAATCATATTCATTATTGTTCACATGTTATTCCTAAAAAAATTCAAAACAACCAAAACACATTACATTGGAAAATAGGAAAATGTGTGCAAAGAATGACACCAGAACAATGGGTAAAAACAATAAAACAAGTGGATAAAAGCAGTAAAATGGCTGCGATTTTGGCAAGCCAATGACAATGACAGTGTGAAACTCTTTCTAGGAACTGAATAGTTTTTAGGGAGGGAAAAAATGAAGCAGGTTAAAGAAGTGATCAGAACTGAAGTGAGGGAGATAAAGTTTAAGAGAAAGAAGAGAGGGTTGGGAAAAGCATAAAGAACTGAGAAAAGAATAGGGAGAAGAAGGCCCGTGATGATAACAGAGGATGAGGCAGTGGAATAACCAGTGGATAACCAATGTACACAGAGATTAAGGAAAACTGTCAAGTGTTTGGAAAAAAATCCAAGAGCTGGACACTACCAAAGAGATTGAGAGGTGCTTCTTGGCTCCTGCTTTCTCTATACGGAGGCAGAATGTTAAGGGAGTGGCCGCAGTTTTTAAGCAGGAGCTGGTAGTTTCCATGCCTGTAAATTTCACAATCAGATTTTAACAGTTTAACCCTTGGTCCATTTTCTGAATTTGATACTGTCTCTGTTTGCTTTCAGCAAAAATTACTTCCCCCCAGCTGCCTGTTGTACCTCACATTTTAAAACATATGGGAGAATTTCAGCTCAGGTATTAATCAGTGTTGGAGTAAACTTCTTGTTAATTTCATAACCTAGCTGAACACAACGTCTGTCTGTAAAACTCAAGGCCCATTCATTGTTATATCCTCTAGCATCTTACCATCAAGACTTTTCTCCTATCCCCTTATTGAAGGTAATTCCATCCAGGTACACGTATATATTAGTAAATATCTCCTCCAGTTATCTCCAACATTAGGCCTCCTACAAATTTCTTTTCTAACTAACTTCAGTTGCCTGTTTTGTACCTGTAGGCTAATTCCTTCTATCTATCTAAAACATTCAGCTGGGCCTAAATATTTCACTATAATTGTATTACCTGCAATGGAGCTAATGTCCTTTATAGTGTCATCAGAGCCTTTAATGTGATTTCTCAGTTATGGAAACAAACCAATTCCTAATTAATTTATTGGTGTATGATTTTGGGCACTGTAAGATACCTTCATAGCAAACAGTAGCTATATTTATAATTTTCATTACTTTTTCAAGAATAAAATAATACATTTTTGTGATGTAACTATGGCCCCTCTGGCAGTTTTATGATGCTTTTAAGGTATGTGAAATTATTTTGCTCCCCTTTTGCCAGCTGTACTTTCCCATTATTATTGCTACAAGACAGCTGAAAAATCTGCATATTTATGAAAAATGGATCAATGATTAATATCAAAGCATCCGTATATTGATCACAAGACACTCATCTATTAATGTAATAAATCAAATAATGTCATAATATTTTAAATATCAGTGCTCAACAAAACCAAGTGAGCCTCTGGTATTGACTTTGATATACAAATATATCCTAAGGGCACGCTGTTATCAGCCACTATAGAATATTCCTCATATGTAAATAGGTAGAGTGATGCTATGGCATCTGAAAAGTAATGAAAATGCACCAAAAGAAAATGATATAGCGAGAAGGTAATTGAAAAATGCATTCACTATCATTGAGTCTTGGGGATTGATGTGAGTTCAGTATGAATTCAAGGGCTGAATATTATAGACAACATCAACAGAAATACATCAGAAACTTCAACCTGTTTTTCAAAAAGATAATATAAAGGTATTTAAGATATTCAAATAAATTAATGTAATGCATGGAAAAATTATCTGCAGGGCAGGACTGGGCTAAATGGGATTCCAAGGTGCCAGGAGAGTAAATAGAAAAAGGAAGTCCTTATTTCCACTTCATGTTCATCAAGTATGTAATTTGGCAGCAGTCTGTGGGTAGACAAATATCAGATCTATGACTGAGCAAACCAACTCTCCCACTCTTGAAGTCATTTAAATGAAACCGTTGGGACTATTGCTCATTCCTTCTCAAGAAACAGGATCCCCAGATCCCTAGGTTTACTTATAGGTACCTTCTTTCAGCAACATCTGAACTGTCAGGACAGCATAAGGTATAATTGTCTGGCTGTCTTGAGTAACAAAAGCTAATTTCATACTTCATGCTTTAAATCTGAAATACCTGGAATTTCTTAATCTGATTTCAGGAGGATCTGGCCTGGACTGCATGGGAGGGGCTGTAAAATCACTCCTGGCACCTTTTTTCCATCGTTGTCCCATCCACATCATCATTGGGATGATGTATGACAGTTTCACTCTTCTAGGGCATTAGGAAAGAGCTGTGTCTGTTTTCAGTTGGTAAAGGAAGAAATCTTGAATGCACCCAATCTTTGATGAGCCTTTGGTGGCAAAAAGTGAGTGACACAAAAAGCATTTCACAATACCTTTTGTTTGATGTGCCTGGAATGTGACACCCTTATCTCAGAGGTTGTCAGCACTGCCTTCACCTCTATACGCTGCCACGAGCTTACCTGCACACCCAAGGAACCTCTTCAGAAACTCAATACATAAATTCCTGGCTGGAAAACCACCCAGATGGGGACACCTTACCCTCGGACGAATGCCCTGTGCTACACAGCCAAGGGACCACACCCCTGACAGCAGCCAGTTTGCCACTGCAAAGACAAGCGGTGAATCACCTGGAAGGATCAGCACAGGCACAGCATCTGCCCTCCTCTCCACTCATACGTGACAGAACGCTCAGCTGCTGGGACCTCTGCTCCAAAAGCACAAAATGCTCCAGCAAAGTTGTCAGGTGATCAAAATATTTAGTGACTGCTTGCACGTGAACCTAAGATGGCACCAGTCAATCACAGTAGGTCTCTCTGTCCAATGTTAGTACCAGTTTTTGTTGTCTTTGACCCTAGCTTCATCCACAAATGATAATAGTTGTTACCTACTCTGGCTTGTGCCTCTCTCCCACTTATTGATGCGGATGAGTCCAGGCACTGGCAACACTTCAAAAAAGGTACCAGCATCACCTTATCCAGCCTGCAAAAGCACAGAGGAACACTGATAAGGGAGAAGACAAAAATAAAACCACTTTACATTGATTTAGTTGGCTATTCTGCTGCCACACCATTTCAGTCTGTCCCACCAGACTTTATTTCCTCAAACTATTTCATTTTGAAACAGAGTGGCCTGGAAAGAAGCAAGATGATGTTTACATTTCTATGCAATTTAGAACTTCCCAGTTACCAACTGGCCTGGTCTGTGACTTGCATTAGAAACATAATTCAAAGCAGTTTCAGCCATCTAACTTGGTATGGTCATTTTCCCAGGTTAGATAAAACAGACTAGTTGAGATTGGAAAATACCTCTGGAGGTCATCTTGTTCAACATCCTTGCTCAAACAGGGTCACCTAGACCAGGTTTACCTTAATATCTTTCTGGCTCAACAAGATTCTGAGTCACATCTCTTTTGCGCCTCCCAATTCCTCTACAGGTCCAGCCTGATTTAAGCCTTTTTTGTCAGTCCACTCATATTCCATTTCTGATCCTAAGAAAGAGGACTTCTCAGGGACTCAGTCTGAGTTGTTGGAAATCTTCTGGGAAGCTGCAGTTTGATAATTTTGGTGCTGTCTTTACATTGAGAATGCTTCTTTCTACTCATAGTCATGGATGACAACATTTGGTATCTCTATCAGAAATGTGTGTAGTGAGCCTGATGAAACAAAACTTAAATTACCTCTGAATTGGCTTATTAATAAATATCCACAAGCAGCAGGTATGTCCACAATGAGCTCTTCTCTGTTTTCTTTCTTTCTCCCATCCTGTTGTCCTGACCAATTTGAGCTATTGGCAAAAATGCATATTGAATATTGCTGACTACAAGCTAGCAGTCTCATCTCCGGAAAGTCATCGTGGTCAGACAATCCTCAATACAGGAGAGCCAAAAAATCATGAATTGGCACCTAAAATGAAATGAGGAAAACATTGCTTCAGTCAGCTTTCAGAAAGCTTCATAGAACACTGCGCTTTGCTTTTGGTCTCTACAGTCTGTAGGCTCATTTATTGGAGTCAGCATTTTTCCATGTCTGCTTTCATCCATCTCCAAAGACACCTCTGGCAGTCTGCCTATGCTGGTGCTTCTAGAATATAGCCAGAAGCATCCTGAATCTTGGGCAAACCCCTATACTCACCTGCATTGCCCTCAGACATCCAGGGTCTGAGTTGAATAAGACTGTCAACCAGCCTCATCTGCTGGCATTATTATGACCCTTCCCAGAAAGTCATGAAAAGCCTAATCAAAACTCAAATCCAAACAAACAAAAAACCCAAACAAACCCCCTCCCCCCATACGTCAATTACCCCAATCCCAGTAGTCTGGACAGCTAATTTAAACTCGGGACTAGTTGTGTGTTAGCCTTGGCAAACAGGCAGATTCCCACCCAGTCACTCACTCGTTCTTCCTTGTAAGTGGAGAGGGGCAGAAAATAGACTGCAGAAGTTTATGGTTTGAGATAAGGATAGGGAGATTGCTTACCAGTTATTTTTATGGACAAAAGAGACTCAATTTCAGGAAAATTAATTCCATTTATGGCCACTTAAAGTAGATTTGGGTATTGAAAAAAGAAGACAAACATTAAACCAAGTACTTTTCCCTTTTCTTCCAACTCAGCTTCACTCCAGGTTTCTCTACTCACCCTTGAGTGGTGCAGGGGGAGTGGGGTCTATAGTCCCCTCTGCAGCTCCTTCTTCCTTACACTTTTAACATGCTCCAGTGTGGGCTTCTCACAAGCAACAGTTCCTTCAGGAAACATCCACCTGCGCTAGTGTGAAGTCCTCCATGGGCCACAGTGTGGATATCTGCATTCTCCCAAGGGAGGGAGGGGAAACGGGCTGAGCTCACAGAGGCTGAGCTCTGCTCTCTGGTGACCTGTGACAGGACCCGAGGGAATGGCAGGAAGATGTGCCAGGGCAGGGTTAGATTGGATATCAGGAAGAGGTTCTTCCCACAGCACGTGGTGGAGCACTGGAACAGCTCCCCAGGGAAGCAGTCCCGGCACCCACTCTGCCAGCATTCCAGAAGCATTTGGACACTGCTCTCAGCCACACGGGGTGAGTGTTGGGAGTGTCCTGTGCAGGGACAGGAGTTGGACTCGATGATCCTTTTGGGTTCCTTCCAGCTCAGGTGATGCTGTGATTCTATGAATTCATCTTAATTGAAATTTTGTAATAATAGTAATTTAAACGAGTGTCCACATACTTTTACTCATCACAATAATATTAATAATTGCTGCTGCTTTAGAGGTATTTATTGTTGTAGAGGCTTTGTGAAACTCACAGAACACCCTCTCCTCACTGGTCTTTGTGCAGTGTGTGGTGCAGACAAACCCCACACGGTGCTGGTGTTACAAGCCTTAACAGGTGAAAATTTATGTGAAATTTATGGGCTGGTGGTCTTCACAGAGAAGCCTCTTTTCTGCTGAATGGCAAATGAAACCAAAGGGCTCCAGTGGTTCTCCAAGGTTTAGAAGCAGGGATGCAGCTGAGGCAGTTCAGCCTTCACAGGGACAACTTCTGAGGGAGCAGGTAGACAACAGCTCAAGTGCTGGGTATTGATACGTGGAAATCAAAGGCATTTTCTGACTGATTTCAGTAGGAAAAGGAGAAATCCTTACTTAACACTCAGGGCTTTATTTAAAAAAAAAAAATCTCCAATTCTGAATTAATTTTTTTTCATAGTACAGTAAAATAGGACTTTGGGGAGAAAAAAGGAAATATTTAGATAAAAACTTTAAAAATTATGAATAAAGTAAGGTAAGTATAACCTAAAAATGGAAAACAAAAGACAGAAAGAAAAAATAAAACCAGATTTAAATGTAGTACTCTAATTTAAATATACATTTCTATAATTGTTAATATTTTTACCGAATTCCTATGTTGGAAAACTACATTAGACACATCTGTATAAACTATGTTTCCTGATTTAACCAGTTTGGAATGGCCACATTCATTTTCTGGTTCGCTGCAAGGTTGAGTAATACAATAAGAGCTCTCTAAATGTGATAATTCAGGAGAGTGATGTTACATTGCATTGGCTTTTTGATTCTTGATATTGAACATACCATCTGGAATAGCAACATTTTGTAGTTTCCGATCAGAACATTTTTTCTTAGTTTACAATGTTTTTTTTTTCCCCAAAAAATAAAACAGATACAAACTACACAAATATATACATATATATACTTGTATATATATAAATTTTCACAATGCACTGTATCTAGGGAGCAATAGTAAAATAAAAGAAAAAGGAACTGATTATTTTTTAAATAATGGAATGTAAGCAAATAAAATTAAAATAATACTCTATTTATAACTACATATCTTAGCTGACGTATTTAATCTCTGGTAGAAAGTTTTAAGAAAATTATAATTCCTACTCTTACCAATTTTCCATTGGGATGATGTGAATTCTTAATCAGGTAAGAGCGGAGAATGCATCTAGAATCAAACTTATAGTGATGCATAGAGAATGGGAGAGAAAGTGCATATGACGTGACAGAATATAATATATATATGTATAATTAATCTGCCGCAGGTATCAAGGCCTTGCTTTTAAAATAAGCTATTCTAATATCAGAAATCATATTTCATAGAGATGTGATTTGTCATTTCCTTAGGAGGTGTTTTTGACTGAAACTGAACAACCCAGTAATTTAAAAAGTAACAAACCTGAAAATAAACTTCATTATAAAGAGGTGTAAGTCTCTTTTCCACAGGTTTCCTGTTTCCTCTTTGATGTTTGTTTGAGTTTCAGGAGAGATAGGAATATAGAAAAGTAGTGAGTATATTAGCAGTGTTAAGTAGGAAACAGTAAGTGAAGTGTTTCCAGTATTTTCAGACTCAGGGGTTATCTGAATCTACTAAAATTACTGGAGGTATTAAAATATACAGTAAGAAGAGCATTGTCACTTATTCTTAAAAGGTGTATCAGTAAACTCCTCAGTCTCAGTAAATGCTTAGTCCTACGCCAACTTCCTAAAGTTATCGTCTTATTTTGTAAGCTACTGTCTTATTTGTTGATCTGCAAAGGTCCCTCCCAATCCAAACCATTCTATGACTTTCCATGGTATTGAAGCCAGATGAAGCATTTTTTTTCTAATCTGACCCTAATGAACTACTCTTCTTGCCATTGTAATTGGCTAAATCTGTATTTTTGCTTTGTTGGTCCAAAGTTTCAGATTACTCCACAAACTATTTCCCCAGACCAAAGTGTGCACACCAAACAGAAGTTTACTTGTTAGTGCACGCGTTTACCTCTTTTAGGTGTTTGGCTTTGGGGTAAGAACTGATGAGAGCACAAGGATTCATTGCTACTACTGAATACTGTTTATCTTAAGCAAGATCTTTCTTCAGTTAATGCACGTGAAAGGAAAAGTTTTCAGTAGGTACCACCATTCTATTAAATTCAACCACAATCAAAGAACAAAACAGTGGTTTAGAGAAGCTGGGAATTACAGAAGTTGGGATAAAAAATAAAATATTCATAGAAGTTCAGGGAAAAGCAGACAAACATGATTTTGTTCTCTATATTGGCTCAATGTATCAGAGTCTGTATTATGAGTACTGTTGTCTCCATCTCTGTTGTAGCTCTACATTTAATAAAAATATGGCTTAATTTCAGTTTGAAGTTTTGAGTAAGAGTATTTTTAAATATGTCTGCAATAAATTAATATATAAAATCCTTTAATTGTTATTTTTTTTCAGGAATCTTTCCCCACAAATATCCTAACTTTGTCAGAGTCAGAGTTTCCTGAAGTTCTATGGAAGCCAAGAAAGCAAAGCTCATACTACTCCATATCAAGCAGGGCACCAAGTAGTGGTTGCCTCAACAGGGAAGATGCCCTCTGATAGAAGATTCCTACCGTATCTTGCAGTAGTTGGCTCTTCTGTAGTTGCCTCCTCTGCTCTCATCCTCTATCCCTGTTTCACAGACAAGGTAGCTTTGCCTTACTCAATTTTTATTAGAATTTTAAGACATATAAATGTAACCAAAGTAACATCTAAGCTAAAAAAAGTTATCATCAGCACCATCTATTTATTTCAGTTTGTGCAGTTTTATACAGTAGCAAGTGTATTAAACCCAAATTGTCACAGACAGTTGATTTTCTGTGGGTTTGCAGGCGCAGGGGCTTACCTAGAAAAGATAAGTCTTGGGGCATTTAGAGTTTTATATGCTTTTCCTAATGGGAAATTACGAAAGGGCAAATTCTAGCAGAGCTTCCTGAAACTTCTCAGGCCCAGCAGTGGTCAGTTTCCGTGATGCTGCATTATGTAGCTTTGCAATCTGTACTTGCAAGACCTTTGGTCCTGGTTGTGCTCTCATTTGTATTCATGTAAACCAACAGCGACCTCAGCTTATCCCTGCTTTACAGCATTTTCAAAGAGAGAAGAGATAAGTGAGTGTATATCGCTTACCAGGCATGTTTAAAGCAAAGAGATTGTTTGGAGCTATGAAGATGTGGTGATAGCTGTTATGCATACCAATCTCAGGCTATTTCAAGTTGACTAATTGGGGAAAAGTTGAATACTAAAGAAATTCTCTAGGCCCTCCTAATCTGAACCAATATCAGGCTGTGTTTTATCAACTCACTGGGGCCAGTTTGTGAACATTATATGCATGATCCTGATAGCTCTGGAGACAGAGGTAACTCTGAGTGGGCTCAGCGAATTGGGAGGGACAGTTAGAAGCACAGTTTGTGCTTTTTGGGTGAGCTGACTCAGATTCCTCTAATGTGAAAACACCTATTTTTATATAAATATAAGGAGAAACATAGTCTGTCAAAATACCCACTCTGTTCTTATAGTATTTATTTACTGCTACTATTCCAGCTCTGTGGAGGTGTCTGGGAATTTCACATTCTTACATATAATTTGTTAGTTGTCTGGATAAGTGTAAGCCTTAAAAAGGTTATTAATGCATTTTCTGTTTAGCTTCCTGAAATGACAGTTTCATTTTTAAGAGTCTATAAACGTGACAAATCTGATAACAGACTTAATGTTAAGGACTCTGAAATGTTATATTTTAGTCATGGAGCACATTCATATTGCGTTGTTAACCTGCCAAAGGCATGAACTGGTCTAAGTTTTATTTGGACTCTGCAAAGTCTCATAGGAAGTAACTGGAGAAGACTCTACTGGAGGACACCCACATTCAAAAACCATATGCTGCTCTGAGATAAGTTCTCTGTTTCCCTATTCTTCTACTTTAAAGCATGTATGTAAATGAGAAATAGATTGTCATTCAGGGCTGCCTGAACTCAACTGCAAATTCTATGACTGACATTCATGCAAAATGTTGATAGACAAATTCCTTAGTTATTTATCAACACTAAGCAGTCCCCACAGACATCACTCAGCAACCATATCCCATCATGCAAGCATTCCTATTTCCTTTCAAATCATTCATCTGTATACAGGAGGTATTTAAACAAATAATTTTACCTAGATATGAAAACACTTGCCTTTTTTTTTAAAAAAAGGGGATACTTCATTTAATAAAAGGCTTTAATTTGGATATACAAGAAATACCCTGCAATATGAGAAAAAACCTCCCTCCTGCATACATCCATTGATTTATTCAGATTACTAAGTTAAAAGTTAAACATTTGTTTGGAATTTGTTAATCCATACACATACAACATCATATGTGTGTGAGACTCAGGCATAAGAAAAGTGCTGAATGACTTGTTTTGCTTATTTTCTTTTAAGAAAAATCTTCTTTTTATTACCACAAATATGGTTTTAAATCCAAAGTTCTGCCTGCCTTGTATGGATTTTCTAGGAAAAAAAAACAAACCAGAAACAACAAACCATCAACACTTCATTCTTCCTGTGAAGCAGCTAAAGAACAAGTTTTTACAGGAGAAGGTTTGTTTTTTTTTTCCCTTGAGGAGTAATAAGGATTTCAGATTCTAAACTGATTTTTAACTCTTGGAATATTTAAGACTGAGCAGCACTCATGTGTCCCACCTAGTTATTAAAATAGAAAATAATATATTTTACGCAATGTTTTTTAGCATCATGAATTGGCACTTATGTTTGGAAAATGTTAATCTGATAGTTACATGCTGATACCAAATGAAAAAAAACAAACCCAAAAAACCCAACAACAAAGCTTTCCTGATCAATTGTTGGCAAGCCAGGCTTCTGCTTTGCAATACTCCTCAAGAGGAGATTTGCAAGTTCCTGAGTGATGATTTTGTTCATTTAATTTTTATGAGATGCTTCAATTGAGGATAAATAAGACATTCCTTCACCATCTACTTTTAAGACTTGAAAAGTGCTGACCTCAGTCTGAACAGGCACACACATCCAGGTGCAGAACTGGGGGTCCCTTTTGGAGCTTTGCAATGATAAAAGAGGAATGGGAAGTAGCTTCTCACGAAGGGCTCTGTGTTACTGTTTTTAAAAGCAAGTGTGAAGGAATGTCAGGTACCAAAGTCATTTACAGGGTACACATTGCAAGATCTGCCTTATGCCAGCTCAGCTCCAGGAAGCAGAATAGTAGGTGCTCGTCTGCTCCTCTAATGCAATTGGAGCTCTGGGACAATAGCTGGGATTTATCATTTCAGGTATCCTGAAGTCCCTATGTAGCTATCTGCAGCTACACAGCTATCTATCCTCTAGCAATGAGCTCTGCTCTCAGCTTCCTCGTGGAGACCTTTTATGACCATTAGAGTCAGATGCCTGAAGTAAAGAAATGAAACCCTGACAGAATTTTGGAGAGAATTGTGAGAAGGAATCTAATCCTGTTGACCCTGACATGGACAAGGGAAGTTTATAGAACCCACCCAAGGAAGCAGATCTATTCAAGATTAGTTAACTGAAAAGAAACTTGCTAAAATCTTGAACAAGAAGAAAAAATACAAATAATGTTTAAAGAAAACATGCAGCACAATAATAAAGAAGTTAATATGGAGAAACACCCCTTAAAATCTAAATTATCTAAGTCCTAATGTCCCATAAAATTCAGTTCGTCAACTGACTAAGAAAAGACAGGCTTCAGAGTAATAACAAATGAAGTATTTCATGATACCTGCAGATGGGAACATCTGCAAGCAAAGGCTCTCAATGCCAGAGAAATGCAGTTTCAAAACAGAATTACTGTTTTAGCTTTGTGTTATTAAAATGAAACTACACCAGTACAAATATATTTGGTAGTGGTACCAGTTTCATTATTTACTGCATGGTTAGAAATGGTTAGAGTTAGTCTCAGTAGTTCCTTATGATTAAATAAGATCTGACATGGACAAAAGCTTTACCACTCCTATGCCATTTCTGATACCAGTATTTCTCTTTCTTCTGTTCCCTGATACCTTCATCTGCTTTGCCTTATGATAAAATCTGAAGCTATACTTGGAAAATCTATACTTAGAAACCTGATTAGAGGTCTACATCATTCTTACTGCCTTATGAATTAGGAGAGGTCCTGTAAATCACCAACCTAGAGATCAGTTTTTATCTCTCTTCTTTCATCATCATTCATCAGTTACGACACACACAGCTTAGATGAAGTTATCTGAGTTAAAACAGGAAAAACAGTCCACTAATACAGTAGAACAATCACTTTGCCACATGCAACATATTTTACTTAGGAAGCATACAAGGTTATGCTATTATTCAACCATTCTATGGGATATTTATCCTCAGCTGGATAAAGGAAACATGCACAAATTAGGCTGCATCTACATAGTGGGCAGCCAGTTAACATGCACGTTGTTCTAGACCAATGCTGCTGTTCCTTGCTCTGTGAAAGTTCCGTAAGTGATAAGATGGCAAGATGTACTTACTGTAAAAGGTAAAGACATATATTTTAGGAGACAAAGGAAACAGATGTACTAGAAATTAGGCTTCACTAGTCCTGCCGTTGAGGGTACAACATATATACATATAACCATATATCATTTTTCTGCTTGTGGTAGAGCAAGAAATTAAAAAAGGAATCCTGATGCTTTGTGATTTCTTATTACTTTAAAATGTGTCTATGTAAATTTATTACAGAAAAAACTAATGAGTCATCTATTTTTGTTATCATCAAAAAAAAGAAACACTGAAGCAGAGAGACACAATGTACTACACATTGTACAGAACACAAGATATATGAGTACTCATATATATGAGTAGGAACTGGCAAGATTCACATATATGTGTTGCATAACAAAATCTGAAGGGTAAGTAAGTCCCCTAAGAAATTAGAAAACAGATCAATTCATAATAATCTTGATATTAAAATTTGTGATACGTGGATGCAATAGTTTTTGAAGCCTGTCTCACGGTTTTCTATTTTGTGTTGTCAATACACAAATACTTACTACATCAGTTAGTGAGCCAATATTGTGAGGGGTTTACATCATAACAGCCTTATTTTCACTCACTTTTCACTTTGTTTAGCAAAACTGCTAGCTCTCAGACTATGGATGAAACTCTGCTTTGGCTCATCTACTGTTTTAATTCCATCACAGGCAAGTGCAGTGCAGAGCTACTACTTCTTCCTTGTTACAGGATCTCACTTTTGAAATGAAACTGATGAAAAGTCTGCAAATACAGCGACTCTCTGTGCCTGATGAATTGGGTCCTGTTCCAAGCAGAAGCACTGCTGCTGTGCTACATTTGGGAAAATGATTTAGAAGGTAAATTTACCAACAGCAAGCTAATTTTTGTAAGCTTTTTGATCATGTGCTTGGATTCACAAACCCCACTCTTCAGTTTACTAAAACTTAACACATCTGAATTTCTTACAATTATACATTTCAAAATGCAAGAGTACATGAAATTATTTTTTTCCTTATCTAAACTTATCATGCATTTCAGAGAAAATCAAATATAATAATTATAACTGTATATACATATGTCACTGGAAAATACCTGATTCTCTCACGTGTAAGAAATATGTGATTTGTTCAAATCTCATCAGTTCATTTGAGAGAATGTGAATTTCACCCAGAGGGCAACAAATAATATGTTGATAAATCCAATTATCATAATTTTGTTAGATTGACTGTCACAATGGGAAAATACCTTACTAAAAATACAAGACTTTAAAAGAGAAATATAAAGCTAGTCTGCTGTAATGAGGCTATAAAAAATGTACGTGCATTTTAAGATCCATCCATTGTCCCTTGCAGCGTACTTGTTATTTAAGGAAGTGATGCATATATATGCCAGAGAAGCACATCATGCCATCTTCTCATTTCAGTCCACAAGAGACTAAACCAATTCAGCACTAAGTTCAGAAAAATGACGTATTCAGAGAGAGAGGGTTTTTTGTTGGGATGGTACTGCAGAGTACAGCAGGTCTCTCTGCAGCTCACAGCTCAGCTAACTCACAGGTAGCAGGGATTCCCACAGCAAGTTTCCTCACAGATGCCATTCTGAGTAATGTACCATGTTCTTCAGGATGGTATCGAATAACTATTGCAAATGGAAGTTGGCTATTTGTTAGCACAGCTGTTCAAACCCTCGTCATTCACTCTGGGGGATGGGACAAGTGAAGCCTTAAGGCAACCACAGTTCCCCTTGTCCACCTTTATCATATCCTCTGCCTGTATAAATTACATTTTCCTGGAGAACAAAATTCTGTCTTTGGGGCAGATCAATTGATGGAGGGAAGAAAGTTGACTCTGTACTAGTGTTGTCTTCATCCTCAGTCAAGCTGGGACTGAATATCCTCATAGAGATCTGAGAGTTGCTTGGCTTTCATTGTACAGCTTCCTGTTCAGTTAGAGAGTTTTTTCTTTACAGACCCTTTATGAACACTTGCAGAATGTCTCATGCATCTGTGTTGAATATGGCTTTCTATGGTTTACATCCCTGCTGCAGATCACCAAGAGCTTAAACGGGAGTGCCTGTTGCTCAGTGAAAGTTTATAAATTATCAGGGTTTTGGTTATCCTAAGGTCTTCACACGCTGCACCTGAAAACCTTTCCTAAGAAAAACAATAGACCTCTAATAAATGTTCTGGCTTTCACAAACTGCCAGTTCTAATTAAAAAAGAAGTATTTCTCTGGAAAATTTGCCTTCCTTCCTTCCTGTCTTCCTGCCTCCCTTTGAACTAAATTTTGATGAGAAGCACTGGACTTCCCATCATCTCAATTCTTCTGTCCAGGACAGGAGACTGTTTGGAAAACATGTTAAACATCAAACCAGAAGATTAGGCCTGTAAGATTTTTCTGAGTAAGAATCAGATATTTTTATTGTACAAGAATTTTGACTGTAATAAACAGAGTTCCTTCTGGGTATAATATATGTGAAAAATATTACAAATTTATTTTGCTAAGTCTTTGGAACCCCTTATTTTTTTCAAAAACTGAAAATCTTGCACAGAAACTGCTGATTTTACAAAAACTTGAGCCCAGTATGTATTTTTACAAAAACAGCTGAATTTCACAGTCCTCAGATTGACCATATAACTTGATAAGTATTTGTCCATTCTACAGCATTGCCATTCACCTGTCTGAAAATTAAAGCCATGGTAGAATGTTATGATCCACATTAATATTGACTGCCATGAAAACAACTGCTTTATTCTCTGCTTGTTACAGTTACAGTATCATGTTCATGATTTTAAGGCTTGCTTTATGGTCTGGCTCCAGAGATTTTAATATCATTTAACACAGGAAAAGCCAGAAGAATGATGGATGTCAACTCAAATCTCTCATCACAATGAGATTGTCCATCATGTACCCAAAGACAATTTGTTGAGATCCCACAAATGATTATAGAAATAATTTCTCCAAGACCTCAAACTGCCATATGTTTCATTCATTACCACTCTAAAGGGAGTGCCTTTTCAACCTTCCATCCTCCCATCCCCTGTGTCTTAGGACAAAATGTTCTAATATCTGGTTTCTTCTCTGTAGAGAGAGAAGGTAAAGAGAGAACTGCATGTGACAGACAAATATCATGTTTTAATTTATGTTGTGATAAAACATTCTTATAGCATGTTCATAAGCATAATAACTTGAGTAACACAGACAAATAAGTCAACAAAAGGCAAACATGCAAGTCCAACAGCAATAATGTAGTGCTGGAAAGCAGATTCCAAGGTGAATCGTTTAATTCCTGCAGTTTCCAAGTCTGTTCAGTGAATGGCCACAATGGTTGTTTTTCCTGATAAAGGAGCCAAATGACACCACAGTGCTTATTGAGTCGAATAGGGAGGACTGTAAGCACTTGTTTATGCTCTGTGGCATTTAATTATTAATAAGCTTGTCCTGCTCACAGCAAATATGGTGCATACCTATTAAATTAATAAGTGTCTTACAACTGACAGTGACTATATAATTCAACTTACTACTGCACTGTGATATTCACATATATGGACTTTCTCTGCTTCATCTGCTCTGTGAATATCAATTTCCTTACCAGAACATGTTTTCTAACTGTCCAAATGCCCAACAGCTTCAAGCAGTTCTTTTTTAAAAAATAATCAGTCTGCTACAGAGCCTCACATCTCTTTGGTGCCTGATTAGTTACAGATCTGGGTTAGTGGGAGCTTTTTTGGATGTTATGGCTGTATCATTTTAAATTCTCTTACCATTTGCGCATGCTGGGTTTGAAAATTAAATATAATTCAGTGAGACAGAGGAGATTCCATAAACTAGCTTCCAGTCTAATCAGATTTTTAAATTTTGAATTTAAACCAAGGAAGAAAGTAACTACTTTAGATCATTTAAAGATATTTTATGTGCCCTTTGTTCCCTGTACAATTTGGTTTCATATTAACGATTATAATTCTGGAATTCACAGGCAAGACTGTTTTTCTTGTCTTTCTCTTAGCATTGTAAACCCCTTGAAAACCTTCTAGTATGTTATCTTTTTAGAATATACATGGTATATACAGGATACAAAACGGCCTGTTCCTATGTAATATTATTTTGACATTTCTGTTCGCTTATTTTTGGTTCTTAAATACCTTCTTTTTTGACAAAAATCCCCACCTGTCAGGTATGCATGCATACACTGTCATTGTTTTAAATTTTTAACTGCACATCCAAACACACTCATGCAACAGATATTCCATTATATGCAAATATTAGCATTCAGTACATCAATGCACCCAGTTTGCCTACTTCGTTAATTATAGTCATACTCCAAGCAGAGATTCCCAAAACTGAGAAAAGACCCCATAAAGTCCATTAGGACTGAATTATATATACATTAGATGTAATATGAATGTAATGAGCATACATAAGAAGAAAAATTTTCCTATGGTAGATATTTACTTAAATATGCACTAACTATGCCTTTTGTTTTCAAGATTGTCTTCATTTAGGTTGTATCACTCATTATTATGCAATACAAAAAGCTACTGGAATCAATAATATGAATTGTATTCAAAATGGTAATTGATCTGTTAATATTTCTTTCCCTCTTCCCTAAGCATTGTACTGAGGTTGACTAGAGAAATCTTTTTCTATGCAATTCAATCTGGGTCTGCCACCAGCCAGGATAGTTTTCGGGATTGATCTCCTCTCTTGCAACCTATGATAGGACCCAAGGGAATGGCAGGAAGATGTGCCAGGGCAGGGTTAGATTGGATATCAGGAAGAGGTTCTTCCCCCAGCACGTGGTGGAGCACTGGAACAGCTCCCCAGGGAAGCAGTCCCGGCACCCACTCTGTCAGCATTCCAGAAGCATTTGGACACTTCCCTCAGTCACACGGGGTGAGTGTTGGGAGTGTCCTGTGCAGGGACGGGAGTTGGACTCCATGATCCTTTTGGGTCCCTTCCAGCTTGGGTAATTCTATGATTCTATGATTTCAAATAGCTTGCAGAGTCATAGAATATAAGTATCCTTTGGAGGACATGTAGTCCAGCCCCCTGCAGGACCTACATAGGTCATGTTGCTTAGGGCTTTAACAAGGCCAAGCTCTCCGTGGACAAAGTTTCCCAAAGTTTGATTACCATTACAGTGAAAAAAATATGTGCTTATATTTAAGCAGAATTCCCATCTTGCAACTTGTGCCTGCTGCCTCATGTCCTGTCACTGTGCATCTCTGAGAAGAGACTGGCTTTGCCTTTCCTGTGCCAGTGCCTTCCCCTTTTGGGGGCCCTCACCTGCACTGACTGCAGTATGTCAGGCCCAGCTGGTACTGGGGAGCCCGGAAGTGGACAAAGGACCCCAAGTGCTCTCTCACAAGTGCCAAAAGGAGGGGAAGGATCACTCCCCTCCGTGTACTGGCTGCACTTTTACCAATGCAGGCTGCTATGCTCCTGTCCACCTTCATTGCAAAGGCAAAATGCTCTCTTCCAACTGATTAAACCTCAGGATACAAGGTCAGTATATTCCAAAATACTCAGCATACTTAGTTGATATATAATTACGTGTATAAACCCCCACTCTGTCAATAACTAAGGGGTATAATACAACGTTTTTGCTCCGTGAGATTGCAGAGTACCTGAACGACCCAGCTTTTTTCCACCCCTGCTTTTGATGCACAAAGCTGCTATTTGGGTTTGTGCTGATTCCCTACTTTGTGCCTTTGAGTAGGATACGGATTTAAAGACACTCCAAAAGAAAATTTCCCCTGCTCCCTAATTTCAAGCAAAACTGAACCAATCTTAATTGCTTTCAGGTCTGCAGGAGTCTTTCCATTGGCTTGGGATCAAGTTCTAGAGATTTAATAGGCATTTACCACGGTTCCCCAGGCACAATATGATATTAGGCTGTTACTAAATCAAACTGTTGTTCTTTGTTTATACGAAACTTTGGAAGAAACGTGGATCAGAAAATTTTATGATTCACTTTCTCAAAAAAGCCAAAGGAGTTTTGGACTGCTTTGCCACTTGCCTTAGGCTTTCAAAATGGTCTATATCATGTCCCTTCAAAAGTCTGAAGAAATCCAAATTGAGGAAAGATTTAAAGTATCTCTAGGCATAAGCATGAACGAAATACTGACATCTAGAAATATTTTACCAAATGTATGCTAGAAGGAAAACCATGTCTAATGGTTTTCAATAGCTATAAACATGAGCCAAAACATATTTTTTTCTCTAACAGTATTTTTAAATACCATCAAATTAGGAAAACACAAAGGAGCTTTTAAAATTCTACTTTAAGATACAAATTAAGAAAATATTCACTTCCATATTTGCATAACTTAAATAAAATTTTAACCAAATGTGACCATAATCAATTGTTATACAGCTCCATAACGACACCGTACCAAAATATTTTTGTCTAATTTTTATGAGTGATAAACAGAAAAATCAATATCAGACACCTAATCAAAACAGAAGACCAGTGTTTATTCACTTATATCTTTAATTTAGCACTCTGTCCTTCTAGACTTGCTTTTCAAAAATGCAGGTGATCTTAATGCCATGTTTAACAGCAACGCAATGGGACAAGGATTGGAATTTGTCACCAAGTTGCCACATTTCAAAACTTCTAACTGGTTACCAGAAAGTTCCAAAACAAAGTATTTTTTTTTAGACAAATTAACCTACCTACCAACCTACCAATTTTAGACAAATTAACCTACCTACCTGACCGACTGAGTAAGGCAAAGTTGCCATTAATAAATAACGATCAGATTTTTTTAATATTAAATCGAGTTTGCAAATTTTTTTAGTTTTGGCTTTACCCTGCTGAAAATGTTGGCTGCAATGCAGTAAAAGCCTATATAGGAATAAATAGAAATAAATGCTTTAATTTGTCAATAACATACTTTGACTTATACATAGAAGAATCAGAGCTATGCACTCCAAGTAGGCTGACTCACCCAGCTCAGCTGAGAGTAGTTACATATCTCTAGGAAGGCAGTCACTGATCCCTCTATCTTCATACACTGAGGATCACAGCCATGGAGTACGAGGAAATTCATATTGGCTGATGGTCTTTAACTGTGATTGTGAGTTCCATCCTTGCAACCCTACCTGTGCATGAAGGAGTTGAATTTGTTGTAGCCTACACTGTATGGAAATAAGAAAGGGAATTGACAGAATGTAATAGGATTGAAGCTTTTGAGAAGCTGTCTAAGAAGAGATCTATGCTTCAAAAGATACCAAAACCAGCCAGCTCATTGAAAGGAAATGGATCACAAACTAATGCAGACTACACCTAACAACTTGTTAACACTTGAAATACATTTTAAATATATATTATAGAATTCAGTGAGGATTTTCTTGCCTATTTATGTCTGAAAGTCTGGCCCCGCTCTAGGTAGTCTCTTAAAATATTTCTTAAATAACAATAATATTCTACTGTTTTCCTTAATGCAGCAAAAAAAAAAGTATAAAAATATAGTGAGAGTTCAGCTGCATAATGTATAGATGAGAAGTTTCTAGTCTATTGAAGGAGAAGCAGTGGGATCTAAACTGTGTTCAAGGTCTGCGTGTGAATTTCATGTGAAGTAGTCACTGGAAAAATTGTAGAAGTGATTCTCACAGTATGAATCAGTACCAAAATTCTTCTTTCCTCTTTCCATGCTATTTGAAGTACCCTCACTTCTAGGCTAAACTAATGCTTCTTCTGACCAGGATCCTTGGCTTCTCTTTTGCAATGTGGCACAGTTTTAACAGGTAGCATGAAATTACTCCAAATACACTACAGCGAAGTACTATATATTGTCATGCTGGATCCATCCTCGAGAAACATCTAGTTTCTTAAATACTCAGCTTCTAACTTTTTCCCAGTGCAGAGGTAGCATTGCAAGAACCTACATAGCTCAGAGTGAAAGGAAACAGGGACAATAAACCAAAAGCAATACACAAATAAGCAAAAGAGTAATTTCTGGACTTCCAGAAAGAAATGATATCTTTTAATTTACAAAGAGCCAGTAAATGTTCACCTATAAAGACCTGGTACTAAGTAGTTCGCTCACGTTCAACCTTTATTTGGACATGAAAATGAATTCAAGCCTCCCAAATTTCTCATGTTGTCCTAATACTTAATCAAACTTCCTTTGATCATCAAAAATTGATGGATTAATATACACTAAGACAACCAAATGCACTAGTTGGTATATGCTTTTAAGTCTGTCAGAATGTATATTATGTGAACAAACCATATCAGCTCTGATTCTGAGATTACATATTTCAGATTATGCATATAAATTATTAAATATCCTTTAAAAGGCCAAGTATTATTTCCTTTAACTGTTGTTTTGTTAATTAATCTTCTTAACCTATCTAATAACTCTTTAAAATATAGTATATTTATTATTGTTGTGATAAGTTGTCGTGGTACCATTGTGACCTTAAAGACATCTCACTTCTTTTTATAACTCACATATTACCTTAATAATAAAACTGCAAATTATATCTAGGGCAAAATTAAAGACCAGTAAGAAATGAGAAATAAAGAATAAAAAAAATTTTAATTGGAAAATCTTTTAAATAATTATTAAAAGAAGTTAAAAGAATTTTTTTTGAAACCATCTATACCTTTGAAGATACTAAAATGTGCACTGTTTCATCTCAGCAATAAATGTTGAAAGCTCATGTGCCACACAGGTCTGTAAGGTTTTAAAGCAAGCAATAAAATGCTCGGCTGATAGTGGGCTTTTGAATTTCTGATTTTTGGATGATCTCCATCCACATCACTGTAACCTGAAGAGGTGCTTAGATAGGAAAATCATAATTTTAAAATATTTGTGACAACAGATCTGTGGAATCTAAATTCCTCTTGAAGTTCTAACATGGACTTCAGAACCAGCTTTTTAAGTTTCCATTTTTCGGTGATGTGTGATGTCTGGGATGCACGGCTGTATTGATAGGCTTTGTGTATCATAAATCATACAGCATCTGTTCTATGTTTGCCTTAGTACAAGGTAATTTTGGGGGGCAAGTATTATTTTTTATTTGTTTTAAACACTTAATATTTTGCAGGTGCCTGCTATTGTTCATTTCACCCAGTTAAGCAGAGGAATGCATTATAGTATGGTGACAACTAGTCATGGGCCTCACTGCTGCAGATGGATCTGCAACAGCAACTGTGCTGCTGATTTCTTACGTCTATGTGAATGTACTGAGGCACCTTCTGATTATCTTGGCCACAATATCTGTGTGTTTAATGGGTTTCATAGAATCACAGAATCACCCAAGCTGGAAGGGACCCAAAAAGATCATGGAGTCCAACTCCTGTCCCTACACAGGACACTCCCAACACTCACCCCCTGTGACTGAGGGCAGTGTCCAAATGCTTCTGGAATGCTGGCAGAGTGGGTGCTGGGACTGCTTCCCTGGGGAGCTGTTCCAGTGCGCCACCACGTGCTGGGGGAAGAACCTCTTCCTGATATCCAATCTAACCCTGCCCTGGCACATCTTCCTGTCATTCCCTCGGGTCCTGTCAGAGGTCACCAGAGAGCAGAGCTCAGCCCCTGTTTCCCCTCCCTCCCTTGGGAGAAGGCAGCAAACAGCTCCTGAGATCCCCTCTCAGTCTCCTCTTCTCCAGCTGAACAGACCAAGGGACTTCAGCCGCTCCTCACACGCCTTCCCCTGCAGAGCCTTCCCTAGCCTTGAGGTGTCCTCTGGACACTCTCCAGTGGTTTGATGTCCTTTTTATGCTGTGGTGCCCCAAACTGCCCCCAGTGCTCGAGGTGGGGCCGTCCCAGTGCAGAGCAGAGCGGGACAATCCCCCCCCCGCCCCCGGCTGGTGATTCCGTGCTTGGTGTCCCCCAGGACATGGTTGGTTTGTGTGACAAAGTTTTGGTAGTTGGGGGTTACAAGGATGGCTTCTGTGAGAAGCTGCTAGAAGCTTCTATGTCTGACAGGGCCAACCACTGCTGGCTCAGGCTGAGCCAATCGGCAACAGCAGTAATACCTCGGTGATAACACTTTTCAGAAGGTGAAAAGACTGTGCAACAGCAGTGTGAAGAGAAAGGAGGGAGAGAAACAGCTTAGCATGCACCAAGGTCAACAAAGAAGGAGCAGGAGGAGGCGCCAGACCAGTGTTTTTCCTGCAGTCTAGGGTGGAGACCACAGTGAGGCAGGCTGTCCCTCTGCAGCCCATGGATCTTAGTGGTGGAGTAGATATCCATCTAATAACCCATGCAGGAACCCACGCTGGAACAGGTGGATGCCCCAGGGAGGCTGTGACCCTGTGGAAAGCCTGCACTGGAGCAGGCTCCCAGCAGGACTTCTGACCCCTTGGAGAGAAAAGCCCATGCTGGAGCAGGTTTACTGGCAGCACTTGTGACCCTCAGCACTTGTGACCCTGTGGGGGAACCCTTCTGAAGAAGTTTGTTCCTGAAGGACTGCACCCCATGGAAAGGACCCATGCTGCAACAGTTTGTGAAGAACTGTAGCCTGCAGGAAGGACCCACATGTGAGAACTTTGTGGACGACTGTCTCCTGTGCATGGGACTCCACACTGGAGGAAGAACTGACCACAAGCCCCATTCCACGTCCTCCTGTGCCACTTGGGGTGGGAGGAAATATAGAAACTCATGAGTGAAGTTGAGCCTAGGAAGAAGAGAGGGATGGGGATAGGGTGTTTAAGATTTGGGTTTTTTTCTCATTATCCCACTCTGTTTTATTGCTGATAAATTAAACCATTTTCATCAGGCTGGATCTGTTTTGCCTATGAGGGTAATTAGTGAGTTATCTCCCTGTCTTTAGCTCAACCCAGGAGCATTTTGTTATACTTTTCTCCCCTTATCCAGTTGAGGAGGGGAAGTATCTCTTATCTGCAGTCAGGGTCTTGCACAGAATCATTTTCTGTAAGTTATTATCAGAAAAGTACCAGGGAAGATGAAAAGATCTTAAATTATCTCATTCAGTGCTTAGTGACACAGAAACTAAACATGAGTTCTTTCTGGGTTTGCAGCTCTGCTGCTTTAGTCCTCGACAATGCAAACTGGTATCCCTTCCTCACACTGAAGATGGGAGCTACAATACTTATAACTGACGAAGGATCTGGACAGTAGCAGTTAACCAATTCCATAAACTTTTCAA
Organism: Dromococcyx pavoninus; assembly: GCA_033558185.1. Classification (NCBI taxonomy): domain Eukaryota; kingdom Metazoa; phylum Chordata; class Aves; order Cuculiformes; family Neomorphidae; genus Dromococcyx; species Dromococcyx pavoninus. The sequence goes on along the minus strand of JAUMJL010000019.1, from coordinate 2,206,355 downwards.
TCAGCCGAAGTTGTACAGTTGGAAACAAAATAGTAAAGCCCTTCAGAGAAAAGAAATATGGAATCTGTAATGGGTTTACTTAGATGAATAAAAATATGTTTTTATTTGCATGAAAGTATTCAGAAGAAAGTTTACACAACATACAAGTTAAAAAATGCCAACAAAGTTATAGGCAGTACCTGAATAATCAATGATGCTATAGATGGTTCTAGAGATACGCCGATCCTTTTCTGGGTCTGAGAGTCTCAAAGTCCAGGAAAGAGTAGAAAATTTTCTTTTTGGTATTGTCCTGTTAGAAAAAAATAAGTGCTTTCTTCTCTTTTTTTTTTAAGCACTTTTTTTTCTTTATTGCCTTTATCTTATTCTCCCCCCTCTGAACACACATAACCTCCACCCTCAAAGCAGAAGAGAAATAATCATTTCCTCCTCAACCTCCACCAATTTTCCTGACGCTGTAATTAAAGAGCTGACAGGGAAAGTGCAGTACTTGCTGTGAAATGAAATTGTTACACTAAAGAGAGTCCTAGACAGCTCAGTGATAAGATAATTTAGATGGCAAGGGAAGGCAGCTAATGTATATGTGGGTATGACAAAGAGTGGAGATTCGAGCTTTTGAAAATGTGGCTCAGACATCTGCTCTCGAGGCTATGGGGAAGAAGGTGCAGAGCTGTACTTTAAGCTTTCCTGCCAGTCATGGGTAGAAGCTGAGAGCTATCGAGCAGGAGCTGCATCTGAATGAGAAAGTATGAGGCAGAAGGAAATTGATGGCAGGTAAGTGTTGTTAAAGCAGAGCTGTGTAATGAGGGAAAAAGTAACAAGTAGAAAGAAAAACATGGTGGTTTCCTAAAGAAAAGGAGCCAAAGCATTTTGAAATATTGTTTTGTTTCAGATATAAGAAGGGACAATGAGAACACAGCAGCTGAACTGTAGGTATAAAGTGACAATTTTTTTTCTTTTTTCTTAAGCAAAACATGATGAATTACACAGAAATAACTTTTGGATTAGTCTGAAAAGAGACCTAAAATGTAAAGACATAAAGCCCATTAAAAAGGGTGATTCAGGAGGACTGGAGCATGTGGTATAATATATATAAAAGGAGAATATCAGAAGAAAGGAATGACATTTGCAAATTTCATGCCAACATAAACCATTTGGACTGAAGTGAAAGGATAGAAATGCCAAGAAAATAATTACAGGAAAGTTTTGAAGACTTTGTAGGTCTGAATGACAATCTAAACCAGTTAGAATGAGCACTACAATGCCAGTAATAAAGGTTCTCCATTGCTCTGACATTTCAAAATATGAAAACAATGAAGTGTTCACGAAAGGGGCTAATTTGAGACTCATTGTAATATGTACTGCTTGAGCAGCCAGAGAGACCCACATTTTTATTTGTTTGCTTCAAAGAAAGGAGCCATGTAGATAAGTTATTGGTATGTGAATGGTCAACGGTGATGAAAAATTAGACTTAAGATGCCCTAAAAGGTTACTGCTGAAAACCAAATATTTGAAGTATTGAGAATTCATAAAATGCTTAAAAGATCATAATTTGAAAATGTACAGGAAGAGGTGAATGATGTCATTAAAAAAGAAAGCTGGCAAGTGTCAGACACACTTTAAACCAAGCCGAAAAAAATTTCGAGAGCTCTTGCTTATCTTTTTTTTTTCTTTTTAGTCAATATTTTAGTTTCACATCTTTGCATGACAAGAATACTGAATCATCAGATGTAGAATCAAATTACAGTCTGAAGGAGTATGTTTTCTGTATTTCAGCAAAGTAAGGGCGCGCACACATCCTGTAAGAAAGCTTACTCGTTGGAGATTTGTCATCTATAATTTTTTTATACTGGATTTGAATAAGACTCAAGACCAATACTGAGAATCTTTTAGGTCACATCCAATTAAAAATTGAATTTAATGAAAGATATTTGTAAACATCACAGCTGAATCGTGGCCTCCTTATTAAACATAGCTAGAGCTCAGTTCTGCATACAAATGGCAGACCAGTAAGTGAGAATGGAAGGAAGCTGTAAAAACCACAGCAGTATCTGCTGAACATTCATAAACAACTATGAATAGACTTTCAGGCAGAGAATGTTACTCTGAAACCAACAGGCTAATGAACAACAAAATGTTGCTGAAGAACCATGTGAGTAAAGGATAACTGAATTTCCACCAAATCATTTTCTCTTGTTCAGGGTAAAATGCTTGAAGACAGGATCATAGTTTGTTTCTTATGTTTGGTATTTATCATTTGATAATGGTTTCCATGTAGAATTTGCAGAAATAAATTCCAAACTGTTGCTAATATCTTTACTTTTTCACTCATCTTTCTTTTCTTCTCTTTTTGTCATTTTAACTCACCATTGTATTTCTTTTCATTTGGCTGTTGAAATTCATCGTACTTATTTGTTTAGAGCCTCTGCACTGTTCTTCTGTTAATGTAGTGCAATAATCCTGAAATATTCACTCATTATAGTTGATGGCATCAAATCAGATTACCTTGCATAGCAACTGTTACCAAGAAAGTCAACAACTCAAACTATATAATCTGTGTTAACATTGCAAAATGTATTTTTTTATTTTATTTTAATGCCTCATCTAGCCTTCCTTTTTCAGTGGGAAGCTTTTTTTCCATGAAGTTATTTCTGATCTTTTGGCAATAAAAAGAAACACAGCCTTGATAAGTGAAAGGCTGAACAGTTCTCATGCTCTTGATTCTGAACAGCAGTGAAAAAACAAAACCAACCATGTTTCATTGTTAGAATGGCTTGTTTATTATTTCAGAGAATAATAGAGAAATTAATCTGTAAAGTGTTTACCATGTTTAAAAGCAAAATTAGACAGATGCCTGGCATGAACAGTTCTGCACCTATAAAATAGGACCCGTAGAGAAGACAGAAGAGAAAGAAGAATTTAATTAATGAAAAAAAATCCTTTCTGCCTGTCACTTTAAGTAATTCTGAAATATGTTGGTCCAACAGCAATGGAGTCACGCTGAAGAGAGCAGCAGCAAAGCTTTGTGACACTAGCCCATGGGAGCACTTAACTGGCATCTCAAAATGATAATTACAGCTCTTTGTTTGGACTCTGGGCTGTCTGCTCCAAGCTCCCCAGAGGTCCAGTCAGTTGTGATAGTAGTTTTGAGACATTGTTCAATCTATCTACAAATTCTTAATTTTTCTCCTCAGTATTGTGTCTAGGGGTCTTCTAATTCCTGTGCCTGTCCACGTCTAGTCTTATTTAAAAGTTTTTTTTTTCCCCTTCATGGTAATCACAGAGAAAAGTAAACTTCATTATGATTCCCATCATCTAAAGAACATCTTTGTCTGCGGACAGCAGAGTATGGACTTAGTATGGTTAAATCATTCATAATAAAAGGCAGGATGACTAAATTTCTCTAAACTTTGGCTTGACTGTAGTTAGAAAGTCACTTTATTTAGTACAGCATTACAGTTACTAACCTTGTGATGGTGATCTTGAGCTACAGTCTTATTCAGGAATAGCCAGCCCTCACATACCCACCCCTTATCTGTCAATCCATGCAATTCCTTAAAAATATTGGTACTTATTCATGATTCTGTGTAATTGTTATATTCTGCAATAAACAGAAGCAATATGTTTTAAAATTTTTTTATGGTGATTTACCAGTGAATACAGATCATCGTAGAATGAAGTGAATCTTCATTACATCTATGATTCCATAAGGAATTTTATATCAAGAAATATGGAAAGAGATGCCTAGATTCACCAGTAGATTTCAATACCGTTCACAAAAGAGGGTGGAGCTGGCAGTGGCTACTTCCACCTGTAAAGCTGTTGGAACATCTATCTGCTGTGCTGAAGTGCTGGGACCAAAACTATCTTTACACTTGATTTAGAGCAAAGACTTGAACTTGGCTCTTCCACATCTCAAGAGTATCATAACTCCTGGCTTGTAGGATGTTCTGGAATGAGAAAATACCAATCGCCTTTTGAAGAGGCTCTACTTAATGTAACTAAATACTAATTCAGGAAGAGAATAAGAATGACATTGCATACCATAATCATCATAGTACTCAACTGGATAGAAAGACAGTTGGATTCCAGCCTGTTTCAGTGAGTGGTGTCTGCTGTCAATGTTTTTTTTGTTGTTCCATTTTGGATTTACAGAATATGAAATCTCTTAACACCTGAATCCCTTTGCCTCTTCAGAAACTTTTAACTTTCTGAAAAGAACTTCAATTTTTGTCGATATCTTGCTTTGCTAAAAATGTGAAAATCACATTTGAAATTGTTTGGCTGTTTCAGAGATGCAAATTTCAGCAATAAATGGATGCCCCAAAGTGTTAGTTCTCTGGATATTGTTTCTTGTCAAAGTTTATTGAGGAGTTTAACACAAATCAGACTACAGATGTTTGCAATTAGCTTGGCAAGAGTTTTGTTATTGCTATTTTTTTTGTTTTTCATTCTTAAACACCTTAGCCAGTGACTGTTTCCTCTGCTGACTTCCAGCAGAGGAAGTCCACCTGGATTCCTTTGACAGGAGGGAAAAAGTAAAACCATGGTTGTTTGGGCTTTCTAACACTTTGAAAATATTTGCTTCAGTTTAATCAAGTGCAGATTACAGTCAGGCCATGAGGTTTAAACTTGCTTATTTTAATTTTTCAGAAGACCAAAAATGTCCTAAAGCTGGAGTGGCTAGAAAAGTTCCTTCCTCTCCCTCTCCCAGAGTATTAGTAATTTAATAAAATGTCTTTGATAAGTTTTAAAATTTTCTAGGACAGATTTATTAACATAATCCCATTCCTCTTGCCCTGGGACTCCCTTACAGTTAACTCCAATTTCTCTGCTCTGTGAAGTTGCACTTGACTGTTCTGAACACTGCTTCCACTTATTCTGGGCTAGAATGAGATTATTTAAAATTATGTGGCTCTCACACATGCCAATCTCTCTGAGACTTCATTTGTCTTTTGGCACACTGTTTGGCAGCTACAGCATTAAATATGGTAAGCGTATACAAAGATTATTAAGGCCTGATCTGGCATTTATACAAAATATTTTAAAATGTGTATTCATTTAATAGTTCTTCATAATATCTGCTTTTACTGAAAATGAGACAGCAGTTTCAATTTGAGTTAAGTTAAAGATAAATCATTATGTATGAGGATGAATTTCACTTTGCTGGAATACTTTTGCTGTTGATTTTAAAAAATATAGGAGAATAGCTATCTATCTGAATCAAACATTTTTTTTAATGCTACCTGTTAATAATATGATCATTGTGTATTACAGAAACTTTTAGTCCTTTCTTTGTACCACGTAATCTCGCAGCCAGATTTGCAGAAACCTCTTGCACAGCTGAAGGATGCAGAATTGCAAAATAAAACACAAGTGTTCCGTAACACTTAAATTATATAAATGCAGATTTCAGCAGACTTCAAAACCAGGGCCTAATTTAAAGTGCATTAAAGTTAGAGACTCCAGTTGACCATAGAAATCTTTGATTCCTTTTATATTTCCCAAGACATTTTGGCATCTGTATCGGTGTTAAAAATAAGGCTCTCCTCTCTTCACCAGGGGTAATTGTAAAAGGTCATGCTGTAGTTTCACTCTTCACTACATTTGGTATAAAGAAATAGAAAGAAAAATAGAAGTATTCAGTAACTTGTCTTTGACTGAAAACAGGGAAATTTTCAAAGTTAGATTTATGGTTCTGATTTAAAGGCTTTTTTGACTATGTCTCTCTCTAAGAGGCTCTTCTGCTAACACCACTATTTCTGTCCATTCTGCTGATTCTTCCAGAGTTTTTGTTGTGTTTTAGTTGAGGAGTAAATTCAGCATTTCCAAACCTGTCAATTACTATTTTTTTCTAAACCCCTCACTTTTCTTCTGGATTTTTTTCTTCTCAGGATTTGTTACTCCAAAACCCTTTTCCACAGTTGCATGGTGGCCATGGTAGCTTGCATATCATGTTGCTGTTACAGAGAGAGAGGAGGATCCAAGATATTTATCTTAGTATAACATTTCGAGTACTTCTAAATATTTTAATATTGTTTTCTCCTCAAAGTTGATCCTTTGGGTTAATGTCAAAACCACTAGAGGCATTATGTGGTTCAGAAAAGTATTTCCTAAGAAATTATTTTTTTTATTAATGGGAAGTAAGACAAATATTTCTCTTCTACATCTTTCCCATTCAGCTATGTCACCTTCTACATGTTAATTTCCATTACCAAAATCTTCCCTACAACTGATCTGACATTTTAGATAACTGTCCTCACAAGAATGAAAAGAGAAAACTGAGCAGTAGCAATGAAAACTAGGATTCCATCACAGTGTGGTTAGACCCCTTAAACTCTTGTTTCTTATTGCCAGGACACAAGAATATTTAAGTACTAATTTTATTATCATTAAAGTCAACGGTATCTATAGTGTCAACCCCAAGGGGAACAAGATACCCATTGAGAACCAAGAAAAAGATAATCTAGTTTACCTGATAAACATAAAAAAAAAATCCAAGACCATGCTAACTTTTTTTGGAAAATTTTGTCAAAGACAGGTGAATATTTTTCTTCCTCTAGTAAGTTATGTGAATCGGATCTTTTTATGATTTTAAATGGAGGTCTTAAACTAAAATAGAACATTTAAAAAAAAGATTTTAATTTTAAATAGTCCTAGATTTTATACAGATGAGGTCATGATAATCTAATAAAATAGCTTAATTGGCTAGTACAGTGCTTAAAAATTATTACTGAAAGCTGATCTTCACTGAAACAAGAAGAGCACAGAGAGGGTCCTTGGAAAAATGACAAAAGATTTGCTGATTTTCATGACACTTTGTAAAGGTTATGGCTGCAGCTGGACCCATTTGTTCAGATCTATAAGTGGAAGGGAACAAGCCTCACTCCCTCCATTCCATTTCCGACAGAGACTTTAGGAAAAATATCTTCCTCAGATGTGCTCACACGTTTTCTGCCAGCTGATGTAAGTCTGCAACAATACACAACCACAGACCAGATAATGAAGCAAGTGTAAACAAAACATAGAGAAAACTTATACCATAAAAAAAAGGAGGTGTGAATGTTGGAGTGTCCTATGTAGAGATAAGAGTTGGACTCAATGATCCTATTGGGTCCCTTCCAACTCTGGTAATTCTATGATTTTATGAGTGGGGCAAACAGAAGTGGAAGAAACACATTTATAGATCTTAATTTTCTGTGTTTTTCTACTCTGCAGAAGACACTGCAGTTATTAAACTACTGATGAATTTTGTTGCAAGTATGCTACCCTTCAAATCATGTTAGACTTCTGTTACATGTTATTCATCAGAAATAATATGACACACAACTCCACAGAATCACAGACTTGTTTGTTCAAAATACCTTTAAAATATTGAGCATTATGCTGGGCAGTGACAACTGGGTGCTTCACTTTGAAAACTAGATGACATTTTAAATTAATTGTTAAGAAAAATTATTAAGAAAAAATGTCAATTTAACTTTCCTTAACACTTTCAGAATTGTAATTTTTTGGTTTGTTGTTTTTTCTGTCCAAAATGAAGATATTTCAACATTTATACTTCTGGTACACTGAAGTTACTTATAAGGTAAGTAGGATATGAATATTCAAAAATTTTTGAAAATCAAGGTGACTGAAGGTGTCTCAAATTGAGCATCAATGATGCTTAATTATTTTAGAAACCAGAGAGGCAAAACTAGTTGGTAAGATTTGAGTTAATTGGGGTTGGTTTCCTGACTCTGGCTGGGTCTTGTCTGGGTGGTTTCACTTTCTGAAAGCCAACTGCATGTTTTCCAGAGAGTTTCTCACTAGAAGTAATAACAGGGGCTAAAAGGCCAATGCTTATACTGTTTCTTCTAGTAACCAAGGTCATTCTTGAGCTATTGAAAAACGTCACACCTGCAGGAAGGGGCAGACAGGACAGGTGATCCTAAACTGACCAACAGAGGGTTCCATCCCAGCTACGTCATACTCGGTAAAAAACTGAGAGATCACGAGGGTCTCACACTCATCTGCGATGGCCAACGCCCAGCGAGGACCTCGTCTGTCTGATTCCTCCTCATTCCAGATCTGTGCATTCCTGAATCCAGTTCCTGAGTTCAGCTCGCTCCGAGTTCTGGACCTGTTCCCTCGTGTCTGTTCTACAGTATTCGTGGTGATGTGTAGTCATCAAAGGGTGGGGGCGTGATATTTGTACGTATTGAATTGCTTTCTTCTTCTTCTTCCTCTTCTTCTTACGATCATCATCATTTCATTAAAGCTGTAATTTTAATTTCCTACCCTCAAGCCTTTTTCCTTTCATTCTTTCCTCTGCCTTTCCCCTGGGAGTCATGGAGGAAGGGAACTGAGACCCAACTGCACAGTTTTAGCTGCCGAAATTAGCCTGGTCAGGGCTAAACTGTGACACTAGTATATACTGAACAATACAATATTTACAAATATTGAAACTCACAGTTATTGTTTATATTTCCAATATCTTAGCAAATGTTTCACTAAGACAAACTTCATTCAGTTTGAATAAAATTCACACGTTAGAGGTGTTACTTAGAAAAATATGAACTTATTTCATGATAGAAGTATGACTGCTCTATAAGGCATCTTGGAGAGGAGAGGAGAGGAGAGGAGAGGAGAGGAGAGGAGAGGAGAGGAGAGGAGAGGAGAGGAGAGGAGAGGAGAGGAGAGGGAGAGGAGAGGAGAGGGAGAGGAGAGGAGAGGGAGAGGAGAGGGAGAGGAGAGGAGAGGAGAGGAGAGGAGAGGAGAGGAGAGGAGAGGAGAGGAGAGGAGAGGAGAGGAGAGGAGAGGAGAGGAGAGGAGAGGAGAGGAGAGGAGAGGAGAGGAGAGGAGAGGAGAGGAGAGGAGAGGAGAGGAGAGGAGAGGAGAGGAGAGGAGAGGAGAGGAGAGGAGAGGAGAGGAGAGGAGAGGAGAGGAGAGGAGAGGAGAGGAGAGGAGAGGAGAGGAGAGGAGAGGAGAGGAGAGGAGAGGAGAGGAGAGGAGAGGAGAGGAGAGGAGAGGAGAGGAGAGGAGAGGAGAGGAGAGGAGAGGAGAGGAGAGGAGAGGAGAGGAGAGGAGAGGAGAGGAGAGGAGAGGAGAGGAGAGGAGAGGAGAGGAGAGGAGAGGAGAGGAGAGAGAGGAGAGGGAACAGTCCCTATTCACTGAGTATCAAAAGCCACTGCCCTGTTTAGTAATCCTGTAAGTCAGTCCCTGATTACTTGCAGGACAGGTGAAGAGAGCTTAGGTCCAGCTCTAAGGATATTTAACTAGTTGTAAACCTCCTAAAAATACAAAACGGCTACAGGAACAGATTAACAGACAATAACAATCAGAAACAGGGGTAAAGGAAGTATTCTCTAAAATGACACAAATTTTTATGTCTATAAGAGGAAAGGTGTTTATATAAACTACATTGAGAAAGGAGCGAGAGTGGACACTGTCTACAAAGAACTCTGAACTGCTTTTTAAAAACAGTTGCAAATTAAATGAATTGTTACCACCTTCATGTTGTTAAAGATCTATCAAGTAAAAACAGACTTTAAGCATTTCAAATCTCTAGGGATACAATCAAACTGAAAATAATATACACAAGATCTGCTTTGGTGATTCTTAGTTTCATTTTATATGCCAATTTTTCTGCCTTTAAAGCTCATTAATACACCATCAATATTTCTTGATATTCATGATGCAACTAAACTCAGTGAATCTTTTCCTCTGTTAATTTATATATTGGTCTTAAAATGTTTGTTATTTCAGTTCTGTGACTAGAACTGCAGCAACTACTTATAAATCTTTAATGTTCATTTCAGTGCACTACAAACACTGTGCATTTATTCCACAGTCATAGAATCTACCTACTTTTCAGTTACGTTGAATTTAAATAGTGTAGATCCCCAGATAGCTCTACATATTTGTTTGTTTGGAATATCTATCCAAGAGAAGTAATAGAAATTCCATCAGTTCTAGCACCCCAAACTACAAGATAAAATACTATATAACTGGCCTTTAACTGCCTGAATGACATATTAATATAAGTACATAGTTTCTAAGGGGAAAAATTTCATGTAATTCTTGAACACATTGCCTTTCTTTGAAAACCATTTTCTGAAATCCCTGAGACACTATTAGAAAGGTTACTTTGCAGTTTTAATGTGAAAATACTTGTGCAATTGATTCACTCTTTCTGTGATTGTAGGTCAGATCGTGAACTATTCCTCTCAGCAGTTTTTCTTTCTCATGTCTCCTTTTTGACATCTTTCTCCTCACAATAAAATTAACTTCTTTCTGCCTCAGAAAGCCTTTACAGACATTGTTTTGCTAAGTTTCTTCACTTTCTTTAGGAAGAAATGGTCTGTATCTCCCAGCTTCAAATATTTTCCTTTTTTGTCTTGGTCCAGCTTTATGTTTGGTTTGGAGTAGAACTTAATAGTCAGAACTTGGCCAAATCATACATTGTGAATTTGCTTTTCAACTGTTGATGAGGGGAAATGCAAACCAAAATATTGTTCTGCTGTGGATTTTCACAGGATTCTTCAACAGTTTTTATTTTGGAGGCATGCTATTTTAAGTAAGAAAGTATTAATCTATTTTAAGTTAGAAAGTATTAAAGGAATTAATTTCTTTATGGGAATTCTTTTTTTCCTGTGAAACAAATGTCATTTCCATACAGTGACCGTAAAGCAGCATCTAAAATGTTACACATCGTTCTCAGTGCTAGAACATGTCATGGTAATTTTTTCCTCAAATACCTTTGTTTACTATCTATCAGAAATATGGACATAGAAAGATAAACTACTCCACTATTATGTTTTGATTATTCATTCAATCTTCAGAGAGATATAATATCAATAATGTAAGTTTTAGTATCAGAATGGAAAGAAATAATGCTTCTGTCCTTTATTTTTCCCCATCTTTTCTGTTTCCTCCCTCAAATTTGCCAGTGGAATATACCTAGGCTATCACTAGCTTAACAGTTTGTCAATTTTTTAGGCTAATGATTTTCATGTCCTTTTGTTAGAGGTTTCTCCTCCTTTTCCTTGAGCAGCTGCTGTTTTCTCTGAACCATAGCAACCAGTCAAGCAAGCAGAATAAGTAGCTCTCTCATCTCCTTCAGAAAGCCCTGCTCCATACATAATCTATTGAAGAGTGCCTCATAGCAACCATTCCCATCTTCCATTATTGGGATTATAAATATTATTTCTCATGAATGAGTAGTATTTTCAAGACAGGCAGTGATGTCAGTAACCCTACCAGCACTTCTCTATGGTCTACAGGCAGATGGAGTTGAAAAATTCTTTCAGGTTCTTCTATATAGTATGGATCCTAATGCCATAAGAGTAATTCTTTTTTTGTGTGTGTGCTAGGAGGCAGCCAGTTTGTAGCAGCAAAGAGCTCTGAAAAGGCCATATGGCTAGAGAAGAGGAGTCTAGCAAGTCTTCTCTTTTTTGATAGCTTCCAGTTGGTGTTGCAGCAGTCTAGCAGAAACAGGAGCACTAGGAAGTGGTTATTAACAGTTGCTTCACATGACTTGGCACTAGCAGACATTTCCATAGCTTTTCCACGGTCTGTTAAAGCTTACCTGTCCCATCTGGAGAAGATGTTGTTTTAGTTTCACACTTTCTATCAGAGGCATGGTAAGGAGCACCAGCGAGTTTCAGATTTTCCTGACTCATAAGACCACACTGATACATCCAGATAACAGAAAATTCTTATAATAGCATCACAGAATCACCCGAGCTGGAAGGGACCCACAAGGATCATGGAGTCCAACTCCTGTCCCTGCACAGGGCACTCCCAACACTCACCCCGTGTGACGGAGGGCAGTGTCCAAATGCTTCTGGAATGCTGGCAGACCAGGTTTTTGGAAGAAAAGGAGGTAAAGATAAATCTGCTACTTTATTACTACTCTTCTAGTATATTTCTTCCTTAAGCAAGTGTTTTAGGAGTACGAGTCTTTAAAAACTATAAGAATAGTACATTATAAATTCAGGATCAAAAGTTAAGTAAAACAGAAATGATGATTTACATATGCTTATAGAAAGCTTAAAACATAATTCTGATTATTTCTTTATTAGAAATAATTTATTTTTATAATTCCTAAAATTATTAATGATACTGAAAAAGATACATAGACATTTCCAGGATTTGGAATGAAATCAACTACCTCAACAGAAGAAGCATTGCTCTGTTTAGAATGATTTGAAATTTATAAGAATAGTTATGTAGTTCCTTTATACTGTTGACTGAACGTAAATGAATGTCACTTCTCTAGGGCAAGGCTTGTATGCTTATTATCTAACTTGCATCTGCAGGATATAACAAAAATGCGTATCTGTTTTAAAAATTTTCAGGAAATTCCACCATTAAAAATTCAAATAGTCCTTTTTTAAGGTAGGAGCTTACAATAAAATATTTTTCACCTGAAAATCCATTGTTACATCCAATGAATACTAAGTGAACATATTAAATTAGCAAAAATTCTGCAAAATATGATTGGTCAAACAAATTGATGGTTTGATTCTGGGAACTTTTGGCAACACTTTGTTGAGGAAGGATTAATAGTTCATCATACTCAAGATTAAGGGTTAGAACAATTGACAAGATGCTTGCTTTTCTACATTATATTTTCCAACCTTTGTTTTCTCAGACTGGAATCTTTTGGACACTGAATAAAATATATTTGGCTTTCTTCAAATACTACATTTTAGATGCACTTATGTATTTTATCATTTTCAAGCAAGAGACTTAGGAAGCTTGGAACAGAATCACTTCTTTCTCAAATTAAAAACAAACAAACAAACAAAAAGAAAACTACAAGGTCAGCATTGTGTAAATAAAAATAAAATTCAGGCTCCTAAGAATGACTCTTTTGCTGCTAAAAATGTTACTAAAGAGACCTGGCCATTCTGGGTAACTTTGCATAGTCTGAGGTTTTCAGCTGCTCAAGGAATAATTAATTAAGGTAATTGCCAGTGAGGTGTAGCTTTGCTCTTCAGTCAGTTGTTTGCATGCAAAAATGATGTTCCACTATCTGAAGAAAAGCAAGAGAGTCACCCTGGGTTACTGCAGCTGAGAAAGATCCTGTTATTCACTGAGAAGTATTGTTTTAACTGAGTGTAGACTTACTTTCAAAGCTGCAGTGAAACTACATGGCCTTTTAATTCATACATAAGAGGATGGCTGGAATGTGAGATAATAAGAACAAAACTGTGCAAAAAAGTATTTACTCACATACGAAATTATTGCACTTGTCTTAATTTTCAGATTAAAAAGTGATTGTGGCTGTTCAGTTTTCCTCTAAGATTGTTTTTTCTTTTTCACTGATGTTTGTATCTCAGGTTTAATTAAGCTTTGTGGATTCCTGTAAAGCTGGAAGACCTAGCAAAGACTTAGCTATGCTTGCCTGGCAAGACATTGTTAGTTTCAGCTAGAGCTGTTTTTAATTGGATGGTTGAAAAAATAGTTTATTGCAATAAGTGAATCAAATTCATGGCAGAAGCTACTGAAATATTTACATCACAAAGAAGAAATAAATAATTTGTCAAGATGCTATGGCACTTGATGGGGATGTAAGTCTTAATATGAGGCATAATGGTCAAAAAAAATGGATGTAAATAAGAAAGACTAACCCTTAGAAAAGATCTTGGACCATCTATATTGTGCATACCACCATAATGACATCACTTCAAGGTCCTCAATGAACCTACCCCTTTTTATGGTCTTTCATACCTTTCCTTGTGGTCTGGAAACTTGGGGAGGATGAAGTGGATGCTAATATTTATATAGCACTTAATGTAATTGGGTCCTGACCTGGATAGGTACAACAGTTCTATAAACACGTATTAAACAAAAGAGAATTGCTGCAGGGCTCAGCATGCATTGGTTCCTAGATCTGAGATTTTGTTGGTCCTCTGGGCACAGGAAATATGAGATATATTATGACACCCTGAGTGTGGTCTGTCAATAAATTAGTATTTAGCAATCCATATAGATTAGGAACTGAATGTTAGCTTTAGAAAAGCACTTCAAAATTCCAAACTGAGCTGCTTCCCTGAAAGCAACATGCAAAGCCTAATAGAAACCAATTAACTTGAAGAGTTGAATAGACATTTGTAGAAGTACTGTATACTTAAGGCTTGAAAAATACAGGTTTAGGGAAAGGAGTGACCTAAGATAGAAATGTTAAACATATAATTTGAATAGTAAACCTTGGTAGCTGAATGGTGAAGGTGTAAGAAGGGTTACTTTTTCTCTCTAGATACAGAATATAACCAGAATTCTGGAAGAGAGCTGAGTTTTGATCTTTCTTGGAAAAAAAAAGGTTAACAAACAAATGTAGATTGAAGAGGTGTGTAGGTTAAGAACATTGTTCTTTCCCTAAAATAGTCAGTTTTAAGGAAATGTGCAGCTCTGGGTGTTTTTAAAAAAAGTTTTTCTCTAACTCTGCAGCACCACCATAGAAATGCATGTGTGTGATGGACTTACAGAAAAAGCAGTCTCTTCTGCTCTCTCAAAAGGTTTTAACGGTTTTTGCTGTCTGCCAGTGAGGTATGTATTTTCAAAAAAGGCTTCAGCTGGCAAGTACAAGGAGAGACTGAGAGGTAGAGGCTGAAGTCTACATGCACATACACCTCAAATACAGTGCCTGAACTGATGGTTTTTTTAATCATCCAGGCATCTTTTTATCTCCTCATCACTACAAAGGATACATTATCAGTATACGAGTGACTGCATTTCTTTTTTCTGTTTAAGAATTTTCTTTTAGCTATTGTTTTGACCTTTTGTCTATATAAATCTTTGTGAAACAAAGATTGCGTGAATGCAAAATCAAGGTGAATTATTAAAAGTGATGTAAGACTACAGAGTGTCATGTTGCTTTTCAAAACTTTGAGTATTCATAGTTGTAAATTTTATTAGAATACAGAAACTTCATGTATTGGATTATCTGAACCTTTGTGGAATGCCATCCTAACCTCATTTTTGTCAGTGTTCAATGTAGCAATATAGTGGTCTGCATTAGGTTTTCTCACTTGAGATTTTCCTACACTGCTGCTGGAAAACTGGCTTAGGCTTGGCAACTAAAACTGGTGGCGGTAGCTCCTCTTTTAATAAACGCAATGCGTTTTACTGGAAAAATAATGCTCCACATTTTTCTGACTTTAAAGACTGATTATTCTATACCCATTTTGTTTGTAAAGATTGAAATATTCTGACATTCTTTTCTCCTGTCACAATCTGTCTTCCTTCCTTGATTGCTAATAGATCACAAGGCTTCCTAGTACTTCTCAGGTTTAACTGTATCCTCATCAGTTGGTCCAGCCAAACAAGACTTTTGTGCTGCACGTGGCCCACTCTTGCCCATTCTCTGGAAGATATAGAAATGTTATTGTTTGGCTTGTGCAAAAGCCCATCAAGTTCAGCCTCCATTTTATCAGCTAGCATGGTAGACCAGGCTTCTGATCACAGTTGACTCAACAACATCCCGCTGACGAAGAGCTCTCCTCATAGCAGCTGAGGAGAAAATCCAAGGATCCTTAAGGATGTGATCACAGAGCAGGGAAGTCAGTATGAAAAGTGCGGTCTCTGGGGCTGCGCCTTTCCCTGCTCCCACCACTTCCATGTTTCTCTTGCGAAGCTGCTGGCAAGCAGAATGAAAGAGACTCCAAGGACTGTGAAATATAACTTTGAGGCTCCACAAACTTCCCATGAGTGCAGTATGGCACGATTCAGAAGTACTGTGCCCTAAGTTTGATCTTACCAAAATATTGCTGAAGAGCCATGAGATGAAGCTATTGGATCCTTGTCTTATATTAAAGTTAGGTGAGCAGGAAGGGAAGAAATAAAGGAGGTTTCTGACTTTAAAAATCATATAATCCCAATAGTAGGGGGCATTTCAAGGACAATAAATAATTTTGTTACAGGTTTGTTTGTCTAGGTTATTTTTTTCCCCCAATAGCCATACCACAAATTGATTTTAATAGGTTTTGTCACTTGGGGCTCAAGCTAAAGTGGAAAAAATAATCAAGTACTGCTCATAAGAACCGTAGTGTTTCTAGTATACCACTCTGAACAGTACCGATATGCAGAAAAAAGAACAGCAAAGAAGATATAAAGCAGCATTTTTAAGGAAAGATGCTATGCTAGAGATTCTGAGATTCAGCCATTAGTGCTACTCTGGGCTATAGATGGTTTTACACTCAACAAGAAGATGCAACTGTCTGAAATATTGCAAGTGTAGGTACCTAAATATATGCAGCATGGGAAACAAGAACGAGGAACTGTAACTCCACAGTGAGAGAACTATGACATGGCTGAATTACGTGGAGGGTTACCTCATATGACTGGAGCTGCAATAGATGGGAAGCTCAAAGTTGTTATTTCAGGTATAATTTTTGTCTTCTGCTTCAATAACTTGTTTTTCATAGATATTAATGTCCATAAATAGTGAGAGGTTAAGAGCCAGAGATCATGCACGCTACCTCATCTTAACTTCAGCCCTAAGCTGCATTAATCAGCTAAATGGTCTGATACAGACTGAAGAGTTCTTTCAAGGACTGGGTTGTTTCGGTGCATCAGAAGGATCATTTGTCATTATACTGCGGCCAGTGCTTTACAACCCTACCAAAAAGGGCAAGTTCTAACTAATAAAAATTTGCTGAGAGAACACTACAGAAAAAGCGTAAAATAGTCTGTGAGAAAATGTCCCCAAGTTGCTCTTGCAACAGGTTTTGCATTGCTGGGGTGTTTGTTCTGGTGTACTGGTGAAAGCATATGGAAAACTTTAAGAGAAGCTGGAATACTGAGAAGAGAAGCTTCCTGTAGTTAAATTCCTTATCTCCATGTAGGAACTCTTTTGCCTACGTTTGCCTACGACTCCTTCATGCTAAGGTCCCAGCCATCCTATTAATCTGATTTTTCACTGGTGTTCAGTCATGTTATACTGGCTGAGTATCTTCCTCTTGTGATGACGAATTAAGAGCTGAAATCCATGAGTGAAGGCACCCAGCCCTATCCATTCTTTGTGTGCTCCTCAGGAGGAAGGTAACCATCTGGAAAAAGGAGAGGGAAATTGTACTTGCAGTGGAATCTTATTTTTCTAAAAGAATGCGAGATCTGCAGAGGGCTATTTTAAGACATACAATAGAGTTAAGGCTTTAGTAAACAAACATATTTATATAAAATCTGCCTGTGAATGTATTGCAGGGTATAAAAATCCATAGAACAATAAATCTTCTTGTTCTTCCTGATGGAGATAGATTCTAAGGTCATCAACTATAAGGATCAGATGAGTCTCACATGAATGCTTTGGCCCAGAGCTGCACTGGTAATAAACAGGATTTTTATTACATTTCTAAGTGCTCCATGACATGTGTTAAATTACTGTAGGCTTCACAAACTGCAGTTCAGAAGGGTTGTACAATTGGATAGCTCAAATTCATTCCCTGTGCTCCATTTCAACACAGTGCAGAAGAAAATATCTTTTGTTTCTTTTATTCACTGTCTACTCATTCATCTGTTCAACTTTTACATGATTATGATAAAGGAACTTAAGATTTTTTCATAGAACAAAATGTTACCTGGCTTTTATATTTCAACTGTGATGGACCCTCCGTTTCGTATCAGATTGTCCATCATTAATCTAAGTTTGTATCTAAACTGCAGGATGTAGAAATCCTTCCCAGCTGTGATAGTTAGATCCATCTAAACTCTTAGTTCAATAGAAAAAGCAGTATGTTGAGAGATACTAACCAAGATCCTCCTCTCACACAACAGTAAAGTATTGTGGTAAAAATCAGTGCAAAACTGAATTAAATGGATTGGGGAATATTTTTTTATCACTACAGGTAAAACTAGGGACATATTCAAATCTCTGCTTTTAATAAAACAGGTATATCTGAATTTCCTCCGCAGAGCTGTTTGTCTAGTTTTCAGCTTATGCTTCCATTTTATTCAGTAGTGGGAATGAATAACAATAAAAATAAAAAATCCTGCATTTTTGCATTTAAAATCAGATATTTAAAGGTTAAAGCCGCAATATTTTGTATGTAGATATTCTACCAGCAAAGAGAGAAGAACCATAGCCATTCAGTGCCACTCCCTGTAACTGAAATACTAAGAAATCCTAAAAAATATTTCTTTTTCTTCCTTTATTCGTGGCAGACGTCTATTTCCACATCCTTGCAGAAAGAATTTCAAAACTTAATTTGACCTTGAGGTAGGTGGTGCCATATTCTGGCTAAGCTGCTCTTGTGTGACAGAGAGATGAAGAAGGACCTTACTGGTTTCATCTCATAAGAATTCTGAAAAAAAACTGCAGAGGAAATAACTTCTACAATTTTTATTCAGAATAGCAACTCAGTAATTAAAGGTTAACTGTTTAGGTAAATTAGAATGAAAAAGTCTTAGCAAATTGTTAATGAAGTAATTCTGTACTAAAGTGAATCTTGTTATATTTAGTGCTTGTATAAAAGGACAAATCTTGGAAAGTTACTGAAAAATAACTAAGAGGAGAATTTGAAGTAAAATAATTGGTTTAGCCATTCTGATGTCTTTTTTTTTTTCCCCTGGAAGCAAGCTTTTAAGATTAGCTGGCATCATAGTAGATCAGTTAATTTGGTGTTATTTATATCTGAAAATCTGCAATGTTATTTTTCATTTCATTCTGACAGTATTGCAAAAATTAGTTTTGGAGGTATTTTCAGCTATGAGTAGAGAAATTGTCAAGGCGAAAACTACAGACTACTATTATGTCATTTATCTTCTACTCACATTAACTTCTTTGTTTTCGAATTTTATCCTTGTTTAGTCATTTCTTCTGTTTCAGCTAAACAATAGGTTAGAATTAGATTAATTTGATTACCATCTTTGTGTGTATTTTATTTTTCAGGGACAAAAAAGCAGGAAAGTTTTGTTGGCATCAGTCCATGATCTTTTTATTAACATTTACCTTTTTTTTTGTTAAAGTTAGGGCTTAACTTACAAAGCTGCCATGTGTTTGTTTATTTTTTTTCCCCCTGAGAATCACAATAGCTTCAAGTACGCTTCTGTGATAATATCCTTAGGCAACTTTCTATTTCTTTGCACCAAACATTCTCTCCCATATTTTGGCCATTTGACAGCTGGTTTAGCTTCCACAGCACTCTTCCCTTGTAGCCGTATTTTGGTCATGGCTCATATTCTTTTGGCTATTTGTTTCCATTAAAGAGTTCAATGTCTCTTTACATTTATTCCAAGAAGCAGCTACTATACCCACTAGCTTCAAAGAGATTTAACCCAATTATTAGCACAAGGGGGCTTCATAACTACAGAATTATATTTCATTAGTGCTATCCATCAAAACATGATTGCAGTCATGATGGGGAAGTGAAGACACTCAGCAGATCGAGTTCTAAGGTCATGCAAATGGATTCTACTCCTGGAGCTTGTCAAGTGCATCCAGCTGGAAAATCCAAGGGTCAGGAACAATAGTACATCTATTATTATTCGTTGGAAAGAAATATCTGCTGTTGTGTGGAGAAGGAGCATGTATTTGGGAAAACAGGACATGAATGTTTGGAAAGAAGGAGAAGTAAATTGCATAGAAGTCCAAACATGCTGGATTTCTACCCAAGGCAAAAGTATTCCTCTGCTATAGGCCAGTAGGAGGCATTGTATTATTTGTGATAGAATTCAGTCCCATACTCTGAGTAAAAATCGTACTGCAATGGTCAATTTTTTTTCTATTACATGTGTTCAGTGACAGTTTTGTAAGTCTGAAACAGATTAATATAGTCATCTGTATGGGATCACTTATTTTTATAAGAATATTATGATTTCAGTTATAAAATAATTCTCACAGCTTTTTATTGTAATTTTTTTAAAAAAGAGTCCACCTGTAACTAAACACGAGGAACATTCATAACACATTTCAAACAGCAAATACACACTGCCAGACTAAATTTTCAAAAGCATGCCATTAAATTTGTCTCTTGCATCCTTTTATATGTAATTTTAAGTCATTAACAACCTCCACAGGTACATAGGAGGATTAAGTGTGAATTTAATCAAACCAGAATTGCACTTCTTTTACTGAAAAGGCTCAGGAAGAGGAGTTGTTATACAATTTTTGAACAACTTCATACGCACTCGCTTACCTTCCAAACAAGTAAGAGCGGGATATTTTTGGTCAATTTAGTTGACGCTAGTATTTGACAGGAACACTTTTCGATTGGAAACAACACAGAAATTCCTAGGCATTGCAAGTGTTATCAATTCCACACCACTCTAAGAATGAGCGCCACGTAGAAATCAAAATAAAAAAAATGAACGAATAAATAAATAAATATTTAATGCCCCAAAGCTGTTACTCCAAAGCATGTTGTTCAGTTTAATACTGTCTCCAGTTTACTGATACCATGATAAATTCCTGGGTTTCTTCTTCCTAGTTGTTCAAATTGCTTTACTATCCAAAGGAAACTTGGTGGACAGCCTCTTAGATATCAACCTGAAGAGTTACACTATTATGATGTGATCATGAAAGTTTCTTCCTCATTTTTTTCAGTAAGTGTTCAAGGTTAATTTTGAAACTAGAGATATCTTTTTAATTGTTTTGACATGTTGATAACTATACCATCATCTCATCAAGAGGATTTTGTCAGGACCATGTAGCTTTCATTTTGCTAAGCAACTTATTTACAGGTACTAAATATCACTTTACAGATTTCATTTTCATACCTTCCTTACACAGTTTGAGATCTTAGGGCCCACTAAAGCACTGTAGTCTTGAAACAGTTAATTATGTCTATATAAGTAAACAAGAATTTTTCCCAATGGAAGTAAAACTCTATTTGTGGAGCGATTAGTGATTATTCTAAACATAGCCAGTTCAGAAATAAACCCCATGATTTACTCTTTCTCCACTTAGGATCGAAGACTGATACATGAAGTTTTAATTCCAAGTATCAGTGCAGGATTTTCAGGAGCATTTTTCAAAGACGCTATGTCATTCAATAGTAAAAATAAACCTTGTTAAAAATATGGGCACTTTGACATACTACCTCAAATATTAAATACATTGAGGCACTGTTATGGGAAAATCGAGGATTATAAATTTGAATGAGCTGCTGTTAAAGATCTAAGAAATAATTAAACACATTTATTAATATTAGTGATAGAGCCATCTTTGATGGCTTGTATAGTCAGATCTCTTTGAGTTTGAGTATCATAAGGTTTCATGTTAAGTCTTGTTTCTGAAATGGAACAAAACTATTCTAACATGCATTCCAGACTCTCTTCCCATAGGATGGTTGTGAGTAAGTTTTCTAAATAAACATGGCAATGAAGTTATATTTACTATTTTAACTGTTTAGGATGTTACTGGTGGGTGGACGTGAGGGGAACAGCTCCATGTCTTAATGCCTGTGATTTTTTACATACACAGCTTGCTGTAGCAAGACATCTCCCTGTTACAAAAGGGTATTAAAGTTATTATCTGCCAGTTGACATTAAGTATCTTTACCTCTTGGCAGACTGATTTGTTAAGGAAGCTGCTACCCCTCTAGGTCTCTGGTGAGGGTATATTCTGTACCATGATGCACTGCTTATCTCCAGTCATAGCCGTGCAAACAGAGCTTTGAGAAGGGTTTGCATCTCTGACTGGAGGAAGACTGAATTCAACCGTTATTTTGTGTTAATATATTACAAAACCTGCTGTTGCTGAACAGAGAAACACACTGAAAAGAAGATGGTATCTGGGTTGCTGTAATGGTCCACAGTCCTGTCAGGGTGATGATGTAATTAGCTTGTCTAGATTACTGTAATTTGCTAGCCAAAGCAAACTTTTCTCTTTCAAAATCAACAAAAAAATAAACAGCTTTAAAAAAAAAACAAACAAAAAAAAGTAAGTGTCCTATTGTCCTGTCTTTTGGGGCTTCTCTTCACCCCCTGGTCACAGTGTTTGGACCTTTTAGCCAGCTTTAGCCAGTGCGGGCAAAACCCCAGGGAGTCCAGACAGTCTCTGTTCCAGGCTGGAAGCAGAAGAGCAGCTGTTCATTAGGACCTCAGACTTCCACTCTAACCCCCTGCTCCCCCGAGGCCCTACTCCACTGTGTGCTGCCCCTCTTTTCCTCTGAATCTTGAGTTTTCTCATTTCATTGAACTTCAATGAGCCTTTCATATTCCTTCTACTAAAAGATCCGGTATTACATGACCCCTTTCTGTTAGGTCCCAGAATAAGTAAAAAAAAAACCCCAAACCCAGACCCATACTCTTCTTAAAGACTACACTGATATTATTGGCAAATTAAGAATACTATTTTATGTGTTCATGCTACTTGTGTTAATTAAAATGGTAACACATCTTTCCCCAGGAAGTTTACAGCTTGTGCATTTTTTCCCCTAGAGTTGAAATGAAATTAAATTGAAAGCAGTAAGCAGATTAACAGCTGTATGTAATAACAGGTTTTGAAGAGTTCTGCCAGACATTTCAACAGTTTTTGGTATACAGATAGGGAAATGGGACGTATGGCAATGGGGAAGAGCAATTATGCCATTTTTTGAACATGCTAAAAATACATATATGCAATCACAGTTACTTTAAGGCTTCCTTTATATGAAGCTCTTCATCTTCAAGTTGTTTTTCTACAATTACTTCCTAGCCATGATGCAATATATTACCATGCAAATTGTAACTACTATCGTACCTCTTAAATGTCTATCAGAGGCAATGCTTTAATAATATAAATTACCTCAGGACTGAAAGCGCATTTTGCAATGACTCCGTCTAGCTGTCAAAATCTTTATTGCTGCACATAAAAAATAATGGAATCATATTTGCAAGACCATGGCACTTATGAAGTCTTTGTAGTGTGTTCATTAAATTTTCTGCATCAAATATTCATTTTATTGTCAGTTCTTACCTCATTTTCTGCCAATGCTATTCCCTTTCAGCTAACCATGTTAGATCTTCAGACTTCCTTCATATTTTAGATTTCTGTACATCTTGACTACAAAATGGCAGGAAAGCATTGTGTGCATTTCAGATTCATGTGTACTTGCCAGTACTCTCATTAGACTGACTGTGCATTTTTACTTGTGATTATCCCTTTAACGATTCTCCTTTGTTGCTGCCAGATAAAAGCTCAATCACAGTCTAGAAAAGACGGGTGGAAGAGTGATGGTTTGAGTTGCTTGCACATGAATTGTGACCATTCTTGATTCTGGGAAAACTAGATTGATTGCAAGCAGAAAACAATCCTGTCCTTGACAGTATGACACGCTAAGTGAAGACATTATCATATTAGCCAAGCTGATTAATTTAAAATATAATATGCAGTGTCACATGCTTTCTGGATGATATCTCCTTTCAAAAGCTGTTTTCTTTATTGTGATCAAAAGAAAAATGAAGAAGAAACCATTCTTCTTTCTAAATGTACACACATGTATTTTAAAGAGATAAAAATAATATGAAGTAGATTGATGTTATTTCAGTGATAATGTGTAATAATGAAGATCAATCGCAGCAGTGATAATTATAAATTACAACTGGTTGCATATATCTTAGGCAGAGGTCCCTGCAAACAGATTAACTTCTTGCTGGTTTGTACACTGATTTAAAGAGCTGAAAATTTAAATACACAAGACAGTCAACTGATAACCTTTTTACTTATAAAGATTTTTTTTTAATTTCCTGAAGCTTCTTGTAGATTAATGAATTGATGTCTATGTGTCAAGGAAGTTTATTAATTTATTTTACATCAACCTGTGATCTGGATCCATGCAGAAATAATCTTATTTGCTGGAGTTTCAAGATGACTGGTTGGTTTGTTAAATATTACCAGACGCTGTAAGAAATTATTTCGTCAGCAAGCTATAAAATCTGTTCTATTCATACCATAAACCTGTGAGGGAGAAAAGACAGTTTTCCAAGGTTCCCTTTCTCTTGCTTCTATGCAGTTACAGAGCTCTGCTTCAACAGAACACTCCACTTCAGAATGGGAAACTCTGTGTGATACTAGGGAGGGGAAATAGCATTTCTTTTCATTCAAGGATGTTTTGCAAAAAGGTAAATTGGGGAAAGAAAAGTATTTTTTTCATGTCAGTTTAGATGGGCTCTATGTGATATTAAAACTTGTATGAGAGTTCAAATAAACAACAAAAAAGCACATCAGAAATAAAACTCGTTCTGAAGGAAAACAAAAATACAAATAAAAGAGCATTGCTGGTGCTCTGACAGCTTTACATACCTCTACTGCCTTTAAAAAAGTTGGAAATCTTGCAAAAATAGCTTTCTGTAGGGTGTTTGTAGATAGGATAAAGCAAAGGCAACTCAATAGATCAGAATCCTTGTAAAAAATTGTTTTAAAATACTATGAGTTTTTTTCTAATAGCATTGCACTACCTATTTGTCCAGAACAATATGAGACAAACATTTATGTTCCCTGAGTAGGAAAAGAAAGAGCTCACTTTTTTTTTAAAATATAAAAAAAGGAGAACATTTTTTTTAAAGTATAGAATATTAGATTAGTTTATTTAACTTAATCCTGAGCCATTTGGGATGTAGTATGTTTGTGTTTACTGTAACAAAGTAGCCTAATCAAGATTGAGTTTATCTATGAAGGTCAATATACACAATTTGTTCATGACAAGTCATGGGCATCATTGTTTCATACAACTGGAATAAAATGGACTTGTTAAAACCTTATTTAAGGAAGGTAAGAAGAAAGTCCACAAATAGGTGTACATCAGAAATTGTTTTTCTAGCATCACTTGAAAGCAAAGTATCTAATGAGTATTAAAAAGGAAGTTAATTGGTTTCTGAATGAGAATATTGTCCATGAAGAGTAACAGTAGGAGGGGTGTGGATTCAATACCTCAGAAAGTTCTCTTTTCCTAATAGGTAATATAGAAATTCTTAGCTAATAAGAAGGCCTAAACTTGCTTTTGTGATTTGGCAGGACAAATATAGAGGCTATTCCTATTATTTCAGCTGGAAAACATATATAAATGAATGCCCTGTACTTTTTCTTGTGTATCTCTGGTATTTGTAATCCTAAGTCAACATCTCTGCTGTTTGGAGGAAATAAATAAGTAAACAAATGCCACACATTTTGAGGAATCTGATCCAACTATGAAGATGGCATTAGCTGAGCAATTGAAGGAACAGGAAATGCAGCCTCTTCTCATCAAAATTATTTTGTATATATTGTTGAAAATATTTTTTCTGAACTTTTACATGATCAAGAGAATTTTGTCTTTTCTCCCTCTAAATTTTCTACTTTAAATGACTAAATCTGTAATCTTACATCATGCAGAACAGCTGTTATAGATGTCATATAGATATAGCTCTGTTTATAAATAATATGCATGGTAATTTGAAATTCAAATGTGTTTATGTGGTTTCCTTGCATCATAAATGTTGTATATATCACAGATAGAGAAGGTGAGAATCTATTCTAGGAAGACAGTAATGAAAGAAACAAATGCTGAAGTGTAGGGCTAGAATTTATAAAACTGTGTCATGCAACACTTGAATACTCTATGAAAAACTTTAAATGACTTTGTTGGGGAAACACTGGATTATTGACAGCTGAGTGAAAGACATGGCCATTTATAATGAGAGGTTTGAACAATAACAGTTAATGAAATTACTAGTGATGTAAAAAGCAGGCAGATTCTGGTAGGGGCTAAAACCTATAATCCCTAGTAGGTCTTAATGACTCAGTCAAGCAAGAAAGAGAAATACTTTCAAAGATTGCAGGAATCCTGTGACAAAACCTGCCCCAAGCTACTAATGCCTGTAGAACTTTCCCATTTTTACAGATAGCATGGAGAAAAATGAAGTTATTATTTTATAGAATTTGATTGCAGAAGGTAACAAAATCAAGCCCATGACAGTTTAAAGCATTGTGCAGTCAAACCCAGTAAAATCTGGTAAAATATATACATTAAAAAAAACTGGTGTTGGTGATTGACACTGATGTGACCCTAAAACAAGCATAAGACAATTATTCTTCACTAAATGAATCAGAGAGCTGCAGCAGTGTCATGAAGCCTCTGCAGGAGAAACAGTATGATTTTACCAGAAATCTTACGGTGGCAAACACTCACTGCCCATGCAGTTGCATCTCAGGCTTGGTTTTATAGTGTATGTAGTGCAAGAGCAAAATGGTAAAAAATTAGGGCATATAGAAAATATAAAACTCTCCACAAAATGGAACTACTTCCCCTTGAGAACAATACTGGAGATTTGTGGGTTCATCAGTTTGTAAACGGCAATGTAAGGGCCCCTGAGAATTACTACAGCCATCTAAACACTACTGGGGCTGCTACCTACATCGAGTTAGCCCTTATATATCTCCATCTTATTAATAAAACAGTATTTGGAAAACAGTTATTTCGGCATGGTTTTCTCACCGTCTTACTAACGTATGTAAAGCAAATATGCATTGTTATAAGGATATTTTATGCGCCATTTTTCATTCGCTAGGAATGCGTATGATTGGTGATAGATCAAATTTCTACACTGCATCTACTAAAAGCCACAGGAAATCCTGATTGCAGAGAATATTTCCCGTAATAATAAGGCATAAATCTTATCTTTCTAATAATGGCCTCCAATTTCTCTAGGAAATATTTTTGGGTTCACAGATCAAAGAGCATTGAAAATCACTGCCCAGTGGCATGAAGTAGTCCTGAATTCATTGCTGATGTCTCCCTAAGGAAAGTATAATAATCAGATGTTAAGGACACTGTGATGTCTTCTTTTGTCCAAAAACTAGAGATTTTGTATTAATGTCATGACTCTACAGCCAGCCATCAGCCACAGACAGCTTATTTACTTTCTGAACAGTTTTTCTCTTAACTTCTAGACACACAAATTTATCCCACCATCACTCCAATCTCAGTATGTTTTTTTACAGAACCTCTCTCTCTTCCAAAACACTCCACCTGAAAAGAGAAACCACCTCTCAGTCTTTGGTCTTGCATTTCCTCATAGGCTTTAATGGCCTCCCTGCCAAATCATCGTTTCCAAACAGCTATCCACGGATTAACTGGAAGGAATAGTCTGGCTGTCTCTATTGCCCTTGGGTGGCTGTACTCAATGGACACTCAAACTTTATGTCTTTATGGACAGATTCTAGACTGCAATCTACCTCGTGTGTTAGAGTTTCTTTGCCTTGAGGAACAGATGACTTGATCCACTCTACAGGCAGTTGGAGCTGTTCAGGGAGCAGCTTGAACAGCTATGGACGTTTGTTCTAAGTCCCAGTATGTTGGTACAGACACAGCTGTGAAGTACAGACAGATTTCATTCCACCACTGAAAGCAGTCAGTATCCTTCTTTACATCTGGCTTTAACCTTTAGGTCCATATTGACTTTTACAGAACCTCTCAAATACAAAGGCCCTGGTCTAAAAGACCTCTTTTCCCTTTCTGCTTATGAAAGCAAAACACAACTGTTCTGGAGGAAAGCAGCTTGCCTTGTTATGTGCAGTTTGATCTCGTCATGGACAATCCAGAAGAAGGACTCATAGAAGAAGGGGAGGACCCACACTCAGATAAGAAGTCTAACTGATCTCTAAGGAAGAATTTAAGATTACAGTATGTGTAAAGCGGGGAACTGTATTTCACCTAGAATGTAGATAATCATATACTTATGTCTTCACTTTCTTGAGAAAATGGTATCAATAAAACCCAGCAACATCTGGTTTCCTGCAATCTGTTTATCCTCAGCCGTCTAAGCTATGGATTTCAATGAGAGGCGACAACGGTGTTCGCTGTGGGAAGGGTTTCTTCAGGATTGTGAATAGAAATCACACGCACCAGGCTGTCACCATTTTATCTATTGTCTTCAATAACATTATCACATGTACTAGCAGATGGAGATTGGATGAAATTAATTCATCATTTCTTTATTCATCGGTTCAGTACTTAGTCTTTGCCAGAATCTTTGCTAGATTCCATCAGCAGCTGATCAGAAGGTTCTGAGTATTTTGTTCATCAGGACTTAAATATTTTCCAGGTGTACTAAAGCACACATAAGCAAAAATTCTGGATGAAATTTAATTTTAGTCTGTATATGATGTAGGACTTGCATGTCATATTCTGACTTCTGAGTCTATTGGAAGTATTTGTTTTCCATTATTACTGTAAGTTACTGAACTTGTCTATGTTTTTGCATTCTGCATACAGAAGTGACTTTTCATATTTATTTTTTTTTGATGTTTAGAGTTGCTAGGGCATGTCCAGGAAAAAAAAAAGAGAACTGAAGATACTGATGGACTGATTACTGGAACATAACTGCTGATTTGTAAGCACATTGGCCAACAAGCACAACACAGCTTCTGCTTCTATACCTCCAGCTCAAAATCCTCATAATTAGTTCTGAAGCTAAGTACGATCATACGATCCCAGTATCTTGAAGACTGATTCTTTCTGTTGACACATTGACTGTCGAGATTAAAAGGAATTCTTGAACGAAGTTCCTTTTGCTTAACAGAAAAAAAAGATTTAAATATAATATAAACATTTGACTCGTGCAAACTATGACCTTAATGTTTTCTTTCCCTTCCAAATTAGATTTTCTTCAAACTATCATATGACATTCTTTAAATGGCACAAGTTTCTGTTTGCTTGGAAAATGTATTTTCCTCTCATTTTTGGAGAAATGTCTGCAGAAAAAATCTTATTTTGTATCAAAATTCTTTTAAATAGTGGATGATAAATAAATATATTTTTGTTATATTTTATCAAATAGCAATGGTGTCAGTAGATTTCATTCCCAGGACTTCATTTTAAACTACCCTTCTAAACCTGCAGCGTCAACAGGACCCTAGAGTAGTTTGCAATTCTGCATCTGATATGAATATTTGGATTGTTGTTTTCCACCTTTGAAATGGGTATCGCATGTTTTGTGGCCTTTAGGGACAATTCAGTTCCTCACTATTCGTGAAGGGAGTAAAAGACTGAAATGTAGATGGATGCAGCGATCACTAATAATTATGACATATCATTTTTCCTGCTAGAAACGATAAATGTTAATTTTTGAGGAAATTATTTTCTAAAGCCCAAACTAATTCCTAGCAGATGTTCCCACAATGTTTTCATATGCTTAATTTTCATAGGTTGGATGAGTAAAATTAATGTAACTATGGGTTTCTAATTCGACAATGTCTTCCAGTTCTGTGATAAAGACATAATACCTTTGGAAAAAAATTTCCATCTGTTTTTCCCATCTCAGTTCATTTAGGTTCGTTTTCCTGAATTATATAAAAGTATCCGTCATCTTGTCCTTCATGGTAGGTGTTCTGATCAGCATAAATATATTTATGGGCTATAAACTTCTTTAGTGGAGAGTATTATTTAAGCAGTAATAGAGAAGAAAACAATATATTTTATGCCTCAGCTTTATTCACTTTCCAGCTTTCGAGTGTTTATTGATTAAGATGTACTTACAGTCCCGAGGGAAACCCCTCTTTTCATTCTCTCAGCTTTTTCAGTTTTTCTGTATTGTTTTGGGTAGAACTTAAATCTAGGAAACCATTTTAAACTTCTGAGTAGACTCTTCTCAATTAGATTATTCATGTGCCTAAAATTCAGGCTTCACTTGTAACTATCTAAGGATGCCAAGCATGGAAACGGAAAAAGAGCTTAATTTCAAATGCCCTTCAACAGGAACTGGGGTTTGATCAGAGCAGCTGCACACTCTTCTATGCGACCATCCGTTCCACTGACCACTCTGTTACAAACACTGCATTCACAGGTGTACATAACAATTAGGCAAACAGTATACAAAGGTGTGAAAGAACTAAGTCACCCCTTATAAAGACACGTGATCCTAGGATTTTTTTTTTCTGTTAAATCTTTTTCTTTTTTATCATTATTTACTACAGAATGAGGTGATTTGGTAAGAACTTTGATAAGGAACCCGAAGGTCTATTGCTTCAAAGCAAAATAACAAGTTTGTGATGCAGCTACGTTGTGACTGATCTAATATAATTAATCTCTTGTATGTATTTATGATTCTCATCTGTGACCAAATTGGCCGTTAAGGTTTACATAATGTAAGGAAGGAAGGCCCTGCAGCCCTTTATGACACCTCTGAGATGTCCTATCTTTTTTTTTGGTTTCATATTCTATTCAAAACAGAGCTACCGGAGCATTTGGTATCAGCATAATCTGTCTATCTGTCCTTATACTTGAATAAATAGACAAAAACCTACACATATTTGTATGCAAACGTATACATATGTATTTATATAGAGACATACACTGGAGGATACAAGAAGACACTTCACTTTCAATTAACTAAAGGGCATTGGAACTGTCCCAGTGTATAGAAACTCTCTAATTCCAACAATTTCCTAGAAATCACAAGCCATAATAAACGCAGTGGAAGCACATTAAGTTTGCAAAGCTCTTCCTCTTAATTGGCTGTTTTGTACTCTGAAGAAAGAGAACTGCCTTTTGAGAACATTAAACCCATCTGAAACACTTTCCATGGTCAAAACTAAAAAAAATATGTTTACTACTTATAACTGAGCAACAGAATCCAACATGTGAGCTTTATTATGGTCTTAGCAGAAAGTCTTGCTTCATTTTAGGCTGATATACTGACTGGAAAATGTTGTGAAGAAACTAAAGTTACTGACAGTGAAGTGATGATGCCTGATACTTCATGGAAAATTTTCCTTTCTGAATACAGAAAAATTAAGAGTAAAATGTATTAATTATATACATTTTAAAAAACATATCATCTTAAGAATACTTTTTAAGAGTGAGAGGCAAAGAAAACTTGGTCACACTTAAAATATGATAATCCCCTTTCTCTCTTTTATTCCAATTTTATACTCACAGAGTCAATATTATATATCTTTGCAGCGACAAGAAAATGCTCACTTACGATATATTTTAAGTCAGGACTCATTTATCTGGCTTATGTTTAGGCTGCCATATAAATTAATATAGAGCTATGACACATTTGCTTTTGATTTTCACTTTAGTGTCCTTTTCACTAGAAAGCTAATCCATGTTTACCAAGAAACTCTAATTTTGGTTAGGCTGGGCTAACATTAGCATACCAGTAAATACCACGTGAACGGTACTTGCATGTTTTTTCTTAGCTGTTAGAATTTACTACTATGGTTTCCATTATTTCCAGATGACAGGACATGGTGCTGAAAAGTATGGGAAAATATGGTTAAATTAATGGGCTTCCTGCAAACTAAATCATTCTAAATCATTGAACGTGGCTTCTGCATTATCGCATTGTTGCTTAAAAAGAAAAAGGCAAATTACAGCCATGGAATTTCCTTAAACAGATTATCATCTGATGAACCGATTCCTGCAGAGGTGGAGAAATGTCATACATTCTTATGCTTGTTGTACTGCCTTCTCCATAAGATCTTTATATCTGTGACAAAGTAATGGGCAGGGAATCTGTATTCCCACTGGGTATGTTACCATTATCACAACACGTGTACAGAGATTCTATCTAGACTTAATGTTGTTCTTCAGCGTTCTTAATTTAAAGGAGCTCAGATGTTCTTCAACAGATTAAAGCTATCAGAATACTTTTGGAAAGGGAGGGTTATTTTCTTCACACAGGAAATTAAGACAGGCTGTTATTAATTTTCAGATATGAGGGATGCAAGAAAAAGATGTACTAGGGCTTGTTAATTACTAGATCTTAGAAGTGTACTCACACTTAATGGTAGCCTGTGAGAGTTCTATCAAAAGAATTCTTAAAATACATTTTTAATTATTTGAATGCTTTTTGAGGAATATATCTCCTTATTTTTGTTAGTTGAGTGGTTCTTTTCTGTTCAATTTGGTATACAAATCTATTTTTTTTTAAATAAATGCAAACATATTCCTATACTTTTTTGTTTTCTCACATTCCTGCAGAAGCTATGGATTTTCTAATATCTTTAAGAGGTGTTTTGAAGATCACAGAGGTGCTAAGGAAAATGCATGCTGTGCCTATAGGAACGTTCTTTCTATACCTGAATTGATTGAGAAAGCTCTGCATTTGCTGCAGTTTTACTCTTGCTTTCATGATTATATTCTTCTGTCTTCAATTTTTGTATGGACTCATGTGAACTTACCAACCAGGTTGCTGTACTTGGTGCTTACACATTCATTTTAGAATCCCAAACGTAAAGCCAAATTACAAGCAAGTACTGCCGGCATCATCAGCTGAAACTATTGGAACTGTCTGTAGGGTGTCTCTTTATCAGCACTCTCCCTGTGCATATGGTTTACACAGAAGGAATGAAGAACACTTTAGAGCTGGCAGGAAGGAGCTGTTGTCAATACTACTGAGAGAGAGCGGAGCATATGGTGCTCCTGTCATGCATTCCTGCATCTCAGCTGGATTCTCACGTAGCAAAGGAGTATGCATTTGCCTCTTAGCTGCTGAAGGTGGCTCCAGCAGCTTCTGGGTAGACATAAAATCATGAAAGTGTAGGGAACTAACCCTAAGACATCATTAAGCCCATTGTTTTGTCCAAGGCAGAATTATATAGGTCAGTGATGATATACAATTGTCAAGATTGAAGACACTGTGATGACACAAACTTAACAAATTCAATTTCAGTGCTTTATTATTCATATCTATATCTCCTTTACATTAACTTTTCTACTTACAATGAACTCTGCTTCTCCCTGCAGCAAACGTTCATATATTTGAAAATGCTTGCAAACATCTATTTCCTTTTAGTGCCTAGCTGATATTTCCCACTTGCATTAATACCTTGCAAGTGTCATTATCAAATACCTTATTTGTCTTTCAGATGGCACCTCCAATTTCTCTCGATTGTTTTGAGTTCTAGGTGTTTCAGCTATTCTGGCAATCTTTCCACCAAGTCCTATCTACAGGTTTAATAAATCTATACCACTTAACTAATGAGAACACTGACTTGGGACAGACCCCAACCCCAACTGAATTTCACTAATTATGTGCTTTTGTTTTGACACAGGACTCATTATAACTGCTTTCAAAATGGGATACAATTAGCTTTGTATCCATCTTCTGACATCTTCATTGAGGCCATGGTGTGCTCTTGAGGATTACATTAGCAATGCTTAAAACTTGCTGAAGCCAAGCTATCTGTCAGCTGTTTATCCTCTACCCATGTATTTTTCTGTCCCCTAAAAGAGAAATTAAACTGATTTGACATTATTTCTTGTTGATATCATGTCAGTTTTTACTAATTTTTCTGTTTCTTTCTAGATTTTTAAAAACAATTCGAAAACTCTGCCAGTATTTTTCTAGAAGCTGAGAAGGAGGTTAGTATGTTATTTTCTGGCTGTTATTTTCCCATTTCCATTTTGTCTGCCTGTCTCCCCAGGTTTCTCTTGCTGGTTTCTCAGAGATAACAACTTATGGTACTGTGATTTCACCAGCCAGCTTTTTAAATACACTGCAGTGAAGACCAGCTGTTTCAACTGTTTTGAGAACATCTAACATTTAGATTTTATTTGACCTGTTCCTACCTTATTAGAGAAGGAGGTCTTACCCTCTGTGAATTGTACTAATTATGACAGGCCTGTGGCATTTTCAGTAATAACTTGCAAAACAGTATTGAACTAATTTTTCCTGGATAAGACTCTAACAGTCCCCCACTACAACAAGTAGTTAACCAACTCTTTCTTCTTATGGAAGAATTTCTTGTTAAAATTTAGTTAAAGAAAACTTGGTTTTGTGTTGTATCTTCTTCTCACATTCTCTCTGTGTGCTCAATCTTTTTATATCTGACCTTAGTAACCAGACCTAGTTTCCACTTTGTGTTTGAAATTCACAAAAGGCTCATGATTACACCAAGCTCATATCTTATTGCACCTCTAATCCTTCCTCTATAATAGGGTGTTTTGCACTCATGACCTTAATATTGTTTCTTTATGGAACTGACAGTTCACTTTAATTTCTTTTTTTGACTCCTAGGACTCCTTATTTACCAGTTGTGTGAATTTACCGAAGCCCGCTTTCTAGAAATGCCTTAGGTTTCTTTTTGTTGCACTCCCTCATTCTTTTCCTAAGGATCATGAACTCCACCACTTCACTCTCTTCCAAGATCTTTTCTATTAATATTTAGGTGCTTTTAAACATTTCGTGCATTTTGAGACACTTTGTCTACAAAGATGTCTCCAAATCTTACATTTAAAAGTTACTACTTGTGCAAATGAGTTAACTAAGAGTTGCCACCTTTGCTATTTTCCTTTCCACAGACTTATGGGCTGGTAACATTCAAATTTGCTTTTAAGCCTAGTGTTTTGGATGACTTCTGTTATCATTCAAAAACCCCCTTATTCATGTCTTCTGTCTTTGGTGATATATAGTGGTTAGGTTTCATTACAGCAATAGAGTACTTTCACTTTTGCCATTGCTCATGATGACAGCTATTCCACAATAACTACTTGTGCATTGTTACATGAATTTCCTGCTTATTCTTGCCTAGTAGTACATACACTCCTTGTTAATATATTTTTTCCTCTTTCTCTTCTTTTCTCAGATCTGGTAGTTCTGGTGCTGTGTTCTTAGTTTTGTGCAAAATTTTTGACTCAGTTTTGTATGAAATTATATAAACACAGAAACAAAAATCCCCAAACACCAAGTGTAATGCTTGGTGGATTCATCACATTGTATTGTGTTCCATGTCAGATCAACTCTGATACTTCGCTGTCTCTCTTGGCCATCATGAAATGGAAGTGGTTTATTAAATAATATATATATAGGTAAATCAGGGGCAGTACTGTCTCTAGCAAATGCATAAAAGCAAATTTGTACATGAAAATGACCTAGTTTTCATGTGATATGATCTTACTAATTTGCACTGGAATCAAGAAGTTGTGTAAAAAATAAAATTAACATGTTGTATTTTAAGTGAGTGGGTTTTAGTAAGACAGCTGTAAAATGTTCTATCCTCTAGGCCTTTTTTTTCCACCAATCATTACAGACTTTCTAAGTACATGCTTCTTGGCAATATCCTCTTTACCTTTTTTTCCAGTGTTTTAGAATGGATACACGTTCCTGAGCTCACACAGACCCTTCAGCAGGAATAGAACTCCTCTCTGTCCCAGAGACTGATTTATTAGGTATTTAGTCTGGACAGAGAAGACCTTTGCTACTTCTCCACTAGGAATAAGCAGACTTAGAGAGCTAAGAAGTCCTATGTCTGGCGTTTTCTCTTCAAATTCTCTTTTGGTGAATAGTACTTGAGAAATTGCAGATACTATACTCATAGAGAAATGGCAAAGTCACAACCTGAACGCTTCGAAAGAATAGACTGAGCACATAAAAATCTGAGTTTGCAATTTGGAAATCTGTACAGTAGGCTGTAGATGTGGCTAAGGGATGAAGAAAAGAGGCACACAAAGGAAGGTTTAACATGGAGAATATCTTTGAGCATCTTGAATTGTGTTACCACTAATGACACTTCACTTATGTCTGTGTGGCTGAGAGCTTTAAACTGATTTATTTGTTGGAGTTGTGCCACTATCTTGTTTACACCTGACTTTGATGAGAGTCCATCATGAATTGTACAAATCTTTTATGGTTAAAGGTTTGAGAAAAACAGTTATTCTTAAATTTTTAAATTAATTGATCTCCTTATGAAAAACATATTTAATCCAAAAGATTCTGCTTAGCTCCAAGGAGAACAGTTACTATTCTGGTTATCCATAAGATCAAATTGCCACAAGCTTTGCATGCTAAGAGAAGAACAGAAAATATAATGGAATTGCACATCTGATGGTCTGAGCATATGTGTTTTTTGTAACAAAATTTTGAATACTCTCAGACACATCAACCACTCCAATTTATATGTTAAAAGGTTCTGTCTCTATTCAGTTCCCCCAGGGATCAATCATATCCCTAATTGATAATATAATGATACTTGTAATTGAGATTGAGGTGAAATTGTAATACAATTTTCTCTCATAAGACAAGTGTCTCTTTCCTTCCCTCTCTAAGTCTGAACTTCTGACATAATATTTAGTTTAAATCTGTTACAAAATTGCTGTTTTAAAATAAACTTTTAGGGCTTCTGAGAACAAATTTTATATGAAAGGGACTACATAAATATACAGATGAGACTATATTACTTTTTATTCTTTTTCTTCATCATATAGGATGAAAACCTATACTCAAACTCAGTGATGCTGGAGCAAACTTAAGAGTTATATATTTGCTACCATAAGTCATGAAAGTTTTTTCCTGCTGATTTACATTGAGATCATATGCAAGTGACAAATCCTAAAGATTTATATGCAGTCTTTCCTTCTACAGTTTAAATAAATACATTTTGGGAATTTATTTGGTTCTTCACTTCATAACTAGATCCAGTAGCGTCTAATATCACCAGAACCTTAGGAAGGACGTAGAAATAAGTGTACCCATTCTATATTGTAAAGTACTATTTCAGAAACTATTCTGAGTGTTTAAACACATGAATGCTGGTTAAGTAATTTGAGTCCTTATAAACAGGAATAGACCATTTTGTTGTAGAGTGTAGAAACTGGGACAAGTGATAGGAAGGTCTAGTTCGTGTTTCCCAAACATGATTTTCCAAGGAAGAATTTAAAAAGAAAAAACCCCCTTGATTTCAGATTCTTTTTGCAAGTACACTTTATTGGTACAGTAGATCTCAGGCAACTCAGCAGGGATTCAAAGTTATTTCTGCCCCATTCCATTTGTTAGCTTTGCTGAACATTCCAGGTTTAATGACATAAAATAGTCTCTCTCATTTTGCATGAATGTGTATATTCAACAGAACAGCTTTGGCAACTCAAAGCCATTGGCAAGAGGCATTCTTCCCCACAGACCAGAATAAAGGCAAGGTAGCAAAAGAATGGGTCTGGGAACCTTGGCCACCATCCTTCTACTCAAAAAATTGCTCAAGACAGCATTAATTGGAAACATCCTCTAGATGAAGATTCCTGAGCTTGTAATGATGCACAAGTCTGCTCTCCAGAGCAGCGTGAAAGCGTAGGCATTGAAGTTTCTTCTTGTGAATTTGCAAGATCAGTAACAATGACAGTTATAAGGAATGTTGATACCAAGAATAAGCTGTCACAGAACCATAGTATCATAGAATTGTTTGGTTGGAAAAGACCTTTGAGATTATTGAGTCCAACTGTACCTGCCCATTACTAAACCATACATCTGAGCACTTCATCTACCTGTCTTTTAAATATTTCCAGGGATGGTGACTCAGTCAGTTCCCTGGACAGCTGTTCCAGTGCCTGACAACCCTTTTAGTGAAGAGAGTTGTCCTATTAATCAATCTTAACCTCAAATATATTATAATGGTCAGAATAAAAAAATATAAATAATACTACTTACACAATCTTCACAGGACATTCAAGAAGTGCTTTTTTTTCCCCTTGTACCAGCAGCTACAGTCTTCTACCTTCCCCCTGAGGTTTGAGATCTGCTCCATCTCTCTTCAAGGGCTGTGTTACAATCTGCAGCAATAAAACTAGGTAAATCAGCATATGGAAATTATTTAGTTAACATATTTTCAACAACAAAAAAAAAGCACCATCTGTGTTACTAAAACCTATTTACACACTAAAACAATTGACTTGATAACTTCCCTTTGGTTATATCAGTCTTATGGACTGGATTCTGATACTGTTTGTATAACATAACATAAATACAGATTATGATGATGATACCACCCCTTTCTCTGGTGCTGTTACATGCAAAACCGCTCACTTTAGATACGTTATACCCCTTTTATTATACAAGTACAGTGTTTGTGAGGAGCTGAACTAAGACATCCAGTCTCCAATACTGCTAACTGCAACACAGGGACTGAGAAACCATAAAGTCGATGTCCTGTAGAGTCTCAGTGAAGAAGTGCACTAGAGATGTAGAGCAGCGAGTGCACAAGCACAAGGTGGGTGAAGATGTGCAATACATGTGATACGTGTGGGTCGTGGGGTCGTTATGACAACCCAAGCTCAGAAAAAGATGTAAAAAGCCCACTGAAAGTGCCTGCATTCGCCTCTTTATCTACTACCAACTCTTTGTGAGAACTCCAACAGTCCAATGTTTGAAAACACCACGGAACCATGGTGGTGACTATTCTTGTGAACCTTTCCTGATAGCTTGATTAACCTTCTTTCTTCCTTTCTTTCCTATCCTTCTAGTTATCTCTTGCCTTTCACTTACCACATTTCATAATAAAGCTTTTTGATGTGTGACATCTGGCCTTGGTTGGTCTTAATCTCAATCTGGGGGATCATCAAGGAACCTTCCCAGCATCAGTTCAGGACGCTGTTTATAAACCCTCACCTGTGAGTGCTTGTCTTTAATGAAATTAATTTCTGTCTTTTCTTTAAGGCTAAGACAGCCTACTAATGAGTAAGGTATTATTTCATAATTTATAGTAAGAAATTTATATGAAAAAGTGAATAAAGAGTAATAAGATCTGGCCTTCAAGCATGTGTCATTGCAAAAGTTAAGACAAAATACAAGACTATAATATGGAATAACTATGCTTAATTATTTTGATACATACTCTTGAAACAAAGTGAGAAACATTCGAAATATTACTGGTTTCTTTAGTAATGTTAATAACTAATTCAATACTTAATTTTAAGCAAAAATATCTACTAATTTGCAAAAAAAATGTATTTTAAAATGAAATTTAAAATCTCTATTTCTATTTCCTTTGACTGTTTCATAATTCAAACCAAATATTCAAAAGTCAAACAAGGTATGTAAACCTCATAAAATTGTCTTAACACATATATCAAAGATTACTGTTATTTTTCTGATAATTTAGGGAGACTTTGGATCTAATTAGACGACAGCAACTGAATTATAGTAAAAGTTGTGACATAAACTTTTTTTTACTTAGTAGCTGTGATTCTTGTAACGTCATAGTACGCGAAAATTTAAAACTTTAACACTCATGTATTTTGATGTTAAGTTTTTAAAAAGTAATTATAGATGTTAAAAACTAAAAATTATAAGATCTTCAGAGCTGAGTACACTACTTATTGAAAAGATACTTAGACTTTAGTCATAAGTGCCTGTAAATTATTTTCTTCTTATGAACACTGATAGTTTCAGATTATTCTAATGATTGAAAGTGAGACAGATACCAACAAAGTTGCACCAATTTGTCCAACTAGCCCAAGAGACTACATCAAGACCACATAGTGAAAAATTTCCATTATGTCATTCAAGTTACACGTTGCTTGAGAATTTACCTTCCAAATAATAAGTCTTTTGTTCTTATAGCTGAGGGTGGTTTGGGAATCTATAGTGCTAACTGAACCTTGTGAACCACAGCAGTAATAGTTCTGGTGAGAGGCTTCCACTGACCTCATCTTGATCGGCATGTACTGACAGAAGTGAGCTCCAGGGAAGATGCTTTTATAAAATGGACTGACGATTTTCTTTTCAAGTATTATCATCTTAAATGGTCTGGCAGAAAGCGTCCAAAGCTGAGTTCTTCTTTTTCATAAAAGAAAATGTTTTCTACAAATTGTTATTTTAATTTTGTGCCAAAATGCATTCTAAATACACTGACAGCCCAATTGCAGGCCTGCTCCATACAGTCTGGGAAGACAGCCTCTGGTATTAATGAACTAGTTTCCAAAGGAGTTTCTTATTTAGCAATGCCATCTTTAAGTCCATTTAAAGTGGCAACTAAATGTGGTGCAACTAATGTTTTTTTTACCTTCCATATCAAATGCATATGGCCTGTTATATGCTAATGAGGTGTGCTGGCTGAGGCACAGGCGATGCAAAACCACTGAAGTAATACAAGAAAATAACAAAAATAGTCAGCTACATCTACACAAAAATGCTTTGATCTGTGACCTTGACCCCAGGTATGCCAACCTATAACTCCTTACAGGCACGGTTGCCTGTGGTTGCCACAAAGATGACTGAACTAGTAAGTCTACTAATAGTAAAGGTACCCTGGTCTTTGCAGCATAGAGTTGTGAAAGGAAGTGTGGATCTGAAATGACAAAAATCAGCCTCTCCCAGAAGACCTAAAAGCACAGCCTTTAATTCTAACACACACTTGTCAACATGTCTTCATGCAACTTCAAAAATGTAGCATCACTGTAGCTTTCTCCTATTAGGAAGGAAGGATGAACAGATTGAAGAGGCTTCCAATTCCTAATGCTAGATTTTATTAGCTAAAATATTAACAAAATACTGAAGTAGAACACAAAACCCTCTTAAACAGCAGGAAAACTAAATATTCTGATTCAAATATAGAAAATAAGAACCACTGTAAACAGATCTACATCTTGTCCATTGTACTCTTTGAAGAGAATCCATTTTCTTCTAGTCTGGCTTTCTAGTAGCCACATGTGGCTTACTGAAGGTATGAATCCTAAAGAGACCAGATATCTAAAACCGTGTCCTGCTCTCTTCCAGCAATGAGGTTTATCTGTGGCTTTATTGCAAGCAAGTCTACTACCAATGGACTTTAAGTAGTGTGCTTTCCTTCATCCTGCTTAGCTTATCTGCCTGGCCCATTCTCAAATTCAGCATCTTGCAGCTAAACCCCTTATTTTTTCTCATGTAGAAGCAATCTTCCTTCCTCTGAGAACAGCTGATCTGAGCCAAAGCACAGCAGCTCAGGTCACATTTTGTTATTGCTGGTCAGCACATCCTTCTTTTACAAAACACAAGCTGTCACTTTAAAGCAAACTCTGTATAAAAAAACCCCCAGGTCTGAAATGGCCACTCATTTTTGCTTACTCTGTCCTGGTTTGGAGTTCTAACATGCGAAAGTAAGACGAAAATGCGGGTTCTTGTTGCTTTCAGAGAGCTACCTGACTCCAGGTACAACAACTGTGTATCTTAAACATACAGAGAAAACAGTTGTGTTTGTATCTTACCTTGCCCTTTCTATCTTCCTGTGAACACTTAACTGCTTCTAAACTACCAAGAACCTGTTCCCATGAGCACTGGTTCTACTTCAATTCTTCTTCTTCCATGAAAACATCACATCCAGGCAGATAGCCCGAATTATCTGTGAGAGATAGTTTCTGGCAATCTGCCCGTGACAGAGGAGAGGGGAAGTTAGCACTAAGGATGTGTCAGGGCCCGCTTCCCTGCATGCTTGGTCGCCCCTCCCCACAGACCTGCTCAGTGGTGGTGGTGGTGGTGAAGGTAGGGGGCACAGGTCCTCTGATGCCTGCCTGGCGAATTGGAGACTACAAACTTCCCAGGGTTAAATCCAAATAGTGTTTATTTTGAACACAACCAAAACAACAAATCACTATCTATTTTGGGCACAGCCAAAGCAGCCAATCAATATTTTGAACACAGCCAAAACAGCAAGTCAATATTTTGGACACGGCCAAAATATGCAAACGGTACTGGTTTTGCACACGGCCAAACCAGCAAATCAATATTCTGGGCACGGTCAAAATATGGAATCAAATACTTGGATGCACTCTGAGTCACAACTTTGCAAAAATTGCTAAAAAACAGATCCTGGTCTGTTCAGAAACCAATCTGATCCCCTCAAGGCAGCTGCACAACACAACTGGGATCCCATCCGAGGCACAGGAGCACCATGGAAATAGAAGGAAAGGCAGAAAGAGAGAGAAAGACTGAGGAAGAGGAGTGGGAGGGTGAGGAAGAGGAAAAGATCCACCACTCGCTGGGCCCCTGGAGCACTCGGTGTGGCCCCTGCCCTCTTGGGAGGCTCTGCTCATAGGACAAGTCTCTGCCCCGTGCCCTGGCATGAGAGGTCCGGCTGCGAAAGGTCTCCAGTCAGTGGAGGCTCCTTTGTGATGGTTCTGGAATCGGGGCTGGGGGCTCCAGGGTCCTCTGCCTGAGCCCTCTGGGTCCCCTCCACAGTCAGGGGTTGGGGGGCACCTGCTGCTGCATCTCCACCCCCTCCTCTGCAGCAGCACCAGCCCCGCAGGAGCCACAGCGCTGAGAAGGGGTTAAAGACAGCGAGTCGAGGAGAGTCAGAGGGTGGTGAAGGCAATACAAGCAGAACCAGTCCATGAGTAAGACAACAATAGAAGCAGAGTCAGTCTCTACAGGATGTCAATAAAGCATTCATACAGCAGATTTACTATGAAGACTTTTAGACCATGTTAATATCCATATTGTCTTTATGTACCACATTCAGACACTCTGAGGTTGGACTTGAAGGGGTAAAAGCCTTTGTTGCAAAAGATTCAGTGATAAAACTGTGGCTACTGAGGTAGTAAGCCAGGTCTTGTTTCCATTCTGGTACTTGTTCATTCCTAAGCCATGGCCAAAAGAGATGGTGCTGGTGTGCTCCTCTCTGCTCCAGTCTGCTCACCTGTTTCCACAATTCAAGAGGCTGTCTACCTGTGTGCTCAGGTCACTGAACCTTACCCTAATCACTTCAAAGTCGGTAGGAATACACACATCCTCCTCACTTGCTTTTGCTTCTGTAGCCAGGATATCAGCAGAACCATTGAATACATAATTCTTGTTGTGAAACTTGCAAGTTAATGCCTGTGAAAGAAGAAATCTGAAAAAACCTCCAAAATGTGGTCTATTTACTATACAGAAATAATTGCTTTCAGTTTCATAAATCAGATATTGTAAAGTCAATTCAGAATTTAAAACCATAGTATTGTCAGTTTAAATAACTAATGCATTTTTGTTTCCAACAATATAAATGTAGTGGAAAGATCCTTTAAAATATTTTCAGATAGAAGGAAAATATATTTAATTAAGAGTTTAACCTCAACAGAATAAACACTTAGCAGGTTTTGCAATCTCATCTGGTATATTTGTACAAGGAGCGCATATAAATACGTGTATTTATTATATATGTTCCACTACCGCATATGTGGCAGCAGTGACTATAATAAACATCACAAGTTTTAAGGTATTGAGAGAACAATTCTATCATTAAACTGCCGAAGCATACAGACATTCTTCCTTAAATCTTTCATGACACAATATTCCTCGAACACCCCGTATTCAACTTTTTGACAAATTTCAACCCTTCCGTAGTATTTATGACTTCTTGAAAAGTCACGCTTTTGCAGAGGAAGTGGCTGAATCAGATAAAAATAATTTTGTTTTCCAAAAGCAAAACATGAAGTCAGATACTTGGAGGAAAATATGTAATATTGAATAGGAATTCCTTGTATCTTTCGCCTTTGACATTATGTATCCTTAATTTAGTAGTTATTTAAACTTATGACAAATCATTGTTATAGGCCATCAATACTTTTTTGTGGGGCTTTCCTTCTCTGAAAGCATAACTACATATATCTCAGTGCATTAAATATTAGATTGGTGAGTTTTTTTTCTAAAAAACTTCTAAGAAATAAGCTTGTTAATGAAATAGTAAACCCTGAAAATATTTCTCTAGCATCTCTACTTTTGTCATGCATAAGGAATCCCAACCTCAGCTGAGAAATACTTACTTTATCTTAAAAAAAATTCTAATAGCCAGAAAAGTTGTTAGGATCCTTTTATCTGTAGGTTATGGAGGCATTCCTCAATATTTCCATACAAGCCAGACAAAATGCAATATAATTCTAAAACTTTTTTGGTGTTTGAAGAAAAGAGAAGAAAACTGTTTTCCTCAGTCTTCAGGTCAAACGTTGATACGGCTATAGTTTATTCTCCTA
The DNA here is from genome assembly GCA_033558185.1 of Dromococcyx pavoninus. Classification (NCBI taxonomy): domain Eukaryota; kingdom Metazoa; phylum Chordata; class Aves; order Cuculiformes; family Neomorphidae; genus Dromococcyx; species Dromococcyx pavoninus. Next base: position 2,162,775 of record JAUMJL010000019.1, on the reverse strand, counting down.
TAACATTTTCTCCTATGTTTATGCATTCTAAGGGGCTTTTTTGTGTTTTGATCTATTCCTAACACCCTTGCACTGCTGTCATAAAGATAAGCAAGCTGACAATAGATTATTCTTATTCAATATTCCTGCAATGAATATCTGGCAATTTATTTTTTTTTCTTTATTTGAGGCATCAGTGGCCACAGAAGAGAATTTTCCATACCTGTCTAGTAGATACCCTGTCTATGATCCTGGTCAGTGGGCGCACTTGGGGGAAACAGTTTAAAAACAGCTCAAATACAGGGACGCAGATGCAAAGTGTACTGTTTCTTCCAGGGTAGGTTCTGGCAGTTTGTGGCTGATGTAGCCAGTGAAATAGCACCTTTGTGTTTACTGGGTAAATACTAGATAGGCCAGTCCTCCACAGATTTCTGTAATTGTTTTTCTATTATTTTCTTTGTTTTATCCATAAAATCCTGTACCAATGAGTTTCATTTTACACTTCCTTTCAACTATAAAAATTCTGATCTCATGGTATTCGTATGTTTCCTTTTCTTTCTTTTTCTGTTTTTCCGTACTAGTTGTAGGGCACATCTAGGCTGATGAGTTCCAGTTCTGCTCTGCATTGGGGCGGCCCCACCTCGAGCACTGGGGGAACTTTGGGGCACCACAGCATAGAAAGGACATCAAACCACTGGAGTGTGTCCAGAGGAGGCCACAAGGCTGGGGAAGGCTCTGCAGGGGAAGGCGTGTGAGAAGCGGCTGAAGTCCCTTGGTCTGTTCAACTGGAGAAGAGGAGACTGAGAGGGGATCTCAGAGCTGTTTGCTGCCTTCTCCCAAGGGACGGAGGGGAAACGGGCTGAGCTCTGCTCTCTGGTGACCTGTGACAGGACCTGAGGGAATGGCAGGAAGATGTGCCAGGGGAGGGTTAGATTGGATATCAGGAAGAGGTTCTTCCCCCAGCGGGTGGTGGAGCACTGGAACAGCTCCCCAGGGAAGCAGTTCCGGCACCCACTCTGCCAGCATTCCAGAAGCATTTGGACACTGCCCTCAGCCACATGGAGTGAGTGTTGAGAGTGTCCTGTGCAGGGACAGGAGCTGGACTCGATGATCCTTTTGAGTCCCTCCCAGCTCGGGTGATTCTGTGATTCTGTGATTCTATGGTTCTATGATATTGAAAATCTCAGTGAGGGCACAATGAAGTTGGACTTATTGCTATGAATTGGTAAGTCAGCTACTGGGAAACAAGGGATGCCCTGAAGGACAAAAGGATCTGATTGCTGGGCAGCAAGCAGCTGTAGCATCCCTGTGTTCCTAAAGGTAGTGATCTTATTAAGTGGAAACATAAAGAATAACAAATAAATTTGTGTGCTCAGTTGGAAACTATTGGTTATAAAAGAAGTCTTGCTCTTCCTTGGAAAGTGGAAACTTTGAGGTAGATTGCCTTGATTCGGTAATAAATTTGGGCATGCACAGTTGAAGTTGAATTCCTTGTGGGAGGCTTTGCTTACTGAATCATTCCAGAAGATTCTCCACGTGGACATCAAAAGTGAGCAGTGTGATCATCAGTTATTATCAGGCTGGGGAAGATGCAGTATCTTACAAATGCTTATATCTTTGAATAGTTTTGAACTGAGTAAGCTCTCTGCTCGGCCAGTGAGGCTGAATATTCTGACAAGGAGTGATATGAAGTTGGATCCTAATTTGTTCCAGTCTCTAATCGTCTATGGAGAGGGTGAAGTCATTCAAATAATAATGTGACTGGAGGGAAAAAGTCTCTCAAAAAACTAAATAGCAATTTAATATGGAGAGACTTATTTGGAATGGAAAATATTTTTTTCCAGCCTACTCTGCACTAGGGCAAGAATAAAAAGCTAAATCAAACATTTTCAGACTTATACTATAAGATTTTCCCAGCTATAATGCATTCAATAAATGTTATTGTCCTTGTCTATTTTTAAAGTAGTTTCTCCAGACTGACTTTCTCAAGATATAATAAAATTTTAAGAAAAAGAATATGAAGGAGCCCTGCTCTGTCTCTATGCTGAACGTTGTATGTCTAAAGTACTTAATGAAAATAAATACAAGGTTTGGCAGTGCTCTGATTAAGGGCAATGTTTTTCATATGTTTAGATATATGATTAGATTATCATTAGGAGGCATGACGATGAGAGGCTTTAAAAAACAGAAAACTCTACAAAATTCTTCATGATTAGTGGACAGACCATCAGCTGAATTAAATAACAGTGATCAGGAAGGGGTAGTTTTAGGATCCAACATATTTTAGGTTCTGTTGATTCTGTAAAGAGGTCTCTCTCCTCCCTTTTTCCTCACCTCCTTCCCCTCACCTGCCATCGCTATTGCCATTGCCATTGCCATTGCCATTGCCATTGCCATTGTCATTGCCATTGCCATTGCCATAATAGTAATAGAAGTAATAGTAATAAATAGTAATAGTAATAGCAATAGTAATAATAATAATAATAGTAATAATAATAGTAATAGTAATTAAATCCACAAGTACTGAATGTCTGTTCATGCAAATCTGGCATTACATAACTGAAGAAAGAGGAAAGAATGTAATTTCCCAAACTCTAATTCTTTTGAGAAAGGCAGCATTACAATTTTCAAAATATAGATCTCAATATATGAAACAACACAAACAAAATCACACCTTGAATGTGGAAATCATAAGAGTTTTAATGGAAATGGGGAGGAAAAAAGGGAGGATGGAAATATCCTACTTTATGGGTGAATTTTTCAGGAGTATCAGCTGGGAAAATACAAAACCACTCTATATTTAAAAGCTGGAGAAATCCTTACTTTCTTCCTGCTGTTTTCAAGAGAAAAAAAATACCATCTTGGTAACCAGAGTGAAGCTGCAAATCCCCAGCTGCAACGAGCTAATTCCTATGCCTTGACTGACTATACAGCATTGTGAATTCACACTCCTCATAAAGATGTCCTGGGGTTAATATTTTTCTGGCCATTGTGTTATCTACATTTTGCTCTACTCTAGTTGGTGACTCATGGCTAATGTTTATGACATGTCTGTAAAATATCATTAATATTTAGATAAATAAATTTCTTCTCTAGCAAAAAATCTCACATAAACTCACAGTGGATTATTTTGCTACAGTGGACATAGTAGTCTTGAGACATTCTTTGCAGGGAATGGAAGATGACTAAAAAGCATAAATGAAATCAACTCTAACATTTATATTTTTTACACTATTTAATTATCAAGCATTCTGTGATTGGTTTGGAATGCACAATTAGTTTACAACCCTTTTTACTACAAATTCTTCAGATATGTTTCTTGTCTCTGTTTCAAGTGCATCCATAAATGTATTTTTTAATGTTTTCCTTAAATTCATTACCTGTTGGATTTTTTCACATGTATCTTGGATGCCCCCTGAAGTGGCATTAAATTCATTTCTAAATCTACCTCTCTAAATTAATTGATTGCAAGAATCTGGAAAACTGGTACAGACCAATTTAATAATGTATTTTAATAAATTTTAGCTTTCTTATGTAAAAGCTTAATGACTTGCTAGAGATCAAATTCAGTTCAGTGACTTAGAAGTATGATTATGGGAATGGATAGTATCAAAGACAGCACACTACCTTTGGACTGACAGAGAACTTCTCTTTGGTTTAGTCTTTAAACTGTATTGTTTTCCAGAAAATACGTATCAGTCAATTTTTCAGACAAGTTTTTTTATTAGAATATTTGGTTGGGTTTTGTTTTTTTTTTTATTCTCCTGGGAGAGATGGGAAGAGGATGGCATGAATTTGAAATAAAACAGAATATTTGCTTGTGAGACTTACGTTTTCAAAAACAATGATATGTAAATATTTGTTGTGTTAATCTACAAAATTACTTTTATTATTTGACCCATATGGCTATGTGAATACCAGTGTATATAATTCAATCATGTGCCCTAGTACTACAAAAATGCAGCCTTAGAACTAAACACATTTTTCTCTTGTGTCAAAGGTGAATCATTTCCTTATGTCTGAGATATCAGGATATGAAGGAAGATTACTTTCACAGACAAACAAGAGACAGCTGCCCTTGATAATGTAAGATTTATTCTTGACATTCTTTTCAAAGGATCCATTTCTGTCCAAATTTTCATAATGAAACAGGACTTTTCAAAACTGTGTATGAGAAAGGGAAGGCAAGGCAAAAATACAATCTTTTTGCTCCCACTTTGGTGAACTTAAATTTATTCATCATAAAGTGAATTCAGATACAGCCAAATGTAATGCAGTTTAGAAAGGTGAAATCAACTTTCTGGTTTGTGCCAGAACATCTGCCTTTTGGATAAATGCCAGAAGTATATGTATACATGATTTCAAATTGCAAGGACCTGATTGGAGATTGTTGGCTGATAATCAGTCTGCAGGAGTTCTGGTCAAGTGCACCACATCTATAGCACAGTTATTTATATAAATTTATTTCCCCTCTAGTGTATAATGTCTAGTGGAAATACATCTTTTTATTAAGTCAGAAAACAAAATTGAATTTTACATCTTTTATCTTGTTGTCCAAAGATATTTGAACAAGCTCTGAGTATATTGAGGTCAGTCCTTACATCTCAGCATCACTCTGTGATGAGAATGGTCTGGAATCAGAGCTGAATGGTTTATGTCTCCTATGAACTTTTATATGAGAATAATGAAAGATTAAGAAGATGCAATATCCCTCTAATAGAAACTGAGTGATAGATAGCCATAAGGTGCCTGTGTATTAACTTGCCAGCTGCAAATGATTAGTCTGTGGTCAGTTTATGCATAACCATGTAACAATGTATAACTAAACAAAATGTGATAATCTGTCATTAAATCTACATAGTTTTGGTGAACATTCATATTAAATATACTTTTGAAACTTCTTACTGATTCTCAAATTCAACTCTTATCTGAGAACTGTACAATATCTCCAGCTGTGGGAGAGCTGTGTGCTCTTCCCAGGAGCTTTACCACTGTGCTCTGTGGAGCTGACAAATGGACAATGTAATTCAAGTGGTCTTCGTTGTAGTGATGTTCTAAACTTTAAATTATTTAGTTCATTCTAAGCACCTTTCATTTTGTGATCATACTCAAAAGCCATTCATTACTTTTTTATTACCTGAAAAAAAAGTCACTTTGGTTAAGTATCTTGCCACTCCCCTCCATGGTTAAGATTGCTAAAGGCATTTATGTGTTGTGCTGGCAGAGTCTTTAGTTACTGATGATTTCATTCACCCATTGTTACTAAATGAACCAACTGACTGCCTTATGAACATTCTTTTTATCTGATTGCTTACATCATCATCATAATAATAGTAAAATTGAGTTACAGATACACCTTTGGTTGATAAATATACCTTAAATTAAAAAAAAAACCACAAACCTTTGGCCACGTCCCTTACCTTTTGGTGACTATTTTTAAGAGTTTTTAAGAGTTTTTGCTCTTAAAGAAACTAATCTGCCATGGGATGAGGGAGAATGCAGTCACAAGGCAAAACAACTGCTTAAAAGGTAGAAAATAAAGGGTAGAAATAAAATGACAATTTTTATATAGAAAAGAGAATGAAGTCCCACAGGAATCTGTGTTGGGTGTGTGCTCCTCAACATCTGGACAATTGAATGAAAAGTGAATAACATTTGTCAGCATTATCAAATTATCAGGGTGCTAAATTGCGATACCTTAAAAAAATTGTAGCATCACAAAATTTTGAGTAAGTGATAAAGTTGAATAAAAATTAACAAATTCATATAAATGTAAAATGACTGAAAAAATTCTCAATTTTACATACACAGTAGTGAGCTCAGAACTGATTGTTATCATTCAGGAATTAAATCTTGGAATTATAGTAGGCAGTTCTATGAAAAATTAGCACAGTGAAAAATACTGATTATAATGCAAAATCAATACTAATGACAAAAAGACAAAAAACAGAATAGGAAACATTGTCAATTCACTGAGTACATTGATCAGTATTTTCCATATTATGGGCAGTTCTCATCCCACATTTTAGAAGAGGAGATGTGAGAACTGAAAAAGTATGGACAAGGAAAATACAAACAATGAGAAGAAACAACTGAATGGACTTGGGCTCAATTTAGATTTTCTGCATGTTCTATATTAAATGAAAAAAGAAAAGACCAATGAGGAATTTAACAGAAGTACAAAACCAGAAGTGGCATAGAAAAAAAACGTGTAGGGAAGGACTGTTCCTTCTGACCTCCGCTCCAAGAGCTGGGGGTGCATCAAATTAAACAAGTAAAGAACTCCTTAAGGCAAATAAATAATTAAAACAAAAACTTACTTCACAGTAACTTTACTTCAGGACATAACATGTGTTAAGGAGTTTGTATGGGTTCAAAACGTGACCCAAAATTTTATGGAAGGAACATTCTTTGGTATCTCTCTTGGGTCTGCAATTCCTCGAAGTCTGGGACAAAGCTCTGGGGACTTGTCCTGTTCTTGTGATCTTCCTGATGCATCCCTTACCAGTCACCTGCTACAAATGTGCTTCGAGTTGGGTGTGACATAAAAAATGCTGTAATAATTTTCTCAGACGTTTATAGGAGGTTTTAAATGAAGTGTAGAAGTGAACCGATTTGGTCTCCAAGCTAAGGCTGCAGACCTGGTGACCAGGATCACCTGAGGTCAACCTGCACATTGACTGTTAGACTGTATGTTCTTAGATGTGCTTCTGCCTCGAACCTTCAAGGCTTAATATTGAAATATTTTTGTTTTGTTTGTGGGCATATGTGCTCTTCAGACTGAAATACAGCTTAAGGAAACAAGAGATGATTTAGTCAAAGAGGCAAAGAACTCAGTGTGGGCTGATTTATTCTGCTTCATGTGTGGGCTGGGCACCTGGTTTTGAAGTCCATGTTGCATCAGCAAGCCTGCTTCTGGTATCTCAGCAAAGTAATTTGGAGATGGCTTGGCAGTATCACTACATTACAGTCAGCAGCACAGATGTAACATATGTGTCTGCTTTTATCCAAATCTTCTACACAAACCCCAGAAGGACCAGTTTTCACTTCACTGGGTTACACATCTTGAACTGTAGTTTTTAGCTGCGGTCATGGCTACACCTACTGTTTGGTTCTGGTAAGCCATAAACCTGTGTTTTTGGATCCAAATTAACAGATCTTAAACCTGTATTTTCACAGAACCCTCACAGCTGATGAAGTTAGATTATTTTGAATTCAAATCTTTTCACGTTTTTCATAATAACGCTTAGATTTTCCTGTGAACGCAAGTATTAGAAGAGAGAAGAAAATTACCACCTGCAGATTTCTTTCATCTTATGAAGTACTTGAAAGAAGTAACACCGCTGTGGGGAAGTTGAAGTGACCCTGGTAGCAGCAGGAGGGAGCTTGAGGGCAAAAGATCCAGTGACTATTTTGACTACAGATATCCCTGTATTCTCTGTACTACCCATATCTCTTGACCATATAATTTAAGAGAATGTTTTTTTATAATGCAAATATTGTTGGTTTAGAATTCTACTACACTGAATTTTCAGGCTGTGCCTGGGAAGCCAGAAAGCCACACTGCATCACTGTATTTTTTTAAGTAGACAGTTCCTGTATGGGTTGTCTGAACTTTTAACACAAAACATTAGTTCTGTGGCTGAGTAAAGATTTTACTGCAGTGCATCCTGTACATCACATGAAGTGAAAGTATGATCCATGTTCATAACTAAGACTGTTTTCCAATTGTTTTCCACTGTAAGGACATGTAAAAAGTAGCTATCAGAAATTTCTTCCAGTTTCATGCTGTATTCTCCTATCCCGCCTCATTTGTAAGCCTTTCTCACAGTGTTAATCATATTGACAAAAATCACATGAAAGACATAACTGAAGAATTCAGCCTGGTTTAGCAGCACAGGAAGTTTCCCAGTTGTGGGGTTTGTTTTTTTTTTTTTCATAAATACATTTTGATGATAAATTATTCAGTGAACTGACATGAGGAAAAGATAATGGAAACTTTTTTTGATATCTCATTCCTCCCTCAAATGTGCTTTAATGAAAAGGTGGTAGAAAATATGTAGTATATTAAGTTATTGACTCCAATTCACTGTCAGTATCAGAATTGTAGGTTTACTACTGTTATCTTTTTGTTGTCCAATGTAGATTGAAATTTCTATGTAATACATGCTCAGTTTAAGGAATAAGGTAACAGTTATGATTGTCAGCAGTTTCTTCCTGATATCTTCTTACTTATTTGTATTTGTTCTTATTTATTGTTGTTATGTCTAGTTACACAATCTTTGACTAAAGAGTTCGTATGCAATATCTTATCAAAGACAATAATTTCTTTCACTCTACAGTAATTTCAAGTGGAAAATATTTGCAATTCGTTATTATGTCCTCCATTAATAGGAAGTCCAACACAAAAAAAAAAGAGATTGGACTTGTAACTATTTTTATTTAAGAAATTAAGAAAAATCAACTATGATCACCTTAAAAATAGTTCTCTTCTGAGTTGACAGACAGCTGCATATGATGCTGCCAACATTCAATGCAGTTCTGCAGATCAATTTCTGAAAGGCTGTTGAGGATCTCCGTCGTTTTTGCTTTCACATCTTCTACCCACAAAAGATGGATTCCTTTAAGCACCAACCTGATCTTTGGGAAGACATAGTTATTAGCCAAAAGCCGCTTCACAGACTGTAGGCTGCTGTGTTGTCGTGACGTTAACTTGCTGTTCACTCTTGCCACCAGCATTTTCCAACCGAGGGTAAGAAAACATCTATATCTGAACGTGCATCCACTTGTACTGAGTGAGACCGTCAGGTTGAGTCTTGTCTCACTGTGACAGATTAGAACATATTCTGTAATAATTTCTTTTTTCCTCCCCTCTGGCACTTCATTCCGGAGCTATAGAGTGGATCTTTTGTTTGTTTTGTTTGTTTGTGTTTGACCTCATATATCGCTTTGCTTTCCCGTGCCTGCTATTTCTGTGCTGTAGATTGCCTCACTGCTTCCAGAAAAATCCTTACTCATTTTGAGTGAGGATGTCAGAATTTGGCCTTTTAAATTATCTTTACATTGTTTTTTAATGCAAAGTAAACAACTTAGCAAATTGAATTCATATAACATATAATATAAATAACATTCTCATCTTGGCTGAACGGTGATTGCAGAACCTTGCAATGTGTTTGAATATTTTGTTCATTGACAGATTTAATGAATCACTTTACATGTAACTGGATATGGCTTACACTTCTCTTTATTCTCTTATACAACTGCCTCATCAACAGATTCACAGTGAAGGAGGCCTGATGAACGGTTGTAAAGGGCCGTTGCTCATACAAAGCTCAGAAGAGGGCACAGCTTTGATGATTTTTCAATGTAAAACGTACATGACATTTCAATGTTTGCTTCGCAGTAGCAAAGAAACTACATGGGTACAGCAAATGGCATTCTGCAATGACAGGGAATGAGTGTCATCACTAATCTGTTCCAGTAAAATCAAACAGAAAACACGCATTCTTTGTGAGCACCATTTCAGCTTCATACTCACAAATTATTTATTTAATAAATGCTAGAAAGTTATGTTTATGTTGCCGTTGTATTTTATCTAAATTTTAGTTTCAGCAGATGCCATACAGTAAAATTTATTTGATTTGAAGCATTATTCTTCCTTATTCTTAAAAAGATTTCAACTGAATGAAAGACAGAAATAGATGTCACTCCTTTATATGGAGTGGAAAGAGGTTTTTGAAATGTGTTCTAGTCTAATGGTTTACTACATTGTAACTTTGAGTGCTGTATCTTCTGCACTTCTCGGTTTTATGGCTTCTAGTAATTGCAGTCAGCAAGCAGAAAGAAAATTGGCCTGAAGATATTCTGCTCTACAACAACTTTTTAACAAAATGGTTTTAATTAAAAAGGGATCCAAATCTATTTTTAGTAATTTAAAAAAAATATACTTAATTCATTTTCACGGACAGTGCTTAAATGATAGAGCATGATTATGTTTCTGTTGGTTAATGTCTCAATTTCTGAGCAGTCTGTAATATTTCATAACTTTGATAATTAGCAAAATTAATTTTTTCACCCTAATATTTAAAACTTCCATTTATTTTTATAAAAAGTCTTCAGTAATTCTTCCATATGCAAATACAAAGGTTGGATTTAGATTCAACTGGACCTTGATAACAGTAGATGCATAAGGCGAGAGTTCTATCAAGCACACTGTCAAGTAGCACTGTAAATACCCATTCATTCAGTGGCAATGCAGAGGACAATAATGTCAGGGTAGGATGGATGATGCTTAAAGGAATCACATTAATTTTTTTTTCAGTATTCTGAGTAGTAGCCACCAGATTAGGAACACTGCAGGTCAGAAGAGATGTCAAAAATATTAGTTACCTGATGATTAGTCAATTTTTACCTAATTATAACTTCCACTTAGTTTTTCTCTTAAAGAATAAGAAAAAGTTTACTCCTGTCTTCAAAAAAATTGCCCTGATAAGGTCTGGGCAAAATAGCAACTTCATATGTTTTCCAGTGCCAGGATGGAACTGACAATGCGTCTTTTAAAATTAGATTTCTACCATGATCATGAGATTCAAGAAAGCGGCCATCATTCTAAGGAATGAGATGCTTCAATGTCTTTCTTCCTTAGGATGAGGAATTACAGCAGTACAGCAAACTTCTGTAAATTTATGGAGACAGGTTACAATCCAAATAGTCCATCATGGGAAAGTGCACTTGTTATAGGTTACTGACACATTATAGGATAAGTCACTTCCTTTTGAGTGTTGTAGCCTGTTATTCTGTTCTTCATACAAAATCCAGGATCTAGAGATACGTTTCATTTCTAAAACCTGAAACTGTAAGAAATTGCCTGATCAGAGGCTGCAACCTAAATCCAGTTTATGTCTGTATTTTTACTTTATGTTTTTGTTCGCATCTTTAGACTTCAAGACATTTCTTAAATAAGAAGGAACTAGGACATCAGTAGATAAATTTAAAAGATATCCTTTCAGGAATTCAACCATTTGGCAGATGAAAATTTTCTGCAGTAGAAGTTGCTTATATTAAATGCTGCCCATTTAATAGGTTAGCTTGAGGAAAGCACAGGACTGCAGAGAATTGAGTAAACTTGCAGATTGGTGTCCCTACCCCAGTGAAAGTTTGAAAACATATCAGAAAGTGGCTACTGGCCTCAGAGAAGAGGCAACTATTAAAATTTCCAAGGAAAACATGAAACAGAACACTAAACTCTAACCTGGAGGAGATTACTCTCCTGTAGGACAACAAAGAAGCACTTGCTGCTGCCAACATCCATAGAAAAATACCTTGTGCTGAAAGCTATCACTATTATCTTTCTGAACTTGACCATTAGAGTGGCAGACTTAATTGTGGAAAACCTCATTGCTAGCTTGTGTCTATTAACTAGGACAAAAGGCCAGCATTGTTCTCCTGCCTCTCATAGGCGGCATTCTCACAGGGTGGATGTTCACAGCTTCCTCACAGGGTGGATTTTTAAAGGCACTTGCAACTTTTCCTATAACAGCTACAGAATATTTTGGTTTCAAGGAGATGCTATGGCAGTCAGACTGTGCTGTTAGTGTACATAACCTCCTTGTCCTTCCTGATGAATATGCTATTTATTTATTTATTTATTCAGTACTCTCCTTTATTACATCTTCTTTGGCGTCAAGATCTGTTTGAACGTCACAAGCAAACACTACAAAGTTGAGTAACAACAATTTTGACTGAAGTTAATAGGAACTGCGAGTACTTTAGAAATGTCAGAAGTGATACATAACTGCAAACATCCTGGAGATAAAGGACTATATACTCACAACTTTTTGATAGCTATTTTTCCTATATTTTTAAAAATGGACTTAAAGCCAAAAATTCCTCCATAATTTAGGCTTCCAAAGTAGTTCCACGTAGCTGGTGATATTTAATCTAGTGATCCTACATCTGCTTGGAATGCCTTTGTTCATGATCCTATTGCTTGTAAGGCTTTGTATGCTTATTCCCCCCCCCTTGTTATAATACATCACTGATTCTGTATTTCTTTGCATCACTTTTACACTCATATGCCACCTTTGCTCCGCAATTTGCATCAGCATATGAAAGACTGAGAAGACTCTTCACACTTCTTCACTCCTGAATGTTTGGATGTAAAAAGGAATTACACAAACTAGAGACCTCAAGAGTTCATGAGAAAACAGGGAAGTGTCTTCCTTTCTCCACAACTAATGTGAAAGGGTTCATAGCTATGTGTTCGCAGTGCCCAGTTACCTTCAGCGGGAATGAGGAGCAAAACTTCTAGCAATTGAAGTTTATTTTCTCAACTCACATGCAGTATGATGTATTGCACTTTATTTTGTCATTTGCATTTGTGTTTTGGATGAAAATTTGGACAAAATTCCCTTTCATTTCAATACAATAGGTCTAGAAACCCATCAATTACCATTCATTTTCCATTTTTCTCTTGTTCTCATGATAGCTAAGTTACAATTTGTTCAAGAGGACCTACGGGGAACTTTCTGATTATCTCACCAGAGGACTTCACTAGCTATTTTAAGTCAGGTCAAAAGTGGTGTGTGTGCTTAAATCGCCATGCAGTCAAAAGCCATTTCTTTTTGGAGCATCCTAACATGTCCCCAACCCAGTGACAGGAAGAGAAGTTTCTTACACTGTATTTTTTTGCTAAATTTTCCAGTCTGGGGAACTTTATGAGGGAATATCTGACACCCATCTGTCTCCTTATTTTAAGCCAATACTGCAGAGAACAAACACTTGTGAAGGAATCCAATGTTTTGCCTTTTGCCATACAGACGATGACTGGAATTCTTCATTTCTTCACCGAAAGGGTCCTCAGGCACTAGCACAGCTTCCCAGGGAGGTGGTTGAGTCCCCATCCCTGGAGGTGTTGATGAGTTTCTTAGGGCTATGGTTTAGTAAGGGGACAGGGATGGTTGGACATGATGATCTCAGAGATCTTTTCCAACCAGATGATTCTATGATTCTATGGAGAACGTTGTTTGTAATCCGTATGAAAATTTAACAGCTCAGCCATACAGCAACACTATACTTTTGAAGGAAGGGATTTTTCCACTTACTTCCACTCACTTTCCCTAAAATAAAGCAATTTATTATCTAGGTTGTAGGAAGAAGTTGTTCACAATTGTAATGCTGGATCCAAACAAACATCATTTGGGACACTTGGATCTTAATCTGGACTTTTAAGTTTAGGTCTGTCTCTAGGGTGTGACTTGCCTTTAGGCTACTAGTCTCACTCCAGTAATTTGTAAGAAAATTATTCCTTTCTTAACCTGATAATCATCAGGCTTAGAAACAGGTCTAAATGCAGGCCAGAACACAGCTTTATTATGTGATATTGTGCAAATATTTACTATTTTCTGTCTATGCAGGTTTGTTCGACTACAATGGATCTGTGTCTTTATTGTTTTATTTACTGTCTGGTTGTTTTCCCAGTTACTGCAGTTTTGGGCTACTTTCAGAGTGGAGAGGAAATAACTCTGTGCTATAATATTCTTCTTTGAACCTACATGTAGATATTTTCTTTTAAGAAAGTCATCCTGGTTATTTTTCAAATTAGTACAAAAATAACCCATTAAAACAGAAAGGATGTTTTGGATGAGGAATTTGGTATCCAGAAGATGTTAGTTTTGAATTATCCACAGGCAGTTTGATTCACTGAATAATTCACTAGCCATGCTGTACAACAGCATTAAGAAAACAGCCACTCTTTGTACTCATTCTGGCAAGCTTCGTACAGATAAATTCTAGTGCTTGAGGAGGTAATGTTTATACTTCTCTTCTACAAACCCAAAGATATATAAATTCATGTTTCTCAAAGTGCGTTTATTAGAGCTGTATTTTTATTTGCACTGTAGCACATAAGTAAAAATTACATTTTTAACATAAAAATTTCTTCAAATCTGTCATTATTTTGTGAAACTCGTATGAATATTTCTGCCTACTCAGCATTAATATTTATTTACACAACATGATTAAAATTATTTTTAATGAATATATTTGTTTACAACTGGTGAAATACACATCTGTTTATATTTTATGAAGGCCTGATTTTTTTCATATACTCTTCAAATTACTCATAATATTAATTCTAAAAAATAGAAGTCAATATAAATACATTTTTGTTTATGTTGTTACAGTCAGAATCTACATCAAAGCAACTTTTTTTTATCATTTGATTCTCTCCTTGTCACTCTTTTCCTTCCTTCCTTCCTTCCTTCCTTCCTTCCTTCCTTCCTTCCTTCCTTCCTTCCTTCCTTCCTTCCTTCCTTCCTTCCTTCCTTCCTTCCTTCCTTCCTTCCTTCCTTCCTTCCTTCCTTCCTTCCTTCCTTCCTTCCTTCCTTCCTTCCTTCCTTCCTTCCTTCCTTCCTTCCTTCCTTCCTTCCTTCCTTCCTTCCTTCCTTCCTCTCTGTTTCTCTCTCTCTCTCTCTCTTTCTCTTTCTTTCTTTCTCTCTCTTTCTCACTTTTTCTTTCTCTCTTTCTTTCCCTCTTTCTCTCCCTCTTTCTCTCTTTCTTTCCCTCTTTCTCTCTCTTTCCTTTTCTCTCTCTCTTTCTTTCTTTTTCTCTCTCCCTCTCTTTCTTTCTCACTTTATTTTAACAAAACATACAGAAAATTTGCAAGGAACTGAAACTGTTAGCTCACAGAAAAAAATCTTATGCTTTCTGCTGTGTTTTGGTCAGACCAGATGCTGTGTGACTGAGGCTATTACAAAGGGACAGACTGGGTATTAATTATAGTAAACTAAGAAATAACTTGTTATCTATTATGCAACAAGGTTTGTGGATACCTGATCAGAAATTTCACCTTAGCAGATACTGAAATAACCATTGGTAATTGGTGCAGTAGGAGCTGTTGGATGCTGCAGTGCATTGCCTTAAAAAAACTTACTATGAACACTGCATGTCTGTAATTCTGGTCCTTAGTGACTTGGACTTGGTATTGCTCTCAAGAATAAAGGTGGGCAACCAAGAAGTCCTTGTTACTGACATGTTTACTTAAACTTTCCTTGTTCCCTGAGATTTGACTGGAATGATCCATCACCTTATTGTTCTCTTGCTCATTTCAGAGATGTTCCATGTTAGCTTTTACAATATATTAGGGATGAGTGTCTCTATATCTAGTCTGGTGAATCACAGAAAGCATGGCTTTCTTCCCAGTGCTGCCTGTCTGCAATCCGCATAAATCTGGAATCCCAGGTACGAGTGTTGGACCATGTGAGGCAAATGTGGGGTGGATTCAGTGGTGTTTTGTTCAGTTACGAACTACAAGTCATAGTGCAAGTTAACTGCCAGTAGAAATCTTTCTCTTTTGCAGATAGTTCTGGAGATGGAAGAGCTCGGGAAAAGTCTTGTGGGACCTTTGCAGTTAATCAATCGCATAGAAGACAGCAGAGTCATGGGGGAGGCTTCGGATGGTTTAAAGTACCAAAGATTTTTCATAAAAGAACAAACCACATTGATGTTTTCAACAAATAATAAAGAAATGTAGGAAATGCAGTGGATTCTGCAATGAAAGAGGTACCCCTACTGCTGACCAAATGAATGATGGTAATCTGGCCTTTTTGTGATTCTAAATATTCTGAATTTCTGCTTTCCTTCCCAATTTCTTAAGGCAAGAAATTGAGATCAGGTCTTCACAGGGAACCTTGTAGCAACCATTTGAGGACTTCTGAAGGTTTTGTTTATTTCCCAATTTGCTTCTTTGGTGCACTGCTCTCTACAGGTCTAGCACAAACTCACTGTATCACTCAGTGGAGTATATTTATTGGTTTATGAACTATAATGTCACGTTGAGTCATGTCAGATGTAACACTACATGACCCTAAAAAATAGGGCAGATAGTGATGAGAAGAAAAGGACATTTCAAAAACTTCTGTCAAAATAAAGGGGTTTTATTATTATTTCTAAAACTAATCTTAAAACTAGAAAATGAAAATTAAAAAGGGAACAAGGATTTCTCCCCCAGAGCAATTTTTAGCATTTAAGCAGATGTAAATCACTAGCCAAAAAGCAATTATTTCTCATCATGGAATACATTCCATCCACAAATAACAGAACTTTTATGACTATACATGTCCAGCTGCATTGTCTTCTAGAAAAAAACAACTTCCCTTCAGTCTGATGTGTGGAGTTTTGCTACAAATATGGAGAGATTATGCTAGATATATATCATACACTCCCTCTAGCTGAGAATGTTTTATACATAATCATGTATGCCTTTTCTTAAGTTCCCTTCTTCAAATTGATGGCTCCCTAGTGGCCTCTTTAACACTTATGTGGTGTTCACCATCTTTACAAGATCTTTTAAATATGTGATTGAACTTAGCTTCATGAGGTGAGAGTGAACTGAATGGACAACAGATCTGTCAGTGGTGTTTAAGGTTAGGTTTACAGGTCTCATTTTTTGATTATGCAGTGAAATTTCATGTTAACGTCTAATATAAATCCCACGACACGTGTTTCAAGGTCAGGCTGTTGGATGATATAAATGCTGTGTATGGAATCAATGGCTTTGGAAAGAGTAATGTTATTTGCTGTACTTGTTGCTTGTAATGCCACAGACTGAAAGGCGATTCATGGTGCTATAAGCATGTTAATCTGTTTTTATTATTATGAAAATTACATTTCTCAAGTTTCTATAAATGATTACATTTTAAAAAATAATATTTAGAGTTATAACATTTTGGCTCTAGGCTTTCCTCCATAAAGGATTTTAACACTATAGTAGCAGATGATGTGCATCAAATGTAAGCCTCCTGTTTCACCCAAGACGTGGAAAACATGAAGTGGAGAAAAAAGCCAAAAGGGATGAGTGAGGGCAGCTCTGGAGAAGCTATGTAAGGAAAAAAAGGGTCTCTAATGGGGAATGTGTGGCTTGTTGAAAAATAAAAGGTACTATGTTACCAGAATAAATCTTCCTTCTCTTGCTTCCTTAAGAAATCTATAAATCTCTGTATAAGAAAAATCCACCAATTTTATAGCTTTGTTTTGTCTATTAGCAAGCAGGTTTCGTTTCTTCCCTAGTTTGTCTCTATTTCAGGTACATCTGTTTCTTAAGAAAAGGAAATTATGATAGGAAGATCAGTTGCCCATAGCTTAAAATGTTTAATATCTCTAGGAAATCTGAGGCTTTTTTTCTGAATATACTTAACATTTATGTTGGCCTTTACTAGCAATAACTAATGAAAGGTAAGTCTGTTGTGAAACTGTTGTTGCTTCCTTCGTAATCAGGAATAATAAGTTAGCAATGAGTAACAGAGCAAATTTGCTTTCCTGTTATCAAAATATTCACATTCCATTCAGAAATAGAAATGTTATATTTCATTTCAGTGAGTCTTGAATCACATAAAAACCCATTAAATTCTTAAGGTCACAGATCTTTTATAGGAATATTAGGACTGAGTTTTCAGGCACCATAAATTTTAGGAAGAACGCTTCGTCAAGGTTTAGAGTTGTCAATGTCCTAAAGCCAGTAATGTCCTCTGATGTTTTAGTACATATTACATGCATGCTGTGCTCCTGGAAGGGAGGTCAAAAATCCCTGCATAACTTGATTGACATCTGTAGTGAAAATGTCAATGCTTATTCCAGTTCTGGGGTTAAAAAACACAAGTTTTGGAAATCAAATGTGTATTTTACGCTTTGGGTTTAAATATCCTCAAAGGTATTCTCACTATTTGAATCTGAAATAATTTGTCAAATTAGCACATGACTGACACTGCATGAAACACATTCTGACATTCTGCAATGAGGAGTACAACAGAGTCATTGAATTGAATTACTACTGCTAGGTGACGCATGAAAAGTCTTGAACAACATTGCAGGAGTGTGAAGTTCCTAAACTAACGGTATAACATGAAGGAATTGTTTCAACATTTTTTTTAACGAGAGAAGCGGGATTTAATTGGCATATTCCTCTCACTATAACTGAGTTTACAAAGTATTGCTTTCACGTGTACTTTTAAAAGATCCACAAATGTATGAAAAATCTACTGTTTACTTTTTGAAAGTAAAGATACAGTACTGGTTTATGTTACACAGAAAAGTAAGTTAGGTGTCTTCTGTGTTAGTGCTTATACTAACACACCCAGTGCTTGCACTAACGGATCCAATACAACTGCTGTCTGATTGTCATGGACAATATAAAAAATGCTTTTCTCTTTTCTTATTTTTTTTAGTGTAGAAAACATGTGACTACTGTCTTTTGATATGTTTTTTATCTAGACATCGACTGAGATTAAAAGGTTTCTTTCTGAAAAGATAGAGTGATACTGATAACAATAATTACTCTAATTAGAATTATCAATTAGTAATCAAGTCACTTTCCTTACACATCATAAAGTGATATGAGAGAACATACCTGAAAAATCTTTGGCTGAAGTGAATGAAATACGTTAAAAAATCTGGGCTTGATATGAAAGAAAGAACAAAAGAGGTGACGACAAGAGCACTAATGCTTCCCGCAGTGGATGGAATGAAATTCTGTCTGTCTTATGCTTGGGGAGATAAGTTGCCCCATCTCTAGGAGATGCACGAGAGATTTTTGCCTCTCTCTAGTCTCATGTTAGATACTATATTTTGAATGGCTAATTAATGCTATCTTGTTTTGTAAAGGTATTTCTCAACCACCTGGCAGAGTGGTAAAATTTCTGGAAAATTTAAAGAAAAAAAACCCCACACCAAAAGCTGTGATCCTGACCCCAGCAGAGACTCTGAGAGTCTTCTGGAAATAATGGAACTGAGTATCTCCTCCTTGCATAAAGGTATTACCTCTGAATTAGTTCACTCTCTACATACCAAAAGAGGTAGTCAGGTTCATATCTTCCACTTCCTTTAGATTATGATCTATATGTCAGATGACAAAAAAACAACGCTGTATCTCTGTGTAGTGGTTTAACATCATTTGGACCTGTAGTACTGAACATTGAAAGCTGCTGCTCTTGGCTAAACATGGTTTTCTGTCAAAGGGAATGATGCCTATAAGTATTTGACGCAACAAAATCGGTCCTTAAAAATGGGTTCCAGTCAAAGGAGATTTACAGATTCACTGGCCTAAAATATAAAGCCTGATAAATTAAATACACAAATTAAAAGTCACATCCATAATGTATTAAAAATTAAAGCTAGATTAAACTCAGGCACAGGACACTGCAGTAACCATCATTCCATATAGCCTAGTGTGGAAGTACAAGTTTAGCCATGCTTTTTGGGTTCATCTTCTGATTCTCAAAACCTCTCAGCAAGCTCTTTCAAAGCATAAACTTTAGATGGCCCAGTACCCATTTCAAGGCCAAATGAGGCAGCCTGATTGTCAAAAGAGCTTATGACTTTAGGTATTAGTCCTCAAGTATGTAAATTGTTCCTGTTTAAATCTGTCCTTCAGTGATACTGAACAATGAACTGTCTTGAAACTGTATGCTGTTGAAATTGAGAGCAATTGTTTGTCATGCATGAAACCAGCAGAGATATGCTCTGGAGGCAAGTTTGTGGCAATGCTTGCAAAATCTTAAAAAAAAAATGTTCTAAATTTTATACAAATGCTCCCTTTGAGTTAAAGCATGAGCTTTTAGACTGTAATGAGCAAAATTTGAAAAGACAGTTTGAAAACATCTTATTCACACTGGTGAATAGTTACCAACATAAACCGCTGCATTAGAAATCAAAATAGATTTCTAAATAGAAAAAAAAATCTTCTGAAGCTTCTATACATATTATTAGCTAATAAATACCCTGAGATTTTTCTACAACCCCCATTTTCAAAAAGAGTGACTTAATGTCACCTTTTCCATTTTTAAACCAAGTTTTTGTGTGTGTCTGTTTGACAAGTACTAGATTACATCATTGCTAAATAAATGTTTAATTCAGGTGTCCTCCTTAGTGTTGTAGTCTTTTTGGTCCATTTGGTCCTGAATCTTTCATGTATGTACTCCAGATCCTTGCACAGGTCCCTAGTGAATGTGAAAACATAAACACATTGAAAATGGATGCTTTTTAAAGAACGAAATAGTCAGCTAGCAAAGAAAAAAAACCATATTTTGACTGAATTGTGAAAGGTACCGTGCTGAAACTTTAATGTGTTTATCATGCATCTTCCAAAATAAATTGTCCTACTTTAAAGCTGGTTTCTTAAAATATACATTAGGAGTTTTAGTGGTTAAATGGACATTGTCAACTAGGTACCTGTGCAATTTGCTACTCGTTTTTTGGTTGGTTCTGTTGCATTTTGCTCTTTACTGAAGAGCTTTTTAGCTACAGTTGCTACGTGAAAGACCAACTAGGTTAATCACCCTTCTAATACTATTACAGGATACTGCAATGAATGAGCAAGAATATAATAAGTTGCAACACCAACTGCAAGAGTTTGCAAGAAGTGGTTACAAAGTCCATCCAAGAATCTGGATGACCCTGCTCTTCCCTCAAATATGCAGCTGGTGAATGGTCAGTGAAATGGGCAGACAAAACTTCGACTTTCTTTACTAGTCAGTTAACTGAGTCAACATAAGGAGCATTCATTCTGTACTGCTAAAAGCCATCAGAAAATGAATCTTATTGAGAGCAGGAAGAATGTTTCTCACTGACTTAGAAAACCTCAGGGGACCACATCTGTGTGAGTGCTGCCCATTGAGACTATGAACTAACAGACAAATTAGACCCACAAGGATGCCAAACCCTTAACATACAAAATCCTGCAGGTTTTACCCGAGATTTTAATATTTGCAGCCCTTGCTCTTTGCCAGAGATCTGCTTCAGACATAGAAGGGATTGGCCAACAAAGGTTTTTGCCCAGTAGATTGAACCCTAATCTTCGGTAGTTGCTTGACAACAGTGATACCCGAACAGCAGAAAACTCTGCTGTGATAACCAAATAATGAAACAAAGCAATCATTTCACTACCAACTCTTTCAGGTATGGTTATTTGAAGTACCTACCCCATACTGTTCCATTTCAGGTTTTCTATTGTCACTCCCAAGCCTCATGGTACGGATCTTCACAAAATTGGTGATATTCAGATTGATACATTTTCAGCTTCTTGTATTTGGGAGCAACAGTACAGGGTGATTTTTATTGATTGTATGTTCTTTCAGAGATGAAACTAGGAAAATGTGCTAGACATTAGGAAAGAATTTGAGTAAATTAGTAATTTACTATTGTTATAAGGGTAGAATTAACCAGATAAAATTCTTAATGCTTTAAAAAATTAGTTACTTCATTGGCTTTTTCATTCTTATGGTTTTTTTCCCCTTTGGACAGTTTAGCTAACATAGAACTGCCTTACCAGTTATTAGTCTTTGCCAGGCTCTCTCAGAGGGAAAATTACTTGAAATACAAAATACATGAGCTGAAGTTAATAAAAGAAATGGGTTTGTTCCCACTGGTTCGTCCTCTTTAGCCAGAACTTACTCCAAGGGGGAATAAGCAGCTCTTATTGCTCATTTTGCCACTGGTGTCTTCTGAGTTTTCAAGAACACCAACTGTTTGTGCAAGCTGTGAAAATAAAAAAAGAAGTTCTGTCTCCCTTACTTCTCCCAGATGGAAAGTAGATTAAGGCAAGGGCCTGCTATGAAAGAGGGGAGTTACAGAGTAGCTGGGCAAGCTATTTGGAGAATGACTGATATTATTATTGAATGTATATTCAGGGAAAAAGATGCAGATAATGAATGAGCTACTCAGTGTGAGCTGGGCACACAGACTATACTGAATGTGTATGGTACTTGAGGGTAAGGGGAGAGAGCTGAGACCTAATGGCACAGGAGGGAAATGAGAGTTCAGATCAGTTTAACCTGTGGAGCTGTTCATGTGAAAAAATACTGGTACAATTACACAGAACAGCTTTATGACTTGTTACCTAAATTTCCTGTGTAATCACCCTATTGATCAACATAGGATAGCATCATTATTGAAAAATTGCTCACTGTCTATTTTATTTCATCTATTTTTGTGCAGTGCAGCAGTGCAGTGCAGCAAAGTGACAAAAGCTGCCTGTGTTACAATATATCTTGAGGTTTGAAGAACTTATCATTCCTCTTCAACTTTTCTCACCACAACATGGGATATATTATTCAATAGTGCCTAGAAAATTGCACACCTAACTCCCACCAATTCCACTTTACTATTTTAAGCTCTAACTCAATTATGAAACACAATTTTAGTATTATTTCAATGCAAATATGGACATTATAAAATTAGTAGTACCATGCTAATTTATTCAATTTGGTCCACCAGAAAATGTATAAAAACCATCGTGGATGTACTGAAGTCCATAAATAGACTTCTCTTTCAAACATGAGACAGCAGCCCAGGCAACTTCATCTCCACTACATGTTGTGGTGTGAAAGAGAGCAGATTGATAGGGCTACTATCAGTACAGTTCAAACCTGCACTCTTGACATTAAAGACCATAATGGGATGATATTTCACTTCTTTGAAATGCTCCACCTCATGTGCTGTGTCTTTGCCTTCCCAGGAAATACCTGATGGCCCTTTTGGGTTCCTTCCAACTCAGGTAATTCCATGATTTCCACAGACTAGCTTTGTCTGAGGCTTAGCGTGCTGTGGTTGATGCATTACAGCAAGACTGGTTGCTCTTCTTTTCTTCACTCTTCCCCAGCCCAAGGCTTAGCTACTTATTCTCATGTGTGCAGAGGTTTCCTTGCACCAGTGCTGCTGTCTGTGCAACTGACTAAAGAAAAATGCTCCAACAAGAGGACCCTGGGGGATTCGTAACAGGAAGGAACAAACACTGTGATACAGACTGGGAGAGGGGAAGGACTTGCTCAGGCTAAAAATGCTGCTGACATCCATTTCATGTTCTTCGGCACCATGGGCAGTGCTCCCAAAAGCAAAGTCTTTGAGAAGAAAAGACTGGACAAAACCTTCTGCTGAAAAGACAAAAAAAAATCTCTGCAGTCAAATCACGTTTTTCATTCTGTCTGTGATAAACGTCTCTTTTTTTTTTTTCTGCCAATCTTTTTATTTTTGGTTTCTTTCCCCTGCTGAATTTGTATTGATTTTTGGCTGCTATAGGTGTGTAAAGTTACTGCTGCTCTCCCAAAGGAGTTGTCTAATTTAGCTTTCCAGAATGGTATAAGTAGTGAAAAGTAGTTACTGTATGCATGAAGATGATATGTCAGGTTATGACCCAGGATTAGGAATCTCAGTCTAAATCTAACAGAATAATCTCTTAAAAGAACTAATAGGAAAATATTTTTGTTTTCAGGCAAGGAAAGCTTTATTATACTCGTCATGTGATGTTGAACACATAAGAAAAGGAGTCAATTATTTCTGAGATTTCATTGCAATAAAGATGAGTCAAGAAAATGGAAAAAAAACCCCAAACCCTGAACAAAATTATTGCTGTTACACTCTTGAGTTATTTCCAGAAAGGAAAACAAGAGGACACAGGGGACCAAAGACCTGTAAATTGCATTGTCGTACTAAGCAGGCTGAGTGATTAATACACCAGTAGCTGTCAGTCTGTAAGCAATTAGAAGAGGATATGTTGATAATTTCTAGACACTGTGGATTTATGAAAAATAGATACAACACATAAATATCCCTCTTGTAACCAGATCTGTCTTTAAGAACGGAATAAGCACATCTTCTTAAAAAAAATTGAACATTTGAGAACAGAAGAAGTTGTAAGTTCAAACTTGTCTCCATTTTAACAAGTAGGATCTATGCTTGAAGGTGATAAAATGACGAGATTTTATCTCAAATTATTACTGGATGTGGGAAACCCATCAACATGTTGAATTACTTGAAAAGTTCATGTGTGTCACATGCCCAGAAGGCAATGATTTGTTGAAAGGAAACGAAAAGGGGCCAAAACATTTTACCTTAATTTAAATTTCAATCACGTTAAATTTTCATGGCTTATTGGGGCAAATTCTCACCACTTACTATGTTTTTTTTTTTCCTAGGGTCACGTTCTTAATTGGGTTAACATCTAGGGATACATTAGAGAACACTGAAGACATAAACCCACAGCGCTGAGGCCCTTCTCCATGTAACAACATATCTACTCCTTGACTCTCTTGCCCTCCTTATGCTCTGTAAGAGAACACAGGCTATTTTTTCCTTTCTATGTTCCTCATTTATGAGAATAGTTTTCTCTTCTCACTATTCCCGCCTGTGGGACAGCTCAAGGAATTCTGTTCCTAATCTGCTTCTCATTGTACAGCCTATAAAATCTTCTGGTTTATGTGTATCATGGAACATGGGAAATTTTTTGCCACAAACAGCTCTTTACTCAGCCTGCTCTCAGTTCCAGCCATTCTCAGACTGATTTACTATTCCCAGTTCTTGTGACTTGCTTATGACATTTATCTCTTTCTCTAAGTAGTTTGGAAATGAGTTGCATCTGAATTTCATGACTGAATTGAAGTAGCCTAGTGGCATTGTTCTTACTATGGTTTATTACTCTTGCCTGTTATTGGTATTATTATCATACATAATGTAAAGAAAGAAACATCATGTAAAGAAGCATAATGTAAAGAAAGAATCAAAAGAAATATAACTACATGGCTGGACACATTAAAAACTCAGTGTTGGGGATGATTTAAAATTTTATTTTCCTATTTAATTACAGTCATAAAATCAACCAGTGCAGGCTGGATTTATCACATATCATTGCTAATTTATTTTTGGTGAGTATAGGATCACTGAAGCTTAAAATTTATTTTTGCCAGTAAATTCAGTCACTAACATTTTAATGGAAAGTGAAGAGGTAAAATCATGCACATGAACAAATTCAAGAAATTTGAATACATGCGTATAGCAAACATTTATTTTGACTTTTCCAGAAGCACTTATTGCACAGTTCTGTCAAACTGTGTGGTACAATGAGGAGGTATAATTTTTTATAGAATAATTGACAGTGCAGATAGTGAAAATAGCACCACAAACAAAATTATGAGCAATGATTTTTCTGAGTCAGAGCCATTCTTAACATAAACTTTATCAGTATAGGCCTATACACTTCAGAGGACTTCATCAGGGGTTCATAATGCAGTGAGTAAGCCTATAGGGATCTTTTTCCAATCTAAAAGGCTCTGCAAACCTTCAGAAAGAGCTCAGTCTTTAGTGCAAGTCCCACTCTAATGGTAAACATCCTGTTAGAGCAAAACTAGTTCAACATTACGCATTTGTCATAATTTAAATGGAAAGCTGAGGTTTGCTTAGATGCTTTAGCACAAGCAGTAGAAGTTGCCAGGCTCACACAAACATTTGCCTTTATTTAGTGATAAGCCCATAGCTAAGAAGCTTATGGATATTTACACTTGGCTATGGCAGCCTTGTAATTATTTAATAAGGCACACTGAAGATAAGATTATCATGATATAAGTGCCTGTAATCCCTCTGGGGTGCAATTGTCTCATGATAACCTCATTGCTTGAAGTTGTCTCTATTGCTAATATGAAAAATGTTTGTTTTCACTGGGAACATGTACTTTGTAATGGAACAGCTTTAAACTGTCATATCAAAATGCTAAACAGCAGTTGGAATGAGCAGAAGGGTTCAGATGGTTTAACTGAGCCCTCATAGATGGTTCACCAGATGAACTGAAATGATCCAAAGCCATTTTAGAAGGAGTCAGGTTTTAATTCTGCAAGTATCTGAAGGGAAATAGTTTTTTGCCCAGAAACGTGCTTGAAGTTTCTCAGAATGTACTAGTGAAGGAAGGAATTCATGAGGAAATATGTTTCAAAAGACATAGATTTTGTCACGGTAACATCTGTGTCTTTTCTTTGGAATTCAGTGTTTTGACTAGGAGATTTCCAAGCTGGTCACACACCATTTTGTATTGCACTGTAAATCATGAGATAAGAATTAATAAAACACACACACTTCACAAACAGGTCTTGGAGGGCATCTGTTGTACTTGTTACTTCAAGGGATATTCAAAGCACCAACGTACACTAACTCCAAAATTCATAAATAGCACTTTTATTCAAAGTTAGTGAACTCTTTTCAGCAAGGCAGAGAAACAACGATCCTGAAGGACACAAGTCCAGGTCAGGGAATCTATCCTAAGGCAATGGCTGACATGAATTGCAGCTTCAGGCACCAGCTGACATAAACATACAGCTCCGAGCACTTGAGTGTGTGACTAGCACACACGTTTTGTGTCCCAGTTTGCTTTAATGGGAGGTCCTATGGGCTGCTTGTACCAGCTGCCACGTACAGCCTCGTAACAAAGGCAACGTGAGGTCCTGTAGACAGACCTTCCAGCCCCAGAGCCCGGAGGGACCGCATGGGGAAAGCCTCCTCATCACATGAAGGGTATTACAAACGGGAGGTCAGCATGGCAGCCTTAATGTTTAGGTTTCCACACTTTTTTATAGTCTCTGGCTAGCTGTGTGCCTGAAGATGGAAAATATTTGGAAATAAACCAAAAAATTCGAAACTAACCTTATATTTCCTTAGAATTTTTGGCATCAGTGACTCTTTTGGCCGTGTTTGAGCGGAATAAGCTGTGCCTTTGAGTTTAGTACATTATACAGTAACATATTATGCCTCTCTTTTGTGCCTGAGAATTTCACCTCATCCATCTTAAACAATGTTCAGCAGGCTTTTAAAAATCTCTGAGCCAGCTTCATGTAATTCAAATGGAGACAGGGCCAGACACTGGATCCCGGTTTCAAGCCTAAATCCAGGCTTGAAACTGCTGCTATGCTGGGTCTAAATGAAACACAGGATCAAACCATTCAATGAAAATTTGAATTTAAATCTTGTTTGTTTGGCTAAGATTGTACATGCTAAGTGTAAATTCATGCCATTCACTACATACTCCTGAAACAAATCCTAAACTCAATAATAGTAGAATTAGTGGGAAAAGATGGCATACTTTAAAATATTTAAAACTAGATCTCAGTCAAAACTATATCTCATGCAAATGTTTACAACACTTAAAGATAGATTTCATTTAAAGGCCTGTCTCAACCATTATTTTGGTCTGGTCATTAGTTAAAAACTATCCAAATATCTGATATGTGTAACTGAATTCCTCTGTGTTCACACTTTCCAGTTGCTACAGAGTGTAGACTACAGTCTAGTTATTCGTTACTGCCCCAGAAGAATTAGACAGCTTTTGTTTGTACAGATATGTATGGCTTAGGAAAATACATGGAGAATAATTGTTTTCTTATTCTATAGTACATTATTAATATTTATATTATTTATATATTTATAGTGGTGATATATTTATATTATTTATACTTGTATATTAGACTTTAAATAAACTAAAGAGGGCTTATTACATTTTTTTTCATATTTCCATTTTAGTTATATGGTTCTAAGACAAAACTAACATCCTACGTTACCTCACAGCTTTAATTTTTCCATCTTACTGGGGGACACACTCAAATTTTTAGACAAGGTTCAGAAGGGCGAGAGTACTTGATCATTAATTAACTCTTTTTCAGATTGAAACGGTGGCTTTTCGGCAGTTTCCCTGGGGTACTAACATTGCTTTGGAGCAGTCTCCTGGAAACTCTACCTGTGAATTATATCATAGGATGCAATTAATGAGTTGTTCTTCATTTGGATTTTGCTTTAAGAGAATGAATTGGAAAGTATACAGATGAATGAATATTGAAATAGGGATTATTTTTCCTTCATGTTTGCTTATTTTCTTATGTCTTTCTGATTAAAGCTGAGAACCCAGTGATAAAAAGCCATAATTTCAAATAATGCTGAATAGATAGTTCCTTTTCTGATGCTCGGCTCACTTCTTTCCAGTTTCCTTATCTTCTCACAGAGACTCCAGGAATGTTAATTCTGGTAGATACTTTACCTTAATCCATTTAATCTCTAATTCTGATATGCCGAGTTCAAATATGCTCAGGAAAACAGCTCAGTTGCTAACCTTTTTCATCTAGTATTTCCAGTATTTACTTTCCTGTGTTTCATCCTACTTGATTGTTTCTGTAACTGATCAGGTAATGTTCTACCCTAGGCTTCAGATTCATTCTGTATACACAAGATTTATTACTGATATCAATTTACTCAGTCTTTAACTGCCTATTCCCTGACTGAATATTTTTCCAAACATGGAAAAAACAGTGATTTTGAAAGACCGATATAATGATTTTTTTTTAAAAAAAAAAGAAACAGAAACCAAACCACAAAAAAAATTATCTTTCAGTGATAGCTGAAGAATTTATGATTTATCTTGTTTTCTAAACTAAACCAGGAAACCGAACAAAATTCACTCAAGATTCAGTTATAAAATTAACAATTCTTGCAGTTTACGGAATGAGGAGATTCATGAATTCATGTGGAGAGGATGTAATTAATCCTGTTATCTTTTTCTAGTCACTGCCATGCACAGAGTAGTCGTTGTGCTGTCTGCACCTCTCAAGGCTTTATGCCATTGCATCTCTTTCCTGCCTCATGGAAAGCAGGTGAGGGTTAATTATTTTGTCCATTTTCCTACTTTCTTTCTGTTAAAACTGAGCAGAAACATAGCTCTCATCAGGAAAATATGAACTGATTAGCGTTCCATCTGTGGCACGCCTTGACTGCCAATGGATTCTTTAATTATATTAAAATGATGTACTTTGTACTTTGATATGAGAAGTGAAATAGGAAGCTAATTTCTAATAATTACTTTAAAATGTGCTTTGGAGGAAATATGGAGATATTAGCATTACCAGTAATATAATCTCAATGAGCTAAATAGGAGGTGTAACGAGAAGTTCAGGGCAGCAGGGAGCAGGCAGAATGGTTGATAATGTCATTGTCTGCTGGCTGAGCTATCATTCCCTAAATGATGGTTTGGCCTGTCCCTGCTGTACCTAAATACCAAATCCATGCCTTAGCAGAGAGTATGTGCTAATACTGATCGATTTACACATCACCATTGCTCTTCCTGGTACACAACCACATCCTTTATATGGGTTTACAAACAATATCTACAATATAATATCTGCAGTATTACTCCTGTTCCTTCTTTGTTCTACCTTCACAAGTTCTTTTTGCTCCTGGCTTTAATATTTGAACTCCACTGCAGAGTAGAGTGCATAGCCCATGTTATATTGTACCAAACAGCTAGAGTCACTATAAAAATACAGTTTAATTAGCATTTAAAATAAGGGACCTGGGGGTTCTTGTAGACAGCAAGTTG
The DNA here is from genome assembly GCA_033558185.1 of Dromococcyx pavoninus. Taxonomy (NCBI): domain Eukaryota; kingdom Metazoa; phylum Chordata; class Aves; order Cuculiformes; family Neomorphidae; genus Dromococcyx; species Dromococcyx pavoninus. The sequence goes on along the minus strand of JAUMJL010000019.1, from coordinate 2,133,626 downwards.
ACCATGAGCCAAAAGTGAGCCCTGGCAGCCAAGAGGGCAACCGTGTCCTGGGGGACACCAAGCACGGCATCGCCAGCCGGGAGAGGGAGGGGATTGTCCCGCTCTGCTCTGCACTGGGGCAGCCCCACCTCGAGCACTGGGGGCAGTTTGGGGCACCACAACATAAAAAGGACATCAAACCACTGGAGAGTGTCCAGAGGAGGCCACAAGGCTGAGGAAGGCTCTGCAGGGGAAGGCGTGTGAGGAGCGGCTGAAGTCCCTTGGTCTGTTCAGCTGGAGAAGAGGAGACTGAGAGGGGATCTCAGAGCTGTTTGCTGCCTTCTCCCAAGGGAGGGAGGGGAAAGAGGGGCTGAGCTCTGCTCTCTGGTGACCTGTGACAGGACCTGAGGGAATGGCAGGAAGATGTGCCAGGGGAGGGTTAGATTGGATATCAGGAAGAGGTTCTTCCCCCAGCCGGTGGTGGAGCACTGGAACAGCTCCCCAGGGAAACAGTCCTGGCACCCACTCTGCCAGCATTCCAGAAGAATTTGGACACTTTGCTCAGTCACACGGGGTGAGTGTTGGGGATTGTCCTGTGCAGGGACAGGAGTTGGACTCAATGGTCCTTGTGGGTCCCTTCCAGCTCAAGGTGATTCTATGATTTTTGATGAAATATATCACAGTAAGAAGAAGGCAGAGGTGTTTGTTGATTTGTGGGATTAAGTCCTCCAGTCTCAGGACAAATGTTGTATGTCTGAAAGCCACAGGAGATGCCCTCGTCTACTCCTTCAGTGGTGTTCTTTCCTGCATTTTAGCTTTTACGGATGTTTCTTTTTACTTGAATATACCTTTACGAAAAAAATAGAAAACCTCTGTATTTCTTTGCCTTCTTGTTCCCTTGCTACGATCTTAACTCCAAACAAAGTTCTGCAATTAGTGAGAATTATTTTAGCCATTTAAAGAACATTAATCAATGTACAGTTTTATGACTGATTTGGAGAACACGAAAAAAATGGGTATAATTACAAAACAACACAATGAATTAAGAATATGGTCGGACATTTGTAGAAGAAATGTGTCTGATTGTACATAATAAAAGTTACTAAGGAATTGTCAGTTTTGAGATTTGTGTTGTTTGCATGTTTGTGTGTGTGTAGGACTAAGTTCATGAAACTGTCCTGTGTTACATGAACTCAAATAGTTTGTCAGATACAAGAGAAGCCATGTGGAGAAAACTATTGTGAACACTCAAACCTTGTGAGACAAAGGATAAGCCATCCATAAGATGTAAAGCTGCAGTAAACTAGAAGCTTTCTAGTTTTGCTGCACACAGAAGAACTTGTAGTTGCTGTAAATTGTTAAAGTTTATGATCTTGCTTACAGTTTCCAGCTGCATCTTTGACAGCTAATTCTGAATTTTCAGTTATCTGAAAACTAGATTTCATTGATTCCACTGAAAACTATATTTAAGACAAAAGCAAAACTCTGAAATGGAGTTTCAGAGATAGCCACATTAAACAAAATCTCACAACTAAAACAGTTTTAGTATAATATTTAAAACGTTTTACTTCAGATAAACAAAATGCCTCTCCAAGAACCTACTTTATTTCGATTTATATGTCATCTTCATCAAAATCTCAAACTCAAATTTTCTGTTATAGTTTATAGCAATGGTCAAAGTTATTGACATCTTTAATTCAGGTTTGGTTTTGTCAGCCTAACACTTAAAATCCCTGAATTTGTTAGAAGATGTTTTGTAATTTTCATGGCCTCTACAATTTTTGGCAAGAAGAACAAAGACTTTGGAACTGACATAACTAATTGACAACAAAAACAAAGACATGAATAGCATTTATCTTCAAATGCGAGGAGAAAACTTCAACACCTCATAGCTGTCCCAAATTTTCTAATAATTTTCAAAAACTGCATAGTGAGCACTGCAGAACACAGATGGGTTTGTAGTCTTATTGCCCTTTGAGTCCCTATGGTCCCGACTGGCCCATAGCCAAGCTGAAGTCCCAATTAGCTAAGCTCAGCATTCCATTCATGCTTAAAATTCATAAAACTTACACTACATGTGTTGAAACTCAACAAAAATAGTGTGGTTTACTTTTATTACACCCTGACCTCTTGTTTTCTACTTTCTATTGCTGTCACTTTGTGCCTTCATGGATAAATGACTTAATGATACTTTATCTGAAAATGGTTCTCTTGTGTCTTATTTTATTTTTACTAACACAAACCTTTCTATAACTGTGGCTTTTTGTTTTAGTGAACACAAAGCTACAGAACTGTTGAACTATATGACCTCGTAATACTGAAAAATTTAGGAAGATTGAGTGTAAAGAGAACATGCAAGTTCTGTTTTATTGCACGAACATGGTGAACCCCACATTAGTGCAATTCCTTGTTTTATTACTCACACTAGTATCTATGTCACCACTGACATCAGCATTAAATATGATCTGGCTGCTTCCATAGGGATTGCATTTCCTTAAAGAAGGCTAAAATCTGAAGAATCAACGAAGGTCCTTAAAAATATAATTACGTGTTGCAAAAGGGATGTACAGACTGGGGTGTGAGAGGCTGGAGAGCAGCCCTGGGGAGAGGGACCTGGGGGTTCTGGTCAACGGCAAGTTGACCATGAGCCAACAGTGAGCCCTGGCAGCCAAGAGGGCAACCGTGTCCTGGGGGGCACCAAGCACAGCATCACCAGCCAGGAGAGGGAGGGGATTGTCCCGCTCTGCTCTGCACTGGGATGGCCCCACCTCAAGCACTGGGGGCAGTTTGGGGCACCACAGCATAAAAAGGACATCAAACCACTGGAGAGTGTCCAGAGGAGGCCACAAGGCTGAGGAAGGCTCTGCAGGGGAAGGCGTGTGAGGAGCGGCTGAAGTCCCTTGGTCTGTTCAGCTGGAGAAGAGGAGACTGAGAGGGGATCTCAGAGCTGTTTGCTGCCTTCTCCCAAGGGAGGGAGGGGAAAGAGGGGCTGAGCTCTGCTCTCTGGTGACCTGTGACAGGACCTGAGGGAATGGCAGGAAGATGTGCCAGGGGAGGGTTAGATTGGATATCAGGAAGAGGTTCTTCCCCCAGCCGGTGGTGGAGCACTGGAACAGCTCCCCAGGGAAGCAGTCCCGGCACCCACTCTGCCAGCATTCCAGAAGCATTTGGACACTGCCCTCAGTCACACGGGGTTAGTGTTGGGGAGCGTCCTGTGCAGGGACAAGAGTTGGACTCGATGGTCCCTTTGGGTCCCTTCCAGTTTGGGTGATTCTATGATTATGGCACTGTGCATTTTCAGCAGGACAGTTAAAAATATATGCTGCAAGAAAATAATCAGGGATGTTGTTTCTTCCATAGTTTAGGATTTTCCTCTAAGGATACGTCTCAGACCTCTGTCGGGCACTCCAGTAAAGCACGGGTATCCTGGTGGGCCCATGCCTTATCTGTCAGCTCCTTGTAGATATTCTGAATACCCTAAAGGGTAAAGATGGCATGAAGATGTCTGCATTTAGGCAACTCAATCTGACCCTTGGTGAAGTCTATTAACATGATTTGATCTTGGATCAACTTTCCCCAAATAGAATTATCTGAGCAAGTGCCAGAAAAGTGGCAACGTGGAGCAGGAAGCCAAAATGGGAAAAAAAAAATCTCATACTGTCAACTCACTGTAGTCAATGAATGGAAAGGAAGAAATAGGTGTAAAAAATCTTTAAGAATGATGGTGAAAGGATAAAATTAAAATATGTTTTTCAACCATTGGTCTCAACATTTGAGAGTGTTGAGATTTTCAGTCTATGCAGAAATTCCTTATGGAGATAGCAAATTGATACCTCCTGAAAGAAAGTATTAGTCAAAGGACCCTTTTCTCATCTATTGCATGTTACTGATGGAGCAATTTAAGAAAAATGTATAAAACAGAGACTAAAGGTTCTCAGAAAATAACCTAATCTGAAAAAACATGGAAACAAGATGAGATTCATGGTTTACCTTACGGAAAAATAAATCAAATTATATTGAGTCAACAAAAATTCCCTTGGTAAAAAAAATGCAAACATATTTCAGGCATAAAAACCTGGAAATTAATTCAGCTTTTAACCATTTCAAAATTAGCTGTAGGTAACCTTACCATGAAGATATTATTTTAAAATAAAATGACGAAATGACATTTTTCTGGCAGATGTTCTTACTCAGCTTTAGATATTTCATGATTTTTACAAAAATCTATTACTAATTTCAGCCAACTCATACCTGTAGTTTTTAGGAAATAAATTATCTGTTAAAAAAATTAACTCAGATGCGATTGAGTTAGCATTTCTGTTTGAAATCAGATAAAGGTAATACAATTTCAGAAGGCAGAAGCCAGTAGCCATTTTTCAGCCCTTCATACAATGTAAATGTTTTTTCCAACTCATTAACATGTCCTGGGAAACCAAATGAATATTTGTAAATAATTATTTCAGCAGAAATTAATGAGTTCACTGTTGCATATCATTGTATACATTGCCTCACCAAATTAATTACATTTATTAATAATGTTTTTCTCTAGGGATACATCAACCACTGAAGTGATTTAGACTAGGCAGTAAATGTTGCACAATTTTTGAAATATCATTCCATATTTTAAGATCTTTGCTAATAAAGGTAAGTACAACTGTGACAGTCTTTTGAGAGTGTGATAAGGGAGCTTTAAAATCTCAAAACTGACAAAATATTCTATACTCCACATTTATATTTGAAATTTTTTTGTATTTATATAGTTCAAATATTTACGGAAATATTTATATTTATCTACATTTATAGCCTGAAAATACAGATTAAATCCTTCAAAAAGGAATATCAGGCAGAAAGATTTCTAGGTGCTGCAAGATACTCATCTTTTTTTACAGGTTACTGTGTAAGAAGTGTGCTACTAGGGCAAAGTAAATGGATTTCTAGCTGATAAGTGATCCTGTATCTACAGGAAACCTGGTAAGAAAGCCAGAGTAGGTACTGCAGAGGTCTCCTACTTTTCATTACTGGATGAAATGAGGTCTTTCTGTACGCGTGTATAGCTACACCCACACTGTGTGTAGAGAGTGTGAGTATATAGATGTGAATTTGGTATGCTAGTTGTAAAGAATATATATCTATAGAACACTGAAAAATGGCAATAGCAAAAAATTTGCTATAAGTATCTATCTAATAAAGAAAGAAGGGCTATTTCAGAGAATGCAGGCATGAAAGATAGATACTCACAAGAGAGTGATTGTAGCCCTAATGCACTATAAACCACCATTTCTCAATCCCTTCTCTGAGGAGTTGGGAGAGGAGCTTGATTCTGCAAACACAGGTTGCTGAAAGAGCATAAACCCACTGCTGTGCCTAATGATTGAAAAAACATCAAAGTTTTTAGAAGGGAATCAACAGCACATTTTGTATTAGTTGTGTCATTAATAGATACTGAAAACAACCAGTGAATAATTTATTTACTGATGATGTATGTCTGTCTTTCTTATTCAACTCTTGTGCTCTGGGTGAACTGTTAGAGATAAAATAATGGACTGTGTCTCCTCACTCCCAAACTGGCCATCTCTAAACATCATTTCTTAGACAGGAAAACTAACTGATATAGTCTAAAGAAGAGGAGTCTCAGGGGAGACCTCGTTGCTCTCTACAACTACCTAAAAGGAGGTTGTAGTTGGGCAGGGGTTGGTCTCTTCTCTCGGGTGACCAGTGACAGAACTAGAGGGCATGGACTCAAGCTTCATCAGGGGAGGTTTAGGCTTGATGTTAGGAAAAAGTTCTTCACTGAAAGGGTGATTGGACATTGGAATGCGCTGCCCAGGGAGGTGGTGGACTCGCCGACCCTGGAGGTGTTCAAGGGGAGACTGGATGAGGCACTGAGTGCCATGGTTTAGATGATGGTTGGTGTTAGTGTTGGTGTTAGTGTTGGGATATAGGTTGGACTTGATGATCTCAGAGGTCCTTTCCAACCTTATGATACTGTGATACTGTGATAGAGGGCAAGGGATGGGTTTTTTCAGATATAGTGAGTGACCACATCCCAGATGAAGTCACTGGGATCCCTCGGTGCCTGCCTTTAAAGAGCGGTAAAACTCACTCATGGCTACTGAAGAACTCAATGCCCAGAACAAGAATAGAAAACTCTTTTCTGTGTTCTAGGTCTAAGTTGCAACCACAAGTCCCTTCTTTGTGCTTATCTGCCAAACCACTACTCTAGCGATTTCTGGTTGTAATGTCTTAAATTACAAAGCAAGCCAGAACCAGATCCTTTTGGTTTTGCTAAAAGGTTTTTATATAGATTGTCACATTTGCCACACAATTCATGTCTTCTTTAGAAGGAACCTGCTTTTTACAGAGTTCCTGGAGACTCTACATTTAAGGCCGATAATTGACCCGAAGAACACTTACTTTGAACAAAAATACATGCAAGATCAATCATGCTTTACTGCAGCTATTTCACTTGTTTGTAAAGGGGTTACTTCAGGTTAAAAATTAGCCCAAAACATATTTCTTTCTACAAATTCGGAGATTCTGGCTAAGAAAATACTGTTGGCTTGACTAAAACAATAGCGTGTTAAGATTCAAATAGAGACAAATGAGCTTAAAATATGTAAAGTGATGGCAGATTTATTACAGTTTAAGTAACATTATTCAAAAAATATTGTCGGTTTTGTATGCAGTCCTCTGTACATCTCTCAATGAATGTGCCACCCACCTACTCTTGAGAATATTCATGACACTGCTGTTAGACTGTAATAAAGTCGCTGTCACTAAACTACAACAGAGAACAAAGAAGGTTGACATTCTCACACGCAGCTCTGCAAATCACATTGTATTTGACATAGACTTCAGTTAAAGCAATGATTTTTACTTAGAGTCCAACACAGTATTTAACTCTTTTCTTGCCAGATAGGATGTTTACAATTATTGTGCTTTGAATAGATTTAAAAAAATGTTTACACAGAGTTAAATATTGTCAAATGAGCCATTTAAGATCTCATATACAGACAGAATATCCAAGGGAGGCCAAAGAGGAGTGGAGAAGGATGGCAAGGAGTAATCTTTTCTTTTAAAAATAGAGTGATTATGCAACCTAACATAATGTCGTTATAAGACTCTGACAATATGATGCTTTTTAATATGCATTCTAATAATGCAAAGTCTAATAAAACCTCTTTCTACAGATCATTTTAGCTAGATTTTCCCCTAGGTAAACCTCAGTCCTTGTGCTGAGCAAGTCCCTGCTGTGGGGTGGGCAGAGTTGCACAAGAAGTCCCCCCCCGGTGCGGATGTAAAGGCTCACACAGCACAGAGTTGGGGGGGGGGGGGGGAGGGGAGAGGGTGTGACTGAAGCTCCTCTGCTTAATGGACACCCCGCAAATCCTCACTGATGTAAACAATGTCCTTGTAGAGGACATTAACTTTTCACTAATTTGTTGATCTTGTTTGGTTGAGGTTTTTCAGTTTTAATTAAGGTTCAACAATAAAGTCAAACACAGGCTTGGGATTTAGTCATAGCTTGAGAAAAACTCTATTTTGTGTATGTTTTCAGGTAGCATCATGACTCACTGTAGCTCTGTTTAAATGGGAGCATTACTAAGGAAATGTATGTCACACTTGAAATTTGGCTTTGTTTTTCAGTTTGCCTTTGCCTGCAGTTCCAGACATTGGTAATAATTAAAACAACTTCTTCCCCCCTGAAAAACCCACCCCCTGATCTGAAATGCAGTTACCGGAGAGGCAGTGAATTATCTTTACCATCTCACAGCTTCAAGGAACTAAAGTTATCATACATGATCTCGTCATCTGCATCTGAAATTTTACTCTAGAATTGCCAGTGGGGCAAGTGAAGGATACCTCTAATTTTTGAAACTCACAAAGTGTTTATAAAAATGTAACTTGTATTTAGATTAATTTATGGTAATCTCACAGTTTCTAGTCATCCTTGTGAAAATGAAACAAGTGCTCTGAATGAGTACTAATGTCTTGTTTCACAGTATGTTCTTAAAAATAATGGTGAAACACTAAAATTCCATGGAAAGGCAGTAGAAGTAATGAAAGATAATACACAACAGAACCACTGGAAATAATGTGAATACCCAGGCTCTGGATCTGTGAGTAAAACAGAGCTTTCTGAAGAGCCTGAGAGAAAGAGAACAAGTAGAAAAAAAAATGTGATACGTGCTGTCTTGTCTAGAAGGCAGAATAATCCCGCAGTGCAGCGTAGTTCCTGTGTATGACAAATCTCTCCAGAAAGCATTTTCTTGCATATTACTGACCAAAGTACCACAGTCAGTTGTTAAAAAAAACAAGGATTGGTAGAGACAGAAGATTTATGTCACTGTTCTGTTATTCTTCAGAACATCATCTGAGACATAGCACAACTCAGCTTTAATTAGTCCAGAGACAGCTACCATATTGTTTTCAAAAGTTGTTTCACTTTTGCACATTCAAATAAAGGGATAAATTATTGTCTGAGAAATGATAGGAAAAAGTTGCTATTATAATCTATTCTCAATAATTATCAATCCAGGAATTATATAATGGGAAAAGAGTCAGTCTCCAGCTATTTAGGTTGCTCATTGAAATGTTGGGACCTTGTTGTGCCCTATTAATCAAGCACCCTAACCTGTTTTCCAACCTGATTATGGCATTTTTTCCAAGGAAAAGCAAAGAGGAAAGGCCTTATTCTATACCTACATTTAAAGACTAGTTGAAAAACTTCTATGTTTCAGTAGGAAACGCATGACAGGATTGATCTCACTTAACTGTTAAGTGCTTAACTGAAGCAGCTGGGGTTGCTTCCAGTTATCCGAGGCTCCTTGAAAGAGAGAGACATCTCAAGAGGGCAATTCAATTGACTTAGGATCTCTCTCTGTAGCTCCACTGTTGTTACAGTGTTTTTAAACATTACGTGATATTTATGTCTGTTTACATAAATTATCCAAATTATTCTATGTAGTATCGGGTACCAACCTCTCCTCCTTGTTGAACTGGTTTGAAGAAGTGACCTGGGAAAAAAAGTATGAGCATTGATGACTTTTTCAGAGTTTTCAGAAGAAATTTATGTTATTTTTTTTTAAAACAAATTCTAGTAAGATCAAAAGTTTTAGATTAACATATAGGAACAATCATCTGCTGTATAGAAAACAGAATTTGCTCTCACTGGCACAAGCAAGTGAAGAAATCTGTGGTCTTCTTGACTTTTTTATTTCTTTCTTGCTATAGTGAAGAAAAATCCTAGACTAAGAAATCAAAATCTCTTTTATAGGACAATAAGCTTGCATTTTTTTTCCTTCCCCCCATCTTTCATCCTAAAATCTAAACTCTAGATCAAAAAGTCTGATGAAAATGAGATGTATTCACATTTTGTGAACAAGAGAAAAAAGTCAGATTTTCTCCTTCTAGTAAAGGAACTGGTTGTTGGGACATTCTGTCCTTACTGTTCAGTTTCCTTCCCCATACATTTTTGACCATATTCTGGAAATCATTATGAGGCCTTGTAATCCTTTATATGCCAGGTTAAAATCCCTAGGACAACCATCTAACCAGTAAGAAATGTAAGTAAATTACAGGGCTCAGTAGGTGGTTTATGGTTATATTTTCCCATAAACCAGCCTGCAGCTTCTTGCTTCAGAAGCCGTCAGGTTTTCTTTGTATTATTTAATTTTGCCTTCCAAACCATAGGAAGAGAACTGGAATCAGGACAAAATGATGGTTTGTTTGTTTGTTTGCTTTTATTACAGCAGATCTTGTTATTCAATTAATTGGTAGTGTACACACAGAATTACTTCTTCCTGTATTAATGCTCTGATAATGCCAGCACATATAGACGCCATTCACAGTGTTTTAGGTCAGGATGACAAGTCAGTCACACATCAAAGCAGGTGAACGGTAGTTCCACTAGTAAAAAATGAAATCAAACCTTCAAAATGAAAGAACACATAATATATCTTAGCTGAGTTAACAATATTGCAGTTTTGCTGTGGATCACTGTGGGCAACTGGTGTCAGTTGTCAACTTACATTACAAAGTGTTAATGAACAGGAGATATGGATGCCTTGTGAGCATAAAGAGTCATTGCTGATGATAATATCATTATTTGCAAGGTGTACTTTTGACCTGGGCATCTAAAACAAGTAAAGATCTATTATCCAAGCATAAGAAACATATCAAGAGATATGTGGCACAAGCTTTGCAGAAGCCAGTACCCTTAAAGTGTAAATGTCTTTTTTTTTTTACACTAATATTTCAGACAGACCTGTCTGAGTAATGAGAGATGTGAGGATAGATATAAACATGAGCTGTTTGCTGCTGTGTAAAGAGAATCACAGAATCATAGAATGGTTTGGATTGGAAGGGACCTTAGAGATGATCCAGTTCCATACCCCCTGCCTTGGGCAGGGAAGCCTCCCACCAGACCAGGCTGCTCAAGGCCCCATCCAACCTGGCCTTGAACACCTCCAGGGATGAGGCAGTCACAGCTTTCCCAGGGCAACCTGTGCCAGGGCCCCACCATCCTCATTGTGAAGAGTTTCTTCATGATATCTAATCTAAATCTCCCCCTTCCAGTTTAAAGCCATTCTTCCTCTTACTATCACTACTGGTCCTTGTAAAAAGGCCCTCCCCAGCTTTCCCGTAAGTCCTTCAGGTACTGGGAGGCTGCCCTAATGTCTCGCTGGTGCCTTCTCTTCTCCAGACTGAACAACCCCAGCTCTCTCATCCTGTCTTCCTATGGAAGGTGCTCTAGCCCTCTGATCATCTTTGTGGCCTCCTCTGGATCTGTTCTAAGAGTTCCATATCCTTCTTATGTTGGGGATTCCAGAACCAGACACAGTAGAAACCCAAGCAAAGCCCCATAGGAGTCCATCCAGTTCTTGACTGTTATTATAGTTCTCTGTGAGCATCTGCAGTTTGCTAAGGCTAATCTAGTGCTGGAGGGTCATCTGCAGTTCACAGGGAACTCCTAGGAGCTGAATGGAGCTTATTTCATCATGCTTATTCCTAACCTAAAATTTGTGGGTTAGAGTGTTTGTACATTATTTCAACGTGGCATTTGAGCATGACTTCATAAGAAAATGAGTTTTGGGATGCCACCTTGACAGTTTGTTTGGAACTGCTGGCAGATTTAAAGAAAATTTAACAGACAAAATTTTCAGATGTATTAAATTTCTTGAAATTTCATATAAACTAAGTTAGATGGAGAAGGGAGACTCTTTGGGCATGACTTAGTTGCCTGAGCGTGGGCTGTACTAACACCCTAGACCTTCCTAGACCTTCCTGCCTCGCCTCCAGCTACCACAACAGAAGGGCCCTCTCTGACTGCCTCAGACACAAGCATAACTCAGAAAACATGAAATGTCTTTAGGCATGTTCTCTGAATCTTCAACACAACTGATGCAAAACCAACATCAGAACTCAGATATTGTTAAACACAAGAAATTCTACACAGAACAGTCTCCTTAGAAGTGTTCCCACTACGCAGAAAGCCTCTGTTTAGAATTTGCAACTACCTAGAAGAAAAGTCTGTAGGAAATACTGCTTTGTGCTTCATGTAGAACTTTTCCAGATGCATTAATAAATTTAAAGATATTCTCTAGTTTACAAAAGAAGATTGTCAGATACCACAAACTTTCCAAGTTCACAAATATATGTTTTTTTCCAGAATTGATCATGTCCGTAAAAAAATTACAATTCATTTATTTTCAATTTATTGCACACAACTGCTCATAAAACTACTTTTTGCTTCTCAGTTTCACTACTTGAGAACAGTACCTAGCTAAATTTATTTCATGCAAACTCTTTTTGTTTGTGTTTTAACTTGTGATTTACAGGCAGCATGCTACTTTTCTATTTTTGTTGAGTTGTAAAAGAACTTCTCCAGTTTCCCTGCTTCCATTCTGTACCCTTCTCAGCAAGGACTATCTGCATGTATGGAATGTAACTCAACTGCTTTATTTCACATTGTTCTCAATGCATACACGCACATACATATGCAGATATACATGTGTGTTATATATGTCTCTTGCACAGATATATAAAAAAGCAAAGATTGCAGGGGAGGCTGACAATGTGGATTCATTCCAGAAGCAGCCTAGTTTTTTCCATAACATCCATAGTGAAGATTTTTTACAGCAAATGCTGAATTAAGAAGAGCTAAGCTGAAACTTCCCAATATAAGACATTTAATAAGTATTATAGAACTTTCCTAATTTTTGAAGTGTTCTGTAAGATATGGTGTTTTATAATGAAACTGAGAAAAATAAATACTATAGAAGAACGTTTAGGTAAAATATTTTTGGTTTTTTTCTAAGTTATTATAATTCATAAAGTATTAATTTGTTGCTGTTACTGCAACAGTTCTGGGCAGACACATCAGCATCAATTTCTGCCACTGCACAGGCATTTGATATTGCTTATACTCTGATGTCAGAGAACACCTTTGGCGTTGCTACCACCTTCAAGAAAATGCAACAAAATTTTGCTTAAATGTAAGTCCCTGAGGAATCTCAAGTCACACTTAGCAAGTGGAATTTACTTCAGCCTTGATTAAATTTTCCTCAGCAGTGTATTTACACTTCATATTCTCTGCTGTGACTGACCACAGATGGCAATAAGACTGTAAACATTTTCTTTCTTCTGGGAAATTTAGTGTGCTCTGTACCAGAAATGAAGGGTTTGATTGGGACTTTCACTGTAATGGTTTTTCTTGCTTTCTGGAGGTTGCTTTGGTTCTGGGTACAAGAAAGATGTTTTCCTTGCATATTTCGATGCTCATGAGGCTGCTTTCAGGGAAAAGGGGAAAGAGTAGGAAGTGCCCTACCTGGAATACAACAACAACAACAAAAAAAAAAACAGACGAAGAAGGGAAGCTAAAACAAACTGATGAAAAAGTGACAGATTTAAGGCTAAAAGACACTCTGCTTGCTCTGTTCCTTTGAAGTCCCTCTGATATGCAGATTGTATTGACACCCACGGTGACACACCACTGGGTTTCAGGAGGGGGCTACTCCCAATTCACATGGCTTTTCTTTGCTCACAGCAACAAAACAGCCAGGCAGAGCAGAAAGGGGCAGCAGCGTGTCCTGCTTGTAAACCAGATGAAGCTGGTACATTTAATTTCAGCCCCACCAGCCTTAACAGTGTCCTTTCAGTTTTTACACGGCTGCTACAAGTTAGGACAAGTTCAAGAAAAAAGGGATAGAGCGGAAATTTTTCCATCAAGCTGAGATGGGAGAAGTCTTTTTATGCAATCCATATCTTTAGGGAGAGAAACAAGACCTTAGTGCAGTCATATCCTGGAATTCTTGCAGAGAGATTATGTTGTGACATGAAGCAAGAATTATTAACAGGATCTGTGAAAGCTGGTATCTTTCCAGCTTTCCATGCTTTAATCTTCTGTCTATTAACTGCTGCAAATGCTACCTTGGCATATCTTACAGTCACATATTAATTTCTAATTTTCTGTCTAGTAGGGCGCCCAGTGGGATATACTACAATATTGCTATTTTACTTGACTAAGGCACATGACAAGTTAGATCACACCATTCAGTTGCCTAAAAATCCTAAAATGATGAGCATAAGAACATCAATAATTCATTGCTAAAGCATCCATGAAGAAGGAGCAGGTTGGCTTGTTGCACTGGATTACTTCTAGATTAGTACAGAATAATAATAATGATAAGTACTTCAAGGATTCATATTTGGTCTTTATTTTCTTCTGCTCTGTGCACAGTGTCTCCTTTGTTGCTGGAAAATGATCCAGCCACTACTGGAAAAAAACACATGTTCTACCACTTGATCTTAATGAAGCACAGATTCATGGTCAAGCAATGAATTTTACAGCTAAAACACTGAATGATATGACTTTCTTGGATCTCCTAATGAACTAGATTCTTTCCTCAGCTCTCTATTGACAGATCAAGATAAATCCCAATCTGAATTAAATTATCTGTACCTCAGTAATTTTAAAACATAAATCAATATGATTGATCATCTTCTCTAAATCCTTGCATTCAATGAAACTTTTGGGTGATATTGGTAAAAAATCAGCATTTCATTCAGCTGATTCTTTGATTACCTCTTCCTAGTAACACATTAAAATAAGATGGGGATTTCTTAGATACTTTCTAAGTACATTGTGCTTATGAAAAGAAAGTTAGGAGGTGGTTTAAGACTCACCAAAGTGTTAGGTGTGCTAACAACATTCACGTGCCTATTTTGAAAGTCTACTAATATCCAGAACTAAAACTGCACTATTCAGATACTGCTGTCTCATTATGTAGTATAGTGAAACGGTTTCAGTGAGGTTTTGTCTTGTATTGGTGTTCAATGATGACTTTAGACAAATGTTATTCAGACTTGACAGTGAAGAATCCAAAATTGGTATCTAGAGACTAGAGATAACAATCATGAATTTTCTGAGGAGCTATGAAAAGTTCTTTTGTTTGTACATATCTATGTCTGTGATGGTGTGTAAACACATAAATGCACATATACTGCCTTGCTAGCCACAAAGTATAGCAATTATATGGACACAGTGATGTAAACTGTCTTGTCTTTCAATATAGCAAAATATCAGTGATGAGGGGTGTCCCTCAGGGCTCTGTTCTCTGACCGGTGTTGTTTAATATCTTCATCAATGACACAGATGATGGGATCAAGTCAACCCTCAGCAAGTTTGTGGGTGACACCAAGCTAAGTAGTGAGGTGGCACACCTGAGGGTCAGGATTCCAACCAGAGGGACCTTGGCAAGCTGGAGAAGATGAACAGAGGAGGGCATAGCAGGGAAAAATGAAGACATGAAAAACCAGAATTATCTGGCACAAGGAACATAATGAGGGCTATAAGATTGCTAAATGAAATTAAATAACATTGATTCAATATCAGTACTGCTGTCTTTTCCATTGGAATACCAGCATTCTTTCTAAGAGTTCCCTTTTTTAGCCACACTTTCACTCAGAAATTCACAGACGCTTAGCAAAGCCTTCCTTTGGGGCTCATAACCTTTATCTAAATTTAAATTGATCTACTATTTCAGTGTGAGGAATATTCTAAGCGATTCTACCAAAAATTAATTTCAGTGCTCTCATGCAGCATTCAACACAACTTCTGGAGACAAAGTTCCTATTTTTTTGCTATAGACATTGATTCTCTCAAACAGACAAGGGCAGAGTTCTTAGACACTACACAAACAATAGTAATAATGATCATTATAATAAAATCACAAAGGTATTTTTCAGGAACTTAGCAGAAAGAAAAACAGATGCACAATTACAAACTAAAATCCTCCTGTTTAGGTCTATTTGCACTGTTTGGAAAGACATTATCATCTATAATCCTAAAATTAATAAATTATTAATTAGTAAATTAATAAGTAACATTTCAGTCAAAAGAAGAGAACAAAGAAATTAAATCCACCAAGGTAAATTATTACATTTTGCTTCCAATAGCCTGGAGGAAGTTTTTAACCACAAGCCATTTCTTCTTTTTTTTTTCTATCGCATTTGAACAATTTATAATGAGCATTTATGTCCCTGCAGCCAGCATACTAATATGGTTACTATTGTTTTTTCCAAGTTAGTCATTAAAGTCACAGATGTGTTTTACAGCCCAGTGACATCTCACTCGACTGATGTGGCTCATGTTGGGTTTGGGCTGAGTGGGTAAAGCCTGCTGAGATGCTGGAGTAACACTCCTCCCCCTTCTCCCATTAGTTATCATTCAGAGAATGGCAGCGTGCCTGGGGGAAGGCAGCAGGCATGTCATTCCTGCTTGCCGTGGTTAGGAGCACACCAGCTGTTTACCCAGTAATTTCTTATACCAGCTCTGGCAGGCTTTTCAGGAATGAAAATGAAATTTGGCTTTTGCCTCCTGTGCATACGTAGGAACAGAGCGAGGATCCAGTGTGGTCACTCAAGTCTCCGTTTGGAATAGAGATGAGCTTCAGACTTCAAGGCTGAGTTTAAATCTGAATATTCCCCAGCTCAGGACAAACACTATCTATTGGATAAGAACATTCAATAAAAAGAAAAAGAAAAGCTATGTTTTTCCTGTTGTTCAAATTAATATTTTCCCATTTTCTTCCTGTTTACATTTCTTTTGTTAATGGTTTTCTTTTCCATCCTGCTCCACTTCCTGCCCTGCAGGGTAGCTTTAGGAAGCATTACACAAGTAAGACTTTTCAATAATATACAGGTGAATATAGTGAATTGTAAACTTTACCAGAAGTTTTGAATTTAATGCAGGATATGGATTTTTTTTTTGGTGGCTAAAAAGGTTAAGAAGAGAAAGGCAGCAAAGAGCTCCCTGAACTCAGGATAATAGAGAGCTAATATTTTTCTGAGACCAGAAACCCACAAGAAAGTGAACATACAGAAAGATTAGAAACTTTCTGCAAATTTTGACTCTTCCGATCAGGAAAAGATTAGTGTGAGGTACTGCAATATCTTCCCTTTGCTAGCAAGCTGTGATTGAACCAGAAAAATGCTCACAGATCATCTTGTTATTCAAGTGTTATGCTTTTAATATTCAAATTACTTCACTTTGTTAAACCAAGGATGTACCTTCTGGCTCCCTTCCAAATTATTACTGTTGTGCTGGGAAGGAACAAAATTGAGACATAGAAACAAAAGCTCAAATGAAGAGAGGAAAGCCATCAGCTACCGCAGTGCTGAGGATGTTATTTCAGAGAAAATTGTATTCAACTAAAATCTGTTTCCTGAGTGTTTATGTAAAGAATATTCAAACCAACATGTTTTCAAAATTAATACATTTTTCCTTTGGACTTACTATGATAACACAAATAAATTTTATGTCTTGGAAAAGTGTGTTTTGCTATACTGAAAGTTGTGGGAAAGAAAAACCTAAGAAATAAAAGTAAGAAAGTGACACTTGAAATGTTTTTCTTAGAGTGACAAAATTTTTAAGTATTTTTGCTTTTTATCTCCCTCCATTTTTTCACTTTTGCCATGCTCTTTGTGACATTATGGCTAAGGAGGGGTTTTATCATCACCTTTAGGAAATAAGCTGTGGGTCAAAGAAAACATTTTCTAATGAAGGTATCTAGGTGAAAATGAAATATACATATTTTTAACTTTATACTTTATGGACAAGGACAATGTTTTCAGGGTCTACTGGGTACTAAACAAAATTCATTGAATTTCCTGTTGCAGATTTGAGCCTAAGTGGTGATTCACCTAGATTAATAACAGTTCTCCCATTTACTTCAATAAGCAGAGAATCTGCTCGATGTTAAAAGTTATCTTTGATTGTGATGTTCTTTATTTTGCAAGAGCATTTATAATATCGATACTTCTATTTAAATATAGATTTACATTGCTTTGGGTTATATCAGGGGTTTCTCTAGTATAAGTGTTCTGTTGTAAGTTCTTCTTACTATATTGTGAGTGTGAATTTCTTATTTTAGGAAAAGCATAATTAGGATAATCAATATTATCGTGCCTGTTCCACAGTGCCATTGTATACTGTTGATAGACACCAGCACATGCCTCCTGTGCCAGGTTTGCTGATCTATAATGCTTAGTACCTTTACATCCTCTGATCTGTCCAGCTTTCTGGGAAAAAAAAATCCCAACTCTTATGAATTTCACAAATCTTTAATATCTGAGTTTAAGTTTGTGGTGGGTAGATCCTGACTGGCTGCCAGATACCCACCTGGCTGCCCTCTCACTTCTCTTCCTCAACATGGGAAGGGAAAAAAATAAGATGGAAAGCTCATGGGTTGGGATAAAGACAGGGTGGTCACTTACCAATAATTGTTATGGGCAAAAAAGTCTTGTCTTAGGAAAATAATTTTAATTTACTGCAAATTAAATAGAGGTGGATGGTGAAAATAAAACTTGAAACACCTTCCCTCATCCCTCGCCTTTTTCCCAGGCTCAGCTTTCCCCAGGGGTCAGTGATGGGGCTGGTTCTGCTTAATATTGTTGTTAATGATCTGGATGAGGGGATTGAGTGCACCTTCAGTAAGTTTGCAGATGACATCACTTTGGGCAAGAGTGTTTATCTGCAGGATGGAAGGAAGGGATCTGGACAGGCTGGATCTAGGGGCCAAGGTCAATTGTATGAGGTTTAACAAGGCTGCACTTGGGTCACAACAACCCTATGCAAATTCATAGCCTTGGGGATGAATGGCTGGAAGGCAGCTCTGTGAAAAAGGACCTGGGTGCAAATGAGTCAGAAATGTGCCCTGGTGGCCAGGAAAGCCAACAGAATCCTGGATTGTGTCAGAAACAGTGTGGCCAGCAGCACCCATGAAGTCTTTGTCCCCCTGTACTTGGCACTGCTGAGGCTGCACCTTGAATACTGTTCATTTTTGGGTCTCTCACCACAGGAACAACATTGGGGTGCTGGAGCATGTCCAGAGAAGAGAAACGAGGCTGGTAAAGGGTCCAGAACACAAGCTTTATGAGGAGTGGCTGAGGGAACTGGATTGGTTAGCCTGAAGAAAAGGAGGCTGAGAGGAGACCTTATTGCACTCTACAATTACCTGAAATAATCTTGTATTGAGGTGAGTCTTCGCCTCTTCTCCCAAGTAACAAGCCACAGGACAAGAGGCAATTTCCTCAAGTTGTGCCAGGGAAGGTTTAGATTGGATATTAGAAAAAATTTCTTCACCGAAAGAGTTGGTCAAGCATTGGAACAGCTGTCCAGGGAAGTGCTTGAGTCCCCATCCCTGGACGTATTTAAAAGACAGGTAGATGCAGTGCTTAGGAACATGGTTTATTGGTAAACTTGACAGTGTTAGGTTTACAATTGGGCTGGATGTTCTTTAAGGTCTTTTCCAACCTAAACAACTCTGTGATTCTATGATTCTATGAAATTCACTCCTTCATTCCCATCTCCAGTACCACCCACCTGCCCTAAGCAGTGCAGAGAGACAGAGAATTGAGGGTCCCAGTTAGTCCTTAACAGTTCCTCTCTGCTGTTGCTTCCTCCTCATACCCTTCCCCTGCTCCAGCATGGGTCCTCCACTGTCTGCAGTCCTTCAGGAAAAGAATAGCTCTAGCATGGGTCCTTCCACAAAACCTGCTCCAGCAGGGGCTCTGAACTGGCTGCAGCTGGGGAATGCCCATCTGTTCTGGGGTGGGGTCCTCCCTGGACTGCAGAGGGGGTACCTGCTGCAGCACTGTCCTTTCCACATGCTGCAGGGGAAAACCTGCTCTGGCACCTGCAGCACCTTCTCTCCTTCCTTCTGCACGGCCTCTATATTTTTCTCACTCCTCAAACTTCTATGCAGTGGTTTGCCCTTTCTTAACTGTGTTTTCCCAGAGGTACCACCCACCTGACTGATGGGCTCAGCTCTGTCCTGCAGTGGGTCTGGTGGAATCAGGTGGAACCAGCTGTGTCCACCACAGAGCAACCCCAGGTCTCTTCTCACAGCGGCCATCTCAGCAACCCCCCTGCTGCCAGCACCTTGCTATGTAAATCCAATGAATGTTCTCCAA
Source organism: Dromococcyx pavoninus (assembly GCA_033558185.1). Classification (NCBI taxonomy): domain Eukaryota; kingdom Metazoa; phylum Chordata; class Aves; order Cuculiformes; family Neomorphidae; genus Dromococcyx; species Dromococcyx pavoninus. Next base: position 2,114,171 of record JAUMJL010000019.1, on the reverse strand, counting down.
GAAACATGAGAAACCTAAAAAGATTGGTGTTGTTGACTCAGTAGGTTACATCATCTTGTGTAGCCCAATGTCCCAGAGCCTGTTTTCACATTGGATAAACTGTGAAATCAGAGACCTTCAACATTTGTGATCACTGATGAGCTGATATTATGTTAAGAATATTCCAGTTAAATTATTACATTGGCTATTACAGAGTGCTAACAATTTGCTGTCCAACTCTCAATAGGGTACTACTTCTGTCGTGCATTGACTTTGTTCTATGACAGCTTTTACTAAAGAAATGGCTCTTACTCATGCCAGACGCCAGGTCATGTGGGAATTTCATGTCATAAGCTAGACCAGAACGGAGATTGTCTGTCTCCTACAGCAGTGGTCTCAGAAAATTTCAAACTATTGATAAGCCTGAGACTTAGAGTTGAGCAGTCCTGAGAACAAAGAATCATAGAATCATAGAATCACCTGAGCTGGAAGGGACCCAAAAGGATCATTGAGTCCAACTCCTGTCCCTGCACAGGACACTCCCAACACTCACCTTGTGTGACTGAGGGCAGTGTCCAAATGCTTCTGGAATGCTGGCAGAATGGGTGCCAGGACTGCTTCCCTGGGGAGCTGTTCCAGTGCTCCACCACCCGCTGGGGGAAGAACCTCTTCCTGAGATCCAATCTAACCCTCCCCTGGCACATCTTCCTGCCATTCCCTCGGGTCCTGTCACAGGTCACCAGAGAGAAGAGCTCAGCCCCTGTTTCCCCTCCGTCCCTTGGGAGAAGGCAGCAAACAGCTCTGAGATCCCCTCTGTCTCCTCTTCTCCAGCTGAACAGACCAAGGGACTTCACAGCCGCTCCTCACACGCCTTCCCCTGCAGAGCCTTCCCCAGCCTTGTGGCCTCCTCTGGACACTCTCCAGTGGTTTGATGTCCTTTTTACACAGTGAAAAATGTTCTTACAAATTCAATAATTATTGTATAGCTGTGCAAGTATTCCTGCTGTATAGTAGATGTCTGAGGCAGCTTTTCTGAGAGCCCCAACTATTTTCCATCACATCTTTGTGCCTATAAACAACAAAACATTGTGAAAAGTTTTAAAAATGTCCTTAATTGATAACAACTTTTTGTGAGATTTTTTGTGGTTTTTTTTTGTTTTGTTTGTTTGTTTGTTTGAGGCTGGTAACTTTTAAACATTTATACATTTTGTTTACCCTTTGTACTTGTGCAAAATGGAATACTGTAGGAATAACAAATCCAGAAAGCTTTTGTTTTCATTTCTGCATGGCGTTAAAGGAGATATTTACTTCTGTGAAGGCCTTTCTAGCCATAAGGGTGCACATTTTCCTTTTGTTCTCTTTCTTCAGCAGACATTCTCACTTCATAGTCAGGTTCAAGACAATTATATTTCTTTATCTGCATGCAGATGTGGGCAAGAAATGCTCAATAAAATTAAAAGCTTCTATATCTTAGAGCATATTTACCTTTTATGTATTTAAACAGGTAAAAATTCTGAGTGATTACAGCATTTTCAAAACTGTTTTGACTGAGTAAAATCACCTGTTATTCCTAGACTCCAAAATCTACTCATTCCTCAGAGACAACCCCTTAGGTAAGGATATCCTAAAATGCATCTATTGTGTGAAACATAAAATAACTCAAAACTAGACAATATCTCACAGTACCATTTCTTCAACTGCTTATGTTCATAGTTTGTATATTCAGTAGAAATTCTTTTGAAAAGTTACTGCTTTTAGGTTAGGGTCTTAGACTGTACATACTAAAAATAACTCCTGATCCTTGCTCTCATCTCCTTAGTACCATAGCATAAATAATAAATATGTCAGTAAAGTATTATATTGATGAGTATTACTTAAAATCTTATCTGAGATAAAGAGATTATATTTTTGTTTTCATGTGTAATGTCCTTGTAGCTGGGAAACAATTCCCTCACGTGAGACTGGTTTTGGTAGATAATGAAATTGATAGAGTTTGAATGAGTTGTGGAACGTTGGTCATAAAAGAATGTAATAAATGAAAGACACAACCTACACCAACGAGTAGGAAGCATGAGCCAGAAACTGTTCAATATGTCTAGTTTAGAAACAGCCACTAAATATCTGCTTTATTTAGCATCTCACAAGAGCGGCTATGAAGCACATCCCAGTATCCCATAACAAGTTTAAACCTGCAATAACAGACCAAAGTCACAACTCTAATGTATCATAGGAAGGCAAAATAGATGACAGTAACCATGGATGTCCTTGATCTCTATGAAGGTGAAGACTTTCCTAACAAATCTTTCAGTCTAACTGAGGAAGTAGAATGCATTTTACACTCAGATGAGATTGATTAATACCATCTGCCAGTATTTCCCGACTGCAACACCAGTGTTCCAAACTCTAAATCAAACGCCTTGACTTAGATTTTCTATCTGAAGATGCGTATTGTAGACTTCATGTCTTACCTCTTTTCACCCTTTTCATAAGCATATCAAACTCTATTGTGAAATAATCCAGATTTTATGTAGTTGGAATGCTTGAAGAATATCCCTCTTCACACAGTTAGAAAGTGTCTTCTAATTTGCCATCAAAACATATTTGTTACTAATTTATAATTTTTTTTGATCTTCTGCTGCTGTTATATTGTAAGCTAAGTAATTCTTCTATATCTTTATGTTTATGTTTGAAATGTCCTCACACTCTCTCCTTAAGGCCTTTGTTTTAAGAAGTGAAGCCAGTAAATCTCTCTCCACAAAATAGAGAAAATTCATGACTTTTCTCTTTGTACTATTAAAAGTCATTCTTTTTTGCACTAGTCAACGTTGTCATTTAATTCCTCCTACACAGTGATTCTATCATCCTCTTTATTACTGGAATCTCCCAACCAGTGTAGTCCATAAATTACAAGAAACTCACACCTATTTTCCTTTCTGGGTACTTTCTCTGTTTTGTAGCACTCATATTAATCCTGACCTTTCTACTTGAAATAAGAACCTCCTATGGGGCAATTTGTAATTTCTGTACCTAAATTTAAATAGATTAATTGCACAGCATTAGGCCATCCAACAAATCCTACCAGAGAAAATTATACTATTTTATACAATATATATTCAAAAAATCATGCTGAGAGTGTGTCGTACTCTATTTACCATTATATTCTAAAATATTCTTTCCTTCAAAATACATTGTATGACTTAATGTCCCAGTTCAGTCCCTCCCCAGTCAGGTCAGTAGCTTCTAGATCCAATCCTCCCCTCACAGGAAAGGGAAAAGGCAAAGGAGAGAAAGAGGGAGTTGGAAAGCAACAATAAACTAGCTTTAATGCAATAACAATAATAAAAGGAAGATAATAATATTAATAATAAAATAATAAATTATTTAAATAGTAAAATAGTAAATTAATAAAATATATAAAAGTATACAAACCACAATTCAGACTCCTCAGGTAACAGTACATCATCGCCGATGCTGCAGGGCAAGTGTAGGGAAGGTCCCAGCCTGGACTCCGGAGCTGGATCCAGGAACACATGGATGTGCTCAAGGACAGACAGACAGGTGAGGTCCTCCCTGAACTGAGGTTGCTGATCCTCGTGATTCCTAAGTTTTTATTCTGAGCATGAAGTGTATGGCATGGGATACTTGGTTGGTGAGGTCTGAGTCACCTGCCCAGTCAGCTCCTCCCAGCAGATTACACCCTCTTTGCCAGCAGCTCTGGGATTACCTTAATTTACATAAGAATATGCATATGCAGTGGCCTTTCTACCTAACAATGGCCCATTATCTTGGTGAAAACTACCAAGCTGAAAAGTCAAATTGTTCTGCTTTAGCTCAAACCAGAACACTTAGAGTAGTGTTGAAGTCCAGCTAACAGACTAAGAGTTGCTTGAAAAAATAGGGTGTTTGTCCTATTTATGAATGGAGGTGTTGCTCTTCTCCAGTCATGAGATATTTACAAATTAATTAAATATTATATAACTGGCAGTTTGATCCTTGACGACACCCACCTATCCTCACTGTGCACCTTGCCTGTGGGAATGGAAGGAAACAGAGGACAGAGAAGATTTGTGGATTGAGATAAAGACAGTTTAATAGGCAAAGTAAATATCAGAATGTTTGTGTTAGCAGAGCTGTTTTAGCCACAAATGGAAAATGCAGCACCACACAGGCTGCTCTGAAGGAAGTTAACACAATCCCAGCCTCACAAGTTTCCCAGAGTAAATTCTCCAGCAAGTACAGCCCGATGAAGGGGGAGATTTGTGTCAACAACCTTAGAAACTGAGTGCTTGAACTAATTGCTTATTCTGCAGTTAACTGTGGACTGCTGGTGGATTTTATAAACGTATTTTTTCACTATTCTTAAGAAAAACGTTCTTTGCCTGATAGGCAATTCACATTTGAGTAGCTGGAATTCAGATTCAAAGCTTATGATCAATAGCAAAAATTGTAAGCTTGGTCATGTATTCACTGAAAAAGGGACCTAATAATTTTAAAGAGAAATGCAAGTGCAAAAGTTCAGTAGAAATTGCAACATAGTAAGTGGTAAGCAGAACCCAAAACTATCAGAATATTTTAAATATAATGCTATCTTCTTTGGTCAGGTAGAAACATATTACAATTATATTTGTGCATCACATTTAAAGGTATTTGAATGCATTCTCAATTAAGGCAAAGAGAAAGTCGTCATTTATATTCAATTTGTATATTTTACATTTCCAGTTTTGTACAAGATAAGTGAATGCATTATGAATGCTGTCACAGAAATGTACCAATTCATATATAAATAGCACGTATGAATAAATGCAGCCTCATTTGTAGACAAGTTTAGAAAAACAAATCATTTGCACAAATATAACTTATAATAAAGGATGAGATCTCATTTATAGTGAACACCTTATGAGATGAAAAATATCAAAAGAACTTGTCTCATTCAGAGGAATACTTATTAACGTCTTTTCTGCTCTGCTTTTCACTGACTCTTGTTAAATCAAACTATTGTTCATAATTAGGATTTTGCATTACTTATTACTAACTTGCTTGGCTGCTTCTTCTTTTATGTTTCATCTGTGTTAGTGGAAAAAAATGTTAATGCTTTCTTTCAATTCTCTTAGTTTAAGGTGCAGATAGATCTAAAGTTATCTAAAAAAGGGAAGAGAACACTGTATTCATGCATTGATTATCTGTTGTTCAGAAAGAGTCATTCTCAAGTGAGTAGCCCTAACTACAGCTTTCAAGAAGAGCCCTATAAGCTTTGTCCTTTTTTCTTGTAAAATTTCCTAACTTGATAGGCTACAAGTATGGAATTCTGGATTTAATAGGTTTCACTTTCCTTCAGCTAAAAACTTCATCTTCTTCAACTGTATAGCACCAATAAAGTGATGAAATGTATTGGAGGTTTGTATTGCACTACAACACATGAATTTTATTTACTTTCTTCATAACTTTTATTGCACATCTTTGGGAACAGTGAACACCTAGTATATAATACACTTAATTATTTTTCTGCCTCTAGTTTCCCAGAGTTCTAGGTTTATTAAAACAAGAACCCCATTCTTGCTCCTTTTGTAACTTTTCTTTCCAAACCATTAGTTTCTGAGGTTTGTATTATTAATAAAAATATTACATTGGAAGTGAATGTGACAGTGTCTATTTGACAATAATGTTTCTGTGGCAGATTATCATGAATAATACATATTTAATTTATTTAGCATAGTCTGGAAAGTTATGCAAATCACATTAATAAATTGACTAAAATTTTAGTTATTTTGACAGAGAAGGTAAACTATCTTTGCTGATACCACACATAGGTGATATGCAGGTTACTCACAGTAAATCTTCATGATTGTTTTTAATGAAAAGATCTGGATTTTCCTTATTAAAAGCTATTGTTCATATAAAATGTTTATACAGCTGGAAACTCTATGCCCTTAGCTGTATGTTAATAGAGTATCCAAAAATCAGTGAGCCAAGCTATATAAACCTTCCGTTCCCTGGGAATCAAAATGGCAGCAGGAATGGGAAATGTGGATTTACATCTGTAGTGTGTTGTCTCAGGCCAGCAGCTCAGCACCACACAGCTGCTCCCTCACTGCCCCAGCCTGTAGAGTCGGTATTTGTCTCAACATCGCCATCAGTGACTTGGAGAGATACCGAGATGCAAACATCCTGAGGGAAAGAACTGTGTGGTACAGGTGGTACTGTGACCTGGGGCTGCACGTAACAACCGAGATAAGGCTGCGTAACTGCTGTCCAGAAGATGGATTTCATCTCCTGCCTCAGCCAAACTTGGAAACTCCTCCCAAACCCATGCCTACTGGGCCTGTGCAGTTAAGTTCTGGCAAGCAAACCAAGAACCTGTTTGAATGCGGAGATTGGCAGCAATCTATTGGACAGAGGAGGAGCAAAGTGTGTTGCATGGCACAGAAGATGGCCCCTTAGCCACTGAACTTGGAAGAAGACCTTCCCCACCATGGATCACAACTTGGAAGGACTGGTGGAAGGCTGCCTGAACCTGGGACCATAGGGACGCCTTGGATCCATGGTGATATCTATAATCCTATTTCCTCCCTTTACTTTACCACTTCTTCTCTTTCCTATCACTCTTCCTGTCTATCACATGCCACTTTATGGGAAAAGCAATAAAGTTGGCTTGGTCACCTTGATTTTTGCTCTTTGAGATCATGGTAGACGAACCACCATGCATCCACCGAGTGGACCGTGACACAGCCTCACTAGGTCAAGGATGAGAACGGGAATAGCAAAAGCATGAGTTGAGATAAAGATAGTTTAATATGTGAAGGAAAGAGGAAGTATAAAAAAAATCTGATGCAGGGTTAGTCACTTGTGCCCAGGCAGTCTCCAAGCAATGGTTGCCTCCCACAGAACTCCCTCCACTCAGTTTTAATTGCTGAGCATGACGTTACATGACATGGAATATTTTGACAGTTTAGGTCAACTCGCCAGGTTATGCCCCCTCTCAACTTCTCGGCCACCTGATTACGGGCGCAGAGTGGGAAATAGGGAAAGCCTTACCCTTACAAGTACTGCTCAGCAATAAATACAACACCTATGAATCATTAAGAGTGTTTTAGTCACATAAGCAAAACATAGCACCCTACAGGCTCCTATGGAAAATAATTAACTTCATCCCAGCCAACCCAGTACATCGCCCTTACAAACTGACTTATCTGTATAGTCACTTTCTACAGAGAAAGACATAAAGCCCTGTAAGCATGATGTGTCAATATCTCTTTAGTTCTATCTCAGGTTGAGATGAAATATCTCTCCCAAGGAAAACTGGATTATCCCGTCTCAGGTTGAGATGAAATACCTCTCCCAAGGAAAACTGGATTATCCATAGATATCTACCTTTCTCAGACCCAGTGGACAACAAGCTGATCATAAGCTAGCAGTGCACCCTCATGGCAAAAAAGGCCACCAGTATCCCGTGTTGGGCAAGGAAGAAAATTGTCAGCAGGTTGAGGGAGGTGATGCTTCCCCTCTGCTCAGCATTGCTGAAGAACATCTGGAGTGCTGTGACTGTTTCTGGGCTCCACGTTACAAGAAAGATTTGAACTACCAGAGTCCAGTGCAGGGCTGTAAAGATGAATAAGGAACTGAAGCATCTGCCATAGGAGAAGAGTCTGAGAGAAGCGGGAATGTTTAGCCTGGATTCTGCTCAGTAGTGTCCACTGATGGGACAAGAAGCAAGAAGTACATATGAAAATGCATGAAATTCCATCTGCACATTAGGAAACATTTTTTTTTTATTGGGAAGACTGTCAAACTCCGGCACAAGTTTCCCAGAGATGTTGTGGGGTCTCCATCCATGGAGGTGTTTATAACCCATCTGAACACAGTCCTGAACAGCCTGCATTAGACAAACCTGCTTGAGCAGAGGGATCGGAGCAGATGATCTCAAGAAGTTCCTACCACTCTAATCAATTCTCTGATTCTATGAATTCAGCTATCAACAGGAATTCCAGCAGACATGTAATTGTTTAATGGAATGTCAATAGGGAATATAAAAATATATTCTTTTATAAATTAATATTCAAATTTAATGTTTATGTTGCTGTTATTCCTGCTGTTCTCTAAACTCAAGTACTCTAAATTCATATCTGAAGTATATGAGTTTAAGGTGCTAGGTAACGTGCTTCAGATTTGAGATACATTCTATGTGTAAATGATTTCTATGTCATAATAATATGAAGTCTATTATAGATACAAAATAAAAATTACTTCAAATAAAAAAATTAAAAAAGAAACAATAAAGAAAGGAAGGCAAAATAAAAGAAAAAAGAAAGAGGTGTATTATTTTTATCAAGGAGAAAAGTGACCGTAATAAATTGCAAAGCATATAGTCAGAAATAACTCCTGCTGCAGCTCATTTAATGCCATTGCATGCAGAAAAAGGAACTATAGGCTGAAATCACCTTTACTCCTTCTTCCACAAAGAACTAGCTCTTTTAAGTGGTTCTGAAATAAGCATAATCAATTGCAGTGTCAAGCATTGCAGCAGTGAATTTGGCACATAGAGTTATTGTATGTGATACATAATCTAACAAATTTCCAAACAAACATTCTGGAAAAAATTACAAGTAAGCAAGCAACCCTGAGCAAATACCACTGAAGTTTTAAATTGCATTTTGGTCACCCACGACCATTTAAAAAAACTGTTCTGCAGAATTTTTATGCCTAGAGCAAAAAAAAATAGAGAGCTTTTTCTGTCTTGCCAAGTGAGAGTTTAGTGTTGTGGATCATTAGGAAGCATACACATTAGTCTAAAAAATAATTGTTTGGTTTATAGTCACTTGAGGCTGTAGTCTCAATCAGACCTCAGCTGTGGTGGGCTAAGAGAACATACGATGCAGTATAAATACAGTTTGTTGATATATCACTGACAGAAGCATATGTTACACCATTAACTTCCAAAACAAACACATGGAATCGTTACCAGAGAAGGACAAATAATATAACATTTTAAAAATGTATTTCAAGTTACTTAAAAATAATGTGATAAATTCATAAATGCAGATTTTAAATGTTCGCATCCATGTGACAAAAAAAAATTATTAACAATAAATAATAATGGTCACAGAACCTAACCTAATAATTTTTATAAAAGCAGCATATGTTCCTGGGAGGTCTAGAATGATGTCTATTCCTGTTTATTCAACATGTAGCCCTTCAAATATATGCAAGGTTATTAGTAAAGAAAAACTAATGATTTCTGTTGTTTTGAGTAGGCATATTTTCTTTGCTCTTTAGAAAGAAATTACCTCTTTTTTTTAAGCCATTAGGCTCAGAAAACTCTTTCATTGCAGCAGATGTTGTGAAGTCGTCATCAAGAGGATCAAGAACTTCAAAGTTCAATTCCAGGCCATAGGAAGAAACTTGGTTCCCTGTGTAAGCTGAACAACTAATAACCAAAGGTTTGTTAAGTTTTAGCATCTTCAGCAGTAGAGTTCTGAAAGAAGCTACTTTACAAAAGTAGGGAGTATCAATAGTGATATTATTATTTTAAAATGAATCACAGAAATACAGATTTTTTTTAGGTTGGAAAAGACTGTTAAGATCATTTAGACCAACTGTAAACCTAATGGTGTTAAGTTCACATCTAAATCATGTCCCTAAACACCACATTTACACGACTTTCAAAAGTCTCCAGGGATGGGGACTTCACCACTTCCCTGGGCAGCTTGTTCAAATGCTTGACAACACTTTCAATGAAGTAATATTTCCTGATATTCCTTGTTTAATACAGCAGCTCAAAAAAACCCCCCCAAAACCAAAAAACCAAGCTGGTAGAGATCAAAAGATGACAGTGTCAAAGCCATAACCGCTAGAATGATTTTCAAATATGAAACCATTTCCACTCTTACTGTAATAATTGAGTTCAGTGGGAGCTGAACAAGGCTTACGCTGTTGCATTTTCTAATGGTGAAAAGCCCTCTCTGAATTAAGAAAAGACTATCAATGTGTCTCCTAGTGGATTTAGGAGTAAGAATTACTATAAGATATAATTGTAGCTGTTACGCAGAAGGAATAAGTTTGTCCCTCTGTGTGGATACTTTGGCCCTGGTGAAATGTGCATTGATTTCCATCTCAACAAGAAATTCCTATTGACTTTCATTAGAAGAACTTCTAAAATCTCTCTGTCACTTGCCACCATAGACCAATATTTCCCAAATCACATAACATACTCCTCCCAAAATGCTTAGTTACCTTATGAATGGAATTAATTTTTAGTCTACCTTGACTTGACCAAGAAATGCTGTGTTTTTCTTGAGATGCACCAATAAATGATTTTTTTTCTTTTGACGATACACTTCAGTAAACCTGTCTTATCCATGTTAACATAATAAAACAGTGAACAGAGGAACATAAAAATGGAAGGGACCATAGAAATATCAAACCTGGTTTCTTCACAGCTGGAGGCAATCTCATAGTAGCCACATTTAGATTATTGCATTATATTAATAGTCCAGAAAGATTCAAACAGTAACCATTTTGTGTTCTATGCCTTACAGGAGACAGAACACTTCCTAACAGTCTATAGCAAGGTCAAATATACTAAAAGGTATAACCACTAATAGGTACAACTGTTAAGCCCATAGTTCTATCAATATTTAATATTCTGTTGTGAGTATAAACCAACTGCTAGCAATACAAAGTACAACACAGTATAAACAGATGGCTTTAATTTGCTTATTGTAAACTTCACCTTTGTATAGGAAAGAATAGGCATAACGTATTTTCTCTTAAGTTAGAGAAAGTGTCTTGTGGAGTGAATGGCAGTCAAAGCTGGTATCCATTGTTAATGCAACATATGTTTATATCTAAACCACATCTTTAAAACTATAATTTATTAATAACAAACATGACTGGGTCACAAAACTGTAATATTATTCATCGTAATGCCAACAAACTTTTTCATAGTTCTCCGCTTTCCTTTTCTGCTTTTTTTCTTGTTTACTTGTTCTCAGTCCAGTATAATAAAGCCAAAGTTTTGGTTCCTGAAACTTGGCATCAAGTGAGTAAAGGAAAATATATATAGGATGTTTAGAAGATCCTTCCTTTCGCTGTTATCATCCCGCAAAAGACATAATTCTATTACTCTTTTAACCATTTGATTTTAATTTGCAGCTAAACTGATTTTTTTCAAGAACTAAAGGAGTGAGTTTGGAGTAAAAGGAGTCAGCTAGACAAACACAAAATATAAATGGGATTGCTGAAGTAAAATTTGTTAAAATATGTTTTTATCTGCACATCTTATATTCTAGCCATTAAGAAGAGAACTTGGGAAGCTCTATGGTCCTTGTAGAAACATGGACAAAACCCTGAAACAGAGAATCCTCAGTGGCAATGCTTGGATACTTGTCTCTGACTTTCTCAATGAGCCCTGCTGCTCACAAAACACTGGAGAAATACACTGCCCTCGAAGTAGGGATGCCTTCTGTTCTTCGCAGTGAGGGGAAAGGTGTAGAGAGCAGGTGAGGAGGTGATCTGGCTTTTTTTTACAAGTTCTCATCCTAGCTCTTCAAAGTGAATGGAAGGGAATAGCAGGAAGATGTGACAGGGGAGGGTTAGATTGGATATCAGGAAGAGGTTCTTCCCCCAGCGGGTGGTGGAGCACTGGAACAGCTCCCCAGGGAAGCAGTCCCGGCACCCACTCTGCCAGCATTCCAGAAGCATTTGGACACTGCCCTCAGCCACACGGGGTGAGTGTCCTGTGCAGGGACAGGAATTGGACTCAATGGTCCTTTGGGCCATTCCAGCTCAGGTAATTCTATGATTCTATGATTCTATGAAAGAGATCTCTTGATGCTTAAGTATCCAGAATCCAATCCCACTGCTATGAATTCTCTGTACTGCTCTTGGCTGAAGGGAAGTGTCAATCTTCTTTACGAAGCCTCTCTTCTTTCTAAGCCTACAAGAGATGCAGTCTGAGGATTTGCTGAAGAACAGGGCTTCAGGGTGCTTGTTGTTCAGCAGCTGCTGGAAGCTGTTTGAAGTAATGACATTCCTTTTTCTCTCATCATTTCTCTGGCATACACTTGGACCTTTTATCAAGCAACACTTTTTACATCTAAGACTATTTATGAAGTAACAGTTCATCTTAGTCACGTTGTAGTTTAAATCCATTTAAGAAAATATATTCCACAAGGCTTCTCACAACTGTAGCAGAAACACTTGCAACAAATATTTCCTCTTACTTTAGTAATCACTTAACAATTGCAATGAGCAACCTTGTCAGATAGTTGTTTTTGTAGTTTATAATGTTTTTATTGTGAATTACTTTGCAGAGAACATACATATTGGGCAGAGGAGGAAGCACACTTTAAATAAAACATTTTCCTAAAACATAAATTAATGGATGAATCATAAAAAAAAAGATTCAAAGTACCAAATTTTCCTACTTCCATTTCCAACCAAATAATTGGGAGTTAAAATGACCCCAGAGTATCAAAACTAAATTAAAAATCCTACAGGAGACTGACGAGCTGTCTGAAATTTAATGAATTTAATGAAATTAATACGCAGTCCTGAACTCAACAGATTTTACTAAGTTTGCACAAAGGCAACAGATTCAAGTGGCTGAATTTTATTTTTTTTTTTTTTTTTTTTATACTTATTGTCCTGGTAACTTCAAAGGACTTGGATTAGTTTTAAACTGAAAGAAGGTTTATTTATTTAGCAATTAAAAACACTCAGCATTTTCTGTAGCTGATGTCTTTAGAGTAATTTTTAACTTAACATAGTCCTTGTCTGAGAAAGACAAATTGAACGTGTTGCCTGGATATTCGTGTTCACTGTTTTGTGTTTGGTTTTTCTTTTAAAGGTTTCTGACCTCATTAAAGAGTGCCGGCAGTCCTTGGCTGAAAGTCTGTTTGTGTGGACGTGCCAGTCACCACTGAGTAAGGATGACACTCTAATCCTCATAAGTTACCTGGAGAAAGTAACAGATTTAGACTAAATTTAGATTTAGACTAGATACAAGGAGGAAATTTTTAATGAGGATGGTGAAACACTGAAACAGGTTGTCCAGAGAAGAGATAAGTGGCCCATCCTTGGAAACATTCTGGATCAGGTTGGTTGGGGCTCTGAGCAACCTGATCTAGTTGAAGATATCCCTGCTTACTGCACGGGGTTTGGACTAGATGACATTTAAAGGTCCCTTCCAACCCAAAATATTCTATGATCCTGTTCTATGATTCCAGGACCAGTGTGCCAGGAAGAAATGAGTGTTGGGCTGCTGCACAATGGAGGGTGAGTGAGGGTCCAAGGGTGACCCAGCACATGCAGTGCCCTCCTGAGGAAGAGTTGAGAAGAGAAAAGTGCCAGTGACATGGTCCCAAAGCAGGCACAGCAAGGGGACAATCCGTGCCCCGGGTCTATCTAGTAGGAGTAGAAGACAAGAATTAGACACCAGCACTCCTCCAGCATCACTGCAGAAGGAACTGATGGCCCCAGCTGGGCTTAAATGGGGCCAGGGGCTATGGGCCAGGGGCAGGGTGGGGGTGATGCCCAGGTGAGGCTGGACAGGGACAGCTGGCCCAAAAGTACTTTCACAGTGTATACTATGCCCCAAGGGTTTAAATAGGATTTGAGCACTTCATTAAGGTGGCATTGATTCTGTTGAATCCCATTTCTGAGAAGCTCGAGTGGCTATTATGCACTTTGTATGGCTGTTTGCAAATTGCTTTTTTCCTTAATTTAATGTAAACCATCTTTTAAGATTGGAGTTACATATAAATACATAGAGTAATTAATTTGAAACAGGGTATGTAAACTCCAGTTGAGGATTTTGCCACAAGCCTCAAAAAGGAGATCTTACATTCCTTAAGAAATCGTGTTTCTACAGAACCATGCTACATTAATTTATGCATAGATATGAGATGTAGATGTCACCACAACGTTACATCAAAACTTTTCCTTCTTTTAACCCAGTCAGGTCCTTATATTCTTTGGGATATGGCCTGCCATGTTAAATGCTATCATGCATCAGAAAATTGTCTCTATTTGTGATTTTACACCTTGTAAATGGACATGAGATGGAAGATTTGGGAGAGTAGGACCCTTTTGCTTGCTGTTGTGTGAAGCTGCACTGGCTTGCCTAGTCATCTCCTTGTATCAAGGACTGCTGGGACAAAGATCAATATAATCTCTTGTTGGTGGCTCAAAAGGTGGGAGAAAAATGAGTTCAGCTTGACCTTTATTAGAGTGATGTGATCAGAATAGTTTGGGAAAGCACATGAAGGATGACAGGAAGAATATCAATCATTTTATTGAACGAGTCTTCTTCATCAGTTTAAAGAATTCTAACTCAGGACAGCTCTTTGCCTTTCCTGCTTTCAATGAAGCTGCATTGCAACACACAACCAGCTTTTGGAGCTTCTAACTGGAAATTATAGTCTGCCATTTACCCATGCAGTCACTTTGCCATATTGCCTATGAACTCCTTATTGCAACACTAGAAAAAATCAGCTTAGAGATATAGTTTTAAAGCATCCCCAGCTTTATGCTGTTCGACGATACGGCATATTGAGATTGAATTAAGCATCCCTGTGTGACCATGTAACACAATATTTTGATATGCAAGCTGCATATCCTTTTGTCAACAGCTGTTTTCGTCATGACCCATGAAGCATATGACCTGATTAAGGAGCAGTCATTCTCCTGTAGCTGCATTACTACAGCTGTAAGGAGCCCAAGCAATCAAGCTATACCACCTCTCCCTGAAGTTTAACATATCTGAGCCCTTATTTTTCTCATATACTACTAAAGGGCTCTTCTGGGGATAGTGCAAAACCTGTGTGTAATCTGGGAGTTTGGAAATCGATGAGAGTAAGGTTGCCACTAAGTCTAAAGCACGCAGGGAAATGTATTTATTTGTTTGCAGGTGGCAGGTGAACAGAGTTTCTCTTTGTTTAAATGCTGCTGTTTGTTTTTTTTATACAGCTGGCTGGATGCTAAATAAACTCAGGCCTTGTGTAGAAGTGTTTTTAGCATTGTTTATCTGTAGATAAGTGTTTTATACTAAAAGTTACTGGGCTGGTCTAGTTATCTTAACAGAGAGAAAGCTGGATGTATGAAAGATACTCCATGAAGTTATTTATGTATTTAGTAGTTCTAGGTTTCTTATAAGGGGGTCAGTCACTATTTGCTGAAATTGACAGTGGTATTTGCAGTAGATTTCCTCTTTAGCTTCCCTTGATATTACGTATGTAACACACTATTAAACTACTTCCTCCTTTTCTAGCCTAAAACATTTAAAACAAGATTCTGATTATCATATAGGGGAGTGTGACTAAAGTTATTCCAAAATGGCACACACCAAGGTGCATTACCACCTCTTCTCTATAGGAAATGGAAAACATCTGGGCAAGGAAAGCTCAAGATCAGAGTTTATCTCTAAAATAATACAACATAGTTTTATGTTGATAATACCTAAGGAAATTAAATTTGAACACTATGCTCTAAGACAATATTTTCTCAGGCCTAGAGCCTCTCTTCAGCTTCGCTTGCACAAAGTAAAATCACCCCTATGACATTAAAAAGGAGAAAAAAGATGGAAACAAAGTTTGTGAATTTGCATGGTGAAATGAGATAAAATCAAGGACAATTTTGGCCTATAATTTTACTGTCTATATAGTCACAAGGTAGTGAGTCATTCTAGCACTTTCCGGAAATTATATAATAAATTCTGGATATTTTTGTACTTTCAGAAAAACTCCTTTGCCTAAATTTTAGATACTAAGCCTTGTCATGAAAATTAAGAAACACAAGTTCAATTAGTCAGCTCAGTTACTCTATACAAATGTAAAGCAGTGCCAGATGTCAATTGCATTAGTCATTATTATTATGGATTTTCTAACATTTTACTTTTCCTATTTAATTATGTTCTTACATGTTTTCATTCTCTTTACTGGCCATTATTGCCATGAAATCTTGTTTCTGAGCCTACAATGAAAGCGGATGAGTATGAGTCTTCTGTTCTCTCGTTTCTCTTTCTGGGAGCAGCACTAGGTCTTTCAAAAACAGTGCAGTGCATTAAAAGTAATAAGTACCTATCATGTTTCTCCCCTCTTTTCACTCTCCTGCCTTTCATCTTGGGGCAGAAAAGCCATGGTCCTTCGATTCATTCTGCATAAATATTTGCAGGCCAAACTGATTTCAATGGCTATCAGTCAGGATAAAGTTTTCAGTTTAAGTCAATTAAAATGCAAGATTAGAGGCTACATTTTTAATCCATGCTTAAGAAAACTATCACCACAGTGAAGCAAAATTATTTGGACCTTAATATAGCTGAAAATTTCCTACTCACTTAAAAATTAGTGTATTCACTCACTTACACAACCTGTCTAATACAAATACATTCTTTATTTGAAAAATAGCATGTTCACTGCACTTTTTACTCCTCTATTAAATACCTTTGTTTTGGACTTTAATGGGAATGTATCTGCTCTGGTACATTCTGGACATTTCCATGGACATATATTTTTGTCATTTTATTATTCCTGTTCATGGTTTGTCATAACAAAGCACTACAGGATAAAATATGATCTGTCCTCCAGCGTGTCTTTTCACCTTTTTCAGTGGTCTCTCTGGATTTGCACTACTTTTTTTTTTTTTTTACCAATATCAAAACCTGGTATTTCTTCTGTTCTGTAATGAGAGTATCTCACTAAGAAACAGTTTTTCTGTCTTTTACTTACAACCAGGTGTTCATGCTAATTACTGCTAACTGCAGCATTTTCATAACTGATTCATTGGATTCCTCTAGGCTTTTTTAATGTAAGGGGCTGTCAGCAAACAAATGACAGGAGATAAAACAATCACAAGGTTTATAATTGAGCAGTCTAAAAAATGTTCAAAATAATTTAATAACTTACATCAAACATTGGACATAGTGATAAGTGAGGTATGAGTTCTATCAACAGAAAGAAAAGAGATTAATTCATGACCAGTCTAATTACTGAGTGTTATTTAATATCCTATTAATCAGAGCTATATCCTGACGCCTCAGTAAAGCCTTACAACCTCCTCACAGATGATTAGTTTCCACAAGTCTTCATTGGATATGTTTTAAGCAAAATTTAACATTAATATTTCTGTGGAGCCGATTACAGAGGAATTCAAATCATTCACTTCTATCAGTCTCACACTGCCTTGGAAATCTGCAAACTTAAGAAAATGTGTAATGACTAAAGTGTTCTTGGTCTGTACTCTGCAGCTGAGGTGACTATTGAAAACGTTTCTTCTTTAATTTCTGCTTTCATACAAACAGTTGCACGAGATGTTTTTCTGTTCCTGCACACTCTCAGTTTCTTTGAATTTAGTTTCTCTCATTTTGTGTTGGACATCATTTCTGGTTTTCTCATGCAAATATTTACCTACTATAAAAACACGTCTCAAACTCATTAGAATTAATCAAAAACCTCCTGATTATTTCATCAAGGTATGGTTCAGTCTTAGTTTTTAAATCATAAATAATTCAAGCCAGCCAAACTTGAGTAGCACCATGTTTTTTTATTCCATACGCTCTCCACAAGTTTTCTACTACCCTTCAACCAGCCTTACTAAACTATATTTTTAAGCAAATATTTTCACAGCATTATAATTTTCTGTAGTTTTAACAATTTCTGTACTATTACAGACAAATTCACTCAAATCTTTGAGTATATGCCTGCCCTACCTTGTTCCATTCCCTTTCAATTTATTTCTTCTTGACATTGTTAGGCATCTCCTTCCTTTATAGGTCTATTAGGTACATAGACCTACACTTTTTGCACAGATTTATAAGAACATTACTACTTTTCACTTTTCTTCCTCACTGTTTTTCAATTGCATTCACCTATGCTTGCTCAAAACTCTGTATGATCTTATTTTCAATTGAAGTTTGAAATCCTTATTCAGATGGACTGTTTTCCACAACTAATAATATGTCATACTTGCATATTTACTAGGCATTGACAATAAATTTTTGATTTCTGCATTAGCCTTTTTTTCTCATGGTAGTTATGGACACCATCATGAAGATATTTCTAATATGTCTTGGACTGTGTGACTCATGGATTTCAGTATTGATCTTTTTTTTTACAAAACTAGATGCAGGAATAGCTGGAAATTCTTCTCTACTCTGGCTCTTAATTCAGAGCTGCTTTTGTTTCTTTCTTTAAGCAGCCTCAGTAGAATACCTCTTCTTATTTTTACTTTTCAGTCAAAATAATTTTAAATACTCTCTTTTTCGTTTAGTAGACTCCATTCATTCCTTACTGTTTCATTATTCTGTTCACAGAGTTTCTTATCTTTTTCTAAGAACTTTGTATTTTCTTCAAACTTTCTCCTTTTCAATCTCATTTACTTTCACCTCTAGTCTCTGCCTTAGTATTTCCTTTCTCTCTTGTTTTAGGTAATACCTGTCAGTTGAGGCACACTGAAGAAACTTTTGCAAACATTAAAAGATTCAGTTATGTGAAATTAGGTTTTATATAATAGTTGTTTAAAAAAATATAGTACATTTTCTTTAATTTTAATTGGTGCTAATGTAATGCAAATTGTCATATGAGCTTGACATTTAGAGAAAATAAATAACGATATGTTATTCCACCTCTTCTTTACAACTTTATTTCATGACTCCCTGTCCCCCACAAACACATGAGTTTAAGATCATGGAATCATAGAATCACCCGAGTTGGAAGGGGCCCAAAAGGATCATCGAGTCCAACTCCTGTCCCTGCACAGGACACTCCCAACACTCACTCCGTGTGGCTGAGGGCAGTGTCCAAATGCTTCTGGAATGCTGGCAGAGTGGGTGCCGGGACTGCTTCCCTGGGGAGCTGTTCCAGTGCTCCACCACCCGCTGGGGGAAGAACCTCTTCCTGATATCCAGTCTAACCCTGCCCTGGCACAGGATCAATGTGTAACAATAATGCATTAAATGGTCAGTATTGTCATGTCCTTTTTCACTGCAATAAAAGTGTCCACCCTGAAAAAAGCAAGTCCTTGCCATGTCCTCACTCCTTGCTTCTATTCACGTTGCTGCCTTGAGAATGTGAGAATAATGTACCCAATAGTGTTGCTATTACTGTGTTAGACATGCTTTCAACTCTCTGTCTCTCTAGCAGTATCGACTAGAGTGACTTATTATTTTCATACACAGAAATTGCATAAACCTGCTCCCGACTGATTTGATTATCATAACCTAAAGCCTGGGAGATACCCTAAAACCACATAAGCTGAAAAATCTGCATCCGTTTTATCTACTCTCTTTGAAATAAAACAAGGTCTAAATGAGTTGCAGAAATACGACAACCTAACAAGACATGTAGTGAACCAACCATTACTGAATGCTTGAGAGACTCTTTGACCAGCAAAATTAAAAGAAAAAGTGCAATTGTGCAAATAAGCAGAGGATAAGACAGACAGATGTTGCACTGACCTCCCACTCGCTGGAATTATGTTGCCAGATTTGTTACTCCTCCGCAGCTGTTGGCAATGGTCGAGTGAGAAGTCATTGCCTAACAGGCATCACAGAGGGTAATGCCATAAGTCAGACAACTTCTTTATGGAAGAAGTCCAAATATGACTTGAAAATGTATGGAAAATCACTCAAGTTGTGCAGGGAAAGGATTTCAGTCATTCCACAAAAGGCAAAATATGTTGAGTATTTGGCAGGGAAAAATAGATGCTGGCAACATTTTGTGGTTCATGATAGAAAAGAAAAATTAAAGGCATGTTTTTACATGGCATTGCTACCGGAACATAGAGAAAGAATATTTTCAGGACGTCCTCATTAATCTCACAGCTTTTTCTGTGGCCACTGTGGCACCAAGCAGCATTGATCTTGGTGTTTGACCTTGAATCTTCTGTGCACAGTAGGATCTTACAAGGAAGGAAAGCGAAATACAAAGTAAGGCTTAGAGCACCATAAACAGTGAAGAACATAAAGAAAAGGGTGTCTTTCAGCCTTCAGGTACTGGGAATCTGGGTAACAAGTGAGACAAACTGGAAATTCATTTTTTTATGACAGTTATTAACTATTATAAAACTATTAATAGTTCGGATGGTTGGATCTTGGAATAGCTTCAGATAAGCCTGCTCATGGACATTGCCTAGGAAGGGAGATCTGCAGGATTTTGTGACAGATCACAGACTCACACCAAAGCTATGATGTGTGCTGCACAGACAAAAAAATTGTACCTTCTGTGCTGTTCAGACAGAAAAAATCTCTACAATGGAGGAGTCACGTTCGGAGAAATGTCTGTTTCTCACAGACAGTAGTGAAACCACCTTTAAGCATTTAAAATTTCAGGATAATTTTCTAACACAAAAGGTATAGTAAGAAATTTTCATGGATCACACTATTTCAAATTTTATCACAAGAGACAAAGACAAAGTAATAATCACTGGGCTAGAAATTAGTGGTTGAGTAGTGATCATAACTTCTATTCAGTGTAAGCAAAGAGAAGGAAACCAGCAGAAATAACAGGAACAGAGAATGATTCAAAGGAGGCCGTTTGTCACACCTGATGAAAATT
Source organism: Dromococcyx pavoninus (assembly GCA_033558185.1). Classification (NCBI taxonomy): domain Eukaryota; kingdom Metazoa; phylum Chordata; class Aves; order Cuculiformes; family Neomorphidae; genus Dromococcyx; species Dromococcyx pavoninus. Next base: position 2,093,646 of record JAUMJL010000019.1, on the reverse strand, counting down.
AGGAATATAATTGATTCAGAGGAACACCTAAATAGAAAATCATGAACAAAAAATAGGAATTTTTCCATTTGAATTTACTAGATGAATAAAAGGCTAAATAGCCATCATAAAGAAAAAAGAACAACTGTTGTTATACAAACAAAATTATCTAAGAATGAGGAAAGCAGTTCTACCTGTAGATGTAGGAAATACTAATTCTGAAAACACTTGGGGTCGCAGCACACTGAAAGGTCTTGGGATGTTTGTGACAATAAGGGATAACAGAAGCCTTGAAAGAATGAATTAGGAAAACTGAGCAGAAACCAGCTTAGGACTTTTACACTCATGTGTGCATGAATTCTTTATTGTAAAATAAAATTGGCACCAACTTTTGAGGAAAATCCAGAAAAAAAGGTCTTGGCATTATAAGCAGTTTTGAAAAATAAATTATCAAAAGAAAACAGTGGATTTTGCACTGAATTTCTTTACTGTCTTCAGGATGTGTTTCTGCATAAGATGCTTTATGAGAACATACTTAAACTTTATAGAAGTAGCAGGGTTCAAGATAGGTAACTATGAAAAGTAGCTGCTTACGATATAAAGCAGACCAGACAATGTGGTCTTTTGATTCTTACTAGTGTTAATCTCTATCAATCCATGAAAAGAGGAGGGAAATATAATAACGATCTGCAGTTTTACAATATTTCTCTGATATTGGGAAGCACAAGTTGCCAAAGGGTTGATAACTCTGAACTTGATGTCAATGCTTCTACAAGCCTCGATTCTTAAAGTTTGCAGGAAAAAGAGGAATTTTAATCTCTCTGAAGTGCTTCCATGAGGTCTGCTTCCTTTTTTTTTTTTTTAAGAAATGTGAAATTAAAACGTGAGAGAAAATTGTAAGTGCAGGGAAACAACATGAAATACTTAACGACACTGGCCACTTGTTTCATTTTCATCCCTGCTGTGTTTCTTTGACATCAGGGTAATTTGTCTTTTGCTTAATAAATAAGACAGAAAGTGAAATTCTGCAGTGACTTGGAGCAGGCACAATGAAAACACTTCATGTCTTTGATTAATTTTCTTTCTAATCCCCGTTAACCTATGTATATTAATATTTGACTTTTATTGTCTTTGTATGCCTTCCCTATGGAATTCATAGGCCTAAAATAGTAAGGGAGTAGGAAAATATTTATTTAAATTGTTTCTTTAAGGGGCTGATTACTTGTTATTAATTGATTAATTTACTGATTATTAAGTTTTTACTTAGGGTATGGTATTGAGAGCACTGGATAGGAGATTTCTCTGTTCTATCTTAGTTTAAATTATTGTTTAGTTATAAAAGAAATGTTAAAACTAATTGATCATATCATGATTGTGAGTGAGGACTGGAGTTAAAGGTAGGTAACTCTAAGAAGTGGATGATAAAACATGCTCTGTATTGTGCAGTAAGATGTTCAGACCATGCCAATAAAATAAAGTATAAAGAATGAGGATATAAATAAGAAAACAGAAATGAGGAAAACTAGTAACAGTTCTGTATGTATTTAATGTTTTGTTTATACATTTTAGTAATTGTTTATGCATACTTTTTTAATTTGGAAAAGATTCAAGAGACTCCATAATTGTGAGACTGAGAAGAATAAGGGAGACAAACATAGCAAAAGAAGGCTGATAGTTGATGCCAGTTGCTGAGTAACAATCAATTATTGGGTTAGTCTGAAGGAAAAGTCTTTGGGAAATGTATGAAGGACAGTATAAAAGAGTGTGATCCTTCCTATATTTCTCCGTGCGAGAGAGAAAATGTGAAGTTGTATAAAGCTAAATGCTGGATTAATTAATTAAATACTGGAAACAAAGATAAAAGAAAGAAAGAAAGAGTTCATTGATCTAAGAAGTTAATTAAATGTGTAAATTTGATAAGTATGTAAGTATTAGCTTTATACTTATAATTTAACGGCACTAAGCTTTGAGGGGATTTAAAAGAAAAGTCATATTCAGTGAGGGGACTGGTATGAACAAAGAATCAGGGAAGGAACTCAGAGAACAAGGAATTACAGGGAATTAAATGAATCAGGAATCAGGGAAGTAGCTCAGAGAGGAGGTCATTGCAGTCTCAATGGCAGTCAAAGAGAACTCGAGTTTTTGTATCTTATACTTCAAATCCCAAGATTTTGTGCTAGAGGAAGCACTATGGTTTAGAGGAATGCTGTTGAAATAAGGTTTATCACTGAGAAAAATAACATTTATTCTAAAACAAAAATCCGCAAAACAAGTTATTTTTTTTCTGCACAAATGTGTCAAGAAATAGATAAATCTACACATGTGGATACATGTATGTTTGTATATGTAAGTATGCATGCATGTACACACACTCATGGGAAAACCACTGCAGTCTCCATTTGTCCTCTTGGAGTGAAACAAAGTTTTTGTTTAACTTTGATATAGTTTTTCCTAAAATCCACCTCCTATCTTTGCATATTTGTTTTCTTTCTGCTGTTAGTGATAATTTTTCCAATTCAAACCAGTTTTGGTCTATCTACAATATTTTTCTTATCACAGAAAATATTACTTGAGTTTTCTAGCTACATGCATTCTCAAGTCTTCTCATTTTGTTCTTGTTCCCAGTGCTCTGCATTTTAAGGTCTACCTTAAAATGTTTTCTGCAGATACTGAGATTGGAAGGCAAAAGATAACACTGGGCACAGCAAGTACACAGGAAAACACAAGAGGTGTAGCAGCAGTACTGTAGCTTACCTTCAAGCTCCTTCCAGGTAACATTTACATTAACACTACAAGTGCAACAATCTGGACAGGTTCTTTATTTCATCGTGTGAGCCAGTTTTCACTAGAAAATAGACTAAAAATAGAATATTATGAAGGGGGGAATAGTCCATTAAGAGTGAAAACCTTCCTGCTGCTTTTTGGTGTGTACAATAAGGTGAGATTAATTCTACCAAAAAATTACTGTTTCTATTCAAAGAGCATAAAGGGATTTGAGGGGTGAAAGTTACGATTAAATACTTGTGCTATGAATATCTATATTTTTATGTCTGCCAGTGATGTTAAAAAGGTTAAAAAATTACAGGAGGTTCTTTTGCCTATATTTCTGTGGCAAGATATTTTCCCCATAGATTTTCATGGAGTTGTTCAACTTAAAATTCAGGATTTGTCAGTAGGTAACTGTTTTTTCTCACCCTAAGGAAAACTGCATTTTGTAACTGTTTTAATCAACAGGTTGGAAAGAAACCGATATTGTAATAGTTGGTGTAACAGCTGGAATGAATATTTCAACTGTTCAATAGGAGAAGCGATAAATAAAACAAGAATAGATCAGTGACTGGTCACTTCTGAAATACTTTGCCTTGCTCCTGCATGATCCACTTACAATAGTTACAACACTTTATATGAATAACTCAACTTGTAATTTGGCATGGAAATATTCCAATATGTCTCCTGCAAGCACTAAAACAAATTTACTTTTCTGCTGGCAACTAAAGGAAATATAACTTTTATTAACTTTCTCTGTATTCTTTTAGCTGACTAAAACCGATTCTCATATTGACAAAGAAGGTAGATGGGCCTGAAGGGAAATGAAGGAAAATTTCTTTGTTTCCAGATATTTCAAATGACATGGAAACCCTAAGATTCAACAACTCTCTCCTATAAATCTTTTTCAGGTATTATTAACTGATTACCTATGGAGAAGAGAAAAGGAGGGAAATGTTTGCTGGAATCAAACAATTTGAATTGAAGAGAGAAAGTATTTTCTATATTGCTAAAAATGTTCCAGGAAGAAGCCAGAAATTTTTATGAAAAACATTTTCACTGAAAGGAGCAGCTCTGTTCCTACTGTGTGATTTTGACACTCTTCCAACACATCCAGAGGCATCACTTTCAGGGACTCATGGGTCAACGTATTTTCTTCCTCTTTTCTTAGCTTAGTCCTCAAGACTGTAGGTCTTTGGAGAGGGTGATATTCCTTAATAAAATTCTAACCTTTTTCATCACTATCTTTCATCACCGTCTCTTTGGGAGGGCTGGTGGGTGCCATGAAAGGCAGAATCAAAGAAATCTACTAGAGTTCTTTTTAACTGGAAAGAAATTCCTGAACCTGGAGCCAGACATCTCTGTAACAATGCTTGGAGTAGTGATGAAGAGAAATCTGGCATCTCCCTCTAAAATCCCCTTGCTAATATCTTCAGGCTGTGTGGACAACTGCCAATTGGAACTTTCACCTACAGCCATTATCTTCAATGTGTGCATTTGTGTCCCTTCTGCTGGAGGAATCCTGGGTGTTTGTATGCAGCACTTCTTGAGTAGAAACTATAAAGAACCACATGTATAAATAAACATTTTTGTTCTCTCTGTGCATAGAAAAAGGCAAGGCTCCAACTGAAAAGCAACTTAAGGAACAGCCTTTCCTTTGTTACTTTACAGTAATTTGTTTGATATACAAGAAGAAGACAGATGGGAAAGGGAGTTACCCTTGTAAAATGTTTATATCTGTGGTCTGTGCATGTATGTTTTTTTGTTATATTTGTGATATATTTTGTTAGGCAAGAACACAGGACCTCCTTGAGAAAATAACTTTAATTCACATGTCAACTTTTCCCAGCACATGCAATGATGAACTGCAATGGACACGTTGGTCTAAAATGATAGAAGTCCGCAAAACACATTAATCTTTTTGCAGAAAAATGTGCCTTTGAAGAACTGTAAGTAAATTCCCTTAAAGGAAGCAGGGAGAAAAGAAAATCTCACCTTAGGAAAGATTTTTTTTTTCTTTATAATACAGAAAGCATTAAATGCTCATGTATTTATTGATCTGTATATTATTATTCCCAGAAATAAGGGATTGTAGAATTTTTGAACTGCATTCATTTCACCTTGTGTTTGTATTTCATGTAATTGTTGAAGGAAACATAATTAACATATGTTTTCATGAGATGACACAGTAAAAGTTGTTACAGAGTGATTTTGAGAAGTTTTATAGTTTTAGAACTCATGTAACCATCAAGCAAGAGAGTGCCATGTGAGAAGAGTGACCAAAACACCTGTGATGGAACTGGAAAGTAATCTAGGTGTTTAAAGTTACATGTATGAGTACTCAGCACTTGCAGAACTGTGTCTATAGAATCTGTTTGGATTCATAATCTCAGGTATATTTGAATTAAAATTAAGAAAATGAGGTATCTATTTAGGTTCAATTGACAAACTGAAAAAGAAAATAAGCTTGTAATCTTCTAACACTGTCCCCAGCTTCAGACTTTCTCAGAACTAGTGTCAAGCCAGGGACAAAGAAAATGCCTATGAGAGAAACCATGATGAACAGCCAGTATTCCAAGATTGTCTTTGCTATAGAGAATGGAAATGAAAATTCAAGAGGAAGGAGTAGGCTTCTAGAGCAGAATGCCTTTGACAAGGCCCAGCTCCTGAGTCATGACTTTGTGTTTCTTAATCTTGGCAGCAGAATAAAGTCCTTAGCAGAAGACCAATTTAAAGTCCAGACACATGACACTTCAGAGTTCTTATCATAACTTCTCTTTTTATGTCTACGTGATTTAGAGTGTTTGCAGATGGAAGCAATTTAATACTGTGGTGATCTTCCATCTTGCCTGTTTCCTTTCAGTAACCTTATGTTTACTGTAAGAAAACACCAACAAGGTGTCTGATTTCTGCACGGAAAAACGGGAACTATTTAAAACAAAAAAGATTTTATCAAATAGAATCATAATTCTTCCACTGTCCTCATGCTTGAACAAAGATGCTCATTGGTTTTGGGGGAGTGTTTTAGTAGGAGACAGAGCCAGCTTGGCTTTGCTGCAAAGGACACATTTACAATAAAAGAAAAAACAAAGCAATAGTAAGAACCACAGGTTTTATATTTTAAGTGGATTGAATCCTAGTTGGAAAGGAGTTGATTACATATTTCATATCATGACCTCACATTCAACTGGCCCTTCCTCACATGCACCCTAAAAACATCCTGCTGTGGTTCCTGGCATCTATGAAAGGTTGGTTGAAAGTTGCAAACTAAACATATTTCCCAAGAGCTTGGACAGAGAAAAATGGAAATTGGATCTCAGAATCTTTTTACCCATCCTGGAGTTTCAGTCCACAGGCTAAAATGAACCAATCACAATATTACAGTATGCAATTTTAGTAACACAGTAAGTTTTTGTGGAACATCTGTAGAGTACTTTATTGTTGATAAGAGAGTGGAATCTTTTGGGAAAATATTTGTCAGGCTTTTTCTTAAACTAAACCAAACCACAGTTTAACATTTAATGTAAAAGTACATGCTTTGTAGATGAGACATATTGAACATCCACCTATGCACTTCAAACACTGTATGTTGGGTTCAGGAACCAATTCTCTAACTTGCTAAGGAAGAAACTTGGTAGAGGGAATTATATAACTGCACAGAGACCCAGCTTTATGACAGTAAGGCTGTAGGTATCTCAGCTACTGCACAGGTGTCTGCAATTCAGTAGGTAATTACATTGCACTGAATCAAGAAGTACAAGCTATATCACTGCCAATATATACTATATCACAGTGATTATTCCCCACATTTTAATTGCCAATAAATTAAAAGAATACATAGGTATTTTTTGAAGAAAAATAAGTCTGTATGTAGCAATCATTAAAATATAGTCCCTATAAAATAATATCACTGCTTTAAAGCTTTCCTTTTTTAGGAAGGTCTGCTATCTCTTTTCACTTAGTCTTTTTTTTTATTGATCTTGGCTAAAAGTGTTCTTGGGGATTCTATGGCTTCAGCATCTGAAGTTGAAGTATATGCTTAATGTTTCTAACTAGTGGAGAATAAAGTACTGAACTGAGGCAGGACCTGCTCTGAAGCAGCTGAAATTCTTGTGGCCTTCATTCCAAGGGTCTATGGAAGGGAAGCCACAATGGCTGCTGTACTTTCCCCACAGTGCACAGCTTGTTTTTAAACTGTTATTCAGATGCTTCCCTGGAGAGCCACGTATTCTTTGGACATCTGAGATTTTAGCTATGCTGACAGAAGCAGGCTCAAGCTTTTTTCACATGAGCACACTCACCTACTTGCTAAGTTTGGGCTTGTTTCCAAAACTGTCTTTCCCCAAGTCTGGCATTTTCCATGGGGAATAGTGTCTCATTGCAGGACACTTAACACTGTCCGGTTAGTCTGGGAGGATGTGTGTTTTGTAATCCAGTCACTTGTGGACAAGTGTATTTTAGGGATTCTCATACCTGAGCTACAGCAGTGACGAGGACAGGGAGTTAGAAAGCTCTCAGTACAGACACAGGATAATGGTCTTGATGGTTACATAGCTCAAGGCTGTGAAAAACTAAAAACATTGCCTACTCTACAACACCTGTCATTTCCACAAACGATAAACTTGTGCTTCGGTCATTTTTGCTGAGAGAAAAAGTGAAGAAAAACCAGTAAGCGTGCTTTTTTTGAGAAGATAAAAATCACACTCCCCACACTTCTGCCTTCCTATTTTCCATTTCTCTTTCTCTCCACTCTTTTAAATCAACACCATCATTCTTAGAAGAAACATACATTGTATAAAACAGTAAGGCCCTCATAATTCACTTGCAGCCTTTACTCTGAGATTTATTGGGTTTTCTATCACAAGTTGAGATAAGAATCACAATCCTTGTTCTTTGCATGATACGCTACAAGGTCTGTGCTGATGAAAGAAAGGATCCTGTAGTTTGACAGAAAACCTAGAAAGTATTAAGAAATATATTCTTATGACTTTTATAAACTGTTTGGACATCTTCTTTTGCCAAACTATCTTTCAATCTATTGCTTTTGGTGGTCACTCCAGTGCTCTTTGTTTTAGAAGTTTCATATCCCAGCATAACTGATTTTTCTGGAATTCACCTACCCCCATGTTCCACTTCTTGAATAACAGTCCTCACCTATCTGGCCTTTTGGAAATGTCTTGTGTGCGATCTGGAAAATAACTAATTTTCACAGTCTCTAGTTTCAGTTTGTTTGTTTCTAGTGATTATGATTCCATGGAATTTGGCAGGCTTCAAAGAAAAATCAAGAAGGTCATAGGAAATCCAGTGCATTTTAGCATTAGATAGAGATGAGTTTGACCCAAATTACCAGATCCAAATGCTTTGAACAAATTAAGATCTGATTTTTAACTCCATTGTAAGAAGTGTTACTGCCTGGATTCTACTCTGGGAATGCTCAGATGTAAAAGTATAGTGTAGGAACTACCCTTGACCTTGTTTATTTATCTTCCTCAGCATGAGTTGCACTGTGCTTTTTGGTAAGTCAGACCTTCAACAGTCAAAACTCCCATTATTCATCTGCAAACATTCCCTCAAGACTGGATAGAGATGACAACATTCCAGTTATTTGCCAAGGAACTGAACACAAAAATGGGGCCTTTCCCTTCTTTTATCTTTTATTATCCAGATGTAAGAGATGATATTGAGCTTTTATTAAGCACCTCCAAACCCTGCATATTGTATAGTGCAGAAGAAATGAAGGATTGTTCAGTCAAGTTCTAGAATTTTAAATCCAGCTTGAACTCAATCACCTTGGACATCTGACACCCAAATTAAAAATGGTTTGGACAGAATTCCTTCCTAAAAAGCACTGTAGAAGCAGAGCTGAGGTTGTATATTATTTCTTTAATATCCTTCCTCATATACATGTGAGTAGTTTCTAACACAATGGCTTTGTGTGTGCAAGGAAAGTCATATCTAGATGTACTCCCTGGATTTCTTAATCCCAGGGCAGGATTCACATATATTTTACATGCATCCATTCAGAGATAGGTTTTTACATATAGAAATAAATACAGGCTGTTGATGAATGACATTTGCTCTCTGTCCTACACTTTCTGCCTTAATCAGAAACAAACAGCATATGTTCAAATTCACATATTATAGTGTTTCATTACTAATCTTATCAGTGCTTATCTCCCTGAGGAATGGAACAAAACCAGGCAATGTATTTATATCTGTTTCTTTCCACTAGTCGGAACCACCCACCAGCTAAGTCTAGTACATGTCAGATGATCTCTGCTGTGATTCATGATGCTTTTGTGACCTGTGAAGTTCTTATATGAAAGGAGATATAAAGGAAAGATGGGCAAATTAATGTAAGAACAGGGTAATTATTATTTATGATATGTAGTATCAAAAAGAAGGAACATTTATTGTAGTAAAATCTTTGAGTATCAAAAACCTTACAGTTCATCACGTACCATAAAAGCTTTGTAATTATATTGTATCTTCATGTTTTGAGCAGACTGGATTTTCATGTTTCACGTTACCTATACAACTCATTCATGATATTATTACATGATGAACATGAATCAGAGTTGAATATAAGTATACAAATTTTGTTCCTTTGATTACATCTTTATTGAATAAATTCAAATACAAATTAAGCCTGACTACAGTTCAAATGTGAGCTTTCTGCATAGTAGTTCTGTGCTATGGAATTCCACAGGTTTTACACTCCCTTAGCAGTTCAGAAATAGATTACATGACACAGGAAAGACATAAGATCCTCCATGTAAATTATATTTGATTAACCAAATGTGAATGTTATGCTCTCAGCCATAGATGTATGCAGAAATGCATGGAGAAAGGAAATACTTCCTTATTACAGTTTGTAAAACAAAATTAATGAGTTGCATTTTCAGAATGAAAATGAATGAGGTTTGCTAATGAAAGAGGTTTGTTATTTTGCATAAATTTGACCACTTCATAGTCTGAAACAGAAAAACACTCTTTTGAAAATCTGACTTTCTCTTTATGGAACTGGAATGGGAACTTCACGTGCCAAACCTTGTTGGAATGTACTCCTATATTTGGTAATTTTTAGACTTTGAGATAATTGATGTTATCCAACTAATAAAAAATTAATCTTCCCTCTATTATTACGCACAATATAAAATATAATGGCAGACTTAGATGACAGTTATTTGTGAATTTATTTAAACAAAACAATCTAAACCTATTTCTTTCACTATGATGTTTCATTCTGTTTTATGGACAAAATAAAGTATGTCCAATTGCAAATAAAAAAATACTGTATACCACCAACAAGCTGCTAGCAGAGACCTTGGAAGAGATTGGTGTTTCTTGGAGGTAGAAATTCTCTGAATAAGCCTCTGCTACAGCATTCTACTTTTCTGCAATTGTTGCATCTTGTCATCTTCAAACACAGAGTCCTCTTTAGACTGGGTAAGTACAGATATCTCACCCTTGCCATTTGGAAGGATTCTGCTGCTGCATGAGAGTTAGATCAGGAGACATTCAGCTTTCATAAAGGCTGAACAAGACTAAAACACCTGGTGACCATACTAGTCTTACACAGCTTGCATCCTCACTCCTGTTACCACCACAAGTATAGTTGAGAAACAACTGGAAGGAAGTGTGTAACAATGAAATAAAGCATCAAAGCACCTTGTAAAATGCCTTTTGGACAGAATTCTTATTTTACTTTCATGTCAGCACATTATTCTCAAAGATTCCTGAACATAAGTATTGAAAACAAACATATTTCAATGGTAATTTAAGTGTGATCCATAATGGTTGTGCTTTCTGCTCAGAATCAATCTGAGAAGAATGTCCTAAGTAAAAGTTAAGATTATTTGAAGGCAAACTGAAATATTTTACAGTTACAAAAAGTTATGTAGAGTTATGCTCCTGCAAGGAGCAGGGAGTTGGACTCGATGATCCTTATGGATCCCTTCTAACTTGAGATATTCTATGAGAAGCAAATCCATGGCTGAGAGATAAATTTCTTTCCAAGTCTTATTAACAGGAACTTTATGGGTTTTCAGCACAGATGAGATTAGCGTATTAATATGAAGTGTCTTGCAACCATACAGGTTGCTATTGATGGATTTTAGCAAGGTCTTTCACGTTGTGTTGTTTTGATTAAAACAAATATGTACAGGATTTTCTCAATAAAATCCAGTGACTAAACTCAAAACAGAAGCTGCATTGATCAATACTAAGAAAATAAACTTCAAAAGGCAGAACAATGTGAAACCAAAACTATCTAAAATAAGAAACAAGTGTTATGAGCAAAATAAATGTAGGTTTTTAAAAATAAAAATGGTCATTCTTAATTATTTTTTTTTAGGATGAGAATTTACATGAACATTTGATCCAATAAATCCTAACCTTAATAAAAGCTGGATGTTGCAAAGAGTTCCCACCAGAAAGCCTGTGAGATCTGTAACACACACACAGAGGTCAGGTTTGGCTCACAACAGAAAACTTTCACTCCCGGAAGAAATATTTTCAATTTGAACATGATTAAGCTGTTCAATTTTTATTAATAAATCTGAACTAAAAATGTGTGTTAAGTAAGAAATATTTGTATAGATCAAAATTTTAAAATATCTCATGATTTTTAGCAGAGTTTTGGGAAGCTGAGACATTTTCCTGCATTCTGGACACCTAAGATTGTACAATTCTTTCCTGTGACAAAAATTCCAGCTGGTCAAATAGACGTCATTCATCTCAACACCCTATCCTTCAGAATCATCAAAAAGAGGAAATACACCTCATTTTTATAGTAATATGTCACTAAGAAATGTCTTTCTTACCTTAAAAGGATTATTTCTTGGAATTTGGAGAGGAAAGGATGAAAAAAATTATAAACTGCTACAACTGCACTTAAAATATGAAAAAGTTTTGACTTGCATGTAGGAAAAAGCTGGGCACAACATAGTGATCTGTATCGTGTCCGGTGTGTATTAACTTGGATATTCTGGGCAAACTTTTCTCAAAGTTAACTTATTCCTTACTGGACTGAAACCTTGTGGTCTTTACAGCCCAGAGCTGATGCTTTCCACTGTCCTCAGAAGGAAGATATAAGTCTGGAGCCAGCACCTAGCTGTGACCTCTCCGGGGTGTGAGATCTGGATCCCCAGCTGGGTTTGAAATGTGAAGAGGACAATGCAGTTGCTTAACCAGAGGCACCCAGCTGAGCTCTGCAGAGACGCTGGACACGAGGTGGGACACGCTGTGGTAGCTCAGATGCCTCAAACAGACTAAATAATTTGAAAAGTTGTTCTTCCCTTGACTCCCTGCTGCTATTCTGCCTTCTGCAGTGTAAATAGCTCTTACTTCCAGGAGGATGGCTCTTCTCTCATGAGCATATGTGAGGTCAACATTAAACTGAACTGTGTCACTAGTCAGTACTGCGAAGGAAAATTGCCATCCAGTTCACCTCAGTTTTTGGATGATTTTGTGAGTGTTTACATATTTCTGTGTAAATCAGCTAAACAAGTTTGTCACATACATATCACAGCTATTCTTTTTTTTTATTCATATTAACATGTCAAAATGAAAATATCACTAGATTTTTAGTGTACCCTTATTCATGGTTTGAAACAAGTGCTATCTTACTGCTATTTAATATTGCAATTAAAAATATTCCCATATACACAGTATAGCATTGTATCAAACTATCCTCCCCCATAATTCCACCTAAAGACCAAGCAGAAGGAAAAGAGGCTGTAGTGTAATAAATGCTTCCTCTGGAAATGAGCTTCTCTCCCTCAAAACTCATTTAGGCAAGGCTTTCTTCTGATGGAAGGAGTACCACCTGTCTGCCAGCTCTTCTTTCCAACCTGTTCTCTTAAAGTTTCTATCTCATATTACTCAGGAAACCAAGTTTTGTTACCAATAAGGCTTGTTGATATGCATATGGTAAAAAAGCAAGCCCTGCTCTCAGCACTGAATTTTGTTCATGTTTTTCTGTATTTAAGTTTCTTGTGATGGCTTTTTACTATTTTATTTTCCCCCCAGAATGTGTTAGTTTTCTCTAATGATAAATTTATGAAGATTCAATTCCCACAAACTTCTAAGACACACAGCTAAATCTATAGCCTATTTTTTTCCTGTGGGATTAAAGAATGTGCTTTATAACTGTGAATTAGTGATTGAAGAGAAGAGGAGAAGAGCTTTTCCTTTCCTGAGAGCACAAGTCAGGTGCCCAAAGTTGCTGATAACGATTTCAGTGGCTCTTGATGGATTCATGAATACAAGGTCAGCCAGATCCTGTCTCTGTGTGTGTAACTCACGGGTGGACGTGTATTACAGCTCTCCATCTGTGCTTACTCTCCACAGGATGTGATTGTACTAATCCGTACCAGAGAGCTTGATTCCAAGCTTCAGCAGATTTTGCTCTGAGCGCTGGAGCTCCCGTTCCAGCCCCCGTATGGAAGAAACTGGAAGAAAACCTGAGCACTCTACATCCACTCCTTTTGGGGACCACTTGAAGGCCACTGTTCTCACTCCAAAGACTGACAGTGCATGTCTGCTTCCAGACTTGTGCTTTTAATTTGTTCTCCCAGACCTTAAATCCCTTTAAAGCATTCCCAGTGACTTCAGGAGGCTATAGATCAGGCACTGAAGCTATTATTCAGCTGTTTCCTCTTGCTAGACAGTCCTCAGATAAAAAAATTCTACTCTCCAGCCATATTCTTTTCCATGATTTCCTCTTTGTCAACAAGTTGAGCCAATTTTTTATATTTTTAACCTAATTTAAAATGTTCAAATCTATTAGTTTTCTCTATACTTGGGGTCTTATAACTGCCACTTTTCCAGGCAAGTTTTCAGCATCTATCCATAAGCTGCATCCGACCAATTTTGGGCAATATTAACCTTTTAGTCAAGATTTGCATTTTTCCCATGCCCACATCTCTTCCTATCTTTCTACTCTAGTTTTTAAGATTATTTCCCTGAACTGAAGGCAACTAAGACATGAAAGAACTGATGATATTCCTTTGCACCTGGAATAAGTTATACCAAAGTGTCAGTCGTGGAATTTTTTGTGATGACGACATCCGGCTTCCAAACATAGAAACAAAAAGTAGGGTCTTGTTACTGAGTAGTAACTACGGGCAACTCAAATTTTGGGTGGCAAATACACTGTAGGGAGGCACCAAAGAGTGTCCATGCTCTTGATTTCTTGTCCAAATATGCAGATCCATTAAGCATGGCTGCATTCTGAGTGATTTTCCTATGACAGTTTATACCTCAGTGCTTTTGAAATTCTTTTCACGTGCAAAGTAGAAATGACAATTTCATATCATGTTGCAGTTTCCTACTTAGAAATACATTTTTTCTTTTTGCAAAAATTATCAGAATAGTCATTATCAAATTTGTTCTGTCTAATTGTGCTAGAGTGAGCATATTGTTCTGAAGTGCTAAGCTAAAGGTTACTAAAGAAGAAAAAATACTTCTTTTTTCTCTGACTACTCTTGACAATGCTTGGATAATTGTTATGGTGCCAGCACATGGTTCCACTATAGATCAGACATGAATAATTGTAGGCTTTTTTTTGTTTGTTTTTGTTTTGGTTTTGGTTTTTCAGTTGAAGATTAAACAAATCGGTATTATATTACTAATTTGATTCCATGGTGACTTCTGGATATTCAGGTTGTTTTAATGAACAAACATCTCAATTTTCTTTTAACCTGTTCCTTCTCTGCTGCCACTGTAATGATGGACTTCAGGGGGACGTGGGAATTGGCATTCTGTTTTTTTTTTCCTAGCTTTAGTTCTTATATTTGAGATTTTTCACGGCTCGTAGAGCATGTCAGCATTACACAGATTACAGCAAGAATTGTTTACCAATCATGTAAATGTTTGAAAATAAATGTATTCACTATAGGGAGTAAAATCATATTTTAAAGTGATCAGAGGCTATAATTTGAGGTCAATATAATTTATTTTGATTTTCAGAAAGCCTTTTGCAAAACATTTTATAATACAAAGCTGTTGAATGTAACTCCATTGGCATAAAACTGATAAATGAAGATGAGAATCAAATTCACAGAGTAAGACTATATTATTAATTTCCAGCATGGAAAATGGTCAACAGTGGGAAATCTCATGCTTCTGTATTAAGTACAATTTTTTTTGTTGTATTGCTCATTCATGAGGGGAAGATGGTGAATACTATACCATACAATATCTCCAAACTATTTAAGCCTTAGGAGAAACTCTATGGTTTCTGAGAATTTTGGCCATGGTCCAGTAAAACTCTTAGTACACACTTAGTTTTAAGCTCCTGAGTGGTCTCATTTCAAAAGTCCAGGATGTGCAGCATTCTGTTGTGTACTTGTTAGATGTTGTTAAAACTCAAGAGTTTTTCTTTAGAAAAACCTTCTATTTTTTTTTTTTGTTAAAATGTGATTAGCTCCAGTATTTATTCAGATAATTATTTTTATTTCTTCGAAATAAATTTCTTTCCTCAAAAGTTCATAGAAACAGAAGTTATAGGAACAAATTCGATTTTCCAAATCCTCTACTTTGGGAAGGAAAGAATGCTGATAACATTATCAGCAAAAGTCACGGTTTGAAACTGTTTTCCATATTTAATGATTATAGGAAAGGCATATGAAGTGCAAACAATATCATCATTCATCTGGAGGGCTCTGTAGCACTGTGGGTTGGTCACAGACCTGATGGTGTCATTTATAGCAGCGTAAGTCCACGGATGTCAGTGCAAACAGTACTGCTGGCACTACCAAGGAGATTGTTCATAACTGAAAATGGTAAAAAGGCAACGAGCACAAAGGCGAGGTTAAAAGTAAATGAGATGTCCTTTTTTAACTCATGAATAATATCACTTCCAAAGGATGATCTTTTTCATTTAAACTTTTTGTGGAGCCTGTATAGTCACTAAATCTAATTCTGCAAGGGATTTAGCAAACAATCAGGAACTTTTTATTTGATATTGAATGAGAGAAATAATGGCATCAGGAAAAGCAATGGATATTATAGTCTTTTAGACAGAAAAACTGTGTTTTCTGAAGCTGCTGTAGTTACTCATTTAGTTTAAGCTTAGATTATTTGTCACAGGCAACTTCCTCGAACATATTTTTCTTGAACATATTTTTCTTGAACATATCATCTTCTCAAGTATTGTGCTGTCCACACGGTAATACATATGTACTCTAAAAACACCATAGCATTTGGTATACTATATGTCCTGCCACAAATACTGGGTTTAGCCCCATGCGTTGACATGATTTAGATTTGGAAATGCCTACACTCAGTTCTTTTTGTTATTTTCTACTTTGAGTCCCTTTATCCATAGCACTAATGCCTGAAGGCAAGCAAGGGCAAACACATGTAGTGTAATCTCCTACACAGGCTAATAAAAAAGGCTTTTACTATCATAGTTCTGTGTAAGACAGGCATAGCAGGCTGGAGTATTTTCTTGGAGCTTCTACCCTTAGCATTGCTGAGCACTGTGTAGGCCTGTTGCAGCATCCACTGAAGTTGTTGACATTTGCCCTCTTATTGCCATGGAGTTCTTTGTGCAGACTTGAACAAGACTCCATATTTCTGTATGCAAGTCTAGACTGTAGTAAATATAGTGATGGTGTTACACCATTGGTTTCCCAACAAGGAAAAGTGTGTGTGTGTATGTTTGCAAGTATGAATGTTTTAACAGAATACACCTCAGTACATTTCAGTGCTATAATAGTATGCAAAATAAATGGGTGCCGAGCTCAGAAAACTCAGAGCCCACGTCCCGTTCATGCAGGAGACAGGACTGTAAAAAACCCCTCACTCTCCAGGAGATCCAAATAGGCCCCTTTGAAGTTCCACTTATTTTTAGCCTGAAAGTCCAAGATTTATTAATTCTGTTTTGAAAGGAGTTAGCTTGGAATTATCATTCAATGTTAAAGATCTTACAAAAAAAGCTGGAAAGCTTTATGAATACTCATTTTCCAGTAAAATTGTTTTCAGAGCTCACAAACCTTAGCATGTGCTAAATGCCATAAATTTTCACACCTTTCTTTGCTGTGAAATGGGATCTGAGATAGCTGTAATTTTCTGCAGTCACAGATCTATGAGATCCTTTGAATGCTACAGCTTTCTCATAACACTTGGAACTTTACATTTCAGTTGAGACCTGTTATTTTAATCAAGTAGTCAGGTACGTTGCCACATAGCACATATTTTTTTGTCTGCTGATAAGGACTTACAGATTACAGTACTTTAGCTCTCCCTCTGCCCAAGACTTCTGCCTCAGCATTCATAGCCTGGTGTAACACTGTAGGTTAAGATCATTCCATGATACTCCTTGCAGCAATTTACTTAAAACTCTTTTGTATTTCTGTATGGTTTTATTGTGTGTGTTAACAAGTAGGTTTTCTATCAATATCTATAAAGACGTATAGGTGACTTTGAAAAATGACAGCTAGACATATGAAACAGAACTTCAGTGTGATTCATTCTTGCTAGCACTTTTTCACTAGCACTCAAGTGCCTGAACAACGATTATGGGCAACTATAATAATAGTTCTAGGATATAAGTTCCTTAAAATACAAGCTGGAGGCATTCTTTTTATTCACATAACTACTTAGTGATGCCTCTTCTTTCAGAAGAGCAAATATTATCACAGAATCAAAGAATGAGTTGGAAGGGACCACCACGGATCATCGAGTCCAACTCCTGTCCCTGTACAGGACACTCCCAACACTCACCCCGTGTGGCTGAGGGCAGTGTCCAAATGCTTCTGGAATGCTGGCAGAGTGGGTGCCAGGACTGCTTCCCTGGGGAGCTGTTCCAGTGCTCCATCACCCGCTGGGGGAAGAACCTCTTCCTGACATCCAATCTAACCCTGCCCTGGCACATCTTCCTGCCATTCCCTCGGGTCCTGTCACAGGTCACCAGAGAGCAGAGCTCAGCCCCTCTTTCCCCTCCCTCCCTTGGGAGAAGGCAGCAAACAGCTCTGAGATCCCCTCTCAGTCTCCTCTTCTCCAGCTGAACAGGTGAAGGGACCTCAGTCATTCCTCGTACGATAGCCTCTTACGACATTGTGAAACAGTCCTTTTAAACCTCTGCCTATGTTCATGTATGTAAACCTGTTTCAGTATTTCACTGTATAAGACTGTCTTTTTGGTTTATGAAACAGATACATAATTCCCAGTGGGATTAAAAAAAAAAAAATCAGTGGATGGAATCTAGTGAAGATTACTGTGTCTTGTCATGATTTTAATATTTTATGAAACATGGCCTACTTTAGAGCTAAAGGAGTAGAGTCAGTTTCACAGCTGAACTAAACTTATCAGTAATTTTTTCATTCCACACAAATAATATTAAACGCTTTTTAACCTTTTCAAGGTTTGAGCAGACAGTATAGAAAATGCTGAATTATTAGAGGAAGTTTATATATATATTAAATAATTTTTTTTCTTAACCAGCATTTGGAGTCTCAGAATTTACATTTTCTCTTTTTCTTGTTGAAATATTTTTAAACACGATTGGAAAACCTCATTAGTTAAATCTTTCTTTTCTGCTGAAAGAGCTTCATGCAGCCAGCAGGACCTTTAGTGTTCTTTCACTGGGCAATGGATGTCAAATTGCAGGATCTTCCTACCTTACGACAGGAGGTGAAAAGTCTGAAATGCATTAAAAAGTCCTAAATTTAAGAAGTATAAAGTTCTTCTTCAGCAGATGGTTGTAAATAGGGAGTTCAGAAAATAATATTCCATTAGTACCATTGTATCCCAGGTAACATAAAATCTCATAGATACCTTCTAACTTTTTCTTGCTGTAATGCATTTAAATTGTTGGTTAATGTTGATGCTGTGAAAAGAATTTTATCAGAGATCCCATCAACAATTCAATTTTTTTTGCAACTGACACCTGAGAAAGATCATACAACAGTATTCAGAATAGCATTAGAATTATCATGAGACTGTATTTGGTGTTTACCATTTATTATTCTCTTTTCAGTTGTTCTTACAAGAATGAAATTAATTTTGTGTGATTTCCTGGCATGAAGACTGTCATGAGAAACATGAATCAAAATGGCAAGGCTTAGATGCTGGTGTTAACAAGTAGTCTGACAAAAAGTGATGCATGTAATTTATTTTGGTTTCTACTGTAGGCAAGACAGCTTATATGTCAGCCAAAATCCCTGCTTTTTTTCCGTTACATTCTCTTTCTCTCCTCATTTTGCTTGATGATTATTCTTAATATATCTATTCACAATTGTATGGAATTATATTTGCTTAACAGTGTGAAATGTATCATACTAGCAATAAATAACCCAAACTGCACTCTGGCTTAAAGTCATGAAGTCATTTCAGACTATTTTCTATCAATAGCACAGACACAACTCATGAAATAGTAGGAAGCTGCAATATATATTAATGCGTCTTCCTGATCACCTGAAACTGATTGATATCTTCAGAATAACCCCAGCAACATTTTACATAGTATGATGCATCTTCTAACAAAGACATGATTTGTTTGTGTCAATCACATAAAAGTGCAGAGCTTTACTAAAATCAGAATCACAGAATCACTTGAACTAGAAGGGACCCACAAGGTTCATTGAGTGTAACTCCTGTCCCCACTCAGGACACTCCCAACACTCACCCCGTGTGGCTGAGGGCAGTGTCCAAATGCTTCTGGAGTGCTGGCAGAGTGGGTGCCGGGACTGCTTCCCTGGGGAGCTGTTCCAGTGCTCCACCACCCGCTGGGGGAAGAACCTAAATACCCTGATTTATACCAGCTGAAAGTCTAACTCAAAGCAAAACCAAAAGAAGCATGCAAACCCACACACCCCAATAAGAAAGAAAACTCTGAAATAAACTAATAATGGATCTATTTAATATTGTTTTGTTTTCTTAATTTTTCTGGAGTGCTAAGGTTTAATTTGTCTCAAATAATATTTTGAGCACTGAGCAATTTTAACTAAAATCCAATCAGCTGATAGCTAAATGAGAATACTATTTGTCTTGGGCAGGATGATTTAAATTAGTAACCAACTGATTAGAACATAGGGTATTTAAATGTTTGGTTTGGGGTTTTATATATGCAGGCGTTTTTAAGGGCTACCTCACATCTTTGGGACAGAGAACTGATTCATATTGTTACTGATTTAAGTATTAATGTCATTAAAAAAAAAAGAAAAGTAAAACCCGAGTCTATGTCATGGAAAACTTAATACTTAGAAATTATTTTCTCTGCTTACATTAGTGACGATAACGCAGCCTCAGAGCCTGCCTCTGCTTTCCTGACTCAGATGGATTTTCAATGGTATTTCACTTCCTAAGGTTATAGACTGGGGCTAAAATTCATTATTTTCTCTTCTAGTTATGCTCTCATGGAAAATAAAGCATTTGAGGACACATGATTTCCTTAAGAGGGTCAGAACTCCTCACACCAAAGACATTCTATGGTAGTTAGCTGACATCTGTACAAACTAAGGGTGTTCAGATACAGCAGTCTAGCTGAACTGATCACTACAAGCCCAGGACACCTTAATATCATCTGTCTCTGTGTCTCCTATGGTAATATAAACAATGTATAAGGAGGAATTTCTAAGTCCAGTACAATTACATTTTCCTTTGAACTCAAAGGCTGTGTGTTCTTCGTCCACTTACAGCAGAAGTACATTAAGACTGTTACAATAGAGAATGGTAGAGAGACTTAGATACATCCAAACATTTGAGAACATGTTTTCTCAGTTAAAGCAATGAAATAAAAAGAATAATTGTGCATCAGCCACCTGGCATTAAAAAAAAATATTTAAATCCTTATTTAACTGTCTTAACTAGTCTGTGTCAACAATATATCTCCCATATATTTGCACAATTGATTTGTTAAACAGTTTTAATTAATGTATGTGGAAAAAAAAAACACTTTCACCAAGTAAAGCACTCTAAATCTGTTAATCACTACTGATCAATAAAGTACACCACTTTTGCAACTATCCCTTTATTTGTCAGGAAAAGCCAATAGCTTATTAAAGGTATAAATCAGTATGGATCCCTACAACGTACATCTTTAATAGAAAATGTTAAAATAGAATATTTACTGTCAGTGAAACACATGCTTGCCATGGTGTATCTGTTTTCATATTTGCTTTGCTGGTAGAAATCAATAATTTGCAATATATTTTGAAACAAGTTTATCCATCACACATTTTTGGTATTTGATGTCCAGTACAATGTTATCACAAAGCATACCTTTGTAAATAAATATATTCCTTATGAAAACCTATTAGCAGCTAAATGCCTTGATTTTTAGTGTAATGGATTTCACTTCAACCCTACAGTTCAAGTAAATTGGATTTTAATGCTAAGAGATACAGAACCTTATGAAAAAGAGGTAAAATATGTTCTGCCACTCTAATACAAATCTCTCAGTCACTCAGCTAGATTTACCAAGACATATCCCCTGGCACTCTTACATCACTGCAAGAGCGCAGAAAACAACAAATTAAAAACCAGTAGTATTTTCTTCAGCTTTTAATTGTACAAACTTCCATTGTGAAGAGGAGATAATTCAAGAAAGACATGAGGGAAACAATGAGACAGATAGCCTTTTCCTTCCCACAGACAATGCAATGTGGAATGGGAAGACAGTGCAAATCTACTGGATTCTGTGAGCAAGTACACTGTCACTTGGATTAAAATGCCAAATCAGACCCAAAAAATTTCTATCTAAGAAGATACCTACTCTGATGGTCACCCAGGTCAGGGTAGTGTTTGCAGCCCCTACAGGCACGTCTGGACTGTTGACTCCAACTGTCATATCAATTTCTCATACTTTCTAAGACACTCAGCTGAGGTTGCTCTCTGTACTGCTATGGACACTCAAACATTTTGAAAACTAACTCAGGTTTGTCTTCAAGCTACAATCAGATATCTGGGCTGCAGCAGAAGCAGAGAGGCAGCTGAAGAATGGAACATCTGTGAAAATTAAGAGCAGAGGCAGCTGTTTCTAATCAATCTCTAGGCTCTTCACTGGCAGACTGTAGAGAGATTCTGAAAATAACAAAGGTTCTGGATTAAGAATAGTAACAGCATGTGAGAGCATCTACATGGATGCTAGCTTCCTAGTAATGTATCATTGAATTCATGCTTTTAATATAATATTAACTGGATTTTTCCGTGGATGATAAATCAGGAAGAAATGCTCTAGTGAGGAGAATTTTAATAGCTACAAGTCAGTGTCTGAGGAGAAAAATCCTTGGGAAAAGGAGAATCTGAATAGGGGAGAATTTAGGCTGAGAAAGTGCTAGGCCCTGGCACCGTAAAACTACTTTGGGCTCTCCACAGTGGAAAAAAACTGAAAATGTTTTGCAAAAAAGGCTTTACAGGAAAGTGAGTTGAAAAATAAATGGGTGTTAAAGAGAAAAGGAAATATCACACATCTTTTCACCAGCTACTATAGTCTTTATATCTTCTTCCCCCTCATTGTTTCTGTGGTGATTGGGCCACTCTGGTCCACAGAGTACTAGCTTGATGACATTAATATTGTAGTGACAATCTTTATCGAGCTGCCTCCATCAGAAGTTTCCATTGGAGGGGTGTCTTTTGTCATTTCAAATACTTTGAGCTGCTTTCTGTTTACACTTCAAAATGGTTTAAGTATCTCAAAAGGAGTTAATGAATTTGAATTATTTAGTTGCATCCTGTAGGCTGAGGGTGTATTGTTTCTGGAATGTTCTTTTTCTGAAGCTCTGGAAGTCCAGTCTTATTACTAGTGAAGTCAGGACTTTTGTGAAGTCCTGATACTCAGTGTGGGCAGGTGGGAACTTGTTTCTAATAGTTTCTGAACTGTTGATAAATCTTACTTGTATTCCAGGATCAGTGCAGATTCTGGGCAGAGAGAATAAATAGAAAAATTTCAAGGCAACTCCCCCCCCAAAAAAAAGCAGTGAAGAATTTCATTTTAGATAATCCAAAAAACAGCTCAAGGCTTATATTTTGAGGATTTTATTTTTGTAACATTTAACAAGTAAATGACTAAGCGTATTTATTTTTAAAAAAATATAGTAACATGTGTTTTGTCCTCCAAGACTTCATTAACTCCCGACAGAATCACTAGCCCCTTGCTGATCGTCTTCATGAGTACAGTACAAAATTTCTCTGGCCAGAATGTCCAATGAGATGTCAAGTGGCCTAAAAGTGTCAGGAGGATGTTCAACCAGGCACAAGTGAGAAGATTTCTAAAAAGGCTTCCATGCTTCTTGTCCAAACATACTTGCCAAGATCAACTGAAGAAGAGAAAATTCTGTCCTCTAATCCACAAAGTCTTACTCAAACCAGTGCCATGGGACAACGTACATAAGTGAGACCATTCATGCATATATGCTTAGAAGCTTAAAGACATCAACTATAAAGATCTAGAGGTGTTGTTCAGCCTTACCCACCCCAATGCGGGTGGGTAATCCTCTGGATGAACTGCTGCAAAACTATGGCATAAATACTAAGATAGGAACCTAAAAACTTGACATTTAATCCGTTACTTCAGTTAACAAACTCTTATATAGATGGCCCACGTTATTTATGTTTCCAAGTAACTTTACATAATGGCAAACTATGTGCACTGTCAGGGATTTAAGTGCTTAAAACAGTGAACCCAGAAGGAGAAACCATACTTTGAGGGGGTCACTGAAGTAATCTTGAGGTAATCTCTTCAAAGGAGAAAGACATCAAAAAGAAATTGCAAATTATATTTTAGGCTTCTTTTTCTCCTGTCTTATTAGGTTTCATCAGCTAGGTCTGTCTGCATCAGTAATTTGTCTTTGACCTCTTTCTGGGTCTACTGCAGCCCAAAACTGCTGCTTAAAACCTTCCCTATTGTCACTTCTTCTGCTACAGATGTAAAAAACCCCAATCAATTATTTCACTAGGTTAGCTGTCTTTAAGACTTTCTTTGAATTACATTGTTTAACTCACCTAAGGAAAATACACAAAACATTTTTCTGAAAAAAATCCTGAGCTACTTTTATATTTATAGCTGTTTTTGCAACATGTGTAGTTAAAAGTTGTCTGGATTATGACTGAAGTGGCAATCTGAGCATTTCTCTGATTTCCTCTTGCTTCCCTCAGCATGTTCTCTAAAACACTGGAATCACGCTGGGACTGTTAGCAAATGGTTTTTATGAATGGATGAACTCCGCTATGGTCATAAATCCACTTCTGCTATGATTTTATAGCCTTCAGTCAAGCTGAACTTAATGACCTGGACAGTTATTTCTATGCCCCAGAGGGGTCAAAAAACCCCAACCTAGAGGTTGCTCATGGAAAATATTGTAATGTATCAAGATATTGTATGTTTTACTCTGCCTTGTTCTTCTGCAGACGCTACTGTCCTCCATAGCTTTTATTACCTGATAAACTGGAATATAGTATGCGGCTCTCAAAACCATGTGTGAAGCCACCTGTGAAATCATGGTGGCAACAGTGCTCAGCAGGGCCTTACAACAACAGGACATTTGACAATCCGCCACAGAGGAGCTCAACACAAAACTGTCTACGAAACTATCAGGTACCAGCCTGTGACCAGAGTCACTGACTGCCTCATCTTCACAGGGATTACTAGAGAGCTACCAAAATGATGAACAGCACAGCTATGGCTCTCACAATTTTCTAACCCTTTGGTTTTTCAGTCACAGCTCCTTCTTTCACTCCAGAGTCTTTCCTCTGACGCTGCTGGCAAAGGCCCAAGATGAGAGCTGCCAGCAGATACAGATCTCCCAGCTATAAGCCACAGTCAGAGCCTGGAACTGTCCTGCTAGGCACAGTGCTCCAGCTGGCTGCTCCACACATACAAACGCTCCTGTTGCCATCAGACAGCTTGGAAAACCACCCAATGTGACTGTGCTTGCTCATCCAACTGATTCCTGCCCTTCTCTTGCCACAGGAAAACCAGGCTGCTTCACGCAGCAGCTATGTTTCTGAGCTACTAGTGCTAGAAGAACAGAATGAAGGGGAAAAACAACAAAAACCCCCCTAACCAAACCAAAAATACTCCACACCCAGAAGGAAAGACCTGTAGAGCTTAGATGAGCTTCCTATTTTGTCTTTGCTGAATACAAAACATTCCTCAGGCTGTTCTCCTCCTCTAACATTGAACAATGCTCTTGACCTTGGTCACAGTTTCAGCATACTACAAGAGAAGCAAAATAACTCCTGCAAGCTGGAACAGCCACTATTGGGCTTTGTTCTTGCACAAAAGAAACACAACTAAGTGTGGCCTAGGATGTGGCAGTAAGGCCTAGTTTTAGGATAGACATGGACAACCTTCTGGACAACCTCCTGGACAACCTCCTCTAATACGTTTTTGATTGTAAAAATGCTTTGATACCTTCATGTTGCTGCTACATCTTTGATCCCTACTGTGAACACGTTCACTTATAGGCTGGTCCAGCTTTTACATCTGTGTTATCTCATTGAAAATTTATTAAATGAGGCAGCGCTGTTGACCTGGGGTAAAGCAAGAAAGGGAAACGCAGCACGCATCTTGTGCTGAGTATGTCTCGCTTTCTGTGCTGCAACGACAGGAGCAACTGAACTTTAGCTTTCATTTTTTTCAGAAATATTCCTAACTGCTTGATAGGGGCACCAAGTCTACTGCCTAGCCAGTGTCTCTCTCTCTCTCTCTCTGTGAAAAGATATCTGCAAAGACAGCAGCAATAGCAAACTAACAGCTAGAAAGTGAATGAGTTCTGGAGGAGAATAGAGTGCAGGAAACATTATTCCTTCTAAAGGAAGAGTAGACACACAAATATTTTGCCCGAAGGTTATAACATCTACTGACATAGTTCTTATTTTCTCAGTATTCTCAAATTTAACATCTTTTTGTTGGATAACCTCAAAAGCTAAACATATAAAAGGCAGTGACAATTACTCCGCCGGCAGCAGCAATTCTGGCACTGAAATATCTTTGTCTGAAGAACCTATTCCCTTTCCTGATCCTCCAGTTCTTTTAAAAGATGTCATTAGGACACTTCCAAGCTAGTGATCTTCCTCTACCCCTTCCCCAGTTTCCAGGTCCAAGGGCCTCATCATCGAGCTGCCTTGTTGGAGCAAAAGAAGGAGCAGAAGGGAGGTAGTTATTCACTCACAGCTTACAGGTTTGCTCTTCCTGATAGAAGGGCAAAATTTCTTTGCTTCTCAAAGCAATCAGAAAAATTCCTTGAAACATTTAACAGTGATCAGGATGTTCATAAAGAATGCTTCAAGAGCTGCTTTGAAATACTGTCAAAATCACAGCAAGTGTGGGAACAGGGCTGGGACAGCTCGGAAGCTTAAGACTGGAAAAGAAGATTGAAAGGGAGCAAAGGCCAAGGCCGGTATTCCTTGAGGAGTGTTTGCTGGGCTGCTGGGCATACAGGTTCAATACTAATTTGAAAGTTAAGCTGGAGAGTTGAAGAAGCATGTGGATTTTCTGAGAATTCTGTTGGTTAGCAGCAGGTCTTGGCATTTCAGCAGACTTAATTTGGTGCAGAAATTCCTCTTAATGTTACCTATCTACCATTTGCACAGATGATCTAAGCATGACTTTATTTCAGAAAGTCATTGATGAAGTATTCCACAGCAATGAAAGAGATGGTGTCCTTTCAATCACACATCTGGGTTTGATTCTACAGGACCAGCAGGCACAAATCTTATCCTTCCTTGATAACTGTGAATGCTTTTGCCAAAAATAGAGCAGTAGATTGTAGATGTTTATCTCCTGATTTGATCCCATGAGGAAGGAACATTAATATATTTTTGTCCATCATACTGAGAAGCAAGAGGTATAATTCTCCACCATTCTTGTGGCTGGGTGATTTTGGGTCATGGAAAAGGCCTTTGAGGCCTGGGATGAATGCTGAGGAATGGTCAAAAACAAAGCATAGGGTGCTACATACATGCACGGTGGATGTGAAGTGCCTTGGAAAATATAACTCCCTTAATATGTCCTACCCGCTTTCTATCCTCAGAGTCACCTGGAGATGATTAAGAGGTTAGAGTTTGGTCACACTCAGGCTACTAATTCTGAGAAAGTGTCACAGGCCTTTCCTGTGTCACAGCCTGGGTTCTGTTTGACAAGGAACAATGTTGTTGGACTGGAAAGGTTCAATGTATTCTCTAAGGAATGGAGTCAATGTATGATGTCCAAAGGGGCTGTAGGTCTGCAGTGAGGATATGGATGCAGGCTGGGATTTCTCTACCAGAAATTTTCACAGAAACCAAGTCACAGAGCAGTGTATATATAACCATACTTCATCCTATATCCTATACAGCAAGATTAGTGTTCTTAACCTGCAATACGTGACACTTTTTGAATGACTGAGTAGTGGAAATGCCACCAGTAGTGAGATTTTTGATCCTTTTCCAAATGTGAATAAATCTCAAACTCTGGCAATTTGGCCATTATTAATTGGCCATTATTAATTACAAGAGTTTGTAAGGCAATACAAACGATTAAGGCAAGGCTAGTCAGTGATGGACAATACTATCAATAAGGATAATGTTGTTTAAGAGCTAAATGCAATTCAATTCTGACAGGTAGTCAGTTATAATGTCAATTATAACCATTTCAAAATGTCAAACATAAGTAAAGAAAACCCAAGCAGAACTGTTATCATTCTTGAAAACTGCATGGCATTTTTAAGGAGAGCTATTGCCTTTTTAAATTTCAGCAGCATTAATGTACTGAACAGGTGCTCAGTCACAAGGTGTGCTGGTTTGTGAATTTTCTTGACAGTTTTGAACTGTGGAGGTGTTTATCTGTCTAACTGGAGCATATCATAGAAAGTATTCTTCCAGTTAGTTGCTAAATGCACTATTTTGGAAGCACAATCTGAAAGTGAACTCACTAGAAGTAATCAACATCTGTATTTTCCCTCTACTTAAACAGAAAAAAAAATCTTTTCCAGGTTGCAGTTAAAGTAATTTATTCCTTTTACATAGCAATAATGGATCCCTCTTATATTTGCTCTTAGTTTCCTCCTCTGCAAGTTATTACATTGCTCAGAACATAATCTACCAAAATACAAAATATTAATTGACTTTATATTAAACTGCTTTTTGTGAAAGTGATGTGAAGGTAACCTACAAGCACTTTGACACAAAGCAGACAAACAGATTTGCAATTGTTGTGACATAGAGCAGACAAACACAACACATAGCTGATAATTCATCCAAAGGTACAGACTGAGCTGGCAGTGCCTGTTGCCAACACCGTGCTGTGCTTTGCAGAACACTGCTACTTTCTGTAGCCAGTTCACGAAAGTGGGTGAGAGAAGGATGAGATAATTATCTAGCAATGAAATGGGTCCTTGGCTTGTAAAATGTCAGCTGAAAGCTGCAGAGAAGGTGTGATGAAATGGACAATTTTCTTCCTATTAACATAAGGAGCATGCTTTACAACAGAGAAAAGATTGTTTCTGATGAGATTTGGGTCTTTTAAAGGTCTAAAAAGAAAACAGATGGCTAAATTGGGACTCGCACTGAAGTTCAGTAGCTTAGTCAGAAAACTGTAGCTTTGCACGCTTTTCTTTTTCCAGTTTTAAAATCCCCAAGCACCCCACTCCTGTCAGAGGCAAGCAGCTCAGTGCTTACCTTATACCCACGTTTCTCTGGTGCTGATCCTGATCCCTCATCCAGCTGCTCATTTTGAGAGGTTCATTGCAGAAGGGAGGGGAGCTGTTTGAACTACTGCTTTCTGCTTTTAGTCCACACCTACACCTTCCACATGCTGTTAGATTCAGCACCTATACAGGTGTGGAAGTTGCAGGCCATGCCTCTTTTTGTTGTCTTAAAGGATTAAGCCTTTGTTCAACACTGCAATGATCCACTCTAAGCATGCAGTTCCCATGGGATATTTTAATGTTTTGGTTTAATGCAGAAAGATTTCAACATTTGTAGGCTGAGAAGAAAAGATGAGAATACTCTTTTAGGTAGCTTTCAGCTTATCTGAGTAGAATGGAAGTAAGGAATTTTACTAGAGGACTAGTTATGGAATTCCCTCAGTTCTAGGGTCTTTCTCCGTCTACTAAGTTACTTATTAGGAGTCCTGCTAGTTTTCCAAGCTCAGGAGCTTTGTGTCCTGACAAAGAGGAAGTCAGGCATGAACACCTGTGTGGGATGAACAAGGAAACTCCTGGACAAAGATGGGTTTTTTTTTAGCTCAGTCTTTATGGGCAAGGGCTCAAGCCACACTGCCCAAGTCACAGAAGGCAAAGGCAGGGACTGGCAGAGCAAAGAACTGCCCACAATGGGAGAGGATCAGGTTTGGGACCATGTAAGGAACCTGAAGGTGCACAAGTCCATGGGACCTGATAAGATGCAGCTGCAGGTCCTGAGAGAGCTGGCAAAGTTGCTAAGCCACTATCCATCATATTTGAGCAGCTGTGACAGTCTGGTGAAGTTCCCACTGACTGGAAAAAAAGAAACATAACTCACATCTTTTAAAAGGGAAAAAAGAAAGACTTGAGGAAGACCAGGCCAGTCAGTGTCACCTCTGTGCCCGTATCAGGGAGTGTAGTAGTAGAACAAGGGGTAAGAGTTTTAACCTGAAAGAGGGAAGATTTAGATTAGATATTAGGAAGAATTTTTTTTACTGTAAGGGTGGCGAGACACTGGAATAGGTTGCCCTGAGAAGTCATGGATGCCCCATCCCTGGAAGTGTCCAAGGCCAAACTGGATGAGGTTTTGGGCAACCTGATCTAGTGGAAGGTGTCCCTGCCCATGGAGCAGATTTGCTGGCAGAATGTGTGACTCCATGTGAGACTCATGCTGGAGCAGTTCCGTCCAATGTGAGGGACCTCATGCTGGAGCAGAGAAAGAGTGTGAGGAGCCCCCCTCTTTGTGGCATAAACAACGTGTGATGAACTGATCACAAACCCCATTCCCCATCCCCCTGTGCTTCTGTGGGGAGAAGGTAGGGAAAATCAGGAGTCAAGTTAAGCCTGGGAAGAAGGGAAAGGTGGGGAAAAATGTTGTAAATATTTTGTTTTATTTTTCCTTATCCTGCTCTGATTTGATTGCTAATAAATGAAATTAATTTACCCAAGACAAGCCCATTTTTGCCTTTGATGGTAATTGGTGAGTGATCTCTTCCTGTCCTTATCTTGACCCGTGAGCCTTTCATTATATTTTATCTCCCCTGTCCAGTTGAGGCGGGGAAGTGACAGAGCAGCTTAGTGGTCATCTGGTGTGCAGCCAGACTCAAGCCACCACAATTATTAAAGAGAAAAAGCATTATCTGCACAGTCTCTTCAAAAGGGAAGAGAATTCTCCTATAAAGAATTGAAAACTCCTTGGTAAGAGTTTCGACTGATTCATTCTTTGGCATTTTATGGAAAGAAAGCAAAAGAATAAAATCCAAATTTAGAAGGTCTCTATGGATCTTTCTACACATGGTTCTTTAAAAAGTTTAACCCAGCACTATAATAAATTGATGTCTTCCTGTTATCTAGCCAGATAAAATTCACATATATTCACATACCATTTTCCAGTAAATCTGACCAACATTGCCAATTACCTTAATACTGTCTAACACAGTGTTACTTTTTTCTGCATGGCTGTTTATGTTTTCATTGAACTATTACAATACCTCTGGGTGTCCACCTAGGAGAGCACAAATACATCCATGCATTCAAAAAAACAAATATTTTTTTAAATACAACTATTTTGAAGAAGTGTATTTGACATTTAATAGCCAACATGATCCCAAGTACTACACTACAAACCATCTGTGGGACTGCAACCTATCCAGATACTCTTTATTGGCAGATGAAATGAAAATTTAATAGATGGGGTGAGGGAAGTTGCAGTATCTCCTGGTTGTTATCTCAACCCACAAGCCTTTAATATTATATATATATCTGCAGGTGGCAAGGAGCTTAAGAAGTTAATACATTTTGTCATTCTAATGTTCTCCTCTGACCCAACAATCTACCCAGCCTAAAATATTCATAACTGGACTGCAGTTTTTATCTAGCAATACTTCCATCAAGCTTAGCTATTTTTGATTTATTTAGTCCAGAAGATTTTTCTTTCCGCGTGAATCTTTGGATCTGGGTTTAGTCCTTTTTGTAAATAAGCTCATTGATATTATCTTGGCTTTCAGTGGACACTTATCCACCCTGCAAAACTTGGCATTGTGACATATGATTGGCAGCCTGATGAAGAGAAAACCAGAGCAGGAACAGCAGGAGCGTTGGAAGGTCAGGATTTGCACTGCTGAGCTGTGCTGGAGACCTTGTACAGAATATTTGCATAATTTGCTGTGGAAATTACTCAGTTCTCACAAATATTTGGGGGGAAAATAAAAAGGATCTCTGGATATTACTGGATTTACAGGAAATATTCGCTAATCTCATGCTTTGAGATTTAGGTTGTTCACAAAACACTAGTTGAATAAAAGGATTTTACACATTAAACCCAAGAAACAGACTTTGAATAAAAATGTAAGGGTTTTTTGTTCCCATTGTGTTAAATCAGGATGAAGCTAGCTTATGGCTTTTTGCTGCTACAGAGATTGCTTCTGGAAACTAAGGTAAATATTTTAAAACTAACACTGTGCACTCTTCAGGAAGTAATCTGGGCACAACTGATATAGGGGATCTTGAAGGGCTAGGAAGAAACAATCATCAAATTGAGGAATCCGTGCTATGAGATGCAATGAAAGGCAAAATAAAAAATAACTCAAAATATGGTGGAGAAAATAATGGGATAAAAGGATTTTAAATAACATGGTCTTGATGTAAAATCCAACCTGGGAAGTTCTTCAATGGGTGATTACCCAGAGGTCTATAAACAGTCATGGATAATGGTTTTGTTTCCTGTTTCTAATAAATTTCCCCGAATCATTTGCTCCTGGCCACTGTGAGAGAAAGGATACTGAACCATATGGAATTTTGATGTGACCTATATGAGAGTTCTTATGCTTTCTGTAGCCTTTTATCCTCAAATCAGGGAGCTTCTAAGGTCAGCTAATTTTGATAACTTGCTGGTTTGTGAATGTGTCTCCAGATATTGTTCAAGGCACAGGTACCACAAACTGTTCATATACTCAAGGCAATATACTCTGCTTATTTTGAGGTGATGGGAAAATGATACTTCCTCAAAAGTGCAGAATGAGTAGCAGGGGAAAAGATTTCTAACCTAAGGAAAATTTTCAAATTGTTTTGACTCTGAATTCTAATCCACAACAACGAAAGGAGCTAAAGATTTTTACCATCAAGTTAGCCCTAACTGGATTAATTGGTTCTGAATCAATCTATCCAAGCAAGGAGAAGCTCTTTCTTTGCAAAATGAAGCATAATCCCAGAGTTTGTTCTGTAGCAGAACCTCGAAAGGAGGGAATAACCAGTATGTTGGTAGTGGGAAGGAAGATGCAATACGGGGAAGATTCTGGGCATTCTTTCAGTCTTACTTTTCAAATCTAGTCTTTATTTCTGGCAGAGTAACCACAAAAAACAATTAATTATGAGGTGTTATGAAATAACATGTAAGACATCAGAGAAAAGAGAAGTTGGAGCTGCATCAGAGACACTGTATTAGAAACTGTATGCCCCTTAGACCCATGCATTTGCCCATTTACTAGAGATTGTGACATTATTTCTGTGCAGCTGACGTTCACAAAAAGCTTTTTTCCAAGGCTGAAATTTTTTACCTTCTTCTACAGCCTTGAAAGCAGTTTATCCAGATGATCCTAGCAGGCATTTCTCACCTGATCAATCCCCTAGCACTAGAGTATCCATGGCAATTAGTGGCACATTGTTCTCTCCTGGTTTTGCCTGAGAAATACACTTCTCTAATATTCCAAGGATTGAAAATAATTTTGTTTACCCAAAATTCCAAATAGAGTTAACTAATGGGAATACAACAGTCTCTGAAACAGAGAAAGTCTGATTTGTGATGCTCAGCCCTTTTGCAACTACATTTTGGGGAAGAGTCAAAGCAGGCTTTTTGATTGTTTATTCTCAAGCTCAGCAGAGATGATTTCACTTTACAGGAGAAAAAGCAAAAGTTATTATTAAGGGGTAAGTAAGAAAGAAATAGAG
Source organism: Dromococcyx pavoninus (assembly GCA_033558185.1). Taxonomy (NCBI): domain Eukaryota; kingdom Metazoa; phylum Chordata; class Aves; order Cuculiformes; family Neomorphidae; genus Dromococcyx; species Dromococcyx pavoninus. Next base: position 2,060,842 of record JAUMJL010000019.1, on the reverse strand, counting down.
CTGTGGGGCACCTGAAGTGTCAGTGGATGAAATTCTTCTGTTTATTGTGCAGATGGAGCGTAGTTTTGACTACTTGACCTTTTGGATGCTAGACCTGAGAGTCTGATAAACAATCATCACCAGGAGAAAGTGTCTCTGAAAGCACATGGTGAAAACCACTAGTGAGACACAATATATTTATTTAATTATCATGGCTTATATTGGATATCTGGGCTGGAAACCACAGCTTGAAAAACCGCCAAAAGGAGAGAAGCATATTTATTTAAAATATTTATGTATGCCAGAGGTTCACTGCAGGCATGAGATTCTTCTGTGGGAGTGGAAAGGCAAATTATAAATTACATATTCTAACCCTGTCACTCTGAAAAATTGTAACCCGCTTTTAGCTCTCTGGCTTTAGAACAGGGAAATAATGCATACAAGGCAACCTTTGAAGATGACAGTGTATCATATTAATATGTATGTAATGTCACAGGAAGGCTGCCTATCAGAATAATTTCTATAAACTCTGACTACTGGGTATATACAAAATATAGAAATTAAACAAAAAAATTGTTTAATGTGAGGATTTTTTGTGCTTTTGTGTGATTTGGAAGTTTGCCTATATTTTTATCCTGATTATTTTCCATAAGTGTTGTTATAATTTGAAGAAAAAATAGCTCCTAATTTCCTGAGAACACAGATACATTTTCAAATAAAAATGCATCTAATTTTGAGCAAAAATATTCCCTATTGTGGAGGAAAATAACCTCGGCAATTGAAAATTTACCGATTTACCTAATCTTGTAGTAATATTATAATAAAACTCAGAAAGTCTGCAGATCACAGAACAGCACATGACAACTTCACAAAGAAAATATTGTGCAGATTAACTCATTACTTTATGTATAAGAGCTGAAAACCAGACGTGAAGTAGACCATGTCTGGTACATGACAACACGTAGACTGTTCCTGCTGGTTCATTTTATAATTCAAAAATCCAACAAGGCAGGTGATCACCTGTTGATTCTTTACAAAGACCCTAATTCAAAATACTGTACATCACTTGTGTGCGATGTGATCACAGATCAGAATGAGATTTGCATTTGCAACTGCTATTATTCACTCCCAGGTAACCTGAAACTGATTTTATTCCACATTAAAATATATATTTCATGTCTTATATTAGTACAGAGGGTTTTGTTTCCCACTATTTTGTTCTTCAACATCATTTCTGTACGACCCATGTAAATGATCATGTGACTCACAAAATATAGTGAGTATTTTGAAGTGCTGCGTGGCAAATACTCTCGTTAGGTTCTCATGGTTTTAATTTTATATATAGTGGAAGTGTTTTTTTTCTACTTCCTTTGTGGGGACTGTAGTGATGAAGCAAGAGATTCTATGTTACTTGTGGAATGCTTTTTGCATCTTTTAAACAATGGTGATACGCATTGCTGAAGAATTGTCATTTCCAGTTGTAATTGATTTGCATGGCTGCCATGCTGTAACATGTAAAATCACGACAGCAGGGAAATCTGGGACCAGGCAAGACACCACTGTGCTTAACGTTGGATTGTTCATTCATCATATTTTAAACTTTAAGTTGCACTTGTCAGTTGGGATCATGGACTGTCTGAACCATCAACTGCCCCCAACCCTTTCACTTTCTAGAGGCTGATGGCTTTGGTGATGTGCGATGAATTTACTGGAAGACATTCTTCCCCTGTAAGGTTACGAAGACTGCAGGAATCCCTTTCCTGTTTATTCTTGCTGAAGTTTCAAGAAAAGAGAAATTTCAGTGTATTTTAAATACCTTAAAATAGAAGTGGGTGTGAATCATGTGCTCCTGACATGTCCGTCACTCCAAGAAGCTTTCTGCATTGTCCCAAAAATCACTGTATTTGCCACACATTCTTAAATATCCAGATTGATTGTGCACTTTTCACGTACTGAGTCAGCCTGACCCAGTTTTTCCTAAACATGCAGTCCTAATCTGTTTGACTCCTTGCTACATTAAATATCTTTCTGGCCTGTTAGCAAGAGACAGTAATATCTATCTATATAGGGTCAAAGTGTCTCTAGTTGGTTCCATTTTTGGGGATGTCCATGTGAGGCAAATTAAAGATGATGTGAAATATTTATCTACATCTTCTCTAACCATATAGTTTCTCTACAGGGAAATCAGAGAAACTCCTAACCAGAACTCAGGCATTCCCAATAATTTGGCAGAAAAATGTGGAGGAAAAGGGTACAGATAAGTGTTGTGAAAAGTTCTGTTTAACTAATTCTATTTAAATATGAAAAATCTCTGAAGGAGCAATGGGAAGAACAATTAAAATTGAGTGATCCAAGCACTGCTGCAATGTTTATAAGTTATTTATGACTTTAACTAATGTTTTAGACAACTCCCATGTCCTCTGGTGATGGAATAACCAGAAATAAATGCATAGGTAACGTGACTTCAGCAGAGCACTTTTTCATTGCCAGATAGCACTGACTTTCATTCTTCTCTAAGCTCCACATTCACCTGTTTGTTCAAGTTTCTGCACCACAGCTATAAACAATTTCACAGTTGGCTGTTTGATGATGGGTCAGCCACCTCCCCGCTGACCAGAGAACCCACTGAGAAACCTTCCAACGGCCAGTGGCCCTGTGTGTAGGGACGAGGCATGCGCTGGGGACAGCAGGGGCTGTCATGGGCCATGGGTGGCCCTGCCACGCTGCAGTCTGGGCTTGGCACTGCCTGCACTTGGCAGGTGCTGCGGTGGCCACGCAGCCACTCTGGGCGCACATGAAAGACACACTTTATGGCTCAGCCAGCCATTCTGGAGGCAGCTTGGGGAGAATCATAGAATCATCTGGTTGGAAAAGACCTCTGAGATCATTGAGTCCAACCGTCCCTGTCCCCTTACTAAACCATGTCCCTAAGAAGCTCATCAACCAATCTTTTAAACACCTCCAGGGATGGCGACTCAACCACTTCCCTGGGCAGCTGTTCCAGTGCCTGAGAACCCTTTCAATGGAGAAATTTTCCCTGATGTCTAATCAGAACCTACCCTGGTGCATCTTGAGGCCATTTCCTCTTGTCCAATCACCTGTTACTTGAGAGAAGAGACCAACACCCATCTCGCTACGATCTCCTTTGAGGGAGTTGTAGACAGTGATGAGGTCTCCCCCCAGCCTCCTCAGCAGGAGGGTGAGTTTATGCAGGCTTAAGGTAGCCTGTTGTTTCCTTCTCTGGAACTTAACCTTTATGGGTTGTGTGATACAATCCAACAACCTCTGCTTTGCACTTGTGGAACACACAAGTCTTGATGTCTCCTGGAGTCACAGTGCTGCCCCAAGGAGCAGAACGAGGCATGGTGAATGGGAGCAGTTGCTTGGAGATGGCTTTTTCCACTGACTAACTCTTCACATCACATTCACAACCTGTGAATCCCGAGGCAGTTATGAAGGATGTGGATGATCAGAGTTACAGCAGACATTGTAACAAAATCCAGAATTTACAATAAAAGAAGTGAAAGAGGTGGGGACGGGGGGGAGGGCAAGAAAAAACAGGTTAAAAATAACAGCTGAGTAACTGCAAGAAGTGTTTTTGCCAAAATCTATAAATTTTCTGTCCTGTTTTAACACGAACCAACATGAATCTCTCTCTTTTCCTCTTCCTTCCCCATTGGGGCTTGTTGTGCGAATCAATAAGACACGCAGAGATAAAAATCCAGTTACAATTTCTTCAATTCCTTCTTTTATAATCTATGCCTGCCTCTTCACTGTTCAGTCTCTGGCAGATGCAGAGGTGACAACCAGGAAGAGAGCAGAACATACTTTTGAATTAAGATATGATACTGTTTAACTTTGTTTGGAATCAGTGTTTTGTAAAAGATGTTTATCTTTAAGAATAAATTAGGTCAGGAGATTAATGCTTGTTACTTCTTGTTAATGTGTCTTTACTTGTACAAATTCACGTTATCAACTGAAAGGTCACAATACAAAGTATAGTATAAGAGGGCAGTGAGATTGTCAAATGATACTATGCTTGCTCTCAAACATTGTTGCAAATATTAAATTCACATTTATCTTCATTTGAAATGGTATAAAAAAGTCAGGAGTGCTGAGAGTATTTCAAGTTGTGTAAAGTCTTTCACCAAGAGTGTTGAGATGATTAAACAATTTAGACTGTCCTATGCAAGAAAAACACAATCTGTAGTGAATCAAATGGATAATGAAAATGGATATTTGGTTTGACATTGCATTATGAATTTGTCTGCCTTTTCTACAAATATTGCTGAAAGGGCTGAGAATGTCTTTCAAAGTATTTAATAGCCAAAGTTATTCACTGAAATTTTTAATTAAACTCCTTTGAAAATTTCTTTGCCTAACTACATTGCTTAACTAATACTTGTTTTGAAAGTTTTGCACCTTTTCCTAGATAATTAAAATTAAACTTTTTCCCATGTGGATTTGAAAATGAGTACTCAAAGTATGTGAAGATGGAAAACGACCAAACGAAAATCAACATATTTATGCCTAAAATTTTAGCAGTAAAATGGTCCCCTTGGGGAAATATAATATAAGAACAGGCAAGCTAAGAGTTTGGGGATCTTATGGTCTCTTTCTATGGTGGCCAATGGTTTGGATTCTTCAGCAGGCCACAAAAGGCACTTGGCATCTTGGAAAAACAGGACTTTGGCTAGAGGAATCCCTATTCTGCCAACCATACTCTTCTGACTTGGAAGAACCACTCAAACACTGGACAAATCTTTATATTTTTGGGGAATTACTGACATACAAAAGTACATAAGCTCAAAAAACTGCTATAGAAATTGGGAAAAAACAACACCCCAAACTCCAAACCTCTTTCTTTTTCGCTACGTGAAACTACGTGTTTTAAAAACAATCGAAATTCTATTATTGATCATTCTTGAGCATTGGTCATATCAGTGGTGGTCCAAAAATACAATGAAGTACAAAGTGTAGGTAGAGGTAACCTGTTATGGGAGCAGCAAGTATATAGATAAATTCTTGGACTTCTACTCTTCTACTTAGGTACTCTAACTCCAAAAACCTATTAATTTTTTAAACTACTTGAACTGCTCAAAGAACAGGCAGCAAAATTACAAATTCAAATTGAGAATATTGAGTAAAAGGGTAAAATATGCAAGTAATTTTTAAATGGATTATTTTCCAAGTTTTTGATAAAGTATGGTAATGCGATGAAATTTCTTGAAGTATTAATTCTTTATATTCGGAGATTCAAACTAAAGGGCTATGAAGTACAAACTACAAATTATTTTTACAAATTCCTGAGAAAAGCACATGTACTACCAAAGTGAGTGATTTTTACCCCCTCATGAGAGTGGTTTCTGTTGAAAAAAGGGCCCATTTGAAATCACATTATTGATTAAATTATCTTTTCAAGTATCATTGCTATTTTTTATTCAATTTACTTTAAAAACAACTTCAGAAAATTTCAGTTTCAAGACATTTTGTTTATTTGATTTAAAAATCCCTAAATCTGCTATGATTCCATATTGAAAGTAACAAAAAATAAAAAGGCAAATTTTCAATGAACCCCAAGTATACCTTTGGTTTTTTTAACTATTATTTTTTGAAACAGTATTTTTATTGTCTCCTGAATGAGGAAAACAAGTAAAATCCCTTCTTTTGTGAGAAAGCCTCTTTTGTTTTCTCAACTAATACCAGGTAATGCAACTGGTTTATAATGTGTCATTTTTTTGTACCTGCTTGACAAGTGTTTTTCAAAGAACAGTCAGAGAAGTTTCGAAAGAAATACACAGAATCTAATAAAATAATTAAGAATGATTATGCCCAATAAGAAAATTACTGCTCAGATGGTTCTTCAGTTTTCAGGGTGAATTGCCATGTAATGTTATTCTGAAGTGAGATGCATATCTTTAAAATATTGATATCTTTAAAAGATATCTTTAAAATACTGATACTCAGACTTGCACCTCTTAATAGTTTCAGCTTCATCAATCAAAAGATTATCTGGGACCTGAACTGAGGCACCCTAACTTACACATAAATCCCTATGGGTAGTGTTTTCTAATGGCTAGGAGTCTCTTAAGGCTTAAAACTTGCTATTTAAATGTTAATAGTAGAATTTTGAGATTTTAGGCTGTGGGAATCCGAGCTGTAGGGGCTAGATGATATTGGGATATGGATAAAGGTCCACTGACTGACTAACATGATTTAAAGAGAAACAGGTAGAAATACAGTGAAACAAGGGTTTGGTTGTGCTGGTAATGTGTTGGTTGAGCTATTTAGACTTGATCCTGAAATTTTAATAACATATTAACGTGGGAGAAATTGTAGCTTCTCCCAAGGTCAGTGGTGTTTGCCAGTAGTAGTATCTCCCTTCATGCCCTCCTTCCCTCACCCCTCCTCGATGCTGCTGTCCCCCAGTTGTATGCGGGGGTAAAATCATCCATTTGTTGTTATAGTTGTAATTAGTTCTCCGGTGTACACCATTCAAAAGTTATCCTTGTCTTTGGAACCTCCAGATTCTGTTACTGCAGTTCACTCAATGTGAGATCACACTTGAGGGCCATTCAGAAGCTGCAGCTGGTGTCTGATGCAGAGGCCAGGTTTCTTGGTTATGATAGCTACAGAGAGAATATAAACTTCATCGGCTCCAGATTTGCTTCCAGGATGTTGCTGTGGTCTATAAATAGCTTCTTGGTTTGAGTATGTATTGTTTGAGAACATTCATTTTCCCTTTGCACTACTGTCACAATTAAAGACAGCTGCCTATGCTTGGAGACATAGTCCCATGTAGCTCTCCTTTAGCAGGGACCACATGTATTTTGAACACTTCTTTTTTATGCAAGTATAATGATACATGTTCCCTTAATGTTACCTGCTCAGGTGATTTAGGAAATATTTACTTCTAGGAATTCCAAATTTTTTAATGCAAATTCTAAATCTTGCTTGTGCTCATAGAAATAAATTAATCTGTTTTTTCTTTTTAATATCTGTTATTGTTAATATTGTTTAATATCTGTTATTGTTATGCTCTACTGGTGTTCCTATTATAATGTATTGAAGGCTTATAAATACAGAAAACCATGTTAGTACTGTTATTCTTCATGAACTTTGAACTCTACATAATCTTAGATATGGTGTTTCTTGTCTTGCCAACAAAGGTCAAAGGAAGCAGCAGTAAATGATGCAGACAAATTGCTATATAGATATTATACTAAGCAACATGCTTTTGCATCATTGGGGTTTACTGATAATTAAAAAAAAGTCCTCAGAACCTTAATATGATCAGGCAAGCCATCAGCTTTCAAATCACATGTAGGTATTGATTTCAAGTTTCAAACCAGTCCATGTTTTGAGACTAATTTAGGAAGCATTACACTCGAAAAAAACAACAAATTGGGTAGAAGTACCCTTAAATCCCAGTTTGCTTATTTAACTAAGCACTCATGCATTCCTGCCAAATCTGTTTTTCATGAAAGTTAATTTATTTGTTCATTGTGTGACATTTGAAACCATTCAAGCAATTGTGAGATGGGGTTAAATTCACTGCTGAAATGTTTCACTTGTTGGGATGTTTTGGTCATTTTTGGAAGCAACATAAGACATGGTGATAGAGTGTGAAAATGGACTGAAATATTAAAGCCACTTTATTGATAATGTATTTTTCTTGTGTTCGTCCATTGTAAGGATTATTTGAGGAATGGTCCTGACTTATTTAGAACCTGTGGCTCAGGAAAACTGAAATTTAAACCATTTTCAAAACAAAATTATCTGATAACATTAGCTCTGTTCCCCTGCCAAACAAAATTCCATTAACCAGATGAAATGGGGCTTAATAACAATCACGTAAACCAATTAGTCTCAATTTATGTCTATTAGGAGTGTTACTCATCACCACATGGCTTTATAGAACTGCGCTTCCTTCTGACATTAGGCAGATTAAATAACAAATATGGCCAGGGGTGCAAAACAAAAACGCAAATGCAGATTGCCTAAGAATGATTTACATCTCTGAGAACAGATGATTTTGAAATCTCATACATTTTACACATTCAAAAGATGTATTCCAGACTTGAAAACTGAAATGTATCTATTTTTCAACGCATAGATAGCAGGTGGATTAATAGTTAACAGTGCTTGAGATCGGAGGAATATCTAAGTCATCTGAAAGTTGTCTAAACCACAGGCCATTCACTCAGCTAACAATATACTGATCCTAAAAACATCACTAAGAAGAAAACCCTCACCTCTTCGGTAGAATAATGGGTTTTTATCACGTGCATAGAGGGTACCACTGCCTCTGGAAACTGATTAGTCTTTCTCTGGGTTCATCTTCCATAATGTATTGTGACCCCTGTTACACTAGAGGGCAAAAAAAAGAATACTTTTTACGGATTCTTGCCAAACTAAGTCAAGGTCCAGGCATGATTTGGTGATTAGCTTCATACTGACCATGTGACTGAAACAGACATAAGTTTACTGGTATTATTCTGGCTTGGTCAGTTTTCCCATTCAGATTTCCATCTATAGCCAATCGCCAATGCTCCACGGAGGAAAATTAAAGAGAGAGGAAGAGGATTTTTCCTGGATGGTGAGTTGTTGCCCTGAAGCATAACAGTTATTCACAGTTATTTTCTAAATGCAAATACTAAGGGTATTTGTGTTCCATTCCTTCTTAAATTTTCCTTTTTTTTTTCCTCTTTTTATATATCTAGTGAAGAAGGAAAACGTGAGTCAAATCATTGCTTTAAGGAAGGTACAGGTGCAGCTCTTGGTTGTTATCACTAAGTGAAAATAGGGCCTGAGGACCTTTGTCTTTAAACTTAAGACAAGCAAGCTTTAATAGATTTTTACCTTTGTTGGTACAAATCAACAGAAGGCTCTTTTTGACTTATTCCTACCAGATGGTCAAAACCTCTTGCTGTAATTCTGTTTCTACTTTGGGCTCTTCCCAAATGGTACTCCTCAAGTAGAGACGAAAATGCATGCTTGCTTTAAGAGATATGAGATGCTGTCATAATTTTAAATAGTGCAGATGAGAAAGAGGGACCACCTCACCAGCAGTTATAATTTTATTCAGCACTGTGTCAGAGCAGCCTCATTTGATTCAGCTCATGTCTGACTGTAATGGAATGAGAATCTATTGATGATATTTTTCAATAAATGGTGTGTGATATGCAGGGAAGGACACAGAGAACTGAAAAGAGGAGAACACAAGGGCAGGATGGAAGGCAGAAGAGGAAGTGGACACAGTTGAATCACTAGGGAAAATCCTGGGTGCTGCAGAGACTCACAACAGCTCAGCTGGTTCTCATAGACAGTTTTTATGAGGACATCTCATCTTGGCCAGACACAAATGTAGGTACAGAGCATGTGTGACATTCAACTGGGAAGCTCCCTCAGATGCGTCAGTACTGATGTGTTTTTCAAAATTTGCACCCATGCACACAGAAAATTTAAATCTGGAAACCCCTGCTTTTCACAATATCGAGAAAACCGCAATCTCAGAGAGAAGAAAACATAACTGGGACTTTTCTCAGTATATTTTGGGGAGTTTATAGGCTGCAGATTTTTTAGCTTAATGTTTAACCGTAGCAAGAGAGGTCATAGATTGCCACAAGTATTTCTCCGTGAAAAGTTAATATTCCACCAATGTACAAAATACATAAAATATCTTGAACTGGATATTTTGTAATCTATATTTCTTTCATCTGTGGTTTCCAAAAAATTGAGCTCTAATTCTGTCTTTTTTCTAAATAGCTTTCTAACAGACAGTGAAATCTGTGAATCTCCCCAAAGAGCTATGCTTCTCAGCTTGCTATGCTGTATAAATCTGTATATATATATATATATATATTTATATATATATGTACTACATAGGGGTACCCTGAAGATATCCTTTTCCAGCCAGAAATTTTGTGTTGATTTAAGTTAAAGAAAGTATCCATTTGTCTATAATGTCCAGCCATTTGTATGCATAATACAGACAAGGCAAGGATATTTACGTGTCTGGAATATCAAGATATGCTGGATCTATTCTACATGTCAGGTAAGTTCTGCATTTGGCATGTATCAGATTTCCTGCGTGAGAACTGACCAAGCATCTACAACATCCTGAATAGAAATATGACAACTTTTCAAGTCTCCCCAAGCAGCTGTACATCCAGGAGCAGTATAAAGGCCTGAAAGAAATTTTCAGGGAGAATGTTCCTTTGGAAGTGTTTGAGGGTTGACTTAAAAAGTAGATGTAAGTGAAAAACAGATTTTCAAAGAGAATAATATCCTTTAAGGACTTGACAGTGGAAAATAAATGAACACATTGCTGAATAATTATTTTATTTTAGTTGAGGTCTGATAACTCTTTCAACAGGAATGGCCATGAACTCCTTGTGCTGCGGGACATACCCTCCACAAGAATTGGTTTGCTAGCATTTCTCCAGGTTTGTCTTTCTTGTCTCCAGGCACAACTCAGCAATCTCTTGGACTGGGATGGAGTCAGTAGTCTTCAGGCAAAGGTCCTGCCGTGGATGTAACTGATATGAAAGAGCTGGCTCTCACGTTTAGAAGTGTGGGGAATCTGATAGGAAATGTGAACGAACGTATTCGTAATACTTAAACTCTTCTTTAAGTTTCCTCTACTAGTTTTCTCATAGACAAATAATATTGTCAGTAGAAGTCTGACTTTTTGTCAGTTGTAAATGGAAAATACACAAGTTGACTGTCCCACCTATCAAAATGCATGGGAATGTATTTCTCTGAATGTAGTCAGTACAGGAGGAAGACGTAGGTTTTTACCGTATTTCAAAGTCGTGATGTACTGAAAGATGACAAAGATCTCACAGCTTCATAAACAACTATTTAATTTTGAATACATTGTAGTTCCATTTTATAAAGTTCAATGTAGTAATGCAATTGCTTTTAAAACAAAACATATTTAAATGGTACAAGTATATTCTCCCCATTTACGCTGTGCAAGAGTCTTAAAAATGATGGGCAAACACCAGACACTGAAAGTATCCAAAATTATTGTATTCTTAAATTAGGTTTATACCAATTCTTTGAAAACACTTGGCTAATTCTTGTCAGCTCCGTTATCCTCTCTTATGCTCACCTGTGAACAACCAACATTTTCTCAGCCAAAGTAGATCAGTTCCTCTATAGATTGCAACAACACATTCCTGAGGTCATGGAGTTGCTCTGTAGACATTTTGCTAACTCCGATACATAATCTAATCTGATTTTTAAGAGCAAAGACATAGCAACAGATTCTCCCAGATTTCTGGTACAACTCTGCACTTTTAGAGGAAAGGTGCCTTCATCCTCAGTTTACTTGCCTACTGGGGAACAAATGCTCAAATTTAATTCCTCTATTCCCCTCCTCCTGCCAACTCCTGTTCAGTTCTTATTTTAGACTATGATGAACTGATGCTGTAGCTGCAATTCTGTGTGAACATGCCACTTCTGAATGCGAAATTAGGAATAATCCAGGAATATGGTTTGTATTATTATTTAAATTTGAACTTTTTGACTGCTCCCTGCAATATCACCTTCAATGAATAAGTAATATTCTTTTGAATTAATTAATATTTTTTTGAATTAATTAATAATTTCCTGGACTTTGTCAAGAAAAGCTGACTGTGGTAAATCACCAGTTATTGTAATCAATAGTAACTTCAGCAGAATAAACTGCTACCACAATACTTTTTTCTGATGTTGCCTAAGAAATAGATAGCAAGATGGATACACTGGAAGTGAAAACTACAATATGCTTTTTGGACTTGATCCCAAAGTGAATGTCACCAGTTAAAAGCCTTTTTTCCTTTACATTATGCTTTGGATAAAGCCTAATGGCATCCATTAAGAGACTTTTTTTTCCTTTTACTATGCTTTGGAGCAAGTCTTAAATTATAAAAATGTAATTACTCCAGTTTTATTTCGACAATATTGAGATAAAAATAGAGTCCAACATATTGTCAAGTATTCTGCATTTCTGGACCTCAGAAATGGGTGGGCACATCCCAGTTACTTATTATCTCTGTCAAAAAGGTAAATAGTCTATTCATTATCATTTTTCACAGGACAATAAACAAAATAAAAAGGATTTACATAAAGTGAGATTTTTTTTTTACAGATAAATCATAGAAGGTCAAATAAAATTATGTATTTTAACTTGGTTAGATAGTTAACTGAATAATGCATAGTTTGTCAGTGAACTTGTCTCTAATTAGTTTTTTATTGCTTAGCCATGATGAATAATCTGAAATTTACATATGTTACAATTTTACTTTTATATGATAACGCAGCAAGATTTCCATGTCTCATTACTAGACAGATTATAGCAACATTTTTTCTTTATAATAGCATTTTAATTCCTATTGAAACAGACACTGCCTTTGTGCTGGGATGCCTCAATTCCTTTATATTTGATGATGGAAATGGGTGATGTAGACAAGAGAACAGGAAACAGGTGGTAAAACACTCACGTATCTGCATGGCAGAAAGGGTGTGTAAACCTCCTCTCAGCTTCATGCTCTTTCATACCCTCTCCTCCCACGTAGCATAAGGATCTTTTGGTCTTAGCTTCACGAGTTGCCTGCCCTTGGCAAAATGAAGGATCTGTTTTTCCACAGTACTGGGCAGCCTTTGCAGGCACCTGAACACGATGTTACAGCCAGGAAATCCAGCCTCAAAAGGTGCTGTTTTGCAGTTTGCAGGTGTGCAATTCGCACTTGTTCCAGAAGTGTCTTTTTCCTTGACAATCTGAAATGAGAAGCACAGGCTCAGGTGAAAATACCCTCTAAAGAAAAGAGGGAATGAACCCAGTGCTCCTGAAGTGTAGAATGGCAAGAACATCGTTTTCCCTGTGTCCTCAGCCCATACAGCAATGGTGAGGAAGAAATGGGGGAAAAAGTAATAGGTTTGGGGACCAGTTGTAAAGTGACGTGGTTTGATATGAGTCCAGCAGCTTGTAGAAATATTGACCTGTACTGCACACACTACTGCTGCTTGTTCTCATAGCAATTATAATTAATAAACTTATGTCTTAAACTCATGCCTTGAATCTTAGCTTTCCTGTGCATCTAGGACGATGAGGCACCTTGTGGAACAAGAAATCCATGTCTAATTTAACTCATGGGCTGAAATTTAAATTTAGAAAGATCACTTGTCAAAAATATCTTGTCTCCAAACCATTTTTTTTATTACACTCAGTAATAATTTTTATTACACAATAGAGCAGGAGTGGAATGACAAACACAGGAATGTTTCCTTATTTTTGTGGTGAAATGCGTGGATCATCCCCATTTTTCTGGGATCTTGGAATGTTGCTAATACCCGTGGGTGTAAAAGTAAATTATGCAGTAATAGCCACTGAGAAATTGAGGTGAGGCTAAAATACTACCTAAAGGTAGCAGCAATAAAAACACTTCTGACAAATATTAGTAAGCACTTTGGTAGACACTGGTTTGAGTCAGTACTATTTCTTGGCATTTACGCTGCTAGAAATAGAAAGACATACCAGGAATAACAAATAATCTGTTTGTTTGAAGTGAGTCTGAATTTTTAGCAACAAAGTTTAAAATAAATTCCCATCTCCCATGCTTGCCACAAATCTGTGAATCTGCAGAATTTGTGAATCTGACAAACATCCTCTTTGCTAAATATAACTCAAAAATATAGATCTGACAACATCTTCTACAGTGTTTTGTATGGGTTACTTAGCTTTTCAGTTATTCAACTTGTTAAGTCTATATTCCTTTGGTGGGAAAAACTAGAACCAAACTGCAAAGCAACAGACTTGCAAAGATGTTGTTAAGATGTACTTTAATCCTTATTTAGATGACTTTTGTTGTGCTCAGTGAATTTATCAATTTGTATTGTCTAATAAGATGCTTTAAAATATTTTTCCTTGTATTTTATGTCTCTCAGAAATGAGAACATGATATCTGTGAAATCCAGGTCTCATCAAAATAATACTTATCCACCCTTGTTGTCTGGTGAATCACAATACTGAGCGTATTTTTCATAGAAGGTCATCATACTTTTCTCCCCTTGTAAAAATCGGGTTTATCTTTTTAATTTCCTGTATGTGCAACAGAAGTCAGAGGATTTGGTGACCACTGAAACACGGGATTGAATCCGTAGTGGCTGCTAGAGATGCTGCAGTTCGGAGAAGTTTCTTTCTCACAGTCTGTGCTAATAATTGATTGGGTTTTAGGATACAGCTGTGTGGTCTACAGCATGGGTGTTGCTGTAACTCAGCAGGTACAAACATCTTTACTAACTCTCACCTGGTTTGATCAGTAATGGTGGAAGCACAGTTATCAAACCCCATATTTATCCTGCAGGGCTTTGCAGACTGTGCTCAATGTTGTACTGCCAAAAGTGCGATGCTCATGTTATCATCCCTATCCAAAACTCCTACCTGATGAACCACACAGGATACAATTACACTACGTCTTTTGAGAGGACTGTCATACACATATTTGTAACTCACACAATCAGTAAAGAGATTAATAAAAAAATAAGGATGCTTATGCATTTGTTATTTACTACAAAGTGCTAACACGTGATGTCATTTGCTTACTTAGCTACACCTGGCAAAGTCATTTAATTCATTAAGGGCTCGCTGCAGAGAAAATAAAAGCTAAAGATCATAACAGAGAAAATTACATCTTTTGGGACTCATTGAAAACTAATTTATTTTACAGACAGTTAATTATTCTTTTCAAACTAACTTTGGCAAAACTAAATATTCCTGTTTATAAGAAAAATAAAATTAGAGGATGAAAAATGAGTAAGCCAGATTTTGGTCAGGAAGGTTAACAAAGTAGTTTACCTAATTTACAATGTGAAACAAACATAGGCTTATATTCTTACTTGATAGTCTACAATGCATGTAATACATGCTATGCTTGTTGGAAGTGTGGTCTTGTATAATTTTGCAGAAATCTTCTTTCCAGTCTTTCTGGACTTGGACTGGTTCATAATGGTATGTTAATGATTTATGTATTTATAGCAAAGAGCTAAAATACAGAAAAATTGTGATGGATTCTCCTAGCTCATGGTAAGATATGAATTACTGAAAATTCATCTGCATAAAAAGAGAATAAAGGGAAAAAAAAGAAAAAAGAAAGTCAAAAGATGAGAGAAGAAAAAAGAAACATGAAATAATTAAAGAAAAAGGAAAAAAGAAACAAGAGGGAAAAATTAAATTGTATGAAAACCCCCAAAAGCTAAAGAAGAAATAAAAGGAAAAGGAAAAGGAAGGAAAGAAGGAAAACAAGATAAAAAGTAATCAAGGAAGAGGGAAAAACAAATGAAAAAAATGAAAAAAAATGTTATGATTGGAAAGTAAAGTTCTATGTTAATTGACTTTTAAAATTATATGTCCAAAATTTGATTTTATTTTTTAAACATGATGCTTTAAATTTAACTATAAAGAAATACACCTGTATTAACGCATCTGTGTCAACCAGACACTGGGGCTTGACCTCTCCTCAGTCACTTAAGTAGAAGAAAACTTCCTCCTCAGGTAGCACAAACCTTCCCATCTGTTTCATGTTGACATCGATAAGAGATAACAAAGTGCTGTGCAGGCAGTAGCTCTAATAGAGATCCAGTATTGCTGCTTAGTTACTGGCCAGGCTGGAGACTGCAACAGGAGAAACAGTAGTGAGATGCTGAGATGAGCTTATGTGTGGTCTTATCAATTCTTGACAGGAGCAGACGCAGTTGGATCCTCTCGTGATCTGTTGCTCTTCCGGCACCTCCTCATACATTCAAACGTAATTTGGCCTTGTGCAATCCCAGAGCTAAACAATTAAAGTGGAAAAATAAACTCTGTGATTGAAAAACCTGAAAAGCTTTTCATTCTGACTATGTAAACTGCTTGAAATTCTCACCAAAAAAAAAAGCAGATCCATTATAAACTTGGCATTCGTATGAGGGTGATTCGAACACTTGTGAAGGTCTAGGCAAGCCTGGAAAGTATTTATCATTTAAAAATCAAAACAATATGGCAACATAATTCTGTATTGCTTTGACTCAAATCTAAGTGGAGCTTTCTGTTTGTTACTGAATTTGATAAATCCACCAATTTGATTTAAACTTAAGCTGAATCTGAATGCTTTTGAAAAGAACCAATTTGATTAATTCTGAAACTAATCCATGTTTAAAAGGATTTGACACAGGAAGAGACCTTTAATTGCATTAAATGCAGCAGGTACCTACCTAATCCCTTCCTTGAAGACACACCTTTAATTAACTATATGTTCTTCCACTTGTCTTTGGAGAAATATAAATACTATCTTAGCCAAAAATCACCTGAATCTCTCATTCTGTTCCTACAGTCGTACTTCAAATACCATAATACAGATTTATACAGTGCTTTAATTAATGGCAGTTTTGCCAGTTTAAGACAGTTATCCCTCTATTTATTATCTAGGCATAGGAAATTGTACCTAATATATTTATCTTCTATTATACATAAAAATATTTATAAAGTATAACCCTTCAAAAAAGTTTTATAATTCTAAGCAATTTGTCTCAATCAAATACTGTTGAATCTATTTTCACAGATAAAATACAGTGGCAAAATACATTTAATTTGATCAATTAGACCAAAGTATTTTAAATTTTTATTTTATTAGACATTTTCTTTTTGGGAGGGAAGAAGATAGAAAGCAATACAATAGATCTTTCTGTCCATAGTTATTAATAACAATTCCGGCTTATAACAATTCAGTTCAGTGTTATTCTTGATAAACCCTTCTTCACACAACACTCTTTCTACATATCTAATGTGTTGAAGTAATGTATTTCTTGTTCTTTCCCAGTTATATTTTGGATTAACTTAAATTTCGTATATTCATATTTCCCATCAATCTGTGATTTTTTTTTTCCATTTCCTTCATTTATTTCTTTTTTGAGGGGAGGTTGGAGGGGGCACTGAATTGGTTTATTAACGCGATATTTCATTGAGCTTTCCACAAGTATCTTCTTTTTTACTAGTTTCAGATTTAACCAAACTCAATTTAATTTAGGCTTCACCAATGTCAGAGCAGTTCAATGTTTCCTTCCAGTGAACTCCGATGACATTCGTTTCATCCTCCTTACTTTTGATAATGAATTTAGCAAAATTCTCTTGAGTCTTCGGTCCTTCTTGCCTGAAATATTGCACTTTACCTATGTTTGCTACCTCATAATCTCAATTTCTTGCATATACATACCTAATTACACACAGTCTTGTCCCTATTACTGTCCAGTTGCTGCCGTTCTAGCTTTTCATGTTGAAAAGTAGCAATCTGTGACCACATCCTTCATGTATCTTAATGTTTCTTCTGCATAGTTACAGTTTTTCTCTCTTTTTTTTCTGTGAAAATAAGTTAGAAATATAATTGTGAGTCAATTTTACAAAATAAAGCACCTTAGCACATTGTAGCTACTGAGTCTAATTATTCGTTATTTTTTATTTCCTCAAAAAAAGCTCATTGAAAAGAAATAGTTTTCATTTGCAGTTTTTATACACCTTTTGGTGTTCTGTCAATTTGCTTCTGAGGAATAGTATTTCTTCAGCAACTATCTTGTTCTGAAGCAAAATTTGTCAGTAACTAAGTTATTGATCTTAGTGCAATTTCTCAGAGGTTCGTGCAATGAAGGAGGAGTCTCACTGTAGTGGATTGACTTTTGTATTTTTCAGATCTTCCTTAAAAAAAATGGCCTTTACAGGTCTTCCTTAACAGCGGAGGTCAGGATCCACTGAAGTATTCCATATCTTCCTTTAACGTAACACGACATATAAATAAGGTGTAGATAAGAGAGTACGCTCTCTTCTTCTTCTGGCAAGCTGGAGAGCAGGAGCTCTGATTCTGCTGGTCCTGTGTGGAGCTGAGGCCTGCAGTGGTTGCTGTTGTCTGCCCACAGAAGGGGGAGAGTCCTGGGTCGGATTTAGCTGTTCTGCTTTCCTCAAGGGAAGTGGTGAGATTTTGCTAGTTCTTTACTTTGTGAGTTACCGGGTCTTACAAGTGTGCATACCTGTATGGTTTTAGTTCCTTTTTGTCCTTTTTCCCATTTTCCCTTCCCCTCTTCCTTTCTTGGGAGTTTTGCATGATATCCTTGCCGTGTACTTCTTTGTATTTAGAAAATATATAAATATATATATATAGTGTAATTCCGTTTTTTCTATAGTTTTTTTTTCCTTTGAAAGGGAGGGAAGTTTTGGGAGAGAGGCAGACTGAGCGGTTGGAGAGCTTGGGAAAGCTAGCCCGAACCAGCTCACTCACCTTCCAACATAGCGCTCGATCAGAATATTTTTGAGAGCACAGCAAGATTCAGGATGTTCAGATGGATATCAAATAGCCCCGGTGGACTTATTGCAATAACTCACTACATGTTGTTTTAGCAATATCATCTGCCATATCATGTTTCTATTGATGTGCAATAGCCAAGTCACTCACTGTAAATTTCTTGTCTTAAAGTGAGGATGTAGCATAAAAATATTGAAGAAAAGTAGTGAAGTAATACCAAAAGATGTGTGAGGTCAAGGCTTTCCTTATGGTAGCTTGCAGATTTAAACTAAGGGAACTCTTGAGTGGACAGTGTAATGTAGGTAAATCTGACAAAGGTGCCTACATTCGAGAGTTTGGCATTGTTGTTGACTTCTGGCTTTGCACATTTTCTTGCCGGTATAGAAGACTTTGCTAACACAATTCTTTCTAATACAGATCCAAATTGAAAACAAACACCAATTTAGAGTGGAATAGAGTGTTTCAGTTGAAAGGGACCTACAACAATCATCTAGTGCAATTGTCTGACCAATTCAGAGCTGACTAAGTTAAAGCATATTGTTAAGAGCTTTGTCCAAATGCCTCTTAAACTCTGACAGGCTTTGGTCATCAACCACCTCTCTAGGAAACCTGTTCCAGCGTTTGAGGACAAAAGACCGTCTGAGTTTGTAAAAGACACTGCTAGCAATTAGTTATGGGAAAGAAAGGAGGTGGGATGGGAAGGAGCTAATGAGAAAACTGTTAGCACAGGATGCAAAGAGTGTGTTAGAAGGTCAAAAAAATTACATACTTCCAAAATGACTACAAGCAGGGAGGATGCTGAGGGTGAAGCAGTGTCTTCCAAGGGCAAGATTAAGGCTGATTTAACAGTTCATAGAGGACTCAACCATTGAACCACTGAAACTGTAGAAACTAAACTACTATGTTTATGCAAAACCTAAACCTAACTCAGAACAGATAAATCCTAGAAAAATAAAATTGAATGCCGGTAATGGACAATTAGTTTATCATAGTTGAGCTATTCCCTGTTTATATTTTTATTCCAAGAAGTTAAGAAGCATATCAGTAATGTTTGTTAGGAAGGAACTCTCAGGAATGAATATGACCAGATAAAAAAAGGCAAATGAAAACAGTTATCTGGGGAAATTCTTAGTCAGGGGACAGTCATACCACACAGCAGCTCTGACAATCAATGCATGACAGCCTGGGATACACAGAGCCTTGCTGACATTAACAATGTAAAATCAGGGAGAGAAGATTCAGAGTCAGCCTATTGTCATCATCTCTGAAGCATCAGCCTATTTAATAAAGCAGTTGTAGCTGAACTGTTCCCACACCATCTCTTCACATCTGATAAAGCCTCACTCTAAACACTTGGATAGAAATTGCTCAAGGATCTGTTAACATCTCATCACCTTTGTGCTGAAGGTTGACAGGATAAAAAAAAATCTTGTGGCTTACAATATCCTCACATCCCTTGAGGGTGCTGCCCTGTACACTGCCCCATTATCTCTTAATCCTCCTATGGAATCCTAAAGTATTTTAAAAGTTCCTTCATTTGCTCCAGTGTCTTTTCTCATTCCGTTCCTCAAAAATAAACCTTCTGGGAACATTTGTTTCATTTCTTCTTCAGTATTGCATTATTATTAGTTGTATTGTCCTAGCTTTAAGAGTATAGGAGTATTTTAGAATTCTGAATTTGATATTCATTTTTAGTAACATTCCCCTCAAACATAATCTCTTTGGTTTTGGGTCTTTCCCTCTCAAAAGATATAAGCTAAATCATATCCATCTGTAAAATCATTATGATTAATTAGCCTCAGGCTCTTGGAAAGTCTCAAACTGATCCCTTTGCTACCTGGTTTTTACCACTTGACTGCATGCAGAATTCTTCAAGAGGTAGATAAGCAAAACTCGTAAACGAGAAATTTCGTTCATGAATGAAATGACAGATCTTGTTGATCATTTTCTTGTTATTCACCTACAGAAAGAAAAATGTCTGAAAATGTTAGGAGGGAATAAACCAAAAACATTCACAAAAGCACCAGGAGAAGGAAGATGAAATAATTTGGTCACAGCTAAATACAAAATACTGTTACAGGAATAATAGCAGGTAGTTGGAAAACCTTTCATGGTCCATATTGACTTACGGAGATGGGCAAACAGGACCTCACAGCCCAGTGTGATCCCCCAAAAAAGCCCTGCAGGCTTTCATAATAGAGACTCAGTGCCCCATTGGGAGACCAATTTTAAAGTGTTATTCGCTGAAACTCAGCTGATTCTCAACAAGGAACTGAGAATGTGGCTGCCCAAACACTGATTTTCATTTATATTCATCTTGCTACTCTGTATTTTTGTTATACACTGATGGAAACTAGGGAATAGTAATTCCATCTGGGTATAATAAGAAATGATTTGAACTTTTCCTCAAGTTCAAGATTTTTGGTTGTTTTTGTCAGTTTTCATGAACTACCAGGTTTTGGCAGGGACTGTGTCTGCAATCCCACAAAATATATGGGTTCCCGCAGTATTGCCAGCCCAGTTTCCTGGCCAAATAGGTTTGACCAAGCTCAGATAAATTTTGTATGACTGTTCTAATTTGCAGTTGGGTATAATGAATAAACACTGCTTAAACTTCTCGGGGTCACCCATCCTGTGTAGCTTTTATTGCAGTTTGTTTTTACAATAGTAGAAAATATGATAAGACAAATAGAGCTGATGTTGAATATGAGTGTTATTTACCTATTTGAACCTGACTTTGCAAAATGATATGTAGAGAGATGCCTTGGATTACACAGCCTGACAGGAAAATATAGGAGGAACAATAACTTTCCCCTACTGTATCTCTCTTGCAGGCACACGACAACAAATAAATTCTAGGTATGATGATACTGTATGCACTATGTGTGGGCAACGGGGGAGAGGATGATAAATTACAGTCTTGGCTTCCCACTAACATATTAGCACTACTAAACCATGCTCACCAACAAAAGCTGTATGTTTTTTCTCCATATTAAGATGGATTGAGGAATTAATCACACATAAAGTGTGCTCGGGATGACAAGTTTTTTGTTGCTTAGTGCAATAGATTTGTTGCCAAATTAAATTTCAGTTTGTAGATGCAGAGATTAGGAAGTAATCAGTGGGTCCTTGAGAATATTTAGCATTCTGCCTACATGAGCAAAGACCTCCTACGCGACTGGAAGAGAAGGACCTGGCCAGATACTTGCAATCAGCTGCCATGGTTGATGCTTCCAACTTACCAAAACAATTGCTTTTCCCAAACATATCCTGAATTGGTGCATATGGAATTATTTTGCACGAGCAGGCTGATGTTGCCTCCAGGGAAAATGAGTTTGGCAGCCCTGCCTTAAACCATCCTGCATGTTTCTGTAACTGCAGCCTCAGTTACCATTATTTCCATCTCCAGGTTAGCCTTGCTGGCCATTGTATGAAGTGAATTTGAGGTATCCAATTCCCATCATATTTTCAGCCCACGCATTCGCTTCCTTTACTGCTATTTGGAGTTTTCCAAATTATAGATAGGAAAGAATCACAGGTTGCGTTTGCTGTACTTATAAAAATGCTCACTGTGCTTCTGTTACATTTTAGTGTGTTTGTTTCAGTATGAGAAAAAAAAGTGAAAATTAATTTATAGTCAAATAATAAACCAGTTTAATTATCAACACAAAAGCAAAATGCCAAAATATAAGCAAGCAAACAAACAAAATAAAACTTCTTATGTGGTTCTGTGGTTCAGACAGGAGACAGGGAGTTTTTCTTGGCACTGTTGTGGGTTTTTTCTGAGAACTTGGTTGGGAAACTTGTATCTCAACTATGCATTTAAGTCACAGCACATTGTAGAGGGTGCAGAGGCAAGTCATTTCTTCAGCTTCAGACCTGGATTAAAGCGACCACATATGCTGGGTTAATGAGGTCAATTCCTGTTTTTCTCATGTCTCTGTGTCGCAGGAATGCCTGGAAACATCTTGGTTTTCATTTCATCAGTGAAAACATTTGGATTTTGCTAAATAACAAACCATTTACTCAAGATGTGTTGCTACTTTCACAATATTCTTTGGCCAAAATTACCAAAACATGTCTGGTGAATTTAGGCACCAGTTTTTATAGGGTCTTTTCTTCTTCTTTTCCAGAGCAGGTTTAGGTCTCTCTAAGGGATCTTGAGTGGGAAACCAAAGATCATTATCCAGTTTTTAAGATCTTAATGTTGTTTTCACCAAGTGCAATAATCTCTAAGGAACAAATACACAAGCCAGTAAACACCTCTTAGTCCGGAGAAAGAAAAAGAAGAACTTACATGGATTCTCTTAAATCTGTGGTTTTGTTTTGGTTTTCTTGTTGTTTTTTTATTTCCCTCACAAAATGAATGCAAGAGCAATGCACTAATTCATTGAATCCTGAAAAATGCATTGCTATTATTTTGAATGCTATTTATTTTTTATTGCTGCAGTGTCTGGAGGCTCTAATCGGGAATCAACATGGGATACAGCAGGTGGCTATTAACAGATGGGGAAAATAAGTAACAGCAAAACAATTAAGCTTGAAGCAGTAACCCTCAGCCACAGCACAATGGATCAGCCACTACTACCTGGAAATATAGTAAGTTGCCATAGTTTTTATCTTCCTAAATTAAAGAGTGGACTCTATTCAAGAATCCACTCAGAATGTTAAGCATGTGCTAAAGGCTAAAATGGCTTAAAGAAATTCAGAATTAATAGGAAAAAGGATTTGCCTGTGGGATTTCCTTATCTTCCTACAATAAGGATTGGCCCCACTTCCCTCTCCCTGTACAGCACAAGCTAGCTGACCTGAGTGCTTATACATTTTCACAATTTATTGTGTCTTAAACCGTGATAGCACTCTGGCTGAGCCAGGGGAATGACTTCTTTGCATATTTTCACCTGGAGCAAAGGCAGGACAACATGATGGTGTAATTTTTCTTTTCTGAACTAAAAGAATTTTAATTATTTCACAGTTGTTGTTGGCTGACAGAGAAAATGCACAAGTTACCAAAGCTACTTAACGTATGGCAATTTGCTAAACAAAAGAAACTTAATAATTGGTTTTGAATCCTTGGTTCAGAAGAGATTGACTCAATATTACTATAAATGTGCTCAGTACTTTAACTGATAAATATCAGCTGTTAACTTACTATCTCATCCTACTCATGCTATTCTACTTTTTCTCATCCTCCTCTGAGCTTCTTCTACCTAAACCACTCCTTACAATGCGTGATCAGGGTCAGTCTCTTTTTTCAATCTGATTGAGAGTGGATTTGGTGATCTTCAGCCTGTCCCTCTCAGCAGATGATAATATTGTCTCTAATAGAAGAAAAACCTCACATAAAGTGGAGAAAACAAGCAGGGTGGGTAAAACTGAAGTAGACGAGAAAGTATAACTCATCAAGAGATCTGTTTCTGGAGAAAAGTGTTTCCAAAGGGACACAGTGAAAGCAGAAAGAGTATTTAAATTGTTTAAAAATTATTACCAGGGATAAATATTTTCAGCTAAGACTAAAGTCTGGTTTAGTAATTGACTTTCAATAAAGATAACCCTCCAAGTCAAGTAGATATATAGCAACAAGTGATGTCCTTTTTCCAAGGTATTCTGAGATTTGACAAGTGTATTTTGAAGTCCTGATAAGAGACATTTTAGAGAATTAATTTAAGGTCTTTGGGTCAGATCTAGAGGTTCTATGGGAGTTTATAAGTGTGAAAATGACTAGAAGCTCAAGTACCCAGCAAGATACTCAATTATTATTGCTTTGTTTTGTTTACAGATGCTCATTTTACTTGCAATTTTCCCTCTCCCAAACAACTTGGAGGTCTTAAATCACGTTATGTAGTGTTTTCCTCTGTTAAAAAAGTAGTAGCAGTAAGGAGGTGGTATATTCCATTATATTTACAACTGTCTTTTGGACGTCAGTCACAACACCAAATGCCAAACCGTGGAAGATATTTTTGCAGCAGCATCTGGTTCTTCACAGACCTCCAGATGCTGCCGTATTGGTGGTTTTGGAGTTGTTTCTGGGTCAGTTATTTTGGGATGTGAATTGTTTGACTGTTTTGTCCTCTCAGAAAATGTTTTCCTTTGATTTAAGCTGTAATACTTGAGATTTAGACGTACAATTCCATATCGAATTGTTTCGTACTATAAAAAACTTCAGAAGATACACACAGCAATGAAATATACATAACTTGTGCAGAATCCCTTTTTATGCAGTTTGTTTAGAGACATGGCCCATTGTACTCCTGGATCGTTTCAGAAAATGATGATCTGTAACTACTGACCAGCAGCAGGAAAGTGCTTAAACAGCAATGAGTCTTAAATAGGAATTAGTGTAAAAGCCATTGTGGTCCTGCTGCTGGCAAAAATAATGCTATTCTTAGTAATGGGAAAACAGATGATGCTTTAAAATCCAGACCACAAAAAAAGTAAAATAAGGTATCTGGACTCATCTGTGGGTTTGGGCCTCAGCAAGGGACTGTGGGCAGCTGCATTTTGTAAGGAAGTGTGCTGGGCAGAAACCTTCAGAGAAGGACTCGTGGACAAGGACATGCACTGCCAGAGAGAGTCTTCACCTCTGGTGCCATGATAATGCCAATGCCAACACAACTTTTGGTGCACGGGATACCTAACATAATGATGCACTCCTTTGTTTTTCAAAACACATTTCATTTCTGAAATTCTGCCTACAATTTTCGTTTCACAGCTCATCAGTGAAGTTGTAGAATGTGCTGCGTATGCTACAGAAAAGCTATCTTAGGCTGTTTCAAAGAGTCTTTAAAAAGTATAGAGATAGTTTGATGTATCTTTCTGTCTGCAAAGCCACATCCTTTCATTAGAGTGAGGCCAACAGAAGAAGAATAAACATGCTCTGTGACATAAAAGACCTCCCAAATTACTCCAGACTAGATTTCTTGTGCTTATTAATGTTTCTATTTAAAAGACTCAAAGTCTTTGACCTTCTCAGAAGTTAAACACAATTCTAGTTCACACAGGGAAGACTATAGTCTGGTTTCCCCTCCACCCCCAAAAAACCCTCTTTTTTCTGCTACCATACCAATATTTAGGTTTTTTTACTCTAAAGTAAGGATTTCATGTATCCAAATGAATAGTCTTGTGTATGACTGGCTTTCAGCCATCAACAAGTTTTGTACTATGGTCAAAATTGTGGATTTTAAGTAAAGGAAGAAAAAATTTCTCTGAAGTATTAGTTGTTAGAAACAGTAATTTCTTCATCAATGGTTAGGAATTTGAAACATTAGAATTCTTCTCAGAGATTATTGCTCACAGAAAAGTCAATTAGTCAAAGGTATTTGATGAATTGACCAAATGCTATCAAATGAGTTTCCAGGTCATCAAATGCTCTAACTATTCATCATAGTAATGATTGGCAGAGCTCCATTTTTATGCTTGTAGCTATTTCAAACTATGACATCTCAAATCCTAATACAGATGTCACTCCAACCCATGGTATGTACTTGCATCTCACGTGGAGATACTACTTGATTGTTCTCACTCACAGCTTGGAGATTATTGTTCCCTTCAAGGTCATTTTTTTCTGCATGGAAAATTTCAAGTGAAAAGAGACATGGTGGCTCATGCAAGAATTTTCAAATTATGCAGCAACAGAGCAACATTTCTCTGTAGTCTTCAACCACACAAAAGTGGAATTTGAATCGCAACCTTGAATGTGCCAATCACATGCTGTTTCACAAAAAATAAACAGTTTGGGAGGAGTATAATAAGGAAGATATTTTATAATATCTGACAAAAATAGTACTGCAAAACATTGTTTACTTCATATTTAAACAATAGCTATTAACCTTACTGGACAGAGTCCTACAGGTTTCTAATGGGCTTTGGACTGGGACATAAATGATAACCCAGTCAATGTAACATATTTTTAAGAGATGTGATGATTAGATACAGATTTTTTTTTAAAGCAAAAGATAAAACAATAACAACTTATTTTCCTTCTCCCTCCCACAGCCTATCACCCAATATCATTTGCATAATACTGCCAACATGCAAAATATGAAAAAAACCAATAATATTTATGAAAACATTTTACGTTAGGCAGATTATTTCATTCAAAAATATCATAGAATGATTTGGGTTGGAACGGACCTTAAAGATCATCTTTTCTGAAATTAAATATTAACAGCATGCGAAGGAAAAAAAGCGGAAAAGACTGATATTTCCAATAGCTTAATGAAGTAATCAAAATGACCCAAGAGTTTCTGTTTCTCATTAAGAATTGCAAAAATATTTTCTTATACCTCATGGATGCATGATACACTGAGGAAGGTATGGGATCCTTAATGTTGCATTTGAGCAGAAACAGAAGAATGTCTGAGGGTATATGAGATTCAACATAAAAAAGAGACTATGCCTGTAATTATTTTTGTTTAAGATATTAAGAAAAATCCACTATGATCACCTTCAAATTAGTTCCCTTCTGAGTTGACACAGAGCATACAAGACTGTCTATGTTCAAAGCAATTCCACAGATCATTTTCTGAAAGACTGTTGAATACCTCCATATTTTTGCTTTCACATCTTCTGCCAAAAAAAAAAAAAGGGTTCCTTTGAGTACTGACTTGATCTTTGGGATCTCTTTACCGTAAACCTCAGTCAATAATTGAAAAGTATCCCTTGAGGATACAAGAAACTTGATGTTAGCTCACTTGAACACTGATATTTTCCAACTGGGGGGTAAGAAAATGTCTATATTTGAGCATGTGTCCTCTTGTACTGAGTAAAGCAATCGAGTTGAGCCTTGTCTCACCAACAGAGGTTGGAACATGTTCTATGAAAATCTCTATGTCTCTTCCTTCCCTTTGTTACTAAGATGTAGGGTTGTCTCATTTTTTTTTTGTCAGACCTTGTAAAAGGTTGTCAAAAGGCACGAATCACCCTTCTTTGGTAATGTATGTTGAAAATAAAATATGAGGGATAAACAGGCATCCAGTAAAATGGATTTCTTTTCCTAAACTTTTTCTTAACTCTGATTTCTGTAGACCTCCTCTACCAATAATTACCATTTTTATTGTCCTGCATTTTCAAAATGACAAGTTACCTGTTAACTACAATATTTTTTAAAAAAAACCCAGAGCTGCAAATACCTTGTTGTTGCCTTTAATGTAAAACTTCCTCTTCTCTCTCTTTCACTCTTCCTTTTAATACTGCACACTGAGAATTTCCCTTTGGTTTGAAGTTAATGCGGACTTTGGGTGCAGTTTTTGTTGGAATCAGTTTTTTTAGTTTTTTGGTGTTTTAAATCTAGCTATATTTAGATCCAGGTTATGGTGAGTATTTAGTATTTCTTGTGTGAAAAACATGAGAAATAAAATTTTGACTAGTGGCAGTTTTTTATTTTTATAGAAACTTTCTGTGGGATCAGAAATTTTCTACTCCTCTGTTCCCACTAATAGTTTTAACAGTGAGTTATTGCATGGGAAACTTGCAGTGGTTCACCACTGACCCTGGAGTAAATGGATTTTACTATAGATTTAAATGGAGTCAGCTTTAACCTTTGTGCTTAAAATATTACTCTCTACCAATGAGTAATTTATCCTCTTTTGTGCCTATTAAGGTTTGAATTAGTTACATTTCTATGAAGAGGAGTGAGTTTTAACTTTGGACGTGTCCACTTAAACCTTAGTAGATGTCACATCACCCTCTTTGTAATAATGATGTCTTTTTCTCTATGTTTGTAAAGAGAGAATGGAAGGGTCCTGATCAGAACTTGACAATAACACTACAAAGAGAAGTCATTACCAGGTGAGATTGCTATGCAAATGTATAGAAGAATCAAAGTATAAAAAGGGAACTATGATGCAGCTCTCATTTTTTAAATCAGCAATCATATTTTTTCTTACATCTGCTATATAAAATATCCTGCAGTCCTTGAATATATGGTAAAAAAAATACTTCTAGACTCTAGACAATGACAGACATAATATGGTTATCTCTATTCATTAAACATGTTTTCTAGAAAAGAAGAATTTGGACTATTTTCCTTTTAAAGACTTCATTTTTTGCTTTTGAATACAATATACTTATTCCCTTTTAACTGTATTAAGGCTATTTTTGAAAGTAGTATCAAAGCACTATCATTTTGCATATTTTGCATGGAAATTATACATTCAGCTCTTCACTTGGGTGTGCTCCGAAGTCCACTGATTAGGAATCCATCCACTGAATTCTATAGGTGTTATCTTGGATCAGGCCATAGTTTTAAGCACCCTTCGCAGTTTGGACCACCATGTGGAAAACTAGGTCTGCCTATTATCAGGAAAAAATCCAAAGCAATTTTGGCATATGTACAGAATCAAATAGAAACAGGAACAAAATAAAAAAGATGTCTTGAAATGACCAGTTCTGCGTTGCCATACACTAAATTCCAGTCCTGATTTTTTTTTGTGCGGTCTAAGGTAAAAATGTAACTTCCTCTCACAGTTTCCTAAGCAGGAAAGTTTTCTCATCTCCTCTCAGTTCTGTGGTTTGGTCTAACATTTTCTGAAGTATTTTGTCATTTTTGAAGGAAAGTTGCTGTATACAGACCAAGGCCTACCAGCATGTCAAATCTGAAATCAGAAATTTTGATGCTTCCACTGTAAGCACAATTAAAACATCTTTGTATTGCGTTCACATTGAGTCCAGCATGTTGAGGATATATTTGTCTTTGACTATATCCATTTCTCACCTTGATCTATATGCAGCCTATGGCTGTTTTCTAAAGCTTTTGAGAAGCCAAAGTGAAGGGTATTGTACTACATGTGAAATTAGTACAGCTTAGTTTTATCATTAATGAGAATTACAGGCTTAAGAAAAGTTGAAATAGTTACTTCCTGCTGTGTATGAATGGAAGCCAACTGCTGGAGTGAAAGCAGTGCAAGTATTTTAACACCTGACATATTTGGAAGACGCATTCAAGACTTTTCTTGCCAGAATATTGCTTCTGCTGGTGGCCAACTACAATAACTGAATCGTTAAACTGGAATTAATTTGATGAAGCAACATGAATATGAATAAAAGGTAATTAAAAGTTGTAGAAGAATGCCTGGAGCAAAGATGTGTTTACTATCTTTGCTGTTGCAAATGAAGCACTGGCCGAAGACAGGAATTTACATGTTATATGAGAATTACAGCTGCTAGAGTTGTGCCCAGCAAACCATCACTTTCTTTTACCCTTGGCAATCTGATTAGGAACTGCTCTGTACAATGACCCAGTGTTGATGGAAGACTATCTACAGCCCTAAATCTCCATTGCCCAGAGAACAGAGCATTTCTCACTACTTACATGCTGCACAAACTCTGGGGCACAATAGGACACCTCTTATTTCTTTACCATACGTACATAAGATATTAGTAAATTTTTTTACTTCAATTTTTTTCCAAAAGCTTCAATTAAACATCCTCGAGTTGCACCAGGAGAGGTTCAGATTAGATATCAGGAAAAATGTCTCCACTGAAAAGGTTATCAAGCACTGGAACAGCCTGCCCAGGCAGGTGGTTTAGACATCATCCCTGCAGGTATTTAAAAGACAAGGTGCTCATGGATATAGTTTAGTAGTGGACAGCTATGTTTGGACTCTATGATGTCAAAGGTCTTTTCCAAACAAACAGTTCTATGATTCTATGATTTTAAATCTTCCTTTTATTGTAACTCTAGTTCCCTTTCTCTTTAGTAAGAAAAATCTCTGTCCAGAACTTGTGTTATATTTAGATTATGTCCATATACTCAAAGGCTCTTTTTATATCACCCTGTAATATCACCAGTATCTATTAAAATTCCTACCTTGCCTATGCTGTCTGTAATGTGGAGACTCTGACTAATTACACCTGCACTGGCAAACACTCTATGTTTGCAACAAATAAATTAAACCCTCTATGAAGATTACTACGAAGTTCATGCCACTCTATATAATAATAGCATCTTGTAACCTGTGTTGCCATTCAAGTTTCTGAAGGTGCCAGATTAATCATCCGTTTCCTTGCTGCTGCTTTACCAAAGTCTCTTCATTTAATCTGGGACTCATTTATGCTGTGTGCAAGTATAATGTGACTCCTTAAAGAATTTTCTCAAGAAACTTGAAAAAAAAAGCACTTTTGTTTGCTGTCCAATAACTGCACTTCATCTTCAAATAGATTTTTTACCTGTAAATAATGGAAAATATATGGATATGAAACACAAGACAAAATGATAAAACCAGCAACAACACACTGGATGTGCTCCTTCTTTCATTTCTAGAGCAGATGTTGACAGGAGTAGGCCAGGGGCGTTGTGAATGACAGTCCTTGCTGATCATCGAGGAATTCAGTGAACCAGGCTAGCTTAAGGCTGGCAACTATAATTTCAAAGGCTCGTGATAATATTTCCAGCCAGTCAAAAATAATCTCAGTAATTCTTTGTGAATCTGACATGTACGCCAATATCTAACTTAAATGGGTGTCATTAGAAACTCTTTTAATAGCTTTTTTATTGTTTTTTTTCAGTAGAGGTTTGAAGTTCCTGTTTCAATTGCTATTAATTATGTTAGTAAAAATACTTAAGACAATACCATGAAAAAACACCAAGAGCAGAAGATTTTTGATATATCAGACCAGGCAAGGTGAACTTATGCAGCTGTATGAAAATCCTATCTTTGATAAAATCAAGACCCACTGAAATAAGCAGAAAGAATTTGTCTAAACCTAGTCTTGGACCCAGTTTCAAAAGAGAATCCTGTATAAATGAGTCAGTATAGTAGATTTCTCTTCAATCTCTTATGCTATGTGATCTTCTTAATACCTACAACTTTTTTTTTATATGTATGACATCATTAACATGCACAAAATGTTTTGTTATCAGTGTTTCATAAACACTGCTACAGAACTGATTGTTAAGTAAAATTTACTTTCCACTAAAACTGCCTGCAAACTCCCCTGCATAATTCAGGAGTAATTTATGAAGTGGCAGTTATAAGGTAGTCCCATAAGATGAAAAGTCATCAGAGGAAATAAAGTTTTTCAAGAAGAAAATCTTGTGCACTGGTGTGTGACTTGCATTATTAACAAGACTATCTTGTAAGATGATGGTGTTAATAATGAACGCAGCCAGATTTTTCACGCTGTGTTGGAATGTTGCTTCTTCACTTAGTCTCAGTCACGAAAAGAAAAATGATTAACCGACATGAAACTGACCTTTTTGGAAACTTATTGAAAAGGACATTACAGCAAAGATAAAACACAAAACCATAGACTTCACAAGTCTTAAATGCTGGGAAACTTGACCATTTAAGTGGAATTTTCTACTTAAGTAAACAAATGTTGGAAAGCAAGGAAATATAAAATTAATAGCATGCAGGCAACGTACATCTGCTGTCATAGTCCTTCCACAGTCAAAGAGAATGTGAGCCAACTCGCCACTTCTTTTGAGTCTTTCAGTCTCTGTTTTGTTTTGGTTTTTTTAACCTTATAGACTGCATAACAAGGGAACTTTTAGTAGCTTTCCAGATTAAATGCTTAATATTGACTCTCTTTTGTCTTGGTTGCAGAACAGATTAGGGAAAAACTGCAAGACAGCACAACACAAGTATATACGTAGCAAGTTTCCAGAAGTAGCATAAAGGTCTGAAATTTTCTGTACTCCAGAGATGTGTAACTGAACAATATGCAGAGGGTATAGTCAAAACAACAGGACAAATGGAAATTGCTGCCTGGTTTCACACTGATATTATATTGTTACCATAAATATAAGATCTAAGATCTGGAATTCTAAAAAAACACAGTTTGGAACAAGTCAACATCCATGGACTATGAGAAAAAAAGAACTGATTAGGTAATAGTTGTGTTTTTCTCTTATAATTTTAGAAATAATACTGTTTGAAATGAGGAAAATGAATAAACAGCATACTGTGTTTCTTAGCCTGCAAAATTGTGCAGCTTGTTAGATTGGGTTTATGATGCAAATTATGCTTGAAAGCCTTTGTAATGAAGAACACTTGTTTATGTCATGTGTGTTTGATTTACTATTCAGCTATAGTCCCAAGTGGAAACTTGTGAGCTGGGATTAGTCCATAACTAATGGTTTTGTATACCAATTGAATAAATGAAGTTTCTCACTTCTACAGAACTAATTAAGTACTGAAGAAGAAAGAATAATTTCCCTTAATTTCTCCATTAAAATTAAACAGACCACAGTTCTTCTGTCTACATAAGACATATTTCTATTGTCCTTGTCTTGTAATAATTTAAACGGGCACTAAGGATGATGAATTTTGATAGCGTGTTTCAGTGCAATAAACATCTCCAACTTTTCTTTTCAAAGAAGAGCTTTCGGTTTTCTGTGTGTCTTATCACTGCTAATGAGATTCATATGGAAATTCTGAAATCTTTACGTTTATATTGCCAACCGGGGGAAGAAATGAGAAATATAAACAAACATAACAGTTTGAAAGCCCACCCTATCCAAACACATACACTTTATGAACTGAATTTTAATATGAGAAATTATTGTCCCAGTCTGCTTAGAAGGACTCTGCATAAGATCTAGACTAAGAGGTTGGAGCTTGTCTTGGGTTTGACTTGTTTCCAAAAGATGCAGGTATTTTATTTATTTTTCTACTTACTTGGTTAACTTCAGCCTTTTGACTAATGACACATTTTTTATATAGCTGAGTAATTTAGTATAGCTCGTTCTGAAAGCATGTGATCCTTGTGGCTGTGCCTGCATGCCTTTTTGAGTGAATTTATTTCTGTCATAATAGCAATTAAGTGTGAAAATGGAACAAAATATGCACAGATTTTTAATATTGAAGAAGTAAAAGATGGGGAGACAAAAATGAAAAATAGCAATCTGAAAAGATAAAAGGTGCAGAACTTTATAATACCACTAAGCATTGCGGTGCCTACAATCCTCCTTACGTCTTATCTCTTGCCGATAAATATGATAATTAAAACATGCATTTTTTATTTTAAAAAATGTTTACTATTCCATGTAGACTTAATTAGTGAAGTGCTTTCTCTGAATACTTGTTCACATTCTCTTCAGGTTGCTTTGTGTTCACCATGCCTTTTTATACACGTAGTTGGAAATAGATTTTAAGTCAGGCTCCTGTAGTCTGCTCACATGTCAGCTGAATCACTTTAAATTCATCATAAAAGGTTTATTCTCCACTGAACATATACATACAATGTCCTTTTAATTCCTTTTAGTCCTAGTGAGATACTACCTGTATAAGAACACTGTTGCTCTCCAATAAGAAATGGGAAGGCAGAAGACAACAAGAAGAAATGCCCTGTTACACAGTAAAAGTGGAGGAATGGCTCAACTTTTTTGAGGAAAGCTCTTTATAGAAATCATTCTGAGGCTTAAACAGTCAAATAAAATCTTATTTTTCTGTTTTGTTTATGGCAATGACCTAAAGACATTAAAAGTCTTGGAGACACTGGAAAGAAGAGGTTACTATAGAGTACTAACCTGCTGCAGAAAAGGCCCTCAAATGGTTGCAAAAGCACTCAGAATTTAAGAACTGAAAAAGAGGTATAAAATAACCAAGCGAGAAGCTCACAAGAAGTCTCTACAAATATCTGTCTTAAGGTGTGTAATTAGTCTTCCATGTCCTTTAGTGCAAGACGAGAGGCAAGGAATGGAATTGGCTCAAGACGGATTTTTTTCCAGGAGTAGAAGAAAATGTTGTAATTCTAATGGAAGTTAAGTCTTGGAATAGATTCCCTGATATTTTGTTTTGTGTTTCTATGTTTTCAGGTCAAGGAAAGATCATATTAGATAGAGTGCCTGCTTTTTATTAAAATTTCTATGTTGAAATTTTCAAACTTCTTTCTTCTTTTTCAACCAAGTACCTTTATTAGGTTTCTCACTGATCAACACCCACTAGTGTTCGCAGGTGACTTTTAGATGACTACTGCCAAAGAAACAGTTGATTTACAAAAGCAGTATTCTATATTAACATACTATTAGTATTACTGATTGTAATATTGCTGCTACTATTAATATTACTTCTACTATTATCTGACTTTGTGTGAACAGTACTAGAAACAACCTTCTAATATTCCGTTCGTGTCAGCAGCTCTTCAATTTTAATTAATGTAAAAGAAATAGGAAAACAGAAGTTAGACAAAGACCTATTGGTCAACCAGTGACAGAGAATCAAAATTGGAATACAGAGTATCTAATCTGGTCTTCAAAACATCCTTCTGGTGAGCTTAATACATACTTTCAGTTTCTGTCACAACACAAATAACAGCAACTGTAACGGTAATGTGACAATGTTTTTCTTCATACACCTGCCTCTAATTGCAAAAACTCATTGCTACACTTACTCATCAGATTTAGGCAATGATCCCTATTTTCAAAGCAGATTAAAGTCTCAGTACTAGAAATTTATAGATTTGGGTTACAGGATATTTAAATAGAGAAATTTTAATGCAATATATAAAGTTTAATGATGGCGAAATGAACTGGAATTGAACATTCATTAGGACTAGATGACCTTCATGGTCCCTTCCAATCCAACCCATTCTATGATTCGTCCATATTGCTTTGAAAACAGAAATATTGCACTGGAATATAGCTATACTCTCTTTTTTTTAGCAGAGCGTTATTAAATATTAAACACAAAAATCTCATTTTATTCTTGAAATTATAGCATATGAAAACTGGAAAGCTCAGCAAACAGGGCCTTTGAAGTCATAAACAGAGGAAAGTTATAAAAGTTACATGGGAACAAGACAAACTATTTACTGTAGGGTATTGCTCAAACTTGCATTATTTTTACAGGCCAGAAGGTAACAGTAATTTTTTTAAAGCTCTTGTTGCAGTAGCAGAACATGCTCTTGCTTTCATACCCTCCTTTCTCAGGTGGTTGCCACATGTTTGGCTTCTGTGTAAAGGTATATTGTTTCATGTCTTACCTCTCTGGCACAGTCGAGAGTGTGGAGATTTCTTTTAGAATTAGAATGTTTGGCTATCCTGCAGAATAAATACAAACCAGCACATCACAGGCTAAACTTGAAGAGGCAGGAAACAATTGAGGAATCAGTCCAGATAGAGATTCTGGCCACTGCTTGGTGGCTTTGTGCCAGGCTGGAAGCAGCTATCAAACTGCATCGGGTGACTATCCCGGAATTACTTTTCTAGAAGGAATTTTCAGCTGTCTGTTAAAAGAAACTCATGTGAGTGATTTGTAAGATCCAGTACTGGTTAACCCCAAGCCTTCAGAACCAGCCTTAGGACTGCAAAAATCCACGAGTTGTCCTTTCCCCACTAATAATTATTAAAACCAAAATAGTAACCTACCCTCCGCCCACCAATATCTCTTCAAAGTTAATCTTGTGGAAATCTTCCCTGAGGTCTAAAAATTTCAGTCAGCTTGTTTATTCATTTTGCTCTTCTGGGAGCTCTCTGTGACCACAAACAAGTAAGGCCAGAAAACCACTGGGAAAGGCTGTTTTTATGGTATTTACCATTTGACCAGAAAGAATTATCGAAATTTCCCAGAGATGTTTACAATCAAGAGGTTTGCATAGCAGGAGAACTCATCAGTTCTTTCACTAAAACGGTTCGTTTGCCAAAATTTTTAAGTCTCACCCTCATTAGAACTGAAAATATCCTGGTTCATACTGAGGGCAAAATAAAAGCATAAGTGTAAAAATAAATGCCTAGTGCTCTGTGGGAATACAGTGAGGTTGAAAAGTCTTCATTTCTGTGCATGAGCAGGTAGATGCTGGGATAATATTTTCTTCAGTAACATAAGTAGCCTCTCTATTTTTTTCAGCCCTGTATTTTGAATAGTTTTCTTGTTTCACCCACCCCACCACTGAATAACTCTAAGGCGATATGTTAACTGTGTAAACTGTTGTTAATTTCTTCTGAAATTCCTAGCCATGCTGTTGTTTAAATTAAATTATTTTTTATTGTCCTTTCAGAGGGAAGGAAACAGAAACTTGAGAGAAAACTGGCAACATGCACCATGTCCTCTGCTGGGTTTGACTCTTGCTACCAGGCCAGCTTCCCTCTGATGGCTTCACCACTGAGGACTGTGAGCCCCACACTCACCCAGAGGTCGGTTGTGCCGGCCTCCAGATTTTGTCCAGTAAAGCAGTGCAGACTCCAAAGCAGCTGCTAGTTCATGTCATCAGCACATCTGGCTCTATATATCCTGAATTTTCCTATTAGCAGCTTAGCTAGCTGGATGTGTATGCAAGTCTAAGCACAGGGTAATCTGCTCATGAGGTATTACCTACATCCTTCATAGCCTTCATGTGAGTCTTAGGTACATTTTCCCTACTTTCTTGTCCCAGAGACAGAACTTTAGTCTGCCTGGAGATGTAGTTTTTCATCCAAGGCAAAATCCTGTCTCCACAGCTAGCAATTAACAATTGCTATGCATTTCAATAAAGGCAGATATTTTTCCTAGATGTGCAGTGTAAGAAGCTGGGAGACACTGAGAAAATTAACATGGTGGCCATTGCAGCTTAATATTTCTGGTAGGAAATACATAATTTATCCTTAATTTATAATAATCCAAAAGTCTTTTCACACTGTCAATATTGTCACCTTTAAGAGTCATCTTCCTGGAGTTTATTTTCTGCCTTTCACATTAAATTTTCCTTCCATTGAATATTTCTGGGAAGGGTCATTCTTTATTGAATTACTTGTACTACTTAAGCGGAGTACCAGTCTCTTTTCCTACAGTCAGCTATTAATCCTCTATGTGGATTTATATCTTCATCCTTCAAATATACTTAATCAAATGATTTCTCATATGCATTTAGACGCATGGTTGTATGGATTTGGAAAAAGTACTCATGTGAAGATATATGCCTGAGTAATTCAGTATTTATGAAAGGAGGTAGTAGGCGTTATTATAAAAAATCTGAAAAGAAAAACTTAGCATCAAAACTGGTTATCAACACTTCTTTATTCAGAAATGTAGAAAGTAAACATATTATTTATCACCTTCAATAAAACATGATTCTGTGCTGTTATCACTTTAGATCACCAAAGAGTTTAAAATTAGTTGAATTCATGATGAAATATTTTGCTGAGTCAAGGCCTTGAAAGATAATCCATAATTCGATGGATAATCCATAATTCACAGGCTGAAAGAAACTTTAGGTCTTTGAGGTCAGCTTGATCTTTGGACTGCGGAAATTTTACTTACAAGACATAAAATAGTTAAGTATTCCGAAGAGGACTTCTTTATACAGGTTTTAATAAATTCACTTCTCTATGTAATATATTCACTCAAGATTCATATTCTCCTCATAAACCCTGTAATAAATTTTTTACTTCCGATTTCAAATACTGTGGTACTTTTTGTAATAATAAATGTTATCCCAAAGGGACTGTGAATATGCTGATCAAAAAAGCATCTCTTGGGATCTTCCATAACAATGAAATAAAGACCTTCTGGCTTCTCACAAGAAAGGGAGGAGAATCTCTCTTTAATATCTGTGGTTACTGTCCATTTTTTACAAGATACAGGTACTATTTTAGTGTCCTGAAAGACAGTTTTTCTATTATATACAGCAAAATCCAACTTGCTGTGTGTACATGTTTAGTGGTAGAAAATATATTCATGAATTAGGTAATTTAAAATCATATTATTTTGAAATACAGTGCAATGCTTCTTCTAAATATTCTTCTTTCAACTCCTCCTTCAAATGAGGAATCTTTGATAACCTAATATTGTTTTAGGTAAAATTTTAGGTTACTGTTTCACTCCTTTACCACCTCTAATCTTTTTGACCCACTTTAGCTTCTTATGTATTTCAGTCCCATATTACCCAACTAGACTCGGCTGTGCTGCTAAATTTGGCTTGGAAATTGAGATCTGCCAACTGGATTTCACTTCAAGCTCTGCTAATAGATCTCTTTCTTTCTCCTGTGGATGTAAGTTACTCATACTGTCCCTACTATTAGAGTATCTTCCTGCCTTATAGTCTTCAGCTTATTTATCCTCACAGTCTTGCACAGAGATTTTTTTTTTTTGCACAAAGACATGCAACACAAAGAATTAAACAGTTAATCTGATGTCACGATAATGACCCTCCACTACAGTGGAGGAAAATGACATTGGACTTTACCCTTCTCTATTATTGAAGACTACCATTATTTTTATATTATTTCGGCATTCTCCCTTTGCTTTCTTGTATCCCATTCTTGATTTAACTCCTGAAGCTTTTCAGCCTTTACTTTTCCTTTCTTCTTCTCAATTACATACCCAATCTAGCAATCTGCCCTCCCCCTGAAACCAGAACTCTTCTTGCCTCAGCATGCACTTGGCTTAATCCTTTCCAATAATTAAAAGCACCTGTGATTCCTTTGCCTTGTTTTGGACTGTATTGGTTAAGGCCTAAATACAGTTCTGCTTTGTCTCAGAGTGTTGCTTGCTTTTCACAAGTTAAATTTTCACTTCAAGACAGGTTATAAGAGGACCCTGATTAATAAAAATCAGTAGCAAGGAGTCTGTTTTAGGAAAAGATTTAAGTTATCCTTCACGCAACAGGAGAAGAAAAGAAATAAGAGGCCCAATTCTTTCTAAAAATAACCCCAGCCCATGTAACACTCACAGTGCTCTGGATAGCTGTAGACTCAAGGGGATTTAGTACATTTCTTGTCATATTACTGATCAGTGTTGCAATGGTTTCATGACCGTGTGCACTGGTGCAATGCAAGGGAAGGTACTTTGCCCTTCCAGTGGCCTGGTGAGATCATGAAACAGAGTAGGGAATAACATCAACAACACCACCAACAAAGCTGTGGAAGCAGATGGTGTAATTTTTCAACCTAGATGTTAGAAAGGGGGGGGGTAGTGAGTACATGAATAGTTAAAACTGCAGTAGTAAGGGGGAAGAAACTTCTGGCTTAATTCAGATCTGCTGTAGCCAGAAAAATTTCTCTGGCCATACTCTAATTGGATGAGCAGGGAATAGCACCTATGAGTGTCTAAACACTGAAATACAAAAGTACTCCCAGCATTTTGGAATTTCAGCCTTAATTGTGTTCTTATCAATGTGCAAATTACATTTATCTAAAAGCTGCTGTTTCAGGGTCGCTGTTGCCTTCCCTGTGACACCCTTGCATCATAAACTCTGGAATTTTGTGTGCTCTATGCTAGAACAGAGTTTCCTATGCTCAGACAAGCCACTTTTATGTGCTGCAGGATGGAGAAAAAATGCAAACAGCAAGGCACGAAGGAACTCTAACGGTCAGAATTTATCTTTATTTGGGTAAAATTGCAATTGCTGTTGACTGGAATTTAAATAAAGATAAATAATTCAACAAGCAAAAGCTTAATAAACATTTCAGAAATGCGGTCCCATACCCTGAAGTCTACTCAAAAAATAAAATATTTGTTCTTACTTAGATATAGTAATTCGAATTAGACTATAAATATATTAATGACAGTATATTTTGGCAGAGTTTTCCAGAAATGAGCAGAAGAAGAAGGAAGAGCCAAAAAAAAATCATCATTTTAAACCTTTGATAAAATAACGTGTGAACAAATCGTAAGCTTTTTTTGTAACTAGTAAGAGTGAAACTGAACCAGATTTTAAACAGAAATAGGGGGTCATTATTAAACAATAGGCGGTAGGTATTTTTACTAGATAGTAGACATCATTCTTACAAATCAGAGATATTAGCAGGGCAACCACAAGCATTTAATGAAATTATCTTTTGCATAGACTTTCACCTGCAGTAGCAGGGTTCAGCCTGTTCTACTTCGCAAAGCTGAACACTGGAATCACTTTTGCACAGCTGTGTGACTGCTTTCCTCGCACTCGTCACAAAATTAAGAAAACAATGGTCAGATCAT
The DNA here is from genome assembly GCA_033558185.1 of Dromococcyx pavoninus. Classification (NCBI taxonomy): domain Eukaryota; kingdom Metazoa; phylum Chordata; class Aves; order Cuculiformes; family Neomorphidae; genus Dromococcyx; species Dromococcyx pavoninus. Next base: position 2,020,713 of record JAUMJL010000019.1, on the reverse strand, counting down.
TCATCACAGTCACTTTTTTCTGATGGATGTGGAAGAAACACTTTATTCTTTCTATCCCTTTATTCTGAGTGATTTAAATACTAATAAAAACGGAGGTAGTCTGAAGGACTGAAGAAAAGCAAGACAGGACAACTCAGGGTTTAGAAAGCAAAAGAAAATGGCAGGACCACTTCAGAGTTTCTAACAATTATAGAATAAAAACCTAATAGTGGAACAAGACACAAGCAATTTCTGTTTTCTCCTATGTATGGGTTTTCCCTCCTTAATGTTTTTTTACGTGCATCCTCTTAATTTCTTCCCTTTCATTACTTTCTTCGTCCTCTTCTTCCAATAATGCTCTGCCCTGTCTCTTCCTGTTCTTCTTGGGATTCCTAATTTCTCCACCTGCTTTCAAATCCCTCTGTTTGAGTTTTCTGAAGTACTTCTTTTCTTTTTTCTGCTTCCCCCCAGGTATTAGACAAATGGTGCCAATTGCATCTTCTCTCTTGTTTTCATGAGGAGCAGCTAAGACCAGAGGAAGAGCTCTTATGAAAAATTGTGAAAACTTGGTTAAGAGTAAATGATTTTCCCAAAGAACTCTAGTTATGGTCAGAGCACAAATAACGGATACATGAAGCAACTAGAGACCGTACACCATTTTACATTTGGTAGGTCTGAGATAAACCCAAATGATTACATATTATGAATTCTAAAGGCACATACACCTCCTTGTTGAGTTCTCATCATTAAAGAAGTAAGTATATATTTATTTCAATGTAAGCCAGACTTTGCCATTAAGAAAATTGTGTTTATTCTTAATATTTTCTTCTCTGAGAGTATTAGTCAAACATGAACTAGAATTAATATTCAGTATCCTTTTTTTCCATAGTTGTATTACTAGAAGGCTTCCATATATTTAATATAAATATTTTACTTTATCACTTCTGAAAGGGTTTCATAAACTTTACATCTCAAACTGAGCTCACAAGCATACCCTAATCAGGCTACTAAAATAATTTTAACCTAAGAAATAGAGATGAAATGCATTGATTTGGATACTTGGTTAATATTGCTGTTAGAAATGTTCTGAACAGTTTTTGATATATTCACATAGTCATACACACACACCAGTACGATTCTCCAGTCCAGTCCGATGATGAAAGACCAGTTTTCAGCCTGTAATCCTCACTGGTTCTGCTGAACTAATAATTGCCTACATTTGTTATAGGTGTGTGGATGAGTCTGTACATCAACACTAAAGATACATGGTAGTTTACATTATGCAAATACTAAAGAAATAAACAAATCTTAGAAAAATGAAGGAGATCACACAAAGCAGGAAGCCAAACTGGATGGAGAAAACTTTAGTTATAACAAAGGAAAGCAAATTGTCAGTGAGCTTATACATTTTCTTAACTTGATCTCTATTTAGTAGGTTAGTAATATAACAGAGATCTCGCGCTTAAATGAAATATATGTTGTTTAAAATGCTTTGTTAATTTTCCACAGTCAGTTTATATGTATAAAGTTAAACAGATCAGACTGGATGGACAGCCTATGGACTGACTGAAGAACTTTAGCTGCCTGAGACATTACACAGAGAAATCCTTCTTAATCTTCTACATATATTTTATATCCCCTAACTGATTAGATGAAATATTATAAGAGCCCAAGGTATCTGTCTCCAAGCAGAACTATCAAGAATATTTGCATACAAAGTGTCATTTCAAAAGACAGACATGATGATTTGTGGTTGTTGTGTAGTTAGGTGGAAACCAGGACAAAATAGAGCAACAGAGAGGAGCCAAGGCTGAGGGCTCCTATGACAGAAGTACCCCTTGAAAATATTGTCACTAACTCTTGAATCAAAAATGTCCTGAACAGATAGAGTGCAATCCAGAACTGAAGAAAATACCGGGAGGAGGGAATGCTGATTTGAATATGGTGTCCTTAAGTCTCTCTGGGTCAGTCCTAGGAACCATCAGCAGATTCTGACTTCACAACAGCCTGAACTACCTCAGTGTCCTCCTGATTCCAGCTGTAGCCTCCCATCCCTTTCTTTGCACAGCAGCTCACTGTACCCTGATGGGAGCCAGTTCAACATGCCCAGAGCAAGGTTTTCCAGTAGACCTTCTTTTTTTTCCCCCATCTACAGTCAATACTTTCTAGATTCTCCTGTTAAGTCCTTCCCCACTGGAAAGCAACATAACTGGTAAGTTGGCACTGATTGTTGAACACTGAAGAAAGCATTTCATACACATTTCCTCAAGTCATATCTGTAACACCACTTTGATGATATTTGCAAATATTTTATTTTGAGACATACTTATGATTTTGAATTTTTTCATTTGCAAAGACTTGCACAGAAAGCAATTTGTCCAGAAAGTTTCATGACTAAGAATCTACCATAGTTATAGGTTAATACTGTCCAAATTTCTCTGTCTAGAGAGACTCTACCTCTACTTAGGAAGCAAAAGTTATAACACATGAAAAAAAAATCAGTACTCAATCTTAGCAGATTGTAAAATATGGCCAATTATACAATTTATAAAAGCAATTTGTGAAGAACAAACAAAGCTGGTAAAGAAGCAAGGGCAGGCTGTGGAGTAGGAATCCAGACGTTAAATACCAATGAAAGAAGTTGCAGGTTTCTGTGGTGAGGAAAGATCTTCATTTCAATCCAGCTGTCACGTATGACAAGCCAACAATTTGTCTGAAGTTCAACTCCAAACAGATACTTTGTGAAGAAGTAACATGGTCTTTTGGAGACGAAGGTGTCCAGCACCTTTGGGCCATAAAAAAAGGGCCATATTTTTCAGTCTGGACTAAGGAAATGAATGGTTTATACACCATGTTAAGACTCATCAAGATCCTCAAAACATTTCTCACGCTGCTGCTTACATTTCAAGTGTCTAAATTCTCGTACTAATAAAGTCCACATGTCCTACCACTGAACTTGAAGTTCTCTGTCAAGTGATATTTCTTAGGTGCCTGATAGTCATCCTGCACTATGGATGGTATGGAATAAGAATCCCACTCCCAGCTGTAGCTGCTGGGAAAAAAGACAACTGAAAACAAGGAATTGATAAACCAAATCTCAATCTTACTTTATTGTCTACATAAGAATTTAAGTTTACTTCTTCTCTGTTCCCAGTCCTGAATATCTGGCTGAAGGATTTTTGAGTTTGCTTAACAATAATCAGGGTATTTATTTTAGTAATATGTGTTTATGAGTAATTCTCACTATCGCAAACTTCATGTCAACATTGATTTGACTGTCTACCTTTCCATAAGCTGTTTAATATTCCAAATAACATAAAGGAGCACTCACAGATCTGCTTTTCTAACCCTTTGAAAACTTTATTTTTATGTTTGTTTTTGAGACAAATGATCCATTTTTAAGCAGAAAATCTCTGTTTGATAATAGTGCATAAAATAAACTCGCATGAATTTACCTACAGGGCATTAATTAGGCACAGATTATTTTAGTAAACATAAAAATCCCTTTGGCTTAGTTTGGGCTAAGTAAAACAGTTCAGCATGCATCCACCTAAATGGGAACATGTGAGAGATGCATTCAGAACTACAGAACTCTCCCTTTCCTCTGCCTCTCTCCCTTAGCTGATAGCACTTGCAGGATACGCTAATGCTGTCATCATTACACAGCCCCTTGACTGTGCCTTCAGGAAAGAAAAAACACAAGTTGGAGTGAAAGATTTCTCTCTGAAAACCCGTTTGAGAGGTCACCTGAGAGTAACAAACAGAACTGCACTGTGTTTTTTGGCTTGGAGTATTTGTCAACTCATGAAAGAACCACGGAGACGTACAGCAAGGTATAGCTGAGCCATAGTATTTCCATTAGAAAACATAGAGGGTCCAGAGAGTTAAAATTCAAGGACTGAATAGAAATCGGTCAAAATTGTGAGAGAGGAGCCAGGAGAGCAGAAAGCAGCTGGAGCTGGGCTGGCTTCCAAAGGCAAAGCAGTAGTGATTGATGATTAATGAGAAGAATATATAGTATTTGTTTGAGGATTTTGTTGTAGGTTATTAATTAACTCTTTGTTGTTTATGGAGTCTACATGTCAAAAAAGCTTAGGAAGATTTACGTTATTATTCATTACACATCGGGTGTCTTCCCAGGTTGTTATTGGGTGATGACATCTTCCCAGGTTGTTATTGGGTGATGAAATCTTTCCAGGTTGTTATTGGGTGGTGACTCTACAGCGCTCTCCCAAACACCAGATGTACTCCTAAAAGGCAAGGTGTCAGTAAAATTGACAAAATGCCCTGCACAGAAGTTAGGCTTGTCAGCATTTCAGAGCTGGGCAACAGGGACTCCTCCTGCAGTGTAATGTACTGATGCCTGGAAGCCAGCTAACTGCCCTCTCGTTAGCACAAGGCCACTCTGTGACTCTTCTAACAGTAATGGAGATGGCAGGGGCTACCTGGGGGACACAAGTCATTGACAAGGTGCCCTTCCTTAGTGAACACTTTGCAACCACTGGGCGATGCTCTGGTTCTAAAAAAATTAATTGAGTATTCTCTCAGTAGTGATTAACAAGGAGGTTCCTTCGCAGTAACTCGATGTGTTCAATTCATTTTGTAAACACAGTCTCTTTATAGCTTCATTTAATATTAACCAAAGTGCATTTCTGACAAGAATTTTATTGCAAGCAGAAGTACCTTTCTAATTAAGTTCAAATTTGGGGACCAGAATGAATAGAATAGCGTTCATAACATAATACCATTGTGCCATTGCAATGGATTTGTTAACACTCTCCTAGCATTACAATGCTGTCAGCTCAATGGATTTATAGCATTCTGTAATGTGAGACACAAAAACACTTAAAGCACACAGATAGGTTTCAAATGATTCACATTTTGCAGTGTTTTGAGATGATTTGTCAAATTTTTTTCTGCGTTACCTGTGCTCTCCTGTTTCAGATTCAGTTCAAAAAGGTCTGCTTTGTGTTCTTGATATCCTCTTCTCCTTCTAAAAAGGCACAGACTAATGGATTTGTTAAACTGCATCCAACATTGTTTTTTTTTATCATATTAACTCATCCTTTCCAAAAAGGAGGTTTCAGTTTTCAGGCTTTTTTTTTTTTTAAATTCTGGGAGAATGCAAGCAAACACACAAAAATATCCCATATTTTCAAACTTGGCTTTGTCAGTAACTCAATGCGTGGCCTTTGGCCTATCACTTTGCATAGAAGATCCCAGTGGCTTTTCCAGAGCCAGAAAGAAGGACAGGCCCTGCAGGATTTCTGTTTTGGAGGAAGGCTATCTGTAAAGAACCCTTCCTAGGGAAACAAATACTTACATTTTAAGGTATGAACTTTATACCCAAATATCAAGTGGATTTGAAAGCAAATATAATTGAAAACTTCAAGGCCTAAATAGACAGCTTTTGGTGCTGTCATTTTAATTCTAGTATTAATGAATTTTACTAACCCTTGAAGATTTTCACATCAGAGCTGGGGCAGCTGATCTAGTTGGGATCATTTATTTTCATTTATCTTCATATTTGTTTTGTTGGATGGAAGAAACTCTACAGAAAACATTATATGCATATGCATTGAAGGAAATTGTTAACAATCTGAACACTTTCCAAATTTAATAGATCTCTTCACAAACTGTTATTCATTCACAAAGTGTTTTGAGGGTACAACAGCAGGTAACTGAAAATAACCCTTGCAGATGTGGAATGACATCATGGGATGTAATGGCACTCAGAGAACACTCATTAGGAAAGGAAATGGCAGAACAAATACATGGTCCTATTCTAAGACAATTTATTTCTTCTGCCTCTCTCTTATGTCAGGAAGAGAACTTCCTGAACCTCTTAAGTGTAATAGAGAAAATATAGTAGTGTAAATAGAAATCGTTTTGGTAATGATATTTTGGTAATTTTTACATTTCTTTATTAGGAAGGTTTCATCTGGTCCTGCCTTCGGATTACTTAAGTAAAGATGAAACAATTTTTTCTCCCTTCTAAAAGCACAGCATTACAAAAGGATAATGTGAATTACTTTCATAAAATGAGGACATATTTTAAGGTATATGTAGATTTACACTCCAATCCTTCTCTATAGTCATCAAAACTCATTCCCTTCTTTTTTAAGATAGATAAACTAGGAGTATAATCCCAATCTGGGAATGAATTTTACAGCCTTCCTTAAGCATTTCTGGAGATTTTTGAAAAATATTTGTTTCCAACATCTACCATCACGGGCAGGATTCAGGACTGCAGATCTCATCCAGTGTTCTCACCCAGTATTTATCTATCTAATCTAGCTATATTAAGATTTCTAGCAAAAAGATTTCGTAACAGAAAGTAATTGAGGTACAGAAACTGGAAAAGGATTAGGGATGTATGCAATGCAGATGATTTCCTAAACTATGAAAATCCATCACACCTTATTAGCTGAAATGACTGTGACAAAATTAAGTTATAGTGCTTTTCAAAACACAAGTGAGTACGTGTGTGTATAAGAACCTGTGAGTGCACACATTGCACACTGACCAGATACAATTGCTCTCACAGAACTGGAGACTTGCAAAGCATCTGTAGTTTCACTGATTTATGTGATGGGGAGGCCAAGGCGTGGCTGGAGCTGAACTAGGCAAGGGATACAAAGAATGATGAGAAAGGCTTCTACAGGCATGTCAGCCAGAAAAGGAAGGTCAAAGAAGCATATCTCCTCAATAGACAAGACCAGCAAACTGCTAAGAGAAGATGCAGAGAAGGCTGAGGTACTGAATCGCTTTTTGCCTCCATCTTTACTGGCAGCCTCCCTCCCCACACCTCTCAAATGAATTCAAGGCAAGGACTGGGAGAACAAAGACCTGGAAGAGAAGATCAGGTTTGTGACCACCTGAGGAACACGAGTATGTGTAAGTCTATAGGATTTGATGAGGTGCATTCCATGGTCCTGAGGGAATCAGCTAATGTAGTTACCAACCCACTCTCCACGATATTTGAAAAGTCATGACAGTCCCTGGTGACTAGAAAAAGGGAAACATTACATCCATGTTTAAAAAGAGTAAAAAGGAGTACCCTGGGAACTATCAAGCTGTCAGCCTCACCTCTGTGGTGAGGAAGAAGAACATGGAACAGATCCTCCCAGCAGGCACAAGAAGGCTCATGGAGGACTGAGAGGTGGTTCAGGACAGCCAGCAATGCTTCACCAAATCTTGCCTGTCCGACATAGTGGCCTTGTATGATGGAGTGACCACTTCAGAAGACAAGGGAAGAGCTATGGATATCATCTGTCTGGACTTCCACAAGGTTTTTGGAGCACAGTGTTGTGTGTGTGTCTCTGTGTGTGTGTTTACAACACAATGGAGGTCTAAGTAAACAGTAGTACAGGAATCAAGGATAGTGTTTGTTATTCATTATCAAGGAAATCACTAAGAAAATACTGACAACATAGACAATTTATTTGTTGTACACTGGAAAAGAGGAGAAAACGCTCAATAATTAAAGGTCTGCTTTATGCAGTGCCACATGGTAGTCTGAAGTTTTGGGGACATCCAGGTAAATATCGTGTGCTATTTTGCATGTACACAAGACACTTCTATTCAGGGCTGAGCTTTGGGTGAAGGTACTGTTAGCCCACTCATTACTAGTATAGCTATGAAGGACATCAAACGTGAAAAGAATGGATTAATGCTGTAAATAATAATTACTCTTCTGTTATCTGTTTTGATAGATTTTCAGTTATATAGTTCCGTACTTCTCCAAGTAAAGTGGATACTGGTGGCTGGACAACGAGCTTTTGTTCACTTTTCTAAAAGAACTGGGATTTCGGAAATCGACGTTTTGTGAGAAAAGGCTCTAATCTTCGCAATGGGTTCTTTGACTTCATAATGTACTTAGTGAAACACCACGTACAGACTGTTTCAAGCAGGATGTCAGGTTGATTCAGAAGTGAAGGTGCTGAGACTATTGCTTTAGAAGGCTGAGTTCAAGTGACCTTAGATTAGTTACGTGACCTTAGATAAGTCACCAGTCCTCTGAGTCTTGTTTCCTCATTTCATAAAACAGGGTAATTGGGCAGATAAACACATAAGAAATAGTTGAGAGAGCTATAATAATAGGGGCCACGCAAGTACATAATGCTTCAGTAGGGAAATAGAAATGTTAGCACTGAGAAGTAATGTGCTCATGTAATGATTATTTGGATTTAATATACCTACTTCATGTCTTTTTCAATGGAAGAAAGAACTGTATAATATTGTAGTGATGAAGTTCTATTTTAAATTCCATGTGCCCAAGGCTTAAACTGTGAAATCACTCTAGCCACATCTGTAGTGCATTTAACCTAAAGAGAAAAAGTCACTGAATATCTGCTGTTGTAAAATAATCTTTTAAGAATTTACATGGATGTAAAAGGATTTACGTAATGTCATTAATGTCGATGTTTTAGTGCCCACTTTTCATTTCACAAACATTCAGATACTGTTACTTTTGGTTTATTTGAACTAGATTAAACAGGACCGAAAAATGCTTAAATATGTGTACATTAGTCTCAGCTTGTGTTTCTGTGCTTTGCTATTCACTTCAGTTTTTCTTCACCTTTTCTAAACTTTAAAAATTTTAATTATTTTCCTGAAAAACAAGGCTGTGCCAATTTTAATCATTTTCTCTTTAACTCAGCTCTCTAAGTCTTCCTAAATCTTTTTAGACACTGTTGAGGGCAACATCCTGGGTCCACAAGCATGTTCCATTCTAGTTCCTGTTACAGAAGGCTCTCAAGTAAGTGTAAGTCATTTAAAAACAGCAGGCAAATAGGACATTAAAAGAACTCTATGAATGTAAATTAACAAAACAAGGTCATGCATATTAACAGATTTTCTTTAAGGACAAACCAAGCCACGTGCTGTTCTCTGTCCCTGTTTATGTGCTATGTGCAAAACCCACCTTTAAGAATCATTTTACTCTGATCCTGTGTCTGTATTTATAGGAATGCATATTTTGTGGACAGAAAACATTGCAGTGCTTGAATGGTCTAATAATGTACATCCTAGAGAGCAATGTATTAACAGGAACTTTTCCTCCAGAACTTTTCTCTTCATGTGTGATAAAATCCAGCCATTGCATAGAAAGTGAAGATTTTTGTCACTTGTTGAATGAAAAATTCTCATTGTCATTATTTCTTTCGTTATTAAAGACACCAAGATTGCAGTGAAGAGATACAATTAGAAAAAGCAGAATACTAACATAGTCTTTGTTCTAATACAAGTTATATCTATGCTACCAGATTTTTAGTAAATATTTTTAATTCTTAAGGAGATTTTTAAAACAAAAATTTTATTGGGAAGGGTAATAATTTTCATCATAAAATTATTTATGCTTTAAAATTTGGAAGAATAAAACATTAAAAATAGCAAAGAACCTTTCTGTATCTCCTTAAGAGTCTTCTTTTCATGAAAAAGTGAAGGAAAGGATTTATCAAGTAAGATTGAAATTTTTACTGCATTTTCAGCTCTTTTGTGTTGGAGAAAGTAGGTAAATATGACTATGATGAGGGAAGTGTTCCTTCCTATGACAAATTTGTGGCTAACAGCAATATGGGCATAGAAAATTGTATGAATGTAGATAACCAACAGTACAACTGGTTAAGAAAATTGTTTTCATATACAAAACCCTCATAACAAGATTATAGAATTGCCTTCCAAAAGAGTGGAAATGATGAAAGAAGATGAGAAAGGAAATAAATGAACCTAAGATCACAGTGCTTTGCTCCCCTCTGTGACAAGATGGATGGGATGACCCAATATGCCTTTTGCTTCTCTAAATTCAATTACTCAGACATGAACTGTCCCCCTGGGAGAGACGACTGTCTCCTCGTAGCCCTTCTGCTTTCCAAACAGTTTCTCTGATACGCCCTGGAAAGGTCTAAAAGAGTCTGAAGGAGAGACATCAGGACTGCAGATCCAAGGAACTTCCGTTTTCTGGACAGCAGCCAGATTTGATCCCTGGTAATTTTTCAGCAGCTCTGGCTCTTGAGAATTGTTTTCACCAAATCAGCTTGTGCTGCTAACAGCTCTCTGCTCCATGCTACAGCCAGCGTGTTGTCTAAACAGACCATTATCCCAAGCCCCCCCCCACAGAAGGCTGCTACCATGGAGCTGACAAGAGGCCAAATGGTAGGCTGGAGAATTGCCAGAGTTCTCCTTTGATTTTTGACTTTTTTAACCAGCAGGATAGCAAGACACCCTTCAGGTCTGGTCTCACCATCCACTCATCCTGCGTTGAGGTGTCTCTTAGGAGATGGAGCCCATCACCTTGCAATGCTTGTACTGCTGTAGTACTCCAGCATTCAGTCTTTTCAAGTTTGTCACAAATACTCCTTCCTCTGTCCTTTTGGGCATCAGGAACAGATTGCTTGCAAATGTTGCTCGGGCTAAGAGAGTTTTTACCATCACTTGTCTTCTTCTCAGGAAAATCATCTTTTTATTTTGTCAAACGTTTGTTTGAACTACAGAAAAGGATTTGCAAAGTGAGAAAGTATCAGCCAGATCTGTCTGATGAAACTGTAGACTTTGAATTTTACCAAGGTCTTTTCTTCTGTGGTTCTGAATATCTGCTGTTCTGCAATAATCTTTTAAGATTTTACATGGATGTAAAAGGATTTACGCAATGTCGCTGCTGTGGTTGAAATATCATTCATCTTTCTTCTTGGTCATTTGAGGCAATTGAAGTTTCATATGAATTTCATACTTTAAAGAGAGAAATTGCCTATAGTATCCAGAAAGTTTAGTGCTGCGTTGGTCAGGACATCAAATTGTGAACCTCTAATTTTGATACAAAGGGGAATGCTTGTCCTAGTAGGGAAAAAGAGCAACCAATTTCCTGGGTGAAAACCTTGGCATTATTCAGTTCAATGGAAGATCTGTCTGCAGGTTTTTCACTTTACTGAAGCTAAAGTGTAAAAAAAAGAAAAGAGAGGTTTGGAAAATTGATATTCTGTCCCATTAAAAAATGGAGTTTAAAGAAAAGAGTCCAAAATAGGGACAAAATGCTTAAAGCAATATTTTGCATATGATTGTATTTAAACAAACAATTTGGGGGGGGGGGGTCAGTTGGGCTTTTTCTTGGAAGTTTTGAGCCTATTTAGTTTTTATTAGAAAGGAAAGTAGGCAGTTTTATATATTCAGACAGGAAATTTGAAGTCAGTTCTAAAATCTACTCTGTGATCTGATTGATAGAAAGTATTATTTAGGAATCTTCTCCAATGCTCTTCACAAAGATTTTTTGATAATTTTGCTATGAAGTTATTTGATAGACTCCAATTTAAACTGTTAGTTGCATCTATAAAATGAGTGGCATTTTCCTTTTACATAGACTACAAATTTTCATAAATTTGGCTTTAGGGTTGCCACTGTTCTTATTACAAGATTTTTTGCCCAGCACACATCATGTGAGGCTCGTGAAATCCATTACACTCTCTTTTTTTCCAGGAGGTCTGAACTGCGCTGTTTACCTTATATTACTGGATATTTGAGAAGCCAAATAATTTTCAGCTGAACCATGCTGATATTAGTATCTACTATCATACACTTCTACATCATACACTTCACATGTGGAAATACTTTCAGATGTATTATCTGCCCAGATTTTAATTCCATTTAGCAAGTGATACAAAACCCCTATATTCCCCGCCCCTTATTCACTGAAAATACAGCATAAGACTATCATTTTCAGCAGTAATATTTTCAGCCTTTTTTTCTCTTTGGCACAAATTATTTCAGTTATATTTTGCATAGAGAGCAGCAATAAATAAACAGCACTTTTGGTCACCTTATTGGAGCGCACAGTAAGTGCAAACACATTGCCATGCTAAGGACTTATACTTGTAGCTTATCGGTGTCCGAAATTGCACAATCAACTCTTTTTTAAATCAGGATTGAACACATCCTGACTTGCACATGAGTCTGATTAGAGGTACTGTATAATAAATGAAGATTATTTTTACTTCTGCTTTCAAGTCTTGTTGTTTTCTCTCATCCCAGGGCACATTACAACCCCTCTGTTATCTTTAACATCCTGTGAGAAATAAACATGATCTTTGCTTGACTTGTGGAACGTTTTGTATTTTTTATCTGTCCAGTACATCTGGGTTCTCAATTTCTATTTTTTTTTTTTTTAAGATCTGGAGGAAAAACAATGGTGTTGGAATTGCTCCATGACTCCTTTCTCTGATCCATTGAACTATCATTTTATCAGACAGTTTCTATTCAATAAATCTACTGCATCAGCGATCCCTAACTCTGATTTTTTTGGACATAACCTTCGTTCTGCTATATTTCACAACAAAGAACTCCGAATAATATGAGAAGTTTACCTAACAGAATTGATTATCTCAGAGGTCTGCTTTCTTAAACACAGCTGCAGTTCACGATCCTGTCTGAAACATGGTTTGACAGTGGCAAAGCAGACTGTGACATTATAGGACCTGGTTACCACATGTGCAGAGATTCTGATCTCCACAAAGGAAGTTCTGTTGTTAACACAGAGGAAATTCTCATGTCCTCTGTATGATTTTACATTCTATTGGTATGATCAACCTTGTCTAGTTTGCAAATGAAGTATATATTCATAAGGATAAAATAACACATGGCTTCCATTTTTTTAAAGTTTTCTTTTTATTGACTATATATTTCATAGCCCTTCCAAACATTCATGTACTACATGTGAAAAGTTGTTCTTTCTACAATTGTCTTAGGAAATTATTTAATTTGCAGAAATCAGAAGATTTATTCCTCCCGCATATGATCAGTCTCCTTTATACATGGGCTGCTGTTCAGCACCTGAATTAAGATTACTGTGCAGACTTACCAGAAGAGCATTTACCTGTACCACATGGATCCCATGAGGGCTCATTATCTCCGATACAGAACCAGAAGATGTGGATAAGATCCTCTCAGGGCCAGCTCAATTTTGGAAGGAGGTCAGTTACATATGTTACCTAATCTAGTTAAATGACTTTATACCACATTCCCAGGAAAAACAAAAACAACAACAACAACAAAAAATTAACAAAGAAACCAACAGAAGTTCAAGCAAATACAGTTTGTGGAAGTAATTATTCTGTAGGATAAGAATATTTGAAAATTATAAGGAGATGCTTTTGGCATTGGTTTATGAACCACAAAGTAAGGACTTTTTTCTCAAGACATGGAAAAAATGCTCCTGTAAAGTATTGCCACTGCTGCCATCTCTCTTCATTTATGTGTGGTGAGGTTTGTAGAATGGCTTCATGTCCCAGCCCTGGCTGTGTGCAAGCCTTTATGATCTCCTTGCTGGGATCCAGTTCCCCCTGGCTCACATTCCCAGACAGAGCACGTTCCCGCTGCCCACGGCGGTCCTTCTGCCCACTAACCTTCTCCAGTTCCCATCCAGTGTGCTCAAGCTTGGTTTTGCTGGAATGGATGCTCAAGAACTATCCATGCTTTTTAAGTTTAAAAGTCATTAATTTAGCGAATGGTTTTCCTTCCTCCAGAGGGCAATGGCAAACTGTTGCTTTCTCTACTATTAATGTGTCAGAAACACAGACTTTTGATTAAATTTGCCATATTAAATGTGCACAGTTAGTTGAAGTGAATAACAAATGCACAACCAATTTCTTGTTTCCAGCAGAAAATTAAGAATATTTGCTAAATGCTTACCTTTCCATTAGTAAATAAATTCCACGTTAATAAAGATTTTATTGTATAGATTTAATGTGAAATTTGTCTCAAGTAAGTTTTATACTTCACTGCTTTTTGTTACTGATTCTCTAGAAGAATATCACAGGTACTTGTAACAGCTGAAATATAAAATAGAACTTCTGATTTTACTCTCGGTTCCTTTCTGTCATCCCTAAAATCAGGGTCCCATTTCTTGAAAACTTTAAAAACAGTCACTTGTCATACACCTTATTTATTCACTTTAGTAAATAAGCAATATAACTTAAAAGAAGATTATGTCTTAGAATGTTGTACCTTAAAATCTGAAATGTAAAATTCTTGTTCCCACTCGATGTTCATTACTGGCAAATCAGTACAGTTTATGAATGCCAAACTTTTTGAATAGTGTTAAAAGGAAACTACAAAGGGAGTCTGAATTTGTGAACTCAATTCTAGAATTTACTTCAAGTCCTGTAAAACTCTCTTACCTGTACACTTTTTGTCACACTGTTATACCAAAAATTTCCACAACTCTGGTTAGAACATGAGAAAAAAAAAAGGTAGAAAAATCTTTTTTTTTTTGCTAAAAGCAATGAGTTGGAGGGGGTTAGAAAGTTATTGTGGGTTTGAATTATGGTAAGAGAAGAGAATTCTCCATTCTGTGGAATCTACCACAGGATGATGAAGGTTGGGATAAGCACGCAGGAGAACAGGGCTCATTGTCCCATAGCACAGGTCGTTTTAGGAACAGAAACTCTGGAAGGAAAAGAGAAGTGAGAAGAAATGAGGAAAGAAAGTGTCAGGGAGAAATGCAAATGGGAAGGAAGTTCTGCTATGTTTTTATGCACCTTATGATGATACCAGGGCTCTAGACAGGAGCAGGTGTCCTGCAAACGAAAAGGTGGATATAGCAAAGCCCTGAGGAGCTTAAACTTATGGGGATAAACGCTGTGGCACTGAAGACAGTGATTTGAAACACAATACACTTGAATGTGTGGGAATGGTAAAAGGTGTGTCACCGAGTTCAATATCAGAGGGGAGCTGACATGCATCATATATCAAACTCACACATATCTGAGGCTCAAAGTATTCCTGTGTTCTGAAAAGGTCTTTCTCACCTCAGAAACGTAGAAAGAGCAAAGAGACAGGTAAAGGTCATCCTGTGGAGAAAGGAATATTGCTGAAATCTCTGAGATAAAAAGTAGAAAACAATCGCCACTGGCATTTCTCTTTTAATCTGCAATTACATTTATCTTGCAAACAGTTAAACTGGTGATGTGAAACATGCTCTGCTTTATTGATGCAAAAGAAGACAAAAGCTGATTTACTTTTCGTTCTCAACATAATTTTCATTCCAAGTGAATGATCAGTCTCCTCTCAACACAAATCTAACTTAAAATCTTATCAGAAACCATTGTTTGGTAAAATAAACTAATTTGCATGTTTGTTTTTCATTTGTATTCTCACTGCTGATGCAATTTATGAGCACAATACAAGGATTCAGATGCATCACAATTTTCAGATCAGTAAGTAGCTGCTGAAGACATTATTTAAGGGTGTTTCCATTTTTTACAAAAACAAGGACAGTTGTCACAATAAAACTGTCACACCGAAGCCATTCTTTTTATGAAAAAAGCATGACTTAATAGCATTCAGCAGTGAGGATAAAGAGCCACCTGGCAGTGTGAAAGAAGGCTTGTACGGCAAACCACCACCCAGGGCTTTCAGAATTTATGCGAGAGGCTGAAGCCCTCATTTCACAAAGTGGTTTCTCAGTTTATCTGCAATTATTTATGTAATTTCTTAATCTTTTCAGGTACAACTGAGGATGTTCTTTTTATTCTCAGGCACACCTTGTCTTACCCTGTAATCTGTTACTATGTTGTTCTCAATAACATCTTGTGGTACCAGTTACACATTAAAAACAGATACTATATAAAGTTATCCTCTACGAGTTTTATTTTTGTTATCTTATAGTTGTATTGGAAGTCCCCACTGCTCTTCTGTATTAAAGGTCTAGAAAGCGTCTGAATGAACACCTAATAATTCTCTCATAACACTGAGCACTACAAAACCTGAACTATGGACTGCAAAATACTGTCATGAAATTCATGTATGTAATCTTCCAAATTGTCTGCTCCTTATAGTCCAACAGGCACCTAGAAAAATGTGAGTATTTTTAACACGTGTCAAATAATGCTTTTTTTCTTAGTGATAACCAGTGCATTCTTATTCTGCATTTACGAGATGAAAGGATTAAACACCTTGAAGTCGAAGATCTTTGATACCTATGGGGCTATGGGAGTTACACTTGTGAAAAGGAAAAGTACAACTGTATCAAGTTCCTGCTACTTAAACCTGTTTATTACCTGTACTTAATTACCTTATAAATTAAGGAGTTTGAGGGCTCAGTTTGAAATCTGTGAATCCATTATGCATTGAAAACCTTGAGACTACAAACATATATAAACACTTCTAATAAAGAACTAGATTGGTGGATATGTAGCTGTGACATAGGAGGGGGAGTAGATTAAGTAAAGCTAAATCATGATTTATATAATCATTGATAATTGAGAGTGGCATTTCAACTAACCCAACATTAAACAGTTTGCAGTCTATGATTTATCACGTAACAGTTTGAACAAAATATTGTTAAGAAAATTTGCAGTGATTTCTCAGAGATTTTAAAAAACATAAATGACTTTTCTTGTATATTTGTAAAGCAATTTCATGAGATGCTTTCCAGGATGTCCAGATAGGACATATAATGAAAAAGTTGGTATGGATGATATTGTGGATTCCAGGTTAATTTTTTTAGTCTTCAAAATGACAGTGCTTTACAAGATGTTCTTGGTAATAATTTAGAGTATAAGTGAAGCCAGAAGTTAGCAACAACTTCTGAAGGCAACAATTTGCAGTGATGTAACCTCTGAGTATTAATCTACCTGTGTCAAAATCAGTCATGTTGAGAGAGTTTTAAATTGGTCAAGAACTTGGTCAAGAACACTGTCAGTAAGTATTCCCTGAAGTTTATAATGAAATTTAGAAGAAAAAATAAATAATATTGCAAAAGGGGAAAATGTTAGAAGCACAACAGGTATCCTGGCAAACCCAGAATAAGCATATTGACTGATATTAACATACATAGATTTAAGTGATTTAAGTGATTTTCTGGTAAAAGAAAGCATAGAATCAGTGGTAAGCAGAGTTTGGGTTTTGGTTCAACAATCACTTGTGAGTCACAACAAATTCAATAAGAAATATAAATTTCTATTCAATAACAAATAAAATGTTTACTCTAAAAGGTATTAAAACATAGGAAGATTATCATTATGTTTCATTTGTAATAATTCTGCAAGACTGGAAACATTCTAAGTAGAAGCCCAAAAATTTAAAGCAAGGATTGGTGTTGACAGCCTGTGTCCACATCCACTGGTTTTCACATGGCTGCATCTCACAGGATTTCTATACAGTCTGAACTTGTGGCAATTTTTTTGCTTCATCATAACAAATAAATAATAATAAAAAGTAAATATTTCCCTTCAGAAAAGAGCAATTATGATTCAAAATATTTTGAATATAAAAACCTCTAAACACACCTTTTTTTTTTTATTGTTAATTTGGGAAGAGGAAGAGCAAAAAAAATTTGCTGAGCTGCAAAGCAGCTTGAAATTGGTCAGCATCTCTTTTCTCTTTCCCTCTTATTTGACACTGGCTTTGTAAGAGAGGATTCTCTGGGACTCTACTCTGGTCATAATGCTGCTACCACAGCAATAATGAATGGAGAAAATCGGAGAGAATTGCAGAGCTCTTAAAACAGGTTATGTCAAAACAAAAATGAAGTCTTCTGTGCCCTGGTGAGAGATCAGAGCTCCACGTCTGCCATGGAAGAGATCATTTGTCCTTAGAGAAAGAGCATCGCAGAATGCAAGTCTATTTGTATGGGTTCCTGAAGCATGTGGCTGTCACATTTCTAGCTTTGTGACAGATACAGGACATCAAAGGGTGGGATTTAGTTAATTGTTACAAAGACACAAACACAGACAATAAATGCCTGGCAGATAGAGGATATGAAAAATTGTATTGCGTTAAACAGTTTCGCAATAGTAAAATTCTTGTGTTAAAGAAGCCAAACAAATCAATGGCTTTGCAGTGACCTGGCCTTTTGTGAGAACAACTAATGTATCATTTGAATGCCTTTCTTTAATCAAAACTGCAGATATCGTAAACCTTGGATAGAAAGACAGAGGAAGTTGATACGAAAGGGTTCACCAGTCACGCAGTCCCAGACAGGACCAGTTCACAACAGAGTACAGACCTCTGCCTTTACCAAAGTCATGTGTGTTTCCAGAAGGAACAAGTGAGTTTAAGAATTTTCCTAATCACTTTCTGTGGAAAATTGCCAGCAGAGCCTGACTATACATTAGCAGAGGTTTGCTGACACTAGGTCTGTTGTGTTGAAACACCCTAATAACCACAAATACCTCAAAATATCCTGTGGACCAGACACAGACAGAGAATTGCTGAGCCTGGCTTGCAAAAGGATATGAAGCAAAGTGCTTATCTTATTAGAACACAGGACATTGTAGTTGAATGTAGACAAAGGCTCCCCAAATCTAGCCACTAAGTGATGTTTGGGATGGGAGTGGAGGCTCCGCAGGCTGATGTTACTTCAGCAATATGGAAGGGCATTGCATCTCTTTACTGAATGGTTGTCAAATCCTTTACCTCATCCCCCTCCCCTCACCCTCATTCCCCCCAATCCTGTATCTCACCTTCACCTCCCTCCCTGCATTTTTGCACAAGTCCTGGTGGAATTAAATCCATATGCAGTATCGCACTTAGTCCTGGTTGAGACGCAGTCAGTAATATGATACTTTACTTAGTGCCACCTTGCCAAGAGTCACCAAAAATATAAACCTGGCTTTCAGTTTTTGAGGTGAGAAACTCCAACTACTGGGCGGGTTGATGGGCCTGGATCCCTGTCTCCTCCCCAAGCAGGAACATGTCCTTGATAAGATTTGTGTCTCTGACCACGTGGGATATTACCTAGGAAATTACAATTAACCATAAGTGCTTAATTTTTAGATCAAGCTTGATTTTATAGTGAGTGAATTTATCACCAGACTTGTTTTACCGGTCACCTTAATAAATCATTTATATTGACTTTGTGAAACTGTTTAAGTGAAAGTCCTCGAGTGGGCTCTGACAGGCTCAGTGAATCAATATCATATTCTCTATGGGGCTCTGGAAAGCAGATCTCTAATGTGAGTACTGGGTCTGAAGGGTGGCTGCAGAAGTGCTGCTTTAGACATAAACCCTTGTCCAGGTCCAAGGCTAAGTTTGGATCCCTCTGCACTCAGACTCCTCTTTAAGAGGAAGTTTAATAAGCAAGGGGGGAGCTTCTGAAACTTTGTGATATTGATGGAGGGTTTCCCTTCTGCTGCACATCAGACTCTTACCCTCCTAACATGACATTTTCTGACATCAGTAGAAAGATCCCCACTGACTTTCTGAGCTCATAATTAACACGAGCAATAAAGTGGTAGATAATGCATGTGTAGGAAAAGAAGACGGCTGCAAATTTACTTTCTTTAAAGTTA
The DNA here is from genome assembly GCA_033558185.1 of Dromococcyx pavoninus. Classification (NCBI taxonomy): domain Eukaryota; kingdom Metazoa; phylum Chordata; class Aves; order Cuculiformes; family Neomorphidae; genus Dromococcyx; species Dromococcyx pavoninus. The sequence continues at coordinate 2,001,454 of JAUMJL010000019.1, read as the reverse complement.
TTGCATTAAGAAGAAGTACTTCAAGTCATATGTTTTCATGTTCTAAAAAGTCACATGGTGAGTAGAGCTGGGGCATGTCAGCATATAAAGCCACTACGCAGAGAAATGTAAAAAAATTGACATATACTGCACGCCCTCTTAAGACTTATTGAGTGTTCTTATGGATTGGGGTATCAGCTCAGATAAAAAAGAGGTAATCTCTTACTGTATGTCTTCTTTTTACATGACTAACAAAAGAAAGAGTTAAAAAAATTTTTGCATTATATGTGTTAGAATCGTTTTTTCACAGATTGGACGCTTTTTCCAATGTCTAATATAAATAAATAGTCTTCACCTAATAAAAATCCATTTTTGGATCTGCCTTTTGTTTAGGTTTCTAGGTAAACATAAGAGTAAGAAAATGTGGAGAGAGAGCAAACATGCATATACAAACATAGCCTAGAATAACGTTTCTATCTTTGCATGAGATTTACTCGTACTGTCATATGATGTGATCAAAAATGTAAACCAAACACTTCACTTTTGAACAGACATTGTATTTTTCTTTAAATCTTGCTCATTGTGGTAATATAATAGGAGGTAGTAATGTCAGCAGTGAGTGAAAAAGATACATAATGACCATTACTCTGTTATATTTGGCAGCTGTAGTGAGGTGCCCGTTCTGTTCATGAGCCAATTTATGTGACTTTAAGGTCCTCTCTGGAGTGCAGTGATGAATCCATATTTCTGCAGGAAGAGATCTCAAGTATGTATTAACTTTTTCACACTCAAATCCCATTGCCACGGTAAAACCAGATACTCACAGAATGGTTATTTCTGGATATGAATTTCAGGTGATGAGGGTTGGGCGGAGGGCAGTGTCACTTAACAGAAGAGTCTGGGGAAGATTCACGTGGCAGTATAAATTGACAAGTAATGATATGAGGTCTAATCCTGTTGTGTTCTCAGCAACTTTTCATCACTACGAGTCCAATTTTATGAATACAGTCATATTTACTTCTGTCAGTGACTTTTCATGTTGCAGATAGTGGGGCTGCTTCTGCACTTGAAGTTAAGCACTCAATTACATGACCATGGTTATAATATTTTCCTTCACATTATTTAAAAGAATCAAAATTATTTATTCAGTTCTTAAGATGACATAGCTGGAAACAGATGTTTCTCCACTTGTTCCTGAAGATATATAGGTATTGATTTAATGGTTGTGACCTCAAGTTCCAGGAGACACTTAATTTCAGTATCAGAGCAGTAAATAACTTCATTTTAAAGAGATTAAACAGGTTTGTTAAAAATAGAGCACAACTAGGCATGAGAGACACAATTTTCAGGTGGATATGGATGCTGAGGGCTCGTGTGAGATATTTATTATCAAAGGTGATGTGAGGTATTTATTATCAAAGGTGTTATCTGGATTCCAGAATTATTTCTACATCTCTTTCCACAATAAATAACCCCCCTGTGCCACTTAAAAAGGCCATGACATTAATTTTATTTCATGGAGAATGAGCAGCTTGTTACTTGGATGGGGTAGAATTTATTCCCCTGAATCAATATTTTCTTTCCAATTACAAAATATTTTAAGACGCCTGAGAAAACATCTTTGATGCAATATGTTAAATGGATTTTAAATGAACTGGACAAACTATTTTCTAAAATAAAAACTAAATGTTTCCCATTAACTCATTATATCCAGATTTATTTTTGCTGTTTTAAAAGCTGTATTTATTTTATTTTTTCGAAACAAATAGTCTGCTTTGATATCCTGATCTTTTACAAGTATTTGGATATATTTCTTTAAATTTTAGGATGGACTGGGCTCCACTGTTGTAGAGAGGTATGTAAGACTGGACCTAGATCTCTCTTTTTTTATCATTAGCAGTGTGTCCTTCAATCACTGACCTGTTGCAACCACATAAAGAGGAAATGTTTGATTTCATCCAAAAGCACATCTTCCTGGTTTTAATTTTCAATGTTTTGTGTTATTTTTTTCCATATTTTGAATAGAAATCTAACAGGCTTCTCTCAGCCTGATACTTACAAAATTATTTTTTATATTATATATATTATATAATGCAAAAGAGAGGCAATGAAAGACTTGGCAAAGCTTGTAATGAGCAAAGAATTTAAATCTAGTATTGAAAAGCTCATAACTTGAAAAATTGCTGAACACTGCTCTGAAATAAACCTTCTTAAAGTCAGTCAACTGCTATGTGCTACCAGTCATATTTAAGGTGAGCGAACATGATTCTAGAAGGTATACAGTGTTTGGAAGTCATTGTTGACCACCTTATGGCTGGGTACAGGAAAACTACACACAAAATAGTTTTGTGTTAAATAATGAAGTTTCTGAATTCATATAATATTGCAGCCTCAGTTTTATTGTACACTCAACAGCCTTTCTCCCCAAAATATCTGCATAATAAGTACCAAACCAAAACCCTCTCTGTCCATAATTTCAACAGGTATGCTTAATATTGTTCCCACTTATAAACTTCAGAGTCTGAATTAACAGCTAAAGAAAAAAGGATGTTTGCTCTTTTACTAACACTACATATTTCAGCCAATATTGTGCTTGATTCTGCATACAAATAATATGAACTTTGAATTTATTTTTCAGCACCCATGGATTTCCAAGTACTTTAGACAAAAGTTCCTATTCTTTACATCGCTGATGCCTAAGGTAACACAGCAGAACAGAAACCCAGGAGGACAGGGAGTTATCAGCGAAGTGAGTCGGTAGTTGCAGCAGATAAGCCAAATCTTATCTTATATTTAAATGCTTTATGTTATATATTTATACATTATTTATATAAATGAAGCTTTTCAGGATCTTCTACTATTCAAATATACTTAAATTAGGTAGGCAGTACAGCTACACAGTTCCAAACCCAAGGAAGCAACAGGAAGCATATGATAGCCTAGATTATAACAAGCATGCTTTCCCCCCCATTTTCTGTAATTAGCAGAATGACCATGATAAAATATACATCTTTGTGCATGGATTTATGGTTCCTGTGAGATATTGTTACTCCTACCACTGCAAAAGACAGAGAAAACACTGAAGTTTGGCAATTTATAGCTGGCATCTATGAAACCAGAGGAAATCAGTGTTAAAGCTGTGCCTGTGTGCACAATAAAATGCATCAGTAAAGGGGAAATTACTTTTCCTCCCTTGACATTTTTCTAGATAGCTGTTGCTAAGAAACTTTGAAACAGATAAAGTGATGTTATTTTTCTTTTTGTTCATCAGAAAAGTTATAGCTCAGGTTTGTTTTTTGTTGTTGTGTTTGTTTTCTTGTTTGTTTGTTTTTTAATTCAAACCTCTTCTTTCATTGGGAAATAAAAATAGGGCCATATCAAATTTCCAAAGACAAGTAGCGATGGATGCTTGAAGAAGAACAGTAAGGAGAGGATGAGAGGTCTGCAAGTCTTTCCCAGGATGTTTCCACAGCCACATTCTCCTGTTAATGATGTTAAAGTGGCTTCAGCATAAAGAGGCTGCCCCTGATGAATGGGCATGATAGCTTACTTTCATATGAGCAGCACTATAATTAAACTTTAAGGATAGCCTATTCAAAAGTTTAGGTGCAAGAATTCACCAGAAAATTCCACAGCTCTCTGGGCATGTGTTTGCCTTAAGAAAAACACCAGACTTTGCGGATGACCTCATGGACCAAGAGGCTAAAGAGATGGATTGCAAGGCCAAATCTAAATGATAGGTGCCAACCTAGGACTTCATCTGCATCCTGTGCTCCACAGAGAGGACAAGTGACAGGATCAATGAGAAGAAGAAGTTTGCTGGTGGAGTGGTGTGGTAGGGTGATGGTGCTGGAAGCCGAGTTCTTTACCCCAGCAGAGGGTGGAGGATGGAGACATTTCACAGTAGAAGATGGGAATCTGAGCGTGGCTTGTTCTCACCCCTGCACTGGCAATACTTTGGTGGTTCCATTTGCATGGAGATCCTGGTGTCAGTTCCCCTGAACAATTTTTCTGTAAGAACACGAGCAATGTGGAGCCGACCACAGCAAAAGGGAGCGACCAATCTGCAGCTGTGGGCCAGAATTTTACAGGGGAGATCAGGAAGTGGCTGAGTGGTTTGGAGTATTCAGAATAAAACAGCAGTCAGAGATCCTCCTTGGGAGGACTTCAGTCAGTTGAGGAGTATGATTGGAAATGAAAAGAACATGTGGAAAAGAGTGTGAATGAGTCTCTTTCCCCATGTGAGTATCGTTTGAAGAGGGAAAGAAAAACGAAAGGCAGGAGAGCTTAAACTGGCTGTTAAGTAGAAGCACATTTCTTGCACATAAAGTTTTATTGTGAAGGTTGTGTTTATAGGCATAGTGAGAAGGGCTGATTAAATGGCAGGTTAATAAAGGGACAGCATGTGCTTTCTGACCTAGATGTAGAAAAGTTAAAAGATGGGAGAGAAAAACGTTTGACCGAGGGCCAAGTATGGAAAGGGTAAATCTTCCATCAACACAGCTCATAATCAGTGATTCTTATTTAATATGGAGGAAGCTGTGGCGGAGAGGAAAAAGGGATGTGGCATGTTCAAGCGCTTTCCCACCAAGGCTGGTAAATTCATAACTAGAATGTGTTATCAAACTACAGTAAATACCCCAGGTGACTGCAACTTCTGAGTCCCTGATTTTCAAAACTTCTAGCCCAGAACAAAGAAAATGTGATACGATACCATCAAAGCCAAAAGTAGTAAGGCTATATAGAGCTGAAGGTTTTGTAGATAACCTGTTGAAACAGATTCTTTTACATAGATAAGTGACCAGAAATTGAAGAAGGATACTGGCAAACAATTGACAATGGTGCTTTTAGTATAAATCTCTGCAATGATGCAATTAAAATATCACTTGATTGTGGAAAAATAGATCATGTGAGTTGAATGAGTAAAAACACTGTCAAATCTCCAAGCCTCTAAGAGCTGATATTTAATATTTAATTGTCTCACAGCTACTCTTACAGAAGTACTGAAGATCCCAACTAAGCAAAGTGGTTGTTTTAATTGTATTAGCTCAACCTGGTGTCTTACTGAGTTTGAAATCCCTGCCATTGCTTTCACTGCTGAAAGCTAAAATATAAACGAATTACCAAGAACAGAGTTCAACCTATTTGGTGACTGTGCCTGCAAACACAGGTCAGACTGTCATACTCTGACATCACCAAGTTTTGTCAAAGCTTCTACATATCTGTGAAGTCTGTGCTCATGTCCGTCAGGCAAATTCCATCTACTTGCATCTGTGGTACTTCTTCTCTGTTGACTTGGCATTTCCTGAAATACGATCCTGTTTGACCTATGGAAACACCTATGTAGTATGGTAGATCACCATTTCCAGTGCTTCATAAGTACTTTTGGTAAATACCACTATCTTGGGCAGAAATCCATTATTTTTATGGAAATTGAGACACGTTTCTTTCCAAATGAACATAAACAGAGGATGCCCTCAAGTGGCAAAGTATAAACTCCACCCAGTAAAAAAATTAAGGTGATTAATATATAGACTTTCCCTACTAGAAGACACTATGTTGGCTGAGATATTGGACTCTCTAGATGAACTTAAATATCTCCTAGTTCTAAAACAGTATAAGGAAATCAATTAAAATCATAGAATAATATAACTTTTACAATACAAGAACTGAGGTGAGGAAGAACTTCCCAAACATAAGAATTTGTCTACATTTAGCCTATAATGATTGAGTAATTTCTTACATACAGTATTAATTTCTAGATCTTTCAAAAGACTAGAAAAATCTTCATATACTTCCTGGTGTTCCTAGATAGGGACCATCAACAGACAAAGTAACTGCATGGATTCTTATATATTTCCATTAATTCAGACATGACCCTTCTATTTCAAAACCATGTTGTACCAAGCTCTCTGAAAGTGAAGTACATTAAAATATTCGTAAAGAATCACAGATGATGTTTTATGGGTTCACTGTTCTTTGGCAATACAGCACACATTTACGCAACTAATTTACTGAATTCATAGGAAGCTGGCTTGCACTGAGTGACAAAACTGGCAACAACTACAAAATTAATATTCAGCAGTTGGTATAAATTTATTTTTCAAATGTTCTGCAACTCCTAACAAGGATTTTCATTCTTCTTTCCTACGAAAAGAACCCAGAAAATTTGACTAACTTAATTTCTTTTTTTCCAATAAACCGACAGCTGTTTTGTAGTAAACAGCATTACTACTTTAGTGATATATTTATTTTGTCTTACATAAGATAAAAACAGTAAGTTTTGTAAGTAAGACAGAAAATGCAAAGTTGGAATATTAATTAATTATTAAAATATTTCCATTATTATTCTTTTAAATAGATCAGAGCAGAACTTTGTGATTGCTATTGCTTTTCCTTTCAAACTCTGTTTTTTAACTAAACAGAACTCATCTGAATAAATATTGGAAAATAAGTGATAAGTGGCTCAGCTAATCCTAAACTCTTCCTCTTTAAAGTCGCTCTTTTATCTAACCTCTGAAGTTTGCCTTCATTAGGTCTGTAATCTTCTTAAAACCTCCTATTTCTATGAGAGCCACAAGTATTTCCACATACGTATTTTAAGTAGGTAATTCCGCATACATTCATGAGGCTGATGTGACATCATCCACACTGTTCAAGGACAAAGGACTTGTCTTTATTAAAACATCATGCCTTTCAGTTGTCTTTTGCTAAGCTAAGGTCTATAGTATTGCCAAAGCCACCATGCTGAACATTTTAGGTTTTAAAACAGTGTAGATAACCTTATTCTGATCTTTGAAAATATGAGAAAAATCTGCTAAAAATCATTACTGTTACCACAGGTGTGGGAAATAATGCTGGAATAATTCCCTTTCTGCACAACACTTATTTCCCTGACTCCCTCTCAGGCAGCTACGTGCCCACATAATGTGGTCCTTGCCCTCTTACTCTCCCCTTCTGACTGCCTGGGTCAGTCGTTACATAAAAGAACCCAAGTTCCACCTACAAAGCCGTCTCTCTGTCTTTATTTTCATGGCAGACACTTTTATATCAGAGTACTTTCATCACAGTGGCACCCATACCAGAGCTACAATACTGTAGTTAAGGGTCTGTTCTTTGGCATTTCTATTCTAAAGCACTATTGTATGAGGTTGCTCAGCAGCTAAAATTCCTTCCATGCTGAGACTTGGCATACAAGTGCTTAGCTGAAAGGCAATTTAATTTTTTTTTTAATTTTGTTTTTAACTCTCATGTGTCCCTTTGGGAAATGTAAAGGTGAAAAACAATAAATACTGGCTGCCTTTGAGTGATTGCTAGCTTTGTGATGGTGTGAGTATTTTTTAGAATGAAACATTACACGCTGTTTGTCAGTAATGTAGATTAAATAGTTTTCAGGGACTATGTGAAAACCTTGAATTGCCCTCTGTGAAGGAAGTAAAACAAGATACAGTATTAATTTTGTCTTCTGTATAGATGCTACATTTGCTAGAATGTGAAGGTACTCTCCTATAATGATAATTTTTAACATTATAGTGATGGCTACTTAGAAGTATAGATGAAAAGAAATAGTTAAAAGTCAGAATATTTTTATGAGAATGGCTTTAACCAAGAGATTTAGGAGATAAAATAGTTGCCACATGGAATGTAACAGAATTCTTGCCTTCTGGTCCCCTTGATGAAACAGTCTATCTAGCAAGGTTGCTCTGAGGATTTCACACCATCCTTTGAAGCCATTGTTATGGGTTGCTCACAGTGGCAAGGTGCCAGACTGATGGACTTTTAGTCTGTTCTGTTGTGGTTAAGAATGGAAAGGGTGCCGAGCAACTTAAATTATATCACTGGGTTTTTTTTCAGAAAAGGGAGGAAAACAATGAACCATGTTACATCAGTATCTTGATTTACAGTTCTTATATACCCACAGATGTTCCTAGTAATGGTCTATAAAAAGATTAAAATACACAGAGGGGTTTTTGGTCTGTTTTTTTTTCATTTTTTAAGAAATTACCAAAACCTGAGCATTTCATTTTTAAAATTGCTGGCAGATTATATAGTATTCCAGCAACATACACAGGCATTAACTGACAGTGATAATTGTTCATTTAAATAGATTAGGTGATGCAACTTGAGTATTTAATACCACACTGCAGACAAGGACACTCTCATTGTGTATAAAACATCACAGAGGGCAAAAGTTACTGCAGGTTGGGATAACATGGAAAGGCATACTTTGGACATCGTGGTTGTACCTGAAATTTGACACCAGGACATAGTCTGCTGCAGCCATACTAGCCAGAATCCTTCATTTATCATTAAATATTAAAAGCCAAAGGTAAATGTTGTACACACTTTTCAGAAGTTACCTCATGGATTATATCTGAGCTATCTAGAGTGGTTTTTAACATGTCTGTTAGCCCAGTTGCATACTGGAAGAATGATATACATGCACATGTCACCCTCGGTCCTTTTCATTTGCCATACAGGTTTCCCAGTAAACACCACAGTCCAGTAAAATAAGCTGTCCTGTAAAACCTGTTCATGCTCTGAAACTACTTTTTTACATGTTTTATCCCGTATTTACTGTGGCTTACATCTTTACTTATATAATCCAATATATCTCTAAAGGCACAAAGAAAACATTAGGTACCAAATGTCTATTCTGAAAAAGGTTTGTATTTATATGACATTTTCCTTTCCAAATTTTTCAAGTATAAGCTAAAGAAATGATGATTTTTACCTTTAAAAGCATCCATTTCTCCTGCTGGGAAAACAAATTGACAAATACAAATACCATGTCCTATTTGATGCTGTAGTCCCTTTGTGAGGTTTAAAGGTAGGTGGAAAAACTGCGGGCATGCATAAGACTTGAGAATTAAGAGTGGCTTCTCACAATCAGGCACTAACACGCTGGTTCTTCTGAGTGTCTTCTTCTGGGAATACCTAGGATTGATGGCACCCCCAAAAATGTGGAGGCAGGATACTGGTGATCTAAGAAAAAAAGACACAGGAGAGAGAGATTAAAAATAAATCTATATTGGTAAAAGCATACTCAGTTTGACTACCTTCCGTTTTACTAGAAAATCAAGCAGATAAATAGAACTGGAATAACATCAGAACTCCTATTTAAAATCAACTGTCTGCAGGAACAGTAAAATAAAACCTTTTTGAATATCAGCCAGCTATGCTTTTTCTCTTTGTGTGTGTAAATATCCTTTTTTTCAAGCTTAGTTTAGTGCGATAATGAGCTCTCATTTTTTTAAACAAAATGTACAAAATATCTGAAGCAATTAGGCTGCATTACTGTCTAATTACACCAAATGGCAATTTTCAAATCAGAGCTACTGTATTTTCTGTAGCTTTACAATCACAAATTAGTAGGCTCTTAAATTACTGTGCTTCTGCTGGAATCATTGGCAAGGTCTTTAACTACAATACAGCAGTGTGAACACACATCTGTAACACACCCAATTAGTAAATCATTCTGTTACTTATTACTCAATTAAAGATTGCTTTTCTTTTTACATGTTTTTAGATGCTGGTGTGAGTTTGGGTGTTTATGAATATGCATGGCCTATAGAAGTAAAACCAGAAGTATTCATTTATAGAGTGTTATCTATGAATTATGAAACTTAAAAGCCCTTCTTCACACACTGGATATTTATCAAGTTGTTAATTGTGTAGCAAATGCAGGCGATGGATGTGTAGAGATTAAAACCAGCTGTCTTAGTCTCTTGATCTTTAAATTGTCAGCTACTGGTACTCTTTTTTAACTAAGTCTGTTTAATCATTTCTTCTTTCAAAAGAATGTTCCGTGTTTTGCCTTAATGATGGACACCATTTTCTGCCTTACAAGCTGTGAAAACTGATGAGAAATTTTAACAAATTAAAAAAGAAATAAGGAATATTTTGATTAAGCATCCTAATTGTTCAAAGAAGACAACTGAATAAATGCATCACAAAATGACAGGATAGAGCCACTGTATAAAGAGCTGAGGAAAAAAAACAGTAATAACATTTTTGTAAAGAAGTAATTACACTAAATGAGACATTATGAACATTCAAATCCATATGAATTATTATAAGCACGGAGAAAAACAGAAAAGTAAATACATATAATAAATTTGGTATATTGCATGTTTTGAATTTCTTGGTATATTTTATGTCAATAAAACTCTGATTTCAATTTTAGTTTCAGTAACATTTAGAATCATAGAGTCATAGAACCATTAAGGTTGAAAAAGACCTCTAAGATCATTAGGTCCAACCATCAGTCCAACTTCACCATGCCTACTAAACCATGTCCTGAAGTGCCATGTCTACATCTTTCTGAGCACCTCCAGAGATGATGACTCTACCACTTCCCTGGGCAGCGTGTTGCAATACATCACAACTCTTTCAGCAAGGAAGTTTTTCCTATTATCTGATCTAAACCTCCCCTGATGCAACTGAGTCCATTTCCTCTCATCCTACTGCTAGTCACTTGGGAAAAGAGACAAACACCTGCCTCACTACAGCCTCCTTTCAGATAGTTGTAGAGAGCAATATGGTCTCCCCTCAGCCTTCTCTTTTCCAGACTAAACAGCCCCAGTTTCCTCAGCTGCACCTCATATGACTCTTTCTCCAAACCCTTCACCAGCTTCATTGCCCTCCTCTGGAGATGCTCCAGCCCCTCAATGTCTTTCATATAATGAGGGACCCAAAACTGAACACAGCTGGCCCCACCAGTGCAGAGTAGGGGGTGGCAATCACTTCCTTACTCCTGCTGGCTACGCCGTTTCTGATACAAACCAGAGTGCTGTTGGCCTCCTTGGCCACTTGGTCTCAATGTTGGCTCGTATTCAACCACTGTCAACCAACACACCCAGGTCCTTTTCCACCAGGCACCTTTCCAGCCACTCTTCCCTAAGCCTGTACCGTTGCACGAGGTGGTTGTAACCAAAGTGCAGGATGCAACGCTTGGCCTGTTCAATCTCATACCATTGACCTTGGCCCATCTATCCAACCTGTCTAGATACCTCTGCAGAGCCTTCCTACCCTTTAGTAGATCGACACTCCCACCCAGTTTTGTCTCCTCTGCAAACTTACTGAGGGAGCACTCAATCCCCCCATCCAGGTGGCTGATAAAGGTATTAAACAAGATTGGCCCCAGCACTGAACCCTGGAGAACACCACTCATGATCAGCTGCCGACTGGATTTAATTCTGTTCCCCACAACTCTCTGGGCTCAGCCATCCAGCCAGCTTTTTACCAAGTGAAGAGTACAGCTGTCTAAGCCATGAGCCACCCGCTTCTCTAGGAGAATGCTGTGGGAGATAATGTCCCAGGCTTTATTGAAATGGAGATATAGACAACATTCACAGTCTTTTGCTCACCCACTAGGTGAGTCATCTGGTCATAGACAGAGATCACGCTGGTTGAGCAGGACCTGTCTTTTATGAACCCACACTGGCTGCACCTGATCCCCTAGTTGTGCTGCTCACGCCAGGTGAGTGCACTCCAGATGAGCTGCTCCATAACCTTCCCTGTCATGGAGGTCAGGCTGACAGGCCTGTAGCTCCCCAGATCCTCCTTCCAGCCTTTCTTGTAGATGGGCCTCACATCGACAAGCCTCTAGTAGTCCAGGACCTCCTCTGTTAACCAGGACTACTGATAAAAGGTGGAGAGTGGGCTGGCAATCTCCTCCACCAGTTCCACTTGGGTAGAGCCCATCCAGCCCCATAAACCTCCGAGTATCCAGGTGATGTAGCCAGTCATTAACTGCTTCCTCCTGGATTGTGGGGGATTTATTCTGCTCTCTGTCTTTCAGCTCAAAGGGCTACATACCCTAGAGATAACTGCTCTGACTTTTAAAGACTGAGAGAAAGAAGGCATTAAGTGCCTCAGCCTTTTCCTCATCCTTGGTGGCAGTGTCATTCCCCCTCAGCATCCAATAAAGGATGGAGATTCATCTTGACTCTCCTTTTGTTGTTAATGGATTTGTAAAAAACCTTTTTGTTCTCTCTTACAAGAGTGGCCAGATTGAGTTCAAGATGGGCTTTTGCCTTTCTAATTTTCTTTCTGCATGACCTAACAAGGTCCCTGCACTCTTCTTGAGTTGTCTGCCCCTTCTTCCAAACATGATAAATTCTCCTTTTTAAACTGAGTCCCAGGAAAAACTCCCTGTTCAACAAGGCCAGTCATCTGTCAGTTTGTCTTAGAGCACATGGGGAAGGCCTGCTCCTGAGCCTTTAAGACTTCCCTCTTGAAGAATATCCGGCCTTCCTGCACCCCTTTGCCCTTCAGGAATTTCTCCCAAGGGATTCTCTCAAGCCATGTCCTGAACAGGCCAAAGTCTGCCCTCTGCAAATCCATGGTAGTGGTTTTGCTGAACTCACTCCTTACCTCAGCAAGAATCAAGAACTCTATCATTTCATGGTCACTAAGTCCAAGGTGGGCTTCGACCACCACAGCTCCCACCAGTCCTTCTCTGTTTGTAAACATCAGGCCAAGCAAGGTGCTTCCCCTGGTATCTCACTCACCCGCTGTGTCAGGAAATTTTCCACACACTACAGAAACCTCTTAGACTGTTTCCTCTTTGCTGTGTTGTACTTCCAACAGACATCCAATGTTGAAATCCCTCATAAGAACAATGATTAGTGATTGTGAGACTTGTAGAAACCTTCATCTATCTCCTCATCCTGGCTGGGTGGTCTAGAATAGACTTGATAATTTCATAAAAATACCATTGGATATACAGAACTAAATCCTAATTTGGTTTCTTACTTCTCAGTTACTTATCTTTCCTTTTTAAATACCACAATTTTATCTCCGCAAGAAAAGGTGAAAACCTGATTCTTCATGTTCTAGACATAGGAAACATGATCAAAAATTATGGAAGATTCTCATCAGCTGACAACAAGGAGGAATATTTGGTATATAATTGATTGTAAGACTATTGTGAAGAAGTAACAGGCTGTGGTTGCAAAACAAAAGGAGAATGATAACTTGAGAACTTCAAGGAATAATGAAGTATTTCTTATCTGAAATTCTGTGGGCAGTGATGGTGGATCCTGCATAACAAGTATAAATCCAAGCCTGAATGAATTCAGAATAAGTGTCATTAAGATGACCATGTGAATAAATTATTTACCTGATGAGAAGAGAATTAAAAAATCAAAGCATACTTAGTATAGTCAATAGAAGTCTTGGAGAAATTACATTACTATCTGCCAATGTCCCAGACGTACAGGGAGCAAAGCCAATCTTCAGTGGAAATAAAAGTAAACCCAGAATCAAAATGGTTATTTTGATTGTGAAATCAAAAGGTTTTGAAGAAAAGCCTTCAATATGATTAGAGAGAAGTAACACAGTACATTCACATGGAACTTCAAGTTATGAATAGGATGTAGTGTATATCACGGTTTCTTGTGATGGGAAAGGAAAGGATCTGAAGAATTGAGGTAAGTGGGCAATTGGCAGAGAAGTTGTGTGAGGCCACGGTCCCACCATCTGCCAGCTCAGCACCAACTGACTTGAAAAGACCTGGCATGTAATTTTCTCCTTTTGTTGCAAATAGCATCCATGTCCAGTACTGCATCCTCTATAGATAACTGCTATCTCAATTTCAGTTAAAAGAACACAAAAACTGTGTATGTATTTTCAAAATTTTGATTTACAACCCTGGCTTTACAAAAAAAAAGAATGAAAATACAGACTCCCTTTCTTGAGTGGCTTCTCTCATTTACTCCTCCTCCTCCAGCCAGGTGCAGCCTGGCTCCTTGGGCATTATAGTACACCTAGGCTGACCCACTCACTCAGTTGAAATGAGTATATAAAGAGTGAAGATAATGTAGTGCAGCGGCTGAAACTGATAGATCTTTACACCTGTAAATTCAACGTACTGTAATGAAGAGAAGATTTGTTTTGTGTTTACATTCTAAAAATAGCCACTAGTATTTCTCAGAATTAAACTGACCACCACATCTATTTGCACTGTTTATTTTTCTCCTGTGATTTGAGGGGAAAAATATGTTATTACCACTTACCTCTAGCACGGATGTAGCCCTGACCTTTCTATTTCCAGCATACTGTTCACGGTACAGCCAGGGGAAAGAAAAATCCTTTGCTTAGGGATTTTGAAATGTAAGGAACCCTTTTAATGTGTGAAATCTAGATGAGGGTCGCTATTTGAACTACTCACAGCTCATGCAAAATTTACATGGCAACAGCAGGGATATGAAAATGCCTGCATCTCCAGAGGGAGGTAAAGGAATGGACAGGTAACACCACACTCCTGAAATCTCACTCTGAACCTAAAAGTGAACCCTTCTGGGTAGTGGTGTATGCCTGGAGTCTAGGAGTGCTGGATTTCAGTTCAAACACACAATTCCTTTTAGCATTTTCAGCTGGGGATCTTACCTGTTACGAGCTGCCTGACAGCAGCTGATAAATGGGAGATGTAGGTCATCTTTCCAGCTAAGCCACCCACCACGTTTGGCAAGAAACCTCAGGGGAAAGGGACAATATTACAAATATATTTACAGGGATCCTTTAATTGTTTATGCATTAAGATAGCCTACGAAAATAAATAAGGAAAATAATTATGTTTTCTCATATGTTAGCACAGCTCATACAGGATAAGTGTTTGGTGGTTGAGCCCTGATCATTGGCAGCAGAACAGGAGAAGCCATGTGAAAATGTTGGCCAGAAATAGCGGCTTTAAATTTAGAGGCCTAATGCACTCAGAACAGAAAAACCATAAAGCAGATAGAGGACTAAAATGAAACCATAATCCAGCTACGAGGTTAATTTTGTGTATAGAGTTTAATAAAGTTGCTATTTAATTCTGAACCAAAATATACCAGTCTCATAGTCATGTTTTATATGGAAATTAAAGCAATATGATTTGTCTTCTGCAGATCCCAAGTAATGCTGAAAAAACAGTCAACATGTTTAGGTGCCTGAATATAAGTAGTAAAGCTCTCCTTTAAGTATCTCTCTCTCATACATTTTGCCTAACTTAAAATGTCGCAAAGCAATGGACATAAAGGACCTTTTCTACCCTGAGAGATTTTGTACCTGCTCCTTCAAAGATGAGGTCACCAGAATAGGAAACTTTAAGTATTTGACAATTCAAATCAGGGACTGGAGCTGCTGCTCTCCGAGTATTCTGTCAGGCAGATGGACTTGCAAACTACTGAGCTGTGCAGACCCTATGTTCTTCAAAGATGCTCCTCTTAAGAAAAACAATTGATTTCTTTCCATCAGACAGTACAGTGAATGATGTTCAAAAATTCCAATTATCTATAACCTATTCATTTTCTACCTTCTGTCCTTCAGATTTATTTTCACAAGGCACAGATTTGAAAGTTCTCAGGGAATAACATAATAATATTTTTTAGTTACTTCTTCACTCCCACTAGCTTATATTATAGCAAGATTAATTCCTTTGTACTAAACTAAAACTTTTCATATCACAGTCAGAATACCAGGTGTGATTAGACAAGTCATTTGAATAAAGTAATGCAGTTCTCATGTTATTTGATGCAACATCTGAATTTCATACTATAACATTACGATTCCCTAAGTTTGTGAGAGTGCTGGTTTTTTTAAAAAATCATTGTGCTGCTTTTGAGTTGGACACCAGGGATGCTACTTTTTTGAGCCTGTGTGTCTTTAAAATCATAAAGGTTAAACAGTTAAGCAATAGCTACTTTATGTATTTTCTTATGGCCTTGAAAGCAGAAGCAAGCTTCTGGCATGTCTAGGGCAAAGGCTGGGAGCTGATTTATTCAACTCTGACATGAGGAGAGGTTTTCCTGTCTAAGTACAATGAGGTTTTACTCTTCAACCAAGCAGTTCAAGGTCCTCTGCAAAGGGCTAGAGCTGGCAGAAGTCAGGATTTCTGAAAAACTCCGTGATGCCTCACAAATTCATTTCTGACAGAGCGTAAACCTGAAATGTTTGTTTCACTCAGCAGAGGGGCAACTGTGTTTGGTTACAATTGCTTTCCTACCTCACCCATGGCTAATAAGGTGTCCTCTCTCTATCTTTGCTACAGCACCTCTTACCCAGGCATAAAGCATGAGCTGGAGGGGTTTTTTTTATTCAGTTTAAATAAATAAGTAAATTCATATTACATTGTATAACAAAGTCACAGTAAATACTATTTTAGTGTTAAAAAAATAGCAAGTATCCATTGAGTGGAAAATTTTTTATTTCCTTTTACTTTTGACCACACTTTGACATAAGTTGTTGCATTTAGACAAGCAATATTTATGACTCTAATCTTGTTCCAACAGGACTAGCATCAGTGCTATAGTTCTCACTTAAAAATACCATAAGTAAGCAGCATGGATTTCTAATAGTTCAGAAGGTGTGGTTTAGAACAAATGTAGTGGGTTTGAAATTTAGGTGCTTTAAAGAAGTCAAAACAGTAGTAATTTCTGATATATAATGTCTTATTGAATTGTTCGGCCATTACTTGATGGTTT
Organism: Dromococcyx pavoninus; assembly: GCA_033558185.1. Taxonomy (NCBI): domain Eukaryota; kingdom Metazoa; phylum Chordata; class Aves; order Cuculiformes; family Neomorphidae; genus Dromococcyx; species Dromococcyx pavoninus. The sequence continues at coordinate 1,985,006 of JAUMJL010000019.1, read as the reverse complement.
TGAAAAAATACACATATTTATGCAATTTTTTTCTCTTCTTTGTGAAATTACCACCAGAGTTGTACTAGAAGATAGACTTAAGTGGAAAGAACTGCGGAAAGAACTAGAAAATACACCAAAAGAAGTAAAGTAGATAATAGAGTTGAATTTTCTTTGCACAGCAGTCCTGAAGTTTCCTTATTATTAAGTGTTTTCTTTAAGGTTTGTAAGGGTTATTCTATTTTTTATGTAATCTCATCAGATGTAAAATTGACTGCAATATTAATTACTGGCAATTCAATTATTTCCAAATTGTAACTTTCATGGTAATGCCACAAAGGATTCAAAACTTACTTAAATTAGTTATCTTTCTAATCAGTGATTTGGGATTTTAAGATATTGTTATATTATGATAAAAGAAACAGACACTCAAACAAAGAAGTGAAGAGTGTGATATACAGAAGTGGAAGATCACGTTACCAAATTTAGTCCAAAATTGAATCAAGCTTTATGGGGCAGAATTCGTGCTTTCTTAGTGTGAAATATAGAGAATTCTTTTTTTTTTCTCTTTGCCTATGACAATCATTCCAAAAATAGCTTTACCATGTATAATTTCAGCAAGAAATTTGGATATGGAAAAAAAGACGCTTTGTAAGCTTGATGTGGCCAAATAATGATTATGTCTAAACATTCCGATGAACAGGATGTCCCTGTCCCCAAGGTTTCCTGGGTGCTCTGAGGGACATGATGAAGGAATAGATGGTTTTCTAAATTTTGGGCAATGTAGATGTAAACAGCCGTGAGGAAACTACAGCTTCATAAATGATCGTGACACTTGCTTGTAGGTGGCAGAATAATTTCCATATGTCCATAAAAATAGTTGCGATCTGACATAAACATCCTTGGGGAGAAGCAAAAGGAAATATCGTGGACAGAGCCAGACATTCAATCTGTGATTTTGCAGTGCTACGAATCAGATAAACCTAATCTTTCTGAAAGATTAAAATAAAATTATCATTTTTGATGTATCAAATGTAAGAACCCTTTTTCTTGCCCTTTTTCCCCTACTGCACCTTGCCTCTTAACACTTCAGACATTTTTAAGGAGGTGGAACCATTAATATTACCAATATTGACCACCAGCAAGGATCATACATCATTATCTAACCCTTAATCACTTTCAGTGAGAAGAATTGTCTAACAATAAATCAGATTTTCAGCTATCTTGGGTGAAAAGATAAGATTTAAATGATAGTTTCTTGTCTGTTCCACACGAAAGGCTCACTGCCATGGTGTTAACTTTGAAGCTTGGGGAATTAGACTAAAACCGTCTATTTAGAAACCTCCTTCTCAAGAAATCAGATCATATAGGAAACTCAGGTGGCAGGTTCCATTCTTTTACAAAGTGAATATATCATACAGCATTGTCATGGCTTAGAGACAGCCCAGCCAATTTCAGTAACCAAAACCGAGCAGTTGGGCTCCAGGTTCTCTCTCCCCACAATCCCACCCTCAGGGAAAGGAGAAAGGGAAATGAGAGGAAAAGGATCTGCAGGTTGGAAATTAAACTAAACAGTTTTAATAAAACAGTAGTAGTAGTAATAATAATAATATTAATAATAATGATGATGACGATGATGATGATGATGATGATGAAGAAATATATGTGAACATATGAAATCATGCCCCCACCCCTCAATGACTATATCTCACGAAAGATGCTACAGAGCAAGTCAGGGAAGGGGTCAGCAGTAGGAGAGAGCTGGACAGAGGAACTGGATTGAGGAATATACAGATCCAGGATCAGGGGTGAACAGAGAGATGAGGTCCTCACTGAACTTTGGCCATCACAGAAGAGAGTGAGACCCTTGTGATCTCTCAGTTTTATACCGAGTATGACTTATATGGGATGGAATACTCTATTGGTCAGTTTGGGGTCACCTGTCCTGATGCCCCTCACTGTAGTCAGTTCCCTTTTTTTGCCTCTTTGTCTTAGGGCACTCCACCAACTCCAGGATGGCCTTGGTTACTACAGGAATGAGTTAAAGCATTGGCCTTTCTGCATACCAATGCCCCATGTTATCACTTCTAGAGAGGAACACTGTTTGGAAAACACGCAGTTAACTTTCAGAAAAAGAATTTACTTAGACACTACTGAAGTTAGAAAACTGATTCTGCTTTTTGTCAAACCAAATGCTGTGTGAGAATTGTTACTGTTTCTTCTTTTGCATATCCAACACTTGGATATTGGTGAGTTAAAACCTTAAGAAAACCAAGAGAACTTTCAAGAATCTTTCTCTAGCCAGTGTCCCTCTTAGACAAGATGCATATAAACAGTGCTTCTACTCAACAGCCAGTTATTACTTACTTATTATTAAAAATATAGCAATTGAAAATTAATCTGAAATCTGGAAAGGAAGGTAAATATTGCTTTATACAAAGCTTTAAAAGAAAGCAGAACCACTTAGATTACTCCTGAGAAAATTAGGCCCAGCTAGTTAACCTTTAAACACAGAGAACAAGATAAACAACCCTTTCATAAGAGCTTGCCAGACAGGCACAATTTTGTCTTACAATACTATCCTTATTACTGATGTAGCCAGACAAAATCTGATCCTATATTTAATCTACATTGTGTTGAAGGGGTGTTACTTTATACAAGATTACAAAAATTATGCTTGTTAAATTACAGAAGAAAATGGACAAATGAAGAATTGTGAATAAAGCAAATAAAGAAATTATTTAGTAGGCTAGAAAAAATATTTCACCTATTTATACTCTGAGTCTTATATGTATTTTTTCTCCTAAAACAAATTTTGCACATAGGCTATACTTGGTCCATGCTTTGTGTTTAGTTCTTCCTATTTTTGCCTCCTTATAGAGAAGGAAATTAGGAAGGTCTCTGTATCTGAGTTTTCTAAATGTATTAGAAAAATAATAACAATAAAAAGACAAAATGGGGCCTCTCCTTTTCTATAAAATTTGTAGGAAACCCTTGCCCCACCAGTTTCAGCTGCCCATGACCATCTTAGATCAAATGCAGAAATTTAGAGACACCTCTTAAATCGAAAAGATGGTTTGATCCACTATACAATAGTAAGAAACATTTCACATATTTCCTAATTTTCTTTCAAATGTTGTCATATCGTGAAACAATCTTAAAGTTTAATAGAATTTACAGCCTTCCAAGATTGTCTCCTTTCTCCTAAAACTTAGTGAGTTTAAATCCTTTGAGAGGGATAAATCCATCATTCTTGTCAGCTTCAATAATAAGTTTTCACTGAAAAAGCCACTCGATAGAACAAAAAAGAGCAATAGTAACATGTCAAGCAACCTAAGAGAAAATGTATAGTGCAAAGTCTACTCTGTGCTCTTTTGAACTTTTTTAAGAAGTGATCTTGAAACAAGAGCTGCACTAAACTTTACCTCAAAAATCTGAACTGCAGAGAAAGGGTTTCTTTAGGAGAAAATCTTTTGATCATTATATATTTAAATCAGCCGGAAAACTTGTAAGAGCATGATTGCTGCATGAATTTAGAAACAAAAAGAAATATATTTAATTTAGTGCATTTACATTTTTAGAAGAGGATTTCTGACATGACTTTTCTTAAGCTCTCTTTAAGCTTTCAAAGGTTATAGGACTTTAAAAAAATAGTTCACATTCCAGCAGGTTTAATTGAGCTGTATGTACAGTTTGATGGAAAAGGAGAACTGAGATAATATTTTTGCTCTTGAGAAAATAGGTCTTCATCACATTCACAAACAATTGTCATTGGGGTATTTCTTTCCATCTGTTTTAGATCCAGTGTTTTTTTCATGCACTGCTTCTGATTGTATACCAGGTCAGTTTATTTATCCAGAAGAGAACGTTGTGATCATGTAGTTCACCCTCCCTGGTCCTCTCCAAATTAAATATTGTTTAACTAAAAGTAAAACATTTTAAGAAATAGAGAACTTGCAATACTCTTAGCAGTCAGCTCCAGTGGTTAATAATTTTTACTATTTGAAATTCTACATTTTTGTGTGAAATGTCGAAGAGCTTTTCATTAAGAAATTTGCCAATCCCTTAAGATTCACTGAGATCAAATCTCTTGATAAGCTTTTCTTTGATACTGTAAAGACAGATTTTGAGACTTTGACTATAAGGTGTGTTTTCCAATGCTTTGATCATCCCTCTGGCTTCATTTTTAATCATTTTGCTTTGGAGTACTTTCATTCACTTTAGAGAGTTATTGTTTTTAACTCTAAATCAGGCTTGCCTGATACTTAATGTACTTACACTACAAATTACATCTGTGATGATAACACGGTGCTCTTCATTTTGACTACACCAGTGAATGTCCTTTGTCAGTCCGAAGACAGTGTTAGTCTTCAGTTTTATAGGAAGAGTCTACTGGAATTCTCTTTTCAGCAGAATTTGTCCCAATATGCACTTTGTACTGTTTTTCTGTCCAGTCTTTATCAATCAGTCTCTCATTGCTTCCCCTATGTTCTAAAGCCTCTGGATGTTTTTTTGAAATGTATCATGCCTTAGTGTGATGCTTGTCTTCCATACAAATTAATGATAAATCTCCTGTTCAATTCCAGCAGCAGAGATGAGGAAATGCCAAAATTTCTGAAAGAGTTTAAGCTAATTAACTTCTTCATACTTCATAATACCTTTATTTAAATACTCCTTTAAAACATAGTGCCACCAAAGTATTGATATATTTCTCTCTGCAAAGCATTCATTGAGTTAGTAGGCAACTCAGGAAGCAAAAATAAGATATATATATATATAAATGTGATTGAAGTAGCAGCCTTTAAATTCTTAAAAATCAGCCTCCAATTTAAAACGTTCTGTGATTTTAAGCCCTCTGTCTTGCTAGGGACAATTGAAGTTTCAAATTTGCTTTTGAACATTTTAGAAGTTATTTCTATGGGACATTGGATAATGTAAGGGTTTCAGAGTAAAATATAAATTTGCTATTAATGCAAAGCACTTTTTCATAAGTTAGGTCAAGTTTTCTGTGGTTCATGGTTATGACTTCATATATCTTCTTGCCTCCTCCTTAACTAGGCACAAAGTTTTTCACAGTGTAGAATGGCAAGAAGATATTGCCCTTTAAATATTCTAATTTCATGCTATAAAATTAGGCATCTGGTCACTGAAAATGCACCTTTCTCATGGAAGAAAAAAAAAATAGAATCATAGAATCATTGAATTACCAAAGCTGGAGTGACCCGAAAGGATCCTCGAATCCAACTCCTGTCCCTACACATGTGCATCATACCTTGATCTACAACTCTTATGTGAATTTACAGGAAAAACATTTAGAGGATGTAATGATAATGAGGAACAACCCATGGTCTTGTTAATTGTCCTTCAGGTAGCTGTAGGCTGCTCTTAGCCTGCCTTTAGGGGGAGCCTAGACAAGTCCAGGTCTGTTGTGGTCGCTTCTAGGCCTATAACCACCTAGTAGCATTCTGCTGGATGCTGTCCAGTTCCTTAACATTCTTCTTGAAGAAGGGGGCCCAAATGTAGATGTAAGAATCCATGCCAGTGTGGACTTATTCACAGTCTTACTCACAATGAGAATATATCCGGATCACATGCTATGTGGTACCCATGACAAACTCCAGGTGCTTCTCAGAAGGGACTTAGCAGCTGGGCTCTTGACTATTTCTAGATGCTTTGTCTTCCATTCATACATTCCAGCACAGATATATTTCAAATAAAAATGCTATGCAACTGAGTACCAGAATGAAAATAAAAAGAACATAAATAAGAATCCTGTACCATTTATTGTTGACAAAGCTGTAACAACTACAACACTATTAAGGGAGGTGGTAGCTGAACAGGGCACAGCAGAACACATTTTATATGAAGAATTTTATATGAAGAATTTATATGAAGGATTCTTAATTCTTCAATTATCATTGAACAGTAAGATGGGATGTGAGGGAAGAGAGAGGAAATAAATGACTGCAGAGAGCTTCTAGGAAGTCTAGGATGTAAGAAGGGATTGTGTCTCTATCCTGTGGAGGCATGGACAGCTTAATGAAAATCTTGACTACAACAGTTTTGGTCTGGCTGGTGAGTTTTAAGTGAGATTCCAGATCTCTTAGCTGGATATTTTTAGTGCCTATTGAGCCATAGTTTAAAGTCGTACACTGTGGTTTTGAGTCCTTATGGCAGACTTCCGTTGTTAGTTAGGAACCACCCCAATCCAACATCCCTGGGATGATGTCTAGAAAAGTAAGGTAGCTAGGAAGCCTGAGCTGTGTCTTTTAAAAGCTGAAGAAGCTTGTAAGAAGACCAGGTGGACTAATGGCACGATATAATGACTGTTTCTACTGCCATATGTCCTCAGAGGGTGTTACAGTCTCCTAGACATGTGAGATGAGTAAGACATAGAGGTCTCTAATGTGCAATATGTGTCTTTTACACACTGTAGCACTGGAACTCCTTGAAAGCCTTTGTTATCTGCCGTCTATCAACTTTCTCTCCCCAAAGGCCCTCAAGGTGTGTGGTATGAATCTTGAGATTACTGACTATGTGAGGCTTTTAATATGTAGCTGACAAAGCCAAAAAGTTGGGTTGTTTTTTTCCCAAATATACTCTGGTGCACAGCATTTGTGGGTTTGAGAGTAAAGGAAATCATGAGAGCAGATATTTTCAGGAAAGAGGATTGTGTCACGTGGTGTGCATTCCCACCCTAGAGCGGAGTTTTGAGAACATTGTATGGTTTTCATAGTGTTTGATGGTCAACCTATTTGCCAGAAGAATGTTTTCCTTCTCTTTTTAATTTCTAATCTCTGATGCCAATTACGGATTACTTCCATTTCTTTCCATTAAAGATGATAGCTGTCTGCTTTTTTTCTGCATGTCAAGGGTTTCTGTTCTGAAGTGTTACTTCTTTTTATGTTACTGCAGGTTACTTCGATAGTGTTTAATGATTGTACGCTTCAAATGACTATCCACATTTCAGATTACGCTTCCTTGAATTGTTAAACCAAAGTTTTGCAAGATGTTGGATATTCTTTGCACTTGTGTATTCTCTGTATATTATTAACTTAAAGCGTATTGTCAACTTAGAATCAGAAAGCACCCCACTATCCACCACAGAAATAGCCCCACTTGAAAGCCAAAATATCATAACTTATTCTTATTCAGCTATTCCACACTCTCTTATGTAGTATTACTTGGAATACCCAATCCAGAATTCTTTGTAGCCTACAGTTTATGAAATGACTAAAAAAACCTCACAACTATCCAAAACCAAAAAACAGTGACGTGGATTGATGATTGTCACAGGGTTTGAATTTCCGGAGTTCCCCCACATTTATGTTGGTGTCACTTCATTTGTATAAATGGTGCGATATCCTGGAGAATCAGGATGCAAAGGGTTAGTGCAGAATCCAGCTTTATTCAATCTTCATTAGTGATCTGGAGGTGGAAGTAAACAGCTCATTAACGGAATTTGCAGATGTTAATAAACTGAGGGAAATTATGTTACCTGAGGGAAGACTGTAAAATAATAAAAGGGCATCCAACAGGGTTTTAAAACCATGGACAGAAAATAACAATTTAACTCAAGAGAGTTTATATTAATACAACTCAGAAAATAATTAAAAACACAAATAAGAATGCAAATTAATTCCATACCTTACATTAGAAAATAAGACGTTACATCGTCACAAGAATATCTTTTCTCTTAGGTATTTGGGAAGCAAACTGGGAAACTTTGGTTAGAATTAGAGCCTGTCATCAGTGATAGGGGAAATAGGTAGGTAGAGGCATGATGCAAGATGCTTCGGCTTCAGGTTTTTCAGTGCACTGATGATGTGTCAAACTCACTATAAACGTCCTGTGAATTCTAGCAGTGGATTTTCCACAATGTTAGTTGTCTAAATATTGTCATTCTTTGATCAGTCTTGCAGGAGGGTGACTGGTTTTAACCTTGAGCAAAATTTATATGGTAATATGCGGTTTCATATTTGCAAATGTGTAGATGCTGTATGCCTTTTTGACCTTTATTAATTTTTATGCCATGATAAATATTAAGAATTCTATTAAAAAAGTAAATACAAGAATTGCTGTTAATAAATGAAGGAGTAGTATTACATCTCTTTGGCCTATCAGGTAATCCTCGTAAAGCTATTTCAGTCTTTTAGTAAATTTATTTACAGAAATAAATAACTACTATTACGTTTAAACAACATAATTGGATAAAATAATTCCTTTTAATTTCTGTCTTGGACCTCAGTACCTGAAGATGTTTACGTGTCCAAAATATCAGTAAAAGCAATGATTAAAAGAAAATTATGGTTGTTTATACATCATTCTTATTCCTGCATTAGGTTCTGTGTTTCCTCACTGCAGGGAATAATATCTCAGACACAGAGAGAAATAAAAATGGTACAGCTTGCTTTGGCTTCTCTAGAAAGAGGCAGTCATGAGCTCATCGGTATATAATGCCATTCAGATGTGAGCTTGAGGTTTGCTAAATGCTGGCAGCGATTTTGAAAGCTAATCCCTATGTCTTTTATATCTAGAGAGTTAAAAGTATAATTAAAAACTTCAGTTAGTTTAGCTCAACTGTCCAAACATAACACCGTTCACTTTCTATCATATTTTGCAGCAGCATCTTCCCATCAGTACTTTCCTACACAGGGTGCTTTACTCCATGTAGTGTTTTCTCCTTGTTTATTTGTTCAAATTTCTTATCAAACCAGAAAATGTTCCCTTTATATTCCCAACACAACCATTCTTCTTTCCCTTCTGTCTGGCTTTTATTAGAATTATGTTTACTGCAGTAGCCTTTCCTCTGCTTTTCCCTCCCTTCTCTAATTGCATTAAGAGCTATTTGGAATGATTCCCTCTGTCTCTAAAGACTCTTTAAGATCAAATTAGTTGATGGTCTCAACATCTTCGCAGTCCCTTAGTTGGAGGTGGCCTAGAGCTTATTTTGACTTTGACTTAATATGATGTTCTCCTGTTGTTGCCACTCAAGCATATGCATCACAGCTGTGAAGCTACAAAACATGCAAGTTTTGGCAGTTACCGAGCTTGCTTTGCATTTGAGGATGATGAGATAAAAAAGTACCCTGAGACACAAATAATCACATATGGGGGAGAAGGAAAGAAAATAAAGATTGTGCAGGCTCTGACCCGAAGTGCACATTTTTGTGTGTCTGGTTGCCAAACGATACACATCTGTGAAATCAGCATTGTGTGCCCTCTAAAAAAAGGGCAGTTCAATTTGTTAATGTTGTTGTGGAATGACAGATCATGATTTGAGCAGCATTTGTACAGTACTATCGAACTCAAGACAAATGAGGAATACTGAAAATATGTAGGCTTTGCAGACAGGCAGAGGAGGATGAGCAATGGAATGGAATTTCACGTAATGTGTGTGGTATGTCTGGAATCTTTATCTGAGATAAAGTATTAAAATTGAATTCCTCAAGAAATACAGGGGTGTCAGAGAAACAACACAGGTAGGATGAGGAAAAAATAGGCATTGCTTTCATTCTGTTATTTATCTGATTTACAAGCATAAATTGATCATTATGATTTAACACAGAATAGTTAATGCATCACTTTCCCCTGTGCAACACCACAGGTATTTGGTGAAACAATCTTCTTGGCTGTGAAACACGTACCTTGGAATTGCACACTCATGTTTTTAGGGCCAACTCTGCTGTCTTTCACCAACTGGAGTCCTCTCATCTATCACTCTAGGTCAGGTCACCAAAGTAGTGCTCGATGGGCTTACTTGGCCACCTTCCCTGTACGACAGCTGCAGAGTGCTGGCTGTGATTAATTGAGTTGCATTTACAGAGCTATATTAATTGTTTTGCTTTGCAGACCAAAAAAGAAAGAACCGCGCACAAAAAGCGCCTTTTATAACTATTAGATATCTAAAAAGACAAAACGTACTGATTTAGTTTCTTTGTATCAGCAATCACAATGTGTCAAACAGTAATTCTGCATAGACTATACTCTAAATTGACAAATAATAATATTTTTATTTTAATATTGATGTTACAGCACTACAAAATGATATTATTCTGTTATATTCTCCTATGATTATGACTCAAGATACTGAGGATCATGAAATATCTTCCAGCCAAATAAGTTAACAGTGTACTGAAGTTTCTAAAATAAATTAATAATTGGGAAATATAAAGAGTTATACATAATATAGGGGTTTGTATTTCCTCTAAAACGTGGGGTTTTAGCTTTTAAGCACTTTTGCATTTGCACAAAAACTGAAAGCTGAAGACAAACTGGATAAATGCCTCTTTTTCTCTCTCTTTCTGTCTCTTTTGGCTGCAACTGGAAAAAAAATCATTCTTTTTATATTTTTAAATAAAAACATAACTTGGATTCAAATAGGAACTTACAGGATTTATTTCCTTTCCATCAGAAATGCTGAGTCCAGTGTGGTTCTCCTTAAACCTAAATGCACTGTGGTATCTTCAGCTGGTTTATGGCCAGAGTGCTGAGCACCACTCTATTGTATCAAATCCTACCTTGTTTATTCTTTTCAAAATTCATCCTAAAGTTTTAGTCTGTGATTTCATATCAGGGGTTTGTAAGCCTGATGGTTTTTTTCTGCCAAAAAAGGCAACACTGTTTCTCCTTTTCCTATCTTCAGCTACAGGGTCTTCCCATCTTTGTCATTGCTATTCCTCTTACACACGGTGAGTGAAGCTGATGATCAGAAATTATTCACTTGAGGGGGCTGAGGGAGGGAATAGTATTTCTTTGCTGATATCTTAATCAGTTCACTGTGGGGAAAGAGAAGTGCCCTTACTGACAGAAGGCAAATATGCATGTATGGTGGGAAGAAGTTGCAGACAGGAGGTTAAATGGAATTGCTGCTGTTTGGTGGGAATCCTAGCAAATTTTTCATCATATTCTTACTGATCTTTGTAGTGCCCTCATTGTTATTGCTGATCATACTCATAGCTGAATGCCCTACTTAGATATGAAAATCCAGCAATATGCAATATTATGCTACTTTTTCTGCTTTTAGTTCAGGCAAATTATCACTGAATCTGATTCTTCTTTTGTTTCTGCCTACAAAATCACACATATCTCTGCAGAAGACAATCATAGAACCATAGAATTACCCGAGTTGGGAGGGACCCAAAAGGATCATCGAGTCCAACTCTTGTCCCTACCCAGGACACTCCCAACACTCACACCGTGAGTGTGCAGTGTCCAAATGCTTCTGGAATGCATGATGCTGCAGAAGTGGACTTACAAAAGTGTCAGTGTCATGGTTCTTGGTTGGATCATACACTTGGTTCCAACTGAGGATGGTGTGACAGCAATGAGAAGCTACTTAGTTCCTTTTTCCTCTCTGTTTGGAAGCTTCTAAACCAAACAAATTGCCTGTAGTTCAGATAAGATATTCTCTACTCAAAGTCTCTATTCATAGAATCACAGAATCATAGAATCATAGAATCATGTGTTTGGAAAAGACTTTTGAGGTCATCGAGTCCAACCATACTTGTGCACTACTAAACCATGTCCCTAAGAAACTCATCTACCTGTCTTTTAAACACGTCCAGGGACGGTGACTCAACCACCTCCCTGGGCAGCTGTGCCAGGGCCTGACAGCCCTTTCACTGAAGAAATTTTTTCTGATGTCTAATCTGAACCTGCCTTGATGCAACTTGAGGCCATTTCTTCTCATCCCATCACTTGTCACTTGAGAGAAGAGACCAACACCCACCACACCACAGCCTCCTTTCAGGCAGCTGTAGACAGTGATGAGGTCTCCTCATCCTCAGCCTCCTCTTCTCCAGGCTAAACAACCCCAGGTTCCTCAGCCGCTCCTCGTAGGACTTGTTCTCCAGCCCTTTCCCCAGCCTCGTTCCCTTCTCTGGATGTGCTCAAAACAAATTGAAAACAAAACATATACACACTCCCCGCCCCTGAAATTCAGTGTGTGTGCAGGCCTTTGTGTCCTCTGTGAAATTTTATCTGTTCCTGAAAAGCAAACTGCATTCTGAACTGAGAAGCTAAAGGCTCCACTACATTTAGTTGCACTGGTTTACTGTTCTACTACCTTTGGCTGTGTGCCTTGCCTTACTGCTCATGCCAAATACACCAGAACAGATGCTTGTCCACACCTCACCAGCCTCTCTTCAGAGGCTTGTTTTTCTCCATAAGTCCACTGCCTTTCACTACTTACATTAATTTGTTGAGCTGTGAACTTGAGTGCATCAAGTAACAAAACATGTTTCCTTCTACCTCTTCTCCTATAGACCAGTAAATTCTGGTAGAACAGTTAAGTGAATATCAGTTTCTTTATCACACAGCCATTAAATCCATTGGTGAACATCTGTCAGGGCCCTAAGAAGAAGATCACAAAGCCACACTCTGAGCATACTTTGGAGGAAGAGGCAGTTTTGAGGCCTTGGAATACTTAAAAAAAGAAGCTATTTCAGCTATTTAATGCCACCTCATTCTTCTCAAAGTTAGCCAAAACTACATTTTTTTCCATTTGGAAGGTAATGTATTGAAAGAAATCAGTCCATTATAAATTCATCTACATAAGGTCATGAACTTTATCTTTTAGGTCAAAGAAAGGTATCCAAGTTTTTCCCACAAAAGGCACTACAAGATAATCACACTAACAAAGAATCCTTTTTTTGTTCACTCTTGTCAAATTGTATGTGATTATATCTATTTCTATATGTGATATAAAAACAAGCAGAAGGAGAGTTTTATAGCACAGCAATAGTAATCTAATGCAATATCTTTTGTCATGCACAATCCACATTCTTTTTTGCAATATGACTAATACATGTGAAGAGATAGAACGTTTTAACACCTCCTTTTAGAAACTGAGATAAAAATAAATGCTATGCAGTCAGATAAAAGTGAGAAATAGAACACACCAAATTTTCCAATACGTTGGCTTTGCTCTGAACTATCAGTACCATCTGGTTTAAAGGCCAAATAATTCAGGAGAGGAAGAAGTATCTAAGAGTGATCTGAGAGTAAGAATGATCTCCTAGTGTAATAGAAGTTTTTAATACATTTGGTGTCTCTACCACTGACAGGGGAAATTGAGTGAAGATGAAAACCAGGGTGTATGGCTGAAACAGCAGCACTTTGATCTTAGATTGTGCTTTTAAACAGCTCTGCATCCTTCAGAGTCTGGCGTACATTAAATATGCTCTTATATTTCTCTGTTTGACTGTAGGGAGAATTGGTGTTACTGAGAACAGGGTTAAAAAGGCTCGATGATGAGTTTCAAAACTTACCTGCCGAGCACTCTTCAATCCAGTCGTGGCTATAATCAAATATCTGGCCCCATATAACTTTATTGTTCTTAATGTGCAATAGTTTCTACAATTACAGAGCTGAAAGTTCATGTTGAAGCCTTCCCAATCCCCAAATCTATATCCAAGATTATACTAAAAGTTTCTGGTGACTAAATTATTCTTTTTTGATTTTTAAGGGTAACAGTTTGTGGGATTTATAAAACAATTATGGATTTTTTTTTTCCTAATAAGATTTTGATGGCACTTGTATACAACAGAAACTGGAATGGGGTTCATCACACACAAAAATCTGAAAGGTGGTTAAAAACTTTCTTATTCTGTTTTCATAGCAAATTGTAGTGGTAACACAATCAAGCAGTGGAAACATGTAAGAAGGAGGTAAAAATCAGTAATGAAAGTTTGTAGGACAAATTTCCATACTCTTTTTTCCTAATGCTTGAAGGCATTATCGACTGCTACAAAGCCTTCTCTCGAGATCCTTACTAGCTAAAAGATATTAGAGCTGCCTTGATCCTTCAGTTTAATTTTCTGAGTCCTTAAGTTGATGTGCCAGCTACTCTTCCTCACGTAGATCACGTGGGGTACGTGGGCGATTGTAACCTAAACAGTTCTGTAATCCTGTAGCCAAGTATATGTCAGCTTAGAGAAGCTGAGCTACGTTCTCCAGCTGAACTTGCTCTTGAACTCTTGTACTGCAGCTAAATTTTAGCATGGCCAAGCACATTTCCCTTTGGCTTTTCCATATTGTATTCGAAGTGTTGCAAGAGAAAGGCACAAAAGCAGTTATTCTATGTCTCTGCCTGCTGGCAGATGCAACTCTATATAGCTCCTAGGATGACCCCCACCCCTCCCTGTCCCCTGTGGCCAGGAGGAAGGCATAAAACCTATCCCTCTAAACATTTTTTAAGAATTGGCACAGATTTTCCTCTTTGGAATATTCTGCATATTTTCCTGCATGGTTCCATTCCTGTTTCTTGTCAAAGGGATTGCCCGCACAAATTGTGAAGCAATAATACTTCCTGTTAGGAAAATATAGACTTTAATTCTAATGCATTTTCTGGTTTTGTGTATCTATTTCATTATGCAATAATGAAAGGAACCTAACATGCCCATCTTCCCAACTCACAATGTTATTTAATTTCACCTGTGGTTCGATGTCTTATTGCTCTGAATATTATGGAAAAATCCTGGTTGTATAACTTCAGGTATTCCATATACTAATATTATTATAGATTTTCTTAGCTACTGATACAAAAATAAGACAGTCTTTAACATATTGTGCCTTCTCCCAGTTTGCTTTTTTATTAGTCGGCTCAACAATTTTGAAATAACTACAGATTTTTCATTAATATGTTTGTTGTCATTTTGACTACACTAAATTTGTCATCGAATTACTCATAAGCATACTGAAAAGTTTGCTCTGGTGGTAGGAGGATGACCAAACTGTCACCAAAGATTAGTAAATTAATGTTAACGTTTCCTGTTTGTATTCTGTTTTTCTTCAAAACCTGTTCATAAAATAAGGAGAAAGACTTAACAGAAAATGTGCTAGAAGCATAATTAGAATTTAAATACATGAAAAGTGCTCCTCATTGTAACAGACCTGAAAAAGTGGTTGCAAAACGGAATCGCTAAATGTTCTTACATTTTTCCTGTACCTCTTAACTCACGTGTTACCAGAGGCTCAGTCATTCTCCAGAAAATATCTTCTGTCTCCCTGGCATCATTTTTGTCTGCTTTTCCTTGCCTTTCATTGCCTTGCCTTGTTTTCTTTCTTATTTTATCTTTTTTTTTTAATTTAATACTTTTTATATACTTAGAGACATTAGTAATGTAACTTTTCAGTGTTTGCGTTTTGGTATGGTGCCTCCAGATCAGATTTTCTCTTTCTATTGTTACATATATTTGTAAGAGTAGTGCAAATAGAGGCAGTCATTATTTTTGTGAAAATATTGAGGTTAGAGAATGAACAAGAATAAATAATCTTTTGATTACATTATATGCCAAAAATTTTCTTGGCTGTAAGATACAACCACTCACCCCACAGCCTTTAAGTGTATTTGTGCTGCGTGAACTGGTTTTAAAACAATATGTCTAAGACAAGACCAAAGACTAGCTCTGTGGTCAAGTCATAGTATAGCTGTAGTCCAAGGTAATGAATTCTTCACAGAACAAATGGCTCAGACATGAATACTGAAAGTATTAGCATCCATCCACCCATCTTTCCGCTGTCTTCCTTTGACCTCTATTGAAAAACAGCCTCCCTTCAAAGTGTGCATTCATGTACCATGCAGTTACACTTGGAACAGAATATGGACTGGAAGATACAGTAAGTATCAACAAGACAGATATTGACACCATTTCTCACAGTGTTTTGCTTGAGAAACAGGATGCCCTTGGCCTGGATGGGCACAGCCTCTGCTGGGTAAAAATTGGCTGAATGGCCGGGTGGTAAGCAGAGTTAAATCCAGTTGGATGACGGTCATGTGTGGTGCTGGCCAAGGCCCAGTGTTGGGTTCAGTCCTGTTCAATAGCTTTATCAATGAGCTGGACGAAGGGATCGAGTGCACCCTTAGCAAGTTTGCAGATGACACCAAGCTGGGTGGCAATGTTGATCTGCTTGAAGGAAGGGAGGCTCTGCAGAGGGATCTGGACAGGCTGGACCCATGGGCTGAGAACAACGGGATGAGGTTCAAAAAGGCCAATTGTCGTGCAGTGTTACAGGCTTGGGGAAGAGTGGCTGGAGAGCTGCTTGGAGGAGAAGGACCTGGAGGTGTTGGTTGACAGTGGATGAACCTGAGCCAGCAGTGGCGCAGGTGGTGAAGAGGGCCGATGGCATCTTGGCCTGTGTCAGACACGGCGTGGGCAGCAGGAGCAGGGACTGTGTCCCTGCACTCAGCACTGGTGAGGCCACACCTCGAGTACTTAGGTCAGTTCTGGGCCCCTCAGTACAAGAAGGACCTTGAGGGGCTGGAGCACATCCAGAGAAGGGAACGAGGCTGGGGAAGGGGCTGGAGAACAAGTCCTACGAGGAGCAGATGAGGGAACTGGGAGTGTTTAGCCTGGAGAAGAGGAGGCTGAGGGGAGACCTCATCACTGTCTTCAGCTGCCTGAAAGGAGGTTGCAGTGAGGTGGGTGCTGATCTTGTCTCCCAATTGACAGGTGATGGAACAAGAGGAAATGGCCACAAGTTGCATCAAGGCAGGTTCAGATTAGACAACAGGAAAAATTTCTTCAGTGAAAGGGCTGTCAGGCACTGGCACAGCAGCCCAGGGAGGGGGCTGAGTCACTGTCCCTGGAGGTGTTTAAAAGATGGGTTGATGAAGTGCTCAGGGATATGGTTTAGTCGTAGACAGGTATGTTTGGACTTGATGATCTCCAAGATCTTTTCCAACCACGTGATTCTGTGAGTCTATGAGAATTATTCTTGAAAATAAGCATTTCTTACAAGTTACACAGATGCCTATCTACCTGCAAGTCAAATGGCTGCCAACGGTATGAAAGCCTGACAAATTTATACATAATCTCCACCTATGGAAAGAAATGAACAAGATTTCTTTGAAATAAATAAATAAATTTGATTGTGCATATGTTTTTCATGACCATGGTTAATTACTATTTGCAACTAATCCTAATATGCAAGTTCTGATAAACCCATAATGCTTATAGACAATCCGTCTTTACACATCTTCCCAGCAAATCACATCTTTGACATATTTGCCATTTCTTGAGAAGAATTGTGATAGGAAGGGTGGGGTGGATGGGCAGACTGGCAGGAGGTTGAGAATTATGTTCTTTTTCTAATGATGGTTTACAATAGTCTTTAAAAGAAATTCTGTCAGCTGGATTAGGGCTTTCAAACTGTTAACTCTGTTTTTTTACTGCTCTGTGGATTATATTTCCCAAAAGCTACCACAACAGCATAAAGGTGTAGAGATTTCTGAATATCAAGACCTTGTGTGCCTTGGGTTCATTTGTGCTGAATGGCAACAAATAAAACTCAGTCCTGTGGCTGTAACTGTAATGTTTTCTGCTTTTTTCACTCAGGAAGAAATCTGAAGATTCTTTGAAAAATAATATTTTAGAGGTGAGGGGATGATTATGCAAGAAAAAATGAGAAGCACTTAGAGGCAATATAGAAGTCAACATTTTGTTAGAGCTCTGCCTCAAGCAGAATTGTCTACAGAAAAAAAAAATGACGTTCAGAGGAATATAAACACCTAATGTTAAAGAACATTGTTCCTTAAAACATCTGGAAGGATATAATAAATGTGCCATTTCAAAAGCAAAGATATATATTGTAGATCCTGCCCAGGATTGTCTGTCAATTAATGCTGTTTAGATTAAACTGCTGTGACCTTGAGTTTGCATTCACACATTGGCTGCATTTGCTTTCCCAGTTAGCAAAATGATTAATGTCAGACTTGGTCAATAAGATGATCAATTCTACTTCAGGTAGTTTTTTTTTTTTTGTCAGACAGTACTCAGTGTGTAATTTTAGTTACAAATTCGGGGGGAAGAATGTACTTGGTAATCATCAAATTTCTACATACCGGAAGCTCAGGAAAAACTATGAATTATATAAAAGTAGATCATTAAATATGTTATAACCCATATAGATCAAATAATATTATTGTTATCTTTGAAAAGCAGTTATGTTCTACATGAAACATACAACAGTCTAAATGAAAAGAAAAAAATAATGAATACAGGACTGCTTGATTTTCCACAGGGTTATTCCAGTTTTAGATCAATGTTAATTCACACCAAAACCTGATATAACATTACAGAGACATTGCCCATTAAAACACAACAAGAAAGGGATGAGGGGGAAATCTTCTGAAAGTCTTTAGATTTTGTCAACTTTAGTTCTTTTGAATGTGTACTGACAATATCAAGTCAATACCTTCACAAAGTGCTGATTGAAGAATGCCTGATGTTTCCAATAAGCAAAATATTATTTTGTCTATTTAAAATGAGTAGAATTTGATTTTTTTTAATCTGAAAAGGATGTGATGAACGATGCAAAGATTATGTGTGGTTTTTTCCCTTTGTGCTTTCCATTGTTTACAAGGAATACACTATCTTAGACCTGTATGATAGATGTGATTCATAGCTCCATAGATCATTGTGGGATGCTTTCTTGAAGATCCAGGTTAATGGCTTCTTATAGTTGACAAAGTAAATGTTTTTTTTATATAACAAGAAATGTGTGCATAAAGGAAGTACAACAAGATAAACAGGTAGTTTGTTTACTTTGTAATTTGGTAATGCCTGCTAATTCTTAGATTTGCAGAAATTAGGTAGTCAATGTGCAACAACGAAACCTGTTCTTGTTCCCCTTTTGAGTAACTTAAAGAATAAATATGAATGTATTTTTTGTTCTTAACAGACCCATATTTGAGTCTACAATTGAGCTTTGCTATACATTATTAGATACATTTAATCAAGGTAAATCTGACTCTTTGGCTGAATGTTATTCAAATTCCAAGACATGAAGGGAAGAAGTTGCTCTCATTTTAAAAAGAGTTTGAGACAATTCACTCTGAGTAACTGCAAGGGTTTGTCTGTCATTTTAAACAGTTTCTAATCTCCTCCTATTGTCAAATGAAGGAAAGAAATAGTTTTTTGGTTCAAACACCAATTATTTCAACAGGCAAATGAAAGAACATGATGAATGTTGCATGTATAAATACACAGTTTACATAGTATAAAGGTGCCTGCAATTTTCTCTTGTTGCGAAAAATAAGAAAGACTTATAATGAGTAATGTGTATCATGGCAATATACTTAAACCCAACAAGTTTTAAAATAAGTAATTTTGTTTTCCTTACTCTCAGAAGAAACATGGTGATGTTATAAAGTTCAAGTACTGTCCCCTAAGATGACTGAGGTGAATTCCTGAGCCCACAGGAATTTCGTCCTTAACCTCGGTGGCTGAAGTTTATATGTGTTTATGTGTCAGAAAAGTGATTGGAAGCCTAGATTCTCAGCCTTCCTTGGAGCTGTCTGTGATGGCACAAACCTAAGAAACAACTCAACTAATGCAAAACAAACCCAAGAACAAAAAAAACCAAAAACACCCAAACCCCAATCAAACAAAAAAAAACCCTAAAAAACCAACAAAAACACCCAATTAACCAAAAAACCCCTCTACCAAAAGATATGTAAACTGCAAGATCCAGCAATCTAAACACAAAAGATTTTGCTTATATTTATTCCAGTGATTCTTTGTCACGTTCAAATAGCAGAAATACAAGTATAGACCCAGTGAGAATATTCGCCTCTTACGGCTGTAGTTCCTGTAGTTGTTTTTTCTCTACACTGATATACTATGTTAATATTTTCTTTCCAGCGTTCAAAATGTACTATTATAATGTGAGCTGAAGCCACAACTTTTCACAGCAGTCTTTGTAAGAAACAATAGACAGGTCCCTGAAGGCATAGCTTTAATTTGCATACGGACTGAAGGTTATGACTGTTATTTCTGTTATCTGAAAACCTCCAGTAGTACTGTCTCCTGAACTCTATGGAAATGCATAATGAGTTAGGACGGTAAAGATTTAAAACTGAACACCTTGATTGTATTTTGCTGTGTTTAAAGGTTAGTCCTTATGCTCCATGGATAGAAAATAGTGTTTAAAAGAAAAAAGAAAAGAAAAAAAAATCAGCTCCACGTGAAACATATTTTTCTACAGGAGTAGACATACCATAAGTAATGGATTTATGTCCTATGCCTTGCCCTGTGAAGCAATTCTTCACAGGGATAAATCAACCTGAGAAAACTGAAAATAAAGCATGAATGAAAAGAAAGGGAGAAAAGAAAAGGTACTAACACCAGATAAGTAAAAAAATAACTAAGATAACTGAATAAACATTATGAAAACAAAATATAGCCAAGGGAATAGTAAGGAAGTAGCATAAACACTTCAAAGCTAGTCTTATTTTCATGAGAAACAATGCTATGATTAGTCTCAGTTTTCTAGCCTAAAGGTATTTTTCTAAAATTCTTTTGTACATTATTCATATTCTCAGTATAAAGAGCCACATTGGCTCTGTTAGGATTGGTAGTATGCTAACAACAGAAAGAGCTGTTCTGCTTTCTGCTTTGCATTTTTTTCATTAAAGTGGGCTCAAATGGCAAAGTTGCAATGGAATTTGGCACTCCAGTGTCTACCTTCAGTCTTACAGCTGGGATTTGACTCCCAGCATTCATTGTACGTTTTGAAAATGATGAGTCAGACAGATTCTGGCAGGCTTCCAGATCTCGGTTACGAGTGTGAATGGACACCGCTTTTCTTTTAAAGAAGGGAAAGAAAGAAAAAAAGAATCCCAGATAAGCAGTCACAGTTTTGTGTCCAGAGAGAAGAAGGATGAGCTAAATTTGCATTAGAAGCCTCTGCATCCAATTAGGGAGAAGAGAAAACACAGTAGTCAGGACGTCTCTTGCATTTCTAGTTCTCAACAGCAGGAGAGGAAATAAAATTTATACAAATAAGTTTTGCTTCTAAAAAAAGTTTTGTAAGGTTGAAAACAATCTTTTAATTTTTAATTAAAAATAAAATAAATCTATACCTTAAAAAATATAAGTTCACTTTTCACCTTTAACCAGCTACCAATTATCATAACTGTGTTGATCTCAGAGACATTTTTCTTCATTTAAACCTACATGACCTAGAGATATGATATGAATTCTGTCACAGGGAGATACAAGTGCTACTATCAGCAGCAAAACCACTTTGCCCAGTAAACAAAACATTGAGATGCGAAACTTAGGTCCAGTCTGCATTCCAAAACTCCCTCAAATTCAGGAAAGTCTGAATATGATGTTCTTCATTTAAATCAAAGCTACTAACTTCTGATGAAATAGTGAAAGGGTTCAGATTCATTTTATGCCTCACACAAGGGTGACCTCTCCTGGCCGAGGACAAAACTGTTAAAACATTCTCCCCTGAGTTTTCAACCTTTTTATTAATTTATATTAAATTATGCCTCTTTGAAAAGAAGTACACAAAATTCTATTTTCTAACATTGTAACTTTATTCATCAAAAAGAGGAAAAGTCCGAATATGGATGGTATTTAATCTGTCATATCAATCTCACGTGTGTCATGATTTATTGGTATGTATGGTACTTTCTAAGTTACCCCAGCAACAATCTGGCTCTATGATTGCCACTTTTAAGACTGAAAAATTTCAGAATGAAAACATGCAAGCAAGAATGAGTGTTGAATTGTCAACTGTATTTGCAGATGAAACTAATGCAGTTGCACACCCAACATAAACGCCATCCTGTATTCCCGAAGGAGGTGCTTTTGTCAATAACTGCTGCTGAACGGGGCTGGAAGGAACTTCAGAACCATTCCCAAAGGATATCAAATAGGCCAAATAGTATTGAGTGAGAACTCAGAAGTCTAAGACACAGAAAAGTGAAATCCAGACCAACAGAGACTTTAATGGGAGCTTTGCAATCAGGCTCAGCAGCACCACAGGTAATCCCTAAGTCTTCAAACAATTTACTCATATTTTAAACTATTCTGAAAGTAGAATCTCACATAAGCTGGGAAATTATTTCATGTAAAACATTAAATCAATAATATTTATTATTTGTATTTCACTATTTTACTCTGATTTTCTCAGCAGCAGCATTTTAGAAGCTTCTGCAAAGCAGAAACATGGATAAACCTGTAAATAATCGGTTTCAAATATTTTTGTGAATGAACTATCTTCTTTTGCTCATTGGAGGAGAATACATATGTAAAGCCTTAGTTATGGTTGTTACCGTAAGACAAACATAAAATATATAAAGAGCTGCTTAAGTATTTTCAGTGCAATGGCTGAGGCTTCTTAAGTAGTGTAGCTGTTACAACAGATAAAGCTCCATCTGTGGTTGGTAATAATGTAAGTTTAACTCAATATGATGTTAATGTCTTTCGCTGGTTGATGGAGTTTCAATCTATCAGGCACTGAGGGACCTCTTCCAAAGCAAGGTTAGAAATTTTGTCCTAGGGATGACAAGACTTGTGAATATCATTGCTGAAAGGATTTTTAGTAGCTGATACTCTATGGCATCGAATTCAGAATTCCCAAGACAAAGAAGCAGCACCTAGCTAAATTGATTCTTTTTTCTCAACTGCTTTTTGAAGTATACTTTGCAAAATACACCTTTCCTTCTATGTGAAGAGATAATCCAGCATCATTGTACTTCCTGGATTAGACATCCTGGCTGGTTTTAGAATTTTATTTAACACCTTATATTTTTAAGACTAAAATCTTTGGGAATGTCTATGGTGTGATGTTAACTGAAGCCCTGAAACTGTACTTGAGGCAAAATGCTCTGTTTTCCCCTAGATTGAAGACTGATGTGAGAAACCACCAGGGGAGTGAACGTATCTAAATTTTCAACAGGTACAGTGTCACGGTATCACAAGTTTGGAAAAGACCTTTGAGAACATTGAGTCCAACCTATGACCCAACACCTACAAAGACACAAAGGGGACAGGTTTGAGTTTAGATCTCATCCAGGAAAAGATTCAAGCTTAACAGGCTTAGACTATTCAATTCTGCGAACTCCAGCCCAGCTTGGACATTGATAACAGTGTTGTCTAACTGTAATTTTATAGGTTTAATTCATGTAGGATTTCTATTAGTGGAAAAGGGAAGATTTGATCACTGGGAGACGAAACACTTTACTTTTTATTGAGGAAACATCTGGAAAACTTAAATACTTTCACATATACAACGTTAGCAACATCGAAGCAGCACTCCAACCATATTAAGCTATAATTGGGAAGTCATTGAAAGTTGTTCCATTATAACTTCTGAAGTTCCCTAGCTGCTAAGAAAAACACTGCTACGCTGCCACTGGCAGCCACCCACACACCTGTTTGAGGGCTCTGCCTCACGGAATTCAAGTGGCTGGGAATCTCACTGCTACCACAGGAAATAAGCAATTTGCAAGTACCTCTAGTCAGGAGGAGAGCCTTTGTTAAATACTTGGCTTTTTGATTGAAAATATGGAGCGTAGTGGGATTAAAGGAAATCAATTCCATCCCTGAAATGAACCCTTGTAAATTAGAAGGTCATTGCCAACTTCTCCTGTTTCTCTAAGGGAAGGAAAGATGGGGCATCATCACCATTGTTGGAAGCTTGAAGCTTCCACATGAACTAATTAATCGCGTCTAACACAGAGAAATAGCTAATGGGTGAGATGACTGTACATGTGTGGCTTTGAAAAGGAAATAGTGACTTTCAAATACTGCTTATTTTTTGATACTCAACTGCAGAAATCCAAGGAACAGTTTGAGAAATCCCACTCCACATTGAAGGGCTAAATTTTTGATATGTCCTACCTAAAGTACTTATTACTGCTATCACAGAGTCTGTTGACTGCTTTTGATGTGTAGGTGTAGATTTCTTTCTTATGAGTGTTCCTATTTAGAGCTGGAATTTCAATTGTACACTCAGCCATAGAAGAAAGAAAAGAATGGACAAATTGTATGAAGGAAATATGATATGAAACCTGAGACTTCACAGAATTCACAAGCTTTCTGGCATTCTTATTTTACTTTAATTTACAGATTTTACTATCCTACATCTGAATTGGTGTTACATTTTGTAATGCAAGCAAAACTACATCTTTAATTTTGAAAGATCACATATATATACAAAAAGGACAATATTCAATAACATTTTTAAAGTTCAATGTTTTTACTACAGCATGGATACATTAACAGTGACAATTCATCCATTTAGAAGAACTTTCACTGAGAATTTTACAATCAAGTTGTTTTAGAAGTAAAGGAGTCAGGTAATCCAGTTTTCACTTTTCGTCAATACAGAGGAAAAAGGATATCAAAGATTGAGTAAAAACAATGCCAGTAAGTTGTTTCTTAACTAATTTTTTTTTTTGCAATTTATGTGTTAATTGGCATCGCCTTCTGCTACGTTAATCACAAAAATGAAAGCAAAATACTACAATATTTTCTCCTTTGAATCAGGCAGCATTGCCCTTCAGCGTCTTTAGGGGAGATATTAAGCCTTCTCTTTTAAAAGAACTTCCTTTTAACCAATATATTTCTAGTCTTTTTCTTCCTTCCTTTAGGCTGAACTGTGCTAAGGCTAATGTCAAGAACACTTCCAGTATGCAACGGGTCCAGATAGATGTTCCGCTGACGGTGTATCTCCTCTGTTGTGCTCACAGGGTATAACCTTCAAAATACACCTGAGAAAATAATGTATAAAAAAACCTTCTATTTCCTGCTTGCAACTAGATAGCTTTTTCCTGTTCTCCCACTAGATCTTTGTTAGGAAACAGAGAAAAAGATGCCTAAGAGTCTATGACTTCTGTTGGAGTCAACTGCTTGAGGAATGAGGTTTTGATGAAAGCTGGCTTCGAAGTAGTATCTCTGCCATTACGGATGTATTTTATGTTATCCTTTTTAAAGACAATCGTTGTTTGAAACTTCTAGGATAGAAGATTTGCTAGAAGGTAGACAAGCAGACTGCAATAATTGAAAACTGAGAAAAATCTAGGAAAGAGTTTACCTCTTACTCAATGAAAGAAACAGGGCACTTGATCTACATGTTTTAAATTTCCTTCCCTCTACAATAAAAGCTGAAGGTTGTCTTAAAATATCCAATAGAACACTTAACTGTTTTACCTATGAGACTCACTACTGTGAGGAATTCTTGATTTTTTCCTATCTTCTTTGAATACTCCATTTTTAAGTTGGTAATTATCAGCACATGCATTCTTACATCACAATTTAGTCGCATGAATTAATCTTGCAATGATCCTATGATCAGTGCAGAGAACACAGAAAACACAAAGATAGCAAATATCAAAACTGAAGCAATTTTTAAGAGGAAGAAGAGAAATTGGTTCTCTGGACTTTACCTACTTATATGGAGGATATTTAGGTCATACCACCTCAACCAAGGATGGAACAATACGAAATTTTAATGCTGCATTTGACATTCACTCCTCAGGAAGTCTGATATTCCAAGTACTTTTGTTGAAAGCATTGCTAATAACATTTGTCCATATCATGCAAATCTCACATTCCTTATTTCCTTTAGTGCCCATGCTTCAGGCTTTTTCACTGAATTGTGTAACCACAATGGTTCTATACAATAAGTACTTACAGGTTTTTGTCAAGAGGTGTTGAAAAATATTCATCAAAAAATTTGCCTACCTAGAGTCTTCCTAAAATTCAATGCAAGGTACCTCCTCGCTCTTCCTGCTGGTCACACTTCTTTGGATGCAGCCCAGGATACAGTTGGCTTTCTGGGCTGTGAGCACACATTGCTGGCTCATGTTAAGTTTCTCACCCACCAGCACTTCCAAGTCCTTCACTTCAGGGCTACTCTCAACTCATTCTCTGCCCAGCTTGTATTTATGCCTAGAAATGTCCCGAACCAGGCACATGACCTTGCACTTGGCCTTGTTGAGCTTCATAAGGTTGGCACAGTTCCACCTCTCAAGCCTGTCCAGGTCCCTCTGGATGGCATCCCTTCCCTCCAGCATGTCAATCACACCATACAGCTTGGTGTTGTTGGCAAATTTGCTGAGGGTGCCCTCAGTACCGCTGTCCATGTTGCTGACAAAGTTGTAAAGAAATACCACTCCCAGGACTGACCCCTGTGGAATGTCACTCACCATTGGACATTGAGCCATTGACCACAACTCTTTGAGTGAAAACATCCAGCCAATTCCACATCCACTGAATGGCCCATCTGTCAAAACCGTGTCTCTCCGATTTATGACAAGAATGTCATGTTGTCACCTGACATTCTGCGTAACAGATTTCTGGTCAGAAGCCAGGTCAACGCCCACTCCTCAGATCTGTACTCGCACAGATGGTCAGATCTCACATGCCATAAATCAGGTAAAAGATAAAATTCAAACACATCCAGTAAAACAAGAGATATATTTAAAAGTATTACATCATCCTATCCAGAATTTCCCTTACCAAAAGAAAGGCTTAACCTCTAATTTTAGATCTGGAGGCTACATTGGTAATTTAATACCTCCACCTCTGGCAACCTGTTCAAGCAGGAAGGTTAGCACAGCCACGTTCATTCACTTTTCAAGGTGTGTAAGAGGATACATAATCATTCACCATTCAAAATTATCTTCTCAGGTCCTTTTAGAAGCAAACCTCTAGAAGTAAACCTTCTAGTGTTATATCGTTCCTTTGATTCCTGCAAAGTATTTTCATTTTGCCTGTCTCCCTAGTGTTAATGAGGCCAAGTACCGACACAATTCACAGATACAGCTACAGAGGGGACAGACTGGGGTGTGAGAAGCTGGAGAGCAGCTCTGAGAAGAGGGACCTGGGGGTTCTGGTCGACAGCAAGTTGACCATGAGCGAACAGTGAGCCCTGGCAGCCAAGACAGCAACTGTGTCATGGGGGGCACCACGAACGGCATCGCCAGAGAGAGAGGGAGGGGATTGTCCCGCTCTGCTCTGCACTGGGGCGGCCCCACCTCGAGCACTGGGGGAAGTTTGGGGCACCACAGCATAAAAAGGAAATCAAACCACTGGAGAGTGTCCAGAGGAGGCCACAAGGCTAGGGAAGGCTCTGCAGGGGAAGGCGTGTGAGGAGCAGCTGAAGTCCCTTGGTCGGTTCAGCTGGAGAAGAGGAGACTGAGAGGGGATCTCAGAGCTGTTTGCTGCCTTCTCCCAAGGGAGGGAGGGGAAAGAGGGGCTGAGCTCTGCTCTCTGGTGACCTGTGACAGGACCCGAGGGAATGGCAGGAAGATGTGCCAGGGCAGGGTTAGATTGGATATCAGGAAGAGGTTCTTCCCCCAGCCGGTGGTGGAGCACTGGAACAGCTCCCCAAGGAAGCAGTCCTGACACTCACTCTGCCAGCATTCCAGAAGCATTTGGACACTGCCCTCAGCCACACAGGGTGAGTGTTGGGAGTGTCCTGTGCAGGGACAGGAGTTGGACTCAATGGTCCTTGCGGGTCCCTTCCAGCTCAGGTTGTGCTGTGATTCTATGATCTTGAATGCCATACTTCAGACATTGCAGTCTATTAAATATAAAAGACCAACAATAATTGGTAATGGCTACCAAAATTCAGATACTGCTACTCTGTCATGGGAAGGTTAAACTGAAAGCAGAAATAGAGTAAGGGTAAAGTTGAGAGGGAGTAATCAGATCTGCTGTAAATCAAGAAAGTACAATGGAAAATGAAAAATAAGGCTAAAGAAGAATGAGTATTCTGGAGAAGATGTAAAGCATAGGCTAGGAAGGAAAATAAGACTAAAACTGGACATGAATAAGGGAAGAGGCATGAAGTGCAGTAAAGAAAGGAGACTAGAATCAATATAAACCTGAGCAGAGTATATGTACTCAAAGCTGGAAAGTATCCTTTGCACATAAACAAGGAAAATAAAACCCCAAGTGTTGCTTTAATGGGTTATGTTCACTTGTTTCATAGTGAGAACAGGAAGAATTTGCTTGTAAAGGGGAACCAGCTTTAGAAATTGTTTTAGAAATGGGGTTTGGACATGGTAGACCAGGACAGCTGTTCCAAAGCCTCTGTGCAAATTTTTCTTAGTTCAGTGCTTATTGGCTTAATAGAGTGCTCAGCAGGAATCCTTACGGTCCACTCTATTAATCTTGCTGTCAGCTCCGCACAAATTCCATGCTTAAAAGAAAAATATCCGCATCTCCCCTACACTTACATCCCAACAAGAATGCAGAGGGAGTCAGACCCACTCTTTCAAAAAGAGAAGGGGCTGTACAGTGCAGATACAGTGCATGGCAGAGGTAACAGAGGAAAAGGAGGCACGTTGTTGTGCCTGGCTTCCTCTCATTCCCTTTCCCTTTATCTAAACAACTTTTTTTTCCTGACTCTGTGTTGCTGTTCACAAAATCAGTGTTTTCATGTCTTCTAAAGTGAAACAGAACTATCCCTCATTACATCCCAAAACACAAGGGAAACAGACTTCTGTTCTTCACTCATCCCTATCTGCCTCTTCCACTCAAAGTGATCACGTAAGTAGAGCTACTAGCTCAGAGTGAAAGAAATCTTGGTGTTTGCTTGCACAAAAGGCATTCTTAAAAGGATTAATTTGGGTGGGAATATAATTTTTCCCTCTGTAGTCAAAGCAGAATATATTACCTTGTTTTAAAGCCACACTAGTGCACTCACACAGCTTTTGGAATGGTATTTCATAGGCAATATTTGTCCACAAGGCAGTGAATAGAGATGCCTCAAGTAGCTGGAGAAAGATTGCATTGAAATCGTGTGAGATTTTCTCTCAAAAATATCTTCGTTATCCAGTATATGCAAAACAGATCCTGAAACATCATTAATTTCATGTTCTCCCTTCATTCCTCTGTGTGACAAATTGTCAGATAGTTTTTGTTCCAAAGTAGGTAAGCTTTGATTTGTCTTTGATCTAGGCTTCAGATGGAGGTAAATTTTTCCTAATTGAACTATAGTCCCTAGAATAACTGCAGAGAGATGTTGACATAACCTTATCCACTCCAGTGCTGATAGTTCGCTTAGCATAGCTCTTTGCTTTGGTACAGTGAATTTAAAGAAAAATCTGTGCATATTTCAAGCCACAAGGCACATGAAGATGTGTGACTTCATGCAATAGTTATGACAAAATACTTAAACTCTAATCTGGAACTGACTTGTCCTTTTTATATATCAAACATTTCAAGACAGCTCATCCCATCATGCAAAAAGAACTTTGGAACCACTGCAGAACTTCTATGTGGATCCTGCCCTGAAGTTCATCCTCTTTTGAGATTACTCTATGAAGACTATTTATGATTACATTAATTTCTTCTATCTCTTCCTTTTGAAAAGGCTTTTACTTACCAGAACCTTTCATGCTGCTTCTGAGCTGTGCATCTGAAGATGAGGCTCAATTTTCCATGTGTAGTAAATAGAATGAATAAAGCAACAGACTGCAGAATGCTATGTAAATTATTCACAGGATTTTGGATGTTTGGTTATGTCTTGCATCAATCAGTATGGTTTTAATTACACTTACCACAAATGGAACACATTTTTTACTAAAGGATCAAGGAACCAAATATGAAGATAACAGATTTTCACATGTTTTTTACCTTCTGTCATGACAGATCAAGCTATCATTCACTGCATGATGTGTATTACTCTTTTAACAGTAATGGTAGTTTTCTTCAGGGCAATGTCATAACAAATAAATATAAAGCGTAAATGTGATGTCTTTATATCCTTAACATCTGAGGTGTGAGATTGCCTATATTAGCAACTGCCCTGAGCTAAACAAGCCTGAAAATTCAGATCTGTAGAGGATTTTACTGTGTTCTTGTGGTTAAGAATTTGTGGATAAAATGGTGCCAAGTTTTACTATGTACGTAGCTTGGGTTTTCTGGATTTTGTTCAACTTCTAAAAGACTGTTTTGACAGCACAGATTTGTCTATGGGTAAAATAGCTTAAAGACAGGCAGAATGCAGTTTCCCCTGTATTATATTTGAAAAGAACCTATGACTTTGAAAGGGTCTCTGAAAGACTGATTTAAAAACAGTATGGGACAGACATGGAGTCACATGGAGTAAATCAGCACAGCTCTTTCAAATTCAAAGAAGCCACACTGATTTATACCAGATGAGGATCTGCCCATAATAAAATCAGTTTAAAACTTAAATATTTGTACAATTGAGGTATTACAGAAAGTTTAAAAGTAAAAGACTTTTCTTAATCTTTCCGGCCAAAGTCCCATGACTTTTTGTGGTTAGTGGTATTTTTCCACCATACTGGTTTTTTAACTGAGTTACTGGCTCTTAATTTGCCTCAGGCCATCATGTATTTGTATCTGTGTGTAATTCTGAGCAGCACAAATTAAGCTGAGTAAAAATAAAGTTATTTCTTTTGCTAAAAGTTCTTTAAAATTAACAAGAGATAATTGCTTTTGAATTACAGAGGCAAATTGATAAGTAGAAAGGCTAGTTTTGTTAACAACTAACATCTGAACACTGAAAATAATTTTCTACAAAAAATTCTAAGGAAATTTCAGCACACTTCTGTTCAGCTGAAGGCTCTCCATAAATCTAATGTCGTCACCCTTTGAGTTCTCCCTCTGGATGGTGCTCGGGCCCCAAGTTCTTTAGATTGCTTTTCCCAGACATGTTCTTGTACTTATTGGCAGCTCCCCTGAAGTCACTGGCTTATTCTGTGTTATAGTTCTTGTGTGTAAACTGAAGGCATTTAATAAAAGAAATCTAGATTAAAGGTGTTTTGTTGAGTATGTCTAAGTACAGCCTTGTGTCCTGGTCCATGTATACCTTAAGTAACACATGATTCATTAGTTTTAATGTTTTGTATAGTTCTTTGTGCTGATTCGTAGTCCAGATGTTCCAACATAAGGTATCTGGAAGCCAGTACTCTGCTTAGGACAATTTTTTTTTTTTAAATACAAAATAATGAGTCAAGTCATCCACCTGGAATAATGAAGAGAATTCCCCCTTCTCCATGAGAACAGCTTAGCTTAACTCACTGATCTAGCAGGAAAAAAAAGTGTAAACTCTCTGAACTTTCAGTGTCATCTTATTTTAGAAGTGCTTTGTACATGCTGTGTATTCAGCAGTTGTCCATGTAGCCCCAAGTATTACTAGAAGTGGCTGCAATTTCTTTACACAAGTAAGTATATTAGGACTGAGTTTCAGCTAAGAAAGTTAAAAGCTGGTTAAGCATCACTGGAACATCAGCCATTTAGTCTTTGCTTTTGCTTACAGAAAACATACATAATGGATTCTTCATTGAAGACCCATTTTCAGGGTTTATTTATTCATACAAATACGCCTGCATATAAGCTGCACATCTGGAGCAGTTGATCTTCGATTTCTATATGAGCTGAATGAGTGGCCTGAACGAGCATGAACCCTTCAATGGCCTTTGAGGGCGGCAGTCATACTATAACTGAACCATTCTACATTTTATTTAAAATTTCAATTTGTAATTCAGACTGTGATTCTTGCTGTTCTGACTGTCCAGATGTTTTACTTGGCATAGATTCATTTCAAAACTTTTTTCCAGTCCAAATATCACTAATTTGAACCACCCAGATCCACTAATTACAGATATTTCTGGAATAAGAATTACTTCCCCACAGTAATATCAGTATATTATATGCTTGTTTAGGTAGAAAAATATGTAGATGAAAAACTAAGAATTGATTCACAAATCTAAAAATTAAAATAGCTATATAAACTCCCTTCTCCCTTGAAAAAAATAGAATGCTCGTAACTTCTCTAAACACAGTTTCAGAGGTTTTACTCAGAATAAGATGCATTAGGAGATAATGAATATCTGTATGTTCGTATCTTTATTATATATAACACTCATTTAATATTTTTAAAGTTCAAAATAGCTGTTACATATAGAAAGAAAATGTTTTAAGTGTGTATAGTAAATTTTTGGTGAGGAGTATCTTTTGATGATATCAAAAGATAATGGCCTGAAGTTTGTTCTACACCCCAGCTATACTAGGCAAGCATCTATTTTAAGTACATATATTTATATCTGAATATACTATTATGTCCCATCACAATCTTTAATGTATTTGTACTTATCCCTATCGGGGTAAGTAATATTGCTTTATTAGTCTATTAAAATATTTCCATTAATAAAGAATAAAAAAATGTGCAAAAGAGGTTCATAGATTATAGCAAGTCGGGAGAAACTAATTTTAGATTATAGTTAAAATAATATATGATTATTTATAATTTCTTTTATTTTACTCAAACATACTCAGAAAAGGAGTCATTAATATTTATATTAAAATAACTTATTTGATCACAGTATTATATAATTTCATAACCACTGCTCTATAAGGTTAACCTTTCCTCTGTTAGAGTACAGCAAATTGCTGCAATAAAGATGGATGGGAGCTTCTAAGTTACCTTTATTGATATTAAGAGTCATTAATTGTGGCATCTGCAGATGGTCTAGTGGTGGGATTAGCAGGGCTAGATTGATCCTTGGGCTCGATGATCTTAAAAGTCTTTTCCAACTGAAACTGTTCTGTGATTCTGTGGAAAGCTCAACATACCTCAACTAAATGACATGGTAGCAGCTAGGAGCATAACAGGCTCCCACACACAGCCAAACCATCACAATTAAGGCAACAACAAAATTTATGAATGAAATAGAGTCTTGTGATTTGTCTTCAAAGTTACCAGAACTGAACTTTGACATAAAACATTTGGGAAAGAATTTCAGTGATACTTACCCTGAGAAGAGAAGGCCTCACAAGCTAGTCTGTGTGAGTTATATCCCAGGAGACCCAGTCACTCCATTTTATCTGACTCCAGCTGTTGTGATCAGGGATTAGGCAACAGGTGTCCCTCCCTGGAAGGAAGGAAGGGTCAGGTGTCCTAGGAAAAAGGAGATTTTTAAAAACACACGCATGGAGTCTGGCTAACAGCTGATGAAGAGAAGACTTTGCAGGTAGGAAGGACTCACTAGCAAGACGGACAATTTCATAATAATTATGTTAAATCTCTATGTGGCTAGAATCCTCATTTTTAAAGAAGGTTTCTCTCTAGGTCTATTTGTGTGTTACTGAACGGGAATTAGAAACTCACAATGGGAAAAGAACCTGAGGAAGAAAAAAACTTTCTGTCTCAAATATTGAACTTTAATCTATGTTTCTGTGGACATTGTACATAAAAAAAAATCAAACCTTTCTCAAACTTACTTCAGAATAAGAAAACATCTCTACCTCAAAATGCCTTTCCTAGAGCACTTGCAGAACCATTCCATCTTGAGAGTTTTATTCAGTTATTGTTCTCTTTTTGAGCTGAATTTCCCATTTTCTGTCTTTCTTCTGTAGTACTTGTCAATGTATTTATTGCCTCAAAATGTATAATAGCTCCAGGCAGAATTAAATCAGTCATGATACTTCTATGCTGAAGCAAATAACCGGTAAAATTAACACTCATTAAAACCAAAAATATTTAAGGTCTAATATCCCTTTGCAAAACTGTCCATTTAGTAAAACCCAATTAAAATGCAATTAGCTTTATAAGTGATGGATATAATATCTAAGAAAGTCAATTGCAATGCACTTCATAGCTCTAATTCGTTTTCAGATTAGATAGTGTGAGAGAATTTAGAATGGCTTTTCAACTTTTCACATTTAGGACTATTTGTTGCTTTATGTTGCATTCATTTAAGCATTATTATTTAAAAAAGGAGAAGCTGAATAATTGTTAGTACTTTGTGTTTATTTATCTGTACTTCGTAATAGCTGTGAATGGTAGAATTTTAATAAAAAATCTCTGTATTTAAGAAAATAAAACATTTACAAAGATGTATAAGCAGAAATTTTAATCCACTTAAATCAATATTGCCTGAGTTTTAAAGACACTCAGTCAAAACCTAAATAGCTGTCAACAGGAGGTTAGACACCTATTTGATGGTATGGTGAATTATTCCTCTCTAGGTAGATATTTCTCTGTATTGACCTGTGAAGGATGTGGACAGGTAGCTGAGATGGATGCCTAGGCTCCACATTTCTTAGAAGATTTGATGAGATGAATCTCCACTAACTGTATACAGTAATTTAATATGGAGAAAAATGTTTATGGTATTATAAATCCTTTCTACTAACTTCTAGTAGCAATAATATCAATTTCAAACATTCAGTTTATTATTAAAAAATTAAAGAAATCTCACCCAAAACCCAGTGAAAGCAGTTTGCTTCTCATATACAATATTTAAGAAATATAGAACCAGCTTGAGGTGGAATCTAAATTCTCAACCATCTCTTTTGCGACTCTTCAATGCAGATTATTTAGCATCCTTGTTCATCCTTACTGTTCATTCTACCAGATTTTATTTCTCCTTAATTACTGATGGGCTAAAAAGATCTTCTCCCTTCATTTGATGTGGATATTTGAACTTGCTACTTCTGAAGTATATAAGGAAAGATGTTTCAGCTGTTCTGCCTTTTCTGTATCTGTTAAAATGTCACTTTCTTCATCCACAGACAGGTCTATCATTTTAGAATTTCTCTTGCTCCTATTATGTTTAAAATATGCTGGTTATTTAGCTATAAGTCAAGGGGGTCCATCTTCAATATTTCACACTTTCCATTCTCTTTTTTGCATTTACATTAACACATTCCCATTTTTTTCTGATCAGCTGTCTTCACTTCACTTTGGAGCCAGCAACGTTTGGAACCAAAGTAATTTTTGATTTTCAGTTTGTTTTGGGTTCGAGTTGGGTGTTTGGTTTTTTTAAATATTATATTAATTTAAAATACAAAGAGATTTAAAAAAATTACAAATAGTTTTCTGTTGGAACTAGATTTTGTTGTTTCTTATACAATGATCATAGACAGTATTTTATTTACATCAAAAAAGTACATCAAAGAGATGATTCCCAGCAAGTAACTGTGATTTTTTTTTTTTTTTAAACAGAAAATGGATGTGTTTTCTAACTTCACTGTTCATTTGTTTGAGGGAAACATCAGGGAAATATTACTCTCTGGCCTTATGTCTGGTAAATTATAATTATAGAGCAAGCCAGACATTGTCAGACTTGGAAGAATTTAAACTCCTGTTGTTTTGAAACATTCTTTTTTCCTCTAAACATCTTGGACAATCTATTTAATAGTTTGAGAGATAAGTATCACCTTTTATGTGAATATGTTTTGTTATGAAATGAGAAGGCAGCAGCAGTTGTTCAGGAAACAGCTTCCATTCCCCCCAGAGTGGTGTCGACTCCTTGTGCCCACTCCCTGGCCCCCTCCATCACTCAGTACAAAAGCAGCCTGAGCAGGGCAATTCCATGTCATTAACTTGTGGATTTGGGGTTGTGTACCCTCGTCTCAATTCCATCTTCTTCAAAGATGCAAAGCGTTTGTAATGCACGTATATTCCATGAAGTGGAAAACTGAAATGTAGGACTCGTTCACTTGTTCCCCCTTAATGACCTTCAGTTTCTAATGGGATAGTTTGTTTGTTGAGGCTTTTTCCTGGCTTGTCGTGTCTTAATCTTTGTGAAGAAGGAGATGGGAAAAGGAAAAAGAAAAAAAAGCGAAAGAAGAAAAGAGTATCTTTATTTAAAGGAAATATAGTGGAAATAATTAATGCCTTTGTGCTTAGTCTTTTAAAGAGAAAAGTATTGCTTGGGAAGAAAACATTTTAACACTCCCAGAAAGTTAAAAGATCTTTATTTACTCCTAAATATGAAAAAAACCCATAAGTGGTTATTAACTTCTCATCTGCATAGGTAACTATGAGTACTCTTACGGAAGGTCACCTACAAATAAGAAGCCCAGGATTATTCCTTTAGTACTTAGTTTATTATGTCATTAAACTTTTTCAACTGTCTGGACAAATGGCAGCAGATATCAAACAGATTTTTTGTAACCTTTAATTAATATCAAAGTAAGCCCAGGGCGTGATTGTTTTTTAAGAGAAATAACACATTATAAATGAGTCGAGCTCTCTTTGTGCACTTGTGACCAGCATCGAAGCTGACAGCTTATGGCAGCAATGGTATGTGCATAAAATTTAGAATCACAACTGCAGTGGAAGAGTGTTGGCTTCAGCAGATCAGAAGTTCAATTTTTGATTTCAGTTGATTAATACTCTTGGAAAATAGCTTCATGGTTGTTTCATTTGATGATTAATTTGTAAGAGTCCTTGCCTGTAGGAATGTGATAGACAAGAGGGATATGGAGAGAAATAAAAGCCAAGCAGAACAAAAGGTCCACAGAGGACCTCTGTGACAGTTAAACTCCCATATTGATTGATGTAGCTTTTAGTGTCTTCAGTTAGGAGATTTGTACATGGACAATCTGTTTTTACTGTTATCTTGTTACATAAACTTCCTAAAAGAGAGAAAAACTGACTCCTGATTATGTAGTTTTGACAAGAGAACAGAAATGTGCTCACGGTATCTGTATGAAAATCCTGGTGATTTTCATGAATAGTGAACCTTGGGTCTTCAGTAGTACTGCTCCAAGAACGGGGTACTCCCCACAGCAGATAAATACAAAAAAATAAGTTGAGCATTATTATTATTATTATTATGGCTGATGATTATCAGAAATTGATATTGAAATGGAGTTTTGTTGCTATTGCAGATGTGCAGAAAGAAAAAGAAGTTCATTCAATAAGCTGTATGATCTTTGGATTTCAGCTAACTGGAAACAGAGAATTTTTAATGATATTTCCACCATAAATATATATTCGGTAAAAAATATGCATCGAATTAAAAAGGATATCAGCTAAAACTGTATTCATGTAGCTGATCAGTGCTCATGAAGTGTAATTGAAACCAATAATAAGAACTGACTGCATAGGGAAGGACAGAGTGCATGCAGGAAAAATTAAATGGAATATTAAAGTAGGGATTTTTGAAGTACGGAAATATATTTTATTTTTCTGTAATTTTTAATCTATTCTTTAAAACTCTGCACCGGTAGCAAACTCATTTTATGGATTATTAAAAAATAAGCCAGGTTGATTTTTATTGGGTGGGAGGAGTAGGATTTAAAGATTGTTTCTATTTTTCTATTGGTTTTATTTAGTATTTCAGAATGGCAGAATATCAGAGCAAAGGCCAACAGGCAGTTCAGTCCAAGCTGTGATAGCTGAGAGGATGGGGGGGCCGGGGGGTGGCAACTGAGACTTTAGACAACACAAACACTTTGGAGGGGCTGGAGGGAAAGGATGTAAAGCACCTTGAGTATTTTCTTTTTCTTCATTTTGGGAGGCTTTTGCAGAACCAAAGTCTGTCAAGAAATGAAGTGTGTCTGCTGCTGTGAAGTGCACCAGCACTGAGAAAGGGCAGCAACTCCAGCAAGGTGCCAGACCGAGACAGATGTTTGGAAGAAGACGAGGTTTCTCCAACACAAAATACTCTCAGGTCTTCGGGTACATATTTGAGTTATTCTGAGCACTCTGATTTTGAACATGCTTTATCCCTATGCATGATCAACCTGAATGACGTATAAAAAGGAGATCCTATGATGTCCATGCCCAGAGCTTACGGCGGTTTCCAGGTCAAGGTTCATGTGAAGACACTGAAAGTATATTGGCCTAAAGGAAGACAAAGTATTCCTGCATTTTTAGAAAGCATTTAAATGAATAGCAGAGTTTTAAATTATGGTTCTTCTTTGTGTATGAGAAAGGATGACCAGATACTCAGTGTATGAATAAATACACAGTAAATATTCACTTCACTGTTTTTGAAACATACTCGACCTAGGAAATGATGTTGATATTTGAATGACAGGGAAATACTTACACTCTAAAATAGAATTTTGAATTCACTAATAATATCTCTCTTAATAACATAAAAACTAAAATCCCTGAGAATAAAACCAGCAATCTGGTCACAATAAAAATTAATTTTACCCTCAATCCTTTCTGTGTCAGAAAAGATCTTGAATCCCTGCTCATCGTGGTAATGACCTCAAGGCAAGAAATGCCCTTTCTAAGTCTAAAGTCCCTTAGCCTTTGTAACATATTTTGTGAAATATGAGAACTTAAAAGCTTTCCTGATTCCTTTTTGTGTTTTAGCGTAAAATTTCATCTGTTCTGTCACAGCCACTTCCTTGCAGTTTCAGGGTTTTCAAGCCTCACAATGACCTTTCTGGTTGACCCTGACCTATTCTTCATGTTTCCATGATGTGGTGTCATGAAGTTTGCATGAAGTGCAGTCCCTGAAGGGGTTAACGCTCCCCTGCAATTCAGCTGTTAGTTTCTCTTGAATTTCCCTCTAGACTGTCACAAAGGATAACAGAGATGTAATAAAAAGGTCACGCAGGTTCTCCCTCAGAAAATGTTATCGAGTCCTCCCAGTGAAGGAATGTGAGAAAGCCTATTTGAATGAACAATAAGGAGACAATAAAAGGAAAGTCAAATTATAGACAGCAGGCAGGTTTGCACTAAAAGAGTAAACAGGATTTACTATATTCAAAGAACCTGAAATATTACACTCATTAACCATGTATCAAGTAAATCGATAACACCATCATGTGTTACAATGAAAATTGGCTTTAACAGCTACTTCATACAACTCAGTGGGGACTTGTAGCTAATTAAATTTCTACTGCATTGTAGTCATACTAACATTGCTTCAAAATGGTATTATTTTTTTGGTCCCCTCATATTTTTCCTCACCTTATTCAGTACTTCTAGATAAACAAAATATAGCTATTAAGCGGTGTAGTTTTAACATAAGGTTCACTGTTACTGCATCTTGTGTCAAAATACTGAAGACCAAACCTTTTTCTTGCACATACTCTGACTGATGCCTTCATTAGCTGGTCAGCTTTCCATTCTGCAATAGATCAATGCCAGCTCCCAATGATTCCTCAAAACAGGTCATCCATGAGGACTGCTGCAGCAAGTCTACCTCTCTCCGTGCCTTTCCTTTGTCAGAGGCTTCCTGGATGGCTATTATTCTCATGTGCTGCAGCTGCATGCTTAATTGGGAGCCAGTAAATGAAAACAACTTGATGTTCACACCTTTACTGTGTTGCACGATTTAATAAATAAAGGCAAGAAGGAGGGAGAGATACAAAAGGGTGCTTCATCAAAAATTATCCAATAAATCTGGCTCATGTGGATAGTAAATGCATATACCATGAACCAAACAAATTGAAATGTAAGTAGTGAATTGTGGCAAGGCAATACAAGAATGACATTTAAGATGTTCATAGTGCGAGGACTTGGGACAGAAGTCGCAGCCTTTATGAGAGAGAAAGCAGGGCAAATATTCAATAGAGTGTAACTGAAAAAGGCTGTCATAATAAGCCAACAGTCTTCCACAGGGTCATTTCCCTTGGTAAAGAGATTACAATCAATTTATTTTATCATTTAATTTTACTGCTTTTACTCCATGAAGATTTTTTTTAATAGAAAAGGAAAGACATACACAGTTTTTCTGTGTTAAAATAAAAATATCCTGAGAGAAAATGAGGAAAATTGATAGATTTAGAGAGAAAGGGAAGAGAATCTTATACCATATTTGTACCATACCATCATGACTGTTGCTCTTCTAAGACTTTATCCTATATCTGACTTTTATTTGTCTGGACAGATATATAAGGTTCTACATATTGAGATATATGAGATTACTAAATTTTACAGTATAGTCATTGGGGTTCACATCCACAAGCCATTTCCAACATGCTAGTGTATGTGACAAATGAATCACACATGTCATATATGCAGTCCAGATATCAAATATTGCTTCATAATGTATTTACTGGAGAATGAGGCTACTGAATGTTCTGAGTTGCTGAGAAACTTGAGGTTGCTTTCATTCCTTGTGAGCATTCATCCAAAATGCACATTTATACTATTATAATCAAATTTTTAAGAAGTTATTTCTTATTAGGCCACAAGTGGAAGTTTGCAAAAAATCAAAGCAATCAATGTTCTTGATAGACCACTACTGTTTATTTATTGAATTCCTTGTTTGTGACAGGCAACAAAAAGATTGTGGAAACTCTTCATACAGGAGAGTCCAAATCCAGGACAATAACTGCTGAGAGTGATTTGCTCAGTACTGTGCATTTAAAAACAATCCTTTTTTTATCTTTGGTAGGACTAGCTAAATAATTATTTGTCATATGATCTAGAGTGCACATGGATTTTCTTTGGATCCTGGTTGTCCTCTGAGGTTTTTTAGCTGTACAGCAAACACCTGGCTCCTAAACTTGCTTGTTGCAGATTCTTTGTATATGATTGTGTGTTTAAATGTTGACTGAATAATAAGAGAGACATTATTAGCTACTATTGGGTAGTTACAATGTTCTGTGTTTTTATGGGGTTTTTGGTTGGTTGGTTGTTTTTCTTTTTTCCTGAGAGAATGCCTGATTGGGCAGGGAGGCACCCATACTGCAAACTTGAATTGGGATTGTTTTCAATTGAAACAAAGCTGCAAGTGGTCAGAATGGGTCATTTGTACCATAATGAGTATTTCTAAATAATTTCTTATTGTCTTGGTGGCTTATTAAGAGCTTGACTTAATGTTTGGCAGAATTTTCTATGTAGAATATTGCTGTAAGTGACACAATAGCAAAATGAGTAAGAACCTGTCCTAACTAGGCAAGTCCTGGAGCTATAGTTTTTAGTTTGTCTTCGTATTTCTCAGAACGTTGTTAGTCATCAGAGGACTGAGTAGATCAGCAAATACATTAATTTCTTAAGAAGTGGTGGTATCTGTGCAAGTTACAAGTCACTTAAAGTATTAATAAAATAAAAGAAATTTTTTAAAAAGGAAAATGTAAGAAACTCATTTTGAGAAAAGTCAGAAAGCAAGAAACAAAACTGTAGCAGCTGATGAACAGAAGGAAACAAGGAAGAAAATAACAAGATCAGAGTTGTATTGCAAATAAACCCTTTTGCTACCTTGCCTTTTTTTATCCAAAAAGCTGCTGCGTGGAACCACATCCTTCCGTATGCAGAGGACATACTGTTATTTAATGAGGCCAAAACAAAAAGCCCACAAGATGGTAACGCACAGATTATGATTCTATCTGCTTCGCTCTCTAGTTGCATTCATTCATTCATCTGCAGCTGCCTTCCCCCATCTTTGAGGCTGCATCAGGGCTTCCTGCTGCCAGGCTGTGGCGAGACATCTCGGCTCAGCCGTCCTGGAGGCAGAATGAAGGCACCCATGAGTGATTGAAGGTAACAGATAGATGGTCTAAGTGCTCAGTAAACAATACGTGTGCCTATGAAAAGCCTGGTGCCCCAGGCCAACTGTCCATTTGGCCCAACCCCAGCATTTAACAGTTGCTCTAAAATATTTGTATTCTACTATAGTTCATTTTTCCCACATATTTGCTGTAAAGGATTCCCATTATGGGTTCCAGCTTTTGAACTGGCCTGACCTATCTTGTTAAAATCAGAGCCACGTCAGCAGAAGCTGGAGACTCTTGCGAAAACTACATGTGGAGCCTGCTGTACGTGATGTATCACAATACAAGTTATTTTCTTTCCTTGTGTAGCCCACTGTCTGATGAGCACAGGGAGCTCTGTGAGAAATGTGTGTGCAGTGAACAGCAACAGAACACGAGGACAGCATGCTGAGTTGCAAAACTTTTTATCTGGTAGAATATGCCTTGCTTTACTACCACCAGATACACACGCAGTGCTCTACAGATGAGTGTTTGAAAGGTTCTCATTGATGACCTATTTCTTTTTCTTACTGTTTCTTTTAGGGGAAGAAAATTAGCTCAAAATTGAGCTGTGCCATTCTCCTACTTTTTAGATGTTATTTTCAGGAGAATAACTTACAGTAAACAAAAGAGTAGAGGCTGAATTGCCAGCTAACAGAATAATTACATGAAATGTTATGACTAGGATTTTAGGACTGCTATAGGTTCAGAAAATTCTTCCAGACTTCCACCTCTCAAGTCATCTTTATTTCTGTCTGACTCTGTGAATGGATTTTGTCATGTGTAAACTTGAGAAACTGATTGTAAAGGCATGTCCTTCAGACAGCATTTGTCTCGTCCTACCTGTTCTGGACATCAGTGAGGAGCACTGGCTTTGCTGTCATCTCTTAAGAGGGCTGCTCCCCCACACTTGTATGTAGGGTCTCATAATATAAAATAGAATAAACACATCAAAACTGAAAGGTCTGCCTTGCCTTCTCCTGCAGGGAGGATGGGATAAGAGAGCTCAATGTAGGAATTACGGGCTATAGATGTTACAAAACCAAACACACGTGGTTATGTAAGCTTTGGTACAACATGTCTGTTTCAAAAAGCATGAATTCAATAATTATTAAAGAGCAGTCCACTTTGTGCTAGAACTAATCCCTGCAGACTAAACAAAACTACTTCTTTGATCCAAGTTTTTCTAGATTTTAGACTCAGGTTTACAAATTTGGCTGGTATCAACTTGAGCAAGAATACAAAGAAACCACGTCAAGGGCAACTTACGCAGTGATGACCAAGAAGAGGACAAACAAGATATGCAACACTCCATTTAGTGGCACTACTAGACATACCCTGCAGTCTTAGTGTCACATATAATGTGCCAGCCTTGGAGCTACCTGAAGGATGCTTTCACAAACATCAAAACCCCTTAGATTGTAGTGCTACAAGGGCGTCATACACAGCTCAGGGGAGACCTGAACCAAGAATTGTGACACATGAAAGTAATGTGCTGGTTTAGAGTGGCTCAGCCTGGAAAGTAGTGGCATGAACCACACAGATCACTTGCCTATAGAATAAGGGAGCCCAACTTGAGAAAGAAGCCTTTATCAGGATAGCTGTAATGTAAGTCGACTTGTACTCACATCTACTACCATGAAATAGCATCTTAGTACTGACAAGGTGGAAAAAGAGCAGCCAGGTGCAGCTCCATCCTTTCATCCATGTTGTTTTCAGGGAGGAGTCTCTGAAGAAAATTATCACCAGAGCTATACCCAGGTTTCATCTCAGACAGTAACATGGGCTGATTGGAATAACAGGATAGTTATCTGGAGTTGTCTTACAGCTTCAAATTGTGCCATGTCATCTGTGTGTTAGTTCAGTGTTGAGCCATGTTTTACAATCAGTTCACACAGGACCTAAGTGTGACAGTGACCTTTGCTGATCCTGGAAGGAAAAACAAGCAGAAGTTCTAGTGTCTTTCTTTCGGAAATAGCTATGTGGATGTTGATATAAAACTGGAGCTGCTTTTCATGACTTGCTCTCATATCTCTCTGTTAAACTAGCATAAGAATATTTTTATTATGATATTATATTTAAACTGAAAAAGAAGGTATACTCACAAACAAATTTTAAGTTGTTACAGCCATGCAAATACCTGATAAATTTTAGGTGCTACAGAGAATGAATGCTTCGCTTTGTCTGACCAAGTATTCCCATTTGAAAAGGTCTGTTTTATTTGGTTTATATAACATTGCAGTAGTCAGATGCATACTTACTAAGGATTCCAGCAAACCCTGAAACCAATATTGAACCTTAGGCTTCTGTGGCTACACTGTTATCTGTGTCCATGCTAAGTAATGTAATATTTGCTTGGATACATCCCTACCAACTGCAATTATTATTTAGCATGCAGATGTTTACCCTTGCAGGTGTATAAATGTCTGCCTGCTTACTTTTGTGTATGGAAATTAAAAAAAAATATGTTGGAAGGAAAAAGGTGCTAAAACAATTAAAAAGAAATTTGAAAGGCATAGTCATACTTCTTACAAGTCAGCTATCTTAAGTCACAACAGAAACTAGGATGAAAACAGAAAAATCACATAAGTGGGCATAAAAAAACCCAGATGAAAGTTAAAAGTTCAAATTAACAGCACTGGCAGTTTTTCAAGGATAGTGTGCTAGTTCTACACTTTTTGCCCTCTTCACAGCTCTTCCTGTGCAGTATTGCCTTTAAATTGTAGGATGACACCAGCTCTTCCTGTAAACAGAGTGTGTATATGAAGAGCTAATTTCTTTAGATATTTTTGTCCATTTTTTTTC
Organism: Dromococcyx pavoninus; assembly: GCA_033558185.1. Lineage (NCBI taxonomy): Eukaryota > Metazoa > Chordata > Aves > Cuculiformes > Neomorphidae > Dromococcyx > Dromococcyx pavoninus. Next base: position 1,941,264 of record JAUMJL010000019.1, on the reverse strand, counting down.
CAATTTAAGCCATAATTAGTCTTCAATATTCTCCATTTCTCATCCTCACATCTGTTTACAGTATACTTTACAAGAAACCACGAATTAAACTTATAGCATTCTTCAACAAAGACATCTTGATCCCAGGTTGGAACTTCTGTGGCCCTATAGAATTATAGGCAATAGTAAATACTAAAATACAGTCTTGTAAGATTTTATCAACAAACTTACTTATTATACATGATCAACAGTTTTGAAGCTGATTTCTACTTTTTCAAAATAATTGTGTTTTGATCCTGCTTATCTTTCCATTTATTCCACTCTTTTTTTGCTTAAAAGCATTATAAATATTAGTATCATATATTGAATAAAACAACATATGACGATTATTTAAACTAAAAACCTGTGTGTAGCATTCAACCAAGAATGATACAGCAGAATATAACAAACCATATTATGGTATTTCTTTTACTATTGTAAAATAAATAACATGACCTGAAACATGTGGGCTATTACGTACCAGGTCAATCAGGTAGAAGAGCTCACCTGGTCTCACCATGCAGATGCTGACATTAAGAGCAGGAGGGATAGGGAAGACACTGAACACAGAGCAGCTCCCAGAATGCTGGGGGAGCCCCCAACATCCCGCCTTCAGACATTTCAAAGAACGTCATCCCTGCAAGCCACCTTCTCCGTTGTCATACCTCACGGTTGTGCCACCTTGCAGACAAGCTTAACCTGTGTCATTTATTCCTGGCTCAATGTCCAACTCTTCTGTCACAGCTGTGGTCAAAAGGGCAGCCAGAATGGATAGGAACAACTTTAATTACATAGAAGATCTGTGTTTGTAGCAGATAAATGGTATGGAGATTTCTACACATGGGGTGGTAGGCACCGTAACAGCTCCCACTTCTGAGGTAAAATGTAGTTGTTTTTTTTCCTTATTAAGAAAGTGATTTTTTTTTTTATGTAAATATGTAACTCTCCTTACTGTGGCAAATAGTTAGTTGCTATGGGAATGTGGCATGCAAGGTTTCAGGTTTTATCTCAGAAATGTCTCCAGATATCCTGCTATCATAGGCCTTGGGCATCTTGAAGAAGCTGAAAAGATATTAAAGTAAATAATCAGAAGACTGTATGTGTTTAATGACATTAATTTGTAATTAAAATACACTTTGTAGATATTCCTTAGAGGGGTCTCTAGAGTATCTTGTCATATTGGAGATTTTCTACAGCACTGATAGATTCCTAATGACTGATAGAGACTGGTAATTCTTTCCAAGTGGTTGGTGTGGTTTCCTTTCATCTTTGAGTTTCTGTGAAGCAATCCCTAATTTAAAACCTAATATTTCTTCTTCTGTTCCCATATGCAGCAGATGGCACATGTGACTACATCCTACTTTCAAATTCCTATGTGACATTTATTATTCATCAGAAAGGAAGTTAAAAAATACTATCTTTCCAGCTTCTGGTTGGGTTAATCATGGAAATTAAAGAACATATTGCTTCAAAGAATTTTTATATGTCTTCAGATATAATTATTAAAAATATAGCATAGGGACCAACCAGTGGGGCACCTGTGTATTTTTCTGTTGAGACATAGTTCAATAACATAAGTATAACTGTTGCAACCTCTTCCTTGCCACCATTTTCCATTATATATTTCTGTGTTCATTTGGTGATATTTCTCCATTAGGAACTAAGAGAATTGAATCAGTGCTCAAGTACTGGTGACCATATATTCAAATATACACTTTTTCTTCTATTTGTGATTACAAGTTCATTTTATAAGGCTCTGGAAAAATGCTTATTAATGCCTCTTTCCAAACCGTAGGCAAGGTTGTCGTTTATTCTTGCAGTTAATTATCTTCACATGTATTTTCAGTTAAAGGGAAATATTCTTGTCTGATTAACTGAAAATCTGTATTTTCCAGTTTCTATGGCATAGGTACCGTAGCACAGCAGACTTAAAAAATGGAAGAGTCTTGGACAGCAAGGCAAAAGTGCCTGAGAAATGTAAAAGAACTGCATGCTGGTGGCCTGTTTATTCTTTAGACTGAAGTATTTCTAGTGTTGGGCTTTCAAAGACTCTTGAATGCTTTAAAACCACAAATTCTTAGTATCAAAGAGTTTTTTTTTCTAGTAAAGGACATGAGTTTTCTTTTTTATTTTTTTTTAAATTATATTGTAAAAATAACTAGATCTTGCCCAGCTCACAGGGTATGAATTCCGAATTTACCCAAAACCAATTTCCCTGTAAAAGTTCTGACCCTGACCTGGAGTTTGCACACTTTCTAAACCGTTTCCTCTGTAAATGATTGAAAAAAAAAACCCCATGCAGATGCAACTTCAGCTTCTGTGTTGGTCTTCTAAAAATTAGAAGTAGTCTAGAATTTGGGTTGGTTTAGTTTCCAAAAATAGTAACACACTTTGGGTTATGCCTTTCTGCTACGTCTGCTTAGACTCTTGGGTATAAAAAGATTGATGCCATGGCAACACATTTTTAAATTATCATCACATACAGATGTTCTTAAACACAAAAACAAGTCTTTGTTTATAATACCCTATAAAATACAAAGAGTATTTCTTATCAATTCATACTATTGTTATCGAATTGTACTTCCACGTGGCATCTGTCTACCCCCATTACAGAAGGCTCTTGTACCTTACTGCATGCAAACAAGCATTTAAAGGTGAGAAGTGCATGTCTTTTAACAGATTCATTGTTCTCAACTTCAGAACACATAGATACCAGTTAATCTTTTAATTATTCTTCATTGTACACTATTTCCCTGTGCAATCATAGATCCAAATGTCTAAGTCATTGTTTTGATGTTGATAATTCCTTTCCACTAGCTATGTAGTTAGGAGAGATTACACTAATGTATGATTTTAACCTGAACTACCTTGAAAAGAGTTACCCTGATAACAGTAAAGGAAGAACAGAAGAGATTCTAAGAGATGCTTCCCTGGTCATATGTCTACCTTCATGATTTGTTTTTCATTTTGGAAGGATGCAGATACTTTTATTCTTATAGTTCCTGCTTCTTAATAGCTTCAGTGATGCTCCTCGGTGGTCAATTTTAAAGCAATCCTGATGCAAATGAATTCAGGATCTTCAGGTCCTCTTCCCCAATAGACTCTTTTCCTTGTTACACCTTATAATCCCTCAACAGTAATCAGAGTAAGAGAGAGAGTAGGAATATGAACTCTTACAAGCTTAAAAGTTTTCAAATAAATGGGCTGAATTCCAGGACAGCTTTCCCAAACCAGTCTTACCTTAGGAGTTTGGGGATTTTTTTTTTTTAAAGCAAGAAACAGAAATCAGGATGATCACATAGGGCTAAATGGTACTGGTGTTACCCAGGTCTTCACTCACACTTTCAGCGAATGAAATGGCTCACTTGTTTTATTTATGCTTATGATATTTTAACCTCTTGGTTCATGAAACTTGGACTAATTCTTATGAGGCTTGTGAAAGATTTTTTTTTTAAAAAAGAAGAACATTTTTTAAATGGGCTGTTTTCTTTACCAGTAGAGGATAGGGTTTTTTTTTTATTTTCAAAGTAGGAACCAATGTATCAGACTGTAAAAATAAAATCCTTGTATATAGTCCTTTCAAAATTTATGTGGTGATAACACTCCCTATTAATACTTCTTTTTCTCAAAGGCAGTATATATTTTCAATGTGAATCAGTTGTTTCCTTTGCCTATGACTCCTTCCAACTCTTAACTAGTTATTAAAATAACTGAAATTTATTTTCCTTCGTATCAAAAAAGCTACTGACATATGGATTAATCAGATCATCTTTAAATCTCTTAAAAGTTATTTGCCTTTGAGAGAAAGAAATAAATCAGTAATTATTATTCCAAGGATTCTGTGGTTTAATCTAATTAAGAATCAAGACTTGTTATGTCTTGGTTGGAGTCCTAGTACCAAAGGAATTTATAGCTCATTTCACTAGAAATTTGTTTTTTACCATCTGCCTGTAGGGAAAAAAAAGTCTATGGTACCTACAGCTTGCATTGCACTTCCACAATGCATCAAATTTTTGCTAATACATCCAGATGGGCTGCTCAGTTCCAATGTAGTTATCTTCAGATCAGATCATAATGGGGGGAGAGAAATTTTATAGTATATCCTGTAATTTTTGAATTTATTGCCTTGGTTTACACCGAGTGACTTTTTCCTCCTCACGTTTTATTCTTTTCTCTATCATTGTTTCTAACTCTTTCTCTCTATCTCAGATAGCATCGTTCACGGTGGTAGAGAGATCCTGATAGATATTAATGTGGTAACACAATCCTTCATGTCTTTAAATCCAAGACTTTCAATATTCTGGAAATATTGATGTGTATGTATATAATTTTCTTACTAAATTTCATTGCTATATAATTGCAAGGTTATTTATGTGACTTGTGGTCGATTGTGGGTTTGGAAAACCATAGTACTTCCATAAAATTCTCCTCTGCTCGGTGATAACTACCCTTATTTTTTTATTTCATAGTTCTGAAAATTTAAGATAAAAATGGATTTACAGTCTATTTCTACAGAACCTAAACTATGAATGCTCTTCAGAGACATGTAAAATAACCCACTATTAATTTTGGTTTAGATCATAGCTTTCAATAAAAAACTTCATTAAATCTGCTGGTGAAGGAACTGTTTCCTATGCATATTTTTTTTCCTCTCAGCTTTTCCTTACATTTTCTACACATCAAACTTAATTCAACTGACAGGTAGAAAGGAGTCCAAATATTATCTTTTTTCCACTGATATTAGACTGAGAATTAGAAATCCGAGATAAAAATTCCTTTGGTAATTTTTGAGGACATAATAAGCTTCAGTTAAACCAGGCTGAATAAAACATAGGCAAAATATCTGCAACTGATTATATGAAATCAGGCTTTCCATCTCCCTATAGTATGATCCCATTCTTTATTTTCATTCTTATCAAAAGGAAAGGAAAAGCCTTTTTAATCTCTTCTGGTGTAACTATTGCCACCAAGTAAATAAAGACATTTTAATGTTAAAAATGTAAGCATAATCTAAATACTCAGTATTTCACAGCTCCTGTAGAACACTTCTTTGTTTGATCAAAACCTAGCTTGGCCAAAGGACCCAATTTTTCCCTCTGAGATGTTTGTGTACAGCAATCTGTTTTCTACAAATACAAGCATTCACCCATTGGTGGCAGAGATTTACCATATGTACAAAATCCTTTCAATTTTACCCTTTATTTTTCCCACCTAAATTAAATAATGAAGTCTTTGAGGTCCCTTAAAGACTCCCATAGTCCCTATATTCACCGGCATGTAGGCACAACAACAACAAAATCAAGGCAAAATGGACATTATCATTAAAACATGTTCTGTAAAGCCTTTGACAAGGTCCCCCACAACATCCTTCTCTCTAATTTAGAGAGATGGATTTGTTGGGTGGAGTGGTCAGTGGATAAGCTATTGGTTGGATGGTCACTTTCAGAGAGTGGTGGTGGACAGCTCGATGTCCAGATGGAGATTGGTGATGAGTGGTGTCCCTCAGGGGTCCATACTGGGACCAGTGCTGTTTAATTTTTTCATTGATGATATAGACAGCGGGATTGAGTGCACCCTCAGCAGGTGAGCAGATGACACCAAGCTGAATGGGGCAGTGGTCACACCAGAAGGTTGGGATGTCATCAAAAGGGACCTGGACAAGCTGGAGAAGTGGGCCTGTGGGAACCTCATGAGGTTCAACAAGGCCAAGGGCAAGATCCTACATCTGGGTCGGGGCAAACTGTGGTTTCAATGCAGGATGGGGAACAAGGTGATTGAGAGCAGCACTGCAGAGAAGGACAGGCTGAGAGAGTTGGGATTGCTTTGCCTGGAGAGGAAAAGACTCCAAGGAGACCTTAGAGCAGCCTTCCAGTACCTGAAGGGTCTATGGAAAAGCTGGGGAGAGAATTTTTACAAGGGCAAGTAGTGATAGGAAGAGTGGCTTTAAACTGAGAGGGGGAAGATTTAGTTCAGACATTAGGAAGAAATTCTTCACAATGAGGGTGGGGAGGCCCGGGCACAGGTTGCCCAGGGAAGCTGTGACTGCCCCATTCCTGGAGGTGTTCAAGGCCAGGTTGGATGGGGCCTTGAGCAGCCTGGTCTGGTGGGAGGTGTCCCTGCCCATGGCAGGGGGTTTGAACTGGATGGGCTTTAAGGTCCTTTCCAACCCAAACCTTTCTATGATTCTATGATCTTCAATTAATATCTAGTTTTTAAACTTTGCTTCCCAGCAAGTATTTACTTTAGGAAACGTGTCTGAAATTGGTTTTAGACTGGGTTTTTTCCCCCTTCATATTTCTAGAAACACAGATCTTTCCAGAAGGTGAATTAAATTGAAAAAACTCTCCTCAGCACAATGTGCACAGAATGTACCTTTTAAGTCTGATTGGAGTGAAATTGTTCACAGCAAAGTCCTTTCTATGCTGTTGCAGTGCTCTGCATTCAGAATGTCACTGATACAGATGGAGCTCTGAAAACAAGGCTGACTTCCAAATCCATTGTTTTTTGTCCCCATAAATATTCTCAGAAAAGAAAATCTAATGAAATGAAATGAAGTGATTTCACAGGATTTTGTCTTTTTATCCCAGTAATCATTTGGCCTTTCTGTTAAGGTTTTATTATTCTCAAACATAATTCTATATGATTCCCATGCAGATGAAACACTAACAGAGATGATAGTTTAAAACTCTTCTTATTATTCCCTATAAGAACTTTAATAAATCATTATAGTATTATCGTCATTCAGACTTGTTTTGACAAGGCTACAACCTTCATGTTTCAAAATGAGTTAGGTCTGAATTTATCTAAGCCCAGGGTGCTTTATGTGTTCTGAAAATGTCATGAAATTTTCACTGCCATATATCTTCATAGTGCTAATTTACCACCAGAACCATATGTTCTTAATCTTAGATTATAGCTGTATAAAACCCTCAAAATTGTGTTCATTAAAAGTATGCCTGTGGTTTGGTCAGCTTATCTGTATTTATTTTAGGTATGAGGTAGGGTTCATATTCTATTGCTGGTCATTGAGTAGAGACTGCAATACACATAGAAGGAACTGAGAAGAAAAGCAAATGTGAGTCCAAGACATTTTTTGTCCATGAAAGGAAAGTTCATATTGTTATTCAAAGGAATTTGTATACATTAAATATTTGCTACACTCCTAAAATATAATTTAAATATTGTCTCAAAATAAGATGCCAAAGGTGATATTTCAAAGTGCACATTTCTCTTCATAAATATTCTGGTTATAGTTTAGGTTCCTTTTAACAAGTTGGAAAGGAAATTACTGTCAAGCACAATGGAGCAAAAAAAATATCCAAAAGAAAAATCTCTAGCAACACCAAGCATTTTGAAAAGTCAGCTATGTCTGACTGTCCTACTCTTCTACACTGAAAATGGTGCACGAAGTTGAGAGATGCTTCTATACATGTTGTTATATGTAAGGATGTTCTTTGAAGGGAATTTCAGGATATCGTGCATTACAAGAAATGCCATGCAGTAATGTTAATTTATTTTTGGTGTTGTGGTTTAAGCAAGTTAAATAGATACATAAAACTTACATGAGCTGTTGGCACGCAACTTATTGCTTCCTGGGGACTGCAGCAAGTTACAGAAACCTTTTTGAAATGATGTCAGGATTTCTTGTGATTGAATATGCATATTTTACATGTTGGAGGCTGAAAGACACTTTTTTTTTGGCAGCCTCTTTCAACAGATGCACATGTTGAGGCCCTATTCTAGGAGGTCTCACAGCATAAGTAAGTCAATATAAGTGCATAATTTATAAAACTGAACAGTGGAACATAGCTTTTCCATCAAATCTACACAACCATATTTCCATAATTTTGGTTTTTTTGCTTAAGGAAAACAAGATGCAGAGGCACCAAACACATCAAGATGAGTGAATGAACAGATAAATAAATAAATAGATAAATAAATAAAAGTAGGATGAGGAACTAAACATTATTAGTTAATTCTACAAGAAACTGACTTTTTTTTTCTGAAGAAAAAGTACAAATGGAAAACAGAAACAAAGGAAGGTATTGAAAACTTGTGATTAGTCTTTCAATCCATACTCTCAAGTCCCTGAATGCTCCTCTTTAATTAGCTTGTCTTTCATTTTCTTTCAGGTTTCAATGAAAGAGATAAGAACAGGCAAGGTTATAGAGAGCAGAAAACATTTTCAAAACATGTCTAAAATGTTCATGATATTAGTTAGAATTGCTGTGCACCTTCCAGTTCTTTATATTGCCATCATGCATGTTAACCATAAAAAGGGAAGACACATACTAAAAATATTCGTGGGGAAAATGGATTGTTGTGCCATAAACTGACTGAAGGTCACTGAATTCAACCCATTAATTTCTGGTACTGCCATAGATCTTAGAAATTCATTGGAAAAGTCATGAATTTAATACATCATCAGCCTTTTTCTATAAAGAGCAAAGGTTGTGTACATATTCAGATAAGGACTGTTTGATTTTTTTGACTTGTTACCAAATTATCAACAATGAAAATATGCCATACAAACTAAATGAAATCTTAAAAGCGAGTAAAGATCTTAGAGTATAGTGATGTTTTAGTTTGCCTCCTATATTTTCATAAGCAAAGAATGAGAGTCATATGCTGTTGGTCATAGAATCTATAAATATTATAATGAGGAACATCTGCACCCAGTATTTTAATTGTAGTTAGTGAATGCTTGGTACAGGATAGCCTATATATCCCCGAGTACACTAGGGTAAGGGGTTTGGAGCTATTATTGTAGAAAATAAATCTGAACTGTGATTGCTATAAATGAAAATGCATTTTATTAATTACAAATCATACCAACATAATAAGTGCCTTATCAGAACAATTTTGAAATATTCAAAAATACAATGAATTGTTACAAGGATCCTTCACTTAACTTTTTTTTTAGTTTAGCCTTTGTTTTGTGTGCTGCATAGGAAAAAATTTGTTAACAAGTATTTATTGCTCCACGGATAACAAATGAACTACAATTCTGACAGCTTCATAAGAAGTTCATGCTATTGCATTATAATGAAGAGCTGTTGTGGTGACAAGCATTGGTTGCCAATTTTAGTAATAGCTTTCAGTCACAATGTTTAGCTTTGAACATGAACTTTCTAAAGAATATGAAATAATCAGGTATAAGCCTTTAAGCTGAGGCTCCTTTCATAAAAGCAAAAGCATTTCAAGGGGAGGAAGTAGAGTGTTTTACAGAATACACTGCTGTGCACATTTTGCTTATGAGTGAGCTGATGTAGATAACGACTCCAGATCACACTGCAAAATCTTTGAGTATCAGGAATATAAACTAATTCTTGCCACTAATTATCACCACCAGAGCACATTTCCATTAGTCAAAAGATTTTTCATTTCAAGAAAGACATCTGGAGATTGGTGCTAACCAAATGTTATTTTCCAAAAACCCTGTCTTAACACAGCTAAAAGAATCACTGGAAAAATAGACCAAGACTTAACTACAGCTTTCACATTCCCAGTAACTTTTATTTTCTTTCTACTGCAGGCACTGCTTTTAACGTCTTACTGTCATAAATTTCAAATAAAATGATAACAATGTCAAAGACATGATGTTAGATCTGGCATCAAGAACATAGTTTACATATACAGCAATCAACTTCCTTATATAATAGAGAGAATTAGCTAAGAATTCAGCTTTATCAAGCGTATCATAATACAAACCACCAGAATAATGAGTCTAAGGACAATCTCCCAGTATGCAGTTGTGATTAAATTGGGTGGAACATCAAGTAATGAGGAGTAATAAAGAAGGCCTTGAATCACTGAAGAAATACGCCTGAGCTAATTTATAGTAAATAGGCTTTGACAAAGACGGATGTATCATTATGTGATAAAAGGAAAGAAAACTCATCTATGTGAACAGAAAGATGCAGAAGTCATCTAATTTCAGACAGCTAATCCACACCTCTGCCAATGACATATACAGTGTAATATATATAAGCAGCACTTTATGTATAAATATTGTTCCACAGCAACTGTAACATTAAATGAAAAGAAAGACTATGAAGTTGAAAAAGGAAACAAATAGAAGGAAAAAAAACCCACAAACAAACAAAAAAACCCCCAAAACAGAGGAACAGGAGTGGGAAAAACTGGAAGTCCAAAATATTTCAAGGTATTCTGAAACCTTCAAAGCCAGATTCAAACATAGATTGATAAAAAGAACCCTACTTTAGTAGGAAAATTCAGTAGATTAAACACTCAACCCTTTTCTATGTTTAAATCCTTATTATTCTCTTTAAGATTACTGAATCCTGGTTGCTTTTTTCAAGCAGAAAAATGTTGCTAAATGTTACCTTTGAAAATATAGCAGTTTTTTTTCTCCTTCTTAATTTACCACAGTAACCACCCATGGCCTGAATCCAAATGGAATTTAACAATTTATTTTACCTTCAGAGTGATCTATTTTAATCAGTTTCTTGTCTCTTCAACCTGATATCTGAGCAATAACCACAAATGAAACCCAGTGCTCAATCTGTGCCAGTGCCATCTTCTCCTGTGTAGCACACAGAGAGGCAGCTGGATTCAGAAGAGCAGAACTCACATTTTGTCACATCCAAAGATTTCATCTGGGCTCTGAAACATAAATTTAAAATCCCAAAATGAAATTAAATAACCAAGGGCTATCTATGCCCTTAATTTAGTCAATGTGAATAATTCCCAACATTATTGAAACCTAACTTAAAGCAGAAGAGTGACATTTGTTTTCCAGCTCTAATTTCCTGGTATTTGAATACATCAGCTGCTTGTTGCAGCTATCAACATATCTGTGCTCTGAGAAGGTAAGGTTAGTGTCAGTTGTAGAGAGCGATGAGGTCACCCCTGAGCCTTCTTTTCTCCAGGCTAAACAACCCCAGCTCCCTCAGCCTCTCTTCTTAGGACTTGTGCTCGAGTCCCTTCACCAGTGTTTGTTGCTCTTCTCTGGACCCTCTCCAGCACCTCAATATCTTTCTTGAACTGAGGGGCCCAGAACTAAACACAATACTCAAGGTGTGGCCTCACCAATGCCGAGTACAGGGGAAGGATCACTTCCCTCATCCTGCTGGCCACACTATTCCTGATACAGGCCAGGATGCCATTGACCTTCTTGGCCACCTGGGCACCCTGCTGGCTCATGTTTAGCCTCCTGTCAATCAGCACCCCCGGGTCCCTTTCCACCTGACTGCTCTCCAGTCACTCTGTCCCCAGGCTGTAGCGCTGCATGGGGTTGTTGTCGCCAAAGTGCAGGAGCTGGCACTTGGCCTTGTTGAACTTCATCCCATTGGACTCAGCCCATCTCTCCAGCCTATCAAGGTCCCTCTGCAGAGCCCTCCTGCCTTCCGGCAGGTCAACACTCCCTCCCAACTTGGTGTCATCTGCAAATTTATTTATGATGGACTCAATCCCCTCATCTAAATCATCGATGAAGATGTTGAACAGAACCGGACCCAACACTGATCCCTGAGGGACACCACTGGTGACCGGCCGCCCGCTGGACGCAGCCCCATTCACCAGCACTCTCTGGGCCCGGTCATCCAGCCAATTCTTAACCCAGCTGAGAGTGCACCTGTCCAAGCCATGGGCTACCAGTTTATCCAGGAGTATGCCGTGGGAGACTTTGCTCAAGTCCAGATAGACTATATCCACAGGCTTCCCTTCATCCACCAGGCGAGTTACCTGATTATAAAAGGAAATCAGGTTGGTCAGACAGGACCTGCCCCTCACAAAGCCGTGCTGGCTGGGTCGGATCCCATGTCCATCCTGAAGGTGCTGTGTGATTGCACTCAGGATGATCTGTTCTACAACCTTGCCAGGCACTGAGGTCAGGCTGACAGACCTACAGTGGCCTGGGTCCTCCTTGCAGCCCTTTTTGTGGATTGGCGTGACATTTGCCAACTTCCAATCACCTGGAACCTCCCCAGAGAGCCAGAACTGTTGGTAGATGATGGAGAGTGGCTCAGCAAGCTCTTCCGCCAACTCCCTCATCACCCTAGGATGGAATCCATCGGGTCCCATTGATTTGTGTGGATCCAGGTGGCTCAGTAATTCATGGACTATTTCCTCCTGGAACACAGGGGAGCCATTTGGTTTCCTGTCTCTATCTGTGATCTCCGGAGGCCAGTTATCCTGAGGGGCACTTCTCCTACTGGTGAAGACTGAGGCAAAGTAGGTGTTGAGTACCTCAGCCTTCTCCTCATCCCTGGTAACTACTTTCCCACCCAGGTCCAACAAAGAACGGAAGTTCTCCTTGCCCCTCCTTTTGTTATTAATGTATTTATAGAAGTGCTTTTTGTTATCCTTAACAGAAGTAGCCAAATTAATTTCAAATTGCGCTTTTGTTTCTCTGATTTTCCTTCTGCATGTTCTAACTATAGTCCTATACTCTTCCTGAGTAGTCAGCCCTGCCTTCCACAGTCGGTAGGCTCTCTTTTTATCTCTGATTTCCTTCAGTATCTCCCTATTCAACCAAGGCGGTCACCTTCCCTGCTGGCTTGTCTTTTGGCTAATTGGTATAACCTGTTCTGACAACACTTGCATTTCCAGGGGTAGAAATTAATTTGAACTGAATATTATAAAATAATCAGACATCTCATCGCTATCTTGACAACAATACAATATTTCTTCAGGATTTTCAGCATGCCTGAGGAGACCAAATGCACTCCCAAAAATGAAGCAGGAAGCAAATATGACCCATCAAATTCTACTGTGTTTATGCATGTACTTTCCATCAGAAAATATTATAATTATTGGGTTTTAGCAGGAATATTTCATCATCAGGTCATTCTTGAAAGGGAACTTCAATAGTAGAATTAATGTAACCTCAAACAATTACCTCTCATGAGAGACATAACAAAGAGAAGTAAATATTATGACAACCAGGTTATGGTTACGCTATCACTAATACTGCTTTTGCCAAGTCACTGTTCCCCTTTGTTTCTTTACACACCCTCTCTGTATCTCTTGGCTAATCTCTTGGCTGTTGAGACTGTCTTTTTGCTGTTTCACCTATGCCTATTCTGTTTAATGTATAGACACACATTTCTAACAGTAATTATTATTATAAGCACTGCTGTTTAATCACGTATTGCAGTACTTTTCAATTTTCTTGTCTTTTCTAAAAAGCGAATGTGTGCAGTCAGAGGGAGCAGAAGACTTCAAGAATTTGAAATCATATTATTTCTGTCAGAGAGAGTGCCAATGAATCACTCTATTTTGGGTAAATGTACTGACTAGTTTATGTCTGAGGTTCAATAAATTAGTAATGAGAGTGGAAGCTGAAGGAAGTCATAAGATTGCTTCATTAAGATTTCGGGCATTTTTTTTCCCCATGAATAAACAACATTTCATCATTCTATAAGATCAAAGAAATTGGACTAATTGCTCTACTACAAGCCGTTTAATAAGTGAAGTCAATAAAGAGACACTGATTTCTGTCAACCAAGGACACACAACCAAAGAGTGTTCAATAGCTGCATAAAAGTAAAGAAGTGATACAACTGGTTACATGTGGGCTCCTTAAGTGCCATTATCTGTACCTCACTCTAACCATACCATATTCATGGTCACCAAAGATAATATAAATTATTTATTAACCTGAAGATAATCATAAAGTTCAGTTAGAAAATTAAATGGATTCTTCCCCCCTCCATGCTTTCATTTTCTGTCTCTGAAGCATCAGTTTTAAACCACCTGACAGAAATGTAAATGTGTCTTTGAGCACCAACAGCAGGATTTGCTGTGATCCTGCTCTAAACTTCAAAATTAAACACCTGCTTCAACCAAGTGACTAAATGAACACATCACTGAGTGCTAGCTCTAAAGCTTCTCTTTATAACTAATGAAAAAACTATCAATCTTGGTACCACAGACAGATTATCCTCTCCTTAAACTTGTGTAAGAATATATTATAGAGCACAGATGTTAAAAATGTTTTTCCAAGTGAGATGTCTCATCTTGTTTTTATTATTGTTATTGTTATTATTATTATTTTCTTTGCAAGCTCTACCAAAAAAAAACATATAAAATTTTCAAACACATTCAAACAAATTCTGTTTTCAGATACATCTGTCTCTGGACAGACTATGCTTTTGAAGGAACTCTTTAAATGAGTCTGGTTTGCTGTGTAAAAATGAGCCCAACCCAGACATCACCCAACGTTTTCTTTCTTCTAATTCCAACACGTGGTTACTTCACAGCACTGCAAAAGGTGTTTGAGCTCAGGTAGGATTGAGTGAAGAGGTTAGTTCCTTTTTGAGCACACAAAACTTTATTTTCCTCTTCAGACAGTCAGTACAATAACAAGTGATGTTTAGGGTTTTTTCATCATAAACAATGATTTATTTTGATAATAGCTAGAGGGTATCTCTCAGATTTTAAGATGATCTAGGGAATAAAAGAAGGTTCTATTTTCTTGTACAACAGGAAATAAAACTCTTAAATTTATGAAGATCCGCAGGGCACGGGGGTTGAATTTTCAAATAGATTCAGAAAGCACTAGACTAAAAGAGTTTAAAGTTACTTTCAAGAGGCACAGTTCTTGCTTCTAAATCCTGAGTTTACTGGTTGTGGCAAAATTACTTTTCATGTTCCCCTGTTTAGACTCCAGGGAATTAAAAAAAAACCCAAACAAACAAAAAATCAAAACTGCATAGAAACTTATGATAGCATCCTAATGTATGAATGAAAAACCACTTCTACTACCAGATAATGCCAGGATGAGTAATCAGCATGTTGCACAATGAAAGACCATACATGTTTCTAATAATTGTATTTTCAGGGTGATTACTATTTGTAATCAGAAGAGGATTTTCTGGGATCCTTGATAAGACTTGACTTTTTTGTTATTTCTGAACGACATGGATAACCAAAATACAATCAGATTTATTACTACCTTCTTTTTATTTACAATTTTTTTGCTGCTTGGCAATTTCCAGAAACATGAAAATAATTTTTTAATACTGGCAACACTAGGGAATTTTACAAAATAGAAACTTGTAAGATTCTTTTTTAATTGCCTGTTCAATATTAAAGTATATTTACTTTGAAGTCTTTAGCAGAAAGTTTCACAATGTTAATAACCTTAGGCTATTCTGGGTTTTAGTTAGTCCTTACAGAGACAGAGCTTGGGCAAATCTTCTTCTCCCCACTCCACTCCTAATTTTACAGTAAACCAGCAGTTTAACAAGTAATTCGACCAAAAGACTGGCTCAATTAGGATTTTTATGTATAAATATAATATAATTTGTATATTCATTATATAATATATATTACATTAAATATGTTGTGTATAAAATATATAATTTATAATATCATATATTATATAATTAAACAATATTATTAAATATAATATTCTACAATATAATAATTTCATAAAATATGAATACGAAAGGCTTGCAGTTGAAACATCCATTCTTAAACAGGAAGTAATTAAATGAAAGATTTGCTGAGGCTGAAGTACAATGGAAAGAAAAGTGAAACAACTGTACCTTCGATGGATATATTGTTTTCTGTTCTTTGCAGCATAATATTTGTGTATATTAGCACATGCAACTCTCTATGTGACATTTTCTCTTACTATAGCTGAATGTTACCTTCATAAAACTTCACAAAACATGGCCACTGGTTCCCCAACAGACTCAGAAAACCTGCAGCTGTACAGTAGCCCAGAAGATGATTCATGCCAATATCCCATTTCTGAGCTAAGATTTTCCTTTGAGTGCATCAGTAGAGTTTTCACCAATCACAACAAAGGGTGATACGATTCACTGAAGTAGAGTTTTCCCATTGAATTCAAGGAAATGGGGATTTTGCTTGCAATTTCAGCATTTTCTTACACTTGGTCTGTTCCAGCACATGTGGAGATGCCTTTTGTGAGGCACGATTTTACTCTGGATACACCACTAGCAGGATACATTGGAGGCTGATTTGAGGGAAGCTGGCCCTCTGAGGACACCGGTGTGGAAAATGCTTCCACTCTTATGGAATTCTCCCCCGTGTCACTGAGTCAGTGATGTATGAAATCCTACGTGAGCTGAGGCATCCCAACTTGTAATAGCACACCTAGCAAGAACTATTATTGGGTACAGCTGTGGTAATCAGAACAAGGTTATAGAGATTTTGGTTGCCAGTGCTATCACCAGTAAAATATCTGTACACCTCAATACCATGCCCACATCAGTGGGAGGAAGAGGGCTCTCCCTTGCTAAGCTACATGGATATGGAAAAGCGAATTTCATCATCAGAATCACATTCTTCTGCCTTCCCATTCTATCAAGACACTCTGGCCAGAGCTCAGTGGAGGTGTCACTTTCAATCTGGACATGGAAGACTGTCAGTGCTGTTCAGGAGACTGCATTCCTGCATCCTTGGATCTGGCCCTGTAACAATACTCTTCCATAGGGTGTCTATGTCTTCCTCTAAGAGCTCTCTGAAACTACCTCTCTCCTTCTCTCTTCCAGATTGATATAACATGCTGCCACAGCAGGGTGACTGGGGAGACACTGGCATCACAGCCAACTGCAGCCCGTGCTCAGATGTGTACACAGGTCAGAGAGGGTGTCAGAATCACGCCACAAATTCTGGTAAATGAGCTGTCATCTTGATAGTGCTGTCTGTGGTAACGCTGCACGTACCCAAATCGGACACTGGAGCTCCTTCCCTGGAGTAACCTCAACTGAAACAAGTCTAAGAATCTTCCGTCTCCTCTTTTGAAAGAATACATGCACTAGACAGCCGCAGACACAACATAGAGCACATAAGTAACCACAAATTACTACTGCAAATGTAATTAAACCATGTTGATCTGAATAATTTGTGTCTGCTGCACTTACAGGCATTTTTATGGACCTATTTCTTCTAAGAGGCTTTTGGGACAGGTAAAAACCCAGACAGATTGAAACTGATGGAATGGGATTTTAGACTAAGGGTGGAGCTGAATGCTCCATGTACAGTGTGTTATCTTCAAACAGCAGCAGGTGAGCTGGATAACATATTTTTAAAAAAAATATTGCATAAGTTAAATTGGAGTGAACAAAATGTAGCAAATATTCTATGGTTACTATTTTTAATGATAATGATTCAAACAAAGTCTGAATTGGTTACTATATATATATCTAAAAAATTATATTATATATAAATAAATATACTATATATAAAGAAACATATTATATATAAAGAAAAAACTATTCTCCTATATGTTATTTGTTGCCCTGTGTACTCGTTGTAATATTTATATTATTTATATAATGTTGATTTTTCACTTTTCCTTTATTCCTGGAATTCAAAATAAAGATCTGAGATTTTCTGGTTTTCTTTTGATTGTTTCCAGGTATTTCAGCATATGCTTTTGCTATTTTGTATAAGTTTTGTATAGTGAAGTTAAGTATGAAAGTTGATTTATCTGCAACAGACATACGAAGGGGGAAGTCTCATCGGGCACTTGGGAAAGAAAGTACACTTTTCACAAATGAACTGTTAACTTCTTTCCCATCTCAACACCCCTGTATTCAGGGACATTGAAGCAACTGTGATGAGAATGATGGATTTTTCCAAATAAGTTGCCATCGAACTCCTGGAATTTTAAAAGAGTGAAGAAAATCAAAAACTCCGTTTTGGCAGAGAGAAAGTTATCCTGGCATGGCAATCATGCCATTAAATTGCTTTGTGCTCATATCTAACGTAAAATCCTAAATTTATTTGTAAAATACTTTTTTCTTCGTTTTAATAAGGTTGTTATCTCTTTAACTCTTTAACAGTTTGAATTATTATGGTTGTACTTCATTGTGTTCAAAATTTGATCTCAGTGTGGTCAAGTACCTCTAATCCTTTTTTACATGTATTTTTCATCCCTTAGCTATCCAGGTATCACAAGTATTCCTACACAGTCAATAAACTCATTCCTTTTTTACCACTCCTTTTTCTGTGCCAATTCCACACCTATGACTCTAAAAAACATAATTCTATTAAGATTTTTCTTTTTTCAACTGTAGTTACAAGTAAATGTTTGCTTCTCTTCAGCACTAGTCTTTATTTTCTTCTAATTACCAACCATATTTCTGCACAGATGTCTGAAGAAAACAATACTTTCAGCTAATATCTTAAGTGAATATTTTCTAGTCATTTCCTTCTTTGATTATGCAGTCCTTGAAGGGGATTAGTTGTCTAATTTCTGTTTGGGCCTAAGTTGGCAATGAAAATAATGGGAATACAGACCCCTGAAAAAGCATCAGGTACACAAATTCCCTTGTGAATTTTTTCAAGTGGAATAGAAATATTTTCACTGTGTAAGCTATCCAGCTGAAATAGGATTTCAAGCATTTTCACCTGGGAGTCTCTACAGAATCCCTACCTCTAAGGTACTTATCAATATTTAGCTGAGTCCCTTTTCCTTGCCTTTTTTTTTTGAAGACTCTTCGAGTTAAACGTTATTGAATAAATGTGACCAGAACTTTAGACAGTATTAAATAAGGATTTACTAATATCTGGCACATGGGTTTAGTTCTTAAATTTACTGGAAACTTTATTACAGATACATGATAGGATTGAATTTTCTATAGCTGTTAGAGTATGAGTTTATAGTAAGTGGATTCACACCTATACATTCTTGTTACTTTTATAAATGAATACATTCCTCCTGAAAAATGTGGTTTTCTTCCAATTTGTATAATTGTTGAGACTATTACAATACTTTGTAAATCACATGTTCAGGGAAACTTTTACTGAACACGGATTTTAGAAATCTTATAGACTCTTATCCATCTCTTGCATTGCTCAGTACCTGGACTAGTTTAGCAGATGATAAATATATTTGAGTGTACTGCAATGATCCAATCACCATCAAATGCTTCTGATTTAGCTTTTTACTCACAGCTTTGATGACCCTAAGGTTTCTGCAATAAAGACTCAATAGGTTTTCCAAGAAGCTGTTATTACCTTCCCTGCTCCCTGTCTTGTACGTTGCTTTTGAGACTGAGGACTAGGATGATCTCAGAAACAGGTGAGATTTTAAAAAGGATTCATGTGCATGAAAAAGTAAAGCACTATGTGACTAATTTGATTTGTTTTGGAAAACTGACTCCTCTGCATTGGGTGGAAATGACTCCATTGCCTTCATGTAGATCAGAAATTTATCTCTGGTTTTCTGAAACTCAGAGGTGAATAGGTTTTGTTGCCAGGTTTGTCTATCTGCTTAAAGGTTTTACTAGTACCTCATTGTATTAACACAAGATTAGGTGTGCTTGGACTGCAAGAATTCATTCAATGTGAAAGTTTGCAAAAGAAACAATGTGTGCTATTTCCAACATTTCTTGCAACTAGATCTCTGCAAACCTGTATAGATTTTCTGAAATAGAATTCATACCTGAAAGAGCCCAATTTTCCCAAGGTCAGATTGCTCTATGAACTCAGATATGACTTATGCATGGTAACATAGATCAAAAGTGTCTCAGGAGAAGGACATAATTATATGAGACAAAATATGGAGAAAATAATGAGGTAGTTTCCTATTCAGTTTTTTATATACAGGACTTAATCCTTTCCACAGAAAGAAAGATAAGAAACAGGACTGCAAGAGGGTATTTCAGATCCAATTTTATGTCTTGTGCTCTTGATTCCTAAACAAGGATTTTATACTAAAAAAAAAATAACTAGATTTTGGACAGCACTGACCTTTTCTCTCTGAGTTTAATAAGATAAAAATTAAGTCACATATACTGATACAAATATATGGAAGATGTAAATACAAACCCACTAGGGTATAACATCTTGAAACAACCTTGAATACGAGAAGAGGAACTGAAACATATGAAAATCTCAATCATGTGTGATCACATGAGGATAGATAAGTAGATATCAAAGGATTTTTGTTAGCACAACTGAAAATATACACTTTTTCATTCATGACACTGAGGTAATTCTTTAAAATCTGCAACCACAGTGTAATTTTAAAATTAAGCATTAATAACATACTAAACCTTTAAGGAGAACAAGTCAAGGACAAAGTCAGAATCATGTTGTAATAAGGCAAACATAACCTTTTAGTAAAATAAATTTGAATAATTCCCAAATCTGATTAAAAACTGAATAACAGTGCTGTCACAAGTGAGACAAAGTAAGCCCGTAGTGGATTTGACAGTGGGGTTTATTTAAAAACCTGGGAGACTCACTTATATCCCACTTGGTTTCCTCACATGCTTGCTCACTGCCTCCCCACACTCCACCAGTTTATCTCCAGTCCTCAGCAGTGGATGCTGTCTCAGAGAAGTTGGTCAGCAATTTATGCCAGTACATGCCATGCTGCTGCTTGCAGATACCTCTCTATGGCATCACCAACCAAGGTCTCTGGGCATCCCCCAGCACTTGTGTCCATGCACTTCTCATCTCTGGAGACTTTTCCTACTTCCAAGATCTTTCCTCCAGCAATAATATTCACCTTCTACTTCCTATCCCCCTCCCTTTTTTTTCTCCAAGACCAAATCCTCCTTTCAGGAGTCCATCTTCTGTGTACAACCTCTTCTTTCCAGGAAGCTACACTCCCAGTTTTCCCATTATGTATAGTCTAGGTAAGGAAGCACAACACATGACTGGCCTTTTAATAGGTGATCAAGTTGTCTCCTCAATTGGAAGATTCAGGATGTGACGCCCCAATGCCCAGTCACCATGGATTTAGGAAAGGCAGGTCCTGCTTGACCAACCTGATTTCATTCTGACAAGGTGACCAGCTTAACGGATAATGGAAAGGCTGTGGATGCTGTCTTTCTGGACTTTAGTAAAGCTTTTGACACCTTTTCCCATAGCATTCTCCTGGAGGAACTGTGTGCTCACGGCTTGGACAAACATACTCTGCTCTTGGTAAAAAACCCCATGAATGGCCAGGCTCGAAGACTTGTGAATGGACTTAAATTCAGTCCGAGACCAGTTGTGAGTGGTGTTTCCCCAGGATCAGTGAGGGAATCGAGTGCACCTTCAGTAAGTTTGCAAATGACACCAAATTGACAGCTGAGGGAACTGGGGTTGTTTAGACTGGAGAAAAAGCAATTGAGAGGAAACCTTATTGCTCTCTACGACTGACTGAAAGGAGGTTGTAGCAGGGTGGGTGTTGGTCTCTTCTCCCGTGCAACGAGTGACAGGACAAGAAGAAATGTCTTCTAGTTGCACCAGGGGAGGTTTAGACTGTATACTAGGAAAAATTTGTTCGAATTGGAACAGTTGCGCAGGGAAGTGGTTGAGTCCCCATCCCTGGAAGTGTTTAAAAGAAGTGTAAATCTGGTGTTTACGGACATGGTTTAGTACTGGGCTTGGCAACATTAGGCTAAGAGCTGAACTTGATGATCTTAAAGTTCTTTTCGTACCTGAACTATTTTATGGTTCTTTGATTCCCAAACACATACACCCAAGTATCATCTGACTGGTAACATTCACAATCTGAACTACACTTTTACCTATGAGTATGCTCTTTGATGACTTTCCTGCTGAAGCTGGACAGCTGGTGCTTCTTTCCATGGCTATACTATAAGACCTACCCAGCTTAGAAGAAAGAGCTGGAAGGGACGATAATATTTAATGCTGCAAGCATCTGCTATTCTATCATAGCTGAATATAAGGCACACCTAAGGATTTGACTGTTATGGAATAAATAAATCATATTAGACAACATAATATATATATTGTCACAGAACATTAGACTTGGAAAGAAGGTTCATTTACTTACTTGATTCACACTCATGGGAAGAAGAATTAAACCATATAGTCTCTTGAGCTTTGCACAGAGAGGTTTTTACATGTCTGCAATTATGATATTTCCATTACTTTTCCTGAAAGATTTGTTAATAGTCTGGTATCTTGGAATATAACTCTGGCATTGATGAAATTTTTTTTCACATAAATATAGTGAAGCCTATTGATAGTTAATGTCACCCAGTAATCCACCTCGCCAAGGTTGGTTTGTTTCGGCTGGCAAACATAAATGTGTATATTTGAGGTAAATGCTCATTTTGCACTGAGGCACAGCATAGCCAATTAGAATTGTCTTTACAGCCTAAAGACTATAGAAATCTGTGAAGAAAATACCGTAGTGGTCCTTCATACTGGAAAAAAAAGAACCACAAATTTTGTGCATAAATCACTCTTCAGACAGACTGAAATTATATACCAAAGTCCGACATATTAATTCTACTCCTTAAGCGTTGTACTGGTAATTTTAAGCGCTAAAAATCTCATAAAATAATTAAACTCTAAAAATTAGTCATTGTCAATATTTGCTTTCTTATGATAAGCTACAGATTGTTCCCAGTAAGCTTTTCTTCTAGTCTCAAGATCTATATATTCATGGAAGTTTTCATAGTGTCAGTTATAAGTATCAATTTAGACATTTTAACATCTAAATATTAGTCACACAGCAGGAGACTCAGCATGAAAGCTAAATACTGCACACTAGGAAAGTAATTGCCTACACCCAGAAAAAATAAAATAATTTGCATAGGAACTACTCTGAAGTTGTCATCCAAATTAGGGCTTCTCCACCCCTTGGAAATTCAAAGAGGAGTTCACTTCCAGGAGTGCACACGCATTGAAAGAGGAGAGGACTTTTTACAGAACATCTACACGGTTAAATAAAACAGGAGATCTTGCTTTCAAGAAAGCCTTTTGTCCTGGAGATGTGGACCTGTAGGATTTCCTTCTCCAAAACATGGTATTTTAATGAAAAATGCACAAACAAAGATGGAAGCCCCAAACCCTCTCAGAGTTAAATGAGCAATTTATCATAAAATTTGTGCATTTTTCATTTAAAAATTATACTTTAAAAGCACTTTGGACATTTATTTCATGCTATTTACATCTTTTTTGATGTATTACCTAATTTGAAACAGAAAATAATTTGGAAATTATAAACTTGGCTAGAAAGGGGGTTTGTTACTCTTCTTTCTAAAGTATGCTGTGTTATGCAGAGGAGACATCTTTTGACACATTATCTACAAGTGTGTGTTATGTTTTACTGCCTTCTCCGATGACTTCTGCCATCTGCCTGGAGTTGCAAATATCATTTGGGACAGAAAAATAAGAAAAAGAAGGAAAACCACTGAAACTGAAGTATCAAAAATACCAAGGTCATATCAATACAGAAATATGTAAGATTTTTTTAAAGAAATCAACAGAATTTGTTTCAGTAGAAGAAATACTGGAAAAAAATAAGGGAAAATAAGATTCAACACAAGAGAAAAGAAATACTGAAAAATTCAGCAGTGAGAAGAGTGAATAAGAAGCCAAATATTTGTACATATAATATAGAGTCATCAAAATAAATAGCACATAATGGAAAGGCTTATGTATTAAGGACACTCAATTGCAAGAGAAGTAATATTGGAAGAGATTTACAAGCAAAAAAAAAATTGTTTCTTCTTGCTTTTGAAAAGATTTTATTTTTTGAATCCAGATAATTCTCTTTAGAGAAGTGTTACCAGATCAATTTGAAACCTTTATAGAAGTGATTACAGTAACTAAACAAAGTTGACAGCCTGCATCTTAAACCTTTCTGGAACTTCAAAATAGCTGCTATGTTTGTAAAACAAGAACATATTGGCAAAGGCTTTTTTTAAATCAAACATATCTTTGCAATTTCTGTGCCATAGCACATCACAGCTGATTATATCATGTTAGAGTATGTGTTGATGTAACCATAGCAATCATTAAATCCATTCTTGAAATTTTTAGGTCCCATGGATTCTCCAGACTGTTCAAACATTTGTTCTAAAAGTGCAACATTTTCTTTTTTAAAAACATTTCTTTTTAAAGAAATTTCAGATTTTTTATAGAAAGTGCAGATTCTAAAGGAGCTGTTGTGCATATATAGTCCAGTCTAATGTACTTATTTCATGCTTACATTTCTCATTTGCTGTTAATCGATCTGAATTTAGTACAATCTACTGTGCCCGCTACGCATGACGCTTGGCATTGATCAATTCACTACACACTTATGCACTGCTTTAAAACTTGATCTGGAAGGTATAAGCAGTAATTCCCCGGGGTCCAAGAGTCAAGACCCCTTAGAAGTACAACAGTAAGTGATAAATTAGATTGTTTAATTATAAACACGAGTACAGGTTATTTGCAATCTCAATAAATCATCAAAAAATATCTACACCAGACAGAATTTTAATTCTCCCTTTCCAGGAAGAGCCTTGACCTATAATTTGCCCTTATTGAGCAGATAAAGGAAAGATCATATGATAAGACTGAAGAAGGGATACTCAGATGTTATGAATAGGTCTTTTATTTTACTTTGCAATGAGATTTTTTTAAATACCAGCATTTAGGATGTGTTGAACTACTGTACTAATCCATAGCTGTATAATTGTTGTGAATAGGTACTTGTTAAGAAATGCAAAGAAACTTATAGGGTGGCAGAGAAGAAAACCATCAAACCTTTGGAAATGGAAATATGGGACAGATTTCTAGAAAAGTTTTTCGTTTAGTGGAGTGAGAGGAAGAGCAGCCACAAGAGTGCTGAAATTAATTTCTCAGTTCATTTTTGTGATCGTGGCAAGTATCCCAGGTCCAAATGTAATACTGCATTTAATGATAATTGGGTTTATAACCTTCTGTATGATCAGTGGTTGAAAAAAATATTGATCACATAGAGAATAATGCAAAAATAGGCTTATCTGTTCTGATCAAAGTTTCCATGCAATTTATTATTTTCAAACACAGCATGAAGTAAGGAACACTTCACAGTGGGACAGTTTACAAGACTCTTTCATGTTTTTTGTTTGCCGACTAGACTGTGCAGATATATGCGTCTAATTCTGACTGATTAAAAAAAACCCCTCTGGCTAAAATTTTCAACTTTGCTTTCTGAAGATGGGCTTTTATAATAATGGCCTGATTTTGACTCCTCATAAATATTCAAAAATTTGCAATACCTTTATCTGCAGTTTGAATGATATTGGTTTGTTTTAACTACATTTCAAACCACAACAACCCTAGAAATATATAACATATAACATGCCACATATAATGTAATATATAGTATATAATATGTAACATATATAATGTAATATATAGTATATAATATGTATGTATGTAATATTGTATATTACACACATATGTATGTAATATATATTATATATGAAATATATATTACATACTATACTATATACTAGATTCTCTACAATATGCAATATACAATATACAATATATAAGTATAATACATGATGAAAATTGTATAATATGTAATTTATATTTTATAATATGTAATATATAATGTATAATATATATGATATATAATATATATGTAATATATGGCTCAGAGTGTGCTATCATCCAAAGAAGCTGTCTGAAATTCATGAGTGACATTTCAATATCTGAGGTATTGCCTTCATGTTCTAAATTATTTAAAAGTTTAAAAAGTGGTTTGCAGACAGGGCAGAAAAATAAAGAAATAAATGAACTTGTGTTATTCTAGAGATAGTGCATCTTACTAGGCTAAGTAAAGGAGTGGCCTGTATCCATCACTTAATGACATTATAAATCTTTGTACCTTGCAAGGCAATGACATGACAAATTAGAGTGAACAAGCCAGAGATGCACTATTTGTAAGCCTCAAAGGAAAGGTTAATGCAAGTTAAATATTGACATGTCAGCAATAAGGATTATAGCAATTATAAATTTGCACTAATGCCAGCTGCTGTTTAATTATTATGTGACACTGACGGGTCAGCCTGGTAGATTGACAGCTGAAGGCATTTGCCTTGTAGGAATAATTCAAGATCTTTGGAACAGGCTCTGATCTCAGTTACAGCAATTCAATTCTATGCACAAATCTCCTGGAGACAGGGGAGTTAATTCATATTCCCAGTGGTGAGAGCAGAATCTGCTGCTGTGTCACATGTTGTATTCATTTTCCCAAGTGTCAGGAAAGTAAATAATTACTTATTGTGCAAAGATACATTAAGTATCACATATTGAATAACACACTTCCTCTCTTCTTTAAGTCACTCTTCTAAGAACCACACTAGAACATGTGTAAATACTGGTGGTATCTGCCTGAAAAAAGAGGTGGAAATAAATAAGAAATGTGAGTTTTTACTCTAAATGGGTATGTTTTAATTGATGTCGGTAATCCTGAGCTTTTGGGAAGTGCTGGGAAATAAAACCCGTGAATATAGTAAAGGAGAATCTTATGGTTTTCTAAGGAAAAAAAATCAAGCATTGATTAAAACAGAAGAATAGATCTGGAAAAGAGTAGATTGAAGTTTTCTGCTGAAATTTACTGGGTCTGCTTAAATGATTCGTCTGGGAAAACTAATTCAGTGACTGCCATTTTGGTGCACTTGCACTGTTCACTAAGCAATTTTGACATCTAAAAGCATGCGGAAATTATGGCAGTAAATGCCTGCAAATGACCAACACAAAGCCTGTGAATCAATTAAATTCTAATTAAACTTTCACACACTGAATGAGCAGGATTTAACTTGTGGGGAGATCTTGTCTTGGAACCTCCACACACTGGTGCATTTCTAAGCGACTATCAAAGAGAAGATTAGGACAGACAGAACTTTTCTTCCTTAAGCTGTATCAAAAAAAAAAAACAACTTACTGATTTCGATGGGAGAAGATTAAAGCAAGTCTTGCAGTTTTGAAATTTCTAGATCATGCCTTTTCTATTTCAATATCTAAGTAGAACAGGAGACCTGTCCCAAAGGCTCAGACAACTTCTGCTAAAACTGCAGTTTTCTGTAAGAGAATTCTGTGGTTTGGGGCAGTTATTCATCTCTTTACCTGTTGTAAGATGTGTTTGTTTCTGTATATGTAAATATGCAGGAGTTCATTGCATAGGTTCCACTTACATGCTTTGCTCCAGCCGCCTCAGGTTATTGAAGGAAGTGCTAACTGAGCCTCAGCAGAACTGCATTTTGGTTCTCAGCTATCATTAGAACTTGTGGCTTCCCATCCCTCGGTTGTAGTTTCATAAATAATTAAAAGGGTTTGGGGTTTTTGATTATTAATTTAATATTATATATTTTATGGAGACATTGCAGGAGGCTTCTATATTTTTCTGTTTCTATGTTTCTGCTCTTCTTACACCCAGTCCTATGAATTCGCCGGTGGCATGGAATCAAGGTTCTAACCTTCCAGAGGATTCACTACAGCTGTTCTTGTATTCTCACTTCAAGTTTAATTGAAATGTGAAATTAAATTTCTGATAAGATGAAACACATAAAATCAGTGGCACATGACTAAACTGTAAAATATTTGACCTTAAGCAAGATTTGTTGGCATTGTTCTTTCCTTGCTTTGTTGAAAGCAGGAATATCATTTGTTTAAAGAAACAGGGCAAAGTAACCTCCAAGAAACTTCAAATACAAAATTATTATTATACAATTATAAAATTAAAACAAATCAGAGGCAAGCACTGCAGCACAAGGACCCTTGAACTTCAGATTTGTTATAGGGTACCAAGAATGTACTACACAGGTTCAGTATTACAAGGAAAAATCTACCTGGTTATAAAAGAGGATTGTGGCTCCTTGCTCCAAAGAAAAGCTGCGTGAGTGGTGACAGTGGATTCCCTTAGAAAATGCACTCCTGATTCACAGTAGAACAGCGATGTTGTTGCATCCTGTAGTGTCATTCCACTGTGCTCTTCACAATAAATGAAGAGCTGAATTGAGACTTCTTTAAGGCAATAGTCTGTAGTGGCATCTGCGGTCCATAGTGCTGCATCACAAAAGTGGACCTAGAAGGTGACTGAATAACTGGCTTTTTCCCAGACTTTTCTTGAACTATAAAGCAGAAATACTGGAGGTGTTCCTACACTGCAGTAGTTTAACAGAGATTAATTTAAGAGCTTTCATGTGATCAAAATGAAACAAGGTGTTTTTATTATTATAAAAGTCTCAGTGTTAGTAATTAGGCTGATGCTTGCAAGTATGCTAATAAAAAGAAGTGAGCAACCTCTCCAATCAGATAAGAAATAGATAATTCAGATGAATATGCCAGTTCTTTCTCTTCTCCACCCAAACAAACAGCACCATCATTTGATTTAAAATAAATATAAGAGTACTTTCAATTAAATAAGACAGGCTGCATTTTAATTAGAATAATTTCTCAATTTGAATGCACAAATCCAATTTGCCTGGAAATCTAAAGACACTTCTCCAGTTTAAGGGCAGAATTGTAAAGAATTATGGCATGTATTTCAAGGGCAAAAACATTTAAAAGGTTGACCAGTCTCAATTATATTGTTAATTCCTGAACCTGTTCGTATGAAAAATGTCACAACAAGATCAAAGGGGTTTGGCAATTGAGAAACTGCTTCTGCACGTGGCATTGTACATGATTTGCATCACATTCAGGCAGAAAAGTGGAACTCTGCAGTTTTCTAGAGTGCTTCACTCTATCATAACAATAAGAGTAAGTACCATAATACACTTCCTGGAGGAGGGAAGAGATTTCATTCATGTCCAATTTGGAAGACAATTGTAAAAAAATCTCATTGCAGCAATTTATTTTTTTTAGTGCTAGGGTCATTAACCTCATGCCACTATAAACACATCTTCATAGTTCTTCCAATCTTCTCTTGGCTCCCCAAGGGTTAAATCATTTTTCATTTGTTGTTTAAAGAGTTTCACATTGTTTAAGGAGTAAGTAGAGTTCTGTTGTTTGGTAGTTATAGGATAAATACCTCTTTCCAAACCTTCTTAAACAAATTCACAGAGAGAAAAAATAAGAATTTTGCTGTCTTTGTCATTTTAAAGCCAAAAAGACCTTTTTTTTTACAGCAACATGAAAGTTTAATTTTAAAATTTTTAATTTTAACTTTTAAATACTGTTATAAGTAATGGAATACATTCATATAAATTCATACATATGAATATACATATATTCATATATTTCTAAATAACCCAAATGGATCCAAAATGACCAGACACAATCCTTGAGAGCATTATGTACCCTACTGCCATTTTTCTAAACAGACTGACTGTGAGTCTTCTCCTTACTATTCAGACATCCCAACTCTATGGGTTTTTGAGGCTGTATCTCTGAGTAGAGGCTCCCAGGACTCTTTCCTGAGTTGATACAATGCACCTGTAATGTGTATAGGAAATTCAGAGTCCCCTCTATTGTGGATTAATTAGCCTTTTTTAGTTCTTTTTGACATTATGCTACCATTCACATAATCCTCTAATAGCATTTTGTAGCTTTCTCAGTATTTGACTATTAATGAAGTAATTTCTGATCATCAAGAAAATTTGCATTGCTAACATGAACTCTTAATTTTTACAAGCATATTAACACTGGAGTGTTCTGATGTGACAAAGCCACCTCATTTGTTTCATCTTGTCTGCTGTGGGAGACCTCTGAGTAAAGGCTTGTTCCTATACACAATTATTACTTTACCAAAATGTCCAAAGGACTCAAACGATATATGACTTACCAACCTTGCTGGATCTGTTATCCTGGAATAGACATTCTAGTTCAAAAAGCAAAATTGTTTAAAACAAATTCTTAAACTCTCTTGGATCCCAATAAAGTAAATAAAAATCTCAAATTCTTAGTCCCAGAAAGTTTTTCAGCTTTATTGTGAGAAATCCTTTGTGATATGGAATGTTAGAAAATCATTGAACTTCTGAGAAATATCCTTAACTTCCTCCAATGTTCCCTCAATCACACTTAAATATACAAAAAAAAAAGGATGTGAATGATTTGGTCTGTCATTTACTGTGCATTTAGAGTAATTGTTATGTTCTTGACACTGAAATGATGAATAGAATAATTTTTTTATCATTTACAACTTTGAAAATGGCAGGGTTTAGTACTGTCAGAGATAAGAGCCTGAAAGGTAGCTGAAATCAATGAAAGGCAGAGGCAAATCATGAGCCGAAACTGATGTTTTTTTGAGCCTTTTATGTCCCTTTATTTGTGAAAAATCTCCCTACATATCAAGTGTTTGCAAGTTACAGGATTCATAACACTTCTGGAATCACAGCAGGAAAATGGGGAATGAGAGGCAGGGAACTGAGTGAGCACATTCTCGCCTTCATTGCTTGATGTTGGGTCATTCCTGCAGAGGGAGGGGGAAGGATTTTGCACGTCCCTCTGCTTTCTCTCCAGCCTGGTAAGGCTCTGAGGGAAAGGACTACCAGAAACTTATTCTTACCACAAAAATGTTTAAGGAAAATTCTCTTTCAGAATTCTCCTGTTGGGATTCCCACCAAAGCATGGCATTAGTCAGTGGGAGGTGGTATTGCCACCACCCAGTTTCTCAATAAGCTTTCTTATTCCCATATTCATTGCTATACACTGGTTTTCACTGGTCAGACAATGTGTTTGTGTGAAGTGGTTTATTCTGTGGCCACTGGGTAACCAGGAAATCTGGGTGGGACATTTATTGTGTGTTTGATATTCAGTATCTATTTATCCTCAACTAAATGAGATTCAGTTTGCTTACCTAGAGTTTCTACACCCTACAATAAACGTGATGATCACTATTAAAATTCCAACTGATCTAAAAAAAAATAGGTTGTTGAACCATTTATATTCCCCATAAATTCATGTTAGTGGGAATGAATTTTTCCCCCTTATGTCCTAAACAATGAAAGTTAATCCACTTTTTCATCATTAAGGACAAATGTTCTAGGCTTACAAATACCATACTCTTTGTACTTGTCATTTCTGAATATTGGTGCAATATAAACTCTCCTCCAGTTTTCTGGATCTTGTTTGCTGAGATTTATAACATATCAACACTATCAAGCCAGAGATGTCATCAGCCAGCTCTTTTGGGTACAGCTTTCCCAGCCTGATGATTTCAAACATTTATCACCACCAGATGTTATTTAACATCTTTTTTAGTTACTAATAGACAATATATATCTATCTAAACAACAGACATCTTAATCCTTTCCAAATGTAGACAGGTTCCTAAAATCTTTGGCTTTTTTATTTCTCAAAACCTCTTAATCTTCCCCATTTAGTGAATGCTCTCTCTTTCCTAAGACTTGTTTCTCTTACTATATGTTCCTATAAAAATCTTAGCATAGAATATTTAATTCCACTATCAATAATCTACACTTTAAAATATCCATTTTGATTGGGTGAAACATGATTCTGCTGTTAAAGTTTTCATATTATGTTTCATATATTATGTTTACTTTTTTACTTCTGCTTTAATTTCACTATACAAATACTAAACATGAAGTCAAGTTGTCCCCTTTCTTGGTTCCAGAAACATATTTTGTCATCAAACAATCCCTGTTTGAAGCATTCTGAATTTTATTCACATTGTCTTTTGCCTTCTCCCTGCAGTTGTAATTCTTACAGACAGGTTTTTTCAGGTTCAGTTAGGCAATAGTAGGTCAGTATATACTGATGCTTAACTTCTCTAAAAAGGAATAACGTGTTATTTAAATTTAGGAGGGAAATGATTGATTTGATATTCGAAGGAAAGTCACAGCGATGTGAAAGCAGACAGTACCACCTGTCAGTCTGACAATTATAGCTCTCTAGTCTAAGAAAAACATCTCATATTATTTCAATAAAACCTTTCATGCTATGGACAACCTAAGTTTTTCCTGCCCAGTGCTGATGACCCAATAAGTGCTGGAACTGGTCCATCTCTAGCATTCTGGAGCTGCTACTCCACAGTAGGCCATAAATTTCCCAGTGTGAAAACATGGGGTGAAAAGAAACACATTTTATGTGGCACAATACATTGAAATAAGTAAGAAGTGGCTGTAGTGGTTATATGCTCTCTGAGGTGTTTAAAACTTAAAATGCTGTGTGGTAGAGGGCCTGTATTTGTCTTTGATATTCTTAATGTATTTTCCTGATCCTTAAAAGCACACAGAAACTATGCAATTCATAAAAGCATGTGCGTATAGTCTTCAAGATCTACTGAAGCACTTCTTCAAGGTGTCAAATTTGTACGTTACAATCTCATTCTTGCAGATATTTATGAGGATATTTAGCTTTACACTAAGTAAATAAATGTGCTAAAGATAATGGGATTCATTACTAATTCTATTTACAGTCTGCATATTTAGACATAAGTAATTTAATAATATTTCATAAAGAAAGTATTATCGCTAAGAGAGTTATCTTTTATATTAGCTTTTCACATACAGGCATTAGTTAATCCTTCTTTCCAGTCTCTCTGACTGCCCAGGACATTCCTTTCAGACAGATGGGGCCTTGTAAATACACACGTTCATCTGTTCTTTTCTAGAACCATGACAAAATATACACAGGAGTGAATCTGGAAACATGCAACAAAGTGTACTTGAAAATTCACGAGAGAGTAGGTATTGAACACGAAAATTGAATGCCTGGGCTGCAACCAGCACATGAGCTCCTTCCATCGCTCTTAAGACTGTTGCCTTAGATATCTCTTCCTAAGGCAATTGGAGGTGATAGGATTGCCCAGAATGAGAGAAATAACTGTCTGTTCTGTTTATCAGGGTAAAGGGAAGTGGTTTGTTCCATTAGGATGGAAAGCATCTTCTCCAGACTGGTTCAAGAAAGCAAGAATTCCGACAGAGTCTGGA
This sequence comes from Dromococcyx pavoninus, assembly GCA_033558185.1. NCBI lineage: Eukaryota > Metazoa > Chordata > Aves > Cuculiformes > Neomorphidae > Dromococcyx > Dromococcyx pavoninus. Next base: position 1,908,676 of record JAUMJL010000019.1, on the reverse strand, counting down.
ACTGATTTCAAATTATTTATTTATGTAATACGTGTTATGCACAAAAATAAAGTTACAAAATATTGGAGGCATTAAACAAGAAAAATAAGGCATTTCTCATTTTGTCAGTTCATTTTCAAGTGATTTAAAATAAATTATTCTTACAGTGATTTCTACAGATTTGGAGACAGAAAGAGCCCAATAGCAATATAGGAAAACTTTACACTACTTGGAAGCTTATGCAAAAATTGTTATTCTATGGTCCGAACAGAGAGAACTCTGCTTTAAAGTTAATTCAGTTAATTTTAAAACAAGCAAATAGAGTGTGAAATGGTCCCAAACAAAATCAAACAGGTATGTACTTCACAATTCTGATCCTGGATATTAGCTGAAAACAAAAAGGGGATTAATTCTGATGATACTAGCAGGAATTAATTCCCTTTTTTGTTTTCAGCTGAAACTGAAATATTTGGTTAGGGTTTCTTCATAATGCAAATCCGAAGTCTGAGATAAGTCTTGCTTTTTAATGGATAATATGTAAAAAATAGTTAGATGAAGGCTTCCCTATGGGATGCATAAATAAGCCTTTAATAATCTGCTAGTTTATAAAATTATTACAGCCCAGTAATTCACCCTGCTTTGAGTGGTCTCTCCCTAAAACTAACAATGAAATTGTTTACTAAATGTGCTCTCCTCTAACACAGATATATATGAAAAATCTCAGAGTCACCAATGTCCCAATGTAGAAACCAGGAATCTGCCAGCAGGGTCAAAATTTTGCACAATTAAATTCCTGATCAAACCACCACCAATGTCAATGAAGACATTGCAGATGCTCATGGAGGCAAAATCCTGCTGCAAGTAGCTGTGCATTGAGGGCATCTCTAGCAGTGGTCCCAGGGCAAAAGTGTGCTTTAGGAGGCCCAGACTTTTAGTGCTGCTTAAGTTTTTAGTTTGAGAAGGAAAGTTTTGCCTCAGAGTATCTCCTTTTCTGGTGAAAAACACATTGATTTTCCAAGATTTGTCTTTTCCGTGTCAATGCAGAAGCTCCTTCAGCCTCTCTCCTTCTCAGGGAAGAACTTGAAGTTGAGGCTTCAAGTTGATTTACACCATGCCAATCCAAAGAGAGAACAACTTCCTCTCTCAGTTCCAAGTCTGTACCTCAGCCACAGCATCCATACCTTACCTGGGCTGGCTTTAGCCTGAGTGGATGTTGAAAGGGAAAGGTGAGAAACTTAATACTTTGGACTCCACTCACCGCTGTTGATCTGGAGGTGCAGGTGTGTCCCCTCCATGAAAATTTCTTGTACACGATATAAGTTTTAAAACAAAAACAACCCACAAATCCCTCAGACTACACCCCTGTTCAAAAGCTTGGCAACAAAAACGAGAGCATGGAGCATATGAGCAGACATAAACGTGCAAATAAATGTGTAGTGAGATACCAATTCACCTGGTAAAGAAATTTTCACTATAATATGCCCTTTCTTAGGAAAACTTGTATATATAAAATATGAGTCTGCAGAACCCTTTCTTTTAATTTCAGATTTATTATAGTCTATGGAACATAATCTTTAACATCTCACCCAAATCAGAAATTGTTAGTGGCGATTTTTAAAGAGGGTAACTAATACCACGCTACTTTTAACAAAGTCAGAATCTAATGGATCATATATATTCATGAGTATTCATAAGATAACAGTTAATTTTCTTTGTAAAAGACCTTTTGACTCGGTTGAATGTACTTGGAAACTTCAGTATCCTACAATGAAAACATTTTTCTTTTTATGGCAATGCAGTGATTTTTCTATTTCCCCAATGGGACTTGAATTGGTTTAACAAAATGTAGTTTACCCATAGCAGCTGCAACCTCCACCTGTGCAGTATTTCAGAAAATCATTAATAATTGTATATTATTTTTTCATTGCTATGTTGGGGGGTGAAACACATGGACAGAAAGTGGTTACTTGAGGCTTAATGAATGAGAAAGTAATGCAATATCAGTTTGAAGAGGTATTTATTTTTTTTGAGGTATGTAATAAAGTGCACAAAAGAATCAAATTTAGGGAACAAAAATTCCATATTTTCACTCTCTCTTCTGAACTGAAACAGCAGCTAAGCTGGATGGGGGATGTTTGATGATTCTAATTTCTTTCAAAGAGAAGCTGCAACCATTTCTTGTTTTGTTTTTCCTTTTTAGAATCATTGATAAAGTTCTTTCATTTCAGATGGAGAAGCCTGAAGTGTGGTGATTCAATTGATGGGTGAATTAAACTCCCCTGAGAACAATGCTGTGAATATCAGTCCTCAGAGGATCAGACAGGAGGGAGGCATTCAAAACGCTCTCTTGCCAGATGCTGATCTTCCCATCCCTCATTCGAGTCATGGAAAGCTGTAAGTTCTCATTACACTCAGGGAAGTGCATTGTATATATTTTAATACCTGTCAGGGTTAAATTCAGCCCTGGTTTGAGAGGTAGGGGCTGCCTCAATATTCATGGTTCACCACACAAGGTCAGAAAGAATAGTGTGCACATTGCTCTTAATGGAAGTGGACAACAAGTAAACAAAGCCACTCTGTGCCTCCTGCCCCCCCAAAAATCCATGTTTAGTTCCTCTCTATATGTTTTATTAGCAACACTGTCAGATGGCACAAGGCATGCCTTGGAAATCCAGCCCTTTCCCTGAATTCCTAATCTCTCTTTTGGTGACAAAAACATGAACCAATGACCATAAATTCTCAACAGAGTTCTTGTAACTGCATGTGCAGCATTTTAACATTTGTTAGAGACAGAAAATAAATTTAAAAAAAAATACGCTTACTTCCATCAATTTTTTAAACTGTTCTATGGCAAGTTGCCCAGAAAATAAACATAAGTGCATCTCAGTTTAAAAAAAAGAAGGAAAAAAAGAACAGAATGTCTTCCCATTAAATGCAGATACGGTAACAATCTTAGTTTAGGTTTTTTCAAATAGCTACAAAGAAATCACTTAAAAAAACATAGAAAGGATGAGTGCTATTAAATACTGTCACTAGGCTTGACAAGTTAATAAGGGATAGATTATGAGGGTATTATTGTTTTAGTAGAGTATTATATTCCACTCAGATTCTCCTCCTAACTTCATAGACAGAACTTGCTCTGAAAACTGTGCCAACTATTACATTAGGTTAATGGGACCCTGACATGTGAAACAAGGCAATGCAGCCCTGTTGACCTACCACATGGGAAAGGAATACTCTAGCTACAAATTCAGAAGGGACACTTGACAGCATGTTGGTTTGGTTTTTTTTCTTTTGAAACGAAAGAATGAGGTAAAATGATTAAAATTATGTCTAATACAGCAAACACTAATTAAGTAATTGTACTCCAGCAAGGTACATTGCTGTTCCTAAGTGAAACAAGCTCTTTTACTCTCTATTTTATTTATCTTTAAAAAAAAGTGGAATGCTTCCTAGAAGACCAAACAGCTGAGGAAATCTCTTAAAGACACTGCTTTAATTAGATTGATTTTTGAAGATGTGAAAATAGGTATCGTTAGTTTCTTTCACTTACCTTAAAAGGCAAATATAACACTTTTGAACCTAGGTGCACACACAGCACACCTAAAACCTGTTAATTTAATTAAGTTCTGGACAAACTGCTCCACTACTCAAACTTTTGTTCAAAACCACAGCTGTAGCATTGTTACCATTTTAGTTTCATATAATCATTCTGTGACTAATGCATTCCTCTTGAGGAGTTTTATAGACACAATCTGAATTCCTGGCACTGTAAGCCTGAACTGCCTGGTGCAAGACTCAACAGGCCACCTATCAAGTAACTCAGAACTAGGTATGTAGGACATCCTGGGAAGTGGTACCAGGTGGCAGAGAACAGCATTCCCAGAGCTGATCCTGTAGTAGGCATGGGCTGCACGAGGCGTGCAGAGGTGTTAAACGGACAATTCACTAAAGCAATTGCCATAGCCCCTCTCAGCTCTGTTTTTGCACCTGTGGATTCAGATCTCTCTTTGGTTTTGTGAGACATCTCATATTTAACCAAGATTTTTGATCCTTTCTTGAGCTTGCATTCAGCTGAAGAGCATTTCAGTTCACATTTTGTTTTCTCTACTTCGGAGGACAGAAGATTCTAAGTCAGTCTCCCAGAGAGAAAGGCTGTAGGATCTGTCTTCCCTAGCCTGTTGAGGCTCTGCCAAGATTGACTGGCCTACAAAGGAAGGATGACTGCCTAACATTGTCACTGTGGCATTTACATGGAAGAAAGAGACTGGTTTAAATGGGCTTATTTTCTGTATTTTGTCATGTTTCTCTTTTGGTTGTTATTTATGGTTGTTTGTGGCTGTTCTTAGTGGAACATTTTGATTTTCTTACTGGCTGCTTACAGCCTCTGTCCTGCTACGCTTTCCATAGCTGCTCTGCTGCATAAGTAATCAATAATGTTAATTATACCCATCAGTTTCAGTTTGGTCTTTATCTGACTTAACCCCTTAATCATTAACCTTTTTCTCATCTCTCTGGCACACAGCTTGCTTTACCTCTGTCTTGACTGCCACCCCTGTGTGAATGGCTGTTCCCTTCCCCTTTGTGCCTGGTTACACTCCCTGACTCCTTTTCCCGCAGACACAAACGGGTCTTTGTTGTCTTGTCATAGCTGAGATCAAGGGACCTGAGCCAATTTCTGTAGCCTTTAATCAATGACTTACAGGACAGTAACTTGATTAAGGAGTGTTAACTTAGGATGTATAATGTTTGACAGCGCACACGAAGCTTGCCTATTTCCAGAAAGAAGGTTGATTTTAAAAGATATGGATTTTAACGATGCATCTTCTCCTACTCTTTTCCACATCCTGATGATTTTCAAACACGATATCAGGAAGTAAGTGATAGCAATAATTTTTCTAAATATTTTAATACTTCAAAAATTACATAGGTGTCCCTCTTCTGCTTCCTTTATGACGATACAGTACTATAACGCTGTACTGTATGTCTTCTGTTTACTGGAAGAAAGTAATTTACCTCTGCAAAAAGATTATTTTTATGAGTATATGCATATGAGTATAGATTAGAGAGAGAAAAAAGTGAGTTAGTATTGGAGCAAAAATCTTTGGTGAATGAGTATCATCTATACTTTTAGGTAAAGGCAATTACATTTCACCTGCTTTTGTAGGACAGTTTGGTCTTTCAAGCTGTGTCTGGGCAAAGAGCCATTTTGAAAGTCTTTTAAATGATTTCAACAGGATGCAAATCAAGTAAAAATGTGAAAAACTGGTATAGTAGGTATAGTAAATGTTCAAGCTCTATGCAACCTTCCATTTTGTCACAACACTCCCAAATTTTTTACTTGTATATACATTTCAGAATGGTTATACAAGAATGTGTGAACTTTTATTATAAACTACAGGTTTGCCTTGGCAGCAGCATTTGTTTAATCAGCCTGCATTGACATTTTGTGAAAGACACTCATGCCATAGTGTCCTGAGAGTGTGGCCTCTCTGGATTTTATTCTTGTTTGATCATTGCTCAGATGTGCCCCCCTCCCCATTGCTCCATAAGCTACGCTCTGTGGTTTTTTACTGATGGTATTTAAGCTGACACAGAGGCCGAAATGACAAGCAAACAAAGCCAGAGAAGCCCCTCTGCTTACAGCCAGCCTCATCCTTGACAGTTTGACCTTGTCCTGCTAATTTTAACTGTCATACTGATTGGATTTGAGAGCCAAACCACGGATGAAACCAGTAATACAGAAATATTGCTCACATTTTATGTCCACGTTCATGTTTACAAGGAGAAAAGAAATCATGCTGCCCATTTAAGTCTGAGGATATGGAGGTCATTTTGCCAATAGATATATTTACATGGAAGGAATACTGTTAATTTTCAGTCTGAGATAAGCTTATCAGACTGCAAAGAACAAATGAAGGTCTTCTGTAGTAGAAAATGATAACTGTAGGGCTATCAGCAGGAGCAGCTTCTACAAACCCCTCTGACGACTGAAACAATACATTTTAATTTTATTCTCATGAACGTGGCAACTGTTTCTTCACTACATTTTTCTCACCAAGTTTCTTATACAGATTTCAAAAGTTAATTTGGATATCACTGGTTTCTAGCCATTCCTATGGTTTCCCAGCAGTGCCTCTTGAAGGTATCATTTTCTCTGCAAATATTTTTATCCCCATTTAAATATACATGTGGGTTATATACTGACATATATGTGTCTACTTATATTTCAATAACTTTTTTATTTCTATACATTTTAATATTTGCTGCTGCAAAAAGGCTGCAAGTCCAGTTTGTTTTTCAATAAAATTGTCACCTTTGTAAGAGCAGTATGAATAAAAGTTTTAGTTTCAGGTAGCCAGATGAGTAGAATATAAGTACAATTTCTTCCTTGTTAAACTTACTGTACTGAGGGAATTTGATAACAAGAAAGTGTCAGAAGAAAGAGGAAAATCACTATGGCTGTAAGTGAAATTAGACTGGAAGAAAGGAAAAAAGTTAACATGAAATAGAAAGTAATCACATTTCTCTGTACTCTGTTCTGTCTCAGCCACCAATTTCTTCTAATTAATCTGCCGAGTGAAGTGATATTATTCACGACATGAATTTGCATGGAAAGAAAATCTGGCTTATGTAATTAGGGACTTCCATAGAAAAGTTCCTGGTTTTACAGGAACTAGAAACTCTCCTATATCTGTTATCATGCTTAAAAGTCTCCATGAACGATTAGAAAAGGAAGATTTTTCATTTTTTCCTTTGGCATTTTCTGATAGAACAACTATTGACCAACTCTAATACATCTTCCTCTGTGCTTTACTCCTATTGAGTTGGTGTTTACACATGGTCTTTCCCTCCTCAGTAAAAAATATAAAAAAAAACAAAAACAAAAGTCCTGAACTGTTCCTTCCCCATTTGTCTACAGAGCTGTCATCTCAATCAGTGACTGGCACTTTCATGTGTTTCTGAAGATGCAAGAACTATACTGACTAGCAATTGAAGACACAATGGATATAAAAGACATTCAGCATTTATCTGCATGGTAGTAACAATACTCATTTCAAATCTGAGTTTTTAGTAAAGGGGCTATCATGGTGCTATTTGTTTGTACAGTTTTCTGATCCCTGAATGAGACCAGTGCAGAAATTAGAAATAATGATACAGCCAAGGGAAAAGTGCTTTGTTCTCCTCCAGACGTGCTTTTTAAAGGTACCATCAGTGCCTGGATTTAGTTATTTACGGCAGGGGTCTATAGCGAAAGCTATTGTATAAGTAATGGATTTTGAATAAGTGGTAAAGATACAAAGACAGAAAGATATGACAAATCATCCGTTAGAAAGAAGGGCTGTAAAAAGTCTATGACATATAAGCAAAATTCTAAAATGGTCTAATGCTGTTTTATTCTTTACTCACAATGTGGTGAATTAAGAGTCTATTACTCTTCTTCAGTTCCATTGATTTCAAAACAATTGAAGCCAGTGGACTTGCAGAGGTATAAAATCAGGCTGTCATTTTCCTGTCTGTATACAACCTGTTCAAAGGTCTTTTTCAGTCATACTTTGACTCTAATATACAAGAGAAAAAATAATCCTACCCACTTGAACAAAAAAATGTTTCAGTTCAGCTGATGGTAGTAACAGCTCAAATCTTTCCTTTCCACATTCTTGTAAGCAGTAGTCATCAAAACACAGGGAATAAAGAAAATAGAGAATATTTATTTTGTATTTATTTTTATGCAGAATAGCATACTTCCACAGAATCGTAGAATATCTTAAGTTGGAAGGGACCCATAAGGACCATCAGGTCCAACTCCCTTCCTCTGGCAAGACTAAAACTAAACTGTATGACTTAGAGCATTTGTTCGACACTCCTTGAACTCTGACAAACTTGGTGCCACGACCACTTGTTCTGGTTTGGGCTAAAGCAGAACACAGTCTCTGACTTTTCAGCTAAGCCTGGCAGTTACCACCAAGGTAATGGGCCATTGGTGGGTATAAAGGCCATTCCTCACACTCGTTCGTATGTAAATTGAGGCCATCCCAGAGACGGTAGAAAGGGAGTCGTGTGCTGGGAGGAGCCAAGAGGACAGGTGACTCAAACCTGACCAGCAAATTATTCCATGCCATACGCGTCATAGTCTATAAAAACTTAGGAATCACAAGGATCATCCCCTCTTCTTTGATGACCGAAGTTCAGGAAGGACGTCTGGGGACCTCATCTGCCTGAATGACCCTGATCCCATCTGCATGTTCCTGAATCTAGTTCCTGGATCCAGTTTCTGAATCCCACTACCACCTGCCCTTAAGTTCAGTCTGGGACCTTCTTTGCACCTGTCCTGTAGTGTCAATGGTGACCAGGGAGTTTGAATTTGATTTATATACTTATATATATTTTTTTTTCTTATTGATATTATTATATTCCTTTTATTACTGTTGTGGCATCAAAGCTGGTTTAGTCTTAGTTTGCAACCTGTAAGTGTCTCTCATTTCCCTTTTTCATTTCCTATGTAGGGAGAGTGGAACTAAAAGCTTCCTAGTTTAGCTGCTGACCTGGCTGGGGGAAGGCCAAACCAGGACACCACTACCCTGGTGATCCTGTTCCAGTAACTGACCATCCTCTCAGTGTAACACCTCTTTCTAATACCCAAACTCTACTTACCCTGACATCACTTTGTTCCATTTCCTTATGTCCTATTGCTGGTCACCAGAGAGAGGAGATCGGCACTTCCCCCTCTGCTGTCCCTCTTGAAGATATTGTAGACTGTGAGGAGGTCACCCTCTCAGCATTCTCTTCTCCAGGCTGAACCAGCCAAGAGACCTCAGCTGCTCCTCCTACGTCTTACCATTGAGTTCTTTTACCATCTTGGTCACTCTCCTCTAGACACATGATGTCTTTCTTATATTGAGATGCCCAAAACTGCATGTAGTACCCAAGGTAGGGCCACACCAGTGCAGAGTAGAATGGGACAATCACCTCCTTCGACTTGCTAGATATACTGTGCCTTTTCATCTGCCAGGTCGGGCTGTTGATTCATATTGAATTTGCCATCAAACCAGACCCCCAGTTCTCTTTCCACAGGGCTTCTCTCCAGCCTCTCATCCCCTCATTTGTATGTATAAGCAGGATTACCCCACTCCAGGTGGAGAATCCTGTGTTTGCTCTTGTTAACTTTCATATGGGTGGTGATTGCCCAGCTCTCTAGTCTATCCAGATCTCTCTATAAGGCCTCTCTTCCCTCAAGGGAAACCATAGCTTGTCCTAGCTTAGTATCATCAGAAAACTTACTTAATCTACATCTGATTCCTGTGCCCAGATCATTTATAAAAATGTTTAAAAGCACTGGCCTTAAAATTGAGGCCTGGGGAGCCCCATTGGTTACTGACCGTCAGCCTGATGTAACCCCATTTCCTGTATCACTTTGAGCCTGACTCATGAGCCGATTGCTTACAGAATGTATTTTGGACTTGTCTAGCTGTGTGTTGGACAGTTTATCCAGAAGGATATTGTGAGACTTGGTATCAAACTTTGCTAAAACCCAAAATCACCACACTTAAAACTTCCCTGTTCCATTAGATGGGTGGCCTTGTAAGAGAAAATTAAGTTGATTAAATAGAATTTTCCCCTCATGAACTCATGCTGGCTATGGCCAATGACTGCATTGCCTCTGAACTGTTTTTCAATAACTCTTTAAATAACCTTCAGCGTAATTTTACCAGGCACTGAAGTGACACTGACAGGCCTGTAATTACCAGGGTCTTCCTTCCTTCCATTCTTGAAACCTGGGACATTTGCCAGCTTCCAGTCTACTAAAACCACTTCAGACTACCAAGACCATTGAAAAAAATGGAGAGTGATGAATGCTATTGGGTCCCATACATTTATGTGCATAGGTATAAATCTATGAATATATCATAGAATCATAGAATCATAGAATTATCTGGTTTGGAAGAGACCTTCAAGATCATCAAGTCCAACCTTTAATACAACACTATCATGATTACTAGATCATGGCGCTAAGTGCCACATCCAGGGATGGTGAATTCACCACCTCTTTGGGCAGGCCATTCCAATGCCTGATTACTCGCTCTGTGAAGAACTTTTTTCTGATATCCAGCCTAAACCTTCCCTGGCAAAGTCTAAGCTCGTGCCCTCTTGTTCTGTTGCTGGTTGCTTGGGAGAAGAGTCCGACCACCACCTGTCTACAACCTCCTTTCAGATAGTTGTAGAGAGTGATGAAGTCACCCCTGAGCCTCCTCTTCTCCAGGTTAAACAACCCCAGCTCCCTCAGCCTATCTTCATAGGACTTGTGCTCGAGTCTCTTCACCAGTTTTGTTGCTCTTCTCTGGACCCTCTCCAGCACCTCAATATCTTTCTTGAACTGAGGGGCCCAGAACTGAACACAATACTCAAGGTGTGGCCTCACCAATGCCGAGTACAGGGGAAGGATCTCTTCCCTCGTCGTGCTGGCCACACTATTCCTGATACAGGCCAGGATGCCATTGGCCTTCTTGGCCACCTGGGTACCCTGCTGGCTCATGTTTAGCCTGCTATCAATCAGTACCCCCAGCTCCCTTTCCACCTGACAGTTCTCCAGCCACTCTGTCCCCAGGCTGTAGCGCTGCATGGGGTTGCTGTCGCCAAAGTGCAGGAGCTGGCACTTGGCCTTGTTGAACTTCATCCCGTTGGACTCAGCCCATCTCTCCAGCCTATCAAGGTCCCTCTGCAGAGCCCTCCTGCCTTCTGGCAGGTTGACACTCCCTCCCAACTTGGTGTCATCTGCAAATTTACTTATGATGGACTCAATCCCCTCATCTAAATCATCGATGAAGATGTTGAACAGAACCGGACCCAACACTGATCCCTGAGGGACACCACTGGTGACCGGCCGCCCGCTGGACGCAGCCCCATTCACCAGCACTCTTTGGGCCCAGCCATCCAGCCAGTTCTTAACCCAGATAGACTACATCCATAGGCTTCCCTTCATCCACCAGGCGGGTTACCTGATCATAAAAGGAAATCAGGTTGGTCAGACAGGACCTGCCCCTCACAAAGCCGTGCTGGCTGGGTCGGATCCCATGTCCATCCTGAAGGTGCTGTGTGATTGCACTCAGGATGATCTGTTCCGTAACCTTGCCAGGCACTGAGGTCAGGCTGACAGGCCTGTATCTAGGTAGTTTAAGGTCTGGCGGCTGGAAGATCTTGCGATGTACGGAAAGATAGAGCCTCTCCCCTGATAGCCAATAGCATTTAGTTTGTAAGTTCATGACGGAAGTGATGTTGCAAATCTTTACCATATAGGGCGGTGTCACTCATCAATAAATGCCATTTTGCCACCAACCATATTGCTGTCTGTGTGCCGATGGCCAGAGCAGCCTGGAGTTGGTCGCCATTGCCTCGTGAAGGCAACAAGTGGTGCCAAAACCCGGGAAAATCGCCTGGACGGGTGTATGGCGGCCGGAGCAACAGGACCAGGCCGGTGGGGAGGACGCTCCCGGACCAACAAGGAGGATGGAAACCCTTGTGAAGGTCATATCTCAATTACATAAGTAGTGGGGTATTGATTGTAAACCCAAAGATTTTACTCTCACCGTTTGAGGATTTTACAAATAGGGGTCATTGACCAGTTGGTGGATATTCTCCACCCTGAAATGTGGGAGAAGTGTACTAAATTGTTGGCCGAGGAGACGATGTCCTCGGGTTGCGGGAAAAACCTTAAGTCTTGGGGAGAAGTTGTGCAGACCCTGCAGAAGGCTGTACAAGAGCAGGAGACCTGGGTGGCAGCAAGAAATTGTTTGATGGTCACCCTGAAAGTGGGAGTCAGGGCAGCCACACAGATTTTGCACCGCCCAGGCAATGGCGATTCTGCTGGGCCTAAAGATCTGCCAGAGGGTGTTACATCCCCTCAATCCCTGAACCCCGTCTCTCTTATGGAGGGACAGGAACAAGCGAAATCCTTATGGGGTGGGTTACTTGAGGAGGCTAAGCGCGCTGCGGAGGAATCAGAGTCTCAAGATGTCTGGGCTAGTCCATCGCCCAATGCGCCCCAAAATGGTGCTGAGCAGCAAGGAGGAGGGCGGGGCGAGAATACCGCCAGTGGGAAAAGGGAGGAAGTGCTAAAAATACCATGTGCGTGCAAACGGGAAGGGGAGGAGAACAAAAAGGAGAAAGGTGGTGGGGGTGACAGAGAAGGGAAGAGAGGCGTGAGTGAGGGGCGGGGGGTGGCCAATCAGACCGGTCATCTGAAGAAATGCCCCTATAGGGTAAACACACACCCCCCCCGACTAGCCAATAGCATTTAGTTTGTAAGTTCATGACAGAAGTGATGTTGCAAATCTTTGTCATATAAGGCAGTGTCACTCATCAATAAATGCCATTTTGCCATCCACCATATTGGTGTCTGTGTGCCGATGGTCTGAGCGGCCTGGGTCTCTGCTAATTTAGGCTTATTTACCACCACTGGGGAGTTACTTAAACATTGCTAGGATGATATGAAGCGGACTTAAGTGAAGCCACGTCTGCTTGTACAAGGCAGCTTTCCCTGCAAGAACAGAAAACAGACCTTAAATAACTAAATAAATGTATCCCCTGGAGCTACAAACTTGAGTTTGGCTGAAGGATGAACATTTGCCACTTATCCATTTTCACTTCTGCAGTTCCTCCTATAGCAGCCAAAAACTATGTCACCTGTCACAAGCTGTGTAGTGCTTCAGTTTCAGTTCCAAAAACCTTGGGGATTTTCTTTTTTTTTCCTTTTTATTTCTTGTACTCTGCAGCAACTCATACCCTAGCTATGATTTCAATATCATTACAGTACTTTAATTCCCTTTGAGGGTTTTAGGTGGGAGGGGTCATTACAGCAGAGCTGAGGCAATTTGAAAGTATATATTAAGTACTTAATAGACTAACAATTTATTATATCACTTCAATTCATAGTGTTAAACCATTAAAATATTGAGACATGGAAGCATTGGGATCATTCTCGTGTACAGCAGTTAGCTTTCAAATATACACACACTCAAAGGAGAGAATTTTAAAGGCAGACTTAAAACAGCTGCAAGTTCTTAGAAAATACTCTTTTTGTTCCATAAGAACACAGAAATGCTGCCATTCAGTGATGTTTCAGTCTGAAACAAGATTTCCTTTCACACAGACTGCTTTTTTAACAGCTTTGTTGATGCATTGCCTATGTCCGACTGAATTAAAAGAGTAGTTCCATGACACAGAATACAAAATAATAGAATGCTTTGGGTTGGAAAGGACCTTAAGGATCATCTATTTCCAGCCTCCCACTAGACCAGGCTGCTTAAGGCCCCGTCCAACCTGGTCTTGAAGGTAGAACAATTTTGTTTGATAGGCATGCATTTGGGGAAAGATGAGGAGGCATAACTGGAGGAAAGACCAAGATTTTATAATCTATATTCTATTTTATAATCTTCATATTCTGAGGTCAAATGTGCTTTAAAGAGTAACAGGATTATTTTTAAAAGGGAAGACCATAGGCTGTATAAAGACCTTAAAATGTTCCTCATCACTCACAGACTGAACTCCAATATGAGACCCAGAGGACTACCACAGCCTCCTTCTTCCCTTTTAGACTAGCTATGACCAGTCTTGGCTCTATTGATCTGAAATCAGCAACCAGGAAAATATGAGTTTATAACCCTAAGCCAGGAAAGACTGGTTTGCAAAGTAAGCCAGTTATTTTTCAGTGGCACCAGTTGGTTTTGTCTTCAAAGTGTACTCTTGTAATTATCATTAGAACCTTTCCCTAATGCAAGTGCCTGATCCAGCAACAGTTCTGCCAGGTGGTCAGATTTGGAACATATATCTCATGGACAATGACCTGTTCCTCCAAGCCTGTCTTGAGGAGACATTTAAGGTTTCTTTGAAAATAGTCTGGTGTGGGCAGATTTCACACTCATCATACGAGCTCCCCTTTTTTTAGATAAACTTGTCATAAGCATCTGAATACTGTAGGAATTAATGCTCCCCGTTCTATAGCATTTTTCTAACCAAACCTCGAAGTGCAAGAGTGAAATGTGCATTGAAAGCTACAGGATCAGAAACCTCTATATATTGCAGTAAGAAACTCCCAATTAGAAGGAATCAAATATCCATTCTATTGTTTTGCTTTAAAAAGTGCTTCACACTAGACTGTTTTTATTGTTGAAATCATTCTGGCCAATGTTATTTCAGTAATAAAATATCAGGTCTGTTTTCTTACTATTATATTTTCACAACACTATTTCAGTCTGTCAAATAATCTTATGTACACACACTTTATGAGACAACTCAACAGTGTATAGCTTTTTAATAGGCTCATTAATGTACTAACAAGATTTTAACTATTGTGTAGCCTAAAGTAACAGGAGGAAAGGGGAAAAGGCAATGTTAAGGTGGCTTTTAGTTGGATAGTACTTCTAAGTTAGTCAAAGGACAAAACTCCATTTCTTGTTTCTATAGTCTTCACAATGTAAAGATTGTTTTCATCACGAGGTCTGCAAGTTGTCAACTGTATCAATGCAATGCACAGTAATCATACAGAACAATCTTCAAACAAAATCCTCTATGCTTACATTGTAAAATACTTGTTATTCAAAAATTAATTTTAAATCTCTGAAAGAAACATGGCAGCAAAATAACAATACTGACCAAAGAGTGAAAACATTAAACACAGCCAGCTCCAGAAGGAACACAGAATTTTTGAAATGTCAACTTATTTACTTTTGATATTCTGTTTTAAAAATCTTGGATGCCTATATTTTATTCCTATTTATAGCTCCAAATTGACATTTATTCATATGGCAACAGCTATAATGCAAGCCAGTAAGAAAACTTTGGTAGCACTTACTAAATAATGTGTCCCTTTACATCATGTTTCTCTTTGACCTGTCACATTAACTTCCTTTGCATAGCAACATTATAAAAAAGAAAATGACTAAGGACTAACCCATGTAGAACCTAGAGCACCACATGCGATGAGACAAAAGAAATGTAAAACAGGAACAATCTTTCCTCAAGTTACTTTGTCACAGGCAGAGCTTGATTGTGCAACTAATGTGCACATTGATTCAGTTCTCAGATTCAATAGTCTTTGGGAAAACTAGGAACCTTGAAAAATTGAACACTGTTCCTGACACAGGCCAAGGTGCCATTGGCCCTCTTGGCCATCTGGGCTACTGCTGTCTCCTGTTCAGCTGCTGCCAACCAATACCCCCCTGTCCTTTGCCTCCAGGCAGCTCTCCAGCCACTCTTCCCCAAGTCTGTAACACTGCCTGGGATTGTTGTGTCCCAAGTGCAGGACCCAGCACCTGACATGTTGACCCTCATCCTTTTGGTCTCAGCCCATGGACCCAGCCTGTCCAGATCCCTCTACAGAACCTCCCTTCCTTCAAGCTGATCAACACTGCCACCCAGCTTGGTACCATCTGCAAAAATATTGAACAGGACTGGACCCAGCACTGAACCCTGGGCAACACCACTCGTGACTGGCCTCCAATTGGATTTAACTCCATTTACCACCACTCCTTGGGCCCTCCCATCCAGACAGTTTTTTACCCAGCAGAGGCTGTGCCCGTCCAGGTCAAGGACAGCCAGTTTCTCAATCAGAATACTGTGAGAAACAGTGTCAAAGGCTTTACTGAAGTCCAGGTACACCACATCCAGAGCCTTTCCCTCTTCCACTAAATGGGTAACCTTGTCATAGAAGGAGATCAGATTGGTCTGGCAGGAGCTGCCTTTCATAAACCCATGTTGACTGAGTTTGATAACCTGGCTGTGCTGCATATGCCATGTGATGTCACTCAAAATTATCTGCTCCATGACCTTCCCCAGTACGGAGGTCAGACTGACAGGCCTGGAGTTCCCTGGATCCTCCCTCCGACCCTTCTTGTAAATGGATGTAATATTTGCCAATCTCCAGTCAAATGGAACTTCCCCAGTCAGCCAGGGCTGCTGCTAAATGAGGGAAATGGGTTCGGTGAAGACCTCCACCAGCTCCCTTAACACCCTTGAGTGGATCCCGTCTGGTTCCATAGACCTGTGCATGTCTAATTGTTTGAGCAGGTATCTAATCAAATCCTCCTTGATTGTTGAATTAATAAAGCATAATCCACATCTCTCATAGACATAGCAGGAGTAATCTTCAAATCCTATATTCCTCATCAGAACAAGCAAAACATTTGGATGAAGACCTGTGATGGAGTTATTCTTAAGATTCTCGTTTTATAATAACATTCCTTTTGAGGCTATAACCAATACTAACCAGCAAAACTATGACCTATCAGCCTCTCTTTTGATAGTATTCTGAAATTTGTGAGGTTTGATTTTCTAACAACTGAGCTGAAAGAGAAAAAATCATTCTCTTTAAGTACAACAAAAAGCAATTAGATACGTAGCAAATGAAAAAGTACCTAAGCAGTAGGAACCATGATCTAATTAAGATTTATAATTAGGAATAAATTGAGATTGAAAAGGGAAAAAACATTGGGATGCTTTATACCAGAGGGAAATAATTGTCAAATTAGTTAATATATTCTCAGGGGCAAACAAACTACCAAGCAATGATGATAGAGCAATATATGGACAAAACAGATGAGTGTTGCATTAAATGCAAAGAAAGGCATAGAAGATGGAAGTATCCTGTGGCTGTATAATCTTAAACACAAAAATGAATGTCCTACACGTGGGTCGAGGCAATCCCAAGCACAAATACAAACTAGGTAGAGAACGGATCAAGAATAGCCCTTAAGAGAAGGACTTGGGGTTGCTGGTGCATAAGAAGCTCAATATGAGCGGGCCATGTGCACTTGCAGTCCAGAAAGCCAACCATATCCAGGGCTGCATCCAAAGAAATGTGACCAACAGGTTGAGGGAGGTGAATCTACCCCCCACTCTGCTCTCGGGAGACCTCCTTTGGAATACTGTGTTCAATTCTGGAGTCCTCAGCACCAGAAGAACGTGAATCTGTTAGTCTAGAGGAGGGCCGTGAGGATTATCAGAAAGCAGGAGCATTTCCCATAAAAGGACAGGCTGAGAGAGTTGGGCTTGTTCAGCTTGGAGAAGAGAAAGCTCTGGGGAGAACTTATATAGCCTCCCAAAGGGGACCAAAGGAAAGGTTGGGAGGGGCTATTTATCAGGGAGTGTAGTGGTAGGATGAGTAGCAACTCTTTTAACCTGAAAGAGGGTAGACTGAGATATTAGGAAGATATTTTTTCCTGTGAGGGAGGCAAGGCACTGGAATGGGTTGCCCAGAGAATCATGGGTGCCCCATCCCTGGCGATGTCAAGGCTAGGTTGGTTGAAACCTTGATCTAGTGGGAGGTGTCCCTGCCCATGGCAGAGGGATTGGAACTGGATGATCTTTAAGGTCCTTTTCAATCCAAACCATTCTATGCTTTTATGAAGATTATATGAGAAGATGACCATACAAAATAATGTGGGGAAACAGGGAGTGAAAAAAAAAACAAACCCAGAAAATTGCAGGGGAGGGCAAAATCAGAAAATTCAGTTTAACAGCTTAGGTCATATAATGAGCAAATTCCATGATGATTAGCAGTAGAAAATTAAAAGCTTCCTAAAAGATTTCTGTTGCACTCAACGATCAGCTTTTATAGTAAATTAATACCCTTGCCTGATTTTACTAGTATTTTAACTAAAGCTTTTCTAGCTTTTACAATTTTAATTTAGCTTTAAGTTTCCCATGCTCTAATCTCTGTTTATCTTGAAAATAAAATTATTCACAAATAAAAAAGCTATAAAGACAAGTATGCCATGAAAGGCCTTCTATCCACATACTGCTGCTTGAAGTTGGGTGATGTTATAAAAAAAAAAAATTGTCCTTCTGCGGTGCCAAATGCTGAGAATCAACATTCTGTGGGAATGCAGGAATTTCACTGAATGGATCAGGAAGGCAGGCAAGCAGCCAGGCTTGGATGGGGGAGGCTGACCCTCCCTGACAGGCTGACCACTCTGGCCAGCCTTTGTCTTCCTAGATCCATGGGGTCCAACATTCCTGTGCTGCCCAGCAGAATCCTATTTCCTGCACAGCTAGCTATGTTTATACTTCATTATTTTTTATTTATCTACTAGACCACAAAGACTGCAATCCACACAGTATAATATGGATCAGAATATCTGTGGTTACGGATGGGAGAAAGATGGTATGTTTTCAATTTATTACAATGAAAGGAAAGGCAAAACCGATTCCTTCATAGGAACTGCCTCAGAAAGACAACAAACACAATTGTTACAAGATCTAGAAAAACACAATATAGTTGGGAAAACACCTGGCTAATACCAGATGACAGTGTGGCTAAGACTTGGTCCTAGATGTGAATATACGGGAAGGGCAGAAGTGTTCTGCAAGACAGTCAATGAGACAATAGGAAGTCTGGGACATGAGGTAGGATCTCAAAATTGAACAAGTGGTGTAAATGAATACAATTTCTATGAGTTTAAGAGTGGGCAGTCTATCAGCCACTTGCAGGAATGTGTGGTCAAAAGCTATTGCATTTTGAGCAGTTCTTCTCTTCAGTACTAAAAATATATTTTTTCTTTAATTTATTCATAGAAACATTTTATAGAATCATCTGCTTGGGGAAGACCTCTGAGGTCATCAAGTCCAACAGACCGCTCCAGGCTCTGGATCCTGCTGTTTCAGGATGCACTGTTTCTAAAACAGAAGAATATTTAAATTTTTTCTTCAAGGAACTTACTGAAAGTGAAATTGTAATAGAGCAAATGATGGTGTAACCAACAAGGAATCAGGTAGAACAGAGAAATTTGAGAGATGGGGAGCATGACAAAAGAGACGTGAAACCTGGGGAAGTGAAAAAGCATTGCTTAAACTTTGGTGAGGCACATAAATTAATTTAAATCAATGTCTGCAAACACAGTTCCCAATCTGTGCTTAATATAAGTGATTTTTTCTTAAAATTTAGGAATTTACATGGCTACATAGTGTAAGTAAGTGTAGAAAATAATAAATACATATCTATAAAAAATAATGGCCTGATGTGATGAAATGAAGATTTCTTTCAAACTAAGGAACAGTTAACACTTGCAGTCAGATACTCCTAATATCTACAGAAATACTGTTCACTCAGGAATATGTTTTACTCCCTGTGTATTTATTCTTTTTCTATTAAATCTAAGTCTGCAAAGAGAACAGTTTATTATATATCATTAGAACCAGGATTCTGACCTTCAGGCACTGGGCAGGACTTGAAGCAACACTAATCAGCACATCCATGAACCAAGACAAAAAAATTAAAACCAATTTGAATGTATCTTAACCTGCTAATAGTGAAATGCTCTTAGTAAAAATAATAATAGCACATTGAGCAACACAATGAAAACCAATTTCTTTTTTATTAAAACCAAGCACTGCTGGTCTATGGAACTGCTGGGTCAGACTTCAATTTCTTAATCGTACTATCAAGTCTCTTATTCTTAACACACCTAATAAGTCTTTTAATAACAGTGACAGTGTTTAAAAATTATCAGATACTTGTAACTCAGCTGAGAGGACTAATGGATATAAAGGATTTTGCTCTAAAGCAATGGCTTGTGCATGACACATCCATCTGTCACAGTGATTGATCAGGATGCTCTTGTCTCTAAGACAACCTATGGATCTTTCCAGGTAACACTAAATTTAGCTAATCCAGAAAGACTTGCTCTTGTTCAAACGTGTCCAACATGCTTATTGGGACTGGGATGCAATGGGGCTGCAGCAGACTATTGGCCATCCTAGTTCAATCTCTTCTTCTCTCATGATCAGGTTTGGACTATGCTCCTCATTAAGGTGAAAAGTGTTTTTTTTGATTGATTAGCCTTCCTGAACTTGTCTTTCTTCTCTCCTAATGAGAAACCATGTGAAGACAATTATATTAAAAATAAATGTTCTTCAGATGCACAGCAAAGGTAAAGAAAGAGCAAACAGTAGTAGTTTACTGAATCACTGGGTAGTTGACCATCATGTGACAGCAAAGAGAAAACCAAAACACTATTTCTAAGAGGGAACTGTTACCCTGACAAATAACAACTATGCTGATACAACAGAAAATACTGCCTTTGTCACCTAAAACTACCTTTTTATTTCTTTTCCGTTTTTACTTTTTTAAAGGGATTACAGATACTCAGATGGGAAAAAAATTACACTAGTGAGAAAGAAGGGTTGTCCCATCTGATATATCCTACCCTAAACTGATATTTAAGTCATCATCTTGAATTATTCATAACAGGACTAAACTTCTAGTTAGGATAAACCGAGTGGAACTTCAGCAAGTTGAAACAACCTAAGAAATGATCAGGGTCATCTTATCTAATATGAGCGGTATTTGGGAGGCTGTCCAGGAATCTGAGGCTATGGCTGAGTCTTATTCTTAAGAATTGTGCTGCTGTCATTGTTTAACATCTTATCTCTCATGAGTTTTTAGGAAATCAAAGCCAGTGTAACAGTTTTGCTTAAGGTGGTATAAATTGCAGGTTTAAGTCATGACTTGGAAATTCTCTAGAGAGATATCTTCATAAACACAGAATTTAAGGCCAGGCAAGATCATGGTAATAATCTAATTTGACTTTCTGCATAGAACACACTGTATGTTTCACTCCGTGAAGACTATGTGAAGCAAAATTTCTGGTCAGTTTAAGAGTGTATCTATTTAAAACATCAAAGCTTAGTTTGAGAATGCAAGCAAATTTTTCAAAAGTTAGATTTATTAAAATATGCACCTTATCTCCAGTTTTTTGGGGGGGAGGGGGGAAGCTCTTCCAGTTTCTCTCTCCTGACTCTTTATGCTTTTTCTCCTTTAGAGGATCTCAATGAACAGACATTTTATCCTCATTTAGTTGATGTCAAACACTCTTGTTACACACAAAGAGCTGGGTCTGTCTTCTACCTTTAAGGCAGTACAATCTTTTTCACTCATAAGAGTCTGGTTATGCTTACTTCTGCCTTTGCCAAAGTTATCGATTTTCCATAATATGTGTTTGATTCAGGACCAAATTTTAGAAAAACGTTCAGGCTTTCCTGAAAAAGAATGTAAGTGAATGAATGATGTTTCACTATTTAAAAAGTCTGGCTTCTTGCCTCACAATGTAGGAGTTTGCTGTGTCACTGGAGGAGTCGAGGGTCAGAGGAACTGAAGAAATTAATGGATAAGGTGAACCACAGGATCGTGGAATAACTGGGGTTGGCAGAAAGCTCTGGAGGTCATAGACGATCATAGATGATCATAAAAGACCGTAGAAGATCGTAGAAGATTGTAGAGTCTCCATCCCTGGAAGTGTTTAAAAGACGGGTAGATGAGATAATTAGGGATATGGTTTAGTAGCGAGACAGTTACGGTTGGACTCGATGGTCTCAGAGTTCTCTTCCAACATTATGATTCTATAGAAACAGAGAATGATTGTGTTGGAAGGGAGTTGGAAGGATTTTTAAAATCATCTAGATCCAAACTCCTTGCTGTGGGCATGGGCACCTTCCACTAGACCAGTTTGCTAAAGTCTTCAGGTCATCTAGTCCCACCTTCCTACTGAAGCCAGATCATCAAGAAAAGGTTGTGAAGGCCCATATCTCGCTGGGCTTGAATATCTTCAAGGATGGAATTATTTCACAAGTGCTTACTAATCACTTAGTCCTTGTTTGCTGAAGTTGTGGGGCCCAAATGCAGTAATGCTCAATATTTTCCAAGGTGACCAAAGGCAATGAGAGCAATAACATATAATATTACATGTAAACACCAACATCCTAAGAACACTTGGACACTGAACAACTGGAACCATATTATATCTTTTGACCTTCATTCATATATTTAAGAGTGTATAGTACCATCCACTTCTGGTTTTACAGAGTTATGAAATTAAATTAACTCTGTCATTATTTGTACGCTGTTGTGATGAGTTAAATACAAGTGTCTGCCATTAATGTCCACTACAGAAATTTTGAGTGTAGCATTTGAACAGTATGCAACAACCTGTAAAACCACCATAAAGACAAAGCTAAATATTTCTGTGTGCATGAAGTAAACACTAGTTAACCTGTGCAATGAGTCAGAAAATCTTAAGGGGAAAAATATCATAGAACTGTCCAATTTAAACCATAACAGAATAATTCTGTATACAGCAACTGAAATAAATTAATCTATAAATATCTTCATATCAGTATTTCCAATTAACCACTTTGGGGGAATGGGGATTTTTGTGATTTTCTCTAATTTTTAATGTAGACAGTTTTAGAGAAGACAAATATTTCTACAAGTATTATCTGAAACATTTTCAATTTTGCAACATCCTTTTGAAGTCTGGATACCAGAACCAGACAAATGTTGTAGAAATATGGCCTTATTAAATCCATGCTATTATCCCTTTATATGTAAGAAAGGAAATAATTTCCAAGACAAGCTAAATTTTCACGTTCTGTGGTTTCTGTAAACACACGTGCTCTGACGTTCAGTGCACTTTAACTTATTTTGTTCTTAAATCATCCCTAATGGATGAAAAGCAAGTCTAACAAACATAATAAAAAACTTACAGCATTAAATATATCTGCTAAATAAAAAGCTTAATTAGAAGAATCTCTGAAAGAAGGTTTTTGTTAGTAATGGCTATTGCTGTCTGGAATGCAGTAGACCGATTTTTCAAATCACGTTCAAGAAACATTGAAAGAATTTTAAGTATATGAGAGTGTTTAAGGCTTCTTTTTTTTGCTTTTTAAAATTATTTATTATTATTTTGAGAGTAGACATAGAACAGCTTAGAAAGTTAGTGCAATCTAGCGAGAGAAAGAAGCTTTACTGAAAGAATGTTGTGTCTTTCTGGGATCCCTAATGAGTCCTAAAATGACTTCTGTTTTGCAAACAGACTTGCACCAACACCATCTTCTCTTTCTCCACATTTGCCCTCCAGAACACTAAATTTCCAGTAAAACATGTTTGTTTCTCAAATTTCTCTTTCTGCCTTCTTCAGTGATGACCTTAGGAGAAGATGAATGAGGGAGTCACCATCTGCTGGGAGGCATGGACATGAGTCTAGAAATATAAAAAACAATTATTCACCCAAGATAAGGTTTAATAACAGCAATGGTTTCAGACTGCCTTCATCAGCCAAAGCTATTCCAATAAGGAGCTAATTACATATATTGCAAGGAGTGAAGACCTTCCGACTCTGCACTGCTTGTATATATATCAGTTTATAAAATATATTTCTCATATTTTTTGTATGAAAGGAGATAGGGTTTTATTAATTTCATTAATGGAAGAATAGATTTTCTTGTGACTATAATATATGTGTTTTCTTCCAGCAGCATAGAATTGTTTCTTTTTAAAATTTCAGGAATCCTATAAAAGTTGACACTGTTTTCTTTCTCTCTGTTCTTTTTAAAATCAACAAGAAAGTCAATAATATATAATCAGCTGGGCTACTTTACATTATCAGTAGAACACCAACAACTGAATCATTGCCCTTCTCTGCAAAGGAGAAGATATTTTAGCAACTATATATTTTATTGCCTATTTCGTAGAGAAACCTTATAATATCAATCTTTGTTTCCTAGATTTTCTAGGGCTTGATCTAAAAGCTATTCAGGTCAACAGAATTGTTATCATCAACTTAATAAGATTCGGTCAAGCCCCAATGAACACAAATATACAATAGTAAATAAAATACACGTGTTGAGCTGCATTTGGCAATGAATGCAGGAAGTGAAAGAGAATAAAAAAGAGCTTGCAGAGAGAAAGGTTTGTAGGTAAAAACATTGATGCACTTCAACTGCAATAGTTTTTTTGGTTTAGATAGCTATCTTCTAACAAAAAATATATTTTTAACAAAAAATATCTTTCACCCACTCTGTTTACTTAAAGAATACTTTTGATGAAACACTATATTAATGTATTTAAGTGATAAGATTTTATTGCCAGAGGCAAATAATAAAAAGATTGCCATCTAGGCTGTTTAAGCAATCAGTCTACACAAGACTTCAGAAGTCTACTGATCAATTTTTCAATACCTGAGAAAGCCTCTATGGTGCAAAAGATATGTAGGATAATTGACTAATTTTTCTGTTGGGAATTATACTTTATAACATACGTATTTTCACACCTTCCCTATATCTGAATATTGCCATCGTTGTCAGGTTGGTTATAAAATAAGCAGAAAGAGATGTAAAACTCCTCTATTCATTCATGTTCATTTTACTTCAGGCTTAGAGGATGTTCTTGACTGATGTATGTAGACTAGATCTAAATTATTCAAGAAACTGAACTAATTGCCAGTCTAAATTTTTTCTTTGCATAGTGTATCACATCACTCTCAGTTATATCCCACTGGACTACCCTAAACAGTTCTTTTTCATCTTTTATTCTTATGCTCTTCAGTGCTCCTAAATGATTGTTACAGTCCTTCTCAGATGTTCTTAGTCAAAGGAAGAACATGAGATGTGTTCAGGATATTGTCTCCCATTATGGGAGCAAAGAAATAAATCATTAATAACATAGCTTAAAGGCTTTGTTTCTTTTCATGATTTTTTTCTAGCTGTGCTATTTTAATCATGAGCTGGGCAATAAATCAATAAACAGTGAAGATCACATTTTCCTGCACTCTTTTTTTTTATTGGAAAGCTTAATGGGGGCCTAATAGCAGTCTTTCAATACCTTTGAGGAGTTTATTGAGAAAATCTAGTCAGGGCCTTTACAGTGGTGCATGGCAGGAGTTTGACAGCAGACTAGAATAAGAGGTTCTGGCTGGATATCAATAAAAGATTTTTCCATATGAGGACAATTCAGCAGGGAAGAAAGTTGCCCAGAGAGTTGGTATCATCTCCATTCTTGGGAGTTTCCAAGACCCGGGTAAAGTCCTGAATAACCTGATTTTATCTCATAGTTGACCCTCTCCTGAGCAAGCAGTTGAACTAAAGACCTTCTGAGCTCACTTCTAATCCCTTAATTCTAAGTAAGTGTTATTGAAAACCAGCTTCAGTAATAAAACAAATTAGGTGGGAGTAGAATTGATTCTACATGAAACAATGAGGAGGTAACAAAATGGGGAAAAAAGAAATAGGAAAACAGAACAATAAATCACCTGCTTATCCAGGTGATGCTGTGATTAGTATTGGCTTTTTACTGTAGAAATGGACTTAAGAAGTAAAGATAGGAAAATAAGCTTTCATTCCCTAAGGTATAATTTAAACATTGTCTCCCAGTAGCTGAATAACAGCTTAAAAATACATTCAAGTATTGGAAGGGAGGAAATTGTTTTAGGCTATTTCTCATAATAAACAATCCCATGGAAGATTTCTTGGTAGGACTCTCTCAAAAAGTCATTTATTGAAAGAATAAAGATGCAGGTAATACCTACACCTAGACTGAACGATGGAGCATTCAGCTCTCTTAGGCCTGCCTATCATCAAAGCCTGTCTCAAGAACTGCAGTGTCAGGCTATTACTCACTGTAAGTCACCGTTAAGCCTGAATTTACTATTCTAAAACATGCAGCATGCATTCCTGATTATGTGTTGTGAATTTTAATCCAGTGTTCTCTGTGTTTTATCAGACATTTAAACAATAGTAATCACTACAAGAACTCAAGGAATGGCACCTTTATTCTGAGAAGGAACTGGTTTATATCTTTCTAGATATGTTTAATGGAAATAAATGTTTAAGTTTTTGATTCAGTGATAAATATGTTAGAGAAGACCCATAAAAACTTCAGAAATATAGGGACCTGTTTTACCTAACGATCCATTATTTTGCAAACAATGGCTGAGTATAAATAAAACCAAATTATAACATATATGTATGTTGTAACATAGAATCATAGAATCATCGAATCATAGAATCATAGAATCATAGAATCATAGAATCATAGAATCATAGAATGAGCTGAATTGAAAGGATGATTGCCCAGCTCTCCAGTCTGTCCAGAACCCACTGCAGGCCTCTTTGCCCTCCAGAGTGACAACAGCTTCTCCCAGTTTTGTGTCATCGGTAACTTAGTAAACCCTCGAGTCCTGCATCCAGGTCATTTATGAAGATGCTAAATAGTACAGGCCCCAAGATGGACCCTTGTAGAACACCACTGGTGACTGGGCACCAGCCCAATGTAACCTCATTCATGATGACCTTTGAGCCTCACCCATCAGCCAATTGCTCATCCACTGCATTATGTGTTTATCCAGCAGTGTGCTGGACATTTTGTTTAAAAGGATACTGTGAGAGACAGCTTCTAGTCAACTAGTATCTCTCCAGATTCCCAAGAGCATTGAAAAATCATTGTGAGAGGTCTCGCTATGTCAGCTCTTTAAGTATCCTTGGATGAATCCCATCGGGTCCTATCAGCTTGCAGGGGTCCAGCTGGAGCAGCAGATCCTGCACAAGTTCAGGCTTTTTTGGGAGTTTATCATTTGCACAGTCTTGGTCTTGACTGTCATTATACCTGTCCAAGAGCATCGTGGATCAAGTGTTTTTATTTCTGCGCATATATGGGTGCTCTGAAGTTCAACAATATCTATTCTGAGAACTCTTGGTTCAACCGTTTCCAAAAAGCCTTTCTTGTCAAATATATTAACTGATCTTCATGGAAAAAAATCCAAACAAGCACGGAATAGTGCATCTGTTATTACACCACATACTTCCTTAGCTCACTAATAAACTCAGAGTCAGACTGAGAAACAGTCATACTGATTGATGGCTCACTTTAAAGCAATGTTCTGCTAATCAGTCTACCATGGCACCCAAAGAGTGAATGTCAGGAATGTGCAAGGATTTTTACCAGTGCAGTCTTCAGCTCAGTGCTGTGAAAATAATTCTTTAGGGGGCTGATCCTTGCAAGGTGCAAAGGAAACCAGTCCACAATGCCCGGTTTCTACAACTCTCATTCAATCAGAAGGGAATTAAGAGCATTAAGCCCTTGGAAGGCAAGTCCCACTCACTGATGTTGCAGCTTTGAGAGCTAATGTGGGCATTAAATGTATTGTTTCTGAACCTTTACGCATTTAAAGATAAATGCTTTCAGCTTGGAAGTGATGCCATATAATTATCTCTAAGGAAAAGAATAGACACTGTGATTATTTCAAACTTATCACAACATTAATTCACTGGGGGAAATATGTTGATGTGTCTTCTTCAATTCAAAACTCAAAATATATTGCTAAAAAGAGATATAAAACTAACTACAGCAGAAAATCTATCTTACCCTCATGCAAAGATTTAAATGCTTTGATTGTGCAGTTACCCACTATGAAGGATCTGTGCAGAGACTAAAGGGCTCGCTTCATTTAGTGTTTCAGTTTGGACTTGTGACATAAATATGTTAAAGGCCAAGGCTCTCTCCTCTAAGTCCTCTCAATCCTCTTGACAGTGTCATAGACCTATACAATAGGCCCTATTTATTAAGAATTTATCATTTGCTGCCATGAATACCAATGGATGTTGTGCAAAAATGTTTGATTCCTGAATTGCAATTTAATAAGCAAGTTATAAAAGCTGTTACAGAATATGACCTACTGGCTAGACACACAAAAATATTTAATGAAGAGTCAAGACTTCTTTACACTTGCTTTTAACAGAACAGATTCTGGAAGTAGCAGAAAAGGGCTTTTTTCCCAAAGTATGTGCTGTAAACCACCTCTTAAGTGCACTGCTGTTAAAGAATGGAATATTTTTTGTTCTAAAAGGATCCACCCAGCCACAGATACAACTAATGTTATCTGTAAACAGCAAACAAATAAATTTGTAAATAACTTTGAACTGTTCAATTGAGGTTTAAGCCATAAGGTTAATCATCTCATGAAAATAGCTATATTGTAGTACATCTGTAGCTCAGACTTTCATCATATTTCCTTAAGGAAAATTCAGTGTGATCCTAGAGACAGTGTGTTGTCCCACGTTACCCAAACCCCGCTGTTAAGCAATATAAATGCTCAGTTCCAAGGCTCCTCAGGGACACTGAGCTATAAAACTGAAGCAGTTTTTATACTGTCATGGACTGTAAAAGAGAAATCATCTCTCTAATTTACTTGCAGTAAATGGGAATTGAAGATGTATAAGAAAAAAAAAGGAGGAAAAAATGGAACCTCAGTAAAATGTATATTGAATGGAAAAATACAGACTTCGTCACAGCTGCTTATTTTTTTGTTTTGCTATACCAACCTCAGAACACTCCAGGCAGAAAGAACTAACATTGGTCTTTCAACACCTCTTTCTTTTATTATGGAATGTGAGCTAGAGTAGCTAGGCAGTATAAACAAGCCCTAAACCTCATTAATCTTGCTGCCCTTTCTGTTCCCACTTGTGCAGTCTCCAACAGGACAATCATATTTTGCACTCAGGCAGCCACCATTTACTGAGAAAAAAGACTGATGTCTAATTTTAAGAACATTTGCCGAAACAGTAGCAATTACAACATTGCCTCTACCTTCCAGTATGTATAAATTACTAGAGTTAGGGTTGCATTTCTTTTCTTTTTTCCACAAACAACCAAGAAGGAAAAAAAAAATCTAAGGTATATCAATTGTCCTGTTTCTAGAGATCAAGTGCATTTTCCATTCTTTTCATTTAACCTTAATTAGAGACGGGGCAAATGGAAGCTCCCACCCAACTGTTCCAATTGTCAGCAAGGGGTTGTTGAACTGATGTGTCTCCATGGCTATGACTGGAAGGGATCTGTGCTCCCCTTCTCTATTTTGAACATGACAGGAATCATGTGAGAAAAATCACACTGAGAGGATTTCAGACCAAACTGGCAGTCACCTCACAAGAAAACACTAATCTCAAGACATTTCCCACCATTTATGGCCAAGAAACAGTGAGAAATGTTTACAAGCTTCCAGCTAACACTTGTGAGTCTAAATCTGAACCCTGTCCTGATAAGAGTACTGTTTCCCTGACTGGTTTCCATGGTATATGCACATGCCATGGCTGTTTCATGGCACAGAGAGGATAATAAGGCAAACCAGAGAGGAATGGTAAGAACTTCAGCAAAGGTTAAAATCATGTCTATTAGCAACCCTTGGCACTTCAGGACAAGTGTCTAAGGCTACAACAGAGAACTTCTGTTGGATAAATAAGTAATAATATGCATTGCAGTACTGTGAAAAAATATATTAGGTAACAACTATATTTTGCCTGAAAATGCTATGTTCTCTTTTAATGTACTTATAGACAGGGAGAGCATTAACAATAAATTCCTTTGCAATTCTTCTTAAATAAAGTTATCTTAAAAATTCTTGTCCTCAGCAGTATGTGTAGTGATGTGCAGTCAGACAAATAACACACATTGTTACTGTCAAAAAAGAACTTATGAATTATTGGATAGAGATATGTGGTGAAGTATCTTAATTAGAAACTGACTTAATTCCACAAAAGCAGAGAAAAATAAGGAGAAATTCTTCTCTAACAAAGGTCTTTCATTCCTGATTTCTGAGGCAGTTGTCACAGGATTTTTCCCAATCTTTCTTGACATATGTACTGATCTCCAGCCTGTCAGGTTCTAAGTACTGCCTTGCTCCTCTGTAACCCTTGAGCTTATTGCATCCTATTTGACTTGCTGTATAGGCAGCCTCAGATGGCTGAAAGGGTTTTTTTTTGCTTTAAAGAAGCAACAGAGAAAAGAACTCATCGGGACGCACAGTTGTCAGAAGGAAAAATTATCATATTTCTGTGTTCTGTAAAAAGTGAATGCACAGACCCAGCCTGTTCAGAGTGCAGACTGGTATCATCAACATAACTACAGTCAGCTTGGTTGAGGCACCATACAGTTACCTCATCATTTTTCTCCTTTACCAGGCAATAAAATAAAAAAATCAGCATGAGAATTGTCATACCTATATAGACCAAACTCTGGTTCCAGATTGGCATGATACTCATTCACAACTTAATTTTTAATACATAAAATTAAGTCTATCAAATTAGGTGTGCAAAGATACTTGAACAGGTTTCAGTAGTTAATAATCTGAATCAGATTATCCCATAATTCTTCAACTCTCTCTGCTCTGCTGTTAATACTACACTTACAAACACGAGGTGTGATCTTATCTGTTGAGGATTAATACATGGCATTGTTGCAACAAGAACAGAAGCAGCTAAGATATGAGGAAAATATTTAGTTATACAAGTACTGTCTCTTTAATAATATCAAGATAGCACAGGAGGATAAAACTTTTAGTGTTCGGGTTTGTTATAAGTATTTTCTTTCTGTAGGGTAAGTCTACCAGACTTGGGGGGGGGGGAGGGAAGAAAAGTGGAACATACAAGATAATTTGTAATTTGGAACATAAATATGACATAACCAAACAGTAATTGTAAAGAAATACAACTTTGCTTACCTGCAGAAACTAGAACTTTTCATCTGTAAATCCAGCAGCAACAGTAATATATACACGCTATAAAAATTAAATACTTATCCTTTAACCAATATGAACAAACAAAATCAATTGGCCTGTGTCCCTGAGTTTCAGGGAAAAATGTATACCTAGAGCACATTCCAACTTATCTAGTTCTAAAACAAGAAGTAACCAAACACAGTAGCTTCTCTTAGTGTATTTAAGTGCAAGAACTATAGACTTCCCCCAAGTTTCCACAATTTATCCAGACTCACAGTTGCTCTAACACACATATCCCATCTAAAACGTGTCAGCTATGTGTCATTATAAATAAAGCACACCAATTACACTGAGAGATTTTTCCATTCACCATTTTCAGTCCTGTCTTTAACCCTCTGAACTGATGTTTATAATATTTTCCCCCAAGAAATGTGTTCAAAGAGTAATTGCCTTTCTGTCTTTATGGCCACAAGCAGTAAAGTGTGTAACTGGCACCATAGCTAGTATTATATGCCTTGTGATAAAGCATTAAGCATGATTTTCCAGATAGTCCTTAACTGGATATTTGTAAAAGTTAGATAATATTTAGATCTTCCCAGAAAAGAAAAAAAAACCTAACTAGAGCAACCATCATTCTAAGCAAAGGTGTGGTTTTAGTCCCCTGTAGTCATATAAAGTGTAAAGATGCCAAAAGCTACTAAATGAACGACGAAAATGAGGATAATGACTCAATGTTAGCTTCTCCTGGTCTAAAGAGCTGCATCTAAGTACCCAAAGGACATCTTGCAGTCCTAATCTTCCATCTGACCAATGCAATTAACACGAGAGAATAAGTTCTCCTCATTTCTGAACCACGCACCTTGCCCTGCTTCCTTTGAAACAAGGCCCCAGGGTACAGGCAGAGCATACTTGAGTCTTTTGCTAAATCACAGTCATGAAAAAAGCAGGGGCTCCAATCTCATTGCCTCTGTTGATCTGCCTGTAAACTGCTGTGTTCCTGTGTAGTACATCCCTCTTTCAATGCCTGGATCTCAGCTTTAATGAAAATATTCATCTTTGTCTTTTAAAATACACCACTGGGAAAAAAAAATAAAAAAAGGTGGGAGGAAGAAGGGAAATATGAATACTTTTACATCCCAAGGCAAGGGAGCTCACATTCAATTCTTTTTCTTGCCTGAGAAGACCAGCATCTTCTTTATTTCTTCTCCTTGCCTGCTGAAAAGAGACTGAAAAACTACGATATAATATACTTAGGTACTTGCCACTACTGTTGACACTGTGCAGAAGAATGTCCAGAAGTCATTGGCTCCTAAGTACACAATAAACACCTGATTTTATAGCTATTTAGAGAACTACTTGAAGTTTTCAGCCTTGAGCTTTGGCAACCACTCCCAGGAAAATCTGTGCATTTTACTTTAAGTAATTATTGCGTAAAAAACATGAATGCATCTGAAAACAGCAATGGAATACAGATTTCTCCTTCCATTAGTGTGGACTTAAATTGAGAGAAGGGCTCCAGTTTTGTGTCTCCACTGCCAAAACAGAGATGCTGACGCACTTGTGCAAAGAAATCCTCGTGCCTGAATCTGTGTCAACGTAAAGTAAACCATGTGGAATTTGGGAAGCTTAGGCAATCTCAGCATTAGAAGTCAGCTTATTAGAGTCTTTCAGAAAGGTAAGTTTGGTCTTCAGCATCCAAAAGTTGGCTGCACCTCTTGCTGGATCCAATCCTTAGTTTTGTCAAGGAAACTCCTACAGGCTTGACTGTAGCTTGTATTTGAAGACAAATCCTGTGAGAGACTTTTAGTTCTTAAGTGTGTTCTAACCTTTTCTTCTATAAGCAAACGTGCTTCATTCTTAAATGTAGTTCTATACACACACCGTGTGGATCTCCTGCTGCAGATTATTAATGTCAACAAAAGGTTACTAAAAAATAACTTTTCCAGGTCTTTTTTTCATGCTCGTCTGCTCCCACCTGATTTGCTTTATTACTGAAGCTGATGGTTTTCAATAGCACTTACAGCAGCAGCAGTGGAATTTAACTCTCACATCTTATTGAAAAAGCCAAATCAAGAACTGAGTAATGTCTTTTACTTATCTGTTCTTTTTAAAATAAAAAGTGAAAGTTAAAAGCTGACAGGGTCACGGGTAAATCTTATTGAAAGTCACAGCTAGCAAGCAGTTTGCAGCTGGAAGAAAAATGTTCTTTCCCTTCCTTTTCTATAGTCAGTCACGGTATTGTTATTCTTCAGTGTTTTTTCTTTTCTTCACATACCCTTTAACCAGCACTGATGGTCTATCTTGAAATGAAGTTCAACTCTCTTATTTTTAGACAAAAGGTAGCGTGATTCAAGGTTTGTTTTTAGACCAAGGAATTCTGCACTCTGGATTTTAAACCTCGTATTTCTACTGAATCACCATGCCAATAATTTTTTAATTCCCTTCCCTCTTTAAATTCCAAGTTTTAGAACAAGTAATAAGGGTTAACAATTCTATGGCAAAGTACTTTGAAATTTATAAAGAGAAGGGTTTAAATATAACTTCTTCAAGGCGTATACCAATATTGGAGTCAACAGGGAAGCTGGAAGGCAAGCTGTGTGGAGCATTTGAGTGTTCAGAGATCATGAAAGTATATATAACCTGCTTTATAATAAATAAAATCTGCCAAATATGAAATATGAAAGAACAGATCTGATGAAAATGCCTTCCCTCACTTTCACTGTTAGAGTGATGTAAATGCTAACACACCTAAATATCACATAGGATATTCACTGGTGAAATAAGGCAATTGTAGAGTTCATAAGAAAAGAGAAAGAGGACAGAGGGAAAGAGATATTCAAATACTAAGAAGAATACATGGACATTTCACTTTTAGCAAATATGAACGTTTTGGCAAAATAAGGTTCAAGTGTTTTACTGTGAGAGCAGATAAATTTTCAAATACTACATGGAAGATTTTTATCACGTCTTGATTCTTAAATCATATCCCAAGATCAACAGTGAAAATGTTTCTATGGACCGAAAATTTTTGGAGATCCTAAATTTTAGACCAATACAGAGCTTTCACAAACTGGTACTGCATTGGTAGACACCAGTTTGCCAACTCCGCTGTATTACATGGAATTATGTGTTTCAAGAAAAGCTTATCTGGGAAGAAAGTTAGATCCATACTGAAATGTATGCTCACAATGAAATATAACCTTCAAATAGTCAGCTGAGAGAAAGGAAACCTAATCAGGCAATTAAGACATTTGGATGGTATAAGTGAGACCAAATTTCAGAAGTTATTCTATGCCAATGTTGCTTTCCCTTGTTCAGGGAATCTATTTTGGTCAAAGCAATATGGTAAAGGCAGAATTGGACTCTGAAATCTGGTTTCACTGAAGATGTTAAAAGGACTTGTTTTCATTGTGCAGTGGAAAGGACATAAGCTTTACTTTTTTTAAAATCTTAGAAATTTTCTGATAACCAAAAAATCATTTCCCACTTTTATACCTTGTTAACTACATCATCGTTAAAAACAGAGTCTGTCTTTATTCATTTTTTTTCCCTACAGATTGAGCCTGACAATATATGCAAACTTCCTGCTACTGGCACAACTTGAAAATGGAGTATTGATATTTTATTCACAATTGCATTCAGATCATCAGTTACATGCATTTAGCATCCTTCTCTTTGATTGTCAAGCACAGTTCTTTTTAAAAGAACCATGCTGTTTCCTTCACAACTTTCTGCTTAACAAGGTTGCAAAGCATAATGTTACGGTTTGTTACCCTCCTGACAGATAGAACTGCCAAAAAGCCATTCTCTCTTTCTTAAGATTCATTAGAGTGTCAGTGTTTATCCTCAGTTGTTCCTTTTTTCTATTTACATCACAAAATGAAATGATATTTACAGAAGAGAAATTATTGTTCACATTACAATTTAATTAATGTTGAATTAACAAGTAATTACATTAACAAGCTTTGAATCAACGTTTGTTGTGCCCTGGTGGAAATCCTGCAGAATTGATTAAAGCAACCTAAGGATTAAACTGGTGATTTATTGACAAGAAAAACATCACCTTTATCTACAGGCAGGGATGTTTGTCTCAGCTGGAGAGTTCTCAGTGCATTTCACCTCTCTTTTCCCCTTAGCTTTCTGCTCATTTCTGCCGTTTTCACAGGAAGAAAAAGAGTATTCTTAAATTTGGAAGATTATTTGGGGTAACTGTAGGAGTGGGAACTGCATCTCCCCGTAGGATCACGTACTTTGTTGGGCTGATGGAAACAAAGTTTAAAACAAAGAACCAAACAAACAAACAGCGCAAAAAAACCCAACACAAATAAACAAAGGACCAAACAAAGATCCAAGTAAACAAACAGCAAAACCCCCATATTTTTATTCTCTTTTCCATGAAGAGTTGCTCAGAGCCAGGGGTACAAATGGGAAGTTTATTTAACGAGAAAACTCGACATAAAATTAGTTGATGCCATCTGGCTTTATTCAGCTAATACCCTTTACATTGTTTTATATGGCACAGGAGGACCATTGCTCCTGAAAGATGCACTTAAATAATATTTATGCATTGCTTAATACACAGCAGTCATGATTCATCAAAAGGCAAATCAGTTAGGAAGAAGTCTGATAACAGCAGAGAGGAAACTGATTATAAGGCACCATGAATCACTGCACTGGGTATCTTACTTGTGATTTTTTTTTTTATAATAATCAGTTTGACTGCACTTTGCACTGGGTAAGATGATTTCCCATAGGCTGTGTTTGAAGGCAATATCCAATATGACCTGCACAAAAAATAAAACAGATATGAAGGTCATTTCAAGCAGAGTAGAGAGAACTTGCAAAAATCTGCCAGCTGAGCAAGCTGACTTCTCCATATAATTCATGAAATTAAGCTTCCTCAGTTGATGAAGATGGGTTATTTAAACTTTAATTTTTTCCTATAGTTAGGGATGAACAAATAAATTTACTCATGAAAACCTTTTTTCATAATTTCTCTGTTCAGAAAAGTTCCTGCTACAATTAAAACACTGAGAATATGTACAGGCAGAATTTAAATATCCTTTCTCCACTCATTTTTCAGTCTCAGACTTACTTGACATTCAGATTTCATGACTATTCTTAAATGAAAGCACAACATGGGAGTGTCCAAAGGACTAGCTAGATATCCTAAATAATATCTTTCCTACCAATTTCTAATGGTCACCAGAGCTGTGGAGCAGAAAAAAGACCTAATAATTATGGACCTCTCATATTGTAAACAACACGAATGTTATTCATGTTCTTCTTTAACAAGAACAGGACCAGATCCTATATTGAGGCAACAATCTGTTTGCAGAAACCAGCTCAATAGATAAGGAACGAGCACGTGTCTCTTGTGTTCACAGAGTGTCCCTCCTTAAAAATTAGGTTACTTCAGCTCTATAACTCTAAAGGTGGTCAAGTATCACCATCAATTACACAAAACTTTCCTCAGAATAATCCTAGTCCCACTCTCCAGTGTAGTCTGGCACCAAACATATTTTTGAGAGCCTTTTTGTTCACTTTATTTGAAATATCTTATAAGCAAAGTCTCGTATGTCTGATTTCTAAAATCTTTCAGAGGGGCACCGGACAGCATCTAGAAATAATATTAGCTCTGAGGCCTGAAATCAAGAGCTGTTCATGAACATAACACCTGAGTAGTGATAAAATATGACAGCAGGGAAGAAGGATTCCAAATGGTTTCACACTTCCCATCTTTACTATTATGCTTTGGAAACAAGTCTAAAACAGGTTTTTTCCTGAGAGAATGTTTAAAGCGCTCAGTCAGGAAAATCAGATGGACAAGCAGACTCTCACTCCAGGGAGCTGTAACAATGAATTACTTCTGAAATCTTTTGAAAGATAAAAAAATGTAGGCTTATGCTGTGTTTTCGACCACTGAGTCCTCTACACGGTTCATTTCTGTGGTGAAGGGTGTGAAGTGTTTGACCCTTGATGTTCCTAAACCCAAACTACCCAGCAATGGCAATAATCACCACCCACTGATCATCCAAGTTAATTGTCCCTTTTCCACAACGACACCATTTTCAGTAACTCAGCCTTCAAAGGATGTATCCAGGAGTTTAACAAATACAGGGCCCTCAAGGCAAACTGGCTTTGATCTAGGTTCATCCCTACAGAGGACAGGTTTTGTGTGGAGTCTGTGAGGATCATTTATTCACTACTTTCGAAAACTGGAAAAGTAGGAAGAGGAAAAGGAAAGAAGGAAGAGGGAGAGGGAAAGGGGAAAAAAAAGGAAGGAAAAAGGAATTTCTTCTGATTGTTTCATAACTCTCAGAATAAAATACCGAATTCTACAAATGTTGCTTCTGATCTATGACCTAAAATGTCAACAATTATGATAATTAAAAATAAATTATATTAAAATCCTTAATAGTTTACTCTCCTGGAATTTCTAAAATAAAAGTGCATTACTCTCTGTGTTCCTGTTTGCACTGCAAAGGGTTTTAGTGTTCCTGACAATCAGGACAGAGTTTTCATTTGCGTAGACTGTTTGAAAGTGGACAGTTTGTACTTTATGGAAACTGAGAGGAAAAGGGTTACACCTCGGGAAAGTAAGTTTAAAATTTCAGCCATAGAAGTACAAGGTTGTCCAAGCTTGCAAAGGAATGGGAAGTTACATTCCAGCTTACGTACTCCCATGGACTTCAGGGCACATTTATTCATTTCCCTCACATTTTTTGCCTACACTACAATAAAAAAAAAGTGTACAGTATGTCAAGAGTACTTTATCCAACAATTCTCTGCATTGGACTGACAGTTTTGTCCCTCTAAGGTGATTTCTGCTTGGCATGACAGGACCTTGACCACATCCTACATCTTATATGTGTAGGACTGATCGAGCAGCAGTCACAAACAATGAAGAACAGTCTGAAGTGGGGAGACAACGGAAGAATATACAGAACTGCAGAGTTGTCCAATTTTCTGGTCAGATACAGTATCCTTTATTTGACTTTTAATGGACATATCTCAATAAAAGTAGAAATATTGGTACATACTACACTTCTCATCTTTTCTATGAAAAGTGTTTCTGTTTTCATCACCTTTAAAACCACTGATAAACTTAAGTTTCAACTCATAAGGCTTAGCGAAGTGGAACAGAAGGCAATATGGCCAATTCCTTGCTTTCTAGTTTGCTGCACATAATATTTGAGTTCCTCCTGACCAATCATGACATGTGAGAACACACCGACTAAAGTACTAGAAGCACTTACTCAAATAGTTTACCAAGAGCCAGCATCATTATTGTCGTTATATGTTATAGGACTTAAAGACACATTCCAAAACCATAACTGTAGTGCAAGACATTGGAAAACACAGAAACCTATGACTGCAAAACTGACCCTCTGGCAAAACACAGGGTTTATGTGTGGCACTAAAATTGTTCATTTTTTTTTAATTTCCCAAAGAATAAACTGTATTTTATTTCTTTCTCTGTAGTTACATATTCACCTCCTTGGAACATGTTTTCCACATGCCTCCTGAAAAAAAGACACTCTATAGAGTGAGTGATTTAAGTTTGATCATGTAACTAGACCCAAAGAGATCTGCAAATTTTCCTAATTATATGTCCTTTCATGTTTCTTCTTTTTTACCAATACAGTATTATATTTTGAAATAAAATTACCATTATGTACCATTATGGATTTCTAGGAAAAAAATGCATGTTAGATGCTTCAATGAAGACGAGAAATATGTGACAATTCCTGACCTACAGTTTTACTTTGCTAATTAAAACTAGAATAATGCAATAATTAAATTAAAGTCTCAATTAAAATTGAATCAATACACCAATAGATTGAATGATTAAACCACCAAATTAAGACAGCAAGTAATAACATCAAATTAACAGACTGACACCACAAGGAATAATTATGCATTAGTCTTTTCTGTCAAGATTTTAAGGAGAACATACCTTCTCAGTGAAAATCAGAGCACTTTTGTCTCCCAGAAGCTGAAAAAGAGATTGGAGAGGGTGATTTACAGGAATTTTTACCAAGAAAAATGTGTACAACCTCTTGGATGAAGTAAGAACTATGAGAACAACAATGGGCAAACTCACTCTTTTATAAGATATCCAATGACAAAATGGACACATTTTTTTCAATACTTCCATTGTTAAAGGCAATTACCTCCCTACATTCAACATTTAAAAAATAACCTGGACTATTTCATGTCAAAGAATTTGAGAACCAATATGAGCTCATAAGTCATCCTAACATCTGTTGAAAAAACATGAGCTGCTTTTACACTTATCAGAATTCTAGTCATAATTAAGTAATAGTTGTACTCAAATTTCTGCTTAAAATCTTCACATCATTAAACATATTAGTTCTTCAAATGTTCTATATTTTCTTATTTCTGGCCATATATTCCGAGGAGTCCCAGCTTGTGGCAAAAAAAGAAAAGCCAAAACTTTTGTTTAGTTTTATAATTCAGAGACATTTCTTATTTCAAAGCACTTCCTCTTCAAGTAGTTGCTTTCTTCAGTTAAATCATGAGATGAAAAACCCTGCTGCTCTCGCTGCCTGAATGTCAAAGGGTTGTGTGGGAGAGAATTTACCATGGAAGAAACAACCCAGCTTTACCTGGGTGACAGCAATTATGCAGAACGACAAAAGGAGAAGTTAAGTTACAAGAAGAGAGCTCTAATACGTTCTCCCCGGGGTCTGCCACTCACTCATCCATGAGAAAAACAATGCCAGACTTCATCTTACCAGTTATGTCTCTATAATGCTGAGATAGTAAAGCCTGACATACACACAGCATACTTTGTTGTTTTACTTCCCGGGTGTTTGCTCTTCAGGTTGCCTCCTCTTGGTTCTCACTTATTGGAAGAAAACAAAGAACAGAAGTAACCCAATCACTTTTTAATTAAGAGTCCGCGTGAATATATAGTGAAGGTCCTCCACGAGGCCAAACCTGGGCATGTCTTTAACCTGCAGTGACAGAGAAATGTGGGAAAAAGCATGGAGCATAACTGTCAGTGGGGAGAGGATTGTGGAGGGCACAGACTCTTAACCCTCGCCAGAGGAGAGGTGCAGCAGGGGGGGAAACACGTCTTGATTTGGGTTGGCGCTTCAGGAGGAAATGCTTGGAAGAGATACTCACCCACACACATTCCTCACAGTCATTTACAGTACATCCTGAACGTAACTGGAAAGTGAACTGCAAATGAAAATTGAATGCACCTTTACCTCTTTCATGTTGTGTATGAAAGATAACCAAAGGTGGAATAGATTTGTTTTCTTAAGTGTTGCCTGAATTATTTTCTTCCCACACTCAGGCATTTTTTGTAATTCAAAATGTAGGCAAACTTGTCATTCATTCCAAGTAACCCCCACTGGGTGTATTATAAACACTTCAGAAATATTGGTTATTATGACATGTACGAATACTAACAATCTTCATTATGTCCAAGCTTGAAAAAATGAGACTCAGAAAGATCAAGACGTTGCCTACAAAATGTGCTGATCCCATGAAATAAGCTTCAGTGGCCCATGAAAGAACCTGAAGCATTCTAATGCATAATCTTGTCTCTAAACTACAGCAAATGTCCATTCATTCTCTGAAGATCAAAACACACAATTACTCAGACAATTACTTTATCCCTTTATTAACAATTATTGACTGAAGCATAGGCTAAAGACATTGGAAAATCTAAGAAAAAGAACTTCCAGTTATTTATGTGGCAGTTAAGCATTAGTTTACTTTTTAATGTAATGATTAAGAAAGAGTTTAAATTGTCAAATAAACAGGAATATGAAAATATGAATATAAATCCCCCATCAAAGCACATATTTATATGGTTAATCACCTATAGAAGTCTATAAAACAAACCTGTGTCAGACGTCTTTTTCTTTAGTAAGTCATTAATCTTGCATTGTAGACAGCACTAATCTTAAAATCACTTTAGATTGCCTTCCTTTAAGAAAAAGCTTTCTCTATACGCACTAATATGTATGAAGTATAGACATTAATATTTTAAGCACTAGAAGAATTTCAAAGGGCTGGCTAATACTTTGGAAATGAGCAATTACTTTAGTTTCATTGTTGTTCGAGTTTTTTAATTCTATGCACAAGTATATTGATTATATAAATAAAAATAGTGTAAATATATATGGCACAAATATATTTTGATGCAAATTTTTAAATTTTGGGGGTCTTCTTCTGATGAATACTACTGAAATGCATGTTTGACATAATTGTGAAAATGGAAAACATGTCTTTTTCTACCAGACACTTGCTCTATCCTGTTATAAGTGATAGGTCAAATGCAGTCCAGTGACATCAGCATATACCCTTGTTTGAGACCTGATCAAAAGACAATGAAGACCTCAGCTGGCTTCCTCCAAGTTTAGCAGGAAACTCTTCAAAAATCATAAGCTTCTAATTATACGGCATGAAAAAACCCTCTCCTATAATATCTTATGCCTTAGCAAATTTTCTATCATTCTCCCAAACTTTGCTCTCTTATTTTTACAGTATCACAGTATCACAGTATCATAAGGTTGGAAAGGACCTCTGAGATCATCGAGTCCAACCTATATCCCAACACTAACACCAACACTAACACCATCATCTAAACCATGGCACTCAGTGCCTCATCCAGTCTCCCCTTAAACATCTCCAGGGTCGGTGACTCCACTACAATACACAGTATTCAAGATGAGGCCTGACCAGTGCCGTGTACAGGGGGACGATAACTTCTCTGATCCTACTCACCACACTATTCCTGATGCAAGCCAGAATGCCATTGGCCTTCTTGGCCATCTGGGCACACTGCTGGCTCATGTTGAGCTTCCTGTCAACCAGCACTCCCAGGTCCCTTTCTGCCTGACTACTCTCCAGCCACTCTGTCCCCAGTCTACAGCTCTGCATGGGATTGTTGTGTCCAAAATGAAGTACCTGACATTTGGACTTATTAAACATCATCCCATTAGAATCAGCCCAGTCTGTCCAGGTCCCTCTGTAGAGCCATCCTACCCTCTAACAGATCAACCCTTCCTCCCAGCTTGGTATCATCTGCAAACTTGCTGATGATGGACTCAATCCCCTCATCCGGATCATCAATAAAGATGTTAAACAGGACCAGACCCAACACCTATCCCTGGGGGACATCACTAGTAACCGGCCGCCAACTGGATGAGACACCATTCACCACCACTCTCTGAGCTCGGCCATCCAGCCAATTCCTAACCCAGCACAGAGTGCTCCCGTCTAAGCCACGGGCTGCCAGCTTCTCTAGGAGTCTACTGTGGGAGACAGTGTCAAAGGCCTTGCTGAAGTCCAGGTATACCACATCCACAGCCTTCCTCTCATCCACCAGGCGAGATGTGTTTTTGTAACATCCTGGAAATTTTATAATACAATAAAAGAAAACTTTTATTTATCTTATTCTTCCTCATTCCACTACTTTCCAGCAAATGGAATAGTGCATTTTATGTGGGTTTACTTCTTTTCTCTAATTTTCTGCTATCTTTTTCTTCTTAGGTGGTTAAATACAGAGGCTGAAATCTTGTCATGCTTTCACTCTCAACTACAGGCTTTTCATAAGGAATTTTGCACCTGTGTCATGAACTGTTAGAGAAATCCTGACCACAAACATCAATAATCTGAAAAGCAAACAGAAAACACTTAAGGTGAAGCTACTTTCTTGAGTTCCGTTGCAAACTTATATTTAGACCCAGTGCATGCTTCAGAGGACATGAAAAAAGATTTTCTCAATGTTTTGCCATACATGTTGTTTTTAAGAAATACATTTATGTATGTGTTGTAATGTATATATGTCCACGCTTGTATTACATGTTACATACATAGGTGTCATATATATATATATATATGTTCAAACTTACTAGTCATCAAAAACCCAGGGGGATTCACCAGCAGCTGGCAGCAGTGCTGTAATATCATTCATTTCCTGACATCAAGTGGCATCCTCAGGTCCCAGCCTGTTGACGCAGCAAGACACACTCATGAGTACACAGTCTCTGGAAATCAGTTAAAAGGAAGTTGTCCCCATCAAGTTAATTTGGTCTCCAAGAGTGGAATGAGCAAGACAGGGCTGGAATTGTGTCATTAGGAAACTTAAGTTGCCTATGAAGTTTTTAACCACGTGCACAGTAGAAACATGCTTTCTGGAACCCATATGGTTCCAGTAAACACAACAAATGGTGAAATTATTGGGCTTTTTCTGTTACAGCTGCACTGTCTTTCTCCCACTTTACCCTCCGAGCTGTGTAAAACAATGGGTCATTTTATCACTAGATGTACACTGTTGTTTACCATTGATTTAATGAACATGGAGGAAAGCAGAATCAAGCAGAGAAACACCAAGGATTTGGTTTATACCCTATTTTTAAGTCATCATACAACAGAAATGGTCTCCTCATTCCAATCTCAACAAAGAATTGCAATATTTTTGCCAAAATTATTTTGATATGCTGAGCAAAATGCACAAATGATAAAGCTCAGAAACAAGCCCTCAAGATTTCCCATGTCTGGAAGAAAGCTTTGGTCCTTTGGAAAAAAAAAGTATTTTGGGCCTTCTGTTTTCACAAAGGTTTAAGCTTACAGGAAAATTTATATTATCAGCTGTAAGGATCCAGTATAGGATACCAATCCCTCTATTTTATCTGTACATTTAACAGAACAGGAGAAAGAATTCTCCAGCAGGGGTAAATAATTTCCAAATACAACTGCTGTTCCGAATCATATTCTGGAGGACACACAAATGCAACAAATATTTTTGCTTCCGTAATTTTCCCTTCTCCCCTCATAATATTTGAAAACTAGGGGACGTGCTATCTTAACTGAGACATTCAAACTAGATATCTAAAGAGCAGGGTAGCTGGATTTTCCTGTATTGTTTCTACACCTGGAAGGTGCCAAAATACTGCACATTACAGTTGGAGACTTAAGAAAAATAGCCTTCAGGAAAACATTTTCAGGCCATTTATAATTTTTTTTCTTTTTTTTTGTTCAACTTTTAAGGATTTTTGTATATGTAACTGAGTGAGAAAGAGGTTATAAGTCAAAAGACATAACCTGGAAAATGAGGTGAATATTTTAACCTGTAGTAAGTGTAAATTGTTCCTGTTTTGTGATTTATTTTAAGACAGCATTCTCAACTACCCTTTTACTTGAAGACACATTTATATAATCATTATGCTTGTAATAAAGCTATGCACGACAAGCACTTTCAGTGATATATTGAATAGGAGAAAATCATCTTTGCAAGGATATTTGCTTTCTCTGAAACAGATAAGACTGTGTAAATATTTAACTATAATTATGTTAAAGCACTATTCTTTTATGCCACAGTCACTCACAAAATACAATCCAATAAATGCCTTTCTCAAGTTTTGTTACATGCTGGCTTTTGGTCTTATAGGAACAAATCTCTCTCACTGCTATTGATCTGTTCTTTAAATTATTCTCCCACGAGGCCTTCAGCTAAGAGCATCTTTTCCTTGAACCTCTTTGTATTTTTAATTGGCTTATGTTTGTTTAAACAAAATCACACCAGCGCCTTAGGCTGCAGCCGTCGACTCATTGCATTCAAAACCAGACACACTGTACTACTGCAGCCTTCACTTCTGTCCTCTGTTGGACTCATCTCTTTGGGGATGAAATCTGTCACAAGGTAAAAAAAAAAAGGCATATAAAATTGCCTTTGGACTGGGTTGCTAGGGACATAGCTGGGATTTGCATAATGCTGTTAGAGTCCTGAAGATGAAAGGAAGGGTAGGTTTTGCCATTCGTCTGCAAGTTCTGGCTGGTGGGTGGTGAGGAGGCAGTGCCCCAGGAGTGTTGGAGAGACAGTGCCTTGGGCAAGCTCCAGCCCTTCCTTCCCACAAGGTCCCTTGGGTGTGGGGAGAGGCTCTTCGCAGTCTGCACCAGTCTCTCCCATGGCACTGTGTTCTCCCCGAGCTCCCCCCATCCAGTTCCCCTCAGCAGGGCTGTCAGTGCTGCACACTCAGTTTTTTCCTGAACTACTTTTATCAGTGGATACTGAAGTGAGTGGTTCCCAAGCTCCCCTCACTGATGGGAGCCCAGGAACTGCTTTTGTGTGCTGCCCTCGCACTGCTTTACAAATAGGAAAGGGTTCTTATTTCCCCTGTACGCCCCCTTGGCTGAACAAAGAGTGTGCAGAGCCAGAACCCAAGGCAAGATAGTGCGGGTGGCAAAAGCAAGAGAAAAGCATTTCTTGTCATTCAATTTTATTCTTATGCACTTTGATCCCAGATTTTTGAATAGTGTGAAGTGAAGCATATTCAAGGATTTTTAACTTTATCCTGTTCTTTTAGCTATTTTCAGTCAATTACCAGCTGCTAAAGCACTTCTC
This sequence comes from Dromococcyx pavoninus, assembly GCA_033558185.1. NCBI lineage: Eukaryota > Metazoa > Chordata > Aves > Cuculiformes > Neomorphidae > Dromococcyx > Dromococcyx pavoninus. The sequence continues at coordinate 1,863,991 of JAUMJL010000019.1, read as the reverse complement.
TTCTTCTGTGGCATAAATACAAGAGAAAGGAAATAAAGTCCTGCTCATATTCTATTATGTTTCAGTTCAATTCAGTCTTCGGGACATGCTAACCATAGTCAGCCTTGGAGTGTATAACCCACCTCAGTGCAGTACAACCTCACACAGCGTTGCCTCCACATCTTGCTGTCTCTGGAAAGAATTAGTCCTTAAAACACCTTGCTCCTTAGCGCAAGCCTTAATGTTTTTCCTCTGGCCTCATGAGCCTAGCCCTTCCGTGCAGCACGGATACTTCACAGTAGGGTAAGTATTGAACGTGGGACACCTACTCCCACATGTCCCCTTATCAAGGCTTGAGTGCTCACTCACTCAGTAACTTACAAGCAGGTGGACATACAACTAGAGATAGTAAAATTTTTCAAGAAAAATAAAAGGAAACCTGGCATACACTCCTAAAATACAATGCTGATGATCTATGTTACCTGAACCAATAATGCTTGTGGCAAGGTTCCAGATCCTCCATTGTACCAGCCTGTTGGTTAACTTAATTCAACACAAAGTTATGCTTGCCCAAGCACTTTTATATGAACTTAGCACTGATGTTTGCTATAGAATTATTAATCTCATACTGTTAAGATCTGCAAAGAAACAAGATATATGGAGCGGCTAGATTAGGGAAACGCTGCGTTGTAATTTCCCACCATTGTATTTATACAATCAGCATCATCATGGTGTCATCAGCCATTAAATGATAGTGAATAAGGCAAATGTGAAATTGAAACCCATAGCAGTAGAAGTGAACAGTACTCAGTTAAACCAACAGACTGACTTAGAATCACAGAATCATAGTATCTTCCAGTTGGAAAAGACCTTTGAGATGATCAAGTCGAACTGCACCCATCCTCCGCTAAACCATGTCCTTCAAAAACTCATCTACCCATTTTTTAAACACCTCCAGGGATGATGACTCCCTGGGCAGTTGTGCCAGTGCCTGACAGCCCTTTCAGTGAAGAAATTCTTCCTCATATCCAGTCTGAACCCCCCCTGGCACAACTTCTGGCCATTTCCCCTTCTCCTATCGCCTGTCACTTGAGAGAAGAGATCAACACTCACTCTGCCACAGCCTCCTTTCAGGCAGCTGAAGACAGTGATGAGGTCTCCTCTCAGCCTCCTCTTCTCCAGGCTAAAGAACCCCAGGTCCCTCAGCTACTCCTCATAGGACTTGTTCTCCAGCCCCTTCCCCAGCCTCGTTCCCTTCTCTGGACGCGCTCCAGCCCCTCAATGTTCTTCTTGTAGTGAGGGGCCCAGAACTGACCCCAGCACTCGAGGTGTGGCCTCACTAGTGCTGAGTGCAGGGGCACAATCACTGCCCTGGTCCTGCTGCCCACTCTGTGTCTGACACAGGCCAAGATGCCATTGGCCCTCTTGGCCACCTGGGCCACTGCTGGCTCATGTTCAGCCGCTGCCAACCAACACCCCCAGGTCCTTCTCCTCCAGGCAGCTCTCCAGCCACTCTTCCCCAAGCCTGTAACGCTGCACGGGGTTGTTGTGTCCCAAGTGTAGACCCAACACTTGGCCTTGTTGACCCTCATCCCGTTGGTCTTAGCCCATGGATCCAGCCTGTCCAGATCCCTCTGCAGAACCTCCCTTCCTTCAAGCAGATCAACACTGCCACCCAGCTTGGTGTCATCTGCAAACTTGCTAAGGGTGCACTCGATCCCCTCGTCCAGATCATTGATAACGATACTGAACAGGACTGGACCCAGCATTGAACCCTGGGGTTGGTGACTTATAACAGATTAAGGAATTTACTTCCTTGTGCAGTGGTGAACATCTAGAAGTTTCTTCCACTGCAGGTTGGGGAAGGAGTTAAACCAGATCAACTACAAAGAGAGAAACGCTAAAGCAAACAACAGAAGGCATCCTCTATGATCCTTAACCCAGCAGCTATGAAGGCTGGGACAGGAAGGGCTATGAGAGCTGGGACAGGAAGGGAAGAGTTCACTGTAGGGAGCAGCCAGACTCACGTGCTCTCCCCAAACAGAAGCCTGAAATTCAGATCACCCCTGTAAATCAGGGAGTTTACAATCTAAATCCTGAAACATTGGCATAATCCAAACAATTCAGAGGAAATACTGGAACTTAGGAATGTTTGCAGATCAGTCAGATGTGCAATCATGCAGGGATGGCAAAAGTGCTTTTCACAAATCTTGCAAATTGCAAATGTTGATGCAAATTCACCATCAAAAATGAAATTAATCAGAATAGGTTGACAGGCACTTAAGCATAAAGAAAAAAATGTAATTGCTTTGATAAGGTGCTTTGCAAGCTATGAGATTTTAATTAAATCACACAAATGGACAATACCCTGGGAGAATTACATTCAAAGATTCTTCTTGGATTTTATGAGCTCAGGTGATATAAAGAATTAATAATTTTGCATTTCCCATTTACTTATTCCAGACTCGAAAGTAGGATAAACAGAAGGTAACTAATATTTTTCAATTAACATAACAATATAAAACAAATTTTATCTCAGAGCCCTAGATGTAAAAATACCTGATGTGAACCCTGCTCATTACTATCTTGGTATCAGAATTTTTGTTTTCCTTCTTCATATACCATCCTCTACATAAAGTCATTCTGAGCTTTTGTATTAAAAATAGGATTGATAAAAAACATTGAGTTAGTGTCAGGTGTTGAAGCTCAAAAATACAGATTTAATTGAACTTCGCAACTTAAACTAAAGACTTGGAATCTGTTTTTCCAGTGGTAGTTGTAGTGGCTCCCAAGATGCAAAACTCTCAAATGATATTTGAAAGAAGCAGCCAGGAAGAGACAATTTCATAATTTAATTTTAAAAAGAAGTGACAAATATGACTAACTCAATGTAAAGTCTGAATTCAGGTAAACTTTTGAAACTTACATTGTCAAGTCATTCTTCATTACACTGTTTCCAGCATTCTCTGGTTACACAACTCTGTGTAAGTTTGGTTGCTAATTAAAGTATGATTTCTTCCTTTAAATAAAAGTAATCATCCTTGTCATAAAAAGGTAAAAAAAATCACTTGGAAATGATTATGGAAATTATTTAGCATTGCCATTGTAAAAAATATACAGACGGCACTGAAAACACCTATAGCTCTGAAAGGACTGGACTAATGCTATTGCTTCAGTCATATTTTTTCTTATATTCACTGACAAAATGAAGTATATATAAAATATATATAAATAAAAGAAAAAATCCAATCCCTAATTATAAGTTTTACATATAATAATGTAAGTGATAGATACAGAGAAAAAGTATTTTACATAAGCATGGGCTCTGAAAGTGTCAGGCTTAAAAAGCAGTGCTGTTCATTCCTTGATGACTGTTGAGCTGGGTACAGACACTTACAGTGACAAGCAGCTGCCCAGGGACACGGCTGCCTCCCAGCCAAGTGCGACCGAGAACATTCCACAAGAAGAAGCAGTAATGCAAGGGGAAGACACAGGAACCCCTCTGGTAAATCTGTCACTGACCATTGTTATGTCCTGTGCATGTTATTCTCCCCCATCCAATTCTATTTCCTTCTCCTGTTTCCGTTCCTGTCTATACTGATGTTCGCCCTTGGCACTTGGCTCTGTCAGATCAGTGGGAACTGATGTAAGAGGGCATATTGACGAGGGGAAAATGTACCCTACCACTTCTTGTGGACCTAGAAAGCAAATGGCCAGTATCATAGGTCATGTTGGAAGTTCAGTGGGCTGACCAACTCAACTGGGGCATGCTATAAGCAAAGGAGATAATACTTTGAACTGACTTCTTCCTGACTATGTGCTTATATTTTACATTATCCTAAACAACTGCTTGAATTAAGACCGGGGTATTCTTAACACACTGAGCTCCAGACACCACAAAATCTGTCTGAAATAAAGGCAAATGATTAAGATCAAGCTGAAGGATCAAACCAGCAAATACCATTGAATATTTTAGTTCAGTCTCATCCAATGCAGATCAGGTGTTGCAACTTTTACTCCACTTTCTTTTGCACCATGTTTGCTCCTTTACTAGTTTTGCATCCACTTTGTGTACGTCAAGTGGAATTTTGCTCTAATCCTTGGCTGATAAAAGTGAAGGTATGCCAGAAAATGATTAAAAGAACAACAGCAAACTAATTGTTGGATGATCTTTGCAGCAAAGGAGTCCTGGTCAAGAAGGTTTCCATATACCTAACCTGTATTAATAATTTAATTTATTTTCACATCTAATATAATTTAACTTCCACATAGACAGTAGTTAAAATTGAACTAACTCCAAATTTACAGAAAATTCTTCTTTCCCTAGGATCTAACATTTTCATCTTTTCTGTTCATGAATGATACTTTTAAATAAATACCATCAAAGTAATGTAAATATAGACCCCCAATGTAACCAGAATTACATTCAAAAGTAAAGTGGAACAAAATGTGAGCAAAAGCTAGACAGAATCGTCACTGAATATTTAGATGTCGTAAGCATTCTGAAAATTTAGACTAAAGATACAATCACTTCTAGATGAAAGGAAATAAATATATCCCACATTGGAGCCAATGCAGATGAATTCATTAAATCTTATTTCACATAATTTTTCAGTTGTTAATACCTTCAATACTTTTCCTCCCAATCAAATATTTTTCTTCCCTGTTTTAATGTTTTTAATGAGAAGTATAAGAAAGCTAAGTAGCAACAACCCACAGTACCAAAGTCTTATGGTTACAAATATCATAGGCTTTTAGAAAAAGAACCAAATATAGTCTGTTCTTGTGAAAATTATTACCTTGTGAACCAAGGCATCTGCAGAAACGAAGGAATCTGAGATAAAACCAATCAGAGTAAAAAAAAAATAGTGAAAAATAAAATCAGCTGTTAGAGTTGGGTAGTGTCCATTCAACATGTATAACAATTAAGTCATTTAGTCTTTCAACTAGTTTGCATTTTCCAGACTCTTGCTTTGAAGTGGTTTCAATTACATACTCTTATTAAAAGCAAGTTTTAAGTGCCTTCTTGTTATGTCTGCTGTAAAAGAAAAGCAGATGGAAAATGAACATCTAAAGATAACAGAATAGGAATATTTGTATGGAGGCTTATTATTTTCTTTATGGTTAATTACGTCTGTTGAAAGTCATAAGGAAACCAAACGTCATTCTTGGATTAATATTCATATCCCTTTGTTTCTTAGAGTTTCTAGAGTTCTGTATTCAGTAACTAAAAGCAGAACACACTAATGGTGTTGAAGGATGCTGCACATTCAGATCAAGCAGAGGGTTTGCACAGGGAGGCAGCATCATAGCAATGACCTGTGCCTTCTCTGTATGTTACTTGAAGGAGTCCCGTTTCAGTCCACTGAAGTCTGCACGGGTATCCTGTGCTCTGGAGGATGCACTCTGACTGTCATAAACTGACAAACCACTTCAGGCAGCACAGTTGTCCCTCACTACATGGGTTGTGGGTCGCCTGTTGCAGACCAGCTGTGGCCACCTGAAGCACAGACCCAGAAAACTGCAGTAATTGTGGGAGGAGGTGTGAAACATTGTGGGGAAGTGTTGTGAAAGGAGACGGAGGTGCTGAGGGCAGAAGATTTTAGAGTGAAATGTAAGGTGGACCATAACGGTGGGCAATTTTAAGCTTAAGACTTCATTCAGGAGAAGTGAAAATCTTTAGACAAGCTCAGATAAGAGAATTACATTTAAACTGAGGAAGTGAGTTTATTCCAGATGTGTTTGACAGCATGAGAACAGAAGTGGAAGTGGTACATTTGGTAAGGAGCCAGTACTGAGGATTAGTCAGGTGGAGAGCGCTGAGAGCGGAGTGAGGAGCTGAGAGCACAAGGGTGGGAAGAATTGAAAATACAGGCTCTGGCACCAAGCAAAAGGAATGAAAACAAAGAAGGAAGGAAAGGAATTAGAGAAGCAGAGAAATCAAAGAGAGGTTTAAGAGCAAAGCCAGTTTCGGTAGAGATCACAAAGAAAGAATAAAACTGAGAAAGAAGGGAGGATAAGAGCTACAGGAGGAGGGACACTGATGGTTATGGGGAGGAAATAACAGCACTGCAGACAATTTGGAGCTAGATTTCCATGAGTGAAGATGAATCTCTCAGACTTTCCCACATTATGCCATGCAGAAAGTGTTTTACAATCACTGTTGATCTGTGCATATCTGCAGTCAGTTCTGTCTATCTGATTTTGGATTTTTTTTCCTTCCCTTTTCTGTCTCAAACCTACCACCCAAGGCCTTTATTTCTACAAGTGTAATTCTCTTACGTACCTTTCTATTTCTTGTTCCTGCTTTTTAGCATATGGTCAATATGCTCTATTGTTTGCATTTTTGCTGCCAGTCTACACAAGAGTCCCTGAGAGGGATTTAGAGGAGAAGCAAGCACTCTGTCACAGAAAAGCTCTGTGAGCAGAATTATTTCTTAAGGCAGAGGTGACTGACCTGGGCAAAGAAATACATATGCAGTTCATAAAAGAGGAGGCGGGACGTCAGCTGAACACCTTTCAAAAGAGTTTGTTTAATTAAGGCAACTCATGTACCTACTCACATGTCAATCTTTGACCAGATTAGAGGACAATATTCTAAGTATGTGCCCATGAGCTTATTTGCACACACGTGATATATAGGCCATAAATGTATACTAAGTATGTTACAGTAAACTCAATGCAGCAATTGTTTTCCCACAGAGAAGAAAACTCTCTGGGCTGAGCAGAAAAATGATAGTAACATTGAAATTATATTCTGGTGTTAGAAGAAGGGACAATGCACTCTCACCTTGGCATCCGGACAGCTTGACGTCTGCACAGAAACATCAAAACGTGGGATAATGAATCCCAGGAAGAGGTGTAAGTCTCAGCGCTCATTGGCTTAGACAGCTGTTGACATCAAAAATAAAATAGCTCGCGAGCCCTCTGGTGGTGTTTTTTTTCCTCAGATGTTAGCAGGATCCTGCCATAGCAACGACATGTAAACACACTTGGATATATAGACAGTGGAGTGTATGTATCATTGTGCATATTTACATACACATCCATATATATGCATAGATATACATATAAATGCATTCCGAGAGTCACTGCCAGAGCAAGGGAAAGAGGAAATCACCTGCTATTGTGATCTGAGTATTTATGTGTAAGTGTCCCACTCACACATGACAGCACTAACACCACCCATCTGAAATAGGGACTACCATTATCCACTAACAACATTTTTATAAGAAATTTAGAATGATCTTTGCCTTTCCAGTCCATAAGCTCTATCTATAATATAATGTCAGCTGCAAAAAGCAAAAGAAGTCACTTTTGTGATCCCAACGAACAAAATGTAAAATTAAATCCCTACCAGGTTCCAATTCAATTTGACAAATATAAATCCTGAAAAATAAAAAAAAAGTTTAGAAATATTTTAGAATTGCTCTAGATCACAGCAAGTATCTTCTTAACTTAGTAATAATAATGTTTTCTAGTTAGGAGCAAAAGACAGTTTCCATTTTTTTTTATAATTGCAAAACTGAAATATATCAAAAAAACATTTCCCATATTGAATAATTTCACCATTTATCACCATGCTACAGACATCCAGACATTGTAGCCTTAAGAATAAGAAACAGAACATAATGGAATGGCACGTTGTGCTGAAATTGGTCTCCAACAAATGTCAGTTAAGTTAATAATACTCCACAGTCACTACAGGAATTCATTATTAGGTTGCCATTATCATCCCTTAACCTAAGTTCTGGGGAAAAAATTTACATTTTAGGTGTTACACTTTGACAAGGATAACAACCAAGTTTCATTTTCATAATATTCTTTGCTATTATAAGTGTTTCGGGATTCCTTGTTTAAAATTAAATGTTGAACTGTAATACTTCAACAATTACTATTGACAGTAGTTATAGAAACTCTGCCATAAGGGAATTTTCATAATTCCTCTCTTTTGGATGTATTTGAGTGTAATTTATCTTTAGGAGGCGCTTTAGCGATTTAAGTTTTCAAATTATTTCATATTTTCACCTCATTTAAAAAAACACCAACATATCCAAAAAACAGATGACTGAATAGTGTAAGTAAGTTGTTACATGTAAGTAGGGTTTGGAGGGATTTTTCACTGCCATAGCATTTCATTTATGGCTTTCATTTGTAGGATATAGAGTAAAGGGTCATGCTTAAAAATCGACAAATTTACTTGACTCTAATCATCCACTTCCTATTGTCCAGTGCAGGTGTTCCATTTTTTGGCACAAAACAGGTTTGAAATGTCAGTGCTGTGCGTTTCACTTAATGCTCCACTATGTTTCAAGTCAGCTGGGAGTCAGGAGTGGTGAGTAGTTACACCTCCCCAAAGAGGTCTAGGAAAACACATCATCTCACAAGGACTGCCTGAACTCCTTGAGTGCACTGCACCATTGTGCAGCTGTGCTTTTTCTGATTCTTTGGACGGGAAGAAAATAAATGTATTCCTGGAATTGCAGTGCCTTTGGAGCTCCTGTTCTGCTCCGGGAGGGAATATTTTGTATCAGACCATCACTTGAGGCTGCCCTCTTTTCCCACCCACGCTCTACACTGTGTAAAGTTTGCCATTGCTTCTGAATACAGTGGGTTGTATTTGCAAAATTAGTACATATTGCAATATGGGAAACCAAAAGCTACATTTCTGCATGCCATTTGTATCCTTCTCAAGGCACTTGTCAGTACCTTTGGGAAATCATTAGTCACTGATCTAAAGGTTTCAGTGGATTTGTCTCACGGTCTTTATTTTCTGTGCATTAATCAATGGTATCTACAAACTGAGTTTAAAAATACCTGGACTAGCACCAAAAAAAGGCTGTGAAGTTTATATCAGTGTTCTTTCAGAGCACCAAGTCCTTTGTTACTCAAGTATTAAAAAGAGAAGTGAAATATTACCGCAATCGTGACAACTCTTATAGGACACATCTATGGTGAGCGATAGTTAGAAGAATCCTAGAACCGTAGTGATTGACATGACCTTTGAATTTGAGCTTTTGACAGATGATTGCACTGAGCTCATGTCCCCACCCCCTCTTTGTGCAAGGATGATTCTGTCTTTTTAATTTTTTTAAAAACCTGCACCCATCTTCTCAGTCATACCTTGTACCACCTAAACATTTTAGTTAAAAATACTTAAAAACTTAAGAACTATACTGAAAACATTGAGCAAATATCATTGAAATACTATCCAAAAAACCAGTGTACTGTATGTTACTTGCTCACAAATGATTTAGTTATTTTGGAATACCCTTTGTGAAATAAATAGACATGGGCTTAATTTAGTAAATTAGTCATTTGTCTTCTATAACTCCAAATTGGAAATCAAAATACAATAAAATTCAAAATGGTTATTAAATCCAGATGGATCTTGAAATGAAAGAAAGACCTATGGTAATGACAGCCTTTAAAGGGCACTGTCAACTTAAAAAACATAAAGCAACTGAAAATGTTTTATCTCCTTTTGCTGCGAGTAACCATTAACCTTAGAAATACCAGGCAAATGAGTTTTCATTTTCTCTTTTTTTAAAAAAAAAAAAATTATTAGTCTAGTTTACTGCTTCTTCTCTAGAGTAACTTAACATAACTTTTTCCTGATTTAACGTAACTGTTTCCTAATTTTTCCAAATTTTACCTACTGTCTGAAAAGAAAATACCCTGTATAAGTTCATAGTTCAAATTTTACCAAATAACTCCATTTCTCACTCTGTACTTAGAGATGCAGCAATATTCTTTTCAATAACCTTAAAAGACAGATATTGTGGGTATTAATTCCTTCCTGGAGCGTGCAAGATCCTTTAATCCATTAAATACTACCAAAGGTGTTCTCTAAAAACTTGTTTTTAAGAGTTAATGTCATTTGGCTTATTAGTTGGGGTTGTTCAGCCTGGAGAGGACAAAGCTCCGTGAAGATTTTATTGAAACCTTTCAAAACTTAAAGGGGACTGACAGGAAAAATGAGGACAAGCATTTTAAGAAGGCCATTTGTGATAGGACAGGAGTAGATTTAGACTAGATGTAAGGAAGAAATTTTTTACAATGATGGTGATGAAACACTGGAACAGGTTGTCCAGAGCAGTGGTAGAAGGCCCATCCCTGGAAACAATCAAAGGTCAGGTTGGATGGGTCTTTGAGCAACCCAATTTAGTTGAGGATGTCCCTGCTAATTTTTAAAGGTCCCTTCTAACACAAACCATTCTATGATTCTATGATTTATTGTGATATTTGTAGTGAGCTCTATGATGCTTCACGTGTCAGGAAACCGCACTTAACATTTTGCTTTTATATGACAACACATTTTTATCCGTAAACAAAAAGTGACAGAAAGTAAATCAGAGATAGTGGCACAGCTGGAGATGGCAATGCAAATGTTCATATTTGGAATGAATCGGTATAAAATGATCACGACATCCAGAGGTAAGTCCTCTGCAGTAAAGGATTTAGCACTACTGAAGATCAGGTCACCTCTGCACACAAAGAAACTACCAAAACCTTCCCTTTGATACTATGGCAAAGAACCCTCTAGGTTTCTCCTTAGTTGCAGCACTGGGTGTTTTGTCATTTTAGGAACTGTAGAGGTGCATGAGATTATTACAAACAGATGGCAAACAATCGGCAAATAGTCAGCCACATCACATCAGTCCTTCCTGTTCATTTGTTGGGATACTATTCCAGTAAAGAAGTCACAAATGGCACTTGGCACTTGCTAGGAAATGATATATACGGTCATCAAATGAAATTTCAGAAGCCAAAATAAGAGAGGCACGTAAAGATCAGACAGATTGAACTTTCGCCCTGCTGTGTCACTCATCTAAATTCTTTCTTTCTTTGTGTACATATTTATATTGCTAATAGTAGAGGAACAGATTAGTTACCCAGAACATCCATTCTGGTTCCTACCTTGTCTAGCTGAGGAAGTGTTTGAGCCACATGTGGTAGACCACATCCTTTCTCTTATGCTAGCGGGATGACGAAGGAGCACATCTGGATTCAAAATTTCATTTTCACCCTCAACATTTTTGTATTAACACACTGTCATACTTAATATAAATAGGAAAACAGTCCTGTAGCAGCTGATTTTCTGGAAGAAGACAATGCATGACATTGTGGAGTCCATAAACAGCAGGGGGTATAATTCATGGTAAAGCTATATAATATGTTCCATATACATTGCAGCTGTTGATAGATTTTATTACATTTCAGTTAAGGGCCTTATTACATTTGCAGGCAAGATTTATTATATTTGGTTGTATTACTTCTAAAGTTCAGGATATTTTCACATTTGTAGCTGACTTATTTCATCTGTGATCACTGAATTTACATCATAACCTCGTTATAACTGTAGATTACGAATAATGTCACCTGTTGTTATGACGCTTGCAGTCAGTTTTCACTACAACTGTTCCTAATACTTCGCAGCATTTTGCAGGTGGTGGATATTACACTGAGGTTTTTAAAGACATGTTTTGAAGTCAACAGAACATAAGATAGCAACGTCTGAAGTAAAGGTTCCATCAACACAGAAATGAGGAAGTTGGTCAGCAGCACGGGGAAAGGGTTGGGGGATTCCTGCTTACTCACATGCATTTAGCTACATATTTATAAACTGGAAAGTATTTTTAATTTCAGAGATTTCATATATTATAACTTAACAAAAAGAATAATACATATTATCATAAAATAAGCACCACTTTTTTCTTTCAATCTTTGTTCCTGTAAGTCAAAAGGTCACCCATACCTCAATGTCCCATGGTTTTGGTGTGTCGAAGATGTTTTGTTTCTTTGGAATATCACATGAAAATAGCTGACATTATGGCTGCTTTTTTACGCCCATCTTTTCTTATCTGGTCCCACTATTTTTGCCCAGTAGCACCTAACACCTTCCATTGTTAAACAATGTTAAATAACATGCCATGTTATTCTAAAATCCTTACTTTCGTCCTGGGTCATAACTCACTCCTTCCTCCTAAATCCACAAATTAATGGAAAACAAAAACACTTCAGAAACAAAAGTTATAAATTGGCTTATCATACCCAGTGAAAAACATTGAAATAATTGCTCTAAACAAGATTAATCTGATTAATTTTTCAAAAATCCAGAAATATAATTAAGAGATCAGAAATTACGTTGATCTCAGAAAGCTTAAAAACTCTTAGGTCTAATGTGATATGACCTGCACAAAACAGCCTGTGATGCATTTGTCCAGGATTGAAAGATCAGCAAATGTAATTTGCATTTATATTTTCTATATATTGCTGTTTAAATGCAAAGTATTATTGTTGCAATACATCCTGTTAAAAAAATCTGAGTGGAGGCAATTAAACACAGCACCTATGAAACAAATACAGTTGCACTTGTTGTTTTTAATCAGCGGACTTTTTTGTCCTTTTATTCTTTGTTTTCCTTTCACAAATCCAAAATAATCCTGATTGCGAGCACAAGTCGCAATTCTTATTCTTAGAAAAACGTGATTCACTGAGAACCACTGAGTTGAAGCTCTTCAGCATGTTACAAGCAGAGCAACTTTGCAGATCAGGCCCTTTGCTGATTAATTTCGTCCACCTAATTAGCGATGCTGTTTGAAAGAATCCTTCTCTTTTGTCCTTTTGCATTGATGGTTTAGGTCAGAACAGGCTTATGTTTTCCAGTTACATGTTCTCCAACAAGCGTAACAACAGAATTTACATCTGAAAAGTTCACAAAGAACTGTGTTATAGAGTGAATTAATCAGTGACCTTTCACTACCAGAGGTGTACATGCCCTGATAATGTAGCTGAAAGCCCTTCTGGAGGCAGGAGGAGGGAAAGAAAGAACATTGTAAATTAAAGGAGATTTGGACTGGGAGTCTAATTTTCTGTCTTCTAAGTTCAGGGATGACCATTTCTCACCTTAAAGACTCGTCTTAACGGGCAATTATTCACCAAGTCCAACATATTTAAATGACATAATTGACAACATTCGGTCAAAGGACTGAAGAAGTTAGGATGATAAAAGACCTCCTTGCATGACTAGTGTTTGGTCATTCTAGGTCAGGGTTCAGGTGGCAAGACAGAGAGTCTGGCACCCAAACTGGGAATAAATATAACATAATTCATCTGGGGTGTCTGGTCTCAGTATTTCACATATGACAGTATATATCTACATCGAAAGTACAGCTGCATATTTCCAAGGAACGAGGGAAGTAATCAATGTTAATTATAAAAATTCAAGATTAAATTATCTTTCAAAGTCTATAGAGACTGAATCATTGCTGCTCGTCCACAGTAGTCTGAAAAAGAAAATTACTGAGTGCTGTAGCGAATTTAGGACTTCATATCTACAAATGTAGCATTATTGACATTTTGTGGCTGTATCTTTGAAACTGTAAATGGACATATTTATTGTGCCTCAGTGCTTAAACTTTTCAGAGATGCATTGGCGATCTGGTTTAGTAGTGCACAGGTACAGTTGGACTCAGTAATCTCAAGGGTCATTTCCAACCAAGCCAATCTGTGATTTGTTTCATGTATTTTATTTATTCCTATTGTTCTAATCTTCAAGGATGTTCAGCTCTTCTCACATTTCTTTCTATATTAATTTCCAACTACCTGTCACAACATATTTTAGAACTCCCCTTCCTTTTCTGTCAAAGTGATTAATGAAACCATATTGTCCTAAAATGATTTCTATTTTCTTTAAAGCTCTGGTATACCATGCAGCTGACTCTGAATTTCCTACATATGAACATACCAAATGCTTCATGGAAATCCAGAAAAGTTAGCTCTGATGTGTTTTCTCTGTCTAGATCAGTATCTTTTTGAATAAGATCTTTCTCTTTCTTTTTGGTTTTTTTTGGCATAATCTGTCCTTTATATTTCGTAAACCCTTTCTTCCTTCTTTTTTCTTATCCATTTGTCCACAGAGTCTCTTCATAGTAGTTTTAATATCCTTTGCAAGTCTACTTCCACTTGAAGTCTTGTCTTTTTTTCACTTTATCTCCAAACCTCTAAAACAGATCTTTATTTGGCTGATCAGCCCACTCTTTTCCCATTCATTATATCTTCAAAATCCTTTCTGAGACTATTAGGTTATCCAAGCAGATCTGGATCTTACAGTCTTCTTTTTCCCCTTTCCTTAGAGTCCACTGATGAGATAGTTTATATGGTACTATATTAAGAAAATGTCTATGTTTTCAGTCAGGTTTTGCCCCAAATTTCTCAAATGAATTGACTTCATTACCTTTCCTACATTGTCAAATTTATTCCTATGGGATTGTGAAGCACTATTAGATGATCTACTTTTAGCTTTCTATTTAATTTCAGCTAAATTGGCCTTGGATTACTCATCTAACATTCAATCCACAAAATACTTTTGTTGTTTTTTATTTGAGACTGATTTTTATCTCAGTCAAATATCTAAAAGGCTCTAAAGAGCAAAATCTTTTTCATTGGAAAGTCCAATCACTCCACCTAATTTTCCTTCTCCTAGCCTGAGCTTTTTTTCACCTCACAGGCCATTAGACGTAGAGACGAAATAATTTAGCTAAACATTATCAGCTATATCTGTTCTTAGTGACCCACGGAAAGGTACTGCACTCAGCTCTATGAATGACTGACCTCCTCAGGAAATGAAGAGATTTTCCTTCTCGAAGTGGGTCAGTGTTCTGATGATTCTCAAGGGAAGAAGGAGGCCAAGTTACCCTCCTCTCATCTGTCTAAATTCATTTTAAAACCAACGCTCATAAAAAGACCAAAACAGCTTTCACTTCCATCCTCTATTTTTCTCTTGGTTTTCCTAAAGAATTATCTCCAAATTCCCCACCAAAGACATTTATAAAGAGTTTAAACTCTACTGCACAGGATCATTATTAATCTGGGGATGTGTGCACCAAGTTCTAACTGCGAGAATATGTTGCAGAGAGCTAAAAAAAATATCCTGCTCACTCTGCCACCAAGGCAGAGTCTTCAGACTTCTGCAAGTAATATAAAATAAAACCTCAGGAAAGGATTGTCACTTGCATATTATAAACTTCACTTGAAGTATTGAAACTAGGCCATGGAATGGGAAGTACAAATTAGTCATGTGAAAAATGCAAGGAAACAACATGTATTATAGTTCACATAAAGAGAAAATACTTTATCATTACATCGCCCACTCTGCTGACATTTTCCCTGTTCAAAAACATATTGAAGGTTTGCCTAGAGGACAGTAAATATGATTAACTTCAGTTTTTTTTCTTTTTTCTATTATATTGCTGTAGCTCAATGTATTTCTGGATTAGAAGGAGAACGCTGGTCCTGTAGTGCACATCTTTCTCCTACGTTCTGGAAATACAAGTTAGGTCATAGCTGTTCAACAAGTGAATGGTGTGGAAAAGTCCAAGTTTGAAAAAATTACTACCTGTTGAATCTGGAAGACTACTTGAAATTCCCCATAGAAATTCCATTCTGTAGGAGTTTTAAAATATATATATATAAAATTTTATTCTGAAAATTTTGAGTTAGTTTCATGGCAGGATGGAGTTAAAATATTTCTCTGGTCATTTGGAAAACAAGTATGAAAATATGTACAATTAAATGCACTGATATGATTTGTCCTGAAAGTCAAAACAATAACTTTGAAAAGAATGTTTGACAAAAGTAATCAAGGCATAATCAGAGCAAAGCATATTCAAAAGAAGCAAGAAGTCTGAGATGTTTTGATTTTCTCGTATCAAGGAATTATAGTCAAAACTTTGTAGATATAAGATAATTAGTTTTAGACAAACCACAGTATTTTCCTTTAAACAGATTTCAACAGCTCTACTTCTGCTCCCACCCAAGAAAGCAGTAGAGGAAGTAGCTGTACCTCCTCTGAAAAGCAGCTAAATTTGCAACTTTCTCAGGTCTGAACCTGATAAATCAGTCCATGCCAGTGTGAGCAGGAACTACAATTTGATGTGGTATTGCCATGTAATTGTTACAATCAGTCAGACCTGTGCTACTTCTAACAAACAGAATTATAGAGCCAGTTCCTTAACAGTATCAAATAACATAGCTCTACTTATTCAATACAACAGCTTTGATTTACATGGATAGCCTAGCCCATACCATTTATAACCAGTTTACTTCCAATAAACCCCTTGAAACATAATAAAATTCACTAGTTTCCCTTAGGAGTGTACATACTGTGAAACATTTTAGTAGTATAATTGTAATCCCTTCATAAGAAATTGAGGCCACTGCACCTCATGTATCTCAAACCAATGCTTACCTAACTCTATATAAAGTTCAATGTCACCAAGTGACTTTGTTGGTCATATTTTGCTTCTCAGAGTTGTGCATCATTAAGTATAATCTTACAGTACAATAAAAATTGGGTGTTTTACAGGGAAAGAAAAAGATGTAGGGATAAATTTGGATATCAAACACAGTTATGCATTTGATTGTATTTTTAAACTATTTTTAAACTGTTACTTGTGGGAGAATAAGTCATAAGAAAGAAATAGTTACAAATATTTACCAGTTCATTATATGAATTCATAATTCGGTCATTTTGATTTCTAGATGTTTCCACCTGCATAATTTCTCCGCACAAGGTAAAGGACATCATTGCAGACAGAGGCCTCCTCTTTCTCAGTGATGAACCATTGGACATCACACAGAGTGTCTTGGTAGTAAATGTATTTATGACATTCTAGTTGTCCTGAACCGACTTCTGGATACAGAAAGCCTAGGATCATCACTCCAGCAGCTGTAGTAGATGACACAGAAGTTTTGCTGCAAAAGAGCAAGAGGTTCATTTGTCACCCTCATCATGAGGTGGCTGGATGAGGCAGACAGACTGAGCCTTCTTTAGCCCCCAAAAACATAGCTGGTACAGGCACTGCCAAGCAGTCCTGAGTAAAGGTGAGAGATAAAGACCTGCAATGCAAGTTTGTCCTGAGAATGTCTCATCCAGGTGCCTGAAAATCTGTCAGAACAGGGATCAGATCTTGCAGCTGAGTTTTGCAAGTCAATAAACACCTTCCCCACAGTGCATTACAGTGGAGACTTCCCTCTTCCAATTTTTACTGGAGGAGTTTTATGTTATGCCACCCTCCAGAAAACTGCAAGTCACAACCCTGGATGAGAAACATGAGATTTGGTCTCTCTCAAATCCAAAAGAGCATATCTTCTGATCAACGGTCTTTCACTGGAACAGCTGTCATGAGCCCCTTTGCTTCCCATGCCTCTCCTAAAGGAGACAAGGTCTCCATCATGAGTGCTTTAATACTCTGAACATAGAGCTGTTACAGTAAGAGGACAATAGGAAGTTATAGGTTGAGAAATAATAGGATTAACTAAGAATTAATTCCAAACCAAAAAGAACAGAAAAATTTTAGATGAGACATAAAGGTGTCCAGTAGCTAGATATAAAAAAAAAGAGTTTAAAATGTAAGAATTTTAAAAAAGTATTATACAAAAAAGAAGGTCTAAACTAATGGAAGGTTTGCTATCCAGAAAAGGAAATGAGAACCATAAGCAGAAATGTCAGATAGAATATATTAATGAATCATCTGTTTTGCAAACTAGAGGAATGTTGAATTGTATTCAAAGTTGACTAAAAAGAACCAATTTTTTCAGCAACTTAAGACCCTTAGTATGATAGTCTTGTCTAGAGACCCAAAACTCAAAAACTGAACTTGAGAAAGTATTCAGCAATAAGCATAGCTTCAACATTTTCTATACCAACAGTGAAAGTAGGTATAGAAATTTGTTTTAGATAAATATATTCTAAATTGTTTTTAAAATGTCTAAATGGTGTTAAAATTGTTCCTTTAAATATAATTACGATTCTGAATGGTTTAGAAACTTGATAGGTTGTAAATAAAATATATAACATGGTGTTTCAGTAAAAAATTATCTTCCCTAAATAAAATGTCTGAGAATTTTCGAGCATTAGCTTAAAATATATAGCATTTTTGACTTATCAGATGTTTTACTGTCAATAGATAGGAATAAACTAAGCAACTTAGGGCTCCAAGTTCAAATTTCAAAATTTTCACATGTCAAAATCCCCACATTTCCAAATGCTTTTAACTGTTGAAGGATGTGAATAAGGATCTATTAGGTCACTCAAAAGCTTTTGATCAGGATAGACATCCAAAACTTTTTAAGAGTTTTGTCTATTTGAAAATCTTGAGAATTATATCTTTGATCATTAACTACTCATAGAACTACTAAAATTCTGTTTCTACCACACTTTTATTTACCTGCTTTTGAAAAATATCCTCCTAGACTCATCTCTAGACACCTGCTCAATGATAAGGAAAATAAAATATGTTTTTAGAGTAATAAAGTTAAAATTCTCACTTGATGATTGATTTTTTCCAAGTTTTTCACCGTAGAAAAGTTTATTTCAAGAAAGAATAACAAAGGTGATTCCATACTCAAATAAGCATTTTTTTAAAGCTTTTAAGCAATGGATATTGATATAAGAATATCCTTTTTCTTTCCTGTGTCCATTTTTGGTATAACTGCTATGTCTCAGCTGTAAAAGGGCAACTTTGGAGTCCTGTAGGCAAGCTCTTCATTGCAAGCAGAGTAGACACATCCTGTTTTAGGTGGCAGGCAAGATTTCAGACTAGTCTAAAGAGTGGGTAGCTTCATTTTGTCCTACCAGTGCCCACATTATTATGTAAATGAAAACATTTCAGACAGGCTCAGAAAGGCATGGTAAGGACAATCATCTTCAGAAAGCAATGTCATTGCTAACCCCTAAGGCCATACCAGTCTATTAGCAAAGTGTCAGATAACAGTGTTGATTAAACAAAGTATTATTTCATTATTATATGAAAAAAATCAGTCTTATCTGAATAACTTTCACATTAATTACACTTTCCTGTTTTTTTTCTATTTTCTGATATATTGTTTTTTTAAATCACCCAAAAATACCAAGGAGAAAGACACATATTTTTGTTGTTTCATGAACTAATCAATCTCACCTTTTGTGTAGGACACAACATCAAAATTAATTTTTTGTATCCTGATGCAACGGAATGCAGTGAAACCATGTTGTATATTTATTGAGTTTAATCTAGGATTAAATTTCTATTGTCTAAAAATAAAAAATCCTGTTATAAATTATGGATATTTTACTTCCTTCCAGTCCCCTATTGCCTGTACCAAGTGAAAGCTAAAACACATCCTTGAAAACTGAAGCCAGTACTTTCTATGTGGATAATGTTCAAAGCTGTGTGCTAGAAACTGGCTCTCTGGCTTCTGGGATCATTAAAAAATCTTGTCCTAATTCACAATAAATTGTACTGCAATATTAAATCCATTTATACTAAAGGCTAAATGTGTAATACCCTTAGCATGGCATCTCACTAGCAATTATTTCTGCTATGTATTATGACTTTTATATTTCTCCTGTACTTAGGGTAAGATAAAGCTTGCTAGGTGAGCATTTTCTTGTGATACATTTGTGCTATATAGGTATTTGCCTCCTAAATAAAATAGCAAAAACCAAATAGAAAAGTGTTGTCAGGGAAACACTAAGTAAGGTAAAAAAATTAATCTATACCAAAGAATATATATATAAAAAAAATGCACTGGAGGGTATAAGAGCTTGATTATACATCTACTGAAATACCAAATATTCTTTCCACTAATGTCAGTGAATTTGGACTGTGAGAGATGCTAACCGTGAGTGAATTTAGTTAGTTTTTTCATCACTTTATGCTGCCTGAAGTTTGTTTTGGCATCAGTAACAAACACTTAAGTGTCATGGATGTAATGAGAACCAGAGAGTGAGTAACACCACTTTTATCTTTTCTCTTTCCAGACAGAAGGAAAACAACTGGTTTTTTTTTTTCTGCCGGCCATTGCTTCCTCTAGATCTGATCCATTTCTGATGCAAGTTTGTGTCAGGGGGACTTGGAAAATGTAGAGTAAATCCCACAACAGGTATTTACAGAACAGTGTAATCATAAGAAAGACTGTTTTTTTATTCTTTCCTGCCCCTCATAGATTGAAACCAGCTTCCTGGTGGAAAAAGGGAAGCAGTGATTCAGCATCTAAGTGGACCGTGAATCCTGAAACTGCAAAGAGGGCCCTGCTCCACCCACCTGCTAAGGCTGATCACGAACTACCCATCCTGCAGTGGGCACCTGGCCACTGTAGAACACCAATTAAGAGTGATAGTAATCACATTACTTGTGTGATGTTTCTTCTGGAAATTAGGATGCCCTATTAACCATCTTTTAGTAGTCAGCCAGGCTCAAGTAGATCTCTTTGCCTTATTTCCCTACAGTAGAGGTACAAAACTGTGCCTCATTTAAACACTCTGTGATATTTTTACTATACTTCCACATTTTTAACCCAATTTCAAATGAATTTTGATATAATAATTATGTCTTTCTGACTCCCCCTACCTGATTTAACCCAAAAGAAACATCTCTTTCCCCATGTGCCCTTCTCTCTACAGTTCTATGTAAAGGGCATGATCAATGCAGGAAGGCAGATACACAGAACAAAAGCTCTTATAGAACACCTCCTTTTCCATTTTAGTGAAGACTGAACTTCAGAAAGCCAAAGATGAAATATAAGAAGCTTAACATCCAATTATTCCTATGTTTGACCTAAGGAAAAGAGAAACCATCACTTTTTTAAGAACTTTTGCTGTACTCACATTCAGGTCAGGATCTCAGTTTCTTGTACTTATATTTTAGCCCCTGAGGCCTCTTACAGGTCCTGTACAGTAGGCAATAACTGGAAATCAATGTAGCCTGTCCCACTCCATCTATAACATATTCCTGTTTTTCCCACTCATTCCGGAGGGCAGAACTTTTCCAATAAAGAGCATTTGTCAAGTCTGTATTCCTATTCAGCCAGGAAGCTCCTTTGTACAGTAAGCACCCAATGGGCGTTTTTTTCATTTTTTAAAGGTTCCTTATATTCCCAGTACAGAATTAAATTATTCTAAATAAGTGAGATTAAGACACATACAATTATAAAGTTTTCCAGCTTAAAACAAATGGGTTAGACTTTACTAGTTGTACCACCCCATGTGGATGTGATGAGTCATTTTCTATTGAGGTGATGAAAGCTTGGGGAAAACCCAGGAATACCTACCACAGATATTTATCTTAATTACTGCTCTGAGTCTCTGTGATGATTAAGCTATTTTGTGTGCATAAAGTGAGTCTCTTTGGTCACTGAGCGGTGCATCTTGCCATTTCCTCTGGTGAATGTGAGGAAAACTGTTCTTTGAAACTTAGCTTCTGCCTTCAGCCATTGTTGAAACTTTTGGAAACTCCATCAGTCAGCACTAAGGAAAAAACAGTACACACAAAAGCACTGGTTTTGCAAAATCAGTCAAATTTGAAAGTAACTAAATAGTGAAGGACAGAATGTATCAGATATTTTTTTGCTTAAATTAGTTTCTTGTTTTAATATTTCAAGGCATCTGTTACCTAAATGGGCTGCCTTGTTTCTATTACTTCTTTCATTTCCTATAGATGAAAGCAAAATGCAGCCCTATAAATTAGTCCACCAACCCTCCTAATTGTATTAACCAGAAAATTCTTCTTGCAATATCTACAGTTAACTCAACTTTATTCCTAGAGAAAATAACATATTAGGCTGAAATTTTTGCAAATAAGTCCTGTCTACAGTGCTGGAAATATTAATTCTCAAATTCAAAATCCCATTTAAGGAAAACCAAAATTCTTGCACTTTCTGATGACTCGTTAGTGAGGAGAAAGAGAACTGTATAGCAGCTCCTAGTTGGCTCGTACATGGCAGGACAAGGCCTGGGGTATTTTGCAGTTCTGGAGTGAAACACTCCTGGAACTCTGGAGACAACATCAGTCACCTATGGACTGTCAAAATATTTATTAAATTCTGTTATTCTTCTTTATCATAGGCATTAGAAGTGTAAGTGTGTTTCCTCTACCTGTATCAAATTTGGTAGTTGTTTATTTTTGATCTCTGACCAAAAAAAATATATCCATAAGTAGAATGATAAAAAGGAAGCAACTGAAAGATTAGTACAGAAATTTTTAACTAGTGTTTATCGCTGAAAGGTGGAGCAATGTCTCTGAATTTGTTTCCCACCTTAATTTGTGCTTGTTCTCAAATAGTGTTCACAGTTCTGGGTTCCTAGGAGTGACATCTATTAACCAGCTATCCAATCCTTTGAGAAACTGACTAAAAAAACCCACCAGTTTCTCAGAACCTGGGGCTGCAAATGGATACAGAACATGAGGTGGGTTATATCATGGGAAGAAAACAGATAAACAATAAATAGATCTTCTAAAAAAACTAGAAGCTCTTTTCTGATTTTCAGAAAGATAGTCATGCTTTAACCAATAAGCATTCATGCAAAATACAAATAATATGCAGGATAATTAGTTAAGTGTATAAATAAAAATAAAAAAGTAATTAAATAAACAGTGAACATTGTAATATAGTATTATTGGAACAAATCTTTAAAGTAAATGGTTTACTCTTTTCAAAATGCATTCCTCGAGGAATGAAAGCCTAATTTCATTGAAAAAGCCCATCTCTGCATAGCTTGATAGGAACTTGTGGAAAGTAGAGCAGTTACTGTACTGTTCTCAGGCCTCAAGTACCTCATCTGGCCTTTTTGCTGCATGAAAGTCATGAGAACACTCCAAGATCTCACAGAATTATTTAGTACTGTTTCTTCATATTTATAGTACAAAGGAGAAACTTTAGTAACATGGAGTCTCTTTACTCTGACAGTTACGACAGAGCACATTGTAATCTTAGCAAACTTTATAGCCAGGAAGAAAGAAGAGTAAAGCAATGCTTATCATCAGAATTTCTCCCAATTAATGAAATCTGTCTGGAGTCAAGTTTCATTTTGTGAGCTATAGGTCTTAAACGCTCAGTGCACACATTTCCGCTCTCACGGGTCCTTTTCAAAGAGTCAAAGTATGAATTTAGTCAAGCTTTTCAAAGTTTTCAGATCAAGGTTTTCCATGTTGGTATTTCCTGTCTGGGGGCTGTGGTGCAAAGAATTTGATAAAAGAGTTTCATTTTAGGACAATCTCGAAATATTGGTACTGGGGAGAAGACATACTTCCAGTCTAGACTATAGAGGAATGTTTTAAGAGCCAAGACACATAGTACCAAGTTTTTTCTCTTATAATCCAGGAAACATAAATCTAGGAAAATGGCATCGCTTTAGCCATACAGTTCTAGTCACTGTTTTATTAAGTGCCTTATCAGAAAAGTATATACTCCCTTGACCCATTTGAAGGGAAAAGGTATAAAAACTACTATACTTTACCAAACAAGATCCATACAATTGCAATCATAAATATTGCTGTTTTCCATCTACATTTATGGTATGAGAATATTAAAGAAGCCAATGAGCATCACTGGAGAATCTCACTTAAGGATCCCTAAAGATGCATATCAGACGTGTAAATAAGCAGTACATGTCACGGTTTAAACCACCTGCTGCCAAAATGGTCTACAAATATTAATTTTGTCTCGCTATAATTTTTTTTGAAAATAAAAGGCTGTTAACCTCCCTTTGTAAATCAGGAAACGAAGCACAAATGAAGGAATTGATTTGAGAATCTTTGGCACTAATCAGAACACAGTCAGTTTTCTAAGGCCTTCTTATGAACAAAACTTGACCCACAAATATGGCCAACATATTTACATTGATATTACTTGCATAGCATTTTTTTCCTGCTATAAAATTAACTGGCCTTAATATATAAGGCATATGGTGATGTATGAAAAGGATGAAAGAAAAGACGATTATGACATAATGAGAGATGCTCACATCACAAAATTCTGGAATCACATCTCAGTCTGAGCTTCCTCAAAATTTAGATATGTTTGGACTGAAGTGTTCACTGATCTTTGACTGGTAAATGTAATCTGCAGAAAGACAAAAGAAAACAAAGACTTTAGAAAAAAACCCTTAGTAGTTACACACATTATTGTTCATAACTGCTGATGTCTCATCTATGTTAATACTTAGTTGTTCTCTCTCATTGAAATTGCTGGTTTCCTGGTTTGTATTGGTTTTTTTTCATATATTAATCAGATTTCACTGGTTTTGTATTGCCTTTTTTTCATATATTAATCACATTTCGGTGTTTTGAGTGGATGACAATTTCAGAATTTACTTTTACTTCAGAAGAATATGAAGGGCTAATAAAGAGCCCAACACACCTGTATTCTCAGTTACAGGTTTCCACTGACATACTGCATAGCTTTAGCAAAGTTACAACCGCTTCTCTGAACAGTTGTATTTCATATTTTTCGTATTTATTAACAGCCAGTTCACAGTAATAAGTGGTTCCAACTGATACTACAGGCTGGTGGTGTTCGGTATTGTATTCGCGAGCAGAAGACAACAATCCAGGTCTTGGTACTATTCAGAATGATAAGACACAGAAGGAGTAAAAGTGGAAACAGTAGAAGGAAGAGGCTTTCTCAGGACCTCAGGGTGCCAAGTTCAATGTCATTTGAAGCAGACAACATAACAGGGATTACATTTCAGAATATTCACAGTACGTATTGGGGCTTACAGATTTCTTCTTATTTCCAAAGGGCAGTTCCTGAAATGTGTGGAAAACTTTCTGTGGGTTGAGGTCATTTAAAACCTTGCAAGACTGACCCTGATTTTCAGAGGTGCTGAGCGCACACGGCTTCTGTCAACTAGACTAAGAGTTCACAGCACCTCTGAAAATCAACTCATGTCTAATGGCCTTTTCACCTGTCAGAAATAATTGCTGTTTCACAGGAGCATACTAATTCAGTCACTGTTTTGTTTTTAAAGGAGACTATTTATTTTTAGCCTCCTTGGAAACTGACTTGGTAGGGATAAAGATCAGGAACAAATTGTGTCCCAAAAGGAAAATAGATTGTGTATGAAACACTCAGTCTGCTGATTGTCAGTCATAAAAAATCCATATTTTAATACTTCTTCCCCTTGCAGAGAAATCTCTTTAACTAATCTGATCATGTAAATAAATCTTTCTTCTAACATTAAATAGTTACCTGGGTATTCTCTGCTGGGATATATCTTTTACAGTTTAAGAAAAGCCCTTAATACCAGTAGGAACAGACTAATGTAATAAGGGTGTCCTTTCTCCAGGCACTGGAGAGCTCTTTAACTGAAAGATGTTATCATCAGACTTTCTCCTGATCTTCCCAGCTTTAATGTTCCCAAGGATCACACTTTAGCATATCTTTCTTCCACTGTAAGATAGGTTTAGAAGTTAAAGCAAAGCTTTTAAATGAGTAAAACACAAACATTTGAAAGGATGTGGCAGCAGAGCCACATCCCAAAGTGTACGTCTTTGAAACAGAAATTAAAATGCACATTAGGAAATAGTAAGCTGTGTGTCCTGGCTGTAATAGTTAAAAAAACAACTCTATTGGGATAGTATAATGTGTATAAACTCAAGAGGAAGTTTTAGGTGTCATGTCCCTGAAAACCTTTCTTCACAAGATTAAACTTCTACATAGGCAGAGGCTTGGCTTTTCAAGTGCAGCACCGAGGAGGCATTTGTCTTGTTTCTAGATCAGATCTTCAGTTATCTGCGAAGCCTATATTTCAAGGACAAAGTGAAATGTTACTTTGAGAATATAACACAGGATAAGAGCTATGAACACTATTTTTTAAAGCTTTTTAGTCCAATATATCTTTGTATCTATTTATATATATGTGTATCTGAGAACAATCAGAGTGATTTTGACAAACTATGCAATTCCAAAAATTCTGGTTTTGATGCACGGAAAATATTTCCATATGGACCTGTTTAACACATATTCTTGGTGAACTGCCATTTTTATTCAGAGTTTAAAAACTAGAATGGTAAATCAATAGTGTGCATATATCATAAGTCTTATGAGCCCCGAATGTCTCCTAGCTGTCCAGGGACATATTATGGCTCAAACCTATTTTCAAGGAAGTCAATGACTAAGTGGTATCAAGGATCAGAGCTCCCTCCCTCATGCAGGTGTTGGAAACTGAAATTAAAAAGTACTACTCTTTTTACCCTGGAGGATGAATGCCCCAGAGCAGTAGGGCTGTATCCCAAGGAAAACAGCTGGAGGCTACTGTGATGAAGACTGAAGAGGGAAAAGAGAAAACAACTTCAGTTCTAGTGAAATATGCTTTTCCTCCTGAGTGTTCTAACACTGTGCATCACCAGCATTCTGCATAGGCATCTTTTTCTAATGTAAGAGAGTCTGGATATTTCTGGAGAAAGCAGACATTTCGCTTTTAATTTTTCACCTTGACAGAAGTAATAAAATATCACTTAATCCACATGGTCCATCCTTTGCCAAAGTTACAAAATTAAAAAGACTGCACTTGACAGTCTGGACGCACAGTTCTCTTTTGGGATGAGAAAGGAAGATCAGTTTGTGTGATATGATAAGACTTCGCAGTAAGGCTAAATATTCCTTGGCAATATACCCTACCTGATCTTCTCCTGTTACTGCACAGATAGAATGCCAGTCCATATAAAAGCACTGTAAATGCACAAATCCCTGTGTGTAGATGGGATATGTAACACAACAATCTATTTCAAAATTCCAATCAACGAAGAGGAATTAAACTAATGATGGGGAAACAAAAAGAACTTAAACATCCCAACAGTTATGCCTTAGTCCTCTGGTCTTCAAAAGCTCTGAGTTAATGAAAGGAAAGTATTTCTCCCATAATCTCTATCACAGCATTTCAACAGCATCTTAATAACGAATTTTCAAGTAAAATAATACTTTCCATCATTTCTTTACAACCTTCCCAACATCCACTGCGAGATTTGTGCTAAAGAAGATTTAACAGCAAGTTGACTTCTGGTGAAGATGTAGTGATTAGGCAACAACTTATATTTCAGGCTACTGGAAAGACCATGTAGAAGAAGCATTGCTGGATTATGTGAAGATGAGAGTGTCTCACTCTAGATCAGAATTTATTGTACTCCATCTGTCAACAAAATTGACGAATTGCTGCAGCTGGGGAAACTTTTCCCTTCCCAGCAAATAATACATTGGAGAGGCCAGTTGATTACTCATCCATCTTTATTTCAGCATATCAATTACACATAATTGTCATTAATTTTTTATGTTGAAAAATAAAATTTTAGAAAATCAATTTCTGACTTAAGAAAAATGTTTTCCAGTTTTACAGGTTTCACTGATCCTCTTTTGACCAACCTTACATAAAAAAGAGACAATCTTATTCCAACTCAGTATCTTTTCTTATTTTTAAAAGGTCATAGAAGTATTATGTCTACATGGATTTCAGTTTGTGCCAAAGCCATGCTTACAGTGCAGCTTACATTAACAAAGAAGGGCTCTAACTTGTCCTCCAATGTGAAGCATGCTACAATGTAATAATTAAATAAAATTAATTGAGATGGAATTATAATGCTATAAGTGGCTTATATTTTGATGAAGGTCAAACACTTTGGACTTCAGTGCAAACTCATTTGCCTCAAGGAGATGAAAGAGTTGTGACAATTGGATTCCAAAGTCTCAGAAGTAACGTTGTCAAAGATAAACATCTGTATATTTAGGATAAATAATGTAGAGAGGAGAGGAGAGGAGAGGAGAGGAGAGGAGAGGAGAGGAGAGGAGAGGAGAGGAGAGGAGAGGAGAGGAGAGGAGAGGAGAGGAGAGGAGAGGAGAGGAGAGGAGAGGAGAGGAGAGGAGAGGAGAGGAGAGGAGAGGAGAGGAGAGGAGAGGAGAGGAGAGGAGAGGAGAGGAGAGGAGAGGAGAGGAGAGGAGAGGAGAGGAGAGGAGAGGAGAGGAGAGGAGAGGAGAGGAGAGGAGAGGAGAGGAGAGGAGAGGAGAGGAGAGGAGACTAAATTCAACCTTTCAGTAAAAAGACCCTTCAGGTTATCACCTAAAATTCTTGTTGTCTAGCAGGGGCGTTAAGGTGTATTTGTTTTGTTTAAACTGTTTACAAGGAATGCAGGCTGCCCAGGAGAGGTTACATGAGAAGAGGCCTTTACTTAAGGAGAGTTTCCAAGTGCACAGTGTTCATTCAAGCTCAGCTCAGCATACGAAGGGAGGAAGGGAGAAATAGCCTCTGAGAGACCTGTAGGCACTTCTCTAAGGTTATAGGACAGGCAAGAAAGGAAGTTTCTTGATGGCCCTGCTAATCTGTTTCAGGACAAAGATATTACACAGCTTTTCACCTTTTCAGTTTGAGTCTTATCCCCCTTTATGAATGCTATTTCCTGCACTGAAACATACAGCTGTAGTGTCACCTAATAACTAACAGGTTTTTATACCACCATATTGTCCTCCAGCTGTGAGCTGCCTGCGCAGAGGAACAGGTTCTAATCCCACTTCTGAAAGCGGCTCCTGAGTCTGTTCAGCCATGGAAAGCTACACAGGGCAGAACAAACCGTATGCTCCTTGGAGGTTCGAATCCAGCTCAGCTGAGCTCACCAGAGAAGCAGTTCCTCAAACCACTCCCAGTGTCTTTGTCATGGAAGTCAGCACCAATTTCCTAACTATAACTACATGGCCAAGAACTCTCACTGCCTCAGTGGGGGTGTTATAACTCCCACAGGATCTGGATCTCCAAGAGGAAGGCTTGCTCCTTGCAAACTTTCAGGCAATAGAAGGAAAACTGAAAAGTGATTCGGTGCTTAAACAGCATTTGTCATTTGCCTTAGGACTGAAAAAGGTTTTGTGCAAAGAAAGCAGTTTCATAGCGGCACAATGCAGTCTAAACTCCCTTTTTTTTTTCCATAAAATTTTTTCTATAACAATCTACAAAATCTATTGATACAGAAGTGTTTATTCCTTTGTAAAGCTCTAACTAATGCCAGTGACTAAAATCCTGAGCAGGAAAATGAATGGAACTGGTGATTATCCGTCCCAAGTGCTATTTACAAAGACTATACCTGTTCATAATATTTCCTATCTAAGTATGAATTTAAGTGTCACATGTATAATACCATCTCTTCGATTTTGATTATGCTTAAAAATCAAAAGATTGAAAGACAAGGAAATAAAATTCCAGGTTTTCATTTTCAGAAGTATTTGGGAACAATTTTAGTTAAAAAAGGGACCCATTCTAACATTGTTATGTAATTCTGATTAGAGATTCCATCATAGTGACTGGGAACAGATTTAGGCACACATGATTATGGCAATTTGACTTTGGACACATGCCTTAATTTTTTTTTCAATACTACACAATTGGATAGGAAATAGTCATTCAATCTTTCTTGAGAGGATTTCACCTTCCCAGTTTTCTCAGGCTTTCTCATATGAATAGGCTTTCCCAGGGATATTTCAACTTCCATGTAAATTGCAAACTAGAAAATACATCAATATAAAATCTCCAAGATTTGTGGTGTTTCAGACAAAAAGTCTTCCACCGACTTTAATTTATCCTGCCTCATACTATGATGTATTGTTATTTTGCATAACATTCAAAAACTTTGAATTTCCCAAGCCAAATATAAATTTGTGTGCTGTTGCTAAAATACCTTTCCTAGTTTATTGTAATGGTTTTTACTGAGATAGAAATATATATAGAGAGAGGAATTGGGGAAGTACTGTTAAAAATAAGAGGCCACAGGATGTGCCCAGGGCCCATGGTCTTCTTGTCTTGGAACTTCTGCGTTCACTTACTTACACATTATTATTATTCAGGTATAATGATTCAGTTAAATCAATCTCCAATTCAAATTATTAACATTGAACAGTTACAACTCTCATAGAAATTAATGGCAATTGGGAACACCCTGCCCACTTAAAGGCTAAGGAAGCCCTAATACTCTGCCTATGAAAAATCAAACTGCCACACAAAAATCAAAAATCTGGGTTTGTTTGGGTCTTTTCTATTTGTACATATGTAGTCTAGTAGGCACAAATGCTTACTTCTGACAGAAATTAAAATACTTATTGAATCAAAGGCTCCTGAAAATAAACTGGTAAGAAATGTGAGTAGTATGTTTACACAGATAATAAATCCAAAAAGTCTGTTACACTCCTCCAGTGCGATGTCTTGAATGCTGCGCTTTTTCAAACTGGTTCTTGTGAAATAAAAGGTAACTCTTAAAAACATCCAAGTTGATTATGAAAAAACCCAACCCTGAAGTAATGCAAAATTCACAGCAAGATCTGGTAAATCATTCCACTTCTCTACTGGCCAATGACTCATTTCTGGCCTGAATTTATCTAGTTGCAATGTGTAACTATACTCTTTCTAACCAATTGCTCTCCATCTGCATTGTTATATCATACAGTTGCCTGTTATCAAGTTTGTGCTCCCCTTTACTGCAAAAGCTATGCAGATTTTACCTTCTACATTAGCAGTACAGATAGGGTGCTCAGATCCATCTCCTCAGATGTGATTGTGTCTATGCACTTGGATCACAGATATTTCATCCCATTTATCACCAAGGTCCTCCTTAACTGTCACTGTCTGAGCTAAATATATCTACATCCTCACAATTCTCACTGCCAGGTAAATTTTTCAAATCTTGTCTCATTTTTTGTAGATCTTATCTGAAGGGTCTCTGATTTAACAAGTTATTTATTGGTTTGTTATAAGACCAGATAATAATTCTGGTAGAGGTCATACTTCAGTGCAAATATAGAAGCAATATAACCTTACTTCATGTTTTTCTACTAAACTAAACTATTTAGTTTAAATACTAGTAAATAATAGTTTAAATAAAATCGTTTAGCTCATTGCTTTTGACTATGAAACTGCTTCCAAGGATAGTACAATCTCTTCAGTGGTTGTTCTATCCTAGAAGCCTGCATGTCACTGAAGTCCTGAAATCACACAGCGACTTTTGAATCCCCGGTAACACTTGCGTGTGAAGACCTATAGTCAGTTTGTAATCTGCTCAGTGCCTGCCCTGCTGATTTTGATCATGTCAGTTTGACTACACTGAGCACCACATGAAAGTTTTCTGGGACAAGTGCTCCCAACAGTTATATCCATAGGTCTTACTAATGAACGCAGGTATTATTTCTTCTTGTTTCTGCAATCTTTTTCACTGATTGTTCCTTATTTTGATGTACCTGCTCTTGTAAGAGGGCCTTGTTACCTACAAAGAAATATTAAAAGAGTCTCAGATTCTTCCAGAGAAATGTAAAATATACAAATAAAATAAGCAAAAAGACATTCTGAAGAGAGGAAAGAATGGCCATGTTTTGATATGCATGCCAAAACCCCATATGATGATCCTTAGAGAAAGTTTAGTGAAAGTAACAATACATAAAAGGCACTCCTATGGATTTACAGTTAACTTTCAAGTTGTAGCCAACTTCCAATCTAGTTTTAAATGTTGAGAGCATTTTAATATTTTCAAATATTTCCGCATGATCCCATAAATGTACAATTCAAATCCTGCGTAAAAATAAAGAGGTCTGGCTTGAGCACAGAAGGATGGAATTGCTGTCTGACATTTGCATCATAAATCCAGCCAGGAATCAGAGTGCACTAGCCCAGTGAAAGCTGGGGATCTCTAATGATAAACAAGCACACTGGGAGGCACAGCATTATTGCTAAATGGATTAGTTATGTCAGTTCTCGAAACAAGGAAGGGAGGTGAATAATCCTCTTCAAATCTCAAGGCTGCTGATCAAATAAAAATTTCCAAGTACAATAAAAAATTTGGCTCCTAGAAGCATATTGGAGCTCCTTGAGCTTTTCTTCCCTCAATTCAGGAAAGAAAAATTTGCTCCACAGCTGCAAAGAATCAATTTTTGGTACTCCTGAATTAGGATTTAAGTTCCCCGTGGGCCTGCTTAAGCTTTCCATCTCCTTCAGCTCTCTGTGGGAGGCACCCATGGTTCTGAGGAAAAAGTCTTCTGAGGCCAGGCCAAGTTTGGAGCTAGAGAGTACAGCCAGGTGTTGAAGCCAAGTCTGTGAACATCCATGGCACAGAGGTCCTTCAGACTGAAAACTGGGGTGGGTAGAGAGAAAAGTCACATCCTTAAGTTCCTGCTTTTCTTCCCCCTTTGTGCCAGACTTGGTAGGATTTTGTCTGGGGTAGACAGGGGAAATGTGTTTTTCACTTAGCTTTCAGTTATGTATACCCTCGAAAAACTAGGCTGGTCACAAACCTGGTAGGTTTGCACGAGTTTTAAAGGTGAAATTAACACCACATGTACAGGCCATGATCAAAACCCCAGTGGAATCCATGGGCAATTTTCCATGGAGATCAATGGGCTCTGGATTACACCCGTAAAGCCTGACTAACGAGGTGTTACATGGCTTAAAAGCACAGGTTAAACTAGGAAATACAGTACTTCTGTGCCAATGGGATTCTGAATTTTTTTGGCTTCCCATAGATTTAGTAGCAAATAGCATAAAGGGAACAGAAAGTCCCTTGCAAAGCCATTGTGTGCAGTCAGAGACCATGCTCTCACAAAGCCCATGGGCTCCAGGCCTGCAGGAATAAGGACTTAGCTTGGAAGCTTGGAGCCTTGGTGTCACATATATCACTAGTGTTTCATGAAATATAACATTAATAGTATGCATTTCCTTCCCCCACCCTGGCCCCGTCACGGATTATATTTGCATCTGTTGTGCCTGGGAAGGTGAGCTGTATCCATTCTGAAATGTCTATATATGTCTAAGGCAGGCAGAGAGAAAGCACTGTTAGACATTTTGAAGGGCTGAATCAATACCTGAACATTTCACAGAATCAGCTTATGACCAGAGTGGTTTCCACAGTCACGTATCTTGTAAAAATCACGTAACGAGATAATGCACAGTAGGAAGACGGGTACTGCCTTATATTTAAACTAATTTTGCCTATCAAAAAGAAATTTCACACTATTTTTCTGTCACCAACACTGCCAAGAGGCACTAGAAACTGACCAAAACACTGATATGCTTCTCTTTCCAACAGAATCTCTGCAAATGCATGATTTGGACCAGTTAGGGAAGAAAATAGATAGTACGATGTCTGGAGGTTGTGAGCTTCATTGTCTTTATCAATAGAGAAGATATTAGTTATGCAAGCAGCCAACAGGAGCAATGGTTAGGCACTCAAAAGTCTTCTAACCCACAGAAATGAAGAACACAGCTTGCACTGCAGACCAGGAAGAGGATGGTAGGCACTCCTGCTGCCCGCAGAGGCGAAGTGTCATCATTCAGCTGTTCCCAACCAGAGTTACAATGCTCAGCATGAATCATCACTTTGCAAAAGAGTATGATTTTCCCTCCCTTTGTAAGAGGCTGTAAATCCCATGTGGGCTCAAAGGGACTCAGAATTCTACTCATCTTAAAAAGTTCCAGTAACTCATTGTTTTATATACTGTCCCACACAGACTGCTGGTGCTGGGCCAGTTCTGATCCTCTCCTTCCTGCCTTTTTTAGCACTGAGCAGCTTGTTCACTTAAGTTGGTTAACCAAAGTTTAAACATTATGCCACAATATGTCAATAAGATCAAAAATATCATGTCTATCGGTTTGATAAAATTTAATTGAGGCCGTGAGCCTTAATTTTCCAATACTTATAGAGCAGTTGCTTACCATAATATATACCATAATGTGCATCAAAACACCACCCATATCCCCTCATCCTCACAACATAGTCCATGGAACATTACTGAAAAGAACATATGACGGAAGAACAAATAATCACATAAACCATAGTGTCATGATGTAGAACTAAGGACTGCATCTAAATTGACATTTTGCTTTTGAAGTATTTCACAAAGTTTGCATGTCTTTTCTTCAGTCCAGTCACAAAGTCGCAGCAATGAAAAAAGTCTACAGATACAGCAAAACTGTGCAGAAATAAACATAGCAGAACTCCTTTCTCTATTCAAACCCGCATTTCTTCTCTAAACAATATGAATTTTGTTTGTTTGATATATAATCTGCATTCCTGAATCTGAATCAAACTATTAAAATCTGATTGTCTTCAATTTTTCAAACAGCATTTGTAAATATGGCAGCAAGGATTCTACAGAGAAATTCATATGTAAGCCTGTAACAAGAGTTCTCAACGTAAATTACTTGAGATAATTTATTTATAACACTGAAAAATTTAGTTTTCCTAATTTTGCCACAGTCAGTGATTGCTTTTAATCAATAATATGTAAAACCTGCAGAGAAAACTACTACTTGCAGTGTTCCTTGGCCTCTTTTCTACTGAGCGATATGCTCTTGACCATGTTCAGCAGGGAGCATGGGAAAGCTTGGGAGTTTGATTCTCATCGCTCAAGTCAGGAGCTATTGCTGAACTTGGCAGGGACTGGGATCCAGCAGCAGCTGCTTCTCACGAAGGTCACACGATTCCTCCCGTGAGAGGCAAGGCAACCTGCTGCTCCACTCCTGCTGGGTGCTCGTAGCAGAGAACCTGCAAGATTGCAGTATGCCCAGAAATAAAGCTTAGCACCCCTGACTGAGCAGGTGTCCACCCTCCTGCTGAGGTCAGAGCTCACTAGGAGCTCTGATATAAGTCCTACTGCTGCTCTGTCTTGCTCGAAGAAGCTTGGAAGTTGGTGCCAAATTCCTTTATTGGAAGTGCCCATGTGACTCAGCTGAAAAAGTGGGTCTTAAATGACTTTCCTGCAGGCAGGGTTGACTCTTAGCCTGGAAACAGAGGGGTCCATTCCCACCAGAGCTTTACAAATCTCACTAAAATATTTCCCTGATGTTTTCTTTAAACAGTAACATGCAGTCACAGTATAAGGTAACAGAGGCACAAGAGAGCAAAATAAGAAACAGTGTAAATGATTCATTATCAAGACAATATGAACAATATAATTATATTTAGTTGTTAAGCACTGAAAAACAGGAAAAAAATTACATTTAACATGTTTCTTCACGCATTTCCTTTTACAAGGAGAGGGACCTGGGTGTTCTGGTAGATCATAAGTTGACCATGAGCCAACAGTGAGCCCTGGCAGCCAAGAGGGCAACCGTGTCCAGGGGGGCACCAAGCACGGTGGTGGAGCACTGGAACAGCTCCCGAGCTGCCAGCATTCCAGAAGCATTTGGACACTGCCTTCAGTCACACAGGGTGAGTGTTGGGAGTGTCTTATGTAGGGACTGAAGTTGGACTCCATGATCCTTGTGGGTCCCTTGCAACTCGGGTGATTCTATGATTCTATGATACAAGTTTTTATGAACATCAGAGTCACTGCACCTCCATAGTAGCCCTCAGGGGGTTTGTATGTTGTCCCCCAGCTTACAAATGCAGGCACGTACTAACTCAGAGTGTAAAATGAGCAACACCAAGGAAGTCTTAAGCTTCTTTACAAAGTAGTCATTCTTTATTTGCAGTCATTCCTCTCCATTTGAGCAGTGCATACATGTAAACTCTATTCGGTTATAAACAAGGATTTCTACTTAGTTTAAAACAGAGAGATGCGAAGGTAGAAGTGTTTCTAGTGGCGTGTGTAGTGCAGACAGGACACTGAAGTAAACACGACATCAAAGCTTAGTGCTGAGTTCCAGGTTCCTGCATGCTCTAATCCAGAATGGAGGTACAGGCTCAGAACAATTTGATGTTTTTATTAGCTCTATTCCCACTGGTTTTAATGTTCTGTATTCTGTAGACTTTCACATTAAATTACCACATCCTACAACAAATTTCTGTTTCTGGGGATCTGAAAATAAAGATAGCAGATGTCTTTGCTCAAGCATATTGCAATTCCTGTTCTAAAAGTATATAATTCTTTTTTATTTTATTTTATTTAAACAACCTCCATGATTCTCTAAGAAAAACAGATTTAAGCTGTTTCTGAAAAAAAAACGTTAAAGCTTTGATGTGATGGATGCATTGAACATGTCAGGAAGAGTATTATCAAAAGAAGAAGTTTAAAGCCATTCCCTGGGGTATATATATTTTGATGTTCTACTGTCCTTGTCATACATGAAAGTATTTGGTCTATCTAGAAATTCATTTGACCCAGAAAAAATAAGTTGTTCAGAGTTAACAGAGAAAGAAACCCACACACAGAACAAGAACTGGGACTATGATATGCTCAGTATTACACTGCACCCTCTGTTTGAAGCAGATTAAGAAGAAATAGGCACAAGTCACCTGAATGTGTCTGTTGTTCCCATACTACTATCCAAAAACTTCTGAAATTAAAAAAAAAAAAAAAAAGGACTCTGACTCCACAGTGTCCTGAATCTTGAATCAGGCCTCTATTTGAGGTTTCATACATATGGCACAAGCTTCCTAAGTGACAACATACCTGGAAAACTTGTTTCTAATGAAAGGTAAAGGTGGTTTAAGGGTAGAATAAGCCTATATTTCTTCTGTATGAAAATATAGCCGTTCATACTTGATTCAGATAATAGAAAAAGTCCCATCAAACACAACAATACCAGCCTCCCTAAGATTATATAAAATCATTTGTTGTTTCTCTCATGTTTAATGAAAGTTATTATTTGTACTTTAAAGTCAGATTTTAAATTGCTCTTGAGCCTTTGGCGAAGGTGTCTGCACCAAAGTCATGTAATAAAACACAAGCTCTGAAGTCTCCCCTCAGTTTCACAGTACTTGTTGAAAAAGATGACAGCTCAACAGCAAAATTCAGTGCAGCTTCCAGGACAGCTTCAGTGCCCAGACAGAGAGTGAATAGGGAACTCACTTGTTATGTGTTTCTGAAAGTCCTGATTCAGTTTCCTCTACAGTTAGCAGACAGATTTCTACAGGCTTTAACATCAGTTGGGCCACTTCTTTTGGAATTGTCACTTTCTGGATGCCTATTCTGCCATAAACTTCTCCAGGAATGAGAGAACATGAGCGTTAGAGCAAGGTGTAGGGAAACAATGACTTAAGGACAAAACTGACGACAGCAAGATTCGTAGCAGGGAACTAGCAATAAACTTTTCAAAACCAGTTTGCCTACACAAGAGTGAACAGCATTCCTGGCAAACCAGCAATTACCAAGATTAAGAAGATCTACCAGTTCAGTGATCTCAGAATCCTTTACCTAAAATAGCAGAACAGAAATAAATGAGTCAGCTTGCCTTGTGGGCTTCAACAAGCTCTCCCACTTTGTGTTTTGGCAGAGTGATGGTATAAGGAAAGAAGACTTAAAACTAAAGTAGGAAGGTGAACTAAAGGGAGCGGATTGACCCGCTCTGCTCCGCATTGGGGCAGCGCCACCTTGAGCACTGGGGGCACTTTGGGGCATCACAGCATAAAAAGAACATCAAACCACTGGAGAGTGTCCAGAGGAGGCCACAAGGCTGGGGAAGGCCCTGCAGGGGAGGGTGTGTGAAGAGCAGTGGCTGAAGTCCCTTGGTCTGTTCAGCTGGAGAAGAGGAGACTGAGAGGGGATCTCAGAGCTGTTTGCTGCCTTCTTCCAAGGAGGGGAAAGAGGAGCTGAGCTCTGCTCTCTGATGACCTGTGACAGGACCTGAGGGAATGGCAGGAAGATGTGCCAGGGCAGGGTTAGATTGGATATCAGGAAGAGGCTCTTCCCCCAGCGGGTGGTGGAGCACTGGAACAGCTCCCCAGGAAAGCAGTCCCAACACCCACTCTGCCAGCATTCCAGAAGCATTTGGACACGTCCCTCAGTCACACGGGGTGAGTGTTGGGAGTGTCCTGTGCAGGGACAGGAGTTGGACTAAATGATCCTTGTGGGTCCCTTCCAGCTCGGGTGATTCTGTGATTCTGTGATAAAGTAAATCATAGAGATGCCCCTAGAACTGATACATCATGTGTCTAAGGAATGATGAATTACATCCCTTTGGAAAGGTCCACTGTAATGAAGAAAGTACCCTTGAATGCTGGTGGTGACAGTCCACCTAGGAGTGACGACTAATCCAGCAGTGAGAGCCAGTCTGCTGTAACCTTATCATCCTGAAATTCATGGTTCACTGCTGGAAAGTATTTGAAAGAGACTGAGCTGCAAAATTTAAAGTAGTTTCAAGCCCATGCTCTGGGCATCCTGAGCACTTGTACATTCTCACATGCTAAAACACAGTTTTGGAGAAGTGGAACCTGACCGTTTCAGACAGGTCTTCCTTTTGGAATAACAGCATGAGTGAAAATACATAGAAAAATAAATAGAAAATTCCACGAGGCTATTACAGATGTGTGTTATTTTGTACAAAATACACACTGACATCCTAGACAGACATCCCCCACCATAAATGCTTTACTACTATATGGAATCCTACACTAAAACCAGATTTATTACCATATGTACAGAACAAATATTCACATGAAAATATTTATTTTAAATGAAGCGAAGTTTGCCTTATTAAAGTGATCAAATGTTTTTATCACTTTTCTTCTATGTACAGATCATGGCTTAGCAACACACTTGAACATCAGGTGTATGGCTAAAAAATTGAAAATTGTGGCAGTATAAGAGTAAATTGCTGACTTATCTAACAGTGAAATATACTGACATAATATAAAATGAAAATCGTTTGTTATTGCCTTAAATTGCTCCAGTTCATTTACCTTGATATGAGCACTCATTACAACTAATTATTGCAACAGATTTTTAGTATTCATAATTACTTTTTCACGTTGTAATGGTCATAAATTTTGAATATTCTGGTCATCATCTGTCACCATTCATGCTTGTCAGATCTTTTTTTGTACAGAACATTTTGCATACTCATTATCATTAATATATTTGTGGGCTGTTATTATTCAAATCCAGTAAAGATATTTTAAAGAAAATGGAATATTCTTTCTTAAATACTTCCTTTTAGACCTAATGACAGACTGATGCCGATCCTAACTTAGAAAATGAAATGAAATTCCAGTAATTAAATGCACAGTTTACTCCTTGCACTCTCTCTGTCAGGCTCATAAATGCAGCCACAGTTAGACATAAATTATTTCACTGCTGTTATCATCCAGGCAGCAAGACATTTTAAAGATCTGTTTGTAAAATAAAAAGGTTGCAAACATAAAGCATTTCTACCCAGCAAAAATGGAGAAGGAGAGAAAGGGCAAAAGAGAGAAAGAAAACTACCTACACAGCTGTAAGCAACAAAATGCTCACAGAACCAAGAAACACTCAAT
The DNA here is from genome assembly GCA_033558185.1 of Dromococcyx pavoninus. Lineage (NCBI taxonomy): Eukaryota > Metazoa > Chordata > Aves > Cuculiformes > Neomorphidae > Dromococcyx > Dromococcyx pavoninus. The sequence continues at coordinate 1,825,040 of JAUMJL010000019.1, read as the reverse complement.
AACTTAAGCTCATCACTCTGGTCCCATTTTGTCAGGGAGTTGCAGATGTCAGGTAGATACTTCATCCGGCAGAATGACTACAGAGCTTTTGTTGTTGGAACTGCAGCTATGCTGTAGTTGCACTTGGTTTGCTACCTCTGAATAACCCAAAACACAAAGCCAGTGCTTCCCTCAGAAGTGACTCGAGTTTACTCTTTCCACAGTGAGATATTACTGTATATTTTCATAAAACATCACAAAATGGTTTAGGTGACCTGAACTGGCAGATGAAGCAAATGCACAGAAATAAAAGAAATAAACCCAACCAACAATAGTTACTTCTTAATTCACTGCGTTCAGTGCCATCAGAAGTTCTGAATTTATTTATTCCTTGTTAACAGTGAAACAAAGTGATAAAGGAACCATGCCAATATATACTATGGTCAACAGAGAAAAGGAATGAATGCACTAGATATCAGAAACTAGGGAAGTCTTCCATTAATATTTGTCAAGTCTCTGAGGAAGTTACTGTGGATTGAAGCTCACTACTCACAGTGACAGACAAAAGAAAGCAATTACAAATTTCACATTTTCATGGATCTTGTTCATAAATTATGATACCAGCACAGTTACAGTAAATCTTTCAAAACTATTTGAACAGAGCACAGTTTGGCAGCTTTAAAAGAAAATAACTGCGCTTCTGTTGATATAACTATTGTACCTCTGACATGAAAAGCACAAGATAAGGAGGTTACCAGTCATGGTTGACTAAATAAAGCCTTCGACAGAACTTGACATTCCATGATCCAACTTGAAAGGTTATGGAACACATTCCAGGCTGATTAAATGGGTCAGAGATTTTCCTATGGACCATAGCCAGCAGGTTAAAGTCAATTGTGTCCCCTCCAATTGGCAAGCGATTAATGGAGATGTCTCCCTAGGGCACTAAATTGGGACCTTTACTCTTTCTACTAATGATTAATGACCTGATATTATACGAAGCAGCAATAAAGAATAAGCACATGATGCTTCCCTCACACAGTCTTTTCTAAATCACTGTATTAGGGGGCTCAAATGTTGAGAAAAATATAACATAAAATAAAGAGTTGGGCATAATTTCAAGAATTATTAGCCAGTAAGAAAGTACCCTCTCTTCTTAGCCATGCAATACAAATGCAGAATGATTCCACTTATTGCATCAATTTACTTGCTTTACTGGGTAAAGCTGACATCACTGTCTGGAATTTTTCCTCATATTCCTAAGAGAAATGTATTAGAAGAGTACACAAATGTAATTAGGAACTAGAGAAAATATTCCTAGATTTTCTTTTTCCTGTTAAAATGTCAATCTTAAAAAGACCAAGCCAAATCTCTATCAGCACATATCTTAAGATACCTTTAAGTAGAAGTTCCAACACTTAAACACATTGCGGTCCAGACATCAGGACTATTTTTCTAGCACCCACAACTCATCAGCTGGATGCGCCTTGGAAGATGAAATGGTAGATAACTGAAAATTTTCCACTGCAGTTAAGAAAAGAGAAATAGAGACAACCAAATTATATGTTGCAAATGGGCACTAGCAGCAGTGCTTTAAGAGAAAACCAAACATTAATTAAAAGAAGGCAAAATAATCTGATTTGAACAATTATCTGAAAGTAGCTTGTTAAGATTCTTCTTTACTAATTTTGGTTTTAGCTAAATGTATCTTCATTTTTTGTGATGCAAGTAAAATGGGCCTTTCTTTCCTTAATCTCCCTTCAAATGTCTAGATAGATTTAAAGCGATGTTCTGTGGTTTTTTTGGTGTCTTTTTTATTACTAGAAATAGAATTTGAATGTGCTATTTCAGATAAAGCAAGGCATACTGAGAAAAGTGTCAGACAAAATCAGCCTGAGACGATGTGTGTTCAAAGGATATCAGATTTAACTCTGTTCATCAGTTTGGGGGGTCATGGGAGGGTGAACTTATGGTATAATGTCCTCACCTTTTCGAGCAGATCAAAATGAAATCAGCACAGATAAAATTTGTGGGAAACCTCATCAGAAAGAAGAACAGGGGAAAAGATTCACGAATAAACTGATCGTGGTAAGGTATGTTTTTTAGAATGAGATGTGACTCCAAAAGGAATCACTTCGCAAGGTAAAAAAAATCAATAAGGCAAATATTAAAATCTGAAAAGATTAATGGTTAGGTCTACATAGATTTGTAAACAGTGAGTTATTATCAAAAGAATATGTTTCTAAGGAGGAAAGAATGGGAAAGGATCTCAGATTTATGTTAATTGATATCTTTATCAATGAACAATGAAAAGAAACTTCATATCACTGATGACAATGTCTGAAAAAAATTAATGAGGGAGGAAATCCAAATATTGAAGAGACGTGGCCACATTTGCAACTACAAGTCTTACAAGGTCACTGGAAATGCCATATTGCATTTGAAAGTTTCTTCCTAAATGATCTCCCTCGTTCACACAAGTAATAATTTGAAAAAGTCCTACAGTCAGGAGGTTAAATTAGGTGTTGGCACTTGTCCTTTGCAGCATTATAATCTATGATCTCTAAATCTATGTTTCTTCCCTTTTATGGGGCTCTACTTGACAAAAATGAGAAGTTTTGGGTTTATGTTGTGAGATTACTGTGTGAAATATTGAGACTATAGGAAACTTGTCATTAGTAGATTAAAACTCTAGGTTTTAATATAGCCATCTGACAAAATACAATAAGGTAAAACTGTATTAATTTAAAACGTGTAATTATTAATTTGGTATAGTGCATCTCTTCCTCTTAGGAGTGTAGAAATTCTGGTTGGAAGGGACCTGTAGCCCCCCTCTTGCTCACAGTAAGGGAACTTAAATCTCTGAAAGTGCAGTCTGCAGCTGCTGCCCCTTGTTACATCATTTGGTGCTGCTGAGAAGAATCTGACTGCACCACCTTTGTGACTGCCCTTCGAGCAGCTGCAAGCTCTCAGGTCACCATTAGCCTCCTTGATACACGGCCTCATCACTACTCAGGTACTTGTCAAACTCTCAAAACCATGCTGTCAAATACTGCAATCCATGTACCACTGAAAAGAAGCCCTTTATTCTTTTTCTCAGGAATGAGGAAAATCCTTAGCTCAGCCCCTTTCCTGTTCTAAGGTTGTATCAGCAATACATCTCAAGCCTTTTCAAAAATAAAAAGTATCCTTCCAACGTTGCCACAGCAAACATTTCTGGTTCCTTTGAAGCACCAGGCTGATCTGAGGGAAAAGCTTTACTTCTGGTCTGCTTCCTGGTCTAATTACTCAGTAATCTTGGGATCTAAATACACCATTATATGCAAGAGCACAATATAAATGTTATGTATATGTAACATGCATATTGAAGCTCTGAAAGGAAGTCTTAAATAGCCTTTAATATTCTTCCAGACTCTCAGCAGCCCTCTTCAAGTTATCTCTTCTCCCTTCTGTGCCACATCTCACTTTAGAATTGCAAACTGGGAAGAGGTGTGGCAGTAAATGCCTGGAATAGAATTAAACCCTTTTATTGTCAAGTTATTAAATAAATAAGGAAAAGGCACATCTAGAATTTTCTAACACTAAAACTTTAGTTAGTGTCTGACGCCAACCTTCAGCCATCTCAGAAGAGGCTGAAAGCTACAAATCCAGGAATTGACAACTGGATATTGCAACCAATGGCAGAGGAAAAAGAAAAAAAAAAGAAAAAAGACAAACCAACCCTAGGGAGCAGCTCCTCTCTTTCATCATTATTTTTGACTGGTATATTATTTGGGACTAAGATAATTTATTTGAAAGGGCAGAGTTTTACTTCTAATATGCATATTAAGTCATGATGAATTGCATGGCATTTTTTTGAGCATCTAGACATAATTCCTATCTTGAAGGAAGATCTAAATTACTGTTATTCCAGACTATCCCACACCTGGCCTGTAGGGAGGAACATGCAATCTAAGATAAACATTACTCAAAGATTTAAAGTACCATTGCCCATCCTAACCTGCTCAGGTAAAGAATTAAAAGGTAGTGAAGTCTGTGAGGGACAAGTGAAAGCATGACAATGATAATTAATTAGAAGTCTATAAAAAAATGTGTGCTGGGAAAGGAAAAATGGAAATTTATTTCTTACATTATGTTCATTAACGTGGGGAGACTTAATGTATAATATTTACCCTTATTGTTAAGTTTATGACCAAATCTGGAGTTTAAGTCCACTGCCCCTCTTCAGTCAATAAAGTCAGAGGCTGAGGTTAAGACTGAGTCTATGTGCAGCTAGAATGGAATTAAATTAACTAGACCTAGGTATTCTAGTTTATCTAAGCTCTTTGTGGGATACTTGAAGGATGCATTATTCTTAATTTGTTCTGCTTCACAACGACACAATACACCTTCAAGCCTATCTATGCTTGCCATTTAAAAAGCTTTCGAATGTCATATTAAGCACTAAACACAAACAAATGAGCAAATCATCATAATTAAGTTAAATTTGGAGCAATTGTTCTCACCCTGTACTCATTCTGAAATTTGTTGCTTCTGCAGCAGACAGGAAGTTCTTGTGTGCATTACAATTATTCTAAGAGAAGGTATTTTTCCTGCTATAAACCTGTGCTTGGTTTAATTAATACATTTATAAGCCACATAGTCTGCATAGCATTCTAAATATTAGGAAACTGATGAAAATGAGCATTGTTCTGTCTAACTATTGACTTTATTGTCTGTCCCTGGTTTCTCCAGAACTGGCTAGCAATAACTTAAGGCATTTTTGCTTCACACCTGGATTTCCTTTTTTCAAAGAAAGCTGAAGATATGATTTCAGACAGTAAGAATTGGTGTCTGACTCAGACAATCAGAGTTCAAGGTTTTAGCCTGCTTTTTGAAAGATGTTGTCTATGTACATAAATAGATTTCATGTGTGACTTTTATCCTCCCTGCACAGTATCTACACAGACCAAATAATCGAATTGACTCATTTCATGCAGGGAACACAACTTGCCTTGAAAACAGCCTGAAGAATAATTTAGAGTCTTTACGTGTTTTCGAGGAAAATGAGATGTTACAGGTGCTCTCAAAGAACAATTTAGGATGAAATTGTGACTAAATGTGTAGGCAAGCTAAAAGAATACAAACAACAACTTCAAAGGTGAGCAGGGCATCCAGGGGTTAAGACAGTACCACACCCTGAAGGCTAGAGAGACCATTCATTTACTGTGGCAACCAGTTTTTGATAGTTGAGGTTGTGGACTCCAACCAGCAGGAGACTTTGTTGAGAGCTGCTTTGTTAGCTGGCAGATCCCAATTGAACCCCAAAAATCTAAATAAAATTATTATTAATCAAGTCATTAGATAACCAGTGTAACAGTTTGAACAAAGCAGAGGTTCTGCCAAATACATTGTAAAGAAATAAAACATGAAAAGACATCTATTTCCCCCGACAAGGGATATTTCATGTAAGAAAGTTAGGTACTTGTATCCTGATTTTTGCTTTGTTTATGAAGATGCTGATATGTTGAGTATTTTTCTTATTTCTCTACTGCATTCTGCAGCTTCCATCAGGCATTAACCTGGCACAGCTTAATCTACGACACGTGATAGCACAAAACTCTGTGGGACAAAATATGACTGGACAGTGGATCTGGCAGTGTTGCAAATGCAGTTTGTTGCAAATGATATGTTTAAACCAGTGAAGCTTCCACACTAAAATTTCAGGTGAACTTTAAGTTCAGGTGCTTATTCAGCTACTTGGAAGATATAAAAATACAATTTTGGTTTCATGCTCCTTCTTCACATCTCAGGTCAGCAATATCTCTTTTAATTTAGTCTCCAAAATATTCAAATTCTTATCCTGAAGACATAGAAATTACTTCTAAATTATTTCTGCAAAATGAAAATAGATTTGCACCTTCACCTATTTTCTCCTTTACAAAACCACATTTTTTTTCTTCCCTGAACTGCAGTTGGCAGATGCTCCTTCTCAGCTCTGTGTCCTCAAAAGCTACAGTATTGTACTCTCAACCCAGGGTCTGCCTGTATCAGGGATGCATTGTTCAGATGTTTCTGCAGCTATCAACCTCTCACCAATTCCGGGTCACATATCACAACATTTTGACCAGCCAGAAGTGGTCTTTGGTCATTATTCAATTTCTGATTTAGCTTTCTAGCATCTTGCCTGTTCTAACTTCCATCACTGCCATCTTTCTACTGTCCCAGGTACGTTATCTATTTGTTATACAGAGGAGCAGGAGCCAAACCCAGGACCCAAAATGGGTGGTATATTGTGCCAACATAGACTACAGAACTGCCCAGCGAGGAGTCTAAACGACTGCGTGTTTGCAAAGGGTAGCCAGACTCTTTACAAGTAACCCACAGACAATGCACACAATATAATTCTGGTTCTGCCTACAGCAAAATGTCAGCTGCTCTAATTGCAGCACATCCCAGCAAATATTGAAGGTGAGATGATAAATACAGATCAGCTTGACATCAGCTGCCACAGGGAAAATAAATGAACTTACAGTGACAGGAAAGGTGGAGAATACCAACAGCACAGACAAACTGAAAGGAAATAACAAAGTCAGATCTTGCCTAGTTATTTTAATTGATGATTAGACACAAATACCACATCTAGAGAAGGGCATGTAAAGCACTCTGGAACACCTACAGAATATGTCTATAGAGCCTAGAAACCTGTCTCTGAAAAGAGAGTACATATACAGTGATATTTCTCCTGCATACACTCACAACCTCCAACAGACAGTGAAATTATATGTCATGTAATTAAAATACGTGGGATCTGTATTTCCAGCTTTCAGTGTCATTTACAAAGCACCAGTTATTGGTGTCTCAGGTTGTAGTTTCAGTAGTAATATTGGCTCAGTTCTTCCAGCAAAACCACTTCTATGTCTCTGCTGTGAGCAAATCTCAGCAAATGCTCTGGCTTAAAGTTTACATGGGCAAAGAGAGAGAGTGAAGGAGAGAGAAAAGTGTTTTCAAAGCCAAATCAGTTCGTGGCATGTGGACAGTGTGGGTGCACAGAGATTTGTGCCAGCACAGCTAAGAGACCCATTCATCAAAGCACGATGAACAAGCAATTGAGAATGTTTCTGCCTCTTGTGATTGTTGATGAAACCTTGACAATGGAGGGAAAGAGGCTAGAGTTTGTATTTTTAGAATCTTCCCTTTTCAGATCAGGAGATGCCAGCTAGCTCGCAGGGCAGGAGCTGTTGCGGGAGTTGGAAGTGCCAGTGAAGGAGGCAGTTTCAAAAGCCAAGGGAATTCTTAAAACAAAAGCTGTTGAAGTAATTCCTTACTGAAAATGGAATGAACACTTGTAACTGTGGACCGTTCTCATAGCAGCTGGTATGGAAACAGTTTTCTTACTTTTTATCAAACTTTTCAGTCCATCTTTACCCCTTCTTTTCCTCACAATTGTTGAATACTGCCTCAGTCATAAAACAGACACAAAGCAGGTACCGCAGCACTCAAGCTGTGCCTGTTTTCAGTCTGTAGTTTTCAATTTTTCATACAATAAGTGAGTACCCTTTCCTACTGAGATACTTTTTGTTATAAATGCCTCCATTGTAGAGGGTGCTCTGGAGGGAACTGGTTCAGATAATGTAATGCTGAAAGGCAGGGGAACATTTTTCCTAATTGGACTCTTGAGTTTGGAAAACCTTTCTTTACTGGCTGGAGGAAATACTTCAGACTGAATGTCAGGACAAGAGATGATATATAACAAAAGGAGACTGAAGAAATCTAAGGTAGAGCCTAATTTATGACTCTTGAATAAATCTTTTTTGATTGATTGCATTCAGTCTGTCTCTGTACTCAACTGAAACTCCCTTAAACAGCACTCCTGTCTCCTTCATTTGCAAAGATTTTAGAAATATGCCTGTCTCTCTTATCTTTGGTGTTCAAATGACCATAAGCATTTTTTCAGCCTAAGAATACTGGTCTATATTAATTCCTGGTTTAACACTGTGGCTTTGTGCCAGAGATCATTTTGACCCACTATATATAACATAACAAAAGGAGTGCTGTAGAAGGGAAGATTTAAAGAGCATAATGAAGACTTGCAGCATTAGCAAAGGTTAAAAATAGTTGGATAGAAAAGAGAAAGAAAGATAAAAGATCTTGAGACAATGTGTAGAGAACTGCAGGGCAATAATCCCACTATTAGAACGGTAAAGAACCATTCTAGCTTTCATTTGAAACGCTTCGCAAAAACTTGAGAAAGATAAGCTGACAGAGCTCAATAAAAGGTAGAATTTCTCTTCTCTTATGAAAATATGCGAAAGGTAGTAGAACTAACATCAGACATAAAGTGTATGCCCCTTCTAATTGCTTTATGTCTTTACATATGAAAACTCTGTGTCAATTCCAAACTTAACCAGATGCTCTTTAACTAAGTCTAAAAATATGACCCCAGAAGTCCCTATTTCCATGACCACCAGTCTTAGGAAAACTCAGAAGTCAGTTGGCACCTGCCTGAAAGCTCCCTAAACAACTAAATGATGTGCGTAAGTTTGTGTATGTTCCTATTTTCCAGCATTCTGTATAAAAGAGGAGCAAGTATTTCAGACAAGTTAATTTGGAAGAGAGAGAACAGCAGGAGCAAAGAACATTGACAGAGACTAGCTAGTGAATAATATAACACAGAAAATATGAAATAATACTGAGTCAGTCTTTCTCACATTAAAAGAACTAAGGACCTCTTAAGTGAGATTATCGTGTATGTATCAATCAAATTGTAGATCAGCTGTAAAACTCTTTGTAACAAGATGAAGTAGAAGGCAAAAGGGCAAACCAGTTCAAAACACAGTTAGAAAAATCATGGGTTATTTTACATTTACTAGTGGTTATTAAATACAACCTTTGAAATCCAATCTTCCAGACTGCTAGGAGTATACGTGTCACAGGAGGACCACTCTGTATTGCTAATCATTATTGGTCTAGATGCAGGCAGACTGTTGGGTTAATGTCTCATGTTGGAGGCTGCTTTCCTTTTGACTATTTTACGCACGCATATATTTAGTGGGAAACAGCATCACCTATATTTTCAGGCATCTTTTAAAGACAAAGGCAAAGTACACCAGTATAGGACACTGAGTTTCCTATCTGTTAACACTATATGGAAACTGGAACTTCAGGAAATATTCTAGTGTAAATTATGCACAGCCCATTTATACATCACAAAATCCCCAGTTTAAAAACTAAGGAAGTTTAAAGATATAACTACTATGAGCCTTATATGCTTTTCAGGTCATTGCATCTTTTAATTTTCTTTTTTCCTAATCTTATTTCTGTTCTGGCTGCTGTTTGATTCATGTGTAAAATTCCTTTGAGTTCTTTACAATTGTCTTCTACAGAGCAATGAGAATAATAAAAACACTCCTGTTGTCAAACATGGGAAGTTTTTTGTTTCTTCTTTATATGAGAGCATTTCTGTCCAAGGTAATTTGGAGTAGTTGTTCCACTGATAACATAAATATAGACATTAAACACCATGTACATATTGAATTGCTTCTATCTACAAATTTTTAACAAATTATATGATTACTTTTTTTTTCTTTATAGTAACCTTGGGGAAATGTCACCAAAATCAACTTCTTTATTTTCTAGATAATTATTCATACACAAATTGTGTATTTGGTTGAAGAACACAGCCAGTGAACAACTATTAATGTCACTGTGTCACGCATTATTGTCATTATTCAGGTTCCACAGCTGACACACTCCAGTGGATAGATAACGCATGTGGCTTTATTATTGCTTTACCCTGACTAAACACTAAAAAGAGATGTTAAATGAACAAAAATATTAAAACTTTCTGTCAAAAATGTAGTGCTAGTTAATGAAAATTGAGTAAAATATTCACTAGTTTCAGACCTAATTTAAGTGAAGCCAAAAGAAGGCTGGACACATGGAGGAAATTCGACTGTGCAGTGGGTCATAAATATGCTGTCTGGGCTTCTAGCTGGATATATTTCACAATCTACTGATTAAATGCTCTGGGTCTTTAGTATCACGACCAGCAGAATCATGGCTCTGTGAGCTTACTAACTAATGAAAGAGAAAAATGAATATACCTTATGAATTTAATCTTTTAAGTCTTACATTTTTTCAAAATCAAAACTTAGCACTCCAGAAGAGTTATTGTAAGCACCAGCTATATGACATGCTGACACTTGAAATGTGTTTACTGGTACTGAATCATCAGTACACTCTGTGGTATTTTTTAATTCAATATTTTAAAGTGTTTCTTCTTGACGTCTTCCTGGATCAAATTGCCTACAATAATCCATAAGAGTTACTTCACATTTTCACCAGAGAACATAGTACTGTTGTTTAGAGGACTGTACTCATTGATGAGGCATGGCTACTTTGACAAAATCATTTGCATTGCGATCCTGCCACGTAGAAGATTAATTTGGGAAGCTTTATTATCTTCAAAAATCAACTTTGCAATTAGATGTTTTCTGAAGAGGAATTTAGAATCCAAAGAACAGCAAGGAACAGAATGAATCCTGCAGAGTCATAACCAAAGAGATTTGCCTCTTTCTGATGGGGCGATGTTGGCGCCAGTGAGGTTTCCCAAAAGAAACCTCCTTGCAGAAACAGCACTGATTGGCATTGTGTAAGTTAAATTACAGAAATGCAACTGCACTGATCAGCCTCCCTCTTGATTTTCCATGACAGTGGAGTTCAAATTGTCTTTGAAAATCTCCCCCTGTGCCAGGAAACCTTATGTCCACTGCACTGTTTAAGTAATGCAAAACAGGCCCATAGCTGTACTATCTTAGGCTGTGATCCTGTCAGATTTCATAAGGTGAGCAATACCAGGTATTGAAGAGGAGGCATCTTCAAAGCAAAACCAGATGTTGCAGGAGATGGTGCTGCTGACTCAATAAACAACATGTTTCCCTCCAAGTCAGTGCTGAGCTGAAGACTCTGTACCCTCTGTAGCTCTAGGGATACTCTCAAGAATCCTGTCTTTCAAATGCAATGTGCACCAAAACCTGTGCCTAATCCTTCTCCCTAACAGTACAACTTTGAAAATCTGGGTGCTGTCAGGAGAGGAACTAGTTCCCAATGAGAACAAAGAGGACACAAGTTTTTCCAGGCCACGGAACTGATTTCGTAGGTGGGTACTTACGTGTATCTGATGGGAGTCCGTACACATGTGCAAGTCTGAAGGAAAAGGGATTTTACACAACATGTAAAATGTGTTTCCTTATGTACAATGGTCTGTAAGTACTAGAAGTCATTCTGCAGTAGAATCACTGTATCACTTCAACATGTTTTTTACAAAAATAGAATCATAGAATTACCCGAGCTGGAAGAGACCCAAAAGGATAATTGAGTCCAACTCCTGCACAGGACGCTCCCAACACTCACCCCGTGTGGCTGAGGGCAGTGTCCAAATGCTTCTGGAATGCTGGCAGAGTGGGTGCCGGGACTGCTTTCCTGGGGAGCTGTTCCAGTGCTCCACCACCCGCTGGGGGAAGAACCTCTTCCTGGTATCCAATCTAACCCTGCCCTGGCACATCTTCCTGCCATTCCCTCGGGTCCTGTCACAGGTCACCAGACAGCAGAGCTCAGCCCCTCTTTCCCCTCCCTCCCTTGAGAGTATAGTTTATAAATAGTATATTATATTAGTATAGTTTATGCCGGAGATTGATCCCATGACATCACCTCTTTTATATTACTTCTGTAGTATGTGTGCCCATTCTTGGGGTAATTCTTTTTTTTCTACTTTTTCCTGTTGTTGTTATGAATGTAATCAAGCTTGTTAGAAGTAAAATATTGCAAAGATATATGCCTTGAAAAGCCTAGAAGAGTTCTCAAGCATCCAGCAAATACAAAGCCTTGCAGACGTGTAGCTAGTGAAAATATTAGTCAAGAAAGGGCCAGTACACTTAGAGACAGCATACTCCTCACCTTTCAAAATTTGCTATATTTTTAGGAAATAGGTTATTAGATGTTGCTGACACCATAGCAACTGAGTTAGCACAGAATGCCATAGACAGTAGAAAGGAAAGATCTTCATCTACTAGAAAAGATCCATGTCCAACGCTCCTTTGTCTTATGTCATCTGCGTTTAGACTGGAGTCATATTTAATGTGGTTTAAACAACCTGTAATCAGAAATTCAGTGGAATAGCTATATTCAGGGATAATGCATTCATCTATTAAAGACATACGTAAGTATCAAAAATGTTTTCCTATGGCATCTACTGTTGGTTTAGCCAAAGGTATTTAGCACTTCAAAGCAATGTGGAGTCTGGCTTTTGGAACCTTTGTAATAAAGTCTTCCTTTCTCAGCTCCTGGTAGTGTGCTTTTCCTGAACTTCAAACAAGCAGCATGAATGAAACAGTGGTGATAGATGCACCAAAGTTTGCAATGGAATTGTTAGGCTTTTTTTTTCCCCAGTGTCCCTTCTTTGCATAGGGGTCTTAACTGTGTATTGAGTGGAAAATGATTCCTGCCTAGAGAGCTAGGCTTATCAGCCTTCTAAATTGTTTCTTATAACAGTTTTGTTTTCTTTCCTCTACCCTCATGAGAGCCTAACAAGCTGTGCACTCTCATCACATAGTGATTACTATTAGCGTATGAGGATGAAAATGTAGTACGGGCAGTGCATTGTGCTCTGTTAAACAAATCTGCTGCTGAGAACTAGAAGAAAAATGTTATTAAAAACAAACAAATCTTAGTGGCCTAATTGATAGCTGTTTAGGTCCCTTCTGTAGTTAGCTAATTCACTTCTGATTCTCATCTTGTGAAAGGCACAGTCTCGTTCATTCAACAATTTTTAATCTGACACATTAATGTTTTTGATTTTCACGGACTTGTGGTTTATTGGAAACACAAGGAAACAAATTATGTCTGAATGATAAAGAGATGGAAACAATTCCAATGAAGTATTCAATATGAAAGGACATTTTATGAATTTCCTTTCCGAGATTCGGAACAGGGATGAATTTTATATCTTTTCAAATGCTCTTTCAGGACCTCTGCTTCTGTCTACACACACTGGTGGCAGTGTTCTAGGTGTTTATGGGCTCTTGCTCTCCTTATAGGAGTGTTTTTACAGTCATTCTTTAATTTCTCTTCGTACTCTTCTCTGTAACAGTTGAGAGGATACCAGCTTTGCATTATTTACTGTTTCTTAAACTTTAAAAGAGGAGAGAGGAAAGGTAGTGTAAAAGTAATTTGAAATATCATCAGCATTTTTAACACTATATACATCTGAAGTAAATGTTTTCAAGTCAGATGTGTTATTTTACTAATGTTTTCTTTGTGCTATAACTGAGAAATCGTCTTCACATCAAAGTAAAACCTCTCAATATATATTCTCCAGATGCTAAAAGAAAAAAAACTTTTTAAATTCACCCTACATAAATCCAATGATCTCCAAAATTCAGGGCTTAAGTCTCACATACATATGTACAGCTTTGGCAAAGTCAGGTCCACAGACACTTCCAGAGAAAGCTAAATATAACATAATATGAAAGACAGAAAGATTAAATCTTCCATTTTAAATTAAAAACATTCAATTATTAAATTTCATAGGAAATGTGTCAGTCAGTTGTGGTATTTATCTATCTGTTCATTTTATTAATACACTAGAAGAGCAAAAATAGTATTTTTTTCCAATAAACCCATCCGTTTGACAAATACTTTATATCACTAGTTGACTCCTCAGCATAACCGCCTTTTCTTAACATCACTGACAAAGGAATAGACACAAGTCTGGGGAACCTAACTGGGTATTATCTACACTACAAATCACCTGTCTTCACTTGTTAGCTGGTGCTTTGAAACACACGAGGGAGCTCAGGTGTTCATATCACCAAGGCATGAATTCTTAAAACTGCTTTTTCTTAAATTGACTGGTGAACTATCATGGGTGAACAGGAAAGCAAAAATAAGAACTGGTGCATTTGAAACAGAAGCTGACACTTTAAAAAAAAACAGAGATTGAAAGTCTAGCCACCGTGCTGTTGTTCAGTATCTGGAGTCACGGAGAAGGCAGAATGCGAGCTGACATCTTCACTTAATTTATGGTTCAGGGCAGTGGACAACTTCCTCCAATCATGACATTTGTTTTCATTCTGTTGTCTGAGGGAAGCTCTGCAGGACTTTTCATTTACCTCCATCTACAAAAGTATTTTGGTTTATGCTTTTTAAATATGGTGCATGGAAAATCCATCCTGTAGCTCTAGTAACTATATTGACACCACTGTTCACTCTTAAGAGTTCAAGAATAGTTGAAAATAGCACTATTAATTTTATCTTTCACTGTTTGCAATACTGTGTATCTCTTCTGACTTATGCACACTGTAAGTAAACATAAGGCTCATGAACACCTTACAAGCCTTGATTTCACATGTGACATTCAAAAGCAGAGGTCAGGTTTACTGAATTCGTCTAATCACTCATTAAGCAATTGCTTTCTGGTACCTCTTTCTTAAAAACCCAGTATGCAATCATTTTTCAAATAATTGTAAATGATATAACAACAATAATAGACCTCCTATCACTCCCTATGGCAGCTCTTCAATGATTGAATAAAATACAATTGAACCACATACACCATAACTGTGCTTGATGTTATCCTATTCATGGCTGAAAAGTTGCAGAGCACTTTTTTCAAGCTTTCTTGTATTCTTTATAAAATTTGGACAGTTTTATATGAAAATGACAATAGAATCAAGTCTAGTATAATTAAAAAATAACATAATGTGAAAGAAAAAACAAATGATAGATAATTTACAGTACACCTGATGTCTTGGAGATCACATATTTAAGTAATGAATAAAAGATCAACTCCAATGTCTTGCATATAACACAGATTTAAAGTAATCCTATTTTTGTGTGAAATTCAGGTGACTTTTCCCTGGGCTGTGATGGGAACTGAGAGGAAGCTTATGGCATTTCCCAAGTGAATTGATTCTAGTTTGGAATTACCTTTCTCTACCTGTGCAGAGCAGCTTTCACAAACACAGCTGTGGGCTGTTTTCCTCCATAAAGGCCATACAAGTAAATTCACACCACTTTAAGGAATATCTTAGTAGCCTAAATCGTTCTTTATCTGAGCATTTAGGTTTTATTGCATGTCATCTATTAGGCAGCACTAAAACTCCAAAACATATACATATTTAACCCTCAGTACGTGTGTTCTTCTGCTGGAGCCTTCCAGATCACTCATGTACTTAAACTTAAGTAATTACCCAATAGCTTCATTAAAAGGAAGTCAAACGAACGCATATAAGTTCAGGCAGTTTTGAGGTTTTTGTTTTTTTTTTAATTCATAGTTTGATACTGACAATATCTCAATTGGTTTGTGCCTTTCTGACTCTAACAGTTCAGTTAAAGTTTCTGTTTCTTTGTTTACTTTTTTTCAAAAAGTTTTTTAAACTGGTTATCCAACTATATATCTATATGTGTATGTATGTGTATCTATAGACCTTATTTATTGGATAGTATTGAATCCTGAGAGAAAAGAGGATTATACTCTTCCATTAATAAATAAGGAAGTAATAGAATGTAAGGCAAAAGCACCCATTACATCAAATGTCTATTCTAGTATATTTGATTTTGTCACAGTACTGAACCTTAAGTAGCACCATTTTGAGGGCAGAAGATCCCTTGCATTTAGCTATAGCTGAGAATGCAAGAGAGAATTTTTAAAAAAAACACAAAGTGTTCCAGAAAATTAAAATTATTACGTGAAAATTTTGATTTAATTGGCTCACTTGTCATTGCAGAATTCAAAGATAGTTAGAATTTATTTTTTTCATGGTAGCATACTCAGTTGCTGCAGCTGTGAATGTTTCTCTTCTGTTCCACTGGATTTCTCCTTCAGTCATGGCAAATTTACCCATTTCTGCAGTAAATCAGGCAGATATTATACAGATGACAGCTCCTCTCACTTCATGAGCTCTACTAAGCTACAAGGGATCTTTACCCAGTGAAACAGGAGGAAAGCATTAATTCTTAAGTTAACTAATCACCATAAAAAGTGTATGATGTATCTAAAAGTTTGAACAATTAATAGGAGCTCTTTATGTGTTATACCCTGTAGTGATATACATTTTAATTTCAAATCCATCAAAAAGTGTTTCATAAGCACTAAACATACATTTCCAAGATAGTCAATAATAATAAGTAGTCCTGTCACAAGATTTCATCAGAGAAATGCAATTAAATGAAGTTCTATCTCATTATAGTCTAATTTCTTGATTTCATCGTCTGACTTTTCATCGTCAGGTTTTGATGTCTAAACAGATAACAAGACAGGTGAGACAAGAGGAGGAGCCAGTAAGACTATGTCTATTAATTGCCTAGCTAAATTAGAAACATAAATAAATAAAAGTAAATATTCGGGGGTTATATGAATTAATTGGCTTGAATGGCTTTTCTTGCTCTTTTTGCTGGGCTGAAAGGCTTTTCTTCTCTTTGTTTGGACGCTGTGAAGAGGTGGAAGGTCTGTTCTCGCACCAAGGAAAAAAGCGCCGATTGCTGTAGGAACAGAACAAGACAATAGCCCAGGACAAAATGCAGACCAGTTGCAAATCTGGTGGCTCCAGTTGTGTTCTACTAGATGTGACGTTACGTCCTCAGAAGATTAAAATTCTTAGGTTGTAAGAAAAAAAGAAAGATATTCTAATTTTTTATATTTGGAAAATGGCCACCAAAGAAAATATTACTACACATTCCAGGTAACTCTCAGAACTCAGACAGCAACTGGCACCAGAACTCTGCAAAACTGAGGGTTTTTAATTAGATTCTTGGCTTTACTTTCCATTTGTTCCTAACAATGGAAATGTCCCCTAACAATGGGAAATATTTGCTATAAATAAACTATTACTCAAAGATAGTAAAAATGGTGGAGTATTTTATTTCTTAGGTTTGTGCTGACAACTTTACCACAAATCTCAGTAAATTTCTCAGGCTGAATCAGAAATTAAAAGCAGTCTCTATGGCCACTACCAGGATATATTTCAAAGTTAGTTCATTTAAATCATAAAAATATTTGTATATTAAACGAAAAAGCAAATTAGGTTGTTTTTCTCTGAAGTATCGTATCCCTGTTTTGTAAACAGAATTCTGACAGAGTAGGAAGGATTTGTATACTTATACTCTATGTAGTACAAATATCAATATTGTAAATGCGCACAGTTCAGTAATCTGTGTCTATTGACCTTGTCATTCTGATTCCACTGAGAAAGTGGAAACTATTTTCACATCTTTTATTTACTTACAGGCTGAAATTAGTTCTATGGCCTATGGGCTGCCCGAAGCTGCTTCTGTGATTCACTGAATTGCTTCTGCTATGTTATTGCACATTAGAAATGAAATAACTGCCAACAGCAGTTGCTTTCTGACCGATACTGCAGGCCAGATATACTTATATTAAAACATGTTACAAGGGTGTCTTCAGAATAAAATGAGTATAACAATGTTTGACTGGCTATTATGGATGAAAGCAAACTGCATTTGAGCTGTATTTAATTCCAAGCCCAGGAGAAGATTCCAACTTATATTTAAAACTCGTTTTATTAACTGTGTCAACATTATTTTCCTGTATCTTACTGGATGATTAAACCACTTTGGCCTAAAGCAATTTTGAGCTGGACTGGAACAAAAATGTAATTTAGAATCCATTTTTAAAATCAAAGTGATCAAAAATGTAGCAAATCAGAGCATACTAATCCTGCAGGATCCTAATTCTAAGCCACAGTGTGTGCACAGCGACATCCCAGCCCTGTTTGGATGAGACCTGAGCACAAAAGCCAGGAAGAAGGGCATGGATAAACAGTCTCCTGTGCTGGACATCCATGCAATTGTCATTACAGGAGCACATTCACCACTCTGCACACAACTGCAGAAAAGCATCCTAAATTAAATCTATCAATAATAGTACATTTAAAAAAAAAGTATTCAAATATTTGCTTAGAGACAAGTAAAGGCTGCATAAAAAGGCTTTTCCAGATCAAGAATTCCACTGGTATTTACACAAATTTCCCTATTAAATCTGCTCTAATAGAAGTATGGTTTCACTTTATCATGTCATGGACTGTCCAGTGCCAGGTCAGACTCCATTTCCACCACAGGATGGTGCATTTCTTATCTCTTTTATAGTAAGTATTCTTCTAAAGTTTGTATGGTGTCTGTTGTAAACGTGTTTGTAGTAATGACAGTAATAATAATAATAATAACAGCTGTTTGTTTAAATTCTTTTTTAGCACTAGAGCTCCCAGTATCTTCTATGCACACACAAATACATGAAATAACACAGGATGCATCTATTTTTCATAAACATTTATAGAAACATTTATACACGTGAAGCACTCAACAAACTTTAAGTGATCTTTACCCCTTTACAATATTATGTTCATTGTAATCAACAATTTCACAAATCAGAGAGCACCAAGAAAATGTACTAATATCCAAAATCTTTGTAGCCAAATACTTTTCTGTTTGTGCCCGTACTTGCAGTGATTCCGTGCCAGGCTGATACTGTACATTTAGAACACTTTGAAGTGAAATCCCAGCAAAATATTTCATATCATTTCCAATTGAGAAAGACGATGCAGCTTTCTTGAACCAGTGTGGCCATTTTCCAACATTAATAAAATTCTCCTTTCTGTAACATGTAACTCTAAGGCACACAGCCACTTAGGTTCCAAATTACTTCATGACAAATTAGACATACTGAGTTTTATAGGCCTAACACAATTTTAGAAATAACAATGCACCGTTCACTGTGATCATTTTTAGAAACACTTAACACAACCACAGATGTTTAGCTCTTGTCCTGCTAGCAAAGAGCTTTATTTTTCAAATCCAATCCAACAATCATGGAAAATATCAATAGACAGTAATATTAGTAAACATATTTCATTAGTAATATAATACATTTATGTCACGTTTGCCTCTAAGTGATAATAAATCCACGAACACCCTCAAAATGAAACAAATATAAAGATATTATCAGTTTACAGACATTAAAAGTTTAAAACAACAAAACCTGAAAAAAAAGACTTATCATTAAGAATCTATTTGCCATTGAATGTTATCTATACTACAGTAATAAACACAATAATCAAGTTTGTGAGATACCGCTGCATAATTAGATATCAAAAGCAGAAGTATTAGAAGAACTACAGTCAAAAAGATTTGGAGATTTCCCCAAAGTTTAAAATTATTTTTTCTTCCGTAGTGACTTGTTACCTTAACTGTGCATGAAAGAAGCAGAAAAGTTATGCTTCCATGACATAATAAATATTCAGTGTTCTAAAGAAAAATGGCTTTTGGCACTTCTGACAAAATTACATGTACATTCTATAGCATAGAATCAAAGTTCTTATCACATGATTCGCTAAAATTGTGAATGAATAAACATTGCATTTGGAAAAATCATTTATGGAAGTTGATATACTCCTAAGATTTTAGCAGTAATAAAGGTCTTCTGTGTTAAAAAAATCATTTTCGTAAATGAAAATATCCATGGTGGCAATCTTCATAAGAATCCTTTGTATCTTATTCGAATTATTAGGTAAAAAACTAATTTATGGTAGTGATATTATTTTATGACTGATTATTTATGATTTCCATATACCAAAACCCAACATCCTGGGGAAATATTTGTCAATATAGTGGCCCAGATCCTCCAGCATGTGTGGTCATTGTATAAATCAGAATTATGTATAGAGCTCCTCCTTGCTCATGCTCCAGCTCTCCTGCTTTCATCTATGAAGACCTGAAAGCTACATAAAATGTGAATTATCAACTCATTGCCCTCAAGATCTTCTATACAGATCTTAAATAACTGTAGGCCATTTCTTTCTTTTCTCAGCTTACTGTGGAAATTGGCATAAAGGTCTTTTTAAACACCTCATTTTTCTGGAGGATCAACACACAGTGAGGCAAGACGGTTTCCAGAAAACTTGCAGAACTCTGTAGAAAGGTTCTGAATGAGTCATAAAATTGGTAAGATAATGTTCACACTCCATCTACTTTAATTTGTTGTCATGTAAACAGTGTCAACTCCAAGCCTATGTACACCATCTCCAGATCAGGCTGGAAGAAAATAGGCTTACATGGATCTTTGTCAGGAAAGTAGAATGACTTGTATACTCTTTCCAGTGTTACCAGAGAACTTGAATATCATACTGAAATGAATATCAAAAGAAGGCATCATAAGACCTCGTATTACAGTAAATAACATATAAATTAGCAGTTTTCCAATGAGCATTTCTTCGTTATTCCACTGGCTGATGAAATTATATGTAAAAAGCCCAAGTTTCTAGGCAACCTTTAGTTTGATATTTTAAACTTGCCACTAGCATTAGGCCTACCCCAATATTTCTGCTACTGATTATTCTCAGCACCGAAATACCTGTTAATGAGACAAATGAAGGAGAAATGTTATGATATGGAGGTCTTTCCAAACTCACAAGGAAACAACACAAGAAGGAATGCCTGAAGGAGACACTGGAATATGATAATTTCACGGCAGTCTGGAGGAAAGTTTGCTTCAGAAGGGTCATAGAGGACAGAAAAAAAATGAATACTGTAGTAAAGTATAGCACTGAGGATCTTCACCAAATCCTTGCTGGAAAGGGAATGACAAAATTTAGAAACAACTGTCTGGTTTTGTTAATGAGTTCAGATTTTCAGATAAGAGGAGGCTCAGGGGAGACCTCATTGCTCTCTACAGCTACCTAAAAGGAGGTTGTGGTTGGGCAGGGGTTGGTCTCTTCTCTCAGGTGACCAGTGACAGAACTAGAGGGCATGGACTCAAGCTTCATCAGGGCAGGTTCAGGCTTGTTCTTAGGAAAAGGTTCTTTACTGAAAGGGTGATTGGCCACTGGAATGTGCTGCCCAGGGAGGTGGTGGAGTTGCCAACCCTGGAGGTGTTTAAGGGGAGACTGGATGAGGCACTGAGTGCCATGGTTTAGATGATGGTTGGTGTTAGTGTTGGTGTTAGTGTTGGGATATAGGTAGGACTCGATGATCTCGGAGGTCCTTTCCAAACTTATGATACTGTGATACTGTGATACTGTGATAAATGCTCATTAAAATACATCTTCTTTCATGGTGCACATATTGACCTGTAAAGATAAGGGGTAAATGTGATATAATGGCAACAAACACATGGCAGCTTTCCACTGGGAGACACAGGAGGATTCATTCATTTGTTCTTTCTTTTTTAGCCCTCTGCCTTCTCCCATATAGGAGAAAAGAGTGATTTCAAGAAGGTGTGTTTGTAGAGAACCTGAAAAGTTGTAAACAAAGGAAAAATACCCAAGGAATTCGGCTTCAAAGCTATGGTTTTAAGGCCTAGAGTAATAAGTGTGGGTCACACATCCGTGCAGGCAGGATGAAACATGGAACCACATTACTGCGAGGTCAATAATAATGTTGAGTCCTCTGTATCATGTTTACGTATATATATATATATATATATATATACTTTTTTTGTAAACATAGAAAAAGCTTTATTTCTGGTTATTTATAACCTTCTCAATTCTTTCTTCTTCTAACTGAACTAAATGACTCTGGCCCCATAAATGCAATGATATAGGTATGATGATACCATGACAGATACAGATGCTTCAAATTCTTAATAGAAATTTATAGTACATTTTAAATAATAAAGTTGCTATATCAGCTGTTTGATTTAAGCATTACCATCACCATATCTCTTTCTCTTCAGGAGTGAAATAACCCAGGTAGTTTAGGCAGATTGGAAACACATTGGGAGAGACCTAAAATATGTCAAAAGTGGTTCATCTCTAGTAAAGATGTTGGTGTCATTAGCACCTGAATTTAATCTCAAAATCCATTTGCTTTTCAAATTCTCCAAAATATTCAGGTAAGAAGATTAAAAACATCCTCTCATTTTTTTTTATAGTCAGTGGAATGAGAACGTGAAGGCAGCACCTCCCCTCCTCCCCATGGAAATTCTACTTAATCCTTAGAACTAATAAAAATATAGGTATTCCCTTATCTGACTAGAAGGTATTTTGCTGCAAAATAGTGGACATCACTGATGATAAATTTAAAAACAGGCAAGCAGGAAACTTAAATTCTATCGACATATGCAGATAACAAGGAATAAAAAAGCAAGAAACACCTTCCAGAAAGTAAGTTTCAAAAATTTGGATGTAAAATCAGATAAAACTCTGCACAGTGCAGCTAATACAGTCGGCTCTCCAAAAGTGGACAAACTCTCATTCAGCCTGTAACAACAGCCCTGTTAGTACTGGTTTAAGGAGCATTAGCAAATGAGAACAAATGGGACTTGCATCTCACTTTTGTCATAGCCCAATGCCCATCGTTTGCTCAGTAAACTACTCAATCCATTGTCCTTCAAACCCACCAGTTCTTCCAATGCACTGTATGGAGGAAAGCAGGGAGCTAGGAAAGATGGAAGAAATTTTTGCAGTAACCAGACAGCGCCCTGGTGCTTAAGTATCAAAATATATGTTCACATCCCAGATTTCGATGCACTGATCAATTCTCCACATCACCAATTGGATTTTGTTCCGTAGATAGAAAACAGTCACCCATTTGAATTCCAATGACCTATGTTTTTATCAAGCAAATTCTGCTATTTTTCTGAGTTATGCTACTAAAATGCAACATGAATAATTGCCTTTGTCCTGGTCCATTATAATAACAAGATTTGCAGACATTTTCTGCGTATATTTTGGTATGGTGCCTGCATCCCCCTGGGCAACAGCACCGAGAATGCTGGGCACCTAAATCATCACAGAAACAGTGAAAGTGAGTGGTGCTTTGAACACCTGAATAGTGGGGGCTTTTCATCTCCAAGAGATGGGAGAGATCCAGATGTGCCAGACTTGGTCTGTGGGAAGTTTCCACTAAGGGCTCTAGAAACACCTCTGCAGCTGGTAATGATCATTGGAGAACATTCATCTGTGGGTGGGTGAGATGGCTGTGATGGTACTGAGAGGCAGTTTGAAAACCAGGCAAGGAACACCTCCTTTTGTGTAAACATGACTTCATTTACATAACGAGTGGGAAGTGAAGCAGAACATCTGAAGATATTCATCACCATGGCTTTGGCAAAGTCCTCTCTACTTGATGCTACCAGATAGATCCGCAACCACAAAACTTCACGGCACAGTCTTGAATTGTTTAAAATGTTATTCTCCAGGAGAGAAATTAAATCATCACAAGAAACAGAAATTCAATCACATACATTATCTGCATGAGTCCTAGTAAAATAAAGAAATCATTCTGGGGAAAAAAAGAAGAGAAGAAAAAAAAAATCAATTCTATTTTTGTGAAAACTAGGAAATACAGATTTCTCAGGTACATAATTACACAACATAAAATATGTTTTGATTTTTTAGGTCCTAGGCATATTGGAATACACCAAGGTTTGCAATATTGTATCAAAACACTTACTTTCTCTTACTCAGCTTGTGTATGTTGACTTGCTTATGTTAATTATCTTTTCTATAGATGGCCTAAGTGACAAGGAAACAGAGTACAGAACAGCTATAGGTCTCCAAAACATTTCAATCATATAACTTGTGAGAATATAAAGAGATCTTCTTTGTAACAGTAATAAAATCATCTGCTTGATTTTACTTCATTGGATTAAAACACAACTCTAAAGTGAAGAACTTTGATTTGGCATCTGGTTAAGTATAATTACTTGGAAGTACATTTCTTGTAAAATTAAAGCTAGCTTTTGGTATAATTGCAACAATTATTATTAGTTTGTATCTGCAAATCAATAGTTCCAGCATCATAGCTCAGATCTTAAGTTTGTGCCTCCAAAGATCTGGGAGAAAATGCAGAAATACTATGGTGTCCAGTACTGAAGCAAAGGGCTGTCAGTACAACTGTATATACATATACATATATATATAAAACGTGTATACTTGTAATACAGTTCACTGTCATACAAAAGAAGAATAGCATGAGAAAATAAAACTATTCAAAACCTTTTATTCATACAAAAATCAGAAAACACAATTTAAAAAAACAGTTGTGTAATTTTAATTAAATTATTACCTGTATAAAGGCAACTTTCAGAAATAAAAATTTTTGTGCAAATATCAAAAGTATAAAAGAGTGTAAGTCTAGAAAGTGAAATATTAAACCATAAACTATGTATTTAAAGATCTAAAACTAATAATAATATCTTTTCAGCATCAAAAGCAGACACTGCCAAAGGCTCTGGAGGACTAACGGGTGATTGAGAAGCTGTTAAAGGAGATTTTGCCAAAGCTGAACATTTAAATTAGTTCTTCATATCGTTGTTCTCTACAGATGAGGTTAGACTGGTTTCCACATAGGAATGTTTTTTATAGAAGGACAATGGAAGGAATTGTCTGCAATTGGACTCTCAGTCTAAAAATTCTTAGAACAAATCAGTAAAATGAATATTAACAAATCACCACAACGATATGATAATCACCTGCAAGTGAAAGAAAGTCAAATATGGACTTGCCAGATGATTAATTCTACTGAAAATTATCTCAGTGTTGAGAGAATCGGTGGTAACAAAAGTAAGCCAATCCTTCTGACAGGTTTCAGCTGAAGTAGTGGAAAATATGTACAAATAAATTTGACTCCTTTATCAGAAAGAAAAAAAGGAAACAAAATTAAAAATCGTTAGACTTACAGATAATTATAATATAATGAGAATAATTAACTCAGTATTTTTATTATATTATTGTGCCTCACAAAACTATCAGAGCTCTTTGAAAAATTTAAGAGCATATTAGCATGGGACATGTAACTGACATAATCTACTTGAAGCCTCAAAAAACTTTTTATAATGCTCTTCACCAAGGGATCTTCTAGACTGTAAGTTACTCAGAAAAATAGGAAAAATATTTCCCAAGACTCTTGATTCATTAGAGGATAAGAAATAAGGAAAAACTAATTTAAAATAATCTTCTATGAAGGGAATTTTCCAGAAAAGTCCTACAAGGATGTATAAATCTCTTTTATGCAGAGTTTATGTGCAGGATCCAGGAATGCTGATGAAGAGCTGACAAATTTTGCTGACAATGCTAAATTATTTAGTGTTATGAAAACAAAAGCCAGCTGCAACAAGCTACAGAAAGTTATCATAATAATGAGTGTCTGCACAAGAAAATATCTGAAGAATATGAATACACATAAATACAAAACTACTACTATGATGAGTCTAAATCAGCAATGTCCACTCAAAACAGAGGTTGGGGTGTCTTCATGAACACATCTATAAAAGCTTCAGCTGAATCTTCATGAGAGAGCATGAAATCAGCTGAATGGTAGACATAGTTGGAAAAGGAGTACAGTATAAATCTTTTTGAATGTTGAATACAGTTCTCCTTCCCCACATCTAAAAATGGGAACTAAAGAAATACAGAAAAGTGTATCTAGGATGACAAAATTTGCTATTTAATAAGGAAAGATGAAAATAGACTAAGTAGAAAAGAAACACCCATGAGATTAATACAATTAAATCCTATGAAATATTGACTGAAAAAAAGAAAATACATGAAGAATAAGTATTCCCTGGTTCCCGCCGTGAGGGACTTCAGGAGACTTAGCTATCAGGTGGCAGGCTCAAAGCAAACAGGAGGAAACACTTTTCACAAAGCACTTAATTAAACTTTAGAACTCATAGCTACAGGATGTTGGAGATGTCAAAAGCTTAGGTGGGCTTAAGAAATTAGTATAATGTTTGGAAAAAAAAATCATCAAAGGCTATTACATAACACACATGAAAATGTTTCTGCTCCATGGGAGCAGCCTCCAGCTCCTGAAGAATTTTCAGGAATACTGTATTCACATGCTCTCTGAGCTGTAAACAGTTGAACGTTATTAGGACCTTATTAGGTATTTTTCTCTTGACCTTAACGAATTGTCATTTTTGCATTAAAAAATAAAGCCATAAAGCTCTATGACTGTCCTTTAAAAAAGCAGTTAATGTCACATGGTCTTGTTAGGCTTCCATGGATTACCCAACAGAAGTTACAGTTAGTGAAATTTACACTTAATTTGCATATGCTTGACAAAAGACCACCTTTGGTATGAATTTCACTTTACCAGTGCTTGTGTAGCAACAAAATTTTTGCAAGAGTGTGATATGTAAGTTTTCACTCAGCAGCATCACATAGCAAAGGGCCAGAACAGTGTTGATATAAATGAGCAATAATTCACATCATGGAAACACACCATTTGCAGTTACAGAGGATGTAACTCACTGTCATTAGCCTGACAATACTTTTTAAAGCTCATCCTATTATATTTTACCATGTGATAAATAGAAGTGTTTTTACCCAGATGCTTTGAGGGCTATTTCTTCCCAGAAGGGTATTATAACAGCTTGCTGGAGTAGCACACCAGAGCTCTTAAATCAATACGAGCCTGGCAACGTGGGACATATGAAGGAAGCTGCTATCCCAAGCAGTGCTGACACAGCGACTGGAAATAAAACACAGGCTATTTACCTGGTTTGTTCTGGACTGTATTATTTCAAGAAATCCAGTCTACACTATAGCACACTAACTTTGCAGACTTTGCCTATTTAGCAATATGCACAAAGAGCACATTGCAGCTCTGCTACCTGTGCTAATCTGAAAACTGTTCCCGGTGCAATTTTAAATTCCTAAGGCTTCCTGCAATGCACTGGTTTTAATTTATTTGCAGTCTTGATGCCTTTTTCTTCATTCAATTTCTTCTATTCGTTGTAGTTATCTACGTCAGTTCTTGATTTTCTGGACTGTGGGCTCCAAAGAGGCATGTGAGTGCTCTCAGTTTAAGACCATGCTACGAAGTGGAGGGAATAAGAACAAACAATCCAGAACCTATAGCCCTCTAAACCAACTGTATTTCAAGCAATTAAATTATATGTGTATAAATGACATGTAAGTGAAGCCCACAGCCACCTTTACTATCAATTTCCGATTATAGTGGTAAAGACAAAAAAACACCTTGTGATTCTTTACTAAAAGAGCTACAACCTATGCTGATAGGTTGGTAAGGGCAGGATCCAATGCAGACAGGTGGCAGAATTTAGGTGTGCCAGTTTCTTTATCTATGTGAATGTATAAGAAAGCACAACTTTGATGCACCACCTCTAAAATGATGTCTATAAAAAGCGCTTCATGTCCTTTAAAACCAAACAGTACAATCAGAGCAGCAAACAATGCAAATGAAAAATAGTTGATATTCATATGCAGTTGAGTCAGGTCTGTACACACGAACAGCAGGGACCACTGACACAGCGAAAGCCTACCTGATCTCATCCAAACTGAAATGGACTCTTTCAAGGAGTGCTTTTGGCTACTTGGATTACTGATCTTCCCACAGATTTGAGCTGTCTACAAATAACCTGCAGTATGATGGGGGTTCTGGTCGACGACAAGTTGACCATGAGCCAACAGTGAACCTTGGCAGCCAAGAGGGCAACCGTGTCCTGGGGGGCACCAAGCACGGCATCGCCAGCTGGGAGAGGGAGGGGACTGTCCTGCTCTGCTCTGCACTGGGGCAGCCCCACCTCGAGCACTGGGGGCAGTTTGGGGCACCACTCTGCCAGCATTCCGGAAGCATTTGGACACTGCCCTCAGCCACACGGGGTGAGTGTTGGGAGTGTCCTGTGCAGGGACAGGAGTTGGAATCAATCATCCTTGTGGGTCCCTTCCAGCTCGGGTGATTCTATGATTCTGTGATTACTACAGATAGTAAAATTTCTAGGAAGTCTTATTGAACACTGAGTATCCTTGGGAAAACGGTTTCATGGTCTCAGGTATTTCCTTACCTAATTTGCACCTTCCTCTACAATCCTTTCAGATTTTTAATGACATAAATTATTATAAAGCAGTATTATAAATCTCAGTTACTTAAAGCACTGAGGTTTCTGCCACCTGCTCTAATTCCTGTATATTGTTATGTCACCCCGGAGAAATTCTGGTTTCAAAGTAAGTAGAAAGAGTATTGTCTGTAATTCCATTTTGGACGCATGAACAGTTTTGGATTGTTTGATTCATTAGCATTTGCCTTCCCTCTTTTCCTCTTTTGGCAGGTAGGGCAATTTTTAGGCTGAAATCTGCACTGAGGATACGCAGAACCTGAACTATGCAGCAGCGGGTTAAGTTCAAGAAATCCAGCAAGTTTAAGAGAGCCAACCTAGCAACAAAATGAGAAGTTCACAAGCAGTGCACAAAAAAAACAGAAGTAGAGTAACAGTGATGGTCTCAGCAGAGTGCTGATACCAACCACTGCAGGCAAATGTTCATCTAGCAAAGAGCAGTGACAACTGAAGATATTGGCAACCGTAAGAGTTTCTTCCTCTCTTTTTCCAAAAGGCTGCCAGTTCTGCAGCTCAATGGCAGAGTGGTTCGTATGAGAACTCCATATGGAGTCAGAAATAATCAGTTGATGAAGGCAGTTTGATAAGGCCAAGCTCTTGGACTCCTTTGTCCAGCAGAGCTGTGGGAATGGCAACTTCCAGCTGGTGGATTACAGGTTTGGAGAGCTGAGCATAGTAACATCTGCATTCAGCACTGCTAGATCTAGAAGAGATCTTCTCATGTCCCTGTTTAGATGGTCTAAATAATTTAGATGCTATTGTTTTTCACCACAAAGTCAAAAATAAAAAAGCCTGTGAATGACTCAAAAGTAAAATGGGATCACTTTTTCTTTATTTAGCCATATTTTAAAAAAGAGAATAGATGTTTGGTTCTATGCCTTTTCCCCTTTCAACATAAGAAAAGAAAGCTTGAAGATTTTTTCTTTTCTCTTTTCTTTTAAAGCAACAAAATTCAGTCCTTGCCTGTATAATACACTGTGAGTAGAAGGAATAAGAAAGCAAAGATTTCACAGGATTCAGGAATGTGACCGAATAGAAAGCATTTCTAATGCAAAATCTGGTATTTTAACATTTTTGGTAAAAAATATTTATTATAGATTAAAAATATTCTCTTCCTTAAATGTCATCAGAAGGAACAGAACAGGTTAAAAGTTTCTACCAAAATTAGGCATAATTTCCATTTTACAATTATAGTATGTAAAACAGCAAAAAGTCATTAAAAAAGACATGCTTAATTTCACAAATTCTTTGTAAATCACACAGATTTAATCTTTTCTTTTTATCCCAGCTCTCCTTTATTGTCCAGCTTCCACAATAAACACTGAAACCTTCTAAGGAATTTGCTTAACATCATTTGGCCAGCGTCTGTTATCACATTATAAAAATAAAGTACCTCAGGAAAAAGCAGCTTTTTCTACAGTAGTACCAATTGTACTTGTCCTAAAGTTATTTTATACTTAACCTTCAAGCCATCATGATGCAGGACATAAACCAATCATCACTGACAGAGATTAACAAGAAATTTTCTCTATGGGCAGAATATTTCCTAAGTGCTCACTGCAGGGTTTCTAGCACTTTCCTCTAAAGCGTATGATAAAGGCCATTGTCAGATGGGATAATAGCATAAGAAAGCTGTTAGTCTGTTCTGGAATGGCTCCTTTTGTATACTAAAGCTTTCCTTCCTGATTTTACTATACCTTCTCCCTGTAGTTTGAAAGAGGCCATGTGGCTTTCTCCACTCCTATTGCCAGTTAACTAGTTAATTCTTTCTCTTATCCTTGCTTAATTTGTTAGAAATGCAGCAACTGCCATCACAAATAATCAGAATTCATCTTTGCTCTCAGATACAAACTCTTGGTAATCTTCTGGACCAAGCTTTTGGAAATAGAATTTTTAAATCATGAAGTATAATGTAAGATTCATGAAATTTTTACCACCCCAAGAAATAAGGCATTACTTAAATATTTCTTCCACTGATAGAACAGAAGCAAACAAACAAGGTTAACAAGAGGAATGACCTATAAAGGTTCATGAACTTTTGATTTCCAAATGCCAAATTAAACAAAGTACAACTTTCTTCAGCAGGTACGTGAATCAAGAATTAACCTTCTCTTAAAGCAATTGTCCAGACCATTCGTTTCCTTAGGAATGAAGTAGTTCCTTGAGGAAGATCTCACATTCACTCTTTATTTCTGACCAACCTTATTTTGGACTAACAGTATGGAATGCACAGAGGAAAGAAAAGAGGCACTAATTTAAAATCTCACCATGCAAACGAAGATAAGGAAGTTCGTGTACCTGTAACAGTCACATTCCCCTTGCTTTCTGATTCTGATTTAATTGGAAATTCTGAGAAGTGACATAAGGAAAACTACAATTCAAATACTGAAATTACCATAATAAAATGTTCCAGCAATGCAGATATTAAAACCCATGAAAAATTATGAAGATGAATTCATCAGTCACAGTCCAATGACCTTATAGTTCTGATTGCCTGCAGACACTGAAGGGATTTTTAACAGACCTGTCTGATAAAACCAACTTATTTTGCATTCTTAGTAATATAAAAAAAACATAGTATAGTAAATACTATACTACTGTGGTAAACACTGTAATCTACAGAGGAGCTAGCACTACCACTGACAAAGAGCTAAAACTAATGATAATATTTCGACACGACTACAAAAAAAATCAATCATCAGTGGCTACAAGAGAAATCAGTTGTGTTTTGTGCTCCTTGGCACCAATTTGCCAGCTAAGTGCTAATGAAAACCCAGTTTTCACAGGAAGAACTAATAGGATAAAACAATAACATTTGCTTATTGAGGTTCTGAGTCCAGTATCACTGTCTGGGTTTAAAATCTAGGCTAAGATTAGTACAGTAAGAGTTCTTTTCTTGTGTGTATTCTTGGTTTCAGTGACTGCTCAGAACCACGAAGGTGGTGTTAATGTGTAAGTTCTTACTAGGTCTCTGTATCATTCTCAAATGCATCAGGTTTTGTAAATCTGAAGCATAAAATAAAATTACCTGGAAAAGACAAAACCAAAAGCAGATATCGTTGCTTTGCTGACATCCAACCCACTACATTAAAAATATTACCCTGGTGGAGTTACTCTACAGCACATCAAAGGACATTAATTTTGATTAGTTTATACTGGGGAATTTGTCTTGATAAAAGTGTTGGTCTGTCATTTATGATAATCCACCTGATTATCATCACCTGGCATGTGGCTCTCTTTCACTGAAGTTTATTAAAATGCATTGGGATGATGTGATAATCATACACTCCAGATACATTAAAAAAAAAAAAACCAAGATATTGATCTTGGAATGTTCTCAGATTAGAGATTTTCTTACATGGCATAGGTGATACTAGAGATGAGTGCTGCACTGCTCAAAGAACTTAATAGTCTTCTTTATATCATTATATTTAGGACCATAAATGTCTGCAATCTAAAAAAACACTGGGCAAACATTGTAACTTCATAAAATAAAGAACTAGTGTAAATTCTTAAATTTCACTACTTTAGAACTCTCCAACAATGGATTTTCAAAGTCTTTATCATTTATTATATAAATGGGAGCACGTTCCCTGCTTGCAAGGGGAAATAAACCTCTTGTATTCTCAGGAAAAAAAAAATCTTCCACCTATGATCAGTGGATTAGTACTTGTAGCTATTTTTGAAGTTAAACACGAGGCAAGAAGATTTCTGTTTGTTCTAAAAATGTACTTGAAGGGTGTTTAAAAACTCTCAGCTTTGGCCTCAATTCATTGAACGTCAATGGCAAAACTCATTGATGTCAATAACAACTTTAAGCCATATCACTAAAAAAAAGAGAAATCTTATGAGTCAAGCCAAAAAAGGAAACTGACAATCTTCAAAACAATTATTTCTTTAAATCATAAATGTGTAGATCTTTTTTTGGTTGTGTCTTAGATTATTTGAATAGATATTCAGTGTTTTTCCTGATAGTCTTCAGGGTTAAAAAAAAAATATTTTAAATGAAACCTGAGATTTCTGAGGATTTGTATAAACTAAGGAAGTGAATCATAATGGAAACACACAATATTATAATTTTCATCCTCCAAAATTATATAGAACTGCCAGCCTTGCTTCCCTGGACAGAGAGATCAGCCAACACAAAACCTTATTAAAAATCCCACCTTGATAAACTATATTCTAAATGAGAATAAGTTTCGAAAACTGTCAAATAAGAGTAAATTATACAGAAGGAAAGGTCCAGCTGCATGTGGAAATGGAAGTTCATCGAACTGTCAGCAGAACAGCATCCATGGGAAATATTTTGATTAATATTTTACGTGGATTTCAGAAAATGTATATATCTTCTCTAAATTTCTCAGTCTACTAAAACAACATTGGCTGGTGCCAATTATTTCGGAGAAATATGTTTATCTGTCGGAAAAAATGGTAGCATTGCCAGTGACAGAGGGTAGAGAGGCTCAAAAATACCCAAGACAGCTGAAACACAAAATTAGCTGTCCCACCAATTCTCGTGTTTTTCAAAATTAAATGGAAGTTGGGATCAGAAGTTCCATATTATAGCTGCGGAAAACAGAGTTCAGGGTGAGCTTTTTTTTTTAATTCTATATATAAGTCTGTTACAAACGTCTCAGGTTTGAATGGGAATTCTGCCATCTCGTGGTCACAGTTTTTCATACACTACTCCATTCGGCAATTCAATTTTGAGTATAAATACACATACCTTTGCACAGGCTATTTAAAATAAAGCTATGCTTTAGCAGTTGCAGGATTACTTAATAAACTTTGACGATTATCTAATCATACTAATGCCCTTCAACTCAGTGAAATTTTGCACAGCCTTTTACCTATAAAGATGATTTTATCCCTCTTGCATGTTTATTCTACACATGTAGAGGACATATGCAATTTTTATTTATTTAATGTTCATTATTTGAAAGTATTTCGCCTCACTTTTTGTGCATTCCATGAGATATGCCCCAGTTTAATGTATATTTGGCCATTGTACTTAGTTTGCCAGTATGCAAGATTCAAACTTCCAAGATGATTCTCTGTGAAAAGAAGGCTCTGTTTTGAGATACAATGGTGACTACAACCTGTGAGTTCAAATTGCAGTAATATTTTGGAATTATCATTCCTTGTTTTGATACAGTGCAATATGTTTCAATACTGCTCTGAGCAGACATACACTCATAAATAAGGTCTATAGAAACTCCTGGTGAGTCTCTGGGTGTTCACCACGATAGTTTTGTAACAGTTTTTTGAAATGACCAGTTGAAGTTCTGAGGGAAAAAAGCCAGAAGTCAGACAACACCTTTAAAATAAAGTCCTTTGAGCTTGCTCGGCCACAGAGTTCACACATGAAGTGCAACCCAGAGAAGACTGAAGTTCTTTGGAACAGTAGCATTCTACTCCATCTACCCACTCTTCAAAGCTCTCCTTTCCACAACCTGCTCCCCCAAACACACTCACCTCAATGGTAACTTCTTTCCTGACACCCCAAGAATTTCTCACCCCAGCTGATTTCCTTTTCTATTGCTTTGACCACCTCTTTCTCAGCCCTTCACTCCCACCCTTTTCATAGCCTATGTATTTATTCTCATTCTTCATGTCTCCTTTTCACTCGTACTTTGTATATCCCCTAGATTCCTAAAATGAAGGGAATGAGCAACTGCAAGTGTGAAGGAGAATGGGGAAGGAATTAGTGGGTGACTGAGTTGAAAAGGAAAGAGACGGAATGGTGAATGAAATAAAACCATGTAGGTGGGAGATTGTTAGAGTAAGGAGAAAAGTAAAGCAAGCAAGTGGGTGGATGAGAGAGCAAAGTAAAGCAAGTGAGTGGGTGGATGAGGAATGAACAATTGTAGCTATGCTGGAGAGAAGCAAAGAACAATTCAGGAACACTGTAAAGAAAAATAGCAAAGAAACAAACCTAGTCTGGAAAGTTTTGATGGAAAACTTGGGAAAGGGAAGAGAGGGAATTGAGAGTAACTGGAATAAAAGCCTTGAAAATACAAAGAGCAACCAGGCTCAAATAAAAGTAAAAGCAAAGGGCCTGAACGAGGGAATACTACAGTAATACAAACCATACAAACGGAAGATTAAAAAATGGAAACCAGAAGATGAATGACCTGTTCATCCATTTTTTTAAAAAAATAATTCAGTTTCTATATTAAAAGACAGGAACCTGAAAAGGAATCAGAACTTGGTTCAGGAAAGTGATGAGAGAAACCTTTTCTTTCCACATTGCATAACTCAGCTGCTTAAACCCTTCCCTTCTACATGAGCCTTTCTATCTACCTCCAAATGATCCCTACACCACAGACCAAGTCCATTCCTGGCATATATCCTCGTTATTCTTTTAAAAGTCTGGACACTTGGTCATCACTGCTCTTTTAACCCTCTGAACACCACTTCTTTCAGCCAATTCCTTAGTGTGCCTTCCTCCTTGTCTATCAGGCAAAATAATTTTCTGTTAGGCCGATGCTGTTCTCAAATCTTTATATTTTCATTGTCTTGTCTTTGCTTTTAATGCAATTGTCAGTGGAAGATTTTACCCTGTACCTTAAACTGACACAAAAAGAAACTGAAAAGAAAGTCCAGAAAGACACACTTCATTTCTTTTTTTATATCTTTATCTGTGAACAGAAGCAGCGAACAGTAAAGAGCTAACTCTTTTTTCTCACTAAATAGATTTGATTTACTAGATGAAAATTTACATCCATAGCCTCACACACACATAGAGAGAAAATCTAATGACTGCAAACATTTCTCTACTTTGCTATCATAGGTTATGACTAATTATCACCAATAAAGTTATCATGATAACGAAGTGGCATAGGCTTCAAAACAGTCTGCACAATCCTGCCCATGACCTTTGGGTAATTATTCAATATCTCTGTAGCTACTCTGCTATCATCATTCGCACGAGCTGAAAATAAACACATTTAGATATTTCTTGCACATATTATAACTGCAACATACCTAGGACAAGGACAGAATTTCCATGCTTCTCTAAAAAAAAAAAATCCATTTGAGAAAGGTAAAGAATTGAACCAAATGATTATTTCAACTGGATGTTAAGAAAAATTTTTGAAATAACAATCTTTGATTATAGTACATTGTAGCCTTCCACAGGTCATGATGAATTTCTCATCAATTTGACAGATGGATAGACAAACCATTCAATAAAAAGCTGGCATTGGCATTAAGTGAAGTTGCAGAAATTTATACCTGTAAACTGTGCTCAAAATAAAGAATAATCTGGAGAAAGAAAAATCCTGGTTTTTTACGTATTAATGAAAACTCATCAATACTGCAACATAGGAATAAAATACCTCATTTGTGGAAAATCAGTTTTATAAAACTAATATTTATAAAATAATTTCTAGAAGGATTATTAAAAATTCCAAGCAACCTAACCTCAGGGTTATCTGTAAAACATAAGCAGTGCAATTCGGAGACTACATATTCTTACCATGTCAGATTATTAAAGATTAGCATTAGCATTTGTACCAAACACAAGCTAAATTATGAATGCATGCTCGACTGGGGTAAAAATTGTGTCTTATGAGGTCATGTTTTTGAATAACCAGCTCTGAACGTCTTCTACTTAAAGACACCATGTCAAGCCCATTATGTGCTAAATGTGCCTATTAGAGTAAATGTATTCACTTACATGCTTTAGATGTTGCAGTGGGGTGAAGAACAGAATTCAATCAGAAACCTTGAACATGTTTTGAAAGAAAATAGAGAGATGGCAGTATCTATGAGCTAAAACATTGGTTCCATACTTTGCCTTGTATTAAATCTAGACTGAAATGTGTCCTGGAATAGAAATAAGTGAACCAGTAAAATCATCTCTTTACTACAATAAATTTTTTAGTAGAATATGTCTCTTTCCTCCATTATGAAGAATTCATGAGCCTTTAATAT
This sequence comes from Dromococcyx pavoninus, assembly GCA_033558185.1. NCBI lineage: Eukaryota > Metazoa > Chordata > Aves > Cuculiformes > Neomorphidae > Dromococcyx > Dromococcyx pavoninus. Next base: position 1,789,267 of record JAUMJL010000019.1, on the reverse strand, counting down.
CTGTACGCTTCAAAAAATCTTTGTGAGTGGAAGTGTAACTGGCTATTTATGCAATACTATCCAATGATAGAACACGTTAAGGAATCAGAGCTAATTTAGACTGAGTAATCTTGTTAAATGCTATTTGCTTAATATCAAAAAAATTAAGATTAGCCAGAGGTTATCATGTGTATTTCACTGAAGACAGAAGTGCCATTAAAATTAGGAAATGTCAGTTCTTTTCCTGGCTTTGTTACTGAGTCAATCTTTGGGTTTGATCACATAATTTAGATATACCTATATGTGTCTGTATATATATATATATATGCGTATAGATGTAAATGTGTGTGTACACACACCAAGTGTGACTAAAAAGTGTGCAAATTGTGAACACTTCTCTTTGGAATGCTCAATGCTCTTTTAAAACCCATTTAAACGTAGATTCCAAAGCACAAAGTACTTCAAGGAATACAATACACTACTTCTTTTCTCACTGTACTATCTTATGGAACATATTGGTGTTTACAAGTCAGTACAAAATGTGTGCGCTATATTATAATTAATGCTGGAAGAGTCTCAAAGGAATTTTATTTTCCAACTCCCAAATATTTCATGAATCCAGAATACTCTTAGGTAACGAACAGGTTGTCTTTGAACTAAAGACAGTACAGTTAATTTCCTTAGACATGTACCTCACAAGCACGAAAGCTAACACACGTTCTGTTTATTCATACCAAAGTTATAGATTTGAACGACTTTAAGCTCAATTCATTTGCAGGTAGTCTTTTATCTACAGAAACAGAATCTGAATACTTGGTTTCATATTTTGCAGTTTAGGAAAATTTATGTGTGTGTTTACAGAAGACACCCAGAAATCTTACTTCAAAATGCAGATTTCAAAGCAGAATCATTTGTTGCTATATTTTCTCTTCCCCCACCCCCTGGCATGTTATATTTTTGTGGCCTTCCCTGGAGTCTATAAATAAAACAGAACTTTGGCTCATGAAAAGTCAGATTTCAAGAAGGAACTTGAGATCAATAGACTGCTATTTTGTAGACAAAGCCTGGAATATTATTCTCAGAAGGCCAATATGTGTCTTCAGACAGAACTCCTATGTTTTATTTTCTTTATATTTAAAACATTTATGCATATACACGATGCTGCCAACTTTAAAAAGCATCAAGTATAATGTCTGTCTGTATGGATTAGGAATGTGTCAGTGATGTTCCTCGATGAAATAATACACAAGGTTTCACGTTCCTAGAGAAAAAAGTTCCATACATTATTTTTCATGGATAACCACAGCATCGAAAGAGGGTGCAGCATAATAACCATCAAACAAGTGACACACGGAAAAGCAGAAAAAATAACTATGATTTAGCCACTTTTAGCATCCAGAGACAGGACAGAAGATAAGTCAGAATCAGAACCCACAAATTCCAGATGCTAGATGCAAACTCCACCTGTCACACAACACTTCTGCATGAGAGAAATCTTGTTTCCAGAACGTGCCTTCTTTCCAGGACATCACGGGCTAATAAAGCTCAATCAAAAAGGAAATAAATTTCACTGAGGCAATCCAAGTCTCTCTAACACTGCCAGAGCACAGAGAATTCAGTCTTACTACAAAGATTTCCACTGTGAGCTCTTCAGAGCACTTGGAAAAGAAAAGTGACATAATATTTTGTATTACTCTACTAGTTCAGTTTGCCTGTCAATGTCTTGTCCTTGGTGTAAGGATGTGGTTCACGACCCTCTTAGTTAAAAGGAAGAAACCAAAAAATTTTAATCTTTGATGAAGCTGCTTAGAACTATTAGAAAAGAAATAAACCAAAAAAAGTTTCCATGATTGAAATAGATTAACAGGTGTTTTAAAACATTCATAGCATTGCAAAATTCCAAGCTGCTGATCACTTTAAAAGTGTCTCTATTCTAGTTACAGTCTGCCAGTGAAGGGGCATAAGACTAAACAGGCTGGAAGGATTAGCAATAAGCTAGAAAACCAGTCTCTGATCTCTAGAAAATACGCGGCCACTTCCTGTCCAGATCTTTACTTACTTGAAATGCTATTGCCATATGGAAGAGAGTATCTAAAGTCAATTCTGGGATCAACCAAAAAACCAAAAATAACATTATTTCACTTAGGTACCAACTGTGTTTTGTTGGTCTCAATAAAGGGACTCTCCCCCAGCACGAATATATCTGTTGCCACTGGTATATGAGGTATTAATGTGTAGTAATACACAAGAACAACTGGAACTCTGGATATGTATCTTTAGGCTTTGTTTTGATTAAAGTTCACTGACAATGGGCTGAGCTGTCTTTCATGTTCATACAATTATTGGCATTGTGTTGCTGCAGCTCTGTGGGTCTTTCTAGTGTGCATAGATGGGTCAAGCAATTCCATTTACAGATTTTTGAGTCTTCTGTACAAACACAAAAAGCGATGGGCAAAGAAAATAAATTGTAAGAAGTTTGGACTTTTACCATTATGGACAATGTGCAGAGTTCTTGTATCATTAAGAGACATGTTCTAATATAATCTCCAGCAACCTGATCTGAATGCAAAGCTGAATGACCTGGATAATTGGACCTCAAGGCTTACATAGATCACACATTACAAGCAGATGTTGAAGTTCACTTCAGAGCCAGTGCTACAAAGCAGCAAAGCAAGGGTTATGCATTTGATGCATAAGATGCTAGAACTGGAGCTAGTCAAAGAACAGAATTATCTCAGAGATTCTGCATAACCTTGTCAATATCTAAGGAAGGACATTGGGAAAATATGTTTCCTTTCCTCACTCTCACGCCAGATGGACCTTGTTATAGTGAATTCCTTGTTCTTATATTTCTGCACGGTAAATAAGCTGAGTAGAAGCTTTGTTCATTTCATTCAGTTACTGATCCAGCCTTTTGTCATGAGTTCTACTTGCATTATTTATTATAATTAATTGTTACACTTCATTGACTATTGAGAAATTTGATCCAAGGACATGCATAATCCTTGAAATTCATATAACTTGATATTACAAGGATCATAAACCTTAAATTAGGAGAAGATGGACTAATGCACATAAATAGCTCTCGTGTACTTTAGGAAAAGCATTAATTGTCTATACCAGGGCAGTGGTGTATTTCTGATATCTGTTGATCTGCCTCTGATGTCCTTGCTCTTAGCATCAATTAAATGGAACTGTTTGCTTCCACTGTTGTTATAATTATGAGCCAATCCATGCAAGAAATCATTTCAGCATATTTATTAGTTGAAAATGAGAGAAATTTCTTAAGAAGGTTAGGTACAGCAATGAGTCTAATTAAGTTAGTCCTCATAAGACAGGAAGCTCCTTCATTTAGTCTTCCCTTAGTAGAATCTTTCAAGGAATATAAAATTGTCAGTTTCACCCCACTGTTCTATTACTATACCTTCATTATAAAACCTTCTCAGTTTCAGCAGAAAATATGGAAATAAAGTAGTCTTGAACTCTCAGTTTTTCAATTTAGTATTTGCAGGCTTAGCCAAGTAGTGCTGCTTACAGTGTGCAATAAACACAACAGGAGAGACAATGCTGCTGAAACCATTTAAAGCTGTACTTATTTACTGGACTTCAGTTGAGCCTCCTGCTGCCTGCCAGATTCCTGGAGGATTTGCAGCAGAGAACACGGCTGTACCTGCAGAAAACATCCAGATCTTAGGGATATGATAGTGAAGGATCATAGCTTTACAGAGTATTTTTGTCAACTCACTCTTAAACTTTCCTATCCAAGATGATAACTTCATTTTTCAAGCAGAATCTTTTTGGTTCCAAACCTACCAGGCAGAATGTTACGCTCTTGTTTGTTTTTTGGAAAACAATTTCTCACCAGTCTCTCATAGAATCACAGAATTGTAGGATCATCTTGTTGGAAAAGACCTTTAAGATTATCGAGTCCAGTCATCCCTCTCCCCTTACTAAACCATGTCCCTAAGAAACCCATCAACCTGTCTTTTAAACACCTCCAGGGATGGAGACTCAACCACCTCCCTGGGCAGCTGTGCCAGTACCTGAGAACCCTTTAAGTGAAGAAAGTTTTTCCTAATATCCAGTCTGAACCTCCCCTGGTGCAACTTGTGGCCATTTCCTCTTGCCCTATCACCTGTCACTTGAGAAAAGACACCAACACCCACCTCACCACAACCTCCTTTCAGGCAGTTGCAGACCGTGATGAGGTCCCCTCTCAGCCTCCTCTCTTCTCCAGGCCAAACAGCCCCAGGTCCCTCAGCCATTCCTCGTAGGACTTGTTATCCAGCCGATTCCCCAGCCTCGTTCCCTTCTCTGGACGTGCTCCAGCCCCTCAATGTCCCTCCTGTAACAAGGAGCCCACTTCATTTCAAAGCACATGAGGCAGAAACCCAAAGTAAAGGAATAGCTTTCCCCAGAACGGTGCCAGATGATAACATAGTCAAGAGACACACAGGTCGATTTATTAAATAGGCATCACGATTCTTAGAAATTTCTTTATTCTGCTTAGAAAAAAAAATTTTTGAAAAAGTAGTTATAGCAGCTCATTGATTTCATTAAATTTAGAAAGCTCAGTTTTCTATGAAATGCTAATTGATTAAACAATTTACAAAGTTATCTCCTTGATTTCTCTCTTCAAAATTAAATTGGGATCTGAGATAACTAATACTACTACTTTTAAATAACTCCAGCTGTATAGGTAAGGCTGGCAGTGTTCCTTGGATGTTAGAAGACTCATTCATTCTTCCAACAGGACGTGGCAGGGGTTTGTGAGTTAATGAGCCACCTGCAAACACCCTGCTGCAATCCCCATGCAGTTTGTTACCTAGGGACTACCTCTAGTGAAATGATTCTAATTGGTCTCAGCTCCCAGGGATTGGGAAGTTCACCAGGACCTGTACAAATTCATCTGATAGGTGGACAGACTCAATCAGCCTCCATTCCATGAGGCCCCAAGTGGAATAGAATACCTCCAGGATCCCTTGGCTAGCTCAGGTACCAAAGGCAGGGTAGCATCCCTCCTGCAGCTCTCTTTGGATTTAATGTCAAGGGAGTTGTTCCTTCTTTGCTGAGATCCACATATTTCTCACTATGTTCCTGAAAACCCTTTTTTGTTGTCAGAGGAAGGAAAAGAGTAATTCCAGCCAAAAAAAAAAAAATTCCCTTATATTTTGGTATTTATTTTCTCCTTAAAAACATTTATCTGAGCAAAATGAAAGATATTGTTACAATACTAATTTTAATTCATTATTCTGTCTCACCCGCTTACCTACACACAGTACATTGAGGTACTGTCCTCTGACAGCAGAGATCAATAGACTATTCATATCTTAAAAACCATCAGGAAACACTTCACTGATTAGGGGACTGGTTCTACTGTCTGTTGTACTGTTGTCAATTGAACTGAAACCAATGCATTTATACTGTTGTAACCAAGATCTCAATCCAGTCTTCTTCCTAAGAGGACTCCCTTTGCTTCCCAATCCTACAATACAAAAACAAGGAAATAAAAAAGAAGAAGGGAGGGGAAAAAAAAGCTCTCAAAACAATTACTGCTTTTCTCTTTTGAACACATTCATTTTAAGAGCTAGGGTTTTTCTACCAGAAACAGCTTCATCAGCATCCTGTATGTTTTATTTATAGTTTGTGCATGAGGAGAATGTGTCTTTCCACAGAACAGAAAGCCTCAGCAGAGTAATTTCATATCTCTCTTTCAACATATGCATACATATGTAATTATATAAGTTTCTATAGAACTATGTCTACACACACTAAACACACATATACTCATATAAAAGCATGCACTCACAGATACAGAAGCATCCCACTTAAATATTTCATAGAAAACAAGTATATAACAAATATATTTTCTCTCCTCTTTATTTCTTTCCATCATTTTGAATACCTTTTTTTCTGCATTTTCTTTAACATTAAGACTTTGCACTGGAGCTACATGTGAAGTTTAAAAGTTTCTTTTCACACAGCACTGCTCCATCACTATCTAGGAGAGAGTGTTTTCATGTTTAAGCAAATCCCCTTTTTCCTAGACTTCCAGATGCCTTTTAATTAATAATTCTCTAAGAAAAGGATTGCTGGTAAGCATCCAATCATCTGGTATTAAATGGAAAGGCTGTAAGTGCAGATTTCTTGGTTTTGACATTCTAAAGAAAGATAGGGTCATGAGGCTGAAGGGAGGAGACATGCTGTCTGCTTAACTAAGTATCGAAGACACAGAAACTAGACTTCATATTATCTCATGCAGGTCGGTTCTTCTGCCCCTTGAGGGTCTTTTTAGCAACCAGCCATCTCGTCATTTTTACTTACAACTTTACTTATAACTCTTATTCAAAACTACTAATTACAAAAGAATATATTCTCCAGCTTCCACCATGATATCTGCGATAATCCATTTTTTCCCTCAAACGACTGGCTCTGGAGCTGTGCAAGATAAAATAGCAAAAGTTCTTCATCACTTTACTCCAAAAGGACTTATGTTTGGCTCCTCGAGATTAGAAACTCTGCCTCCCCAGTCCCAGCTTCCAAAAACACAAAGAGGAAAGGACAGCTGCTTTTTTTTTTTACTCCCTTTACTCAGTTTCAGTACATCTGCCCAAATGTCAATGAATAGAACATGTGAGATTTAAGGATGTTTCCATGGGGCAGCCATCTGGTTTATGTTTTATTCTTTTCAGAATAAAATATTGTATTCCAGCTTTATGTGCATTGGTTCAGATTTATAACATTTTATGTAACTATGACCCATCATGATGAATATCACAGATGATGATAGGCTCGTTAAGCACATCTCATTTTAGTCAAACTGCAAGTGGCATTTTGTTTATATGGTTCATTTCGCCAACAAATTAGATTTCAAATTGATTGCTTTCTGAAATGACTTTGTTCATCAGTTTCTAGACTAGGCAATTACAAAGACTATACTAGTAATTAATAAGCCTCTGTATCAACAATGTTTTTAAACTGCTTGGCAGTAGTCGTGAAGTTAAAGGGGAATCAGATGTTAATTTTCAGGGTCTATCAAAGCTGCCCAGAATCTGATAAAAGAATTCCTCACAGAGATAGTTTTTCACAGTGGAAATTAAAAACCTTATATCTTTTACTGATAAGACTGGCTTGTCCTCTTATGTGGGGCAGGGGGGACAGGGCAGAAGACATCTCGTCTAACTTGTGAAGTATTCGAATAAGAAATTCAGTATTAATTTTTTCAGTCCTAAGTGAGAATATTGACAGGACTTAGATGTAAATTTTGATCTGCCACAGTGCTGCTGAATGTCATTGGTCAAAAACCTGGGGTTACGGATCAAAAGCTGACGCAGAGAAACTAGCTCAAGTCAAATCATAGAATCATGGAATCACCCAACCTGGAAGGGACCCACAAGGATGATTGATTCCAACTCCTGTCCCTGCACAGGACACTCCCAACACTCACCCCGTGTGGCTGAGGGCAGTCTCCAAATGCTTCTGGAATGCTGGCAGAGTGGGTGCCGGGACTGCTTCCCTGGGGAGCTGTTCCAGTGCTCCACCACCTGCTGGGGGAAGAACCTCTTCCTGATATCCAATCTAACCCTGCCCTGGCACATCTTTCTGCCATTCCCTTGAGTCCTGTCACAGGTCACCAGAGAGCAGAGCTCAGCCCCTCTTTCCCCTCCCTCCCTTGGGAGAAGGCAGCAAACAGCTCTGAGATCCCCTCTCAGTCTCCTCTTCTCCAGCTGAACAGACCAAGAGACTTCAGCCGCTCCTCACACGCCTTCCCCTGCAGAGCCTTCCCCAGCCTTGTGGCCTCCTCTGGACACTCTCCAGTGGTTTGAATGTCCTTTTTATGCTGTGGTGCCCCAAACTGCCCCCAGTGCTCGAGGTGGGTGGAACCCCTTTGTAAAGTCAGCACTCTGCTTCTGGTCTCTCTGGAAAAGGAGCCTTTGAAAGTACCTTGCAAAATACAATAAAAATGACTTGCCCAAAGCCAGCTACAAACCTCACATTAGAATGAACTTTAATCAGTGTTTCTCTTCTTAGTATGTTAAACACAGAAAACAGCATTTCCTACCTTACAAGACTGATGTAAGAAAAGTAAATGGTTGTGACACCAGAGTAATGTTTTCCATCTAATTAATGTAAAATCCATGTTTACTCTTCTAATAACAGGTTTTACTGATTTTGGTTGAGATAAAGTTAATTTTCTTCACAGTAGCTCATATGGTGCTATTTTCTGATTTCATGGCCAAAACAGTGTTGACACACTGTAGTTACACAGCATCAGGTTATTCTCTGCTTCTTACCCTGCCCCACCAGCGAATAGGCTGGGTGTGAACAAGATTGCAGGAGACACAACAAGGAGAGCTGACTCCACCTGACCAAGGGGCTGTTACATACCATTTGACCTCATGCTCAGCAATCAAAAACAGAAGAAGGGAAGTGGGATGTTTGGAGTGATGGCATTTGTCTTCCCAAGCAAGCATTACACTTGATGGAGCCCTGCTTTCCTGGAGATGGCTGAACATCTGCCTGTCAACGAAAAGCAGTGAATGAATTCCTTGTTTTGGTTGTTTGTACATGCAGCTTTTGCTTTACCTATTAAACCTTTTATTTGAACCCAAGAATTTTTTCACTTTTACCTTTCTAACTCTTTTCCCCATCCTACTGGGGGAAAGTGAGCAAGTGGCTGTGTGGGGCCGAGCTGCTGGCAAGGGATATCCCACAACACATGTCAAATCTAACCTAAGTCACAGAGATTTTATTCTACTACCTTTACAAAGCTAAAATTTTACCTGATGTGCCTCAAGATCTCAAAAATGTCTTCATGGGAGTCTCCATGCTCCTTCCTCTGTGGCATCAGGTAGGCTGTCTTACAGGGCATTTCTAGGGCAGATATTCCACTGTGTGAGATGTGTCAGTTCAGAATGAATTGTACCACGTTTCTGTCCAAATGCCCATATGGTTTCTAAATTAAAATTAAAATATTGAAGCTCTATTAACCCAGGATATAAGCAGAGCCTTTGGGATTCAGGATAAAAATTAGGAAGGGAAATACAAAGCATCAATTTTCCCACTATTTGACAGAAGAGAAAATCTTATCCACCAGCATTTGCTAAAAACGAATGTAAAGAGTCCATGTCCTTGCAAGTTCTGAATATCAGGCTGTGGCAGCAAACAATTAAGGTGGTTCACAGTGTGCATCCCTGAATAACTGAAAAAACCCTTTTATCTGATGAAAATGGAAATAAAATTTGAAAAGCCTGTAAGGATTGCAAAGGCCTGCAATGTGCAATGAGATGAGAGAGTAAACCAGCAATAACTGTAGCCTAATATACCCTAAAAAGAGTAATAAAAATAAGGAAGCCAGCAGAAAATGGAAGATTCAGAGGTCCAGAAACTGCAGAGTAAAGGCAACAGACTTGCACATGCTCACATATCTAATGCTATTTAAACTTGTACATTGAAGACTAAATTCTCATCAACGCTGTCAAAATCTGTTTAAAAGGGAAGATTTATGATAAGCAAATGCTATTAATCTTAGCCTATTACACCCCACTTTCTCTCCAGACCAGAATTTTCCATTGTATTGAACCATAACGGAACACCACATGCACTGGAATTATCTGCTGATTTTTCAAGCTCCTTCTGTTAAACTTTGGAGTTTAACCCACTTTAAGGCACCCAGGCAGCTCAAGCCTTTTTTACAGCTGCTGTTTCAGGAAAAGAAAAAGCATTTTTCTGACCATTGTTCTGACTTCTATAGTTCTCAGTTTCATTGAAAGAGTCAGCCACAGTATGCATTCATGTAACCACCTGAGATATCTGTCTAGCATTCCGCTTTGGGGGTTTTTTTCCAGGAAGCATGTTTTGTATCCTTCCTAAACAATTAATCACAAGTTTACCAGTGGTTTTCTCACCAATAACCTCCCCTAAATTTTGTTCCAAGTAGATTTGCAACTGACACTAGACATCATCTCTATGCTAATAAACTATAACAAACTCCATCATCTTTGTCAGCCATAGATATGATCCCCAGTGTATTATGTATTAAACACTACAGGAACAAGAGAAATCAAGATTAGATATTATCATCATGCAAAAATCATTACATAGTTTCTTCAACCTTAACATAAAAGAACAATTTCTGCTTAAAAACAAAATTCTTTTTCCTCATTAGTAATGACATTTCAGGTTTATACAGACTAAAGCTGTGACTATCACAGCAAGTATTACCAAAAATACATTCCACTTGGCCTTAATCACTTGGGTCATGTGGAAGACATAAACCAGATTATGAAATAAAATGAGTTCAGTTTTCACTTAGATGAGGATGTATTTCCTACATCAGAAAACTTTATTTTACATGCTGTATTAGCTGTTTAAATAGATTCAGTACATATACGTAATGAATCCACATATAATGCACTCAGGAATTAAAGGCTCAGAGTACTGGAATTAAAGTTTCCATTATTTTTCAGGTAATTTATTTTGCATCACTGTATTATAAGATTGAGGACAGATGCTTTGGCCCTGTGCCTCAACTCTGCAGACGGTTCACCTTATTTATGTGAGTACTTCCTATAAATCCAACAGGTCCCAAGGGTACGGTTAAACACACACATAATATTGCCAGATCAGGGCCCTCATCTTGATTTGCTGTGCTCACTGGATGCAATTTTTTTTCCTGTTGCTGCCAGACTCCTTGTTTGTTAATCATCTTTCCAGATGATTGCCCCAACTTTCCAAGCCCATCTCTGTGTGGGGCCATGTATACGTCTAGCAGGTAACTCCTACCTATTTCTGCCTCATTCCTTCAGCTCAATGTTTCAATGCATCCAATTCAGTTCTCTACCTGGAACTTAGCTTTCTCAGAACCCTCCTGACCTCACCTTGTTTGATTGCACTTAGTCCTATAAAAAAATACAGACAAATATTTTAATTTGATAATATTTTATTTGAAAAGAGAGGGTTCTATGATGATATTAACAAGGACTTCTACAAATTTTAGACATAGGGGTGTCCTTGTTTGTCTTATTGCTTTAGCAAGACTTTAGAAAGTCCTTTTAATGACTCTGAACACTTATTACACTGGTATTTTGAACATCTGGGGAGTCTTGGAGGTAAGAAATATAAAATAATTAAAAGAGTTGTATGCCATTTTTAATCCAATTCTCTCACACATATAGCCCTTCCCTTCTTTTAGCTGGCATTTCCATGCTTGATAGGTTTTCTAGGCACTTCTGAGAACAATATTACTGCAAATAACAGAGATGCAATGTGTATATTCTGTCTGCACACTATAAGCATTTCATACATCATTTAATTGTTACAAAGACTTAACAAGGACCATGTATTTTTCTTAAACTTAAGAAACCAGTTGTTCTAGCCCTGTTGTTGGTTCCGTAGTGTTTGCAGAGTAAGTCCATTTGGCAGTAGGAAACTGCCAGAGATTTCATTTTGATTGCATTACATTAACATCGAAGTCGCACACTTGTCGCTGAGTAAATAAGAAAGAGCTACATTTGTTCTAACCTTGACAATGTCTGTAGTATTTCTGGCTAGGTAAATCAGCTACTCTGTGCCATCCTTTGATGCAATATTAAACTGGGACCATGAATATTTAGAGGCATTTAATTTTCCAAATAGCTTGAAACATAATGCAATAGTCCCTGTGTTCCAGCCATATTCAAATAGATTTCCTATTTTTAACTCCTGAATTCCAACCAACTTTGTGGCTGTCCACAGCTATATTTTGCCCAAGATTAATTCATTTAATCTTTAAATTATATTACTGCCATTATATTAACTGATAAATACTAAACTTAAGTAGTTATTTATGCAAATAAAATTAATAAGTCGCTTGCAGGGAGATCTGTAGTTACCAGTAACTTCTGTCCAAATGGATTTGCCCCTAGAAAATCATGAGGATTTGAAAAGTAAATAATATTCATCAACAGATTTTATAAAGATGAATCTTCTGACCATTCTTGTGCTTTTATAGCATAAGATCAGAAAGAAATAAAATTCATAGAGCAGCCATGTGACATTCTGCATGAAGAAGAGCCGTGCTGGAAGGCAAAAGGAGCCTGATATTCTCTTTTCCTTGCTTTTACATCAGAGAAGACAGAAAGAGTCAACTAAGGCTGTACATTTGTCCTGAAAGTTATTGACAAGTAACACCAGTTTTGTTTCTGTAACCTCTTTCCAAAACAGCTCTTTATTGGAAAAACTTTTAAATGACTGTTGATGGATGAAGAGGTGATTGTTTAAGACCACTAACATCCCCAGGAGCTGTCAAACAAATACTCTGGTTCTCAGCTCAGAATTCAGCTTTCAAGCTACATAAGTGTTGGCTGCTCAGGCTTAGAACATTAACATTGCCTCAGAATTAGAAAAATATTCAAGATTACCAAAAACAACCAATAATAAAACACACACACAAAAAAACCCCAACACAAAACAAAAAAACTAAACCAACAAACCCACAGTATCTAAAGTTATGTTTTTTCAGTTCGTTTTCTTGCAGTACATGAAGACAGACCCTGGACATTTTGATTAGTGCCTCTCTTCTCCCAATCCAGCCAGGTTAGGGCTAAACCGTGGCAAGGCAAAGCTATTGTTCTATCAACCTATCCTAAAGCTGTATTCCTTCTGGCAAAACATTTAATCTATATTTTTCTGTTCCAGAAAATATTTTTTTATGATTTATCATGATTAGAAAATTGAGCTTCTATCAAACAGGTTAAATGTATCTTGAAATTAATTGGGTATGAAATCCCTTAAAATTACTCTGATATATCAAATTCTTCTCTGGATAGATATAGCTGGAGAACTTATAGCTGAGTTCATAGATGCTTTAAAGACAGATGTCTGTCTACAATCTAGACAATATAAGAGACGCTGAACATGAAAGCAGACATCGATTCCATTCAGAACTAGGTGCCATAGGTACACAGCATGTATGAGCTGGAACATTTCCATAATGACAACAAAGGCATCAGCATTTTGACTGAAGCAAAGCTGATAGATTGTAGAAGTAAATATCCCAGTGGCTTTTTCATCATGCAACTCTAATATCCCATAAAGGAACAAATTATCCTTCTTTAAGCTGTTCCTCCCCAGTGAATACTAAATACAAGTCTTTGGATTTATTGATTGCAACCATTCCACAGGGTAAAATATGTTTTGCAGTGTGCCCAGCAGTCTCAGTTTTGATTGATCCAGTCTGGTGGGCATAGTGAAGCACACTGTAGGTCTCTCTTAGGCTATGCACCCTACATTCATTTTCTATTTGTATTTAGAACAGCCTAAGTGCAGAAAGTATTTGTTTCACAGTTAAAACAGAGCCAATATCATCACTTTCTGAAAATAAACATAATTCTTTTATTTGCGCTCAAATTTGTAAAGTTTTCTAAAGAACTCCTGAGCACATATTCAGGAGGAGATCTCTGACAACAATCAGTCATGATCTTGTAAAAGATGCATTGGAAGTGTATGTTGAAGCTAAGAATATTCAAAATAAAGTGTTTCATTTTTGAAAGTCCTAGTGGTATTTATCCTTTCGAATGACTTAGGAAAGTGACAACTTCTTTATCACCTGAAAGCCTTTCCTGAAGACTAAACATCTCTCCAAAAGATAAGCTATCTCACAGAGATAGCTTGAATTTGACATTTACTTAGAAAGTTTCTACCATCTGTTTAATGCCAGATTGAGGCAGAATTACTGCACAAGTCCCTTTGGCTCCAAGCTTACAGTGGTATGAAAAATGTCTCCAAGAACTGTCAGCAGTCAACAGTGATCATGGTCAAAATTTCAGTTTCTCTCATTTCCCTCTCTTTCGGTGACTCCAAACTCCAAATCCATTGTGCTCCAAGAACTGTAAGAATATATGACCAGCTCATAAATGTTTTGCTGATTCAGAACCTGAAAGAACTATTCACTGTCTAAGGCAGGGGTGTCAAACTCCTGGCTCCCATCAATCTCCTGCTCCCGGCCGGACCGCAGGGACAGGGAGCTTGGCACTGCCAATGGGGAGAAACAAGGTGATGGGACAGATAAAACAAAGTGGAGGGATGGATTCGGCCCACGGACCATGAGTTTGACACCCCTGGTCTAAGGCAAAAATTCCACATCACACTTAACAAAGCAAGAAGTTGTGGTCATTGCTCAAGGCATTCGTGGCTCATTCAAAATTTCTCTGTTAGTTACCTTTTCTAAATCTGCACTTGGAAGGAAGCCACAGAGAGACTGAGAGGGGATCTCAGAGCTGTTTGCTGCCTTCTCCCAAGGGAGGGAGGGGAAGCAGGGGCTGAGCTCTGCTCTCTGGTCACCTGTGATAGGACCCGAGGGAATGGCAGGAAGATGTGCCAGGGCAGGGTTAGATTGGATATCAGGAAGAGGTTCTTCCCCCAGCGGGTGGTGGAGCACTGGAACAGCTCCCCAGGGAAGCAGTCCCGGCACCCACTCTGCCAGCATTCCAGAAGCGTTTGGAGACTGCCCTCAGCCACACGGGGTGAGTGTTGGGAGTGTCCTGGGCAGGGACAGGAGCTGAATTCCATCATCCTTGTGGGTGCCTTCCAGCTTGGGTGATTCTATGATTCTATGATTCTTTAGAAAATAGATGCATCACAAACTTCCTCACTACTTTCTGTTTGGTTTATTTTATTAATATGGTAGTTACCACCATAGTTCAAATGCATCTTGTGAGTACTCGACACATTTCACACAATACCATTGTTAATCAGATTAAAAATATCATATCACAATCCTACATAATCATTGATTTGATAGGCAGCCTACATGGCTAATTGAAAGTCAATGTCTAGTTTTAATATGTGGAAAAGCCAATGAAACCAATACTTTTTAAAATATTGTTGTTTAATCTCTATAACCACTGTGAATAAACAACTGGGAATCTTTGATTTTTTTCTCTCAAGGTGAATATTGAGGACCCACAGTTGCCATTTATTTTGTGCTAAAACTCTTTATGTTCATTCTGTACTTAAGAAGTTGGTGTTCAGAAAATATATATTCCTCTTTTTTTCCTACCTTTTTAATTAGCTTTGATATGCAAAATAACTTAAATATAAATAATTTAAATTGTTATAGAATGTAATAGGAAAGAAAATGGCTAATTCAAGACAGATTTAATGTAATATAGCCCACTTACTTTATTTAGAGAAGTTCAGGTGTTTTTCTTTGTAACACTTCAGATTATGAACTCGTGAGATTATGTGAGCTCAGTTTTTATTTTTGATGCTCTTACTTGACAAAGAATTGATTGCAAAGATGACTTTCCCAGCTCCCCCCCAAAAACAACCACAACAACAAAATATTTCTTATTTTTAAAATACCAAATTTTACTTCACTTTCTGAATGTTGATGTTCTTGGCTCAGAATGCTGATGTTTCTTTTTGGCATGTGTTATAAAGTGATATCTGCAAAACATAAATATGGTTATTGTAGGAATCTAATCACATGCATACAAAGGAGAAACTATTGAATAAGAAGGGAGAACAGTTTTAGAAAAAGCTGTTAGCATGGAACAAAAGAGGAATGTGTTGCATCCAGAAAGAGACGTGGAGGGAAGCAAACACAAGGAATTCTGCCAGTGCCTGGATGGCCCTAAATGAACTGAGGAGCTGATTGAAAGCCCTTGTCCCTCCCCATAAGATCAGAGTAGTTCGTGTATCATATAAAAAATCAACTGCAGTAGCTGACACCTGATTTCATATTGTTGGTTTCTATATTCATAGAGCCTGATCAGTTTCAAACGCATTTCTGATCTTTTCAAGTGTTTGTGGGGTTTTTTTCTTTTTCCATAAGGCCTCTGTGTCTTTTATTGAACCTTTTTCCACAGTATTTATTGTCAGACAAGCTAAAGTTATAAAAAGTGCTTTATCAACAAGTGAAAACTTTGCCTTTTGGCTGAAACAAAGTAACATTAAAAATCAGCTTTGCAAGTGAAAAACTACATGGGTAAATAGAAGAAAGTAAAACTGTCATGTGAAAAATTTACCACAGTGCTGGACTGTTCTCTGTCTGAGAGCAAAAGGCCACGAGCACTTCAGTGGACAACAAACAGGCTCAGTGCTCATGCCAGAGTGTTTTTTGCTAAACCACAAATTATTCTATAGAGCCTAGGCTTCCTTAAGAAGCCTTTTATCCAGACATTTCCTTGGTCCAATCTATTGTAATGCACTTAATCTAACTTATTTCTGGTTTGTGAGAAAAGCAGAACATTAATCACCTCTCCTTTTAATTTTCCCTGCAATTATACGCAGCTTGCTTTTGCTCTTTCACACACCGTTGTAAATCAGAAGTAAATTTACTGAATTAGGTGAAATCCACTGGAACAAACTGGTATAAGTAAGTGAAGAATCAGGTTCTTTATACTTTAATTCATTGTTCCTGCTTTCTTTCCTTCTCTGCCCCCATCATTATTTTAGCACAGAGGTAACTAAGGTCAGTATATTTTGCTTTCAGCCTTGATCACAGTTACATCTTCACTATATTTATAGTGAATGAGACAGATCAAAGAACTCTAAATCAGCTGCAGAAATAGCTAAAGCTTGCTTAAACAACAGCTGAGGAACACTTTGCACGCACCATTTGACCTAACCTCAACTCTGCCCTCACGATGGATGAAGAAATGCAGCTTTCTGGCTGAATAACAAAAGTAGTGAGAAGCATTCACCAGCACAATGTTCTGTGTACTATGTTCATTTATGAAACCTCAGACTTTCCAAAAAATTCTCTTCCAACCAACCAGCAAACATGGAAAATCTTGACTTTTTTCCCGAGAAATGCAAGTGACAACTGAAAATGCCACAACTCCAGAAAATCTGAAGTCCTCCCAGATAATAATGCTTTAAGCTCACTTTACATCTCAAGAGAAGCTCTTAGCCACACACACCCACTAGAAATGAAACAAATATTTAGAGGATGTGTTTCCCTGATATGTTGAATGCAATGAAATCAGTACACAGGGCAAACGGTGGGGTCAGAATACATGTTCAATAAAATCTCCAGTGGCATATTCTTGGCTTTTAGTAATATTTCTTCACAATATATCTAACTGGATGTGTTCAGCATCATACAAAGACATTCTGCTCAAATCCTACTAATATATGACAATACAAAGGTGAGATGACTACCTTAAGCAGGGATTTCCCTTATTTTTTCAAATTAAAACTATTTGAGATTGTGAAGAAACATCAGCTCCAGAGTCTCTGAATAGTCTCTGAATAGTTTCAAGATTTGTAATTAAGTGTCTTAGAAGAGCAAGAGCCAGATAGATAGTCCTTCCCAAGGACATGTTTCAGTTGGTCAGATCCAAGTATATTTGGTGAAAAGGAGAGAGCTGACATTGCTGTATCAGCCAGTTTTCATATGTATAGTTGCAATTCCATGATGAAAGAGGGATTATTTTTTCTGTATGTTTCATTACATGTCTTCAGAGCACAGAAAAGTAAACTGAAAACACCTCCAATGGCTTTGGATTCACCATGTAGAGAAACTTCAGGATTAGTGTTAACTCCTGATTTTTGTTAGCATTTATGATGCTTTTCTTGCCAGCAAAATCACCCTGCTGGAATATCTACCCTACATCTTTGCCTGGGGATCTGGTAAACAAGTTTAGAGTGTTTCGAACTCATAGGGACTTGAAAGTCTGTTTGCTTAGCATCTGAATATAATCATGCAGTTATATTTCTCGTTAAATTTACAACTTCACTTAAAACATTTTAAAGGAAAACAATTCCTGTACCCTATCTAGTTCACTTGTCTTCTGTGCAATGTTCTATATTGAAAGAGTAGCTATCTGATGACAGAGTATTAATTTGTTTTCTCATTCTTTTGTAAGAATCTCTAAGATATGGCTGGATATGACATAAGACAAAAAAAGTAACTGTCTCAAACTGAAAACTAACCTTATGATGGATTTATAAGACAAAGACCAAAAAACCCAAAGAATTTTTAAATCTTACCTTCAGGCCTAGCTCCTTATCTCATTGCAACAGAGTACCCAAATGTGGTTGATCATAGTTAGTTTGGATTACCTGTTGGAGAAGAAAAGCTGTAAGGTAATTATTTTAGGTGAGAGAAAAAAATTTCAGTTCTCTTTTTTTTTCCAGTTGCCAAAGTAGAGCTCTGACTTTGTAGATCCACCTAAATAGAGAATCATGAATTGTTCCTTTCTTTACTGCCCACAATGTGCTAATTCCCTGCTAGATTCCAATACTCAATTTCAACTTTATGTGCTTTTGTTCCTATGCAAAATTGTGCTTATTTTGTGGGGAAGATCAGTCGACTTGTGATGCACATTCACCCACGATTAAAATGCATAAATCACAGTGCTGCTGTCAAAAATGTAGGAAGAAGTCTGCATTTTATGGCAGTCAACTCATTAAAATCTATTCCCTCCTTAAAGAGGCAAGGTTCTTGCTTGGATTTCTGTTATCATGTTACCATCTGGAAAGGAAGGAAGTACCAGAAGGTAAAAGTCAGGATTCTTTTTTCTTCCAACATTGCTAAATTATTTTAGGTCTGAATCCACATCAGCACTGGCTTGCTCCATCAGGGAAAGTCTTCAGGAAAAAAAAAAGTCTTCATCATGGAAGAACTTGTATTCTTATGACTACATTAATATGTGAGGACTCTCTAATCTGCCAAAAAAAACAAAAACACTGCAATAGCGAGTAGTTGAAGTCAATAGATTTCAAATTGGAATTGAAATTCCATTGTAGATTCTGGAAGGACTTGTTAAATGATTGTAACAAATTTTCCACAGGTGAGGACTTTCAACCAAAGCTGGATTCTTTTCTGAAAATACCAAGAAACTAGAAAAGTATTGTCATTCACTGCATATTTTTGTTCTGGATGCAATGGATGGAATTTTATGACCTGGGTTTGTGTGTGAAGATTGTGGTACTGGGGAGACTACAGGAGTGGCTTCTATGGGAAGATGTTAGAAGCTGTTTCCACATCTGATAAAGCCAATGCCAGCCAGCTCCAAGAGGGATCCACTGCTGGCCAAGAATGAGCCCATCAGTAATGGTGGCAGCCCCTCCGGAATAACACAGTTAAGAATGAAGGGAAGGAGGGAACCTGTGGTGGAACCAGAAGAGAGGAGTGAGAATATGTGACAGAAACAACTCTGCAGACATCGAGGTCCGTGAAGGAGGGAGAGAAGTTCTTCCAGGTGCCAGAGAAGAGATTCCCATGCAGCTGGTGGTGAAGACCATGATGAGGCATTTAGCTACCATGGAAGACCCCACACTGGAATGCCTCAAGGAGGCTGTGAACCCATGGGAAGCCCATGCTGGAGCAGGCTTCTGGCAGGACATGTGACCCCATTTCCTAAAACACTGCACCCTGTGGAAGGATCCCACTCTGGAGCAGTTTGTGAGGAACAGCAGCCTGTGGGAAATCCCACATTGGAGCAGTTTGTGGAGGATTCTCTCCCATGGGTGGGACCCCACACTGAAGCAGGGGAAGAGTGTGAGGAGCAATCCAACTGAGGGGGAAGGAGTGGGAGAGACAATGTGTGATAACCTGACCACAACCCCTATTACTCTCTGTCCCCTTGCACTGCTGCAGGGGGAGGAGGCAGAGAAATCGTGAGTGAAGTTGAGCCTGGGAAGAACTGGGGGAATTTGTTTTAAGAATTGGGTTATGTCTTATTACCCTTCTCAGCTTTGGATTGGCAATAAATTAATTTCCCTGAGTTTCTGGTTTGCTTTTGGCAGCAATTGGTGAGTGATCTCTCCCTGTCCTTATCTTGACCCACGAGTCTTTCATTATATTTTATCTCCCCTGTCTGGCTGTGGAGGACATTGATGGAGCAGCTTTGGTGAGCACCTGGTATCCAGCCAGGATCAACCCACCATGTCTGATATGTAACAGCACAGATTAACCACCTAAAATGGCCCTAAAACATTCTGAAATTGCACAGTTTGCACCATCTTCCCCTTTCTGCCCGGCACCCCCTCATACACCCATTCAGTAGCTAAAGACAGAAGAGGCAGCAAATTAAAAGATCACATAAAAATATTTAATTTCTGTTATACAGATCATCATTTGTCAGTATATTCTCAATTTTAAGCACCTGGCTACCAATTAAACAGAACTATTCCTAAAAAAAAAGACCATGAAGCATGCCTCCATCCTCATCCTTAGCATATTCTGATGACCCTGTGTGTCTATGCCATGAATTTTCCCTGAAAAGAGTTGCAGTGTTCTTTTACCAAAACATACTGAAATTCTGCTTTTCCCAGAATATTGTTTTGTTTCTATATAATTTTCCTGTCTTTCAGGCCCTATAAACATAGCTTTCCTTTCTTCAAGGATGTTGAGTGAACGAACTGAATGTCTGTAAAGAAAAAAATTGATTCTTCAATTTTCTCTTGCATTGAGGTTCAATGCTACATTGCATAAGTATGAGATTACCTTTAGAGTTTCAAATCTGTAGAGATATCTTCTGCTTTGTGTGTCTGAAGAGTGTTAACTGTTTTCCTGCTGTGTAAATATGTATTTTCTCATTCTTCCATTTGTTAAAAAAAATCCAGTCCTATGCAAGATCATCTCCTTTTGTGTTTCCTATAGCAGGATCTACCATGTCACCTTTGTGACACCAGGCTTGAATTTTCCAGATCTCTGCTATAGCATTTTTTGTGACAGGCCAGGACTTCTGTCAGTAATACATCAGAGCGTTACATTAAAGAGTAAGATTCTGTCTCATTTGAAAATAAAAAATTAATTTACTTTGCATTCATGGGAAATGGAAAATAAGATTTAACATGCAGAAGGGTCTACAGGTTTCATTGATAGTTTGTTCATAGAATCATAGAATCATAGAACCATAGAACATAGAATCATAGAATCCCCCGAGCTGGAAGAGACCCTAAAGGACCATCGAGTCCAACTCATGTCCCTACACAGGACACTCCCAACACTCACCCTGTGTGGCTGAGGGCAGTCTCCAAATGCTTCTGGAATGCTGGCAGAGTGGGTGCCAGGACTGCTTCCTTGAGGAGTTGTTCCAGTGCTCCACCACCTGCTGGGGGAAGAGCCTCTTCCTGATATCCAATCTAACTCTGCCCTGGCACATCTTCCTGCCATTCCCTCGGGTCTTATCACAGGTCACCAGAGAGCAGAGCTCAGCCCCTCTTTCCCCTCCCTCCCTTGGGAGAAGGCAGCTCTGAGATCCCTTCTCAGTCTCCTCCAGCTGAACAGACCAAGGGACTTCAGCTTCTCCTCACACGCTGTTTGATTGTTTCTCATACACATAGAACTGCAGTCTCTGGGTTCTGATATAAATCACCAAATGAATACATTCTAATACTTTAGTCTACATATTAATTTAAAATGAACCCCTATATCTTTCCCAAAAGACATCCCAGCTGCTTGGTGTTTGACAGTAGGTGAAACAAATATGTAAATCCAGAAATGTGCTACTCTGGCTTTAATCCTCTTTTGTTTGTGGTACTCAGCTGCAGTTTTAGGCAATGTGATGAAGCAAATGGGCCACGCCAGATTTGGTAACAACAATAAAATGTTTGAAAAATATTTATGGTAAATTATTCAAATGTTCTTCTCCCAACAAATGTTCAGAACATTAACATATTTCAAATGCTAAATAGATGCAAGTGCTTGGGATGTTAAATCATTCATTAAAGAGAGTGAGCTCATCTGAACATTATTAATTATGGGATGGATGTAGTGACATGCATCTTCAGATGACTATTCTCCAGTTATTGGCCGTAACCCTGAGTAAGTGACAGGTGATAGGATGAGACGTTGTGCCACGGGAGATTCAGACTAGACAGTAGGAAAAATTTCTTCACTGAAAGGGTTCTCAGGCCCTGGCACAGCTGCCCAGTGAGGGGTCTGAGTCACCATCCCTGGAAGTGTTTAAAAAGTGGGTGGATGAATTTCTCAGGGACGTGATTTAGTAAGGGGAAAGAGATGGTTTGACTTGATGATATCAGAGGTCTTTTCCAACCAGATGATTCTATGATTCTCTAAGGCTGGGCACCTTCAATTCCTATGACTTACTGAAAGCTGAAGCACAGCAAGTAATTATAACTCCAGGAACTGTTGTCAGAAGGAGAGTCTGTTCTGGTTGGACTCTAGACTTGGCACAAGGACCTGTTCAGTATTCCTTGCAAGAATGTCAGAAATACTGAAATAACTTCAATTGCAACACGTTCCTTAAATAACATTTGAAATACCTTGCATCCTCATTATAAAATAATGTTTATATATGGCTCAAGAAAGACAACTTAAAATAATTGCTGAATACAAAAAGTCTTTTTTCTCAGGATTCCACCCTGTAAAAGACGTTTAGCCAAGATTCGGGCTGCAGGTCAGGCAAGGTTCACCCTAAACATACTATAGACAGAGAAGGTGACATCCCACCCTTCTGTTCCAGCATTTGCATCCTTCCTATAGAGTGGGCTAAGCAACTGGGAAACAATTAAAAATGAAGCCTGCTGAGGTTTCTCTGACCATATGACCAAGGTTCAACTACTTCCACACTGGCACTCCAGTTTTTGGTGCAAAGCAACTTGCAGCCATCCATCTGCAGAGTGAAGAGCTGCTCAAAACGGACAGCAGCCATGGTCTCTCAGCATTTTGATCTGTTCATGCTCCTTCCTAAGGTTTAACCACAGGGAAGAGGAATAAGACTTCCATCTCTCTGGAAAGATTTCCTGGAATGGAGGTTAAAATCTGAGATGGTCTCTAGTTGATGAAAGTTGACAGGTTGAAATGCCACGTGAGCTTTCTCCTTCTCTGTCTTTTCCATGTCTTTCTATCTAATATTATACTTTTCTTAAAAAATTACAACAGGACTTTCAGTTCTTCACTTGTTTTAAGGAGGGTTTATATGTTTCTTTTTACTCTCTTTCTCTACTTCCTTATTCCTTTTTCTCAGACTTATTACTCAGTTTGGCTGCGAGTTTTTGTTGTTATCTCCTCCTACAGAAACCTGTAGGACTGCAGTGAAATGGGAGATCCTCCCCACTCTCTCAAAAAATCCTCCTCAGAGGTATCATTTTTCAAATTTCAGGATTTTTCAAGCAATTTAATAATTTCTGAGTCAGTGATGTACTGCTAGATATTAACTAGTGAAGCCACCCCTCCTCTTTCAGATACGTAGACCAGTTCATAGAAATCACTTCCTCAGTTCTTGTTGTTAGAGGATTCTCAAGTTAAATTCTTTTAATTTTTCCACTGGTCTACTACCTACTTTTTGCGTATTTTCCCAGCCACATGGTGGAGAAGGACCCTGAAACGTTCCTGAAATGTCCCAAAGACCAGATGGCCCACCTTCACAAGTGGCTGGGTATCAGTTCTGCTGACATACCAGCAAGAGCATAGAGCTCACCTAGGGCTGTAAGAAACACTTGGCGTATTGAGTAGAAATTGAGTGTAACCATGAAAGAGAATGTTCCTCATAAAATACTGTTGAAAAAAAAAGCTCACTACTCATTCGAACGGGTAAATTTATACAGCATAGGAGCACCAGCTTCTCTTTAATGTAGTAATAGGCAGTGTTGGAAACATCTTTCTGTTGACATTGTTCTAAGTATGTATCATCAATAACAACTCTAATAACCCAGCACAACCATATTCTGTAACAAGAATCCAAATAGAAAATGGACAAAAACTTTGGTTTTGAAAAGACAGTATTCAAAAATTATATAGTTAAAATGCAATCATTATCATAACTCCTTCAAGTCTGTTCAATATAAAACAAATTATTGGTATAGCAATACTGACCTTCGCATCAGCACTATTAAAAGTTTAATTGTTCACTTCAGTATTCATTAAAAATATACATAAATATTTATGTGTTAATTAAGAAAAATCCTGTATGGGGTGAAATTCAGCAACACCGAAGATTAAGAGGATGCTTTGTTTGTTTTTATTCAAGCAGACAGGAATCCAAAGCTGCCTGGAATTACATTGCCTGAGCTGTATGCCATGGAAAATAATCCATTAGGAAATGCAGAAACCAAAGGTGAAATCTCTCCCACAGATGAAAGAGTGGAAAAAAATGTGGCACCATATTAGCATCTTTTTGTGGCAGTCTGGGGAAGGGCAGAAAGGTAAGAGAAATACTCTTTGTGTTGGTTTCACTTCACTTAAAACCGATTTTCAAACACAGGACTGGTGCTATTTGATCTTGTGGAGCTGTGACACTCAGTATGAATATGATGATGTGTTTCATAGTATTAGCAGTATAATGAATGAAATGTAGTACAGTTTAAATGACAAATCAAAACCTGTATGCCAAAAAGCACATGGAACAGTGGAACACACGGAAATACTCCTTGCTGAGATAGGAAAATAATAGTACACAAAAGGTCTGCAGAAAGAACCATACCCGACACACAACCAGGGACATAGAAACAACTTCTTTAGGTAGTAATTTTATTCCTTCTTATGTCTTAGGGATTTATTGTAACATTTATGAATTTGAACAATATTTTAATAAATATCAGGATTTCAACTCAGAGTCCTTATTTGGGAAGAAAGCAGTGCTGAAATATTTTAAAATCACTTAGAACCTTATGACCGTTCATGAATTTACTGAAAGTCACATGAAGTAAAATCTTTAGGCTACTTAGTAAATATAGTTAACTGTAGCAGTGTCTAACGGCTCAATGGATCAGCCTGGACAGCAATGGAAAGCATTTGTTTGGCTCCTCTTCACACTCTAAATAAGGGTTTCTTAATGTATGAAGCAAGTTGGAAAGATCCACTGTACCAAATCATGCCTTTTACCTTGATAAAAATGGCAATGGGGTAATGAGCATGGAGGTTTTTTTGTCTTGCACTGTTATTAAGAGGTTAAATAGAAAACTATTGAATACATCTGGCAATACTGAAATAACTTCTAGTTTTATTTCAGCAGGAAGATTTCCAAAAGAAATGTCATGTAGCAGTCAGAACGAATAGCAGGAGCCAGGATAATTAAAATCTGTTCTCGTGTTGAGGACACCTGACATAAGCCAACCTTTCCTGATGTTTTAAAAAGTTGCCAGCACATGATGCAACTCCAGAGAAATCCAGTACAGCTTTATTTCTTGCTGCCTGCTCATTTCTCACTGTTTCGGAAACAGATAGCCTTCTTTCTATGTTGCTGTTGAGGGGCACAGTGCTCCTAAGTTTGTCCTTGAGCTTTGGTTCACCTGTCCAGTGGTGTGGGTAGTGAAATAAGGTAATTACATAATTAATATTTATGGAATACTCAACAATGCTTTGTATGAAATCTGCAAAGACTCTCTGAAATAAGGAAAACGAGATTGTCAGACATAAAATTTTGGCAGTAGTGCATAGGCAGCTGATGATGACATCTTCACTTTGTCTGAGTTGAAGTACTTAATGAAAAACTTCCAAGGAAATTCAGGTAACATTTCATAATATCATCCAAACTACCCTCATAGCTCACTTGAGAAAAATCATGATCCTCTGACCAGAAACACAGGTCACCTACAAAGGGGCAAAGCACATTGGAAACTGAACCTCATGGAGATATAGAAATAGAATCTGAATTGCAGTAATATAACTGAGCATAAAGTCAAGCTGTATTCCAATTTTAGGTAGTCCTGTGAGGAATGAGGAGCTGGACTCCATGATCCTTATGAGTCTCTTACAACTTCACATATTCTATAATTCTATGGGATTAGAAGATGGAACAGTAAAAAACTTCACCAATTCTCAAATATTAAGCAAAGAATATTGTTTTAAAGACAGACATTTTAATTTCATTTTAGTTTGTTCTGTGTAATAGGTTAGGTCCTCCTAAAAAGAGAAGCCTAATTCAGTAGCCCTCTCAGAAAATGCAAAGCTGAAAATGAATCCCTGGGGCCACAGACAATGGGTATGGACAGAAGTCTCAGGTGTGGGTGGCGTGGCCATTAGGCCTATTAGTGCCCACAGAGTCCTCATAATAACTGTATATTACTCAGATTTACAACATTATTTTCACTATAACAACTACTAAACAGTCAAACAGAAAGAAAAAGTACCTGTGACTCAATGAACATTACCACAGTTGCAGAGTCACCCAAGGTTTCTGAAACCCAGACAAATTCAGATAGGAATAGCCTCCAGGACCAAGCAGTTGCTCACTAGTTTTTTTGTTGAAACTGTTTGTACAACCCTTTAATGGACTTTGCTTTTCCTGTTACAGAACAGCCGTTAATATTTTTCAGGCACTGCTTATGGAATTCTTTAAAGGTCAAGTGATGCTGATCACAACATATTAACATTTTAATTTTGGTTACTTTGGTGACTGCAAGGAGCATAAGAGTACTGGAGGAGAACTGTTTTCTTGTTTTCTCTCAAAGTGCGGATTCCTTTGGTAGGTATATTGGATGGAAAATTCCTGGAAGAAAACCTTATGCAAGATTCTACCTGTGCTAGATTCCAGCAGGCAGCAATCTAGCACTATATTACCTCTAGTAATTTCCATAGTACCTGGGAACTGGCTCATTATTTTACAATTTGGCACACAAGTTTAAACTGGAAGGTTTCTTTGAAATAGCTCTTGCACCAGAGCTGAAGGCTACTATCTATATTCCTGGCAGAAGTCTAAACACTTCAGTAACTCCTTGAAGCACCAAAATACCCATTTAGTATGACTTTAGGAATTAGCTCACATTAAGTTAACTCAGTTTACAAGGGCAAAGAGATGCCTAATCCAGGCATCTCAGAAATCAGAGATGTATTTTCACCCAGATACTCTGGCTCACTTCCTATTTCAGCAAGACAACTCAAAAAGTCATTAGCTAATCAAACATGAATCTTACTTCAAAACTTGAAACTATTTCACAACTAGGTTAGATTAGAGGATAAATGGAATTGCTTAAAATCTCTTTTCTTTTTAACTTCACCATGAGTGAACCTACATATTCCACGACTGGTGCAGGGTAGTATACACAAAAGATTTTCAGATTTTTTTTTAGGTATTTTAAAGCCAAAATCTAAAACCACTTAGGAAATTAATCCTGCGAACTCTCAAGTACAGACTCATTCTCTAATACAATATGAGTAACGATTGTGGATCTGATCTAGATCCAAACGTCATCTCATCAGGACAACTCCAGTTTGCACTTCAGCAATATTACTGGATGCTCTGTTACATATTGATGAAAGTTAAATCAGAAAGGATCAAATGTTTTAGAAAAATGAAGTAGGAGTGTGCTAAGAGCACATGATATCTGGAAATATATTAGCTGCTTACTCATAACACAGAATATGAAAGGAATATGACAGAAGTATTAGCAAGCACAAGTAACATTTATAAACAGTCGAAGGACTTTATCTTACGGGATGTTTTTTTCCATTTTTTATGAATATAAACTGGAATAACTTTATGGACCTCCATACAGCAGGTCTACACTAACAGATAAATTCATCCATTGTCCAGATTTCTACCATAAACAATCAAAAGTGTTATTTTAAAAAATACAGAAAAAAATCTATTACATGCATTATTACTTCTTGGCTAAAATTTTAAGACTCTTCTACTGGAAGGATTAGAAGTATTTCTAAATGTGCCAGAAACTTCTTGTATAACTTTAGTCTGTTGTGAGGGCCAGAGACTTCTCCCTTAGATAAAACGAATGCCGAACTGGACTGGTGAAGAGTCAAAGTCAAGAAGTGGAAGGCACTGAATGCACATAATAATTTCCACCAGGATGTTTCCCCAGTTCCTCTGAAATAAAAGATCTTCAGCCTTGTCAAACAACGAAGAGCTAAAGAGGAATAATCCTGTCAGCAGAGAGGACATCAGGAGCTCAGCTACTGCAGACACCCAATGGGGACTGGCCCCAGGAAAAAGCCTAGAAGAAAGGGAATTGCCTCATGCACAAAGCTATACACAGCTTAAACTTTGAATGCCTGTGTTCTGTGTCCAGCATTTCAATGAGCTGTCTAATATAATTGCAGAAGAAAAAAACATGGAGCACACATCAGCAAAATCGAGGAAATTCTCATGAACAGCAGGTAGCAAAATTTGGAAATGTTTGAAAAAATGCTGTCCAAGGCAAGGAACCAGGATTTTCACTACTATGACACAATTTGCAACAAAGCTAGTGCATGTGAAAAGCAAATCAAGATAGCACAACGTTGTAAGACCATATACAGATTGTTAAAGTGATTCTTTAGATATCAATCCTAGGGCATAATTTTTACTCTACTACATTTTTCCATTATGATGAGATCTCCTCAGCTGCTGCTTTAGTAAGGTTAAGCTTGCTTTCACCACTGATCTATAATTAGGATGGCTATTATTCTATCGTTTCATAGAGGTATATGGTTATCTCATGCTAACAAGACCTGCAGTGCTTCAGATTCTGTATATTCCTTCCTGTCTGACTTCTGGTTTCCTCATTTTCTGCAGCATTTCTTGGGTTGTCTATATAAAGAAGGAAAAGGAAATCAAAGTCTGTGTTTATTGTGCTTCCTGGAGATTAATATTCCCCTATGGATACGTTTGAAAAGATTTCAACCATGCTTGTCTTGTGTTTTCTGTGAAAGAATATACCCTAAGAGCTACAAGGAAAACTGTCCAGGCTTGCTTCTGTGTATTTGTCAAACCACTATTTGTTTTATTTTACTGAGTTGCACCAAGGGAGTACCAGTTAACATTCCTTAGCTGATACTGCTACTAGTACAACATATTTTTTCTTCTCCTTTAATTTCCCAACATGTTTTTTTCCAGTACTACCCAGAAGGAGTTAGTTAGGCACCACAAAGCTGTAAAAAAAGAAAGATACTTCCTAGTCCAAAAACTGAAAGACAAACAAGAGGTAAGAAAGGAGGTACCGGGAATTCAAGGAGGTGATAGGCCCTGTCAGGGTAGTTCAGTAGTAATTTTGGTTCATTTTGGTGAAGGGAAACTCGTCATGGATCTTCACGTTCTGCTCCTCACCATGATTGGCAAGGCTTTGCACTGAGAGAACAGAGAGCTTCATATAGGGCTTTCTTCACCCTAGAAAAGCCCAAGTATAGACATTTTATAATAAATTCTCTGTTTCTTATTTTGCTCTTATACTTCACTTTACTTTCTCTTTCCTTTGGGTTCAGTTTTCATTGTTTCAGTGCAGCAGTTTCAGTGCCAATGTCAACATAAAGACAGGATGGTTTGCAGTTTATGACAGGTCTGACAGTCGTGCCTCTAGTGAAAAAGTGGGCCAGGCCAGATGTTTCTGTAATGAAAGCACTGATTGAAGAAAGAAAACAGACATCTTGGGCTTTAATGGAAGCCTGGAAAGCAAACACTTCACATGAGAAATAACCCAGAAAGCGACACCATTACAGGACACAAACTGATTCGTGGTGTCTCAGAGGAGGAAAAACTGGCACTGATCATGAAAAGGTTAAACCATTCTGAATTTGTTAGCCACCTAAAATTGTGCAATGAAGTTGAAGATTGGGTGAAATATAAAAACAGAAATGGAAACAAGACAATCTTAGGCAGAAGTTACCACAGCTAGAAAACCTCTTGTAACACTGGATGCACAGTTACCTAAGTAGCCATTAGCATAACAATATAGAGGTCATCAAGATTTCATTTCAGTGATTACAAAACCCCATTTTTCAATTAATCACGAATAAGAGAAATCTACAGGAATGTGTAAAAAAATTTCTGTTTATCAGCTTTTCGATACTTCTTTACACGTTCAGAGTATTTCAAAGGAAAGAAACAGAATTTAGTTCCCACTGAATTTCAGTGAACTATATGTTTGTGTAGTCAACAAAATCCTCCATACAGCACAGAAAAACTAAGCTTTTTTTGTGTTTTCAGAAAGGTTTGTTAGAATAAGCACACAGATGTGCTATTATTGTGTTCTCAAGCTTCCTTCCATCATCACTATTCCATGTGTATTGATTTAGATATCAATTTCAGGTACTTCCTTGCTCCTTCTCCATAGAGTAGTAAGAGATGATATATTTATCCTTGCAAGGAAAGCAATATTACTCTTTCCGTTTTACAAATGGAGAACTCGGGAAGAGAGGGATTAAGGAAGATACCTGCAGCACAGGCTGAGATATTTGGCTGTTGCATTCTTCAAGGATTTAAGTATCATCTAAGGCCACACAGGGAGTCTTTCAGGGCAGAAGGGAACTGAATTTCATCTTCTGAAGTCAAAGCTAGAATCTTTACTTTTCATTCATCTTCCCTCTGAAGTCTCAACTCTAGGCTCAGAAGTTTTACCAATTATCTTAAGACCTGGGAAGCAGAGTAGCACCGAATCCTCCATGTCATAAAGGGTACTTTCTCTGCAAAATTACAGAAGATTATCTGTGAAAATTATTTTGATCTGGAAAATATCATGGGGGATGGATTTCATCACCCCACATTTCATATAGGGAGAGCCCACGTAAGAAATTGTCCAGTAGAAACATATTTTTAACATGAAAAATAAAAAGATAGCACATGAAAGTCAATGTTTCCACATCAAAACACAGTATGTGAAAATTAGATAACATTCTGCAGCGAAGGCAAAGTGTTTCACCTTTTCATACAAATTTAGTAGTTGAGAGTATCATGGGTTTTGATAAAAATGCTGATGAACAATAAGTAATCAAATATCAGATTAACAAGCAAGACTATAATGGAGGACATTTAGCAATAACCTGATGAGTACACCACAACAGCATTTGTACTGCAAAACAGGGAATAATTCAGTCTGAGTGGGTCTCTAATCCCTAATTACCCTGCTGCTTGTGTAGCAGACCCCTTCACTGGAGATTAGAATAATGTAAATTGTAGTATTGCTGCCACTAAATTTATCCTTACTTTAATTGGAAGAGAACAAGTTTTACTGCTGCTAAAAAAAGCTATTAAAAATCCTGCAAATTATTGAGCGCCATCTACTGTTTCATTAACTCTTAATATATTAGTAGTGGTTTGGAGATGCATAGTTGAATTAAGATTTTATTCAGCAACTAAAATAGAAATTCAGATTTGGGGATTTATTTAAAAATTGCATTGTATTCTCTTCAAAAATCAGTTCTCTATTTTTCAAGCACAGAAACTGTTTTATGAGTATTGAAAAGTAAAGCCATTAATTAGAAACAAAAATATTAAAATTGAATTTTAGCATCAGAGTCAACCTTACTTTTATCCCAAATATTTTAGTAAGGAGATAATATAGATCCTTATCCTTTTCGTGTCAATAAATAAATTGAAATATTGGATACTGGCTGCACTTGGGGAACAACAACAACAAAACCAGAAAACAACACCAAAACCAACCTACCAGACATTAGGCTAACAAAGTTTGTATTCTAATTACTATAAATATCCAGGGACATTTTTTTAAGAGATACTAACTTATTTACCTAAGTTTTGACACCAGTTGTAGTTCAAGTAGGTTCCTACCTTCCTGAGTAACTAATTATCAAGCAGTCATTCTTCAGGCTGTACTGAACTTGTGTAATAAAGAGATCAGCTGAACATCAAAACAGATGAACTATATGGACCATTGTCCATGCTCTCTTGCATCTGTAGTTTCATTTTTACATTCATGTTTGCAAACTATCTGCAGAATTTCTGTCCCTACTCATGAAGTGAGGGGGAACACAAGAAGAAACAATCAAAACAAAACAAATGCCACCAGGCTTACTGGCCATTCCAGTTCTAGCAGGTTAATATCACTTTGTTTATCTCATACTAAGAAAGGTGCTAAAGAAATAGAAAAATTGTCTATGTTTTTTTTAAATACAGGAACTTCACAACACTGTACTCAAATACCTTTGAATATATTTAAACATAGGTGGGGCATTAGGAACAACTGTCATCCTTCTGGGCAATTCTCCTTCCAAGAGACTGACAACACAAAGGCACATTGTTTCATAGAGTCATAGAATCATGGAATCACCTGAGCTGGAAGGGACTCAAAACAATCATCGAGTGCAACTCCTGTCCCACTCCCAACACTCACACCATGTGACTGAGGCCAGTGTCCAAATGCTTCTGGAATGCTGGCAGAGTGGGTGCCGGGACTGCTTCCCTGGGGAGCTGTTCCAGTGCTCCACCACCCACTGGAGGAAGAACGTCTTCCTGATATCCAATCTAACCCTGCCCTGGCACATCTTCCTGCCATTCCCTCAGGTCCTGTCACAGGTCACCAGAGAGCAGAGATCAGCCCCTCTTTCCCCTCCCTCCCTTGGGAGAAGGCAGCAAACAGCTCTGAGATCCCCTCTCAGTCTCCTCTTCTCCAGCTGAACAGACCAAGGGACTTCAGCCACTGCTCTTCACACACCCTCCCCTGC
This sequence comes from Dromococcyx pavoninus, assembly GCA_033558185.1. Lineage (NCBI taxonomy): Eukaryota > Metazoa > Chordata > Aves > Cuculiformes > Neomorphidae > Dromococcyx > Dromococcyx pavoninus. The sequence goes on along the minus strand of JAUMJL010000019.1, from coordinate 1,756,998 downwards.
AGAGCCTTCCCCAGCCTTGTGGCCTCCTCTGGACACTCTCCAGTGGTTTGATGTCCTTTTTATGCTGTGGTGACCCAAACTTCCCCCAGTGCTCGAGGTGGGGCCGCCCCAGTGCAGAGCAGAGCGGGACAATCTCCTCCCTCTCCTGGATGGCGATGCTGTGCTTGGTGCCCCCCAAGACACAGTTGCCCTCTTGGCTGCCAGGGCTCACTGTTGGCTCATGGTCAACTTGCCGTCGACCAGAACCCCCAGGTCCCTCTCCACAGGGCTGCTCTCCAGCCTCTCACACCCCAGTCTGTTCGTGTATATAGGGTTGCCGTGTCCCAGGTGCAGAACCCTGCACTTGCCCTTGCTAAATTTCATTCAGTTGGTAGTTGTCCAGCTCTCCAACCTGTCAAGATCCCTCTGCAGGGCATCTTTGTTCCCAGGAGTGTCGATGGCTCCACCCAGTTTTGTGTTATCAGCAAACTTTGTCAATAAACCTTCAAGTCCTTCGTCCAGGTCATTTATGAATTCAAGCTCTAGTGCTCTATCACTTTGAGCCAACAAGGTGAGGAGTAACAACAGATACTACAAAATATCTAGCTCCCATGCCCAGCTCTAAGGATGAGCACGGGTTCTGGAAACAGTGAAATGCATCAGCAGAGCAGTAGTCTCAGTTTTCCATGGAGAGGTCTTCTGAACAAGGCCAGCCTCTTCCTGTTCCAGACTTCATTTATTCTGAGGCAGCTCAGGTGTCTTTAAATGGCACAATAATGAAAAACGTAGACAGCCTTAGATAAATACGCTGATGTGAAGAGGCCTAAGGAGGAGAATGAAAGAAAAGAAGTGAAAATCATTTTTTGAGACAGAAAGCTGGTGTCTGATTCCTCAGTTCTTTCTGTACATCCTCACTCAGGCAGCTTTTCCGTAGAGGTTTTGCGGTGGAGAGTCTGCATGCACCAAGATTACAACGGAGCACAGTGGGCATGGTAAGAACTGCAAAGGTCACACAGGTGATGCAGTAGTGGCACAGCAGCAGCTTGAGAGGCACTGTCAGCTCAAAGCCACACAAACGGGCTCACACTAATCTATACAGGTTAACAGCACTACTTAACAACTGGTGGTGGTGATATCTTACATCCCTCTGCATTATGGCCCACTCACTGCACAGTCTTGTAGTCTCATACCATCCCCATCTGTCCCTCACTTTTGAGAAGCCCTAGATGGGAACAGCAGAGGTTTACCAAATTGTCACATTCCGAGGAGGGAAACAGCAGAGTTTGTGTATGATCTCTAACACTTCATTTTAAGGCATGACAAAATTGCCAATGCTCAAGCCAAGATTTCAACCATAACTCTGAATTTGGACTTCAAGCAGGGTAATTTTTCAACCATCACTTTGCATGAATGCAAGTTTTGTGTATGAAATAGAAAGCACACCGAATGCAGTATTAGTGTCCTCAAGCCTTGAGTGTTCATGAGTCAGACCTCCCATGAGCTATGACTAATCTAGAAGGCAATTTTTTTTGCTTTTATATGTACAAGTAATTTGGGTTTTCCATCTACCTTTTGAATTATCAGGAGATCAATCAGGACACAGCACGTTTTTGCCTTTGGCTTTTGCACTGGGCAGAAAATTCCCAGAGCGGTTCTGCACTGGCTGAGATCCCAGGCAGCTGGGACCTGAGAGGTTCCAAAAACTCAGTAACAGTAATTTGAACTTTCATGCTGACCTCCTGATAGTTCAGTTTTGCCCAGCCAGATGGCTTAGATGTGGACAGGTAAGAAAAGAGGTCCTTAACAGCTGGGAACTATTACATATAACTCCAGGACATCATGGGACACATTGGTGGCTACTGGCCAGAAATGGTATTGGCTGTAAAGGCAAGGGTTATTGGGGTGTCTGAGGAAGGCCATTACAGCTCCTGAACTCCACCTGGACATCTTCAGATCCTTGGCAATTGCCAAGTGGAGAATGAACCACAGCAGGATCTGGAGAGCCATTTCAAATTCCAAAATCTCAGTGGAGGTCATCTGACGCTTCAAACCAGCCTACTGGTTTCCTGCATTACCTTATCCAATGAAACACATCAAGCTTGTTACTGCCACCATTTGAAACTTGTGACAAGTTTAAGAGCCTGCAGATGGTAGATTTCTTTTGAAATCCACAAAATGCAGAACATTTTTTTGTGAAGTACATTGAAGACATCAAAGGATCCTGCTCTTGATTGAGGTGATCTTCTTTTGGTAGAAGTAACAAAACACTGTTGTCTACCTAACCTCATTCACAGCACCAGGTATTTCTCAGATCAGAAGGGGCATTCCAAAACCAAGATCATGTCAAGAAGAAGACATGTAGCCTTCCTCCATGCAGCTGGATGGAGAGCAAAAGCCGTTCCCACACTGCTGGGCCACCCTCATTCTTCAGATTTACGCTGAATAGCTGTTACTTACAATGGAAGTTACGACCAGATAGCACTGCCAAACAGATAATTATAAATATATAATCTCCGTTTGTGGTTATGCTTAGTTCAGAATTAGAGTGCTTTTTCCTATTTAAACTCCTAAAAACACAGCATAAGAGAAATTCCAAACCAGTGTTTTATACTGATACAGAGCCTAATTGCTTTGCTACATACCAAATACGCTTGTAGGTGAAGATTGAATCCTAGACATCATTCCAACAATAGAGACAATGTTTTACTAAATACAGACACCTCAAAATCCAGGCAAATACTGCCCCATTTTGCCCATGATGGTAAATTATTAGATGAACAGTAATACCTCCAAGCCAATGTAGTTGCTCCAAGCAGTGCATTGCCAGACTTCTCTTAATCATCCTGTTCTCCCTCTTGCTCATGTTCCAGCTTCTCATCTCATTTGTTTAAACACAACTTTGTCTGTAAACACATATGAAGGGGTTCAAATGTGAAGTGCTCTATAAATCCTCCATGGATAGCTTATTGTTTCACTAATAGCAGAGTTAAAATCTTATGATAAAATATACTCAGACTGTTCACACAATTGGCAGTGCACATTTTAGGGGATAATCACGTGAGGGTTTTTTTTAAGGAAACTGTTTGTCCAAAATCTCATCTATTGCAGCATCGTTTCGCTTTGTCATCAGTCAACGTTATTAAAGAAGAAATTTAAGCTGAAATATCAGACTTTAAGATACCCACAATCCGAAAGCTCTACTCTGAATTTTCTTGGATTTATGATCTCAGTCAATGATGAAGCCAAATGTACTGTAATATATTTTACCCTAAACTGTAGTCTCAATTCTTAGTAAGATTTTCAATTCCTCCTTTTCCTCGGATTCTCCCTGAAAGCTTATACAAATAAAACTTTAAAAGATCAGGGGTCATCTTCTTCCATGTCTTCTATGTGAAGCACACACACCCACGCAATTTCAGTAGTAGAGATGTTATTCAAGTAAAGCTTTCTCCTGAAGTTAAAGGTAAATGAATACAACTGCAAATAATGTTTTCTGATACAAACTTGGACAATGGACTAAGGAAACAACCTTGAAAGCATAAACAACCGTAGAAAAAAATGCTATGATGAGCACTTGTTCCCAGTGACAAACTTTCACTTTAGTTAGGTACCTCATATATTTTCCATCATTTCTAATATGGCTTTTTCCCTGAGTTCGTATTTTGTTTCATGGTCTCTTTGATTACCATCCTTTCAACTGTGACAAAAGAACTTTGACATTACTGTACTCTTTTGCAGCTAATACATTATTAGTCCATGGTGCTTTTATTTGCATAAATTGAATCGAATCTAAGAATGACAATGAAGAAGCAGGAGGCTCAAGACATTTCTTTAATTCTAATTGACACACTTAATATGAAACCAGCTTCCTGGCTAGGAACAAACAATTGATAGATTTTATTTTTGCTCCTATCAGAATCCCTTTCCCCATAGAAGGTAATGTTTCTTCCATATGGACTTCAATTCCAGTACATTCCTGGTGGAGCTATCCAACTTCTTCATGGCAGCAACTGAGAAAGTATTAAGGAAGCATTTGTAAAATACTGAAGTTAGAGTGCAAAATGTTCCCACCACCAGAACGAATTGTCTTAACTACTGCTGTTCAGTTTTTGTTGATGAAACTGCAGCTTTAGACAAGACAATAAATATTCTTAGCAGTATTGTTCCGTGTGCTGCCTCACAGAAATACCCAAAGCATTGCAATATATCCCACTACTTGAGCTGCATGTAAAGCCAACATCTGTTAATATTCTGAATGGTAGGGTTTGCTGTTGTTTAAATACCTCCCTCTCAATTTGTTGGTTAAAGATACAATAACTACCCCAAAATGCCTAAAAATATTGTGTATTTTATACATATGCCCATACATGCACATACAAAAGCACACACAAAATAAAGTAATATAGTCAAGATATTAGCCATAAATAATACTTATGCTTTTCCCACCACAAAAGTTAAGCCTAATAATTAAACAGGTGAATTAGCTTACACAAAATCTACAACAGAATCCAAAGCATGCCTGTCAACAAGACATTTTCTCTTATCAGAAATGTAGGAAGGCACTTCAGGTTTAATATTTTATGTAAGAGATGCTAGAATGAAAAAAAATAAGAAAAGACGCTAAAAAAAGAATGTTTCCCCTATTATTAGGGATATCTCATTCGTTCATGGAGGCTTTCCTGCTTCAAAAACAGACAAAACAGTCTGCAGATGATTTGTCCTCCCACATCAAGCAGTCAGTCATGGATCAGAGCACTCCCAGGCTGGAGTGATGGCACAGATAGCAGAAGAACATGACAAACTGGGACAGCTTTCCCCACCTTGGTTTCTGCAGTGAAAGATGTTCATAGAAGACCGCTCTGACGTGGGGTAACACTGAGGTCTCAGTGGGTACTGAGCACTGGGGTGCATTTCCATTCCCTCAAGCCCACAGGGCAGAGGGAGGCACAGCACATGGGCCAGTGCCACCCAGCATCACCCAACTCACTGCCTGGGTGCCAGGAGACCCCGCAGGGGTGGCTCCATTCTGCATTCTCCATTCAGCCCTGACATGTTGCTGGGGTTACCTCTCAGAAAGCTGCCATTGACTTCAGGATGGATCCTGCCCCCAAGCACACTCCAAGAAGATCTTCTGCATGGCCTCGGAGGGTGCGGGGACCATGGCCAGACTGGGCTGTGGAGGTCTGCGGAACTGAGGCAGTGACTGACAGACCCAAAGGGGCTGAAATGAGTCCTAAGCCCCAGCAGGGTGCAGAGAGCCCCTAGAGGGATGAGGGGGACAGACAGAGCTGGTAAGAGAAATGCCAAGACCAGACACACACTCAAACATTTCTTCAAAGTCATGCCAGTTTCTGAAATCTGAGACAACAGGTATAAACATGGACTGTGTCAGTATTTTGAAAAGTGTTAAACAAAAGCTTTCTCTCTAAGTAACACCTTGCTTTCCCTCTCCAGTCACAAGACACCTCTGGAGAGCCGTATCTTCCCTTAGCAGGGTTACAAGATTGTTGGCAAGTAATGAATGGCCAAGTGATTTAATTCCAGGTGCTGTTGCAGAGCAAGCTGACTCCAAAAAGAGGTTACAACTGCTCAAAGGTACGAACATATATTTATTTATAATGAAATAAGTCCACTGTAACAATCAAATTTATACTGAAATTTATCAGACCGTGATACCAGTTGTTTCTCAGTTCAAATCTTTGTGTCTGGCAGCAAATTTGGAGGGGTGCAAAACTTCCTCTCTTTATTTATTTGCAGTTTACATTTTATGTTTTGTTTAAAGACAGAAGACAGAAAGAGGGAAATTTTGCCAGGGCTCCAGACAGGGCTGTACACAATTTGCTGCAAGCAAGGAAGTCAGTGAAAGTTGTTGAACTACAAAATCAGGCCAGAAGGGGGAAAAATTGCTCTACTAGGAATGAACAGAGATTTGTTTTCTAAACTTTAGTTTCAAGCTTTTTCACTCAACAGATGCAATCTGTTCTAGGTACAAGGTATTTCACCACTAAAGTTCAGATGTTTGGGTTCCATATCTTTTAATTTAATGACTTAAAGCTAAAGCAAGAACAGACTTCTGGCTATTGCCAAAGTCCTGCACCCGATTATTCATCAAGCAAAACAAAGATTATCTGTCTTCTAACAGACAAGCTTTGCAGAGTGCATATACAGATAGGAAAATTGAGTAGTGAAGCATCACCTTGCTAACAACATCTCACCAGTCCATGTCATGAGAGTTTGGGGATCTGCAGAGGGCCATGAAGGATCCTGATAGCCCAAAGTCTTAAGAAGTTCAAAGTGATCATTACACTTATGATTTAGTCATCTTTTTTAGTTAAGGACATTTGTTATACAAATCTGGCCTCACCTCCACTGGCATCACTTGTCAAGCTCGAGCCGCAGTTCCATAAATATTTGGACCTCTGAATTAAAATGTGTGCCTTTATTTTAAAATTTCACCTTAGTGTATATAAAAAATGCATTTGTTGGAGAATTGAGAAGAAAAAATAACCTCTCAATGAACAAAATGCATCAATCAAATTATATCTGTGCATTGTTTTTTAACTAATTTCACATGTATCACTTATGCTTCAGCCTTCTGTATTTTTGCTAGGAGGTGCAATTGACTGCTTCAGAATCCACTTCTTGACTTCAAAAAAATTATCAAGTCAGCAGCACAACTTATTCTAGGGAGGCAAAATTACGCACCTGCATAGAGAATATAGTTGTGAAGCCACAAAATATTTCTTAGAATTTACTGTGCTATAACACAAACAGCAATTACAAGATGACAAATGTGACTGTAGGTGGGGCTGGAATTCAAAATAAGTAATGAGATTTTTAATACCGTGATTCCCTTGGATCCCTAACAGTTCCAAAAGCTGCAAAATGATGTATCATCTACTGCATTTGTAAGTGAATAGAGTAATTTGTATTCAGAACTAGTTTAACATGTAATACTGATTCATCAAAAATAGAAATCCTCTGGAAGCTTAGACCTTGTCTGGTCTATGAATCTGTATGAATTATACTATTTAAAGAATTTCATTCTATGTAATAGAAGAAGATTAAGTAAGAGAGTTTGCCATTTTCTGGCACTTTAATAATACTGCTTATTGGTTATCTATTATTTTTATTCACATACAATCTGTAGGATGAGATTGTACTCTAAACAACTAAAATAAATTGCAATAGGATACCAAGTCTCTCTGTTAATAAGGAATTCTTAATTTCTTCTCCAGCAAATGTCTGACAAAATAGAGCAAAATATAAAACAACCTGACTTATTGAAGAGTTTCAACCAGGTTTCATTTCTTTTTCCAGCCATGTTTCTTCTCATCTGAAAGCTGAAAGTGTGCCCAATTCTGCAGCTGCATTCACAATAAATACTTTTGTATAGGAAGACTCGTTCTGCTCATCTGTAAGTGATGCATAGCACACATGCAATTTAATTCTCTTTGGTGGATTGTTAAATATTGAGATTGTACTCATGAAATGTAGGCACAGAGGCTCAAGCCTTAATAAAAATACGCATGTGTTTTGATTTGCATCTTTGCTGTTTCCCATCAGACCATCTATCAGCTGTCCCTATTCCCACTCAGATATTCATGTTTGTTAGCCAGACTATGGCAGGCTGAGATCCTTACGTGTTCTGGGCACAATCTTCAAGGCTACATACAGATAAAGCCTCCACAGGAGAAATGCTAAGAATTATCTGACTCTCCTCTTTACCTACAGACAAAACAACTATTGGATCCCCTAAAAACTGGGAATTCAAATGTTTTCTGTGTGACACAACTTCTCTGACTCCCTATGGCCATGCAGCAGCTACAGGAACAGGAGAAAGCTTGAAGCACGTCTTCCTTCAATGAGAGGAGTTGAGTGTTACACTGTTCTTCTTTTATTCAACACCAGGACTACTTTGTAGGCAAATCATAATGCATTGTCAAGACACAAAGAGCACAGACATAACTCCTATCTGCCAAACCATATGCTTTAATCCATATGGCTTATTCTAGCCACAGAGAAGATAAACAAGCTATGCAGAGTCAGCGTGGATACAGCCAAAGTATGGATGATAAAAATTTGCCAGATGTGCAATAATCACAGCATCACAAAAGATCAGAAAATACACACTCTGCAGCAGGAGATGTTAATGGGAAGCTGTGGATCTTTTAAAGCCTTTGCTACATGCCTGCCATAGACCATCCTACATCAAAAAACCTTGCTATCTCTCTGTTGTCTGCATGAGAAACCACCAGTGGGTATTAGTCTGAGGGCTTTACCAGACCAGGGAGTTTTCTGGTGATGTCTCTTACCCTGGCCCCAGGGAGGCAGCAGACTTCCCTGTGGGCTGGGTCTGGTTGGCATGCTGGACCCTCCATTCCCCTCAAAGGGGGGACAATTACCCCTCCTTTTGCCTTTACATGAGTGGTAGTGATGAGGGGGGTTGACTGCCTAGATGACCCCTCCATCCCAGAAAGAGCTACGATGGCATCATCAGCTACTTGCCCATCCAATTCCCAAGTTTCCTGTTGTGTCCAGGCACCTGAGAAGATGGGTCAGGCTGAGAGTTTATTTGCCTGCCATCCCGAACGGTAACATTTTTCCATCCTCCCCTGTCCCCTGGATCTCCTCCATCTACCTGATGGGAGGAGGAGGGTGGGGAGTCCTTTGTCTCCTGTGCTGCGTTTGGCTGTTGCTTCTCTCTCAGGGTTTGCAGAGTGTGATTCCACCACCCAATCTCCTTCTCAGTCTCAAAAGAAAAAGGCATTCTTCCTTAAAACAAACAAATGAAAAAAAACCACAAAACAACAAAAAAACCCTCAAATAAATAAAAAACCCTCAAAAAATAAAAACAATCATTGTAAAATCTTAAGTATCACAGCAGTCCCTCCCAATGAATCCTTTCCAGAAGATGGTATTTGTCCTACTTGTATAGTCTGGTTTGTTTCAACAGAGATTTGCAGGGAGATTTCTTCAATGGAAGCTCAGAAAATTCAGTGTTCCAAACAGGATACACTATCCAATTAAGGATTAACATACTTTAACACGAGATTGTTGATTTCAATCAGCGTGGCTCAAACTGAGATATCAACCCACTTGCCATCTGGTTTGTACGTATCTGGTCTGGAAAGCAGCAATGAAACAGCTGAAAGACTGCTACCATAGAAACAGCATGCAGAAAGTAAATATCACCTAGAAATCTTTTAAATTCTTATAAAGTATTGTACCAGTAACCTTGTAGTTTGGGTTTGCTACTTTGGACAAAGAAAAGTTCAGAGGAGATATAATCTTAAATGCAGTACCTTCAGGTAACTGAGCTTTAGAAAAAAAGAGAATCTGCCTGCAACAGAAACATTCTAACTTAGGAGTCCAGAGGTAAAAAATTAGTATATTAGTGATATATTTTCATTTCTTACAAAGATTTAAAAGGCCAAGAGGATCTGTTAGATTGTTCTAAAGGGGAAAGTCAACCTTCATTAAGCACACTTTCATATGCATTCCATTTAAATACAGTACAAGAATAATTTGTAAGAATTGTCGATGTTTCTATAAAGAAAGGACTTTTGTCTTTTTTTGTGATGTACTGCATAGATGATAATGCACTAACCTGGGCCAAAACCTGTCATTAACTCATTTAAATTGCAGTGTCCAGCACCCAGAATGACCGATGCTTTGAAGAGACGGTAAGAATTAAGGGATATCAAGGACACTGAGACTGGAAGGTATGGTTTGATATATTTTAAATACTGGGGAAAAAGGAAGAAGGTAAAGTAGCTGGATGCCTTTCAGATAAGCACATAGACTTTATCCAAACTAAGTGCTCTGCCATGTGGTACTATAGCACAGAATATGTACCCAACTATTCCTACTGGAAAATAGAAACTACTGGAGAAAGAAACTACTGGAGAAGGCCACAAAGATGGGTTGGGAACTGAGGCATCTCTCATGAGAAGAGGCTGAGAGACCTGGGTCTGGTTAGCCTGGAGAAGACAGAGAGGTGATCTTATCAGTGCTTATAGATATCTAAAGGGAGAGTGTCAAGAAGATGGGGCCAGACTCTTCTTAACAGTGCCCAGTGTGAGGACAAGGGGCAAAGGGCACAAACTAGAATACCAGAAGTTCCGCTTCGACATGAGGAAAAACTTCTTTACCTTAAGAGTAAAGGAGGTCTGGAAGAGGCTGTGGAATCGCCTTCTCTGGAGATGTTCAGAATCCACTGGGACACATTCCTGTGCGACCTGCTCTAGGGGAACCTGCTTTAGCAAGGGGGTTGGACTAGATGAGCTCCAGAGGTCTCTTCCAACCCCTGTCACCCTGTGATTCTGTGATCAACAGCTTGAGAATAATATTTTAAGTTTAGTGTTGGAGAGAGTTTGATCTGAGCTCTACCATTTGAAAGCTTTAGTCCTTGGTGACTCAAATTCAAGTCTCATTAATTTCACTTTTCGTAATTAGTGTGATCAGTATAACGACTGATGCAGAACTGTCTTCTTTGGTTGAAGAATTTTATCAGCATATCTAGCAAAAAGCAGATCACATGTACAGGAAGAAAAAAATTGACATTTACATTTAGATGTTAGAAACACCAACATTATCACGAGACTATTCCCCAAAAAATAACATTATGGTTTATGTTGTAGAAAAGAAACTAGTAAATTAGAACATCTGATCTTAAAATAAGATGACTCCTAAACATCTAGGCTTTTCCACCAAGTTTAAGGTATTAATGAAATAAGCAAGTAATCTTATGGATTGAAGACTTTGCTGGAATCTGGACAGAAGACAGATAATCAGTCACAGAAGACACATGTTATGAGAGAAATTCAATAGCCAAAATTAGGACAGGATAAGATCCAGGAAATAGAATTAATAATTAACATTGGAAAGGATAGACAGAAATCAGAAACATATTTTTCCTTGATAGGAGATTGTGAAGTGTTAACAAACAAACAAAATCAACACCTAAATTATTTTATTCTACTGAACTGCACAAACTGCACTGAAATCAGTGGAAATTCATTACAAAGACCTCAGATCTGCATTGCTACGGTCAGTTGAAATTACATTCTCAAGTAGGTGCAAGATCAGCCTTCAGGAGACCAGAGGATGTACAAGACAGATAAAAGGTGTTGGCTAAGACCAGAGAAGAGAGTCTGGTCCCTTAGCACTGGAAATTTGAAACAAAATGCCTGAACTTTCTAAAATAAAGTGCAAAGAACTTCCAAAATCTTAAAACAACTGTTTGTTTCAGCTAAATCCTAAAAAGAACTAACATCTACAAATAACCTCAGAAAACTCCAGATAACACGCACCAGCGTCATTGGTTGTCAAGTCAGCAAACAGGTGTGGAAACTCCAGAATTAAAAGCCTGACAGTGATATTTTGAACCTAGGAGTGTAACATAAAGCCATAGCTCAAGGAAAACTCAGCTTATCTGGAGTTCCTCAATCCTCCCAGGTCTGAAGTCTCACAGATTATCTATTTTTTTAAAAAATATTCCAGGTTTTATGCGAGATGTTTTTATTATTACCGATACAAAGCCAAATCTAATAGGCAGATGAGGAAGTAAACCCTTTTGTCTTTTCCAGTTGTTGCTTGCCTTTCGGCCACAAGATAGCAGTGTTTTCCAATTCTTGCTGTTTGAAAATATTCTTCAGCAAAGCCAAAGCCGTTCCTGTTTGGGAACTGTTGGATACTTCAGAGGGAATGGACACGAAAAGTGATGCTAATCATATGATCGATGCCTTCCTGTACTTCCCCAGGTGTATTTTGGTATCTTATCATAGCAGGAGTTTATCATATTTCGTTGAATTTCTTGGTAGTAGAGAAACAGATAATAAAGGAAAGCTTTTCAGTAAATACTACAAAAGAAACACGTTCACTGTGATAAATACTTCTGTTCTCTCCCACGTTCCTTCTGCTCTTTTTCAGTCTTATATTCATTATATTCACAATTTCACTGAAAAGTTTAGTCACAAAATCTGGTTCAACAAAAACTATTAAAATAAAAGCACCAGAAATGTTTTACTCTATCTCAGAGGTCAAAATTATCAGTAAATACCCCGTGTGCATTTCTATTACAGGAACTGACTCAGGAAACTAGGAAGGTGATCTCTCACTCTCCTTTTCTCCACCTCCATCTGTCTTCTTCTTCCCCCTCTACCCTCTCACCCACCTTTTTTTTTGAAAGGGTAAGTATTTATGTTTATGCACAGAGAATTTAAAAATCACTTTAGGGTTAGGAAATAAAAACATTTAATAAGAGAGACCTTTCAAATGCCTAGAACATCAAATACATACTATTGTGTGTACCCACAGGGCATTTATTCTGCTTAGTTATTAGGGAACCTAAATACACTACTCCTTCCCACGATAAGGTTGTGTCCTGACGAGGCTGGTTATTACAATAGCAGGGGCAGTCAAGTCCTAGCTTGAGGATCTCGAAAGCCGATTTGATATTTAATAGACAGTCACAAAGAGAAAAATTAGAGCATCTGCTTTAGATTCACGTTCCAAATCACACTATAAAAAAAACAGAGTGCAGTTATCTGGCTGAGGGCATGAGCATAAACAGCATAAACTCTTTCCTCCTCTTAGATCAAGACTGAAGATCTTCAATAGTTGTGTATAAATTTCTGGAAAGCTTCTTACAAATCTAGAGACCTGATTTGCAGAAGCAAGTGCCTATTGCTATCATACAAAATGTCCATACAAAGGTGTCTGCTCACTCTGGAACTAGAACCAGCAAAGACCCTTCAATGATCTCCCTCAGTATTTCATTTTGAGACTGTGCCCTTTGCATAAATTACTAAACATTTTCCAGACCAGGGACTGGAATCCAGGTATCTTAACCCTCGGGCTAAAGTGTTATTCACATCTCACACTGTTTGCTTTAATGAACGTTAAAGGAAAAGTACTACACAGTAGAGACTCGAGGAGACGCCCTGTTGATGGCCCAGTGACTATGATGCTTACATGAGAAAGCATGTTCAAATTCATTTTGTTTATACCCACTTTCTGAAACTTGTGAAGATGCTAAATGGGAGTAACCAATGTCACCTGTGTTAATTGACTTTTAGTTTTCTTCATTTTTTTCTACAAGGCTCTCCAACAAAATATTACATTTTGGCAAATATAGAATTTGACACAAAAGGGGGTTCCAATTATTTCTAATTATTCTTATTCTAATTTTTCTTATTCTTCTAATTATTTAAAGGCGAAGAAGCACACACCACAGAGCATGTGTGCTGTTGTTCGTGAAGACCACTCAAACAAATAAATATAAATGGTCCAATTTAAATAAAACTGTTTCAGAGAAAATATTCACACCATGTTTTATGAGCTATAGAGAAGAATTTCCTTGTACATTCTTAATATATACAGATATTACTATAAGATATAAAATAAGACAAAGTGAAGCAAACACATGTTAGAAGTGCATATTAAATAAAACCTTACTAAATATGGAAAAAAACGAACAGAGTGAAAGTACTACTTCTGCTCATTCCAAAACTGAAGTCAGGCTGAAAAGAAAAAGGAGAGCACACATTTTTGTTTGTGATATTTATATATTGCTAAGGAAACCATACAACAATTAAAAAGGACAATATTTCCAAGATCGAATTTATGACTATACAAGTGTATGTAAATATTTTGATACTTACAAAGAATTCTAAAATAGTACTTTCTGTATTTACATCAAACTAATCCAGTGGATAGCTTCAGTTTACAACAAAGAAATCCATTTATTATGTAACCATTTTAAAAAAGTAAAAATTCACAATGCTTTTCTTTCTCATTTCTTTTATTACCTATCTGAAGACTTAAAATGTTAATTTACCCTACTCTGCATTTGGAGAGGAAAAAGGGAGCACATGGAGAGTTAATCCTTTTTTCCATCTGAGACACAAATGACTGCATAATTAGTTACACCCATGCTTTCACTTGTGCATGCGATTGGAAACAACTGACTCTCCCATTTCACCAATGAAAGGCTTCCACATTAATTTATAATGCAAACAAGGACGTCTGAGAGTGTATTTGAGAGCATGGTAATTCATTCCTCCATGCCAGATTCATTACATATACAGGCATTAATACATATTTCCTATTTGCTTTCCTTTATTTTAATGGGTATTCTTTACATAAAAATGTATTTTAGGATTTTATTATTTTAATTTTACATTGCAGCTCACAATTTCTGAGTTTAGTTTAATGAAAGAAAAACATCATCATTCAGAAATCTACTCAAGCTGTCGTTTTTTGCAGAGCATTTCCTGTTGAGATTCCAAGCAGTTCCTAACAGCAAGCTAAAGACAGAACCAAGTGTAAATCAACCGCTCTAAACAACACTCTCATAATATTTTGAAGATGCAATTTCTTAAGTTAGCAGCATAATGGCTTGAAAAGGGTTTCTTTGAAACAAATGCAAAATGCTGTACCTGGGGAAGTCCTGCAAGAGCACCACAAGGCTCCAGGGAAGAAGCAAAAAATAAATGTTCTTTATTTTCCTGCCATACAATAGTTATTCATTGTTTATAGGTATTTATTATTGTGTAAATGTCACCTCTTTGGGAAGGACTGTACTTACCACCACAGAGCTAGATTTGTCATGGGGTACCATTATCCATTCTTAATGAACAATAACTGCTAGCAAACTAAACATGAACTCCCTCTCCACAGTTCTATCAATCAAACTGACAGCAGACAGGTACAAGAAACTCTGCCTCTCTGCCTGCAGGAAAAGAGAACAGGTAGTAATTTCCAAGTATCCCCTTACCTGATTTTTATCAGCAGCCACAGAATATTTAAAGGTATTCTTTGTTCCTCAAAAGTCACAAATGGTCACTGATCCCTGTACAAACTTTCACTGGCTTTGATTATGATGCTTTACAGAGAAAGATGACACTCTTTATTTTTCATTACTGCAGTGCCACATTGCTTTACTTTGCTTCTTAAAAGCCAATTGCAGAGTATGCAGGAATTTTTTTTTTCTACTGGTTCAATTTCTCCCTAAAATCCTTTTTAGAGTATTTCCATAAAACCCTTGAAATCACATTCACATTTTATCTTCTAAAGCGCAATCTAAAAGTTGTAGGTGATAATTTATTATTACCTGACTCTCTGCTCTACGTTCAGTTATGATATGGTTTGCCCTAAAACAATTCCCTTTCTCTTTTGCCATTGTATGTTCTGCTGCTGTTCTTTCACGAAAAGCCTTCCCTCCAACAAAATACAGAAGCCTTTCTCCTTTCTGTTTCTGAATGGCTGACCCAGGTGGGATCCTATCAACGGATGGTACACATTACAAACACAATGGTCTGACTTTTTAATCTTCTAGACTCTTGAGGTTCTTTGCTAAACGTTGTGATTTCACCCCTCGGCTCAGGCCCCTTAAAGCTGGGCATGGTAATACTGAATCAGTAATTCCATAACGGAAAAGCTGTGGCTGTATTTTGAAATTATGGAGTTCCCACAATAGTAGTTCTCCTGTGTTGTGCCAGCACAGCTGTTTGTAGACCTGTTCTTTGAGAAAAAAGAAAAAACAAAACCTGGATTAATCCACGCATATACATATACATTTATACACAGATAGATACAAATATGTATATGCACACAATGATATGATGGAAGGAGGCAAATCTTCCTTAAAATAGCATTGCTTTCACAGGTCTTATATCCCAAATAATGGAACTACAGCCTGATCATCACTAGATCATTTAGGATCTGGAGCTCATACTCAACACAGCAGACCAGTGGAGTCTTTGAAGCACAGTGTGGAGCTCACATCCCAAATTTAGGTTGAAGTTTAGAGTCTCGGAACTCTGTGATCAGAAATACACTTTTGTGTATCACCTTATCTGAGAAATACTTCTCAGATAAATTAGACTTACTCCCACTCCTATTGAGCCAATATGTATTCAAAATAATTCCACTGAGAAAGGACAATCTCACAAACTTTTACAAGTGTTTATTTCTAACAAAAGCCCCACTGGAATCAATAGCAGTATTCATAGTGAAGTTAAATGCATGCAAAGAGTGCTTTACTGTGGAGAAGAATGGCATTCCAAAGCAGTTTTTAAACCATTTTCCTTAATTCATGTTTAATCAGAGTGCTGTGGTTAAACTGTTTCTGTGGTTTTTTTTCTAGTAACTGTACACACAGACAAGGCTTCTGGTTTGTAACTCTTGATATGTAACACTCCGCCGCCACACAGTGGGGAACCTTTCTATAAGCATGTGGTCCTGCTGCTCAAAACAATTTCCTGGGCTAGTTGTGTCACTCTGGTGTGTTCCATTGTACAATGCTGGCTCAGCCAGACTCATTTCTGTCAATATTAAAAGCCCAAAGAGATCCAGAGAAATGCTATGCATTTGAGCAGGCAAAACACTGTGTGTCGTGGAAACCTGTTCCTAGAGGAAAAGCTATGACTCACAACCAAAACTATCAGAGAATCACAAAATCACCTGAGCTGGAAGGCACCCAAAAGGATCATCGAGTCCAACTCCTATCCCTACCCCCAACATTCACACCACGACAGCTGATGCCACTAAAAATATTTCTTCTTTTTTCCTTTTTAAGAAACATTGTCAAGAAAAAACAATGGCCTTCCTCTGAAATATGTTTATTTTCTCAAGAAATATTTTATAGCTCCCTCCATAATAAAAAAATGCAGAACTATTTTTGTCAGCCTGAATTTATTCACCATTTGAGACTCACACCAATAACACTGTGAGTCAGAAATCTGAAATAACGTTCTTTTTCCCTCTTATCCTTTGGAAAATATGTTTTCTTTTCAGCCAAGTAATAACTAAAAAGGACTCTCATGGCAATGTGATTTCAATTCTAAGAGAAAGATGGTTTAGGAACCAGGGGATTGTCTGTAGCCCAGTGCTCACACCACTGCCACAGCCAGGGTGTGGCATACTAAATCTTCTTGCTTCTGCCCCAATCTGAGGAGGCCCCAGGAAAAGACTTTGCTGTGTTGGCAGGACTTGCTCCTGGCTGCTCCTGCCCAGGGGGTGGGCAGCACCTGGGAGAGATGGTTGTTCCAATTCATATATCAGCTGTGAGCCAAATGCCGCAGAGACGACCTGTGCTGCGGAGAGGAAGAACTTCCTCTACCACAGCAATAAGGTTCAGTGGAAATATCAGATTTCAGTGGTCTGTTTCTTCCTGCAAGGTAGCTTAGCCATGTTCCAAAGGTTTTGATCAAGGTGTCTCAGCAGCAGCACCTCCAGTTGAAGGTAGGTCCTTACTTTGCACATGGATGGTTGCTGAGGCTCAAGTCCAGCACTGGAAGCCTAGATCCCCAGGGACCTTTACTCTCACTCATACCAAAAAATGCAAGTGTCCAGAGAATTTAGGTAGCAGTATTGACCATATAAATACTCTGCTGAAAAAAAAACCAAACCAATAAAACCGGTTCAATTCTTTGCATATCTTTTCAAATAACTGTCTTGATTTGAATTACATCTTCTAATTTTAAAAAGGAAAAAATTATCTCATATGAAAAGTTTATACCAGCTTTGCAGAGCTTTTGTCCTCTTCTGCTGTTCCCCATTTATATATTCTTATTATTCCAGTGATATTGTATTTAATGTGCAATAATATAAAGTATGTATTTTTCTCCTCTCTCTGTTATGAAAAGTTTTACAAAAATCAAACCACAGATTTCGTTGCTGTTCTTTTGCAGTTTATACTGGAAAAGGAGAGAATACCAAAAAACCTGAATAAAAATACTCAAGATAAAAAAGCAATCTTTGCTTCATTAATATTCTGAATTTCTCTTTCCACAGCTGCAACCAGAATTTTTAATCCCAGAGAGCTATTTCAGTACAAAGTGCAGTAATTAGCTCATAAATGATCAGAAACAGATCTGTGCCCAGTATTTTAGCCTTTAAAATAGTGGGAAAGAATTGGGGCTTTTAAATACCATTTTTGAAAGCCTGCTGAGGGAAGATTTTTTTCCTTATTTTTAAGGACAAATTTCCCTTACAGTGTGGTTTGTCTGTTTATATTATTTTAAAAGTTCAGGGGAATGGTAATGTGTGAAATAATCCTCACCAGGAAAGCAATTCCACTAAAATGTGTATTTAAATTAGATCTGTTTACTATCTTTTACCCCCCTTCAATTCAAACCAGTCCCTCACCTCAGCTCTGCTGTAATTCCATTTAAAAACGATTTAAAACTTTTCCATATACTGAAGAATCCTTCAAATGAGATGCATACATAATGTACGTTAAAAGAAAACTAAAGCAGCGGCATTAGCAAATAACTAGAAATTCCAGAATTAGATTCTTCTGGAAAATTCATTTCACCTTTTGAATAGGCATGAGGATAGATTTTTAATTACTTGATGACATATCATTTCTCCTTATTCCCAGCACCTTCCTCAGCAAACTGTGCTGTGGGGACCAAAAGAGTGTGTCACTGTGCCTCTTCTCCCCAAACTGCTGCAGTCTGTGGTCCCACTCTGGCTTCCTTTCATTACAGACTCTCTTTCCAGTCTCCCTGAGCTTCTTGCCCTCATCATCTACTCCCATCAAGTCCGTTTTCTCAAATATATAAGAATCAAGCAGCTATTCTGAACTCCCGGATGGCAGAATGAGTCATAAAGCTCCTGATACTCATGTCTTCCCTTAGCTGACTCTGCAGGATTGTAGCTTGATCCAATTTTGGAGTTTGACCAGACCGCCAAGGTGTCCAGGTGAGTTTTGGTTGTGTTGAAGACAATTTGCTCCAGTGTTTGAACCAGCTCAACATGACAGATTTTCTCCTTTTTAACATTTATAACCACCCTGTCCTTTAAAGGGAATGGATGAGGAATTGGAAGGAGAGATATGGAGAATGACATCTCCTTCCTAAATAGCCTTTATCTATCCACTGCAGTGCTTCAGTGGGCTATCTGACCACATTTTTGTTATACCAGAGAGGCCACAGTTCTGCACATCAGCATCCCATTCCTCCACTTGTTTCCCATGCTGCATGCCTTCATGTATAGGCACTTGGGATGGGATTCCAGTCACCCTGCTTTCTCAGGAGAACTGGGAGATCCTCCTCCTTATGCTATCATCCACCCATTTCTCTGTACCCTTTTCCATTTCTCTTCAGATTTTAGTTTCCATTCCCTGGCAGGCTCAGTTAAAAGCTGTCCTCACTAGGTTAACAACCCTGCTGGCAAGGAGGCTTTTGCAACTCTGTCACATGGATGCCTGTTCCCCCTAGCAGTCCTCATTCCTATCTGCAGCACCAACTGTACAGCAAGGTATTTACACACAGGATGTGTTTGTTTCTGGTCAGGCAAACGCTTCCTCTTGACTCTCAGGATCAAGGAGCACATCATCTAAACTATTACTACCCTTGTCTTGCTCAAGGTTTCCCTTGTCAGTGTCATTGGTGCCCACATGACTGAGCAGCAAAGGACAGTAATTCCAAGGGATGGAGAAAGTCAAACAGTGTCTCTGCAACATCCTACACCTGGACCTCAGGAAAACAGCAAATCTCCTAAAACAGCGAGTCTTGTGTATTTCAGTCCCCTGCAGAAGGATGCCTCTGGTCATCATCACCCATTGCGTCCCCTTAGTGGCAGTGGTTCTGAGCCACATCTTCGACTCAGATTCTGACACCTGTGACAAAGTGAGCTGCGCTACAATGGAAGGCAAGGCAGAAGCTACAGGTGACTGCAAGACAGAGAGGAACAGACAACGAGGTGTAAGGAACACACACAACAAACACAGCCCCACAAACCTAAATAACAAAACCAGAGCACATATAATTAGTGTAACCAGGTCCAACTCACAGTTTTTGGATGTTTGCAGTGACAAAATAAATTCAAAGTCAAGACAGAAAGTGAAATCAGAGTCAGAAAGGTACAGGAGTGGGCAAAGGAGCTCAGTATGGCAGTTTTAGCTGGGATACAGTTAATTTTCTTCCCAGTAGCTAGTACAGGGCTATGTTTAGGATTTGTGCTGTAAACAGTGATGACAACACATGGTTATTTTAGTTATTACTGAACAGTTCTTGCACAGAGTCAAGGCCTTTTCTTCTCCTCAGACCACCCAACCAACAAGTAGGCTGAGAGTGCACAAGAAGCTGGGAGGGGACACAGTCAGGACAGTTGACCCCAGCTGACCAAAAGAACATTCCATACCACATGACATCATGCTCAGCATAAAACTGGGAGAAGAAGAAGGAAGGAGGCATGTGGTGATCCACTCGGTGTGATGGAGCCCTGCTTTCCTCTGGGTGGCTGAACACCTGCCTGACCTTAGGAAGCAATGAATTAATTCCTTGTTTTACATCGCCTGTGTGCACGACTTGTGCTTTACTTATTAATCTGACTTTATCTCAACCCAGGAGTTTTCTCATTTTTGCTCTCCTGATTCTTTCCCTCATCCCACTAGGAGGGAATGACCAACCAGCTATGTGGGGCTTAGTTGCCAGCTAGGGTTAAACAACAACCTTCAGGCAAGGACTAAAGGCAAAGATTTCAGTTTAACAGCATCTCCCAGACCAAAAGGCAGAACACACGTCAGGCCTACAGAAGAAACTGGCCAGGGCAATCATAGTCAGTTAGTACACTCAGGGCCCTGACAAGAAGACACCAGAGTGACAGTTTTCAAAATCCCAAATATTATACCAATCTCATGCCAATTGGAAGTTTTTGAAAAGAAGTCCTGGAGACAGAATTCTTCTGCCAGCAGAAAGAAAAACCCCAAATTTATTAATTTCTGCTGTCAGAACAGTGTCAAAAACCTGATCATGACTGCAGGTGTGATTGTGAGCCCTTCCTTTTTCTTATCCACTTTCTTTCTCCTAAAAATGTGAATTTACATTGAAACTCTGTTTCTCGTCAGAGTGCTGACCGAGGCCCGTTTTCTTATCTACAGGTCTATAAAAACAAATATTACACGGGCTATCACACAATAATCTAAAATATCGAAACTGTTGAAAATAAGTGCCAATTAGTGTCAACCTGTGCTGGGTCACAGCTGAAGGTGAGGAGATTAAAGTCATAGACTCTAGTTTGCATATCTTTTCTTTTACAGAGGGAAACCCACCAACTCATGGTGCAGTGGTAGGTGGCTCTGCGTACAAAGAAGGCAAGAATAGTCCACGAGTCATGTGTAAAGCAAAATTAATCAACAATCATATCCCTTTCTTGTTCTTTAGGAAAGCACATTTATAAATGGCCCTGATTTCACCTTATTAAAGATTTCCCCATATCAGACAACCAGAGAAACTGTTAGAACCATCCTGTACACTACCTGTAGAAGCTGGTTTAAAGCTGCTGTACACATTAGCTAATATGAAGACTTCCATATCAAGGAAGTCTCTTCCTGGGTTTCCTGAGTCAGTACCAGTGATTACAGGGTGTCATAGTCCGATAGCAATCTCATTCTCAGTCACTGACCACAAAAAGATTCGTGTCTTAACACATTGACAGGAATTTGGACTTTTTTTCAATAATAAATACATATTGTTACAGCAAATTAAAGATATATCATACCATAACTAAAAGATCATGTGCTGCTTGAGCAGTGTCCTTAAAATCTGTAGCATGGAGATGGTTTCAAGACTACTCCTGTTTTATTACCAACAAATTAAACAAGGCAAAAATTACTTTTAAGTCATCATGTCTGTAGATTTAGAGCATATCCCTCTACAACATGGTTTTCCTCAAGTCTTAAAGTGCAGATAAAGTTTCAAACAACAAATACTTCACTCAGGTATGAAGCGTCAACCTAAGACCCAAATCTAACACATTAAGTTCATTATTTGAACTATAGATCTATCAAGGCTACTGCTGCTTTGTGAGGATAACATCAGGTGACAGAATCCTGCTACAGGTCCTGTACTACAGAAACTGTTGTAGCTCCTCAGCTGAGCAAGTTAAAGAAGAAATAAAGCCTTTCTCATTTAATCTTAAGGTTGACAATAATAATTTCCCATGAAGGATTCACAGTGCCTCTTCAACCATCTAAGAGGAATCCAACAGAGCGAAAGGTCTTTTGAAAGAAAATTCAGACCAGAAGTGACGTTATTCCATTCATCAATTATTAAATGATAGGGGTTAAAACCTTTTCTAACCACACTCAGCTTTTCGCAAACATTGTAATAAAAATATGAAGAACTATTTCTCAGATCCTATACCCAAAGAAGTAGTTAATAATCCCAGTAAGTCATTTCATTAAGAAGAAGATAACAAAATTGGGGTTTTTTTCACCTTTTCAGAAGTGAAAAGATCAAATCAGGCACTGAGCTGAAAATGAGCAAGTCAAAATGATTTGGTCTGATCGTGATTTGCTCTGTCTTGAGCTACAACCCATCTATGCCTTGCCTGTTGTCACCTTGATGCAGTCCCCATAGAGAGGACCACAGAAACATAAATATGCACATTTGCTCATTTCCTTTCTAATTACATGCATGTACTTCAGCCCAGGTTATCTGACAAGAATGTGTGTGTTTAGTCTACATATATGGCTGCCATGATCTTAAATCTAGCCACAATTAAAGAGATTTTTCAGAGTAAATGAATAAATAGATTCTTAGAGTAAATAACAATCCAAAAATTGGATTTACACGCAAAAGAGCTCTTCCTGGCGAAAGCAAATAGATGATACTGGAGGTGGTATTGAAGGGAGCAAACATTTGAAGTTGCTGACAAAGGTACTGCAAAAGCTCTTATCTTTTATTAAGAAGTAATTAGTATACTCATTTGTGCCATATTACTCCAGAATGTAATGCCTTTAGTAATTCTTACTACAAGGACTCTGGCCACACAAGAACAAATACTGTTAAGACACAAAGTGGACATTCAAGAGAGATCTTTATTGAGCTAAGATTGGCACTGAAAAACTAGTTTTCAATTACTGCAGGGAAAAATAAAATATATACAAGACAGAAATTACCTAAAGAATCCAAGCCTACTCTCTAGCAAATGGTGAGGCTGTACCAACACCTGAAATTGATCCATCCAAATGGCTGATCCCCAACAAGACTGGAACTAACCCCATCTTGTAGGCCTAATATAAGACCAGACAAATTTTGTGTTTAAAAGCATCAAAGTGGTCTATCAGACCTTTTATGAGCACATTTTATGAATGGAAAATTTATTTCTTATCTTTCAGAACAATTAAGTCTCCAACATATTCAGAAATAGATCCCAGCATTCTACCTGTTTTTCCTAAATGTTTCCTCACTAATCACCAAGACAATTAATTTACCACTAACTTATAGCAAATCTCCAAACTATGGGGGGGAGGGGGAACTAACAACATTTCTCAGTATTTTTAGTTCAATATTAACTTCTGGAGACGTAAGTCAGTAATGGACTCTGGTTACAGCCCTATCTAATTTCATTTTTTAAGCTAAGAGTACCAAGGTCACCTGTCAGTGCTGCTTGAAACCAGAACATTTCCTTTTTAACAACTGTACACCTTATATGACTCGGTGTGTTAAAGAAATTACTCTCTCATTAATTATTAACTTCCCTGTTCTATGCGTATGTTATCATCTGGCACAGATCTATTTTTCCCATTAATATTTCATTTCTTTTCAGAACTGTCATTTTGGTTTGTTCTACAAGAATCTGAGTTAAAATGCAAGAGTTTGAAATGTCATATGAAGCTGAAAGTGCATGAACCACAGTTTGAGCATAGTTGCTATTGTATTTGCTTCCAGCATGAATTGAAGATATTTTTAACTTCAAACTCTAAAGAAATAAGAGGAAAAATAGTTACTATCATTTAAGTAGTCATGCAGAGTATTTAGATTTTTTCACACCTCAAGTCTGACTTTGATGTATAAAATCAGAGAATTCCATTTAACTACATCCATTTCAGCAACAACACTTAAGGCACTGAAATATTTTAAGAGTGATTTTTCTGGGATTGTTTAGCAAGCCTTTGTTCATGTACTTTGCCAGAGCTACTCAGTTCAATAAATTACAAAAAAGTAGTCTACTCAGAAATGGAACAGTAAACTGAGTAAAGCATTGCCAAAAGAACCAACCATGATGTAAGGTATTAAATAAACATAACATTAGAAACTTTGTTATTGAAGCATATTTTGGATGTATTGATCTGTGTTCTACTTTTATGCCTTTTAGAAAGGCTGGAACAGTTTGAATCACTTTGTTTTGAAGGTCATGCTCAGATAAAGTGTGAACCCTACCTAGGAGCATGTTGTAATACGTTCTTAAGTTGTATCACAAAGCAATCAGCTTTCCAGTTTCCTTCTCTAATTTACACATTGCCACGTAGCCTTATTTCTTTGGGATGACATTAAAACTATTCATGTTTACAAAATCACAGCTTTCCATAAAATCTTTTGATATTTACCTGCTAAATGGCATTTCTGAAATCCAACCTGTTCAGTAGAAATTACTCTGAAAGTTGCATTGAGCTAAATAAAACACTTTTTGCCTAGTCCTATTGATCCTTTTCTCCTAGGAAGAACCTCATAATTGGCCATATAACATCACTGTAACAGGAACATTTTAAAAGCTATGTGACACATAATAATGCCAAGGAATTGTTATCAATTAACATCAACTTCCGATGTGGCATTCTGTGTACTCTTATACAGGTATAAAAGTTAACAATCTGTGGCTCAGAAAAATTAATTAAGCAAAAAACAGGTCACCATATCTCTCTCTATCCCTCTTCCTTCTAAATATATTTTTTCCTCATGTGAACTTGAAAACATCACATGAGAAACCATAGTAGAAAGGCTTAAACCAGAAGGCACACGTGTAAATGTGGAACAGTACATTTGTCAAAATCTCATTTCTGAAATAATAAATATGGAACTATATTGCTTAAGTTTTCTCCTTTTCTCATCCTAACTGCTCCTCAATACCCAGTCTTTCTACCACTTCAAAATTTATAAGGCTTGTAGTATACAGTATCCTTTTGGTTGTTATAAACGTGTTTTAAAATTAACTAAACTGATAGCATGACTCACAATTCAAGTTTCAATAAAGCTCAACAGCTTTAGCTCTATTACCCTGCGTGTATTTCTGCAGCCACTTAACAAGACTGCAATGTCTGGTGGAAAAAATATGCATATTTTCAACATCTTAAACCTGAATGCAGAATGTGAATGATGTTTGTGTCTCACAATAAGGTGCTTTTAGCAGAAGACTTGCAGTCCTCCAGGACACACAGTTCACCTGAGTAATATTTCCATAGTTATTTTTTTAAAGGCAACTGATATATACAAACTGGTCTATTGCCTGATATTTGGGTGAAAATTTGGCACAGGCATGGAAGAGATCAAAAACCTTGGTTGTTTGTCTGGTCTTTGTTTAGCATTTAACTGTATATATGGAAGAGATTCTCCCCTACTCCAAGAACCTAGTCTTTATCTGCTCTGGTATTATATTAGCTATTTCTCAGCAACTAGCAATTGTATTATGATAATTTTCAAGGTTACGTATATTCAAGTAGTATTTGTAAAGTGCTGAGAACCTGTAAAGTCACTTCAATGCCAAGTGCATCATCATTCCATCAATGCACAAGCCCCAAGAAACTAAAGTGCGTGCATAGCTTGCAGTCCATGAAAAGTCCCACTGAAGTCCTAAGAAAAAACTATTCTGAAATCAAAGGGATTATTTAAGTGATTAAAATGAAACCGGTGAAAGCTGGGCCCCCTGCAGAAAGAGGTCTTGGAGCAAGGCACAGCCATTCATCCCATAACCGTTCATCAAATTGCTTTCATTTCATGCAGCGTGGATGAAATGGAGTCCAGTGCCCAACTGACAGATGGACCTCATGTCCTACCTCAGCCTTCCTAGTCTGGTGCATGAGCCTCAGCACTTAAGTACAATCTATAGCAACTCTCTGGCCCCAGTATAGAAATACAAAGAGCAAAAAGATCCTGGTCATAAACGCTGTTAAAATAAGTAATAAAGAGGCAATTCTTTTATGCCAAGGATGAATTCAACTGTTAACTTGCTTTCCTGTGTTAAGCGTGGAAAACTATTACCAGTTTTGACTTTTCCCATCTGTTCTACTCT
Source organism: Dromococcyx pavoninus (assembly GCA_033558185.1). Lineage (NCBI taxonomy): Eukaryota > Metazoa > Chordata > Aves > Cuculiformes > Neomorphidae > Dromococcyx > Dromococcyx pavoninus. The sequence goes on along the minus strand of JAUMJL010000019.1, from coordinate 1,730,991 downwards.
AAGCTTGCCAAAAGGCTGATATTCTGACAGCAATCTGAAGCACAGTCATGCCAACTGTTTCTTTTTGAAAGTCCACATTCCATATGTTCTTATTGTGTTTCTTTTTTATTGCCTTGAAATTTCACAACTAGGAAGGAAAAAAGTTCACTGTTTTGTAAAATTATATTAAATATTAAAAAGAAGTATATGAGGTCATCAGAATGTACTTCTTTTTCCATAAGTTACATCTTTGTCTGTCATAGTGTAGATTCCTGTTGCTTATAATGACTGTTTACACATTAATACTGATTTGCTGATTTGACACCAATACTGATAGGGATGCTGGTTGATGAGAAGCTTGACATGAGCCTGTAACCCAGAAGGCCAACCATATCTTGGGCTGCATCCAAAGAAGCGTGGCCAGCAAGTTGAGGGAGGGGATTCTCCCCCTCTACTCCACTCTCCTGAGACCCCACCTGGAGTCCTGTGTCCAGTTCTGGAGTCCCCAACATAAGAAGGATATGAAACTGCTGGAATGGGTCCAGAGGAGGCTACAAAGATGATCAGAGGGCTGGAGCACCTCTGCTATGAGAACAGGCTGAGAGAGTTGGGGTTGTTCAGCCTGGAGAAGAGAAGGCCATGGGGAGACCTCATAGTGGCTTTTCATTACCTGAAAGGGCTACAGGAAAGCTGGGGAGGTATATTTTACAAGGGCAAGCAGTGATAGGATGGGGGGGAATGGCTTTAAATTGGAAGGGGGAAGATTTAGATTAGACATTAGGAAGAAATTATTCACAATGAGGGTGGTGAGGCCCTGTCACAGGTTGCCCAGGGAAGCTGTGACTGCCCCATCCCTGGAGGTGTTCAAGGCCAGGTTGGATGGGGCCTTGAGCAGCCTGGTCTGGTGGGAGGCATCCCTGCCCATGGCAGGGGGTTGGAACTGGGTGATCTTTAAGATCCCTTCCAACCCAAACCATTCTATGATTCGATGATTCTGTAATTTTATATCCACTGAGTTCTCATCAACCTGGGGCAAATCTCTATGATTATAAACTAGAAGGAAGTGAATAAACCACCGGATGGAACCATTGGAGTTTTGTATCCATTTCTAACAGTCTGACTGACACAATTCCCAAAAGAAGACAGCAGTTAAAAATGAAACTATTGGAAGAGGGGTTTGGTGTGACACGATATGGGTGACAGCAGGCACCAGCTTAACCTTATCAAATAAAGGAAATTTTGCACAAGTGGTATGTTTTATATGCTCACCTGACTGTATAAGAAATAGAGAAAGCTTTGCAGCATGCAGATCCTTTAAGCCTGAAATAGAAGCATCAGCCTTCAAAGCTGAGATGTACAGAATTATGTTGGTGGGCAGGAACTCTGAATATCATCTAGTACTACATCCTGCTCCGAGCAGAGCCACAGTCAACATCTGATCACTTGCTGACTACGGTCAGTGCTTGATCAGATCGAACCTCAAATACTTTCAGAGATGGAGATCCTATAATTGCCTGGTAAACTTGTCCAAGTACTGCATCTCCCTGGCAGTGAACACTTTTTTCATAATATCTGAGGTACCTATGTGGCCGTTGCCCTTGCTACATTATCTGTCCTACCAAGAAGAACCTGTCCCCATCATCTTCATATCTGCCCTTGAAACAGTTGTAAGCAGATGTTAGATTGGACCTTAGTCTCCTTTCCACCAAACCACCCAGGCACTTCAGATTCTCTTTGGAGATGTTCTCCTGGCACCAGAGCATCTTGGTAGCCCAGCAGTTGGATCCTCTCCAGTTTCCTTATGTATGTTTTGAATGTCAGGGGCCCAAATGGGATGAACTTTTTCTGAGTAGTCTTGTCAATGACAACTAAAGAGGATAATAAGTTATCTGTCTGGTGGCTATCTCCTCAAAATTCAGCCTAATAAACTGTTTTCACAATTTATCCCCAGTGAGTGTATGCTGTTGGCTCACACATCCTGATATCCTCTGTAACAATATAGAATTATAGGATGGTTGGAAGGGACCTTAAAGATCATCCAGTTCCAACACCCCCTGCCATGGACAGGGACACCTTCCGCTAGATCAGGCTGCTCAAAGGCTCAACCAACCTGGCCACACATTTTCTTCATATCTTTCATCCAGTCACTTACTCATCTACGCAAGGTTATTCTGCCCATGAAACAGAACTTTTCAGATTTCCATGTTGAAGCAAACAAGATTTCTGCAGGCACAACCCTCCAATTTATTCCAGTCTCTCCAGGCAGAGGCACAGCCATTCTTTGTCAGCTCCTTTCCTGTTACAGACTTGCTGAGAGCACACTCTGTGTCAGTGTTCACAACACTGTTAAAGGTCATTGAATAATACCAGTCCCAGCATGAACCCCAGGGTATTATTGTATCAGCCAGATCTCAAACTGAAGATTACTCCCCTCAAATCTGTTGATTCACTAATTTTCTTCTAACAGTTCCAATATCCCATCCTTCCTCAGCTTACAAAGAAAAGAGTTGTGGGAGATGGGGTCCAAAACCCCATGAAAGCCAAAATATATCACATTTGCCACTCTCATGCACAGATCCTTTTGCTTCACAGGTACCAATCCAGACAGATTATGTGTCAGATTATCTATTTTTTTAATGAAATTACATTAAAATAAAATTATTCTCCAGCTATATTCAGCTTGAAAAGTTTTGCTTCAATTTCAGACTTGGAAAAAAGATTTAGGTACCTGAAAAAAATCTTTTACAGCTGTACAAAGTGGGTCTAATAGAAACATATCTTTGTTCTACAACATTCATCTCGTTTATTTATTTTTATTATCACAGGTATAACAATAATGGTATTAATAGACAGATACCCCAAAACACTAATTCACATTTTGAAGCTAGAATTAGTTTCCAGATTGTTAATTAGTCTTTAGATTGTTAATTATAAACAAGCAGTCAAAATCCAAAGTTATTTAAATTATTATATCAGTAATATTTTCTTTCTTTGTAATAAAATAGCATTTGGAGTTGCAAGCCTTACAATCTTTCACACAAGTGACCGAAAGATCTCCGAGAAACTATATGGTGTTTATTTCCATTCAAAGCCTACTGCACACCATTAAACCACTCTAGCTGACTTCTGAGACTCTGGTGCAAGTCAGAAATCATCAGAATTACCACTCTCAAAATGAGTTTCAGTGTTTGCATAAGTTGCTCTAAACCTCTGGTTCCATCTTCCCTTCCTGCCCTGCTGCTTTTTTTCAGGCCGTGGTGTGGTGAACCAGCTCAGCTGATTTGTCCAAATGAAAACAATTTTCCGGGAAGATCATCTTCCAATCAGACCAAGAAACTAATACAATTCTCCACACAACTGCTGAAGATAATGCCAAGAAGAATTAGGCAAGCATCTCCGCTCTCCTTTGAGGAGTAAAGCAGCTCTAGAAGTCGTCTGTGACACCGCATTTCACGAGCCATTTGTGAAAAAAACCGTTAACTGTAAACTTGAAATTGATGTCAGCAATAACTCTATTTACACTCATGGAAATGTGCATCTTTGAAAATGGCTTTCCTGAAGAGAAAGAAATGTGCAATGTCAATAGCCCTCATTTGTACTTCTTTACATTTTTTTGTCTATCTGGACTTGAGCAAAGCCTTTGACACTGTCTCCTATGGCATACTCCTGGATAAACTGGTAGCCCATGGCTTGGACAGGTGCACTCTCAGCTGGGTTAAGAACTGACTGGATGGCCGGGCCCAGAGAGTGCTGGTGAATGGGGCTGCGTCCAGGGGGCGGCCGGTCACCAGTGGTGTCCCTCAGGGATCAGTGTTGGGTCCAGTTCTGTTTAACATCTTCATCGATGACTTAGATGAGGGGATTGAATCCATCATAAGTAAATTTGCAGATGACACCAAGTTGGGAGGGAGTGTTGACCTGCCGGAAGGCAGGAAGGCTCTGCAGAGGGACCTTGATAGGCTGGAGAGATGGGCTGAGTCCAATGGGATGAAGTTCAACAAGGCCAAGTGCCGGGTCCTGCATTTTGGCCACAACAACCCCATTCAGCGCTACAGGCTGGGGACAGAGTGTCTGGAGAGCAGTCAGGTGGAAAGGGACCTGGGGGTGTTGATTGACAGGAAAATAAACATGAGCCAGCAGTGTGCCCAGGTGGCCAAGAAGGCCAATGGCATCCTGGCCTGTATCAGGAATAGTGTAGCCAGCAGGACAAGGGAAGTGATCCTTCCCCTGTACTCGGCGTTGGTGAGGCCACACCTTGAGTATTGTGTTCAGTTCTGGACCCCTCAGTTCAAGAAAGATATTGAGGTGCTGGAGCGGGTTCAGAGAAGAGAAACAAAACTGGTGAAGAGACTTGAGCACAAGTCCTATGGGAAGAGGCTGAGGAATCTGGGGTTGTTTAGCCTGGAGAAGAGGAGGCTCAGGGTTGACCTCATTGCTCTCTACGACTATCTGAAAGGAGGTTGTAGACAGGTGGGGGTCAGACTCTTCTCGGACAAGAGGGCACGAGACTCTGCCAGGGAAGGTTTAGGCTGGATATCAGAAAAAAGTTCTTCACAGAATGAGCAATCAGGCATTGGAATGGCCTGTCCAAAGAGGTGGTGAATTCACCATCCCTGGAGGTTTTTAAAATAAAACTCGATGTGGCACTTAGTGCCATTATCTAGTAATCGTAATAGCGTTGGATTAAGGGTTGGACTTGATGATCTTGGAGGTCTCCTCCAACCCAGATAATTCTATGATTCTATGATTCTATGATTTAGAGTGACTGAGTGACTTTCTCACTTCCATTTACCCAGTTCTGACCTGTGCTACCTCCACTGCACGCAAAAATCACAAAATCATAGACAGAGGAAATCAGAGGCTCAGGAAACAAGGAGTCCATTATATTACTACTGAAAGGGTTCTCAGGCCCTGGCACAGCTGCCAAGGCAGGTGGTGGAGTCCCCATCCCTGAAGGTGTTTAAAAGTCAGGTGGATGAGTTTCTTAGGGATATGGTTTAGTAAGGGGATAGGGACGGTTCGACTCGATCTCAGAGGTCTTTTCCAACCAGATGATTCTGTGATTCTACAATTCTACACACGCACACACACACACACACACAACCTGGACTGTAGATGAGCTGAAGGGTAGTGGCTTGTTCTAAGCCAGATAATCCAGTTCTTTCATGATTGCCTATAACGCTGATTATGATCTGATTAACGGCCAATTTCATGATGAGCACATTATTCAGATTTCTTTGTAATGTGGGCTACCAGAAAGCTTTGCTCTTAATCACACTGATGCTTTAATTGTATAGTTCTACAATGCTGATTGGAATTGTCAGTCTGTGAATATGATTATTGCACATTAATGCTAAGTGTATAGTAATGTATGATACGAGCATGATTTGTATTCTTGATTCTACTGTATTTAATTATTGTTAATGTATTCTTTATTAGAAGCAGATGGTCTGTTCAATGGAAGCATTCTTGTACTGTGGGTCTGCACCTATCAAAGCAATCCAGACTATGATAATGGGTTAGGATTGCATTGTTGATGTTCTGCACATAGTTACTGATTTAAATCTAATGCAATTTAATTGGCTGCAATGTAGGTATTCTGCATTTGCAGGAATGTTTTAAGAGCTGTAGAGCAAACAAGGAATTATCTTATTGATGCACTTGTTGATATATGTTCAGCTGATTAAATGTTAAACAATAACTACAGTAAGACCCTCTGCTGCAATCTAACCTTACAATATCAGTATTTGTCTGGAGTCATTTTCGTCTGACCTTACTTATTTAACCTGTGCATTTAAGTTCATTGCCTTCTTATCTGTACTGTGCTGAAATGAAAGACTCTCTTCAGACAACTACTGTGACAATTAGGTGACAGTGCTGATACCAATCACAACCAAAACTTGTTAGCTCTATCCATTGCCAGTACTACAGTGTAGGTTCCATTTTCCTTCTAAAAAAAGTTTGGCATGTAAGGAAGCCAACCCAACTCCTGAAGAGCAGTTAATTTGTTAACAAGTCCCTGGAAGAAGTTTTCCTTAAAAAGAGGAGATTAGCCACTGTGACTGTTTGAAGTCTAACTGTGAGGTCTGAGGATTGGCTTTCTCCATCCCATATTTGTATCTTCTGTACTTTAGCATCAACACGTGACAGCTCTACTCATAAAACGAACAAGTGGCCTTTGAGATGCCAAAAGAAAATGCCTACCAGCACTGTCGAATCCTCTCTACTTGAGATCCTGGTCCAAGACTCAGAGTACAAAGGATGTGACACAATGTCGTGTGTAATTTAAAGACCAGATAAATCTTGCTAGTGAGAGAGAACAGTTTCAAACTACTCTTTTTCCAATGACCTTGATTGAGGAACGACATGGAGAAAGCATTGGTAGCGTATACTGGTTTCTTGACACCTTTGACATTGTGGGGTACTTTCTCCTCTGAAAGCAGTGGGTTTTATCTCTGGGAGCAGTCTTTACCAGCTTCCATCAGCCCCAGATGGCAGGTATTCACATGCCCATTCTACCACAACTATTTCAGCAGAATGTAATCTTTCCCAAACACATGAAGTTACCTTTTGTAAATAAGTGATCAGAAAGCCATGAGCCACCCACACCAAAAACTGACTGGGAGCAAGCCACCTCGTGTCCAAAAGCCATTTAGCTGCATTAATGCAGGACTAGGCCTGAGGTAATAAGAATTGCTGAGAACCCCAGTATTAGTACAATTATTCTTTCACAGTGTCTTATTTTCCTTTTAGTCTAAAATATTAGATATCACAGGCTGACGTTCTCATTATTTAGTTTATCACTTTAGTATGTATAGGGAGAATTTATCACAAACAGAAGATAAAATAGCCGATCAAAACCATCTCCAAAGTAGTAATAATGGATTTAGCAGCCTATGGTAAACAGAGAATTAAGGATTTCATTCCACTAGTCTTTTATTTGTCTTTAAGCTGACATGCAACATAATTTTGCTGTTCAGAATAACAAACCTTAATTGACAGACTTCTGCCTAGTATTTTATTCCAAAGAATTGATGTTTGTATTTAATATCATACTGTTATTATCTTGTTTCCTCCACAGCGAGAAGAGTTGTCTGCTTTCTGCAGGTGCAGAGGACCAGCTAAATACACAACAGCCCTCCCCCCCTTATTCTTCCTATCAGCATACACAATGATCACTAGTTATGATGCATAATTACATGGTTGCATGTATTAAATGTTGTTATATTGCATGACAGCACGTTTTAACAGTTAGGAAGTCGCATCTCAAAACTCTTATAGGTATTTTAGTCACATTTTGAAAAGCAACATCTTTTTCCTGGAATGAAATATGTTTTTAGCACAAGTTAACCTGTCTAATGAACAATATGAAAACATAATTAACAAAATGCAGAAAAACATGTTTTTCTCTTCCCCCCCCCCCCCCCCCCCGTGCTACCATCTGGTTTGCTGGTAACCTAGAAACTAGATCTGTTGCTAGCTACCTGAAGGGTTGGAAGGAGTGGAGAGGGAAAAGGAAGGTTGATATTCACTATTTGTCTTAACATGATATGTTATACATGCTCCAGAGCTAGTACTGTAAAGTTATACAACTGTATACAAAAGCAAAAAATCAAAAGAATTAATAATAATTATGAATTAATAATCATAATTATTTTTAATTATGATTAGCAAGTCAATATTGATTTTGAGTGGTTACTAGTCTGAGGCCCAAACAACTGGAAAACGTAAGATGCAACTTCGCTTGTCCCTCTGTATAAAATGGAAATTTGCTTCCCAAGTTTATTTGCCTATACCAGGAAATTCAGAATTAAGACTACACTTATAAGAAAAATAAGTATTTGAAAATGTGTGAGCACCTAAACAAGACATCCTAAAAACTAGAACTAAGAAAACTGAGCTGAAGAACTAGAAGGTTTTTTATCTATTAATTATCCCAGAATTCCAACCAGCACTTACAGCCAGTAAATGTCATTAGAGATATAAAGTACTGTCATAATGCAACATTAACCTACTCCCAGGAGCTATGATTAGCCAGTGGTCTCCCGACACGCTGATGTAAAAAGAAATATTAAGAACTTTACCTTCATTTCCACCATTGACTGCAAGATAAATCTACAGAGTGCTGGAAGAATTAGACAGAGTAGATTATGCAAAGAATCCAGTCAAAATGGATGCAAATATAATGGATACAAAAAACTTTGAATAACAGTTACTTTTCATTTGGCAATGAAAGTTAATGGTTTGGAGTCATTGCTCTATTACTGTGACACATATGTAGCTGTGATTTCTAAAACAAAAGGCAATGATAACAGTGTTTTTCAGGATGACTCTTCAGTGCAGGGAAGACATGGTGACAGGGTATCCTGTACAAAGTTTTGGAAAAAAAAGTTATATCATTTTGTCATTTTTCTAATACTTCAATATCTTAAATTGTGCTGAGTTTATCTCAAAGACCAGAAATATGCTGAATGAGAAAAGAAATTGATTCAGGTCCATTGGTGGCATCAGTATGTGAGGAGGGGAATGAGAAATAACAGGGACTGAATTCATCCTGGTACCTTAGTGACTTATTGTCAAGCCAATTTGATATCAAAAATCATTAGGCAAAAACATTTTCATTCTCAAGGACAAAGCTTTCATTAAGTTACCCTTAAAGATTTAAGAAAGAGAGAAAAAGTTCTATGTGGAATTAGAATCAAGTTTAAATAAATAAATCTACCTTATTCTAACAATGCAGCATCTCTCCAGGAAGTCAGGTGACAATGTTATCACAATGTAAAGTCACCAAATGACTAAAAGTGTGTGGGGTGGAGCCCTGCAGGCCTTACAACAATGAATATTGCCATCTTTCTGTTATTTTCTCTGCCAAAGCTGGGGGGTGATCAAGGGATCGAGTTTGCAGAAAAGGTCAGAGCATTAACAAGCGTTTAAGGGACTTGAACAGAACTAAAGCAGCAGCTTCCATGGCAACAGCCAGGAAAAAAAAATAAAAATCAAAGTATATTATCAAGTAAAGAAATACAGCTCTAAATCTCCAAAGAAGTAGGTCTGGGGTGCGGGGATGCACAGGTTGCCTAAGCAACCCAGGAATGACCAATAACAACTATTTCAGTCAAAGGAGGGAAACTAAGATAACGATTCTGCCCATGTCCTTTGCCTTGCCTCAAATTTAGTGGCAATGAGGAAGGATTCTTTCGGTGGGAAGAGTGATTCTGGTTCAATTGAACAACGTGCAATTCAAAATTAAAAAAAAATAAATCACTCTTGCATTTCTATATTATCTATTGATCTAAAACACATTTTACACTTTCTTTTTTCTGTTCTTTATCCTCCCTAGCCTTGGAACAGATTGTACAGTGTTCAGATAAGATTATGTTCCAATGCAACTGTAAACTGACACCTTAAAAAATCGGAAGACTGCCAAGTTATTCAAAATTAATATAACCAAGAGTTCACCAAATGTTTTCCTTTAAATTGAGAAAAGTATCGAATTACATGCCAGTTTTATTATCTGTAAGTATTTACCCAAGATTAACTGCTCGGTTTTATATTTCAGTAAGCAAATATTGGGAAGGGCCAACTGCTGAAAATGTACAAAGTCTCTCAGAGTTTGTAGGCCTTAAAACTGTAGTGAGATCCCTAAACAGAGAGGAATCAACTATTTTAAAATGAGTATTAAAGCAGGTTAAGAGTAGAATCAAACTCTGAAAACTAATCTATATTCAATTACTTAACATATATTTATATATTTATATAGATACACAGAAATACAAGAACTGTAATGCTCAGAATCTGCTCTTTTAAGTTATTTTAATGAAATTAAATTTAGTATTTGGCATTAGTTATTTATTTAAATTTCATTTAAACTTGGGGTAAAGGTGTTAAAAGACCAGAATTTGCCCTCAAGTATGTTGCTGACTTGCTGCTAAAAGCACAGAAATCTTTTGCTTGGCACAGTAGATAATTTTTCTCAAATGCATTTTAAGTTCTTATGGTTTTGCTTTCAAACATTTTCATGATTTCTCGGTATGAATGCTTGAGAAAAGTGAATTTTCATTAGATGCAATAAAAAAACATGTGTAAGATAAATATACTGTTCTTTTCCCCAAAAGATAACATAAACTGGATTTAAAGGTTTACATCTATCTAACCAGGAATCTAATTAAATAACTCGTGACTGTCATGACCAGTCCTGTAATGAAAAAACAGCTCAAATTCGAAGCGGAAGGCCAAACCTATTTGAACTGTGAGAGCAAATTATTAAAGAAAGAAAAAGAAAAGAAAATAGAAAAAGAACACATTTACAAATACTGACTGTTCAACACAGGAGAGCAAAATCCTCTGTGTAATTGTGTCCTATTCACCTCAGAAATTTGTCTGCAGGAACATTTTAAACATAAATACATCCAGAAATATCTAAATTAAAGCATCCTAAATATGTGTTCAGGGTTGTGTTCAAATAATTCTGCAAAGTTCTAAATGTAACAATCTGGAGTTCATCATCCTGTCTTCATTTTTTAATTACAAAATGTGTCAGTCCATTTCAGAGAGAGCTGTGAAGTTTCTTTCACTTGCATTTGGGCCTCTATTATCAGTGAAGATGTCATTGTTCAAAAGAAAAGGATCTCAGTCATTATGAAGAGCTTATGTTACAGCTAAGTCTTTGGAAATCTGATACGTAACATTTCAGTTACTTTAATCAATGAAATAGTGATTAAAACCCCTTTTTATTTACAGAAAACAATAACAAAGCTGGGAAAACCTTCCTAAATATAGCAAGGGTTTCAGAGGTTTAACTTTTTTGGAGTCCCAATAGTTTTAACCGTTCAGACTTCAAATCATGAAAAGAACACTCTGCAGACAAGACGGAAGTATTAGGAGATGTTTTGGAAACACTGATCACCTAAGAACTGCACATTTCCTGAACAAGGAGAAGACTTTTGCCAGTAGAAGCAAAAAACATCCCTTTAGTTTTTCAGACAGAAAATCTCACTAAAGCTTTTAAACAAAAACACACATGTTGACATCCATAAAAGTTCTAAATAATTTCCCACCTCTACAAAAAAAAGGTCTTCTGCATTTTCTCTCATTTCTGTGGTTTTCCCACTCTTATTCTTTTATATCGTTCACCCTTTTTTTCTTTCAGTTAGTCTGAGTGAACGATTCATTGCGAATGATTGACATGAGCTATTCTTATTTTTGCTGCATGCTAGTAATTCTAATTTATTTGTCATTTTAAACTCGCCATGTTTTTGCAAGTTGTTGGGGTTTTTGGGTTTTGGCATTTTTCTTCCTGTACAAGTAGATCACAGAAGTGTGAGCATTGGACACATTTCAAAATTCAAACTGTGTTGCTTAGATGCTATGCCACAAAAAAAAAAAAAAAAAAAAGAAAAAGGCTGTTGTTTCTATTCTTGGACCTTAAAAGTATAATCATACAGTGGCTTGAATAAGTCAAACTTTTGAGGAAATGAAGTGTTTAGAGACAGCTTGCAAAATTGTAGGACACAGGGAACAGTGCAAAAAAACTAACCATTACCTTTCCAGGCTACCTGAACATATCCCAGGTAACTCAACAAGTGGAAAATACTGCAGTATCCGCTGTCTACTTCAGGTTTCTAAGTGTTTGGGGTGCATATGTTTGATGACCTATGGATTTCTTTTAAAATAGATTGTGAAAAGCAAAATAACAAAAGCAAGTCATGCTTAGAATTGCTATGCAGGAATGTGAAAAAGTCAGAAAACAGAGGGACATGGTTTAGTAAGGGGACAGGTACAGTTGGACTTGAGCATCTCAGAGGTCTTTTCCAACCAGATGATTCTATAATTCTATACACAAATCCACCACAAGCAATTCCACAATTCCTTCAAGACAAATTTTTCTGGAAAAATCGATAAATATGTGTATATAAATGAACATGTGTAAAACACATATTAAAAAAATGTATTCTTGAACATAAATCCTAACCTAGAGCATCTTATAGTTCAGTTTTAACCCATTATTTGTGGCCCTGTGCACGTGGCTGACCCGAAACCAGAAATCCCTAATGTGAGCCTTCCCAGGCAGCTGCTCCACGAATGCCAGCTCCATTTAGCAGCTGTAGGGTCAGGGGAAAATACGTGGGTTTGGAAACACAGTATGTCAGTGTTTCCAAAACATTTTCCTGGAATTTTTTTTTTTTTCTGAAGAAATTTTTCTTAAAAAAATGGATTTGTTCCAATTTGAAACTAAGCCAAATTAAAAAGAAAGGGAAAAAAATACATCTGTGAACCGTAAAGCCTGAGATTCAGTCAGCCCTGTTCCTGTGGCATTTTTTTTCTTTTCCTGAACTCTTTGGTGTCACTGAGGTCTGATTCCTGTTCTTCCTTTTTCTGGAGTCTTCCTGCTTCATTTAACAGGACTTTTCCCCCCTCTTTAAGTTTCCCATTAGGTAGTTTTCTTTTCTCTTAACCCCTATCTGCAGCCCTTGTTGTTCTTTTGAGTCCTGCATTTTGTAAACTAACCTCAACCTCACCAGGGAAGAAAAGCATAAGGATGCAAAGTTGCTAGTGAGGAATGCTTTATTTTTATCTATGTTTTCCTTTACCTGTCTGGAGAAAAGCAGCCCCCACCCCCTCTTGCTGAAGTGTCACAGAAGACCTTATTCACTTATAAAGTTTACTATTACTAAAAAGGATTTTGTGCTCTCAGCTTTTTTACCAGGGTTTTTGTAATCTCTGTACTCCACGAGAAAAGATTAAGTCCCAAAGACATTAATAAGGAGTGATGGATATTTTGGATATGACAATATATCTGACTTTAGAATCATTAATCAGTCTTTCCAACTTTGTAAATCCTGCAATAAAATTGTGATAATTATTAATACCGGTTTTTTCCCATCTGCTGAAAGTCACTTCTCCTGAAACAGTTATAATGATAATTAAGTTCAAGCTTTTATCCTGAAATGAAATCACCAGAGCAATGCTGCAGTCTAAGATGGGTGTACACAGTGCGACTATGACAAACATAAATAGGGAGGGCAAAGAGGCACTTCTGTCTAAGGAGACGGTCAAGAAGACAGATTGTCAAATCGTTGAGCCTCACTGGCATCTGAATTCACAGAAAGGTTTTTTTTTTTCTATTTCAAGTATATTACAGGGGTGGATTTTAGTGACATATAAGTTCCTTCTGTTGCCTTTAAAACTCCAGCCCACCTTTCTCTCTCTATCTCAAGCAAAAAGCTATGGAATACAGAGCGGAGAGCATCTGAAAATAAAAATCTCAGGAACAGGCAACAATGGGCAGTGTTTTACATGATTCTTGCCCTTAGACTGATGAATTTTAGTGTGTGGACAGACAAGATAGCTCCAATGTGAAATTGCCATTTCAAAATAATGCTACACATGATTTAAAACAGTATTTTACACCACAGAATCATAGAATCACCCAAGCTGGAAGGGACCCACAAGGATCATTGAGTCCAACTCCTGTCGCTGCACAAGACACTCCCAACATTCCTACCATGTGACTGAGGACATCGTCCAAATGCTTCTGGAATTCTAGCAGACTCAGTGCCATCAACTGAAAACCATCAGCCAACATTCAGCTAAAAATCACTTTGCCCAAAACACTGGAAATCTGCAACAGATGTCGAGTTTCTGCCCATGTAAGTGTCTTGTTCTTCTGGCTGCAATTCCTGTAGTCAGATGGCTCTCTTTCAACTCCATTCATACATTCCAGCAGGTCATACTTTGTGATGCCTCTAACTAATTAAAGTTTTATTTCAGACCTCTAATAGCTTAATCAATAATTTAGGGAGAAAAGACAACATTTTCTGGGAAAGCATTAGCATTAGATTCACTGAAGCTGTGTCACTCCTTCTGGCCATATTTAATTTCAGCAAGATGAACAAAGAGAAAACACAGTGTAGCTCAATACCATACAATTTGTGTTGCAGTCGCAGTTTTGTATCACAGAACACTTCTAAATAGCTTTTCTGCTAAAGCAATAATCAATTAGTACTAAAGCATATCTGTAGCAAAACAAGATGTTCTCCTTGGATTTGGATCAATATTACATTTTGAAAATATTGTCTTATTCCTGTACCACTTTCTCTTGAATACTACAATTAAGGAACTTAGAAACTTCAGTTCCAAATTCCACTGGATAAGTGATATGGAGATAGGAAAGTTTTGAAATAAAAGCCTCCAGAGGGAATTTTGGACTTCCAAACTTGCTTACTTTAACTCATATATCATTAATATCTCATGGTTAAAGAAACCTCAGTAGTGATATCTAATTGCCAGGAAATTATTTGGTTTTTTTTTTTTTCTGAAGGCAAAACCTATTTAAGCATTCAGAAGTGCATCTGATTGTGGACAAGAGAAAGAAAATCAATTAAAAGAATGGTAAAACAAACACAGGAATAAAAATATGGCTAAGCATTAGGCCCAGGTGCAACTGTTAGCTGGGGAAAAGGTCTTACAAAAGCTGTCTGAAATGGCCTCCAACTATGATAGTACAAAACAGAAGTCTAAAATTGATACTCGTAACACAAACCTACAAGCAGCTGTTTAAAATACTAAATATAATAACTTTGTATAAAAAAAAACTGATGGAATTTTAGACTTGCTTAAAAAAAAAGACAAAGAAGAATCATTTAGTGAATGGTTTAGATTTAGGCACTTCATTTGTACATGGAAAACATGTTCGACTTCAAAATGTTTCCCTCTAGTTTGCAATGCTTTAGCTCAACCAAGGGAAAAGGCACCACCTATCAGTCTTCAAAAAGGTGGGAGGCATCCCCTAAACCCAATGCACTCATCTGCAGTTGAGGGAGAAAAATCTCTGGTGTGTCCCACTGTAATAGTAATAACAAAGAGGAAATTACCTTGATATGAAAATTAATTGTCATACTTAAAGACATTATTTCAGGTGTGATTTTACCTGGCAACAGTCTGCTGTGTGATTTGGACAGAGCATTAGTAGTTAAGACTGAGCTTATCTGCTTATGGTGGGTTGAACAGGCTGGCCTTGTAGAATCTGTAGCTGGCAAAGGGAAGGACCTCAAGGAAAAGCCTCTGCTGTAAAACTGAATTTGCTGATCTTAGAGCCTTGTACGTCCAGAGGATTCTAGCTGTCCATGGAAGTTATCTGCCATATGTTTTGGTACATAGAAGGAATAAGTTCATAAATTACTCTGAGTTGTATAAACAGCTGAAGTTTTTGGGGTTTGCTTTTTTTTTTTTTTAAACAGAAATATTCCAAAATGCCTTTCTTCTCCCACTTCGCTTCCAAGTCTCTTGTTTCCTGGATCTATTTTTCCTCTGGGCAAAGGAACAAGACTATTGGCCCTAGCAATTCCTTAGATTACCATGTAACCTGGAATGCACACCATCCTTCTGAGGATTATACAGGAGATATTCATTACACAGGTCTTAACCTAATTTCTCTGATAGTTTTTCTTTTTTTTCGGTAAACTGAAGAGTTCTGCCATCTTTTATGATTATTTGGCATTGCTGCTGGAAAGAAATGGGATGTTGGCAGATGCTATATATAAATAGACTTTTCCAGCACAATGATATTCAAAATCCTGGTTTACTCAAGAGAATAATCAATTCTTTGTTAAAGCAGCTTTCATGTGAAAAAAAAAATCCTCAGAGTTTAACATCATTCATATGTCTCCATCATTTGGAATTTAAAGAAACAACAACAAAGAAACTAAAACAAATAAAGACAAGTACAGTATTGACAGCAGAGCTGGTATCTATATATTAAGAAATTTACAAAAAATGAAGTGTATTAAGTTTATGTAGATCACCAGTGTACTGAAGTTCATTTCAATAATAACATCACAAGGAACAGAGTTGAAATTCTATGAAAAAAGATAGGCTTTGTTAATCCAAATTCAGCCAGATTTTCATCCAGAATTTTATCAAAATGTGTTTCTTTCAAAACCCTTGCTTACTTCAGAAATGTATAGAAATCTTCTGAGTGCTTCTTCCCGTTGAAAAATCAATTTCTGCTTCCTTCTAGTTCTTGAAGCATAGTTTGACTTTATACTTTTCCAAGTGTCTTTGACGTGAAGGTGATCAGAAAGCTACAAGGAGCAAGATGTTTAACCTGTCTTATTGTAGAAGCCTGGCTGATATAACACAAAAATAAAGTATGCAGCTCTCAAACACACGTTCTGTAACTTGATAGATTTGCTTTTGGTTTCTTTAAACAAGAAACCAAACAAAGAGCTTTAAGTTATTAAATAGAGAGTCTGCATCAATTTTTCCAGCTTTCATTGGGAATGGAACTCAGTCATAAATACTTAGCAGTTAATTATATCTGCACCTATACTGTGGCATAGCAAGTGTGGAGCAATATTCTATGGACATTTTTGGCCCTTGACCTCAGCAATGTAATGAATGTTCAGACCTTGCTGAAAAATTTCTGAATAAGGAGCCTAGCTTGATTGTTGTTATAAATAACCCAGGTATTTCTTTGGGACAAGCAGCGTAAACTAATCCATTTACCCTTAAACTACACAAACAGATTGTTTCATATACCCAAAATAAAAGATATCAACAGTAATACTGGTAGGAATTAATGTAAAAAGCAACATTCTTATTTGTAGTCTTTGCACTCTTCTTTTTTCATAACCTGTGTATCTGAAAAGCACTGTTTCTCTCCTATCTAAGCGCAAATAATAACACTTTCTGCTGGTTGATTCTTGAGTTGAGGTTACTCTCGCTTTGGCAGAAGACAGTGGCCCTAAAACGCTGTAGACCACAACTGTCAGCCAATGAAAATCTTTCAAGATTTACCATTTGACCTAGGCTTTGGATAATGGTTTCTTTGGGTTTGGCTCTTAGTAAACAAAAAGCCATTCCTCTGCCTGATGGAGCTGCGCATTTTCAGCAGCTTCCAAAAAGTCTTTGACTGAAGCCCCTGTGAAATTCTTTTGCTCAGCAATATTGACTTACACAACAAACAAAATTTGGACTTCCAAGTCTTACCTATGTTAGAAAATTTGGGGGAGTGCTTAAAGTTCAGTAGGCACTGCTGATAATTCCATGCATGAACACTTCCATTTTGAGATCAGCCCCTTTATTCTAGTTAGGTTAATTCGCTGTAAGATGTTTTATTATGTCCATTTTTACATTCCCATGAAACATAGTTATAAAAGTTCACTTGCAACAGTCCCATGAGGTGAGTGGCTACAGAAAGAGGTATAAATTGGAGATTTTTTTCAATTACTGCAGTTAAGGTCCAAGGACATCATGCACAATAGGTACTATACAGTGGTCCTCTCTCAAGAAAACACTTTAATTATAGGTTTCTGGCAGAGATCCAAAGGAAAGCTGGCTATCATTACTGGCTGAAGCCTTTCATCTAGTTAAATTCAGAAAAAGCAATGCAGAGCGGACAAAGCAAAGTAATTACCATTATCAGGAGGAAATACAATACCAGAGCTGGTCTTTGCTCTCCACAAGAGATGTGCTCTTTTGTTAAGAAAACGGTCTTGAGCTCTGTGTATTCGCATAGCTAGGCTAGAGCATTGCATAGTGAATATTTAGTAACCTTTTCTTTCTTGGCAAACAATGCTTAGTAGGGCAAACATCATATGTTTGATGTCTCTCATTAACCCTAAATTCAAAGCAAGAACACATGCTCTTCAGCACATATACAATTCCTTTACGAGTATTACCTGTATGCACTGTAGTATCTCATCTGCATTATATTGATAAAGGGACCTTCATCTGTTTTTTCATAATGAAGCAGTTATTTAAGCTGCTATTGTATGAAATAAATTGGATGAGTGTTATAACCAAGTCTCCACTATTATTGTGAATTAATAGTGAAATGTATGCATGAACTCACACAAACAAGCTTATTAAATCCTTGGGAACTTTTAATTTCATGCAGGTGAAATGTTTCTCTCCGTTACCTGAAAAGCACATTGCATTTAATCTCCTGTTCCCCATGATGCTAAATGGTCAGAAGAGAGCTAATTACCTAAAAGCTTTGTTGCTATTTAATACGTGTGCCTCTGGAGTTGCAGGGAGATATTTTGCTGTTCTTGGAAGGACAACATCCCATCCTATCAGCTTTGTGTACACATCTCAGTTGCCTTTAAAGGAACCTGTCAGAATATCACCCAACAGTTGGTGAATCCTGCACTCCCAGCATGGTCTCACTTGAAATGCCCAGTCTGAGGAGGGGCGCAGACAGTGCCTCTCCTTGAAATAATGCAATTCCCAACAGGTGCAAAATACCACAAAAATAGTAAGCAAGGTCTACAAAGAACGAGATGAAGACCCTTCTCCCACCACTGGATGATTCAGACTCACTTGCAATTCCCTTTGCTGGCCTTCACATAGACTATGAAATCTCACCGGTGTATTTTGCTTTCTGAAACAGTTGGTGCATTACAATGAAACTCAGGACAGAAGCAATTATTTAGCTGATAAGAAAAGTGTTCTGTTTTATTCATAATTCTTCTAAATCACGTATTTCATTCAGCATATAATCTCAGAGAGACTTTTCTCAGATTAATTTTATTTTGGCACTGAAGAAAATGAAAATATTTGGGTGTGTGCTGCAAAATGCTTCCAACACCTCATGGATCTGGCTTTTCACATCACTGAACTAGTGACCTAAGCTGCCATTAATTAAAATTGCAAATTTTCCAGTATTGTTTCATAACCTGTTAAGGAAACACCGTTTCCTGTCCTTCTGGGAAGAGGTGAAGCAATTCAGGTCAAGGAACAGAGCACTGGTCAGCCAGTCATTACAAGAGACTGAATCTCTTCAGCTTCTTCTAAAAAACAAAAGCTGTAAACATTATTTCATAAAAACCTGGTGAATTTTTCTTACCTGATCAGTGGGTTTCTTTATAGTAATGTTATTTCCTTTGGTGCTTATGTAAGTTAAGATTTTTTTGGAAATCAATTTTTTCCTTTAAACTGATTTTCTGATGATTATGTAGGAAACAGTTATTTGAAACACGGTTTCATTCCCCTTTTTATAAGAATTTTAGAATGCTTTAGAAGAACACAAATACAGATATGTTTTTATTCTCTTTCAGAATGATGGACTTCGGTGAATTCTTAGTATCACCAGGCATCTTTCTCAATTATTTTTCAAGGAGAGGTGAATAATTTTTTTCTATGAATTCATGAATTATGCATAGTATTGGATGCTATGCTCAGTCATGTGATTATTAATACCTTTCACACAGTTCTTAAATATTCAAGGCTGTCTTTTTTCCTAAGCAGCCAAATAATTTCTTCAACTCCATCTGAAGGTTTTGATCTTCTGTGCAGTAGTTTGCATTGCTCAGTGCTCCCCTGGGCCTGAAGGGGGAGGTAGCCATCCAGCCAGTTGCTCAGCACCTCCCTTCCAATCCAAACCATTCTACGATTCTATATAGGGAATAATGAAGAGCCACTCCACAGCCCCTCATGGAGAAATTCTCCCCCGCCTTGGCAAAATACAAACAAGCAACCAGACAACCAACACTCCCACACACTCAGTCCCCACCACTGACATTTACTAGTATTTAGATCATTTTTACCTCTTTCACATTTCCTTTTATTTCTTATTTAGGCTACTTTTGGTTTGTTTTGTCTCATTTTTGCTACTATGCATTTCAGTCCTGTTTCTGCTGCTACATGGAGGTGAAGGCAACATAGCATATGAAATTAAAGGGTTGCTGGAAACTCAGCAGTACAAGGAGAGATTAGAGGATTGAAGGCTACAAAGTGTGGGTGATCTACTGAGTTACAAATCAAGGAAGAGCTCCAAGTTGTTCTCAGCTCTTCATCTGGTGAGGCCACACCTCGAGTGCTGGGGTCAGTTCTGAGACACTTGCTACAAGAAGAACGTTGAGGGGCTGGAGCTCATCCAGAGAAGGGAACGAGGCTGGGGAAGGGGCTGGAGAACAAGTCCTATGAGGAGCAGCTGAGGGAACTGGGGTTGTTTAGCCTGGAAAAGAGGAGGCTGAGGGGAGACCTCATCACTGTATACAACTGCCTGAAACGGGGCTGTGGCAGAGCAAGTGTTGATCTCTTCTCTCAAGTGACAGGTGGTAGGACAAGGGCAAATGGCCATGAGTTGCACCAGGGGAGGTTCAGACTGGATATTAGGAAGAATTTCTTTACCGAAAGGGTGGTCAGGCACTGCCCAGGGAGGTGGTTGAGTCACCATCCCTGGAGGTGTTTAAAAAATGGGTAGATGAGTTTCTGAGGGACACGGTTTAGCGGATGATGGGTGTGGTTGGACTCGATAATCTCAGAGGTCTTTTCGAGCCAAAAGTTTCTGTGATTCTATGATGTGCCCTCAAGTTGTGCCAGGGAAGGTTTAGACTAGATTTACTTCTGAAAAGGCTGTCAAGCATTGGAACAACTGTCCAGGGAAGTGCTGGAGTCACCACCCCTGGAGGTATTTAAGAGACGTGTAGATGCGATGCTTAGGGCCATGGTTTAGTGGTGGCCTTGGCAGCGTTATATTTACAGTTGGACTCGATGATCTTAAAGGTCTTTTCCAATCTAAATGACTCTGCGGTTCCCTGTGATTCCTGGGACTACTGAAGTCCCTGGGGCACTGAGGTCCCCTTGCCCTAGCTGTCCCTGATGCCAGTTGTACAGAAGTGCTAAGTGCTCCCCAATTGCAAGATTGGACCTGAACTTCCAAAGGGCTGAGTTCTTGGGTTACACCTTTGATCAAGAGACCAGAGATGTCCCTCCTGAGCATCACAGTCCTTTGCAGCAGTAAGTGCTGTATGAAGAGCAACCAGAGCTAATAACCAGTCTTGAAGTCCACCCAGCTTCTTTTTCAGCTCTCAGCCAGGGAGCACTGGGAAGCAGAAGTTCTCTTTGCGTTTTGTGTTTAACAGTTGGACAAAGCCTCTTTTCCCCAAGGCCCTTGGGATGCCCGGGGTGACAAGCACCCACCTGCAGAGGAGGCAGAGCCTCCCTGTCCTCCTCCAGCAGCAGCCACAGAAGCAACAACACTTTCCTTCTGATCCTCCTCACTCTCACCTTGCCCACACAGCATCCAGGAGTTTTTTCCATCCGACTCCATGCCAAATTACCAGCACCGATTTCATTTATCTCCTCATTTTACTAAATTCTTTGTACTGCTACTAAGTCAACAGGATTTGGGACACATTCCAAACAAGAAGTATCACCTCTTTTTAAGAAATCGTGTCTAATATAGTAATAAATATTTTAATTAGTATGACTGCACCACCTTTATTAGAAGAGAAGGCTTAAGTTAAGAAATAGGATATCAAAGGAAAAGTTTTATTTCTTTGCTCTTTGTGTCTCACAGTAGCAGCAATGGACAGCTTTTATGTGATTTTTTTCAGGAGCAAAACCTCACTGGAAAAACTGATCACTTTTTTTTTTTTGAGGCCCGATTTAAAGCTCAGATTATGAGCATATTTTGCTTATTGGGAATATAATCCTACCAACATAAATTATATTTTTACTGAGGAATATAAATGAAAAATCCAGGGAATTTCAGAGAAACTTTATGTAAGTAGGAAAATAAAAAGCAAATTAATTGCTGATTACTAGAGCTCAGTAGAAACTGTCAGGTTTGGGGTTTTCCCCACATTTTAAGATTTTGAAAGTCTTACTTTCTTTCAAAAACAGACCAGGGTTAAAAAAATATTCATTTTCTGAAAAGGATATATTTTTTCACATTTGTTGAAAAATCATCCATAGGTGCTGTTTATTTTATATCAAAATTTATCATCCAGTGTCATTCACAACCTTAAGATCTGAATGTAGGCGTCTCAAGTTTCTAATTTGCTAATCCTCATGCATGGCAGTGAGTCCCAGACTCCCATTCTTGTTTGACTCCAGCAAAATGACATATCCTGACAAAATAAATATATCTACTAAATCTATTAATCAGTATAATGTAGGATAAAGCGAAAGGAATATTTTGATTTATTTATATGTTTTGCTGGGTTTTAAACGAACTGCACACAAACGTGTAAATAAATTAAAGTGGGGCTCTTGTAGAGAGCACCCTGCATAGTGGGAAGAGAGGTGAGCTTAACCATGCTGCTCCCAGAGAGGGGAGATGATGTCTTTCTGCAAAGAGCACTTCCAAAGGCATTGCTGTACATCGGATACCCCTCTTGTGCCAAACACAACCCTAATAAACTAACATGAAACGAGCATATAGTTGGATGATTTGCTGCTTTTTGAATTTTGTCCTTGTAACAGCAATAATATCTGTGGATACTGGACTATGTATAAATTTCATACGGATACTGACACACTTTCCCAAATTCTCGAACCTAAGATCTGTGTGAGAAACCATGGGACATTGCTAAATATGTCACAACAGTGAGTAATATTTGGAGACCAAGTTTTCTGCATGGAGAATAAATCTTTCTTCCTAAAGAAATACTAACTAGTGTGGATGCTGTTACACTTTCGCAGGAATGACCAGTACCAGACAGCAGGGAAATAATGTCATACTCTGACAGCGGCTCAATTTGAAACAGCTTTGGTGGACTGAGGAAATCTGTGTTTTAGCATTCCAGTCCAGCTGGACTTCAGGAATGAAATATTGACTTAGCCAGAAAACAGGCCATTACAGAGAGCGCCCCAGACTTTTGCCAGACTAGAATGGATTTTGATAGCTACAGCTCTGCCTCTCATTTTGTTCATGCCCATTGCTTGATGGGTCATTGCTTGATTGCCCATTGTTTAGCCTTTAGAGCTAAGTCTCTGTCTATGTTACCAGTTTATGAAGTGGGCCGGTTAGGAAAGTCATTACAAACACTGCTATTAAGAGTTTTACCTCTGTTGAGTTTCTGCATTTCTGTTTAGTATGCTTCCATTTATTCCGTTAAATGTGCTCTACATGATGGTCACAAGGTAAAAGTAAAGCTCGCCATTTACAAAAACAAGATTTCATTGAACAGTGATAAATATAAATCTTCTTGGGGGAAAGGAACTCCTCATGGTATACTGCAAGCCTCATATTCAGAGCACTAAGGCACTCAAAAGAACATGTTGAAATAAGGCTAATGGGAAAAAAAAGTTCACATCACCCCAGAACTGAGCAAAAACTTCACTTGGAAGAAGGCTGGTTTGATGGACTTACACTTTGCCAGCCTCCATTCAATCTTGCTAACATTTCAGTAGCACTGACTGGGGTGATTGGCTAAGTTTTGATGCAACAAATACTTTTCGCTTCTATATGAGCACAGTATTTTCATGAACTGATATTGTGCAGGTCACTGATTATTCCAACGCCTTCAAGGAGTTTTGCATATCTCTGCTTTAAAGGGAAGTGCTGTAATTTTAGAGATATTTGCTCTTAATGGAAGCACTTGTTAATATCATGAATGGCATCATCTGCAAATAGCATATTGCTGAACTAAAAGGCTTTAATGTGATAGACCAGTGGCCAAAGAACCGGTTTCCATGACAACTCTATATTAAATTTCTCTCTTACAACAATTGTGAAGACTATTCAATCACAACTCATTTGAGCTGAATCCTTCTATATTTCTAAATGGCTGTCATAAATATTTCCACTTCTGACATTTTGTCTTACGGTTTAGGAAAAAAAGAAAAGCACAGGGCAATGAAAGGCCGAATGAAAGGCCAACTTTGGAGAGGTCAAGATGAGTCCATAATACATCCCTGGTCTAAATTAAAAAAAAAAAACAACCACAAAATGAAACAAACCTGAAAAAAGACTATGAGTATGTTAAAATGTTAAATAACCTACCCACAAAGCTTAGGTGGAGTCCATCTGCTGTTGCTATGAAGATTTTATCAGATACATTATTCATCTCTGAACTTTCATCACTTATCTGAGGGGCAGATCCTTCTTAAAGAGTGAAAACATTTTTTCCTCTTATCACTGAGTGTCCATACCTACCTGTGGGCAGCAGCTTTCTTATCACGTACAAGCAGAGCCATCACTCAGGTTGCTCTGTGCCTGGCAGGGGTCTGTTGCTGGACCAGTAAATGTAATACCTGCAAAGTGGAAAACCCCGGGTACCAACTACCTTCTATGCAACACCCCTTTCTATTAGGGGTTTCTCCTAAAAGCTTTCAAGTCAATTTGTAGCTGGATATCTAAACGTAGTGCTCTTTCCTGCTTGTGGGTTGATGTGAGCTCTTTGTTGGTCAGCTTGTTGCTCTTTTAGAGGCAGCTTGACTGGTGTGAATACCTGCTTATTTGATTCCTGAGCTGGAGTATTGCAGCTTATAAGTAGGGAAAGAAATCATGTGTTCCTGAGAAAATGTTAAGTGCAACTACCCACCAGCTGAGGCCACCATGAGGCTCCAGCGTCTGCAATGACACTCCACTAAAAACAGGCAAATCCATGGCGCCATCTCAGCTAATTGGACGCTGACACAGGATGGATCTTCACAATCTCTGAGATCACCTCTCTGCCCATGACTAACGGTTTTCTGTAGGTGCTCCTTCCCATCAGAATCACAAGGATGAGAACAAGACTTTATAGAATACCAGGTGAGACTTTGGAAATAACTTCTGAAGAAAATGAAAGCAGTCACGGGACCTCAGTGCTTTCAGAAATTCTATAGCCTTCGATATTCCCCAGAATCAGTTACGTGAAACTTAAAAAAATAACTGTCTGCTTCCCACAGAAAAAAAGCAGTGTATAGAGAAACCACCCAAGTGGCTCAAACATACAGAAATAAGCCTTGTAAGAGACCCTACACAGTCAATAAAGCAGATGTATAACTTCCTGCAAAACACCTGTTGTGGTTTCAATCACCTCTATTTCTAAATGTCAGGTTCATATGAGCCCAAAGCTTCAGAGTGGGGTTTCCAAGTTTTACTTATTTTCCCTATTATTAAAAACACTTTTACTTTTTATGGAACAGAGATCCCATCCCTTCTCATACAGGTGCATAGTGCCTGTAACAATGATACATTAATTACTTAAAAGGCCAAGTACTTGCTACAGCAGCATAATTAATTTATACAAATATTGATGAAATTGAGGGTTACTGCAGTATATTCAGTCCTAAGATTAAAACCATATATTCACCTAAACTCATTAAAAACAGAAATCAGGTTAGAATGAAAGCTCTGACAGTTTTAAATCTATTCCAAGTTTTAGTGCTTTGCTTATAAAAGATGCAGGCAGGAAAATGGTTTGTGGTTTCAGGTTTCCATTAAAATACTTAGCACATATCCATTTGTGCTTATTAAAAAAAACACGCACTTTAATCTGACCATCTCTAAAAGACATAGGTGGGATGTTTTCAGTTTCCAAGCCACATATAATTATTTTAATGAATTGATATACAAAGCAACAACAACAGTAACATCCTGAAACCACATCAAACATCACATGAAATTAACATCTGAGCTTGAGTTGTTCTGCTTATCATTACTGATCTTACCAGTCATTGTGTGTTTCTCCTTAATCTTTCTTTCCTGTAATATCTTAAGGTCTGACTGCAGTGTGGGGGCAAAGTCATTTAAAAACATGAAACACCAAATGAATGTCTACAGGTAAAAAGTCTTATAGAAATGAAGTGGCCATTTATTTTAAAAGCAGCAAGGTTTAATGGGACATTACTGAAGCTTTTAATCTTTCCTCAAGATATTTCAGGCCTTTTTCTCCTGGGAGCCTTGTCTGCAGGGATCCCAGAGCTAAACTGCAGTCAAGCTGCTATTTCAAAAAGGGTTGGAGTTGTTCGTGCTTAAATTAAATTGCAGAACCCTCACAGCAGGAAACTACAGTAAAAAAAATCTTTACATAAAAGCCTTTGTCTTTAATCTCTTTCATTACTAGATTAGAGGCTTAATTACAATAAATTGTGGCAAGGCCAAACCCCACCTCCACTGGGGTTAAAATTACTTCAGAGAGACCAAAATTATGCCATAAGCATGGGCCCAGTACATTTCAGTAAGGCTCTTTACCTCAAAATCTCCACGATTTTATTAAAGACATTCCTCCTGATAAGCAGAATTTATTAGCCTGCATCCACTGGCTCAGTAGGTATGGCTACATTGCTTTTGAACCAGAAGTGAATCACATTCTCAGAAAAAGCCTCATGAAAGATGGTGTTTGCAAAAGCTTAATTAAACATATCCATGACCTACTTTGTATTTGACATGCAGGAATAAAGACTGAGCAAAATCACCTCCTTTATCTACTTACCAGCTCCTAGGAAGCACCACCTTTACTAAGAATGTAGGCTGTGCCTACACTAGTCGGCTGAGCTGAAGCCCAGAACCTTTCCCAGACACAGGGACACACCTACATGTACTAATACACTGCTAAAATGGTCCTTGGCACACTTCTTTGCCAGCTAACAATTTCCCAGATAGTTCCTGGGCACAGTTCAAGAGGCAGAGCTTGCCCAGAGCTATTCCCAGGAGGCACCTTGGAGGCATTTAGCTGTGATCCCACTCCCCTTGGCCACTCTGTGCACGACTGTTCTCAAGTACACCTAATTTAATGATACAGATGTGGCCTTTGAGACTAAATAAAGCAGATTACCATGGCAGGTTGCTACACTGAGCCAGCCCAGTCACTCGGACCCCTGCATAGAGCCAGGACTCCTGTGGGACTCTTCTTTCTTGCTTCAAGCCAAACAACGACTCTTCAGAAGACCAGGTCCAAGCACACCTCTTTCAGTCCTTGGACAGGGTCCCTATGGTTGTGTCATTAAAACAGGACTCCGTATTCCATATTATAACCAGAGAAATGTCTAGTCTTTTGGGAGAACAGTTTGAAAACCAGACCATTGGGTTTACAGCTGGGGCCCACAGCCAGCTAAGTATCGTGTTCTCCCTTGAAAAGGGTCATCGTTACCCTATTCCTCTCACTTCTACTGCAGAAATATTATTAAGTCCAGAGTTTCCACTTAATTCAGTATGAATATCAGATGGTAAACTCAGCAACATCTCCTTATCTGTAAACATCATGTGGTGAAAGAGCATTGTAGAACAAATTATAATGTTCAGCACTGTATTTTTTAATAAGCAAATGAAATATCTCACTTACGTCTAGACGATATAAGATTTTTCATCATTATTTATGCTTTTTTAAAATATTAATGTGGATGTCTCTTTGGGATAAACTGTTAGTACACCACAAACTGAGTATTCCATGAGTAGTTTCAAACAAAAGTTCTTTCTCCTGTGATACAAATGGCTAATTGAAGTCAATATATCTAGAATATTTACTAAGCTTAATGAACAGTGCTTTTAAGGAGCCATATTTTAATCACCAGGTCACTCCAAAAGCAATTTGCTACAAAGCAAGTAAACAAAATTTCACAAATAACTATGATGTGAACTAATACTTGATAACATTCACAAATGCAGTTTGGATTTGAGCACTATAATATAATTCAAGCACACCGGGAAATTACCTAAACTAAGTAAAGCAGTGTGCTTTTGCAGTTTCATTTTTACTCAATCTCTCTCATCTTCCGCTAAAGCCTTCTGTAATTTGAAAATGCACTTCATGATTAGAATACTGTAAATCACAGGCCTTATATGGTAAAAACAGCACTTCCAAATGCCCTTATAATTCTTCAATTCATATACTTAAAATTCTCATTTTCTTCTCTAAGTGACAAAAGTCCAAAATAAAACCTATTTAAAGATTATTGTTCAAAATCCCAAAGTAATTAAGAAAGCAATACAGAACCTCTTATGCTTGTGATTACATGTGTACATATATGTATACAAACATAAATACAGACTCATATAAGAATTTTGAAGTTATCAAAATAATTGATCTTTCATCCAATAATGAATAAGTAGTTACTAAGACAATAAGTTCTCAGAGCACTGAGGATGCAGAGTAATTTCAGCTCCAAGGGAAGTCAGAGGAGGGAACTTGCACATCTCAGAGGAGAACGTGACCACTTCAAAGCCTACTGCAGTCTGAGAAAATGAAGATCCACACCTTTTTTTTTCATACAGCACTTCAAAAACCAAAAAGGAAGAAGGAAACCTGAAAGCATTTCTAGATGTTATGGGCAAGATTTTTAGATGTTATGATGTTAAGACCCTGAGTAATACTCAGATTATCTATTTAACTGTTGGTTTACATGCCAGAGGTAAATACCAGGCTCAATAAGGAGCAGCTGCACTGCAGGTTTATTGGTCAGGGAACGTTTAGAGGACACCTCATGTGAACATCACCAGAGAGTAACTGCCCAAGGTTGTATGGGTGTTGGGACGCCTGATGCAGAAGTGCCCCACCACCTTCCTCAGAGCACCTGGTCTCAAACAGGACCAAAGGAAGCTCATAAGCCCTGGAGCCACATGAGAGTTACTTTGGACCTACTGCCTCTTGCAGAGATTACTAATTTGGGCATATTATTATTATATCACAGTTAAACAGTTCCAAGGTCAAAGTGGGTTGCATTCAAGTAGAGGCCAAGTAAATAGATTACTATTGTCTGCGCCATCACAGCAGACCTATGTAGATTTTATTATTTAAAGATCAGTGCGTAGATGTAGCTTTTCCCAGCATGTGGGCAATCCTCTAATGAGATTTACTGAAATCAGGGTATTCATTGCTCAAAATCTTCCTTTTTCTTCTCAATTAACAGCTCAGCGATATACTTGTTTATAGAAGAGATTGACAGTAATCTAGACTGAGTATTCCACTCCAGTTTCTGTGTGGATATATGCGCATAAAGTTACAGCTCAGACAACATCTAGGCAATAGATCTAGATGACCTTATTTTTACAGCTTGAATTGGTCCAGAGACCAATTTAATTTAACAGTTACATATTCCTCCCACAAGCATTCTTACTTTAAATTCACTGTTCCCTTTTTCCTTTTTTTTTTTTAAAGAGGAAGTAAAAATCACACAAAAATATTAAAGGAATATTCTTCATCCAAAAGAATATTTTTTCATACAAAGATAATTTAATTAAATTGGATCCTAATCCAGTTAATTAGTGTTCAAACTGTGCTCAGATGGCCCTAAAAAATATTTGTACCATAGTCTGGATATCCATTTAAAAGCATATTATAAATCATCTCATTTTGCCTGTCTTTCAACAGTAATAATTATAAAACCAGAGCACATTTTTCTAACAACTATTAATACTCTTCAGGAAAAGTAAGAATGATTATTCCCATTTTACAGGTAGAGAAACCTATTTCCCATTTCATTAATGATCCTTTGCACTTCATTAAGTCATTCACAGCAGTATAAAGGGAATATGAAAGAGCATCATGGTAATATTTGTAGCACACACAGTTTTTCATGATTTTGCCCTGGAATGACTGGCTTCAGTGCAGTGTTCGATTAGCCTTGAGGACTGATATACTGAGGTTTATTAATGAGATTCACAACTACATATGACTAAATACTATTTATGTAGAAATCCTCCACTGAGTAAAGCCAGGTCTTGCTAACTGAAGTTTCATGAATGGCAAGGAACAGAATGTCAGCTATTTAACTCATAAGATTTCAGAATGTGAATGAATGAGAAAACCAATGTATCCCTCAGAATATTTTATCTTTTTAAATCTATATCTCTTGAAAGAAATCCAAACTTAACTTAGTGTCTGAGATAACAGATTAGATAGAGAAAGTGTTGTTAGAAATAGAGAAAGTTAGATGATTGCCCTGTTACAAATGTACAAAGTCTGTCCTGGATTCAGCACATACACAGATATCCATCAATTTCAGGAAAGGTTATCTTCAAATGACGTCTGCATCATAAGTGGGCAGTTCAACAATTGAATTTGCTGGTTATTTTAGCCCTTCTAAACAACGGGAATTGCTACCACAGCCATTGTAACCACAGCTGGTTTCTGTGCTATTTCTTTGAGTGACAGCTGTAAAAAATGTCAGAGTGACCTTGAAAACAGAACCAGTATGGGAGCACTCTGGAAAAGAGACTGAAATACGGAGACTGTTTGGATGGCTCTGTGGCAGGTGTAGTCATGTCCTTCTGCTGCTATTTAGAACTCGGGGGGGGGGGGGGGGGGGGGGGAATATTAGATTTTCCTTCAAGCCTCACTCACTTTGATGGCCAACAAGATGTAAGATGTACCAAAACAGTCACATGCTGTCTAGAAAACGGTTGACCTCAGTTTCAGGGGAGTGTGTTAAGGAATACACACCAGTCTGCAGGTAGGATGGCAGCACAGACACCTCTGGAGTACCTGGATGTCACAACTCCTGTCAAGGTGCCTTAGTGCCTCTGCCCACTGCCCTGTCTGCTCCCACTTCACTGACCTACTCAAAATCTGCTTCCCATACCTCCCCAGTAATTTCCTCATTTATACAAGAGCTTTTTAAGAAACAAGATGAGGAAAAAATACTTACAATTATCTGGTTTAGAATGATATTCTGCATTCCCGCTTTTAGGTATGCCATGTCAAGCTAAACCATTTGGAGCAGAGACAGCTTTTATGATCTTTTTCATACAGCATTTTGCATATGTAGGACACTTCATATAAAACTCAAGAGGTTCATTGTTAACATAGACTGCTGATATGATACACTGGTAGGAAAGTTGCTTATGAAATAAATGCCTACTTGGCTTTTTTAATTTAATAAATTTCTAGTTTCGAGATATCACATTTCATTCTTCCAACATGAGATTGGTGTGCTTATTCTCAACAGGGAGAAATTTGGCAATAAAAATATACATTTTAATTTTTATGTTTTAATGCCACAATATGTAAACCCATATTTAATTAGATTATCTCTTTTTTTGGCATTTATTTCCCATTCTAAACATTCTGAAATTGTATACCTGTAGATATTTCTGATTTTGACAATACTTTACATTCTTAGAGGCTTCCCAATTCCTATCAGAAAGGATTGCTCCACAGTCAGCATAACAAAATATAATGGGAAAAGTAAATCTATCTTGAACTTGGGTCATACAGTGACAGCAAACTCCTCTCTCTCTAAAGTCACAATATAAAGCAAAGAATATAGTGGCAACAGGAGTGAAAACATCTACCTGTGTGTGTTTAGTTTCTTACTACTGATTCTATGATTATGTGGTGCAGGTACAGTTGCAAATGTATGGATTGTGAGCAACATTAGTAAAATCAACACAGTTAGTAAAAATCTTAGACTGATACTGACAGTTTAAATCCAGCTGTTATAGAGCAAATTATCTTTATAGAGCATTTCTCTGAATACATTTTTAATGCATTATAATTATAATTATAGTGTTAGTACATCAATTTGAACTGAAATCTCATAATCTCTTAGGATTTAATATGAAGAATGTTTTACAGAGAAGACATAATATGTGTATTGGTCAGCATTTTATTACTGTGCCACATCACTGCTGAAGATTTTAATGCTTGTCTAAGCAGCACAAGAAAAATCTCCACATAACTCCACACAGGACCTCATAAATGGAAGCGAGAGAGCTCGCTCACACCTGCCATCTGTTCTGCAACTAGAAATGCTCTTAGTGATGCCACCTCCTCTCATAACCTATACGTATCTATCTGGAATCACTCAGAAAAAACGTCAGTTTCTAAGTTCAGTCCCACTTATGATACATCACTATTACCTCTCCAAATAAGAAAATTTAAGTCAAAGAAAAACATGCACGAGGAAAGCAGGAAGAATTAGGAAGGAAAAAAAGAGAGAAAGGAAGAGAAATTCAGACTAGGAGTAAGATTGTATGAGGACCAGTGAACATAAAAACATATTGCAACAGGCAAAAGAAGGAGAAAGAAGGAGGAGAAAAATGAAATTTTAAAAACAAAAAGACAATGCAGATATTACAA
This sequence comes from Dromococcyx pavoninus, assembly GCA_033558185.1. Taxonomy (NCBI): domain Eukaryota; kingdom Metazoa; phylum Chordata; class Aves; order Cuculiformes; family Neomorphidae; genus Dromococcyx; species Dromococcyx pavoninus. The sequence goes on along the minus strand of JAUMJL010000019.1, from coordinate 1,699,273 downwards.
AAATTACGTTAAAAAAGAAGAAAACAGGAAAGAGGGGAAGACGCATTTTCTAACATTTTCCATCTGTTTCATACTGTCTCTTTTATTCTATCAGTCAAGTTGCTGAAAAAAATCACCTTCCAATCTTGGTTAATTCAGATATTTTTAATTGTTGAAAATTTGTTAAATTGTCATCTTTAAAATGAAAGAAAAGTGCATCACTAATGATGCAAAAAAAATGCTGTTCTATTTTGAAACCACCTAATCTAGTCTGAACCTCCCTGGCGCAACGTGCAGCCACTTGCTCTCGACCTGACAGCTGAAGGGACAAGAGGAAATGGCCTCAAGTTGAACCAGGGGAGGTTCAGGTTAGGCATCAGGAAAAATGTCTTCCCTGAAAGGGTTTTCAGGCCCTGGCACAGCTGCCCAGGCAGGTGGTTGAGTTGCCATCCCTGGAGGTGTTTAAAAGGTGGGTTGATGAGTTTCTGAGGGCTATAGTTTATTAAGGACACAGGGACAGTTGGACTTGATGATATCAGAGGTCTTTTCCAACCAGATGATTCTATGATGCTATGAAACATTTTCCTTCAGATGGTAATAATTTTTCTGCAAAATACCTTGAAAATAATCAGCAAAATAATAGTTTTCTAGCCAGTAAGACATGCAAAGAGTTTTATATTTCAATTAGTTCTTAATTTTAGTATGTAGCACTTAATCTCTGCATTCTGTGCTTCAGTAAATTAATTTCAAAGGAACTAAACTCTCTGAGGGTTTGCATTTGGACATCACCTTCTTCCTATATTTCATTGTTCTTCACCTCTCACCCACTCTTGTCTCTGAAACTCAAACATAAACAGAATTCAGTATTTCCTTGCATTCCATGGTTTTCCATCACGCGTTACAAAAATACCTCTTCATTCTTTTGCTGCTGTTAAGATGAAAAGATCCAAAAGAACATTTATTTTTTTTTTTAATTTGGTAGTCCATGTCTCTTTGCAAGTCACTTTGTGCTCATAAGAGCTGCGAACATTCAGCAGCAGCAGATGTAAGAAGCCCTTAGGGACTGGTTATAGACTTATTTATTAGCTACACGGTGGCTTGAAGCCACATTTTAAGCAAGGTAGCCTAGTTCCAGTTAGTTATTTATTCATATAAATCCTAATCATGTTTGAAATGCACAAAGCAAAACGTCTTAATCAAAAATGTGACAATGAGTTCTATGGGCTAATTTTATACCATACAAATAATTATTTTCTATCAATCAGGCTGATTTTTATAGCCTTTTATATTGTCAGCAAATGCATTGTTTTTCTTGTTCCTACGCTCTGCATAGGAATACTAATCTGTACTGTTATATAAATCCAGTCATTTGAGTCCTCTAATTGGGATATTTATGTAACTATGGACAGCTTCATGTCACCATCTTCAGTTTGTGTTCTGTTAAGCTCCTGGAAGAGTTACGTGTGGAATTACTTTTCTCTTTTTTTACAAAAGGTGAATGAAGACAAAAAGTTTATGTCTCCACCATGTCAAAACATGTTAAGAAATGGAACACATTAGCAGCTGCTCTCCAGTACAGCAACCATGTAGACCAAAACAGTTTTTACTCCTATTTTTAAACAGGATGCCCACAAAGGCTGATTTTTAGAAATGGTCCTCTCTCTGTACTCACTTTCAAAGCAAACCCCAAGAGCTCTTTAGGAAGACATTGGTTAGCACACACAAAAGTTACAACAGGGAAGATTCTAACATGGCAACAAGGAAAGTGAGATTTTACTGGCCCTGGTCTGGTTTAAAGTTTGCTCATACAGCTTTAGCTGAAAAGAGTAGGTTCTGGCCTCCACTTTGGACAGAAGAACAGCATTTTATCCAAGGCTACTAATGCAAGAAAGCTAACTTGAGAGAACGAATAATAAAAAGACCCCTGTTGCTGTTTTTAAGAAAATGTCTGATTTTCCCTTGAGACAAGGGGCATGAGCTTTGCCAGAAACTCCAAAGGGCAGCTGGATGTAATTGTTAAAATGACTACAAGGTAGCTGGCTTAGAACTGAGGAGAAAGGGAGGGTGTCATTCCTTTCTCACTGGTTTAAAAGCTTCTCAGTATAGGAAGGGTGAGCTGTTGAAGTGAGAGAAGCTATTTCCTTCTGAAGGAATTTAAGTGCTTTGGCTGGAGCCACATCAGGTTCCTTGCTTTTGCTGAGGTTAACACAGCAGAGCTGAGTTGCTGCATTTCTCTTTTTATTTATAAACATGAAAAGCTATACTGTTTGGTGAGGTGGCTAGCCAGAAGCAAGCACAGTCTATAGCACAAGGTTTTAAACTCTTACAATAATTGCAGACTGTCTTTGTTTTATTTAGATCTTAACTTTAAGCAAAATCAAGGTAAGGGCACACTTTTTGTGTCTTCCTAAAAGCAAAGACAAAACCTAGCTTAGGTGAATTGAATGTACCCTCAGTAAGTTTGAAGACAACATCAAGTTGGATGGGAGTGCTGATCTGCTCTACAGAGGGATCTGGACAGGTTGATCAATGCGTTGAGGGCAACTCTATGGGGTTCAACAAGACCAGGTGTTGGGTCCTGCACTTGGGCCACAACAACCCCAGGCAGCATTACAAGCTTGGGGAAAACTTGCTGGAAAGCTGCCTGGGGGAGGAGGACCTGGGGGTGTTGGTTGACAACCGGCTGAACATGAGCCTGCAGTGGCCCAGGTGGCCAAGAAGGTCAATAGCATCTTGGCTTCTATCAGCAACAGTGTGGCCAGTGGGACCAGGGCAGTGATTGTGTCCTTGTACTCCGTCCTGGGGAGGCCACACCTCAAGTACTGGGGTCAGTTTTGGCCCCCTCATTACAGGAAAGTTATTGAGATTCCAGAGCATGTCCAAATAGGACAAAAAGGATTTTGAGTACAAGTCTTACAAGGAACCGCTGAGGGAACTGGAGCTGTTTAGTCTGCAGAAAAGAACCTTTATCATAAAGCTCAAACATAACTCTCGTAGGTTAATGCTTACCTTATAAAAAACAGGATGATAGGGAGGACCTCACAAACAACAAATGGAATACACTGTCAGCAAGACCTTGAGCAGACCTAACAAAAGCAGACTTAAATTAAGAAAGTTAATTTAGAGAGAACATTGAGAACCCTGCTACAGAGCTGCTCTTTAGCTGTCAAAGACTGATCGTGTCACAATCACAGAACTGCACTAGGTAGAGGGGTAACCTCAAAGATATTTGCTCAATGGAAAGGCACATACTGACTTCAGTCAATTTTGGATCACAACTTTAAGATAGACTAGGAACTCAAGAAGCTGATCCAGGTATTGACACTTGGTATTTCATTTACAAACGCCCCAACTCCCACTAAATGTTATGCGTTGAGAACATGGAAGCTAGGCCAAGATCATCTTCAGTGAGACAGATTAGCCACAGCTCCAATGAAAAATGAAATAGATATTTCTCTTTGGTAGAGAAGCAAGAAGCAGTCAAATAGCTACAGACTTCACCTAAAAGCTAGGTGTTATTAAAAAGTTTAGCATAGACCAAGGGTGTCAAACTCATGGCCCATGGGGCCGAGTCCATCCCTCCACTCTGTTTTGTCCATCCCAGCACCTTGTTTTCCCCCATTGGCAGCACTGAGTTCCTTGTCCCTGTGCTCCTGCCAGCGCTGGGCACTGTGCAGCGTGGGATACGCGTTACGCTGCGGGAGCAGGAGAACGGTGGGAGTCGGGAGTTTGACAGCCCTGCTGTAATCACAGACCACGTTCATTCCCACTCTGCTATTGAGTTTTATACTGAAACTAGCCATTAAAAGAAAATAAACTAACCAAAGATACAACAAAGATACCTCTTCTCTGTATGTACATAGGCACTATATAGTCACACAAAGTCACAAGGAATGAAAATATATTCCAGTTACATTTTCTTAAGGTCACTTCATTCAAGATATGTTTCATTTGGGCTTTCAACACTAATAAGACCATATACCCTGTGTTGCACAACTGGGATTTGGCAATATGCTATATTGCCATCTGTTTTTGTTTATCATGCATTTTAACTATTAAACATTTATTGAAGACCTTATTGGTTAAGCCATTCCTGAATAATTGTGGTTATCATTTATTAATCGTAATACATCTACATAATTAGTTGGGCTTCCTTCTGGTATCCTTACCCACACTGAATAATAATTTACTCCATGATCTACCCCAATAAAACAAACCAAAATTCTGGCTAACATTCATCACAAATTTGAGAAGGAAGACTGGTTTTCCTGTGGCATTTGCACAGTGTGTATTAAGTTAAATGGTCACAGGCGTGCACATGTGCATGTGTGTGTTTCAGTTATTTGAAGAGCTCTGTGAGGTTCTGGGTTTTGTTTAATAATTTCAGTTTAAAGGTGTTTATGTTGCTAATTTTTCTGAGATGGTAAATTGACAGGAAGAGCATGTCAAGATCTTTTATAAGATCTATCATAACATTTGATCTGTGTTATTAACCAATGCAAAAAGACAGTTCTGTTTCTTAAGATCTTTATCTGGCATCTTGTTCAATACCTACTGCTATCTTCAGTTTTTTCTGTAAAGCAGACTAAGATTCACAGGATGCTTTCAGACAGAAGAGTACAATTTTGTATAATTTGGAGATCTGAACATTGGAAGGCCCACTTGATCTAATCATCCTGAGCTGAAAAGTACAACTTGACATTAAGGTGGCACAACCTGACATTAAGAGAAATCTTAACAAGTTTCAAGGAAATTATTATTGGGCCTCTCAATAAAGAATTTGGGCATTTCTCCCCAAAACTGTGCCACCCCATTTGACTTAATACAATCAGAGGCTGAACAGCCTTCAAAGGTGCTTTTCCACAGTACACGTGAGCCAGGGAAAGTAAAGATAACAATGTATGTATTTAGGAGGAAGGGAGCCTGCCTGACATTGCACAAATAATCAAAGAAGAGATTATTTTGAGAAAACAGCATGTAATGCAATTAAGAGCCCTTGGAAAACAAGGTATTAGGTCTCTGCTTGCCATTTGTGAATGAGAAAGACATGCTGCACTCCTAACGAGTCTGATCCAGATGAGATTAAATAGCCCATTTTCTTACCTCAGGCTGGGAAAACTGTAAAGGCCAGAACATTTCAGCATGTTTACAACACTTTGTATTGTCATATATAGATGAGAATGTGGGGAGCTAGATAAAAAGGGAAAAGTAAGTTTGTTTTCCCACTTTCTTAATGAAGGGTATTTTTTTATTATTAACTGATTTTGTTAGTTTTAGCACTGGCTCAGCAATTCCCATCTCAAAAGAGCTTATAAAATCCACCAAGAAAACATTTCAAAGGGGCAAATATGTAATTAAGCTAGATTCATTCAATTTGTACATATTATTAATATTTATGTGGCCAGAGACTTAGAAAGAGCTGTGAATATAAAGTTGAGCTTGGACAGGGGTTTTGGTACTGTCTAGGAAGTGCAGTAGGTGGAACTTTTCCTATACATAGAAGAACTGTGACCCTTGATCAGAAGCTTCATTGGGTTGAAACTAAATTAGCAGAAGCATTCTGGAATTAGAGCAAGTAGATACTGAGAGTAATAGCTTGTTATTTAAAATGTCCTTTTGTTTCCAGAGATAAAATCATTTTCCTTTATTTTCATGTTTCACCTGATAATTATTCACAAACATTGTATGTGTTCTGTTAAGATTAGAAGTTAAGCTTTCCTCTTGCAATTAACACAGATGGAAAAAGAAGAAATGAACAACTGTCAAGGCCTGTAAGCACACTTTCAGTATATTTTGATTCATTTTCACTGGACAAAGAAGTTTTAATCAGGACAAGAAATTCTGCCTCATCAGAGCAGAATACTCCAGTATTTAAACTAAACCAATTTATGGCAGAACCAGAATAAAAGTTATAGTATGAAAATATAACAGCACATCAGAATGAAAACAATCTTCCTTTGACATCCAGCCAATTCTGGTGCATCCAACTGTACCATTGGCCCTTTATGAAAAAGTAAAGAGGATTTTTGGAAGGAAAATTTCTGCAGTAACATTATGCACAGCTTCATAGTGTTTTTTGAGCCTTACTTAGGCATTCTTACCTTTTAGTCATTTGTTTTAGTTTTCACTAGAGGTAACAAAGAACCATTCATTAACAAGACAGCTAAGAGGAAATTCAACTTTGAAATTCCATTGTAGCCCCTAAGATGACATCTCATACTTTAACGACTACATGCAAGGTTAGGAGCTGCTGAGCATCTCTATGGGCAAAATTTATACATTCTCATCTTCTCAATAATCTCTCAGGCTTGGCCATTGTACTTTCAGTCAAGCGTGCTGGCTGGCATTATTGGTAATGTAGTTCATTCACTATATCATATTTATTTAGTTGGAAAGGACATAAAAATAGAACTGATTCCAGTTCATGGGATTTTTAGCAAGCCACTGGGGATGAGGCAGCTTCTTTAGCTTTTAATGCTCCGTGTTTTAATTTTACAGCACAGGCAAGAAGTGTGTCCCATTGCTAAGCATCACAATCCGGATTAGACAGTCCTGGCCTTGCATCCTGATCAGCCACAAGCTCAAAACATAACTGTGCGCAAGACTTTTTGAACCAGGGTGATCTTATTTAACTTCAGATGTCATAACATATCCAATCAACAGCAGATACCAAGGTTTCTTCCCAACAGTGCAAAGAAAATGATGTGCATCTCCACAGAGATTTATTTCATCTTAAAAGAGATTTCCAGTGGTAGTGCACTAACTGACCTTGTGCTTCTGATGCCTGTAGTGGTACTAACTGACTGCAAATGGAGCTTAAAGGTTAGGATTTTGATGAGCTTTGCAGAGTTACCACAAGGTGAAATGTATTTATCTGTGCTAAGCTGTCGGTGCCACTAGGCAAGGTGGACACTGCTAGTGGAGAAAGGAGCCTGGGCTGTGCAAGTGATCAGAGAAGAAAGCATGGACCACTTAGCATGGACCAAACTTCTAGACTAGCACCTGAGAGAGAGTTCTTCTCTGATAATTTCCGCACTCCAGGCTCCTTTCTCCACTAGCATTGTCCACCTTGTCTAGGTTTTAATAGCAAACTGTGCACATCGTCTTGAACTCTGGCTGTGCCAGTGACAGGAGTCCAGAAGGCTGTGTGAGTACTAAAGCCATTCAGGGACCTATCTCTTTGTGCTTTAATTCTCCTCCTCACGAAAGGGGAGTAGTCCTCCTCTTTTTTAATTCATATTCCAAATACTAAAACGTAAATAACCTAGAGACTAGGAGATGCAGTAATAACAGTAATAACATAGCAATAATAATGCTCAAAAAACAGCTTTTGTTACATTTTTATACACACACTTCAAGAAAACAGAATTTTGTCCTATTCCTAAGCATGTTTGTCAAAAATCAAATAAAAGATGCCTAAAATATAAATTACAGATTAATCACTCACTCTGGCAATTTTTTCATATATATATTTCTGTTTACTACAAATATTTATTTTAATCATATTTTTTCTTTTCTACTGAAGTTTTTTAACACATCATTTAGGGAGCATTGTCTGAAAAGTCATGACCATTTAATTTGTGCAGAAAAAGGCTAAAAAAATACTACAGTAAGCTTTTTGTGTGTAGTTAAAATTCAAAACTATGGGATGTTCACTCTATTATATGAGAGATTGCTGAAATCCTATAATTAAAGGCTGTATTGTAATGCATATACACCAGGGGCAGAGCAAAGGCCAGTTTTAACTTTGACATTTCCTGGCTTTGAGTGCACAATGCAACAACAGTACAGTTCAACAGTGAACATAAGGGGGTTTGCATTTAATAGAGTATTTATAATTCCAGTCAGTAATAGCATCTTCCTAATTGTCTTATTGCCAGTTGTCATCAAAAGTTAAGCTAAAGACAGAATGATGTGCAAGAGAAATGTGCTGCTGCAGTAAAAATGAACATGAATCACTCTTTGGCATAACTGGATAACTCAGCAGCCAACCATAAATTATTTGTCTGTGTCAGTACGCTATCCGGGCCTGTATCACCTGAGTAAAGATTGCAGGAGTCTTCCAAAAAAACACAAGGTTTTTATTGTTTTAAAAAAAAAAAGAGAAAAAAGAAAGTGGAGAGTAGTTTTGGCTATTCTTTAAGTGTAATTTTTTAGCTTCCTTCCAAATCAGGGGTTAATAATACCTGGGGTGTCAGCCAAAGCATCCCAGCTCACAGAGGATCAATAAGCTAAAATGACTTCAAGTGTCAAGACCAATAATTTAAAATGCACATTTCTAAACAGGCTTGTTCAAATCAAATCACTCTTCAGCAATTTTCTTTAAAACTGTGACCCCATTTAGAGAAAAAATTAAGTCAATTTATCTTTCCTCCACTGAATATTTGTATTTCCAGAAAATTAATGGGAATTGTTGTGGAAAAGAAATAGGAATCTGACTTAAAAGGACTTGCAGAAATGAAAGTAAAAATTCCTTCAAGTATTATTAAAAAAAATTACAAGAAATGTTGGCCTACAAATTTTAAAATAATGTTTGGAAATTAGTAATTCTCCTAATACAAATCTTTTTCAAAAACGGCTGCTTTAAGCATTGAAGGAATAAAAGAGGAACGACTTTTTAGCAGAGAAGCTGAGCTGTGGTCTGGGTTGTATCCTCTCCCTATAGCCTATTAAAGCAAAAACTTCACACCCTGACACAGTTTATTTTAGGAGTAGTGGTTTAGTGCTCATAGCTCGTTACAAATATTACTTCCATTCTTCTTCTGATTAATTTAAAATTGAATCTGAACAATGAAAAGTGTTTTCTAGAGGTATAGTAAGTTCACTTTCATCATTATCATCATAATACGTTCATTATCATTGCATTTTTTCCCATTACTTTTCGCTAATGCAAACTGAATGCTCTTGACATGACATTTCCCCTGATGTACACCTGTTCCTGAGAGGCACCTGGTCAATTATTTAATTGACATAAGCGATATTTTTCTTAATACAAAAGAACATCCCTGCTGTCTACTGCCAAATTACATCAGGTACCACGTGTTCTGCAAAGCGTTATAAATTCCACAGGAAACACTAAAAAGATAAGAAATACTCTGAAATGTTTTTCATACATGTGCACAGATACATGAATGCACAGAAACTTAGTCCAAATTTTAAACACTAAGTCTGGGCTGAAACCCAGTGAACTCAAAGGCAGTTTATGTATTCTTTTTTTTTTCAGTTTCCTTGTAACTGGTCCTACGAAACGTGTTACAAAATTGTTAGGTTCAATGAAAGAGTGATCTTTTGTTTCTGTGTTGACACATTCCTTGCATGTGGTAATTTCTATGACAAGATAGATAAATTACATCAGAACCTCCCAAACAGTGTAAATGTAAACCTGCTGTTCAGACCTCATAATAAATAATGCTGGCTCCCCACGGAGAGTGTGAGCTACACTGAATAAGGCCTCCGTGGGGCACAATTTAGAAAGGCAAGGATGTCTGACTCAATAAATGGCTGGTTGATTTAACAAAGGAGATCAGAATGATAAATTAATTTTAGCTAGGAGAAAAGTCATGCCAAACCCTCCAAAAAACCAAAAGTCTCCACTACCAGGGTGTGTGCTGTGATGAAAATTAGAATTCTGTGCATGTAAGAATTTTTCCTTCCATGCAATTTCACAGAAAACAAATAGAGCATCAGGAGACAGAAGCAAAACTTCTCAGTCCCCAAATCTGTTTTGTTCTGACAACTATTGCCTGACAGTTTCGTGTAGAAATATTAGAGATGATGAGTTTCCATATGCCCATATCCAATAACGGATCTTCAAGCAAAAAATGCTTTTGTGTTAAGACCACGCAACTTCTTTCTTCTTACTTCACCATCAGTAAAGGAAGACTATGTTTCAAGAGAGTTTCAGCATAACATCTTGTTTCTTTCCCTGGAAAGTTCAGGAGACAACTATTTTATGCTTCTGCAAGGTTTTGCATATAAGTGTTTCCTTGTGGATTTGTGGAATTTTTCTAACTATGAATATTTTACACACCATTTTCTTACCTCCTATATGGACCATATACTGAAAAATTGGTCTCAGCTCACTACTGAGAAGTGCTATGTGTGAAATTCAATAGGCAGGCCTTTTACTTTTCCTAAATCTGTAACCAGAAGTAGAAAGAAAGTGTGTGTGTGTGTGTAGCAATAAAATTGGTAACACTCATAAGACCCACAGAACTACAAACAAATGAAGAAAATAACCTAGGCAGCAAAGAAAGTGATAGTTATTTATAGCAAGCAGTCCTTTTCTGCTTTCCACCAGGTTTTAAGCCCAAAAATAGTAGTGCATAATCAGAAGCACTGAACTCTCAAAAAGCATGAAGCAAAATTCTCTGTTAGCTTACAGTTATTCCTACAGCATGGCTTGGTCAGAGGATATTTTTTAGGCCTTTTGCAATATTACAGGGTAAGAATCTCCCGAGAACTTCAGGCCATTCCACAACTTTTCTGCCATCACATTAGGTTTGCCTGAACCACTAGAAATCTAAAGGGCAGCACCATCTCCCTTAAGTTTGCCTTAATACTGTCTGCACAGTGTATGTGGGGAGCCCTCTTCATCTGTAACCACTTCTCCAGCCATTGATGGGACACGATTAAGACAGAAATGAGGGGTGGGAGCGGGATAGAGAGAGAGAATCTGTTTTGAGCTCTCAGGTGTGCTTTCAGATGCACCCCAGGCCTACTGGATACCATTCTTTCTCCCTCTGCAGCATTGCTGCACAGTTCTGCTTTGCAGGGAAGGAATATCAAAAGCAGAAAAGACTCAGATAGCAATTCCTATAGCATTCTCTCCCTAATATTCCACCTCCAAAAAGAGAAAGTCCGTGGAAGACTACATGATTCCAGTTCAACCCCCAATGCCCTCTGAAATGGCAAGAGAGGTATGGTAGGAGGCATTCAAGGAGAAACAGAGGCAAAGGAAAGGGGCATCAAAGTGAATGTTAAATTCTTCCTCCACCTTTTCTGATATCCAAATAAACCATAAAAAATCTGGAATATCAAATGAGTTCAACTTACAGAGAGATGAAATAGTTTTCCCACTGAAATAAACAATCAAATAAAATTGTAAACACTCATGGAGCAAAGAATCAGCGCTGTTTATTCAAGAAGTCTTGTGGAACAACATCAATATCTTTCTCAGCCCCGAGGACCCCCTGCATTCCTCCCACAGAAATACTAGTGAGATAAGAAAAAACAATTATTTTTAGAGACAAGAGCCAGAATATTCTTAGCAATTACAGCAAAAGTAGGCAAATTTATTTCAAATGCACAATGTAATTGTATGATTTTATTGATGATAAATGAGACATGTTATTTTGTCTTTAATGTATAATCTGCTTATATTTAGGCTGTTGGTATGGAGCAAATGTAACCCTTTTGTAATGTCATTCATTGAATATATTCATTCAAAAAGCAAATTCTGGCAGCGCCCAGCCTAGATTCTGGCAACCCCCTTCGAGGTCAGTGCAATTATTTCTAAAACAATCATAATTTTTATTATTTGCACCACGAAACTGAGAATCACACTGATGCTTTTACCACTCATTACCTCAGACCATGCCTCCTCCTAAAAAAAAACAAACAAGTCTTGCACATGCTGAAAGATTAGTGAGTGGGGAAGCCAAGTGTGAAACCTTGTCATGCAGTCCAAGAGGCTTCAGCAATAACACCACCTCCCTCTGCCAAATCAGGGTGGCAAGTCCATCTGAATGTAGTAATTGCCTGCAGGCTGTTGCTATGAACAGTATGTTTCAAATTCAGATTTCAAAGCTCTTTACAAAGGATTACCATTATCTGCATTTTACACACAGGATAACAGGATACAAAAACATTTGGGAAAGAGATACTCACTAAGGATGAGAACAGGAGAAGAAACATCACCTCCTTAGTTAGCACCTAATATATTTTCTGCTAAGTTAGCAACTTGAAAACTGCAGGCAACCCACAAAAACAAAATCACACATGAAAAAACCCCACAGTGATTGAATGCTTTTAGCAAACAGACAGTTTCCAGCATATTCCAGTGCTCCAGATGGACAAAAGTGTACACTTTCCCATACTCAGGACGAAGATGAAGTACTAGATTTCCAGTGAGTGCTAACAGATTCACTGGGATCAGTGAATTTGCCTTAAACTACACCAGTGAATTCAATTGTTATCCACAAAAGCTAAAGTGATGATGAGTTATGAAAACTCTCTTTACATATAGTTTCTCTATAAAAGAAAAAAAATTCTCCCCAAAAATCTAACTGCTGAAAAGATGAAATTTCATTCAAGGATAATTACTGAAAGTAGAAAATCACCTTTATGATATCAATTAAACCTTAGGTTTGGAGACATTGTGTTCACTGTAGTGACTTTAGGAAAACAAACCTTTCCAGAGATTAACTATAGGTCTAACTTGAGGAAGAAAATGAACGGTGAATAAGACCTTCTCTTGAAAAAAATCTTGACAACACCAAACTTCTTTCTGCATGCGAGGTAATGCTTTAGGTGACCTCATACGTTTTTCCACCTCTAGCATCTGTGCTTTTGAGACTTTCCAGGGTAAATTGTACTTCAAATAGGTCACATGAGCCAAGAGGAGGCTGAGTGGGTTTTTAGCTTCTTTTTTTCAAGTGGAGTGAGCAAGATGTCGTGTTTGTCATTAACATTTCTATTTTCACATCTATTGAATTTATATATATATAAAATGGCTTTAGAGTTTACTGACAAAATTAAGCAAATGATACAACGCAAATTTTCTGCAAATCACTTAAGCACCAAAGAATGTGAACAGTAGTGCTTTTTGTTTCACTCCTTTTCATCTTTCTGTTTTGCCTGCAAAATACAAGTATGTTTGTGATATTATAGCTACCATAATGAAACATGACAGCACAGAGGTGGAACTCATTGTATTGCCATGGCAATAGACAAACAGTGTTTGTTACTGGTAGTTTTAGCCTCTCACTCGAACATTGGAAGCACTTTTTAGTTCTTCCTTCTGATGCAAACATGCTTTAGTGATTCTTGGCCGGCTTCATTCTTGTTGGCTCAATGAGGTGTAAATTAAACTGCAGTGGCCAGGAAGGTTTCCTGCTCCACTGAAAAATAAATCATCATACGATGACAGATTGCATTTCCACTGCCACCCCTTCTCTCAGTCCAAAGACTGTGTGATCATGTATTCACGGTCTCCCCACTCCTGAGTCATTCACATTTACAAAAGCTTAAAGCAGAGATGAACTTAGTCCCTTTATTTAGCACATCTGACAGAAGCATTAAAACCAGGGCTTTAACTGTTACTAAGCAGTACTTGGGCTAAGTTTTAATTGACATAATGCCCAAATAAAGACAGATGCTTATTTAACTTAGTGGCATCTTAAGTAATTACTTGAACTTCTGAATTGCCTATACTTATATTGATCCCACTTAAATGATTTTCTTAAGTGAAATGTAAATTATCCTATAATTACAATTGTCAGGATTTATCATAAGAATTAGCATAGATGGAAGAGTCTTGGAAAAAAAATGATCCTACTCTAAGGCAGTCAAATTAATTAGCAGGTTAAACAGTGCTTGTGATTTGACTTAGATTATGTAGCTAATATTCTATTAATATTAATTTCTCTTTTAGAGATGTTCCTGTTTTATCTTCACCAAAGCCAGTAAGGTTAATTATTGGGCATTTAACACCCATAAAGTTAAGTTCTACTTTAAATGTTAACTGGAATAAATTGATAATTTCAGTATCTGCTGTGACCTGAAAAAAATGCACAAGGGAGAAGGCACACTGAAGTCATAAATATTCTTTTGTTGTCCTTGTTCTTTTAGCTCTTAAGGTAAATTTTGCCTGCATCAATGAAAATATGAAACAGCTCTTGTCTCCGTACAGACCCCTGAGGGAAACCACTTGTCACAGATCTCCATCTGGACATCGAGCCATTGACCACCACTCTCTGAACGTGACCATCCAACCAATTCTTTATCTACCAAACTGTCCACCCACAAAATCCACATCTTTCCAATTTAGAGAGCAGAGTAGAGGGAGGAAAATCACCTCCCTTGAACTTCTGGCAACGCTTCTTTTGAAAATATATGTTGAAATTTGCACATTTTATATTTGCCAAAACTCTTGGATTACAGGACAGCACACAAAAAAATTACTCCCCCAAAATGCAGTGTCCATGAGGGAGATTCTCACTGAATCATATACTGACTGGTACATCTGCACTTGGAGAAGAAAGGTGAAGAGTGGAAACCATGTGATCTTCCATGTCATCTTCCACGAGTATTCTCTCCACCAGCCCGCCAAAATTCCATGTATTGTGAGGATTCATTAAATATGTACTAAACAGTATTATAACACATGAAGAGCAATTTTTGCAAGATGGGCAGGGGCTGGGGCACATGGTGTGCGTGGAGAAGCTGAAGGTGGGTTTGTTCAGCCTAGAGAAGAGGGGAATGAAGGGGAACCTTACTTCTCTCTACCTCCTGGGTGATCATGGGGAAGACAGAACCAAGGTCTCCTTGGAGGGTCACAGTGGAAGGATGCAAAGCAATGGATACAAGTCACATGAAGGACAATTCTACAAGGGAAAAAAAGCCATCTCCCAATAAGCAAAATTAAACCCTGGAGCATGATGGACAGAGAGGTGGTCTCTGGCCTTGCAGACATCTAAAACTCTTCTGGATAGGGTTCTAGACAACCTGGTCTAACTGTAAACAATTCTTCGAGCAAGGAGTTGGACCAGATGACCTCAGAGATCGTATTCTACACCATCATGATAACTATGCAACCTAGAGAGGTACAGAGCTATTTGCATAAAACAAACAATTTTAGAGGCAGCCAAAAAGTGTGAATATATAAAGTAAATGACTGAGTTTAAAGGACGCTAAAAATACCCTTGTTCATATCTCTTACTGTATTTAAAAAACAAAAGGCATCCTGAAATTCTGAATCACATTTCTGAAGGAGAATACATGAAGTAAGAAAATAGTTCAGACTGTGATAATCTCTGATTTTTCTAGAATATAAAGAACAAGCAGAATTCCCAGCTGGTTAAGGTAGTAAACATGGGGGTGAGGAGAAACACTAATTATACTTTAGCTCACCCTCCAAGAGTGGTTTTAGTCAGTTATTTCAGAGTGTATTTACATAAAACACAAGTAATCCCATCAGGATCTGTAGATTAGCTGTGAGGTTATCAACTAGCCTTGGTATCCAAAGTGAAGTTAATTCTCTCCTCCACAATTTCTACCTTGTGATACTGAATAAATAATAGACCTGTAGTTTTTGTGGACCCACACACAGATGTTGTGTGATAACCTACTGAATCTGGTTATAGATTGTAAATTTGGTTGTATCATTTAGCTAGAATGTCCTTTAGAAAGACCCCACATACTGATTTTTAAAATTCAGGTAATAGAATGGCTTGGCTTTTTTTTTACTGGACACAGTACACATGTACATTTATACCAAAGCCTTTCTGGGAAGGAAGTCTTCCTTAACCACCTCTTCAGAGTGTCTATCACAGCATCTATTACAGATAACATAACAGTGTCACCCAAGGAGAAGCAGAGGTGCTGACTTGCAAGTGGAATAAATTGTTACATTCCTTCTCACAGCCTGCTGCAACAGAAATCCCCATTCAATATTTTTTCTGCTAGTTTCTAACTTTTGTTTATTCAGGGAAAAACATTTAGATGGCCTAGATATGTAGGAATCCTCCTCCTCTTAGCACAACACTTTCGACAATTTACTTTCCTAGCTAGATATTTTTCCCTTTATTACTCAGGTAAAATTCAAACAGCAGGCTTGGCTTGTGTACAGCAGATAATGCACGTTGACTCCACTTCTAACAAATTAATGATGCACCTTTGGTAAGATACTATTTTCTGAATACTCATTTTCTCAGAGGGATTGGATTCTTTCTGCTGATTTCAGCAGCCTTTGTTCTCAACCACCAACCATCATTATTAGAATCTAGTAAACATGCCATCCTGAAGCAGGGGTTCATCCTATTCGAACTGCAACACCCAGTTGACTAAAAGAAACTCAGGGAGTTACCTAAGATTGCAAAACATTTTAAATTTTAGTCAATTTGGACCTTAGCACAGCTGCTGCCAGTGGAGAAAAATGACATTTCTAAGTAGTTGTAGAAAAAATCGTGGGCAGGAGGAGGGAGAATTTCACAAGTGATAATTAACTTAGTGAATTATATCACAAACACAGTACTGTTATTTTGTAATAGATTTGAAGCAAGCAGAGGAAAGGTAATGTGTAAAATCTTCTTAACGAGCATTTAAACACCAAAGCAAGTGGTGAATTGACAAGGGCAAGCCTGACCACGCCAAATCTTAATTACACCTTGGTATCTTCTTAAACTGAGGAGACAAACTGCCTGTCCCAGGAAGAACAGAGGGCCATGAGCTGATGAAACGGGACGGATGAATTTAGATACAAGTACAGCCACCAAGATCTGACCTCTCCCGTCGAGTATCCCGGCAGGATAATCCTTGGACCCGCACAGGTAACCCCAATTGACAGCCTGTTCAAATGTCACTCTTAAAACTTCTTTTGTCTTTGATTTTCAGGTGGGTTTACTAGCTCATAAGGGTATAATAAGTTATTTATTTAAATGAGGGGATGTTTAGGTGCTTTGCAACATAGCTACATTCTCAAAAGGATTTTCCAAAGCCCTTACTCAGGTAACTGCCATCTCTGCTAATAAGAATAAAGCTCAGTATCTTGAGACCTATGTATTTCCTTAAAATTCTGGACTATTTGCTTGCTGAGGTCATTTAACAGCACTCACACTGAGCTGTATTTGAGGAATTAAGCCTCAAATGGGCTGTATTTTTTGTAGTTACAACACTACTAGAGAACTGGACATAATACTGAAACAGAGATGCAAATGAACCTCCTGGTGATAAATCTTTCAGCCCATCTAGTCAATCAGTCTCATCTTGAGTTGTTCTGCGTATTCAATAACCTCTTAAAAATAATGCAAAAGGGACGTGTTTTGAAAATAAAGACATTTACTCACAATAATAGTCTCAAATCTGCAAACCATCTTGCAGCCTACCACAACACTGGTCTCCACAGCAATTGTAAATGGAAACCCCACCTGTCAGTAAGTTTGAATCCTCTTCAGAGAACAAGCCTAAAGCTCAGTTCATGGCCATGCCCCAGGGACTGATGCTGCAAAAGACTGCCCTAATATAAAGAAAAGTCTGGTAAACTGGAATGATAGTGAAGTAGTTGTGATTATTGGACTCATTAGTTACTAGAGCCAAACTCCTTGAAGATTCAGCAGAATGAAACAATGAATAACTTTTTCTTCAAAGTTGGTTTTGACCACAGTTGTTTACAAAAGCAAACCTTCAAAGGTAAATATCTGAATACTTTACTTTTTTTTAATCCCTTATAAAAATGATTTGTGATTTTTATTTCTCTTTCAAATGCTTAAGAACACTCATTATGAAAAGAAATATAGCTCAGCAGGATCCTCACACAATATGTTGATTATAATTCTATGGTATTTATTTAAGACTGAGAAAAATGTCCCTGTCATAATGCCAGTATCTTTCACTACTCTCTACAGTCAGCACAGTCTGCATTATGGCAGAGGTTAAAAAGGCTAAATTTGGGGTACATTTACTTTCTTCTTCAATTATTGAAGAGAAAACAGTTGGTCACTAGAGGCTGGTAACATTCCTACTATTCAAGACCTTTTTATCTCCAAGGATAAGGAGAGATTTTACTTTTTATATTATTTATATATTATTTATATACAATTATTTATTGTCTCTGTATAACGCTAGGGGAGTTACATATGTCAAATTTTGTATTAATTCTAATTAAAAAAAAATTATAATATCAATGCAGGGTAAGTATTCAAAGATGATAAATTACAAAATATTGATACTTATATATTATATGTGAAGGTGCTTAGAAGTATTCATATTTATAAACAACAATAATCCGAACTAAAAAGAGGCACATAAAATCCAACACCTACTACTGTATTGAAATTGTCTTCCTGCAAGATCCCGCTTATATCTTACAAAATTATTCATAGAAAATCTTATAAATAAATACTACAGTATTTAATTTATTTAGCACATCATCCATAAATAATGGACTTTACTTTTGGTACCTTCCTATATTCTTTTTGTTCTGACTGATATGATATATGTCTTGTGGTAAGTAACTGAACTTTTTCAACATTATGATTTACAGTTCTCTCTTCTGCTGGTAATCTGGCAGTTGAATAGTTTGTGCATGGCTAAGCTGTTGTGGCAGTTCATCACCTCTGTAATTTTTAATATTTTTTTTTAATGATCTCTGACATGGAGAGCTTCTGGAGTTTTACAGGGAGAATTAATTTAAATATTTGCAAATCTAGTTTTGTATGGAAAGTATCTTCTGACAATATTTTTTATTTATAATATTCATAAAATAATCTCCTATTTTATTTTAGCTAGATATAAGAGATAGTCCAGAATTCAGAGTGTCATGTTGTAAGTTAAAGTGTAATCAATTTTGGTAGATTGATGTGAATCTGACTTTCAGAAATCTTGAGTCCTCAGTCATATCAGTTCAAGATAATGAGAGCATTAACAAGCCTAAAAACAACCAATCAATTACACAGATGTGCATTTTTAAATGAACATACATAACCATCTCATAAAAGCTAAAGAATATGAGAACATGATTAATTGAACTAATTCTGTCAGCTAATGTGCAGCGTTAGTGCTAATTGCAGAAAAGAAGGTTTTAGCATCGAACAGCGTCAGGTTGGGTTTTTATTTATTTTAGATGAGGCCATTGTGAATATATGTCATGTCACAAATGAATTGAGTGAATGTGTGCACGTGCATCTGTGTAAAAATGAGTGATAATAAGGATGTAACAATTCTGTATGTGCTCACCTGCACAAGGCAAATCTCACTGTCTTTGTTTGAAAGGCAGCCCAGCTCCAAACATTTTTGCTTTTGAAGCTTCACAGACCCTTTCCCTTTCTTCATTTCTCACTCTCTCTGTAGGGTGAAGGACATGAGGGCATGTATGTTGCTGATAGGGAAAACCTGGCTTGATGAAAATAAGCTGAGCTAAAGATTCTAGAAGAAGGATACCTCAACATTGAAGTGATACTATTTGCTTTCTGTGCATTTTAGCACCAAAGGGATGAAACACCAGTGCCAGCAACCGGAGTGTAGATAAGGAACAGATCAAGAGCTTCTCGTGTGGAAAGATTGAATTAGCCTAGGGAACAATAGTCTCCAGATAATGCTGAGCCACAGTGTAAAGAGGAAATATAATTTAAACAAGTGAGAGCAGGTATATATTACCCACTGACCTACTGCCATCGTTCTCATTTCTTAACCTTTAAAGGGAAACATCCATTTGTTGGAGGACAAAAGAATGGTCCTGCTGTAGAAGAGAATGTGAATTATCTCAAACCACAGGAAAATATGTCATGTTTACACAGCATTCTTCTCACAAATGAACACACACACGTACAAAGTCTGTCATTATTAATTTTGTTTTCTTCCCTGAAAATAAAAATAAAAAATAAAAACAAAGCCCAAATGTTTCTATGCAGGGGTTTTAAATGAATGTTTCACACAAGAGAAGCAATCTTTCCAATTTTGTGAGTCATATTACTTGAATGCATAGTGACTGCAGACACCCTTACATTTTATCATCATTATGGGAGTTTTGCCTTTGCAATACTGAGGGCTCAAACTACTTCTAAGCAGACTAGAAAGCAGCCCAGTTCCACATTGCTGCAGACACCGTTCCATCACAGCAGGGAGAGAATTTGGGAAATGGGTCAGTCAGGCTCAGCAGCACACAAACTACGTGAATCCCTGACAACTTTCCCATGGCAGTATAGATCACTTTAATTTTTTTGCATTCTGAGAATATTTTATATTTATATATAAATATGTCCATGAGTTGTGGGAGCTCTCTTACAGGAAAACCCCACGAGCAGACGTAGACAAAGGAGGTGTTGCTCCCCAAAAAAGTAGCCAGGACCTCCAAACCCACCACAGTCTGAGCAGAAATGCCCACCCAGAAGCCAGGTGGATCTGCCAGGTTTGGTGCCAGAGCAGACAAAGGCCTTGAAAAGAATCCAAGACAATCTTTTACTGAGTTTTTACAGACAACTTCTTATGGATATCTTTGCAGAAAATGGGTGATTATGCCTCAGTTTTTATTTTGTCTTCAGTTCTAATGACACTACCACTAGTTCATCTTGTGAGGAATTTTAAGGAAATAGCTGTTATAAAAATAACAAACAGACAAAGGGCATTACCCTGGAAACTTTTGACATCAACAGGCTAACTTGCATGCATAAGTATTGGGCACCACAGAAAATTTTGAGTTAATATTTAAGCTCTCAGAAGAGAGCTGTATCACCTTAAAATGACAGTCTGTTACTGAACATTACTTAAGATATAAATTTGTTAGTTTGATCTCCACGTTATCCTGTAATGACGTGTTTGAGACGATCTTCATTCAGCACCATCTGCTACCAGAAAAAACAAGTATGGATGTGTACTTTTCCAAATCTTCATATGCAGTTAATGCTTTCCCTTGGTACAGTAACGTAGTCTACAGATAGGACTGGTCATGTTCAGAGAGGAGAAAACTCACAGCCTGGTGACTTTAATATTACATATTTGAATATTGTCTGGTAATAAATAAACAGCTACTTTCTCGGGTTTTTATGCAATATTTAAAATAAATATTGCAATTATATCCTATTCTAGAATACTATCCAGAAAACTCTATCCATACTCCTGAGACTAAAAGTACTCCTAGTCCTCTAAAGACTAAAAATATGTAAACAATATTTTCCTGTAACCTACCTGTTTTGCCACATTTACAATTACTGGTTTCATGACATGGAAATTATTTACTTCCTAGTGACAGATATTATTCAGCATAAGCAAAGAGAGGAGAACACTATCTAAGCAATATCCCTATCTAAAAGTTAATCTTCTTCCCACTGAACAGCTTCCCAAACTGCCAGGGAAGCAGGACCACCTATTTGACTTTATGTGCTCCTTTCAAAGATGCAGGCAGAACCTGGTAATTCCTTTCAGACATATGCAACTTTCATAAGCCAGACTTTTCTTTCAGTGTCTATCACAGCTACAGCATATACCGTGGAAATTACAGAGCTTCTCTACTGGAATCAAATACGATTGGGAACAAAATCTGTTTTCAAAGTGATGAGTTTAAAAAAATAATACTTTCAGTATAATTAATAAAGCTGTGAATTTATGTCATTTTCCACTTCAGACCAAATTATAGCCTGAGATAACTACATGTTGTTTCCAGCAGATTCCATAAAGTATGTTTACAAATGTGCATGCACTATTTAGGGTTTTAGTAGGGCAGCCGTGCCTTGCACCCTTCATTATGTCAGAGCCTGATCTCACACCTAAGTGCCAAGAGACACAATCTCTATCAGACATTTAGTAGAAGACTAAATAGTGAAGCCACCAACTCAGCTTTTTTTCTTTGTTCCCTTAATCCAAGTATTCTGAAATTAACATGAAGGTCACCAAAAATACAAATGCAAACTCCTGAAGCAGTGGGAAACCATCAACTAAAGCAGACAAGGGGAAATTATGGTTAAAAGGAAAAAGTTTTTAAACCACCATGTCTTATTTTTTTCCTTTCTCCAAGATTCATCTTCAGGTATGTGTGTGCTCTACAGAGACCACAGAAGAGTTCTTGTCATACACCCATGTTCATGCATTTAAAATGTGGACAACACAAGTTCTTTCTCTTTGCTGTTATAGTCAGACTTTAATATCTCATGGCTGCGGGGCACACTGCATCCACAACCACAGAAACTCTAAACGAAGGAAGGAAGAAAGCAGCACTGTCTCAACTGGGAAATCTGAGAGCACAATTCTGTGTCACAGCTCTATGGAGCCTGTTTCAACTGGCACTCCTGGAGTGAGCAGCCCCACTTCCAAAACACCTGCTCCACCTGCAGGGGGAGGTTCCTAAAGTTGTCTTGAGTCTGAACCTGAGCCTGCGCAGCCACAGGTGATGGACTCAGCCAAAGTAAGTTATAATTTTGCAGGAAGTTGTTCTGCTGCACAAACCAGTGAACCCAGTTGACCCTGCAGCTGCACAACCACAATTTCCCATCAAGGGGAAGGGGCAAAGATGGAAAGGGGGAGCAGGACTGCTGCTTTCAGAGGCAGTCGTTGTTAGGTGGAGCTGCACATGAAACCCATGCTGAGATATAAGAGCTGTCAGGGTATGATGGGCAGTACCCAAAGGAGGTATGGGTCTAGGTCTCCAGCCTCATGGCCAAAATTTTGGGACAGGAAACTACAACAAGCTGTGGCCTTTTGAGAGGCTCAGATTAAGCCAGCTGTATTTTAGGTAGCTAAGTCATTTGATAAGTGGCCATTTGCTTAATCTTTAAATGCTTCCCTGAGCTGCAACCTTGATGAACTTCAATGAGGAAAGGCCACGATGGGAAAGGAATTTGAGGAGTGAAGGTGCAGCAAGAAGTTGTGATGTTGGGAGAACCAAAAAAAAGACTTTCTGTCCCCAATATTCCTCCACAGGGGAAGGAACAGAATAAATAATCCACACTTCCTGATTCACTGCCAGTCAATGACTTGGTTATGGTGTTTGTCACTCTTAATCCAACACAAATTCTTTTTTTGACCGCATGGCACAAGTGTATCTTCAGCCAGCAGAAGTCTCTTCTTTCTCCCTTCATGGATCAGAGCACTCAAAGGAGAGTACACACCGTGCACTCAGTGAGGTAGCATAGCACAAGCCCATCATCTTCCCTTCTGCCACTCACTTTCAAGCCATCTGCAACTTTTTGCTGGGGTGGCTGCTGCGCCTGGACCTTTGGAGAAAAAAATGGAGGGTAGAGGCCGATAAAAGGGTGGTTTCCTGTACTCTTTTCCTCTCTCTTTCCCAAACAGCACGCACATCAAAGAGAATTTAACCTGTATTGTTCACAGAACAAGTGTATCGACTACATTTCCTCTGCCTCTGATACTCCCCCTCACCAGACCAAGTATATTGTTGTATACCATTTGAAATTGCTGGAACACAAAACATTAGGATGCATTTTACAAAATTATACATTTACAGTCTATGTCCCAGCTTTTTAGAACGGGCGACAATGATGTACTTCAGTTACAATCAAGAACATCAACAGATTGTATTACAATCTGTCACACATTCTCAGGAGGGAGAAATTGGCAACTCGCACACTGAAGAACAGTAATCAAGCATCTGGAATATTACATTACAAGTAGATTTTATATGATCTGACTAGTTGAACCAATTTATAATAATGACTTTTTAAAAATGAGCTTGCCAACAAGAGGTCTCTGTGACAAGCTTATGTTCATATTGACACCAGAATCCTTAATGCATGCCTCTCTGGTCAACACTATCTTTCTTCTGTTTTAATAATGACACTGTTCTAAATTATTTGCACCCAAAATAGATGCATCTAAAAGGCAGAAAAAAAAATCTCTTTGTACTAATCAAAAGGAACACGCTATTTTTATAGATGCCTGATGCTCAGGAACAACTTTAAGAACGCTCAGTAAGCAAAATATATGTGTCATTTTCTGCACCATTGGCAAGTAAAACATAATAACTGCTTTCTCTCATGTGAGGAAAATTATATATTAAACAATCTGACCAAAACAGAAAAGCTGTCAAAAGATAATCCAAAGAGGAAAAAAATGTCCTCTGGGTCTCTATCCCTCTGAGTTTGGACCATTACAATAGGTTCTTTGTTCAAAGAAAAACAAAAAGAAAAGAACCAAAGAAATTTTGAATATGGTGTTTAATTCCTGAAAGCACAAGTTATTGAAGTTCTAGCTGAGGTGAAAAGCTCAATATAGTAGCCCACACTGACAGAGATCTCAGGCCAAAAA
This sequence comes from Dromococcyx pavoninus, assembly GCA_033558185.1. Lineage (NCBI taxonomy): Eukaryota > Metazoa > Chordata > Aves > Cuculiformes > Neomorphidae > Dromococcyx > Dromococcyx pavoninus. Next base: position 1,675,321 of record JAUMJL010000019.1, on the reverse strand, counting down.
TCTGCTAATGTGCTTCTAGGTTGCATCTGTCAATCACTAGCACACAAGACAGAAAAAAGAAAGCTAAATAAAATGCTACAATGTCCTTTTAAGATAAATATTTTTAAGAGGAGGCAAAATAAAATTCAGAAGTACCTTATAAAATTATTTTACAACACAATAGAACTTTTAAAATAGAAATATAACTTCTAGAATATGGTTATGCACAATTAGATCCATGCAAACAAACTTAGAGTTATTCTGTCTTCCAGTTCTGAAAATATGTATGTGAAATGGGGACTTGAAACAGAAATTTAGGCCAGACTTCAAGAAGGATACAGTTCATGATTAAGTTATATGATTAACAATTAAGGTCTAAGACAGTTCAAACCTAGAATGCTTATGAAATATAGAGTAAGATTGCTTAAATAGTTTTGATTTATTGCTAGACTTAAAGCCAGCATAGCTAAGCACAGACTTGCAAAGCCTTATATCTATGGTCTGACCCAGTTCTCAGAACCAACGACACCTGTGCAGTCAGAGGACTAGAACAGCAGAGGATATGAGCTAAATGAAGAAACCACACTGGTCATGTATCATTCTTGATCCTTGTCCTCCTTTTCCATCTTCTTGGTCCCAAAAGAACTTTGCCAGACAGTCAAGCTAGTCCTGACCACCAAGACCCATCCTGTGCCACGTTAGGCATAGGAGAATAGAGCTACTGCACTTCTCCTGGCCCTCCAGACTGACAAGTGAAGTTTCCCATCACTTCTGTCAGTCATACATGGCTGAGGGAGAAAACTTAGTGAGGGATAGCGGTTTCCTTGTATCCACACATGGGAACGGCAAATCTGGCAATAAACATACATATAGATAGACACTACCAGATCACAGGCCTTTGGTGTGTCTCAAGGTCAAGAAAAACACCACCTACAAGGAAATCGTCTCATGACTGATGGCTCTAACCCTTTCACGCCTCACCTTCACAGGAGACCTAAGAGAGCAGATGTTCCTCTGACCAAGAACCAGCCTGACATCCAATGACTCGTTTCCTACTGTTATGGCCTGTATCCTGCAGACCCTTTCACACTCATCTCACAGTGTGTATCTGTTAATCCCTCTCAAGTAGTCACTGGAACATTCTGGTCAAGTGTTGGAGCTATAGGAACACTTCTGAATTCCTCTCTTGCCTTTCTTGGAGTTGTCTTAGTGCTGACGAGGGGCTGCTAGAGCTAAGTGCAGCTTAAGAAGGACCACAGTTTTCAGGAGAAGCCACCACTGCCTCCCTTCAACCTTATTACTCAGCTGAGATTCATTAGAACAGAGTAGGAGCTTTCCAGAGCATTTAGGAGTAGAGACCCCTGCACTATAGAAAAGGATTAAAACCAACTCTTAAGACTTGTTTTGAACAAGGATAATGTCCTTGAGCTAGAAAGGTAGCAACCCTTGGACCTTTCACTTTAGAACTAGTTTTGCTTGTTAAGTTTGGCAAACAGTCTCACTAAGTTGCAGGTGCCTTCCTTCTGAAGTTTCCTCCTGGTGTTTGCTAGTTTACCTTCTGTTCTGTTTAAAAATGCAAGGTGGACAGTTTAGACCCAGAGCAAAGACCATCTATTCTGACATGGAGATCTCACTGCTTGCACAACATCTTTGGAGTGCTTTGTGGAACACAAAGGAGGGACCGAAAGGGAAGCAACAGCACATGGACTAAGTCTGGGGAGATACAGAATGGGTATGCTGATGAAGAAAAGAGAGTCACTGCAGCACATTTGGGGAGAGCAAACTGTGTCTAAGGGTTTCAAAGTGACTGAGTGTGACTCTCAGTATGAACACGGACAGTGCAGGTGATTTAGCAAATGAGAAGGGAAGTAGTGGGAGGGATCAGGCAGTGCCAAGGGCATCAGCATCTGATGTGAGTGCTACAGAGGAGGCTGCCCCAGGAAGTGGGCTGAGGCATTGAAGTCCTAGCAGGGAGCAATTGTTTTAACATCAAAAGACCAAGTGCTACAGTAGCTCATTTCTTTGTTTTTGCAGTCTGGAAGGCTCCACAGGAGTAATTCCTGCTCTGCTCCCTTGCCAAGAAGGAAGCCCAGCACACAGGACCTCTGGTAGATATTTTTCCCCAGTGTTTGGGAACCGTGGAAGAGCAACCGTCAGGTCAAGACATCCACAGAGGTATAGTTAAACCAACACACGTGTAAAGGAGCCTGAGAGGTCCCTGGAAGAACTTTCTTTATGGAGGAAGCATGAATAGCTGCTTGAGAGCAGAAAGTCACAGAATACATCAGGATGCCTCTCCTCTACGGAACAGCTGACTGCTGTTCTATCTTTTGGTCATTTTATGATATTTTACTGTATGCAGCAGCAAAGCCACAAGCAGATTTGTTAACAACTATCGCACCATTTTCCAAAATTGCTTTAGAAATCTAAGCTCAGTGTTGGATATTGCAACAGTTTTTTCCATTATGTGTGAGAGTATAATAAAATAGTAATAAAAGCTCTTTATTTACACAGTAGCTGAACAGTCCTGCTTACACAGGACATTTTCATCCTATTCCATTTTTAACAGTTGCAAATATAATGCCGATTTTGCAGCTGATATAGCAAAGGACAAGCCGTGTTCAGCATCATGTCAGCTAGCTGTGCTTAAACTCATTGAGAATACAGCTTCAGTTTGAGTTTAGGAAATGATTACTACCAGAACTTGTTCTTTTATATACCATCTGCAAAATCACACCAAGCTCTGTCAGCTGTCATTGGGAAAGTAGGAGATTTCTTTACCAAAAGGGCTGTCAGGCACAGAAACAGCTGCCCAGGGAGGTAGTTGAGACCCCGTCCCTGGAGGTGTCTAAAAGACAAGTAGATGAACTGCTCAAGGATATGGATTAGTAGTGGAATGGCACAGGTGGACTGGATGATCTCAAAAGCCTTTTCCAACCATGTGATTCTATTGTTCTATGATAATAAGGAAACAGTGCACCAACATTTAAAACAGGTAGAAAGGAGGATCTTTTGGACTATCAACCTATCAGCCTTTCCTCTGTGTCTGGGAAGAACATGGAATAGGTCCTCCTAGAAGGTACATGGAGGACTAGAAGGTGATTCAAGACAGCCACTATGGCTTCACCAAGACAAGCCCTGCCTGACCAATCCACTGGCTTTCTATGATGGGGTGATCACCTCAGTGGACATGGGAAAAGCAATGGATGTCAACTATCTGGACTTCTGTAAGGCCTTTGAAGTCTCCCCCCACAACATCTTTCTCTCTGAATTCAAGAGATGGATTTGCTGGATGGACCTTTCAGTGGAGTAGGAATGGGTTGGATGGTCATGTCTAGAAGGCAGAGGTCAATAGCTTGATGTCCAGATGGAGATCAGTGGTAAGTGGTGTCCCTCAGGGTTCCGCACTGGGACTCAGTACTGTTTAATATCTTCATCAATGACATAGACAGCCAGACTGAGTGCACCCTCAGCAGGTCTGTAGATGACATCAAGCTGAGAGGTGTGGTTGACATGCCTGAGGGACAGGATGCCACCCAGAGGGACCCAGACAAGCTCAAGAAGTGGGCCCATGTGAACCTCAAGAGGTTCAACAAAGTCAAGTGCAAGGTCCTGCACTTGGGTCAGGGCAACCCCCATTACCAATACAGGCTGGGGGATGAAGGGCTTGAGAGTAGCTCTGCTGAGAAGGACTTGAGAGTGTGATGGAGGAAAAGCTGGGCACGAGCTGGCAATGGGCACTTGCAGACCAGATGGCCAACTGTATACTGGGCTGCATCAAAAGAAGCGAGGCCAGCAGGTCAAGGGAGGTGATTCTGCCCCTCCACTCCACTCTGATAAAAGCCCACCTGGAGTGCTGCATCGATATCTGAAGCCCACAGCAAATGAAAGACATGGATCTGCTGAAGCATGTCCAGAGGAGGGCCACAAAAATTATCAAAAGAACAGAACACCCATCCCGTGAAGAAAGGCTGAGAGAATTGGGGTTCTTCAGCCTGGAGAAGAGAAGGTGCCAGGGCCAGTGCTTGCATTAGTGGTCTAGAGAGGACACTGACAGGCTATTAAATATCACTGGAAACATATTAACAAAATGAGCCTTCCAAGAAACAAAAGATATTCATTAGGAGGTCCCAAAACTCAACAGATAATGAAAATATTCTGCACTAATTACAGATTCTAGAATACATGTAATATAGGTATCAAATAATAATAGCTTTGTCCTTGTTGTAAAAAAAGAGTTTTTAAAAAAAGCAATGGGAATTTTTCAGTTATATATGTTTAATCAGAAATTCCCTATTCATTTGTATCACGGAAGGATTGACCTTGAAAATGTGGAAAACGACAGACAAAGGTTCAGAAAACATGAAAACATTTCATCCTGGTGCTTTCAAATTTTAAAATTACTTCTCCTGAATTAAAAATAAGTTTAGAATATAATTACAATAAAACAAAGAACAAAAAAACCCACAGTCAAATAGAAAAGAAATATTTGAAGATATTGTCCCGCTCTGCTCTGCACTGGGGCAGCCCCACCTCGAGCACTGGGGACACTTTGGGACACCACAGCATAAAAAGGACATCAAACCACTGGAGAGTGTCCAGAGGAGGCCACAAGGCTGGGAAGGCTCTGCAGGGGAAGGTGTGTGAGGAGCGGCTGAAGTCCCTTGGTCTGTTCAGCTGGAGAAGAGGAGACTGAGGGGGGATCTCAGAGCTGTTTGCTGCCTTCTCCCAAGGGAGGGAGGGGAAACAGGGGCTGAGCTCTGCTCTCTGGTGACCTGTGACAGGACCCGAGGGAATGGCAGGAAGATGTGCCTGGGCAGGGTTAGATTGGATATCAGGAAGAGGTTCTTCCCCCAGCGGGTGGTGGAGCACTGGAACAGCTCCCCAGGGAAGCAGTCCCGGCACCAGCTCTGCCAGCATTCCAGAAGCATTTGAACGCTGCCCTCAGCCACACGGGGTGAGTGTTGGGAGTGTCCTGGGTAGGGACAGGAGTTGGACTCCATGATCCCTGGGGGTCCCTTCCAGCTCAGGTGATTCTATGATTCTATTAACTAAAGGATTTAAATTGACTTGAGCTGAATATATTCCTCATTTTCAGTTGTGGACATTTTCTGAGATTTTTTTATATTGCATTTCTTTCTTGACTAGTACACATTTCAGGATCCAAGCAAACAAAGAGAAAAATCCTACCTGACCATAAATGAAAATAAATATGTTAAGGAAAAACCTTATAGTTGTGACTCCTTAGCCTGATGAAGGACTCCCAAAATGCTCTCTGAAGCTCCATTGTACTGCAGTGTTCAGAACAGTCCATTTTTCCCTGACACTCATTGTTCTGCCTTCATTGTATAAAACTCTCCAGTTTCTTTGTTTAAGACCACTTAACAAAAGCAATTATAAAGAATACTATTTGTGTGCTTTGAGTATTCTTCAGTCAAGGAAGTTTACAATAACATTTTCTTTTTAACACAGATGCTGAGCAAAAGGCCTAACCTTGCTGCTTCACAGCTCTGGAAACAATTGATTTTCTGGTTCTTTCCGAAAGGATGAAGCAAACTCAGTATGATGTGTCGTAGATGTACAGTCGAGCAGCAGGTACACTATCTGTGCAAGTATTTCAGTGATCCTCAGCCTTGTGATTCTTAATATATTTATCCTGTGAACATGCAAAGATGTGTGAGTAAGGGTAAGAAAAATTATAAGATAGCAAAGGACAGACTGACTGAGATAAAAATGCAGATGGACATTTAAGAAGGCCTCTAGAAAGGGAAGTTCCTGATCTGATTGATTTCAAAGGGAATTAAGTAGCTAAAATTTATTATCTATTACCAGTTAGAGCCACAGAAATTTAATTATCATTTGAACATCTACCTCCCACGTCTTTCAAAGGAAATTAAAGATCGTGTAGACTATGCTGAGCTGCAGGTTTTTGGTAGACCCTAAAAAAAATATAAGCAGTTTGCCCAAGATCCTCGCCCAAGTACAACCTTGATGCCAGAAATTCCACTTGGAAGTACCAGTATCAGTTCACTCCCTTACAAGTTCCTTTCTAACAGAGAGTTCCGTGGCATTTTGGGTTAGGCTAAATGCTGTGGTTTGAGTGCAAGTAGAGTCAGTTTTCTAACTGAAAGACAGCCGTGCATTCCTGAATCCAGTTCCTGAGCCCAGTCCCTTCCTAGCCTTGCACCCTTTCCCTCGTGTCTGCTCTGCAGCATTTGTGGTGACATATAGTCATCGAAAGGTGGGGGCACAATGTCATATATCTGTGTATATTTTGTTATTTTTCTTATTATTCTACTCATCATCATTATTGTTGTTGTTGTTGTTATTATTTAATTAAAGCTGTAGTTTTAGTTTTCCAACCCATCAGTCTTTTTCCTCTCATCTCCCTTTCCCCCTTCCCTGGGGGAGAAGGGAATTGGGAGACCAACTGCTCTGTTTTAGCTACAAAAATTGGCTGGGCCAGGGCTAAACCATGACATTAAATTATTTTAAAAGGTTCATAAGAACAACACAGTCCTAGAATATAATTGTGCTTGGTGTGTGATTACCTGGCTGCTCTACATAAAAGAACACCAACAGCTCCAGGCCAGGGCAGCATTTGCAACAAGATTCTAAGGCAGCATGCCTTATACTACACAGATAACATCTTTATTTAGTTTGATTTTCACTGATTCCACAGAGATCAGCCTTTTTCTTACAGAAAAAGAAGGAATGTGATGTTTTTTACCGATGCTATGTTCTGGTCAGCATATACCATCTGCATTTAACAAACTAAAGCAGAGTATCCTTTACAGCCAGGCATTATGGCAGTTCTGTATTCAGGATTTTCTGCGTCCATCAATGCATATGTAAAATGGAAGTTGACTTGGATTCACTTTGTGAGGTTGATCCAAAATAATAAACACACCATTTAGAGTACTAATTACTCTTTTAAAAAAATCACTGGAACTGGGATTAAGAAGTTTTCTTGTATCACAGTCAAGAGCCACTGGGAATTTTGTTCATATGAAGTGGGTTTTTATGGGATTGTCTGGAAAGGCTATTTAATAAACATCCTGCTAGTGTACTGACAATGACCACAGCCTCTCCTGATCTCTTCCTGTGGAACATTTTAGCTAAGAAGGCTTTCATCTTTTATTACATTTGCATTTTTAATAGGATGCAGAAGCATTTTTTGGCCCATGAGGAGCACAATGTGTAGCACAGATGATTCTGTGGACCCTTCGAACTTGCTATGATTGCTGAGGATCACAGAGGATTAGATCTGATGATTCAGATAACCAGCCCTATATTCCTGTGCACTTCTCTTCTCATGTTTGATCTGCATTTTCTCATGTCTTTTACTTTTGTGGAAGAGATGGCACCTCATACAGAACTTTGCTCAGTTTTAGGGCTAAAGCACTCATGAATTAAGAGGGTCTTAAATACAGCTGATAGGACTGCTGGGGTTTTTTTCCCCCCACAGTCCACACAGACGGATCCTACAGCCAGGGAAATTAAATCAGTATCAGTTGATTCAGGACATTTTGAGCCTCTACAACACTGAACAGAGTAGTCCTTATCCTGCAATTTATATAAATACCTGCTTAACCTCAAACATGTTAATAATCACAGACTTCAAAGAAAGCTTTGCTTTGCAAATGAGTAAAAAATATGGTTTCAATTTACTTCAGTGAGAGCTCCGTAGTCTAATGAGAGTACTCCTGTAGCACAATAAAAGCCTGTAGCTTTCCTTTAAGTACAGCTCTGTAAATCTTTTGGTGATCATGCCAAGCCAGTCACTGATCTGGTGGTTTAATGGAAAAAAGAAAAAAAATCACTTACTTAAACCAGTGAATCTCAGCCTTGGAGTTCAAGACCTAATGGGTTTGCTATATCCCACACTCTATTAGATCACGTACTCTCGATTTTTCACATTTTCTACCTTACGGAAATGGAAAAAAAAATCAATTTAAAATAGCATGTTCATAAAATAAATTAATTACATCAATGAGTGAGCCATATTTGCCTGCTACATCTGTAGCTCTTCCACCTAATTCTAAAACAGAAAAATACTGGTAAAAATTTATTTTTAAATTTCATTTATTAACTTTATCCTGAGAAGAATTTTATTTTGTAACATGGCTTCCCTAAATATGGATAGGAATCCACAATATGCTGTCCAGCAGATTATAACTTGGTAAGGTTTCTGTACAGCTTATAAAAGTATGAGTAAAAATATGCTGAAATTCCAGGGATGCCGTTGGTGTTGTATCATTTCTCCCAGGATGCGCATAAATTCTTCTGTTCATCAGATTAAAAAATATCTGTTTTGACCATTTAACCCAAATTTGTGTGAACTTCATGCTTCACAGTCTCTTTGAAAGTGTAGGAAACATGTTGGAGTGATGATCAGAAACTTGTAAAAGATATGTACGCATGGTTAGAGCAAATGCTATCAACATCATGCAGGATATTTAGTCTGGTGTGTTCCCAAAGAATAGTATTGCCATATTAAGTTTCTAGTCTACACTGTATCATTATCTTGCTCAAAGATGGAAATTTCTTGTTAACTATGAAATATCTTTGCAAATAATTCACGTGATCCTCAAGAGAACTACTTCTGACAGAAATGTGTTGCATTTATAACTGCAGGTTCAATGTTCATCTCAATTATAACAGAAAACACCTAAGGGAAAAATAAGTGAAAACATATCATAGAAATTAAAATGTTTTTAAAAGGAAAGTTCTCTGCATAAATTTATACAACTCTTGAGAGTAAAGCAAAACAACCAAAGTGAAATGACAGCAATAACTCCAGAAATCTCCACTTGTGAATGATTTTTGCGAAGAAGATGCCTCGTAATATAGACACTCAATAATGTGGTATCAAGTGTTCCATAAAATGCAGTTGTAAAAATATCTAATACAATACATTTTATTATCCTTTTTTTTAAACAAGCCAAAACCTTCAAAAGCACTGAAGTCAGTATCTTAAAAATCCTTACACAAAGCCTTAAAAAGTTTATGGACCCAATTTCCAAAGAATCCCAAACCACACACTCTTACTCACGTGTACACAATGTCTAATATTTCTGCACACTAAGTAATGATAAACAACTACTAATTGTTCTGTGTCAGGTGGAAAATCACTTCCTGTGATTTTTTAACAAGTACAAAAGCTATGAACACACTTACTAACCTCAGCAAATATAACTATCTTTAACAATATTCTCTCAACTTCTCTGTTAAGTTATATTTAAAATCTTCTCTCATTCTCCTCCTACTTCTTTCTTAGAGAAACGACATCTCTTCACACCTTTACTTACCCATATCGCCCACAAATATATTTTATAATAAAATTAGGCATTAAGTATTATACTACAGACCCAAAGACCCCACCTTCCCTCCCTTTAGATAAGTAATTAAGATTAGTTTGGACACAAGGGGGGAGCAGCTCTAAATAATTCTTTGAGCAATGATTTTCCTCATTGCCTGAAATCCACGTTGGCAGAGAGGCTACAGGCACATTGCAACCATATCACAACCCAAGACTTAGCATGTGAAGCTGTAAAACTCCTTTATCTCCTTCTTATGAAACTGAAACTGTCAGAAACCATCTCTTTCATATTTTGCAGTGAATAAATGAATGCATTCTAACTTTTCCATCCTCTGATCATATAGAAACATGAGATAATATCCTTCTTTATTCCCAGAATTCTACAGCTTCTGTTTTTTAAAATCTTTTGGTCAATGTCCTCAATATAAAGTAGGAATTTGAATTTTCTCCACAGCTCCTATTTTGGGCTGCAGGACCTACATCAGTTTTCTGCAGATCAGGTCTTTTTACCATTGTACTTTTTTTTTACCATGGATTTTTTCCATTTTTCACCTCCACCTCGCAGTGTGTGGAATGCATCCACGTAAGGGCTCACTATTAAGTGACAAGGCCACTAATTAAATAGTCTGATGTAGACTTCATATTCTCACGTAAGCCTTAAGCAATATGTCAGTTACTGTGAACCCAGAGCCAAACGTGGCAGCATTGGAAAGTGGAACCCAAAAGTCTGCCTGCACTGAATCTCCAGAGACTCTGAACAGTTAATAACAGTGACTTTATAGAACATGCAGCAATGCAGTGTTGTCTTCTTCAGTCATCTTGAAAGCTAAGAAACACTCTACCCTGTCTCTCTTTTTTTTTCATGGCTACTCTTCCTCACTGGAACTTATCCAGGCCTTGGGCCCATGTGGAGGATCTTTCAGAGCCCCCCACCCCCACCGACCACTCCTTCTGCAGCTGAGCATCCCTTGCAGCGACCTCCAGGAGTGCAATACCACTGCACTGTGCCCCAGCCCACCCCACCTTACGCTGCCCTCCCCTCTCTGTTTGTCTCTCAGGACCTCTGCGAGGTTTCACGGCCAAAGGAGCACAAATTTGGAAATGTTATTGAAAGCCAATGTGGAGGATACTGTCAATTAAAATGGAGCAAGGATATATCTGTTATTATACCCACTGGTATAGTTGGAAAAAAACCAAGAAGCTTTCAAGCATACAGATTGCTTTTCAATTAAAATTGACATTCTGTGTTTATAATAAATCCATGCAAACTTTGTTTGCTATAACCTGATAAAGAGCTTGTCTTTATGAGGATGGATACCATATTAATTTTCCCCTAGCATTCAATGTTTTGAAAAATTGAATCATTCATATTTCAACATTTTAACTGTCCTCTTTTTTTTTAATTTGCCTTCACTTGTATATACATGGTTCTTAAAAAAGCCACAGTTATCTTGTTGTAGCTCACGTTTTCTTCTAAAGAATTCTAAGCCAATAACCTGAATTGCTTTCTGAGCACGCATATTGGGGTTGTGTGGCAAGGTTGTGGTAGCTGGGGGCTAGCGGGGTGGCTTCTGTGAGAAGATGCCAGAAGTTTCTCTTATCACCAACAGAGCTACTGCCAGCCACAAGACAGTTTAGCTGCTGGCCAAGGTCAAGACAACCAACAACAGTGGTAGCACCTCTGGAATTATGTATTTAAGAACGGGAGGAAAAAACATGGACAGTCTGCAACCAGAGAGAGGAATGAGAATGTGTGAGAGAAACGGGCCTGCAGATAACAAGGTCGGTGAAGAAGGAGGAGGAGGAGGTGCTCTAGGCAGCAGAGCAGAGATTCCCCTGCAGTGAAGACCATGGTGAGGCAGGCTGTCCCCTTGCAGCCCATGGAGGGCAACGGTGGAGCAGAAATCCACCTGCAGCCCACAGAGGACTCCACAATGGAGTAGGTGGATACCTGAAGGAGGCTGTGACCCCTTGAAGAGCTCACGCTGGAGCAGACTCCTGGCAGGACCTGCGAACCTGTGGAGCAAGAAGCCCACGCTCGAGCAAGTTTGCTGCCAGGACTTTTGACTCCATCGGGGACCCATGTTGGAATAGTCTGTTCCTGAAGGACTGCACCCTGCGGATGGGACCCACGCTGGAGCACCACATGAAGAACTGACCAAAGCTCATGGAAGACTGCTTCCTGTGGATAGAACCCCACACTGGAGCAGAGGAAAAGTGTAAAGAGTCCTCCTTCTGAGGAAGAAACAGCACAACGTGTGATGAACTGATACATTCCCCTTTCCTCTGTGCTTCCTTGGGGAGAAGGCAGAAAATTCAGGATTAACGTTAAGGCTGTGAAAAAGGGAATGGAGGGTGAAGGTGTTTTAAAATATAAGTTTTGTTTCTCATTACTCTACTCTGATTTGATTGGCAATAAATTAAACTAACTTCCCCAAGCAGAGTCTGTTTTGCCTGTGAAGGTAATTGCTGAATGATCTCTACCTGTCCTTATCTCAACCCATGAGCTTTTTGTTGTATTTTCTCTCCTGTGCCCAGTTGAGGAGAGGAGTGACAGAGTGGCTTTGGTGGTCACCTGACGTCCAGCCAGGTCAATGCACAACATTATGTCCTAACTTAGCATTGTTTTTTCTCCTAAAATTTCTCATAATATTAGACAGTTGCTGGTTAAAATGAAGAATCAGGAATAGCTGTAATTTGATAAGCAATTATTCTAGTTTACTTGTTTTTAACAGATTTCAGTCAGTTTGGGCAGAGAGGATAACTAATGTAGTTGTGAATTTGAAATGTGAGAAGTTCTGTATTGTCACATCAAAAATAGAACACAATTCATATGTTTTATGTAACAGTTCAAAGAACAAGAAAACTTTTTTTTGGACTGATATAAAACTGAAAAGCTAATATTGCAATTCTGGGGGACTGAGCTTCTGCTGAAGCAGAAAATCATAGTTGGGATCTGGAACGTAAAATCTGTGGAGTGAGATTTACCCTAAAATAGTAATCAGAACTTGTCAAGCAAAGTCACTCAGATCAAATTAAGTTTTATACAAGCTAGATGATATTCTGATGTTACAGAGAACAAAATACTAAAGAAGCACAAGCAGGCATAGTCCAAATGACTCTCCAAGGACTGCACTAAAGCCACTTGGCCAAACAATACAAACCAATTACGATCCATTATTTGAAAGAAGTTGTAAGGCAGTAAAAGCAAAGAGAAGAAAGACCCTTAGCTCAAAGATCACTTCATAGGCAGAAGGCACAGAACTGCAGCATCAGATGATAATAAGAGTCTTGCTGTGAATAATGTGTTAGTTTTCAGTTAGTGCATTGGTACGGTGCCAAAGGCAATTAGATTAGTTTCAAAAAAGCCTCATGTTTAAAACTTATATTGATAGGGCTCAGGGTTATAAAAAATACTGTCCAGGTTAACAAACAATGTGAACTTAATCTAAGTGTAAATAAACCAGAAAATACCGAATTTGCAGTAGTACTTCATGGGAAGGTATATTTTAAATGAAGGAAAAAGAGGGTAAAGCAACTGAGGGAGAGTTTAAGATAACCTTCCACATGGATATTTTTCTCAACAGGGTACAGAATAAAGGTAATGGAGCTTAAACTTTCCTTTTGTCTCAACACATAGGATGAATATGAAAAAAGCCTTATCAGTCTCAGAATCAAAGAACCAACAAAAGAACTGATAGAACAGTTGAATGCACTGACCACTGCCAGTGAAAAGAGAAAAGAAAAAAAAACAAAAAAAAAGAGAAAAAGGAAAAAATAGACAAAATAGACAAAATAGAAAAAATAGAAAAAATAGAAAAAAGAAAAAAGAAAAAGGAAAAAAGAAAAGGAAAAAAGAAAAAAGAAAAAAGAAAAAGGGAAAAAGAAAAAAGGAAAAAGAAAAAAGAAAAAAGGAAAAAGAAAAAGGAAAAAAGAAAAAATGCATTGTTTAAGTTAAATAATAGAACACACACATTAGGGATATTTATAGAGAGGGTTTTTTGAGAGAAATCTAAAGTTAATTTTTATTTAATGTAAGAAATATATTGCATATGTGCCAGTAGCCACCCTTCCAAAAATGCTGTGTACATCTGTGTACGTTCAATATTTTTTTAGGTGACTTTTTCACTGCTATTCCCATGATATTTCACAGTGAACATGCAGAAACTTCAAGAGGTATTTGTGTGTATGGGTGTCTGTATTTGTACATTTTATCACACAGAATCATAGAACGGTTTGGGTTGGAAGGGACCTAAAAGTCCATCCAGTTCCAACCCCTCTGCCATGGGCAGGGACACCTCCCACCATACCAGGCTGTTCAAGGCCTCACACTCACAAAAATATTTTCATACATGAAGCATAACTAAAAGATCTGAATATTCATGAAAAGGACCGGAATTGCTGGGCTAAACTTAAACTGAAACTATCACCCACATACATTATTTTCCAGACTGAAGTCTCCTAAACACTTACTTAAAGTCTCAGTTCACTGACACTCTTACGTACAGTACTCCTGAACAGAAGGATTCCTTGAATAGGTTCAGCTAATTAAGTAATCCAGATCTCTCTAAATAACTATCAAATTTTGAGTGTTATTTACATCTCCATCCGCACATTTTGTCATTAATTTCATCTTTGCTTCCTCATATCATTGCTGATACATTGTAAAAACATTAAGCCTAATATTAATCCTAATACCTCACTAGGAAATCTACTAGTTGATGAAGATTCAACATTAGCAAGCACTTGAAATCTGTCATATACCTAATCCTTAGTCCATTTATGAAGTGTTTTTTGTTATACTGCAAATCTGATTTTTCACCAGAATATTATTCACTGTACTTATTACAAAAAACTTTATATACTCTGTATCTACAAGAAATTCTACACACCAAAGTTCACATTCAATGCACTAAAAAAAAAAATCAGACCTGTTTGAAATTATCTATTTCCTTAAAATTACATTACCGACAATAAATTGCCTTCCTATTCTTTATTGGTTTTTTCAGACAACACATTTCACATTATTTTACTTGGTTTTGATTTCAAGATAACCAGAATATATTTATATAGCCATCTATTTTCTCTTTTTAAATTACTGGCAAAAGTGCTTAGTTTTTAATTGTATGGAATTTCAAATGTTTATTAAAATTAACACTAGCAGACTAAATAACTTAGCTAACCCTTTTCAAACTCTAGACTCCAGTTATCGATGTCAGCAGTGGCATCAGCTGTGAGCAGGCTGGAAATTCTTCATTGCTCTTATGTAATTTCTGTAAAACAATGTTTCCAAATAGGGAATAGGAACAGTTGTTGAGCATTTCCTGAGTAATTATCTTCATTTTAGCCATGTCCAACTTCATAATGGTCTATCCCATTAGCAGGATCTCCTTTGTTTCCAAAGTAATTGAAAACAAAATCTATTATCCTTTTTACTGGCAGCCATGAATTTTTGCAATTTCTATTTTATTACCAATTTTCTGTTCTCTAGATTGAAGCTCATTTCTCTCTTTCTTGTTTTTCTTCAGTTTCATAGACTGCTTTATCTATTTCTGTTATCTTCATTGCATCACTGAATTAGGACAATTCTTCAAGGAAATTAGTCTCTTTCCTGATACAGAATCATGACTTGAAAGATTTTCTGATAATTCTCTAGATTTAGCCAGAATGGCTACTTTCTAATAAGTCTTTCTAAAGGAGCCAATTTTATTAAACTTCCAGTTCAGTCAAAATTATCCATTATAATGAGGTTCAAAATGTTGCTGTTTCATGTATTATAAAATTACTGCATTTGATTTTAAAAGCTCTAACAGTGATTAGAGGTTCTTGTTCCATGGATCCCCCTACACTTGCTTTTAAGAGTAATTATACTTCTTCTTCTCTGTGCTTTATAGTCAGAATTTTTCTATTTTTATTAAATGGTCCTTAACAGATCCCCTTTTGCAGCTGTATTTGTTAGCCCTTACATGGAGTTCTCGATGCGAGACGTACAAAGTGTGCCTGTTTGAATTCAATTTGTAATCCAAGTGGAAAGCAGGGGGAAAGGGTGTGAAAATGTCTATTACTGAAAATTGTGTTACCACACCACATTTTTCAGACATGGATGCCTGAATTTAGGCACCAGAATAAAGGATACAAAATAAGCTAAGCACCAGCAATTTGATCGTCTTGGAGGCACTGATCAGTAACAGAGGATTTTTATTCCTTCAGTTGCCTAAATATTGTTTTCAATGCTTATTTTTTAGAATATTGGATTGAAAAATGCAAGCAATCATTACAAAAGTGTTCAGGAGCCTCAAATTTGACAAGGGTTTGCAAGTATTGCATGTTATCTCCTAAGGGAAAATGAAAACTCACAATACTGATGTGCTGGAAATCCCACATCATCCCACGTGTTGTCCCACATCCTTCTCAAAAGCATTGCCTTTGTCAGGTTTTGACCTCAAATCTAATTATTCTGGTTCCTTAATAGAGAGAGAACTTATTTCTATGGACAAATTAAGGGAATTTTAGGGCAAAACAGATCTGTATTCAGAAAAGTAGTAAATATGGTATTAATTGGGCAATGTCCCTTCCTCACATCTGGGGAGTGGAGGCAGAGGCTCCACACTTTTAAATGACTTTTCAATGGATTTGAGGATGTTTTATTATAGCTTACCTTTATCCAATGTTTTTTAAATACTACTTCGGTAACAAACCTTGTACAGAATAGAAACCCACAAGAATATCTTTTCTCTTTAGACAGAGAAAAGCAAGAAAAAAAATGGTGTCATTTCATTCACTGTAAAAATGATGTAAAATAGCTACAAGGAAAATCAGATACCCTATTAACAGACCTTGTATAAAAGTATCTGCCAAGTTTCTGCCAAAAATTATGATCTCACAGAAGACCAGAACTTGCTTTTAACAAAAGTGGATATTGTGCACAGTTTTCTTCTTACTTGTTTATCAAAAACTGAATGCCCTGATAGAAGGTATGATGAAGGCCCCACACATACTTGTTTTCAGCTGCCTGATTTCAGCTATTATTTGATCTCAATAAAACAGCATGTTTTTGGCAAATATAACACACAATTAAACTCTACGATCTGGTTTTAATTCTTCTCTGCTCTTACATACTCACATTTTATTTCAATTAGTTATTTAGATTTATAAATAAATGGCATGTCTGCTCTGCTCACACCATGCAATCAGGTAAACAAAATCTAAGCTTAATTATGCTGTGCTTTCCTCCCTAGGCAAACTCTTTTAATCATTCCTATTCCAAACTCTAGTGTTATGAGAACCTGGGTTATAAGAAAAATCAGTTTCATGATCGTATTTTCTGGACATTTCATCAGCTTTTGATTACGGATCCTTGTATGCTTATTAAAGCTTGCAGTCGATTGAAAAAAAAGGCTGACTTGGTACTGAAAAGGACCTAAAATATACAATTTTGTACTTCACATTTTAAACATAGAATCATAGAATCATCTGCTTGGAAAAGACCTCTGAGATCATCAAGTCCAACCGTACCTGTCCAGTACTAAACCATGTCCCTAAGAAGATCATCTACCCACCTTTCAAACCCCTCCAGGGATGGCGACTCAGCCACCTCTCTGGGTAGTTGTGCCAATGTCTGACCACCTTTTCAGTGAAGAAATTTTTCCTGATATCCAGTCTGAACCTCCCCTGGTACAACTTGAGGCCATTTCCTCTTGTCCTGTCATGTGTCATTTGGGAGAAGAGACCAACACTCATCTTGCTACAGCCTCCTTTCAGGCAGTTGCAGACAGTGATGAGGTCTCCTGTCAGCCTCCTCTTCTCCAGGCTATACCACCCCAGGTTCCTTAGCCACTCCTCGCAAGGCTTGTACAAAATTGATTATACAGTGATTATACAAATTCTAAGTACTTCAATTCCAGTTGTCTTTCTTAGATGGGCACAGCAGCATGTGAACGGCAGAATGTGAGCAGGCTTAAGGCCAGTGCCAAAGTTACCCAGGGATATGATAAAAAGACACCAAATACATAAAGCCAGCATGTATCTGGAAAAGCCAATGCTGAGCTTTGGAGTTAAATAAGAATTACTGAGCCCAAAGTAAGTTCCAAGCAACTACCAAGTCATTTTGCTTTTCAGCCCGGTTCATAACACTCATGGAATCCAGATTTTTCCAGTAGCCTAGAGTTTCCCCAACTATGGCCAAAACACCAAAATAAAAGGAAAGTCCATAACTGTGTTTGTTGCTGGATGTAGATATTAAAGTCAAAAGTAGTATAGTGTATAGTTGAGAGAACTACCCACTGTTTATTTTTATTCTGCATTTGTAATGAAGAAGATGTTACATCCCATATGATGTTAAAGATGCAATAAAAGTTTACCATCTCTTAACAAAAAAAGATGTGAAGGAGCATTTGCTAAAATAAATTATTTCAGTTTAAGCTGAGTATCTTATATCCAAGATCCCCACAGTAACGCATGGGGGAGCTCGCTGGAAGAGTCTCCTGTTGTTCTGAAGGAAGGGGGACTCTTGGTGTAGTTTCGCTGTCAGGCATCAGCAAGCCCAAGGTTGAATCACGGACTGCAGGCAAGCAGTCACTCACTGAGACAGGGAAGGGCTTCCATGCTCAGCTCTGCAGTGGCTCACATTGCCAGGATTGTGTAATCAGCAGTTTGCAGGTATGAACTGTCCCTGGGAGTAGTACAGATGCCTCTGTTAGGATGCTGTGCTCTAGCTTCTCACGTGATTCAGGAGTTCTCACAAGCAAGAGAGCAGCAGCAGCCACCACCTTCCACAAAGCTGGTGTCCCAGGAGGCAAAAAGAAAAGCCGAAGCATCGTGCATGGTTTTTGATGGGAACAATTAGGAGGAAGAGTGATCTGAATGAGGGATCGGGATCACTTAAGCCCCTGGTAAATCCCCACCTGCCAAGTTTAAAAAGAACTGGAGAACAGCAATGTTGGTCTGGCATTCATGTAGTGTTTTATTTATCAAAACTCATGCTTCAGGGATTCGGTCAGTCCCTTAATTGCATTAGGATGATTTCCCTTCCTTTTCTCCACAATACACAGTCAGGAGATGCGTTAGGAGAGAGAAAAAGCTTTTTTTAATGACTTGTGATATTGATCAAAACCAGAGAAGGGACACAGGACAAGTCAAACTGCTTTCTTAGCCTGTCTAGCTGAAGTATTCACCTCATATGATCATACCTTTTATCATTAGATTTGGACAGTGTAAACTGCTGCTGCTGCTTGCAATAAATCATCCAGGACAAGAGATATGCCAGTGTTTAGTCTCCCAACATTTGGAATGATTTTCACTAACTGAAATCTTGGGATTACAGGGGGAGATTAGTATGCAATGTAACAGCCTTGGACACACAGAAAGTCATGCCAGGTGACCAAGTGATACTCTTTCGCAAGCTGTTCTGCTGAAAATCTGACTTGCATATTCCCAATTTACAGGAACAGATAAGAACCTGATCACAAAAGAAAAATAAAATAGAAATACAGACCCCACTGTGATAGAATCACAAGCTCAGAGCCAGAGAGTGCTCCATAGAATGAATTTCATGGACCACTAATAGCAGATATTCAAAAAAAAAAACTACTTTCACAGGTAAGATTTATTCTATATAGTAGGTAATTTGAGAAGGCTTCAACTGCCTAAAGATGGGTGAAAATGTTAGATGCTCCAGAAACTGGAGTTTATCCATATTTGACTGGCCAGTAGAATCCTCACCTTCTGTAGTTGCAACCAGAAGCAACAAGGAATCTAAAAAGAAAAATGTGTCTCAACACATGAATATCAATAGGAAGCAAAAGTCCATTTCATAGTTACAAACTCTGTGGCCTCTTGAATCTTCCTGTTATTCCCCAGGAAAGAGACTCTCCTGTACACTAGAAACATAAAAGGTGTACACACCCTCATCATCAGGTTTTATTTTCCTCCTCATCTCCCATTTTTTTGTTTAGAGTTTCATATTGAAAATCAAATCGCTAAACGTAGAAGATGAAAATCTATGTATTGAAAAACTGCAATGGGTCACCTAAATTATGCCAATGAGTTGGGGAATAGGTCTGGTTTAAAATAGTGACATAAATCAGAAATGTGCATGGAATTAAAATGGACTGATACAGCCAATACAAGGATCCAAAAAATATTGAGTTGGTTTTTTTCTTGGCATGGACTTACATCTACTTATAGAGCCATATTTGTTATGAAAATTTAGTAATGCCATACTAACAGGCTGGATTAAAGCAAAAGACAGCATTGTCTTTCTTTTCAAGGTTTACTATGTCCCTCCAACCATTTTTCTTCGGTGTACCTGAAGGTTTAATGTACTGGATTAGTTGTAAGACAACAGAAGCAAGCTTCCAGCAGTAAGTTGCGCTCCTTCTTTTTTCAGATTAGCTACTCTAATAATTCACCCTGAGAAAATAATGCTATGAGAGGGTAAAAAGCACAATACCATAAACACTGAGTCAGACAAAAGCAGAAGGTTTGGTTAAGACCAGTCATAACACGTAACAAAGCCTAAGCAGGACTTGCAGGTCTTATCATGTTGCTATAGGAGATACACAGCACAGCAACAGAGGAGTTTTAAAAGAAGGAAGACATAAGGAAACCCATTATTTTCTGTATCTGTATCTCATTTATTTCCTTCCACTTACAGGGAAGAGGACAGATAAGTGAGTCAAACCTGACACAGCGTCAAGCAGACCATTAACCAGTTCTGGGCCCCTCACTCCAACAAGGACATTAAGGGGCTGGAGCCCGTCCAGAGAAGGGAACAAGGCTGGAGAAGGGGCTGGAGAACAAGACCTGCGAGGAGCACCTGAGGGAACTGGGGTAGTTTAGCCTGGAGAAGAGGAGGCTGAGGGGAGACCTCATCACTGTCTGCAACTGCCTGAAAGGAGGCTGTAGCAAGATGAGTGTTGGTCTCTTCTACCAAGTGACAAGTGATAGGACAAGAGGAAATGGCCTCAAGTTGTACCAGGGGAGGTTCAGACTGAATATCAGGAAAAATTTCTTCACTGAAAGGGTTCTCAGGCCCTGGCACAGCTGCCCAGGGAGGTGGTTGAGTCTCCATCCCTGGAGGTGTTTAAAAGGTGGGTAGATGAGCTTCTTAGGGGCATGGTTTAGTAAGGGGACAGGGACAGCTGGGCTTCACGATCTCAGAGGTCTGTTCCAACCAGATGATTCTATGATTCTGTGATTCTATGATTCCTCTACAGCTCTGTCTGTGAATTTGTGGGCTGTAGAGGAAGAGCACTTTAATTATTTCCCTTCACACCTCCAGAGCTCGCACTCTCCCTCTACAGCTTTGCTGAGTAGCAAAGCAGGTTTCCTTCCTCTCTCAAGTGAGAATTTCTTCCTCTTTAGTACGTCTGGATTCTGGAGGAGAGAAATGTTCCTGATTTAATTTGCTTTATTCACTTTCTGCTTTCTGTCTTTAATGTTGCTCCCACCAATAACCATGGGCTCCCCAGTGAAGAGGAGTTTATGGAGTTTTGCAGTGCTTCCAGCACAAAAACTGAGCAAGACCTCCTTTGTATTAAGTGCATCACAATGGCATAAACAAGAGTTTTAACCTCCAAATTCAAACAGGGAGTGGCACTGTTGATGCAAATGGTCCATGTTAGCATTTCACATGCAGAACAAATGGATCTAACATAAAATCATTTGTTCTAGCCGGTAAATGCATTAGCTTTCTTTTTTTCCCCCACCAACGTATTTGTCAAAGCAAGAACACCATTCATCTAAACTGTGATTATGGAAAGGAGTTCTCCACATGATATGGTCAACCCTCCCAATAAAATATTAATTAACAAATGATAGCAGAAAAATTTCAGGTGTGTTTTCAGTACTTAATTCACACATTTCATGTTCTCTGAATCATAATTTACTTTGTAAATATTTGCTAATCTTACAAAATATGTATTGTCAGCCTCAGGTCATAACTCATGCAGACAGCAAAGAGGACTTTTTGCCATGTGACTTCCACATTTAATTAACTCCTTTAATCTGTTAGTATCAGACAATTTTTTCGTACTCTTACGTCTTTGCTTGTGTGACTAAAAAGCTCTGTGTACCAGTCAGTACAGGTCAGCTTCCTCTCTGCCTCACAGCAACAAAATCCTGGCTGCCTCTGAAATGGATGTGCTAAATGGGAAGGATTTCCCCTCATCTCAAAGTATCACAGTATCACAGTATCACAAGTTTGGAAAGGACCTCCGAGATCATCGAGTCCAACCTATAACCCAACACTAACACCAACACTAACACCAACCATCATCTAAACCATGGCACTCAGTGCCTCATCCAGTCTCCCCTTAAACACCTCCAGGGTCAGCGACTCCACCACCTCCCTGGGCAGCGCATTCCAATGGCCAATCACCCTTTCAGTGAAGAACTTTTTCCTAACATCAAGTCTAAACTTTCCCTGATGAAGCTTGAGTCCATGCCCTCTAGTTCTGTCACTGGTCACCTGAGAGAAGGGACCAACCCCTGCCTGACTACAACCTCCTTTTAGGTAGTTGTAGAGCGCAATGAGGTCTCCCCTGAGTCTCCTCTTCTTCAGACTAAACAGTCCCAACTCCCTCAGTCACTCCTTGTAGGGCTTGTGCTCCAGACCCTTCACCATCTTCGTTGCCCTCCTCTGGACACACTCCAGCATCCTGACATCTTTCCCAAACTGAGGGGCCCAGAACTGCACACAGTATTCAAGATGAGGCCTGACCAGTGCCGTGTACAGGAGGACGGTAATTTCTCTGGTCCTGCTCGCCACACTATTCCTGATGCAGGCCAGAATGCCATTGGCCTTCTTGGCCACCTGGGCACACTGCTGGCTCATATTGAGCTTCCTGTCAACCAGCACTCCCAGGTCCCTTTCTGCCTGCCTGGCTACTCTCCAGCCACTCTGTCCCCAGTCTATAGCTATGCATGGGATTGTTTTGTCCAAAATGAAGTACCCGACATTTGGACTTATTAAACATCATCTCATTAGAATTGGCCCATCTCTCCAGTCTGTCCAGGTCCCTCTGTAGGGCCATCCTACCCTGTAACAAATCAACCCTTCCTCCCAGCTTGGTATCATCTGCAAACTTGCTGATGATGGACTCAATACCCTCATCCAGATCATCAATAAAGATATTAAACAGGACCGGACCCAACACCGATCCCTGAGAGACACCACTGGTGACCGGCCGCCAACTGGATGAGACACTATTCACCACCACTCTCTAGGCTCGGCCATCCAGCCAATTCCTAACCCAGCACAGAGTGCTCCCATCTACGCCACGGGCTGCCAGCTTCTCTAGGAATCTCTTGTGTCTTTAGCTTACATGCACAAAATGCAACTGCTTTTTTTCAGCAACAACAATTTTGTGTGTGATGCTAATCAGTTTGCTATTGATGACCACACCTTCTCAGTAATATAAATATATTATTGATATAAGTAGTCTGTTTCATGTTCTTTCCTAATTCAGCAATGCATGCAGACATTCTTATCCTAATTTTTTTTAATTCTCCAGAAGCCATGCTTAAAGAGTATGAACTTTTACAGATCTATTTGCTATTCTTGTTTAATTAAGACAGACATATTCTTCTCTGGATGCTTCACTTCAAAAAATACTTGATGCTACCAATTCCTTGCACCAATACGTTAAACATTATGTTGAACCATTGTAGTAAATTTTTTCAGACACAACTTACACTTTTTGCTAACACAAGGTCCAGTCCTGTAACCCTCATTCAAATGACCTCATGGGAACAATATGACTAATTTCTGTAACTCTATTTCCATTGGTGTTCTTCAATATTCTACTCCAGCTTGCTAAACCAAACCATTAGCAAAGATATACAAATGTACTCAGCCATAGGTAACATTTATTTTCCTGTTTCTCAATTAATGAGCTTACCCTGCAGTATAAACAGCTCTTATTTTCCACAAAGATTTAAAAGAATGAACGTGGCCAAGACTAAACTCTTCTTTCGTTATGACATCTGTTATTTTTCCATTATCCGTAACTAAATTTCATTGGATAGCCTGAAATTAGAGAATGTTTTGTTGCCAAGCTCAGTGGCAAAAGGATTGTTTCTACATGGCACAACTGAAACATCTCCTGACTGATTTGATGAGCTTCTAAGCTCCCGTCACTTCTAATGGAGCACCATTAATGAGCAATGATGAAGTGTTTTCTAGTTTTTATTCAGTGAGACTATTTATGACAACAGAACTAACAGTGAGCATAAGCACGTGCAGGGTGACGGTTTTAACAAGAGATTGGAAAGAGCATTGTTAACACAACACCTCACTTTTCTGAGCAAAGGCAGGCAATGTTGTGCGTTGCTGACCGAGCTGCTATGTTAATGCCAGAAGAACACCTGAAGTGAAAGGGGTGTTTGACCTAATGGTTAAAGGAAAAATTAAAGTTTGGCGTAGTGGCACCGCCCATATCCACTTACCCCTGCATAAATTCACCTACATTACTGCAGTGATGCTTCTCTCCTTAGTTATCCGAGTCAAAATTGTGGTTTTGATACCTTTGCTAGAAAGGGAATATGAGAAACAGAAGGTCTGCTGCAGCTGAAGGGAAAAGGAAAGATTAGGACCTTCAGAGTGACCGCAGCGTGCTTGCTGGAATCTTCCTTTCCATCTCCTTGGACAAATAAGAGTGCTTCTAGTCTAAGTTACCATAGTTTCTGGTTTCCTTAGTAACCCCTTTGAAAGCATCCATGTGTTTGTGTTGGTAGGAAAGGGTATGAAGGGGTATAAAATGGAATACAAATCTCTCAAACTTAGAGTGAAAAAATCCCAAATTTTCTCCTCAATCAACAAAACCAACCCAAACTTAAACCAAGCAAAGTCTCACTGGAAATCAAATTAAATAATTAGAACTGGGTATAATTGAAATCATGATGTGATGAAAGGATAATTTTCTTCTCAAGTCAGAACCATTTAGAGTCTCCAGTGCAAACCTGGAACCTGCAAGTCGAATGGAATAAAAGCATGTTCTTAAACTCAGGATTGGAATTTAAAGTTATGAACTCTGACTTACAAGATTGCTTCCTTTCTCGAATTTTGTTGTAACGTGGTAATTACAAAGAAAGTGGTTACCCATTTGAGGTGTAATATTAGCAAACAAAAAGAAGGGTAGTAAGTATTATGCGTTTTCTATCTAGTAGCTTTGTGTAAGTACAATGGAAATGCTGTCATAAGGACACACCTGTAATATTTTGTACAGTACTTCCTCCTGTCTTCATCCATTTGGCACTAAATACCAAATTAATGTGTTTTATGAGTTAATGGCTTGATCTTGCTTTCTTTTTAATCTGAAGTAATGCACATGATCCTTAACCACTTGAGAATTTAAATTTATATTTAAAGTTAGAAATTTATTTATATTTAATGAAGACTATTTTTTACTAGTAGCCTTCACTGACCCTTATTGTTTGTGCATGCCCTGCTCTAGAAAGAAACTTATCAGGAGATTTGATTTATTTTGCTCTTGGTCTTGAAGAGCCTTTTTATATTTGGAAGTTATATATACACTTAATTGAAGCAGGTCTTTGCTAAATGGCATAAAAAATTAATATAAGAAAAAACATTTTTACTGTGAGGATGGTTTGCCCAAAGAGTTTTCAGAGTTTCCATCCTTGGAGATATTCAAAACCCAACTGGACACAGTGCTGGGCAACCTGCTCTGAGAAAGCGAGTTGCACCAGATCTCCAGAGATCCCTTCCAGTTTCTGTTGTTATGTGTCTCTGGGATTCCGTGAAGTGTGCAAAGGTTAAAAAACTGCCTAAATGCAGATTACTGAGACAACTAGAAAAAGTCTATGATTCACGTAAGGAGACACCAGCACATTAAAAAAAATCTCACAAATGTAATACTTTTCTAAGTTACTTTATAGCATTTGAGAGTTTAAAGTGTAAGTGCTTTTGAGGATAATTTCATACCTAAAATAGAGAAGAGTTACTATAGCATTGGTATTATAATAATGGCAAAGCTGTTGAAACCACTTTTCTAATTTTTGACTGCCAAAGATTTTTAACTTACGGTAACAGATTGCAAAATACATTTGTTGATCTTTGCCTAATCAATTTTCTAAAATGAAAATAAAAAAGAATTACCTAGGTCAGCAATGAATGATTTTGGTAAATTCTGTGAACTTTCACTCAGAAGTGGTTTGAAAACAAACTGAAGTCTTCATACACTGTACATGAAGGAAGCATTAGCAGTGGCCTCATTCTATATACAAAATATTACATACACATCTCTAAGCAGGTAAGCACTTCCAGTAGATGGCTCCTAATGAGCTATTTGCTACATTTCAGGGGTGATTTATTGATTGTGTTTCTGTTAATTATCAGTAGGAGCTCTGCCCTTCAGTAGATATGTCTCCATCCGCCAGTTTATTGCCCTTAAACGATCCTCTGATCCCATCTTTGATGTTTCATTGCCTTGATTCTTGTAGAATATTTACTTCAGCACAAAGAGGAGAATCAAAACAGTGATGTTTTGTATCTGTTTTGCTGAGATGAATGTAACTACCTGTTGTCCACATCAAGGAAAAAAGTCAGGACCTTCTCCTTCAGATAAGTGTCACTAAGAACACAAGAGATCACAGGGCACCACTGAAAGTCTGACTCAAACCTCAGGGAAATCAGTGGGAAGCTTTCTATTTTATTGAATAAATACATCATAGCCACAGAATCACGTATGAAGTATCCAGTAGAGTACGTTACTAAAATGCCTTTCTTATACATATAAGGTTATAATTCAAATATCTTTCTTAAAACCCATTTCCATAAAACTTGCAATCAGATATGTCAGGATTAGCAAATCGATGTCTATACTTTCAGTTTCAGGTACATGATTCAAGCATCAGAAGGCTGTGATTATCAGAACTTGTTACCATCTGAAGGTGTTTAATGGATCAATAACCCAGGTCACACTCTGCTTTCTCCCCAAAACAAAGAGAAGTACTAACTGGCGCACTTGGTGACAACCTCAAGGCAAAGATCTTGAATAACAGAGGCTTAAATGATCTCTCAATATTTGAGGCGCTGCCCCAATCCAAGGTTTAGGCAAAATGATACAGGAAACTTGTCATATACACTGTTTGGTATTAAAACTTGATCACAAAAATATTGCATTTCAATGAAAAAGAGCCCAGGGGATAGTCGTCTTCTTTTTTTTTTTAATAAACAATGGATATTTTTAACGGTTCTCATTCTTGAGTGATACCTTGAGTGAGGTATCAGTACAGGGAAAATCTTCACCTATGAAATCAAAACAGCAGTGCCCTATGATACTGATTTCAGCAGAGGCTGTCCGGTAAAATTGTTGGAAAGGTGTCTCATTCTGATCAGGCTGCTTGTTTCTAGTAACTGTGTGATTTGTTCAGGTTCAGAGGCAAAGAAAGAAATTCATGTTCCTTATTTTCACCCCCAGTATCACACTAGCTTTGTGTACTGTTCTTTCAGAATAAGAAGCACTGAATTTCCAAGGTAGTATTAAATGCATGCATTGTCAGTAACGCTAAGAAAACCCCTACTCTTATACAGTTAATTAGTCTCGTTACATTAATTGAAAACCATTCAGGACTCAGATCTGAATGGAGGAAAATCTGGGAAATCAGCCAAGCGGGGTTTTAGAGGGCAATGCACAATGCACAGCTCCGCAGCTCGCTGGAGGCAACGGACATTGCCTTCACAGGGCAGTGGAGCAGCCTACGCTCCTATCAAAAATATTGCTGAGGAACCACGGATTTATTTTAAGAAATCACATTCAGTAGCTGTTAAAAAAAATAAAAAAGGTGGAAAGGGAAAGCCTTTTAAAGGGCTTTGAGGAGCCGCAAGGAAGGTATCTTCTTCCAATGACAGTAATGGTGTGCCAAGAGCAGATTGATAATGGCTAAATGCTCTTCAGGAAATACCTGTGCCCTCTTGCAGGTGTTTGCAATGCTCAGAACATATTTTTGCCTCTTTAGTTGTTCCCAGTTTTGTTCTTGGAATAAAAATTATTAATAAAATAAAGAAAGATCTTAAAGTAAAAAGTAGGTCAAATATTCTGTTTACACACAGGAACTGAATCCTGCACTGTAGCAAACAGGTAAAGTAGAACTAGGACGAAATTATTTCAAAAACCGGATAACTCAATGTGAAGAAGACATGTTTGCTCAGTTCTTTCTGAGCTTCCATTCTAGAAGAAAAGCTAAAATGCAGT
This sequence comes from Dromococcyx pavoninus, assembly GCA_033558185.1. Classification (NCBI taxonomy): domain Eukaryota; kingdom Metazoa; phylum Chordata; class Aves; order Cuculiformes; family Neomorphidae; genus Dromococcyx; species Dromococcyx pavoninus. The sequence continues at coordinate 1,647,805 of JAUMJL010000019.1, read as the reverse complement.
AACGAAGTACCTGATGATGGCTTTCTCTTAGTAAAAGGCAAAAATACAGAAATATAGAAAATCAGGAATTACACGTACGTTTTGATTCTAGTTTATGGAAAATTGAATTACAGTGCACTTGTCTTCAGGAAAATAAATTTACTTGTAGTCACTTACCCTTGGCCAAGGGCCAAACACCTACCCAGCTGCTCTGTCGCTTCCCCTCTTCAACAGGACAGAGGGAGAAAATAAGATGGGCTGGGATAAAGACAGGAGATTGCTTACCTGTTATCATCATGGGCAAAACCACAGACTTGACTTGGGACAAATTAATTTCATTTAGTACCAATTAAAATTGATTTGGACAGTGAGAAACAAAGACAAAAAACTGAAACACCACCTTACCCCTCTTTTTCCCAGTCTTGACTTCACCTCTTCTTACTTTCCCCCAGCCCTGAGTACTGTGAACTGGGGAGGGGAACAGAGGGGTGGTGTTTGGTCCATAACGGTTCCTCTCTGCGTCTCCTTCCTCCTGACACTTTTCCACTGCCCTTTAGGGATCACCCACCTCCTGTGGCTCAGGGTCCTCCCCAGCATGCAGGGAAACACCTGCTCTGGCACCTGCCAGAGGTCTTCTCCTCCTCTTTCTCTGGCCTTGGTGTTCGCAGGGCTGTTCCTCACGCTCTTCCCGCTCCCTCCACCATTCTCTCCAGAGTTTTCTTTACTTCCTGAAACACATTTATATTGAAGTTCTTGGTAAGGTAAGCCTTTTGTATTACCTTTGGAGGTAATAATAAAACACTTCTGAATTTTATTTTTTATATTCTTGTGACACATGCTGATGTAAATTAAATCCAATTGTGCACTGAAATTTAGTAGTAGCACCTGATTTTCTGACAAATACATAGTCCTTCAAAGAGGCAGATCATTTGTTTCCTGGAATATGTTGCCAAACTGTTGGAAAAGGTTCAACTCTTCTGGGAAATAATGCTTCAGAAAGTCTGTGTGGACGATAAAGATAATGCATCTGAAGGTTCTCCTCTTTATCATACTCCGGTTGGAATAATAAAAGTATCTTTCCTTAAAAACATTGCCTCTTAGATTGCTACAGAGTTGATTCCAATGTCCTGAATACCATCAGGTTTGTAAGATGCTTTAGTAATCAAGACTGTCATTAAATGCTATAATTCATTGCTATAGAGTATTTGCCTTTTTCCTCTCATACGTATGTCAGAAATAACTCTCATTCCAGCTATCTTATTATAGCCATGTTTATTCATATGAGTGCATTGTCTTTGACTTTTTGCTACTGTGATTTTTTTCTTTTTTAACTACAGATTATTTTGTGACCTGAGGTCTTTTCGGAACAATGGAAAAAAACTGGGATCATGGCATGCATTTTGCAAAAATTGATGCTTGAATTATTAAATACAACTCTATTCCCATGTGCAGGATAGATAAGTTGAAAATGGAAGCTGTCTGTAATTTAATTATAGTGCATACAATAAAAATCAGTTGTCATTAGGACCCCGATTTTAACTGTGATGTGCAAACAGAAAAACATCCAATTCACAACAATGAAGTGTTGTGTGGTTTGCAGAATAGGACTGGATGCTTTTTTTGTGCAAAATCTGACTTTTTATTTATTTATAGTATTTATTTCTGGTGACAGTATGACAATCTGAACTTTTATTTGCACATAGTGAATATATGACACTAACGGGTATTATCACAATAGATGAGCTTAATCTCAAAAAGGAATCAGAAGCAGTGTTCTTATTTCTAAGTAACTCCTGTTTAAACTGTTTGCTCGTGCTGCTATTTTGAAATTCAATGCCATAGTCTCAGCTCTCTAATGATAGAAATTTGTTGGTTATTACAGATCTTTAAACAGCACTTGGGCACATACTGAAACAGATTGATAATGCCAACTGGATACAAAGTGGAAGTGTTAAATTCTGCTGCCAGTTTCAGATGCTTTGAAACACTTAAGACTGGAGTTATGGTTGCTCCAGATTGAGGACTGTGCTAAGCACTGTCCATATATGTAACAAAAAGTTCTCTATCTCAGCCAGTTTACATCCCAAGTATAAAAAGATTCCCATTGACCCAATGAATGTTCAGGTGACACTGGGCAAAGGTTAGTAACAGTGATATGAAAAATTCAAAGTCTAATTTACATAGCTGTGCGACTGAAGTAGAGACTAGCAGGAAAGATGCCCACAGCTCACTGAAGAACAAGTCAAAGTCTGCCTTGTGGTGCTGCTCAGAGAAAGACATGCAGCCTGGGAAATACCAGAAATAGCTTCCAAACACATACAGCTTGTACTGAACATGTGGTGCTACTAATGACTAGGTTTTGTGTACATGTTTTGCATATTAATAAATTAATTAACCCATTTAAAAAGGCACATGATGAAAATGATGATCTATAGAATTCTGTCCAAGGAACTGACAAAACATCTATGAAGGAGAGGTGTAAGTCTGATTCAAGTTGCTGGACAATTGATGCTATTGTACTCATGATGATTAAGCAGCAAAACACAAAGTTTTTCAGTTGCAATACAATAAAGAAACCCAAGAGGTTCAGTTGCAATACAATAAAGAAACCCCAGAGGTGATCCTGGTCAGCCTTTGTGGCCAAGCAAGGCTGAGGAAATCTGGTTCCTACGAGAACTGGGATTCGAGGTATACCCCGGGGCAGAGCGTAGTTGCTACCAGAAGAACCCATGACCCCCGTAGTGCCTGGGAGGTAAGAGTACCCAGCTCCAGAGTTTACTTTAGTGGCAGCTGCAAACGTATTCAGCCCCTCTTTTCCACCCACCACCTTACTCAAGGAATTTCCGTAAGAAACATCTTCATGTACTAAATTGAATGGTGTGGGGATTTGGAGGGTGTACCCAAACCTGGACACTGAAAATGGCTCCTGCTAAAATTAAGAAATATCACTTTTCAGACCAGCTGCTCTCCTATTCAGTTGAAGAAGCCTATTCAAGAAAATCATGCAAAAGAACAAATGCCAGAATTCAGAACTGCACCTCACTGCTAATATATAGCAGAAATCACAATACATTGTTTGCACAGGAGCGTGATTGCTGACAATTTCACAGCCGCTTTTGCCACAATTTCACAGAACTTTCCATAAAATAAAACAACAACAGGGTTTTTTTTAAGGCCTTATCTCTCAAACTGATGCCATGAAATGAGACTTGCAGCTTTCATGTAGTTGAAAGAATGATTTCAGTCTGTAAGAGTGGCAGGCACATTCTTGAATGCATGACTCAGGTGCATCTCGTGGGCTTAGAAACCAAACTGTGGACCAGTTAGGTAGGGATCTGCTCCACAGCTGCAGAGTGCTTGGAACTGCCTATTCTAGTGCCAACGTCATATTCCAGAATGCCTTTTTCCCTCTCTTAATAGATAAAACTGCAGTCTGAATGCTTACTAGTGCCTTGATGCAGCACTAAAATAAGGAATGGCATATTGGTCAGACTAAAGACACTGAGCTCAGTGTCAAACAGGAACCAGCACACTCCACTCAAGTCTGCTACGAGGAAGGCTTTTCCTCAAGCAAAGCAGAGAAAGGATTCCATGCCTATTCATTCCTTTTTATGTAACAGCTTTTCCACAATATTTGCCTACAGAATTATTTATTTAAGCCATGGTACAAGAATTGTTTAAATAATTACAGTCTTTTCTGTTTACTTCCTTCCATTATATTGCTGAGGGTCATCTAATGCTTTTGGTAACGTGGAATTTTGAACTACCTTTTCTTAAGAGCATAGTTAATCCTTGTAAGCAAAACTTGAGCTGCATCACCACCAAATTTCTCAGTTTATAAGGAAGAAGATATTCACCAGCCAAAAACCAAATCCGCAAGCATTTCACTTCAGGACACTTTCAAGATATGATGTCAACAAAGAGCCCATCCTCTTTCATCTAAACATTTCTTTTTACACCTGTCATACACATTAAGTATCGGCTGAGTCTGTCCTTTGCCACCATATATTGCCAGTTTCTGAGTGCAGCAAAAGTGGTTTTAGATTTAAAAGGTTCTATGCGAATTCCAACTGCTAATGGCACTCATTTTTATGTTCAAAAGGGGTTTGCTGTTTTATGTAGATGTTTAAATTCTACTTGCAGTTGCATAAGGTAAATTCAGACATCAGATGACACCTCTAAATTTTGCATGGTACATTCATCCTGTACACCTTGGAAAGATTCTTAATAAAGTACACCCAGCTACTCACAAAAAAAATGTTAATTCACGTTAGTCAGCACATTATGAAAACATATAAGTAACTGCTTAATCTCATAGACTCCATATATTCAGTACTTACAAATTACATCTTCTCAAAGAGAATTAAAATTATGGGCTTATTATTACACAGTTTCACGAGAAAAATGGGGTGTTCTGGAAGCAGGTTAAGGGAAGTATGTCTCCCAGTATTTGGGACAAGACTCTTGCTTATAAGCTGTTGATAGGTCAGCCGTGACACCAGCCGTGCTCGAGCTCCCTCGACCTGCACAGTCGGAGAGGGAGGGTCTTTTTGTGTCTGTGTAGCAAATTGGAGACTGACAAATCTCCCAGGGTAAATTCAAAACTGGGTTTATTTTGGGCACAACCAACATAACAAATCAGTTACCAGGGTGCAGTCCAAGTTGCAGCTTCCCAAAGTTGCAAAAACAGATCTCAATCTGTTCAGATCACAATCTGATCCCCTGAACACAGGCAGGGCAGCTCAACAGAACTGCAACACAACTCGGATTTGATCGATACACCGTAGTGCCATGGAAAAGACACACAGTGGGAAGGCTGAGAGAGAAATAAAAGAGTAGCAGGGGGAAGAGGAAAATAGTCACCACTCCATGGGCCTCTTCAGAAGCATGAGGTCCTGTGGTTCTCCTGCAGCGCCTTCAGGCAGTTCCATGGGGTGGTGAGCACACCCTCTGCCTTCTTGGTAGGCTCTATTAATACACAAGTCCATGACCCATTAGCATGAGGGGGAATCTGGCTGCGAAAATTCTCAAATTAAGATTTGCACAGAACGTCTTTTGGGAACATTCTGGAATTGGGGCTGGGGGCTCCAGAGTCTCTGGCGGTTCAACAGACCCTGCCAGAATCACCTCTGTGTGAATCCTTTGGGTCCCCATGCGCAGTCAGGCGGGGGGGGAGCACCTCATCTCATACTTTTCCTGTGGGGAACAATCAACCCTTTCATACTCTTAGTCCTACTTTGGGAACATACCCATGAAAGCCTCAAATCTCTAGTTCAATTGTCTGGATCACATTTATTCATCCTAATTCAGCCCAGATGTTCCCTGGGTGAACCATTTTCACTGAAGCTCTTTCTTCACCCCCATCTGCCTAATTACAGCTTTCCAGATCTGGCCTGCATCACCTCACAGAAAAGTTGTCATTATTACATCCCATAATAAATACTACATTTTTTTGGCTTCCAGTTGTCTCTAGTAAGTCTCTACAACACCTTTAGTACTTGATGACCTCTCGCAGAATTATCTTTTTGTTACTTTAGAGGCTCTGAACCAGGAAAATTTTTGCATGTAGTCCAAGTTCATGCTTATGTTTAAAAGTGTCCTCATACCCTTCTGAAGCACAGGGTTTTCTCCAAAGCTGTGTTCAGAGGGGGGAAGAGGATTTCGAAAATCAGTATGACTATCTGATAGCTTATAATCCACATTCTTTATAAACTGACAAGCAACACCTGAAATATATGGCAATTCAAAATCAAAATGTTGCACAATATTTCAAAATACTGATTAATCACTTTCTTCAGTGAAGACACTGTTGCAAAACTGCAGCTATGACACCTTGTTGAGTCCACATCTTTTTTGTCCCACCTAAAAAACAACGGACAGAGCAAACAGGAGAAAAACAAAAACTTCAGAAATCAAAAAGAGCAGTTGGGGCCGAGGGTGTGGGTATCAGCCAATCAAGTTCAAAAGATGATTCAGTATACTTTATCTTCAAGTGCCCAACTTGAAATATAATGAGTGCTGTTGATTTTCATGACACCCTACAATCACTTTCTGAAGACCAGCTCCGTAGGAGAAGGCAAGGGAATTCCTTGTCCATTCAAAGTCTTCTCAAAAGTATCAGCCAAAGCTTCCTTGAGTTTCCTTAGCTCTTCAACTAAGTTGACAAATTGTCAGTTGTTCTCCTGAAGAGATACATTGTAGGATGATTTGTGACTGACTTTTCTGGAAACTCTAATCAGGCTCCAGCAATGAATTATATAAAACTGTTAATCCAGAGCCTGTATAACTAGTGTGTAACCATTAACTTGTGGAACCTGCGAAACAGTTATATCATCCTATTTTGCATCTGCTTTTTTCTATTTTGTGCAATTAAAGACAGTGACATGAAAAGACCATCAAATACGAACAGGAACCATAATGATAAAAGGGTTTATAGCCGTGATTCTGGGAAGAGTACATTCCTCACAAAGAAGTTTCACAACTCATTCTTAGAAGTTCCAATAAAATCTTTACTCCTCTTCTTCCCTACCCTTTCCCATCCACACATGAAGTGGCACAAATTTTTATGCCATATTTTGGAAAAGATCTGCTTTTTTACACTTTCAGACCTTCAGCCTGTTTGGCATTCACCTGGTTTATTCACTATTCTGTATCTATGTGAGGCATTCAACACCTTATTATACATAGCATATGTATATAAACATATGTAAATTCCTTCTTTATCCTATCCCACCATTAGGTATCAGAAAAAAAACTATTTTAAAATATTTTAGGTCAAGTCTGGAAAAAGTCACTCTTAGGTCATGGTGTTCTAAATGTAATCTCTTATAAAGGACCATAACTGGAAACTTTTTGGTTGTTGCTTTGTACCACTGGAATTCCAGGCTCTCCCAAAACTCCTAAGCATCTGCAATAAATCTCCTAACTAGAGAGTCATCACTCATATAATCAAAACCCACATGTTTAGGTAGAATCCTTTTAATCCATTTTGAAGTTTTGCATTTCACAACAGGGAGCACAGGATGATTTAGTAATGCAGAAAATAAGCAGCCAAACTGTACTGCAGATTTTGCTAAGGATTTCTAGGGTCAGAGCAGGCAAACAGATTTCTAACAGTCACACACCGTGTCTTTCTCTGAAGTAATGAACTGTCCTTCACAAAGCACTTCAGATTTATAGGCTAAAGTGATTTTTAGTTTCTCCACCCTACCCCGCCTCCCCTCAAAGAGGAAATAAAAGTCACAAAATAGAAGGAATTTTCTTGATCACTACAATGACAAACCAGAAACCCATAGAATAAAGTCAGACATTTCCATGGAGCTCATTACAACAGCAAGTACAACTTAACAAAATCCAAGAAAAGATTAGATATTTGGGGGTAGAGATTCTAATACATATTGATTAAAGATGCTCTAAAAATTTTAAGTTAAAGACCCAGGAAAAAAACTAAACTCATGGTTTAAGAAAGTTACTGTGTATTAGAAGTTAGGATGGAATTTGATGCATGTGAATTTTTTTTACTGTAGCTCCTTATTGGAGCTTTTGGTTCTGTCTTCTTCAACCTGCACTACCAGTCACTGGATATTGGAAAAGCCTGACTACAGGTTTGATCCATAGTGTCAATTCCAATATACGTATTCTATTATTTATTTAATTGATAAAGTACTACATCTTCACAGACTGAAAAGCCTAAATAAATTAGTAAAGCTAAAAAACCCTTAAGCAGTATCCCTTAGTTACACGATCAGATTACGTGCAGTACAGGTGAATTCCTCTGAGGTGGCTCATAAATTTGAAATAGACTTTGCCTCCTGTAAAGTCTGAAAGTTGTAGGTGCCGCCTTCTGTAAATATTAAGAATGGCACTGGAGCGAGTGCCACAAGCAAAGGACACTCAGCCACTCAGTCAGACCAACAAAACCCTTACGACGACACAGACTCTGTGTTCCTTGTTCTCAAAGCTTCCTATAGGGTTGCAAATGTAAAGGAATTTTTCTATGTATACCACAACAACACGTGACCAGAGCCATTCCTTTATTGGTAATTGCATTCTGGATGGAGCATTTCAATACTTTTGGCAGCAGTTGGGAAATCTTCGGTGGTTTTGGAGCACTCACAGTGACTAATCCACCCCAAAATGCACCTGCCCCCCAGCCAATCTTCTCTAACTGCACTCCAAAATGTGCTCTTCAACCGTAAACATAATTTTTTAAAAAAAAAAACACACAAATTTAATCTCTTTTACAGGTTATAAATGAAAAAATAAATAATCAAATAGATAAAATAAATAAATAAATACTGGAATTTTTCAATCGCTATAAAAGACACCACCCTAAATTATCTAACAACCTGTCAGCCCAAGTGTGTACCCAGCAGAGATGCTTTGAGCCTCGGTTCCCCGGGTAACGACGACACAGGCTCAAGAAGGGAGCTCAAACCTGCCAGGAACGACACAGGAGCCATTTCACTTTTTCGCTGCTCTGTCATTTTAAAATACCTCACGAGCACTCACTGTCTCACAAGGCAGCTTGAAAGAGGCAGAAATCGCCTTGTGTGTATTCTTCTTTTGAATCCAGGGCAGATCAATGATTGTTTATTTATCCTGAGTGAAGCTAGTCATGTTTTCTCTCCAAATTCTAGCAGATAACGCTCCCATCACTGAACTCAACAGTATGTGTGTTACACGGAGCACGCAAGGGCACGGGTCTGGAGCAGGTTAGAAACCGGCTGCCTTGGTCACACAGAGAGCACAATTACTTAATGACAGCAACTTACCAGTTTTACAGTTTGCAGTGCCAAGGAAATATTGCTTGTGACAGTGGAAACAAATCAACCCTAAAGTGGTTATTGAGCACAGAAAAATCAGAGCTAGTTCTTCTAACACTGACAATCACGTAATTTATTTCAGTGCTTAACTGATGTTGCGGATACCCAGTCCAAAGTGGATTTGCTGGAAAGTTAGGGACACTGGTCCTTTCAAATAGCCAGAAGTTATGGATTAAACTGTCTTTTCTTCTTCCAGTTATTATCTTGACATTAGATTTCTCTCTAATGATTTTTCACTGTATGCCATTAAGTCTTCCAGCTGTGAGGTTTATTTATTTGTGCTGTTTTCCTAAGCAACCTGCTAATTCCTCACTGAAAGATTGTGCATAAAAATAGGGCTACCTAAGCCAGCTGAAGCCTTTCAGTTCACAAGGAGAGGACATTAAGGGAAAAAAGGGTTGTTGAAACCTCTCAAGGCTAGATTAGTATCTTCATTTTCTACATTGAGTGCTTTTCAAATCACTTGTAACAGGAGTTCATGAACAGAAAAAAAAATATGACTTTTTAATATTTAAAAATCACTTAAATAGAAAAGACAGAAAGGGATTTAGCTTAACAGGTACCAGACTCGCAACTGTTTCTCAGGAATAACATCATCAGGGTACAGGATGGGAAATCTCAGCTAAATGCATTTTTTCGTGTTGTTTCTGTACTCCTGCAGTGATGATTCCTTAAGAGTTATAGGAAATGAGTGACAGTCAAAACGTGAAAGAATTGGTAATTAAATTAGGGGATCGATTTTTGATTGAAAAATTAATTAGCCCAAAAAACTACTACGCAAATGTTTTTACAGCCGAATAGTTTTCAGACTGAAAAACACTAGGAATCTATCACTGCTTTCTGACCTACTTTCCATGGTCATTGCTAATTCGATCTTCTTGCCTTTCATATCTCTCTGCCTCTGCCAACAGACAGATGAGCAGTGGAAGAACAGAAGAGGCAGGTTGGGGTAAGAGGCCAGATCAAGGCAAATCATAGCAAACAAGAGACTGGAAGATTTCAGAGACCTACTTCCAAAATAAGCAGACAATGACTCTTATTAGGATGAAGTCAAAGGATATTATTATAACAAATACAGTATGTGTCCATGCAAACAATCTATGCATGAATAATACAATGTCTGAAATAATTATTAGACCACTTACAGTACCAAATCTAAATTCTACAAAAAAGTGAATCAAGACAACTGAATAAATAGATCTTTTGAAAGATGATACATCAGAAAGGGGAGGAATTGAGCCCATCAGACATTTTCTATAAGAATTATTGTTATTTATTATAATATTGTTTATTCTTTTTGTACAGTTTAAGAACTATGTATTTAGTTTGAAACAGTAGCAATTTATAAGATGTTAAATAACTCAGAAATCATACTTCATTTAAATTCAGCTATTTTACCTGATCTCAATAGCATTAAAAAATGCTTTTCAGGCTAATATAGTTTTGCCTTTTTTCCTAAGAAACTTTTCATACGTCCCAATTTCTAACCTCAGCCCACCCACATCAATTTTATTCCTATTTCCTCAGTAACTGAAGTTGATGTAACAGCACTGTCAACTGTTGTCTGTACCCTGTGTCTTCCAACAACTTTTCATCCCATTGACCACTTTAAAGTAGCTTACCTGAAGATAAAAATTTCCGTACATGTGTCTAAGAATTGACAGCTGTTTGGAGAAGATAGACCCAAATTCATGTCCCTATTTGAAGCAAGATAGGGTGATTCCAGGAGTTTCCTGTTAGTGAGGCAGCATAAACACGGACAAAGCCAAGCCAGAAAAAGAAGTGGGTGAGAGGACAGGAGCACATCAGGGTACTCTGTGAGATGAGAGATTTAAGACACAGATAACTGAAAGCTTGTCTCAACTAGTTTTACTGTTCCCATGACTTCTTTTTTCCCCCCCTTGAATTTTTAAATTTAGCCCCCAAATGAAGTAGTCGTTATTTGCACACTCCTAATTAAATATTAATAAACTGTAAGGTACGAGCTAAATGAAAGACAGCCAGAACCTAAACTTCAAATGACCAAGAGGGTTTGGAGAGAGGTATCTGAGCTCGAATTACACTGCCTTGATTCTGAGGATCTGCACCCTCTGACAGTGGTCTAAGGGTGAAAAAAGCCACCGACTGCACCTCGGTATCGATGGTTACTAAAGGCAACTATCGTGTCTTTCCATGTTTGCTTCTAATAAACACAAACCAAACACAGGAACTAACTGCCTTTTTGAGACGAATAGTTTATTTCTCATGGAAAATTGTCTTGGAATCGAGACAGATGTAAAACTGGTAGGAGTGTCCAGTCCACCAAAGAATATGCAGATGTCTTCTCAGTCCCACACTGTGCATACCCAGATAACGCTGGTTTAATGAATGTGTTGATTTTTTTTCAGCCTTAAAAAAGCAAACTGTTTTTTGTGTCATTTCAGTTATGACCAGAAGAACATACAGGACACATTTCAATCAACTGTACTAAGCTCTGCCCTCTTACACTGATATTTCTACAGAAGCTGTGTGCTCCCCACAGCCATGAAATATCACCATCTGTATAGGAAATAATAAATATTAACAAAATACTGTTCTCTCATTCGTTATATTCCTTTCACACAATCCCTTAGCAAAACCAAAATGAAAACAAAGCAACAAAAAAAAACATATTCCCCTCAAAAATATACAAATTTTGTTTTCTCAGTAAAGCTGTGGAACAAAAATGACTGATTTCATTGAAAGATTTTTAACTGGAAAATACTATGATGATGAATTTTCAGGTAGCTGGGTGACAAAACAGAAAATAGAAATATAGAGTTATTGTTCAGCTCCATGGTTACTGTTTTGTGGACTCTTAGACCTTCACCTAGGTTAAACACATTTGGCTTCATATTTAATATACACACATTTGAAAAACATAACTCTTCAGCAGATGACCGAACAAGATATACAATTTTTAATTTAATCTATAATTTTAAAATACAGATGCTTCATTTGGGAGCGTTCTGGCCACACACAGAAAAGGAAAAGGGAGAGTTAACTACCACTGCAACTTTCAGTTTCAAGATTGTTAATAAAATATATTTCTTTTAATTCAAGAACTGGAGCCATTGTTTGTATTGTCTATCACTGCTATAGATTTTTCTTTTTAATAGATATTTTGGCAGAAAGCAAAGTAAAAATAACTGGAAATAATTCTGGGAATTTATATTAAAAACATTTAACAGGAAGTGAATGTTTTACTATAAAATCTTTAAGGGCTATTTTAATTTTTTAATAATATTATTTCTTTATAACATAGAAGATTAATACACCTAAAAAGATACTAAATTACCAATCATTTAGGTAGTGAAACTCCCTAGGGCATGCAGTAAATCTAATTTAATGTTTGCAGGCTTTTTCTTTTTTTTTTTAATGTACAGTCACCTAAAATGACAGTCAAAAGTATGTGGAATATTGATAAAATACTATTATAGCCTAATGACTATGATTTTGTCTATATTGAATAACCCAGCTGATACTGAAAGGGTTTAGTTACCGTGAGTACAGTCGTTCATACACATTTGCAGATTATCACCTTGCAGCATGATGCTCTGCTTCAAATATGATTTCAAAAAAACAGGTTCAACTAGGGAAAAATATGAAACAAATATAAGGAAAAAAAGTTCACTTTTGAAAAACCAAAGTCTTTCACAGAGCTTCTTAAATCAAAGAGGCTATTCATTTTTTTTACTATTATTCAGAAACTATTTTATAGTTTTCTGCTCCCATATCTTTTCAAATAAAGAACTCTTTGAAGCTGGGTTTCAAAACAAGAAGTAAGAAAAGAAAACACTTTCTTCCCTCATGACGACAGTAATAAAATTCTGTTGTGTAGCAAAAGAACAAATTTGAAGCTCAGAAATATATGATAGATATTAATTTATTTGTAATACTTTGTCTTCTACCTTATATGGACTAAAAATGTTCTCCACCTCTTTAGACAATAGAAATTCTTCATGTGTGATAATATTGCATTACTGGTCTTTTAAAAATCAGTTTAGAACTTCTTTTATAAAGAGTGCTTGTCATTTTTAACTATAAGAATGTAATAAAACATTTCGTACAAAATTCTATAGTTCTCCACTGAAATGAATTATGAATCTTCAAAGGTCAGCTATAAATACTTTTTCTAATGCCTTTGTGACTGAAAAGAGCTTTATAATAATGAGTATAATCTTTGTCTCTCCAGATATTCTTTTTCAAGGATATCGCAAATTGGTAATTTCTACCTGCTAAATTGGTTTCTTCAACTCTCTACAGGTGCTCTGCAAGATTCATTCTTTCATAGCAATGGAGAAAAGAAATCAACCTGTTTAAAAGGAGTATCTGGAATTATTGCAAAGTCAACTGAAAGACTGGTTTTGTAGGGTCAAAGAAGTAGGGGGAGAAATACAGTTCTACTCAGTGTGGGCAACAAAGCGAAATGTTTCTTGATTAATACAGAAAAAACACAGAAAAACCCCAAATAAACAGCACAACATTGCTGTTTTCTTCCTTTTCTCAGATGTGTCTCACCCATAATTCTTCCCAAAACGAGAACAGATACAAGTCCTGAAGGACAAATGATGTACCTTTCAAAATTACAGTCTTTGGTGGTTTTTCATGAAATATACAACAATACAAACAGATAGTGGAGTTAAAGACATTGCAGAGTTCTCATGCAAGTGCATCTTATCCGCTGCTCTAAGACATCTCATGGAGTAGGTCTGTCTCTGTTTAATTAGCACTCTCCTTAATGCAATAAACTAAACAAGACACAGAAACATGGAGACGAGTAAACTGGAGGAAAGTTCATGCTACATACAAGAACCCCTAACGTCCAGGATATGGGTTTGTTTGGCAGTTTTTAATTATCATCCCTTTCTTAACCTGGAGTGTAAAAATTGTATTTATTTCATGGTAAGAGAGAGAAATATATTGACCTTCTGAAACAAAAAGATGTACTGGGATGGAACTAGCCAGTAGTCTTCCTGACTGTCACTCTGTGTTGGCTTTCTTGTGAAGTAAAAATTCTTTGATATATACATACAAAATATCTCAAAGTATTTTCTATAGATCTCAGATAGGTAAAGACATGAGATACATATGTCCATATTTAAGATAGCTAGCATCAGAAGACAAAAACTACTCCTAGACCTTTCTTGATAACTCCAAAAGGAACACTTCTGAAGGTGTCTGAAACAAATAAATGGACATATACAGATAAAATTGACAGAATTAGGAACCTCGTTTTTATTTGAGCTGACACAATGGAAGCAGTTCATTTAGGCTCTACGTGAAGACATGTAAGAACGTAATTTTTTATGCCTTAGCTACTTAGTCTTTAGACACCCAATGTACCAGGGTCTCTTTGAGGACACTAGGTCAGACTTCAACAAGAACTGGAATCATCCAGTGATGTGTACACTTAGCTAACAGCAGCCAAATGAGCAAAGACAAAATTTCAATCTCTTCCCTTCAGTCTGACTCAAAATTAGACAGAAGAATAGGGGTTTTTCTTTCCAGAAGTAGCAGCACCAAGTAATCCGTTGGTGAAAAAGATCTCACTTTTGAAGGCTTCCCATCAGCAAGCGGTACTCGAAGGTTGTTTAATGAGCCAGATATCAGATCTCAACAACCTGCCCAAGGAATGACATCAATGTAGAGCCAGAAGCAAAGTAACACACTTCAATATAATACACAATGCCAGTGATCCAAGAGCTGAATGATCATCAACCACCACATGATGCCAGATACAAAAAGGAAATTCAACTGCAAATGGATCATCCCTAATCACAGAAAAAATTCTGGATATGTAAAAAACAACCACGGAAGTGTAAAATACTGGTTAAAAATTTAAGTACAAGCAATAGGAGGCTAAAATATATATGTATTAAAATATATATTAACTGTTACTTCTTTTCCTGAGATGGTTTTAAGACATTACGTGCATGCAACTCTGTTACAGAAATCTGAAGATGATTCCACGTCAAGAAACTGTAAAAGGCTACTAATTTTAAGACATTTCCAGTGCTCAGGTCAACACAGTAATAATTCATTCTGTCTGAACTGTTGCAGTCAGGAATGCAGCACGACACTTTATGTCATGATTCTCCAATTAGTTTAATTCAGTGTAGATCCACTGCTGAAGGGGTTGGGCCTGTCTCCTTCCCCCCTTCCCAATTTCTGTCCTCTCTCTTGTGCTGGCACTGGCACTCAGCATGGATGTTCATGTCAGCTCAAGGGAAGGGCTGCAATAAACAACAAAGGCTGTGACCTGCGGTAGCAATGATGATTCATGGCACTTAAACTGTTGTTAGATCCCCAGGTAATGGTTGCCACAGAAAAAACCTTAAAATGAAGCAGACTGTTGCCTACTGTAGCTTTGTGTAGGATCAGTGACAGCGATCCCCCAGCCACCTCTCCCAGGGTTTTTTTGCCTGACACATCACATATTTTTCTTTAGTTAAGCTACTCAGTTGCAGCAATAATGGTTATTCCAGCCTCATTAACTAATGAGAAGAATTGCCTATTGCTATCTTTATTAAATTCCTTTTTTCCTTTTTTTTACCTTTTATATAGTCATGTCTTTGACAGTACTTATTTCCCCTAAGTTGAACAGAACAAGTTCATTTCCACACTGTCTGCTAGAATAGGATGTTGGCTTAAAATTGACGGATTAAACCCCTGTCCAAATTAAATCAAATGCATCTCTTTCTTATTTCATTGCTGCTTTAATTAACCCACTTCCATTGAAATGCAAGAATTCTGCTAGAAGATCTCCAGGCCTATATTGTTTTCTGTCTAGAAATCAGCATCCTTACTTGTGCTGTACTCCCTCGAGTCAATGTAGGTTTTACAGTGCCTGTGTCCCACTGTGGAGGGAGTTGTATTTTCCACCCCACAAGCACACAGATCTTCCCTTGCTGCCCTTAGACTAATTTAAGGCCATGTGGAGAATTTGGCAGGGACTATTACAGTGCAGTGAATGGAACCACTGTAGTTAGTAAGGGCCTCGTGAGCAAGCCCATATTACAATGTCTTAATGCAAACATATAACTAATTACCTCAATAATGAAGGGGAAACATAAAAACAGCTTTTTATGCTTGGGTAATTAGCCTAAGGCGAAAAGGTAGCTTTAAATAAGTGTCTTTACTTTTGTTAAGACAGGTTCCTTTATTTTAATACACATTTTATATTAAAATTAATTATAATGTACATTGGATTCTGTGACTATAATTTGTGTTTTCTGCTTTATGTGTCACTCACTCATTAGTTTCCTAAATAACAGAGAACACACTTAGTCAGTTGGCATTTTCCAGTGTTTTAATTGCCTGCTGTGATATAATTATTGTGACATTTTGGGATGTTTTTAACATCCTGAATTAAATATTCTGACATCCCACAGAGCACTTCATGAAAACAGTCAAACTGTATTCAAGTCATTAGGAGTCTACAGTTGTCCTTTAATACTAAAATTATTTTTGACACAAAAAATGCAGATAAAATTAAAGTATTTAACAACTTATATCTTATGTCAGTTTTCATCTTTAAAACAGCAAAATGTTATTAGAATATAATGAGTAACCACAGAGCTCATAATGCTGTATTAATTTGTATTTTTTTAAGTAGCTATCAAAGAAGCCTACCTCTGAAATCCTATTTACAAAGCTTAATTTGTGGTGAATTCTTACAGTAAAATATGCTACACTTATTTCTAAAAAATGAAATAAATAATATATTCTGCTTCTTCTTTCACATTGGCTATGAAATACGGTACACCTTTAAAAACTATTTTACTTGCCACAAAAATGGTTGATAACACAACACAAAATGTTTTGATTTCCAGATTAGACTTCCTTTCTGCAAATATTGTTTACTGAATTAAACAATGAGAATGACATATGTCAAACAAAATTTTGTGAATTAGCAAAAATACCCAAGAATAAGATAATTTTAGGTAATAAATAGTCATTCCCCTCTCTTTATCTTTTTAGCCCTGTTTGCAAATGGATTGGAAGGTTCCTGGTATGTGCTAGGAGAGCGTGGAAGAGGTTCTGGGAACCACAGAGCCTACAAGGTCAGCTCCACTCTGCCCTCCAGCCCACCCCCTTCTGTCTCTCCCACCAGTGATGCAGAAATGTGTAGGTCTTGTCGGGGAAAGACAGAGAAGCCAGGAGACTGATGGAGAGGGATATTGCACACTGGCAATCTTCAGTTAATACCTGGTCCCTAAAGACTCATATGCTGGCTTGCACAGTGTTACATTAAATTGCACTACAATCAAGCCAGAAAACCACACATAACCTGACACAACTTCCCCATGTGAAAATATGGCTCCAAAACACAAATTGTGCCTGTTTGCTAAATATACTTTTACAGAGCGAGTTAGAGGTTTAATATATACCTAATTCTTCATTTATACCTAGCACTGATACGACCAAAATGCAAACAAAATCCTCAACTCAGTCTCACGTTTCAAGACCTAAATAATGATTTTTTTCTTCTCTGTAAATTTAGTCTGTAATATCAAGCACTTACATTTCAAAAGATTGCCTGAATTTTCCTATAATAAAAATTAGAAATAAACACAACACTGTAATATTCCTCAAATTTTAAATGTAATCATCTATGTTTATACAAAAGCATATTGGGCTACTGAGTGACCAAGACACAGTCCTTGCAAGATGAATGGTAGAATCAAGAATTTATAGCTTCTGTGTAAAGATAGTAGTGGCTTCTTATCATAACTGAAAGCAGAAGCAAGGCAGCAACAATAAACATCTCTAAACTATGTTGGTATCAGTTTGATAGCAAGAATACAGAAAGCAAAGTTCTTTCTAAGGCACAATACAACAAAATCTTCTAAATCAAATCAATTTTCTGATACAAGTGAAGATGATGACAGCAGTAGTGAGTGCAGTGTGTGCAAAATTAACATCCATCATAACTTTAGTGAGAACCTGGAGAGAGAGATAATAGAGTTACGACTGGGGGGACAAATCGGCAGCAAGGATGTTACTTTTGTGTATACAATTACCTGTCGCTTCTATGAGTTATACCTTTACTTATATGAGTACTTATTTACTTTATCTCTTTCTGATAGTACACTGATGATTCATATTGACTCGAGCATGCCCTAGTGTATTTACTACAATAAAATGCACTGAAACAATCACAATTATACGATCAAAAACTTCAATAACCCAGCTGACTTTCCATCTTCATGACAAACTTCTATACAGACTTGAGATTCTTTTTCTTTGTTGAAATTGTATCTCCACTTTTTATACAACTTTAAAATGCTTTAAATGAGTTAATTACAATTCCAAACAGCATATGTGGGGTTTAACAGCCACAGGGTTTACATTAAGAAAATATTTGGGCAAATATCCTTCTAACTTTTTAACTCTCTTGCAGAACAGGAAAAATATGGAACTAAAAGAAACAAGAAATTACAAATAACATGGTTAAAATTATGCTCACATAAATTCTGTCTGCATTTATAACCAGGAGCAAACCAGCACTGATCTTATTTTATCCCAGTTCTGAATAATTTTTTAAATGTTGCAAGAGTGGTGCAAGCATCTTCAACCCTATTGATCCTATTGAAGTCAAAAGGCCTACGCCTACTACTTCATTTAGTTGCTGTTTGGCCAGGCACCTAAACTAACTGTGCTAAATGCATCCTGAATCAAGACAGTATTTAAGTATGTGCTTCATGCAGCTGAATCCAGTGTAGACTTATAATGAATATAGTAATACTCAGCCCTGAATTTTTGCTTTGTACTTCTATGTATTGCCGAGCATGAAGATGGTGACACATCACTAGAACTGGGAAAAGATTATCCAGAACAGCTCATTCAACATTCAACTCTTCATTTTCAGGCATAAAATCTGAGGGGACAGAGTTTTTTAATTTGAAATAAAATCACCTAAGATTGTACTCCAATGTGGTGTATATTAAAAACCAAAGAACAAGCCAAAGAGCCGTTAAGTGCCAGCAGCAAGCCTTTAAAAAGACAAATGTTTTATGATAATTTTCTTTTTGCAGGAATATCTACTAGAAAAAAAATATTTTTGCGTTTGCATGTTCACTTTGTTAGAAAATAAGCATCTATTTAACAAAAACCTTAACGCTTTAGTCATTTCATTCATGATTGCTCTGAGATAGTATGGACATCCTGTCATATATTTACTCAAGCAGTTCTTTCAGATATATGAAAGTCATGCCTGAGGTATCACCATGAGTAAAATAACGATCATGTTTCAACTTTGTCAGAGAAGATGTTCTGCTATTAATAAATTAGAAATGGATCATTATCTTCACTGAAGGAGAGTCATATAGGGACCACCTAGACTAGCATTTTAGTTCAATCAAAAGTTAGTGTTTTCAAGCATGTCTCCCACTTAGTACCACGTAGTGCTACATATTACAAAGTTGTTTTAGAGTGCAAAAGCTGCCTTATCTTCAGATGAAGCTAAGCTAGAAGGTATGCTTGAGAAGCACTCCTCATAATGGCCAATCCTGGCCAGACAACCAGTCCACAGAGCCAGACTAACTCCAAAGTAAACCTCCAGAAATATAAACAATGGGGACATAAACCTGATCACCAGTGCATAAGTCTACAGGTTCAATGGGCAATCACTTGCTGATGAGAACATAGTAATTATGTCCAGAAAAGTGCCATGAGAAGTTTGATGTTTAAAAGTACAAATCACTGAAAAACAAGATTTTTAAGAGAAAACATAAGCACTATGGTGACTGAAATGGATGGCAGCAACTTTTTCTCTTCTTATGAGATATATAATAATTCAGTGCAATATCATGTCTTTCCTTGTCAATGGTTCAGCTTCTAACTCTGTGGATGTCCAAAATACCCAGTGATAAGCCATCCCTGAGACTTAAGCTTCCAGGTTATCTTTGACAAATCCTTCTTGTCAATGCATCTTCACTTCCTAAATAACAAACCCAACAAAGTGAGCCAAACTCCACTCCTGCCTCCATCTGCACGGATTTAAAGCTTCTCTTTTCAAGAAATACACATAAAGACAAACCTTGGGTAATTTGGAGGAGGAGGTGTTCTCTATCCATCCTACTGATACCGTGACGTCATACAGAAAGGAATTTGTGATAAATTGGATAGGAAAGAGAGAGCTCAACTCTGACTTATTGAACAGGACATTTCTGTTAAAGAGAGGAACACTGTGCCAGTATGCAGGTAGTTGTAGCTGTGATCACAGAAAGCCATCTCTAGCATTGGTTTTGAAAAAAACATTACAACTGCAATTTGCCGGGGGCCTAATCCCATAGTAAGTATTAGGTATGCTTTGAGACTGCCTCCGAGATCAAGCTGCTTAGAGGATTTGGGAGAGAAACTGTTCCCAGGTCACTGCCAGGCTGAGGTAGAACACAGGCAAGCACCCAGCAGCCTTGGACACATACAAAAACAAGAATCTAGACTAATTTGTGTCTTTAAAGGCAAAGAAATTAAGACGTTCAAGCATATCTAGAATTAAACTGCTATTGAGCAATGGTTTTCTAAATCATATTTAGGGTCCATAAATCCTTTATTCGAGCTATTTTGATTCCTCTGATTTTGAGGCCTGTTAGTACTTTCCCTACAAAAGAAATAGTGAGATCATGGGGAAAAAAGCAGAGGCAACTGCTCTGCAGAAATTAGAGCAGACTAAGAGAAGGAGGCATATCCTGCGAGCTGCATAATGTAACAGGCTTTACCAGGGCAACTGGAGCATTGGAAGCCAGTCAATGCAACCACCCCGAGGGCCAGGCAGCTCTGGTTGTAGGCTGTTTGCAGCCCCCCAGCAAGCTGCTTTCAAACAAGCTCAGCTAGCTTTGCTCTGCTGCATCAACAGGCACAGCACAAAACCAAGCCAAGAAAGAACTTTGGGTATGTGCTTAAGTTCATTAGGAAAGTGGGTAAGTGGATGCTTGAAGTTAATCACCTATTTAAGTGCTTTCCTGAGTTCTAGCCATACGCTGGTATAACCAGTAACTATACCTTTACATAGACTCCTTTTTATAAATCTACACAGGAGCAGAGAAGGAAAGTATTCAGATTAAAGGAAGGGGAAAAGAAGCTGAGTAAATTCTATTCATGCTAGTTTTGTTGGCTTTCTTAATGTTGCCATACAGGTTTGACCTTTATTTAAAAACCTGTTCGATTTTTGTAATTTGAGATTGATATGTTTCTAAGCAATAGACCTTTTCTGAAAGGAAAAACATTTCTTCCTTCCTTTCCCCTTTCTTTTTTTTTGTTTTTCCTCATATTATAATAATTTGTACCATTACTTGCTTCTGTTGCTAAATAGATACAGTTGTTGTGTTTGCAGTAATTCCAACCGTAACTGTTCAGTGTATATGGCTGAGAGCTGCTTCCCGTCCCTCACCCTGGTGAAGCAGCTTTTTGAGTAAATATTTACAAAGAAATTATTTCAGCAGAGTTTAATTAAAATGTTAATTTTTAAAGAATTGGAAATACATAAAGTTGATATGATTAAATCAAATTAAAAAATCAAAACAAATACGAAAACATGAGCTAGAGTCAGTATAATCCTATTGATCATTGTAAGCAAAACATTTATCTTGAAAATGGTCATTTAGCACAGAATATTTTATGTTCACTGAATTCATACAAAAAACCTCCCATACCTTTGTGTTACTAAATGTTCTCCAACATAACTCATAAAGAGTGGAAATAATATTCTTAGCTATTCTGGAAAACTCCCAGGTTTCAGTAAACGTAGTTTATTCTGCTCACCCCAGAATCTGGCCAAATGCGGTTATAACACAAGCAAGGGCACTTTTTAGCCCAAAGTTTGATCTTCACTCTCTGAAAGATCTGCTGATACTGCCTACATAGTGGACAGTGTTTGCTGGAGACAGGAGCACTGGTTATGTTAGAGGCAAGTCAGCAGATCCTCGAGCAACCTTTCCATAAGCTCCAGGATCCTTACTCCTCCTCATGGAGAGAAGGAAGACGACTGCCAGACCACTTAATGTTTTAAGGAAAGGTGATTTCTACATCATCTACATCAAAAAGAAAAGAAAATCTCACTAAAATGAAGCCTCAATAAGCTTGTGCCACTTGTACCAAGGGATTTCCTTACAACTTTTCCTGTAGCTACTCTTGCTTTTCACTTGTACAAAGCAGCAAAACCTGTTCTTAATTACAGTAGAGAAAAACTTGCCATGACAACCCTTTCTTTACATGCTTTTGCTGAATTTGTGAGACCATATTCACCTTTCTCTCTAATTTTGTCGTATTTATAAGAAATGTGAAGGAGGGAAAGTTACTAATAAATTTCAGTATTCCTTTGTTTTGACTTTCATTTTCATACTGAGCTTCACTTGCTTGCTGAGGGATTGCTACTGGTTTATGTGTGTGTATACACATATATGTATATGGCTTTGTTTCTGAGGGAGAAAAATCTGTAGCAAGTCATTCGGATTTTCCATGGAGTTGAACTGTCTCTTTACCTTTAAGGTTGGTTTGGTTTTTTAAAATGTTACAAACTGACAATTTAAGAAAGTATATTGGCTCCGGAAGACTTGTTTTAAGTCTTTCCCTGCTTCAAGGCATGTTACTACTTCACTGAATACCCCTGTAACTGAGAGGATATGTCCTTCCAGATGACCAAAAGGGTGACCACTTTCCCATGCCTAGAATCGCCACTGTCACTTAAGTTTATGTCATTAGATAGACCAGCTGCATCATCTCCATCCCTTCTGGTGGGAGCACAACTGTGCCTCCAAGACTAAATTCCAGCTGTGGGTGGTGTAGCCAATTCCCATGTTGGCTACAGCAGTTCCATCAGATACTGTATGAAGGTTCACTGTGAAGTATACAGGAGAAAACAAAAAGAAATTAGATGTGATGCCTTAAACACCTCAAGTTGTTGATGAGTGAGAGATGAACTAAAGCCCTCTTTAAGAAACTTCACATACCTTTAGTTAAGAAAATTTACATACCCTTAGAGGAGAAGGTCTGAATGGATATTAAATTTATTTACCTCATAGTGTTATTAACTCCATAAGCATAGACTTCCAATGGTGAGTAAAATTTTACATTTAAAATTAAAGCATTTCCAAACTCTCTTTTCCATTTTGGAAACTATATCATGCTCAAATTAATTACCATTAGCTCTACATTAAACCACATATAAAGTTATTGACTGTTGAAATAAAGAGAGAACAATTTATAATTTGTGACATTCTACCCTTTTTATATGACTTTGTCTTGAGGACTTTGTTTTATCATAAATTTTATCATAAATATAGTACAATACTTTTAATCTTCATTTGAAGATATGAAGCATCTGACAATGTAGCGGTTGATAGGGAATGCTTAATGAATAATTTTATTTAGCAGACCTCGTTAAAGGCTGACAAAAGGCTCCAACACTATTTCATACCTCAAAAAAATTAACTGCTAATTGAAGTTTTCTGTAATTACATGGAAGTAAACAGAAAATCCCAAAGATTAAAACCTGCATCTGATGCAAAAATCATTGTGTTTGTCAAGGATAGTGAGAACGAGCTTACAGCATTGCACCAAGCTTATTAAATAAAATGTGGGTTTCAGTATAGCCAAGTGGAAGACAAACATTTATAGGAAAAAAGAAACACAGGCATTTCCTACAAAATGAAGAAACACATTCTAGGCAGTGATGGTCAAAAAAAATCCAAGGACAGTAGCACAGACCCAACAAAGTTCTTTTAGAAAGGTTAATGTAATTTAGACAGTTATTTTTCAGCAGGGAAGTAATGAGTAACCTTCAATGGAAGTAATTTTACTTCCAGTATTTAATTTCTAATATTTTAAAAATTCTGCTACCTGTTCTTATTCTTTCTTTTTAAGCGCATGGAGAAGCTAGAAAACAGGCCAGCAAGAATCATAAAAAATAAAATAAAATTGAAATATAGAATATGGTTTACTTTGACTGCAACGCAGAAATATCTCTTTGCTTCCTTTCACACTTAAGAGAGCCTTAGTATCATACTCAAAATATTTGAGGCACCGTATGAAGCCTGATTTGTTTTCCTTTTATCTACTTAATCAACATACTCCAAAATATAAACCAGCCTATGTCACGGTGAAGTGTATTTCTTAAAATAAACTTTTTCATTTTTTACTTTTTTAAAACAATACAGTTTTGAGGACTATCTAAAAAATCTCACAAATATGGATCATAGCCATCGAGCATTTGTTGCCTGAGAGTGATGTTGCACTCTTAACATAGGCTGATGCACGAGGGTTGGAGGGGAAAGGGCGTCTCTGCCATTTGGCCATGTTTTCCTCCCCAGATAGTTTATGATGTTTACCCAGATCATGGGAGACACAAAGCACTTTATCCTCTGCTCTAGAAAGTTAGAATAGACATCTCTGAGCACTGAGAAGAACCTGGTAGGGTTTAAGGCAAGTCTTCTGGTTCATGTGCTCTTTCTTTTTGCAGCTATCCACTTTGAATGGACTACCTAAATAGTCACATTGCCTAATTTATGACTAGCTGTATATCCATGCAGGGTCTTATCATGAGAGTTGATCTCGGTTCAAGTTTCTGCCTGATTTCTTTCTCCAGCTTGGTTTTGTTTCATACCTACCCCTTGGCTTTTTTTCCTCTACCGCGTATATGTTCACTATCTTATCCTAGAGATGGTTCTTGTGTCATCTCATACATCACTAAGAGCAGCTTTGCTTTATTAATAAACTCCAAGGTTTCACTTTTGTGAAACAAATAACATGTACCCCAGGTAATATATGCTGTGCAAATTGGTGATGGAAGTGGTATATTTAACACAACATTGAACTCTCTTCATATCAAGAAGTCCTTGGGCAACATTGATTTGTTACTGGGTCACATGCTGTATAAGACTTTGTTTATGATAATTTTGATCAGAAGTACTCAAATTTAACAAACAATCAGGCCACAGATGGCAGTTAATCTAGTCTTTGACTAAATTAATTGCTTTCATAATTGGGTGCACTTGGAGCTGTTAAACACTAAGCAGAGTGCTCTCAGGTATCTTTAACAAGGGAAAGTATGGCAGTTTTAACCAAATGCCTTGAGCAGCTGAGAATAGCAGGAGAATGTGTCATAGGAAACAAGATGCCTCAAGATTAGAATTGCTGTGTTTGGTTAAATTTGAAAAATAATTTGTAACTGCACAGAGGTAGGAAACCTATTTCTGGGCACAGAATTAGCTAAAGTGTTTGACAGATAAGATGTTTTATCAGTTTCCCCTACGCTTAAACAACCAATTGTCTGCATTTGAAAATAAAGGGAGAAGAATTTTAGTTGCTATTTGCACAGCCTTCCAGTCCTGGAGTGCGCTAACCTTATTGAAGTGCTGACATATCTAGTCTGGGACCCTTTGTGGGGAGGATGGTGATAACTAGAGTGAAAATATGACGGCTGTGATAAGGGAAACCAGGTAAGGACTAGAGAGAGGGGATGGTGGTGAATTTGTACACTTAGCAACTCTACACCTACGGCCACTTGTGCATCACAGCAAGTTGTACTGAACTGGACTGCTTTCTGCCTGACAGGCTGAGTTCTGTCTTGGCTCATCAGGCAGTTTTGGGGAGATCATTTTTCATGTATGCACAAGCTCCTGTCTAGCAACGTACACATCTACACAGAGCTACACAGGAATTCCCCAGCAGCAGATTGAGCTCCTGTCTTACAGGCTACACCTCCTAAACCTACTAAAAGTCTTAATATCCCTGAAAGCACAGTAAAAAGTCTGTCATTTAGACCTTACTGACATTCCAGCTAGTATGTTATTCCTATCCTTTCCTTTTCTACAAAAGGAATGCAAGTTGTTTTAAAATATGATATTCTCACTGATAAGAAACATTGACCCTAGCAGTGAAAAGATGCTATTTCCAATAATCTGTTGACAATAATCAAGCAAAATAGTTGTACAAGGTTAATGTGAAAATGGAGCTGAGATTTACTTTAGAAGTAGCACTCTGTGTATAAAAGAAGCATTCACAAGGGACCAGGTCATGGTTGAGGAGCTTAATGAGTCTTTTGCATCAGCGTTGGAGGTGGAAGAAGCTAGACAAATCTTTATGTTGAACCCTCTGTTGTTGGAAGGAGGGAGCTTGGCAGAGGAGTTATCTGAAATCAAAGTGGCTAGGCAAGAGTTATGGAACAAGTTAGTAAAATAAACACTAAAAATAAGTATTGAGTATTTACTTGAGTTCTAAAAGAATTCTGGATCGAAAAAGCTGAATTTCTAGAGAAAGTGTATGACTTCTTATACCTTTTTTGAACCTAAGGACTGGTAATAGCACCCCTAAAGATTTGACATCTTCAAAATAAATAAAATTTTAATATAGACCAAAATCAAGATCAAAATTGCTTTCGATTTTAAAAGCTTGTGCGCTTTCTACAATGAGTTTGATCAATAAATCTACTCCAGTTTCTTAATCCTGTAGGTATAATTATAAAAGATTAGAGCCTACTTTAATTATCAGCAACCAGTGCTGTTGGTTTAAGACATTCCTAGTACCCCCTTAGAGTCTTCAATCTGAATGACAAGTGGTATCTATTTTATGGAAGTAACACCTGGTTGATAAATGTTAAGAAAAGTTGATTGTGAGAATGCCTAAAAGCCTCAATATGAGACATAATCTAAATGGGGAGGGCTAGTTACAAGGATATGAAAAGTACTTGGTATGAAACCTTGTCAATGAAATCTGACAAAACAATATTTGTGTAACACTGATGTCTGTGGTTATTTTTCTTGTTTTTAAAAGCAAACCACTACAGTTAGGATAGAGTTCCTGCCTTAAAGAACAAAACATTTCACACTCGCATTAAAAATTCTATTTCTTTAAGCCTGAGACTCATAGATTCAGTGAAGACAAGAGCCTCGTCTTCCCTTTGAAAGAAATTATGTATACAATAGGGCAGAAAAGGTTAAAAACATACCTTGATATTCAGCTTTAAGCAGAAAGGCAAGAAAAATTGCACAATGGAAATACAATAGAGAGACTGTATAGAGAAAGAATATATCTGAATCACTGTGGCACTGTGCCCGAACTTGAAGGAGCAGGATCCTAGCACTGCTCTGAAGAGTTCAGAGCACTTCTAGATTCACTCCAGGTTCTCAACCATCTTGCCCTGTGCCGCGGGGAGGCATTGCCAGGGAATGTAGATATCTAGCTGTGAAAACATCCTTCATGGCAAATCGTAGGAACTTAAACTATAAACAAGAGGAGGAAAGGGAAGAAACGAATGGGTTTTTAAAGGAAGCGGACTTGCTTAAGGCAGAGAAGAAAAACCCATGAATGCCTGGAATGAAAAAGCCTTTCCAGGGATGGCCAAATTATGGGAAAGGACAACAGCAATGTTATACTTTTTCTTATGGTAATCTGCAGTAGATCTACCTTGCAGTCAGCTTTTCTCAGTCAGAATCCAATAATTGTTCAGTCTGTCATATTCAGCCTACTGTGACTTCATTTTTTTATTAGCTGATAGGACTATATAGTCCCAAAAAGAAATACTTAATGTGATTCTATAATTGTCCCATTAATTTGTTTGAATTAACCTCTCAGCCTTTAAAAATTAATGTGAAAACGGTCAAATAATGTAAGAAAAATCATAAAATCGAGTTTTAAAAAGCTACTTGAGAAATAACATGAACAAAAAAATTAATTCCATGAGTTTGATTTTAAAATCTAAGTATGAAAAAAGGTATAATGAGAAAATATCTTGGTTACGTTAACTGCCTTTGCAATATAGAAATGTTATTTTTAGTCCTTTTGCAGCACTAACACAAGAAAAGGTACCTATTGAGAACCAGCAGAAAAAAAAACCCACAGGCACTGTCTAGTTAATGAAACGGTTGCATTTCAAGAACAACCAGATTCTTATTTTCAAATAATTTTGGGTGTGAGAAATCATGTCGCTCTCCATTTATTCTGCTAAACAGGTGGTGAATTTCATCCTTTCTTTTATTCTACTTTTTTTCAATTCGAGACATTTAGCTTGAAAATGGAAGAGATCAAACTACTGAGAAAGCAGGGAGAAGGAAGTTAAGTGGGGAATTCAGAAGATAATATAACCTAAACCACAGACAATTCAGCTAAAAGAAAGTTTTGACATAAAATTGATAAGATGAAGCTTATAGATGTAATAAAAATAGTTGTTCTAAATCAAATCATGAAGAGCTCTACTTCAAGTGTCAATAACTTTGCAAGTGATGTTG
Organism: Dromococcyx pavoninus; assembly: GCA_033558185.1. Lineage (NCBI taxonomy): Eukaryota > Metazoa > Chordata > Aves > Cuculiformes > Neomorphidae > Dromococcyx > Dromococcyx pavoninus. The sequence continues at coordinate 1,619,754 of JAUMJL010000019.1, read as the reverse complement.
CAGGAAACAAACTGCTTTACTCAAGTGTCCAGTGAGCCATTCAGTCTTGTTTCCTACCACCTCCCATGGTAGATGCTGGTTAGGTTTATTGTAATATTCCAGCCTATGCAGAAAACCACAGTTGGAAACAATTGCAAAGGTCACCAAAACATGAATTTCTGTAGTAAAACCAAAAACCTGTTACAGGTATTTACCTTCCTCCTCTCAGACTCATAGACACATCCTCTCCTGGGGAGATGCTAGAGACCTAAGAGGTGTTACTCAGCACTCTGCTTCCTGGGCAATGACTCTACTGGAGCAGCCAGCTTGTGAATCGGGTGTTGCTTATGGGATACTCTCCTTCTCTATTTGGACTGCAGTCCTTGAAGAAGGAACCGTATCCTCTGTTTGATGCTCCTTGTGTGCTGTATCTTGTCACACGCTATGTTGGACCTCCTGTCATACCAAGAAACCCACCCAGTGTGACATTCCATGCAAGGAGGAGTAGTACTGAGGGAAAAGCTTCCTCCTTAGATTAAAAAATTATCTGTGGTCTGCAGCAGAACCAGCAGTCCTTGTGTGACTTAGCTTCAGCGAGTACTTAGCTAGTGTAACTGTAAAAGTCATTCATGAAGACAGTAAACAACTCTCTCTGTTCAATAATAGCATAAGTTTGGATTACCAGCTTGTGCTCTGATAGCTGGCTCAGTATTTCATGTCTCTAATATTAAGCTGCAATTAGTGATCTATTCTCTCTGGGTTTAATAGCAGTATATTTTCAGCTGCAGACTTGCTCTGATGATGGCATACTTAAATTACTTGGCCACTTGGGAAACTTTAGAGAGAGTGAGTGACATTACTCAGCTGTGTGGAACCAAGAATAACAGTTTAAATGGAAGGAAAATACAGCCATATTTGATAGATAGTGCTATGGAGACATCACTTAGGAGTACCTATCGGATTTTACCTTCCCTCTAAATTTAATTTTAATACTCAAATAATGACATGTTAAAACAGCAGTCTAACCTATAGATTATTTTTTGGCATTTCAAGCAGGCTCCTTTCACTTACACACCTTTTTCTGCCAGGTTAGTACTGAAAAATAGGTTCTATCATCCTCATAAGAACATATTAAGAATAATAGAGGTTTTAAATTAGTACTGTACTATATTTCTGTTGCTATATTTCTAGTTGCAAAGTATTCTAACTCTTTCATAAGCTAAACTCAGAGTCTTTTGTGTAATTTGTGTATTAGCATTTGATTTTGCCTTACAAGCCTGTATTGTAAGGCCTGTTTTTTCCACCTTACTGAGCACTGGAACGTAGCTCTGCTTCGAGAGGTGATACTGTAAAGCAACATTTTGAATTCTGCTCTGATCAAATGTGCTCAGCTCACTATAAAATTTGTGTGAGGTTTCTTCTAGCTCCAGGGTTTTCTCTAAATGTAATGCGGCCTTCATACACATTGCTCTTGCAAAGCAGAACACATGTGATGATACCATGGCCCTTTGGCCACAGTATCACCAGACCCTTAGCATTTAAGTTCTAGTTATAAACAAAGAATTTAAAATATCCTATGAAAATTTCACTGTGTATTCTAAAATGGTATAAACTGAAAGATCTATTCATGTTTTAGTTACCCAAGTAAAACAGAATGCATCTATTTTATAAACATTTGCTGTAGAGTTTTATAGTAATGCTTGCTTACCCTAAACAAGGCCAGTTTGATACATGGAAGTGACATTTCAATTAAATCAGCTGGTATAGTTAAAGTAGACAGGACATAAAGAATATTGCTGTTCTTGAAAGCTTGGATGCTTTTTGCTAAGTTAATTAGATGGTTTGATAAGAAAACATCCGTTCAGATACAAACTTTGTTTTACCTATTTAGATCCTCACAGCTTTAAGAGCACTACTGCTAGAACATGCGATAAGAAGCATTTTCCTATTTTCTACCTGCCTAAGCAAGTGATAAAGATGTTTGTGGAAAATGGTCATCTGTCTGCAATAATCGTGTTTCATGTTTTCAGAATTAGGTCAATAACAGGGTCACAGATATAGTGTTGACTTGATGGGTTTAGTGCTGCCTTTCTACTTGAGGAAAGCTTCGTCGCTTCATGATTTTCCTGGTACTTTTCTCTAGGCAGAGATTCAATAAGCAAGTTTTGGCTAAAAAATGTTATTGTGCACTTAGAAATCTAGCCAGGGTGAATTTCTATTAACCTGTGCATAGGTAACAGTGGTGCACACATGTTGAAAGATAGTGATACAGTGGTATCAACTAATGCTGTTGAGATTTACAAAAGCATACCCTGTAATTAAGAGAAGCAGTACTTTTCATTCCATATATTGCTGAAATATACAGTCACTGAACACCAAATGTATATCTTGAGATTTCAGATGTAAACAAGTGCCTTTTCTTTCTTTCATTTGGTATTACATTACTGCCTCTTCACACATCATGAGTTTTAAACTATTTTGAATTATATAAGAGTACAGGGAGACAAAAGGCCCGGAATGCTTGCAGGTCTTAATTCTTCAGGGCAATCCAAAAGTCAGTGAGCAGACCTGGAATTCCCTGACTTTTCTGCCCTGTTAAAAAGACCATTCTTTCACCTGCACATGAAATGGAAACTTCTCTAATTGTTCTTGTTCAAGTATAAGCTTTAATTTCCCTTATTAGAACTGATAACAATGCAAGGAAATGATTTGGATTTAAGTTTCAAGGTTCACAGAGCCCCTATACCAGATACTTATGATTAACAGTGAAGGATTTTAGCCATTTCTATAATAACTGTTAAATTATTTTTGTGCAACTTTACACTGAGTGAGGTGGTTATGAAAATTGAAAGTCTAAACTACTAGATTAGACATAATCTTTTCACCTGGGCTGTGCTGCTTGACACCACAGGCAGGGAAGCTGTAGGTAACAGAATTGCCCCTCTCACTGCATTCTTGCCGCACTGCACTACAGTTTCTAGTCAAGATGCTTCTGCTGGAGGTTATCTTCCTCCTCTACTGGAGGAAAAACAATGGGCTGTGTATGAAACCTGGAATCGTGGAGGTATCTGCTAGCAGTAGGTGAACTAGTGAGTGGAGTAGTAATGCCTCACACCATACAAATCCAGGTACAGTGGCAAAATAATTATTGTTCCCCGGCTGTCTCCGGTTACCTCTCTTTTGGAGGTTGCCATCCTATTCAGCCACAGCATTTTACAGTACAGTGTATCAATTTATATTTCTGAAATTCATGGTATTCTAGTTGATGAGGTTGTGCATCTTGCCAGACTCCCACTGAACTGCTATTTGTGCTGGCCATCCTACTCATCACAGACTGAATCTAAGGATAAGCTTATGCCTGAAAAATCCTGTCGCTTTTAAATAAATGTACATTTCCAGCTCCTGAACTCAAACTTCACTTTATGCAGGCAACTCCAGAGCAACTTAATATACTTTGTATGAATGCACCTTTAGGAGCTGGGATTCTGCCTTCAAAGGATGAATAAAAGCATATGCAGGGTGCTTCTCAAAACTGTTTCTATGGAAGCTATTTGCTAAGTCCCTTAGCATTTTTTAAGTACTCAATGACCATTGAGAGAAAAAATGGCAATTTAAAACAAAAAAAAAGAAAAATAGCCTAAATAGTTGATTGCTTAAAAAGGACACCTTTCCTACATTTGACATTGCAAAGGAAAGTGGTATTTCTTATGAGCATCTCTGAAATCTTTACAGTGTGATTAATTGCTAGGAAATGGATATTGCACTTCAGTCATTTATTGGCAATCTAATATTCACACTGATTACTAAGTAACCCTTATTCAATTTGGCTAGATCCTGTATGTAAACAATTGCGAACATGCTTATGGTGAAATCTCCTCTAGTAGTTTTAGTGCTTAATTTTGGTTGGGTTTGGTTTTTTTTAATCTTCCATTTTCTACTGTGGTAGATCTTTCAAGTATGAATGATTCTTTGCAATACTCATTCATAAAGATATCACACAATTCATCATTTAACTCTTCGTTTTACCCAGAACACTATCAATTTCCACATTTACAAATTGCATTCATGTGAGGAGGGGAGCTCCTCACTTCAGTCTATGTTCACCTCAAGACAGCATCTGCAGAAGGCTTACTACAGGGTTTTGACTGTTCAAGTTAGACTTTTAATTACACTTCATCCTTACCTCCATTTTCTGCAAAGCAGTACTTATGTGACAAAGACCCATGCAAAGCTGCCTGTACAGCAGTGAATTTCACCTTTGGGGATTAATTATAAAGAGGTTTTGGTGATGAACAATTTTGCAATATTTCAATAAGATAGTTAAATCTCCCCAATGTGTGTTCAAAGAAATTAATTCAAAACGTCAGATTTTGAAGAGGTTGTAGTATCAAACCATAAGCATTTGTGACTATTTTATTTCTCTTTACCCCCAAAATTAACATGAGTTGAAACATACAGAAAGAACAGCGGTAATAACTCCCATAACTTCAAACAAAATTGTACTGGACTTTGCCTCCAGAGCCTTTTCTAAGTAACTGACTCTCTGGTTCCATAAAAATTAGCTAGGACAGGCAACTAAAATTAACTAAATCAAAATTATCCCTTACTGCTCCAGCTTCTGCCCTCGACAACCCTTAGAATTTTGATCCAACCCTTGTTCAGAAAAGTGGAAACATTTCTATAAAATCAAGTACAAGTCCATGTACGAAGTGACCTCTTAGCTGGAAAGTAATTTTCATAGAGAAGAAAAATAGCTAATGTAAAAATAACACCACTGATGGTTTGGTGAAGCAGGATTCTTGGGTTACTGGTTTAGCTTTAAGTTTATAAGAATAAAATATCTCAAAGAGAGGCATCTACAGAATATCTGATGTCTATGCAGTATTTTAGAAGGTCTAGGAGTTCAAAATCCAGGCAACTATAGAAATTAATTTTTAAATTCTTTCTTTCCCCTTTCCTCCTCCTGCTCCCTGAAATCTGCCCATCAACATTGCTAGTCAGGTTTACTGCTTTTTTCTCTCATGCATGGAAAAGTCTTTCAAACAGCAGGAACCTTGAAACTACAACAAAAACTGTGTTAAATGAACAAAAGGGCGGAGGAAGGGCTAATGTAGTTTCTTCTCTACTCTTTGTTTAATCATAGCCATCTCAAAATAAAATTCCTGAGATGTGGGGCATTTGCATCCCTAGAAAACTGATTCCTGTCAGATAACCTCAGGGTTTCAGTTAAAGGAATAGCATTTAGAATTCCTGTGTGTTGAATTCATTAAGCTCAATTAGCTGTTTTACAGAAGTGACAAATTCTATTTTTATGAAATTTCTTTGCCAAAAAAAAAGACGTGACCTGCCATTTCTTACCAGAGTTTTGTTCATTCCAGTGAAAGCAGAACTGATAATCAAGGCTATGCTCTACAAGCAATGCCAGAGTATGCCCTTCACCTGCAAAATAAAGAATATCATAATGAATTTGAGAAGGTAATATCCACCATACAAGGTTTTCAGGGGAAGCAAATGCATGACAGAATTTTTTTTTTTAAATCCATCTTATGGTGAAAACCATTATTGTTTTTTACTCCCTTGTCTTTTGTAATGGCCTTTTAAAATCCTGCTTTCTATCTGGAAACAGGCAGAAAAAATGCCACTTCTTGCTGAAGTAATGCAGCACACAAAGACTATTCTGAGAAGGGGAGTGTGGAGGAGGAGGCACTCAAAGACACACCAGGATCTGAGAAAACAGCAAGATCTTGATTTGCTGTCTGGGGAATTCGAGATAGCTAATTGCTTTCTTGCAAGGCACCGGCAGCAATTGTCACATTAGAGCGGTGCCGAGGGATGTCTGTCTTGTGCTGGAGTCGGGAGGTGCAGCATTAGGGAAACTTGAGTGCGCAGAGCAGCAAAACCGACTGTCCAAGCGCTTGTCAAATGCTCCAAGTAACCCAACCCGACGTTTGTGTGCTAACTTTCTTGCAGTTGTCTTAATCTGACTTTGGTTCTGAAGTCATTCGTAAGCTGATAGTGAGCTTCCTCAGGCGTGCTCACAGACAGTGAACTGAACTGACTCGTTTACACGCTTCTGTTTTTCCACGCTGGTCTTTTCCAAAGGGAAGATGGAAGTGTTGAGCGTGATGCTGGCTCGCAGCTCACCTCCCCATCCGACTCCGGGACCAACAGCCCTGTGCAAAGCGGGCTGAAGGCGAAGCCGTTGAAAGCAGCCTGGCTGACTGAGCTGTACTTTAGAGAACTTTGAAAGTCTCCCTGCGGAGCGGATTTGGCGAGCGGGTCAGGGAGGCAGAGCTCAGCGCCCCCTTCGGGGTTACAGCCCGGTGGGACGAACGGCTGCGGGGGGCGCCGGGCTGCCACGACTGGGGGGGCGAGGAGGTGGGAAAGGCAGCGGGGCAACCGCGGGCTCGGAGCAGAGCCCCGGGCAGAGCAAGGGATGCGGGGGCGAGGCTGCGCCGGGCTTTGAAACCCTCTTAGCGCGGCTCTGCCTGCGGGAGGCGCGGGGCTCGGGCTGCGTGCGGTTGGAGAATGCCCCGCCCGGGGTGCCTTCCCTTTGGGGAAAGCCTCGGGCAGGCAGGACCCACTCGCCCTCAACCAGAGAACCGCAACTCCCGGCGTGCCCTGCTGCTGCCAGAAGCGCTGCCCGGCGGGATTTGTAGGCGGTTGCGGGGAGGGGAACACATCGATGGGGAAGGAGGCGGGAGGTTACCGCACTCTTTGCGGTGCTGGGGGGGAAGGGGGAGGCTTGAGCCGGCGCGGGGGGGGCGGGGACACACGTGTCAATCACCCCGCCAGGCAGCGCGCGCGCGCGCTCCCCGCCCCGGATGCCGCGCGGGGGCGCGCGCGCGCGCTCGGCGAGGCGGGCGGTGGGATGGGGAGGGAGAGGAGATGGGGAGGGAGAGGAGCCGGGGGGGGGGGGGGAGCGCGCGGCTCTTCTGGGTGGCGCGCGCGCTCGTATGTAAATGAGCGGGCGTGAGGTCAGAGGCAGATGGAAAAGGGAACAGACAGAATGGCCGCCGCGGCTCCCGCTCCTCCTGCCGCCGCCTCCCAGTGCCGGAGCCCCCGCTGCACGGCGGAGCGCAGGGGAGTCCGCCGAGAACTCGACTCCTGGCGGCACCGGCTCATGCACTGTGTGGGTAAGAGACGGGGGGGGGGGGGCGCGCTCCCCGAGGGCAGCGGCGTCCCCACGGGGTGGCGAGGCGCGGAGCTCGGGTGTCTCGGGTGGAGGTGACGAGCGGGAACGGAGGAGCTGTTGCAGCGGCGTTCTCGGAGGGTGGAGGGGCAGACGGGGTCTGGGGGGGGGGGGGGAGGGAGAGCGGAGGTCCTCCTCTCTCCCGCCCCCCCCCCACCCCGTCTCCCCCTCCGGGCAGTGGGCGGTGGGTGCCGCGGCTTCGCTCCGTGCGCCGCCGGCCGAGCCCCTCTCCCAGCTCAGGTCCTTTTGTCTTGGCTCCGCGCGATGAGCGCCGGTGGCTGCCCCCCTCCTCTCCACCTCCATCGCCAGCGCCTGGGGGGTGGAGGGGGAGGGAGGGAGCCCGCCCGTGCGTGTGCGCCTTTAAGAGGGAGCCGCTCCTGCATTGACGGTTGGGATTTGAAGTTCCCCCCCCTTCCCCTCCCCTAGAAGTTGTCATGGCGACGGCGGTTCTCCCCTCCACTTCCCCCCCCCCCCCCCCCCGGCTCCCGGGGCTGCCCTCGGCGCCGTGAGGGTCCCGCGCGGGTCACGTGGCCGCGCCGTGAGGGTCCCGCGCGGGTCACGTGGCCGCCCCGCGCGGGAGGCGGGGGCCGCTCGACCGGGCGGTCCCTTGCGCGGAGGCCGCCGGCCCGGGTAACGGCTCCCGGCCCCTTCCCGGCGGGCGGGCGCGACGCCCGCTCCCTGCGCCGGTGACGTGTGCCGCGGCCTCCGGGCGGGGGGGGGACCGGGTTTTGTGGGGGGGTGGGGGAGTGAAGGCTTTGATGGCAGGAACTGCTGATTTGTGTCGTTTTCAGAGGCATTTCCCTTCTTGGGGAAGTAGATACAAATCCTGGATTTTCCCAAGCAGGGTGGCGGTACCGGTCCTCCCCGCTGGCTGAGCGGGGGAAGCGCATCCAGGTGTAACGGGGAGGGGGAGCAGCGATTCATTCAGTATTTCTGCCCGTTCTTGAGGCGAGAGCAAAGTGAAAAGTATCTTTAACAACAAGTAGGTACAGTTATAGATCAATCAATCATAGAATCTTCTGGTTGGAAAAGACCTTTGAGATCATCAAGTCCAACCGCACCCATCCTCTGCTAAATCATGTCCCTCAAAAACTCATCTACATCATCAAAAACATCTTCAACACTGGCAGGCTTGGGGAAAACTCTGCATTTCTTTCATTCACATCTAAAACTCTAGACGCAAAACTCAATATGTGCTTATGTCTAAAATGCATTTCAAGATCTCAGTTCATTTCACCTGGGCTGGAAATACCAGGAATTACTTGATGAATCAAAATCAGGCACCAATCTAAAGTTATACAGCTTTCGTGTACACAGAAAAGTTTCATGTAGAACTACATTGTTAATAGCAATGAAACACAAAATGCATTGCATTGCAGAAGTTGTGATAGTAGGTGATTCAGGATAAAGCTCTGCTCCTTCCCTGCTTCACTGGGGTTATATACAGTTGCTGGAGCTGAACTGGGAATTCTCTGTTTTGCCTTATTGCTCTCTTTGCCCAGGTTTGTGGGGCTTTTTATGTGCTGTCAGTAGCCTGGTAGCTGCTTCATGCATGTTTCCATCTTGCTTTTACTGTGTTGCCCCAGTAGAACTTTTAATCACCTGTTATAACACCTATGTATATATTACGATACCTGTGTTTGCTTAATCCTTCAAGTTATATTTTCGTACACTAAGACATTCTATATAGCTTCCTGTGGAAGCAGCATGTAGGGAGAGCTAGTTCGTTGTCATAGGTGCTGTGATAAACTGTAAAATCTGAAGGTCTCACGTCTCTCACAATACACAAATGGCTGTTCCTCTGGTTACCTGTTACTTCATGGCATTTCAGGTTTAAATTTAAACAAAAATCCCGAAAGTCTGCTTGACAATTGATGGCTGCAGGGGCTTACAGGTGGTAGTGGTATGCTGTCAGGTGTATTCAGGGAACACAATTGCACAGCATGACCAAGACAGACAAGGATTGCAAATTGTAATGAATGCTCGAGTAGACAAAATTTCACTGTATTCTGGGTCCTCTGCTGGACAGATCTGTTGTGTTTGGAGAGCTTCTGCAAAGTTGGGGTTTTTTTGGGTTGCTCTTTTACTTAGAGTTGCGAAGTGTAAAACTGTAACATAATTACCTACGTTTTACACCGATTACACTGTGGTATCACTTCGTGGCAGGTTTTCCTTGGAATAAAAGTTATTTAGGATATGATTTCTTTCTATGCCATAATGCAAAACTTACTGAAAAGAAAGGAGCCCCAAATTACATGATTAGGAACTGCTAAGGAGGGAAGACATTGGTTATGGTTTAATAGTTAGTCAAGAGCTATCTCAGTTAAGAACTGTTAACTTGCCATGCCTGTTGAGCAGCCCTTACCTGAGAGAAAGCGTAAACAAGTGGCGAGACAGTGAGTAGTCAGGATAATGGAGGTAGAGTACACTGAAGAAGTCTGGGTTGAGGGGTTTGTTTTTTTCCTTTACTCCTTTGAAATTCTCTATGGTCAGCTTCTGTAAAATAATCTCCTGTGTTAGCTCAAATTAATTTCCAAAGTAAAAATGATTACTTGTTCTTACTTGGGAAAGTATTTCTAAGGATTTGAGGAGTCTAACAAAGTTAGTATTAGCTGGAAGGTCTGAACGGCTGTCTGGTTGATGGCTGAAACAGTGATGTGATGAATGTGATGGATTTGGCATAACTTATTTTTTCTTTCTCCACCGTTCTCAAGAACTATACATTTGTCAAAAAGTGAGGGAAACCTTAGGGTGAAAAACTTACAGTGTTGATACTAGATTTGATATTTGCATTTCTCTGGTATAATCACCTGAACATTTTGAAACCGTTTATCTGTAAAGGATTCCTCCTCCGCTTCATGGAAATGGTAAACAGAGCCAGAGATAATACCGCCAAGACAGTGATTGCCCAGTTTGAGGCTCGTATTCAACAGACTGTTCAAAACTGCAACAGGGCAAAAGAAATAGTCAATTGCCTGCAGTGTGCTGTTTGCTTGAGGGTCAGCAATGGTTAGGGACCTCTGCTCAAAGGGCTCAGTTGCCGAGTTAGTTGTTTGTGAAAACCTGGTTGCAGACTTGAATATTTGCGTGGGCTTTAAAATCAAAAGTTAATTCATGATCTACGGAATATGGTTTAAAGTCTCAGGTCAAAGTGTTCAAGCATTTAAAGAACTGGAAAGAAAAACAGTGATGAAATTTAACTGACATTACTGAGAATCCTCTTTTTCAGTATGTAAACATACTTGAAGATACAAAAAACTTCACATTGTAAACGAATGGAGTATATTCACAGAAATTCTAAATAGATGTTCAGGACAAAATGGTTGTTCAGATGGTAATCTTTTGTATGTGTTATGTTTAACACTAACATTCCTAAGATGCCTAGACTTGTGCTTGTGGATGTACCATGGCTTGATCAGAGTTCAAAACTTGATGCTCTTAGAAGGTACCTGAAGATCTTGATTCTGTCAGAGTTCTTACAGCTTGCATGATGTGTGCTAACAAGTACTGTTTACAGAAGCACTCACTCGTGTGTTGTCCTACGTACAGTCTTTGTGACATAACTGGCAAAGAAAATACCCTAATTCTAAGTTCTGTGTTTATGGGAGAGTGCCAGAAAGCTCAGAGTTGAAATACCTAACCTAACCACCAGCTTGAGTTCCATGGTTGTTTAATTTGCAAGGTATTTTATAGAGGTGAGTATCAGAATAGTTAAGAATTGATCTTTGGTGCTCTTTGATTAAAACTTTGTAATATGAATTGGTTAAATGCATTCCATTGAATTGAGAGCTTTGGTAGTATGGAACTATAAAAGTCTAGATTCATACTGTGGTCAGCTTTAAGAAACAGGGTTTAAGCAGTTTTTTCAAACAGCCATTGATCTACTGAATGATTTTGTTTGAACTTTACAGGTAGGGTGTTGGCAAGTGCCTTGAGTCCCCATAACTTTTGTGAGTAGGCACAGAGTAGAGACCTAGTAATTGCCAGGATGCAAGAAAACACTTCAGCATTAGGTAGTGCTTTTTACTGTCATCACTGTATCCTATGGATAAAGTTTAGAGCAGTGACTCAAGGCTTGTTAGGAAAGTGCAAGGTAATTCTAGTCATGGAAGTTGAAATCTTGCTAGGACCTTGCATTGTGTTGTGAAAATGAAAGTTTAATATATTAGCTGCTTTTTAAAAAATAAATACATTGGTATTTGGGAGGAGGAGAAGAGTAGAAATTTTACTGTTCCTCTGCTGCAGCTCAAGGGCACACATCTGACAGGAAGTAGCCTTGGTATTGCTTTTTGTGAAAACTGAAATTTGAAGAAAGTGAAAATCCATTTTTGTATGTTTGTGTAATCTAGTGTACAAATGCTCCTTTAGTGTTATATTTTTCCAGACTTTTTCCCCTCTAAACTAGGATACAGTGGTGCATCAAACTCTCTGTTTTGATGGATCTAGACTTTAATTTTTGTTTGAAAATGCTCCAGCTCACTGTTTTTCAATGAGCTGTCTCTCAAATGCACTTTCCAGGAAGAGGAATCTCCCCAAGAAAAACAAAAGATTTTTAGCTACTGCATTTGTTATTATCTCCATACTTGTAATATTCCTGCATTAACTACTTCATATATTTATTCCCACAATATGTTCTTACTTTCACTTGGGCTGTAAGTACTTTGCAGCACGTTAGTGTCACTTTTTTTGTAATGCTGCCGGTATTGTTCTAGGTGATTTTTCTGTAGTTGCCACAGTAGCAGGTGGCAGAATTCATTGTTTTACAGTACATACATATTTTACAGTACATATATAATATTGTTGTCTTATCTGCTAGGGGTTGTTTTGATGGCTCAATGCTCTGCCTGTCAAGCCACTAACACACTGTATGTAAGAATGATTTCAAAATGGTACCTGCTCTGGACTCTTTTGCTTCCTTGGCAGTGCGGCTTCTTTGAACAGCAAAAAAGCTTGCTGCGGCTGTAGTGCCATCATCCAGTGTGATGGGCAGTGATACTGGTGTAAGGTGTTGCTGCAGATCTGTCGTGCTTTGAGCTGTGATGTAAAACTCTTGGTGTAATTCCAGTGTAAAACAGATCAGGGAAGTAATCTCAGTGTTACTACAAACATTGGAAGGAGAACAGGAATTAAATCTAGATCACAATCACAGCGCAGGTTTACAGGCAATTTTTGAGGCAATGTGATGAGATGGTATCATGTCAGGGAATAGCTCTATCTAGTATTACAGATGCAGGTGTTCAAGTCAGCATTAGAGTTAAACACTCGTTATGAAACCACGTCTAAGAATACAATGAAGTGCCATCTTGCATCATCAAGTCTTATGGAGCTGTTACCAGAATGGAGAGACTGCAGTCCTGACTTTGTGTTCTTGCCACTCGTATGCTGGCGTTGGCAGTCATTGGACCCATCTGACAAGCTTTAACTCGGTACCTGGTCAGCTATCTGTTGAGTGGAGTTAGGGGCTTGCAAAAAAACCCCAAACCATCTGATGGATGCTGGTGCCAGCAGAAGGATGGGAGTGGGGCTGCCTGACACGAGCACGATGGGCAGTAACAGAAATAAGCCATTGGTTTGGTTTAGCTGCCTATGGCACTGTTGGCTGCCAGGAATGGAACACAGCCATAAGTGTACCATCCCGATGTGCCTTGAACTAAACAGGTTATCAAGGGGGAAAAAATGGTTAGTGTGCAGGTGTATGTCATTGGAAGTTGCTGCACTGTACGTATGACATTAACTGTCTTTAGAGTGAAAAAAGAGAAAACACATGGGGTTCGTTTTGCTTGTGTTGGACTATCTTTGTTTCAAATATGTAGTGTTAAATCAGCTTCTTTTCTGCATCTTCTCACAATCCATTTCAACTCATCAGCTTTTCTCTCAGAAGTAAGTAAGTGCCTACTGCTGTCACTATGTGTTTTTGAACGGCTATCTTATGTTTGACTCGAGAAATTTTTACTTGGGAAAACACTACCAGAAAATTTAGAGTAATGACACTCAGCATCTTAGTTTAAAAGGCAGGTGGAGGAAGTTCTGTGTGTCTAGGTGCAGTTCTAGTTCACTGATCTTTGTGAACCTGCAACTTTAAGGGTGTATGGAGCATAATTTTATGAAACACAGAACCGTGGCTTCTACACGGACTAACCTGTGGACTATATGGGATACAAGCAATACTTTGAATTCTTTGCATTCAGAACAGAAATGTGTTGCAGATCATGCAAGTGTGGATATACTCTTAAATAGTGTTGGTAAAACCTGTGATTGTGTTTTGGGTGCTTCTTGTGTCTACATGCTGTTTCAGGAACTACTGTAATGTTTGTCAATGCTTTTAGGCATTGCTTGAACTTTCTTATTGTATCCTCTTATATGGTAGCTGTTTACTTTTTCTGTGGCTCATAGTGAGCTAAGAAATTTAAATTCATGGTAGTCTTTCTACATTGTAGGTACTAAGAGTTTCTTAAGCTAAAACTTGTGTAAACCAAAGATGTGAGGTACAGATATTTTCACTGCAACTCAGTCTCAATTCTTCCATTAAATTGGCTTCCAGTAACTCTGTACTAATGCTTGAGCTTGATAAGTTTTGGGATTTTTTGGTTTTTATTGTTTTTTCTTTCTGAACTCATTGTACCCACTGTCAAGATTTATGTTGACTGGTGTGAGTATTTATTTGTTAAGCAGTTAAACAAATTAGACTATAAAACTAATCTGTCTTAACACTAACCTGGAAAGTGGGAGGGGAAAAGTGGCATGAGGAAGAATAGGAAAGAAAAGGTCAGATCTAGTTTATCTTGGATCAGTTTCCTAATCAGGTTTACTACGTACCTGCTTTTTATCCAGAGTCAAGTGTAAGTAGCTTTACTGGAGAAAATAAGATTTTTAGTAACTCCCCATTTTAGCAACAATTTTTGGGGCGCTCAAAGTGAGCTGGAAATTAAGTTGGCTGAACCGTATCCTTATCTTGTTGGTGACAAGAGCTAGAATTAACAGTAACATCTTTCCACTTGTTCTCCCTTTGTGGTGGAAGTTGTCTGATGTAACAGTCAGCTGCCTTTCTGTTTTAGGTTAGTCTGGGCATCCTACTGTGATTGTTGTTGTTGTTGTTGCTTTGTGTTGGTTTTCTGTCAGTTGAGTCTCCTGAAGTATCTTGCTGTGGTAGTAAGTACTAGTAGTTGTGTAAGGGAAACAATAATGTGTCACAATTTATCAGAGCAGTGTATGCTGTTGAGTTGTATTCCAGCTGTTGGCAAGTAGCCAAGGCTTGTACTGCCTACAGCTAAAATGGGAAAAATTAGTACCTCTTCACCTTATCCACCCTCGCTGCATTTATTTTTCAGCTGTATTAATGGGTGTTTTGAATAGGCAGTTACAATGGATCCCTTCTTCTTGAATATGACTCAAGTATCAGGGCTTCAAATAAGGTTGTTATTCTAACCTTTAGAGTTAGCGTGTTTTTGTGACGTGTAGAGGTCAGCTAGGGCTTTACACGCTTCACTAACTTAAAATTCTTTGTCCCAGTTAGGACCACCATCTTTTATGTTATTCTTGAACCTTGCCCTCTTTTATGTGCTTGGAGGGAACTTGGATAAGATAGGTTTGGAACACTGATAGAGGTTGGAACAAAACTGAATTTGTGTGATTCACTTGTCCGGTATCAACTTCTGAAAACTAGGGTGGCATTATAAATTTAGCTACCATACATTTTAAAAAAAACAACTCATGACCTTGTTTGAGGGTGTAGCATTATTATCTGATATGGTTGGGGTTTTTTTTTTCCACTTTTAACCTGCAGCTTTATCCTTCTATCCACTAAAGGTGTAGAAAAGCCAGGAGGAAGGGAAGATGGATGGTAGTGGCTTATCTGCTGAAGCCCGTAAGGAAAAAGATGGTGTATTACTAAGAGTAGTGGACTCTTAAATCTCCAGAAACGCATTGAATGGTAGAGATAGAATTCGTTTATATGGGTGTGGTTAGCAGCTTGTGACTCTGCAGATCAAAGGCCCATGGGTCAGGTTGTCATCTTTTTGTTTCCACTTCTGGCACAGACAAAGTTCCTGTGTAATATCTTGAGAAGCTGCATTAACTCCTCCTTAGATAAACATTTTATTCTTTGAAAAATTCTTCTGGAGTCTCAGCTGCCACATTTAGTTGCATTTATTTCTCCACATCCAGCCAGACTTGCATCTCCATAGCAGCATGTATTGTATTGTAGGAGTGAGAGTTGGGTAAACATCACTAAATGTGATTTTTTTCTTAAAGTCTGTTGGTAAAGGAAAACTTACTGATTATGTGACCTCTTTCACAAAGTTCCTCTGCTTTCCATTTCTGTATAAATTGGTAGAGGCCTACTTTCCAATTATGAGACAGCTTAGCTTTTGTGGCACTTGGGGGCTGATTATTCAGGTTTAGAGCTGTTCAGTGGAAAAATTTGTTGTTTTGCAATGTGTTTTATTCTAAAATGCATACATATGAATAATAGTTTTCACCATCGTAATTCCACTGCTTTAGTTCAGTGCATTCCTAATCTGCTGAGCCACTAATGGGTCAGAGGGCAGTGTAATTAATCTAGGGTTGAATTTTCATAACTACAGCCAAAAAGTTTTGCAGATCTTTTTTAAAAGTTTTCCATTCTACAAGCACTACACAATTTTCTAATGCCAGGTTAAAATAGTAGTGGTGCAAAACTGATGAACATCTTTTGATCAACTAATACTGCTCCTGTACATGGTGCCCAGTATAAAAGAGTGCTTTGAAGGACTGCAGCTTGTGATGACAGCTGTCACTTTGGCTCACGGAACAGAACATGGACTGCAGCAAGGCCCAGTTAAATGTAAAGATTTGACTTCCCCTAAGTGTAGCCATTAAGCCTCCTAATCTGAGTATGGGGGGAGGATTAGCAAATGGCTACTGCTTTGTGACCTGTAGTTCAGATAGTTCAGATGCAGGTCATTCTGGTGTTAGCCATCTGATGAGGGGGAAGAAAAATAGGATATACTGAGGATCTGCTGCTGATTGAGACTGCTCTGTGTAAGGGCTCTGGGGCTACCTGTGCTGAACTCGGGTTTCAAAAGTTTGCCGTGCTACTAGCTGAATAATACAGTGGTTGTGGATTTACCTGCGATTCTACTTCATTCTCCTTCATTGCTTTCATTCTTTCTGGACCATCCCGTCTCTCTGTCCTTCAGCTTTCATAAGCTAGTTGCTTCCTATTCTTGACCCATCCTTAAAACCACCTATTTGTATTTGCTTCCAAACCTTTCCTTTTAATTATCGTCAGTGACGTTAAAGCAATTTTGACAACTTTGTCTCCACAGATAGTTATCTCTCAGCTCTTTATTTTTGTGTGGAGTATCTTCACAACTGACTTGCATTACACCACCAACATGCTCACCAAGGCAAATTATGCTTTCCATCTTTCAGTCCAGGAGATTTATGTGATGTCTTCCTCTAATTGTCTAATCCTATCTGTTTCTTTCTATAAGTACTGCTGTTAGATATCTCATCTCATGGTACCTGAGGAAAAACGACGTTTGCACGAATCTAGTCTCTAGCAATCTTGACAAGTCAAGAAGTCTGCTTGTTATCAGACTTTCATATACTAATCAGTAGCCATTTGGAAGGACTTAATTGTTCTTTTTTAGAAGTGGATCCCAAACTCATTCTGGCCAGAAGTGTGCTAACATTTAACCTTACTTTATGCTAAATTTTTATGTATTGTGGCAACAGTGTAATTAAAACCCTAGAATTACATTTCCCCTTCTATTTTTTCCCTGTTTCACTTTCTGTATTTATTCCTTTTCAGATATTATTGCTTATTTAGCATAGCAAAATCTGTGTTAAGGGATAATGACCACTAACCCCTCAAAATTTGAATTTTAAACAAGTAGTTCAGAGACAAGTGGAAAAAATGTAACTACAAATGTACAGGCCAGTGCAAACTGGTAATGGCAGATATTGTTCAAAGTTTACTGTCTGCACAGGGGCTACAATCCCAGTTGCACTGTAGAGGCTATAGTAAGCTCTCTGTTCTTGTGTTCTGTTTATTTTCCTTTCCTCCCGTTCCATTTTGAATGGGTTCTACAGAGTAATACTGAACAGTATTTCAAACGAAGTATAGCCCAGACCATATGGAATGGGGGTCATAATAATCTCTCTGCATCATCAGATAAGAACGTTTCTACTAGATCAGAGCAAGTCTGTCTAGTCTTGTATCTGTTGTTTGCAGCCAGTGGTGGACTGCTGAGAAAAAAAATTATTAATGCATAGTGATAGTTCTGAAATATCTTCCAGGCTTCAGTGATATTTATCTTGATCCTTGGGAAGAAAAAGTTTGTTTGGGTTTTTTTTAATAATTGATTTAGTAGATTATTCTGCCATAAATAATTGTTGATTTTTGTGGGGGTGTATGATTTTGAATTAACATAAAATTCAGTGGGTCTCTGGTGTCCCCTGATTATATTGTTATATGACTCTTCTGTTTGTCCTGAAACAAGAAGTGGAAGCACCTCATGAAACCATTACTTATGAAAGGCAAGGAGTGGCAAGGGTATGTCCTATTCGTGTGGGTTTGGGTCTTTTCTAAAGACTTTACCTATCTTCCTTTGACAATATCTTTTATCCCCCAAGCTGAGGAGTTCGTATATGTTCCTTGTAAATAAGCTGTTTATTAAATTTCATCAATCTTCTTTCCTTTCTTGTGTTTTCTTATTTCTGCTTCTTCTTGAGGTGGGAAACTAAAAATACACATGTTCAAGATCACATCGGTGTGAATTTATGTGGTGACAAACCAGGGAACAATGCAGAAGATCTTCCTTTAAAATGTCAAACCATTTGAGATGCCTTTTACAGAGGTCATCCTTTCACAGAACTGTGTATTTGAACCCCAAGATAAAACCTGAGTGATAAGTCAGTTCAGAGCTCATTACTGTCTAGAATTTGAAGATTTGCTTTCTCCACTCTTTAGCTTAATATTTTACTTGCTTTTGGTAATCATCTTCAGTTTTACCACCTTTATACGCTGACATTTTGAAGTTCCCATGATGTTTTCTTGATTTTCTTTGCTGCTAATACTAGACTGTACTGGACCACAGATTGTCACTTTATTAGATAATCTCTTTGGATGGAAGAGCAAAAGCAACTCTAGAACAACCCTGTTTGTGACTTTTTGCTGTGAAAATTAACCATGTGCTTCTGTTTTTTAACCAGTTACTCGTCTATGCAAGGGCATGATCTCTCTGTTGCTTGGGAGGTTTTTAAAGCCAATGGTTGGTCTCAAAGGTCTTCTCCAACCTAATGATTCTGTGTATACCTTTGCTGGCATGTAAAGCAGGTGTCTGTCTGGTAGGAGTACACAGGACAGTGCAAGATAGGCATAACCAGCTGCTTGTTCTTTGTTTGTTGATGTTATGTTTTGGCCCTTTCCTGTCCTCTGGTGTTCAGGTAGTAGGTTGCTGATTTTTCATAATAAGCGCTAGTTCAGCTGTATCATCCTCAAGTTTGTCTCAGTTTTTCTGGTTGCTTTTCTTTTCTTTTTTTTTTTTGTTCCTATTAGCAAGAGGCTGTTATTACAAGAGGTTTGGTTTATTTACTTCTTAGACAAACCGATCATGGTGTCAGGTCGTGTAGGCCCTTTGAGGAGCAGGAGAGGCTGACCCTTCCCTGGCATCAACTGAACTTTCTTGGCAGAGGGAAGGTTCTAGAGACTGTAGGATGTAGCAGACCATCACGCCAGTAAGCTGGAAGCTTGCAGTTTAAGGTAGAAGGTGAGTTCAGTAGGAAGGGGAAAAAGGGATAGAGAGACAGAAGGGTTAGTTGCTTGGCCTAAGGAGTTGAAAATGAAAATGTCTGTATATCAGGCTGTACAAAACTCACAGGAAGTATTTAGCTGACTTAAAACAAGCTTGGAAGTGATATACTACAACAGCTGTTGGGGAAATATGGTTTATACATTTAATTTTACCATCATCCCTGTTTGCTCCGGTATTCTGCCACTTGTTGCACTCTGTCATGGTACCTGGCTTTTGAGGTCAGAGATCTTCTGGTGATGTATAGAGAATTTTGCCATCAGTAAGGGGTTCAGGGGGCTTTGTTTCAAAGATCTCTTGATTGAGTTCTTGCCACACCTTTGTCTGTTGATGCCTGAATTTGAGGAATTGATCAATTAAATGCTTATAATTGTATTGTGTACTGTGATCTGTCAGGAAAAAAGATCATTTGGTCAAAGTAATTTTAACTGTACAGCTCTTGATGGGTTCTTAACTTGTTTCCAGGTGTTCCTGCACTTCCTATAATAAAATGTGTAATGAAATGTCATGTGTTTATCTTTGAGGCCTACATCATATTCTGTGCTAATGCAATTGGTTAGAAATTCAAGTATATTGTGTGCTTCTTTTGATTGTTGGTAAAATGTATGCAATGAGGTAAAGGTTACTCATAAGAAAATCATCTGATAACCTTTCTCCAGACTGGACCGTCTCCTTCAGTGTTGCTTGTTGCTGTCTTCCTCTTTTTTTTTGTCAGATGCATGCCTATTTTACATGCACTCTGCAAATTCTCTTCAGGCTTGACAAAGTTTAGTCTTGAGACGCCAGTTCATGCATCTGTCCGAACTCTACCTACTCTATGTGCCACAGGCGCTTGATATGTTTACCTGCTATAGCAGTGTCTGAGAACATACACTTCTCTTCCCTGTCATCAGATCCTCTTAGCTGTCCAGAGTTGAGCTGAGAAATGTGAGGTGTCTCTTGATTGTTGGCCTTTCCCTTTTGTCCTAGGTGCCTTACTGTAGTTTAATGCTTTTTAAACAGCAATAACAAAAAGGCCCCTAGCTGATACTGGCCTTATCTGTTGGAAGGCCAAATGTTGTGCCTTCTTGGAGACAATTTCTTCAACAAGACCATCAGACTGGCTAGGATATATTGGGAAGTAGGTCGTTTCCTGTATGCACACTTGTATAAGTCTACTAACTCCTGAACAAATAAGTTCTCCCCAAAATAAATGAGATTTAATTGGAAATGCTCCATTTTTGACTTGTGGCGTCAAGAATTCTTATCTTGACGTGTTGGAAGTAGCAGAGTACTGTGAGCTTAGTGCTGATGTGCAGAACTGCACTTTGGTACTCATCCTAGATCAACTTTTGTGCACAGTCCACAGAGACAACGGTACATTACTTGAGTCCTGGATACTTCTGCATTTAGTACCCCACTACTTCACTTGCATAGCACAGGGTATTTTTGTAAAAATAGGATTACTAGACAAAACAGAAGTGTTTCACTGGAGAAATGACATTAAACTGTACAATAAATCTTACAAATATCAGTTTTTGAGGAAGCATATGTGTGTAAATCAGTTTTCTGAATTATTGATGGCATCTCTGGCAAGCATTCTTTGTCCACAGAAAGGAAGTGAACTTAAAATGCAACAAATTGTGAATTTTTATTGAAGTAGTGAATGGTTTCTGCAGTGGCAGAGAAAAAGTTGCGAGGAAAACCCACTGAAGTGTGTCCTGAGGAAACTTCCTATTTTAATGTGATGATTTAGGTGATTGAAATCTGTGTTCTTACTTGCTGAATAAGCCTCTTAATTGATGACTTTATGAATACTCTCTAGTGCGTCAGGCAGGGGTTTTGCTGGCCCAAGCCCAGCTTTGTAAGGCCTTTACTTCAGGTTGCCACATGTAGTAGCATTTTGAGGTCTAGTACTTGATGTGACTCAAAAGTAATTTCTGACTTTTCCCTGTTGTCAAAGGAGATCTTGGCATCTTTTCAGAATCTCTCTTTTTGAGGAATCAAATCACATTGGGGAAACTGATATTAACAGAGCCTCTTAAAGGCAGTAGAATGAGTTCTTGTTTGCTTGACAACTTTTTATTCACTTCCTTGTTAGGAAAAACAGATTGCACACCTTCTGCTCACCTTGTCAGCCTCATTCAACCACCAGCATCACAAACTCAGAAGAGCCAGAGCAGCCTCTTCCAGCATTGGCTGCAATAGTAGCTGCTCCATCCATTGGATGGTGTGTTTGAAGAGTTCTTTGTTCCGTGTGGCACTGTACTTCTCTGCGTGCCATTTAATGACTAACTAACCTGATTATGTGGCATACAGAACAATTACAAGCTGCATACTCAACAGCTTCATCAGTTGTACATCTCAATTGGTACTCTGACATTTTCTCCTCCTCCATTCTCAGCCTTGCAGATTAGTAATAAAGGCTGTTGTGCTCTTTGTGTGGGATATGAGTGACTTTGATCTCTGAAACTGATGGTTTCAGTTTGGTACTGGATCAGTAACTTCATATGGAGAAGTTTTCCAGAGTACTAGAACTGAGATTTATC
Source organism: Dromococcyx pavoninus (assembly GCA_033558185.1). Classification (NCBI taxonomy): domain Eukaryota; kingdom Metazoa; phylum Chordata; class Aves; order Cuculiformes; family Neomorphidae; genus Dromococcyx; species Dromococcyx pavoninus. The sequence continues at coordinate 1,598,260 of JAUMJL010000019.1, read as the reverse complement.
TGGTTCCTGCAGGAGTTTCCCTCTTGCTGGAGATGCAGAGTGTAATCACACCTTGCTTTTAAGAAATCCTATTCATGTGTTCTTGACCTTGCTTTCAGTTGGCTTCTTTAAATTTTTTCTGTTGTCTTTCTAACTTGTTTCATTAGGAGGGAAAAGTACCCTACTTCACAGATCAGCCCAAAGAACTGAAGTTTCCTGTTTTGCCTTGCTGGAGAGACTTATGGGTAGCAATAGGATATGACTATCTTGGGTCAAAGAAATTCAAAAGATTGTGAATGGAATAGTGAGATTTGGTAAAGATCCTACATTTTTTATTTATCTTAAAATTCATGGTCCTTCTTAACAAAAAAAAAAAAAACAAACCACAAAACCACCAAACCACCAAACCAACCCCCAAACCAGTAACTGTTTTGCTTAAAGCTTCTGATTCAAATGTGGGGTTTTAGCCTCTTAAACTTAGTATAGAATTTGTGTTGAGTTTCTGTTTGCAGCAAAATAGGGAAGTAACTTTTCTCTGGTTTTGCACAATATAAAATGAAGAGGTATATCTTTTTTTTTTTTTAAACAGACTAACAAATTTAGAACTGAAAATCAGTGTCTGTCTGGAAATAATGAATGTTTGCTTCTGCTAAGGAAGTGCCAGTGCTGGAATACCGAAAGAACAAAATGTTTCTAAGACAAGATATCTCACTGTTTAAACCGATCTGCTTTGCCTAGGAGCTCTTTTCTGTTCTCTACGTCATGAAGTGTTCAGAATCTTGCCACTAAGTACTTGAAATACCTTGTTTTGCTTTGCAGTATTCCACTTCCTGCTCCCCACATCAGGTTGGACCATTGTTAGTAATAAGTTTTATAGAATATAATCAGAAATTAATTACAGCATTGTTACAGAATCGATTATCCTCCAGTAAATTCTCAGAGTTGGTATATGATTTTGTTTGAGTACTGTATGAATTCTGATCAACAGCAGAAGAGAATGAGTCCCACACCAGGAATTTTACCATTTCATGCTTTCTTTTGTGCCATTCAGTGATTGGGAGGAAGTTTAAGAAAATTTTGTACAAATATATGCAAATTGCTTTAAAAAAAAGCCAAATTTAAAAAAACAACCCAAACACACATGCTTAATCTTTGAATTGTGTTAAATGCTAAAAGCAAAACCAAAAGGCTAGTTAACTTTTCCTGTTCTCTTCTTATATTTGGCATCTTTTGTCTGATGAGTGGCCTAATGTGAAGTTAAAATTTGTATTTAAGTGTCCTTTTCTATATTTCTGCTTTTTCAGTCTCCAGTAGGGAATGAGGGAATTCAGCCCTTTTGATTAAAAGTTAAACGATTAGAAACTTGCATAATATAGCAAAAAGAATATAAATAAGTTTAGCACAAGTATGCTTAGAAGATGTAAGATTACAGGTTGGTTGTTCGTGACATGAGTTGAGATACACTACCTACCAGCTTTGAACAATGTCATTTTTTCTTTTATGCACTGAGCATAAAAACTGATTTGAAATCACAATTTAGCTGACTTCACAGTTCTTCTGATCGAACTGGAGCATCTGAGACACTCGCAATTTTAACCTTGAATTCCAGAAAATCCTTTGAGAAAGGAGACATTGTGACTAGTTTTTATTTCAAGTGAAATTTTTACATAGTTAAGTGTCCAATTCTTGTTGACCTAGTTGACATGTTGCCATCTCTCAATTCTGTTGAATTTACCCCACTAGATTTTGGCTGGATACAATAATGATGGTTATATGTTTTTTGGTTTTTTTTCAGGTTGGTTTTTTATTTGTTTTGTTTTGTTGGTTCATTTTTAAAAAAAATGGATATTCATAAAGATAAACTGTAAGTTAAATGTGAAAATACATGGCATAGATATTATAAAATGCAGAAGAGTAAACTTATGACAAACTTAAATTAACCACTAGTTTAAAGGTACGTTGTACTCACATCTTAGTAAAGCTGTAGTGTGGCTAGGATTATTAAAATACACTTTTTAATAAACTGGCTTCAGCATTGGTAGGTGTTAACATGTTCAGATATAAATAATATATAACACTCAGAGCTATACTCTTCAGATCTGATAGTTCACTTATAACACTTATGTGTTATAATTAACACATAAGTGTTCACTTATAACACTTATGTGTTATAACACTTATGTGTTATAATTTGGCATGTAGGTACAAGATGCCTTTCATTCTGCAGAGTAGAATAGACTATTGTAGCTTCAACAGGGAGTAGGTAAGTGTCAGTTGATTTCAGGAAACTACTGTACAGGTGCAGTCTAGTTACAGGATTTCAGTCAGTTACAAACTTTTTACAAATGATGGAAACCAACAAAAAATTGAATGTGAGGGAGCTGGATCTACTAGGAGATAAGAATGACTTTTCTCTTGTTTGTTGTTTCAAATGGTTTGCAGTTTGTGGGGAACAGACAGGTGGTTTGAGTAACACAGAAATGAAAATTGAAAAGAAACCTCCAGAAAATTGTCATGAAACTCTGCCTCCCTTACTTGTCAAACTTACTGTCAGGCACCAGTTTCATGGGATGCTCCTGAAGACTTGCAGGTTCATTAGTTTGCAGTAGGTCTACGGTGTAGTATGGAATCCTAAGCTTCTGATTCTCAAAGGCCTTTCAGGCTGGGAATGTTTTGAATTAAGTGGATTTTTGACTCAGTGAGCTGGCATTTTCTGATAACTGTATTTTTCTTGAACAACTTTAAGCTAGCTCTCCCTTCTTAGTAGAAGGCTTCATGTTCTTTGATTCTGATAATTCAGGACATGTGCCAGACCTATTTATTAGTTTATTAGTTGGCTACTAGATTTTATTCTAGATTTTTGGTTAAATGTATAAAACTATATCGTAGCAGAATAATGTTGTGACTTATTCATTGTTATATTTGCTGTGGATGTTATTTTTCCATGAGGATTTAGTGAATGTCTGATTAGTAGAAAAGGAACATTTGTCTGGAAATCGTAAACTAAAAAGGTAAAATAGCCAAGCTTTTCAGCCCACTTTTACATCTTAAAATCATGGATAAGAAATAAGAACATGCTTCAAGCATGTTCTTCTGAAAGTAACAGCTGATTCTATGTTTTAGTCTTTGGTGTTATTCTCCTCATGTTGTATAATAGTTACATTGATACCAAATGAGAAACTTGTGAACACTTTTCTGAACTGGATGTTATCTTTTACAGTGACCTATTCCCTCTGAATTTTCTTCTCTAAGGATACAAACTAAAGACGTTTAACCAGCCCAAATTGTCCAGAACAGTTCTGAGTAACAGTTGATATCTGGATAACTTCTTATAGCATCTTGGACAAAGAAAGCAGTAGAGGAAGCTTCAGTGTCTGAGGAGCACAGATATTCACACCAATTCCATGTCTAAATGTCCCTATGTGAAAACTGGGGTTACGTCGTTGTCCAAAGGAAGAAGATATTTAGAGAGAACAGAAATTAAATTCTGGTAACTGTCACTTAGAAGCGTTTTTCTCTCGCCCTAGTGCAGTCATTTCTGAAGTGTTTTCCTTATGCCTTTTAAATTATAAATAAAACACATCTCTCAATCTTGCTACTATGTTAAAAATTGAATCTAATTTTAATTTTGACAGTGTCTGAAAGCTACAGTAAGAGGTGTCATGTGGGCTTTCCTATTTAGAAGCTCACAAGGACCACATTTTTACTGGCATAGATGATTACTTTGGAGTGTGGAGATACTTACTTTTTTATTGAGCCTCGTTTTTCTTGCTGTGATTTATAAGTACCTGAAAAATAGACCTGAACTCTGAGTTGATGCTATATGTTAATCTCAGTCTTCACCTAAACTACAAATCTTTTTTTGACTCCACTGTTGGCTGCCACCCTTTTCTTTAAAATTATTGAACAATTGAGGGGAAAGCAGGACATTTCCTCCTCTTGTTTTTGCCTCTGAGGTATGGCCAATGTCCATTTCTCCCTAGCACTGGAATCCTCTTTGTATTCTACTGGACCACTTAATGTTATAGCTAGTTCTTTTGATGTATACCATCTTTTTTGGAAACTCTATTCCATCACTGTCTGCATCTCCTCAAATCACAGCATAAAGAGTTAAAAGCAAGGATTTTTATTCTAAGTGAAAAGTAATCAGTTAGAACTGTTCTGTGGTCTCATTTCAACTTTTGGTCACGCTGTCTCTTCTCAGTGGCAGCAGCAGTGTCCTCAACTACATTAATTCTCGGAATCAAGATTTGCATTGGAGAAGGATGTGCATCTATTAGCTATGGTTTGGAATTTGCATTGGCGTCTAAATAAAGGATTTCCTCCCTTTCACATTGGAATCTCTGGTATGTTGGTTACTGTTTGCTCGGGAATCTGAATCAATATGGTAAAGAAAATGAGTGTATTAATTTAAATGTTTAGAACTTTCTCTTTTAAGAATAATTTCAGTGCTATAAGCAAAATGTGGACTCAAGCTAGACTAGATAGTAAGGGGAAGCCCCCTCCTTACCCAGCTGCTACGTAAATTTTGTCTTAAATTATGTCCCAAGAATTTTCCTGTAAGAAAAATGAACTGGTTTTTATGTGAGAATCTGGCCAGCATTTTATCTAATAATGAATTTTACTGAATATTCTGTATTGACATTACGAACAGGAAAAAGATAACATTTGAGTAAAGATATATTACTTTTTGCCTCTGTTGTCATGCTATGTATCTTGAGTATTCTGCCCAGCAAGCTAGTTTATTTTTTCTTACCACTTGTATAAATGGCAAAAAGGTGATTGTTCAACTGTTTGCTTGTTGGATTTTTGTAGGGGCTTCTGTTTTTGGAGTTTTTTGGTGGGTTTTTTTGGTTTTTTTTTCAAACTCAGTGCTTCAGGGTTCTCATCACTTGGTCAAAATTGTTTTTATGATAGATTTTTCTTTAAAAAAAAAAAACCAAAACCAAACCAGTAACAAGAAGAACCCTGTGACTTTGAGACTGATCTCAATATATAATAGAGACCAAGATTATGAATCCATCTGTGGTTGGGGCGGACAGCTGCTGATCTCTGGAAGGAAGAAAGGCAGAAGAAACAGAGATATTAATACCTAATTTATGTTTCTCTGCTAAATGCTCTGCTCTTATAAAATATGGAAATAAGTGTCTTCTCTTCAGACTGTTCTCCTTTTAAAAGTTCTAAGGGAGTTGCTGCTTGTATCCCAGTGTTGAGATAAAGGTAAATAGGTGTAATAAAGAAAAGGATTGAGGTGGCTATTTAATGCTTTTCAAAATTTTGAATTTAGTGCTATGGAAAACTCAAAATGTTTTCTAAATCAATTAAGAGTGGACTTATGTATCAAAGGAACTTGGTTAGGGCTGTGCAATAAACAGATATTCTTGAAGAGTTTGAGTTTCTGATGCAATTTTTTTTTTCCTGTCACTTGGAAGCAAGAGATCATTTCTTTATTTGGAAACAAAAGTCAAATTTGCAAAATTTTTACAAGCTGATAACCGTTTTTCAGGGAAACCAGTGACCTTCTGTGGTGTCAAATGTGGAACACAGAATGCAAACAGCACATGTAAAATGGGGATATTTCATTTGGAAGTCTGTGAGTTCATATGGTTAGAAATCTAAAAGGTGATTGAACATCAGCTCCAAGTTCCTTTCTTATGAACGGGATCTCTTAAGAAAGGCAAATTATTTCTTTGTCTTTTTAAGTAAGCCAGAATAAAATAATGCTTCCTACTCTTGCACTGGTATTTTAAAATAAATATTGAAGTGCTACTGCGAGAGAATATGAAGAGAAGCAGAAGGGGCTGGGTTTGGGTTTTTTTCGGAGAACCTGAGAGACTTGGTTCTCTGTCTGCCTGGATTACTTGTTTTTTTTTAAAAAAAAAAGTTCTCATGCTTGATGAAACTAATGAAGTTGAATTCTGCCTGTGGTGTGATTGTTTAAACCAAAGATTGTTGACTTACTAATGCCAACCACAAAACTTTCTTCAACTACAATCCCGTACTGAGCCAAACTAAATAATGCAGTCGTGAAACTATAGAATGGGGAGAGGTAGAACTGAAATTTGTCACTTACGCATAATGCTTTTTTGAATCACTTGTAGTTTTCAGAAGGGATCATATTTTAGTTGAGTGAAAGAAGGTAAAGGACCAAGGGGAAAAAAATGTCTTTTAAGTCATTGCACTGGTGTGGAAGAAAAAACCAAAATGTTTTTAACTGCTTACATATTTTCATATACGAAGGGAAATTTTCATTTGTGATGGTGATGTCAGTTACATCAGGGAGTTTTAGCTCAGAACTATGTGCGTGTTGTACCTTGCCATGAAGTTACTGCTACTTAAATAAAAGTGTGTGAGGCAAAAGAGGCTACAACTTACAGGAGGTTTTCCTGTTGGATAGGGCAATAATCTGGGGAGTGTAGGGTTTGTCTTTTGGTCCTTTCTTGTACATAATTTCTTCCCAATTTGATTTTAGCTTCTGAGACGCCTCGTACAATTAGTGTAATAGTTCTTGCAGATGAAGAAATACTACCTCAAAATATGGGTTGTATGATTTCAGAATGGGAACAGAATTTATAAGAAAACTAGGTAGCAACATTCCTGTGGTCAAAGGAGAATGCAGCAGCAGAAACCGAACTTCTAGTTGTAAGCAAGTCTCTTAACAACCAGGTAATGTAACACTAACTACCCTTACAGAACACCAAAAAATAAAAGGAGGAAGTTTCATTTTAATGCTGTGTCTGGCAGTACTGTGCCCAATCTTATTAAATGTAATCCTATTCTTTGGATTTTGCTAAATACATTTTAAAGACCATTCGTTAAATTTTACAATCCTCTAAGAACTGAAATCGGCAATTCTTAACCTACTTTTACATTAGTTTTGATTTTTAAAAGCAGCGTTAATGAGCTAAACTCCCTACTGCTTAGAATGTGCAGGTTTTTCCTACTTTAACTTTTAATTCAATTTACTCTGCTTATAATATTGAGTGAACTCAAAGAAGGAGACATCAGTCTTCCTTGCTGATGCATGTTACTTAACAGCATCTTTTTGTTTTCCTGAATAGGAGGAGGGATGAGGCCTAAGTTTACTTAAGCTAAATAACAAGTTGTTTGGTCTTCAGTAAAACAATTTCAACTGTCATATTTTAGATGTGATTCTTGGTATAGTAAGCTGCAAAGTGGAGTGTGATGGAAATTCCTATGATGTTAATTTTTAGGCATTCGGAAGTAGTGAAAATTTCAACATATGATTATGCTAACTTTGTTAGGTGGGTTAACAATCGTGTGAACTACAGAACCTTAAAATCCTCTTTTTCCTTCAGTGCCTCCAGGGGCTGTAGTGGTTTAAGCCAGAATTCTCATTTTATTGTAGTAAAAATAAGCATGCATGCCCTGTCCTTCAAAGCAGTGTGCAGCAGTCTTACCCTATGCCCAACTGGGAATATGCTAAAGAAGGAGAAAAAGCAGAAATTAATTTGCGTGCACCCGGTATTTTCCAAATTCCATAACATAGAGAGAACAATATAATCTATTCTAAGTTTTCAGTATTAAGATGAAAAATAGAGCAGTAAAAGTGAATCAGATGAGCAGTATTGTTGAGCATCTTCATCTTCCATTTAATTTTTATCTATGATTTCTGGTACACATCAAGAGATACACATAAAACCGTCTTTATGGCTTGGAAAAATATCAAATGAAAAAGTGAATTTATTTAGAAATATCTTTATTGAAAGTCTTTTATCAGTTCATCTGCTCATGCCTTCCTAAACTGTAAAAAGCTGCACCAGATCAAAGGAGAGGGAAGCGAGTAGCGAGTATAACTGATGAGTCTGTTCTAGGTGGCTTATTGTGAGGAAATTGGTGTGATAAGAGTCTGAAGTATAGGGTTTTCCTTCACCAATATTCCTTTCTTTTGATAACCCAGTGGCTACAGCATAACTAATTACGTGGATTCCCAGTTATCCTGTCATGAGTGACTAGGCAAGTACCTTTGTATGGCCTTGCATCAATTGTAATTATTGCCTAGTCTTGTGAGACTTCTCCTTGAGATTCAGTATTATTGTGTTGTAGCACTGAGTAAAAGAGTAAAGAAATGTGTTTTCTTTTAGCAAAAAGGATTAAATTTTAGTAAAATGTCTCAAATACAGTGACTGACACAAAAAAACCCAAACTCTTGGATTCCTTCTGAGACAGAAACATATAAATGGTTCTTCTGAAGGAATGAAGAATCAAGGGTGAATAAAAATGTGTCTGCTTTTATGACATAGACTTTCTTACAAATACTGGAGTTGATCAGGCTACAAACAAGACTAGGGGAATCAAGAAATTAGTAGCCTTAGAGTGTACCAAACCTATCAAAACCACTTTTAAATAACCTGCATATACATTACTGTTCTTTTTCCCAGCTGTGTGGTAATTACCTCTCCTACCTTCAAGACCTGCCAAGTACCATATTTGAAAGCAGTACTTAAATGTCAGCTTCCATTTATTACACAATGTGTGTTCTTTGATGGTTCTTCTAATGCATAGTCTGAGTCATTCAAACAAATTCATTGAAGACATGCTTGCAGTCTCAGTTGTGTTCGCCTGGAGGATGTGGGGAGGAAGAAGCATAGGGGCAGCTTGAAAAGGTGCTGAGTTGGAATCAACTGCAGGGCTGAAATAACTGTTTTCTCTCAGGAACATTATGGTGGTACAGATTTTGGAAAAGCAGTAGCCAATGTATAATTAAACTTCTTTGACTTCAATTTGAATTGTAATTGTAATTGCTCAATTACAATATGTGTCCAAAGTTAAGAGGCCAACCTTCTATTAAGAGTTCTCAGTCTGTACCTTGGGATTTCCTCTAGGCTTGGTGCAACCCAGTATCTGTTCCACAGACTTTCCACAATGACAGGTACAGCTTAGCTGTTCACTGGTTTCTGGATGGAAGAGGCCTTTGTCATACATAACCATGCTGCTGCTAAAGCGTAGATGAAAAATGGCTGTATTTGGACATGCAGTAGGAAGAGTCCTATTGTGTTCCTTAAATACTTCTCTGTCTGTATAAGGTGCGCTACCTAGGAAGCTTCCATGAGATATATCCATTTAATCGTTATTCTGTTTTATTCATAACAAAGAATTTTACAGCCTGTACTGTTCATACTTGGCAATGTACACTTTCTAACGTAGATAGGCTTTCAAAGATATGACAGACGCTAACTAGTTTAAAGTGATAAAGTGTTATAGAAAACTTAGAATGTGGTGTTCTATGAGCTCTTAAAGGGTAGTTTCTCTTTAAGAATATTTTATTTAAAAGTTGTGAAGGCAGACTAATGACAAAATTTAGGTTTAATAATCGTATCTTAATACTCTTTTAAATCTGCATGTAGGGACACTTAAATGGAAGTAATACACAAAGCGGTTACGAATTGCTCAGTTACCTTTGTGATTTCTTTGTCTTTAGAAAGAGTTAGTAGGATAGCTCACTAAAAACTTTGCCATAGCCCTTTGGCCCATTTTGAAGCTTCTCTTGTTTAGACAAAACAGTAGAGCAGTCCTACTTACAGCTTCATTGCACTTCCCCCTCCTGGATGTAAATGGGATGTAAATCAGTAACTGCTAAGCCCAGGGCCATTTTTCAGTTACTTAAGTTCCTCACTTCCCTTGGGATCTTAAATTCCATTTCATGGCTGCTGTGGCCAAGACTGCTGTTAACTATCACATCACTGGTCAGTTCTTCCTTAATAATGAGTAGCAGGTTTAGCAGAGTTCTCCCCTATTGAGCTTGTCCGCTGCCTCAGTCTTCCAGGCACCTTAGAAATCTCCTGGGTTGTTTGTGTGCTACCATATTGCATTTCCATTGGGTATCAGGGTCATTGGTCTTTGTGAGAACTAATGCCTGTGATTGCACAGCGTTTTCACTTGGTTTTTTTGAAGGCTCCACCTACTTCCCTTTGACTGGGAAGACTGTGACGGATGTTCACCATGATGTTCCCCTGGTTAAATCCTGAGCCATGAATTTTCTGTTGTCCTGTAGCCTGTTCCACGCTAAACCTCCATTAGTGCAAGGTCTTTGCATAAAGTGTAAGCACCATCCTCTCTGACTTTCTCACTTCTCTTTTCTTAAAAGCCAGTATCCATCCGGTGCACTTCTCCAGCTGTATTGTCTGTCTCACCATACTGCGTGCTCCCGGGATTGCCGTGGACTCTGGTTTGTAATCCTTTGTGCTTGCTTCCTGTGCTGAATGCATTCATGTACTGCTCCTTAGGATGTGTCTCTGCTTGTGCCACTTTTTCAGGGAGACAGTAAGATCCTCACTGTTGTGTTGTCCCATGCATTCAGCTTCTCTCCTGTTTTCCCACCTCCTGAAGCCCTCCTATGAGGCAAGCCTGTTGACAGAGCGATTTCTGTTAAGTGGATTCTGTCTCTACAGCACTCTGTTTCTCAGAGGATTTAATGTCTTAAGAGCTGAAGTCCTGCCTCCAGCCATGTAGTCAGATTTTGATCCATAGGGTGTGTTTACTCTTGTAAAGCCTTTCCCATGGATCAACACCTGGACTATGGTGTCATTCACCGTATTCCCTGAGCTTCTGTAGTCAGTTTTGATCTGCAGAACTTTGTAGAAAATGGCCCCAGCTGGAAGTGGTACACATCTTTTCTGTCAAAACTTTAGACTGTACAAGTCAGCTTTTAAAAGAAAAGATCCAGTATCCAAAGGTGAGGAAGCAAATGATGATGTTAATTCTAAATTGTGGCTCCATGGGGAAGTTCTGGGTGGACTTGTAGGAGAAGCATCACTTTCGATGGGTGATCTGGAACTAAGTTGTGTGAAGCGGCAGAGAAGTGAGTTGGTGTGTCCTTTGTTCAGGAAAAAAAACCTCCGTCGTGTACTAATTGCTATCTTTAATCCAAGCTGTATGGAATTCCATTTGGAAATTGCATTCTTCCTTATAAACTGTGGTTTCAAGAGAGGTGGGTTTTCCATGCCCATGGTTTTGCATAGGCAGGAGCAGGCAATAGGGCAAGCAGACCCATGGAAGTCCAAAAGTCAGGGCAGAAATGAGTAACACACTCCCTACCTGGGGGAAAGTTAGGTTTTGGGTGCTGACTGGAATGGTGAACAAGCTTGCTGTTGTTTGATTTACAAAGTGCTAAGAAATGGGAGTTAGGGTTTGTTCTTTTGGAATAAGTACTACAGTCTCCAAGAGATACATCATCGTGTCTTTACCCAGTGACAGTAACTTGCAGGTACCTGAGGACTGGCTAGCTGCTGAGCTGAAGTGGCTTGCAGATCATAACATTAATGTAGTTGGGGAATTGATATCTTAACTTCAGTCTTTCTTGCTTTTTCTTGTCCATAACCTTTTGAAGCCAGAAGAGCTGGGAATTTGTGCAATGCTAATATGATGTGAATTTATATCACGTTGAATGTAAGAGTTGGTGGAAGTTTGATGCCTCCTTGTGCCTTGGATTTTTGCTTTCTAGTTTTTGTAGATGGTGTTTTAAAAGTATAATTATCTATATTTGTGAGAGGACAGTGTTTTTATCTTTGTGTTCTTGTGTAGGACTACTTATTACAAAGAAAAGTGGAAAATTAAAATAGAAATAAATACATTTATAGCTCATCATATATTTATAGCAAGTATAATTATAATAAATCAAATTTCATAATATAGACATAATTTGTAGCAAAATCATAGTATAATACAAAATTGAAAGGTAAAGTTTAATAAAATGTGACCTGTCAAGCTGAAAAGCTCCTGTGTATTAAGACAGCTTCTCCCTGCCTGTGTTAGGATTGTAATACGTTATTTAACATGCTGCCTAAGATATATGGTAAATGTTTATTCTTCCTTATATGAGTGTACATACTGTCTAAACCAAAAAGTAAATGTCATTTTTTTATGTGAGAACAGTAGCTGTGTTGTCTTAGACACCATCACAGCTGATGAGCAAATTTCACAATTCTGAATGCTCCTTGGTGGTGGTAGTTAGTTTTTCCTAAAGATATTGGTATCTCTTGTGTCATGTGATGATAAACTAGTCTTGCAGAGTAAGCTAAAAAAGCTACATCTTCCTATTCAAGACCTGTCTATAATAAAGAGTGAGAACCTTCAAATGCTGCTTTGAATTATCCTCTTACTTGAAAATAAGCGTATTATTTGGAAGGAGAAGAGAGTTGTGTGTGTCCTCTTCTGGGATTTTTTGTTGTTTGTGGGTTTTGGTTGGTTTGTTTGGTTTTTTAATCATTTGGTTTGCTCTGTGTCTCTTCTCCCTTGTTACAGTTCTTCATTTTACCAAATACCTAAACAGACTAGCTGGTAAATCTGGATAATAATTGGATTTATCTAATCCTCAATTTTAAAACATTTTTGTACATATACAGAGGACTATAGAGAACTGTTAGGATATCAGAAGCAAAATCAGCTTTCTTTATTATATTTATAGAAATATTAGCCTACTCAGATTGTATAAATTCAGTCCCTCCCTTCTAATTCTCAGTGTAAGAGAGGCTTCTCACTTGTGTAGAGCTATGAGGCTAATCCTCCCGCCTTTAAGAGTCTGTGGTAGTTATTTTAAGTCTAATGAGGTTGTTGGGGCATGGCTTAATAGGCCGATTGTGTGCAGATGGCAGTTGCCTTATTTTTATCTTCTAATTCTGTTGAATTGTAGTAGAGTGGAAGAAGTAAATATTTGTTTGATGAATGTAACAGTTTTCGTGAATTGCTCTCAGAATTTGAGGATGCTTGTTGCCAGTGTACTTGAAATTGCTTTCTTTTAAGAAACTTTTTATTTACTGTTTTAAATGTTTCTTTTGTCTTCAGGTTTTGAAAGTATTTTAGAAGGGCTTTATGGACCAAGGCTACGAAGAGACCTCAGTTTATTTGAAGGTAAATGAGCCAGCTTTTAGTGCAATGACCTTAATGAGTTAGTTTTTCTTTTAGTTAAAGGTAGTTTAAAGTATGTATTGAATTCTGAAAGAGAAGTCTGCAATTGTTTTTCCTTCTAATGTTTATTTCATTGTGTCCTCTTCTATACTGTGCATAGCTAAAATATGGGTAAAACAAAACTTAGGTTTTGTTCCTGTGCAATGCTGGATTAGCTAAACTTTCCTGAGATGCTGTCATGAGAAAGATTTACTTTTCTGGAATCATGCATCTCCTACTTCATTTTTTGAACAGCTTTTAGAAAGGGAAGACAAGCTGCTCAGCTTCCTTAGACATTAATTAGGAAAAGGAAGGTAATGAATGCAAGTTTGATTGTCTTGTAGTGGTCTAGAAAATGTAAGCTTTTTTTTATACACCTTTATATATATATGACGTTACTATAAATAAAATAAATGTGTATATAGAAAGTACATCTATTTAAGTTTGTATATATATCAATAAAACCAGATATATTTTGTTACCCTTATAAGACCTAGCCTTATTCCAAATGGATTTGGTTTTGCTGGAACAGTTGTCTGTAACACCTGAGGCTTTAGTTAAGTATGAAATGATTTATCAATCTTTAACAAAAGCAGAGGAGGAAAATGCAGCACAAAAGTGCTTTGAAGTGTTGAAAGAAGTGTTGTGTCAAGTTAATTTTCACAGTTTAAAAAAAAAATTTCTGTTATTCAACCTTCAAAATGTTCCATTTAACTTCTTTATAATTTGTTTTCTGATAGTGTAATTGTAAAGCATGTAGCTTACACTGCAAGCATATGAGACAGAGTGGCATACACTGTTTATATTTGCTTAGAATAGGTTTGGAATAATTGCTTTAACTTTGCTATGTTTTTTCCTCTCCTTGACCTGTATTATATGCAAAACACTGTTTTCAAGGGAAAGGGGGAGAACTGGAATACTACTTTACTGATATTTAAAGAATATATTTTGTCACTGGAAGAGCTCTAAGCATACCATTAGTCAGACTTAAAAATATTTAAGAAATGAGTAAATTTGAGTTAAAGCTTATTTTCATGATTAGTACTCACATATTCTGCAGTAAACAAACGTGTTACCACTTTGGAAAGCTAACAGGGCGTTATTATAATAGTGTCATATCTTTTTTCTGATTGTAATTCCAATGAGTTGCTATATATTGGGCTTTACACTGGTTAGTGATTAAGCTTTATTATTCTCTTGCATCAAAGAGTTTATGTATTGAGAAAAAATTTAGGACACCTTTTTTTTGCTTTTGTATAACGAGGCAGAAAGTACTGAGATAGTGGCGAGAATGTGAATGTTACAGTAAAGGAGCCTGATAGTATGCAGTGGGGTATTATATTGCTTCTTTAGAGTTCCTGCATGTATATATTTAGCTGTTTTATGGGAAAAGTTTTAGCTTATTTGTCTCATGCTGTCGAATGTCTTATTTAAGATCTGCTATTTCCACTGCTTGCAGAGGATCTTTGATATTTGATGCCCCCTGACTTTGTCCTGCAAGTTAAATTCATGTTTATCTAAAATGTAGTGTTGAAACTGTTATTGATATGCCTGAATTTTCCAGTGGTTTCTATGTTTGACACATCTGTAAAATTTGTTATACAAGTGGAGCCACTGCAGAAGAGAAGGAGGAGCGTTACGTTGGAATGCCCACCTTACCTTACTATTTCCGGTTTCATTTTTATAGATACAGATACTGTAACTTCAGTAATCCCTTTTGAAATTGCCATGTATGTTACAAACACAGCAAAGGTAGACCTTACAGAAGAGGATGCAAGGATATTTCTAATTTGAGGTCTGAATTGCATTATAAAGGACAATACAGAACTCTTGAGTAAAATTTCCACTGTCATAAGTGTCATTTTTCACTTTACAGACAATAAAGACACAAAGTAAATAATTTGCATTAGTTAACAAAATATATAGCTGGTAGAATCAGAATCATAATCCAAGTTTTTAGACTCTTAGCAACATGCCTAAATAGCTGTGTCTTGTAAGGTGTCCATTTTTCTCATCACAGCCACTGAACCAGAACTGTCAATGTGCAACACTGTACCTCATTAGTAAGGGAGTGTATGTTTCTTTGAATAAACCTCAGATATTATGACTTTCTTCTCTAGAAATATGTGAGAATTGACTAAAATAAATGCAGCTTAGCTACAATAGCATTTCTTCTTACATTGTTGCGTTTATGTATTGTTTCTAACATTAAAAAATAGTAACATGGATAAAATGTAACGTGAGTGTGTTAATTTGTGTTTCCTGCTTAGTTCTGTATTGTATTCTGTCAAAGGTGCTTGAGAGAATAATAAATCACAACAATCAATTTAAACCATGAAAGGTACACTTCAGTTTTACTAGTGGGTTTTTTTGACTTTTCAAAGAAAGTATCCTGTAAACCTCATAAATAATCTTGTTGAGAAGCCGGACTAATTCAACTGAAATAGCCACCCTTAAAGAACAGAGTTACCTGAAGGTGGCAAGATCTTTTTGGTTCATTTGAAATTCTTATATGATGTATATGTAGGACTTACATTGGGCTTAAGGAGTGAAAAAAGATAGTTTTATTCTTAAAAAATGGAAATAGGTTTAACAGCTTTGTACTAAATGACTTTGGTTTCAAGTAATCTGTATCATGCTTAGTATTAAAATGCTCTTTACACAGTCTTAACAGCCTTTTCTTGTGGGCTGGTGAGTGTAGGTTGAGGGAAGATGATCTCTGAATGCAGCTAAGAGAAAGCTTGTTTTACTTAAAGTGCCATCTGTGCCTCTGATCTCTCTGAGAATCCGGTTGTCTTTAGTTTAAAAACTAAATACTGGTCTCAGTATTCCTCTGGTGGTGATCTGAGACAGCTGCCTGGTGTTTGACATATCTGGTATATACACCTGCTATCTGATGGCAGTTTTCCTTAACTCACTGGCACACAATGTGTTCTGCTGTGCACAGTTTATACTACTTTGAATAAGTTCAGTGTTATGTGAAGCTGATGTTTCTCAAGATTTGCTTTTTTACCAACACATAATGGTTGCTCTGTAGTTAAGACTTAACGGTGCAACTTCAAGATTCCAAGGTAGAAGGTAATTTCTCTGAAAATATAAAATCTGTCTTGGAGTTGTGTGCAGAACCCCAACATTCGTGAGTAGAGTTTATTGTGGTTGCAAGAAAAACTGTGAAAATGTAAATTTGCTCTGAAAAATTAGTGCAGGATTTTTTTCATTTGTAGATGTCTTAAAGGAACAGCTCTAAGAGGCTGGGACAGCTAGATTAATTCAGCAAAAATAACTCATTATCTTGTGTTACTGTCCAGTCAAGAAACATTCTGTGTCTGGTTTTGAGCATCAGCTGTCCAACCTGTCAAAACCACGGGTTTGCATCCCCAGAAGCATATAAAAAGTTCTTAGTGCAGAACTCTGCTCTAAGTTAGCGTTTTAGAGCTGAGTAAACTAGAGTTAAATAACAATACAGTTACTTGTGTTATGTTCACACTAGAACTACTTTTTTAGGTTCATTTTATTACTGATGGTGCCTTTGTGGTAATGTATTTGAGAAAGAGTAAAAAGCTCAGCAGATGGGAGGATGACTGGGAAACAACTCTGCGTAGAGTAAGGTCAGAGAAGGAAGAGGGGAGAGGAGGTGCTCTGAGAACCAGAGCAGATTGCTCTGGAGCACGTGGAGAGGACCATGGTGAAGCAGGTAGAACCTGCAGTCTGTGGAGGACTGTGTTGGAACAGATATCCACACTGCAGCCCATGGAGGACCCACACCGAAACAGTTCATGAAGGCTTTGTAGCCAGTGGGAAGGAGCTGACACTGAAGCAGGAGAAAAATATGAGGAGGAAGGAGCAGCAGAGAGGAGCTGTTACGAACTGAGGACAGCCCCTGCTCCCCAGGCGTGGGCGGAGGAGGTAGAAGAGTCAGGAATGAAAGAATGAAATTGAAGCCTGGGAAGAAGGGGCGGTATGGTGGTTTCAGTTTTGCCTTTTTCTTTATGCAAATCTGTTTTTATCGGTGATAAATTAAGCTAATTTTTTCCAAGTTGAGTCTGGTTTGCTTATGACAGTAATTGGTAAGTGATTTTCCTGTCTTTATCTTGAACCACAAGTTTTTGTAGCTTACTTTCTTCTCCTGCCTCGCCGAGGAGGGGGAGTGGGAGAACAGCTGGATGGGAGCTGGCAGCCATCCAGGGTCAACCAACCACAGTGTGTTATTGAAAGCTGATAACTTTAAGAACCTCCCCAACAGAACTGTGATTGTTACTTAGCAGTACAGAGGAAAGAAGAAAACCTATTTGGTAATTAGTGGAGGGGGTGGCAGGGAGCAGGAGCAGAGCAGTATTGTTGTTGAGTTTGTGAGGACATGACCAGGATGGAGAGGAGCTTGGTGTTGTAGTTAATCAGGTTCATAATCACCTGCTAAAATGCTGCAGCTGTGATAGACACATGCACAGCTGGAGAGTTGTAGGAAAGTACCCTCTACAGTTAAACGAAGTCTGATGTAAATGTAATATATTCTCTATAAATATGGCAATGTGCTGAATACCCACAAACAATAACTGTTTAGCTATAAGGACAACATTGCCAAGAAAGCAAACTGTAATAACTTGCCATGAGTAAATTTAAACAAGAAATAAGGAGGTTATAAATTTAACTATTAGCACAGTTGGTTTGGGAGAACCTTTAAAGCAATTGGTGGTTTGGGAAGAGAAGAGTATGCAGTGGAAAACGTAACTTTTTAATTGGAACTTAATAACTTGTTTAAAAAAATTACACGATGTGTCTTCATTCAGTAGGAGAAGACTGGTTCGATACAGGTGATCTGTTTAAATCTTAAATTCCCTCAGGACCAAAGTATGTCTTCTGATAAAACCTTTAAAGTTATTCTAAAGTTTTCTGAATAAATCAGGTGCTACCAGTGATAATACGATTTTGGTTTACTTGTAGTGGTGATATAAAATAAATTGTACGTACAATGCATGTAGCTCAAATAGTGAGGAATCTGTATCCTAATTCATAGCTTAGTTTGCTACGAGTTTGCATGGTTTTATTAAAAGGAATGATGACTGGAATTCAGAGCTTTATTTACAGTATTCAGGTGCCTCTGAATAGGTGATCAATTGAAATGTGTGAGTTTACCTTTCCTTTTAAGAAAGGTGCCCTCTGCTATTGAAAGCTGAACCAGGTCAGCCAGACAAGACTTTGGATGTTCCTGAAAAATTGAATACTGCTGGCTACATTATGCCAATAAATGCATATTAGATTATGGTGGAATTTATTTAAGAGAATTGTAGGATGTGTATTTTGTTTTCAAAACCCATTTTTACTTGTTTAAAACATCTAGCTTTTTTTCTTTCTTTAAGACTGTGAGCCAGAAGAGCTAACTGACTGGTCTATGGATGAGAAATGTTCCTTTTGTAATTTACACAAAGAAACAGTCAGTGTAAGTATGAACACAATATCAAGCATGACTCCCCAGCACTTAGGTTTTGGTGTGAAAGTAAGAATCATAGAATTGTATTTTGCAAATAGGTTAATGCTATGTTTTGACTCAAGGTAGTTTGGCTCTGTGAGGAAGTGAGGTGGTTTGGCTTTATAGTAAATACCTTTTTAGTATTTCTTTTTCACTCAGTAGCTAACAGTAATTACAGTAATTTAACTGTATGTTGTACTACAAGTAGACTGACTTCTAAAAGACGTCATAATCTTTGTATGTTTTCTAGGATCGCGCGTCAGTTATCGGTTCTTCACAGTCAACGCCTACAGAGGAACTGTCATCTCAGGGCCAGTCCAACACTGATAAGATTGAATGCCAAGCAGAAAACTATCTAAATGCACTCTTTCGAAAGAAAGGTAATAAAAACTCTTATATTAAGAGATATGACTCAAATCTAGAACAATCAAATGATTTAGGCTTGATTTTTTGATTCTTAAGTAGTTTTATTTATCTGCTGAATGCTGTTTCTCTTCTTTATTCATTTGATTTTCATTAACTGTTTACTTTGCTTATTTGAATCACTAAATGAAGCACTGCTCTTGCCATTGCTGCTGGTCCTGTTGCATTGTATGTTATTCTCATGAATCTCTATTTTGGGGGTTTTTTTGGGGGGTGGGGGTTTCTTCTTACCATGAGCTGCTGCTTTCTTTTCATGTCAACTTCAGATGCCATTCTCTGCAATTTTAAGCAATTAAACATTTTCTGTTCCTACACTTCTAGTTATCAGCAGGGAGACCATTTTAGGTGAGAGAATGTGTCTTACAGATTACAAAATACGACTTGGGGTCTTCTAACAGAAAAGCTGCTACTTTAGATACATCTGAGTCAGAGGTTAAAGCTTCTGGTCAAAATAAAATATTTAGTAGTAACATTAATTCTTTGACTATCTTTTCCTTCGGCAGTCGGCAAGTTATGGCAGTTTGTGAGTGACTGACAAGTTGGTTTGATTCTGTGTAGGTTACTTATCTATTCGCTGGCAACAGCAGCAAAAATAGTCATTTTCTTTCTTAAATGTCTGTGTAAGGAATGTGAATGCAGCTCTGTTCAGTAACTTTGACTTTCACAGGTTTTTCTGGGGTTTAGGAGGTGTACTTGTGTGTCAAAAGAGGGCTGTCATCCTAGTCATATTCAGCCTTCTTCTTTTAACAAAGAATTAGTCACTTTCTCTTAGAATCAGAATTGCTTGATTGTAAAAGACTTTAGAGATCATCGAGGCCAGCCATACCTGTCTACTGTTAAACCAGATCCCCGAGTGCTTCATCTACCCATCTTTTAAACACCTTCAGAGACAGAGACTGAACGATCTCCCTGGGCAGCTGTTCCAGTGCCTGATTAACCCTTTTGGTGAAGAAATTTTTCCTGATGTCTAATCTGAACCTGCCCTGGTGCAACTTGTGGCTATTTCCTCTTGTCCTATCACCTGTCACTTGGGAGAAGAGACCAACACCCACCTCACCACAGCCTCCTTTCAGGCAGTTGCAGACAGTGATGAGGTCTCCCCTCAGCCTCCTCTTCTCCAGGCTGAGCAACCCCAGTTCCCTCAGCCACTCCTTATAGGCCTTGTTCCCTTCTCTGGACACTCTCCAGCCCCTCAATGCCCTTCTTGTACCGAGGGGCCCAAAATTGACCCCAGTACTCGAGGTGTGGCCTCACCAGTGCTGAGTGCAGGGGCACAATCTCTGCCCTGCTCCTGCTGCCCACACTGTGTCTGACACAGGCCAAGATGCCATTGGCCTTCTTGGCCACTGCTGGCTCATGTTCAGTTTTCTTCACTTGAGTGGGTGAAAAAAACCTAAGCTAATTTTCTCCCCGTTACCTTGCTGTAGCAGTAAGAGATTACTGTGCCCTTGAAACTGAGGTGAACGGAATTTCCTTTTCTGAGCTGGACATCTGTCTGTTCAGCTTGTGTTTGGCTTAGGCCTTTAAAAAACTTGGAATGGAGTGCAAAAGCATTTTCAGTCCATCTTCTTTCCTTGGCTTTCTTTAAAACCAACTGTTTTCCATTTGAAGTAAAATGTTCAGTGAAGTTGCAACCTCATTGCTTTTGAAATTATTATTGTATTTTCATCACAGACAGTTTTATGGCATCTCCCTAGGCGGGTATTTTAATTCCTTCAAATTTCTGCTTTTTCAGATCTTTTATTGGTCTTGCTGTATAGAGTTTTTAAACGTTCACCTGCTTTATGTTCTGCTGGAGTTGGTGTTTTGATTCTCCTTGAGAGGAACTTTTATCGTAGGCGAAGTGAAACTTGGATGACCTTTCGGGAGTGAATGACTTCTATGAACTTTTTCGTAAAGAACATTTGCCTTTTAGCATCTTCCTTAGGTTTTTTGATCTGTCAGATCACTAACCTTAGGTTAAAAAGGTTTTGGCTATAGAAAAAAAGTCTTTTCCCATTGCTTTTGTAATTATCTGAAGAACTTATGTATTCTTGGGTAGGTGCTGCTTTGAAGAGTTTTCGAAGAATATTGCTTCGGTTCAGGTTCCTGAAGAGTCTCTTAAGTTGTTCAAATTATGGGAAGTGAAAAAAAAAATTGTATCTGCAAAGGGCACGTGAAACCAGTTGATGAGGTGTTTAAGTAATTGGCTTGGCTTTGTGGGAGCAGATGAAGACCCTTGCTAGGAAAATCCCAAGGTTGCTTTCTGAACTTTTGTGTGGTTTTAAAATCAGTTATGAACTTAGGAAAAAAAAAGAATAAAAAAATGTCAAGTACTTGTTTAGCTCAGAACAGTTCCTATACCTGGTGCTAAAGCAGATGCCCTTTCATTGTCAAAAAAAAAAGTAGCATTCTTGATCGACTATCTTTAGAATGGAATTAATAGTTATTTCACTTAATTGGATATGGCTTGTGTTTTCTTGAATTTGCAGACAGTTTTGGGGGGGATGTTTGGGTTGGGTTTTTTTGACATGAGGAAACTAGTTCAAAAGATGTCAGAACATGCAGCCATGTTATAGCATTATTTACAGCACACGACCACCAGGCATTTGTAGGTGAGGATTTGTCTGTCAGAGCTGCCTTTTACTCAAAGTCTTTAAACTGTTCTGCTGGGCTCGAAGTGTTGTGTGTGTGCATACATGATCCATGGAGTAGACACAACAGCCTTGTGCTGTGAATCAGCTGGGTGAAAAATAAACGTTTAAACAGATGTAGTCATGGAGATTTAAAATTTTGTAAGTAGCTATAATCGTGACTCCTACTAACTTCAAATAAAAACTTTTTAGGTCATACAAAGTATATCTGGTGCCATCTGCTGATAATAATTAAAAAATAGTTAGTGTTACTGAGGTCAGAAACTTAATACTTTTCTTGCATTGAATTGTGTTTAAAAATTATTAATTACAAATTTCCCACATGTAGTGAGACTTTACCACCATGAACTTAAAATTACAAGTCTGTGTTTTCATTGCATGCGTGTGTAATAGTACAGGCTTATAGCCATTGAATGCAAGTAGTTAGACTTCATATAATAAATTTCAAGTGTATATACCCTGTTCTGATCACTCTTATAGGGATAAAACATATAAAAGTTGCATTTACCCTTATAAAGTCTACTTTCTTTCAAAAACTACAGTGTTTAAAAATAAAATAGTATATGAAACTGTCACTTTTTCTTCGTCCCTTTGAATATCTAGCATCTCTCATTTCTGTTCTATATAATTTGCAGAACTGTGGGAAATCATATAGACTTCAAAATACTTTAAACTACTTCTTGCTCTTAATACAAGTTACACATCCACAGCCTTATTCTCCAGTAGGAAGCAAAGCAGCAATAATAGGAATAGATCAAGAGCAGCTTCCCAGTACCTCAGAGGAAGTTTCTGAGAAGACCAGGTCAAATTCTTTACAACTGTGCATAGCAAGACAATGGAAGATTACAGACAAATTATAATGAGAGGCTCTTTTTTTTGTTTAAGGGAAAATTAGGACAGGCAAGCAGTGGAACAGGCTGCCCAGAGAGGTTGTACAGTTTCCATCCATGGAAGTATTCGAGACCTAACTAGATAAAACCCAAAGCAACCTGATTTGGTCTCAGTCGACCCTGCAAAGCAGGCAGTTTTACTAGAGACCTCCCAAGGTCCTTCCAACATGAATTATGATTTAATGACAAAATGGAACAGTTGATTCTGAAGATGTGATTGTGGCTTTTATTTGCATTTCTGCCAAGTTAAGCTTAGACTAACTGTGGTCTGGCCCCATAGGTTGAATTTGCATTAGCAGCAGAAGCACTTCAGATGCACCCCTGGAGCACATCTTCCAGGTTATATGTTTCAAGATACTTCCTCCTCACTCCCAGTATTACTTTCTTAGAGTAAATTAACTTAAAATCTTTTAACTTCCAGTAGCTGTAGCAGTTGAATGTATGAGAAATTTTGCTGCATTTATTCTTCCATAGAGAGTATTTGGAAATTATTAGAAAGCAAAACAAACAAACAAACCCCCAAAACACCCCCCACACACTAATAATGATATAAAAGCAAAGAAAATAAACTCTTTGTTACTCAAACTAGGTCAACAGATTTTCTAACGGAAAACTGTGTGTCTCCTGCAAGTGTCTAAAAGCAATTTGTGCTTGGATATTACCAGTATAGAGAGTCTAAAATGGAATAGAAAGGCAATAGAAACTTGGCAGTGTGTGAGGAGTTTTGTCTTGCAGTTTTATAATAATTGATGCTGGGAATGGTGATTAATAAGCAGACGTTGATTCCAGGCTCTTGTGTTTTCCTGCTAACGGTAGATCCCCTTTGCTCTATGATCTTTTGCTTTTTAAAAGGCACAGACCATATCAGGATGTAAAATAACCACCTTTCCTGTTTGTACTGTTGATCACCTGTTCTCCAGAAGTCTTCTAAGAAGTTTATCTTGGGTGCATGAAACAAACTAATTTCTCTGTATAAGCAGAGTTGTTGCAGACCAGATATCTTGCACAGTACTCAGTGTTGATGATGTTTCTTATATTTAATTTTATATGAGTTTCTTATTACTGGCTGTCAGATTTTGGGGGGGGCTTGGTTTTGGATTTGATTTGTTTTAGGGTTTTTTTAAGCTAAACTATTGATAGATAGTTTTCATTGTCTAGAGCTACAATTCACCTGTCACACAGACACTACCTTTTGTTCCTAGATAATTGAGTTTTTCGATACTATCTCTTAACTTCCCTTGCTTTTTTGTTATTTTTGCATCGATATTAGCACTTTTACATCTGTTGCCTTACTGATTCAATTGAATTTTTTCTTTCCTTGTAAATGTGCCTCCAGGATGGTAAAATTCCAAGTGAACATGTATTGGATTCATTATTTAGAGGAATATCAGGGGAAATAAAACATTGGGAAATACCAATTAAAAAAAGAATACCTGTGTCTAAGTGTTTCATGCCAGAGAGATCTTTTTCTTTGTAGGTATCGTCCCTCTTTTAGAACTTCACCTCGTATTTCTCCTCTAGAAACTCATACCAATTTTAGAAATGTTAGTAGAGATCTGGTTGAAAGATTATCAGAAGATAGAGCTTCAACCATAAACAGACTTTAGTCATGCCTTGCATAATGTCTCTTGAAGCCAAAACTTGGTCTTTGAAAATGTTGGAGCTTCACCTTACCCATAGAAGGGCCAACCAAAAGGTATTGACAATAAAGCATCTGAACAGTCAGCTGCCCTCTGGTGTGCTCTAGACAGCAGATCACATACGTGCACGCTTGTAATTCCTTCCAATACTCTCTTAGTGAAAATGAGTTGTCGAAATGGAATATGTTTTGAATAAACCTGAAACAACAACAACAAAAAAATCCATCCTAAACTTGAGCAGCATTCTTTAATCTGTCTTAAGGGTCACTGTCTTGCTAATACGTGAGTAAATCTTCATTGGCATAAAATGCTTGAGCAAATATGCAGTGTGATCCCCCAAATTACCTGTTAAGAAATTTATATTTTGCAGAAACGTCTACCCAACTCGGTCCTTCCAGTTTCTCCATCTTCATGAAAACAATACTGTGATTTATCATCTGTCTCATCTGTTTCACACTAACTCAAGTATCCTGGTAACTAATGCTACCCTGTCCTTCTGCATTTCTCTCAGGCAGTCAAGGCTGATGTAAAAACTAGTTCTTTATCACATTCACACTTAGTTTAAATCTTTAAATCGCTGTCCTTTCTTCATCAAAGCTGTTTCCCTTGTGTTATCCATGAACTCAAGGCTGGGCAGGGGTTAGGATATTTGTTTTGCGTATGCATAGAGTTGAAGGAAAGAAGGAAGGGTAGGATGGTGAAGTGAGTACTATTACTGCCTCTTTGAGGAAGAACGTGGCTCTTTGAATATGAGTGGTTGTGCTTGTCTTGTGAAATGAAGCATTTCAGTCATCAGTGCAGTATTGCATACATGAGTAACACAGCTTACTTTAAGAAACTCAATTACATTCTTATTTATACTAAATTACATCTCTATTGATCTTTTTGGTACTTCTGTCTATATTAGGATTCCTTTTTCAGTGATTCACAAATGTAGTTTTGGCTATGTTTGTTAATTAGTTGTTTAACTCTTCTCTAGCTGATACATAATATTAACGTCACAGTTATCTTGGTTGATCCTTGTATTTTTTGTGTGGTTTTAAAGAGAGACACTTCTTTCCATGGGACTTACATACACAACCCAAAAATCGGGTACATATAGTTTAGAATAGGAAATAAAGCTTTTCTCCTGAATGTTTTCATTGGTAACACTTTGAAAATGTCCTGAAAATCCTATTAGGATTTTACAGTAGAGAGTTAAAAATTTATTGTAAAATTCAGTTGCTTGTATTGCTGCAATTTTTATGGGACATTTCAAGTAGCATCATATCAGTTTTGATGTCACAATCCTGAATTTTCAGTAGGGATTATAGTTTAGTTTAAACAACTTTTTTATTTTTTAGAGATCAGCTGCTCAAAAGTTTCTGTTCTATGTTATGAAAAGGACTAATCTATAGAACTGCAATTTAAAATTAATTATTTTTGTTATAGTTGTTCTTTGAAAGCATGTATGTATTAATTTATTTAACTTGCACTGGCTTTATTCAAAGTTTTTTAGTTTCAATATTGAAAATGAACAGTGCAAATGAAAATTCAGCTTATTTACCAACAACAAATACAGATTCTGACTCCCAAACTTGCATTATTTAGCCATTCACATAGTTTGCTTTGCATGCTATAACAGGAATAAGGGAAAAATTACTGATGTGTGCTAAACACATTCTGCCAAGTGACCTCCAGTTACGAATGGCTATAAGAAAATCTTTCTAGATGTGTGAATTAATATGTTCATTCCACGTGTGCTTATTACACACAGTTATTGTGCTTACAGGAAGTATTTAAAGAAAAGTAATTGTTTGGGGGTTTTGATACATCTGTTGCCTGTGTTGTTGTTTTTTATTCCTAGATCTTCCTCAGAACTGTGATCCTAACATTCCCCTAGTTGCTCAGGAATTAATGAAGAAAATGATCCGTCAGTTTGCGATTGAGTACATTTCCAAAAGTAGCAAAATTCAAGAGAACAGAAATGGTTCATCGTTTGAACCAAGTCTGATATGTAAAAGTATCCAAATGAACCAAACGGAAAACTCCCTTCAGGAAGAACAGGATAGTCCTCTAGACCTCACTGTGAACCGAACTCAAGAACAGAATACTCAGCAAGGTAAATTTCTATGTCTGCTCATCTGTGGTTTTCTGTCATTTATTACCTTACTACGTCTTATACCCTTACAAAAAGAAATATGTGTCTGTGTCAAATATCGATGTTTTGTCTTTCCAAAGCAGTGATCAGTTCATAGGAAAAAAGCTCTCCTATGTGATTAAAATAAGGCTGAAATAAAACTGGCATTGCATCAACTGAACGCTGAAGGAAAATTCAATATTCTTCTTAAAACACCAGGAAAAATGTTATAAGAGAACTGAGCTAGGTGGACCAAACCAAAAAACACATTCTTCCTAAAAATATTTTGCCTGTTTCTAAGTGCCTGTGTTAAATAAACGTTATCAGAATTTCTTAACTTTAGAATACTGAATCTTAAGTCAGCTCACCTATGGCTGTCACAGGTAACAGTGGTTCAAGATTTTAAAGATATTGCTTATAAGAATCCTTCTGAGAAATGAAGGGTAGATCTTGGAATTTTAGAGAGCAGAGGTCATTCTCTCTGTGTCAACCTTTGGACACTTTGGTTCTTTAGATACAGACTGGTTGGAATACTTCATGTCTCGGTCATTATAGATCAGGCAACTTTCATGGAGAGAAAAGCTAGAAAAAGAAAAAGAAAGTCTGTCACAATGTCATTTACCAAGAAGAAATTATTTATTTACCTCAAGGAATATTGCTATCCAAAACTGATAACAGTATAATCACAAGAGTGTTTCGGACTTCAAACTTGATTTGGATTAGCAGCAGTTTTCAGGAAGGGGTGTGATTGTTATGTGCAACTGAAGGCAGTGCAAAGGCAGCTTTTGGCTGTTGCAGATACCAGGCTCTGTGTTAATCCATTAATACTGCAGACCAAAGGGAGAAATTTACCTGTATGTCACATACCATACTGAAAAAGTTAAAAGAAGGTAGAACTGCAGAATTAATTTTTTTAGAAAACCTACATTGGTCATAATGAAAGCAGATTTACCTTGCTAAACATACCTATTCTACATTAAATTTTAAGCATCTCTCGTCTTTGACAGCAGAAAGAGTAAGAGATGATGGAGTTCCTGCTTTTATTCTGTGTGGTCGGCACAAACCAATTCATGCCTGCGTTTAGCAAATACCTTGTGCAGATTAAATCCTGAGCAAATATCTGTTGTGCTTTGACACACCCCTGCTATGGACAAATTACGTAAATTACAGATTTTAGAGATTTCATAGTTAGCCAGAATAAAGCAGGCTTATTTTGCAAGGGTAATTATTAAAGCACTTTCCTGATATCATCACTGTTGCTTACTTCAAAGAGGAAGTGGTTTAAAATGTTTATGAGGGAGAAAAGTCACCAAAGATAGGTTCTGGTACTTGCTGAAACCAAATAAATCTTTGAGGAATGAAAGGGAAGACAGGATGAATGAGGCAGGGATGGGAAGAAAGTTCTGCTGCCACTCCAGCTATTTGAAAATCCGTTAATCTTTTGTCAAAAATACCCTTGAAGTATAGAGAGTGGGGTATTTCAGTCTTTTTTTATCACTTGACTTGTTCTTATAATGAGGGTTAACAGAACTGTCTGTCTTCAGGAAAATATCCGAGGCTAAAAAAGTTGGTCAGCATACATAGTTTATTATCTAAAACTTGTGTACTCTGAAAGGTATTGTAGATTCTGAGAATCTACACTGCCACGTTTGCTGGAGTGCTTTGCAGATGTTGAAGATCTTAGTCTTGCTGTGAAGTTCAGAGCTTCTGAAATGACAGGAAGTATTGAAACTGTACCTGGAGAGAGGTTTCAAGCCATCTTATCTACCAGGGATGTTGTATTGCACTTCCCACTTCCCATGAACATGCCAATTTTGAGCTATCTTAACTTTCCACTGTGGTGGTAGCAACACAAGCAAATAAGATAAAGATTGAAAAAGTCAGCCTGCTCTGTTCATGTGCGTTGTGTTCTAGGTACAATGTTTTCTTAGAAGTTCTTTCAATTAGCTATTGTCAAGGATTATGTATTGTTATTCTGTCTACCCCTCTCTTCTGTCCTTTTCCTGATAAAAGTTTGGGTGTACTGGAGTCTTACATGCTTACAGTAAGGAATTGTGATTTTATTTTTTAAATGGATTATTTTTTAAAATATGTTATTCTGTGTCTAAGATAGCATACTGCTTCCATCTGGAGAATTATAAAAGCTATGCCATGGTTCACTTCTTGGTAGTGTCTTTTAATTGTTGTGCAATTTTTTTTATTATTTGGTATTTGTAATTCCTGTTACAACTTTCAAACAAAGTGACATTGACAGAGTAGGAAGTTCAAATATGTACATGGCTGTGATGGATCCTCAAAGTTGAAGTTATTTTTAAATCAAATCCTGTGGAGCAGATAATGACCTAAATAAAAATACTTCAGGTTTATTTTCTGTTTAGGAAGGTGCTTTGTATTTACAATAGTTGTCTTTAAAATGAATTATATAAATAATAAAACACACAATCTTGTTTCTTTACTATGATAATGATTCTTGGACTTAAGTTGAGGAAGGAGTAAGCTTGATTTTTCCAGATCACTGGAAGCATTTTTTTTGCACTGAGCAGACCCAAGCTAAGTGCCAGCTCAGTCCTGAAGAAAGGTTCTGCCACTGAAGGTGCCTGGATGATCTTATCTTCATTTAGAAAAACCTCTTAGTTTCTTCCAGTGTCTGCAGGTCATCTCTTAAGTGCTCCCCCAGATATCCAGGTCTGGTATTTCCAGACCTGATACCCCTGTGTTTTGGGCTTACATGGCAATGTTTTGGTCCCTGGGGAGGGCTGCAGGGTTGGCGTCTATAAGAACAGGTCAGGGGCTGCCCTAAGCTGGGCACAACCATCTCTGCAAGAGACCCACCACAGGCCAAAGTGGGTACAACAGTGAGCTTTGTGGTGCCTCTGTGAAAACATTTTGAAGAAAATTCAAAAATGCTGGACAGGCAGAGGAATGAGAAGCAGCAGGGTGAAGAGCAAGGTGAGAAGGAGAGGGACCAGGCGCTCCAGCCACCAGAGAGGGTATTTCCCTGCCGCACATGCAAGAGGGACCATGGCAGAGCAGGTCTGCCCGTGCACCTCCTGGAAGAAAGCCCTCTGGAGCAGATATTTGCACTGTAGCCAATGGAAGACCCTGCATCGGAGCAGCTGGGTATTTCCTGAAGGAACCGCAGCCTTTGGAGAACCCCCAGTGGAGCAAGGGAAGAGTGTGAAGAAGGAGCCATAGACAGGAATTGTACTGCCTGTAACCCCCATTCACAATCCTGCCTTTACCACCTGAGGGTGGGAGGGAGAGGTAGAGAAGTTGTGAGTAAAGCTGAGCCTGGGAAAAGGTGGGGTACGGAGGTGATTTCATTTTTGTCTCTTTCTCGTTATCTAAATCAATTTTGCTTTGCAATAAATTAATATTCCTCAATTCTGTTTGCTTGTGTTGGTAATTGATAGCTGATGTCCTTGTATTTACCTTGATGACCTTTTTAATCTTCTCCCTGCCCCCCTGTTGAGGAGGGGGAATCGGACATGGACTGGGTGGGGTTCCAGCTACTGTCCAAGGTTAACCCATTGCACTCCTGGTACTGAATTGTTCCATACTGAGCACAAGTATATCCAGCTGGCATCTGACTGATAGCAGAGTTCCAGATTTCTTCTACGTGTGGATGTGTTGTAACTTACCAGGGTGCTTTAATTCCTGTGCACCTTGTTGGTAACTAATGAGGCAGTTACTTCACTGTCAGTCAGTTAGAAGCAACTGATGCACTCCAGTGCACATGACATGGGTGACAAAGAGGAGCAACTAAAGTCATTGTACAGCAAGGAAACTATGATGTAATTGCCATCATGGAAATGTGTTGGGACAACTCGCATAACTGGAATGCTGCAGTGTTTGGCTATAAACTCTTCAGGCAGGATAAGCAAGGAGGGAGAGGTGGTCGGGTAGCTCTCTATGTTAGAGAGTGTTTTGATTGCCTTGAGCTCAGTGATGGTGATGATAGGGTTGAGTGTCTATGGGTAGAAATCAGTGGAACGCCCAATAAGGCAGATGTCGTGTGGGAGTCTGTTACAGACTGCCCAGCCAGGAAGAAGAGGCTGATGAGGTACTCTACAAGCCACTGAGAGAAGTCTCACAATCACTGGCCTTTGTTCTTGTGGGAAACATCAACTTACCAAGTGTCTGCTGGAAGTATAATATAGCAGAAAGGAAACAGTCTAGGAGGTTCCTGTAGTGTGTAGACAACAACTTCCTGGCACAACTGGTGAGTGAACCGACTAGGAAAGATGCCCTGCTGGACCTCTTGTTTGTGAACAGAGAAGGCCTTTAGGGAGATGTGACGGTTGAAGGATGCCTGGGGCACAGCAATCATGAGATGATAGGGTTCTTGGAAAAGTGGGATCGGGTCAGCAGAACTGCCACCTTGGACTTCCAGAAGGCGGACTGTGGACTCTGTAGAAGGCTGGTTGGTTCATTGAGAGGCAGTCCTAAAAGGCAAAGGAGTCCATGAGGGATGAATGCTCTTCAAGAAGGAAATGCGGGTGACGGCACAAAAGCAGGACGTCAGTGAGCCAAGGGGGAAGAAAACTGGCTTGGCTGAGCAGAGAACTTTGGGTGGATCTCAGAAAAAAAGAGGGAAGTATATGAGCTTTGGAAGAGGGGGCAGGTGTCACAGGAGGACTACAAAGGTGAGGTGAGATCATGCAGAGAGAAAATCAGAAGGGCTAAAGCCCAGCTAGAACTTAAACTGGCCAGTTCTGTGAAACATAATAAAAAAACGTTTCTACAAATATATTAACAAAGGGAGGGCCCAGGAGAATCTCCCTCCTTTACTGGATGCAGAGGGAGCAATAGTGACAAAGGATGAGGATAAGGCTGAGGTACTTAATGTCTTCTTTGCCTCAGTCTTTAATAGTAAGGTGAGATGTTCTCTGGGTACTCAGCCTCCTGAACCAGAAGACAGGGAGGGGGAGCAGAACGAAGCTCCAGTGGTCTAAGAGGAAAGGGTTAGAGACCCGCTTGGCCAATGACACATTCACAGGTCTGTGGGGCCAGATGGGATCCACCCAAGGGTGTTAAGGGAGCTGGGGAAGTGCCACTCGACTGGAGGTTGGCAAATGTTACACCCGTTTACAAGAATCCAGGGAACTGCAGACCTGTCAGTCTGACCTCAGTACCGGGGAAGGTCATGGAGCAGGTAATTGTGAGTGACATCACACAGCACATCATGCAGGACAGCCAGGTTATCAGACCCAGTCAACATGGGTTTATGAAAGGCAGGTTCTGCCAGACCAACCTGATCTCCTTCTATGGCAAGGTTACCCATTTAGTGAACGGCTGTGGATAGAATGGAACTGGACCTCAGTAAAGCCTTTGACACTTTCTCACAGTATTCTGCTTGAGAAACTGGCTGCCATTGGCGTGGATGGGCACAGTCTCTGCTGGGTAAAAAACTGCCTGGATGGCCGGGCCCAAAGAGTGGTGGTAAATGGAGTTAAATCCAAGTGGAGGCCGGTCACGAGTGGTGTTTTGAAACATAAATAGTTCATATCTCTTGAAAATCCACACTGAAATTAGTATGGCAACTCAGATCACAGAATGTGCAGCTTCATGATTGCGATATTCAGAGCTATTGAAAGAATTCCAAACACTTCCTAAAAATAACCTTTTACTTCTTTAATGTACTGTTATTACCGCTATGTATTTGGGAAAACACTCTACTATTTGAAGGTATATGTTTTATTTTCCCAAAGATGAATTACATGAGCTTTAAATATATTCAATAACTGTTTAATACTTCTGCATCAAAAAGTTACCCTTAAAGGATATGTTTTTAAGGAGAGTGCTTATTTCTTACTTGGCTGCATTGATGGCTGATGGTCAAGCTCCTTGTCAGGTGCTCGCTTGCTTCTCCCTCAGTGGCACAGGGGTGATCAGGAGGGAGAGCATGTAATTTGAGATAAGGACATGGTCATCACA
Source organism: Dromococcyx pavoninus (assembly GCA_033558185.1). Lineage (NCBI taxonomy): Eukaryota > Metazoa > Chordata > Aves > Cuculiformes > Neomorphidae > Dromococcyx > Dromococcyx pavoninus. The sequence continues at coordinate 1,566,266 of JAUMJL010000019.1, read as the reverse complement.
TACTGCTTGCTGTCAGGGGCAAAACAGCCTCTGCTTGGGGAAAACTAACTGAAATTATGGCCTATTAAAATAAGTATTTAATTATTGATTCAGGTATCAGGAAAGAAAAGAGAGACATGACAACATCACCTTTCCCCGGGCCTTTCCCAGGCTAAGCTTCACTCCAGGGGTCCCAACTGTTGTGCATGGTTCTCTTTTGCTTTTTTTACTGGGAATCATCTTCCTGTAAAGCGTTGTCTTCAGGGAAGTGTCATATGCTTAATGAATACATTTATGTGAGAGACAAGCAGCTGGCTTACACCTGAAATGACTCTTCAGTTCTGCTTACCCTTTAGAAGCCCCAAATGTACCTAATTTCACGTTTTAGAAGCCTGCATTGTCAATACTGTATTCTTTATATTAATTTTTCAATTTATTGGTGGTATTGTGTTGTCAAAACCAATTCTGAAAGACTGGAAATGAAAATGATTTTGGTTAGATTTTATTATGGAATCTTGCAAGTCTTCGGGTTTTATTTGCTGGGGTGTTTTTCCTAAAAATCTAGTTAGCTTCAGTTTTTCTGTAGATTGACTAGAAACTGATTATTAGCTCTTCATAACTTGGTGTGAACTTTGAAGTAGTGTTTTCTCCAGTCGCTTTATCCAGTGTTCTAAACTTCTTTTATCAACCGAAGATGGAGAAACTTGTGAAAGGGAGATGTGCTTTGTATGACTGAAAAAACAACAGATGAAATCTGACTCTCGCAGAGGACTCGGGGACATCGAGAGTTTAGGTATTCAGGGTGCTTTATAGCTGGGTAGACCAGGCATTCCCTGCAGAATAATTCTGTAGTGTTTTAAGTTGTTTTTTCCTTCTGGAACATCACTGCATGAAAAAAGGTTGATTAGAGGTAACTGGTTCTTCCTTTAATTTTCTTAGGGTTAAGGAAGACTCTGAAAGGAATGTATTCAGGAGAAAAGGAATGTCTTTGACAAGTGACACATTTATAAATATTTTTCTCTTGTGCTGGCTTATGATGCTACTTTATCTCTCTTTACTCTTCTTCAAGTAACACAAAATAATTGAGAAAAAAAGTAAAAAAATTGTATAAGCAGTCCAAAACAAATAGCTGGATTTGATTATTACACAAAACTCTATTTCTTTGCAGTATTGGTATAAAGAAGACTTACCATGCCAGTTTTTCTGGCTTCTTATTTGTTTGTTTTCAGTATGTAAATATGAATATATGCATAATAATAACAACCTGAAGTGCATTGCTTTGGTTGCCTTGGGAGTAAACAGTGCATATGTGATTTTTAGGAAAGCAGTCACAAGATTCTGTTTAAGGCAGATTATTATTTTAAATTTTATTATTTCTGAATGGGTATGTGTTTTATTTTTTCTTAATTTTAAAAGATAAATACAAATGAAATACATAAAGCCATTTGTTGACAGTTGACATTGTTAAAGGAATAAGATGTCAGAAGTTCTAAAAGACAATGGAACTGCCTAAAAATCGTGCCATAAGTACAAACATTTGCTACCAAAATTTCTGAGATCATCTTTAAACAGCTTCTGTCATCACTGCTGATTCTTTGCAGGGGATGGAGTGCTAGATCTCTCTACAAAGAAAAGCGCAAGGTTGGAAGAACCAAAATATGATCCATTGTGTTCTGAAAACTCAGTGTCTGGGTAAGCAACATTTAGAACTCTCTTTGGCTTACGTAAAAGACAATCCAGGTTTCTCTTCTCTGAAGTCAGGTTTTATGTTCATAACATATTTGTATATACTGACACACACATGTGGTTCCTATTTTCCTTTCAAAAGAATTTTTGTCACTCATAAGTGTGTGTCTATGTATATATCATATGTTTCATTTGTCTTTTTCCTTTTTTTTCTGTTTAAAGAAAAGTTATCAGAACAATCACCAAACTTTAGTTCATGTTACTAAAAATGAACTTGAAAATTGATTACATAATGCCTTAAAAGTAATAGGATAGTAAAAGAGAATGGAAATATATCTTTCAGAGTTTATTTAGGAAACTTCAGTTTTGGACAAAACCGACCATGTTAATACTTAGATTTAAAATCTTCTTCAACTAACATGAACAAGTTAAATGACTACTACCTATAGTGTTCCTTAATAAGAGTGAGAGAGCAAGCGCGTGCAAGAGAGAGCTCTTAATCATCATACTTCTACTTGCATCATGGTTCTGACTATGGTGTGTGTGGTGGCAAATGGTTAAATTTCTTTATTCAGCAAGAAAAACATTATTGCATCTGCTGAAAGCTACCACAGAAGTAGTGAAATGCATTGTTTTGTTGGATTTTGTTACGATCTTGGCATCCTCCCATCCACTAGCCATAGCAGGACCCTTTTTGTCACGTGTACGTCTTACCAAATAACTTATTTCAAATAGCACTACAATAGCAGTATTTGAATGATGTAAAATTGCATTTTATTAATTTGCTGATATGAAGAAGTTTTAAAATGAATATGACTTTGTAAATAGAGAGCTGTAAATAGAGGCTAGAAGTTCTTAAAACCGTGTTTCATTTTGCCAGAATGGACTTGATTGTTAACTGCAGCACTTTGATTGTTGTAGAAAGCCTAGTTTTGTGTAAGTCTGGGATGTTTGTGTGTAGTTATGTACTTATTGCTGCAAATTTTCTATGAGGGGGTTGACTCTTTTATTACTTGTTTAGCGGTAACGTCACGTTTCTACTAACAAAAACTCCTTCAGGATTTGGGTATTTAACGGAACGTTAATTGTATAATTAAAATTATAACAGTGTTGCTCTGCAAGCATGCGAACAAGGGAATGTAGCAAGCACATGAGAATATTACCAAATACTGAGCTAGGATATAAAGTTCTTGGAAGGGCTGCTGTAGAAGCCACCGTATGATTTTTTTGACACACTGTCCTACCAGAACTGTAACATTTTGCTAGGATAATCATTTAACTACCACATCTCAAAGGCTTAAAAGTATCAGAAGCAGTGATGTTACCGAAGCAAGGAGTATAATAAAGGAGTGGACCCTTCCCTTCCATAGCTGTGTGAGAGTCTCTCATACATCAGTTTACCATCGTTTCATTCCATCCATCCAGGAGACTACACAGACACAGAGAGGACTATGTGGAAAGAAGTGCTGAGTTTGCAGATGGTTTGCTCTCAAAAGCTTTGAAAGACATTCAGTCTGGAGCACTGGACATAAATAAAGCAGGCATACTTTATGGCATACCTCAAAAAACTTTACTTCTCCACTTAGAAGCCTTACCAGCAGGAAAGCCTGCACCTTTTAAAAACAAAACTCGAGATTTCAATGATAGTTATTCATTTAAAGACAGTAAAGAAACTTGTGCAGTCCTACAAAAAGTAGCCTTGTGGGCAAGAGCTCAAGCAGAGCGCACAGAAAAAAGTAAACTCAGTCTACTTGAAACCTCAGAATTAAAATTCCCAACAGCTTCCAGTTACCTCCACCAGTTAACTCTACAGAGAATGGTCACTCAATTTAAAGAAAAAAGTGAAAACCTACAATATGAAACTTCAAGTCCTACTGTGCAATTAAAAATTCCTCAGCTAAGAATAAGTTCTGTGTCCAAACCACAGTCTGATACTGCTGGTCTTCTGGATGTTATGTACCACGTTTCTAAAACCTCCTCAGTCTTAGAAGGATCAGCTCTTCAAAAATTGAAAAATATACTCCCTAAACAGAACAAAATTGAATGTTCTGGACCTGTAACTCACTCAAGTGTTGACTCCTACTTTCTGCATGGGGACCTCTCTCCTTTGTGTCTTAATGCTAAGAATGGGACAGTAGATGGAACCTCAGAAAACACTGAAGATAGTTTGGATCGTAAAGATAATAAGCAACCAAGAAAAAAACGTGGCCGCTATCGGCAGTATGATCATGAAATAATGGAAGAAGCAATTGCAATGGTAATGAGTGGGAAAATGAGTGTTTCCAAAGCACAAGGAATTTATGGGGTACCTCACAGCACTTTAGAATATAAAGTAAAAGAAAGATCTGGAACGTTGAAGACTCCACCGAAGAAGAAACTCCGATTACCAGATACTGGCTTATTTAATATGACAGATTCAGGGACTGGCAGCTGCAAAAATAGTAGCAAGCCTGTGTAGAATATTTGTTAGCAAATTGTTTTGTGTGTGTGTATGTATGTCTGTATACACACACTGTGTGAGAAATACATATACTCACTCTTGACAGAAGACGTGAAACTATACAGTTCAAAAACCACATACATGCCTTTTGAAAAATAGTTTTATTCAGGGTTTTCACTGTGGACAGAATTATAGACTTGCTCATTTAATTCTGATAGTGTGTATTTAATATAATCCTTGTATAAATAGGTGAAAAGATTCAGGTTTTATTTAGTAGTCAATAGCATAAAGATGTTTTGGGAAATAAAGTATTTGTCATGTGAAGCATAATTTTCAATTGGTGAAGAACCACTCTGCCAGTTCAATAATCCATCTTATTATGGAAATACACAACCAAGGGTTGAGTTTTATACTTCACAGAATACTTGCAATAAATTGTAAGTAACTCAGATTATACAAATCAAGCGATTTTTTTTAAAAAGCTAGTTCCTTAAAAGGAAGTGGATTTGTGAAGTATTAGTAGGATATAGTACATTCTGTGAAAGAAAGGAAGTTTGTTATTAAATATCCAATACAAGTAAGGAAAACATTTCATTACTAAAAATGTGTGTTTAGCAGGCATAAACTGCATTTTTTACCATTTTAAGAAAATTTTGTTGGTGGTTTAGAAAGAAATCGGTGTTTACAAAGTGTACACTTAAGGAACCTGAGAAATTACTGTAGTCATAGAATTATTAAATATGAAATAAGATGGAATACTATAAAATAGTATTAGGCATAAAATAATTTAACATAATTTTTCTTTTTAGTTTGACAAATAAGGTAACTTGTAAGGTTTAAAAAGAAAGTTGAAATGCAACTTAGAGCATGTTTATAATGTGCACAGAATGAGCTTGAGAATGGTTTGGGTTTGTTTGTTTTTTTTGTTTAAATGTGCTGGTTAGTTGATGTTAATGACTACTTAAAATTTATTTCAGGATTGTGTCACACTCCTATTGAAAAACCTCACTGTAACTGTAATGTATTTGCTGCTGTGACGTTTCAGAACACTTTCAGTTTATCAAAATGAATACCAAGTTACATTATCATTTTTGCTAATAACCAAATTTGCAGTTCAGGGTCTTAATAGAAATACAAATATTAAACAGTGAAGCTGTTTTGAACTTTCAATGATAAAAATTCTTTATAAATTTGGTAGTTAGAAGCTAGGCAGTTCACTTTAAATACGTAACTTAATAGAATTTAAGGGAGACCAATTCATATTGCAGTTTTTACATGAATTTCAAAGTATTCACAATGGACTTTATATCATACTTAATATTTTTTGGTGTAATATCACAAAGTATATGTCTACATATGAAGAATGGGGGCTTGCTTCATACATTCAATACTGAACATCAATGCCCTTTTTCCTCTGAAAACGTTCTTTTTTCTGTATGCATCTCCTTTGGTATGGAAAAAGACTTTTCTCCAGTTTTTATATGTTTGGTGCACGTGCATAGATTTTTTTTTTCTCCACTTAAATTTGCATGTGTATAGATTAGTTATATAAATGAAATGGGACTTCAAGTATATATAAGGGCCACATTACGTAATTTGATTTCTAGATAAACTTTTCATGGAATTTAGTGGAGAGCATACTGCAATATTAATGGCAAAATCTGGCCCGTATTGATTAGTGCTACAAAACAATAGCAAATTCTATTTTAAAACAGAATAATCCTTTGAAACTGCACAACCAGTGTCTCAGTTCTTGGGTCTCTCAGATCTATATTGAATCTTCAGTGAGTAAGGTTTACTTGCTTGTTACAGAATGAATCCTTTTTTTAAGCAGAACTGTACCTGATAACAAGGAGGTCACAAAACAGCAAGTGTCAGGGTCATCTTTCATTCTAGAAGAATTAAGCCATATTTTGTGAGGACCAGAAGGATTAATTTGTGAATATATCCTCACTGAAAATTGAAGTTGGAAAAAGCTTAAATGTTTCAAGATCTGCCTTTATACAGTTTTACTTGCAAAAATGCTGGGCTTCAATACATTGCCTAATATTTGTACTGATGTTTTCTACTCCTCAGACAATGTTATAATTTGAGTCAGAAGTTTATATTGAAGGCAAGTTACAGTACTCTTTTTATATCATTTAAAAGATGACCTGACCAAAAACTTAACAGGATTCATAAAATCAGGGATCATTTTACTATTGACTTAACAGTACTCAGTAGTTTTGTATGTAATATTATAATTAATTTTCAACATTTTAGTACTTGTATTTATTTTTTGGCCAGAAATAGTATATTAAAATATTTTTTGATAGTTTATAGATGATACACAACCTGTAAGTGTTTAAAGGAACAGAATTATTTGTTTCTAATTATTAGGCTAACCTTTGATTACACAACGTAAGGAGAGGCAGGGAAATGTGTAGATTCTCCTTCCCCAACCCCTATGTATTCCATAAATGTCATTTAAATTATACGTTTTGAACTGTTTTATAAATTCAGTTACCAGTCACTACTTAGTAATTGACAATTTCTGAAAATTCCTGTTTCAGCAGAATTTTAAATGAAGGCGAAAGCAAGCCCTACATGCTTTCTACTTATTTGAATGTTTCTCAAGTATTTTATATTAAAAAACAGTGCCTCTGTTTTTAGAACTACTGCTCAGTAAAGCTGTTTAAACCATTTCTGGTAGCTAATGACAATTTTATATTAAATTGTATATTAACTTTAGTGAGACTGATTTTTTTAGTTGTTTACAGTACAAATACTTGTATTTGTTTTTTAATTGCAGTATTTCCATTGTCGCAGTAATTTAGTAAAACTCTGTGGCTGCCTTGATTTTTGACAGATTTTTGTTAACAACTGATTTTTAGGCAATTAGTTATATTTATGCATAAATCAATTGCACTATAATTCATGAATTATTTATTACAATATTTTCTAATGAATTCCATGTATTTGTCTTGTGTTGTAAATGTACTGTAATTCTGTTTCTTCTTTGTGTTGTTATATTCCTAAATCTGATTGTATGGATTTAATTGTTTAGTTAACGTGTTTCTACGTTGTAATTTGTAGTAAAGCACTTCAATGCTTTTGCACATAAATTTACAACACTGATGTGTGATTGATTTGCTCATTCAGTAAAAAAAAGAAACAAAACAAAAACCTGTACACTGACTCATTTGACTTACTCCTGAGGCACAAGCTTATTAGTAGTGGCAAAATACCAAGAACTGTACAAATTAAGCACATAATGACTAACTTACTATGAGAGCTTTATATGGCTTTAAGGAAGGATGATTTCTCAGAATTGAGGCGTTACTCATAAAGGAGAAGAAATTAAAAAAACCTAATTTTAAAAGTTAAATCCTTTAGTTTGCAGCTAAAAAAATGTATTACATGTGTTCTGTAGCTTTTTTTGAGGCTTTATTTACCTGCTAAAGTCAGAAAACAAACATTTTTATAATACAAATTTATATTTCTGTGATAGCTCAATGCTGTTCATATGAGTACTTGAAAGTATGTTCTGTTCCCAGTTTTGTTTCTGTTCCCAGACTGCAAAGAAGTTGCTAGGTTGATCTATCCTGTCTATGCCTGAGACAACAGAGGATAGATCACTGTGGAAAGGGAGTCTTTTCAGAGTCCTCTGATAAAGCTCTCTCCTGATAGTTTTTTCATTTGTGGAGGAGGCAAAGGTGTACTTTTTTATACATAATATGCTGAAAAATTAATAGGTAACATTATCCCGTGTGTAAATTTTGAACTCCAGTCAATCCCCACTCTGTGGTATTAACTGCCCCTGCCCTCCATCGGGGGAAAAACTGTCATTCTTAGATTTTGTCCTCAGAGATACTGTGCACAAAAAGTTTTGGGGGAGCAGTTCGTATTGATCGTGGCCTCTTAACCCCTGCACTCCTTTGGCACTCCCTGGACAATTTGTTGTGTGTTATTTGTAGGAAGTGTAAGACTGTCCTGTGGAGGTCTGAAAGTGGTAGCTCTTCCTTCTATGGAATTATGGTTTAGGCCGTTTATCCTGAGGGTAGTCTAAACCACGGGTGGCAAACACAAGGCCTGTGGGCCGCATCCAGCTCTCCACCTTGTTTTACCTGGCCCAGCACTTTGTTTCTCTGAGCTTCTTGTCCCTGTGCTCCTGCCAGTGCTGGGCACGTGTACAGCGTGGGATGCGCATTAACGCTGGTGTGGCCCCCCCTGGAAGTGAGTTTGGCACCCTTGGTCTAAACTGATGTGTGACAACACAAATTTAAAGGGAAGGAATTACGGGAAGCTGAAATATAATCTGTAATTGTATTAAAAAGCTACAAAAAATAAGTTTGGTGAAATATATGGACATCTCTACAGAGAGACACATTAAAGAAAATGTGTTGCTTTAATGCTTTGATTTGTTAGCATAGTAAGACCTGTTCCAAATGGCAGCTAAGGGGTTGAAGTGTCTTCACAAACTTGGAAGATGATTTAGAGTGTGGTACTGTTAAAACTGAATACGTGAAGTTAAGTTGTCTGTCAGCTTTAGGAACTAACACGTCCTAAGGGAAAGCAGATTTTAGACCTTACACAAGGGTGGAGAATCAGGAAAGAAATTGTCCTAGAAGAATGTCCATCATGTCTGTGATAACCAGAGTATTACTTTATACAACAGGTAGAACTCCTCAAAGCAGTTTTGAGGCCTTTGGAAATTCTGATAACTGATTTTGACTTTAGGGCTTTGAAAGTTTCTTCCACCAGTGAGCGTTTTTCAAATAGCAGTTATGGGTACAATTCCTCTACAATTAAAGCCAATGAGACTCTATTAGACACACCTAGCAAGTCCAGGCAGGCAGAAAGATATCTGTCTGGAGATTGAGTCTAAAAAGTGTGATGTAGACATATTTTTTAAAAAATTTACTGTGATTTACAAACAAAATTTACAAAAGTACTTAGTGCTGTGATCATTTTTTTTCTATCTAACCTTTCAAAACATGTAATTAAAGTCATGGTGATGGGGAGAGCAATTAGTTTTTATCTGTAATTGTATTGCTAGGATAGACTATATTTTCACAACTGTAGCAATACATTTCAACACCTTGTGACTCCTGAGTTTGTTGGACTGAGGTGACACTCAGACTTAGTGTAGTGACTTTTCAAAAAAAACCATTAAATCCTGACAGTGCCATGCTCTTGAATAATGCTGGTTTTACTTTAAATTGCAAGTGCAAAGAGTTTTTTTTTTCTTTTTAAGACTTCTGTTGTTTCAATTTAAACATAATTATACTTTCAACTAGTAGCATCACAATTACCTTACGCTTTGATGAGTTAGCATTATGTAGATGCTTCGTTTTGAGTGTATCCCTTTTAATACTAAATATTACAGGAGAAGGAAAAAACACGAGGAAATATTAAACATAGTTTTAAGCTCTAAACTTTAAAATCCATGTGGGATAATAAAAGTAGAGATTTGCATGTATAACTTCCAGTAAGAACCCTGAAGCTTAAAGTTATTATATATGCTAATAACATTGGGTATGAGCTAATTAATTAATAGGTATCTTTAGGTTAATACAGCACAGTGGATTTTAAATGTGTTTGTTCTTTGATCGATACAGTTATAAACCCAAGCAAAATTATTTTTTTCCAAAGTAGAGGCCTAAATCAAAAAACTTACAGGAGAAAATAGTAGGAAAAAAAGTTAGTGTCATGTTCAGAGTTTGGTGATATGTTTAAACAATACATACTTTTCTAAAACAGAATTCTTCTAACACTTTCTGCTCATGCAATTGGTTTCAGTAAAACGTTTGAATAGGTGTTAACTATCTGTCGATAGTTGCTATCCAGCATAAGGATTTTGTATTTAATTGAAGAAATATCTGTATTAATTTCTACCATGGAAAATTTTCAGCTTTTCAATATAAATGATTGATTAGGTAAGTAGTGACATTAGTTTTAATAATTCATAAATTAATTAAATAGTTAAGGTAGTATTTTATAAGTGATTTTGAGTTAATATCTTTGAGAACAACTGCTTGGAAGTCTTATTTAGATATAGGCCTGCCCTGTATTTGAGATTTAAAGGATATTAACCTTTGTCACAGAAGTTATTTATTCCGGTGTTGATTATCTGTTTCTCTTTAATGAAGGAATCCACGTGCGTGCGCGTGTGTGCGTGTGTGTGTATGTGTGTGTGTAGTATGTTGCAGTGAAGAGCTTGTGAGGCACCACTGCAGTTTATTTAAAGACTAGAAGGGAAAATTCTCTTTGCAAAGAGCACTAACAGTAGCAAGTGGCTAGTTTTTCCATTTTCTTTTGGCCTGTTAAGTGTTCATTAAGAATATATATATAAATACAAATGTCTTTAGAAGGATCTTTAGGAGTATCCTGAAGAGCATTCAATACACTTTGGTATATGTATATCCTAGTGCAGTTCAGGAGAGATGGATCCACTCTGCCACAACCTTGAATTGTGACCTTAGGCAAGTCATTTACCGTCTCTGTGCCTCTGTTATGGGAGTAATACTGAGCTCCCCAGGTTCACGGTGAGGTTTTTCTTCATTAATGACTAAGGTAGTTTGAAATATCAGTTACCATTATTACAACTACACTTACATAAGAGAAGCTGTGTTTCAAACTACTCTTTCTGTCCTTGGATTTCTTCCTGATTCTTTTTCTCCTGGTAGGCCTATCTCTGCTATAGATGTGGTGCGCATCATTGCTAGTGACGCTTGCAAGTGTGATTGAGTAGTGCAAATAAACAGAACTATTTTGCAAACTTCAGGATTTTAGGCTTGAGTTTAACCATTATAACAACATTAGATATGGTGGTTTACTGTAATTTATATTTTGTTTTGATTTGTTTTCATTTTCAGTTCAAGCTCAACAGCTGATGCAAATTCAGAGGAAACAGCTAATTTGGAAAAAGGAAAATCAACATTAAACAAAGTTTTGGAGTCTTTTTGTTCTTATCACTGGCAACAGACTTTGGCAATGTTAAAATTTTTAATACAAGATGAAAGTGTTCCTATAATTTGCAGTTGCAAACAAACACACTTGGTCCACTCTGAAACTCCCAGTTCCTTTACTGAAGAGGATGGTCACGTTTCATTTTGCAATTGCAGTGGACATATGCTGACAAAAAGGTGCTGTTTACAAAATCAAAGACCGAACGCTTGTTTACCACCTCTGTCTGTTTGTATTAAAGATTTCCATTCTCTGTCATGCCAAGCTGTAGCGATTGGATGTATTAAGACAATGGTGAACAAAGCATGTAGTTGTCATAAGTCCTGTGCTGAACAACTGCAAAATTATAACAGGCATTCTGTGAAAGCAGCGCCATGTACATACTCAACTAAGGATTGTGACCTCTTGAACAGCATTAAAAATTCAAATAGAACTCGCAGCCCATCACCACCTCCGCTATCACCTGTACAGAGTAAAGAATTTGAATCATTGGAAGGATCAGTTATAGATTTTCCAACTTTAGACGATAACAAGCTTGAAATATCCATCAACCAGCCTCCATCCCTCTTGCCAGCTGATGGAAGCAGAGGAGAATTTGAATATGAAGGTAGAATGTGCAGAGGAAAGGAGACTGAATATTCAGATGGAACATTGCTTTCAACAGACAAAGAAAGTAACAGTCATATAAATTCTGGAAAGGCTGAGAAAGGTGAACATTCTGCTATTTTTCAAGATTTAATGGACCGTATTAATGAAAAGTTAAAATCAATAGACACTACAGATATAGCAACGAATCTTTTAAAGCTTCCTAGCAGTGAGAGGACACCAGAAAATGATGTCAAATTAGGAGATTTCATAACCTCTCTTTTGCATAATGCAAAGGCAAGTGATTACAGCTTTATGGAATTACTTCGCCAGCATGATAAACAAATGGAAAATAAAATTATCCAAACAAGATTTCGGAAGCGTCAGGAAACTTTATTTGCAACGTATAATTCTCCTGATTCACCATTCATTCGACGACAGTCTTTGCAAATCAAGAGGGAACTTGCAAGCCTTGATGAAACCCTTGTAAGAAAAAAGTCAATTTCTGAGAGAAATGCAAAGAAATCTACGAAAAAAAATGATAAAGTATATCCAAGCAAAAGACACGGTTTGACTGTGATAGAAGGTGAGGCTTTGCAGCGTCTTGAAAGTAATCCATGCATGAATTGCCAGACCAAACCAATGTGCTTTCCTGTACACCAAACAGAGTCTTTCAAACTACCTCTCACTAATTTTCAAACCAGCTCCAGCTTTTTAGTTCTTTCGGAAAACAGTGCTATTGCAGCCAGCCAGGCAAAACTCACAAAAACACAAGGAGATTGTGCAGCCTTAAAAGAGACTGATCAGCTTCCTCTAAAGGATGAGAGTAATGGAATCTTGAGTAGAACTAAACGTAACGTTGTGCCTCCTGGATGGTACTCTGTGTATGTAACGAACAATATTGTGTTTAGGACGTCATCCAATGCAAAAAAGTCCTCAGGAGGTTTGGAAAATGTGAAAATAAATAAAGATGTTGGTGCTGAAAGATGTAGTGACATAAATATAAGCAAAATTGTGAGAGACACAAACCTGCAAGTTGTTGTAGAGCGTTTAGAAGATACAATAAATTTAGCCAGAAAAACTAACAACTCATTGCTGGATAGTTACAAAATAAGCCAAAAATTAAAAGATGATTCTTATGAACAGGTTATGAACCCAGCTGCCAGTAGAAGCTCACCTTTCACTCTGAGTGAAACGGGGTGCACAGGACAAAGCTTTTTTCCACATTCACGTGTGCCAAGCAGCAGTAAAACCAAAACTGTGTGTGTGACAACAAGCAAACAAGAAGTGGTTAGAGACCGAGGAGTTAGTGACGGCCTTTTGAAATCTCTCACCCTTGATTCATCCAGTCCAGCTTCCAGTAATGGAAACTTGCATACAACTTCTGAAGCTGGAGAGATCTCGCCTCCCTTAAACTACTCTAGTCCCATTAAGCTTATGTTTGTCTCAGAGGTTAATAGTAGTGAGGGCGTCAAATATACTTTGACATCTGCAGCTGCATCTTCTAAAGGAAGCACAGATATTTGTTTGTTTCAGGGAGACACAAACACTTTGTCAGACAAACAGGCCACAGGTGATCTTTCTCATGCAGCCTGTGTCAGGGATTGCGGTTACAGTGAAAATAATGGTACCCAGGAGAAGTCAAGTTGTGTTTGTGCAGAACCAGTTACAAACCCTTGTCCAGCTGGTCAGTCGAACTTAAATGACTCCAAACAAAATGGTGAAGTGGTGGAGAAATCGAGCAGCAGCAGTGAACTTGTTTTAAAAAGAAAACCTGGTAGACCAAAGAAAATAGGTCCTCAGGTTGTTAAGCAGGTTAAGAGACCTATTGGACGTCCTCCGAAACCAAAAATAGATGCAAGTGAAAGTACGGAACGTAGACTTCAACTTAGCAGTGACAGTAGAAGTACCAAATCTGATGCAGCAGTAGTGGAAGAAGTTAACAGCAACAAAAATATTACTGTGACAGTTGTTTTTGGGAGGTCAAGAAGAACTAAGAGATACGTTTCTGAAGGTAATCTAAATGTAATCAACGTTCTGCCCACGCAACACATGGATTCTAATTTTGCCAATGACCACAGCAAAGCAAGGCACAGTGCAGAAACTGAAAATGCTTTGACTGAAATAGTAAAAGCCTTACGAAAATCTTCTACTGAAAATGAGGTCTCTGGTTATGACTACGTCAGACCTATCAAGAGTAACCTAGCATCACCATATCCTTGCAGCAATATTATACGATCTGTTAAGAAACCATTAACCACCATTCGAAAACCTGGTAGGCCAGCAAAAGTCAAAATCTCCGGCATATCAGTGACTGTTAGTAGAGTTTCACCACAGGAAAGAAAAGTGAGTATTAGCAACTGTTTGCCTCCTTTACAACAGCAGAATGTGTTAGAAAAAAACATACCACAAGAGAGAAAAACTCAGCTCTGCAGTAATATGGGTCAAGTAAAGAGCACGCGGAAAGATTTGAGAGAGGATGGATCAAACAATGCTCTTACAACAATGTCAAGAAAACGTGAAATTCCATTGAGACATTCTGCTAGAGACAGAAAACCCTCACTGCATTTTTTGCATTCATTAGCATCTTCTAGTGCATTGACTTGTAGAAGTGCCTTACTACATAAATCTTACAAACTCCATTTGAAAAAGGCTAAAGAACGAAAAGGAAAACATAGGCAATCAAATCAGAGCATAGCATCCAAAGATACCTCAGAACCGAGAAATTCAGGAAATGCAAAAAAGAATCTGAAGGATGGTGAATTTGGGCCCATTCATGAAGTATCATTGGATCCCATTTTTTCATCGAATCCCTCTATCAGGTGGTGGGCTACTTCCACTTCAAGTGACACTTTGTTGGAAGAACTGAATAATAGGTTTGAACAGATAACTAATACCTGGTTGCAAGTGGGGGGAAATGAGTTTGATAAATGTGTGTGTGAAAAAAGGGATCCCATTGAACAAGACTGTAATACTGAAATGTCAAACCCTTTAGACTCCTGCTTTGTAGAATTTGAAGCATCACCTATAAAAATGCTTTTTCAGAAAAAGTGTAATATGAATGAACTCTGCACGTGGTTTATGCAAACTACAGAAACACAGTCTCTTTCTCTAGTGAGAAAGGCCAATGCTCGCAGCCCCTTAGAGGTAGTTAGCACTAGAGAGATAAAGGTGGAAACAAAGCAATCTGATCTTAGTACTTGCCCTTTCAGAAAGCACTTTAAAAAGTTTGCACTATCCTCTCCTTCAAAACCAGCAGGGAAATTAGAGATGTTGCACAACATGGTGAGGTCTCCAGTCTTAAGCATGAAAAGAAATTTCACGTTAGCCAGATTAAAAAGGAATGAATTTAAGAAGTTACAGCGCGATAGGTGGGGACAAGCGAAAAAGCTGTATAATCAGGCTCCTGGAGGCTGGAAACCAAACAAGAAAAATTTACAGTTCTTTTGCCAAAGCCAGTTGTTTAAAAGTGCAAGTGGGAAAACCAGTGATGAAGTACCCAAACTCCAGGAAAAAAACCCAGTAGAAATCCAGCCCACTCAGACTTTGGTAGAACCTCAGAATAGCCTTTTGCCAACTGAAAATGAAGCCAGAGACACATTTGTTCAACAGATGATGGGATCTTCTGATTTTAGCCCACATCCTGGTGTAGCAAATATACTTAATTCACATGCTGAGACAAATGGAAAAATTCGTTGCCAACAAAATGTTAGAAACGAACAAAGCCAAGATAAACTGTTTCAAAATACTTGGAAAGCCAAAACCTTTAAAGATTGTAGAATATTTCTGAGAAAAATCAACCATATTGAGCAGCACAATTCATTCGATTTAAATAATGTCATTTATTCTCCTGACGCTGTTGAAAGTAAAAGCAATCAGGCCTATATGGAAGAAAAAACACATCATCTTTTAAGGTCCCATTCTACTAAGCAAAATGCATTAGAGAAAGAAGGAAGTGAAATGGAAACCTCCAAAGGACCTAATTCTTCTAAAGGGACTGAAAGGCTGGATGACCGGTTTCACAGCAGAAAATTAAGTGGTGGTGTAAACCACGATGATAATCCTGCTGGTAGTCCTGAAGTTTTTATCAGAGTAAACAAAAGAAAAAGTCCACAATGGGAGACCACTGATACAAATATAAGAAAGAGGCATAAGAGACAATCATGCAGTAGTGGACAAATGACAACTTATTACCCAAAGTACCAAGTAGGTAAGTTCTTGTTCCCCCCTTCATCTTAAAATTGCGGTCTTAAAGAAATGAAGAAGTCAAACAGCTGAGCACTTTGGATTTTGTTTTAAATTGCATGGTATTCATTTTAATTTCAGAGAAGTCATGAAGTTAAACATTGCGTAGCATCAGAATAATGCAGAAAGTTCAGTTTTAAAATTTATATAATATTTTACATTAATCTTTCAGCTACAATATGTGCGTTAGATTCTATTATGGCTAAAACACACCAAGATAAAAGAAAAAGAGCTAACTAATGTAGTTCAGACAGACAACAGATCAAGTTCTGACATGTCTGAAATCGGTCACAACTCGTTTTTTCATTTCAAAAGGAACAGCATTTTATTCCTCATATTGTTAAGAAAGGGTAAATTATAAAATGAAGCAGAAATTCAATGTGGTAACATACAGTTGTTTAAAAGAAATTGTTATTGAGTGATTTCTAATATAAATCTGTAATGGTTTTATAATTATATTGTAAAAAAATAGCACTGTACTTCTGAGAGAATTCATGTAGAGATCAGTTTTAGTGTCCGTTCAGTGCCAGATGAAATCTGCTGACTCTAAAGGGTTTGCGCATTGAATTCTTGCAGAACAATTTAAAATGCAAAATTATTCTAGGCAAGTACAATATACAGTTACGAAGCTAAATGCATTGGCTTGGAATCTTTTTAGGCTAGTGTGAAATTAAATCCATTTTTGAAGCTAGGTATTTATAATACATTGTAATACAACAGTGATCTCAGAATGGCCATTATATTAATTACAAAGAGGGTACACTTGTGAAATTATTTCTTCTGTTGGGTGAAGGGATCTCCTGAAACAGCAGTCTGAACTCAGTTCAGTAGAATATCTAAGGTGTGAAATGGTCACCAAATGAAAAATAAGTTCTACAATATGAATTAAATTACTGCAGAAGTAGTCATTTGTAGAAACAATGTTGTATTAACTAATATGTTTATATTGCTCGAAGAATAAAAAAATGTATTCAAAATATCAGAGCAAAATCTGATGTCCCCCTTTGTCCACCTCTGAGTCTATATTGTAGAAAACCATCCCTGATAATAAACTGAAAGGTTAATTTAAGTTGTAATATAAATGATGTTATGGCTCTTGTATACTTTTGTGCTTTATGTGATATATAAAATTCTTCATATTAAGCTCATTCAGTGTAACCCTGCTTTTCCAAAGTACAGCATTTTTTATCTTTAGTCTATCATTTTATATTTTACTTCAGTGCTTTGAGGCCATACTCAACATAAAAAACTTGGTTTTAAGTTCAAACCTTGATATGAGATTGGTGTAAAAAGCCCAGAACTAGAAAAGGAAAACATCTTTTTTTTGCACATAAACAAAGAGCTCTCTCATACGTTTATTTCATAATTTTGACTGCAGTTGAGGAAATTTTGCATTTGAATTATATTTATCTTAGACATTTTGTGACTGTGGCAATGCAAGACCTATCACTGTGATACGGTCTCATGTTAGTTTTAATTGGGACTCAATTTTATTCACCTGATAACTTTCCTCCTTTAGTGTTGAATCTTCAGGAAATCTGATAACTATTTTGATATTTTACATTATTTCATTTACAATTTTTGTTATGTTCCCTTTTACTCATAGTTTTTCACATCAGTTGTTGTCTTTAGAAAGGATATGACAGAAATTTCATTGATAAAAGAAATGTTAAAAGGCAAAGAATTATGATTCTGGAATGTTCACCACACTTGTAACCTTAAATCTTTTTTAGAGATACAGTTGCAGTGTCAGGGATTGTCTGATATGGAAAAGGATGTCTTGTTTTGGCATGTTGGTTCAACATTGTGTACTGTCTGCACAAGGAAATCATAAGTATTTTTAGTCTAGAGCATAGCTACTGGCTAAAAAGAAGCAACATGATTTCTGGCTGTGCGTGCATGTGTTTTCAAACATCTGGAAATCTAATGCACATGAAAACATCATTATTCATCCATATGTTCTTTGGACTGTATTTTTGTTGATGTGGTATCATAAATAATGTTGTGCTGTTGTCATACTTGAAACATTCTGATGTACACATTTATGGTCAATGTTTAAAGTTTTTCTTCAAGTTTTACTGATCTGGGTGTCTTACCAAATACCCTTGAAAGAGGGAGGTGTTGTGGTCTGTTTTGTTGTGAAGTGTTGTGACAGGCAGGCAGAACGTTGTGACTGAATTTCCACTGATGCTTAATTTTTGTTAGAACGTGCGAGTGGGAATAGAGTGATTGAGTTCTGACAGCTCAAGGTAGTATCAAGCAACTAGAGCTATCCATGTGCTCATTGTAGCAACAATGAGAAGAGAGTTAATCACTTTTTTTTTGTATTGCCTGTTCTATTCAAGATAAGGCGGGTGGTGGATGCATTGGTCCGTGTGCTGTTTCTTACTACTTGACTTCTGAACTATTGATTCAACGATGCATTTGAGGCACTGGGGGGCCGTTCCCTTTATTGTACATCTGTGTTCTGACAATTTTAATTTCTTCAGCAACACTGAAATGTTATTTCTGCCTGTGGTGGCAAAGCCAATTACATAAACATGTTTTTAGGAAAGCAGCCAAGTTTCTTTCCATGCGGGTGCATCACTGTGTTTCCTTATAACACCAAAGGCCACATTCACATGCTTTGGACTTGGACAAACTATATCCCAAAAGGCTTCGAGGGCCAAGCTGAAGTAAGAGAAACTGTTATCCGACAGTAAAACTGGACACAATAAAAGACTCCGTTTTAGGAAATTATAGTGCACGGAATATTTTAAATATCTGCTTCAGAAGTTGTGGATTTATCACAGATGCAAAGGAAACTGTGGGCCTGCTACCATAGCTAGAAGTACTGCATGGCATCCCATACCTATGTGCTGACCTTTTGTATCAGGGTGGGAGTTCCCACAGAAAAGCTTTTAAAAATCAATTCCAGTCACTTGAAGCTAGGAAAATGTCTTCATTTAAAATGAACTTTTTCGTTTTCTCCCTTATAACTTGGCTTTCCTTGAAGTAGTCTGGAGTTTTAGAAGAAAATCTCTTGTATTTCTTGGCAGAGGACACTTTCAAATTTAATTTTTCATCATATTTGAATGCTGGTTTTAAATGCTATCGATGAGATCAAGTTACTGCTGTGTTTAAAATGAGAATTTGCTGTTCTTTGTAATCATTTCACTCTGGCTACAAGATTCAGGGAACTAACTATAAAAACTTGCTGGTTTGATGAGTCTAATTGGTCTCCTGATTGTGCAGGTAAAATAACATCTATATTAATAAGACAACAGAAAAAGCTTTTCTTCAACTTGACTTACCCTAATTTTTCTTAAAATTGAGAGGGAAAATTTATGAACTCTTCTTACACATTTTTATTAGTATGGTGTTAATATTCCAGGATTGCTGCTTAATTATCTTATGGTAGGGCAATCCAGTAGTGAAGGCTACACAACGTGAATTACTTTGCTACTACTGTGAAAGACAAAAATTCCTGCTTTTAGCAAGTCTCTTCAACTTCCTATTTCATGAAGGAGCACATTCTACACTCCTAATGGGGGTCTCATTTAAAACATTGGGTTAGGTAAAATGCAAAAGAGGTTTTTGAGAAATCCTTCTCCAGAGCCTTTTCTTAGCTCTTCTCACAAAAGCTTTTCATCAGAAGGTTATTTGGCTTCAGAATAAGTTTCACCTGGGATGCAGAGTAAGTAGATAGAAATTTATTGCCATACGAGAAGTTACTTTTTCATAGCCGTAGAACTAAGTAAGAAAATTAATAGAAAATGTAGATGCAATATTGGCATGAAAGACTCTTCTCAGTAAGTGGGCCATTTTTAGTGTAGAAGCAGAAAAGTAGACTTGATATATAATTGGCTATAGATGTGTAATAAATCCTGACTCATTTAAGCAACTTAATGGTTTCTGCCTCATTCCCCTTTAAGCAGTAACAGCAGCTCTGATACCACAGTCTACTGCTCCACCTTGGTTTATGCTCTGGAATTCCACTTGCCAAATGCATTTATGCAGGTTTTCCTTCCCTTCTGTTTCTCTCCCATCACGTGATCTAGTATGAGGTGTATAAATTTGGAGTGCTTTTTTGTTTTAAACTGTGGTTATTTACATATGGCCTCAGAGTATGCTGTTCCTCATATTCTTTTGAGGGTTCTGAGCTAAGGGTTTTTCCTTTTGCTTGTTTCAATAGCAGACTTCTTTCCAAGAACTCTGCTCTCAAGTCTTTAATTTCCTTTACCTGCAAGGAAATTTCTGTAGTTTAGTGTCATCATCATTAAGCCTTTGTGTAGGATTTATATATCCAGGTTTATTCATAAGTGGGGGTGTTTTTTTTTTCCATAATTTCATTCAGTATTGTTTTGTTATCTCTCTTATATCTGATTTCTTCCAAAACTGAGGAACGCATACTCATGCTTTCCTGTTTGTTCTCAGTCTGGAGGAAACTGTTACATTTTTCACCTTTCTTTAGGGAACTGGTAATACTATATGAATACAGGCAGGCTTCTGTCTTTATGCTTAAGCCTTTCTCTAGAATAGAAACCAACATTTTTCCAGGCCTGCCTCACCCTTTTGAAACCACAAGAATATATCCTGTTTAAAATCCTCTCTTTCGTTAAGAGTTTACTACGATAAAGCAGAGCTTTGGAAGTCAATCAACACAGCTTGTGAGGGTGTAACTTGTAAATAAAGTATTGATGTAGTCTGACTGTCACAAAGCAGGTTAATAATACTGAGACAACTCCACATTTTGGTGTTGAGCTCTGGGACAATACTCCTGCTCCAGAAGGTCCTTTAATTCATAGAGACATATGTACTGTGCCTTGATTTGCATCCCTCTGTTGTTTATGTACTAAAGCTAGTGGTGGTTTATTTCCTTCACTCAATTTTTGTGGTGTCCTCTAGAATCTTCAGTTTCATTCAAAAAGTCCAGATTCTGATTCCAGAATCGAGGGGAAGATTTGAAGTGGTGTGAGATGATTGGGCTGTTGTTTGGGTACATTTTTCTTCCCTAAGTCCTCTTTCACTTAATCAAAGGTAGCTGTAGTCTGTCCTTTGATGATTTAACATCTTCAAGATTTTCAAGCCAAATATAACACCACATTTATTCGCTGTATATCCTTTTGTTAAGCAATGTCCTTTTGTTTTGCTATAATTACACAGTTGTGCCTTACAGGCATTGTTTAAACAAGATTTGAGACTAATAGAAATGTTTGCATTGCTTTAAAGTATTTCAGGAGAAGTCTAAACATTTGTTTGCAGGGCTTTTCAGAGCAGTGCTAGATCTTATGAACTTATCCAAGATTTTGTTTCAAATATAGGTAAACATTTGGTAGCTCTTAGAAATTATGTTTCATTTATGTTCCTTCTTCCTTGTATTCATTTTGTAACTGGAATTAAATGAATACAGGTAAGATTTCTGCCATATTTTAAGGCATTTTCTTATCATAAGGCTTTTCTTTTCTCTGGTGTTTTCTGCAGTCAACATGAGAAACGACTCTGCCCTTTAAAGTGGCCTTGAACCCTTGCATAGTGAGTGTTTCTGAAAACTCTTGACAGCGTTCAGGTTCTAATTAAGCCAGGCAGTTTCACAGTGATCAACGATGAATTAGATGTATCTAATTTAGGAAGTTGGTTTATATGGGAAGCCAAGATTTGAAGAGCAGCATTTTGCATTCCCACTCTCCCACCACTACAGCATCATGGCCTGATTGTTTTTGCCCTTGGTGGTGATTAAGGTAGTGTCATATTTTGTGGTTTAAATGAAATATAAAATAAGATGGGGTTCTTGGGTGTGTAATCTGGCAAAAAAAAAATCATGGAGTCCTCATTAACAAAGTTCTCTTCCTAGTTATTTAAAAAGATATTATTAGTTATTTTAAAATAAATGTTTGGAAACACAAGTTAAGTTTTTCAACAAATAAAAGTGTATAGAAATTTTTGATTTGTAGACCTGTACCTATGTAGAATTGTTTGGGGATAGGGATATGTGCTACCTATGAACTGAGAATGTTTTAATGTCCCGCTTAAAGAGAAAATGACTTTGAAATATTGCAAATAGAAACTAGATTGAGGTCCCAGTTTAGAAGTTAATTAGCATTTATAAATTAATTTGCTATTCACAAGGATTTTTTTAATAGTGCCTTGTTAAAAAGGAACAAAGCTGCTAGTGAAATAAAATATTGAAGTTATGGTAAGTGAGCAATAAATAAAATGCACTCCACGCATTTTTATCAAGTTCCTAAACAACTCAAAATAATATTTTGATTGGTTGCAGTGTACCTTGAGACATCTCTCTTCATCTTCTCCTTTCAATGCATCTGGTATCGTCTTGAATTACTTCAGTTTTCATATCTACTAAATCTTCTCTTTCCTTTTCCTCCTTTTTGGATTGTCAGCTTTCAGTTGAATGCTTTCTCATCTAACTGCTCACTTTGGGGGGGAGGTTCCCTCAGTGTGTTATTTTTGTCAGTATTTATTACTGACTTCAATAGCTCAGACTAACTTTTGTGTCTCACAGAAGCACAGAGAGCGCGCACACGTTGTCAGGGAGGCCGGTGAGGACAAACACGATTTCTCACCACTGCCTAAAGCGGTTCAGCTCCTATAAGGAAGCTCCTGTTGTCATTACCTGGCTCTTCCAATGCCAGCAATCCCACTGCTTCTTACAGATATCATGGTATTTGTATTTTCACTTATGCTTCACGTGTGAGCCACAATAGCCACCTACTCTTTAAAGAACTGCCCAGTGTGCGCAGGTGCTTTGCCAGGGTCCCTGCTGAACTGTTGTTTATTTCATGTCATTGCTTCTATTCATTTCTGTTACTCAGAGCCTGAGCCACTGCTCAGATGATTTATACCACTCTGGTGACCTGTGACAGAACCTGAGGGAATGGCAGGAAGATGTGCCAGGGCAGGGTTAGATTGGATATCAGGAAGAGGTTCTTCCCCCCATGGGTGGTGGAGCACTGGAAGAGCTCCCCAGGGAAGCAGTGCCGGCACCCACTCTGCCAGCATTCCAGAAGCATTTGGACACTGCCCTCAGTCACACAGGGTGAGTGTTGGGAGTGTCCTGGGCAGGGACAGGAGTTGGACTCAGTCATCCTTGTGGGTCCCTTCCAGCTCGGGTGATGCTATGATTACGCTCTGGTTGTTCCACATTCACCCTCTCGTTATACTTTGCTCTCCTTTAGTACCAAACTTTAATTAATTCTCAGATCATGCATCAGCTTTCTTTTTTCCAGGCTGTACATTTGTGAGTGACAAAGTGCTCGGGAGCAGAGCAGGATGCACGCAGCCCAATTTCATGCTCTTTTTTGATTTTTACTGCATGTTTTTCACTGTGCACTTCTGCTGGTCCCTTCTCTTTTATGCCTGATAAAGAGATTTATAATATCACATAAGCAAGATATCTGTCCGCATTTGCAATTGATTTCTTGAAATCCAGCTATGGAAAAACTTTTCTATATAGCCATGCCTACTTTTTAATCCACTTTCTCTTACTGAAGACCAGGTTACTTTTAATTTTTTTCTAAAAACTACAAATCTTTTCTAAAGCCAAGGCGAATAAACAGACTTTGTCTTCCTAGCTCCCTGCTTTTGGGCCAACGGCTCTGGATGCTTTACAGCTCTAGAAGAGTTACTGTTTCTGCTCCCATTTTCATGGCAAATGGTACATTCTGTTCTTGTGCAACAGGTCGAGCAATTCATGTTTCTCTTTCCACTTTTCCATAACTGAAGGAAGGACATCTTTTTCTGATGCCGATTTCTCTCATGACCTAGACATCAGCAAAGGCTGCTTAGATTATTTTTCAGTGTTCTTTGGAGTACAAATAATTGTATCTGTTGCTCTGTTGGAAGGGCATAAATCTTTAGTGAGAAACTTCAGGCTTTATGGAGACCTGGGCTTTTTCCTGAATTGTTCTTTTCCTTTTGTCAATGACAGATTTTCCTGTCTGATTTGCCCTTTCAGCAGCAGAAACTCTCATCCCTTGTGTCTGCATTCAGCTTTATCATTTCCTTACCACAATTAAATATAGACAAGGAGTTTCACATACTTTTCTCTCAATGGCTGTGCCAGCTCACCTGCTCCCCATCCTCTGCTTATTGCCACTTGTTCTGTCTGTCTCCTTTCTTAGGCATCCGTGAAAGGAATCTGTGCTGCTCTCTTTTACCATGGTTTACCTGGACATGGGGCAGGTAGCTCAGCTTGGCTGTAGCTCTTTCTTCAGTCAAGATGATTTTAGACCTGCTTTTCTCACTGCATGCCTACCAGTAGAAATGGCCTTCATTTGACATTAGCTTAGGGCTTAAACTCCATTCAAATGCAGAAGCCTGTGCATTTCTACTTGGTTTTCAAAGTTTTATATCATTTATCAAGGTGTTTGTGAGTAATGTGACTGCATTCTTTGTGTCTTTCCAGGTCTTATGTAGGTGGTGTTATTCTTTGCACCTCAGGGTAGAATATTTCTAAATTGAGCTCCTGCTCGGAATTAGAATAATAACACTTTCTACATTTCACATTAAAATACAGACACACATAAAAATTACAGTCCTTAGGGAATCAGTCGTTTCTGATGGATTTTGTCACAGGGTCTTCACATTTCACAGATTTTACTGACACAGACAACTTTAAGGGCAAACCTATTTCAAACTATTGAGATTTTGTTTATTTGCTTAAAATAATCAGTTAGTTCCATGTATATGAAATGGAAGTCTGGCTGAAAATTTTTTGTCTAGAAACTGTAAGAATGCCACGTGATATTTTTCTTAATCCAAAAAATAATTATAATTTTATAAGATACTATAATATTACATTATATATTATAATAAGATTTCTAAGTGTCTTAGTCTCACTTTGGAGGTGGTTTTTATGTATGTGTCATGTTTTCCATTTAGAATGGAGGCCAGATTTGGGGGAAAAAAGTACTTGAAGTTAGGTTTCAGTGATTTTATTGAGGCACTTAGTATAAATTTCAAAACATTCAGTGACAATCATCTATTTTTAAAATTTAAGACACTTATTTACAATACAAATATAAATTTAAGAGCTATACTTAAAGTATCCATTCTTAAGTTTATGGTGGTGTTTCTTACCTATCTTTCTAGATTGAGGTTCTAAAGATGTGTGTTTGAAGAAGTTCTTTTGTATTGCATATTTGTTCCTGAGACATTTCATATTTATCGGTTTACTACTCACAGCTGTTTTTAAATTATATTTAAATAGTAGAAATCTCAGAAAAGGAAATTACTTATTTGCAAATTATTGTTTGACCTTCCTTAATTCAGAAGTCTGGTGGGTTATAAGCCACTCGGGGACTGTCTCATCCTATTTCTGAAATGATCTCCTTCCATAACTTAATTGCATTTGTAAAATCAAAAAACTATTATGACAAGATTTATGTAGCTGTGGTTTCCATTTCCTCTGAGAACAGCCCAAACCAGCATATTTAGTTCTGAACTTTCAAGCCTTCGCCTTACTGTACCTCATTCAAAACCATTTTTAATTAGGAATAAGTAGAATAAAGATAGCAAAAGCTTTTTTTTTCTGTTATAGTATTTTCTAAGGCAAATGGAACAGTTCTCACCTGCACAACAGGTGCTTAGAGGTTTTTTTTAATGGATTCACCTGCTCCAGCTTCTAATAATGCACAGAAATTTGATAGTATTCTTTCATGAAGCTGATGCTCAGAGGCAGGCTTGTGCCACAGCAGTGATGCTAAGAAATACTTATATTCTTTATAAAAGTAACGCTGCTTCCTTTCAGCTACTAGAATCTTAGCTGGTTTTTGCTCCCAAGATCTTTGAGGATAGTATGCTGTAAACAATTTGAGATCCCAGGACTACTTCACCACTAAATTGTGCCCTAAAATGTTATCACTTCTCCATGCTCATTTCAGTGACAGCTTACATTAATGTTTTCCTTCCTTAAAGAATCCTGTCCCTTCTGTGGGCTGATGAATCTTCTGTATTACAACAAAGTGTGATTTTGTAAAAAAAAAATCACAGTTCTAAATAGCTTTCTAAGGCTGCTTTAAATAATTAGAACTTAAACAGGGGACACAAATGGTGTCTGTTCTGGGTTTTGAATGTATCTATTTGTCCTGTATTTGGGGAGCCGTCAGGACTGACCTCTGGACATCCATGGCTGTGCTACTCTGATTAACTCCTTCTTTTTTAAAATACTTGATTCAGTTCCAGATTTCTCCAATGAATTTGCAATTTAAACCTTTATCTTGCCTATTACCTGTTATATTTAAGGGAGTAAGAGTATTTTCTGTAGTTGACTGGTCATGATAATTCCGTGACTCAACTCCAAAACTGTCGCCATCCATTCCACTTGCTGTTTTACCTGAAAATGTGTACCATGTGCTGTTTGGTTTTACCATTGTGCTGTGTGCTTTGAAGTTGAATTTAGTGATGTAAAAGTTGCAACAAACATCCACTCCTATTTAATTTTGTCCCTGTGCAAGTTAAACTTAAATCTTGAACAGTGTGTGGCTATTTCAATACATAGCTTTGGGAAATAGCAACCAGTAAGTAATCCTCTTTCACTAATGCACCACAAGTGCTCAGCAAATTCCTAGTTGTCTCTTTTAGTTATATTTCCCATATATTTCCTATTTATATCATTCCTATGTCCTCTTTTCTTTCCACTCTTTTCTTTTTTTTTTTTTCCTCAAACCAAGAAAACGTTTCTGAATTAGTGTGAAAAGCAAAAGAAACTTTCCACCATAATTTCAGTCTGGAACTATATCTGGTTCTGACTTCTCACCCTGTCTTTTTGTCTCCAGTCAGTTCTCCCCCTGTCTTGGTTCTGTCTTGTTCTGTTCTTTGTCTTAGTACTCTGGCTGTGTTAAACCCAGCTCTTATGTCTAATTTTTAAAAGACTCCCTGAACGTTGCTTATCTCCTCAGCTTGCTTTAATTTAGTTGTGTATATCATCTCTTTCCAGAGCATTTCTTTCTCTTTCTGATTCCCAAACGGAACTCCATCCATTTAGCTGAAAAACATTTCTTATTTCTCAAATGGATTCTTGTAATAAGACACTTAAAATTTATTTGTAGATTTCTTTGTTCTTGCATTTTGGCATTGTGGAAAGATTAGTTTAAATTTTAAGAGGCAATAAATCTGACCATACACGCTTGGTTTGCTTTCATTTCAATGCATGTCACATTATCAAATCGACCTCTGTTTGAAAGCATTCTGAGGCAACTGTAGTCATTGTAGATTTTAATCTAATATATTCCACCATTTCCTGTTCTGGGAAATGTTTGAGTAGTTTGTACAGCAAAAATATTTTTGTGCTGCTAAAGTTTTGCTGTTTCTACCCAGTATTTTCGAAACCTCTCTGTAGAAGCCTCAGTTGGTGCTGTGTGTCACGAATGCTCTCACGCTATAAATATTCACATCATTAATGGTGGTGTTTAACAAGTGCAGTTTGCAGAGTTTGTGTCTGACAGGAGGGCAAGAGTCTGGTTTGGCCCAACTCACAGCTACTTGGGAAGGAGTTTCTATTTATTAAATAAGTGTTGTGAAAGATTTAGAGAAGCAGAACCCTACAGGGATACTTCCACAGTAATTTTAAAGCACACAAGTGCACAGTGTTCGATGGTAATGTCTTTGATTGATTGGTTGGAAATGCTGAGGAATCATCTAACAGATAAATATTTATCCCTATTCCTACTTTTTCTGCATCACCTTGTAGACACAGATTCACTCAGCAAAGTGACAGGTATCGTCGCATTCCCATATACTTTTTAATTTTATTTTTACTTTCTAAGAAGAGACAAGAATGATCAGGATCAGTTATTGTACACTCTGAAATATGAAATCTTTCAAATTAGGCAGTAAATATGGTACCAGCAGTTCAAGAGCAGTTAGGGGACAAGGGCAGGGTAATGAAAGATAAAGAAAAGCATCTGAATTTTCAAGAAAAGTCATGAGTTATCTTAGAAAGAATTTAAAACAAATAAAGACTGTTTTCTTCCTTTTTACTGGCCTTTTAGCACCCTTGGCCTTCTTCAAATACACTGTTGAAAGCAGAACTATTGAGTATGTCATGGCTGGAATTTATGTTCCCTGTTAGTGAAGCACCTGTAGGTGATTTCCACAAATCACACGCACGGAAGCTCATTAACTGAGTTCAAGCCCAAGTGAATCAAAACAAAACAGATTATAATTGCTGGAATAGTAAACAGATGGCTTCAGAATTGGAAATTCTAATCTTTTTATAGAGACCATTAGGTAAGATCAGTAAATGCCTGTTGTCCTGGAAGTTAATGGGACCTCTGTCCTCTCACTGGTGCGAGGGTTGGTAGTGGAGATCTCCAAGAGAAGGCAGAGTAAAGACTCTCCACAGCCCAATTCCAGGCTCTGTTCAAGGCTTCTAGAAGCTGCTCTTTCTGGCAGCAGGGCTGCTTTTGCTAAGAACGCTTAGTGCAGAGTCCACCTTTTTTAAGAAGAGCGGAGTAAAATTTAGAGTAGAAGCTGTTGGTGGATCTGGTTGAAGAAATTAAACTGCTTCTGTTTAATTTTATGCCCTAATTACATTCTCTGCTTTAAATTTGGCTGCATCAATAGCTAGCAAACAAATCACTTCAGCTAAAAGAATGGAAAGCAAAATAAAAGACATGGTTCTTCATGGTTAACAAATATATTAATGCAGACCTCTATGCATATTATTTTCCACTTAATTAATTTTTATCCAGGTAGAATTTCCTAAAATGCTCGAGGTTTTTGGTGTTGATGTTACCCATAGTTTGGAACTGAAAAAAGCAATTTAACATTTTTCTATTCCTGGTTTTATGCATTCTCTTAAAATGCCAAACTCTTGACTGACCAATGTATATTTCAGTTCTACTTTTGCAAATTCATTCCTGCCTGTTACACCTTGTATGGAAACCTGTATAAAAACTAGAAGGAAAAGTTTAGGGCAGTTCTTCAAGGGAGGTAGAGCTGCTTGGGAGGTGCTGTTTGGTTGTGTTACAGTGCTCTGCATTTTGATTTGCACTCCAAGCAAATGGGAAGGAAGTGTGGTCACAGTTACACCAAATCCCTGTACAGAGGGTGCTGCTGCTAGCAGTGTTATTTGGAAAACAGGCCACAATGACTTAGTACAACTCCTAGTTTATGTACAGGAGTAACCCCAAATCATTTGAAAAGCCTGAATCTTTCACTTTTTCTGGCATTATACAATGTTTATGTATCTTCTGCTTAAATAACAGTGGAAATACTGTTCTTTAAAGCACTTTGCAGGTCTGTGCTACTTCATAGTTTGCAATTTCTTGGTTCCTGAGGCATTTATGTTCCTTTCAGATAACAACAACAACAAAGCCACCCCCACCTCCCCCAAAAAAAAACCAACCCAAAACACCATTCCAGCCCTATTTAGCTATTGATTATTTAGCTATTGATTATTTCTGTTCATTGCCAAGTGTGGAAGTTTTGCTACGTGGCCAAGTCTGTAAAGCAACGTAATCAGTAGGGGTGAGGAAAGCTGCAAGCCTTCAGTCAGCCCTGGCACCATCTCATCATGGCCCTAAGAAAGGGCTTTGATTTTCCTGAGGGTGAACGCGCAAGTCTGAAGACTTGTAAATTCAAGAAAGTAACTTTGCTGACTTAAAGTCTTCTCTGTCACCAACACTTGCATTCTTTGTTTCCTCTGGGAAGGAAGAGATCAGAGCCAGACAAATGTGTGCAAACCTGAAAAGAATGAAGAAAAAGGCTACAAGGCAAAACCAAGACAAAAGATGGAGGGTTGGGATCTAGGGTTAATAAATTAGAAATGCCTGCTTCACTACCGTGCCAGAAAGGCCCACGGCCTCCTAGAGAGCTTGCACAAAAATGTGAACAGATGAAAATGGTATTTCAGGTGATCTGTGAAAAGTAACAATGACTTATCACTTGCTGTCTTGCCCTCTTGCCGTGACATAGGAAAAAGTTTAACCAAAGTCAATCAACAGTATTTGAGTAACACAAGGTAATATGTTTTAGGTTATAATTACTTATAATTACAGAAGGTCCTCAGCTGGACTGTTCACCCACATGAACGCTGTAGTTGAGCAGATTCAGTCCTTGATACTTTGCACCCAAGTCCTGAGATGGACCTGGTTTTCTGAAATGCAGCAAGTAAGAGCTTGAGAAGCCCTGTGATGGCAGAAGCAGTGTACATGTAGTTTATAGCATGATCATTACCTCCTACCTTTAATTTAATACATAGAACTTTATTTTTAGTATCTCGGTAATTAGAAGTATTTCCAACTTTATATTATTCTCACAGTTCTTCTTTGAAAAGGATGGTGAAAAACAATGAATGGCACATAGGACAAAGATCACTGCAGGAGGTAGGCGGGGATGGAGAGGTTCAAAATTAGGATGTCCAAACTCTACCTTCTTGTCTTCCATGTGTGCAGAATTACAGTGCTTGATAGATGATGGATGATTTTTTTTGTTTGTGAGACACTGGCACAGGATGCCCAGAGAGGTGGTGGATGCTCCATCCCTGAAAACATTCAAGGTCAGGTTGGATGGGGCTCTGAGCAATCTGATCTAGTTGAAGATGTCCCTGCTCACTGCAGGGGGGATTGGACTAGGTGACTTTTCAAGGTCCCTTCCAACCCAAAGCATTCCATGGTTGTAGTCTATGCTTCTGTATGATTCAGTCCACACTTCTGCCCCAGTCTGCTTAGTGATCCCCACAAAGGGCTGGTTTTCTTTCCCTTCTTGTATTTCTTATTTTTCTGAATTTGAAACAAAACAAAAACTGTCTCTACATTAGTCCTTTGGTGGCTGAACTAAATTAACAACGTCAGCAAAAAAAGCCTAACCCCCAATTCCTGCCCAGTTGCTGCTCTGTGTTTCTAGAGCAGCCAGCTGGATGCAATGGGAGAAAGGCCAGCATGCAGAACAGCCCTCCCTGTGCCAGGAGGCTGGCTCAGGGCAGGCTCTGCCCACAAACAGCACCTCAGCTACTGCAACACAGACAATCCAGCCGGATCCACTTTTCCAGCACAGCCAGGGGCCGATCTCGGTGTTGCCAGAACATGGTGCAGTGAAACCCCAAAGCAGAACCCAACAGTACACGCAATCTGCCACCACCTCATCTTGTCTCTTAGCAGTTTGCTTGTTCGCAGGGAAAGAGGAAAGCATACTAAACTCTTTCTCTTTTTCTCCCCCCCCCCGCCCCCGCTTCCTTTCCCACAGCACACTACAAGTGAAAGTCTCGGAGCCGCAGAATTCAATAGACACGAACACAGAAAACGAACATTTGAAGTCCATAAAGATGTGCCTTAATCAGCCCACTGAGTGGAATCTGAGTTTTTCAGCAGCATCTCTCGCCAGCTGTAAAGTTTTTAACCAAAATCTCAAAACTGATGAGAACAAATAGATTGCAGCTGTTCTTGCACTATTATTTTGTACATTGTTCCTGATTTTTTGTTTCTGCTGAATAATAAGCATTTATTACGTTGATCTTGAAATGAACTTGTGTGATTTGGCTTTATATTACTACTAGCATTATTCATTTTGATGTACTTTTTCTTTTTTCTAAATATAAAGTTTCACATCTGACCATCATTAAATTCTTGCAGTACAAATTTATATCAGAATCCGATGTTCCCCTTTAATAGTATTGTGGTTTTTCTATGTTCTTTAAGTTTAATTATTATTTCCCAATTTTATTTTTGTGCACGAAAGTTAATATATTATGTAATTTGTGGCATAGGTCACCATGTAAAGATTTATGATAATTACAATTCAAACAAATCTGTAACAGGTGGAGACCGACTACCTCGAAGCAAAGCAGTTAAAAGGTAAATCATCCGAGATCTCCCTCACAAACAGATTGAAATGTATCAAACAACCAGTTTGTTTCTGCAGTATGCTTTCATCTTCATTTCTCTTGAGAACTTCTGTGTGAAAGTGTTTAATGTCTAAAAGAAAGGCCAAGCCTGCAGAAGAATCTCTTGAAAGATTGTCATTCAATGAATCTGTATCTGCACTTATTGAGGTTTCTGCTAAACGGTCTTTCTTCCCCCTTTGTTTTTATGCATTTATGCCTGCCACCAATTAAAATGGATGTAAATGCTTTTCCTATTTCATTTTTTAACGTGTACTTTGGAAATTCAATGTAAACATGAAACTTTTAAACTCTTCTCAAACTAGTAGTAAATGGTTGCAGCTGACTACATTGTAGATATTCCGTGCTTAGATCAGCTTTAGCAAGGCTCATGTACGTCACTCATCAAAACTTTATTATTAATAGAGCTATAACAAAGTGTTAGAATAAAACCATATGATATCTTCCTCTTTTCTGGACTCATACATTCAATAGCTAGAGTAGAGGTTTCTTATTTCAACTTCTTAATGAGCTGTCTGTCATCTACTTGCCAAGAATTAATTTTCCAGAAGAAAATTCCATTGGAAGAGACTGTATTTTATAAAACAAAGGTTTCAAGGACTTAGTTAAGATTATCATCTTACTTAACAATGTGAAGATGCAATTCTTTACAGAGGTTTGTTAGTTTGCAGGTGCAATCCTGTAACTGAAATAAAAGATTGTTGTGAAATCTGGTAAGTCTCACAAGATCCCACAGGGATGTAAGTCACTGAAGTGTCAGGCACTGCAGAATGCGATTAAAGAATCATCACACCACGCTGTCTACAGGGTCTTTATGTATCTCACCTACTTAACATATAGGGCAAGAAAGCCAAAAAGAGAACTAAGCTTCCAGGGAGAGAGGCACTGAGGAGCCCCAGCAATGCCCAAGGAACAGCAGGCAGTCAGGGCTATGGAAAGAGGGAGATAAAACCAGCCTTAGTGGAACTAATGTAGCCAGTACCTTGTTCGTGTGCCTGAAGGAGGAGTTGCCACGTGGATGTTTTCATTTCCAAGACTGAGTAAATACCAGCATGTTTCTGTTACAGATATGCTGCACTCACCTCCAAGCAGCTGCCTGTTTTCATGAACTTCTAACAATTGTGAACCCTTCCTTTGTGTTGTACAGTTGGCTGATGATGAGTTTAAAAGTTCTCAGCTGGAAGTCAGATACAGGCATAACCCAAGCTCTCCAACCACTTCTTAAAGTCAGACAATAAACAACAAAACTAGAAAAAGAAGCGTTCTTGGTGCAGTACTCACCTTTGACCTTGAGACAGCAACCAGCCAGAGGAGACCGTTACCAAGAGTCTTTTAGATTGTAGTCTGAAGGGACTAATGAGAGGAGCAAGCAAAGACAATCACAAAACTGGTTTTTAAGGAGGGGGAAAAAAAAATGAAGTAATAAACGTGGGATCATTTTAAGTTTGACAACAAATGACCACTACTATTTTATCATTGTTTAATATAGAATTGAGTCTCGGTCTAGTGTGCCTCATGTTTGACATCCTGTTGTGTTTAGCTAGCAAAAAGAGAAAATACATAGCAGTTGGTTCAGAGCAACAAAGAGGTTGGTTTTAAGTCAATTGGAATATTTTGGGGATTAAAATTTTATTCCTTAATTAAGCAGCCAAGAAGTTAGGTGTTTTCTACCCATAGAATTAAAGTAAATAAAAACCTGCAACATTATTTTAGCTAGAAAGAATAATGCATACTAAGGTGAGATTTATTTCACTGCTAGTAGAAAGACACTTCCAGTCTTGGCTCCTTCTCTCCTTTGGATGCACTCTATTGCTGCCATATGTGCCTTTCTCAGAAAGTCAGCTGCATGCATTTAAACATAACCCCCTCCGCTTGACAGGGAGTAGGGCAGGAGTAGCGCCCAGAGGGACTGGAAATTACCTGTCAGTTGCTGGTCAAGTTTTGATCCTCAAAGAGGATCACAGGGTAATTCAGGCGTAGAAGGACCTCATGAGTGCCATAGTTCTACCTCCTGCTCAAAGGCAGCTCAGCTGTGAGGTCAAAGCAGGTTGGGCAGGACTTGTAGTCAGGTCTTGAAAACCTAGGGACAGAGCCTGCACAGCCTCTTCCAGCAATCCCTTCTATCCGTTCGCAATCTCTGCCACTGCCTTTTTCTCCTTATATTCTGGTCTGACTTTAAACTTATGCCCATTGTTTTTTGTCCTCCCATCATGTGCAACAAAGAGCATGGTTCCATCTCATCTTGTAGGTAGCTGGGAGTCCTCCCAACACCCGCAGGGCAAGTGCTGCAGCCCCCTGCCCAGCTCAGGGGCCTCGACTGAACTCACTCCTGTCGGTCAATGTCTTCTATTAACAGACACCAGTGAAGCAGAGACATCCCCTGATGGACAGGAGACTTCGGGAAACCCGATCTTTCCACTACAGCTTTCCTAAGAGATGACACAGATGGAACCTGCACGTGTGGCAAGGTACGACAGAGCAGCAAGAAGGCAAAACTGAGGGTCTTCAGTTTATTCAGGAAGGCATTCTCAGAGAAACCTTTATAAATTTTTATTGCTCCTGCTTTTCCCAGAAACTCATTTTCACCAAAAATAAGAGTGGACTAGCAGCAGTTGTTGAAAGTGTATGAGTGTCAGAAGAGCAAACCACTCATTAGAGTAGGAGTGAACTTCTAACTGAAATAGTAAAAAACAACTAAAGTTTAAAGCACAAGGGAAGCTCTCATCGACAATCAACTGCGAAAAAACAAAATACATACTTCACCCTTTTGACCTGTATTCAGGTGGCATTCAAGAAGACAGTCTCTGATCTCAAGTGGCTGCAGGTACGCAAACTCACTAGAACACAAGTTAGGGATATGAAGAAAATTATCAAGAGGGAGCTTGGGACTTCAAAATTCTGTTTAAAGTAAAAAAAAATTCCTCACAGTTACATAAGCTCCTGAATAGCAAATATCAGCAGCAGAGTGTGTCACAGCATCCTGCGGTTTGACAAACCGCCAATACAAACTGAAAGGGAGGAAAAGCAACACAATCCTCTCTGTTTTCTATATGCAGGCTTGAAAATAGCATAATAGTCTGAGCGTTACACTTTAGGAACTTACTTTTCACTTGTGTCCCTAAGCCATTTCTGAGAATTACCACAGATCATTTACCTATTTTAAATGCACATTCCTTGGAAAGCTACAGTCGGCATCAGTAGCTGAGAGGTGCACATCAAGCAATCGACATGTGCTCTCTGCATGCCTTGGGAGTTACCTGTAACAAAACCAGACACGACTGACAGAACATCTCCAAACCAAAAAACCCACCACTTCCTGAGTCACTCAGCCCCCACTGACTGCTGTGTACAGTTCAAAGTTAACTCTGCTCTCGTCTCTGTAAAACTGATGACTATTCCTAGACATGCCATTAGAAAAAGGTTTGTGAACTTCAAAAGTACAAAGAAATCACAATTGTATGCCAATTTACAAAAAACAGTACACAGGCCTTATAAAGTATCTTTTTTCCCCCCTTTTTGTACTTAAGTATTCCTTTCCTTATAGAATCTTATTTTGTACCACAAATACTTTTATGCTTTTCTAAAAACACATTACTGACAAGGTCAGGATCAGCAGCAAACTTCCAGGCTTAGGCTTATAAAACCACTAACTCATTTTTACCATTTTGGCATTATTTGAAGTGAACACGTATCTGCAGGAAGCAGAATCTACAACTAAGATTAATTCTATTTTATGTTAATGTGAACGATAAACCCAGGTAAGCAGATTCCCAGGCTAATAACTGAAGAAAGTAGGTGCATCAAAAGCAGTTACTTTCAGAATTGTTGCCAGCACAAGCAATGACTCCAGGTCAAACATTCTCTCTGAATAATGTTAAATATCAAAACAGCTTTAACTATTAAGTGTTAACCACCAACAGCAATTAGATTTGCAGATAAAAAAGCATTCTATATAAAATTGAAAAAAAATCTCCAAGTTTTGTTCAGGTAATATGTTTTTATTACATTAATGATGGAGGTCATATCAGGAAAATCATCAAAAAGGTCTATTTAAGAAAAAGAAAATTTTCTAGAAAAAACTATTGTTATAAATGACCATAATATAAAAAGAGCTAAATGTGACTAACAACAAAACAAACCCTATTTTTCAAGCCTGATGTTATCTGCCAGCATTAACAGAGAACACTTTCTCCTTTTGTCTTCACTGATCTGCTTCCTTATTGAAATGTCCCAAAAGTTGCATTCTTGTTTTTTCAAATGCCACTGTTTTTGCTCGTCTTGAAGGCCTTGAACTTGACATTGGGACAGATTCTGGAATTTCATCACCACTGAAATGTAAAATATTTTAAAGTAAGGCCAAAAATGCTAAGCAAACTGAAGAGGTTCTATATTAACAAACTTGAAACATGATCTTAAAAAACAAAAAGTACCTCTTCCTAATTATGAACACTTTATTTTTTAAAAAAAATACATTAATGTTTTCCAATTTGGTTGTCTTTACAAATAGGCAAACAGGAAAGATTTACCCCAGTCACCCTAAAGTTCATGGTTTACTCACTTGAGAAAGTGAGCAAAGCTGGAAATTACAAAGATAATGTTGTTTTAATGGCTATATCCTCCAAGATCATAAAGGCAAGCATACATTGTGTATATTAATTTATCAATCATTTCTAAAATTTTATCAATAACATGATGAAAAACAACAAAAATATGGAGAGGGGAAGAACTGAAATAAAAAATAAAAAAAATCTTGCTCCACATAATCGTTATTAAAAAAGCAGAAAAAAGTGATCAGAAGAAGAGTGATAATGTAAGAAAAAAATCTAACTTTTTTGGCTAAAACGTACATTAACTCTGTGCACAAAAGATATGGTAAAAAAAATAATAATAATTACAGGCTCTTAGGCAATGATAATAAAATGTGAAGCTGTCATACCTG
The DNA here is from genome assembly GCA_033558185.1 of Dromococcyx pavoninus. NCBI lineage: Eukaryota > Metazoa > Chordata > Aves > Cuculiformes > Neomorphidae > Dromococcyx > Dromococcyx pavoninus. Next base: position 1,529,603 of record JAUMJL010000019.1, on the reverse strand, counting down.
CTATTGCTTCAAAATCACCAGTTCAAAGGGGTTTGTAAAAACTTAAATACAGATCTCTGTTTAATTAAAGGTGCAAGCTTTGGGAAAGAAATTACATTTCCTTGCTAGAACAGACAGGGTCTGATGGTGGAGAGAAAAGGAATTACCTTTCACTACTGCGTCTTACGGTTGAGCCAGTTTTTCTTCTACTCACAGACCTCACTGCTGCTGCTTCCTGTTGTCCTAAATATAAGTAAAACTCTTGTTTCATATCACGATACCATTTCTTTCCTTAAACTAGTTTTGTATCTTTGTTCAGTGTTTGATATTGCATTAAAGCATATTAATATGCAGTCAGCACAGACAGAATGAGGTGACAAAAAAGCAACCACAAAACACCTGCAACGTACCACCTCTCCCATAAACACCTCTACTTTACTGTAAATGACTGTGGCCAAATTATCTTGAAATCCTGGAGTCAGACTTCTTTTATAAAATCTATGTTATTCAGAGAAGATCACTGCACAAAAATATCCACAAAACAGACTGTTTTAATCTTAAACAACTAAAACTTTCGAAACTGCAACAGAGTATGAAGACTGAATGCCTTTTAGATCTGTGTGTTCACAAAAAGTCACTATGAAATTATTTTATTAAAAAACTAGTATTGCATCCAGAAAAAGCCAGTGCATACCTTTGCCAGCTTTGTTTCTCGTGGATTTTGATTTTGCAGTTGCTTTACTTTTAACTTCATTAACTGGAGTATGAAAAGCATCTTTATTGTTTTCTGTTGAACAGAATAGCACATGCAGAAGTCAGAAAATCAACTTCTAATTTAAGTACTAGTATTTTAAATATTGACTGTTACATTAAGAAGCCAAACAATTTTAACCCCACTTTTTCCTTAAACTAGAGATTAGATAAAAAGGCCTGGAAGGAAGCTTAGAGCCTGTTCTAACACATGTAAACTATTGCCGACAATTGTTTAGCCACTTCTGTTGCGTTGGAAAGCCAAGCAAGCAGGGCAGAAGACCACCTTGGCTGAAGAGGGAACTCCTCATGGGGCTCAAGAGGAAAAAGAAATGGTATGAGCTCCTGGAAGCAAGGTCAGGCTGCACAGGAAGGTGACAGAGCTGTGGTATCTATATGCAAGAAGACGTGAAAGGCCAAAGCCCAGTCAGGGTTGAAACTGGCCAGTGTTGTGTTTGATGGCAAGAAGGGCTTTTTCAAGTGCGTTAATGGCAAGAGGAGGTCTATAGAAAACATTGGACCAATACTTGTTGAAGATGGTCACCTGACTAATGGGGATGAAGGAAAAACATCCAATGCTTTTTTTTGCCTCAATCCCTTTATAATACTGACAGACCCTGGGCTGCCTGGTCCCCTGAGTCGGAGGACCAAGAGTGTGAGAGCAGTGACTTTCCATTTGAGGACACTGAAATTGTAAGGGACCAGCTGTGTAAGCTGAATGTCCATACGCTCAGTACGAGCCAGCAGTGTGCCCAGGTAGCCACAAAGGCCAATAGCATCCCGGCTTGTGTCAGAAACAGCATGGCCAGCTTTGGGCCTCTCACAACAAGAACAACATTGAGGTGTTGGAGCATATCTGAAAAAGAGCACCAAAGCTGGTGAAGGGTTTGCAGTACAAGTCTTAGGAGGAACTGAGGTTGTTTGGCCTGGAGAAGAGGAGGCTGAGGGGAGATCTTATTGCTCTCTACGACCACCTGAAAGGAGGTTGTAGCAAGGTGGGTGTTGGTCTCTTCTCCCAAGTAACAAGGGATAGGACAAGAGGAAATGGCTCATGTTGCACCTGGGGAGGCTTAGATTGGATATTAGGAAAAAATTCTTCATCAAAAGGGTTGTCAAGCACTGGCACAGCTGCCCGTGGAAGTGGTTGAGTCCCCATCCCTGGAGGTATTTAAAAGAGCTGTAGATGTGGTGCTTAGGGACATGATGTAGTGGTGAAGTTGGCAATGTTAGTTTTACAGTTGGACTCAATGATCTTGATGGTCTTCTCCAACCTAACTGATTTAACGATTTTAAGTCCATGGTGCCTAATTGGGATTCATCCCAGAGTTCTGAAGGAGCGAGCAGATGTTATTGCAGGACCTCTCTTGATCACCTACCAAAGGTCCTGGAAGTCTAGGGATGTCCCTGCTCACTGGAAGTTAGCAAACTATTCCAATTTACAAGAGGGCGTGAGAGAAGCCCCAGGGAACTACAGACCTACCCAGTACTATTGCAAGACATTTGAAGGATACTCCACTCATCAGGCACATTCAACATGGGTGCACGGAAGGTGGTGGATATGATTTTTCTGGATTTTCAATGCTGTCCTTCCCTGTCCTTCTGGATAGTGTCCAACTGTGGGATGAGTGGGTTCATGGCACACTAAGTGGAAAAACTGGCTGAAGGGCAGAGCTCAAAGGGCTGTAGTGAAGGGAGTTACATTACAGCTGGTGACCGGTCACCATCGGTGTGCCTCAGGGTGCAATTCTAGGGCCAGTTCTGATCAATATATTGATCACAGATCCGGATGCAGGAGTCAAATGCGCCAGTAGCAAGTTTGCTGATGATACCAGGGTGGGAGGTGCTGTTGACCGTCTTGAGGGACAAGATGCCTTGCAGCATGATCTAGATAGATTGAAGCACTGAGCAATAATTAACAGGATGAACTGTAACAAGACCAAATGCCAGATTCTGCACTGGGCACGTGTATAAACTGGTAGAGGAGTGGCCGGAGAGCAGCCCTGCAGAAAGGGATCTGGGGTGCTGGTCGACAGCAGGCTCGGTATCAGCCAGCAGTGCCCTGGCTGCCAAGAGAGCAAAGCACATCCTGGGGTGCATTTGACCAGATGGTCAAAAGAGGTGATTGTCCTGCTGTATTCAGCGTTGGTGCAGCCTCACCCTGAGCACTGCAAGCAGTTCTGGTCCCACAACTTAAGAAGGAAGTTCAGGTTCTCAAATGAGTCCAAAAGAGGGCAACAAAACTGGTGAAAGGGCTGGAAGATATGTTCTGTGAGGAACCACTAAGGACTCTGAGGCTGAGGGGCAACCTCATTGCTTCTCCACAACTTCCTGAGCAGGGAAAGTGGAGAGGGAGGTGCTGATCTCTTCTCCCTGGCATGTACCACCAGCACAATGCCCACTGCTAAGGCACGTGCAGCTGCATAACCTCTGCAGGCTGTGGAAAGTCTTCCAGCTACTTCCACTTCAAGCTTTAAAATCACAATAAAACCAAATCTGGCTCCAACGTATGAGCTTGTAACAAAGACAGACCGATGTCAACACTACAGATATCAGCTACACACTGCTGTAACACAGCCTGCAGGAAGCAAAGGTAAGGTAACTCCAAAGTCTAAAAACCCCACAAAGTAATTGTTTCTTCCTCCAAGTTATCAAGACACATTATAAAGATGAATTGTCAGCACTCGTATTTAACAGGCACATGAGTATCCAAAACAGCAACAAAAAGCAAGCCCATTTTAATACTGAATTTGTTAAAAAGAGCTGCAGGGCAAAACTTAAGACTCAGAATACAGCACTGGTTAACTAAAGTAATATGAGAATAAGAACACAGAATCTGGTGAAAAATCAATAAAAAATGGAAAATACTTCAGTACAGATATTTTAAACTGATGCATATTTACCAGACGTTGCCTTTGCTTGTTTTTTAAAAAAATCAGATTAATTTAATGGAGAAAAACAAACTTACTTTCATCCCCATCTAAACAGGTCACTCAGTCGCATACCCAATACTCACCTACACCTCCTGAATTACCTTCTTCATTTTGAATAGTATTTTCAGAACATGTGATGTTAGTTGCCTGTGTTCTTTCGGGGAGGCCTGTTTCCTCAGTCCTTTCAGAGTGGTTTCTGCCCATATTAGGGCCTTTGGTCAAGTTCATCTTGATTTTCTCAATAGCTCTTTGACACAGTTTATCTTTCACTTTCTGGAAAAGAGACATTTAATATTAGATGCTACTTGATTTTACAACTATTTCTTTAATTGATTAAATTTGCCTACTTAGTTATATTTATTGTATGAAGGGTACATTGTGTGACATGAAGATCAAGTTGAAAGGAGAAACACTTTCTCCATCAACATCAGGCACTGAAACCCCAAAATATTTCAAAATACTTTTTTTTTTTAAAAGCATTAAAGTGACTGGACCCTTCCAGCTGAGTTCCAGAGCACAGCTACCTCTGGATGAAATGCCCATAGTGGATCAGCATTCTTTCCAACACCTCTGTATACCATTGTCTCACATTCCCAAATTTTACTTTATGTTTTCCATATTACTAAAAGCATCAGTGTAAAAACTTTCACATCACTCTTGCAATCCCTTCACACTTTGTCACACTTTGTCTTAAATCAAGCACTCTTTTCATGTTGCCTAATGATCTTACAGTTACATCATAAGTTTAGGTGTAAAATTTCAGCTGTTAATGATTAACTAAACATAAGCAATCCAAGCTGTAAAAGACTTAATACTGAATTTTATTTTAATTTTTGAATGTTAACTACACCACAGTTATCAAAAGAACTTACTGTACTGAAATGTATCAAGTTGGGCACTCTGTTTCATCCTGGTTTTACTACCTATGGTAGCTGAAATATGTAAATTATACATGATATCAGCTCAGATTTTTGTAAATTACTCATCAGAAATTAATTTTCGAAGACTGGTTAAAAGACAAATTCCAGTCATATTGTTATAGTAAACAAAAGGCACTTCATATTTTTTAAGAGTATCAGAATATTAGATTACTAATGATTAAAAAAAATAAGAACTGTGTTACGTACTACCTCTAGAATCTCATCAAGCAGAACCAGGAGATTCTCTGTGGACGAACTACTGAGTTCGAGTGAACTTAAAGCTTTTGCGTAAATACGAACATCTGGAGCAGTTGGGTCCATCAAAATTTCATTGCAAATTTTCATTGCTAAACTATCATGCACTGTAAAGTCCTGTAAAGGAAAAAAAAATTCAAATATTGGAAATTTTGCTGGAAACTACTTAAAAAAGACAGCAATGAGATCATTCTGACTTAAGCTGCTAATGACTGATTTTTCGTAGTAAACATTTTCTTTAAATGCAGTATTTTGAGTACGTACACCAACTGATTTTATAAATGCTTTTCCAAATATAGACAATTAGGCATGGTGCCAGTTCGATTAGCAATTTTTAATTGAAGAGGGAGGGGAAAATGGGGGCTAGGTGGTGAGGGGAGGTCAAGCTAAAAGCTTTCAATCCCTGAACAATCACTCATTCAATCCAGCTTTTGACTCTAGGAATCTCAGAGACACCCAAACAGCAAGCAGTAAGTGAAGGGGATCAGTTCTTGATCTCCAGACACAAATACTGCTTTCCTCCATTTTTATCCTCCGCTGTACCTGATAGTCCTGAGACTTTTTAGACTGAGGTTTCAGCCCACTTGGTCTAGTCAGGTCCACTAACAGTTCAGAAACATTACTGATATCTATTTCAGCCAAAGGTGAAGTTGCAGGAGCATTTAACAGTGTTTGCAGAGTTGGAAGATAAGCTTCTTCAAAGGATTCCTGGTTAGACCTGTTTCAATTGAGTCAAAGGTTAGTAGCAAAATATGACAAAATTAAATCTTAATTCACCTCTAAATTTCTCTTCTATGATAAAAGCTCACAGACCCATTACAATACATCAATTAAAGCCAAGTGGGAGCAGCCACCTTGGCAGAGACAGCCAGCAGGATCAAGACATCAAAACTGCTTCACAGATTGAATTTCTTTTTAAGTTTTAGCACATAGTATTTTAAATAAATTTTCAGTAACACTTCCTGCCTCTGCACAGTTCGAAAGTTCATCCTTACTACTGAAATGTTAACTGATATATGCAGACATATTCTCTATCAAAGGAACAGAAATACAAATCTTTTATTTGGATTAATCTGTCTTCTGCTCATTCTTCCTTCCAACTAGCATTTTTCCTTGGGGCTACTTCTCATTGCGTAAGAAAGCAAGGAAGCCTGGAAAAAAATGCAGTGGTTAACAAGATTTTTGGAAGAAACACTTGTGCTTTCTTTTCTCAGAAGAATTAATAACTCCTGCCAAGAAAGCCATGTTGCACTTGGTTCTGCAGCAAGTTGTCCAAAAGTGTAGTTCCACAAAACAGGTCAAACCAATTTAAAAGGTAAGATGTAAAAAAGTACAAGGTAATAATCTGTGAAGTGAAGCCTTTTTTTGTTTCTGATACTTGTTAATTTCATATTTAAGCCCAAATAACTGCAGGAGAAAACTAAGAAAGTAAATAATTTCAAAAAAAAGCAGATTGTTTGCTGCTGGATTATTGAGCCAAATCAGCTGACTGAAAGACCTTTTGAGCACTAAAACTAGGGCAAGAAAGAATGGAAGCAAAAACTCTCCCTTTCAGCAGCTTTAAGACTTTAGATTGGCCCAAGCATAACTGAAGTATCATTCAAATTATTTCCTGTAAATTTAAAATAAATAAATAGTCTAGTAGCGTATAGGCACAAGGCAGAATTTTCTCCTGTTAGGCTGCCAGAGAGTTTATTACTCTTCAGAAAGCATTCCACAAATAAGAATTGTTCACTGGTTACAGGATCCTGTCCCTGTTACTAGCGTGCCATGGCACTCTACTGGCATGACAGAATACTCCTAGAAGTGAGCATCAACATTTTTTTCCTCACATAGATTTAAAATAATTTTTATTTCAAAATGTAAACCTCTTGATTATATTTGTGGCCACATGAAGAGGTTAGCAGAGCACCACCCAGAAAACAAACGGAATTTTAAAATGTAGCAAGCGATTGGTACCAAAATTAGGGGTATGAACCTCAGCCAAATCTCATTCATTACCTGAGTTTTCCTTTTCTGAATGACAACCTCGCAGACAGTTCTGAATTACATATGGTAATTAATTTTCTTCTGAAAATACAGTATTAGTAACAAAATACACTCCATGATTCATCTTAAAATGAACCGTTTGTGATCCAGAACACAGATGTTTTTAAACTGAACATTAGTGATGTTTCCTAACTAAACAGATTCCAAATCAATGAGCCAGACTAAGATTTAAGATTTCTTTTCTCCACTGAGTTTTTTTATTTGTGCTTAAAGCATACCAAATACTTTTCTTCTCAAGAAAAAGATCATCTATGAGGTGTCAAAAGGAGTTGCATCATTTGCAGATTGCTTTGAAATACACAGAATTAACTCAGGTGGACAATCATTAGGACAAACACACCCCCCCCCCAAGATTCACAGGGTCAGAAGAAGGCATTCACAAGTAAGAGATAATCAATGTTAAAAGTTTAAATTCATTACTGAATATCAGAGATATTGGAAGCATAGGAAATTAGGGGGTTTGTTACTTGTTTTCTAAAGAATTCAAGTAGGGAAAATCCCAAACCCCATTCTGGAGTAGGCTGGGCATTTTTCTCCCCCCCCCCCCCCCCCCAACAACAACAGAAAAAACCCCACCATTTGTTTGCTTTTTTTCATCTCCAAACTCCCTTTTCAATCAAATCTCTTAATGTCGGAATTTATAGGCAAAAAAAATTTAATTAGATTTGTTTTGTAAAAATAGGTAAGGTAATATATTAATATGCCTAAATTAAAGCTTAAGCATAAAAACGTAAAGATTCAGTTAGTTCAGACTGGCTAAAACCACCAGCAACAACTGAAAAGTAAGTTAAACATTATTTTTTCTATGTGCGAGGGAAAGGAGATGAGAATTCTATTTAAGCTCTTATCTCCTTACATAAGCTCTCTACTTCCTTTGTCCACTATCAAAATAAACAGGAAATTTTGAATCTGCTGTGAATTTAGATTCTTTGGTTAACAAAGAAGACAAAACAAAACCAAAACTGCAAACTACAACCAACCAGCCTGCTGCTTTAATATCTGCTGGGTGCCGATTATTTTCTTTTGAAGCACTCCTGCTAGCTACCTCTCAGTGACACTTCAAAGTCAACCTGTAGTGCTCAACAGCACAAATAAGGAAAGCACATCTTTTTAAATGTTTCTTTTATTCAGTAACTTCAAGAACAGTTTCAATTATAGGTTTAGCAAAGAAGAAAAGTGGAAGGCCACAGGAGTAAGAGGAAATTAATGGCAAGTCTTCAGAATAGTCAAGAGATTGAGATTATGTACATCCAGAAGAAATATGCATAGGAGGCTGAACTAGACCTTTAGATCTAACTTGCATTTGTGCCATTTCTACTTGTGCAAGATGGAAAAACGCTCCTAAAGGTGCTAGACCAATGCATATTTTTACATAATAGTTTACAAAAAGCCATACCTATTTGCATAAGCAAATAAAGGGAAGAAAACTCCCAGACAGTGTCTAAGCCGAGTATCCTCTTCAGTCACAGGATTATACCACATCAAAACAAGATGAGACAGAAGTTTGGCACTAACCAGCCTCCCAGTGAACATCAGTTTGGCTATGCCTTCAGCAGCTACTGTCCTAAGCTCTGAAAACTGAAGAAAGAACTGATCATATACACAACCAACCAACCACAGAGTTTTTCATTAACACTTTATAGTAATTGTCTATGCCCTATTTTGCCAATCAATTCCCTACATTCACATATTTGCACACACAGGGAATTCAAAGCAAGCTCAAGAGTAACATTAGTCTGTTAGTGATACAGTTGTGGTCACTTTCTACAACAACCATTTTAACACTAAACCATTCATTTCAATCACACATCATGTAATGTTCACTATCCCTCATGGGATAGGAAACCTGCAGCAATCATTTTAAAACAAAACTGAGGCAAACTTTATAGTATTTCTTACCTCACTATCTAAGAACCCAGAAAGAAGCTGCAAGAGGTTGTGAACTGTAGCAGTCTCTTCTTCCTCTATTGTTTCACTTTGTTCCTCATCATTTTCAGTTCTAACGCATGCACCATCGCTTTGAGAGTCACTGCCTCTTCTGGCTTTAAACGGCTCAATCCCAAACAGCATTAGATAATCAAAGACTGCCTGTAAAGCACTGAGCTTTATCTTTATAGTATCAATTTGTAACACCTAGGTATAATAAGGAAAATATAGACATCACTTCACAGTAGACCACCAATGTTAACATTAAGCATAATAAGACTTTTTTGCTTTAATAAGATTGTTTAAAGTGGGAAACTTCTTATAATACTTGGGACAAATTTCAGACTTTAGGAAGAACTGACAGGAGTTTAGACCTGAATTTATAATACAGTCTGCGAGAGAATTCATCAACTCATCTGTGGAATCTCCATTACATAAAATCAACTGAATTTCACTCACAGAGTGAGCATCCGTGTGTGAGAAGTGATTTTATTGTTCAACTTCTAAACAGATATTGGACAAACAGAAAGTTTATTGGCCTATAGTAGCTCCTTAGTACCAGGCAATATAGAAAAAACACAAAAGACAAACCTTGCTCTGAAATACTGGAGAGCTTAATTAAAATAAACAGTATGTAAAAAGACATCAGAGAGTAAGACAGTAATAAAAGTCAAAATTGCGTAGGTTACTGTATGTATAATAGTTAAAATTAACATTCAAATAAACCCATACATAGTGGATTAGCCTAGAGAACCTAGATGTGTTTAGCCCAACACCTTGGTTTTGATGGCAGCCTACACAAAGAATATGGGTTTTAGTACCTCCAGAAATTAGTTACTAAAGTCTAAACTCCAAGCTGCTAAAATAACCTAAATTCTCCCTAAAAAACCCCTATTTTTCATGAGAAACATTCAAAGGCAGATTAAAAACAATAAGATTTGCTACATTTTTAGGAACCCATAGTTATGCTATGATGACTAACAACGCTATCACCTTGTCTGAGTCGAGCGTATCATCTCAACAGCAGCTGTCAGTTCTCTTGAGGCTGTACATGAGCACATTCATAATAAAGCAAAATTGTCACCTACAGTGCTCTCAAAGCCAGGGTCTGAAAACTTAACAATAGTATCACCTTTTACATAACTAGCTCAGCATCAGAGCATGTATGACAAAGGAGGATGATGCAGGTATTTAAGCACCCAACATGTTCCACATTCATGAGTGTTTGGCCATGCTATCATTTGTTGGGTTTAATATTGCTTTATCCTCAAAATAACAACTCTTACTTATAAATACAAAATTAATAATTCAGAAATTAAAAAATCAGACACCAAGATCACAGTTAAGTACATAACAAAAAAACAAAAACAGTCACGATCACACTTTTAGTTTGGTTTCCCAAGGAAAGAAGGCTTACAGGACCCTACAGCTTCTCTTTTCTACATTAACAACATGAATACATCAACAATTTCATCCACATCCAGAGAAGAAAGGCAGACCTTACAGTTAAAAAATTCCTACAAACTTTTGAGATGCAGGTGACCTTAAAAAGGAAAGGCATGCTACTACCAAGATACAATATAAGCTTGATTATTATTAGACATCAGAAAAATCTATATGAAACCACAGTCTCTTTAGGAAATCAGGAATCACAGGTTCTCAAATAATGTAACTATGTAGAATAGTCTTGTATATACAAGACTAATTTATTTACTTAATTGCACATTTCCCATCAGATGTTTTACCTGTAACAGCAACGCAAGCTGTTGTCGGGCAAATTCTTTCTTCTGAAGGCCACAGCAACCCAAACACAGAACTGCCATATTTCTCACAGCTGGATGGACATTAGATATGCCAGGAAGTATCTGGAAACAATATCAGGCTTCATAGTTGAAATACATAAATTGAAAGTTACAAAAAAAAAGACTAAGATGTGCTTATCCTGAAAGTAAAAATAATTTAGTTTGATACAGGATTGGAAAGTTGTAACTACTATACATTCTCTTTATCAAGATATAAACAGAACAGATTGAGTATGCTGGTTTTAATCAACAATAAAACAATGGCAAAATTCATGAGAGGTTTGCTCTGTGTTTGGTTTTAGTAAATATATGTTTTCAAACTGAGTTGACCACTCATTGTGAAATAATTTTTAAAAAGGCAGAAATAAACCTACACATTTCTTAAAAAAAAAGACATTATCATTCTTGCAGAGAAACAATACCCACTTCGAAGTTGCAAAATAGATGCCACTTTCATGTATTTGTAATAGTTTTGAGAAGACAATGGTTAAATACACACAAAAGATAAGCCAGACTAGATACAGGGTGAACACTACCATGGGATCATTTTATATTTTTGCATTTACTAATGAGTTCAAGTTTAAACAAGAAAAATTAAAATATCCAAAATCATGTAATATGCACAAATCCAGCAGGAACAATACAAAAGCAGGATCCTGAAGAAAGAAAACTGGAATAAATAACAAATGTGAAAATTAAAGAAAGACCTAATGAAAAAGAAAAGGTTTCTAGGGGACAAATTAGAATTTGTAATACTTCTATATATCTGAAGAAACAGGCGTGGGTGCACCACACTTGATAATCTAAATCAGTGGTAAAATTTTCTTTGCAGTTTGAATTCTAAGAATTCCCATACTGAGCCAAGTCATCTGGCCCGTTGTTTCATTAGCAAAAAAGATCAAAACCAAATTCCTATGAAGTATTACATAAACAGACTAAGTAGATATTTCCCAAGAAATCTCACTGAGGTCCTGAAATTTGCAGCTGAGACACACCAGAACTGGGAAGCTGTTTCTATGTACCTAATCACACCATAATATTTACGCTCCTTCAACTTGTTCGGTCTTCCTTGAAATTTATGGAAGTGTTCACCATGCACCCACCTTGCATCAAAGAATTCAACAGATTGTATTATGTGAAGAATCAACTCATTTAATTTGTTTTGAGCTTGCTAGCTGCTAACTTTACAGGGTGATTAACCAAACCTTATTCACTTTCTCCATAACACTCATGTCTCGGACCCAGCCCCTAAGTCACATCTTCTTAACCTGGAGAGGAGTGAACCTATTCAGTCATTCTTCATACAGAAGCCACTCCATACATTTCCTTGCTGCCCTTCTCTGGACCACTTCCAGTTCAAATATAAGTTTTCCACATAGATGGGAAAAGAATTGCACAGAGTATTTGGATGTGGGTGCACCATCTATTCATACAATAGCAAATTATTTTTTTTTCCTTTTTGTTTGCACACTCAAAATCACACAGTCATAGAATGTCCTGAGCTAGAAGGGACCCACAAGGATCATCGAGTCCAACTCCTGTCCCTGCATAGGACAACCCCAACATTCACACCATGTGTTTGAGGGCATTGTCCAAATGCTTCTTGAATAATGTCAGGCTTGATGCCATGACTGCTTCCCTGGGAAGCTGTTCCAGTGCTCCACCACCCTCCGAGTGAAGAACCTTTTCCTAATATCTTATGCAATGTAATCCTCCGCCGGCACATCTTCCTGCCATGCCCTCAGGTCAAAAGTCTGTGATATTCAGAAACATTCATCTTAAAATCCATGCTCTTCACAATGAAAACTAGGAAGTATATCTTGTAGACAAGAGGTCTATAATGCCACTACTTTATTTTCCAAGACAGAAGTATTTTGTTCTTCAAAGGTGCTAAGAAAACAGATTGGAATTCCCCCCAAACATCTTCACTTGTATACGTAAGGGATGAAAGAAAGGTCTATATGAGTTCTAGTCACTCCTACATGAAAAGCTTTTGACTAACTTAAAAAAAAAATAACAAAGCCTTAAAATTCTCTATTAGAGACCTCATAACTTCAGCTGATAGAAAATCCAAGTAATTAAAGTACAAGCAAGGGCAGCAAACAGATGCCTAGAAACCATTCTTGGCACAGTACAACTCAGCACTGTCCAACACTGTCATATACTAGCCAAATATTTACCATATTCCTATTTTATTATAGTATCTGTCTACCACAACCAGTTCTGGCACAGGAGCTCAGAACAGCATACGTGGACTGCAACACTGGGTTCTCAGAAGGTGTAAAAGCAGATACAGCAAAGTGATTGTGAAATAATCACAAACCATCCTGCCAGCACCTAAGGGCCAGCTATGATGTATCCACTTTTATTATAACATCAGCAGCGTTTATTCCTACATACCAAAGATTTGATTATTTCCTTCATGGTTGGACCAATTCCTTTAGAAAGGGATAGAGTCTTCAGAAGCTCATAACACATCATCAGGCACTTCAAGAGTGTTTCAGGATCATTCTTCACATGGGTCAAGGAAAAGAGAAAAAGGTTATTAAAAGAAATGGTGGCTGTGATAAGGAGAATGGGTACATTAACTATAATTTTCCCTACCCAAATAAACATTTCCTGTCCCCTACAGATCTGTTGTGCAAGAATATTAAATAAGACCTGTCTATAAACTATGACAAAAAGAGATTCAGGTTCATGTTTTCAGTCCGTTAAGCAGGAAAAATAAGACCTTTTTGTAATTCTTAAGTTTCTCAAAGAGAAAAGAGCAGTTTAACTGCAATCCATTTTTTGTTAGAGCATACCATCAGCTCCTAGACATGCAGAACAATACTAATACCACTTTTAGATGATACAAGACAAAATTACACTTTCTTTTAAAACTACGAATAAATATCAAAACATAACCAGCAGCTGGGAATACAGGATGGAAAAGAGACCTTCTCCACACGCATTTCTTTAATTTCAGGTTGCTCTGCTTCTTTTATCAGCTCATTTTTAAGGTGTTCCAACTCAGTTATTTTCTCTTTTAACACTGATGCTTTATTAAAATCCTGTAGAGTAATGCATTCTTCCAAAGCTGCTTTTGCTTCAAAAAGTTTCACTTTTGTTTCAGCCAACTGAAATACAAAGTAAAAAGAAAATCAATATAAAACCATAACCTTCACTGTATTAGCCAACAATACACTATTGACACTGGCCAATAATACACTACTGTGCAAAACTGCTGTTGGATGGATATACTTAAAAATATTTTTCTTGTTAATTGAAATCTGCTTACCTTAAGCTGCTGCTTTCTTATCTCGGCAACATCAACAGATTGGTCGACTGTAATGATTGGCTCACGAACTTCTGATATAATTTCAGCAATCTATTGTTACAAACAGTATGTTAGTGCCATTAATTTCAGCTCAGATATCAGATACTAAGCATTTCATTTTTTCAAATTTAAAATACCATCCCCTTCTGAAAAAGTACTGAACACCTGTGCAGTTTTTTTAACAGCTAATTCACTGCAAATAAATCCTCAATTTGACAATACATAGTCTAACCATGCATGTCTAGTGTTTTCCACCATTTATCTACGTAAACAAGAAAATACTATATCCATGAATAAATTAAGCAGTTTCTATGCCAACAGTTCACAGGCATCATCTCTTCTAGTGCTGAACACATGCTTTAAAATGAAATAAGGGTAATGAGCGTAAGGATTTTCATCTCTTATTACTTCAATCAAAATACAGCTAAGAATGCTATCATTTAAAGGTCTATAATCATAGATGGTCATATCACCATATGTAGAATAAGAAGCCAGGTAAGTAATTAAATTTCAAGACAAATCATAGAACATATATACATAGAACATATATACATAGAACTAGAAGCAGAACTAGGCTGAGATTTTCAGTTGGTTAGAGGTTTTCTTTAAAGTCAGACTCATTATGTTAATAAAAAACGAGACAAAACACGAGGGAACTAAATACTGAACAAGGATAGTCTTAATTCATCTTGTATCATATCAGCTCGGTTTAACTTTGACTTCCTCTAAAGCTGTACCCAAATTAAAAGAATGTATTGAATCAGTGTATTTCACTTTAATAATAGAAATGCACCCATTAACTATTACTATTGTACTACGATGCGAAGATTACTATAGTTCTTCCATCATAATCATGTAACAAACTTATATCCTATGTTTACCCATTGGATTGAGGTTTTCTAGAAGTGGTTGTTGTCCTTAAGTCTGGGGTTTATTTAAAATATTTGAGCAAAACTAATAAAAGTCCACTTCTCAAGAGTGAAGTTTAAAAAATTATAATGTATATAAAGACTGTACCATATAAAATACTTTTCTTATAAGGGCTTTTGGTACCCATCTCAGGTGAAAGGAGAGAAGAGAAATCTGAAACGTGGAAATGCATATTATCCTCACTTTTTATGTTCAAGTCAAAAATGTTTGCATCTAATCTGACAAAGCACTTTGAAACAGACTGTCAAAGTATACTATGTTCCTAACTGGAAGAAACATCAGACAAAAACTCTAAAGATCTTTAGAAATACTCTGATGGTCTCTGGAAAAACACAGCAGCTATGATAAAAAAGGGGTGGGGAGCGGAGAAAAACATAAACACTTTTCCAAACTAAAAATACTTTAATTCCTGATATTCTGTTACAAAGCTTTGTAAAGCCCATTTCACATATAGGGAAGACAGGGCCTAGACAATAATGAACTTTTGGAATTACTTACAATTTGAATGCTTTTGTCATCATCGTTAATGATACTGAGTAATCTTTCCACAAGTGGAGGTATAAGGGCTGTTGATGTTTCAGGTAGCATGAGAATCCTTTGTAAGGTACCTAACAGATGCTTTCTGCATTAAAGAGAAAAAAAACAATCTGTTTATTCAAGAAAATGAAAGAAATAAAAGAGTTAATATATTACCCACTTTGAGTTAGTGTGATGAAGACTGCATAATACATTACGTCTCTATAGCTACATTAACTACTAAAACGTCTCTATAGCTACATTAACTACTGAATGTTTTCTCACTTCACCATTTTTGTCTTTTTCTGATTTTACCCGATTTCACTTGATTAGAAAATTACTTTTTTTTAATTAGGTGTCACTTCTGTCCAATTAAAGGACATACTAGCAGAAAATAGTCAGAGTATCAATACTGTAAAATGTTTTCACAGAAATTACCTGGCTAGACATTAAAAAGAAAAAATAAAATCACAAGTTACACTACCCTGCCAGTCTATCATTATATAAACTGCATTCCACTGAAGATTTAAAATTATTGCTGTTTGTACTATCATAACTGCAATTTTTCATAAAATGCCTGTGACAATATGAACTTCCAAACTCATTCACTCTTATTATAAATAATCTGCTAAGCAGTAATTTATCAGTTTGTTCTCCCCAAACCTTGTATCTGCATTAAAACTCATTTTTCCATAAAAGTAAGCAGACGATATTCGGTACACTTTGGGGAACATTTCCATTAGAGAGACCATGTGTTTTTACCCAGTCAGCATTAGAACTATATTTTTTCTGTTTGATCAGGGTATTTTCCCAATGGAGACTCTACACCTGTCCATAAGCATGAGTGCCAAAAGCGTAATAACACAGATTTTCTTATGCAGCTTTACCTTCCTCCCTCTTCTATAACATCCATGCAGTCTACAATAAGAATCAGTTGCTGGCCTATAAATTCTTTTGTCATCAGGTTTTCAAAACAAATAAAGTCTTCTCTTTGTTCTTCTCTGAGAACCGGCATATTTTGAAGGTAACTGAATCCAAATAAAACAGGTATAATTACATTCAGAATGACTGCTGGAAAGCAAAAACACACCACACCACAAAAACACCGACCCACTCCAGCCAGAAAAAAAACACAACAAAACCCCAATCCCTACCACTTTCTTGTCCTGTTTAAACAAGTGGTTACTTCAGTTACAAACCTGAAAGATTAAAGTTTGTGCTCGCCTTCTCGCCTTTTCATAGATTAATAGTTCCAGGAAGTTATTTATACCAAATAATGTACAGTTTAAAAAAAAACCCTTGTTTGAGAAAGCAAAACAGTAAGAAACAGAAAGTGACAACTTGTGTATGTGCTTGTGATTTCAGTTCTGTATCCCTGCATAAAGACATCATCTTAAGAATAAATGTGTACAGGTAACATTTTTCATATGTACAAGTAGTATTTTTCTGCATATTTAGGTACGATCTATTCTTCTACATCTTCAGAAGTGTTATATTGTCTACAAGACAAAATACAAGAAAATCATTGCAGAGTAGTGAATTTAAATTCTTTATCTGATCAAGTGCATCACAGAACAACAATCTGTTGTCAGATACACTCAGCCACATCCTATAGAAAGTGTAATCTATTTGTTCTAATTCTTTCTTTTGCTGGAGTTACTGTCCTTTTACCAAAATTTTACCCATCAATGACAGCATGCATGTTCCTAAAATCTGGACTGAAACATATTGTGTTCTAAACTCAATACTGAATATAATGTAATATATAAAATTCAAATACTGATGTGAGCTGTGAAGATGCTTGTTTTTAACCACAATTTTGCAGATATTTTTCAGCAATATCTCATTAAATTTAGCCAACTTTAAAAATTTCTTCAAAGTTTGGACAAAAACTTTGCACATAGCTACTATTTAAGAACATCTGAAATTACAATATCATACACAGCTGTTTCTGATCATTTAAAATATTCCCTGCACCAGATAATAGTAGAATATCTAAATGCAGCTTACAATTCTGCATTTTTTCTTACGTAACCATGACCTGCAGTTTCTTGTTCCTTTACTGACACTCACAGTGCAAATAAAGACTTGAATTGTACAACTGCAAATCTTACCTGAAACAACTAGTGAATAATTTAACAGTTCATAATACTACAAACAAGTACCAGCAAATCTAATCTTACTCAGTCTGTTCCTGAAGGGCAAGATAATTGAAGGCATTCTGAGTAAGATCAGCTTGGAAAAAAAAAATCCTTATTTTTTGAGAACAAATGTTTTATAGACTCTTAAATTAATTATGAATAAATTTACACCCACCAGATGGGATCCACATTTCAAAAAATCAAGGAAGCACAGATACTTCATTTATTAAATGTTTATGAAATATGTTACCACTTTCCACATTAAAAAGTATCAATGACTTCTGTAAGTACTACTAGTATACTATACCCACTGAAGTGAGAAAAGAGTATTCCCATTTTTAATTGAAACATCTACCAAAACAATACATTTTTCAGCAGATCTGATTTATAATAATTTCAGGAAGCTTCACTCTACATTTTGCAAACACAATGCCTCAGTTAAGATTTCTCAGCATTTCTCCATGCCCACAAACATAAATTCTGTTTAGATTTTATATTAACACTGAAGGGAACCCCTGAGGAAAAAAAAAAAACAAACCCTACCTCCCTTCACTTTGGTAAAAAGATGGACTTAACAAAACATTATTTTTTTTCCTCCAATTAAATGTTCTGTAATTGGCTCATTTTGCAGTTCAAACATAAGTTTTTGGGAAGCACATGCCTGCCTGAGCAGGGGAAAAATAAGAGAATTAATTTTCAGTTTCAAAAACACTTCTCTTGGGGACAGCAGCCAAATTTTACTTTATTTTCACAAATTACAGGAATGAAAAAGTATCCATTTTGGCAAGCTCCAAACCCCTCTTTTTGCGAGCTCTTTGCAAATACACAGCAAATGACATAATAACAGATGGACAAAGGATAGCTGCATATCACAGAACAATTATTCTATTATGTTAAATTGCAAAGAACTATATGCTATAGATCTAGCAGTCCATCTTGCTGATAACTGATGAGAAAGGATATTCTAAAAATTCTTTTCAAGTTATAAATTTGCTTTTTACAGTTTTTGTTGAAAAAAGTAAATCCTCTCAAAAATCATTTAAAAAGTTTAAAAAAGTTTTTTAAAAAAAAACACTGTTTAAGCACAACTTTGGCTTTGGAGGAAACCTGAACAATTGAATAAAAGAAATAATTTTGAGTTAAAAAAATGAAATCTGTTTTAGTGGCAATAGATCTTTTTAAATGCAATGTACCTTAATAAATAATCTGCATATTTAGCTGGTTCTGGCAACAACTGTTCTAGTACTTCTTCACATTCTTCACCTTTTGATTTTAAATATTCACAAAGACATCTCCAATAAAACACATTCTCAGCTGTTAAGTCCTTCAGTGGAATCAGTTTCCTAAACAATAAATAAATAAATAAATACAGAGATAAATAAAATAGGGTCAAAGACAACAAATGCACAGAAATAGACTATTTCCTAAAATGAAAATAAAATCCTGTCAAAGATATTTTCCACAGAAATACTTAAATACTGACAAAAATAACTTAAACATGCTGTCTCTCACTACATTACTGTTCAGTATTTTAAATCAAAGCTGTTCATATCTCTTTGCAGACAGATTTTCCTCAGCCCTACAGACCTACTAGAGCAAAGATCCAAGTACATAAAGTCTATGAAACATCATCACTATACAAGTCAGGAAAAGTGAACGCTATTAATATGCAGAAATGAAACAACTGCATTTATTTTTCAGCTTCTGTTTATGAATTACTCTTTCATTCTTAATACAAGACTTTCAGAAAATATCCGAGTAGCAATCATAGTATGCCGAATGCAAAGAGTAATAGAACTGCTTCTCAACACCTCTGCAACCTCATCCTCCATTTACCAGTCATAGGACTCCTCCATTTTTTATAACCATAGTCTTCTCCATACTAAGCATGGATATAATCTTTGTTTATAGAAGCAGAACATTACATTGTGCATTAATTCTACCTCAAAACAGAAAAGACAAAAGCATCTATGTCAATGGTACTCTTCACTCCCATGAAACCCGTTTTAATTGCAAAACTATCCATAACATTTTTTCTTTTAAGTCCCTCACACACACACACACACAAAAGAATCAAATCCCTTAGCAACATGTTGATTAAAAAATGATCATTTTAATAGCTTTCCATTAATCTGCCAAGTCTTTCCCTAAAAGTAAATTTAATGAACAGAAATCATAGGCTTCAAGACATAAGTATTTATCATATGGATACTGCATCACTCAAGCTGTAGTTAGAAATACCATAGAACAAGCCTAATATCTTCCATAAATCAAAAAACCTCATTAAAAACAGACTAATGACATTTTGAGAAATGAGTGAAATTATTCAAACAGATCTACTTCTTAAAAAAGCTCTCAGTTAGCCCAGTCTTTCAGAACAGAAATCTCATTTTGTGCAGGATCAAAGTCAGACTGACAAGCCTGTAACCATATAAACTTTTCCTTCAAACCTTTTAAGATATTGGCACATTTTCAAAGGATGCAAGGAAGTTATTTTACCATTATTGAAGCTTTTTAAAGCCAGATAGGCCCACATTTATAGCTTTGGAGTGCAACACATGTAGCATCTACTGATTTTAAAGCATCTGTCACCAACTACTACTACAATGCAAGACACTTCATATGATAACATTACACGTTTTCAATCAGCTATATTTCGTTTATCATCTGACATCAGACTATTATCACTCTTAATAACCATTCCACTCTGGTTCCCTCGATTAACTCGAGCTGCTTCTGCTTCTCACACATTTTTGCCTCCCTTAGCAGTTTCCTACGACTTCTAATTTCATGTTTTCCTACCCCCTTTTCTTTGCTTTATGAATCCTAATATTCATCACGCCATCTTCTTCATAGCTTAGGAACTCACTTAATCACATTCTACCAAACATTAACACAGAAAAAGAAGCCTCCAAGATACCAGCTTCTGTCAAGCTCTGTTAACATCAATAAAATATCTCCAAAAGAAGGCTGAAACACAAGCCCAGTAATTCCATTCTGATTGATTCTCCAAATATTTTGTGGATAACTGAACGAACCCAAATTGTGCTGCTCAGTGAAAAGGATAGAAATAAGTCAAAGAGGACTAGGAAACGTGAGAAAGACCAGAAGCATTACTGAGAGGAAAGCGAAATGGGAGAAGAGGAGATTTTCAGTACTACAGGTTAAAAGAAGAGTTACATTGTGGGGTTAAACTAGAACACTGTGTTTGTTTTAAGTTGTACAGACAGTACAGGAAAGTAAAAAATTAAACTCTAAATTGCTACTCAAAGAAAAGCTTGTTTAGTTGATTCATTTACAGCTTCCTCTTAGAATTTAAGAGTATGATTTTTGACATGTTCAGAATCAAGAATCAAAGATTTTTTTTTTTTCTCTTGCTTATCTAGCACACTGATTTTCAGCTATAGAACACAGATTTTTTTAAAAAAAGAAAAAAGCATATCCAAAGCACTTAAGGACACAAACACCAGGGAGACATCTTGGTTTACACTACAATATCAGTCTTTTATTACAGGTAACAGTTACTCTGCTCCTCATTTAGATATGACCTTTAATGTAATATTCTTATAAAAAACATTCACCTTTTAGAAATGAAAACTGATCTGCATACCTGTCATCAAGGTTTTTACAGTTCTGAACCAAATCATTAAGTGCAGATAATGAAAACATAGCATTTAGTACTGGCTTGCCCACTTCTGGGCAGTTTTCCACATCCAGTCGATGAAGCAATTCTAAAATATCCCCTTCAGACAACTGTAACCAGGCTTGAAGCAGCTTCTTCATTACCTCCTTAACAGCATCTAATAATACAGGAATTTAAACAGTTTAAAATGTTAAAGGTCAAAAAATATCAAGTTCTTAACATACTTTGAGAAATCATTTTCCTATAGAAGGCTTTTGGAAAGAAGTTATTATAGAGTTGAACTTAATGTTGCCATAAAAAAAAAGAAAAAACACAAAACCACAGCAGTTAAACAAAAACTTCCTATGGAGCAGTAATACATTTTTGAGGCAATATATTCCCCCCCCCCCCCCGCCCAATCCAAAAATTGTTACATCTAAAGACAGAACTTCAGGAAATCTACAAACCATGAAAATATCCTGGGGCAGCATCATTATATACTTGCTCTGTATTAGGCATTTAGGAATTAGCCACTTTTGGAGGCAAGATACTACACAGAATTCTTGTATTAATTCAGTTATTCATCTGTACTATGAAATTTACACAAAAATACTTAAAGACTTTCCTCCCCATTGCCACAACAAACAAATAGTTTCTCGATCAGTAGAGTACTACTTAATAAAGGAAAAAAGTATTTAATGGAACTTCTAGAGTACATATAGAATTAATACATACAGACAGATTTAAGGAGGGAAGAAGAAAGGCTGATAGTCTGGTGGAAGTAAAACGATCACAACTAGGGAGCAATACAAATATACTCTTAGGACCTTTAGAAAACAATATCCAATATAGAATATGAAAACAAAGTCCACACACACTGACAACATCCATCTTTCCTCTTATGTGTAACTTACGATAATAAAGACGCCACTTAAATCTAGTCGAGATAAAAAAAGAGCAGTAAAAAGCAAAGAGCTAAATTAAGGTCCTAAGAATGAGGAACCTCTCCAAGAAGGTAAAAAGGGCAAACTAGTAGAATATAGTAGAATGAAAGAGAATGAGCAGAGAATTGATAGCATTATGCACCCTGAAAAGTAGAGCTAAGCAGAATCTGGATCATGTCTTCCAAGTCTGGATTAATTATTTACCCTTGTTCTGAAGTCAGTATAGAAAAAAAAAATTTCAGCTTAGCAACCTCGAATGAGCACGTTCTTCTCTTGTTACCTTGGGAGTTACTCAGATCAGCAAATTCAATAAAGATATATATATATTCAAGGTTACAAAATTAGCAAGAGAGATCAAGATGTGAGAGAATACTAGTGGACATATAAAAATGAGGCAAATTTGGAACATAAACCTATTTTGCCCAGCAAAGAGAATACAGTATCAGTGAGACTACGTACACTGGCAGATATTCTCCCTTGAGATTATAGGCTTCAAGAAAAAGAGCAACTCCTCAATAGCTGGGATGAAGAATAGATAAGACACCAGAGAAAGTATATGCTCTGGGTCATGAAAGGCAGTTCTTTATGTCAAACATCTCAATGTCACAGAAATATAGGACATGTAGAAAGGCTGTACCTTCTCAGTGAGGGAATACAACAAATACTTGTTCCTAACAAATGAAGACTCATCAGAAAAAATAGTGAAGGTAGCTTCCTTCCCAGTTTTGAACTACTACTAAGCCAGAAACACATCAGCACTAAGACAAAAGAATTATCTGTCAAGACCAAGTATTGGGGGGTGGGGGGAAGAGCAGCAGCCAGCAGAAAAGCAGCAGTTAGGTCATACAGCAAGTTAGTATCCTGATATGAAACAGTAATTCGGAACATGAGTCTGTCCGTGCTAGACTTCTAAAATAAAACCTGACAAAACTCATTAGACTACTATAGAACAATTCAGGGTAGGTGAGGAAAAATGCTAAATAAAACTTATTGTACAGAAGGAGGACTTATTTTTATAAGTATAGTTGTACACAGCACGGGAAAGAACTCAGCTGATCCTTTCCTCCTTTGTTGTCAAGATCACACTAACATGATCCCCAACTAGCCAAAGAGAAAAGTAGATCAAAAACACACATGCATACAGGACACACCTTTAAGACCTCCAGTCACCAATGAACGTGGTACTTTTGTCTTGATCTCTAAATAGATATCCACATAGGTCATATTTCTTACAGTTTACAAGCAGCACATGCAAGGAAAATTTCCAGTGTAAAATTCAACAGGGCTTAATAAAGATTTTCCAAAGTACGTGGATAACACAGTGGCACTCAGTACCATTGGGAGCTTTTATTGTGAAATTCATGTGTATAATTGCTGTTGTGACAAAAGAAGCCGTATTCTATGCAGGCAGGCCAAAATTGTCTCACTGGGATGCATGTGACCTTTTAGCAACACTACCACACACAATTATGGGTACATTCTCAATGGCTCTTTATAAAAATGATACAGTACAGAGGACATGAAAAAGAATAAAGCTCCTTCATGATGAAATGAATGAGGGTCAATCAAAGACTTATTAAAAAAATTTCAAGCTAGTTAATTTGAAATCTAACTAGCTGAGAAACTTTCTCTCTGAGTGCACAGAGGAAACATTTTCAAAATAATTATCAAACTGACATTAATGTTTACATTTGAGTTCTTTAATATATGATGTTGAGAAAGATGATTTCTTACCAGATCTGTCATTAAGTCCTTGTTGCAACAATTGTACTCTCTGTGCTATTGACAAAGCTCTCATGTGAACTTTTTCTGCCAAAACCTTAAAAAAAAAAATTAAGACACTGAAATAAACATCTATAAATGATAACAACTGAATTCATTATCTACCCGTGGATTTAAACTCTCAGTTTTACCATTCCACAGAAACTATAAGTCAATAAAAGCCTGTAATATCTATACCATCAGCCTCATACCAATACATTAACAAGCAGATTCTTAAGCATGGAAGAAAACATAAAGTAAAATAAAGTAAGAATAAAGTTATCAAATAGCTTAGCAGCTTGGCAACACCTGGACATGAAAATTTCTCTCCTTAAAGTTCCAAAAGCAATGAATACCTGCAATGGAGTGACTAAGTATTTACTTTTCTTAAAGTCTACTCTCACAGATTCAGCTAAAAAGCAGAATTTAATCTAAGAGAAGAAAGAACAGAATATGGTTTGGCATGAAAAACTTGAAGTCATGTTTGAAGATTTTGCCTAAGATGCCTGCACAAGAAATATATGTGGTAACATACCTTCGTGCCCTTACCTCTACATGTAAACCTAAGTAACCGTTGATATGTCTCAATACTGTAGTATGAAATATATGCCTTTTTTTTTTACATTAGTATGGCTATGATCCTAACTTCACTTAATTATCTATTATGTAATAACAGAGAAGAAAAATTGCTTCACAAACATCATGAAATGCATTGATAAAACCCCAAAGATAGTATACATAATGTATACTCCTACTGTCTGATCCTGCAAAGCTGAGTTCTATCACAAAAGTAATTTCTATCAAGCAAATCCTGCAGTCAAGTTCAGGGGGGGAAGGTGTGTATATATGTATATAAAAATATCATACTGAAAAACCTGTGTTAAAACACTCCCCCTCAAAATTCCAGCAACTGAAAATAAATTATATAACTGTTCTTAGTGTTTAACCAATAAAAACTAATAAAAGTTTTAATATTATTTCAAAGACTGATTTAGGAAAAAAGCTTTAAATGATCCAGTTTACCTCATATGCCAGCTTCCTGACAGATTCCTTCGCATCCATAGTGCGGCCTACAATTTTTGGCAAAGTCCTTGCTGATGGAGCAATACATGACAGCACTGCACGCCTCACTTCTGAGTTTGAATCATTTTCAAGCAATGTGTTGTAAACTGAAAGTAAAATAGTCATAATAATGTTTTCATAAAAATTTGAAACATTGTAGAAAAAGAGAAAATACTCAAAATAATCAGCATCTGTTATTAAAACCCCTGCCCCCACATATCTCATATTTAGGGAATAGTTTAGCATCACATCCTCATGACTTTATGGCAATTACCTGCAGAGGTACGACCTAAAAAGAAGTTCAACTACACAAATAATATTTGCAATCTTAACTAGAATCATCAGTTAATATTTCTGAAAATTGCTACTCAAGATCCCATCTATAAATAAACACTGTAATTTACTGGATAAAAAAACAAAAACCAACCAAACAAAAACAACAAAGAAAAAAAACAACCAAACAAAAAAAACAGCTCCCAAGTGTTGGTTCCTTAAGACCTCTATTCACTGGCTATACCTTATTATTACTGTTGAGGCTGGTCCTCAGATCTTCCTAAAAATTGAAAACTGCAGTTTCCATTAAGCCTACCGAAACTCAAACAGTAAATCTCTCATGTAATGCTTTTTGTTATACTCTTGACCGTTCTTCAAAATTAAAAATGACAACAAAAATGATTTATTCAGAGGCTACTAGAATTCATCATCTGGCCCCGCAAGACCATAACTGACTATGAAATTTATGTGCTCCTAAATAAGCAACTTATAAACAAAGACTTTGAAAATACAAATTCAAAGAAGGTGTCTTAACACAACAACAAAAAAAACCCAAACAACTAACTTACTCTCTTCAAAAAGACAGAAGGGAATGTTTAATCAGGGCACAATTTCCATAACAGGAGCCGTGCTGGTACAAACCTACAGTCCATCTGCCTTGCAGCAATGGAAGTACAGGCTTAGTCTAGAATCATACTATACGCAAAGAAACCCACAAAAGACACAAAAGCAGCATCAAGAGACCTGGGTTTCTGTGGTGCTGATCTCTTAAAGCAATTGATCCATGAACAAGATGAGATTACAAAAAAAAATAAAAATCCAAACAAACTCACCAAAAGACCCCAAACAAACCCACCATCTAAGAAAGCTACCTCAATGTCAGTAATCAGTTCACCTCTCATGGGGCAGCAAGCCATAATTTGAGACAACACTATTTTTTGTATAATTAGTACAAAAGGGTCCTTAGAGGGTAAGAACAGAGCAGAAATGTATCACGGTGTTCCCACCCATGGCAGGGGGGTTAGAAATAGATGATCTTTAAGGTCCCTTCCAACCCAAACCACTCTGATTCTATATATCTACCCCGATTTGCAACACACTGTTCACTCATCACCCTTCAGCTACATTCCGTTCATAGAATAGCCTGAGCCCAATATGATTTGTCTGTCATTTAACCCAAGTAGATCTCTCCTTCAAGCAATTCTGTCTTTTCCCCTTGAACATACACAACTCTTGCACCCACAACCTCCTCTGGCAAAGAGCTCCACAGCAGGCAAATTTTACAAGACCCTCTAAGATTCGTTTACTCAATCCTTAAAAAAAAAAATGAATGTATAATGTCCCTCAATGTAAATCAACAAATGTTTTTCTTAAACAAAGAAAAAAACCAAATAGTACTACTTACTATTAACAACAGGACAGTTTTCATCCTGAGGATCTTGAAGTCTTGACAGAGCCAAGATAGCTTGAATTCTCACGTTTGAAAACTTATCATTAACTCTAATCAGCATCACTTCATTAATTTTATCAAATAAATCATCATCAATCTGGGCATTCTCTGGCATATTTCCCAAGATCTTATTAACAAGCTGGCATGATCGAAACCTGACTGCATGGCTGTTTGCATTGTGAGACTGAGAAAAAGAAAAAAAAGGAGTATTCTTATAATCACACTTTTCTCATTTCCTAACAATATGCACATGGAAGTAGTTAACATTCTATACAGTACATGAAATACGCATTTCTGTATTTCAAAATCTTTTCCCTTTTAAGTTTATTTTTAATAAGATTAAAAAGTCACAGAACAAGAAAACAATTACAGCCCACCACTTACATCAGTGGCACTTCACATAATTAGCAATGCCTTCACAAAGGAAGAAACATGCTTACCAGTCAATGCAGACTACAGTTTATTAACTAGCTTACCCCACCGTCTCCATAAAACATTAGACCAAGAAGAAAAAAAAAAAGATATTAGCAATAATGACTAGATCTTGGCCTGAACAATAATTTTTCCATGTCAAAACATTAGCTGATCGTCTTTCTATATAACACTTGCAATAAGCGGAAAAGAATGATACGTATACAACCATACTTGCATGAAAGATAATTTAATATTTTTCCTTATCAAAGAAACAGTATAATTAATTTCCACAGCGCTTCCACAATTTCACACTTATAAATGCACCTATGGTAAAGCCTATAATGACACATCTGACAGGCAAATAAAGAAACAGTTCATATTTTCTCATGGGCCTAGCTTTTGTAATCCAGTTGTTGGGTTATTGCAGGGCGTGGGGTTTCTCATAGAGCACTAGCTTTGCCTGCTTTCACTTTTTAAGATATAGTTTGTAAGTATCTCGAGTGCCAGCAGGTTTCCCCCACCGCATGAAGTTTCTGTTTGCTATGTTAAAGATTTATTAAGTGTTACTGTACCTCAAGCAGAAAGTTAAACACATAATTCAGAAACAAATTATCTTCTCCTTCCTCACTGCCATGCTCTTTCTCCATTTCATAAAATGAAGTAACAAACTTAGCCACAAAATCGATCACTTGTTCCACTGCTGGTTCCCGTTTGTAGATTATCATAGCATACTTAAGGAAATGAATGAATTTTTCCTTAAAATCTTCCTTATCTTCCAACTAAAAAATAAAAATCACACAACAAAAGATAATAACCTGGTTGATCTTTCAAAAGCAGTACCACAGAAAAAATAAGACAAATAAGTTTAGAATTGACAGCTTCCATTTAAATTTTTAAAGAGCTAGAGCCAGCAGGAAGGGTACACCCACGGTTGTGCACTTCCCACTGAATATTTTGCCTTAACTCCACAGCAGGTACACCTCTAGACCACTGGGCTCTCTTCTGGAGTTGACATTTACTGGTTTACAGTTTTCAGAACAGCAACAAACAGCCCTATCATTATCCTGTGTCACACCTTCTTCCTGGCTATCCAAACATCTTCCAGCAACACCATTAACACCTACCGTGGGCTGCTCTTGCTCTCATGCTGGCAGGAGACAACTGCTTGTAAAAGTTCAGCGTGTGGCTTGCTCGCTTTTTTAAGTTGCAGGGTCTTTCTTAGGCATACTAGCCTCAATGCTTGTTTTAGGGGAAACAGGGACGAAGAGGCTTCCTGCCCTCTGAAGGAAAAGCATCCTGACAAGATCCTAGAATGGGTTTGGTTGGAAGGGACCTTAGAGAACATCCAGTTCCAACCCCCCTGCCATGGGCAGGGACACCTCCCACGGGCAGCGACACCTCCCACCAGCCCAGCATGCTCAAGGCCCCATCCAATCTGGCCTTCAACACTTCCAGGCAGCGGGCATCCACACCTTCTCTAGGCAATTTATTCCAATGTCTCCCCACCCTCAGTGTGAAGAGTATCTTCCTAATCTCTAACCTGTATCTTCCCCCTTCCAATTTAAAGCCATTCCCTCTCATCCTATCACTGCTTTCCCTTGTAAAAATTCTCTCCCCAGCTTTTCAGGGTATCAGAACACCGCTATAAGATCTCCCTGAAGCCTTCTCTTCTCCAGGCTGAACAACCCCAACTCTCCCAGCCTGTCCTCACAGCAGAGGAGCTCCAGCCCTCGGATCATCTTCATAGCCTCCTCTGGACCCGGTCCAACAGTTTCACATCCTTCTCACGTTGGGATTCCGGAACCGGGAGCAGTACTCCAGGTGAGATCCTGACAAGACCCTGACGGCCCTCGTTTCCCCTCCGCCCGGCAGGCCCCGAAGGCAAGCGTACCCGATTATAAGTGCTCTTCAGAGCCACCACGAGCTTCGCGTGGTTCTGGTGAGGCCTCTGGGCCAGCTCAAAGGCTTCCTTGATTTGCAAAGGCTTCTTTTTCAGTTCCATGGCTGCAGAGCAAACGGGATGGTCCCGTCACGAACACCGCTTCTCCAGTCTCCCGTAGCGCAGAGCCGCCCCGCAGGCGGGATGGGCCGAAGGGGTTCCCGGGCCGAAACGGTTCCCAGGCCAACGGCCGCAGCGCCCGCGCCGCCAACTTCAAAACGGGCGCGAGAGCCGCCCCCAAGTCTCGCGAGACAGGCGGAGGGCGTTGGGATGGGCGGGGCGCGCGCCCGGCCCCGAGGGGCAGCGGCTGGGGAGCGCGGGAGCGCGCGGGGAGGAGCCCCGGCGCCATCTTCGTTAGGGGAGGAGAGGAGAGAGGAGCGGAGGGGACGGTTTAAATACGGTGTACACTCAGAGAGAAACAGTTTTCAGACTACAGATGACTCTGGAGTGCTGTGCGAGCAGCTCTCCTACTGAATGCATCCATTAAAATTTAAAAAGTAAATATCAAAAGTGATAGTGGCTTAAAGGGGTCGCAGGAGACCCTCACAAACGCAGTAGTAAAAAGACAAAGTGCAGGTAAATGGGACAGCTCGTATTTTTAAGGGGCAGTTTGGGGCAGCACAGCATTAAAAGGACATCAAACACTGGAGAGTGTCCAGAGGAGGCCACGAGGCTGGGGAAGGCGTGTGAGGAGCGGCTGAAGTCCCTTGGTCTGTTCAGCTGGAGGAGACTGAGAGGGGATCTCAGAGCTGTTTGCTGACTTCTCCCAAGGGAGGGAGGGGAAACGGGCTGAGCTCTGCTCTCTGGTGACCTGTGACAGGACCCGAGGCAATGGCAGGAAGATGTGCCAGGGCAAGGTTAGATTGGATCTCAGGAAGCGGGTGGTGGAGCACTGGAACAGCTTCCCAGGGAAGCAGTCCCAGCACCCACTCTGCCAGCATTCCAGAAGCATTTGGACACTGCCCTCAGTCACACGGGGTGAGTATTGGGAGTGTCCTGGGGAGGGAGAGGGGTTGGACTCAATGATCCTTGTGGGTCCCTTCCAGCTCGGGTGATTCTATGATTCTGTTGTCTATACACATTGACAGAATCCGAAATTGCTCAGGAAAGAAATCATGGAGCTGTAAAATACAGAATGAAGACAGTAGTCAGCTAGATAATGGAACTTCTAAGCAACAAATGCAGAACTGAAAAAAACTATCACAACCATAAATCTAAGATTCATTCACATCTTTTATAGAGCATGAAGTTATATACCACCACCACCACCCTTAAGCAGAATCATACAGTCATAGAATGGTTTGGGTTGGAAGGGAACTTAAAGATCATCCAGTTCCAACCCCTCTACCATGGGCAGGGACACCTCCCACCACTCAAGACCCCATTCAACCTGGCCTTGAACACTGCTGCGGCTGAGGAGAAGTGGCAGGCAAAGGAGTTTCCAGAATCTTATATTAGTGCAAAATAGACTCTGGTACTGCCCTCAGCCACTTTCCCAAAGTCCTTTCTGGACATAATCATCTGGAAAAATGAGTGTAGTTGCATTTTGTAAACTTGAGTGGTACCAAAATGTGGGCAAATAAACTCTCCAAGACTCATTTTGGAGTTTTAGCAGCAACCTTTATTTCAGCGCTGGACACATGAGGGAATGATTTCCATCGATCATCCATAACAAAACAAGAGCTGGGGACAGAATTTATTTCCCACTTCCATGCATATGTATAAATATTCCTAGTAAATCTTATGCATATTCTGTTACTTTCCAAGGACTAATTTGAATGTTGTTATGAACTTCACAACAGCCAAATCGCTTGCTAATTGGAATTTTGGAGCCAGTTCTCTGCCTGACCTTGCATGTCAGATAGGGAAAGGCTGCAAACAGAGGTGATTACAGAAGACACGTCTGTTCAGCACATATCATACTTAAGATATTATGTCTTCTCCCTGAACAGTGTCTGGAAAAACATGCTAGAAAGAAAACATGGTATCAGAGGAACATTCTGTCTAATTTTCAAAAAATACAGTTACTTAGATCATACTTTAGCTTAAATCAAAACAGTAAATACAAAATAGTAAATACAAAAATAGCTTTTTGTAATAGTAACTACGTTTTGTATCAGGAACTTACACTGAAACAACGAGTAGCAAACGAGGAAAACCCAGCCTGTGTTTAAAAGTGATAGAAGCCCTTTGGAGAATAGTTATCCAATGAGACACAAAATGCTGAACTATTGCATCTGCACAAGGTCATTTTCCTATTTTAAACATTTAGGTAACGAAGGAGATAATGTTCACTAGGTGACCAGTTAAGTAGCTGGTTACTTAGTTTCCTGGGTGAACTACCTAAGCTGAATCCAGTTTACAGACTGTTTCTTATTGAAATATCTCTTGTTTTCAGCTCTAAGGGCAAGGGAAAGATGGATAGTATGGATAATGACTTGTCGGAATGTGTGATTGTGTTCCTGACGGACTGAATCTTTTACTAGTGGAAATTTTGCCCAAATTTTCAGGCTTTTCTTGTGATCCTAGTGTTCTTTCAGAAATCCTTTAACTTGCGAATAGTAATAAATTCTGTATCTCATTACAGGAAAAATAACCAAGGTCAAATTCCAGAGATACATTACAGGTTACAGAACATACTGTGATACAAGGATGATATTAAAGGAGAAGCAAAGCAGAGGATGATCAGCTGAGAAGATATATTCTGAGCAGATATTAAAAACAGAGTTATGGACAGCATTTAAAAATGTGAATGGAAGTAGTTAACTGTGGACACTAGGAATTTAAGGTATCTTACATCTATATGTGTTTGGGCTTTAAAAGAAATGTGATTACTTCAAGTGATGACAGATATGTAGTAAGGACAGATGACATACCATCAAATGACAGCAAGTGAAGCAGGCAGAACTCACCTTGAAGAAGAGTAATTTTTACCTTTCTAGGAAATAAAAAAACCACGTAACAGATAAAACAGTTAAGCACTAGATGTCAGTCTTGTCCTAGATCTGAATCTTCCCAGTGTTTTCTTCAAGAAGCAGATTTTTATCAACAAAACAATGGAATTATTTTCTTTTCAAGATTATGTCAAGGATTATGCAATATATGAGCTGTATGTAAAGAATGAATGGCAGCAGCAGGAGAAAACGGTTAAAATTATTATGATGAATATTAAAGTCATTTTTACATGCGCAGAGGTTTTTTCCCTGACATATTGTATTATCATACATTTCTTTATTTTTAAAACTGATACCTGCTTTTTAAAGTCACTCTTTTGTATTTAGTATTAACTTTTAACTTTAATGGCCTAATCCCCTTCTATTCCTAGACAACAGGAAATGGATTCTATATGCACAAGTACCATAGTATCATAAGATCTTATATGTTAACTTTTTTGTAAACATTTTTATTTTATGTTGAAGAAATTGTCACTATACAAACCACTAAAATCAACAGCAAATCCTCAATGAGTTAGGTTTTTTTGTAAGGTTATATTCTCTAGGGAAATAGAGTGTATAAGCATCTTTCTATTTAAGTTATTTTTACTGAACAATTAACTTCTCTAGCTTTTTACAACTATAGGAGTCTGTGGAGAAGAGGATGGAAACAGAAAGAGCAGAGCAGGTAAAACTTTGTGATTCTTGTGGCATTAAAACCCCAGGACTTTTATTTTAAGTGAAACTAATGATGCAAACTGAATTATTTTTTATTCACATAAGTTTGGCAGCCCATTTGTGCGTGCCTGCATCTACAGATGAGGATTTTCCCTGGTGAATATCTTGCAGTCCCTTGTGATGGATTTCATACAAGGTGTGAGATTTATTTCTTCCAGTCTACTTTAAATTTTTCTGCTAGGCTTTGTATTTCTAGGTGGAAAAAGAAGTCAGGCTTCTGTTATGACAAACTGAAGTCTAACTCGCGTAGAGATACTGGCTTTCAGCGTAAATATTCCAGAGGGATCCTCATTCCCAGTATCACGATTGCTGTTTCATGTGTAGGTATATAACGTGCTGAAGTAGAATCACAAATGTTGGCCATTCAGACTTTGTTCCATGTAAAGTGTAACAGTCACCCCACAGTACCAGGTACTTTGTTCAGCTGGTACAGGTGTTTGCTGTTTTTACAGGCTATGTTTCAGGGCCTTGACTAATAAGCTTTAATTGCTCTTGACCAGCCTTACCAGGGACCTCCAGCCATACCCCTTGCCATGGGCCCAGGAGCCCCATTTCAGCTCAGCCCTGGGCCTTCAGTCCTTCTCTGAGCTAACTCAGAGCTCAGCAAGGGCCAGCTATGTCCTGAGGAATTGATACAACAGCTAATTGGGAGGGCAAGGACCTCACCAACAGCACAGGCCCAGAGATGGTGGCTAGTGAGTTTCACAGTCCTATCTAAAAAGGAAAGGAATGATGAAACTTGGAATAGCACTCTAGACTCTGGAGGGCAGTGTGCTCTAAGAATTTATTTTTTTTTCCTTGTCTTTTGAAATACTGACCTCACCTGTGGTGCTATGATCTATTTCTGGTTGTCTCTCTGTACTTCTCACCCACTGTTCTAGATACTTTCTCTTTCCTTGGACAGTCCTGTTGTGTAAGCAAAGTCGTAGTGCCAAACTCGCTGCATGCCAGTTACTTTGTGCTATTTTTAGATGTAGGTTACTGGGTAAAAAACAAGTGGGAAAAAAGGAAGTTGTTGCTATCGTATTTAGTAGATGTTCAATGCTTCTAAAACTGATGCAGCTGGTTGGTTCAGTTTCCACATAAATATAAGCACAGCAATATTTCATTCATAATCAGGCCATTATTATGCAGTCGTAATCAAAGGTTCTGTTCACCACATTGTTCCAAAATGTGTGTGTAAGTAAGTTGGCTATAAAATTGCATATGCTTTCTCGACAAGTTACTGTTTTTAATGAGGAAATCAGTAGCAATACTGGTGGATTTTGAATTGGACTCTCAAATCCTATTCGATTTATGAGAGGGGAGTAAATTAAAATTATAAAGTAGTTCTATATATTTTATATAGATAGACAATTATATATAATATATGTAATTACCCAAGATGTACCACAGGTAGAACTACTTTATACTTGTCCTTTTTCTTGTGTTCAATCACAAAACAAGCTTTATCGGAAGTAGGATAGCAGTTTGGGTGAGCAGGATAGCTGCTCTTATGAGTCTGTGATTACTGTTTTTATCCTTATCTCCGCTTTTTTTTCCTGTTTGAAGGTAAAAAAAGAGTACTTGAATTATGTATTCTAGGGTCAAAAAGCTACTCTAGGACCAAAATGAATTTAAATGGAGGTCAATAATGAGGATAGTGATTCATGAATTAAATTAGAATCTCACTTTGGGGTGCATCTTCCTTTGTTGACACACTAATTTGAGAAATTTTAAATCTGTTTTATTGATACAGATATGCTATTTGAAACATAATGGGACAGTTAGTCATTAACTGTATTGTTCTGTGATTTTCAAATGCAAATTTTACTGGACTACCTAAAGCAGTAGAGTGTAATTTGGGAGATCAGTTTAAATTTACCCTCATGTTTTGAAAACAAAAGAAATCTCGCTGATGTGAGTAGTACTGGTGTACAGACAAAGTGGAAGAATTGGGCTCTGTTAATTGTGTTGTGAGGAATCTGTTTGTAATATGTTTAACAAAGGTGCAAACTTAGGTATTAAATACTTGCAACCGAAATATCTTCTTTATGTCTTGAAATCTAGGGGGTGTGGAGCTCTTAATAGTAGCTGATCTTGCCTTGTATATGGCCCGAAGATTTTTATGTGTAGGTATAAATAATGCCTACCTGGACTTGGATTTTAGTTGGGATAGTGAGATAAACTGAGTTTGTGATACTAAGTTTGATTCATGTGGGTCAGCCTTTACTTAACATCCTGCATGATCTAAACATCAGTATAATTTATGAACTTGATATATGTATTAGGAATACCTATTTGAAATTAGTTTCAGCCATTTAGAGATAATTTGCTTGGTGGCAGGGATTTTATAACTATATCCAGAACTGAACGTCGTCTTATTTGCCAATCCTGATGATTTTGATTTAGAGGCTCTCTTAAAGATTTACTGGCACTGACTGATCAGCTATCAGACCACTTTCTGACATCTGAATCACTGTTACAAACTAAATATGTGACAGGACAAAGTACTTTTATGTTAACCAAGCAATGAAAAATGCTTTGGTACCACAGAAAAAGGATAAGAACTCAAAAGTTACTTGCTTTGCATGCAGATTTTGTTCCAAGTTTGTCTCTTTTATTTTTGACAGAGGGAGAAAGGCATTATAAAAACATTATAGAAGGGGAAAGTAATTTGATTTTTCAGTTACCCTACACATGCATCTAAACCAAGAGGATTTGAAACTCATCAGAAGCTCTGTTTATCTCCTTACTGATTGAGAACAGTAAATATTTCTCCAATATTATATAATTAAAAATAAACACCAACAACAGACCTGAACACAAATTTTGGAAGAATGTAAAGAACAGAACATCTAATTTTTGTTATGTAATAATGGCCCAACACACTACCAACATAAGAGAAAAAGCATACTCTCCTATAATGGTAGTCTGTGTGTTATGGTTTTACAGATTTGAAGGTTGAGAAGGCTAGAGTTTGTACAATGAAGGTCTCTCAACTCTATTATGCATGCTACGGTTGGCTGAGTTAGATGGACTGCAGAGAAGGATTATGAAGATTTCAGAAGCTTTGTATTCTGCATATTCAACAAGCAGGAGATACAAAAAATGGAAGACATACAGTCTTTTACTCATAACTTGTTTTTTGTAATAAAAAGGTAAATTAATTAATGCATCTAAGCAGTAAAACTATAAACCTGTTCAGTTACTTGGTTGGTCAGGCACTGGAACAGCTGCCCAGTGAGGTGGTTAAGTCATCATCCCTGGTTGATGAGCTTCTTAGGGATATGGTTTAGTAAGGGGACAGGGACGGTTGGACTCGATGATATCAAAGGTCTTTTCCAACCAGATGATTCTATGATTCTATGCTGAGTTACTTAGTCTTCATTCCTCTCACTCCTGGAGAGTTCTTTCTGCTTCTAGGGATTTAAAATCTCTCTTTTTCTCCCAGCAGTTAAAGGGTTTGGTTTCTCTGTCCTAAGGTCTTCTCTTCTTATATTTTATCACTTCACCTTCCCACTGCTTGCAGCCATTCTTCTGCTTTGATCTTTTGCCTCTTGGAGTGTTTATTCTTAACAGTACTTTATCTTTTTTTTACCCTCTCTGAGGATTTCCCTTTTTCACTTAGGGCTTTTCCTTTTGTCCTGTCCTTAGCTAACACCAGATAATCCTCCTTCCCAGTTATCATAGTTTTGAGGAACCTCTTTTTCAAACCCACCTAGCAAAGTGAAAGCTTCTTGCCTGAGAAGGATGGAAAGACTGTCAGGAGGTGAGATGGGAAAGCTGCCTTAACTGCATGGGGGCAGGGAGGAAGCAGGACTGTCATGTCCCCTCTGGCTGGCTGCAAGCCACTATGAGCCAAGATCTGGTCCTCAACCTGCTCCATGGAGTCTCTTGTACTGGCTGCAGTGGCACATGAAAGGGGTGTGCAGCAGCCCCCAGATGCTCTTACTTACCTGTTCCTTCACCCGTTTCCTCTTCTCCACTACTCTGACTTTACCTACTTTGCCTTCTCCTCCTCCCCCTTTCCCTTGTAGACTTGTTTAAACGTGTCCGCTAACCATTTTATTCTTGCTTTAAAAATCCTATTATCTTAATAGCTTGATTTTTTGTGCCCTTTTTTTCTGCCTTTTCTCTCCTTTTATTTATTTTTACATGTACAAACCTGGTCTTTTGCAGCTTGCAAATAAGGAAAGTGTGTCCAGCAATATTGTCAGTTTTCTTCTGGCACCTTTCTAATGTCTTTAATGGCACTGAGGGCTACTGAGCAATCTCTTTGGGCGGGGAAGATGGACCCAATGCTGGACACTCTGCTCCCAGGCTCAGCTGTGCTCAAGTGTGCATCTTACCTGGAAGAACTGAGCTGCTTTCAGCAGAGCAGCAAATACTGAACATCCCTTTGTGGGTCATAGACCATCGGGACTTAAGAGGACTGACAAAATAACAGCGCTTATGAAAAGTGCCTACACCATCTTCTCTGATGACCTCTGCAACCCTTTGGCAGCCCAAGAAGGCAACATGATTTAATCTGCAGACGCTCTCTGTAACAGATGCCCAGCAACGCCTGTGCTGCTGCCTGTATGGCTGGCTCAGTGTCTCCCGTGAGGAATTTGTAGCATCCAGCCTCTGGCATCTTCTCCTAGCGGAAGTTCAACCATTTGAAGAGAAGGGAAGGGAAAAAAAATCCCAATGAGGATGTCTGCACATGCTGTTCTCTGCCTCCTCGCCTGGGTGTTTTGCTGAAGGACTGGGACACCTGCACAGAGGGAGGGCGGCCGTGGCTGGAGCTCGCCCTGCTTTGGGCTGAAGTTCCTGCAGCGCGATGGGACTCTGAGTGCGGGCAGCGGTCGGGGGGGGAGCAGCAGGGAAGGGACCGCACTGCCCGGAGCGTGCACAGCCGGCCTGGATTAAAATTCAAGCCTGATGGCCTCTGGCATAAACAAGATTTATCAACCCGGGACTTGCAATGGATGTAAAGCCGCTCGCAGCAGCTCGGCAGAGGAGTGCAGTCAGGAAATGCACATGAAAATGTGCAAGAAAATTGCCCAGCTCACCAAGGTAAGTCTGACTGCTGCAGCCTTCCCGGAAACATCGGTGTGCACAAACTTTTTTTCAAGCAGTTCCCCCCGCGGGTGCTCCAGATCAGCCTTAGCCGCTTGCCTTTGTGGCAGGCGATCGTCGTCTCGCACTGAACCGCTCTGATTAGCGAGAAGAGCTCAAGGTCTGCCAGGATGCGGGGCTTGTCCGTGTGCTGCTCAGAGGGATTGACAGTATCGCTGTTCTCGGCAATGTTGTTGCAAAGCTGTAGCCGTACTGTGGTACTCAAGTACAGTATTACTTATTATGTTGTAGATAATTGTGCCTGATGTGCATAAGTGGAGGTACTTTAAGTGACGCTTCTGAAAGAGAGGAGTTGGAGAAGAGGCAGGACTAAATTGCGTAGTATATTGTAGCAAAACTTTTAGTCAATACTGAGCTACGCTACGAAATATTTTGAATGTTTTCTACATCCTGTTAAGAAATAAGAGAAAATCTGTAGGAGGTGGCAGTTATCTTTTAAGCTATTTCCATGCTGCACAGTTGTTAGTGAGAAAAACCTATTTCCTACCTTGTTTACTAATGCAGCTTGTACATACTCTGTAACCTCACTGCGATTGTCAAAGACATTTTAGCAATGAAAAAACACTAACTAAAGATACGGGATAAACAATAGGAAATCATTTAGATGGTCTAGTTGAAATGGCTTAGTAGTTACAGTGCCATTATTCTCATCTAATAATGACTGTGTGGGATGTGTTGTGTATGAACACATACCCCAGTGCTACGTATATTTACACATATAATTGCTCTATTAAACTTGCTCTACTATAACAATATTTACTTTACCAGTGCTTTGAATGTATATTTGCATAATACTATTTGTACACAATGTGATCCTTGCTTTTTGCGCATGAATGCGTGCATTACTCTTCAAAGTATATTTTCATTCTGTACTAATTGCTCCAGATGAGCACTTTTATTATTATTTTGACCCCGTATATGTTTGAGCAATGAAGTCTGTAAAAATTCTTAGAGAGAAGCTCGCTCTGTTTATTGATAAAACTTCTCAACCATAGTGAAATGTACATGAAAGAAGACTGTAAATTAGATTAAGATGTCCCAAGTTGTTCCCTTGTTTTCTGCGTGGTACTCACTTGTTATCTTTGATCGATTTTGCCCATAGGTATCACTCAAAAAAACCAAACTCACAAAATCAGTGTATTACCTTTGCTTATGGAAAGGCAACAGCTGGATCTCTATTAATTAATAGCTTATACTTCACTATTAATTGATAGCTCATACTTCACAGTAACAAGAGTTGAGGGATCACCAGCTCCCTCTTTCTGGGTAATGTATTTCTCAACAGCAGACTTACAGCATTTTGATGCAAAGAAACACTTCACAATGTTCAGCTCTCTAGCTAAACTCATTTTCTGTAGAGATTTCCATGGCTTCCTTTTTATATAGAGTAATTCTTTTTAAAGTCTGTTTATTCTCAACTAAATTTGGCAGAAAAAAATCTCATTCTTTCTGAAAGCCCTTATATGACTTTGTAAATTTTGTCTTTGGATTGGGAAAAAAATGCTGCTATTTTAGCAGCAAAAGGGGGAAAAACTTCCCCAGTGCAAATGATCATAGCAAAATTTTATTGCATTTTTTTTTTGTAGATGCAAAATCTGAGTGGGGTAATTTCTTTACTTTTAATAGAATTTCCCCTCTGGATAATTTTCTGTCATCTGAAATAGAGATGATTTATAACTGAAGCTCAAAAAAGTACTTATGAAAATCAATTAATTATGTTTTGGCATGTGGCCTTTAAGAACCAATTTTCTTTGCAATAACACTATGCTTATAGAGAACTCATGGCAGAATTGGAATTTTAGTCTTAAGCTTTTCCGTCTCAATTCTGGGTAGACTAATATTGTACCAACAGCAAACATCTGAGAATCAAAATGTGAGACCAGATTAGCTTAAAAAATGACTATATGGAATATTTGTTATAATGATTTTTGGCTTAGAAACTTTGAGAGCTCACTTTTGAGTCACTGTTTTTCTTGGCTATATCACAGTTGGGATAATTATAATAAAATCCCTCCTAAACTTAGATTGCCTGTACTGCTTTCCTTTCCCATTTCTTCTAATGTGATACTGATGTCTTGTTATACAGCTGCAAAGTCCTGTCTCAGATTCTCATTGATGGGGGGAGAATGATCTAATCACTCATCCACTCCCACTGTGGCAGGAGAAATGAATACTAAATGTTTAAATGAGGTGTAGGATACAGAGCTTTACTTAAGTTCTGTTTCTTTGTTACAACAGTCCTCTGAAAGGCAATGGATGGATGTGCAAAGGCATCAACAGCAGGACAAGACCGGGTGATGAATTTCTGCTGTTGCATGAGGTGCTGATTAGATGGTAAAACATGGCTTGGTGCAGGGAATCCCAATAGGAAATCAGGACACAGAGATCCTGAAAGCTGTGCAGAGTCTATTGTCCTGCTATTTCTGCTTTTGGAGAGATAGAATATAGTAACTTCTCATACTTTCAGTTGTGCGTTTTCCTGTTCTGCACCTTTTAGTCTGTAACAGCAAAAATACAAACCTTCAGAAACATTTTGTTTGCTTTGGGCAGAAAGCTACTGCGTTTTGAAGCCCCCTTATTGGTGTTTTTAGATGCTTGGCCCTTCTTGCAAAGATTGACTTTTCCCAGTGTTGACATGCAGAGCATATATTGTTTTTCCACATCATGCTATCACAATGAGCAGAACCTATGAGCATATTCGTAAGTTAAATCAGGCTCCCGGTTCTGCTCTGACCCCCTTTTTCCACAAGAGTAAGGTGACCTTTGCATTCAAGGCAGAAGTGGCCACAGATTCTTGTTTACCATTAGACCTCTATCTGCCCACGTTTGAAGTACTCTAATAAAATTATGGCAGGGTATTATTATTAATTGTGAAGTTTATGGTTTGCTTTTAGAGCCTCAGCACACAGGGCTAAGTAAGTATGTGGGATAAGCAAGAAAAGACGATATATATATATAAAAAGATTATATTAAAAAGTGCAAACTGAAATATTTTGTTCCCATGCATACAGATAAAGTTTAAAAGCCCTGGTAAGATTAATGAGTTTGGATGAGAGCTGTCTAGGCCTTCTGAATTTTGACCTTAAAATCAGATGACATTGCAGCTATTTGCCAATGACCTATGCTTGGATTAATGAATTTACAGAAATTAAAACAGAAACATTCTGCTTGCAAATGGAAATGTCCATCTGCACTTGTCATTCACATTTAGTTGATAGGTACTTTTCTGCAACATTAGAGCATTCAAATTAACATGGACTAGAAGTTAGCGTATTCTTATGATTGTAGCAAAGTGCATGACTTTGTTCTAGTAATTAAGTTTAGACTTCTCCATCAGACACTGGACCCTTGCCGTGCTGTTTTGTGCTTGCCAGTTCTTTGTATTTCTGTTCTGTTTAGCAGTAATACGGAGTTTAAAATGCATAGTGAGTTTTATAAGACACTTTGGGTTTGGTGCCCCAAGCTCAGGATTTCTAACATACAGTGGCTATTACAGGATTCTCATGTGCTTATGTATTCTGAGGACTGTCCTTTTTATGTGAGCTAAGATGAGAAATACAAATGAACTCTTGAAGAGGAATGCTGAGGAGAGTGGATCAGCTTTCCTTGAAAAGGCAGTTTAGGCAGGGCTGACAAGAACTGGATACCCTGCAGGTATCAATGTTATTCAGGCTTCTTTTCAGACCTCTGCCAGTGGGGCTCAAAACAAACCTGGTGTGTTGGACTACAGTTCTGGAATCAAGCCTAATACAAATAACTGGGATCGTGAGGTTACCTGGATATCAGAGAGCTACCAATTTGTCTCTTCATAGAGACAAATTCGTGGATACCAGTGGAGGAATGTTTTTATTGAGTAGATAGTTCTCCTCAAACTCATTTTCCCTATGGATTCATCCGGCTCTGTGTTGGGAATCTGGGAGCTTTGTTGCAAGAAGCACGTTTTAAATTTTGACCAGTGTTTCTGGTCGAGCATGTTAGTCAAAAAATCAAGCAGTCTGGCAAGAATTTTTGTGTATGTTATGTTGGATACTATGAGCCTTAAAGAGCATGCTGATGCAGAGAAAAGTTAATTGCTGGTAAAACACGATTAAGAACCCTTTTTTCCTTCAGGGGAAAGAAATGTCAAAGGAGAGTAAGTGTGTTCCTCTTCTAGAAGCAGCAGCATAGGCAGATGTTCCTTAATGACTCTGTGCTGAGCAGTTGAAAATGTTACACACTCCAGCTGCTTATCACCACCAGTCAGCAGGAGGTTTATTGCCCCTCAGCTCAGCCAACAGGATAGAAGAGAGGAACATTATTTAATAAGCTTCAGTGGAAAATCAGCCAGATAAGCAAAACCCACTTTGATTAGTTATTTGAGGAAGGCTGTCTGACTTCTGCAGAGAAGTGTATGAGGTATATGCTTATACTTAGTTCTATTAGCTTTACTCCGTGAGTGGTAATTTACAGAAGAATGAGCAAGTGGCCTGGTGTATGCATGAGGGCATAAACTGCTAATACCCCTCCAGTGTTTGCAGCATGGCTGTATATTAGGGCTTTTAACATTACTCTTTTATTTGTCGTTTAAAAAAAATGGCTGATAGGTTAAAGAATTAAATATAATGATTCTAATGGCTTGCTCTGGAAGCACCCTATTAGTTGAGCAACAGTAGGGGAGCACTCCTGTTGTCTACGCATGTTTCTAGTCGAAATATGTTGGCTTTTGCACATAGTTTAACCTAAGTTTATTGAGCTTATTTACTGTGATTTGTTAACAGGACTCAGTAACCCATGCTTACAGTGGCTCGGCTGGTGTGCAGTTAGTTGTTATGCTACCAGAGCTCTCCTGTGTGCTTGAGGCTTTTTGATCTCAGCTCTCTTGAGAGGTATTCAGTATTCTACAGAAATGAAGCAAAATGGAACAACATAAAAAAGAGGATCATGCTTTTGGAGGAACAA
Organism: Dromococcyx pavoninus; assembly: GCA_033558185.1. Taxonomy (NCBI): domain Eukaryota; kingdom Metazoa; phylum Chordata; class Aves; order Cuculiformes; family Neomorphidae; genus Dromococcyx; species Dromococcyx pavoninus. The sequence continues at coordinate 1,486,909 of JAUMJL010000019.1, read as the reverse complement.
CACTTTTTCCTTTGGGCAAGAAATATAAAAACTGATTCCCATGCAGGCAAAGAGAAAAAGTCTTTGTGTAAAGCTGCTTGCATTATATATGAACAAAGTCAGCTATCATGTACATTACTTGATGAGATATTTGTTTTCATGATTTTTATGTACAATTTTCTATCAAGTTTTCAAAGCTAGCACTATTTTTGCCTATTAGCTGACAAAAATATGCAGACCAAGCTTTCTTAACTTGCCATCACTCTCTTCCTTCCAGAGCTAAAAGAGTACTCCTAAATCATAAAATCCATGTGCAGTGTATATAATTGTGTTGATCAACTAGTTGAAGGCAGTATTAAAGCCATGATTTCTATTAGGAAGTAACCTACAATCTTATTGATTAGATGGCTTGAAATTGTTATTGCAATTAATTCAAGGTGTAAGAATGACTTCTATGTATTGGAATTACCTTCTTGCCATGAAAATTTGTCACTATCTATGCTAAGTTTGCAGAAAATATGACAGCCTAAGTAATTGACAACTCAAAGCTACTTTATAATGAAACTATATACTTAATTCAAGTATATATTAACTATATACTTAATTTCAAGAAACCCTAGTTAATGTTTATATGCAAAATGTTGTGTTTCATTACTATGCACATTGCAGGCAATAGGTAATAAAATAACTGTTGATCCATTAATTGCACGAAAGAAAATTGCAGTGTCAGTTTTTTCATGTTCTAGATTTTTTTCATGGATAATGTGGCACTGTAACTGAACCTCTCTCCTAACAGTTTCTTTAATCAGTGTGTAGATGCCAATATTTTATAATTGAGAAGGTTATACCAAGTTAGGCGTCAGTGCCAACTCAGCTTAAGACAGTCTCACTTAAATAAACTGTGTATTTAGGGTTTTGGGCACTTCAGCATTTTGTATGGTATATGAAATATTTTTTTCCATGAAGTATCCTGTTACTTTTTTTCCCTGAAGTCATGTCTTCATTAGGTAAAAGAATGTTTTATTTGAAGAGCCATTACACTGAGGTAAAGCTACCTCTGTTGCCACCTCTACAGTCAGATCTTAAACACATTAGCTGTCTCGCTGCACCATTCACTTGTTTTTCCTGCCTGTACACAACCAGGCTGGCTCTGTGTGGTGCTGAAGACCACTTAACCTGTGCTTTTAGTAGGAACAAATGGGCATGTGAGTTTTGTTGCTTGTGCTTAAAGCCATCAGGAAGTGTGTGAATGTAGTTTGTCCAGTATCAGGACTGAGTTAATTTTTCCTGCCTCCCAGTGGGGGACCATAGCTCAGGCTTGGCTGTGCTGGTTCAGACTTGGCATTTTACTTAATGCATATTCAGTAGCCTTCCAAAGGGCTTGGAGGCTGCAGAACACACATAACCATGTTACTGAGGAAGTAACTGCCTTTGTTTCATGAGGAAACCACAAACTGACTTGTTTTCAAGTAGGAATTTTTTTCTCAAATTAATGAACTCTGAAATTTATCAGAAGTAAGTTTGTACCTTTTCAATGTAGTTGCCATGGCGAACTTTGTATGACTTGGTCTTTAGGTACTTACTTAAACACAGTTTTAACTTAAAACAGGCTGCTACCAGAGAAATGTTGTGTTTTGATTGTCTTTGGAAGCTACAGCATGTGGATATGACTATGCAATGACATTTAGAGCATTATATAAGACCTACTTTTAGATTTAAATATAAGATTACTGTTGAATATTTTGCTTTTTTTTAATTCAGATGGAGAGAACTGCTAGAATTTGGTAACAGGACTGTTAAGAACTAGAGCTGGTACTTTTAAATGTTTTTACGATGTTTAAGATTTTTTAGTAAGATGCTGATGTGCCATCATCAGAAAAATGATGAGTTGTCTCAAAACTGCAGGACATTGCAATTCAACTACAATGCATTGCCACTACCTTCTTGGCAATGAGTTTTACAGTACTTGTCCCCTCATTTTCGAAATGAGGAATGTGTGTTGGAGAGCAGTACAGCTCCCTGCCTGCTTTGCATCCCAATGTATGAATGCGCTCAGGGTGTAGCCAGTTAGTATAGTGAAGCTGGAGTGGTGACAAGTGACTCTCTTGGTTATCCTGTGCAATAGTTGTTCACAATATAAACATGATGCTGTCAGAGACTGTGGGGTTTGCAGCTTTACATGTTAATGTTAAAAATTAAAACATAGTTAGAAAGTAACATAAGCATTAACTTTTCATATAGGCCCTTATCACAGAAACATAGAATGATTTGGGTTGGAAGGGATCTTTAAAGGTCATCTAGTCCAACCTCCCTGCAATGAGCCGGTACATCTTCAAGTAGATCAGGTTGCTCAGAGACTTGCTCTGTTTATTCAGACCAGTTTAAATTTTCTAGACTGTTTCCACTTTTTATGATGATAAATGGTGGTTAAGTTTTCTTGGGTTTATGATCATTGATGCAGTCTCAGGAAGTGTCCAGTATATGCTTAATGTGAAATTCCTGAAATGGGAATGTGAATAGTGACTGTATTCAGTCTGGCTCCATTGAGTAAAAATTACATGAGTTATAGTGTAGCGTTGTGATGTGTAGTATTACGATGTGTGTTATTATGTAGCCCTTTAACTACATAATAATATGTTGATTCTGGCTCCTACAATACTACTTTAAAAGGGAGGAGAAAAACTTAAAGAAAAACGTCTTTTAAAAACCACTGTATGCTGAGGTCCATCTGAGCCAGTAGCTTGTTTCTGATGACACTCACAGAGTTGCAGGAATACAGCATGCCTTGAGTGCACTTGACCATAGAGATAGCATGGATGAGTTTTAGTTTGAGATTAGGATACTTTGATTTAATGTTCTTCATGTGTACTGTATGTCTAAGCCACCAATGTAATCGGTAGAACCTAGGGAGTAATTTAGTAGACCAATCACTAGGGACTGAAATCAGTTTCACTAACTATGTAAAACTAATATAATCTGAGATTTAAGCATAATCTGCCTAGTTCTGGAAAAGCGTAGTTACCCTGCAAAGCATATTTGTCACCTCCTGTGTGGATGTTTCAGGTGCCTATAGCATGAGATCTCTTGAGATTAGGCAACTGAGTTGGGACCTCCACGTCTGCCTCAGGTACTGGGATCACTGACTGTGTTTCTGTCGATGGACTGTAGAGGGAACTTGTACAAATGGCACCCCAGTAATGCCTAAATCCCAGTATTTTAATTTCTAACAAAGTTCTCTTCTTAGCTACGTTTATTTCAAAGCTGGAGAGTTGTGCTTTAATTGTAATGCCTAAATCCCAGTATTTTAATTTCTAACAAAGTTCTCTTCTTAGCTACGTTTATTTCAAAGCTGGAGAGTTGTGCTTTAATTGTGTCAACTTCTTGCATGGAAGCTTTTATCATGATTTTAGCTTGTTGCTTTTTGGTATACCTTTTTTTCAGTTCAGTTATATAGACCCAGTCTATTAGTATGTGACTCCGTGGCTGGTGTCACTGTAACAGTTTTGGGGTTTTTGACAATGGGATGGCCTACACAGCACAAGGCTTACAGGCATCAAAAGGGAGGCGCCTTTATCAAAGAGGAAGGGGGGTCTTTGTCAGGAGCTTGCAGGGTTCACTGACAGCGCTTTAAACTAGGTGTGAAGGAGGAGGGACAATATCAGGCTTGCCCATGACAAGCTGTGGGTGGACACGCTTTGGTTAGAGGGACAGGTGCTATATGGGCCCCCCACCTGTTGCCCCAGGGTGTGCTGGGGACACTGCAGGGCAGCTGAAATCTTACAGAGATGAGCTGGGGGCTCCTGAGGTAGTAGGAGCCAACAAGGAAACTTCCATAGAGCACCTTAAGGGAAATAAGGAGTGTTTCACTAAGAAGGTGACATAGCCAACAGCCCAGATGAAGGGCTGTTTACACAAATGCATGCAGGAAACAAACAGAAGGAGCTGAAAGCTGCCATGCTGCTAGAAAGCTATGACCTGATTGCCATTAGTGAAACTTGATGGGACAAATCCCATGCCTGGAGTGTGGCTGTTGATGGCTGTAGGCTGTTCAGAAGGATGGGCCAGGAAGAAAGAGCAAAGTGTTGCACTCTATATCAGGAAATGGACAGAGTGTGAAGAGCTGTCCCTGAAGGGTATCCACAAACAGGTCAGAAGGGAAAGAATAGAAGACTGAGGCAGCAAAATGAACCTTGTGGTTGGTGTCTACTACAGGCCACCTGGTCAAGGTAAGCCTACTGATGAAGCCTTCTTCTCCCGGCTACAGGAGGCTTCACCCCCAAAGGCTCTCGACCTATAGGGGGGACTTCAGCCACCCTAACATTTGCTTGAAAAGCAGCATGGTAAGCTGTAGGCAATCCAGGAGACTCCTAGAGTACATCAAAGATAACTTCTTAACCCAGATAAGACACCCCTACCTGAGGGGATGCAATACTGGACCTGATGGTCTACAATGCCAAGTGAGCTCATCAGTGATGTCAAGATCAGAGGCAGCTTGGGCTGCAGTGATCACACACTGGTGGACTTCAGGGTCCTGAGGGATATGGGACAGGTGAGGGGTGCAGTCAGGAAAATGGAAATTTGCTCCTTTAAAATACATTTGTCTGCACTGAAATTTATCTGTCTTTTTACCGCTGTGTTTGTGCAGGTCTCCTGCAACCCCTGTAATCAAGTATCATTATTGATATTAATATATTTTTCAAAATTTTGATGGGTGCATTCAGTAGGAGAACTGCTAATACAGCACTCCAGAGACTATTCATGATCTGTATTCTGAAAACTCTGAGTACAGAATATATTTGCTCATAACAAAATAAGAGTATGAACTGCATATTATTAGGTTGAGAAAACTGCAAGGCAACTGAAATCTGCAGAGCCCCTAGAATACTATGCTTTTCTTTTTTTAAACGTGGATACATAATAAACTGGGAAGAAAAAAAGCAGCAGTCCTTCTGTTAATATAGAAGTGGTAGAAAGTCTGTGAAACTTTCACGTGTTTCCACTGTTGAATTTGCTTTCAGCACCAAAGGATTCAAATTTGGTGCCTACAGCAATAGAAACTGGTATTATTAATTCATGGATATTTGAGGATTCTGATGGTTTCTTTAATTCTTAACTAGCAAAGTATGTAGAACATATAAATAAATACTTCTAAATTTTAAAAATTCCTCTGTCAGAATTTCACCTGCAAACTACAGGAGAGTAAAAATTTGATCCAGTCTGTATAATGGTTTAGTCTACATTAGGAAGAGACAGACCTGATTTTATCTGTGCATATCACATGTCTACATCAAAAGCAAAACCTGCAATGAACATTGTGTTTTAAATAAATTACAATATTTGTCTACACAAAAAGATGTATTTGGTTGGGGAGATCTGGTTTACCCTGGGCTGTAATTAAATCAAGATTTCTACCATTTACATTTGCAAGTTTTCTACATTCTACTGTATTTAAAACAGGAAATACTTTGATAAACAGGAATCAAATGAGAACTGGAGAAATATGTTTGTTTACTGCATTTGTTGTAAAATTGGACAATGTTGCTTTATCATAATCTCTAACAAGATTTTAAAGATATTTTTGAAGGATAAAGTTCCAGGTAAATGTCTAGAATCATAAATCAAAAAAAGATCAAGAATCAAAAAAAAACCAAACAATGCTTTGAAAGCACTGAACATACCTCCACAATTTTAGAGATCTTAAAGATCATTAAAAATCTGGGATGTAATGAAACATTTTCACAAAATTGAGTGTTAATTTGACAAATGAATTCTGTCACTGCTATTTTTAGATCTGGTTAATGAGCTCATATTTTTGAAGCATAATAGAGATCAGACTTCTGGGGTATAAACTTACCAAGCTGTCCTATAAGTTCTAGATATGTAGCAAAACCCAGACACCTAGATTATCAGTGAATTACATGCAAATAGAGAATTTTTGTTTCATCTATTGACACAGAACTGTTGATTTCATTTCTGCGCTAAAAATTCACCTGGACTACAACGACCTTAAAATGGACAGAGGGCATAGATATGAATGTGGCTTGAGTTAAACAAATCTTTGATTTCTTGCATGTTATCTATCTGAAAGAGTTTCATATGATACAGTTGGATTAATCCAAGACTGTAAAAGCCAAAGATTTATGGGGATATTTAAGGTAATAAGGAGTTATGCAAGCATTTCACCAAGACTGAGTTTACAAAAGGTGTACAGAAAGGACTCTGAAATCAAAACAATTTGGCCATTCTGCTTGCCTACATATGTTGTGTGTGTGTTGATTTACTTTATCAGTGAATAAGCATAATCTTTTAATGTGTTTTCATCTCGTTCTGTGGTTTATAATAGAGAGAAATTTTACGTAATTTATTTTTTTCTGTAAAATAATGTAGTCTTCTCTAAGCATTTGAGTAGAGCTTAGCCTGATAAGTATGCTCTGGGTGAATCTGATTCACCTCAGGGAGAAAAAAGAAATATAAATACATTCCATGTAGATGTCATGCTGGCTGATTTTATTTAGTCTAGTTTTTAGTTGCATACAAAATCTACAAAAATAATAATGCTTTTGATACTTCTTTTGCAAAATCTTTTCAAATGTCTGGAGAAAAGGGGCTTGACAGATAAGATACAAGATGAATCAGGAACTGTAAACCAAAGGTTTATAACATCATATTGTAGGGAGGCAGATGCTACAAAGATCTGGGTTAGAGCTTGCAGTGTTTCCCATTAATTAATGATCTGGAAGGAAAAATAAGCAACATATTAAAATTAACAGATGATACTAATGCAGAAGAAATGATAAACATCTAAACAAGATGGAAAGATAAAAGGAATATAGAAGGAAGACAAAATAGACTGCATTCAGTTTGGGAAAAAACCTTTCTTTTCAAAAATTCTGCATCAAAGGAGATCTGCATTGTATTTGTGTGGCCAGTATCTGTTTTGATTTCCAAGCTGTTGGTAAAACAACATGAAGTGGATATATAGATGAAGGTACTGTGAAGTGAGAGATTAGTGCAGAATGGAAAGAGGCCCCAGAGAACAGAGGAAAATGAATAAATGGCAGCCTTTGAGAGTTAAAAATTGTCTCTTCCCTCTGTGTGGGACTCTGTAAGCTCTGTTAAAGAAGGAAGAGCTGGAAAGTTTGGTGTGCAGAAGAAACAATAACTATTGGTCAAACACCTCAAGCAATTCATGTCACTTCTGTTACCTGATCTGGATACCTGTACTGGAAAGGGAAACATTGTCCTTTGGAGGTACCTGTCTTTCTCCTTTGACTAACATAGAGAGTAGATGTGTAATGATGAAATGGATGGTGTTAGGTGAGGTGAAGCCTGTCTCTCTTGTATGCAGGAAGCATCCTTCTGAGAATGAAATGCTTAGGGTTTTCCTTGTGATTTCCTTGCAGTAATTACTAGTGGCTGCCTCTGACCTCCTTCTGTGGTAGCTGAGTTTCACAACAACCAGTTTCTTTCAATGTTTCCATGTCAGAACTGGAGGGATCATTAATCTTCCGTGACTGTCCAGGAAGAGCTATTTCTTGAGATGCTGAGGAGGCACTGCTTATAACCAGAGTCATAGCAGGTGGATTTGTGACCAGTGTAAATAGAAGGGATTAAAACTCAGTAGACTTTATAGAACAAGTCCAGAAGAAATTTCAGTAGTAAACTGTATGTGAGTTTCCCAGCAGAGGAGTCTCTGTCTAGCATTGACTTTTATGATTCTGCAGTATATTTTTTCCTTTGCCAAGATTCTTGGGTTGCAGTATTGGTGGTTTTTTTAGCACCTGCTCTGCTTGTGGAAGTATTCTTGCAGTACAGTTTTACTTTCCTATTTCTTAAGTTGCCTGGCAATTATTCCGCTTATATGTAAAATATAAATAAGGGCCAGCTGGATATCACTTTAGTAAAATTTAGGCCAAGGCTAATTTTATGTTCAATTGCAACTGAGAGATCAAGTGCAATACTAAAAACCCCTTACTAAACTAAGGGGTTTTTTACATCTAGTATTTCACCGCACTAGGCAGGAAAAAATTGGGAATGAATAAATGTGCCTGTGTGATTTCCTTGTTTAAAATTTAAACTAATAGAGTAAAAAAAAAAAAAGGGAGAGGCCACAGAGATTAGAAACATGTAGACTTTTTATGCTTATAATTTCTTGATACATTTTAGTATCTTGATGTATTTTTGGACTGACTGTAATACATGGTACATCCAGGAAAAAGGCAGTGTGTTCAAATTTTAAGAATGTAAAGTTAACTTTCCCTTTTCTAGTGTGAAACTCTAGAACAGCAGAGCAATCAATACTATAGGTACTGTGGGATATACAAGAGGGTGAGACATTGCACAGTGAGCTTTTGCCCAAGAGACATCAGATATCTAAACACAAGTGGATTTGATACAGAGGCATTGGCTGCTCTTGTGCTGTGCTCCCCTCCCACCCCTCCAGGACATGGGAAAGGCTTTATTGACATGGTTGCAGCAATGGATAAAAGGATTGAGATTGAGCCTGCACTGAAAGAGAATCTCCTGAAGCAAAATCCTTTTTTAGTACAATAATTAGGCTTCATTCTGGTGCTAGACATAAGCGATGCAGTGTTTCTGAAGCCTGAGGAGCTGTGGAAACCGGCTTGGGTTGTTGTGGCCAACACAGGTGAGAGCTGAGAGAGCTTCCTGAATTTGAGCTGAGGCTGTGCACGCCAGTTGCATGTGTTTGCAGCATGATGCTGGGACATTTGATCTGCCTTTCTGTAGAACTTCCATCCTCAAAGCTCATTAGTTTCTGGGTGTAGTTTTCAGGGCTACAAAGCAGACACTCTTTTCAGCGAGAGGCTGGCGCTGTGAGCTGTAGATGGTTCTCAGCTCTGGCTTTGAGCTCATGAATGCCCTTGAACATAAGTTGGCCATGAATTTTTGGTATCTCTGACTTTGTTAATTTGTTGTCTATGCACACTGTACGTGGATAGGAGGAGTTCGAGGGTGTGGAAATTTTGGAAAAATATTTTTAATAACTTGCTGACAGTGAAAGGCTTGAAATAAGGTAGTTTTATTGTTTTATAAGTGACAGTCAACACTTGGTCTGTGTTAATTCAGGGTGATTTTTATGTATTGTCACAGTGAGTGGATAAATGAACCGTGAAATGTATATATTATAAAAGGTAATGTACTTGATAGCATTTTTCTTACAAATGGGATGATGGAATGGTACTTAATCTGAAAGCTCACAAAAGAAACTTTTGGTATTTCTTCCCACAACTCCAGCTTTTGAAAAAAAAAATTCAGCTGGAACTGAACTTTCATTTCAGAGGAAAATAAATTACTTTAGCTTGTGTTTTTGCAAGGTGATGAAGGTACACCATCAGGTGTGACTGAAGACTAAAAAATCATTTAAAAAACCCCCACAATTTAAAAATGTAAACAAAATTCCACGTGATTTGAAAGATGCTTTTCTGGTTTTAGGTTCTGAAACACTTCTGGATGTTTGGAGTGTCAGGGGTTTTTTTTTAAGGCTTCTCTCATAAACACATAAATAGGTTATGTTATCAACAGTTGCTGCAACTTTTTGGATGCATAAATTATTCTTTTCAGGACAGAAGGAGAGATATGAGACAGTTCTTTAGGTCCCTGATCATGTTACAGTGGTATCATTCAGTAGAAATCACCATAAGTGTAAAATTGGATCTGCACTTTACGTTATTATAGCCTAGGCCTGTACCTTAATTAATACACATTCTTCCTTATTCAATGCTAGAAAGAACAAAAGATACCTGTTAAAAGTATTTATAAATAAATAAATGGTGGAAGCTCGTTTTATTTTCTGATCTGTACAGTTACTGTACCAGAGGAGGCTGAGGGATACAGAACCATGTCTTTCAATAACTGAACTTACTTTTAATAATTTCTATGTCCTTTGCTTTAAGAGACACATTTTTGAGGCTGGCATGTTTAGATACCACACTGTGCTCTGGTCTTGGGAAGTGGACAAGACAGAACTCATAGGAACAAACTCACCTTCACATGAAGATGAGGTACTACTGGTGCCAGTGCGAAGGAGATGATGTCATCACCTGGCCTCAGTGAGCCCCCAGCAAGCTAATCTGCAATCGAAATGTGTCTCTTTCCCTGCTCTGTTTAGGGTGCTGCCAGGACTCCAGGTTTGCTGTACCCCTCTAGGGCCTTTTCTCATTCTTATGTTTCTTTTTTTCTTTAACCCCTTCGCCGCCGTTAAGGATTTGTGCACACTGGCTTGGTTCTGAGGGAAGAACACTTAGGACCTTTGGCCTTTCTTTTATTCTTATCATCCTGACTTCTCACCTTCCATACCAACCTGTCTCACTTCTTATTTGGCAAGTAAAGCAACCTGCTAGAACTGTTTTTTTCATTATGATAGCCAGATTCCTGCAAGAGTGGTGTTCAGCAATACTGTAGGGAGATAGAACAGTCTTTTTAGGTTTGAATGCTTTATCTTCAATCATGAGGTGCACTTGAATGTTTTCTTTTTTGTTATTTTACATCTCCATAAAGAAAAGAAGGGAAATGCCATTTAGATTTATAGCATTTAAAGCATAAAATAGAACTAATAAAATGTATTCGTATTCACAGGCCTGTTAATGTGCAAGTGTGTGTGTAATAGTGTTTTTACCAACCTCTCATGTAAGTCTCAGTTGCTGTAAAATCAGTACTCTGTTTCCCAGTACATTCAGTTTTGTAGAACTGTAAGGAGGCAGTAGCCATTGGTATTGTACCAGTAACTCAAAGAGTAACATCGCACTCTCTTAATTTGAAAGCAATCCTGATTGTATTGTCAAACTAATCAGTTTTAAAGCTGCTTTAAAAAAGCTGTTTCTCAACACAATTGTTAAGAGGTTCACATCACATTAGCCAGCAGCAGGTACACTCACAAAGTGCTGAAATAATTTTTCAGTATTTTCCCTTCCAGCACGTAAAGTCCCAGATTCGTCTTGCATAACTCCAAACTCTTTAATGAGATATCTGGAATAGGAATACAGTAGCTATATTTAGTAGGGAGTGAAAGGCATGTGTGAGGGGCTTAATTTTCATAAAGCAGCAGCGCTCTATAAATTAAATCTCTTAAGAAGTCTAAGATACTGAGGAATCAGTTTCAGTACTCAAGCTTGAAGATAAAATTTCAAGACATGCATTTTCAAATCAAAATTCTTCATTGTGATTCTAGCCACTATTGAACAGAAGTGTAGGAATAATTGGTAAAGCAGGGAGGCCAGATCCTTTCATTCTTTTAGGTAACTCACGATATCAGTGATGGTCTGATGCTCAGTGGAATTTGGGAGATCTCTATGAAGAAGTCAGACTTCAGAGGAACCCAAACTCCACCGTCACCCTGAATACAACATAACATGAGACAGGCAGTGCTGGTTTACTAGATAAATTAGTCATTAAGAGTGGAAGTCTTTGATGTCCATCTCTGGTTTCCTGGTGAAATGAAACACACAAATGTAATCATCAACATCTGTTAGTTAAGTGAAGAGATGCCCAAACTAATTACTGGTCATTCTAAACTGGTGGGCAAAATTGCATCTTCTCCCTGTAGTTTTTACGTCTTTCTCCTGAACAGTTCAGAAAGGTTCATAGAATTATTTTAGTGGGGAGAAGGAATCTGCTTGGTATCCTGCAACTATTTCTGCTTCAAAGGACTAATGGTTAAAAAGAACAGAGAAGAATTAGCAGCATGTAATCTAAGGCCCCAAAATATATGTTTCTAAATGTAGAGAATGACTTATTGCCTGGCTTGTCTTTTGCAATGTGAATACCATTACTCTCTTCTATCACATATTTATCCAGAAATTTATCCAGACCGTTTGCATTTGTGACTTTTAAAGATTTTGGTACTTAATTGGTTACCTCCAGGGAGGAAGCTGACTGCATGCAAGATGTATTTGTGTGTTTGCTTTCATTTATGGATGATTGCAATTCAATGTTATTTATATTTATAGAGCACAAAAAAATGGTTAGACACAGCTAAGCAAATTCAGTAGTTCTGGAGACATCCTCAGGGCTTATACAACACAGACTACAGACTGGTGCTGCTTCTTGTGATCAATACACCTATTTGTCTCTCAGCTGAGGTTTTCCTTGGTGAAATATTGACGATTAAAGGGCCAGAATTCTAGTATAATTAAAGAAGTAGCTGTGACCTTGCTTCTGTATGTATTTATGTACTTGAGACTATTATTTTCTCAAATACTGTCTAGGAATCTTTTGGACTCTGGCTAGACTGAAAGTAACTCTCATAACTTCTATACAAATTCCAAACCCAGTTTTGTAGAGTAATAAATTCTCTGGAAAAAACCCAATCAAACAAACAAAGGGAAAGCCTCCACACATATGTTAAAACACAAACTGCTATTTCCATTGAGTTAGATAACTGTGCCCAGTAGAAACTGGATTAGGCCTCAAGTGTCCTGATAGGGGCCTGAAAAGACAAGCATGTGTCTTTTCAAAGCAGTTACTATGTTTTGCAATTATAGTAACTGGCTTGTAAGCTTAACATGCACATGTACCATGGTTTGATTTTAAATTCTTCATTTCAGTCCACTGTGGTCTTTTAATAGCATTTTCTTTTTCGAACAAGAGTGGTATGCTTCTACAATAGCTTCTACGAGAGGTCTTCAGTGTATGTCATGGGTAACATATGAAGCCTCTTTGCGGTAATAATTTGTCTTATTGTGTGAATTATTATTGTGCATTTTGTAGAAGAAAATTAAGCATCAAAAGATTTAAATCAGTTGTTTGAAAAAAATTGCTTATTGTCATCAGAGGCTCAGTCAAATCTGCTAAAACCTGATTTCTGAGATCTATAGCTGTTACTGAAGTGAGGAGGAAAAATGACATTGCCTGAACACTTCTCAGAACCAAGGCAAAAGGTGTTTGCAATCAACTAACACCCATCCTGAAATGCTGACCAAGCTAACTTGCCAGGAGTGCATCTCCAATAGTGTTTTAACTTGGGTCAGGATTGCAACATTTAATCCTCCTTACAAACTTTCATTTACATCACAGATTGATTTAGGTCCATGTGAACTGGATGTCAGGGCTTCAGGTTTCACTCTGTGGATCGGCTACTGCTGGTTCCCAGCACATGCTGATGCTAAAGGCGACGTGGCAGGTGGTCCTCTTCCTGGGAAGGCTGGGTGAGCTGGACTGCAAATACAGAGTCAGTCAGATAGATAAGGGGCCCTGTGTCATCCCTTGCGTTAGAGATCAAGCTAGGGACATGAAGTGACAACTTGCCAAGAGTAAAAAAAAAGGAAAACTGACAAAAAGTGAAAAAAGAATTGTTTCTTACAGTATTGTCTTCCTTTCCTATAAAGTTTTGCAGTTTTAATTATCCCTTCTGTTCCTAGTGAAAAAAGAATAATACAAAGAACAACAAGAAAATGATTAAACTGTAGCAGTAATTCTCTTTTCTTATTTAACACCTTGATAAATATAGTAACTGAATTCACTTACCAGATACCTGAATTTCCTATTCTTTGTCTTGTTCTATAGGTGATATATTCCCTGAACACCAGGAATGACGAACATGAGGCGAGTATACAGGCTCTGAGAGAGGCTCATGAAGAAGAAATTCAGCACATTCTTGCTGAGACAAGGGAGACGATTCTCCAGTGTAAAAGCAAAGTTGAAGAAGAACAATTACTAAGAAAACGTATTCAGGCACTTGAAATTGCAGTAGAACAACACAAGAGACTGAAGGAAGAAGCCCTGGCAGAGTTAACATTGTGCAAGAAGCAGGTGGAAGAGAGGGAGCTAAGAACCGAAGTGAAACAAGCACATAAGGTCCTCTCTACAGACACAGCAGATATCAATGCAGGCTTTGAAAACAAGCTTCTAGTTTTAAATCTGGAGTCTGATGGACTGCTAAATGAGTGCAAAGCATCTAGGGGAGAAAATCTAGAGAAAAACATAATTTTAGAGGAAAAATGCAGTGCGGAAGGACAAGCTCTAATAAATGAGATAGAAAAAGTAAAGAGTGAGAACAAGAGAGCAACTGAAGAATATACTCTGAAAACAATCAAACTGCAAGCCTCTTCCGAGCGAGAAAAGGAGGCTTTGAAAAAGGCTGTGAAGCAGTCTATGATAGAAACAAAGAAGAATTGTCAGCAAAGAGAAATGGAGCAAAGGCAGAGCTCAGAGCCTGAGGAAGGCTTTTTGTTGCAGCAGGTAAAGAAGCTGGAGGCAGACCTAGAGGAGAAAATCCGGAAGATAAATGAGAGGAAGAAGCATTCTCAGAAACTGAAGGAGAGAATACAGGTAGACTATGAAACTGTGATCCCTCTCTCTGCCTATAAAGGTGCAAATTATCAATTCTGCAAAATACGGTGGAGGAGGGGTCTTTCATATATCACATTGAGTCAAAGGCTTTCTAAGCACTAAAGCAGTTTTAGAGACTTTGAAGAGAAATAGGAGGGATATAGTGCTGAGAGTTTTAAAGAGTTAAGATGATTCGTTAGGAGAATTCGTTGAATGCTAGACTTTGTTCCCTGAGGGAAGAGTGAGGTAAAATGTTGACTGAAGAGAGCTTTACCTGTCTTGCCCAGAAGTGCGAAGAGAACAGCGAGCAGGCAGTAATGCTAGCAGTGAGTGTTGGGAGAGTACATTTTCCTTTTCCCTTGCTGTTGTCAACAGCTCAGTCCATGGGTATGGGCAGGATTAGATAAGACATCTGAACTGGCAGGTCAGGAATCAGGTGCTTTGTGTTGTGACTGTTTCAACAGTCGTTTGTACCAAATGACATTTAATGCAGTGTCCTTTACACCTGTGACTTTTTATGTGCTGAGCCATGGACACATTTTTCATTAGTTCTGTTAAAGAGAAGGTCAAACCTTAGGTTCCTCCAGGGAGTCCATTTGTTACAGCGTGGCTGGGTGTTTCCTTTTGGAGAGACCCAAAACAAGGAACTCCTGGGCAATTACACCTTTTACAATTTAAGTTCTCCACTCCGTATGCATTCTTCAAGCACTGTTCACACATAAGTTGATCCAATGTTTTTTCAGGGCTGGGATCTTCTATTCTCTATTTGGTTTCCTTCCTGTTTCCAGGCAAGCTGCCCCTTTCCTTAACTTCTGGCCCTGGTCATAATGTCCCTAGGGCCCCTTTCTGCAACTCAACAAAATGTTAATGCATGTCCATCCTCTCATGCATCTGTCAGTCCCATACCTCCTCCCCTGCTTAGCTATCCATGCTAATGAACAGAGTTCTTTTGAAGTTCACTTATGCTAAGTTTTGAACAAGGCCAATTCATGCTAAGCTTTAAGCAAACACACACTTGATTCTAATTTAACTGATCTCAAAGCAATCATACAATTAATTCAAATATTCTTTAAGTAAACTTATTGTGATCCCTAACAAGTTGTCACCTCACACTCTGCTGGTCTACCCTGGTGTGTATCTCATATATTTGTGGCACAGCTCTGAAGCCCCTTTCTGCTTAATTGGATTATGTGTCAGATGCGGTTTCAGAAGTTGGCACATCATGGGCAATCTGCCAACGAGCTGCAGTTGGTACACAAGGTCAGGGTGTGGGAGAGACACTGATGGAAGCTAAAGCACTCAACCACACCATGTGCTCAACAGTTCCACTTTCTTTTAATAGTATTGGTCCTTCCCATCACAAAAACTCACCTACCAGGCCTGTCCCCAGCCCTGTGACAGCAATCTTGTGTATTAGATAAGAAGGTCTAGACTTGGAGTATTTCAGAATAGGGTCTCAGGGTGTGAGAGGCTGGAGAGCAGCCCTGAGGAGAGGGACCTGGGGGTTCTGGTCAACAGCAAGTTGACCATGAGCCAACAGTGAGCCCTGGCAGCCAAGAGGGCAACCGTGTCCTGGGGGGCACCAAGCATGGTATCACCAGCCGGGAGAGGGAGGGGATTGTCCCGCTCTGCTCTGGGGTGGCCCCACCTCGAGCATTGGGGGCACTTTGGGGCACCACAGCATAAAAAGGACATCAAACCACTGGAGAGTGTCCAGAGGAGGCCACAAGGCTGGGGAAGGCTCTGCAGGGGAAGGCGTGTGAGGAGCGCCTGAAGTCCCTTGGTCTGTTCAGCTGGAGAAGAGGAGACTGAGAGGGGATCTCAGAGCTGTTTGCTGCCTTCTCACAAGGGAGGAAGGGGAAAGAAGGGCTGAGCTCTGCTCTCTGGTGACCTGTGACAGGACTCAAGGGAATGGCAGGAAGATGTGCCAGGGCAGGGTTAGATTGGATCTCAGGAAGAGGTTCTTCCCCCAGCGGGTGGTGGAGCACTGGAACAGCTCCCCAGGGAAGCAGTCTTGGTACTTGCTCTGCCTGTATCCCAGAAGCATTTGGACACTGCCCTCAGTCACACAGGGTGAGTGTTGGGAGTGTCCTGGGTAGGGATAGGAGTTGGACTCCATGATCCTTGTGGGTCCCTTCCAGCCTGGGTAATTCTGTGCTTCTATGAACAATAATTCTTTCCTGATAGGGAAGAAGATTTGTCTCCTTTGGTCAGAGAACCCCAGAATCCTGTCAAGAGCAGTGTTATCTCAGTCAGCTGTGCTCTTCCAAGATGACTCTGACCCTTTTTACCATCTGCCCTCACATCTTGCCTGCCAGTATCATTTTGCTGATGGTGCAGAGTTCTCAGCTTCCTCTTTGAGGAAGTTCTTTGAAGGAGTTCAGCTTTTAATACAGTCACTGCCTTTCTCAAGATCAGGAGTGTGAATTGAATATGCCTTTCCCAACATTAATCAGTCTCCATTCTCTCTGTGTGTAGATCTGTAACAACCTCTATCCTCTGCAGAAAAGTGGAGAGGATATAATAAATGACAGAGATGCAGATAAGCCTTTTTTTTTTTTTAAATTGAGTCAGGGAAATCTGTAATATCTGTTCAAATATGGAAAAGTGCCCTGGCTCAGAAGTAAGAACTGATAGAGGGGGAAAGGGGAAGTAAGATCCTGATTTCCTGTGGGTAATGTAAGTAACGTTCAGGAGAAATGAAGAATGGAGACATGAAAATTTACGCACGTGGTGTACTGTTTTGATTTATCATGCAAGAGATGCAGCCTTTTAGGAATAAATAACGTAAAGCATGATAGGAACTGGAAATAAGTAGGCAATGTCATTGGCAATTTAATTTCAGAGTTCAGTGTCAGCTGGATAAAACTAAAATATTTTCTGAGGGACATATGCTCAACTTGTACATTTCATATCCTCTAAGTCTGTGGAATGAGACTGATTTATTATACATATCACTGGAGCATATTGCCTTGAATCTTTAAACAGATACCCTCTGACTAGAATATATCTGGAAGAAGGAAAACAGACACAATGTTATTTTCTGTTTCTTTCCAGTTTAAATAAAAAAGTAGAAGTTTTTCCTTTCTAAATTGACTATTTCTGATGCTACCATTAAATACTGCATTTTATTCAGAATCCAGTGGACAATGGTAGTCTTGGAAATTGAAAAAATTCTTTAGTCAGTAACACCTCTGATTATTAGTAAATATTTTACTAACTATTTTAAGTTTTGAAAAATGAAAGGACTGATGTTTAAACAAGAAGAATTATCTGTTTTCTCCTTGTTGTATGCCAAGAGGTTTGAGACCTTTAGATGAAAGGCATAACATTAGTGCACATATTATTATTTATTATTATTATTACTGGGGAAGAGAGAATGTAAAGGAGGACAAATCATTGAGGGTGATCTTTTCAATCTAGTCTTGGAAGAGTTTGGCATATGCTGGAAGTAAAAGGAACAAGCTTACCTTTAAGTTTTTAACTACAGAGACTGTTAAACACAAGTTAGTTTTAACCCGTGAGATTTTACTCAACATTCATATAGGAATGGCAATTTTGTCTAAATGAATATTGCAATATTATGTTAGACATCCGGAAACTGAGACTGGAACCTCCAGAAATAGACATCAAATATGGATCACATTTTTGCCTCAGTTATGAAAAGACAATTCCCAGCAAAGTCTGTAGGAGCTGATTTTTTCTGGTTTTAGGCATCTGTATTAGGGATGATGTTACAAACTATTGTACTTCAGCAACTGGAAAAAAAAGCCAGACTGATATTCTTTAACTTTTAGCACAAGATGGCATGAAATTAATGGAAGTATGTCCTGTTCCAAGTTTATGATAATCTCGTGCATCTTTCAGATGGTAACTCTTGATGAGTGTTCACTTTACAACAATGACTACTGCATCTGAGGGAATGGCAGCAGAGACAGTTTAAGGGTATGGAATAGCAAAAAATGCATTTAAACCAGCTCTGTAAGCGAGAGATTTATATGATGAAACTACACCAAGACAGAAAATGATAATTTATTTCATATGCCAGAAAAAGACCATTTTTAATAAATGTCGAAGTAATATCATGCATATTTTAGGATTTGTAAACATAGCTTAAGGGAACACAACAAGAAATTCTGGAATCTAAAGGTATAGTGAAAAAGGTGGAGGAAGATGTGAGTATAGTCAAAGAGAGAAATACACTCAAAGAGAGAAGGAGATACTGCAAAAAGCAGGTAAGATGGTCATTAATGTCATTCTGAAGTATTTCCCTTGTTCGTAGTCACTCATATTGGAAATTCCTCAAGTTATGGTATTTGAAATGTAAATTTGGATACCATAGAAGAATGGGAACTACGTTGAATTCCCAAAGCGAAACCATTGATGTAGTAGATTAAATGAAACAACATATCTGCAGCAATTAGCTTAGGAGGATTTTCACAGAATTTCTTTCATGAGAACTGCTTTCTGTGGCCAAATCCTTTGGCTTGAGGAAATCTGCAGTCTGTAACATTTCTGTGCAAAAATGTTTCTGAACCTAAACATGAGCCTAAATCTATTCAGATGGAGGAGAACCTTGAAACACATACTCAGTTTAAGGCCTGCTTTTAATGCTTAGTGAAGCTTACCAACTCAGTGCACGCTTGGGTGGGTTGCAAACTTTGCCATAAAGTGAGGAGGAATTTAGTTTCTTTCTCCAAATGTACTTTTGTGTTTGTCAAACATCTTCTAGACAAAAAAGAAAAAAATTATTAGAGGAGAATTGGACAACCAGACTAGTGGTCAGGTGTTCTTTAGACCCTGCTTGGTGCCAAGAATGTACTTCTACCCGTTCGTCCCAGCTTTAATGCTGTTTTACCTATCTGAGTTCAACATCTACTTGAGAATAATCAAATCACTTGTTGACACGTTGTGAAGTCATGAAAAATGTGCAGCTCCTGTCACCAAATGTTGAGCTTCGTAATACCTCGTAGATGTTGGAGATAAGTAGTGTTATGTGGAGATAAAAATTGTGTTAAGTGCTTATCAGAAGAATTCATTTCTGCCTATGAAACAACTGGACTTTATACTTATGCAATCTCATTTTTCAAATAGGGAATTGCTTGGTGGTAAGTTAGACTTTTAGTCAAATAGACAAAAAGTGTTCAGTTTTCTGCTGTAACTGATAAACTTGAGGGGTTTTTGCACAATGCTTTGTCACTTCACTTTTCATACGTGTATTTTCCTTGCTATTTATAGTTTTACATGTATGCAACTTGAAACCAGCCAGTTTGAAATGTTATAAATCTCAGATTTTCCATAAACATTCCTGCCTGTACGGAGACCCCATGCACTGAGTTTATGAAAACCATCCCCTCCAGGAAAAGATTTTTCTAATTCCCTGAATATAAGGGGAGAAGTTTACACTAAAGGTCCTATCAACACTTCATTATGATGTTGTGAGTATGGATATCTACAAACATGGCAAGAAGTGGCTCTCGAGCATTTTGCTGAATAAAGAATAATTTTATGCTTGTAACATGCCTATGAAACAACTGGACTTCATACATTTATGCAATCTCATTTTTCAAATAGGGACCTGTGTGAGTGAATTATTTTAACTGATTGTGAAATTGCTCATGTTTGATCAGTGTGGGAAGATGAAGTGCTTCAAGATGCACAGTTAAGCGGTCAAGTATAAGCCTTATGAAAAGGATTTGCCTTTTATATAGTGTATTCTTCTATGTGAGTTTGTACAGGTATACTTGAAATGATGCCAGGATAAAGCTCTTCATGTGAGTCAGATCAAATTTAAATATCAAACACTTTATACTTTAGTAAAAAAAGCATGATAGTAGACCATTATTTTTTATAGACAAAAGATATTATTGCTTATAACCATCTCTTATACACTCAATTTAATGAGAAAAATCTTCAATTAGTAAAACTTAAATAAAATTGAAATATTTTTCATTACTAATGCTGTTTATATCCTCTGATGCAATTAAGGCCTTACAACCTTTTGGGAAGCATTGTATCTATTTTCCAGACAGAAAAATTAAGATACAGGAACTCAGTTGGCAGAGTTGCAGTGGGAATGCTGCAAACACCTGATCTTCAGGTTTTAATCAAAAAGATCGTTATATCCTCTCCTTTTCTTACAGGCAAAACTGAAGTTAATTTTTCCTTTGCAATATTCATCTCTCTGTGCTTGATTCCATCCTGTAATTGGTACCTAACAGTTAACTTGTTTTTGAACTGTGAAATGCCAATGTACTCTCCTTTATTTAATTATGAGTTGCAAGGAATACATCTCTATTGCCCATGCTGCTGTCTCCTAATATTATGCCATCCTCCCAATGATTATAACTTTCATAGTTTTTAGGTACTTTTTCTATTATCTTGAATTCTTAAGTGATTGTGTTACAAAAATGAGGGTGGAGTTGGGGAGGAGCTGTGAGAAAGGGCTGGACAGGGCGCGAGAGGTGTGAAATTGCCATTTTTTCTCTGTTTCCTCTGTGGTGTCTGAAAATATGGTAGGATATTTTTCAAGTCAGCAAATTGGCACAAAAAGGAAGAGCAAGCACTAATAATGCTGTAATATATATCACTTCAGAACATTTTTGGAAGTTGCACGTTCAGTCTTTCTATAATAAGTAATTGCTCGCATTTGCTATAAATGATTGCTATAAGCTCTTGCTCACTGTCTTGCAAGTGGTGTTATCATTGATTTTTCAAGAACTATTTCCAGCAATAAGGTGATAATATTGTCTTCAAATTTTTATTTTATTTTAATTTTACATCTTTACTGGGATTTTCTTTATGGATACTATAAGATAGTGCGTCCTTTGATCCCCCTTTCCACTAATTGCCCGCTATTGAGTCATCTGGTTGTTTATATGGTCAATGTCTCTTTATGTTTTTCATGTCTTGTGGGTGACTCTTGCATACTAAGTTATTTCTAAGCAGTAACACCACTCAAGGCAAAACAGTGACTCTTCATGCTGTGCAGTTTTCCACCTCAGGGAAGCCTTCAGTAGAATATTAGGATTATGTGAGCTGTGTTGTCTAACAGTAGGATTAAAAAGAACCACACCAAACTCTTAATACTCTTTGATTGAATAATACAGGAGGGACATTAAAAGACAGTAGCATGTATTATTGTATAAAGTTTATTATCTAGGTGAATGCAGAAGAAATGTTCTTTTTTTCATGCTGCATGGTTTTTTCCCCACTATTGCACCCCTTCTCCTCCCTTCTCCTCCCTTCTCCTCCCTTCTCCTCCCTTCTCCTCCCCTCTCCTCCCCTCTCCTCCCCTCTCCTCCCCTCTCCTCCCCTCTCCTCCCCTCTCCTCCCCTCTCCTCCCCTCTCCTCCCCTCTCCTCCCCTCTCCTCCCCTCTCCTCCCCTCTCCTCCCCTCTCCTCCCCTCTCCACTTCAGGAGCTCCATACACAACTAGAGGAATTTAAAAGAAAATCCGAGCGTGAACTAAAACAACTAGAGAAAGAGAAAGAAGTCCTAACTGGGAAACTTCAAAACTCTTCACTTGAGGTAAACTGGGCATAAATATAACCCAATAATAAAAGGGCTCTTAATTTTTACTCTCATCTGAGAGATTCTTGATTAGATTTTAGTCATATTTGCTGTGACTATAATTCAAGAAAATATACAAAGACTCTAGATAGAAATAACAGATATTACTGCTCCTTGGTAGCCACAAAGATTTTGAGAAGCCTGTTATTTTGATGAATTTCATGTATCACTTTTTGGAGATATACTAAGGCTTTTTGTTGAGGAGTTTGGCCATATCAGGATTGGAAGGTGGCTCTGACTGTCTGTATACGGGGCTAAGCGGGTTTGGAGTCTTCCTCAAGCTCTTGTTGACTTTCTGATTTTTCGTGTGTGTGTATGACAGGACTTGAGGGAATGGCAGGAAGATGTGCCAGGGCAGGGTTAGATTGGATATCAGGAAGAGGTTCTTCCCCCAGCAGGTAGTGGTGCACTGGAACAGCTCCCCAGGGAAGCAGTCCCGGCACCCACTCTGCCAGCATTCCAGAAGCATTTGGATACTGCCCTCAGTCACATGGGATGAGTGTTGGGAGTGTCCTGGGTAGGGACAGGAGTTGGACTCAATGGTCCTTGTGGGTCCCTTCCAGCTCAGGTGATACTGTGATTCCAGTTCTATGATTCTGTGTGTTCAGACATGTCAGAGGGCCTGCTTGCTTGCTCCCTTGAGCAAGAGAATTGAATTGAAAAAAGCTGAAATGGATGATTATGCCGGCCTAATGGTAAGGGTGGTAACTGAAGCAGATTAGAATGTGCAATAATTCAGTAAATATCAGTAGTTAGGTATGCCTCCTTCTGTGTTCTCAGCGTCAAGAATGAAACAGAGAAAGCTTTGAAGCCCCAAAGTAGCTTTGAGGCTGTCATAGCTTATGTACTCTTCCCCACTCCACTTACACCGAAGTCATAATGCAAATCTGTGATATGGATTAATCTGGAAATAAATACCTGAGGTGTTTTAGTACTAGCTGTAACAGCTGTCAGTTGCAGGCCACTGATGCAAATTTTTAGATTAGTACATCTACCAAAATATTTATACAGAAAAGTGACATTATTTAAAAAGCCGTAACAGGATAAATAATTTTCTGCCAAAAAAACCCAGAACTTGCAGAAGGCAATTATTTACCCAGGCAAACAGTGCACCTTTTAAAATTTCTAGCGACTGTGGATATATGTTTTCTCCCTCTCAGGTGTTCCTGGTGTATGTTCTTTAATTGCTATCTGCTTTAAAATGTTATGTATAGGATATTTCTTTTTCTGCAGAGTCATCATGTGAAGCTTTTGCCCGTGAACATTTCGATAACTTTTATTTCATAGATAAGCTATAAAGCAACTACTTTAACAGAACTGAAATCAGTGCCCTAGTGTATAAACAAGATACACTAAGAAACATTTTAGCTTATCTTGGAATCTAAAAAATCCCCCTAAAAGGAGGACATGCTCCTTCTGAAGAGAAATTTTGCATTTTTCTTGGTACTTTATAAATTATTTTCTGAACCAATTACCTGGCATTATTGCCAGGGAAGCGAAGAAATTTCAACTTATAATACTTTCCTTCTGTAAATATGTGAATATTCACAGCCAAGGAACTACTGTTTACTATACAACATTGTGTTGCACTGAGGACATGATTCCCATCTGGGAACCTTTGCAGTGTCTCAGCCCAGAGCTTCCGCCTCAAAGGTTGGGCAATGTGCTGTTACTAATCCAGTTCTAACCTGGATACAATTTCAGATCTAAAAATAGCTTCCTTGGCTGCATACGGCACGTTTCTGGTTGGGCTGACTTAGCTGGAGCACTGTGCAGAGCAGGCAGAATCACGGGAGTTCCATCTCTCTGGGGATGTGCTTTAAAGTGGCAGCATTTCTGCATGGATGAAGTTTTTCTGGATAAAGAAGTCAGATTCGCACCTATTTGGTCCCTTGGAAGGAAGGATGTGAGATCCTGTGTGGGTTGAATGCTGATTCGTTAGAGTCCACCAGTTCCTTGGCTTTGCACTGCAGGATGTCTTCAAATTGTGTTAAAAGAGCTATTCTGGAATTAGAAGGCCCATAAAATGGAAGTGCAGGCAACACCTTGTCGTGATACATCTTAGAACAATGCCAGAGTGCCCAGAACCTTGAAGGTACCACCAAATAGCAGGAGGAGAGGTGTGCCTGGTGTGCTCACACCTGTCCCTCCAGTCAGGAATCACCATAAGTCTGGGAAGGCAGTTACTGTGAACTTAACTGAGGTAACTGAAATAAACCTAAAAACAACAGCAAAATATAATGTCATCGTTTTGTTGTTACCTCTTGTACTATGTTACCGTTTGGATGTAATTGCATCCTAGTATGAATAAAACCCTGTAGCATTTGGCTGCCTTATTTTGACTGAACAAATTCTCAATTGTGCTGACTCTTCTATAATACATCAAAAGGCAGTTTTAAGTCATTTATATAAATTCATCCCCTAGCAATGCATTGAAAAACTTGTCTCTTTCCACTTAAAAGATACAGGAAGTCAAAATATTCTCTCTGATTCCAGAGAATTTTAGGTCTTGTCTTTGAGATTTCAACTTCTTACGTACAATACATAAAAGAAGGGGAGAGCAGACATAAGACTTCAGTTTTCATACAATGAATTAAAATAATTAAAGCAGAAGTCAAACCGGGGAGCCAACTGTGATGAGGTGCACAGCCTTATACTTGCCCAGTATTTTTACTCATGGGCTGTCAAAATCTGAGACGTATTTCCTCAAAAGAATCAAGCCATCCTTCCCAGGAGAAGGACAGTAATTATGGTTAGGAAAGAATGGAAGTTGAAAGACTTTTGAAATATTTCAAAACTTATCTGTCTTCTTTTAGTAACAGTTCATTTTTTTCGTTACTTGGAAGACAGTGGGAGGCAAAATCAGCTGTCATTAGAAAGGGCAAGTGCAAACATAACCCTGAAACTCGAAAAGAATTCAGCAGAGCCTAGAAAAATGCTGTTGCCTGGAGTTTATACTGTGGAGGGTATTGGTTGCATCTTTAAGACCACTTTATGCGATTTATGGATAAAAGTGAATGAATAATAGTACTAAAAGTACTTTTTTTAAAAAAAAGTTTAGTTTTGCAGTAGGAAGACATTATAAAACTCAAAATCATACAATGTTGTTGGTTTGATAATAGTAAAAGGAACCAAAAAGATTCTAGACCGATGTGAGTTGGCATAGTTTCATTGGCTTAAATGTTACTTTTCTTAGAGCAACACAAATTCATAAAATATACTCAAATTTACATAATTCCTCTCCATTGTGAATGCAGCCATTAATCCTATCCTGCTGACTTACTTTTCTGGAAGGTGTCTCAGCTGAAGCAAATATTAGACCAGCAAGCAAATAATTTCAAGGAGTCACTGAAGAAACATAATCTACAGTCCAACAAAGAAAAAGAGAAGCTTTTGCAGGATCTTCAAAACACCATTAAAGAAAACCAGAACGTTAAAGTGCAGCTAGAGGCATCACATCAAAAAGTCTTAAAAATGTTGGAGAAAAGCAAAAATCAGGAACTCAAGGTCAGTTTACAACATATTAGCATAAAAATAAATTGTATTTGTGGGATGAACCATGTTAGCTGGAGCCGATTATCAGAACTCAGTTACCTCCAGGTGTCTTAATGATGGGTTGCTGTTGTTGCACATAATGAATTATTCTGTGATTTTCAGACCTCATCGTCTTCAGGTTGGTTTGGTTTGTTCTTTTTTTTAACATTTGAACTTAGACCATCAGTGTGAATGAAATAGTTTTGTAAAATAATACAGCCTACCCTGCATAGTTAGGCTACAGTGGATACCAGCTCCTCTGTCCGTGCTCTTCCTGCAGAAATACAAGGGAATTCCTAAGTGTGTTATTAACAGGATTCAGTTTTATTCTCTTTCATCCATTATTACTTCATACATAAATACTTTAAAAGAAGTATAATAGATGTGTATAATGATATGTATTGCCTTACATACCTTCAAGAAATCATTTCTGTAAATGGATAACCAAACCTTTTAAAGGTTTGAGTGGATTTATTTCAGTGACAAATGTTAACACAATATATTGAGGCTTTAAAAATGTTGTGGTTTGAGAGAAAAAAATCAACTTAAAAAACTTGTTGATGTTGCACAGCATAGGGAAAACCTCCTTATAAAACACATGCAGTAACCCACCACAAGTAGAATTTAATATCTTGTTTATATATTCAGTACAAAATTCCAGCTTTAACAAAACCAAGCTGGTAAAAATGAAACTGAGGAGTTTGCTCTCAAATCCACTACAAAACAACTGCTCCATCATTTGTCTGACACACTGTGATAATGACACACAGGTAAAATCAGGGGGGCTTTATATGTTGAATAATAAAACATCTTTCTAATGTCAAATAGTGAAAGGATGTCAGTGTTATTTCATGATGTATTACAAATGTAACAGATGATATCTTGATAATCTCTTTTACCTATTAAGTATTACTTTTGAACTTCAGCTCGTTTTTATTCTGTGTTGATGCAGTATCATATAAAGTGGTGATGAAAATGTAAATTCTGCAATGAAAGACCAGATTCATCCTGGCATTACAAGTTAAATAACGAGATGATAAATAGGCTCCAGCTACTGTGTTTTTTATTAGCGGGGGGCTTTTGCTTGCAGGAGGCAGAAGAACGTTTGAAAAAGGAATTTAATGAGACTTTCAAGATTCAACATCAGTCTCATAGGCTGGAAATACAGACCTTGGAAGAGAAAGCGAAGAAAGAATTGCATGATGAACTCGAGCAGATCCAGAAGCAGCAAGCTGTGTTGCTAGGTATGATGTCTTACGTCATGGACATGGGCTCCTACTGCTTCATTATGTGCTGAGAACCACTGACCTTCCTCCCATTCATTTTCCTTCCCGTCTTCTGAGAACTCCTGTCTTTGTGAATGTTCTTTTTCCATACCTGCAATTTCAGCAATACAGACTTAATATTCTGTGTTAACCTAGCTCTCAACTGTCAGCAGCAGAACGTAGCTGGGAGAGAAGTCTGTACAACATTCAAGTACAAGTTATCTGCTATATTAACTTGGAGTATTGTAGGTAGTGTATATGACTTTCCTCGTTTTTTCCTGTGATGTCAAGAGTTATTATATGTGGTTCAAGTCTGTTGCATTGTTTGGCAGTGGGGGTCAGTTGCTCCATATGTGTTGTTTAGTCAGTTAAGAAAATTCCCTGAACTGTTCAGAACCAAGCAGAACGCTGCATTAGGAGGACCTGTAATATCTCTGGGTTTGAACTCAGGTTATTAAAGCTCATCTATAGATTTTTTTTTTAATTAAAGAAAGAAAAATTTTACAGTACTTTAGTACTTTAGCTCTTTTTTTTTCCGTAATTCAAATTTGCTGAAAAGACAGGTTGCTCTTAAAGTTTAGGTCTTCATAGATAAATTCTATTCAAGAAAAACTGTATATATAGAGAAAAAAAATCTTTCTCCTTGTACTTGATCCATCCCCAAACTTTTAAGCAATATACACAAAAGTTGCAGTATATGACAGATCTACTTACATAAGTGTTGTGCTGTTCTAGCAAAACCAGACCTCTCCTCAGGCTGCCTTATGGCCTGCTATGAAACACCAGTGCACATTAAGTTCAAAGTTAGAAAAGGCAATTATAATGATTAAATCTGCAAAACAACTGCCACAGAATTGCCTGATTCCATTGTTGAATCATTGCTATTGTAGCTCTGTATCTTCTTGCTGTTGCTCAGCGGAGTTACTTCTCTACTGACAGGAGGCTGTTACACCTAATGGCAAAGGAGCTGGGAGCAAAACAAAATGTTGTGTGTTAATGTTTTCATCTGCATTGTCTTTATCTGCCTTCCCCATCCATTTAGCCTCTGACTGCCTTACTGATTGTCTATCTGATTGTTACAAGGATCTCTAAGGGTGGAGCTCTCTGAGCAACAGACATCATGCTCTAATCTCAAGAAACAAATAGAAGAACTTCAAATGGAGCTGGGGAGTGTGCGGACACTGAAGAAGCAACAGGCAAGAATCCAGTTCCTACTTCACTGCTATGTTGTGTTTTGCAAAAGCAATACTATCAAATTTCTCTCTTCAGAGACAATGAAAATGTACAGAGTCTCTTACAGAAATGGAATGGCTTTCCTTCCCTTATGTCCCACTGTAAAACATTAGCATTTTCTCTCATCTTTTCCCTAAGGGCAGCCTGTTTTTTTCCATTTAAAGATCAGAATCTACAACACAAGTAAATGAATGAATGTTACAATAAAATAAAATTTATGGAGACTATAAAATATGTTCAGGAAGATTTGTTCACAGGTTTTGTCTTGCACAGAGAACTGCACATACAAATGAAAAATCAGTTCACAAAAATTCAGTGCACGCCATAGCTGCGAGAATTGTTAAATAATAAGAGCCTGTGAATAACTAAATTTTGCCTTTTTCTTAGGAAGGAAGTAGCCAGAGCCAGATCAGATCTCTTCATGAGGAACTGGAAAAATGTCAGAGTGAAATTTCCAAACTCAAGAAAGAGAATTTACTCCTGAAGGATACAATGGAGCTACTCAGTGCTGAGTTGGAGTCGCAGAAGCAAGAAGCTGCACAGCTTCAGGACAGGGAGAAACAGCACAGAAGGTTTGCCTTAAATTCACACTTTATGGTGCTATCTAGAGATTCAATAATAATGCCAGTTCTAATCGTGATGAGTGTCAGAATCTCTCCTTTCTAAAGTACTAATTGTAGAGGACTTTTGTGAAAGCAGTAGTTCACATTTCTCTCCAGCCATAATAAAAGTATTTGAACTAGTTGTTCATTATATGTCACAGAGAAATATGTCCAGTATAGCCTCACAGGATGACCTGAGAAAATCTGCCCTTGAAAGGCACTGGAAGATATAAACAAGTCCCCAATTCATCCAAGAGCCGTTAAAAAAAAATGTAGACGTCCCTGAGAATAAATGTCAGTTTTCTATATGTACTCTGTGTAGCTGGAACCAATGGGTTGTTAACCCTAAAGGGGACACTTGGGAATGCCATATGTACTCTGTAACAGCCAGCTTTGCACTGGGGGAGTAAGCGCAGTGACAGCAGATGCTGGTGGTGCCTCTGGGCTGATGGAAGCCTGGAGCTGGAATGCTGTCAGGGCACAGGAAGGCCAAGCTGACTCTGTAGTCTTGTCTTGTAGAAGGTGGGCCATGTCCTCCTAGTGCAGCCACAGGCTCGGAGCACGTGTTGCATTGCAGTAATAGCAGTCTTGTCAGTTGCCTACAGAAAAAGTGCAGGACTTACATTTACACAGGAGATAAGACTGGGGCTCAGTGTGTTTGTGTGGCTATTGAATGCTTTGAAATTTATGGATGATCACACCTTACACATTCTCTTCGCGGAGAGATTGAGAGACCTGGCGCATGGGTACCTGTCAGTTCATTTCTGCAGTGATGTGCAATGTCTGTGCCCAGCTACTCAAGCTATATATAAAAGGATTTCTGAAGAGTCTAAGAGTATATCCTTAAAGTAATCTTTAAAATTATGTCCTATATAGTCTAGAGGAAAGCACACAAGGGATACAGTGTCTCTTGGCAGACTCTCAGAGTGGTCAGAGTAATTCAGTTGCTGTCTACCAGTCAGTAGATATTTAAAGGATGAGGAACTTTTTTTTTCCCTTTGCACTCTTTGGAGAGTTACTTGAAAGTGACTTTCATTTCAAGCTATTGAAGCAAGATTAACAGAAAGAATTGCAAACCAGAGAGTTTCATCAGTGCCCTCCAGGTACCTTGAAGGAATTTAGAGCCTCTGTTCATGAAGGGAAGAATTATTCACGTGGCGGTAAGAAGGTCTAAAAAGCCTGAAATGCTAAAGCTGCTGGGCTGGAGGGTAATCTTTACAGGGGATAAATGGTGTGGCTCTACTACAGTAAGTATTTGAGAAGGAAGCATTAATGGAATTATGTAAGGAGAAATCCTTCAAGTAACAGGAGGTAGAACTGAAGAGCTCAAGTGGTCCTACAGGCTGCTCTGAAATAAACCTTTGGAAGATCTGGAACATTAACTTTCAGCTCTTCTTTTACTTTTGCAGGGCAAATAAATTGTGTAAGGGAATAGTTAAATTGGTCAGTGCATATAAATAACGGTGTTTTTACTGCTACTTAAACAACGCTTCTCTTACGCTATGTAGTTGTTTCTTATTTGAAAGCTGGTAGTGCCTTGTTATTTGTATGTGCCAAATCTTTATAACCAGTTATTTAAAATTATTATTCCTACTGCTGCCAAGTAAGTGAAACCAGTAATCTGCCTGAAGTAACCATTCCCCTTTCCATTCTCTTGAATTGTGTGATTTCTATGTCCGGTACAGAAACCTTTTACAAGGATTAGGATTGACAGCAGCCAATGGCTTTTTTATGGGAAGAGGGAAGTCCCCAAATGGCTGTTCTGAAGGAGGGCTTTTATTCTGCCCCTGAAGATCCATTTCAGGGATTCTGTACCCATTTTTACTCTTATTGTTCCACTGCTTATTTTGTGCCAAATCAGTCACTCTCATGGCTGTGCTCTAATTTCAAGGGCAGAAACCTTTCATGGATCTTTTGGCCTTTTCTGAAGTATTTCAGAAACAAGTGAAAGGGTCTTAGAAATCCATTAAAAATAAAAAATGGTAAATTGAATATCTTTTGTGAAAATTATAGTTTGACATCTCTATTTTAATCAGTAAACAACAGAAAATGTGCTCTGCATTGAGCTAATGGAAAAATTTCTCCAAGGTTTAACAAAACATTAGCAAGCAAAAGGCAGCAAACTAACAATGATTCTTCGGTAGATTTCTGTTGATTTGGAGGTTAGTGTCAGAAAGCAATGTTATGGCCAGGCTTGGGAAAATATTAAGCATTGCTTAGTTTTCAGTTGATGATGTTAATTAAATAGCAGTACCTTTCAAAATATATCGTCTGTTAAAAATAAATGTTGTAGCTAAAGGCATTGCTGTAACACTTCTTACCTTCACTTTTTGTAAAAACTGTTTTTCGGATGTGGTAGGCAATATTAAATGATTCTGGTGCCATGATGTGATGAAATAAAACACCAAAGTCTCTTGGTAAAATCCCAGAGTCTTGCTAATAATTTTGCTTAATATGATTTCCCATGTTTAACCACTAAGACTGATGTACAAACTAACCATAGACAGGGTATCAGTATCAACATTATCTAGAATAGACCCTCTGTTTCCTGAGGGCTGCAGGTCAAGTGCTTCTCCCAATATCTGTCCTCTTCCTGAGTGTTAGTATTTTTCTGCTTCAGATTGCAACTGAAGTGTCAGTCAAATGACTAAGCAGAAGCCCAGAACTGTGCCAAATTGACTACCTTTGCAGTGAATAAAAGACCTCAAAACTGCATGCTTTGATCAATGGTAATGAACTAGTATTGAAATGTGAGAATTCAGACATATTTTAATACCAATGAAAGCCTCCATATCAAGCATAAAAAAGAACTGGACATACTGAAACAAGATCACCAGGAGGAAACTGAACACTTATTATCTGATTTCAGCAGCACTCAGGCACATTTCCAAGCACGGATTTTCTCCTTAGAAACTAAGTCATTTAAATAAACTCTGGCTCGTACTGACAGTGAGTTCTGTTTGAAATTATCATTCTTTGTATTTTATTACTCATAGATAGAATATTATAAGCACTGAAATAGAATTGTATAGATGCTTCCTTTGCAAACACACAAAAAATCCACATATATTGTAATAAACTCTGAATTAATGTAAAGCAATATACATAGAGTTTTACAATGCTAAGTTAGAACCTGCACTTAGCATCTCACAGTTTTATGAAGTGCAAAATCATCTTTGTCACAGATTATACCAGAAGCCCTGATCCATGATCTTGTACTTAATTTTGTTCAGCAGAGGAGCATCTTTGAGGTTGAGCTCTTCCTCGTTCTCACTCCCTTGCAAATTTCCGAGTGCAGCCCTCTCTAACTCATGTAAATAAATGCACTTTGCAGCCCCCTGTGGAGTTAAGCAGTTCTGTGGTGCTTCAGAGTGTACAGGAGAGGCCCCTCAGAAACAATCCTCGTGATTATATATAACCCTTGTTCTTTTCTCTCATCCCAGCTGTGCGGCACAGGTCCAGGAGAGAGACCTGCCTGCATGTAAGCTGGTCTCAAACCATTAAGATATTAAGATTTATCTTGTGATCTAAACTCTTGAGATACACTGAATTAAGGGTATAAGACTGGGGAAGGGTCTTCTCAAAAATGTTTACCCTCACCAAAAAAACCCCCACAAAATAGTGGTTTCAGTATGACAGGTGAAATTCGTAGCACTCAGTTTCTCAAGCACCAAAATTCATGAACTTGGCTGATGAAATAATGACTTATTTTCTCATGAGTCATCAAGTGTTTCTACACCATCTCCAAAAAAGTCTAAGTTCTCATTTGAATCTTTTCCCTTGATAAAGGCATTTAAAGAACTAAACTTACAGTACAGGTTTAGAGCAGTGTGTATATTGAAGCCTCTCTTTTCATGAAAGTTATAGGAGTTGAGTATTTCTGAGGCCTCTATCAAATATTGTTGGAATTAGCCTGTGGATGTTAAAGTCATTCGGTCAGAAAGGAGAACAAACAGATGAATACAGACAGGCACAGATACTGTGACACAGATCTTTTGTCCTTAAGAAACTGGAGTAGCAGTGTGAGTGCAAGCTTGGTAGTGTTTTATACCAAGGGCTGGATGTGACACTGAACACGTGTTGTGGGTTAACCCTGGTGGTGATTTTATTTTGGAACTTCACAACGTTTATGTAATCCAAGTGTTTATGTATAGATGTCCATTTCAAAAAAGAAGCTGTTTTATCAGAAAGGCCTGACTATGTCCCTGTATTTTAAGTTTAGAATTTAGGGCAGAGTGCAGCCCCAGGTGTCTCTCGAACCTTGCCTGAGAAAGTTTTTTTCCGATCTGTATTTTTTTTGGTACAGACTTAAAGAATTAGAAAAGTCCAGAAAGCAGGAGTCCAGATCAGAAGATTTACACCCAATAAGCTGTCTGCAAGACAAATTAAGTGAGAGAGAAGAGGTCATCAAGCAGATGGCGGTAAGATTTCCTTTTATATGTACATTTATGTTTTGGAATCTGTTGGAAGGCTTTATTCCTATTCAGTGTTTCACACATTGCTTTAGGGTAATTCTTTCTGTTCTGGAATACTTTGACAGATGCATGTTTTTATACCAACTTCCAACAAATACATTTTTCCATACACTTAACTCTTCTTTCCCCTCAGGAAGGAAGAAAATTTCAGCATTCACTTTTAACCAACGCTGAATCTTACAGGAATCGATCATTTTCCTTCAACCCTAATTCAGGATGCTTGACTCCTTCCATGAAGGTAAGAAAAATGGGCAATGCAATTAAAATTGCAAATTGTGATGTTTTATTGTTATTCAAATAATACAGATGATCAGGACAATAAAGGTCCTGTTATTTTTTTATGGTAATGTTATTCAGTAGAATTCTTTCCAGTAAGGCAACCTGCAGTCACGGGCTGAGTAAACCATAAATTCAGTAGAAATATACATGCACCTGGATACAGGTGTTTAAGCAAATACAAACCACTGCAACTCCGAAGACATAGATCTTACACGGGGATAATCATAGACATTCTTTGCAGACCTGGGAGCTGCTTGCAGATTTGGGAGTTGATATTTGGCATATTGCATGCATCCAGGAAAATTATGAATAGTATTGGGGTGCTCAGGATTTGCCCTTTGTCATTCCATCCCCTCTGTATGATACTGTCAATAAATAGTCTTGGAAAGAAGTTGGTGGAAAGCAGCTAACTGAGCTTTGCAAAGCTGTTGGCTTTGATGTGTCTAAAACCTCAAAGTCAAATACACAAGTTGTTTTAATTGTACTGCCTAATCCATGGATCCTCTCAGCATAACCTGAGAATTTATTTTAAATGCCTATAGAAAAAGATGGGAATCTTAATTTTTGGGTGCTTCTCACAAGATATATAGGAATGAGGTATTGTAGCATAAAGGTATTATAGCATTCAGGTTTTATAGCGTAAAGAGTAAAGGAAATGTGTGTGTAATAAAGTTTTCCTGTTACAATAAAAAGCAGCAGAAGAAAACTGTTGAGGTGCCCAGTCGTGTTGTCAGCGTTCCAAATTTAGCTTCCTACGCAAAGAGCTTCTTGAGCTGTGACTTGAGAACAAAAAGAAGTGTTCCTCAAATAACAAAATCTGCAAGCTTAGACCGGAGTCCTGGCTGCCTCAGGGTGGACTCTCTATCGGGACAGTCCTCAGACAGCAGCGCTGCCACAACCACAAGGTATTTTGACTTGCAAGATGATAAATGAATTGGTATTCAGAGTCTTGGAGGCATTCAAACAGACATTTGGAAATAAACAGTGGTTCCTGTTGTGCAGTGAGCTCCATGTGCTCAATTCTGTGCAGACAGACACAGAACTTTACTGCAGAAGTAGGCTACAATCACTGCGCAGGAAAGCTTATGATTGCAACCCCTCCTGGAACAAAAGAAAAAAAGAGAGGAGATGCGAGTATTTAACTAAGAATGTAATTAATAATGAAAATGGCTCCTTATAACTTGGGCCACTTACCAGTGTTTCTGTCAGGGATGTGTTTTCATTCTTACTTTTGTTGCCTCAGTTTACACTTGGTAGATGCAGATGGCATAGTTTTATTTTAGGAGATATTTGAATTTCTCTAGGCTTTTAATTTGGTAAAGGGTTTAAAGAGTTAAAAATGGCTTACCAGCAACTTAACTAAGAACTTCTTAGTTTGATGGTTTTTCTCTGAAAAGCTTGAATTTTTCTTCAAATTTGTGAGTTTTCAAATAATGTTTAGTGTTTTATAAACATGCCTGAACTATCTCAATAAATAAGTTAAAAATTTATGTAGTTAATACAGTTATAATGATAAATATTTTTTTAAAAAAAACAACCTACCACTGCTCTTCAGGACAAAAGCCACCTGTCTCCTAGTGGAGACAAGTTATCCTGTAAATTGTGTGCTACAGAGCTCTTCCCTTGAAAGCAGATAGTGTTTAATGCTGCCAGAGACAGTAACCAGGGACACAGGCTTGGATGCAGTTTGGTAATTTCTACATCTTAAAAATAAAAGTATTCTCTGTCAAACCAGGTGACTGCCGAGGCAAATCAGATTCGTATTTTAAAGGGAAATGTACAGGGACACTGAGGGTACCTTGGCTGCTGCTTTATCTTAGTCTTTTAAATCAATCACAAGGGGGCCATAAGGCTGGGGAAGGCTCTGCAGGGGAAGGCGTGTGAGGAGCGGCTGAAGTCCCTTGGTCTGTTTAGCTGGAGGAGACTGAGAGGGGATCTCAGAGCTGTTTGCTGCCTTCTCCCAAGGGAGGGAGGGGAAACAGGGGCTGAGCTCTGCTCTTTGGTGACCTGTGACAGGACCCGAGGGAATGGCAGGAAGATGTGCCAGGGGAGGGTTAGATTGGATAATCAGGAAGAGGTTCTTCCCCCAGCGGGTGTTGGAGCACTGGAACAGCTCCCCAGGGAAGCAGTCCCGGCACCCACTCTGCCAGCATTCCAGAAGCATTTGGACACTGCCCTCAGCCACACGAAGTGAGTGTTGGGAGTGTCCTGTGCAGGAACAGGAGTTGGACTCGATGGTCCTTTTGGGTCTCTTCCAACTTGGGTAATTCTATGAATCATAACTGAAGTCATATTTGTTACTATAAGTTAACCAAAATTAATATAAATGTTAAAAAAGCATCTTGAATTATGAAAAATCAGGGACTATGCAATAGGAATGATTATAAAAGCCAGTTAATATTCAGATAAATCTTTCGGTTCTAAATAAAACTTTCACCCAACATTTTTAATGCGTAAGTTGTATTTTATTAAATATTGGTAAGATTATAACTAAGTAACACTAATTCTTATTTGTTTGTACAGGATGTGTGGCAATGAAGCACCACAAACCAAAGATGACCAAAACCAAGTCCCTCAGCATCAAGAGTGGTTTACTAAATATTTTTCGTTTTAAAACAAACTATTTCCATACTTCTTAGAATTAAAAAAACCTCTTCCTGTTTTCTTTCAGTGAATGATAAGCCAATATATGATTTAGAAAAAGAAAAAAGTAATTTCCAAGTAAATAATTAGGAGCAACTGCACTCTCCTACATCTAATTACTATGGAGTTACAGCCATGGATTTCAGAAGAAATGCATTTTTTTAACAACTTCTGTAAATAAAAAAAAAGAAAAAGCAAAATTCTGGATACAGTTATACAAAGATTTTTTAATCAAGAGACTGTATTACATTAAATATGCAGTTTGATCTGATACATCCTGTCAATCTGGCTCCATCTGAAAAAGGATCTTGCTTCTGAAGGCAGTTTCTGTAGTTTTATACATTTGCTTCATCAGCTGTTTAAAATACTTTCTGCATATAATAATGTATTTTTTAAGCTTTTAATAGGTTTTTGTTAAACTTATTTTAAGCTGTACAGCATGTGGTATACCTCCAAGAATAGCATGTTTATAGCAGGCTGGTTTAGAAATACTTTCTGCTTTGCTTAATAAACTGTTCTGTACAGTCAGCATCGCAGTATCGTATTCCTGTTGTGCTTCAATATATGTAGCAATCAGCCTGATAAATTAGGATAATATATAAGTATGAACATTAAAACTTGCTTGTAAATAATCCATATCCATGTTTTGCAAATTAGTTCTACGTTACACTGTAGTTTGAGTCGGACTGACACACCGAGTTCCAGGTTTACAGGAACATGTACATTTTATCTCAGTATGGTTCTTGTGCCCACCAAAACACAACGGTTTATCAGATTCTGCTAACTCATGAGTGGGAGGAGACACCCCCATGAAGAAGTTAACCCTCAGGTAACTCATCAACAAATGTGGAAGGCAGGCAGTTGTGCAGCCAGCAGCCTGGTGTTTAAGATCTGACAGCTCATCTCCAGTTGCTGCACGGTTTGAATCCCTGTTCAATTCCAACCAGCAGGGCCCCCCTGCAAAACAAATTTTAGAAGGAGGCTCACCTCCAGCCTAACCTCGTCTTGTATCAAACAGCCAGCAAGAACTGTGCCAACAGACACAAGCACTCACAGCACAATACCTGTGGTAAAAAGGTGGCAAAAGGGGCAAGATGCTTCTACAGGCCAATACTTTCATCCCAGCTGTTCAGTACTATTTCCAAGATGAACTTGCTGGGATTAGAAAGAGACTTTGGCAAAAACGGGTAAAAAGACACTTTTTATACGTGCAACCACGAAGGGGATAAAGCAATGTAAACAGTAAGTAATGAGTGCCGTGGTGTCTGTGAGAAGATCAGAAATGTACAGGGCGAAATTTTCTGTTAAGAGTATTCATCCACTCTGCCCCAAAACCTTCTGAAGTGCACGAGGAAGTTCAATACACAATTACTAATTCTAATTTCCAGGGTTACGATATTCTAATTAACTCTGTCCTCAAAAGGGTATCCCTAGAAAGCAGCTTTCCTGGCTATAATGATGCTGTTGTGTAGTAATACAGAAACAGGACCTTTGCTATTTTTACTTCGAAAATCTTTTTATGGCTTCGTTTACATTACTAAATAGTGCAGCCCAGTGTAAGCTAATTCTGTAGAGTGGACAGTACTGATGACTCAGCGTCCACAATGAGTGGTTCTTTGGGGGGCAGGTGCTTTGGACCATCTCTACACCAGCCTGACAAGCAGAACACCAGTCACTGGGCCTGCATTACATATCCTCTCTCAGGGTTAAGCATTTCACACTTAATTTCATCCTGTGAAAATCAAATCTGTAATCCTGAGATGCTTTCATGAGGTGAGCAAAAAGTCCAGCCAATTTTCCATATCCACTTCAAAAAGAAATACACTCTTGATCTGACCTAGATACAGATAATGCTAAGGGTACTTCTACAGTGATACTTATGGAAAATTAATGAAACACATTTTTAAATATTCCAGTAAAACCATTAGTAATCTTTGCAAGTATTTTCATTGTACCAGCAAAGATAGAGTTAGGGAAAAGGTAGGGCCACCCTTTCTAAAAGGAACAGGATTCACTCCAGAAAACACACTTCTACCAGAAAGGATCCTGAACAGCATCTCTCCATATTTTCCATTGAAACAGAAAAACAATTCACAGTTTTTGGGAAAAAAAAGATAATTTATTTTGCTTAATTAATGATTTATATTTGTAGTACAAACTACATTATACAAAAAGCATTCAAAGTAAAAAGACCACCACTGCTTTGCATTGTTGAAAATACTCAGATCCGTATAATCAAAGATCACGTTTGCTTCATTGGAGCAGGAATATTAGCAGATGCTTGTTCCAGGTAAGCTAATGGCCCCTGAGGCATTTCTGCAGGCTTTTTGTGCTGTACAGTGATATCATCCAGGACCTGCTGCCAATGTCGCAGTTTACTCAAATGCTTCTGAATTAATGCGTCTTTTCTCTGCAATTCATTTCTTAATTCTGAAACATCCTATGGATGAAAAAAAATTTGTATTAGTAACTAGACAGTATTCATAAGAATAACCACCTCAAAGCTTGAGTTTTCAAGCTGATCTTAATGGGATTTTAATAATGGAGAAAGTGCGAAATAGAGGGATAGCACTATGAATGCACTGGTTCCATTCCCCGAGCTCACATATTTCAAAGATCATTACTTTCAGCAAAATTTTACTAAATACTTGGTTTCTTCCAATAAAATCATCATGTGTGTTCCCGTACTCCATAGAGCAGCAAGTATCCAGCTTTTCCAGGGTCACAGTGAGAGCTATGTAACCAGTCAAGTTCTACCAGCTTAGGATACAGCATCAACTTGAGAAACCCCAAATCAGTGTGAACGAGGTGATCAACTGCACTGGTGCAAAGGTTATCTGACCTAGCACAACATGGGTACAATAACTTAAACATACCTCTTTAATTACTTGCTCTGGTTTCTGGACTGACAGCTGCAGTCTTTTTTGTAGGAAAAAGCATTCAGTTTGTCTTGCAACATCCAGAAACTTCTGGATGCACTGATCAACACCTAAACATAAAAAAACCAAACCCAAAACAAAATTGGAAGAATAGATTCAAAAAAAGACGTTATCAGGCTAATACTGGTAGTTATCTGAGTGCTATTAAAAACACTTCACCGTACTTTCTAGAAAGAAAATCTTCTGATTTACTAAAATGACATATCTATAAAACCATGGTGTGCCTCAAGTCTTTGTATAAAACATTGTTTTGCAGCCTTTCAGAACTCCCCCTTAAAAGTGGAAGACCAGAACTCTTTTTCTGAAGTTTTATTACATTATTGACAATGACAGAGAGTGTGATATAACTATCTGTGGATCTTGGTTGAATAAAGAAAACATTTCACTGCACGCCCAAACAACAAGCTCGAGGTAAGCTTCTAAAATTTGGACATACTAAGATTATTCTGCCTTCATATATTATGCATTACTGTTTTGATAGTAAAAGCTGTCCTCTTCCGGCATATAACTATGACCCAATATCAAAACGTTTCTGAAAAGCATTTATGCTATTTTCAAAACAGTACTTAAGAGTCAAGCTGCAAAAATTTTCCAGGGAAAAGAACACTTCTTAACAGTAGCCAAGAGCCATCTCTTAATTCCCTGTTTATACCTGTTCAGTATTAATTACTCATCCCACAGAGGTGCCTGCCACTGCCACAAAGCAATCCAGGCTTCCCTTTCCCACCTTTTATTCTTGCTTCATACAGTTTAGGAATGTGGCTCTTTAGCTTCCTCATTTCTGAAGCACATATTTCATTGTATATTAATGCAATCCCACACAACACCAGGAGCCAGCTGGCACTCGGACCTTCCCACAAGATCCCAATCCTTCCCGGGTGGATTTTTCCCTGTGTTTCTCCCACTGCTGTGAAGCACTTTCCACCCGGGATGGGGCAAGCAACCCTCAGTTATGCCACAGTCACCGTTTCAAGACCTTGGGACGGCCTTTAAACCTCTTCTGGACAAATGACAGGGCGCACGCACACCTGAGCGAAGCCCAAGTGCACCTGCTAAGCTTACCAAGAAGTTTTAACAGAAACTGCTACATTTCCAGCCCCCACCTCGACCTCTGAATTGTTTGGGTTGGAACGGACCTCAAAGCCAATCCAGTTCCAATCCCCCTCCCATGGGCAGGGACCCATCCCACTGGATCAGGGGGCTCAAAGCCCATCCGACCTGGCCTCGAACACCTCCAGGGATGGGGCAGCCACACCTTCCCTGGGCAACCTCTGCCAGGGCCTCCCCTCCCTCATCGTGAGGAATTTCTTCCCAATGCCTCATCCCAATCTTCCCCCTTCCAAGCTAAAGCCGTTACTCCAGCCCGGCGGGGCCCGGCGGCGCTCACCGGTGCGGATCTCCTCTTGGTCGGTGCCGTTCACGTAGTCCTGGCTCACCAGGGAGGCGAAGCACGCCTGGGGGGCAGAGCGGGACACGGCGGGTCAGAGGGACGCGGGGGTAAACGCTGCACCCATCCCCCGCCCCGCCCGCCCCACGCACCTCAAAGGACGCTTCCAGCTCGTCCACCAGCGTGCTGTTGGGATTGCGCGGCCCCGCGGTGGGCGGGATGAGACCGGCCGGACCGGGCCCGCCGGGAGGCCCCGCTGGCGGCCCCGGGGGCTGATTGGGGAACATCCCTCCCAGAGCGCCCGCCATGGCCGGGCCCTGCGTGCGCCGGGCCGCCTCAGCCGGGGCGGGGCCTCCCCAACTCACG
Organism: Dromococcyx pavoninus; assembly: GCA_033558185.1. Lineage (NCBI taxonomy): Eukaryota > Metazoa > Chordata > Aves > Cuculiformes > Neomorphidae > Dromococcyx > Dromococcyx pavoninus. Next base: position 1,446,350 of record JAUMJL010000019.1, on the reverse strand, counting down.
CCCCAGCCCCAGCCTCAGCCCGGGCGGGGCCGCCCCAGCTCCCGCCTCAGCCCGGGCCTCCGAGATCATCGAGTCCAGCTGCACCTGTCCCCTACTGAACCGCACCCCTGAGAAACTCGTCTACCTGCCTTTTAAAAACCCCCATGGATGGCGACTCCACCCCCTCCCTGGGCAGCTGTGCCAGCGCCTGAGAACCCTTTCAGTGAAGAGGTTTTTCCTGATGTCCAGTCTTAACCTGCCCTGGTGCAACTTGTGGCCATTTCCTCTTGTCCTATCACCTGTCACTTAGAAGAAGATACCCACACCCACCTCACCACAGCCTCCTTTCAGGCAGTTGCAGACAGTGATGAGGTCTCCTCTCAGCCTCCTCTTCTCCAGGTTAAACAGACCCAGTTCCCTCAGCCGCTCCTCATAGGACTTGTGCTCCAGCCCCTTCCTCAGCTCCATTCCCTTCTCTGGACACTCTCCAGCCGTTCAATGCCCTTCTTGGTGTGAGGGGCCCAGAACTGACCCCAGCACTCAAGGTGTGGCCTCACCAGTGCTGAGTGCAGGGGCACAATCCCTGCCCTGCTCCTGCTGCCCACACTGTGTCTGACACAGGCCAAGATGCCATTGGCCTCCTGGAACTCACAGTGACTGAGGTGCAGCCTCACTAGCACTGATTCCAGGGGCACAATCATTTCCCTGGTCCTGCTGGCCACACCATTTTTGGTACAAGTCAGGATGCAGTTTTAGTTTTTCTAAGCAGAAATGTTAGAATGGCATTTTTGTAAACAACTGTGCAGAGCTGCCTTTCCCTCCACCTATGATTCACCCAAAACTGAGGCAGAGCTATGATCTCCATGTACTCTTAATTCTCTCTCCATCAAAACGCATGCACTCAAATAAGAGATTTATTTTTTGTAATAAGTATGCTTACTTTACTTATAAAATAGAGGAGTTCAGAGGGTTTCCATCATCGTGTTTTGGTACTAAATATCTCAATAGTTCAAACAGAATATTTTTTAACTGCATAATATGGGATGACAAATCTCAAAGGCAAGATATTCTTACCCAACCAATGATTTATAAAAATGCATCTGTAGTTCACTGCCATATTGAAAATATGCCTGGGACTCTCATTTATGAATAATACTTTCAAATTTCTTAAGGCAGAGGGGATGATTTTAGAATAAGCGTTTCATTTGGTATTGTGACTGTCTTGACTTAACCGAGCCACAAACTCCACGAGTGTTCTTGTAGGCCGCCCTGCCATGCCTTTTCGAAGATAGGGCACCTCATCTTTATTCGACATCACACCAGCTATATCTAAGTGAGCCCAGTGAGAGGCAGTCACAAATTCCTTCAGGAATGCAGCAGCTGTGCATGCTCCTCCAGCTCTGTGGGAAGCAGAAAAAATGTGTTGTTTCTAAAGCAACACAACAGCACAAACATTAAACAAACACACCGAAAGGAAGGGGCTCATGAAAGATATTGGTGCGTCTTACCTGCTATACTTTCCAATGTTACTCAGATCTGCCAGAGGACAGTCTGTTACTTGTTTTGTGTAATGTTCAAAAAGAGGCATTCTCCAAACTCTGTCTCCTGTCAGAATGCTGGCCTGAAAAACAAACAGTGACAGCTTTCAATTTTTTTTTTTAAACCTGCATTGATAAGCCCCAGTACTGTGCATGCTTATTTTGTTTAGCTTTGATCACTCTAAAGATCTTCAGCCCAATATAATATTAGGTATTTGGAAATACACTGCAAAACAAAACAGTGAACCTTTCTTCAAAAGGTCAAAAGGCAAAATCTAAAGTACCCAAACACTAAAGATTGTTGCTTTTTTCTTTTTCTTCTTTTTCTTCCTGTCAATCCCTCCCTTCAGAGACTTCCTTTAGTCACCTCATTTCAGCTACTTACAAGGCCTCTCTGAATTTCCATCTCAGTCATTAAGCAAGATCAATTATCAATTACTGTCAGTAGTCCAGAGCTTCTGCAAATGCAGCAAATTATTAGAAGATACAGATCCTTGAGATAATGTGTATGGTGTTTGCTGTACAATATTAAACCTTACTAAAGAACTAATAATTAATAGTAAAAATTCATTATTTTCAATTAAATACAGTACTAACACCATTCCTACAAGATTTCAAATTGCAGTAACATAGCTTTTAGATTTCTATAAAGTGAGACTTTTGGTAATGCACTGACTTTCCAATAACAGCAGCTATTACTGAATTGTTATGATTTAATAATAATGCAGATGGCCTACCTCATAAAGGTGAGTCCAAAGCCAAGATGAGTTTGTGAACACTCCAGTTGCAGCAGACCCCAATGCAACATCCATGGCACCTGCAGAAACACACCTGTAAGGTTATACAACAAAGGCGAAGCCTTACCTGAACTATACCTCTGCATCCTGACTCCTCACAGAATTTTGTTTTTAATTCCCACTGTCAGCAATTTTTAAGGTCTGAAAAAAATAAAGATCTTAGTACATTTGCATTTTTTAAAGTTTACATGTTGTTAAAACATTTATATAACCTAACAGGAAAAGAATTCATAAAAATTATATGCTGTATCTCATGAAACTAGATTTCCTGTTTTCAGCTTGATGTTTCTTAGCAATATTTCTAATATAATGTATTCAGCAATAAGTGGGGTTTTTTAAACAATTTTGTTTCCATATAGAAAATATAAGTGAGTGGGCTTTTCCAATTTTTAGACCTCTACAATTTTGAGCTGATACTTTCCCTTTTGTGAATTCCACTTGCGTAGATTTTTGCATAGCACATGTGAATTTACTTTAAGTGAAAATAATCCTTACCAAAATACTAAACCATGCCTAAGCCAGAGGCATTACGTATGTGCTTCTCTTAATGCCAACATTCAATGAAAAGTGAGATTGAGAAAAAGAAGAAAAAAAAGTAGTTTAACAAAACAATATGTCAAAGACATTTCTGCAAGAGCTCTCCTTCGTGTCTGGTGCCAAGGGATCTCAAACACAAAATAATTTATAATTGGATAAACTCCTTCTTCTATCATGCCCTTCATATGGGAATAATTTTATACAAGCCAACGATTTTAAAATCAGCTTCCCTTCTGTCTACTGAAATTTTCCACAGCATTTGATCTGGTAAAACTGATGGAATAGTAGAGAATATATAGAAAGGTAATTATTTTGCTTCACATATTCATTAAGCAACACAGTGGACTTGTGTCTAAACTACTTTTCCACATTTGCTCTCATTTCAGCAACGGACTCTTCACCTGTGACAGCTTCTTACTGCAGTTCACGAGATGCATACACAATGCTGGTTTTAAATTTAAAACTATAACCTCATTCATATACTGCTGTAGAGATGAAACAATTAAACCACATTTTATTATGCCTGAGAGTACGCAAACTGCACATAAACCAAGAGATATTTCAGTCAAACAAATTCCTGGGAAGATGAGAATGACTCTCTTACGCTGTCCCCTAGAATCATGGAGACCACCATGGAAGAACTGGTGCTGGGAAGGCCAGAGCTCAGGAAGTTGTTCACAAAGAAGCATTTTGGCTCCAGCGTGGCCAGTGCCATATGGACATGACAGGATTCTTCCACAACCACCCCAGTATCTCAGCATCCCACAACCCTGGGAGCTGGAAAGTCTTAGTGCAGAAATGGAAGCACTAGGAAACACTGTGCAGGAACGCTGAAGTCTGTGTAGGGTTTCCTGCTCTTCTTAGTTCCAGCTTAGCTGGGCCAGCCCAACTTCATCTGCATTGCTGAGGGTGTGCCCTGCACACCAATCCCCTCCCTAGTCCTACAGACATGGAGCAGCTGAACAAGCTGTTAGAAGTATAAAATCTGCTAGCTGTTGTCCTTCAGCATAGAAAACCATCTCAGCTGCCTTCAAATTCAGGGTGACTTTATATACACAGTCCAACTAATCCACAGCCCAATTCATGAGAGTAATAAAGAACTAACTTGCAAAAGGAGCAGGGAAAGAGACTGCTCACCTGTTAATGTTGCAGCATCCACAATAGCTCTTGCATTAAAATTGTGGGCGTAACAGAGAGCATCAGCTAACAGCAGTCTTCCTTCAGCATCTGTGTTATCTACCTTCAGGTGCAAAATTAGTCAAAACAGATTAACAATTGCTGAAAACATCCCTTTCACTGATTTATTTCTTACATAGCTTACATATTTCTTACATATTTCTTAAATAGCTGGCAGACTGTAAACGCACTGTCACAGGCCCCAGGAACTTCAAATAATCAACATTTACCCAAACTAAAAAGAAAAAAAAGCAAACAGTATCTATATACAGCTATGTTTGAAGATAAAAGGATATCTGGTAGTGATCTTTCAGCATAGCTGGGCCTATGTCGTTGGCTCCTCAGAAGAGCCTGGAGGCTGGAGAGGTGCCCAGTGGAGTGCAGGGGCTGGTTACCATTCCCAGCAAAGCCCCGGGAACCCCAGGGGCTGCTTCTGAGCCAGAATGTGGCCAATGGAAACTGCAAAGGAGGAGAGGGGGCCACAAAGGAACACAGATGCATCCTTGGAAACAGTTCCTTGTTATACTGCTTTCTCCTTGGATCTTGAAACATCTTCCCTCTTGAAAAAAATCAGCCCCTTTGCTCCTGCTCCTTTTCATTTTCAGGGAAAATTCATAATGAATTCTGCCAGATTAATTGAATCCTGTGCTCTGAGCTATTGGCACTTTCTTGCAAATTTCTCCTTGGTAGAGGAATAGGTACCCAGTTTTTTCCCTCAAAACAGAGGGTGACTGAACTCAGTTTTGGGAGAAACACCTCAAGGTACTGGAAGGTTCAAGGAAGTCAAAGGTGGCAGAATCAGAGAAATACAGAGAGAAACACTGATTAAGCCATCTACTGATTTCTGCAGGAAATCAACCTGTCTACAGCACAATGACTTTCAGTACCATTTAATCTATTAGATCAGTATGGAACAGTCTGGATTAAATATGAAATATGTATTTTGGGTATGGATTTGGCAAGCTCCTTTGAACCAACAGCCCCTATGACTCAAGAGTTCTGATTGCACAGAACAACTTGGCAGGTCTTGTTTACGTCAGCAGAAAACTATAATACTCTTATGTCTCACTCCTGAAGGATCTGCTGGAACCAATTAATATGTTATTCATTCTGACTGAGAACCTGCTGCATTTATGAGCATTTTAACAACCTCTTGTGCTAAAATAAGATTTTCTAGTATGACCACACTTTTCAGCTCTGTGTAAAACACATCTAATCTCTTCAATCTGTATTTATATTTGAAAGAATCCTACGACAGCCATTTCTAATGAATAACATGCTGCTTATATTTTTAAAAACAGTACATTTGCACTGCTTATCTTTTTAAAGGGTCTTTTCAAACATGTATTCCGACTGCAGTCAAATAACTCAACTGATTATACCATTTAACCAGAAGTATTCAAAAATCCAAGTTTACCTGTATTGTTTTTCCGTTCTTGGCTCTAACAACATCCCCAGGCTTGTTTGCCTTGCCACTGGGCATATTTTCACAGAGGGGTGCCAGACCTCAGAGAGAAGGAGAGAAGTGCATTGCTAGTTTCTCAGAAAATATCTACAAAACACACTTGGCAAACCACACAAATATCTCCTTAAGAAAACAGTACTATTCTCATCTTGCATTTATGCTCAAAATCCAAATTTTCCTCATTACTACAAGACACGCGGTCCAGTTTTCAGACTGGAAACTCCTCTGCATGTTGCACCACCACATTCTCTCACCTCCAACATTCTACTGCTAGGAGTTACTTCCACTTTATGCCCAGACAAGTGAGAGCAGAAAAGGAACAAATATAATCTTACGTCTTCCACAGATGAATAATTAGTCACGTGTAAAGGGATTTCTTTCTTTCTGAAATTAAGAATTTCTCAAATTGTCACTCTGACCCATTCAAGCTCTGCTCATTGCAAACAAACATTGTGTGATGTCAGGAGGGGTCTGAGGACTCGCCACAGAACTACAGCTGTTAAGAGCAGCAAACAGAGATGAGCAAAACAGAGGCAGCTTCAAAACTCCAACTACGAATGGAATAAAGGGATGAAAGGCACTCCGGCATTCCTAGGGAAAACCTGCTCCTGGCAGAAGGAATAAGTGAATTGTGGACTACCACTTTTCAGTGGAGTTCTGTACGCAGACTTTTGCTCCATGCTTTAGCCCTTCCCGTTGCAGCTTTTAAGTGAGGAATGCCACGGGAAATGCCATGAGGACGTGTGTTTTGCTGCCCTCTACTGGGTGAAGGATAAAAGTGACAAAAACCCACATCTCCAGGTTCTCAAATATAAAACTTCTCCGAGAATGGATTACGTGTCATCACCAACTGGTTCTGCCACGGTTTTGGAATCAACTCATTTAATTTTAGTTTTTGCAGGAAAAATAAGCTTTGCTTGTAGTTAGAATCCCATAATCGTTTAGGTCGGGTAAGATCAAGTCCTTTAAGGTCAAGTTCAACTGTAAACTTAGCTCTGACAAGTCTACATCACTAAACCATATCCCTAAGCACCACATCAGCATGTTTTTTAAATACCTCCAGGGATGAGCACTCAACCAACTCCCTGGGCAGCTGTGCCAATGCTTGGCAACCCTCTTGGTGAAGAAGTATTTCCTAATATTCAACCTAAACCTTCCTTGGTGCAACTTGAGGCCGCTTCCTCTCATCCCATCACTTGCTATGTAGGGAAAAGAGACCAACACCCACCTTGCTATAACCTCCTTTTAAGTACTTGAAAACAGCATCAGCAGAGTAGGATTGTTTGTTTGTTTTAGATTTCTGCGAAGATATTCACTTATGGAAACAAGACTTGATCCCTCTTCTTGTTCAGCTGTGGCAAACACTCATGGAGGTAGTTCAGATAACTCCTTTTAATTTTTAATGTATTTCACACATATCCACATTCCTTCTTATAATGAAAGATCAGAAATTCAGAAAAAATTCTTAAAAATAAGTTTCTTGACAATCATTTCTCACCTAAGACCTAAAAATTCTGCCTTCAAAATTGTAATTGTAATTGTAATAAATGTAATTGTAATTGTAATAAATGTTTATTTATTCAAATACAGCTAGTAATTTTTGATAGAAGGAAAAGAAGCTGAGCGAGGGAATGAGACAAATAAGTCTGCAAGAGTTCATGGCGTTTCTGGTGCTGATACTAGACAATGACTTGGTCAAGAAGAAATCCTGAAAAAGAAGATTTTTAGATACTCACACAGGCACACTTACCAATTATGTTAAGAGGCAGGTTTAAAGCTGCTGCTGTCATAATGGCTGAAGAGATAGTTGCTGCCCCTCCCATATCTGCTCTCATCGCATCCATACCCGATGATGGCTTCAGTGAAATGCCACCACTGAAATAAACAGAACGAATTGCATCCAACATGGGGGAGTTCAAAGGAGCACACACTGATAATATTCTGTCTATCAGTATGTTTTAGCACCAAATACCAGTAAATGTGTTTTCAATTATTCCTGCAACACCCTAACAAGCATACTGAGCAAATTATCTGGTTTTCATTTCAGATAAAATACGTCCATGAATTACTTTCTCAAAATTAAGATGTCATAAAAATCCAAGTAATCTGCAGTGGACTAACTCAATGATTTTTATAACAGCAAAAGAGCACAAAACAAGAACAAAACACTTCGTAAAAATCAGAATACGGAAGGAGAACACATTGGCAAATACCTCACTAATTGTGTGACAGAAAAAGCATTTAAAGGACCCGCTGCAAGGAATGAACTACTTTCTCTTTCCTTAAGCATGATGTATTTGTCCAATGACAGGCAGCAATTCTAAACATGTAAATTCTTCATCCAGAGCTTTGCTCAGGCAAAAAAAAAAAAGCCATGTTTTTTTGTTTTCTCTTGCCTTTCCATTTTCCCCTTCCAAGACAGTAGCATATCCGTTCCTGCTTTCTCGAATCACTCAAGCTCATCTTCTCCCCAGAAGAGGCAGCACAGCCTACTATACAGGGCAAGTCCACTGGAATGGCACTGAAAGATGTCCTGAGGCAAGGAAAAGCATCTCTCCATTGAACATGAACTGCAGGAAAGCATTTTCACCCTTTTAGTCATTAAAATACTGGCATACATACCTGTCAAATGTAACTCCTTTTCCTACAAACACCAACGGGGGGTCATTTGCATTAGCACCACCTGAATAGTGGATCTCCAGAAAGATGGGAGGTTCGGCCGAACCCTTAGCTACACTCAGGAAGGCTCCCATCTGTTGTGTAGCTATCCAAGACTCTGGTCTGGAATAAAAATATATATTAATTATTTTTGGTTAATTAGACACTAAGATGGTTTTGTTTGTTTAAGAGTCACAATTCTTGAAGATTTGTACATGAACTATTAATTCCATTTTAGTTAGTATGGAAACCATCATTTACATCCAACCATTACTACTTTTTTTTGTGAAACAGAAAAATATTGCCTCAAAGTCACTGCTTGGTTTTTGTTTTGCCTTGTTTAAAAAACAACAACAAAACAACCAACCACCAGTCTAGACTTTTGCATCAGAAACATTGAACTTTCACTTGCCCATTAGGCTGTGGTCTCTGAAGGCTTATGGAGCAACAATATTGCAGGAGGTCACAGTTTAGCTTTCTGCCATCACGATGATTAACTATAGGCAAAGCTGATTTCCCTCAGTCTTTTGCTTTTAAACAAATCGGCCTCCAACACTTGCATAACCAGTCAGCCCATTTCCACTGAGGTGTAGTAACTAGAAATGCCGAGGCAAGAAGGATTAGCTGTGCAAATTCATTTGCAAGGGCTTTTATGACTCCATCTCAACATTTTCGAAAGTAAAAAAAGGCCCCCACAGAAACAGAATAAAAAGAGGATGTTTTAATCACCACATCCAAACAAAAAAAAGCAAATGTATGTAAAAAATCCACTAGGGAAAAACCAAAAAGGTATTAGAATGAAGCTAGCCACTATGTGCCCTCTATTCACTCACTTAATCAGGTTTCCTCTTTCACAGCACATCTGTCAATTAAGCTGTAACTGACTGCATGACTAATTGACAGTCAATCATTCAACTGTGTCACAGTATCTCACTTATTCTGCAAACCAAAAGCTCACCTTCTAATACTGAGAGTACCTTGCAGTTTGGCAGAAAGGTGAGTGCCCAGACACTTCCCCTGCTTTTGTCATCTGAAGTGGCAGAATGAAAAGAAGAGCCTGCTGCAGATTTGAACACCCTGCAAGTTATCTTACCCTACAGAGGAATCATTTAAATGGAATTTACCTTATATGGACCTTCACATTGCTGAAATTTCTGAGCTTCTGTTCAATATGTTCAGCAAATTTGATTGGAGTTATATAATTAGCTGGAGCCTCCATAAGGTATCGAGCGAGGTTCTGACCCTCAGCGTAGAGAACACCTTTTTGCCAGGCTTCACGTTCAGCACTAAATGACACCATAGAATAATCAAGATTAAAAACATTTGCAGAAGTAAGATGTCAGCATCATGTGTTCTCTCCTGTTTGAAAATGCAGTATCATTAATTTGAGACCATTAAGAATGTCATAGTAATCTTACTGTGAGGTGCATCTAATCTATTACAGTAGCTCATCTCTGGTTTTAATCAGTGCTAAATGCTTCAGAGAAACCTAGAAGAATTCTAGAGCAGATAGATGAAAAATTATCTGTCTAATACACTGGGTTGTGTCCTAATCCTCACCAGTCAGAGATTGGTTTAAAACCTTAAGCACAAGGTTTAATATCCCTTCCAAAATTTGTAATCACATTAATTGTAACAGCCCTGGAAGTTTTTATTCACCACATAAAGACTCCGATTCTGTTTTTCACTTTACTGGTGGAATTCGGATCTCACTTCATATTGCACTCCAGGCATTTCACTAACTACTGACAGAGCCAATGTTTGAAGAGCTGCCTGCACAGGAAATGGGGATCTCTGGTTACTTTGAAACTCTACCAGTACAAAACCTTTCATTTTACTGAGACAGAACCGAAAGGCTTATTTGCTTTAGAAGACATCACAAAACAGGACATTGAGCTTATTTCACCTCTCAGAAGAGCAACACAGTGAAGAACGAATCCAGTAGGAATACAGAAACATCGCTTGGATACAGGGGGGTGGAATTAAGAAGTCAAAACTCAGCTGATGCTGAAACTAGAAAGAAGTGGGAGAGGCAACAAGAGGACTTCAAGAGGTACATCATCAGCACAAAGAGGGTCAGGGATAATGCTGTCCCACTGCTAGATGGGGCAGGCAAACTAGTGAACACTGAGAAGACTGAAGTTCTCAACGTCTGCTTTGCATCAGTCTTATTAATTGGTCTGCTTACAGATTTCCCAGTTCTTTGTGATGAGTAACAGAGTTTGGAGAGGAAAGGTACCACCCACAGCAGAGGAAGACAGACTTGAGGAAGCCCCACATTCATTCACAGGTCCTTGGTAGCAGGTGGGATATAACTGAGGGTACGGAGGGAGCTGGCTGGTGTCATTGTCAGTCTGATCTCTAAGGCTGAAAGGTCACAGTAACTCAACATGGTCTCTGATTATTGGAGAAGTTCTCATCTTGAAGAACGACAAGGAGTATGTAGGGACCTACAAACCTCTTATCCTAGACTAATCTCCTAAAAGCTTACGGAGAAAGTAGCCCTGGAAGACGTTTTCAGGTACATGAAGGAAAGATGGTCACTGGAAACAGTCGTTATAGATTTATTTGGGGCAAATCATGCCTGACCAACTCAACTGACTTATGATGAGAGGGTTGACGTGGATGCCATTTATCTTGGCTTAACAAGGTTTTCACACAGAATCCTCAAAGAGAATTGAGAAAACATGAACTGGAGGAGTAGACTAAAAGAGGGAAAAATTGGAAGAATTGTTGGGCTCATAAGATACCACAGAACATGAATGATATATCTGGCAGTTATATGTGGTGTTCCTCAAGGGTTGATACCAGGGCTGATACCTTCACCAACAACTTGGAAAATGAAATGTACCCTCAGAAGTCCATGGACAGCATCATATTGCGAGGAGCAGCTGAAATGGGGAGAGTAGGGGCATCATTCACAGGGGCCTTGACAAGCTGGAGGAACACACCAAAGGGAACACCCTGAAGTTTAACACAGACTGGCCTGAAGTCCTGTACCTGGGACAGAAGAGCTCTGTGCAGCAGTCAGGCTGGACACTGATTAGGCAGAAAGCAGAGTTGCAAATGAGGACCTGGGGATCCCAGGGGACAAGTTGTACAGAAGCAAGCAGAGCATTACTGAGGTGACAAAGTAAAGACCTGATTGCAGTCTTTCCTCTACCCTTAAATAGGGTTTACAGAGAAGATAAAACCAGACACATCTTGGAGCTACATAGGATGAGGGTAAGAGACAATGAGCTCAAGATTTAACAAAGGGAATTGAAATACGACATAAAGAAAAAAAATCATCATGAGCATCATTAAGCACTAGAACAGACGGCCCAGTGAGGCTGAGGAATTTCCAACTCAGAAGATACTCAAAACTGGACTAGACAAAGGCCTGATCAACCTGATCAAGCTTTGAAGTTGTATGCAACTTCCAGGTTATCCCTAATCCAACTTGGAGATGGACTGGATGACCTCCAGAAGTCCTTTCCGACCTAAATCATTATATTACAAAACCTACTTCCAGTGTCACCAGTGGTCATAGGACCATCTTTGTTTTGGGAAATGTTTATTTAATATGAATGTAATCAGCTCCCAAACTATATGTGGTGTCAAAAAATGGGAAGAGTGTCGTAGGTAGCTTATCAAAATATGTTTAAACTGAAAGGTTATTTTATTTCACTAACTTCCTCCTAAGGAAAGACTTCTTCCTGCTTAAAGTTTATATGGGAAATACCTCTCCTCTGTGTGACACATTATCCTATATGGAAGGTTCTAAGTCCCCTCTGATAAGAGTAATATGGGATTAATAAACCTTTGTTCTGGAACCAAAAGCTGTGATATTACTTTCTGCTCTCACGTAACAGTGAGGTCTACTTGAGAGGCCACAAGCATCCAAGTTTCTCTTCTTGCATTATATTCTGTGAATGAAAATGTAACAAATAAACTGTCTAAAACACTTCCATCATGGTGTGGTGTGAACTAGCATTTCCTAATCTCAAAAGGACTCACAGATTTACAGAATTTGAAATACCTCTGCTCCACAGTTCTGACATACCAACAAATGTCCTTTCCCACTACAACTACACTTCCAGTAATTTTTTACTTTTATTTTTATCCTAGGCCGCCTTTTCTATGAAGTAGCATTTATTTACCCTTATTCTCAGAACCTGGCATACTAACAAAACATATGGAGAAAACACTATAAATATACTCAAGATTTAAAATACTTCAGGAAACTCAAAGTAGGAAGATTTAAGAGAGATGTTGCTGTTGGCTCTATTCTTTCAGTTTCACATTTTTCTCACGACATAGCTTTAGAAATAAACAAACAAAATCTGCAAGCTTTCCTTTTGCCATCACCTTCCATGAAGCTGAGGAGTAACTACAGTCTTCTTTTTTTGCTTCAGCTCACTGTATTCATGCAATCCAAGGACAGCACCTTCTGCAGCCGCTTGAGCATCTCCACAGGGATCTACTTCAACACAAGGGATTTCCAGGTCTTGGATCTGTCTACAGCCAACTGAAAAATACAGTAAGGAACTAGTAGGCTGAGCATTGCACAGAACAGCAAAACAAGTATCTGAGGTGATCAACATGATATTTCAAGGAAAAAATAATTTCTTGAATTTGTAAGTAAATCAATTACAAAGATCATATAGTACAATAATTAAAAATGCTAATGACCATATATTGACAGATCTTGACTAAAAGTATCACCTAATGAACTGTAATGATCAAGACACTTCACAAGAATAAAATGGAAAGTCCACATTCTGATTCCTTTAAGCTAAATCTGTATCAAAGAAAAGCTCTTTTCATTCTGATGTGCTATGGATTATGACCACCTACAGGTATGAGAAATTCACTGCAATTTATTTTTTTGCTAAGAATATGTGATTGCTCTTTTTTCCAAATGAGTTCAAACACACTTTTACAAGCAGACAAAAAAAATTATATATTCCATAAATTCTATTTGGTACCCAAATAATTTTATAATGTCTTGGCAGCTGGTGAGACAACATGGGCTAGCACTTTGGACATACAGCTATCATACACAACTGCCTGACCTCCAGACGCAGACTACAAACTCAGCAGTGAGACCTCTTCTTATTCTTGTTTTATACACACTTAGATGCAGCAATCATCCTTGATTTAAGATGGGCCTACATGAGGTAACGTACTGGATCATAGTGTTGACCCTGTGAAAGACCCCAGTAAATATATGTGCATACTTAAGTACAGTCTCAGGCTTCAAAACAATAGTAATTAAACAAGTGCCTTCTCAATATCCCTGACTTTAGGAAAGTTAGTCCATATAAATAGAGTTGGAATATCAGTAACAAGTAGATGCATTTACCCAACCATGCAGTAGGCTTTGCATTTCAAACCAAAATCGTATCTAGACTCAGTCTTCAGAAGTGGAACATGCTGCACCACTGCAATAGTTTTATACAGAAAATGCTTCAGAAAATTAAAAAATGGTTCACCTGCAACAGCTGCACGAATATTTTCTTTGTCTTCATTCCAGTTTTCTTGGTCATTTACTCCAGTGTTCTTCTTACCCAAGCCGACTACAACCACACTTGGAAAGTCCTAGATGAAGCCAACACACAAATTCGTTTCCCTTGTAACAGCCACAGCAGAGAGCTGTTGAAAAGACTTTACTCTCCAACTCAAACCAAGCCCAGCATTAAAATGCAGTGAGTACTTTCTCTACGTTACGCACATTTCTGTGTTAAGTGTGACAGGAGGGTGCCGCTGTCTCGTACTCCCAATCATTTGCCACAGACACACAACCAGTTGTTCTGCTGTCCAATTAACAGTTAATTATGTGTATTGCAGCAGACAGCGCTTACATTCCTCTCAGGAGCTGAGCTGGCATGATTTACCATGCAACAAACCAAAGCTACATAGAGGTACACAGCTCCCGAACTCAGGAAAGCAATATCACGCAGCATACTGAACACTTGCCTTATAAGCTAAGCTGCAAGTGGAAGGTAAAAAAGGAAGAAATAACAAAGGTTGAAGAAGCCTTTTAAGAATTAACTCAAATTAAACTCAAGGTCATGTAGGTGAACAGACTTCCCATTACTCTGAAGAAAAATGAAATCGATCTTGTGCTTTCCCTTCCATCACAAATAGCTGTACTGTCAGATTCTAACAATAAGTTTTCAAGCGGCTATACTGTAATAGTCTTTTAGTCCACAAGATGCTGAAACTAGTGTTAGCTTTCCAGAAGATCGGTGATCCAAAATAACTTTTTTATAGTTATTATGTTACACACTTAGAAAAGTGCGTAAGACCAAATTGTACTGCCTTCTCCTGCAGAGACTTGCTACTTACTTCAGAGACCATCCTGCAAGCAGAACTGAGATAATGAGACCTTCAGTGGAGTCTATTTCCATGAAATTTCTGAGAGCCCTTCTACTGAGTCACCTGTCTGGGGTCTCCACGCTGGAATTTATACATGGTAGGCAATACTCACTACAAACTGATCTATTTAAAATCATTTAAATAGCCCTAATGTAAGACTCAACAAAAACGCTTGAAGTCATAATACGTGTCTGTCTAACCTCAAAGAACTGCTTCAAAAAGGCACAAATCTTACTGAATTTGCCAGCTCCATGTCTCAAATGGCACCAAAGCCCTAAAGCATCACACATGGAAGGTCCTTGCACATGTCGGTACACACTCACACACTCACTCGTCCTGCACACAGAAGGCACAGTAGAATCTGATTTAAAACTGCTGTGCTTCAGCTCATTCAGCAATTGGTAATTCGGAGCCCAGCACCTTTGGAGCAGGCTCATTTACATCTTCTCAATTTGCAGCACAGTGGAGGGAGTACAGGATGGTGCAAAGGACCATGCAAACACGAGGAGTGCAGAGCAGAAGGTTTCAATAAGAACCACATCTATTGAGAGGGACGGGGGGAGAAGAGCAGAGCATTTATACAAGCACGGCAGAGAACTCAAAATAAGACGAAAGGACAAAACCTCATACATTATTCAATACGCACACGAAAATCCAAAGTTCATACCTGATGCAAACCATGGAATATGTGTGTTTTGCCTTTCTTCAAAGGTGGCCCAGATCTAGGACACAAGAAGATTCTTTTGATAAAGATGTCCTTATTGGCAATAAATCTTAGGGTACTACGTTCGCTCCACAACGCTGTGCTGGGACACTCGGCTCAGCGACCATTCACAGAAAAATACAGTGCCCACAAACATTTTGCTGTTTCCTCAGTGCTTGGCTTTTCCAAGCTTCTTGGCCTAACACAAACTCACGGCTCCCGCAGCGTACCGCGCATCCCACGCTGCACACGTGCAGCACTGGTAGAAGCACAGGGACAAGGAGCTCAGTGCTGCCAATAGGGAGAAACAAGGTGCTGGAGGGACGGATTTGGCCCACGGGCTGTGAGTTTGACACCCCTGGCCTAGTAAAAGCTAGTATCAGCCTAAGTGGCATTGACACGATAAAAAAGATTATTTATTGTTGTTTTTATAACACCAATAATTCAACCATTCTGAAATGGTTCTTCAATGCATTTCAGAAGCTTTACCACACACTTACATGGACAGAAGTTCCCTCAGCTTTCCAGACACGAGTCTATCAAAAGCATCTCCTGCACTCGTGAACCGGGCAGCACCTTCCTCCGTTTCACTTGAGTAGATTCCCAGAACAAGACCCTAAAAAAACGATGCACATTAGTGTAAACCTATACAAAAGGCACCAAGCATGCTGTTCAAACCATAGCTGCTGGTGCATGTATTCATCTTAGTGTACCACTGGACGAATGATAGTGGTGAATGAATTCATAATGATGAATGCATTATCATGGCTTCACCTGTGTCTAACGTGAGGCACAGAACAACACTTTGGTAAACCAGGATAAACCACTACAACTACTTTTAAGTGCAACAACCGGATAGAGTGTAACGAGATGAAAACTCTTCCTATTCGCAATTTTAAGTACAAAAGAGCTTTTCTCCCCCCGCCCCAGCTGCAGCTCCGCAGCTCGGTGCCCGCAGGAGGGGCACAGGCAGCCGCGCCTCTCCCGGCCGGAGCCCCCTGGCAGGGCAGCGCGGAGCAGGAGTGGCTCTGCCGCACACGGAGCCTCTCCCGGGCGCGGAGCCGGGCGGGCGGAGGGACCCCGCTCCCACCGCCGGGCGCCCCACGCTGCCTGCGGCCGCTTCGGTTCCACCCCCCCGCCGCACCCTCACCTTCCCGCCCGCCCCGCGGCTGTAGCCCCGCGGCGAGGGCCCCTGAGCCCAACAGCCGCAGGCCCGGGGCACATCGCGGCTGAGGTGGCGTGCGGCCGCGCCCCGCGCACACGGCAGCAGCAGCATGGCCACAGCGCACGGAGCGGGGAGGGCGGGGGGCGAGGGGCCGGGCGCCGGGGCGGGGCGAGGGGCGGCCGGGGCGAGGACAGGGGCGGAGCGAAGAGACCCCGCCTGACCCCGGCGCGCCGGGTGCCTCATCAGCCCGCGCCGCGCGGGGCAGTCGCTGGGGGATGGTAGGTAAGGCCGTGAGCAGGGGGAGGAGTCATCGAGTCATCTGGTTGGAAAAGATCTCTGAGATCATCGAGTCCAGCGCTTCTGGTCCTCTTACTAAACCATGGCCCTAAGAAACTCATCTACCTGCCTTTTAAACACCTGGCGACTTCACCCCCTCCCTGGGCAGCCGTTCCAATGTTTCATGACCCTTTCAGTGACGAAATTTTCCTTGATGTCCAATCTGAACCTCCCCTGGTGCAAGTTGAGGCCATTTCCTCTAGTCCTTTTACCTGTCACTTGGGAGAAGAGACCAACACCCACCTCACCACAGCCTCCTTTCAGGCAGTTGCAGACAGTGATGAGGTCTCCCCTCAGCCTCCTCTCCTCCAGGCCAGACAACCCCAGTTCCCTCAGTTGCTCCTCGCAGGACTTGTTGTCCAAAAGGAAGGAAGGGAAGAAGAAAGGAGTGAAAGAAAGAAGGTTGTAGTGAGGTTGGCATTGGTCTCTTCTTGCAATAAAAGAGAGGAGAAGAGGAAAAGGACTTAAGTTGTGCGAGGGGAGACTTAGATTTGTTATTAGGAATTTTTTCTTCACTGAAAGTGTTGTCAAGCACTGGAACAGCTGCCCATGGAAGCGGTGGAGTCACCATCCCTGGAGGCATTAAAAAGATGTGTAGTGCTTAGGGACACAGTTTAGTGGTGAACTTGGCAGTGTTAGGTTTACAGTTGAAATCGATGATCTTAACAGTCCTTTCCAACCTAAATGATTCTGTGTTCCTACCACTGGGGACCTCGAGTTCCCATGACCTCGACAACAGAGACTTAATGCAGAAACGGACTTCAAGGTGTGCTCCCCCTTAGTGGCATCCTCTCCCTCTTTTAGTCTCCAGAAGACTTTGGACAGGAGTTGCATTGGATGTAGGATTCTGCACATGCTGCACATGGCACCTGTGTCAGTCTTGGCACATATGCAGCAAAGCTAAAGAAAGCTATCTGAAAGAAGGTTGTAGTGAGGTGGGTGTCGGTCTCTTCTCTCAAGTAACAAATGATAGGATGAGAGGAAATGGCCTCAAGTTGCACCAGGGGAGGTTTAGATTGGATATTGTGGAAAATTTCTTTACTGAAAGAGTAGTGAAGCATTGGAACAGCTGCCCAGGGAAGTGGTGGAGTCACCGTCCCTGGAGGGGTTCAAACAATGTGTAGATGCGGCACTTCAGGACATGGTTTAGTAGGCATGTTGGAATTTGTGATGATGGTTGGATTTAATGATTAAAGGTATTTTCCAACCTGATCGATTCTATGACTCTAATTCCAGAGTGAAATTTAAAAAAAAAAAAAAAGGGTGTTTAGTGAAAAGAAAAGATCAGTGAGAATGAATGTGGTTATATTTTATCAGGAAAATGCACACCAGAATACTGGGTCATCAGTGTAATGTCAGAAGTAGTTTTATGCTTCTATAGCAAAAACATTGTATGGAAAATGACTGTTTGGAGTTCACTGACATTTATTGTATCTTTGGTATAAAAAGCGAGATGAATGTGCACTGTATTTTATTGTCAAGTGATCCAGAATTTTGGGGGGTTGATTGGTTTGTTTGTTTCGCAAATGTGTAACAGATTATAAGTACTTTGCTTTTATATGTGAGTATTTGACACCTGATGACACTATGTATAATAATTAGTTTGCTTTTCCATGCATCTGAAATTAGACTTACACAGTCACATCAGCAGAACATGATGAAGAGTGGCCAGAACTAACAGGATATTGCAGTTCCCATTTAACTGATTTTTCTGTTAGGTGGTACAGAGAGAAATAACGTGTTTTATTAAGGAAAATAGCACTCAGAGACAATGACTGAGGGAAATTGCATCCATTTTGATTTACTTTGTAAAATTAGGTTTTTTAACAGTAAAACATAATGTTATTTAAATAATCAAAGTGATAATTTGTTTTTAGCTTCATTTATTTTGGAAAGACTCTTAGACACAATAAGTAGTTTTATAGTTCTTTGAAGAATGCTCCATAGCTTCTCTGCATCCTGCATGGAGCTTCTGTATATTTTGCATGTACAAATTAAGTGGGTATTTTCAGGGTATATTACATTGTCTTTAATTTTAGGGAAAATTGACCCATATTCTCTTCAAAGTTCTGGGCAGATATTCCTCACAAATGTTCTCATTCGGGATTTCAAATCTTGCAAAGTGAAAAGTACCCTCAAAGAAAGCTTCATTTCCATATATGTTGATCATGCATATAATCAGATACACTATGTGAAGTACAACTGAAATGAAAATGGGTAAATAAAGTAGATCACAGTATCAAGTTCCACATTTTTAAAGTATTTTATAATGCACAAGGGAAAGATAGAAAGGTATAAGTGATAGACTTACCCGTTGTTAACCTTAAGGTGTGCTTTGTAATTGTACGTCTTAACTGTGTGTGATTGTATTTGACTTTTTTTCCTTCAACAGAATTTCCCAGGGCAAATATTCTATGCATTGTCCCATTAGTGTGTCTTAGCAGTGCTTAAACTCAGACCATCTGTACAGCTGAATGGTTAGTTTGGCCTTCTATCTGTTTTGTTCAGTTTAATTCATGCATGGTAACACTGCTGTTCACTCTAAAATCAACTGCAAAGATTATTTGCTCACACAAAGCAGTCATTGGGTGATAATGTTATTTGGTCATTCAACTCATTTGGCTACAATATCCCACAATAACTCTTAGGGATATTTCATACATCTGCTGTGAGAAGTCGTCTTTTGAACTGTTACTGCAGGGTGTTGTTGGACAGATTCAAAACAAGAAATTAAAAAGCTGATCAGCCTGGCTATCCCTCTTCAGCTTTTTTTATTCCATGTACTCTAATGGTTCTTTCAGAGCTACTGTGAGCGTCCAGGGATCCAGCCCAACAAATCTTTAACCTTGTCTTTACCTAAGTAGGCCTACGACTCTTACTCAATAACTATTTTTTTCAGGGAAGTTTGGGGAGCATGAAGCAGTTCACTAGCAGTGAAAAATGTGTTGTGATACATGCATACTAGTACTACTGAAAAGCATTTCTGAAGGAATTGTTCTATATGGAGGGTTTTAAAATCTCCTTCCTTTTCACTTCCTAAAGAGAATTATATTTAGTAAAGGCTAAGTTACGTGTTACAATATAATTCCTTCTGTACAACAACTATTTCTAAAGAATACGTTCACAGAACAATTACAAATTTCATTTTCTATTTGTGTAACTGTAGGGCAGTTTAAGATCTTCTATTTCAGAGCCACTCTGAATTTTCTGGGAGGTGAAGGTAGTGGTAGCACAGAGGCCTGGGGACCATTTTCAGAACAGTGCTGTGTGTTACCATCTCAGGCACCTTCATAGACTGGGTTGGTTTGCTGCCAGTCCATGTACTGGGTATTGTGCCGTCTTCCTGGAGTTGTGGCCCAGAGCAGAGACTGAGTGAAAGCACTAGTAAAATTAGAAGAACGGTGAAGTAAGTGGGTGGTATAAATTAGGAATGACTTTTTTCTGCCCTGCTAAAATTGCAACAGGGCATCAAAACTTTTCATCTGTCTCTTAAATTTTTGTGGGACTTGAAAAAAAGATTTCAACGCTCCTAAAAAAAGTGGCTGTCTTCAAGAAAGCAGATTATTAGAGCCTATTGTGGAAGAACCCTCACAAATTTCTGCTTCTCTCATAATCCTGCTCAACTCAAAGGGCCAAAACCAGAAGCTGTACAGCCTACAGTGCCACATACTGCTCGCTGCATCTGTGGGTTGACTTTGGGTAATAATGTTTCCTCTGAAACCAAGGTGCTGACTGACTGCCAGGTGGCTGCTGGTCTCACTGCTTATGTGCTGAAAAGGACATAAATAATTTTAATTTCTTACCTCACCTAGAGCTTGTGCATACACTGCTGAAGCACTTAGTGAACACAGTGATTGAGTGCTCT
The DNA here is from genome assembly GCA_033558185.1 of Dromococcyx pavoninus. Taxonomy (NCBI): domain Eukaryota; kingdom Metazoa; phylum Chordata; class Aves; order Cuculiformes; family Neomorphidae; genus Dromococcyx; species Dromococcyx pavoninus. The sequence continues at coordinate 1,425,768 of JAUMJL010000019.1, read as the reverse complement.
GGATAGAGTTTTACAACTGCAAAACTGATTACACAAGAATACCAACTGAACGTAGAATTTACTGCATGAAACATCTGTTTTCATTGGTCTTTAGATACAAAGGAAAAAGAGAAGTATTTAGCTCAATGATAGTAAACTTAGAGGCTTAAGCCAAGTTATAAATCCTTATTTAAATACCTAAAAAAGTGGCCTAATCAGCAAACATGTTAAATATGAAGTTATTCTAGCAACTTACTTTACTGAGTGTTCTGTACAATTCAGTGATAAAACTAATAATTTGAGTATGTAAAGCACAGGTTTAGACACTTCTGAAAATACTTGACTCTTGCAACACAACTTTTGTGAAGAAGACTTTTCAAATACAAATCAACTGAACAAGTTCTTAAAACATTTCAAATTCCTTTTCTAAAAAAGTCACTGTTTTTTCAAAGCTTTTCACAAGAATAGTTAGAATTAGTGGTCTGATGAAGAGTAACTGACTGCAAGATAATTTATTTAATTTAGATGGTAACTTTTTTCATTCATTTAAAGATATTTCAACAGTCCTGGCTCACCGGAGAGGTCCCGGAAGACTGGAAGTTGGCCAATGTGACTCCCATCCACAAGAAGGGCCGTAAGGATGATCCAGGTAATTACAGACCTGTCAGCCTGACCTCGGTCCCCTCGGAGCAGATAATACTGGGTGCAGTCATGCGGCACCTGCAGAACGGTCAAGAGATCAGGCTCAGCCAGCATGGAGGGGCAGGTCCTGCCTGACCAACCTGATCTCCTTTTATGACCATGTGACTCACCTGGTGGATGAGAGGAAGGCTGTGGATGTGGTATACCTGGACTTCAGCAAGGCCTTTGACACTGTCTCCCACAGTAGACTCCTAGGGAAGCTGGCAGCCCGTGGCTTAGACGGGAGCACTCTGTGCTGGGTTAGGAATTGGTTGGATGGCTGAGCCCAGAGAGTGGTGGTGAATGGTGTCTCATCCAGTTGGTGGCCGGTCACCAGTGGTGTCCCCAAGGGGTCGGTGTTGGGTCTGGTCCTGTTTAGTATCTTTATAGATGATCTGGATGAGGGGATTGAGTCCATCATCAGCAAGTTTGCGGACGATACCAAGCTGGGAGGAAGGGTTGATCTGTTAGAGGGTAGGATGGCCCTACAGAGGGACCTGGACAGAGTGGAAAGATGGGCCGATTCCAATGGGATGATGTTTAATAAGTCCAAATGTCGGGTACTTCATTTTGGACACAACAATCCCATGCATAGCTATAGACTGGGGACAGAGTGGCTGGAGAGTAGTCAGGCAGAAAGGGACCTGGGAGTGCTGGTTGACAGGAAGCTCAACATGAGCCAGCAGTGTGCCCAGGTGGCCAAGAAGGCCAATGGCATTCTGGCCTGCATCAGGAATAGTGTTGCGAGCAGGACCAGAGAAGTTATCGTCCCCTTGTACTCAGCGCTGGTCAGGCCTCATCTTGAATACTGTGTGCAGTTCTGGGCCCCTCAGTTTGGGAAAGATGTCAGGATGCTGGAGTGTGTCCAGAGGAGGGCAACGAAGATGGTGAAGGGACTGGAGCACAAGCCCTGCGAGGAGTGACTGAGGGAGCTGGGGCTGTTTAGTCTGAAGAAGAGGAGACCCAGGGGAGACCTAATTGCTCTCTACAACTACCTAAAAGGAGGTTGTAGTCAGGCAGGGGTTGGTCTCTTCTCTCAGGTGACCAGTGACAGAACTAGAGGGCATGGACTCAAGCTTTGTCAGGGGAGATTTAGGCTTGATGTTAGGAAAAAGTTCTTCACTGAAAGGGTGATTGGCCATTGGAATGCGCTGCCCAGGGAGGTGGTGGAGTCACGGACCCTGGAGGTGTTTAAGGGGAGACTGGATGAGGCACTGAGTGCCATGGTTTAGATGATGGGTTGGTGTTAGTGTTGGGTTATAGGTTGGACTTGATGATCTCAGAGGTCCTTTCCAACCTTGTGATACTGTGATACTGTGATATTCTTCAGTTATATATAAGTTCTATTACTAATAGGTTAGCATGTGTTCACTATAGTAGTCAAATTCTAAAAATGACATGCTTAATGGCATATTATTTTCTCTGAAATATTCATTACTTATGACCCAAGATCTGGTTGAATGCCTTTTGGAGGTAGGGTACTTCCTAACAAAGTAACTTTTCCATAAATTAATAATTTTTGTTATTTTTAATACGGTTCCATCATGCATCACTTTTACTTGATTTCAGATAGAAACAAAAATTTACAGGGTTCTCAAGACTCATCTTGTCAGATTATTATTTTCCAAGTTATCTAAAAGCACTTTTACTTAGATTGTTTACTTCCAGAAGCTGCAATGAAACCTTCAACTTGCAGTTAATAATTTTTTTTTTAGTCTACTTGCTTTCCATAAACCTTACTTATCTCACTTCTTTACTTTGTGGGATTTGATAATTTTTGTTTTAAAAGCATTTCACACACACTTTAAACTTGCAGATGATGAAGTCTTCTTTTTCAATGCAGTATAGTATCATCAAACATACCTTATATGGCCCTCTCAGCATTTTCCAGACAATTCTGTGAGGATAAGTGGCAAGTGTCCATCCTTTCTGTTTTCAAATAACCCTGTGTTAGCAAACATTTGCAATACACATATTTTCTTTCTAAACCAAAAAGACACTTGGTTTAGTTGAAATGGTCTTTCGCCTTAGGTTTCCAAACGATCTCAAAATGCCAATTTTCTAAAAAACTGCAAACAGCAAATATTTACTGCAGACATTGGCCAGTTTTGAGATAATGATATTTGTAGCATTTGGGTTTTCCCCACACATGTTAATTGCTGATGTTGTAGACTGACCTTAAAAAATACTGTAGATTTTCGTAAGTGACCTCTTTACTCATGTTCATACCAAAATCATGCATCCAAATAAAAAAATGAAGAGCCAATAAGCTGTTTCTTTCCTGACAGCTCACTTAGCCAAAGTAGTTTTGTGCAGATTTATTAGTACATGATATCTTCTGCTGTAACATTTGCTTCTTCTGATTTAGTCTTAATTTCAGGGAAATTAATCCCACTAATGGCTATTAACAACAAATTTACTGCATGTGCTATAGCACTTGCAACACAAAGCCAAAAACAGTCTTCAAACTGCTCTTCTAAGATAACAAATTGAAAGACATTTTCCCGAAAATTGGCAATTCTTTCCGTGAGGTGATGAAGTTTCACAGCAGCCATAAAGCTGGTGACTGCAAGTACTATGCATCCACCTGCAACAAAATGAAAGAAGTAGTCACTGTAGCTGTCAAAACAAGACAAACATTTTAGTTGTGCTTCAAAAAGGGTTACTGAATACAACAGTGAACATTATACAGAATAGAGATAGACTTAGACATGACTTAAACACCTTCAAAATGCTTTGTCTTTATTATATGGCCAAACATTATACCCGCGTTTGTAGTGACGTCCTTTTATCAGTGATGTGGAGCCTGAAGACTGGCATTCACAGCTCCATAAAAAGTTGACTAGACACAATAAGCTGAGATGCCAGCTGACAGTCCTGTTTTGAAATATGAAAATTCACTGCTAACTTCATTTTACTCACAAGTATTTCAGTCGAGGAGATATTTAGTAAGGCGAAAGAAGGAACTTTTAACATTTTATATGAATGTGACTAATGAAAAATATTGATAGATGATTTTACCTGCAAGGAAGTTCCAAAGGCATATTCCTGCTGGACCTTTAATAGCCCGGTAAGGAACTTTTATTGTGTTAAGAATGCAGAATCCAAAACTGACCAGAGAAAAGCAAATGGCCACACAGAGGAACATTATAATCATCACGTGCAGGGCTGTATTCAGCTTTTTCACCATGTGTGGGAAAACTGGCAAGAAAAAAAATCATCTATTCAGTTCATATTTTTTCTTGACAACAGTAAAATATCAGACTGTACTGGTGCTGCAATCTTAAATTGTACTTAAACAGGACTGTTTTTTACAGAAGTGATCAGTTCAGGTAGTCACACACGTCTTGGTTCACGATGCGTTATTAGTCACTCCATCAGACCAGGAATATTCTACTACAGGAACAATCCCTCACACAGGATCTGTGAATAAGGATTCAGGCTTAAGTTGTGTTTTATTTATCTAGTTGTGTTAATGTTTTTATCTCTGCGCTACATTGTGTGCTGCATTCTTTCCTGTCTCTTTTTCACCTCTGCTCTCCACCCCAACCTCCTTTTTTAAGCTTCCCATTCCTCTCCCATGCTCTTAAGCTCATCCCTTTGAAGTCTGATAGTCCGTTTCCTCATCCAGCCCTTCTCTGTTTATTTTCTCATGTTACTCTTATTTCTTTCTTCCTCTCTCTAATACTGGCTCCAGCGAGATCCTCTCTGATTTCATACTTCATAATCCCACAGATTTCCACTTTCCAATTCTCTTCTTGGTTTCTCATCTAGTGTTTGCCCCCTTTGTGCCCTTCTGGGTACCTGGCAGCGTTTTAGTTATATCTGTAACAAGCTGGTGAAATATTTGGAGGGCCAAATTGGTCAGCAGCAAGGATGTATGGAGCATCTGACTAGTCAAGATTATCCTGCAGCCCCTTCATAACAGAATCAGAAGAAATGTGAGCAGGGAATTGTAGGTCATCATCATGACATGATAGAATTCCAGTAGATTATGTAGAAAGCTTCATACTCTACAAATTCCATACAAAAAAATCATGATTCAACAGTTCTGCCTTTTCAGTAGCTCATTCTGGGCTTGTAGTTGGGTCTGGTATACAAGAAAGCTACAGAAGAGATGCCAACAACGAGAAGAAAGGAGGGAGGAAAATTAATCAGGAAGTAATTAATCAGGAAGTTTATTAACAGTCTAGAAAGTTGTAGAAATTCAAAGGGGATTGGCTACTTTTTTTCTCATTCTGTCTGACAGTGTAGGGTGAAAGAACTGGAACTGTATTTCTGAATTCCCTAAGGAGAAGCAGAGCAGAGCTGGAAGAGCTTTGACACGATTGCCTGTCTGTCAGCCATTCAAACTCACTAGACAAAGGGTTCCTGCGGGCCAGGGAGAGGCTGATACTGTGGCAAACTTCAACTCACACTGGTTTAAGTTGCCGTGGACTGCACACTGAACTAATAATCTTCTATGCAAAATACCATTTTCACTACAGCCAAGTGCTTTTGAGACCTCAAGAAAGACTTCTAAGGTAGAAGAAATACATTTATAAGACTTCCTACATCTTTTAAGAGTACATCAATTTTCCTCACCAAAGTTACTAAAAAAGAAGGTAAAAATTTCTTCAACATGTCAATAAAGTTAGAAGCATCTGCTACAGCAGACATCTGCATTAGAACTAGAGGAATACAGAAATGTGGCTAAATAAACCTCTACTTAGAAGAAAAAGAAAGGGAGGAATTTAACAGAGAAGGCAACGACAGGGGCATAGAGAGATTGCAGAACACCACTTGGCATAGGAAAGAGTCAGCAAAGGGGAAAGTGTCATTTACTGGGTCATCTCCTAATGACTTTCACTCCCTTCACAAAACTAAAATAAAATCCTCCACCTAGCCTTAGGGATTTTTTTCCCCATCTTGACTCTAGGATTACAGAATGTAACTGGAAGAAAAAAGCTACCCTGAAATGATATTTTACATTCACACTCAGATCCCAAATCATAAAGAACACAAGTCAGCCCCAAATATAAATTTAATAAGAATTATTTGCTTATAAGGTTGAACTAGACATTAAAGATTCAACCAGAATTGGACTTACTTGTGAATTTGGAACGCCGCCCGCCCAACCCACACTGGCGTATTTTGCTGCCCCGGAACAGTCCGTAGGAAATTTCTCCAATGAACTTCACCAGCTCTGGATCTGTTGCATTGACCAGTTCAGCTCCTGTTTTGCAAAGGATCTTTCCAGTCATCCACTTTGGGGTCCCCATTGCAACAGCAATCACGATAAAAGACGCAAAACTTATTATAGAAGCTAAGGTGAATAAAGTCTTTTTGAAACAGCCTGGCATCCTCGTGGCTTCAAGGAATCATCTCTGAGGCTTCTCTACAGAACTCAGGCATATTTCTCATTATTTTTGTTTCTCATGCTCTGAAATCCACAAATGGGTAGTAAGCATTTCAAAATGCATCTCATTGTCTTTTGAAGCTCCAGAAATGGTTAAAATTCAAGTCAAAAAAACATATTTTGCTGTGGCAGCACCCTGAAATGGTTGCAAGCAACAGCTTCATTACACTGCTGCGCGGCGATGCTTTTTGCTGCACAAAGTAATCCTATCTCTACCGCCTGGCTACTGTTTCATCAGAGGTTTAATTGTCCTGCTCAAATGACATCAAGTTCTTTCCTGGAACCTCATGGGAAGAAAATTAGGAGCAGAATCCAGGTTTTGAAATTATTCAAACCGCGGGTGCATAGCCGTGTGCTAGGGATAAAGCCTTAAAAGCAGGTGGCTTCGCACCGGGATGCTCGGCTGCCAGTGTCACCACTCCCGGCGCCGCGGGCCCCGCCACCTCCCGGCCTGCGAGCTGTGTCACCGCTGTTCAGGAGCTGCAGGGGCCTTCATCAGCACTAATTAATGAGCCCTGGCAGCGCCCCTGGGGGTAGGTAATGCATCCCGCCGCGGGAGCGCATCCCGGGCAGCGGGGGGGGGGGGGGAGGGGAGGGGAGGCAGGGCGAGTTCCAGCCCCACACCCGAGCGTGGGCGCCGGGGGAGATTCCCTAAGGGAAGACCCTCCCGGCGGCGACACCCGGGCTCGGGCCGGGACTCTCTCTCCTCCCGGATGCCGTGTTACCGAAAACACCGGCAAATCAACTCTCCAAGACTCGTTTTGGAGTTTTAGAAAGCAGCATCCTTTATTTCAGCACTGGGCTCATGAGGGAATGATTTCCATCAATTTTTTCGCAACGGGACAAGCTGGGGACAGAATTAATTTCCCACTGCCATGAATATGTATAAATTTTCCCAGTAAATCTTATGCCTATTCTATTACTTTCCAAGGACATTATCATATATTCCAAGGATATTATCATGAACTTCACAAATCTCTTGCTTATTGGAACTCTGGAGCCTGTTCTCTGTCTGACCTTGCATGTTAGATGGGGAAAGACTGCAAACAGAGGTGATTACAGAAGACACATCTGTTCAGCACATATAAGACTTCTGTTAAGACATTATTTCTCTCTGAACAGTGTCTGGAAAAACTGTCTGGCAACCAGTCACTAGCGAGGTTCTGCAGGGATCCAACTTTGGGCCTGTACTCTTTAATATCATCATAAATGATCTGGATGCAAGACTTGAAGATTTACTGATCAAGTCTGCTGATGACACAAAACCAGGGGAAGCAGTTGACACTCTTGAGGGCAAAGAGACACTGTAGAGGGATCTGGACAAATTGGAGACCTGGGCAATTGCCAACCACATAAAGTTTAACAATGGCAAGTGTTCTGCACATGGGACACAGCAACCCTGGACACATGGACAGACTGGGGTGTGAGAGGCTGGAGAGCAGCCCTGGGGAGAGGGACCTGGGGGCTCTGGTCGACGGCAAGTTGACCATGAGCCAACAGTGAGCCCTGGCAGCCAAGAGGGCAACCGTGTCTTGGGGGCACCAAGCACGGCATCGCCAGCCGGGAGAGGGAGGGGATTGTCCCGCTCTGCTCTGCACTGGGGTAGCCCCACCTCGAGCACTGGGGGCACTTTGGGACACCACAGCATAAAAAGGACACCAAACCACTGGAGAGTGTCCAGAGGAGGCCACAAGGCTGGGGAAGGCTCTGCAGGGGAAGGTGTGTGAGGAGCGGCTGAAGTCCCTTGGTCTGTTCAGCTGGAGAAGAGGAGACTGAGGGGGGATCTCAGAGCTGTTTGCTGCCTTCTCCCAAGGGAGGGAGGGGAAAGAGGGGCTGAGCTCTGCTCTCTGGTGACCTGTGACAGGACCCGAGGGAATGGCAGGAAGATGTGCCAGGGCAGGGTTAGATTGGGTATCAGGAAGAGGTTCTTCCCCCAATGGGTGGTGGAGCACTGGAACAGCTCCCCAGGAAAGCAGTCCCGGCACCCACTCTGCCAGCATTCCAGAAGCATTTGGACACTGCCCTCAGTCACACAGGGTGAGTGTTGGGAGTGTCCTGTGCAGGGACAGGAGTTGGACTCCATGATCCCTGGGGGTCCCTTCCAACTGGGGTGATGCTGTGATTCTGTGATTCTATTTGAAAAAAAACCCAAACCAAACACGTTACAAAGAATTCACGCTATCAGAGGAACATTCTGTATTTCAAAAAATACAGTTACTTTGATGAAACTTAACCCTACTTTAGTTTCCATCAAAATATTCCACTTTTTGTAATAGAATCTTAGAGTTGTTTGATCAGAAGGGACCTTAAAGCCCATCCAGCCCCTGCCATGGGCAGGGACACCTCCCACCAGACCAGGCTGCTCAAGGTCCCACCCAACCTGGCCTTGAACACCTCCAGGGACAGCATTCCTGGACAACCTGTGCCAGGGCTTCACCAGCCCCGTCGTGAAGAATTTCTCCCTAATAACCCTGGCCAAATAGAAACTCTTTCCCATATCAGCACTCCCATGGAGGCAGCGGCAGCACCTGCCCCTCCTCCCTTTCTCAGGTGGCGCTGCCGCCCCGATCCTGCCCCATGGCGGGCGGGGCCAGGCAGGGTTGGAGCAGGGGTTGGAGCAGGGGTTGGAGCAGGGGTTGGAGCAGGGGCCGGAGGAGGGAGCGGAGCAGGGGTTGAAGCTGGGGCTGGGGCAGGGGCTGGAGCAGGGGCGGGGCAGGGGGCGGGGAAGGGGGCGGGGCAGGAGGCGGAGCAGGGGTTGGAGCAGCGGCTGGAGCAGGGGTTGGAGCAGGGGCTGGAGCGGGGGTTGGAGCAGGGGCTGGAGAAGGGGCGGGGCAGGGGGCGGGTAGGGGTTGGAGCAGGGGGCGGAGCAGTGGTTGGAGCAGGGGGCGGGGCAGTAGGCGGAGAGGGGCGGAGCAGTGGTTCGAGCGGGGGCGGAGCGGGGGCGGAGCAGTGGTTAGAGCAGGGGGCGGAGCAGGGGTTGGAGCCGTAGCTGTGGCTGGAGTTGGGGCTGGATCAGGAGCATGGCGGCGGCGGGCAGGGTGCTGGTGTACGGCGGCAGAGGGGCGCTGGGCTCTCAGTGCGTACGGTTCTTCAGGTCCAGGAACTGGGTGAGCGCCGGGCCGGGGGTGCGAGGCGGGGAGTCCCCTGCAGCGGGTGCGAGGCAGGGAGCCCCGGCCGAGGAGAGCCCGGGCCGTAACGCGTGTTGCTCTGCCCGCAGTGGGTGGCCAGCATCGACCTGGCGGAGAGCGAGGACGCCAGCGCCAGCGTGGTGGTGGCGGCCACGGACTCCTTCCCCGAGCAGGCCGAGCAGGTGGGTCCCCGTCGGGATGGGCTGCGCGAGGGCTGCCTCCAGCCTCTCCATCCTTGCTTTCCTCCTCGCCGGGCAGGTCCTGTTCCGAAGGCGCGGGATCCTCCCTTCTGCTGCCGCCTCCTCTCGTGTGTGTGATCGCCTTTGAACTGCACCCGTGGGTCGTGGAATCGTAGAGTAGTTTGGGTTGGAAGGGACCTGAAAGGTCATCCAGTTCCAACCCCCCTGTCCTGGTCAGGGACACCTTCTGATGGATGAGTTTGCACAAAGCCCCATCCAGCCTGGCTTTGGAAAACTTGGAGGGAGGGCATCTGGGGGTTCTGGTTGATGGCAAGGTAGGATCAGGGAGCCATGGGATGGTTTGAGTTGGAAGGGGCCTCAAAGCTCATCCAGTTCCACCCCTGGGCAACCTGTGCCAGTGCCACACCACCCTAATAATGAAGAATTTCTTTCTAATGTCTGATCTAAATCTCTCCCTTCCAATTTAAAGCCATTCTCCATCCTCTTATCTCTGCTTGCCTTTGTAAAAAGTCCATCCCCAGCTTTCCTGTAGCCCCTTCAGGTACTGAGGGGCCATTATAAGGTCTCTGGAGTCTTCTCCAGGCTGAACAACCCCAGCTCTCTCAGCCTGTCCTCACAGCAGAAGTGCTGCTGCCCTCTGATCATTTTCGTAGCCCTCCTCTGGATCCATTCCCAGTTCCCTATCCTTCTTATGTAGGGATTCCAGAACTGGACCCAGTGCTTCAGGTGGGGTCTCCTGAGAGCAGAGTAGAGGGGGAGAATCCCCTCCACTGACCTGCTGGTCACGCTTCTTTTGAGGCTGTCCAGGACACCGTTGGCCTTCTGGGCTGCAAGTGCGCGTTGTCGGCTCATATGGAGCTTCTCATCAATCAGCATCCCCAAGTCCTTCTCTGCAGAGCGGCTCTTGATCATGTCATTCCCCCATCCTATATTGAAACCACGGATCGCCCCGACTCAAGTGTAGGATCTTGCGCTTGGCCTTGTTGAACTTCACGGAGTTCACACAGGCCACTTGCCCAGCTTGTGCAGAAAGAGCTTGGCTTCGGGGTTTGGAGTTTCAGCTCACAGGGCCATTCTGTGTTATTTTCTCTCTGTGACTTGACAAGCTGTGGACTGGATCAGAGGTGTATAATTACAATGAACTAGGACAGTGTAAAGTGCAATGCTTCTTTCTATTTCTGTCCTAACTCTTTCATGTGTTGTGTGTGGGTAGACGGTGTTCTCAAAGCATGCAAACCCTAAGCACCAGTGGGATCCCTAGAGAATGCACTGGTTTCCACAAAGGTAGATAGGGAGAATCAAAGCTAACCTCAAAAGTGTTTTGCTTTATTCTCAAGGGATAGAACTTAAGTTTTTAATTTCAACTTTTGAACTGGTTTCTCTTATTGATAAGCTGAATCACTAGCCAATGTGTTTTCTTTATGTCTACACTATCCTAAGGCTTTTAAAGAGTTATATAGAATGTTTGCAAGGTATTTTTCAATGCTAGGGCTTTGAAAAACAGTGGGTTTTCCCTGTTTTGTTGAGAGTTTAATTGCTTGCTTTTCACTTTGGCAGAGAAAATTCCTAGCCAACAAATTCATTACTGACTGTGAAGTCTTATATTTGAAAGACAAAAAGATACTGGATACCTAGAAGTATACAAACTCCATTTTAGGTGCCAGATGCCAGCTGATGACTGTGGTCTAGATAGAAGCAGCAAGAATGCTAATCTTTAGTTGTTCATTTCTTGCACTGTCATCCAAAGTAACACCGGTAGACCTGCTCAGAGGTGGAGTTTCATTTCCCGTATTAAACAGCAATGTACTCAGATAAGAACTTGTCAAAAAGTAAGGCACAAATAAAAATTGTAAACAACATGGGTAAGGGTCCAGTCTTTCAATCAAGCTCAGATGAGTTTTTTCCAGTGACATCATGCAGACTTTCATCAGCCTGATTTTCAACTCTACAGATGTCTTTCAACACAATTACTTTGTTTTGAGTTCATTGGTAATAAACATTGATTTTCTGCAGCTGTTTAAATTGCTGCGTTGTGTTGCTCGGCAACATAACTGGAAAAAAGCAACTTTAAGGCAGGTTTGGTATTTGCTCTTTTACCTTATCGATCCAGTGTTTTCAATATGGTTTTGTTCTGTGTATTGAAGGTGACAGCAGAGGTTGGAAAACTTCTTGGTGAAGAAAAAGTGGATGCAATCTTGTGTGTAGCAGGAGGATGGGCTGGAGGCAGCGCCAAAGCTAAATGTAAGCCTTTGGGACATGGTGATAAAGTTATTTGAGGTCATTTTTCTTCCTGAGTCCAGAAGAGGACATAAGTGTAAAAGTATAAAATGGCTCAGTCACAATGCTTATAATGCTTATAAGTGCTTCTCTGATTTTTTTTCCTCTCTGTTAAGTTTGTGCAGCACTTGGTATTCTCAGTAATACCTTTTGATGCACCAGTTTCCATTGGGAAAATCTTGATGCACTTTATGAAGTTCAGCATTACCATCTGTGAACTTAACTTATGCTGAGGTTACCCGTGTCAGGCAGTGGCTGGGTGGAAACATCAGTGTCGTTTCCTAATTCACTTTATGCATAAAACCACAGTTGCCTCCTGCAGTTCTCTGAGCTGTTACTGTGCAAGACAGTATTGGAAGGATCGGTCTAGAAAACTGACCTTATGCTACAGAAAAAAGCCTTCAGCTTTAAAAAAGCTTTTAAACATGTAATATTCTGAATGAAATGTTATACTTTGCCCACTAGTGTAGAGGTACAAGAAAAAAAAAATAGCCTTGTTTTCTGTGTGAAGTAAATCAGATAAAACGTGTCCTTTTTTCCCGCCTGCTCCAGTTTGGTCATTACAGGCAAAGATTTCTTTTTAAGGAAACTTACACCATAATTGCATTATATTAGATTGTTACTAGCATGCACCTTTTTTTAAATAAGGTAATTTATCACAATTATGATTTTTAGTAATGTTATTGAAAAGGTATCAAAATATCTTGGGATGGGTGGTCAGCTTATGGCACAGAGTTATTTATGCTTATTTCTTATTATATTATAGAAATGTCTCTTTCTGAATACTAGGATCTTTGACATGTCAAGTTATTCTTTTTCTTTTCCTGTGCAGATAATGATAATAAAAAGTAATGATGAATGACAGTTCAAATTTTTCTTTAATTTGAAATTATTGGTGCACTTCCCTTGTAGGCTGCATTACCAGAGGTTGTGCTCCATAGTGTAGGGGCACTGGAGTGCACACTGGGAATATCTTTGATATTCCATACCAGCATAATACTGTCAGACACACAGAATGTTTCTTGGTTTATGATGTAACCTGGTGATAAGAAATATTTGTTTTACAACTCCTTTGTCTCTTGGAGATATGTCCGCATACTGATGAAGTGTAGCTCTTTTGCAGCCAGTGAGGAAGTTATGGAAAAGGACAGTTGATGCTACTATAAGGTGAGATGAGGCTATTGTGAGAGTTTTGAGATCCTTAAAATAGATTGAAGGAACTCCCTACAGGAGTTTCAAGAACTTGGAAATCTTTGAACCATTAATGGAGAGCTATCTTGTGTTTGCTTATTTATTTTTTGTGTCTGGTAGTGAGAAAGGAGATAGTTGCCTAGAATATATGCTATTGAGCTGGGTCTCAGAGCCCAAAGAGAAGGGAGATGCAAAAGACATAAATTGATATTTTGCCCAGTGTGGAAGTAGAAAACAGTAGGAAATATGTTTCATAGTCCTGTCGCACAATGCTGTTGCACTCTGTGTGACAGTAAGGAAATGAGAGTTAGAAGTTTTGTATCTTTTATTTAATTTCACTAATTCTCTTCCCAATCAGCTTTATACAAAAACTGTGATCTGATGTGGAAGCAGAGTGTTTGGACATCGACTATTTGCAGCCACCTTGCCGCAAAACATCTGAAAGAAGGCGGCCTCTTGACTTTGACAGGAGCTCAAGCTGCTTTATCTGGAACCCCAGGTAAAAAGCACTGTGTGATAACTGCTGGGCCATCAGCTGTCTGTTAGTATGAGTGTTCTTGATGGCAAAGCAAAAGTGCCACTCCCCAGTTTCTTGACATCTAGTACACATGGAAAATTGTTGTTGGAACTTTTAAGGAAAGTGTGATTTTACAGGTAGCAATACTGAATGTGTTGAAGCTGGAGTGCAAACAGATGGAATCAGTAGTTAAATATATTGGTGAAATATACCTGGCTAATATATGATATGGTAAAAAAAAAGTTCAGAAAATAATGAAGAATAGAAGCACACAGCAAGGTGTAAGTACAGTGCTTAAATAAATTTAAATCTGTTTGTGTTCTGAAAGGCAGAGTCCTCAATTGCCCACTTTTTTCCATTGGTGGTGACTCAGCAGATTCTGTTTACTGTGCTTGTCCTCTTCATGTTTCGATTCTGGTCTACCTTTGCTTCAGACATAGATAAGCTTGTTGACTTTTGGCTTTGCCCTCCACTAGCTGTTTAATGAGAACTTCTATTGAGTTTTTTCATCTCGTTCCTCATGATATTGGTCTGCATGGAAGGAAAAATCTGGGAGTAATTTAAAATAATAAAAAAAAGCAATGACACAAGCCCACAGGCAGAGAGGGGAAACATTTTGAGACAAACACTCCTATTTCCCAAGCTTTTATTAGTGTGACTTCAACAACATTTTGATGAGGCATAGATACTAAAATTTTAAAACATAGAATTTATGAGTATTCCTGAAAGCTGCATCTAAAACTGTTCTGGAAAAATATACTGTATTTTCTACTTAATGGTTTGTCTTCTCTGTTTGCATCTGGCATAGTCTGAAGATGAAAGGCCTATTTTGAGAGAATAAGCAAAGGAATAACTTACTGTGTACTACAGACTGACCATATAAAAAATGTGAACTCTGCATTCATGTTTTTATTTTGGGTTGTTTTTGGGAGGTAGGGACCACAAAAGAGGAATCAAAGTGATTTGGTTTTCATATTTTGAACTAGCTGGTTTCAACAAGTCTGGATTTTTCTAACAAACACAGCAGTGCTTTGGGCAAACACATGCAACTTACTAACATCAGGAAGAATTGGGAAAGAGTTGTTGCCCAACTTTTGCAAATATGCCTTGTTACTACCAGCCATTATGGGAGGAATAATCTTTTTCTTGTTTATTGTTAGTGTGGTTTTTCTTTTCCTATGTGAAAATGTTGACTTGCATAATACTGAAAATTCTGTAAACAGTTACAAAAGCAGTCTTACAGTGATGGCTCAGAAGCATGGAAAGATTTAAGAACATTTGGAATGTTTGTGTTTGACAAGAGAGGAGTAGCATAGATAGGCAAGTATTTTTATTGTAACAATTAAATAACTTAGCTACTGCTGCCCATCATTCCTCCTGAGAAAAATGGATGTTAAACAATAGGTCTGTTTGAATATAATGGAAACACTTCTACAATCCAAAATTATTTTTGTAACTTTGATCCAAAATAATTCCTCAGGAATGTTGGAAACGGGTTGTGCAGTTATATAAATGGGTAGAAAGGCATCCAGTTGGAGTAGACAAAATACATTTATATTTTATTCTGTGCTTATTCTCTGTCTGGACTGCTTGGTAGATACATACAATGAGAGATCTCAAACCCATAGCACCGTGGTTGTCCAGATCGTGTACCTGACCAGTGTGCCTTATGCTCTCATTCCTGTTGCTCTTGCACCACCAAGTACTGTCTGCCTAGAAAGCCACTCGTTATTTTCTACCATGAGGGTTTTTTTGTAGCCTTCTGCAAAGGGCCTGTCAGACTGGGAATGCTGACCAAGTGATTTACAGTTCTGGGGAGAGGTGAGCACTAGTCTGTGTGGTTCCAAACCTGTGAATACCTTAGTTATATGATTAACGGATTATTGCCTTATTAATGTCTCTGAGCATCTTCACACATAGATTTGTAAGGCTAGCCCTGTAGGTCCATTCTTCAGGGTATGTTTGGGTGCATTAAATACACGTGTTTAACTTGGTAAGCTGCTTATTTCTGTCATGCTGAGTAAACTGCATTGTGATAGTTTCTGGATGCCTAGTAAGAGCTCTTTTTTCTTTTTTCCTTGTTTCTCTTACCACATATGCTTTGATACATTTAAAAAGTCTGATTCTGTTCTGGTTGTGATAAGTGGTCTTAAAGTTAGCATTCATCAGACAATCTGAGTTTCCGTCATACTGATGAAAATACTGATAGCTGTTTTGATTGTGCTCTAACTTGCCTGTTTTTAATTGTTAGGGATGATTGGCTATGGCATGGCAAAAGGAGCAGTGCATCAGCTTTGTCAGAGTTTAGCTGGTGCCAGTAGTGGCTTGCCATCTGGTTCTGCTGCTGTTGCCATTTTACCGTAAGTGTTGCATAGTTGTCTCTGCCTGTGTTTTTATTTAATTACTGCTGTAACCTGGAGTCACATGGATATGCTTCGGATGTCCTGTTCCCAGCACACAAACAGGTCCTCAGGCCTGCTTACAGTTTCACAGAGAAAGGAGGCATCTCGAATCTATGATCAAAATAATAGGCAAGTCACCCTAAAAAGGATTATTTTCTTTTTCTTCCCTTTGTGAAGGAATAAAATTTGATTCACTTTTAACCAGTTTAACCATGTACTAAGGTGTGATTTTATTTTTTTAATATTTTTTCCCACATAAAAAGAACTCTGAAAGAGAGATGAGCTATTCAGCAGCTTTAGACTTAGCTGTGTGGTAGTAGTAAAACAAAGGGTTTCTTGACAAGTTTTGACTTGGTTAAAGATGCTTCCTCATAAGGTGCTGCATATCTGTGCTTGATCGGTATCATTAGGTCAGTTTGAGGATCTGTGAAAAGAAATAGTTTAGCTTGAATTTGCCTGTCACAGCTTTCTCTTTGATGAGGAAGGCTCGTAAGAAGTGGATGGCCTGATAAGTCTTCATTATGTCTAAATTTATCAGTTCTTCAAGTGTTTTTCTTCCTGCATCAATATCTATTTCAGAATGCAAAACTTAGGACTAAAGAGTTCTTGCGTAGGAATTTGAAACGATACCCGAATTGTCCATGCTTTGTTTTCCTCTTACCCCTTCTTACTTGCACTTTCTCACGTCAGAGAGCAGTGGCATTAAAAGTGTTTGGATAATTGATGCCACCTTCTGCAGAGCATTGCACACAGCAAGGTCACTGGACTTGTGGGCATTCTGCTCTTGTGTAGTTGTCATGCAAAACTCTGAGAGTGATTATATCTTGAATTGTCGACAGCATCTTGGTGAGAGTGCTGTGAGAAGTTCACCCCTTAATATCATTCTGTGCAGTGTAAATGTCTATCTGTCATCAAAATCAGAACTACTTGTGTTTCTGCACTTAATCTCAACATTTGCAGCTGGCGAGGTGCTGTTTGAAAGCAGGGATGTAGTGCATTTGTGCTGTGCAGTGCATGGGAACAAGCATATTGCTGCCATTCCCTGTCTGCATTAGGGAGACTGGAAGGGAGCTGAGGGCTAAGTAATTGCCCTAATGGCCTGGATGTCATCAGCAGGCAAGGAAGGTGAGGGGTTATAGGTGGGAGCCTTTGATGTACGCTGAAACTGATGGCTGTATGCTGTTAACACGTGTAGAGGATGCAAGGGAAATCCATACCATGTGGTGGAAAAGTCAAGCATGTGTTAGAACAATGAATAGAAGCAGGGGTGCTTATCAGGAACATGATGTATAAATAAAAGGCTTACCTTTTTAATCACAGGGTTACCTTGGATACACCAGCAAACAGGAAATCGATGCCTGATGCAGATTTCAGCTCCTGGACACCCTTAGAATTCATTGCTGAGTGAGTATCCATGTGATAAGTAAGCAGTTCCTCGCTGTCACTCTTGCTACTGAATCTTATTGTATATTCTTTCTTAATAGCTGTCTTGGATTTGGGAGGGTTTTTTCCCTTTGTCATACCAACCCCCGTCCTTGTCTGTGTTTCTAAATCACATTGGTTTTATAGCACAGGTTTATTCACTGGAGAAAATCAGCTTGGCTCCATCAGCTTCAGCAAGGGACACAAGGGACATAGCCTTAAGCAGCTGGAAGTCAGAGAATCTCATAAAGCCTGTAGACAAATTAAATTGCAGACAGGAGATGCAGGAGACAGTAGTCTGGCTTCAAGGTAAACTGCAAATAGACATGTAAACTTTGGTGGGATTTTTTTTTTCTTTTAAACACTCTTCACTGCCCAGTCTATAGTTGGTTAGTTCTCTTCTCCCCACTGGCAAAATTCCTGCACTTGTTTAGAAAAATTTAGTCAAGATTTCTTTTTTCTGTCATCCACAAAGGCTTGTCCTGAATAATGTTGCAAAATGCTGAAACTTCAGCTGTAGCTTATTTAACAACAGTCTGAGATTCTAAGGCATACTTGATACTCATTCCTTTCAGTTAGAGAAGGTGCAGCATCATTGCGGCTTTCTGTGATGTGATAGGGAGTAGCAAAGATCCTGATGTGGGTGAGTTGTCAAAAGGAAAAAAATAAGGACACAGCTTTGTTTCCACTTTGAGGAAAACCAGAGATGAATTTACATTCATACATTGTAAAGGGCTTTACTCGCATGTTTTTTAAATCTTTTAGAACTTACACGAAGTTGCATTTACCTATTGCTGATTGGTCAGAGAATGGTTTAATTCTGACATCAGATCTCCTTTTTTGTGTGATTATTTTTTTTAAAGTTGGATATCAGGGTGAGAAATGTTTTTTTGTTGTGAGAAGCCTCTGCAGCTGTTTGATGTGGCTCTTTAGAAGAGGCCCATTGATTGATTTAGTTGTCTTGAAAATGTTGAAAAAGTCTTTAATTTATTGTGCTCCAGAGACTGCTTACCCAGATGTTGTGGTTTTACAAATTCAATTTTTGTTTTGAAGTATTTTTCCCTTATGAGGGAATTAGTTTGATTGGTTTGTTTTGTTTCTTGGGTTCTGTTCCCTAAACTTTAAATCCAGCTTTGAAAACTGAAAATCTCACTGGCTGTGCAAGGGAAAAATCCAATGTTGTTAAGTGTTGGTAACATCTGCATCTCGGGAGGGATGTGGGAAGTCTTTTCCCACATGGCACTCGAATTTTGTTCCCTGAAAGCAGTTGTGTCAGATAGCAACTGCCATGTTGGAATGTCCTGCTATGTCTGCAATATTGGAAAGGTTGATGAACCTGAAAAATATATTGCACTTCCTGTATTCTGTTTTGTGTAAGGAGCTTGTATTACATTTTGATAAGGAGTGTTCTGGTGTGCTACCTGGAATGAGTCCATCTTACTCAGCATTATTTTGGACGTCTTAAGGCTTTCTGTGCTTCTACTGAGACAGCTTCCACAGTTGAGTATTCAAGTGTTGCAATGGCCTATTGGAAGAGCCAAGGGTTTAACGACTGTATTTTAGCCATAAGTGTGGTTTTTTGATACATACTCTAAAGGTGGGAGTAACTATGACTCTCTTAGGGTCTAGTTACAGCTGGGCTCAGCTGCAGAGATCACAAGTCCCTTAGGGTAAGCCTTTGCCAATGGGCGGATGAGTTTGGTGAGCTCTGGCAGCTCTGGGGAATGGCTGTCAGAGCATGTCCTTCCCCTCCCTTGATTCGGTGCGGCACCAACCACCGCTTCGGCCCATGGGTGAGAGGGGCAGAGCCTGGTAGTCCCAGAGGGTGGATTGTGGTTCGGACGATCCCCGCCAGTACGGGAATCTCGTGATGATCACCCCTTGCTCGTGCATTGTGTTCACTACTGGACTTGGCAGGGTGGCCGGGCCAGCCCATCTAACCGTAATAGGTACACATACCTAGTATGTGTTCTGTAATAGCCTCTCCCTCCCCTTTTCAAATTTCTTTTTTTAACTTGGAAAAAAAACTTGGAAATTTGGCTTCCTACTTTGGCAAGTTCCTGGCCTTTTCCTTTGAGATGCTCTGAAAGTTGTTTGTGCACTGTGAAGCTCTTTGGATTTCTCTGGGCCCCTGTCTGGCTCTGAGGGTCTGAATCCAGTGATTGCATTGCTACTTTACAACATACATAGAAATCACTAGAGAGTACAATAGGAAAAGGAGAAGTAATAGGCTTTTATATTATGTTTCTTGTCAATATACCTGATAGTAGTATTTATTCTTTTTCCCCTTCACCCTGTGTTATCCATTTTTTTTAAAACAGAACCTTTTACGACTGGTTAACAGGAAAGAATCGACCAAACTCAGGGAGTCTAATCCAGGTTATAACTACAGGAGGGAAGACTGAACTAGTTGCAGCACATCTTTGATGTCAGTCACTTAAGGCAGTGGAAATCAGCAAAGGAGAAGATGTGGAAAATGTCTACCAATATAATTTGAATGGTCTTCTGTATCCCATGATTGTCGTTACGTCATTAATGGAACCAGATTTCAAGTAATATTTCCTTACTGCCAGTTGTGAGCTATCAACATTTGTTTACCAACAAGTATCAAGTATTTGTCTCTAAATGAGAGTTGCAGGCTTTAATGTCTGTAGGTGTCCTAATTCTGAGCACTGTATGTTGACTTACCTGTTTTCTCTGAAATGGGAATTGTGCTCATTTATGTCATGTAATCACATATATAATGGTTGGAGTTTTTTCTCAGTCGGTGTTTCTGGCAACTTACTGTGAATCTCTCAGTAGTCTGTCTGTCTTTCTCTTTTTGAGAATGTAACCTCACCATGCATATTACACTGGCTGTAATTCTAGGAAACATTACAATCCTATATGAAGTTCTAGTCTTGTAACATTTTTCTCGTGGAAGTTCCTCTTGAGTTAATGGAACTGTATAGAGATTACTCACTTGAGAAGGAGTTCCTAATTTGCCTTACAGTTTATAAGCTGTTATCATGCCTACAGTTGTAGGACAAAACAGTTGTTCTGCTAAATGATTAGTGTGTCTTTGTGTTAGTAGTCATGATTCTTCACTTTTTGAAAAAGCAAAGTGCTGTGAAGAAGTACTAGAAAAAGTATACACATGCTTCTATTTGAATATGGAACATTTTGTGCTAAATAAATGTATATTGTTTTATGTACTAGGGTGTACTCTATCACTCCCTTCCTCAGCTGGACAAGGGAGAGAAAATATAGCAAAAGGCTCATGGGTCAAGGTAAGAACATGGAGAGATCATTCACCGATTACCACCAAGGGTAAAACAGACTTGACGTGAGGAAATCAGTTTAATTTATTATCAAATCAGAGCAAGATAATGAGAAATAAAAACTAAATCTTAAAACACAGCTCAACTTCACTCCCAAATTCTCTGCTTCCTCCTCCTGAGTGTCACAGGGGGATGGGGAATGGGAGTTGCGGTCAGTTCATCACACATTGTCTCTGCTACTCCTTCCTCCTCCGAAGGAGGACTCCGCACACTGTCCTCCTGCACCAACATCAAGTCCCTCCCATGGGAGAGAGTCCTTCATGAACTTCTCCAGTGTAAGTCCTTCCAGTGGACTGCAGTTCATCACAAACTGCTCCATCATGGGGTGCAGGACTTCAGGAAGAGACTGCTCCAACGTGGGTCCCACAAGGGTCCCAAGTCCTGCCAGCAAACCTGCTCCGGTGTGTGCTTCTCTCTCCATGGGTCTACATGTTCTATCATGGAGCCTGCTGCAACATGGGCTTTAGAATCATGGAATTGTAGAGTGCTTTGGGTTGAAAGGGACTTTTACAGGTCATCTACTGCAAACCCCCTGCAGGAGCAGGGACAACTTGAACTAGATCAGTGCTTTCCCTGGGCTTGCAGGCTCCTTTGGGTGTACACCTGCCCTGGCGTAGGGTCCTCCACGGCCTGCAGGTGGATATCTGCCCCACCATTTAACTTCCACGGGCTGCAGGGGAACAGCCTGCCTCTCTGTGGGCTTCACCACAACCCTGGAAATCTCTGCTCCAGTGCCTGGAGCAGCACCCTCTCCCTCCTTCTTCTCCGACCTTGGTGTCTGCAGGATTGTTTCTCTCACATATTCTTACTCACCTCTTCTGGCTGCTGTTGCACACCATTAGTTTTGGGGTGGTTTTTCCCTGCTCTTTCTTAACTCTCTTAGCCCAGAGGTGATATCATTGTCGCTGATTGGGTTGCGTTTAACCAGGGGTGGGTCCTTCTTGTAGCCGGCTGATATTGGCTCGCTCAGACAGAGGGGAAGCTTCTGACATCTTCTCACAGAAGCCATGCCTGTCATCCCTCTGCTGCCAAAACCTGAGGCTGCCATCCTGCAGAGCCTGACCCACACATGGTCCTGTTTCTTTGCAAAACTTCAGACTGAGTCTGAAATGTTTTCCCATTTCACTGTGAAGTGAAATTCACACTTTGCCAATAGGTTTAATTAGTTTTTCAAGGTTGTATATTTATGGGAAAATTAGTTTTCTACCAATTAACTAATAACAATTGCCACGAAATGAAGCTTTAAAATGATGCTCCGCACCAAAGGGAAACAAATGCACTGTGAATACAATGGAGTGGTTTCCAAATACAATGGTAGCTGAGTCATTCAGCAGCTGCAGTTCTACATTAACCCAAAATTGCACTTTGAAAGCTTTTGTTGAAGTAATTAATTATGCTAAACAAGGGCGATTTCTTTTTATAGTTGTAAAGACTGACTCTTCATGTTTTGTTGTCTTAAATATGGTCTGAATGCTGTGGCTCCTACTAACTGATGGGCTGAGGTGCTGCTGCAGAGGAGGAGGTGCAGCAGCAGATGCTTCCCCTCACTCCCCCACGATTCTGGCAAGGGTGATGGCCAGTGACCCTCGAGCCCCCAGCCTCAATTCCAGAAGCTTCTCAAAGGAACTTCTGCACATGCATAGCAAGACCATTCCCTCATGTGCTGATCGGGCATGGACTTGCGCTATAAATAGAGCTGGTCTGAAAAGCACAGGGTGCGCACCCACCGCTTCATGGAACCCGTCTGAAGATGTGCTGCAAAGAACTACAGGTCCACGTTCTCCAGAGGCCCATGGAGTGGTGACTCTTTTCCTCTTCCCCCGCTACTCTTTTACTTCTCTCCTAGACTTCCCACTGTGTCTCTTCCATGGCACTACGGTGTATGGATCAAATCTGAGTTGTGTTGCAGTTCTGTTGAGCTGTCCTGCCTGTGTTCAGGGGATCAGATTGTGATCTGAACAGATGGAGATCTGTTTTTGCAACTTTGGGAAGCTGGACTGCACCCTGGTAACTGGTTTGTTATGTTGGCTGTGCCCAAAATAAACCCAGTTTTGAATTTACCCTGGGAGATTTGTCAGTCTCCAATTTGCTACACAGACACCAAAAGACCCTCCCTCTCCCAACTGTGCAGGTCGGGGGGGCTCAAACATGACTGGTGTCAGGAATCTGACCTAACAATAGTGGAATGAAAACCACCACCACAGCAAAAAATAACAATTATTATCTCATTTCTTCTTTCTTGTATCACCACACTGGAAGAAAATGTATGGGGACTGCGTGCACAGATGCTTCAGACTAACCCTTGCAGCACTGAACAAGGTGAGAAGTAGGGAGACATCTGAGAGGCATTACAGAAGTCAATATCAATAGCAAATGTCACTTGAGATTTAGATCGCTGTCAGACACTGCCATTCTTGCACTTCCTGAAACACCATGTTCTAGAGGATTTGTTTTAGAAATATGGCTAATCTCAACACTGTCTGCAGGACTCGGGGTGTGATCAGAGACTCCCGCAGCTGAGCTGAGGCTGATCTTCAGCAGCGCCAGTAGAGGGCAGAGACTTCAATACATTGGGGAGATTTCTCTACTGCTGGGAAACTGGGTTCTCTTTGGATTTTAATTAAGCCTCTACCGAAAGGTTCATTCTCCTTTCTTGCGTTATTGCCCACAATCCAAGCCTTCTGGCTTTCCTGACACCAAATGCACGCAGCCTATTAGGTGTATCACTCCCAGGAACCATTCCAATTGTTTTAGGGGTATCACTTCCAGAAACCATCCCATCTGGTTTAGGTGATTCACTCCCAGAAAGCATTCCATCTGTTTCAAACAAAACAAAACAAGAAAACAACAAACAACAACACAATCAGAAAAACACAACAACAAAAGAAGCCAAGGCTGTGAAGGGAGTCCCACAACGGGGTGCAGCATTTCCATTGAGGTGTTACCAGCAAGTGGATTGTCAATCAATATGCTGTAACACAGCTTTAATTGCTTGGACATGGTAGGAAAGGAAATGGATTATTTAATTTCTGTACTGCACATAAGGGTTAAAAGAATTTCCTAACCCAACTAAAATAACCAGCCTCTACTCGGACCAGACTAGTATTAACAAAGTGATGGGATTTGGAGACATAAAATTTAATTACTATGGGGTTTTGAATGCGAACATTTTAACTCATTTGCCTGTGAAATGAAGGAACAGATAATATTAAAAAAGTGTTATTTAGGAGGGAACAAGAACAGCAAACCACATGACTGTCATTTCTGTAGTTTAATATTCATTATCCAGTGCCTCCTGTAGATACAAACTGCACTGCTAATCACAGTGTTTTCCTTGCATGAACTTCCTCCTAAATATTGTTATTAAGAATGTATTAGGGCATTCTTTTAAATGAAAAGCATAGAAAAACCTTGGCTTCTGCTCCTGCTTCGGCTGCTGGTCTGATGGAAGATTTTAAATACATCTTTGCCTTGTATCCCACATATATATGAGACCGTTTTAAAGTGCTTTGAGATCTACTGATGAAAATCTGATCATATGCATAAAATATAATTATCTTTCTGTGCATGCAATAATAGAAGCTCAAAGTAACTTCTTTGGTCATTGTTCTCATTGAAATTAATGTAAAGTTGTGACCACAATCCAAAGTCATGTCACTTTGCTCCCAGCCATATTTGGTGATTTGCAAAAGAAGCACTATGTCAAAGATTACTGCAACCAAGTAATTTGGATGCCACTTACCTGTGCATCTGGTAGTGGGTAGTGGTAGTTTCTACCACTTTTCATGAATACAATAGCTGGAATTTAAAAATACAATGTTGTTTATAATTTTGAACAAACCAATTACTCTTTCTACCAAGGTATCTCTATGTCTGAGACAGGGCTTAGGAAATAATACAAACGGGCCCCAGATGAGATTCTGGAGTTAGCATGACAGTTAACTTTTTTATTTAAGCCCATACACAAACATCACCCGAGAAGGTATTTTTTTTCCAAATTATTAGGATCTTTCTTTCTCACATGCTCAGACTCTCCAATTTTCATCCATCCTCTATGCGAAGAAGGGTCAGAGTCTTCAAATGCCAACTGCTGGTTACCAAAACCAGCACGCGCTATCCCAGACAGCAGGGCATAGCTATGTGTGTCTAAAATAAGTGCCTTATGCACACAGTGTTGCACTGATCCAAGAAAGCAGTCCGTAATGCAGCAGGTGTTAATGACCTACTTTATCTACATAACCTGATAAATAGCTTTAACTCAACTAATTTTTGTGAATAACAAATTTTCTTTCTCCTTACAACTCCCCACTCCTTCAACTTTCTGCTTGAAAATTTAGTCCTATCTTCAAACAAAGTGTTATCCTGCAAACCTTTGCACCATCTGTATAGCAAGCATATAGGGAAACCATGCTATTAGCAAGATGAGGCTACACGGACGTGTAAAAATGTGTGCCTCCCCCCTCTGTGGTCTCAGCTTCCCTTATTTTCCCTGTGGATTACAGTCTCGCAGCTCAAATTCCCTCAGAGAGGTGTCAGGCAGTGTGGGAGGTTGAGGCGCTGCATGTGGAATGGTTTTTTGCTCCACTTTGCCTCCTGGTTTTCCTACTCCTCTGTTTCTTGGTGTCCGAGCCATGGTGTGGGACAAAGATGCCCTGCACAGGGATCTTGACAGGTTGGAGAGCTGGGGAAGCACCAACTGCATGAAATTTAACAAGTGCCGGGTTCTGTACCTGGCACACAGCAACCCTGGACACACGGACAGACTGGGGTGTGAGAGGCTGGAGAGCAGCCCTGGGGAGAGGGACCTGGGGGCTCTGGTCGACGGCAAGTTGACCATGAGCCAACAGTGAGCCCTGGCAGCCAAGAGGGCAACCGTGTCCTGGGGGGCACCAAGCACGGCATCGCCAGCCGGGAGAGGGAGGGGATTGTCCCGCTCTGCTCTGCACTGGGGCAGCCCCACCTCGAGCACTGGGGGCACTTTGGGGCACCACAGCATAAAAAGGACACCAAACCACTGGAGAGTGTCCAGAGGAGGCCACAAGGCTGGGGAAGGCTCTGCAGGGGAAGGTGTGTGAGGAGCGGCTGAAGTCCCTTGGTCTGTTCAGCTGGAGAAGAGGAGACTGAAGGGGGATCTCAGAGCTGTTTGCTGCCTTCTCCCAAGGGAGGGAGGGGAAAGAGGGGCTGAGCTCTGCTCTCTGGTGACCTGTGACAGGACCTGAAGGAATGGCAGGAAGATGTGCCAGGGCAGGGTTAGATTGGATATCAGGAAGAGTTTCTTCCCCCAGCAGGTGGTGGAGCACTGGAACAGCTCCCCAGGGAAGCAGTCCCGGCACCCACTCTGCCAGCATTCCAGAAGTATTTGGACACTGCCCTCAGTCACACGGGGTGAGTGTTGGGAGTGTCCTGTGTAGGGACAGGAGTTGGACTCAAGGATCCTTTTGGGTCCCTTCCAGCTCGTGTGATTCTATGATTCTATGATTTCTGAGGGGCTGTGGCCACCCCACATCAGGGCAGCAGCATCCCTGAGGGCACAGGGATGAGTCCCTGAGTTCCTCCCCAATAGTCTGCATGGATTTGGTACCAGTCCCCTCAGGGATGCTGCTGTCCCCCAATGTAGGGTGCCCGCAGTCCCCTTAGGGACCATCCCACAGGCAGCAGCCCCCTTCATAAATGCAGATACCCCTTTTTAGCATGGACAACCCCACTTTGAGGGTGTCCCCAAGCTGCTCCAGCATCTTTCTTAAATTTCAAAAGGGCACTGTGTGGTTCCCTGCCATGCTGTGGGTTTGGTGCACAACGGGTTTATCATCCTCCCTCACAGGTCAGAGCCTCCCTCACAGGACACTGGGCTGCCCCTGCGACTCACAGCTCCCTGTCACCCTTTCTGAGGGTAAGCACAGAAAAACATGGTGAGCAAGGGTCAGAAAAGAACCAGCTTAGTAGAGAAATTAAGTAAAAAAGGTAAGTTTGCACTGGGCTTTTTCCCATGAGGTGGGTTGAAAGACTTGTCTGGTGAGACTTGCAGGCACACACCATGTTCCTGCTGCAGAGGGGTTTTGTCTTCATTGTGCTGGTTGAGAAAAAGAACATGTCATGCTTAGCATACAAACACCCTGAACGCTGGAGAAAAAAGAATGAAGATTATGTAGAAGGTATATAGGGAGGTCAGGGGGAAGAGTGTGTTATTAATGATGTAAGAACTGTTTAGCTGGCACACAGTCATGTATTCTCTTCAGGGTTGTGAGCACACATTGCCAGCTCACGCCCAGCTTTTGTTCCATCATACTCTCAAGTCTTTCTTAGCAGGGCTGCTCTCAATCCCTTCATCCCCAGCCTGTATTGATGATGGAGGTTGCCTTGACCCAGGTGCAGGACCTTGCACTTGACCTTCTTGAACCTCATGAGATTCACATGGGTCCACTTCTGGAACCTGTCTGGGTACCTCAGGCATGTCAACCACACCTCTCATCTTGCTGTCATCTGTAGCTTTGCTCGGGGTGCACTCAATCCTTCTGTGTCATTGATGAAGATATTAAACATTTCTGGTCTCAACACTGGCCCCTGAGGGGCACCAGTGTTGACCAATCTCCATCAGGTCATTGAGTCATTGACCACTCCTCTCTGAATGTGACCATCCAGCCAGCTTCTTGTCCATTGGCCAGTCCACCCATCAAATCCATATCTCTCCAATTTAGAGGGAAGGATATTCTGGCGGGACCATGTCAAAGACCTTACAGAATTCCAGATAGACAACATCCATAGCTCTTCCTTTGTCTACTGACGTAGTCATTCCATCATAGGAGGCCAGTGGTTTGGTCAGGTAGACCTTGCCCTTGGTGAAGCTGTGCTGGCTGTCTTGAATCACCTCCCTGTCCTCCATATGCCTTAGCAGAGTTTCCAGGAGGATCTGTTCCCTGATCTTCCCAGGCAGAGAGATAAGGCTGAAGTCAATAGATTCTATTCAGAAAGAGACATTAGGTCCATCTGCTATGAGGTACCTCTGCTACAGCAAAATTAGTTGAATAAAAACCTGCAGGGTTAAGGCTTTCTAAAAGCTGTGGCAAATTGGAGTTACAATGCATCATTTAGTGCATTAATTTCACCTGAACTGTAGTCAACAGGGAACAGTTGAAAACGGAGCAATTGCTTTGTGCATGGCTGCATTGTGTGGATTTCATGCAGAGACTCTGAATACAGCTAAACATGTCATGATTAGGAAAATTCTTAATGTTTAGGGTTTTTTTCCTATAATGATTTCTCACTGATGGTGGTATTTACAGGGTAATTTTGAAGTTCAGCAGCACAAAAAGGGGACAGATCTTAAGTCATTTTTTCCACTTACTCATTGTTAAACTTATTCTTTGCCCTATTAATTTTTTGAGATCTCAGTCAAGAATGATTTATGTGGGGCATGATCCCAGCCTCTGTGATTATAGGTTCCTTTGGACTGCTGAGTAAAGTAGAACTGTTAACAAGAAAGGCCCTCTGGTGTGGGTGAGCTCATGCTAGAGCTTTAGAGCACGCTTTATTCTAATGGAGAATAAATGGAGCAGTACTGAAGGATGACGATAAGAAAACTGGGATAAAACAGGTGAGTGAAAAGAGAATAGCAAACATAGACATGAGGGGGGTTACTCTTCAAATTGATGGTAAAAATATGAGTCCAGAATACCAGTTTATTGCACAAAATGGAGCTGTGCAACACCCTTGTTTTCTTGTTGAGTAACAGAGCAAGCAGGGTTGTGTTAGTACTGATTGGCAGGGTTTGGTGTGAAGGAATCAACATCATACAGAAATATAATTGTATGTAAAGATGCAAATAATGGATTAATTATTGGGGGGGGGGAAACACTTGAGGCGTGAATTTTAAGGTAAGAATTTGCCAGAGCAGGTATGAATATTAATAAGGTATTTTCTTCTCTCTCTTGCTTTTTTTTCTGGGTTAGGGGAATCAAGAATCCATGCTGTTCTTCACGCAGCCATGAAAAAAAATCAGCTAACTGGGTCGGTCTCTAATACAGTGAATATTATCAGCCAGGATATAGAACAATGTACCTGTTCCAATCAGAAAAGAGAACATTTTAACCCCTGATTTGTATTTCCTGAGCAAATAAGGCTATCTCCTGTGGCTGCCTTCAGAAACCAACCATCCTCATAGTAATGCAGACCTCCCAGATACGTGTAATGAATTACACTATCTGTGTTTTGAAGCTTCTCCAACCACACAAGATGAATATTGAAAGATTATCAGGTGCTTATTGTCAGCATAAGTTGTGATCTGGATTAAAATGCATAACGTGGTCTCATTGAACCCAGGGGAAACAAATGCACTTGAATTTTACAGCTTTTTGTTTGTATCAGCAGTTGGATCCCTAGTAACGTTACTGCAGAGATTAAAAATGTGGTTCTCTTCACTGTCAGCATCTTCTGTCATGCTAAACAGTTAAAATTTCTGTGGGGAAACTAAGGGTATAAGGAGGACTTAGTGGAAGATGTGGGTGAGAAAGAGATAATAATGACCAAGATAGGGACAGGGACACCATGGCCTAAAAAGTTAATTGGCTGATGGGTAGGCATGTGGAAAATAGCAGATAAAGTGTAGGATGATTCTGGAGCTAAAAGACAAATCCACCTCTACAATTTTCCAGCACAGCCTTCTTCCACCTTCTGTGTTCTTGGTTATATCCAGGTTATGTATTTAATAACAGCAGTCTCTTACCCATTTACCTCTGCTTCCAATTACCTCTGCTTCTCTGCATCCCTCTTTTATTTGAAGGAGTGTAAGAGATTAAGTTCAGCCTCTCTTCAATTATTCCCACTTTGCAGAAGACATTCAGATAACTTGTCATAACCAGTGTGAAATATCACATGAGGATAGACTCTGGCTGTAGCTATCAATGCTTCAGTGCTTGCACTGGTGATGAAACTGGCATTTTGAGTTGTTAGTGCCCTGAGAAGGATGTTCTCCACTAACTTAGTAACTTGAAGTTGTGGAATGTTTCATGGCAAGTGCAGTGAAAATGAAACTACAAAATGTCCAGTTTGTTGCTCCTCACCACAATTAATCTTACCATATCAAGAGCCCTCTCTATGTACCTGTTTGGAGCCATCATTCAAAAGTCAATCTTCTATTAACTGAAAAAATAATGTTGGAAAACTAAATATTTCACTTGTAAATTTTTGGCTAATCAGATGGTTTTTTGTCAAATGAACAAGTGTAAGATAGAGAAAGTTGATCTTACAGGTTTCAATACAGATTCACTTAAGTCAGTTTTAGTGATCCCCACTGTCACCAAGTCCAGCCAGATATTTCAGACTGGAATACAGACAAGTTTTAAATTAACCCAGGTCTGGCAAGAATACAGGTATTGTAGGTCAAGGTTCAGCCTGAACTGTTTACTTGGAAACAGTTCAAACAAACAATAACAATAACGCATCTGTAACCTGATTCCCTAAAATGTCCCTCAGAGCTTTAGGCTGGTCAGAAAGGAATAGGACCAAAGAAAATATGCTTGTTCAGTTAATTTCTATTTCAGTTACAGTTGTCAATGAGGGTTTCGAGTTAGTGTGTCTGTCACAGTTAGTATAGCTCTTCCTTGCTGTTCTAGTACTTGATTTTTAAAATCTTTCCCAAGATGTCCTACGCTGTTGCCCACTTTTGGAAACAGGATGTCAAGACAGATGTACTTTGGCTTTGGTGTAATATATTTATTGTTATATTTTTTGCATGTTTATGTCTGGCTACTGAACTAGGTTCAACCTGGAAATTAGAAGGAAGGCCTGGTCATTAGATCTATGAGGATGTGGAACAGCCTTCTCAGTGGGGTTAGAGCAGGGCAAAATTCTGTCCTGTCTTCAAGACAGAGCATATTGAATTTATAAGTATTGCATGATGTGATTATATATGACATGAGGGGCAAAGCTTGCTGATACAAGGAGCTTTCTTCATTCCAGTATTTATTATACAAAAAAACCCACAACTGTCTGCTCCTCTGGAGTTTCTCTTGCACCTCTGGAAACCAGGAATCAGGCTGTTTAAAGATGATGAGCGCCGGCAGTGGATACAGTGAGGGTTTGCCTTTCTCTTGAGGATAAAACAAAAAGATATATTCATTTGATGGCAGTTGTCAAGAGTCAGGGAAATTACAGATCGAAAATCATTTATGTGGGAAACAGATTTTACATCTCTCAACTTCTATTTTGAAAGAGTGTCACATTAATGCACCATCATCTAAATGCATCATGGGAGGAAAGGATATGAGAAAGGCTATGCACTAACAGTGACCTACATCCCGGGGCGTACCAAAGCCACAGCAATGTCAGGCAGGATCTTCAGATTGGTCATTTAACTGTCACCCACATGATTTGTAGCTGGCTGGAGTAAGGACTAAAAAGCCAGCATTTCCATTAATGTGTAGTATTGTTAGACACACATATATACCGGAGAAATAAAGCAAAATAAACTGGCAACACTCAAGTTTTTATTCAGATTGTAACTTTTATTCCCACTCATTTTCTAATTGTGAACTGTTTGCCAGGATGTTGGGAATGGCTCTCTTTTTTTTTTTCCCCTTCCTCTGGAGGAAGAAAAAGTGCAGATATGAAACACAGGTTCAAAATATGGGCCAGACAAAGCGGGACACAATATGTAGACTGTCAGGTCAAACAGGCAGAGACTGACTCTGAGCTAAGGTGGGAGTCACAGCCTATGAAATGGCTCTGGCTTTTCAAAAGCAGGATTTTTTTTTTAATCCGGGTCTTTTCAGTCTTTAAACTATTCGAGGTGCTTCTTGTTGACTCCCCTCAACATCAGCATGAACTCTGACTTTCAGATGTGCTTCTCCTTTGATTGCTTCCTTCTCAAAGGTTTATTCTCACCTCAGAGTGCTGGGCAGAGCTGTGCAGGGAGGGAAATGTGTTTCTGACTCTGCTGAGGAGAGGGAAACTGAAATGCTGGCGTGATGTAACATCAGGTCTGATGTGAAGTCTGAACTGGTTTTCTCTTTTCAAAGAAAACCTGCTCCCTGTCCAAGAATGGTGGGGAGTAGCCGTCGGTGTGTGGGCACGTGCTTTAAGAGCAGGGAGTGCAGACAGCTACTGTATTCAAGATCTCCATGGCATAAATTGTAGGTTCTTGAGACTTGTAGACTGAACAGTCAAACTAATCAGGTTTGACCGGGAGAGACATTTTTGTTGCTTCAGTGTGTTACTGCTGGTCATGCACTACCTGGTTGTAGCAACACGTCTGTTATGCCCATAGAGTAACTGGCTGTATTGTATCTGCATGTATCACACAGTATTACAAGGTTGGAAAAGACCTCTGAGATCATCTAGTCCAACCTATGACCCAACACTTGCACCCACTTGTCATTTAAACCATGGCACTAAGAACCTCATCCAATCTGTTTTTAAACACCTCCAGGGACGATGACTCCACCACCTCCCTGGGCAGCTCATTCCATTGACCAATCACCCTTTCAGTGAAAAATTTTTTCCTAATATCAAGCCTAAGCCTCCCCTGACCAAGCTTGAGACTATGTCCTCTTGTTCTGTTACTGATCGCCTGAGACGTCCTCTCCTCTGTCTTACTGCTTGAACTGGATGTTTTTCTAAGGGCAGGGGCTGGGATTCAAAAAAAAAAGACGAAAAGAAAGGCTGCAGTAGTTAGTGAAAACGTTATTTAGCAGATCTTCTTATATTTCTCCATGAAATAGATCTACTGTTGCTGGTGTTTCAAATGATGGCTTAAAGTCATGAAAAGAACCATTTCACTTCAGATGATTCCATCACAGGTGAAGAGTGTCTGGGTGTAGAGACTGACTCTATTTCTATTGTTGTCTTACTCATGGACTGGTTCTGCTCCTATTGCCTTCACCACCGTCTGACTCTCCTCGTCTCACTGTCTTTAACCCCTTCTCAGCGCTGTGGCTCCTGCGGGGCCGGTGCTGCTGCAGAGGAGGGGGTGGAGGTGCAGCAGCAGGTGCCCCCCAACCCCTGACTGTGGAGGGGACCCAGAGGGCTCAGGCAGAGGACCCTGGAGCCCCCAGCCCCGATTCCAGAACCTTCACAAAGGAGCCTCCACCGATTGGAGACCTTTCGCAGCCGGACCCCCTCGTACCAGGGCAGGGGGTAGAGACTTGTCCTGTGAGCAGAGCCTCCCAAGAGGGCAGGGGCCACACCGAGTGCTCCAGATGTTGGAAAAGTGTAAGATTTTATCAGTCTGTTATATTAGTCTGATATTAAATTAAACAGAAATATAATGGTTTTATATTTGATTACTTTGGGTTAAGTGTGTTAGTGATTGTTAGAAATAGCGGTTTTTAGGCGAAAAGTTTTTCTTTACTTATAAGAACTGTATTTGTTAGAAGTATCCGAAACTTATCCAAGCTAAGCCTATACCTGCAGTTAAGATAAAGGCTGGGCCTGTAGTTGACCTTGCATACCAGAGTTAACTAAGCAAAACAGAAGGAAGCTGGCACCGAAAAGCCGATGAAGTAATCTGTACATGCATGTGTATTAGTTGTAGCCTCTTGAATATACATTGGATTATGTAACATGTAGGGAATAAAATGCGGTCACACTGTAACGGTCTTGGAACCAGATTTGAGTGCGAACCCCTGGTTCCTGGGGCCTCGAAATAAAGCACCACATATAACCTCCCCCGAGTGGTTATGTGTTCGTCTCTCTGCTAACACAGGGGCCCAGCGAGTGGTGGCTCTTTTCCTCTTCCTCTCCCTCCCACTCCTCTTCCTCAGTCTCTCTGTCTCTTTCTTCCTTTCCTTATGTTTCCATGGCGCTCCTGTGCATCGGATGGGATCCCAGTTGTGTTGTGTTGTGCAGCTGCCTTGAGGGGATCAGATTGGGATCTGAACAGACCAGGATCTGGTTTTTAGCAACTTTTGTGAAGTTGCAACTTAGTGCACACAACTATTTGATTCCATATTTTGGCAGTGCCCAAAACATTGCTTTGCTGTTTTGGCTGTGTCCAAACCCAGTACTGATTGCATATTTTGGCCATGTCCAAAATATTTATTGGCTGTTTTGGCTGTCCCCAAAATAGATACTGATTTGTTATTATGGCTGTGTTCAAAATAAACACTGGTTGGATTTACCCTTGGAAATTTGTGGTCTCCAATTCGCTGCACAGATGGCAAAGCACCTGTCCCCCCCGACTGAGCAGGTTCTCTGCATCTCATCCTTAAGGATCAGTTACTTAGGAGTGATGGTTAAAGAATTACTAACTATAATGGATAGCCTGAGAGACTTCTGCCATATACAGCCATTTCCCTGCCCCTGCCATATACAGCCTTGTCAGACACAGATAAATGTAAATCTAGCCGGTTCTGTGAGGGTAAAATTGCCCTCTAGCACAGCCCTCCAAGCCTTTATTCCCCCTCAAACTGAGATCCTTAAAGCACATGAATGGAAATTAAAGTGCTGAAGTGACAAAACCACAGTTCCAAATGGCCTTTATACTTACTTAACGATCTGAAAAGCTTGCTTATTGTCTCTGCAGGTGAATGGAATGAGTGCTAGTGTGAAGACAGGATAACTGTGTCCTAGGATGCAATGACTTAGGGGAATGCAGGAGGCATCACCAGTACCTCTTGGGTTTAATGACTGGCTAACTCCTGTTGCTTTCTATAGGGGACAACAGTAACTCCCTACTTTGTTACAGACTATTGTTTTCTAAAACTGCTTGATGGGAAACACGAGACTGGTGATGGATAGATGTTTATCTTGGACTTTGTTTCTTAGAGGCCTATGGGACTTCATTATTCCATCTGCCACTTATTTTTTCTTCTAGGTGTATTCTGTAATACTTCCATGGAGGCAGTTTTGATTCTAGATCTTCTTGAAACGATTCAGAGAGGTTAAAACCTTCTTCATTTTGTTGGAAACTCAAATTTTCCATTGCCTTGTTGCTTGCTCAGTTACTGATGACTCAAATGAGGTTTGTGTGTGTTATGGTATTCTACCATGCAGCATAAAGAAACTATGGATCTAATCTGCTAGTGATTTTCTTCACCTAAGCATCACCCTGTAGGCATGTATTTATCAATTTAAAAAACCCAAGACATTAATTTATGTCTCATGTGGCACTAAAAGTATGTGGGGAGGCAAACAAAACAGGATCAGAGATACTCAGTTAAGTGGGAACTTGATTTAAATAACCAAGGATGAATTTTATATATTTCAAAAAATTAGTCATGCCTGAAGGTTCATTGATTGTCTGTAAGTTAGACTGAACCAAAGCAAAAAGCTTTGGTATCTTAGAAGGTATCTTAGAAGTCCAAGCCTGAAACAAAAGTCATCAAAGAAGATTTCACTGGATCCCTTAGCAGGGTGGTTCTGCTATAGTTACCGATTTTCATATAAAGAGTCATTCTCTAAATAATTTAAACATATTAGCAGAGTCCCAGGAATACTGAAAGATTTCAAAAGGGAGATGAATCCGTTCACACAAACTGACACTAAAGGTTTCTAGTTTTATTTTGGAGACTTGACTGTTCATCTCAAATGCGCAACAGAGCAGCAGTGGATCTTCTAGTTTGGACATTTCCTTTCTTCAATTATGTTCAGTAGTTAACTTGATCTACCAAAGCAAGTTGTCCTTTTGGAGGAATTACAGCACAGCCTATTTTAAGAAAAGGAGGAAGAACAGCCATAAGTAGGATCTAACATTTTTTTTAAAGCTGATTTTTTTTTAAAATGGTAATTTAATAGTTTTAAATGTCCAAAAGGTTTGATTTAAGGTAAAACAACTAGCCCGTCTAGATATTTTCCACTAATGAAATGGAATTTTGCACTAATGTAATGACTTAGCTTCACAGCTAAGTATGTAATAGGAGATTCAAACTGTTTAAAGAAGTGAATATATTAGAAGTGCATTTTATTAAAGAAAATAAAAATTAATTTTATGTATATTCAATTAAACTGTATCAAAAGTCTTTCAAAAGCTCTTCTTTCAGATGGGGGAAAAAACTGTCTTCTTTCTTTACATCTACCTAATGCTTTTGGGGTGTAAATATA
This sequence comes from Dromococcyx pavoninus, assembly GCA_033558185.1. Lineage (NCBI taxonomy): Eukaryota > Metazoa > Chordata > Aves > Cuculiformes > Neomorphidae > Dromococcyx > Dromococcyx pavoninus. The sequence goes on along the minus strand of JAUMJL010000019.1, from coordinate 1,390,220 downwards.
TACATACACAAGAAAACAGTAAGAAAGTTAAGCCCGAGGAAAGTTTGCTGCACATTGTTTCCTTCCTTTTTTTTAAAAAGGAGGGAATAAGGAAAATGTGATAAACCCCTCAAACAGTTAATGAGGAATTTAATTGTGCCTAAACTGAATTTGTTTTTCTATAAGAAACATAAATGGAAATATTCCCATCTGTTTTATTAAGAAATGCTGAAACTTGTCTTTTGAGCTAAATACTGATTCTGAAATAGTTGAGAGAAAATTATAACATTCTTTTCTTCTTTACTTCAAAAGATTAATCATCTTTAAGATGTGATTTCCCCCCTTCGTGGCATAGGAGGAAGACTGATAGTGATTAATATATTGACAAAGGATCCAACATAGTATCCAAATACTCTTCCAGTCTACATTTTCTTTAAAAGTGCACTTTATCTGAATGTTTACAATCTAAAGATTGCATGAAATATGAAACACAAGAAAAATACTGAATAAACATTTTTGTTTGCATAACAAAAATACTGTGCCAAATTGCAGCCAACTTAAGTCATTATTCACAGTAAACAAAAGTATGAGTTTTCTTATATTCACCCAGCAGTAAAATGCTGCACAGTCTCTGTCTTGAGGATGTATCATGTTGCATTCCAACTCTATGCATTCCTTTTTTGTCAATTTATACTCCTGACAGTGTTTATATGAACGATTTCCACTACCAGCAATGTACTGGAATTCTTCAAGTAGTTGCAAGATCAGTAAGGTTAGCAGCAGGTTCCTTATATGCACTGAATTTACCTGCTCCTCCCTGCTGTTCAGTGTTTTCAGTCATCATCTGACAAAGATTGCAGATCACTCCTTTACAGCTTCATGAGATGGGGCTTTTATTTCACTGATTCTAAAATCTCTTGTCTTCTTATTAAGTTATGTTTTCTTTTTGGCCATGCAAAGAGTTAGAACTAAGGAACACTGAAAAAGCATAAGGGAGGAATGAAGAAGAGTGGCTATTGGGGAGGTTGCTTTTTCTGGCAAGAGGAGTAAAACTTGTAGAATCTCCCCTGACAAAAAGGATTTATCCACTTTATGCCACATGAATTATATCCTCTTAGGCTTATGAATGTTCCTTCAATTTGCTTAAGAAAAGAATGTTTTTTCCCCTTCCTTGTGGTAGATACATGGAAGCTTGTGTATGGACAGCATTGTTTTATACTAAATTTCAAAACAAAATATTTAGCCAGGCTTAATAGACTTCATTCAGCCACCAATAGAAGGTGGTTGTTTAGGATCTCAATAACCCTGTGCTTGTCTATCACGTGGTCACAGAATAAGTGAGGGGCACCAGGGGGTCCTGCTTCTTCACCTAGTCCTGATTATTTGTTACTGTGATAAATTGAGACCACAAGGGATCAAATTCCAATTAAAATTTATTAATTATAGCAAGTAGAATATGAGCAAAAGCAGCGCTGGACGGCAGGGGAGTCTGCGCTCCGCCAACTGCCGTGAATAGGCACTTCACACAGTTCCTTTTATACGCTTTTTCTCTCGCAATCGTGGTATAGTAGAAGCACTCTGCGCATGCTTCGGTTGTTGTCAAGATGTCCCTTTCTGCTGAAATAAGACGTCTTCTCTCCTTGCCCCATGGTTGACCTTTCATTCTTATGTCCTTATCTGGGGTTGTTTGGCATGTTTCTGTCGGTTCTTGGGGTATCCGGCGGTTATCTTATCTTGCAGTTTTTTTGTCATGTTTCTGTCGGTTCTTGGGACATCTGGAGGATATCTTATCTTGCACAAGCGGTATCTGGTAGTCGTTTTTGTAAGCGATTTCATATCCTTTACAGTTTGACATTTACATTTAACATAAATCTTAATAAACAATACCATAGTTCAGTCTCCCACAATTCCCCCTTTTTCTTTTTTTTATCCCATTATTGTTTATTAAACGCCGCTTTCATTCTCGGCGCTGAAAGCAAACCTTTTTCCACAATCCCGACATTTATCATAACTTTCGCAATGTAGTACCTCACAACTACAATAGTTTTCACGTCGCATATCACATTCACAATACTCTTCATCCTCGTTAGTAGGCACATTTCTATATCCTGTTCTAGATTCTGTAGTTAAAATAAGCAATTTAGCAATGTCAAACCGTTCCCTAATAAAACGTAAGATATAGCGTAATACACAAGGCCCAAATATAAGTCCTAAAATCAATATAATAAGCGGTCCTGCTAAAGCAGACAATAAAGTGGTCAACCAAGGTGAAACATTAAACCAATTTTCATACCATGACCTACCCACCTCACGATCCTTCTTACGTTGGTCCAACCTTTTCCGGAGTTCGGCCATGGTGTCTCGGACTATTCCCGTATGATCAGCAAAAGAACAACATTCCTCTTTCAGAGCTACACATAATCCTCCTTCCTTTAAAAACAGTAGATCTAATCCCCTTCTGTTCTGCAGCACTACTTCTGATAAGGACTGTACTGAAGCGGCTAAACTGTCGATAGATTGTTCTATTCTCGCTAAATCCTCATCTACAGCCATCTGCAAATTTCGTAATTCCTGACCTTTTACTAGGGAAGCTATGCCTGTACCTGCTCCAACTCCGCCTGCTATCAATAACGTAGCTAAGGTTATTGCTGTAATTGGTTCTCGTTTTTGTCTGTTCAGGTCTCCTTCGAAGTAGGGTAATATCTCCTCAGAGGTGTGATAGATTAAACGAGGAACAATAACTACTTGTACACAAAACTGAGATTGATCAAACACGTTTAGAGATAGACAAGGAGTTATTCCGATATCCGAGCAAACCCATTTAGCCCCCGATGTTGGAATAGCCCATTTGTGATTTCTATTCTTATGTTTTTCTATTCTGGTGTTAGGAATTGTTTCGTTACACAAGAATTGATATCTTTTAGGCACCGTACCAATGCATCTTCCTTGGCCTGTTACTAGTTGGATGGTAATCCCCTGCGTATGGTTTCTCTGGTCATCCCATGGACATTCTTGTGGATTGGAACCCCTAGCCCATCGAATCTGATCTGGTTTACCAATTGCCTCAAAATAGGGTGGCCTAACATTATAACATAACCAACAGTCTATTGTTAAATTTGGCTTGCTTTCATTAAGGACTCGATAGGAGACTTGCATTAGATTCCACAAGGGATCTTTAGACTCAGCCAAATCTAGATCCTTGGACTGGGGCGCTTCCGTCCCAGTATACTTTGATACTTCTGAAGTGGAGTTTGGATAGGCGGTTGGGACCGCGACAGGAACCACTTTTTCTTCAGGGAGACTGAGACTGGATGGATTTAGGGCCGGATTTGGTCCTTTTGGACGAGGATCATGGGGGAGTCGTTCTTTTACTATTCTAAACATACTCCCTCTATCTGTTCCCGGATGCAAAAACCTAATTCCCCATATTTTTCCAACTAACCAGGAATCATCATTAGGGCTTTTTACTTTGATGCTAATGTTTTTACAAGAGTTTGGTAAATCACAATGCCCATATATATTTCCATCATTCCCAATGTATGGTCTGATACATCCCTCAGGTTTCCATCCGAGGTCTAGATATTTATCTCCTGTAGTTACCCAATTAGAGGCCCAAGTTTCACAACCCCAATAACCACAGAAAAAATGGCCTGGCAAATTGCAGTATCCTTTACCAGGGTTCGACGCTGGGCATATATAGAATGCTCTACATAGATCTGCCCAATCCCTGCGGCTCAAAATCATGTTGGTTAACGGTACTAGGAAATTTATTTCCCCTGGGGTTGTAATATTCTGAATTGCTTGTGGTTTTTCTAAATTATATAATTTCCAGATCATAGGTTCATGTGGATTCTCTGCTATAGTGGGTAGGATTAATGTACTAAAAGTGTACAAGAAAAGAAGTGTTCCAAGAGAGTATTGTTTTTGTTTTAAATTTGAATTTTTACCAGTCCTGTGGAAGTTCAGCCAAGGCTGCTTGTACGTTCCAAGTTGCAGGCTCTTTCCTTTGGTGGGTTTTCCTCCTCTGCCTCGCCCGTCGACTGGGTTGCAGCCAGACACGGGGGTTACCATCTTCTCGACAGCAAGAGTCCCTGTCAGGAATATGCCTCTTACACTTGGTTAGACGGTGAACGTAAACAGGCCAAGCTTTGGCCTTAACCATGCACTCGTTATACTTTACAGCCTTGATTTCCAGTCTACACTGGACTGCGACAATATCAATTATCAATGGTATCCGTTCCTGAGGGTGGTAACAATAGTACTCAGGATTAACACCATAGGCGTAATAATCAGCGGTCCAATTTGGAAACTTGACTCCCAATCGTTTCAATGCCCAATTAGTAAATTCTCGTTCTTTCGTGTAGCAACTGCTACACACCCCTCGAGGAGGATATCCCTTTTTTTTTTTTTTTTTACAGTGTTGTCACCACTTTTCTTGACACTTTTTTGCACTTAAAACATACAAACGGGTAACAATTGCAACCTGGTTTTCCACACTTAACTATTACGTCCGAGGTATAGAGGGTGTTGGCAGGGTCGATGGTCGATGTTTCCTTCAAATAACAAAACCTTCGTAACCAGTCCCAAAAAGTTTCACACGTCGAAACTGACATTGATTCAACATAGCCCTTTTTTTTTTTTTTTTTCACTTAACAATTTTCCATAAATAATACACAATCAACGACACAATAACTGCAAATATTAGTCCTATAACACACTGTACCCCAACAGGTAATCCTAGAAAATACTGAAATACAGTTTGTATCATTACTTATCGCTTCAGTACAAGCTTGGTGTTTCCAGGTGAGCTGACGACTTTCCACTGTGGTGGGTTTACGGGTCCCTTCACACGGCTAGCATGCGTCCATCCACGTTGGGCAGTTCGGATGGCTGTTTCTGTGGTGAGCAAAACAAGGTAAGGTCCCTCCCAATTGGGTTTCAGGGTTTCCTCTTTCCACACTTTGACTAATATCCAATCTTCTTCTGATCCATAAACTGGCCAAAAAACTTTCTTTGAAAGTCTCTTCCCTCCCCATATCTTAGTACAATATTCTATCATTTTTGGCTTACTTTTCCCTGCAGTCCCAGGAAAATGTTTCCAATTGTCTAAGATATATGCCAGAGGGGTATTCTCAGGTACAGAGGGTACCCTTCCCATGGGAGTCGAAGGCTTGCTGCCCTTCGCCCCCATCTTCTGGAATATCCACAAACACACACACACTTGCTCCCCTTGTTTCTGGCCCAGTCCCTCGCGGGATGTGGGAAACGCAGTACTTAAGGGTCCACACTCGCTTGGTTCAGTCTGTCGAACCTCTCGTTCGTTATATTCCAGGAAACCCAATCCCGCCCGAACGGCAAACCTGCGAACAATTTCGCAATATACTCACGCGTCCTGCGTCTTCGTCCGGACTCCCGTGCACAGAATGTTTATGGGATGTTTACCGGTTCCTCTTTTGCTCAATATTCTAGGATTTTGGGTTCGTCGGTAAGGTTGGGGTGAGCTGCCAGTCGCGGGGCCGCGGATAAACGCGGGGCGCCTCCCCGGGGGACCGAAGCCCACTTTTCCTTATCCGAGTCACAGCACCAGAAATTGTGATAAATTGAGACCACAAGGGATCAAATTCCAATTAAAATTTATTAATTATAGCAAGTAGAATATGAGCAAAAGCAGCGCTGGACGGCAGGGGAGTCTGCGCTCCGCCAACTGCCGTGAATAGGCACTTCACACAGTTCCTTTTATACGCTTTTTCTCTCGCAATCGTGGTATAGTAGAAGCACTCTGCGCATGCTTCGGTTGTTGTCAAGATGTCCCTTTCTGCTGAAATAAGACGTCTTCTCTCCTTGCCCCATGGTTGACCTTTCATTCTTATGTCCTTATCTGGGGTTGTTTGGCATGTTTCTGTCGGTTCTTGGGGTATCCGGCGGTTATCTTATCTTGCAGTTTTTTTGTCATGTTTCTGTCGGTTCTTGGGACATCTGGAGGATATCTTATCTTGCACAAGCGGTATCTGGTAGTCGTTTTTGTAAGCGATTTCATATCCTTTACAGTTTGACATTTACATTTAACATAAATCTTAATAAACAATACCATAGTTCAGTCTCCCACATTACCTTTCATTTAGAAATAAACAGTATTTCTGTACTTACAGAGCAACAGGTGTAAGTTGCTAAGGAGTGTGTAGAGTCACTTTACTAGATGGAATTAGAAAGCAGGAATTAACTGGCTTTGCTGCTAGGCTGGACTTACCCAACCCAAAACAATCACTTACCATAAAGACTTAATTAAAAAAAAAATCCTGAAAATATGGAATTAGGATATATCTTAATAAAATTCAAACAAAATATGTATTTTCTTATTTCTCACACCTGTTGGCACTGTGCAAGTAATACACAATTGAATGTTTAATTGCTAGTGTATTAGAAAACATTGAAACTGTAGAATTTAACAGTGAATGTTCTGTAAAAGTTAGTTTAATTGGTGCCAGAGCAAGGATTTTTTTTTAGTTGTTTAATAGGGTAGATGGGAGTTTACTAGAGAGAGACTATGATATTATGACTCTCTCTTTCTTGTTCTTAAATAGTATTGCCTCTCTTCCTTCCCAGTAAGTTCTTGGATCAAGATTTGAGATGTATTTGGAGGTTTAGGTATGTTTGTCATACTAGTTCCTCTGAGAATTTAAAGTAATAATAATAATAAAAAAATAGAGAGAGTAAGTAATACAAAAGCTGGTTTGCTTTATTATTTCTCAGTTTGTTCAGTTGTTTGTTTGTTGTGGGTTCAGCTCTTATCCTTCCTTCCTTTCTGGAAAAGTAAAAAAACTTTTCTCTGTAGAGATACCTATTTGTTCTTGCTAAGTATGAACTGTAGGTATAGGGAGGAGAAAAATTAAGGTAATATACTTGTCATGGAGTCAAAGGCAGAAGGTCTAAAGTGCTGAAATACTCTTTATCAGACCATTCCCTAAAAATATAAAAATGTAAACTGTAGATATACTGTATTTTTCAAGGAACACTTATGCATCTCTTTTCTGCAGCTGCACTGCTGTGTGGGCAATGTAGATGCTAATTTTAGGTCAAGGCTGTCCTGAGTGCAAAGCTTTGCTTGCTCTTTATTCAAAGTCTCTCATTTTGGAAAATTTCTTAAATCAGGGCTATTCTGTACTTAAAATGGGAATCTGTAAGGGGCTTGATGACCACGTCCTAGCTATAGACTCTTTTGTGTCCTGTTAACTGGAGTTACCCAAATTCATGAGAAAGGTTTGAGCAGCAGAACAATTACACCCTTAATACACACAGACCAAAGCTCTTTGTGTAGGTGTAGCTATCCTGGCAAAAGAACTCTGCGTATTTTGCTGCACCAAAGCCAGATAGGAGGAGCAATGCCTGTGCTACAGTACCTGGGCTGGTGAGGCAGCAGGTTATAAGGGGCATTGCTTTCAAACTGCGTTATCTCCTGTAGGAGCCATTAGGACAGTGTTTACCCAGCACACGCTGTGCCTTCTGGCCCTCTGAGGAGGTGCCAGCTTGGGAGCAGCCTGCAGGGGGGTGGATTGACCCCAACATGGCGTTTGAAACATCCCCCTGCTTGGCTGCTGTTGTTGTCTTTACCAGTCCCTCAAGTCTCTTTTCTTTCACCTCTGTTTCAGATTTACTATACATTTGCTGAATGAATGTGTGATTTATATCTGTTCTGTCCCTTAAAAAAGCAAAAAGCCTGCTTTATTGGGCTGATACATTTACTATCTACACCCTCAGGTGACTTCCCTGGAAGCAAAAGAAACCCATTTGTCTCTGAGCAGGATGAGTAGGTACATGAGATCTGGAACCTGAAGTTCAAGAACCATGGAGAATGAAGATTCTGGACATGATTCTTTTCTGTAATTCCTGAGGTTTGATTTTTAAATCCTCCATAAAAACCCCTCAGTATAGGAGTATGTTCTTCTGTGTTACAATGTAGAAACACTGAAAATATACGATACTAAAACTACTCTTTTTTTTCCTCGTCTTTACCATGAGGACAAGTAACGCTAAAAACCTGTGCAATGTGCAAACCTACAAATATCAATCAAGGACTGTATATCCTGAAACTTAAAGGAGAAAAAAATATTAATAAACATTCATCTGGTCCCTCTAAAATGACACATTTTACATTTTACTTGTTAATATACAACATCCAATAGATGTAGCTATAGAAGTGTTACGGTTCTTAGTGCCCTTTCTGGCATTGAAATGTCATTGAATCATTCAGCACAATGTTAAAAATTAGACATCCAAAACAAAGTAAATGCATACCAACATACATAAGAATCTGAGAAATAAAGGATCATCACAGGTAATAAGCTACTTTGATGGAACATGTTTCCATACTTCTAATTGCGTTTGTCATCTGTTTATACCAAGAGTGTAATGTTTACTTGAGTGACTAAGATTGCCAGGCATCTCTAAACAACAAGGCAAAATAGAATGCTGATTTCATAAACATTGCAAGTTTTAAATCTGTTTTTTCCTTTGGTTGACCCTTGGGCTCATCTGTTCCTTCCTTTAGTCCACAGACTCGACAAAAATGTGCTACAAAAAGTCTCTGAAGGAACACTAATAGAGCAGTCTGGTTTTAAAGGGAAGTTAATTTTAAAATTTGATGGTCTGTGAGATAATTAGAGAAACACACATGTACCAGTCTGACTGTTCTGTGCCAGCACTTTTTGTATAGCATCACCAATTTTTGTTTTTCGCTTTTAAATATACCTCTTATTTATGATGTCTCAGTGTTATGTCGAAATTAGTCTAGATTGCTTGTCCTGTGCTCTTGTGATTTGACATAAGCAGACGTGGAAGACTGAAGAGATGTCTTGCCATCACTGCAGGCTTATGCTGTACTCGTAACAATTTCAACAAACTCTGGATTACTCTTCTTTTAAGCACGCCTGCTTCCTGTTTCATGTGTTTCTGACAGTCTACTAAGAAAGAAAATTGCAGTCAAAAATCATGGCCATTCAGATTTCCTCTGGATAGAGAGAGAAACAGTACAAAATTTTCATTATCACAGTACATAGAAGAAAAAATTACCCAAATTTTCCATAAACCAAAGAACAGTGTCTTGCTCAGTGTTACTTCTGGGCTAATGCCGAAATGAGCTTTGGAAAGTAAATCGATGAATATAGGCTTAACACAGTAGATTTATGTATGCTGTCAGTTTCTTGGCAATATAATTATTGTCAGTTTTCTGCCTCTAGCTACTTCTTTAGCTTCTGGGAATAATGAGAGCCATGTGACATTTTTTCCTTTGCAGAGCTAACTGCTGTTTCCCCTTTGGTGAAGCTTGCATTTTAAAGAGCTCTCATACGTTCTTCCTTAAGAATTTTTTTAAATACCATGTGATAAAAAATCTTTTTACAATATTGTAACTGAAGTGGCTTTCGAGATCCCATAGGCAGCTGAGAAATCAATGTCAAGCTTGGATCCATGGAAGCAGGCTGCCTTAGATAAACTGCAAGTCAAAAGAAGCAATCCCTCAGCTTTATGGAAAGCTGCAGAATGACCGTATGATAGATGGGTTTGGTTCATGATGGCAATGCAGTGCATGGTCAGTCACTTCAGAAAATTGTTTATTAGATGCACTCTTGCTTTCTTCTGTTTTCCACTTATTGTCCTCTCTTTACACAGCTGGCTCAAAATGATCCCAGATCCTGCAATCTGAATGGTTGCCCTTACATCAGACTTGCATCTGACTCTGAGACCTGGTGTGCTGTAAAGTGTATAGATTAGCAGTTCTTTGGTGTTTACCTATTTCAGCAAGAATGCAAGCGTCATCTTTTTGTCATCTTGATCTTGATCAGGAGACCAGACGTTTCCTAAACATCCCTTTCACGCTTCTTTTAAATTAAACTACACTGAGGATTGGCCTTGTTTTTTAATTCTGCGATGCTGTGAGAAATGACTAATTAAATCCACGGTGTTGATACAAGAAGTGGTTGTTATTGCAGAGTGTGCAATATTTTGACTGAAGTAGAGTTGTTTTTCTGTAGAATTGGTTTTCTAAATAACTTCACTTAAGCAATATGAGGCGCTTAGTACCATGATTTAAATGACAAGTGAGTGCTAGTGTTGGGTCGTAGGTTGGACTAGATGATCTCAGAGGTCTTTTCCAACCTTGTGATACTGTGGATATCTAAGTGGAAGTTAGACAGACAAAGACTGTTCTTCTGATAGTATATTTTTTTTAAAAATAGTGCTGTACCCAGACAAATTTCTTCACTTATCTAAAGAACTCTAAGCTGGACAGCTTCAAAGCTCTAAATAAGCAGAGACTTGGCTATTGTGAAGTTCATAGTAAAATTAAGATTAGTCCTTGGAAAGTAACAGAATATGCATGAGATATTGCTGGGAGAATTTATGCATATGGATGTAATTTGGATATATATTTTGTCCCCAGCTCTTGTCTCGTGTGTGATTGATGGAAATCATTCCCTCACACACCCAGCACTGAAATAAAGGATTTTGCCTTCTAAAACTCCCACACAAGTGTTAGAGAGTTTATTTGCTGGCATTTTTGGCATCAGTGTTACAATTCGAATGTGCAAAGTCATGTAGGTTCAAGCAGTGTATAGCTTTCATTACTGCTTCTGTGTTCTGTCTTCTCTTCCTTGTAGGACAATGACCTTCAGATCAAAATACTCACAGGGTGTATTTGTAACAGGTAACCCATGTTTGTATTGGGAATAGTATTCTGGCCTGACTGTTAATTCTTGTTAATTCTTATTAAGAAAGGAAAAGCATTACATCTTTTTAGTCTGGAGTTGAGCAGGAAGGGATGTGGTCAGTGGTGTCTGAGGTCAGAATAGCTGGTTTCAGCAGCTGACTGTAGAATTAATGATCTCCCTGCTTCATGGGAGGGAGGCAGGGGAAAAATACCTTGTGAAAAACAACAACTGTTACTTATCGTCTGTAAGAACAGTAGCTTTATTTTGGTCTGGATTTTTTTTCTTTGTTGTATGTAAAAGAGATTGACTTTACATCTTTTATTACTGCTAGGATGTAACTATATTTTCATTTCTAGGTAACTTACATTACAATCAAGGAATGCAACGAAAACATTCTGAGAAATAGAAATACGATCTTAAAACATTTTTTCAAATTTTGTGGAAAAGAAATGTCATTAATATTTTTTATATTTGTAATTTTATGGAAAATTATAATAATGTCTATAAATGATTGAAGTTAAAGTGCTAAAATATAGAAATTTTCCAACATTTTTCCACTTGTTTTAAGAAGAACCTGACTGAAAAATAAAAAGTTAGGTCAAAACCAGGCAAAGTATCATAGAACAGCTTGGATTGGAAGGAACCTTAAAGATCATCCATTTCCAACCTCCGTGCCATTTGACCCCAGAATTATGCAGTTGGTATTCATAAAGCTTTTGTGTTTAACAGACTAAATAACCAAAAAAATTGTTTTAACTATGGTATACCTGAAATGCTCTGAGACTTGGGGTGCAGACGTGGCATCAATGTTCAAAAAGACTATGAAAGCTTAACACAGCAAATGTAAATGTAAAAGTAATGATGTGGGTGAAAATGTTTGACAGAAGTGTTTAGTGTGTCAGTGTGTTACTGCATCAGACATTTGCCCAGGTTCTTAATTCTCGTTTAGGCCATTACTGGAAAAGGAGAAGGATTTAACTGAAAACAGTGCCTATTTCTGTATATCACAGTTATCAGAATCATTAATAGGATTGTTTTTCCTCGGTGAAAGCGTTTTAAAACAGGATTAAGATGTGCTATATGGAGTTATTTAAGATATTTGCGCAGTAGCTACTAATGCCATTATTAGAGATAATAAGATTAATAATAAAAGGATAAGCTCCATTTTGTCAGCCACACAAGGTGAAGCTTAGTTTATGTTTTTATGAGAAATAGATAAATGTTTCAAGGGACTATAAAACAACGTTTAAATGGCTGTGGTAATGAGCAGTGAAAACACAGCAGCAAAGCTCAAAAGATGTCTAACCTGGGCAGAAGTTAGCTCAGAAACTGTGTGAATTTACTCATCTCCGAGGATTGTCTGCATTGAAGTAGGGGTTTTAGAAAAAAAAGTAAAAATATTTAAAGAGCAACAAGCTTTCAAAATACCTTTCCTACACATAAAATAAATAGAAAATAAAATATTTAAAGAAATGTGGGAAAACTAAGGAAAGGATGCTTTTTTGAAGAGTTTTGAAAGTTTACTTTCATATAGTAAAACTTTTCTTACAGGCATTTTCACATACCGTACTTAGTTACAGCTACTTTTTCAGGCTTGCAAATAAAATACAAATTCAAGTAGATGCTTAAACTACTGACTTAAACCCTACCAAATCTTAACAAGTACAAGCTGATATTTAAGCTGTATTCTGCATAGTGATACTTCGACATGGTCTGAAATAATCTAGTTTGTAAAGGCTGTGATTCTGTGTTACAAAAATTTGGCTCTGGTTCAAAGAGAAGACCTTTCCCTTGCTTGTGACTTGCTCCTATGCAACATGAAACTTTGCTGTAGATATGTAAAAAATAGAATTTCCAGACCTGACCTGGCTTTAACGTGTCATTTGTTTGTTGCTTCTGTTTCTTTCAGGTTCCATCACTTTCCTGATCTAGTTCCAAACATGGTCCACAGAAGGTGGTACGGGTGGAATTGAGATGGTCCATATGCCAGGGCACAGGACAATAGTATTTTAAATCATTGTTGCTGCTCTATTTTGTGAATAGCACAACAGTCATAACAAGACCTGCTTTCCATGATCTATTAGAGGAGGGCTATGCAGTGACTTGGGGAAGAGTGGTTGGAATGCTGCCTGGCAGAGAGGGACCTTGGGGTGTTGGTTGACAGCGGCTGAACATGAGCCAGCAGTGGCCCAGGTGGCCAAGAGAGCAAATGGCATCTTGGCCTGTGTCAGACACAGCGTGGGCAGCAGGAGCAGGGCAGGGATTGTGCCCCTGCACTCAGCACTGGTGAGGCCACATCTCGAGTGCTGGGGTCAGTTCTGGGCCTCTCACTACAAGAAGGACATTGAGGGGCTGGAGAGTGTCCAGAGAAGGGAACGAGGCTGGGGAAGGGGCTGGAGAACAAGGCCTACGAGAAGTGGCTGAGGGAATTGGGGGTGTTCAGCCTGAAGAAGAGGAGGTAAGAGGAGACCTCATCATTGTCTACAACTGCCTGAAAGGAGATTGTAGCGAGGTGAGTGTTGGTCTCTTCTCACAGGTGACAGATGATGGGATGAGAGGAAATGGCCACAGTTGCACCAATGAATTTGTTCCCTGAAATTGTTCTCAGGCCCTGGCACAGCTGCCCAGGGAGAGGGTGAGGTCTCTGTCCCTGAAGGTGTTTAAAAGGCAGGTAGATGAGGTGCTCAGGGACACGGTTTAGTAGTGGACAGGTATGGTTGGACTCGGATGACCTCAGAGGTCTTTTCCAACCAGATGATTATATAAATAGCAATGTATGTCCTTTGGAAGATAGGAAAACTAGAAAACTCATAAAGAAGCCAAGAAAAATAAGGGAGAAACTCAAAGCTAATGATAATGAGGAGTCAGAGTTGTGCTATAGATCCATTAGTAAATGGAGATAATTAAATCATTAATAATGATATAGAAGATGTAGAAATATTCAGTAAGAGTTTCTCTTCTGTACTTGGAAAACCACGTTTACATTCCACAAGGATAAGAAAGCACTTTTCAGGGCATAGTCAGTCACTAAAGGATAAACACTTTTAGAGTTAGAGATAATTTTTACCAAACAGTATTTAAAGAGCTAGAAAGAGATCTGGCATGCTGGTAGGTTTTTTTTCTAATAAACCTTTGAGTACTAGAATATAATTCAGAAGAGCAGAAGAGAGAAAATGTAAATATTGAGAAGGAAAGGGATAAATTGGATGAGGCAGGCAATGGTAGTGTGGTTAGGTAGGTGGAAAAGCAGATACAGAAGTAAGTGTACAAGTGTTAATTTTATATTTTGTTATATGTTGAAAGGTTCTATCATCTGGAAGTAGAAATTGGAAAATTAATATTAGACATAATTTTTAATTGGAGAATTGATTAGCCATTGCAAACCAAACACAAAAAGAAGGTGTGAAGTAAAGTCCTCAGGTCAAGACCATGCACCTTTTTGTGAGGTGTGTTTGAGTCAGCCACAGAGATCAAACCAGGTGCTCTGATGGCCTCTCCTGGGGTTTGACTTCAACAGGACATCAAGTGCTTACATTGTATTTCGTGCTGGGAAACAAATGTGGACATTACATGAACTTTATGTTCATGTCTGTTTATTCTCAGGGTAATAAAGGGTGGAAAAATGGTTTGTTTGAAAGTAACTTTTGCATCACATTCTTTAATTTCTTGACAGACAAAGTTTCTTGTCCTAAAAATATGTAAAGATATATGTGCATGTATGTATATATATTTTTTTATAGAAAAAATAGAACATGGAAAAAAGTTTTACAATAAAGTCTTTCAGAGAAAGTGTTTCTGATCTTCTACCGAGAACTATGACAAGCAGGGTACTGAAATAATACCTTGAGTATAGGTTCCCCTTTAAAGCAGGGCATTGATGCAATGTCTGCTCACTGAAACACTTTCAAGCAGGATGCTGGGGCTTTTGCAAAGTTACAGAGCACACCTGGCAATCACCAAATAGATGTTATATGACGGGGAAAAGGGAATATATTCTTTGGATATGTGGGACAGGATTTGTGAAGAAGGCCTTGTGTGCATGAAACAATGATTTTTCCACCTGCACTGAATTTATGGTAGATGTATTATTATATTATCTCATAGTAATGTGCAGTAATGTATAATATATTTAATACCTTTAATTGCTGGCAAATAACTGATTCTAAAAGTTATTATCTCTTTTTACTTAGATCCTTAAAATTTCTTGATGATAGCAACTCTATATGTCCTGTAAGTATTAGAGTTGAAAGATTGAGGAGACAACACTCTTACAGTGAACACGTTCTGGTGTAAGAATATTCAATATAAATTGTTTCAAATGTATTCTAGATGGATATGTACTTGCCTGCATTTTTTTTGGTTTACTTTTGGCTTTTCTTTCATAACACTACTGTTCTCCCTGGATTGTAAAATGTCAAGGTCAGAGAGAGGTGAAGCTGAGTGGTGCTGGGAATCTGAGATGCAAATAAGTTTTAGATAATCCATGTGATGCTCAGTGGCCATCGAGTTTCACAGAGCTATTAGCATTCAGGGATGCTCATTAGTACTCCGGTCAGTATGCATTAGCAAAATGAGATTTGTTGATTGAAGTTACAAATTAAGTGTTGAATGTTTAGATTTTAATCCTTGGTGGCTTCACATTTATGGCAATATATTTCTACACTTTCACTTTTAAAAATGTTGACTCTTTAATCGTCAGTGCTATTTTTTGTGTATGTGAATGTGTTTGAATATGTTTGTGTGTGAAAGGAGAAAGAAGTGAAAGAGTGGATGGAAAGGAAGGTGAGAAGTTAATGAAGTTTAAATATTTGTTTTTGGTTTGAAAAGTCTTTGAAAAACTTAGGGTTAGGATTGTTGCTGCTCTGATAGTAAAAGTAAATTTGAAATAAGATTAAAAGTACTAAAGAGACTAGGAGCATATTAACCATTAATCTGTGTTATCGTATGTACTGACCTAGGAGAGGGAGCTTACATTGTTTAGACACAAATATGCTATTGTGTTAATGGGACTTAGGAACTAACACTTTTTTTAAAAAAGCCTGAATTCTACTTCAAGGGATAATCAGCATGCATTATCTGATAATATTTCAGGGATTCAAGTGAGATCCAGCTAAAACCAGAAGATTATGTGGAAAACAATCATATACTACTTTAACTTCTGTATTAATATTAAATTTTATCACAGTGTGCCATGCTCATATTACATGGGGCTATCTTGTGTAAACACAATAAATGAGGATACTTTTATGATACATTTATCAGCATTTTGGATAGCATTAGTAAGTTTTATCATCCTTACAGTGCAATGTGCATCATTGCAGATACTCTAGAAAGTTATCTTAAGCAATCCCCCTCTGATCTTTAACAATATCAGTCTTCAGTGCTGCCAAGATAAGGTGCGTCAAGCTGGGAGTTTAATCAGATAGTTCATACCCTGAAGTATCAATTTTTTTTCTGATTATCTTCAGCTAAACCTTGTTTCTAATTGCTGTATAGAAAAGAGTGATGTAGAGCCTTACTAGCTAAATAACTCAAGTATTTGCTAGTACTTTTACACAGCCTAAAATATGAGTGACAAGTAAGGATGCTGATCCAGTAGCTAACACTTACTTGGTTTTGTGGAAGGGTCTGGGAAGATTATTATGCAGATGGCTATATTAGATGAAGTTATGCAAGGCTGATATTGTGGAAGTGATTTATTTGCAGGCCTACTTTATTTGCAGCCTGTCTTCTTTCTCAGGAGAATGTCTATATCTGCAGCTGTAAAGGTAGTGGAGAAGGTAAGAATGATTCTGGCCATGACTCAGCACAGAATTTCTTATTTTTTTCTGGGTCTGAAAGATATTTGAATAGTTATGCTAAATCCAGACATTGTTTTTAGGAGAAGAAGGGCCTGGCAATGGTACTTAAAACAAAGGTTCTGTGGGGAAAGCCTTGCTCTAGGTACAAATCAACTTTGAACACAAAGTACCGTGTTGGAAAACAGCAAAGCACAACTCATTTTGCTTTTCCCCATAGTGTTGCCTTAAGAACTTTCTTAATGGGCTAGATGGAAGTGCCAGCTGAATGTCAGATGTTGAGTCAGCTCAGTATCCTGTTTCTGGTAGTGATGCCTCTGCTCCTGTACAGGCCACCGCTTGGCAGCATTCATTGGGTGTCAGGGAACGGTTGTCGCTCTCAGGAGTTCTCTGTTTAATCTCTCTCCATTTCCTTTGCTTTTCCACTTTTGATGTTTTGACCTTACACAGCCTAAGGCCGTGACCTTTATTTAATGTATTGTAGTCTGGAATGATTTAATTTTTCTGTTTCATTTTCTGTTGCCTTCTTGCTCCTTGTGAGGAGGTTGAGTTTGGGAGGAATCATCTCTGGCAGCAAAGAAAGTGGGTAGGCTTTCAGATGTGGTCAGAGTGGAGGATGTTTAGTCTGGCAACCGACACTTGTGTTTTGCATCTATGTGCTGTTTCCTCCTTGAAAGAGACTTTTACCTTCTCTATTTACAATGATGACAGAATTTGTTTCCTACTTGGTATCTTTTCCTTGGATCCTTTGTTTTTAAATTATCGTTCCTGTTTTTTGGCAGTGGTGGTTTTGTGTGGGGTTTTTTTTTCCATTGGTTGTAGCTGCATTATTTGAACTCCAGATTCTGTGTTTCAGATAGAAGCTTATTAGTTTCAAGCTAGAATATTCCTGGAAAGTATATTCAGAAATAAAGAATTAAAAAGACAGAAAGTAGAGGCAAGTCTGTTATTTTTTCAGCCTGTCTTTCTGACCTGGAGGTTACATTTGTACTATCAGGTTTAGTAGCTGTCAATAGATTTCTTCTTTACTTCATGGAATTTTATTTCAGATCTATTTATATTTTTTGGGCTACATGACATCTTGTGATACTGAGTTTCATAATTTGATTTATGCAGTTCATACTACATACAAAAAAATTTCTAATTACTTTGAAATTTTTGTTCTGATTTTGCCTTAAAGAATTGCCAGCTTTTGCTTTACAGTTGTGTCTAAACACCAGAGTGAGTTATGATTCCTTCAAAAGAAATCAGAGGTTGTTCTGTCAGATAATGACTATATTCAAAACACTAGAATCAAGGCCTGATTTAAATATTTAAATTAAATTGTTTATAATTATGAAGAGGAGTTTCCTTACAGAAGCAGGCTCCTTCACATATTACTGTGACTGAATTGTTTTCCAGGTAGTTGTTAAAAAGTTGATGAATCATGTTCTTATGAAGCTGAGGCTTGTGTATTCCCTTCTGTACTATGGAATCTTAAATAAATCATTCAGAAATCTGAGAATTAGATCAAACTGATGCTTTGGGTTCATTTCAGATTTTTGAACATTGGTTTCTTGCTTCAGAGTCATTGGGATAAGCTTTGTGATAATTTCTATATGACTTAGAAATAAGGCTATTAGAAAGACACACTGTGGTGAACTTCTGAAGTGGTTTTAATATATTTTTATTTAAGTACCCATTTTGTACCTACCAGCAAAAAGCTTTAATTTCACAATAAATAATGGATGTCAAATGAGTATTAGACATTTTTTGGTAAGATTTTCAATAGAAATAGCAATCTGGTTTTCCTTGGTGCTGGGAATGTGTACTTTTAACTGAGATAAGTAGGAACAGTGAATTTTCAGCATATTTAAAAAAATGTTTTTCCCTACCTGGATGCTATTCAGGCATTTTCCAGGGTATGCCAGTCTCAGTGACGATTTCAGAGATGAGGAAATAGCATGTTTGGAGTGAATTCCAGTTGCTACCCATCTCTGCAGAAGGAAATTTGTCACTGATGCAGGGGCACACATATGGGCCCTGTTATTGTAGCCAGAATGCTCTTGTTTGGAGGAGGATATTTGAAATCTGAGAATAAGTCCGCTTTCTGAAGCTTTTGAAATCAACTGGGGAGTAAGACACACAAGGATTTTGTTTCTCTCCTATTTGTTCCCTTTTTGTTATGTTGCAAATATACAGAAACATTGTGAAAGAAAAAATATTCATAAAGGTCACAAGTGCTTTCATACTTGGGAGTTCTGAGAGGTATATTTAAACCCTGGCAGACTTTTAACCTTTTCTAGCTTACAATAAGTTTGCCATCCTTTTAAAACCCTTTGATTGTATGGCTTTTGTTCCCCTGAAAGGGGGACAGGGCTGCCTGGTTACTCAAGCAGATGCCAGGCTTCTGATTTGCATTTCATGAAAGCCACTTGTGAAAGCAGAATCAATGCTCAGATTTACAAACAGTAAATGTGGATATTGGCTTGTCATTTCTTCCTAGATTGTTGTCCTATAAAGCTGCTAAAGTTCCTCTCTTCACAAGAACATCTTCCTGCTATCCCTGCTGCCCATAAACATTATGTTAGATCGAGATGAAGGGTAAGTAATACTTATTACCTCCATTATCTGATTGTTTATTATTTAACAGCAAAAAAAAAGAAAAGGAAAAAAAGAATGAAAACACAGCCATTTAGAATAATGCATTAAAATAATAAGCAAACTGTGTCTGAAGGGGCCTAATTACAGAATACCAGAGGCACTAGAGGGTCCTTATTGTGGACAACAAAATAGTGCTCTGTCACTGTTCTGAGTACAGCATCAGCATTAATCTGTGTGGTTATATCCAGGTCGAAAAAGGAACAGAATACATGAAGAAGAAGAACAGAAATGAGTCTTGAAAGGGTTATATATCAAATAAGAGCTAGCGTTATTTTGGATGAGTTTAACTGAAAGTAAAATGCCAGTGACTGAACCAGTGTTTCTAAAATAAGGTTATTTTTGACTAGTCTATGTGTAGAACTATGTGATTAATGTATAAGGAGTGTATAAACTCCCACTGATTAATGCATAAAGAGTATATATGTGTATTGGAGTGTAGATATAGGAGTAAGAGAATCATCAAGGATGGGCCTTTGGAGGACAAACTATCGGAGTCTTTCTGTGACATGAGATCAGCTGTTACAGACCATGTTCCCAGTAAGAAAAGCTGTGGATGTATCTTTTCTCCTCTTAAAGGGTATCTGGGCTTTTTACTTTGGGTATGTGGCATAGTGTTTTTATTTCATTACTAAGACATCGGTAGGAAAACACATTGTTGATAATACGGCGAATAAAAGGAGAGATATTGCTATTTCCCTTTTAATATGATCTTGAACAAATCTAACTTGCTTTGGTGTGTGTGCCCTGCTTCACTAGGCATGCCCACAGAACCCTGTTCACTGTGACAAAATGTGGCCATTCTAACAGAAGAGCCAAAGGTGTCACAGGTACCAAATGAACACTTTTTATAGCGCAGGAGGTCATGTAGAAAACTCACTCACAGGCAATAGGACTGAATATAAATCTCAAGGTATTCAAAAGCTCATTCCTTTGTCTTGGCTGTTTCTGTTTTTCTCTACTGCACAGTATATGCACTCATGAGCTGTTGCAGGCGTAGCTGTAACCACAGGGCAGGTGGTAAAGCACCTCCTGGGCTAACTTAGCTTTCTTCCTGTGATACGGTGACTGTGCTCAGCAGAAGATAAACCAGCTTTAGTAGATTTGTGCCATGACAACGCTGAACTACTCCCAGTGTCTGACCAAGTTTGGCTGCTGCTGGTTTGGACACCCCTGAATCTGGTTCAATTTTTTTGTAGTTTTAGACCTTTGTATATGTGGCAAGTTTTAAGAAATTTATAAATCATCACCTTACTTGTGCCAACTTTCACTCTCACTCTTATTTTCCAAACTCATGTGTACATAAAATATGTCAAAACATTTTTCAAATGTAATACTGAGAAGTTATATTATATTATAATTACAGCCAAAATGTCAGTTTGTAATTACTCTTGGTTTTTTTTAGGGCAAATATTTTATACATTTCTTTTTCAGAATCGTAATTTCCATTTTTTTAACAAAAAGTTTACTGCTCTAATATCAGACAGCTTCCCTTTAAAACAACAACAAAATTTCCTCATTTGGTGGCTACTTGCCATTTAATACATGGCGTGATCAGGTAGGCTGTTATATGGAGTATATATCCATATTTGGAACCTGAAGGTCAGAATACCTCCACAGAAACTCCAGGTTTAAAGATTGTTGTCGTTGCTGGCTTTGGCTGTGGGTTGTTAGTTTGGCTTTTTTTTCTTTGTTGCTTTTTTTAAATATGTAAAATAAGAAGCAAGGTTGGGCTTTTAGTGCCCAAATATGATTCTAGTTTAAAGCCTGACTGCAGCAATAAGGACATGAATTTGATCAGCTCAGTTACATGAAACTTTATACTTTGTCTCTGCTTAATTTCAGAGAATATAAAATGGAAATTTTTCATCCTGGTGTCAGCTGCTGGGGTACACCTATATCTGTTGCAATGCAGGAGTATATGTTCTAGTGAAATGGTGGCTTGTAGTGAGAATTGGCCTGGTGCGTGGAAATTTGGCTGGTTATGTGTTGATATAAATGATTAATGTAAGTACTTATAATGAACCCTCTTAGCTCAAGACGTTGTTGCCTTCTCCAATGAAATCTGAATTTACTTGCATTCATCTATTTGGGGGTCAGATCATTCCCTGACTAAACTATTTGTACCTGCTCAGTTTTTAGGTGGTAGGTGTTCTAAGCCACTTAGTATTCAGGACCAAAGTTTGGAACAACCTTGGATAGCTGTAGGCACCAGGAAACAAATAAAGGGACAATTTGTCATGCAGATATGTGATCAGGAGACGGGGATGGATAAGCACTAGACACCCACGATCTTTTTACATATGTGAGAACCAGTTCTCTGACAGTACTATAGCAGCTGTACTCTTCCCTTTCTCTACTGTATTCCAGTTGCAGCAGGTAGCTGAATTTTCTTTTCAGTTAACAGATTCCACAACAAACTTTACTCTCTTACAGTTGTCTCCCTTTTCTGTCACTGAGTCAAAGCCAGATACTTCTTGTTGGTCTTCCTGAGTTAGATTTGTTTCTTGTTCTTGTTTTGCATACTATGTGTATATCTCTTCCAGCCTTTATCATTCCCTTTTCACACACCCTCTGCATGTGCTTCTTACCTGAGAGCTCTTTGTTGACTCAGATCCTATGGGCTGACTCCTCCCTGCACTTGAAAATAGTTTCCCCCAGTTTAACACCCTTCACTGCATCTGCTCTGGTGCAATCCAGCTCTTGGTTTTGTGTGTGTGTGTCTCAAAATGAAAGAACCAAACTCTTATAACTACAAAGAAAAAAAAGCCTCAGAACATCATTCTGCAAATAAAAAGCCTTCTAGAGTGATCTGTATGTATGCTCTCTTATCCCATCAGTCATCATTTCTTCATGATTATCTGATCAAGATCCCACACTCTTTGGATCGAGGACTTGACTTTCAGAGCTGTCTGTAAAGTGCAAACTTTTTGCAAGACGCTGCGAAAACCAACAGACCTGCTTTGTTGGAAACTCAGTTGTTTGCCTGTGTATTCAGAAAGAGACTTAGAGTGAGGGTTCATTTTCTGTGCTCTCTTTTGTGTTTCAGATGGAACAGATGGCTGAGCAAAATAAACTTCTGTATGTGAACTGTAAAATGTACGTGTGTTGTTCCTCTGTGCCAATGTAAAGGGAGACCTGGACATCAATGCTTATCCACAGACTTTTTCTAGGGGAAGATGAGGAAAATTTTGATTTAACACATAAATCATCAAGTAGAAATTTGCTGAGAGCTAGCCTCATACTATATAAACCAGCCATGAGCATTTCTGTTCTCACAGGATTTCTTTTACAGTCATTTATTGTAAGCATTTCTGTAAGCTAAGGCAAAGAGGAAGTCAAGGGCACTGTCTGTTATCTGTTGAATGTTTGTAGTCCTTGTCTCTGCTTTCTTTGCTGCATGAAAATCACAGTACAACTCTCTGGAACATGCTAATAATTAGGTTAGCTGATATTTGTGTGGTCATGCCCGAGAATTTCTGTTGCATTCAGTGTTTGAGCTACGAATTCTTTACTGAAATATACTCTGTAGTTCTACTCTGATTATCTCCTGTCTGGTTTAGGGAACAGTTTAGGTATCAGACATTTCAGTTAGTTTTCTGTAGCCTTTCTACTGTCACTACATTTTGAAGAGGGATAATGTCTATTTAACGCTGAATAACATAGACCAGGTTTGTAAGGGAAGATAATATCTTCTGTTAGAACTACTGACGTCATGGCAGGGGTGTGGGTGAGATATAGGCAAGGTTTTGGATGTAGAGGCTCTACTATCATGTATCCAGGAGTTATTCCCCATTCTTCTATCCATTTCTCCATGCTATGCCTGAGATTTTTTGTATTGCTGGATCTGTTTTGTTTGAAGAACACAAAACTGTAGCATAGAAGTTGTTACAAGTTGAGGAGAAGGATTTGGCATATGGTTGTGGAATAATTGATGATTTTGAGTCCTGGAAAATTGTTAGAAGGTATTTGCTCTTATTTCGTGGTTGCTACTTGAATGATGGAGAAGAAGTTATTTCCTTGTTCTAAACACATTGTCAGGAACAGAAGGTTTGTTGTTGTTATTTTGTTATTTCTTTCTCTCTATTTTTTCTAGTGATGTTAACATGAACTCCTGGTCTGTTATCCAACAAAGATGACAATCTGCAAGTCTTGAGTCTCTAATCCTGTTGTTTGATTCAGCACTTATAAACAATAATAAAAATTATTAGCAGTGAAAATAAAGTAACTTGTATAACCTCACCCCTTACATTTTCAAGATAAAATCCTGTTGTGATAAATAGGGCAGCTGAAACTTCTCAGAACATGTTTTAGATTGTAGCATCTCAAATGGAATCCTGATTCTACAAAACTCAACAGCAGAGTGCCAGCTGACATTGACAGAGGTAGGAGTTCAATGGAGCTTCAATTTCTAACAGACTTAACCAATTTTATGCATAGATATATTTAAATGGGCACTCCAACAATGGGAAGTTTGATATGCTTGTTTAAAGGACGTATTCTGAGATGAAATGAAGGATAGAACAGAAGGCTAACATGCTTATTTCTTTACAAGACTTTTTTTTTTTCTCGGATGGACTGAATTCAGAAGTTATTTTCACTGCAGACGTAGTCCTACTTTCCATGTCACTTGAGTCTCGTTGAGGAGATCCCAAGATTTTAAGAACCAGGAGTATCAAGTTTAAAGATCTCAAAGTTTTCATCTACACACAGTTCTATTTTTTTTAAAAGCAACTTACCCGTATTCTATTGCAATAAATTGAAATTCTGATGTAGTGTTAACACTGCTGTCTTGCCTTGCAATAGTGAAGAATGAAGAACAAATTAGGGCATTAAAAGAACCTTAGGAGTGTTCATAATACCAGAGTAGCCAAACTTCTGTTCTTGAAATCTTTAATGATTTATCTCCCGTTTACCTTGAAATCAATTTCAGCTTTATCTAGTTCTTTTGCAACAGACAAAAACCTCCATTTGACACTCTCTTCTAATTTAAGATTTCTGGCCAAAATTGATATGTAACTTCAGTATCCTTGGTGCTCTTGTTATTTCTTTTTTTTTCAGGTCTTTGAGAAATCTGAATGCTTAACGTTCTTGTTGGAGATAACAGAAAAAAGAAGGAGAAGTAAATGATTGAAAGTTGATTTTGGTACACCAGGCATACCTAGTTTTCATTTTAAAAACCTTTTTTTTTCTGTTTCTGATTAAAACCACCCAGCCAACCCTTGTTGCTTTAGTTTTGTATTCAAAGGAGAAATTAAAAAAAGTACAAGTTATTCTAAAGGGGTGCTCTACAAAATTGAAGTCATCATTACAAAGAAGAAGAGGGATGAAATTCAGGACTTGGAAGGGAGTACACCATGCTAAGGCAGTCATTCAGACACATGAAGTACTTTTCTTTAAACCTTAACGAGCAAAGTTGGAATCTGTCTCAAATTTTCCTAGGTCAGATTTTTCCTTCTTTAGCTGTTCTTGACTAAATTGCATTAAAAATTACATTTCTTGTCTCTCACACAGCTGCAAAGTTAGGAGGCACTTACGTTCCATAGTGTATAACTAGGACAAGGAGGACTTCCTGTTTCACTTGGGGTTTTGTCCTCCTTCCCCAACTGTCAAAAATAAGAAAAAAAGCTAAAGAATAGAAGAAGTTTTCGCAAAGCAAAAGGAATAAAAAGAAATGTTCTTGTGGGTGAACTTCTCTGGGACAAATCAATATTCATAATTCGTTTACTTGAAATGTGAAATGGATAATAGAAAAGAATCCAAAACAGTAATTTAAAGAGAAAATATTGTGTTATTTTGAAAAATACACTGTTAATTTCAGTTTTTCGTCTGGCTTTTCTTTTTAACAATACTTCTGTTTCAGTGTTCTGTATTTTTCATCATTTTTCTCAATGTACTTGATTGCATTTAGGGTAGATATAAATTACAAAAATTACAGGAGCTGGAATTAATATAAAATAATCTGGAAATCACCTGGGAACAAAACAATACTAGAAGCAGATAGGCAAAAGCTTACATTTTAAAGTTCATCAAGTTTTCTCCTTCTCAAAAAAACAGAACAATGAGTAGGATCAGGAGCCAAATTTATCCTCAGTCTAAAAGTATCTAAATTTGAGGGTTGCAAGTCAGAGGATCCCCTCTTTACTCAGTCACTTGAATGGATCACAGTAATATAACTAGTGGTGACCCAGAGGATTAGAATTTTTCTTAATCCAAACAAATCCAAGGCCATGGTAGGTGTGAGAAGCACAAGTACCTTTTGTTGCATGTGAGAGTAACATCAGGAGAGCAGCTGCAGAAGCTGCAGTTTCCAGTGGACAGGAGTAGTGTGTTGTAATCTGGTTTAGCAGTGAGGAAGGAATGGATTACTCAGCCTGAACTACAGCTGACAAGAGAGGTCTTGACCTTGCAAAGCAAGTTCACTCACTTCAGGTATCTGTAGGCAGTCGTATATCTGACAGCAACCTCAGTCTTGTATCTATTTAAACTAAATGCAGAAGTATTTCATAATTTGAAATTGGAGGCAACTTTGTGGTTTCTCCATAATGCTTCCTGTAGACAAAAATATTACTTACAAGTTATGTTATCTGGAAAGCAGAAACTTAGCCTTCCTTCACAGTTTGATTGTGACTGTATAAGTAGGCATGGGTGCTATATTTTAAATCTGTGTAAAACACATCTACCAGTAAGCTGGTAGCAGTTCATTCTAAAGCCTTTCTAGTGGATTTTCAGGCATAGTTGAGTCAAAAGTGTTAGTGCCACAGCAGGATCCAGGCAGGAGACCTTATGGCAGGTGGTAAGTTGTTCTGAAGTTCTGAAAATTTCTGATTATTCACCTTTCCTCCATTCGAAATTGAAGACTGTGATGCTGAAAGTTTAGATTTTGCTGGATATGAGACACAAGTGTCCATCCTGTAAATCCCTGTTTGAAGCTGGGCAGGACCAACCCCTGAAGAGATCTGGCTGGAGTGTGGCTGGGTAGGGTCTGTTAAAGAAAGGTGCAGGCTACCAAAGGAGTTCTCCCTTGAAGTTTTTCATGTTCACTGTTGTTGATGAGTTTGAGTGAACAACCAGTCTTCGACTGTTGTAAGGGTTAAGTGTAAGGATTAGGATTGGGAAAGTGTACAGTGCT
Organism: Dromococcyx pavoninus; assembly: GCA_033558185.1. Classification (NCBI taxonomy): domain Eukaryota; kingdom Metazoa; phylum Chordata; class Aves; order Cuculiformes; family Neomorphidae; genus Dromococcyx; species Dromococcyx pavoninus. Next base: position 1,363,971 of record JAUMJL010000019.1, on the reverse strand, counting down.
GATTCTGGTCTAACTGGAAATTGGATGATGAGAGTCAGATGTAAAAAAGGGTACACGAGCGTGGATTTAATGTATTTATTATAATCTGAGTGTACAAAGGGGCTTGCCTAATTTTGAAGCTCCTGGGTTTGCAGTTGGTAAAATACTCCTTTGACTTGTGTAATACATAATAAATGGTAGAGCCTTGGATATTTTACACTAAGAGCCTAAATTAATGCACAGATATTGATGCATTAGGTATATTTTGGGTTTGTGTGCAGTATATTGCATACAAATGTTTTATTGGATTATTAATATTTAACATTTTAAAAGTTATGACATGTTTTTAAATTATTTCTGAGAATTGGCTTTGATACAGACTGTGTTGGATACAACTTGATATGGTCTTGAAAATATAGAAAGCATCAGGAAAGGCAAAATAATTTTGGCAGTTCTATTAGTTGTTAAATTGGTTTAAGCATTTCCTTCCTTTGGTCTATTCACTTGTTCCTGCCCAAATTTATTTCCCTTTGTTCTTCTTATGTGATTTTTTTATAGGCCTGTTTGTTGAAGCAGATCACCAAATACCATTTTGGATAGATGTGGTTCTCAGTCTAGAGCCGTAAAATGTTGAGGTAATAACAGGAATTAAAGTTAGGACAGACTTGCTTAGTAGAGTTCTGCTGCTTAGAAATATGGTTTTGAAATTCTGGATTTAGGCAATGTATCATCCTTTTTCTTAACTTTTTGCATCACTGCAGCTGCCAGTGCAGCTGGTTTGGGGTCACGTTGTGAGCCAGATCTTCTAGAGTCTTACCAGCAAAAAAAACCATGGGCAGCAATATCTGCATTGAGCACCAGCCCTAGCAATGGTTGTACCACTAAGACCAAAGCATGAGTTGTTTTACTGATGTCTCTCCCAAGAAAATGTTTTCAAGAAAAGCTTCCTGATATAAAAATAGAGTTATGACCTCAACTGGCCAGTGATATTCTTGGGAACTCCATGACATATTTTTGATTTTACTTTTGCACCTAGGTACCATTAACAAATTACAATTTACACCAAAGAGAAAAAGTAATAAAAAAAGCGTGAATCATGACAAATGAAGTACACTCCTAAACATGACCTTTCTTTTCAACCAGCAAGCAATAAAGGCTTTATGCTTGCAAAGCCACTTGTTGAACCAAAAGAACACTAAAAGAAGAGGCAGTAGAGGACTTGGCGTTTTTGTCGGTTTTAACAGGCCTACACTCCTCATCAACAAGTTCAATATCAGTTCAGTGTGTTTTCAGTGCATTGCACTCAATTTTGTTGAATTTAGCGGTAAGACCATTAGGCAAAACCACTTAGGAAAGTATCTAAGGGGGCGTGGTGCAAAGAAATAATACATCTATTTCCAAGATTATGTTCTTGTATCTTAAAGCTCCATTTCATTTTGGAAGACTTCAATATTTACATAGGATGTGCGGTCTTTCTTATTAAACTATGCATATTTCATTTTATAAAACATCAAGACAGTCTCTCTCACCCTCCACCATAGTGCAGGTGCACGTGGTTTCTTCTGCATTTCTTTCAGCATTTCAGATCACAATTCTGCAAAATAACACAGGTTTTCCAGGGTTTTTTTTACAACATCTGGATATTTAGGGTATTTGCACTGATACCATAGGAGTTATGCAGCAATAAGCTAACCATCTATTTAATACCTACAATACCTGTGCTGTATTATGCTATGATTAATAATTTTCTGTTGTAATTAAAGCTAACAAGTGTGTGATCACCTCATTTCAGATGTAATCTACAGTAATTAGCAAATACATAAATTATGCCGTGTATAGATATTGACCTTTATTTCACTATTTATAAAGAAAGATACCGCATAAAGAAGGCTGCAAATCTTAATGCAAAGTTAAGTTCACTTCAATTTAAGGAGTAAATAAGAGTTGTTATTATATACAGCTGATAATTTTAGTGCCTTATTTGTCCAAACTTCTTTCTAGTTATGTATGCTATGTGCAGGAATTCCACATATTACTGCAGCCACCTCTTTGTATAGACCAAACATTAGTCCGGTACCGTAAGAAGATGGTGCTGTTATACTTCACACTCTCCTGTATTTTATGCTCTGAGGTTTTTGGCCTTGTCAGCAACAAGAGACATCAGCTGTTTTGTCTCCATCATGATTCTGTGACTTTCTTTTTGTGGAGAAATGTCTCCCCATGATATTAAACACTGATCAAGCCATGTGAATGATTTCATTTACTTCCATGGTAAATAAACTGAACTTTCTGCAAGGTCACAGCCAGCCCACATTGGAGATGGGAACAAAACTGAAGATCTGCCAATTTAAGGTGATGGTTTTCATTATTTTTCCCTTTTGTGGACTGCTAAAGGTTTTCCAGCAGTGATTCTTACTCTTAGAATTTTCCTGAAGGTTGAATAATGGCTATATTTCACTTCTGATGGATCCCTTAGCAATACTACACAGACTCAGGGCCAGGATAAAAACTGCTTATCAAAGACCAGTCACACAAAGAGCAGTTTTCTTGAGTTCAGGAATCTGTGCTGTTTCTCCATGTAAAAGTAACCACTGTCATGTCTGTAGATTGAATCAACAAAAATGTTTGCTCCCCTTTCAACTTACCTACATTCTGCACAAAGCAAATCACAGTAACTGCCTGGTCTCATCAGTTATCTTGCTGGCAGCAAGGGAGACTTAATGGGTGAAACGTGGGACTTTTTCCTTTCTCTGATCTTGGTGCAGTGTGGCTTCTTTTGAGGACTTTTCCAGGGCTATTTGATCGGGGCAATCAATTGGTCCCTGTTGGAATTTTTCCTTTTTCTTTGAGGGGACCTCATACTAGGTTGTGGTACGAATAGGAGCACAAGGGAGACCTAATGGGATAGTTATGGGAAAAATTGCTTGTAGCGAGCAGAGGTAACACAGCTGGATTTATTTTTAGGCGTAAAAATCTACACATTTCTGATACTGCTGGTCACTGTGCTGGATATTTTTTTAACACTGAAAGCTGCAGCTGTCATCTTTCGGTAAGACAAAATGCCTGAATCTTCTCTGTCCTTGGTCTTCAGTATTTCTTATCGCAGAAATTCAAAGAGCAAGTAGTTTTCTTTTGTATTTCTGAACAATTTTTCTAGTACACTTATCTTGAAAACTCAGAAAAATGTATAACTTTTCTGGCTCTGTGGTTAAGGATCTCTTTGCTGCTGGTCATGAATGTCTCTCAGTCAAGCTCTTTTTCAGCTCCTTTAGCCATCTGCAATTTTAACTGTTTTGTACAAGCCTCCTCACACAAATCAGCATGGTTTCTCCAGTTTGTACATTATAAGCCTGATTCTCTATTGTGTTGAGACTTGGAGTCACTTTCTCTGCTGAGAATTGAATACAAAGTGAAGATGAGGGAGAGTGATGTAGGCTTCACTGTCCACTTCTTCCTATGATGGTAAAAATAATTTTCTTCTATCACAAGTATAATCTGAGATATATTGCAGAAGGAATTGGTGGCTCTGCTTTGGAACTGTACATTTGCCTTTTGATCTAGAACGTGTATTTTATGTTAATCTCTTCTACTATGGAGTTTCCCAAGATTATTCTTCCTTAAACTTTTTTTTCCATTTTGACTAATCTCTTCCTCTTCCTAACTTTACTCCTAGACATCTTTTTAACTGCTTGTATTTCAAGTGCAGCACAGAGCATTTTATTACTCTTAAAACCCAGTGAAAAGCTGGAAAGGAGAAGTGATTCTTCTGCATCCACAAGTCATTGATCAAAGTGACAATCAGTAACCAAACAACCCGAATCAGGAACAGCGTGGGCAGCAGGACCAGAGAAGCGATCCTTTCGCTGGACTCAGCACTGGTGAAGCCACACCTCGAGTACTGGGCCATCAGTTTTGGGCCATCCAGTACAAGAAGGACATTGAGGGGCTGGAGGGTGCCCAGAGAAGGGCAAGGAGGCTGGGGAAGGGGCTGGAGAACAAGTCTTATTAGGAGCAGCTGAGGGAACTGGGGTTGTTTAGCCTGGAGAAGAGACCTCATCACTGTCTACAACTCCCTGAAAGGAGGTTGTAGTGAGGTGGGGCTTGATCTCCCTGGTAGCCAGTGACAGGACAAGGAGAAATGGCCTCAAGATGCACCAGAGGAGATTTAGGTTTGGTGTTAGGAGGAATTCCTTTACTAAAAGGGTTGACAAGCATTGGAATTGGCTGCCCAGGGAGATGGTTGGGTCACTGTCCCTCAAGGTGTTTAAAAGACGAGTAGATGTTGTGCTTGGAGACGTGGTCTCGCCATGGACTTAGCAGAGCTGGGTCGATGGTTGGACTCAGTGATCTTAAAGGTCTTTTCTGACTGAAACAGTTCTGTGATTCTGTCATATAGTATGTAGATTCTGTAGTATGTTCAGATAGAGATAGATCTGCTCTAGTGTAGGTTAATTGGAATAACTTATTCTGGCTATACAGCTATATCAGTAAGTCTGATCTATATCAGCAAGGTCTTGGACCAGGATAAGCACATCACTGGAGCAGTTGTACTCCATTCTGGAAGTTACCTTCTTTGGCTGAGAAGGAAAACCGGGGTTCTTACCAACAAGGAGGGTTCCCTGTCCTGTGAACTCATTTGTGTGTAGGAATGCTCTGCCTCAGAGCCTTTGCAGGTTTCACTGGGTAATAGCATTCTATTTGTCCAGACTGTTTCTTCCTTGTTTGTGAAAGCATCCCTTCCTTTCTTTCTGAATTGGAGCATATTGTTCTCTAAAGCAGATGCAGATGTTCCGTGTAAATTTAAATCAATCCATAGCTATTGTCAGTTTGTATTTCTTTTAAGCCGTCTTGCCACACCCTAGAGTTTTTGTGGTGGTGGTTTTGTCCACAGACAGTATCAATTTTTGTAATGTAATCCAGGACAATTTTGTGAAAATCGATCCCCTTCAAGCTCTGTTTCTTTAGTATTTGGTCACTAGGTGTCACTACTGATCTGGGAGAAAAGCAAAGCTTTGTTTCCACTATCGTTTTAAATCCCTGCAAAGCAGAAAATCATTTGTATATAGGAACTTTTGTAATGTCTACAAAAACTCACGCCTATGGACTCCATAGCATGGTCAGTAAGGAGTCATTATGTTCCCCAACTTCAGCAAAAAGTAAGTGATGCAATCCACTTTTAACTACGAAGAGTTATTTGTTTTTTTCCCCAATGTTTTAGCTGTTTTGAACATGGAATGATTTTGGCTGCTGTTCAAATGCAGGACCATAACTATAAAGTGTACAATATTTTACTTTTTTTGAAAGTAGTACAAAAAACCTGTGTTGTAAAAGATTAAGACAGACTATTCATGCAAAAATCAATTGTCAAAGTACAAGTCCTGCTTGGAATTTCATTTGGGGTTCCTTGTTTCCTGTTCTCATGTGTTGGAATCAGTAGTTATAAGGATTAATCAGCCTACACATGATATATGGTGATCTCAAGCAAGGCTGGAAAATTCAGCCTCAAAACCTGATTAAGTATTGAGTGGTCTGGCCTTTTACTATAGTATGTAGCAGAACAAAATTTGAATCTGGACATAAATCTTGTTCACTTGTTCACTGATAGCTTTTGGTAAATGTGAGGCACCATTTTGGAATGTATGCTGCTATTCTAAGAAAATGAACTTTGGCCTTTTAGTGAAGGAAAACCTGCTTCCTTTACTGCAGTGCTGTATAAACATCTCCTACTCATGTCTATTCTCTGCTCTTGGGATTCAACAGAGCTTAAGAAAAATATTTTAATGGGGACTGATTTCTAACCCCGGCTGAACACCACAAGAAATAAATGTCTAATGATTAAATTTACGTTTCTTCTCTTCTAAGCATTTAATGATCAGCAATTGGCAGCCAAATTCCCTACTTGAAGGGGAGGGCCGTGAGGATGTTAAGAGATCCCTTCATGGAGGAAACTTAACTCTGTGTATTATCAGTGTCCACCTTTATTTTTAATTGAGAAAAGCTAAATTCTGTGTGCTGAGACACCTTGTACTGATGGCAGGTGAAGGTGGCTGTGTAAGCTATCAGTAGTTTCATTTTATCTAGCTGGGGGTGGCAAGTTTTTAAACAGAGGCAAGCGGTGGTTTAGCCCTGCCTGTTGAAGATGCTTTTCAATGCAAAGATATTAATAGTTTCAAGCACAGAAACAAGAGCTCAGTTTTCAGCTCATTGCATTGTACCTGTGGTATATGGCAGTAGTGCTTTGGGGTTTTTTTTTTTGGCTATTCACAAGCACTGCTGATACAATATCCAGATTTTTTTTGTGTAAAGCCTCCCCAGAAGAGGATCACTTTATTTCCCCAGCTATTTTATCAGTTATCTCAGAACTGATGACTGCTAACAGACTTTTGATTATACTCTGAATAAAAGAGTTACTGGGTAAAGGTTTTCATGGCTTGTCACTGAGTAAATCTTTGGGTGCTTGATGGGCACCTTTGCTTGTGCGTGGAGTCCTTGCTCTTTACTTTAGAGGGCATCACCCAGCTTCCCTATTGTGACATTGAAGGTAGAAAGAAAAAATTAGTGCAAGACCTTTCCAACTATTAAAATGTAGACTTTCTTTCTAGAATCATGGGGTCATATTCTCAGAGACTGATGCAGCCCCTTTGCTTACCAAGACGCAAAAGCTTAGAATTGAGGAAATTTTTGTGTTAGTCTTCTGAAAATAACCAGGATAACAGAAGTCCTGTGTCTATACTGAGCAAGCTAAAAATTCTTCATACTCCTCTATCAAGGTAACTCCCCTTTCTTCCTTTTTTTGTTGTTTTCTCCTAATAAATGCTATTATTTACAAATTCAGTTTCCTCAGCCTGCATGTTGTTCCCACAAGAAGTCTCAGGTGATATCACAGCCTCCAAGGTAAAACCTGTCCCCATGTACCAAACCATGCAAATACTGAGAAAGTGAGAAATCGAACTGCTCTGCCAGAAAAGGGAAGGAGACAGAAGTATGTAAGGATAGTCACAGAATTATTTTGCAAACTACAGCCTGTGGATCTTCAGCTGCATCACGTGTCAATAGCTCCAAATTTATGCTCTTCTAAAGATATTTGCTCCACTTTTTCCTCCTCGAGCTTTGATATGCCCTATGTACGTAGAAAACACTGAATTCCCTCCCCAAGGAGCCAAGAAAATGTTTCCTTTAAATCTGCGACAGCAACAGTACTGTTGTCCATGTGTTTAATAAGAGCAGAATTACAGTAATGTTCTTGTAACATGTGAGCAAATATAGTAAGTATTTCCATAATGGCTACAGCTGGGATTTTGTAATGCTCACTGCTTTAACCAGTTTAAATAAAGCAAGGCAAGCCTGAATCTAAAAACCCAATCTGATTTGCTAAACAAGTTCTATCCTGACTCTTTGTGTATATCCTAAATCTTACTCCAGCTGTTGCTGAAAACAAATGCATAATCAAGGAGAACTACCCCTTATTACTGTTTAATTCCCTGATAAAGATATTAAATTAAATTAAAAGGAATTTCCCCGAAAGCCCCCATTCCAAACTGAATCTCTGCACTGACAAGCTATTAGATTTTTGCAAAATAGAATAGCAAACAACAACAACAAAAAAAATCTACTTTTGGGCTTTTAGATTTGTGCAGTTTAATTGTTGGTCTATTTCCCTGATAAGGTGAGACTAGTCCCATGTCACTAGGGGAATGGTATCCTGCTGTGTTTTTCCATCCTCATTTACAATGATTATGTTATCAGGCTAGCCAGGCAAAAGGGTGGAGCAACTATAATTTCAAAGCAGGATTAGGTTGAAATAACGAGGTCACCAAGTTGTGGTTGTCATGGCAACGTCACATCTAAGAATATGGGATGCTTCTAGGAGATGAGGCAAGCCTGGAGTCTCTCTCCCTTTGCACAAAATCCCAGACTATTTCTATAAAATTGCTTAATTGCTTTTAAACATTTTTTTTTTGCAGGGTGGCTTTTGCCACAACAATGAATCCAAATTGTACCTCTGTTTATTGACAGTGTCTTAAGGATGTGTTTATCTCTGATCTATTGATCCTGTTTTCCTGCCATTGTCTGTGTATGTATTTTGGCTGTCTTTAAAGATCTTTTGGTTTAAATATATTACAAAAGATTTTAATTCAACCACTTCTCAGGTGTTTTTATCCTCCTTGAGACTTTATAGTCTTTTGAAACACAGGGTTCCCTCTCAGGTCATGTACTGCCAACACCCAAAAATAAGAGACAGTGTTTTGCTGTTAACTGTTGAGTTTCCATGCTAGTGATAGTTTGTATTCAGTTCTTAGTACTGTTTTATGTTTTTTTAAAATACTTGTTAATTTTTTTTTTCTCTGGTAGCACCTAAAAACTATTTTTAAACACATGATTTGCCATTGTTTCAAGACGTATTGGATAGGAAGAGTTTGAGTGTAGAGCTCTGCTTCGCCGCATCGCTGCTTGTCACAGGCTTTTATGGGAGCTTCATGGTTGCAAACTCCTGACAGGCACAGTAGAAAGCAGCTGCATTGTCTGTGTTTTTATTTTATTATGTAAGATGCAAAGTCTAAGGGTAGATGGTGTTTTTAAATAACCTGACTTTTCCACTAACATCAGACTGCCTTCCGCTTTTCCCTCACTATCCATTTAGAGCTTGTGAACAGAGTGGCATCTTGCACTTTGCTGACATGCTGGGGAGTAGGGACTATGCAAATAAAATGATTTCCATCAATAGTGAGACTAATTGCTTAGTTCTGAGATTAAAAGGAAAAAGAAACCTCAGCTTTGGTGTGGAATGTGCTGTTTAACCAAGTGGCAGCAGAGTACTGTTTGTGCTCTGACTTTGTTTGGAGGAGTTATCTGCTGTTTTCAACAAAGGATGGGATCTTTCCACAGCAGCCTGGAAGAGATTAGATTATTTATTTGTTAGATCTGCCATCTATGATGGGATATGAAAACAGGAATTCCATCCCCATCCCAGGTTTGTGTCTTGTCCGAAGGAGAAGCTCCAGATTACTATTGAATGGATTGAGACTATTTTTTCTGTGACCCTTACGATCTAATATTCTGAAGAACTATCTGCGAAATAAAAGACTAAAACCAAATTGTCAGTAGGTGTATCCACCAGATGGTGATGTTCTACCAAGTTATTTGCACATTGATCTTGCAGTAAAAATCTTGTAGTTTGAGGGAATTCTGACTACTTCTTACATTTCAGATGAGTTGTCTTCCTGTTGCTTCTCTGATAATTAGGTTTGGAAAGAGTGCATGTTTCTGCCCGTGCTGAAGAGCCAACCTTATCTGTGTTCAATACAATGGACTCAGTGAGGGATGGAGAAGAAAACTATAGCTTCTACTATATTCAGACTGGGCCAATGCTGGCATAGTAGAAGCAAGATTTACTAGGCTGCTGTCCAGTTATGGGGGAGCATGAGTCTGACAGCCGTGTTTACCTCTTAGGGTGGTTTATTTCTGTGAGAAAGAAAGCACCAGAATGAGAAGAGTGAGAAAAGCTTGTGTTGCTGTATTGTTCCATGGCTTCTCTTTCCTTAGCCTGGAGGATCATGTGGTTGAACGCTAAAGTTGCTGGGTGGAGCCTCATCTGCATCACAAGCTGTAAAGGAAGGGATGGACTGCACTCATCCCTCTTGTTTCGTTGGTGCATTGTTGAGTTGAGCTCTCAGGAAAACTGTGTTATGGAAAGTTATACAATTTAAAGTCTAGCTTTTCCATCTTGGTATACAATAAACATCACTGCAGCTTGTGCATCTGCACTGCAGCCACTCAGTTGGAATGCTCTGCTATTAAAAATTGTTAGTGTTATTGATTTAGTTTGAGGAGGGACTGCCAGTAAAATTGGATCTTTCAAGAGTCTTCACCAGTTTTATCTAACAGAGTAAATAATTCTCAGAAAATACAAGGAATGTTTTTCTCATTTTAGTCCTAAACTACAGATAGAGAAATCTAAAATATAATTTTTTGGTGCATTTTATATTTGTCTCTTTCTCATTGTCAGTGACTGTTCATCATGCAGGACTCTACTGAAGCTATTCTGTAGGATACCAACCACCTGTAAATAGAAATTCTGCTGTATTTGATCCAACAAGGTGAAGAGGGCCTGTTAATATACCTGCGAAATTCACCATTTCTAATGGGAATGCTCTTCCCAGGATAGAATGTCAATGACAGTAATGATAATTGTAAAGTTAGGCTTGCCAGAGATTGTTATTAACGAAAAAATTAAATGAAAAAATGAAATAAAAGTGTTATTGTACAAAATAGCATTTTCAAATAGGGTTTCAATAAAAATAATTTCTGTTCGAGAATTCTAAATTGTGGGGATGGTCTGCCTTTTCTGATAGTAACATCCTAGTTTGGAAGGATTCTAGTTTAGGGCAGGTGCCATGGTGGGGACACTGAACTATTCATACTGGCATGGCTCACACATCCAGATTAAACTCTACTCTTTGCCACAGACTTCTTGGTAGAAGTGGATCATGCGGGGCCACAGCACGTTCTGAAAGGAAATGGGATAACATTCCTTCTTCCTGCCAGGATGACATTAATTACCCGCTGTGGGTGCTGGCCTTCCCTCTCAATACTGTTAATCCAGTTCCCTGCACATCCTTAGCCTCCTTGTTCTTAGCCAGGATGGCTGGGATTGATTCTTGTGTGGTTGCATCAACACTCTGAGCACAAATGTGGTGGTTCTCCCCATCGCTCACTATAGCTGGCTGGTTTGGTAGAGATCATGTGTATGCCGAGAGTTTGTGGATGTTATATTCTTTTGAAGCTGAAAAGATAAACAATTGCCTTCTCTCATGACCAGTATGCATTGGTCACTTTTTGTTATCACTGTGTTTGGAAACTGGCCTGTATTTCCTCATTCTGTTCTGCACTGCCATTTGTCGGGGCAGAAAAACAGCTCATTTTGCTGCCATTGGTCTTTAGAGTACAACTGTAACTTTTGAGTAAGGATTTTAATGGTGTAACTTTGGAAGTAATCTTGTCAGTGGAAAGGCTTGAGGTACTTGGACTGGGCTGTGCTAGCTAGGGAAAGCTGTCACATAGGCTTTTCTTTTCTACTGTGCAACTCCATGAATGACTTGTTCATTGAATTGGTTTTCTCCTGCGGCCAAGCGTTTGATGGACAACACTGACCATTCAGGAAAGTGTGAGGGAGCTTATGTGTTTTCCACTTTCTGTAATATTCATTAGGAAATTACTGAAGAACCTGCAAAATCTGAAAAACCCAACAGATATTCTGATGCAGTCTTGCTACATGTATGTGGATGGTAGTGTACTTGCCCTGTGCAAGCTGAGAATGTGCTGCCAATTTATTCTGCAGCACACATGGAGTGATTGAGCTGTGGCCAGAAATGTTTGTAAACTCTTTGGGATTCTCCAGCATTTGCCTTCAGGTATTTGGTTTGGTCACATACTTTGATGAGAAGTGTGATCAAAACCAAGTTTTTCTATGAGCAGCTGTCCTCTTTATTATGGATTTGTCTCTAAAGGTTGAATTCCCTTCTGTCTGGTGTCAGGGAAGTTCTGACAGTAGCTTTTCCCATGGATAAACAGCATTCACCTGTGTAGATTTTCTGTTTTCTGGTAAGCATTTAGTTCACACAGCTGAACTTCCCTCAGTAAGTTCACTGGTAATGTCTCCTCAAACCAGCCATTCATTGTAATGAAATGTACAGGAAAATAATAACTTTGAAACCCTTGCCTTCTGTCAAATCTGGTTGAGACTGCCAAACTTTTGTGGGAAAGAAGAGGGCAGACTGATAGATGAGGACTCGCACTGCGATTGCATAATCTTATTTCCTATGAAACCAGGCTAACAGGGAAGCATTAGATGGCTAATCTTCAAACCTGTCCCAGACAAGGGAATCTTGCAAAGGAAATGGTGCTTGGAAGTGTCACACAGACTATCTTCGTGAAACGTATGCTGGTTTGGCACCTAGACTTCAGTGAAACTGCCCAACTAAATTGTTAGTGGGAGCTGTGCCATCTGAACAGATGGGCATGTGTAGGCAGTCGGTAGTCATGTTTATTCTTCATTTATGGGAATTTAGACCAGGATTTGAAATACCATGAAGCATAAAAAGCAAAATGCCTGGGTAGGATATCCTCAGGTTTACATCTGAACTAGGTATCTTGAGCATTTGCTGTGCTGCAGGGGAAACACCTTCTCAGTAAGCTAGGCTAGGACAGGACATCTGACAGAAATAGTTTTGGGCTCAAGTAGTTCACCCATCTCAATATTCAGATTTCTCAAGTCACTCAATCCAATCCACTTTCCCCAGGACTCTATAGACCATGTTATTTTTCCTTTTGAATCCTTTCAACAACTTTCCCTGTATGTATTGCATTCATTTCCAGCTTCCTTGAAGTTATAACTGTGAAAGATTCCAGCTGTATCTGGAATTCTGCTCACTTTTTTTTGCATCATGTTCTTGCCCTTTTGCTGGGGTAAAGTTACTTCTCAAAGCACGTGGGTTATGTGCACGAGTTGTTGGAAACCCACAGCGTGTCAGCTGCACCTCCATAACCACTAAACTGCATTCTCTCCCTGGCTGTAAATATAAGTAATTTTCCTCCAAATTCTTACCCTTTTAAGCATGTTCATTACTGAGTTCATTATGATCAGGCATAGAAATAATTACTGAGTGATAGATATCTAATTAAATGTAACCACACAGTAAGTTCCATGTGTATTCAGTCCAAGTTTTCTTCAGAACAGTTAGCCACCACCTCCAGTATTCTACCTGGTGTTCAGAGCAGTTTTAGACCTTTGCACATTAGGAGCATTTCACAATGTTGCTGTGGCAGCAAAACTTTCTTATTGAGATAGCTTATACCAACAAAACCATTCTTTGGCTCCAATGGCCCACATCTGTTCATCAATAAGCTAAATCACAAAGGTTTTTTTCTTGTGACTTTGTTTCTTCTATGCTAAAATTTTGGACAGGATGATTATGTCAAATAGGTCTGAATTTTATCACTTTCCATCTTGACGTAGGTAATCTAAGAAAATCTTTATGTGCACACCTGGCCTTACTGAAAGCACACATGTTCTGTAATAATGTTAGATGATAACAGAGTTGAGTGATGAAATTTCAAGCCTGGCCCTTCATCTCTTCACACTGTGTGGCATTACTTTGAATGTCTGCTCTAAGCATTCTGTCTCATTTAGACTGTCTCATGAGACAGAGACCACATCTTTCCCTCTGTATCACACAGCTTCAGATACCTTGGTGGCTTTCAAGAAATAATAATTTAATACCAATACTTTTGAGACATCAGGCATGTATGGATTGTTTCTGGTCCATTTGATGCAGGGGAAATTCTTTGCAGGAAGTCAAAAGTGGCTAAGGTCAGAGTGGGGGTTTACAGAGTCTTTGACAGCTTTCTTAGGCATATGTTGAAAAAAGGGGGTTTCATACTCCAGGGGAGAACAGCAGGTAGTATACATCGTGTGTGTAGGGACCTTTTCCCAGATATGGTCTTCCATGCATATTTCTGGGTCCACTTGCTTGGAAACTTTCTCTCTAATTTATGCAAAATCATACTAGCAGAGGCGGTAACCATGTGTTTTGCGATTTAAAAGGGACCTGTATAAACATGCTTGCCTCGATTCCCTGTTAATAAATGAATGGATGCATGCACACTTGCACAAATGCAGTACATGCACAGACCAGCTGTTCTGCTACAAGTAAAGGGAGAGGAAGAAGTCCCAGATGTCCAGAACAGGGTAGTCTGAGCAGTCAGTCAACATCATTTGCTAGGCAGAGACAACTTGAGAGGTGCCAGAATAACTGCCTGTGGATCTTGCCAAGGAGCCAAATAACCTAACCGAAACTATAATGTGCAGACTGGCATCTGGGCTCTCTGACTGTCATCGGTCCCTGAGCATGAAAGAGAGGGAAGGGAATAATAGAAATTGAAATGCTCTCTGCAGCATTTTAAAATTAATTATTTTAAATGTTTTCCTTAAAAAGTCTATATCTTGGCAAATAATTAAACATGGATTCGGAGAGGGGAAAAAGCCAGTGCTCTCAAAGCAATGCAAAACTCCTTGTAAGGTGTTTTTATAAAGGGCTGTGTGTTGTTTCGTTTGCTTCAAAGTTTCACTCCACACTGCACTCTCACTGTTCAGTTAGGTAAGAGAATTCCCATTTATTGCTGTAGGATAAATAGTTGTTGTTTGTATAGAGAGAGTTGTGATACAGTCAAGACAAACTGTGGAAGTGTGTGGCTGTACCTCAGTTTCCTCTTTTGTGCCCTGGGATGTTCTTGTACTACAGCTGATGTACTCACTAGGTTATATCTTCAAGAATCATGGAATGGTTTGGATTGGAAGGGATCTTAAAGATTATCCAGTTCCAACCCCCCTACCATGGGCAGGGACACCTCCCACCAGGACACGCTGCTCAAGGACCCATCCAACCTGGCCTTCTCTCACAAACTGTTATTTCCCTTTTGTGGGGAGTCTTGTATGATGTTAAAGGCAGCAACCTTAAAATAAACAAATCAGCTCTACCCTGCATCTTTACCTTCTGGAGCCTTATAAAGCGGAATATATGTTACATCAGGGACTAGGATGTCTGGTCCTGGATCTCCCATGAAGGTGTGTTAAATTGTTTGTACCTTACCATCCCTGCATGCTTCTAGGCTTTACACCTGGATGCACATGGCACTGCTTAGTAGTTTCAACTGAGAATCTGAAAAGGTTTGGTCAAGTGAAATGAAGAGCACAGCTTTCCAGTAACCTGTTCTATGGTTGTCTGCTTTGCCATTTTATGCTCCTGACACCCAACATCACATAAACCTGCACTGGGGTTTCAGTTTCTGCTGCTGGGAAGGTGGGGAGAGCTTGGACATTCTTGGTTATGGAAGTAGGGGGTTACACATCCTGCTTTAACCAAGCGGAGAGTGGTAGTGCTGTTTCTGTCTAGGAGCCTGGAGTTCTGTCTTCTTGTGTAGTCTAATCACAAACACTTCTTTCTTTCCCTCTAACATCTATACATGCAATACTCCAATTTGTTTCTAAAACTAGAAACAGAAATTGAGTAGCTGCAATCTGCTGGCACTGCTGCGCTACTGTGCAATCCATCAGCAAAGAAGACTTGTAGGTGTAGGAACAGATCTTCTGTATATGGGCCAGTCCACAGAGACCAAATAACTCCTTTCTCTCTATGCTACCTCTTAGTTGTTTTTTTTTTTTAGTCTGGAATGCAAGAGGTTGTATTTGTGATTATGAAGTTTTTGAGCTAAATTCCTTGTTTTTGTTACAGCCATAGGCCATGAAGTATGAGAAAACAACAGTGTTCTAGAGAAGAGTCATTGAAAGGATCACTGGAATAATTTTTGGAGTGGATTTCTATAGTTGGATGTTGTACTGAAAAAATAATTCAGCCCTTGCAGTAATATTTGGTTTGTAATGTGGTTTTCAAAACTATTTGTATTTTGTTTAATATTTATAATTTCAAAAGTATACAGTCTGGGTTCTGCAGGCTTAGTGGGTTCAACAAGCACAGCAGTATAGAATATAAGGTTTGTCAGTGCAAGCAGAGAATGGACACTTTTGCATCTTTGAGCTCTGTAAAGGCAAAACCTCTTTAATATTTAATATTTAAATGCCTTCTTTTTATCCAGAAAGTAAGGTATTTTTCTGCTCAAAGTCAGTGCTTATATCACAAGACAGTACTAATGAGTTGTAGAGCCTTTCACCTCTCTGTCCTCCAGTTTAATAACACAATATAAGAATATAATAAAAAAGTTTCTGAGCAAGACCACGGATCCAGTTGCTCATTTGACATCTGACATCATAGACAGTAATAGATGACTAAGAAAGAAACAGAAAAATAGGGTAGTGTACAATGATTTTTATTCTTCTCCATTCCTATTTTACTGCATTAGGAGTCCTGAATCTCAAGTTATATCTGATTTTTTTAATATTGTTAATACATTTTTTTTTTCTTGATTTGTCTCATCACTATTTGAATACATCCATATTTCTGGCACCCACAGCACCCTCTTGCATCAAGTTTCTGGGCTATTTAAACAGTGGGTGGAAATCTGTGTCTTTTCGATCTGCCTAGCTTAGTAGAGATTAATATTTCTTGCTGTTAAATGGGAAGTTCTGGCAACATCAATCTGATCAGCTCTGCTCAGTGTATTTTCCTTCCAATTGTAAACTCTTCATGAGTGAGAGCACCTCTTGTGCCTTCAGTACCTGACTCACTGGGGTATATTAGTAAAAGCTTTTTCAGTAGACTGATAAATTAGTGACATATTCGGGGTTAGCAAGTAATTTCCCTGATGTCAGACTAGCTGGGACTGTGCAGGGTGCTTTGCCTTCCTTCTGTATGGAGAGGAGAGTATCCTGGGAATAGGTTGCCCAGGTGCCACTTCCCTGGTGGTGTTCAAGGCCAGGTTGGATGCGGCTTTGAGCAGCCTGGTCTGGTGGGAGGTGTCCCTGCCTGTGGCAGGGGGCTTGGAACTGGATGATCACTAAGGTCCCTTCCAACCCAACCCATTCTCTGTTTCTATACTAGGATACTACACATTTCCACTGAAAAAATTCCCTCCTATTGTAAGGACCTATGAGACTGAATTTTCCACTCTTTTCCTTTTTAGCATTCTTGTGTGTGGCCTTTGTTATTTTTGTGGTGTTTCAGATAGGAAGATAGGGGTCATGCTGAGCTCAGTTACTGATGAGATGCAAGTGTTCATGGATTCTTCTAAACTAAGTATCTATTATTTGACTCCTTTGTCACTGTGAAGACCTGGATTCAGTGACATAGGTATCCTAAAAGTCTAGTAAGACACATACATACATATATATAATTCCATATTTTTTTTCAGATTGGCAGCACCAGGAAGTGTTCATCTTTGCTCTTTGGACTGTTGAATGCTTCTTCATGCCCTTAGCTCTGACCACATCTTTGCAGGAGCAAAAACTCCACTTCATGTTGTACTGTGCTGGCTTCTTCTGCCAAACTACTCCAAAACTTTGGCCACTATATTTCCCTAGGCAGCTGTTCGTCTTTCAGCCTCTAAAAGGCTTCTTATATCAAGTCTGTCCCCACAGAATAGGAAGGCAATTCGTTCCACAGAAAACCCTGTTGCTAGCCTGCTGTCCTTTTCTACCTGAAAGGTTAGGAAGGTTTTAACCTCTGATTATAGGGCTTCAGCTTGGGAAAACTCCAGATTCTTTGATTCAGATCAAATCTGACCAAAGCAGACTTGAACCCAATCTCCTTTTTCAGAAGAGATCATATTTCATGTTCAGAGATATGTCAAAATTCTTTGCATGTAATAAATACAATCTAAATCTGCTATATCATAGGTAAGGTAACTGAAGATTTTGTTATTCCTACTGGATCACCTTCAGTTTCCTGTAGTAGAATGTGATCTCTTTAGGAAGAGCTTAGTTTACATGAAATAAACTTTTGTATGACCGTCTCCAAGCTCAGTGTTTCTGCTTGGAGTAGGATGCCAAAGATTGTCTAGAACTCAGATGAGAACAGTGGTGCTGTGGTTAGAAGCCTGAAGTGGAGGTATTCCTGCTTGTCCTGGCTAGAAAAGTACTGTCCTTTCCCCCAGAACCTGTTAGGTTATATTAAATTAGCAATGGTCAGATCTTTGTAGTAACCTTTTAGGTTTGGACCTGTAGAATATACTCAGAACGTGTTTCAAGCTTTTCTCTGCCAAAAAGGCAACCCTCTCCATTTCTCTTCTTAATTAAAGCTCAATTTATCTCAAAATAACAAGTCTTAAGGAACTGCAAGAGAAAAATATATAAGCAGATATCATCTCAGTATCATAATTGGTGGTAAAGCACAAGGATTTTCAGTGTCACGTGGGTTTTACTGCTTTCAGTCTTCAGAAGGAACAACATTCTCTAGATGCCAATTCTGTATTTCCCAGAATGAGAACAGGAGCACCAAGAAGTGAGATGGGCAGGTGTGGTGTTAGGTTTAGAAATGCCATAAGAAGCAACGGCAGGTGGAAAACAAACTCCCTCAACTTGCTATGAGACACCTTAAAACACCAGGTGAGTTTCTGCTTGGGGTTCTGTCAGCTTCCTGTGGCATAAATCCTGGCACAAATGCCTGGCACTAGGAAGTCTGCTGGGAGGAAAGGTTATAGCAGTACAAAACTGCTGCAACATCCCTTGTGCCAAAGGCTGTTATAAGAGGCCACTGCATATCACAGGCAGAGAGCCGCAAAGGTGTGCAAGCATGGCTTGCAGGTGTGCAGAATCAAAAAACCTTTTAAGGTTGGAATAAGCCTCTGGACAGCATCATGGATGGCTTTCCATGACTATGTCCCGTTGGCTTTTGAATATTTCCAAGAATGAAGACTCCACAATTTATCTGGCCAACCTGTTCCAGTGCTCAGTCTCCCTCACAGTGAAAAAGTGTTTCCTGATGTTCAGAGATGAAAAACTCCTGTGTTTCAGTTTGCACCCATTGCCTCTTGTCCTGTCACTGGGCACCACTGGCTGTTCCTACTTTGCCCTTTAGATATTTGCAGACAGTGACGAAATCTCCTCCGAGCTTTCTTTTCCGTAAAATAAACAGTCCCAGCTCTCTCAGCCTATGAGAGGTGCTCCAGTGCCATCATCATCTTTGTGGTCCTTCACTTGATTTTCTCTAGCAGCTCCATGTCTTTCTTGTACTAACAAGCCCAGAACTGGACGCAGCACTCAAGGTGTGGCTTCACCAGTGCAGAATGGAGTGGAAGGATCACCTCCTTCGACCTGATGGCAACATTCTTAATGCAACCAAGGATACCTTTACAGTGTTTTGCTGCAAGGACACATCACTGACTCATGTTCAACTTGGTGTCCGTGAGAACCTCGAGGTCCTTTCCTGCAAAGTTGTCCAGTCAGCTGCCCCCTGGCATATACTGCTGTAGCTCTTACCAGCACTGCCCTCATGGAACACCTGAGTTCTCATCAGTTTCTTTATTGTGCCACGCAGCTCGAGAGAGGTACAGCGCTGACATGACTTACTCTTATCATCTGGCCAAAAGGGTACTGCTGGAGGAAACTGTGACTCCCTTCTAAATGGATTGCCCTTAGTGAAATGCCTTCATTCTTGGACACAGGCCTTTATTAGTCTTTTAACCCATAAAATGGTGAAAGACCAGGGGCATTTTACCCTTGGGGGAAAGATTACTTGGCAGACAATCCCATGGAATCCTGACTCTTAGATCTAAGGATGCCACGGATGGTTTTGCAATGCTTAGGGCATGCAACAGTAATAAAATGAACTTGTCTCCAACTCTATTGTCAAGTGGAGAAACTTTGCTTAGGACTAAAACAAAACACAGTCTTTATGAGAAGCAAGCTTTCTTTTTTTTGACATTTATGGCTAAAAATGCCTCTTTGTGACACTGCCGTGAAGTCACAATTTAGAAAGTAACTAAAAGCAGTGTTTTAAGCAGGTTGATATTGGCATAGGTCACTCAAGTCCCATAGCAGTGGATAAAACCTTGTATGGTGTCTGCTTTTGTCACCAGGGATGCTGTCAAACAGAAACTGTCTATCCTGCCTTTGTTGTTTGCTGTTCTTTTGCCTCACCTTTAAGTGTACGGCTTGTTTTATTCTCAGGGAGGCAACACTGAACTTTAACAGCAATTCCCACATGTATCAACTGTTGCTAAAAGGACAGTTCTTACTGTCTTGAATATCACTGGAAAGATTACCAGGACTATTTCCCTTTAAAAACATCTCTACAAGTAAAGGGCAGAGGAATAAGGGGTAGTTAATATGAAAAGCATGAGTTAATACTTGCAATTTCAGTGATTTGACTGTTTTTCTATTTTTCTTTAAAAAAAAAGGTTGAAGGGATTCTTAATAGTTCCTGTTGCTGGGGTCCAAGAAGTTGAAGATAAGAATCTTCACAGAGGTGATCAGCTCTGGTGCAAGTGTGTGTCACAGCAGAGCAAAGGATCACAGCATGCAGAGGGGTTTCCTGAGCCTAGGAAATCTGGGGGAGCACAGGGACCCTCCAGGAAGCTGCAGTTCTCGTCAGGGTGGCTGGTGCAACGTGGCAGGGACTGGCAGCAGGTTTAAATACATCAAAGCTGCCAGCAAATGTCATTCACAGAGGTGATGAACTCTAGTGCAGGCAAACTCCCTACCTTGGACTTCAGAAGAGTAGATTTTGATCTCTTCAGGGATCTACTTGGTAGGGTGCCATGGGAGGAAACCCTGGAGGGGAGAGGGGCCCAAGAAAGCTGGTTAATATTCAAGGATTTCCTCCTCCAAGCTCAGGAGTGATGCATTCCAACAAGAAGGAAGTCAGGCAAAACCACCAGGAGACCTGCATGGATGAACAGGGAGCTCCTAACTAAACTGAAACTCAAAAAAGAAGCTTACAGAGGGGGGAAGCAAGGGCAGGTAGCCTAGGAGGAGCACAGAGGAACTGTTCAAGCAAAACAGGGACCAGGTTAGGAAAGCTAAAGCCCAGACAGAATTAAATATGGCCAAGGTCATCAAAGACAACAAGAAAAGCTTCTTTAGTTGTGTTGTTGATAAAAGAAAGACTAGGGAGAATGTAGACCCTCTCCTGAAGGAAACAGAAGACCTGGTTACCCGGAATATGGAGAAGGCTGAGGTACTCAGCAGCTTTTTTTGCCTCAGTCTTGCCCATCAAGGGGCAAAGGCAGGGACTGGGAGAGTGAATGACTGCCCGCTATAGGAGAGGATCAGGTCTGAGACCATCTTAGGAACCTGAAGGTGTACAAGACCATGAGACCTGATGAGATACATCCGTGAGTCTTGAGGGAACTGGAGACAAAGTTGTTAAGCCACTATCCATCATATTTGAGAAGCTGTGGCAACCTGGAGAAGTTCCCACTGACTGGAAAAGGGGAAACATAACTCCCAATTTTAGAAAAGGGATAAAAGAACACTCAGGGAACTATAGTCCAGTCAATCTCACCTCTGTGACCGGTGAGATCATGGAGCAGATCCTCTTGGAAAATCTGCTGAGGCACATGGAAAATAAGGAGTTGATCAGTGCCAGCTAACCTTGCTTCAGTGAGGATGTATCAAGTATGAAAAATTTGGTGGCCTTCTACATAGGGCCACAGCGTTGGATAAGGGAAGAGTAACTGACATTATCTGCCTGGACTTGTGCAAAGCATCTGACACTGTCCTATACAATACCCTCATCTCTAAATTGGAGAGACACAAATTTGACAGATGGATAAGGAATTGGATGGATGGTCACCGGAAAAGTTGTGGTCAATGGCTCAGTGTCCAAGTGGAGACCAGTAATGAGTGGTGTTCCACAGAGAACACCAATATTGGGACCAGTGGTGTTTAACACCTTTTTTGGAGACATGTACAGTGGTACTGAGGCCACCCTCAGCAAGTTTGCCAATGACACCAATCTGTGTGGTGCAGCTGACATGCTGGGAAAGGCTGCCATCCAGAGGGACCTGGACAGGCTGGAGAGGTGGGCCTGTGCCATCCTCATGAAGTTCAACAAGGCCAAGTGCATGCGTCGGGAGAAATCTCAAGCACAGTTACAGACTGGATAGAGAATGGATGGAGAGCAGCCCTGAAGAGAAAGTCTTGGGGGTGTTGGTGCATGAGAAGCTCAACATGAGCTGGCAATGTGTGCTCACAGCCCAGAAAGCCAACTGTACCATGGACTGCATCCAAAGAAATGTGACCAGCAGGTTGAGGGAGGTGATTCTACCCCTCTACCCCACTCTTGTGTGAACTCACCTGGAGTCTTGCATTCAGTTCTGGAGTCTTCAGCACAAGAAGGACATCCATCTGTTAAAGCAAGACCAGAGGAGGCGATCAGAGGGCTGAAGCAACTCCCATCCGAGGAGCTGAGAGAGTTGGGCTGGTTCAGCCTAGAGAAGAGAAAGCTCCTGACAGACCTTACAGCAGCCTTCCAGTGCTGAAAGGGGGCTAAAGGAAAGCTGGGGAGGGCCTCTTTATTGGGGAGTGCAGGGATAGGACAAAGAGTAACGGGTTTAAGCTGAAAGATGGGAGATTTAGATTAGATATTAGGAAGAATGTTTTTACTGTGAGGTTAGTGAGGAACTGGCACAGGTTGTCCAGGGAAGCTGTGGATGTCCCATCCCTGGAGGTGTTCAAGGCCAGGCTGGATGAGGCTTTGAGCACCCTGGTCTACGGGGAGGTGTCCCTGCCCGTGTCAGGGGATTTGGAACTGGATAATCTTTAAAATCCCTTCCAATACAAACCATTCTATGATTCTATGATATGATTCTGTGATCTTCTTTGCTTAGTGTTAGACAATGACCAGATAGGCAGTGCCCAAGCCCATTTCTTCCAGGAAAATTAACACAAAATAATTTGGCTAAATGCTGGACTTTAGGTCATAAGCCAGATCTCTGTTCCATGTCCTCACCATGTACAAAAAATGTCCCTTGAATCATCATAGATCAAATACAACATTTCATGTAAGCTGAAATGAATCTCAAGTAAAAGAATTCCCTTGAGTTTGGTTTCAGGTTGGCCTGTAACTCTGTTTTTTTATTTCAGTCTATGTAACAAAACCCAGCTGATGTTTCCAAAAGCATAAACCAAGGTCTAACATCTTAATATTCTTTTTCTCAGCGCTGCAGCTGACAACAAAATGTCTCTCAGGAATTATATTTTCTCTTCTTGCAACTAGGAAAAAGCAGAGAGGAAAAATGAAAAGTGACCAATCTCAACATTAGTTGTGCATCTGTAACTAAATCGCTTTAGTTCACCATCATTAGTTAGACCTGTTCTGATTCTTGTGATGTTGACATGGTAATTGGAGGACAAAATCCACCTAAATCAAACACGAGGTAAGTGGTTAATGCTTATTGTTACCATTCTGCATTAGCTTAAACAAATTAGAATTGCAATGAAATAAAAACTGCCTTGCTATCAATATTTCATTTTGTTACAAGAAAATATAATCAGGGACGTAATCCTGCCTCCGTGTAGCAGTGCAGACTGAAATTACTGGCAAAATGAAGAAGGCATCAGAAAGGAGCTGATAGACTATACAGAATACCTTGTTAGTGAGAGCCGGGTGTCTGATATCTTTCTGCCAGTCTCATCTCTTTTCTGCCCATTTATCTCCTGAATGGCATAGTTCTAGGTCTGTAAAGGAGATCCAAAAAATCTCTCATGCTTTTTCATTGTTGCTCTTTTCTTTCTGTTTTTCTTATTTCTAACTTAAAATAGGCCTTTGGCCCCACCCTTTGATCATTTAAGGGAGAAAAAGGTCTTTTTCACCTTAGAAGTGTTCGGCCTTCCTCAGTATTATAGAAAATATCTGTAATAAAGCCAGATAGACTGATTCTTGAAACACCCCTGGGGGAAATTAATCAGGTTGTGTAAACTTCTGTAGCTACCACCATAGATAAATGTAGCACGTGACGATGGACATCATCAGCCATCAGACAATAACTTCTAATTTCTAGCCCAAATTATGAGACATCTTTTCACAGCTGGGTACATGGAGTCTGGGGAGAGTTTTACCTGTCTTCACTGGCTGGCCTCTATTTATCATGATGTATGTAGCCAGAAATGAAGTATTGAATACTTAATTTATCCAAAATATTCACTTGTCACTGTAGACACATAGGTGCTAATAAGTACCAGAAAACCACCAATAGTTTAAATAGTATTAGCAAATACCCCATCCTTTCTTAATTGGTGTTTGCTACACAGTAACTGAATTTTGAATGTACAACCAAATGTTAAAAGTTGTTTCCAAGCCTTGCGCTCTCCTCAATGAGACATCAAACTGTTGTCACCCAATCCTTTTTACTTTATATTTTTGTTCAATACTTTGATCATTCCCCTCTGACATGGTTCCTGCTGTACCAGATTAGCTAGCAGCAATTTGCTAGCTAGATGAAAAAAACCTTTTAAAGGGGTCTGTTTAGTACTTCATGTGTAAATCATTTATGTAAAGAAACTGTAACCAAGTCACAAATTGACAGATAATTCCATAAACATTTGTGTTTCTTGTGAAATTATTACCCAGCTTTCCCTTCTACTAAATACTCTTTAAAATATTTTTAAAAGGAAAACATATGGAAGAGGATTGAAGCAAGGTAAGCAAATATTTTCTTTGAGAAAATGATATACAAAGGAAAATGCAAAGGAAAAATCCTCTTAAACAAAGGAAATGCACTCCCTCTAATCCACTGGAAGTCAGTAAAGCAGCTGATGTGGCACATAAGGAAAAGTACTGTTTGAGTTGGAAAGATGGGAGTTGGTACAAGTAGCAGTGGAACCGTATAGAAGAGGAAAAATAACAAAGATGAAAGGAGGAGCCAAGAAAATGATTAGGGTTGTAGCAAGAGACTTTTAAAGCTAAGGGAAACACAGAAAATCACCTTCTAGTACACAAAGAATTTGAGGACAGAAACCATGGGTACTATTTCTCCATTAGTTTTTCATGGTACAAACCGGAACCCTGGAGGAAAAGAGAATTGGTGTTATTGAAGAAACAGGAGGAAAGGCCCTTTTGAGGACTCAAATCTGATTAAAGGTTAGGAAGTAGACAGATGGTTTTTAAGGTTGCTTCAGGAAGGAAAACTATCAGTAGTGGATACTCCCAGAGATCAGCACCAACATCATTCTTATTCAACACATTCATTAGTGACCAGGAGAAGGGAGTGTGCAGCAAATATCCAGGTTCATGGACAATACTGAATTCTTTCAGATTTTCAAATGCCACACTGATGATGAACTCTGAAAGAACCTTGTAAAATTGAGTGAAGGGACAAAAATAGGTCAGATGAACCTCATTATAGATAAATGTACAATAATGCACCTGCAGAAAACTAACTGAACATACACCTGCTGCAGATCTTGTAGTCACTACTGAGAAAAGAGATCTTGAGAGTCATAATGGATTCCGGTTCTCTGAAGCAATTGGTTTAATGTGCAGTGTCAGACAGAAAAGCAAATAAAATGTCAGGCATGATCAGGAGAGGTTTTGAGATTGAGACAGAGGGGATGTTTTTGCTGCTGTGTAAAACCTTAAAGAAGCCACCTCCAAAGTACAGAGTGCCATTATGGTCTCTGTAGAGGACAGAGTGAAACTCTGGAAGCTACAGAAGAGGACAACTGAAAGGATTGAGGGGGTGACAGGTGTTGCTTTGCAAGGATAGACAAATAGCTGAGAACTTTCACCTGGGAAAAGTAAAAACTTTACATGATACACCTGATACTGGAGAAAAGCGCATTTGTTATTCAACAAATGTGGCAAAAGTAGATATAGGAATATGGACTGGAAGTAGGAATAGATAAAAATAGGGGAAAAAAAGTAATTTTTATGTGGTATATGCTGAACTTGTGAAACTGTTGCCACAGGAGGTGGTGGAGAGGAGACAGATGGTATCACCAGGTGGAAAAGTTGTTTGGAGAAATTTCAGGCCAACAGAGCCAAGGCAGATAATAAAGACAGAGGGAGGGATGGTCCTCTGAGATCCTTAATCAATAGCACCTGCTTGGACAGCAAGAGAGTAATGAGCTTCAGGTGGTGGCCAGGCTGCTGTGCTCTCCTGTGCTGGGTGCAGAGCCTCTGGTGGGGCTGGAGGTAGAGGTGGGTTTGATGTGCTGACCCAGTAGAACGTTTCTTATTCTTTATGTTAGTCTGGGTGTAAGAGAGGTTTCCCACGATGATTCTTGGAGGTTTTGCTTCAGTAATATGAAGATCTTGTTACAGTTCTCTAGATGAAAGTACAAGGGATATAGTACTTTGCAGGTTACAGCATTTTAGTAGACACTGAGAAATAAGGGAGGCCTTCAGTAAGGATCAAGCTGATTTTGATTGCAGAATAGCAGGTAAGTAGTTCCAATGAGCACTTTAAACTTTGCAGCTTTTAAAGTTCGAAGCAAACAAGTTTTCCCTTGTTTATATGGCTTACATGGATATTTCTGTTTCTCCTGTATCCATTGACACTGTTGTGTTTCTACTCAGAAAGTGCTTAATATCTTCCGTGGTTTTGGCTGCTTAGGTGTATTTGTTTCCCTGAATTTTTTCAGGTCTGGATTTTATTGTTGTGAATGTCTATGTTGTTACTATGGCTTTTAGGAAGTAAACAACACCATAAAAAGTGGCTCAAAATGAGTGTTTTATAAATTAAAAATATAAAATTTAATTTATGTTTTTATTTATGCTAGTCTTCAAAGTAGCCCTGCCTTGCTTCATTCATGATGTTCCTTTCTCTTCGTAATATTTTTGACTTTCAAACATTGGCTTTGCTGTCTGAAACATTCTCTTTAGTGCTGCACTTGATGTCTGACTGCCGGGGGGGGGAAAAAGTTATTTCACATCTTCCACATTTGCAGATGTTGTGGTGCTAAAAGAGTTTCACTATTTCACAAATGTATGGATCCCAGTGGTTGCCGGAGTTGCATAAAGATATGTATTTTAGTTTATTAACCACTGCATTTGATTCAAGATGTTGATGATTCTGTTAGTAAGGGACGTCTGCCTTGGAAGCTAAAGATAGATTGTGCTTCAAGTTTTTTGTACTCTGGTTATGTGCTACTTGAAACGTGTCAGTTCCAGTGTTAATTGAGTTTTAGAACATTTCTTCAAAAGTTACATTTGTTGAATGCATGTTTACTTGGTGGAATTTTGCTGGCATAAATTGTGCTCTGCTGGATGATCCTACTCTGACACAAAGATCTGGGTTTCTCTCAAATAAATCGGGTTTTGATGTCTAAAAAGTGTATTTTTATAAGTGCTACTTGTTTAGCTCATGTGAAGATGAGGCTGTGCTAGTTTTCCTTTTTCTGCTGTAGAAGTATTACAGTGTGTTATACTTTATGGCATGCAGGCACATATAACCTGTTTGTATAATACTAATGTGACACTAATATAGATATGGTCTGATTGATGGGTAGATATGGTCTGATTGAAATAGCTGCCATGTGCCTCACCCAGGGCACGAAAGCAGGGATTATACTTTTATTGATCAAATTGTTTTTAATTATTCTTACTCTTGTAATTTGTAAGCAGCTAATTCTACCTTAAAATCTCAGGACTGTATTTCACGTGATTCCCCTTCCTCTTATACACCAAAAATCTTCAAAAAAATATCAAAATATTAGGCAGAAACAAAGCCTTGCTCCATCCTTTTCTGATCCTTGTGAAACTGTTTTTTGTCATCTAGAAGAACCAGACTGCTATTGTGAAGTTATGTCTCCTCTTTCAAAGAATTACGTGCATGCTTTAGCTTTCTGTAAAAAGGCATCATCATAGAAGCTCACACCAAGGATCACCCTTGAGAAAGGGACTAAATAAGCACACAGGTGGTGCCACATTTTGTGTTGCTGCAGCTATATTCCCAGTGACACCTGAAATAGCAAGCTTTAATCTAGTTTATGGCTGCTCATAGGAGCTACAGTCACTACAAAGCAGCCAGATTCAGCTGTAGGTCTAAGAGTCTGGTGAACTGTTTCTGCAGAATTCATTTACAAAGGAAACCAGAAGGGTATTTGTGTACATTTTGTCTGTGCACATTCTTAAATGCCAAGATCTTTTAGATGTTTTGGCACTGTTCCTGGATACACACCCTTCCAGCCTCAGGGTACAGTAGTGAAGGCCTCGTTGTGCTGATCTGTGGTGCATCAAAACAGAGATGATGCTTTGGTGCAGATACCCTTTCCCCCATGCTGGTGTACTTTGTTTTAATACAAAAGCCAGCCCCTAGCTCTTAGCCTTGAAAATGGGCACTGGGTGCAGGGGCCTGAAACAGCATAGAAACAGAATTACCCAAGTTGGAAGGGACCCAAAAGAATCACCGAGTCCAACTCCTGTCCCTGCACAGGACACTCCCAACACTCACCCCATGTGACTGAGGGCAGTGTCCAAATGCTTCTTGCAGCAGTATATGCTGATACCTAGTTAAACTGTAAATGTCAGTGCTGTTTATTATCTCACTGCTCATCAGAATCCTGTTAGAGCAGGATTATAAACAGCTGCAAAACCTATTAAGAGCCAGAGTTTCTTTAGTGCCACTAGTTACCAGTGTTGAGAGATAAGCTACCTCTTTACTTTAACCAGGAAGGAGTCCCATTGTCAGTTGTTCCACTGAGGCAACAAGTTTTTCCACTCTTGCTTTCATCTCTTTCCCCATTGTTGCTATTATTTTCTTTTGGTGAACAAATGTTAAGAAAAACATTGAGATATACAAAGTTTATTGAGATGTTGAAAATGAGGAGACAAAGCTGATTGAAACAGTCAAATCCAAATGATGGGGACCAGATTGTGTTGAGAGTTTCTGCACCAAAAGCAGCATATGACTCCTACAATAGTAGAAGAATAGATAAATTATTTTGCAACCAAAACCCAGAAAGGGGTAGTGTTTTGCTCTGATGCTGTTAAAGGGTAGTATCACAATAATATGGTCTTGCCTTTGGGGAAATACCACACAGAAAACAGAAGGTGACAACAGAACATCTACATAGTTGAATTCTTCACAGGAAAATGGTGTAGCTGCTAAAGCAAAGCATACATAACTAGATTTTGCTAACTTACTACAATATACTGCACAGGGTTGAACTTCTAAAGAGTATTAGACAAAGCTATTTGCTTTCCCTCCATACTTTCTATAGAGCCATGCAGTGTAATGATGAGCCAGGGAAAGCCGTTGTTTGCTTTTGATCGCCCTTATTTGTAATGTGAAAAGAGAAGCCTTATTTCTTTGCCTCAGGGTGCTGTTCAGTAGTGCTTGTTTTGAAAGGGCTGCCAATAATGCGACTCAGAGTCGCTGCAGATTTTCATCTCTGTGGCCTGGTTCTGCACTGATCAATTCTTCTCATAGCCATGGAAAAGAACTTGCTGTTTGTCCTTTATTGCTACTTTAGCACAAAGGTATCAGTGAGGAAATTCATTACCAACCATGAATCAGAGTACTTGTCTTATTTCAGGTTTGTTTCTTATCTGGTTATTTATGATCAGTGTTTAATTTTCTTTCTTAATTGATGCACTTGTAATACCAGGAAAATTCATGTGTACCCCTTCCCCTTTTGATAAACTGGGAACAAAGAAGTAAAGTTGCTATGTATGTACAGTGTCACATTTTTAAGGCTTTTGGTTTTAATTAAGTTTTAACTAATTCCCTTTATCTTGTCATAGTAATTATGACTGTACAAGTCATGTCACATTAATATATGAAAGCAGAACTTTGGCATGACTGGTCAAGGAACAAAGCGTTTATGACCTGCCTTGTTAAATTAAACCAGAGAGACTGATCAACTTGTATTTTGCTACCTTCTTTGATAAATTATGTTAAAGATGAAGAAAAGTGCTAAAGGGCGAACACACATTGGTGCTAAATATTGCTGAACTGCAGCAGCAAACAAACTGAGAGGAGAGATCTTGCAGACCTTTAAAAGGCCCCAGGCTTTGATAATGAAAAATGAAATGACGTGTAGCAATGAAGTAGCTTAAGTAACTTGATAATGCTTGAACAAATCTAAACTTTATTGTTTTCTCTGTGTCAGAGTTGGGTGCTCTAGAGTTCCAACTAATTTCTCCATCTTCTGTTTAAGCAGAGGATGCCTTACACAGAACATAACTCTGAAGTCAGCTAGAGTGTGGATTCACAGTACATTAGCTAGCCTCTACTACCAAATCATCCAGATACTTACCGAGAAGAGCAAGTGTAATGTAGTCTTCTCAGCCTTTAGCAGGGCATAAGGTCTGCTTCATTTGGAGAAAGCTACTTTTCACCATCATGGGCAAGTTGTTCAGAATGAATAACATACCATAAATCTGTGTTGGAATTCACTTTGCAGTTCATTTCCTATACAGGCAAGCTCTATCAGCAACCTTGTGGCTTAGCTAAGTCATCTTGAGTTTTTGCTTCTGTACTGACTTACGTATCTTTGAACTATATCACAATACCAGTTCATTTCTCCATTACATTTGAAGTCATGCTCATAAAAACTAGGAAAAGAATGAATACATTATCTTGTGTCAAATTCTCCATGGGGACAGCCTTTTTCATCCCCTCACTCTCCCATCTCCCATCACAATTTGAAGGAACGAAAGAGAAGTGCCATCTTTTTCATGCTACGCCAGTAACTACTGGAGGGGTCCTTCACAACCCTTCTGACTGCTAAGTCAGTCCTTACCCTTTTGAGTCATTCTTCATTATAAATAACTGTAGTATCTACTTCTGCTGGTTTTGCACAAAGTTGCTGCATGGACAATTTTTGAAGGCTCCTGGCTGGATTCTTAGCTGGGGTCTGTGGCCTCTTCACAGCAGAGACTTTAATCAGTTTTAAAATTCAGTCCTCTGTTCCACGAGGAAAGTGCTGAGTAATAGCATATCCTTGCCACAACAGCTTGCAGGCAGGTTTGGGAAGAGAGCACTGTTTTCTTTTCACATATCTGCAGCTATTTCTTTCCAATATTTTGGGACCAAAATTTTTCTTTTTTCAGACAAAGACATCTAGGAAAAGGGTGTGCTTTGGGTCCTTCTGTCTGTTTAAACAGTGGTAAATGACATTCTTCAAAAAGAGGAGATAGGACTATTTTACTACGTACAAATTTGCATTATGTGTGCTTAGGTTTTCTAGTAAAATTATTGCAGGTAAAGATGGCTGCTCTGACTTTGGGAAGTAAATAACCAGGAAAATGAGAACTAAGAAAGAGGCCTATTTATGAGTGTGAAAAAGAAGTTCGAGGTAGCCACCTCTTTGTCCACACCAATGTTGGGAATTTGCCTCTGACATGCCACTAAAACAGGATGCAGAAACAAGATGCTTTGAGGGCCCTCAGAGTGTTCAAGACTTGTAAAATTGTTTCATTAAAAAGCACAGCAAAGACCATAGAATTCAAATAGAGGAAAAGAGTAATTTGGAGATACTCGGATTAAGTTTGTCAAAGGCTCTAAGAAAGCAAGTGGCTGATGTGACCTTCCAAAAGGTTCCATTTTCTAAGTATTTCCTAAAGCATAAGACACCAGGTATCTTTCAGTTGCAAAATAGACACCAAGGCTTGATCTAGAAAACTTGTTTCACTAGATTAATTGTAGAGGAAAGTAAGCATACACTTAGTTTACAGGAGATTTATTCCACACGTGTATGCTGGGCATGGACCTATTTTAAAAACTACCTGCTCAGAAAACATTTCATCAAACTCTTCTCTATTTCCTCTGTAGCTCATTTAGAAGTTAAGTTGCCAGAAGGCAGCCTTTGCAGTGGTCAACAGAACGCCTGAATGTTCTTGTTTAATGAGCTCAGGAGAATTTATAAAGCTCTGGGTTCTGATACTTTCCACTGAAACCAAATATAACCATAGCATTTACTGAGTTTTCAGTGCAATGTTCATAAAAGTTGTCTTCCTTCTTCCAGTCCTATTCTCTACCTCTAGATTCCCAACGAGCAATACACAGCAAACTTGTATGCTTATTGCTGTTGCTGTTTATTGCTCCACAGTCTGCAAACAGGAAGCACCTGGGAGATTAAGTCTCAGAGTGGGTTGTTAAAAAGGCAAGAAATCTGAGAACCTGACAACTTAGAAGGCTGAAGGAGACTGTTGATATACTGAGACCATATGAAGCATCAGAATTATGAATCAAGATAATGATTGGCAGGTTTCTTGCTGGAACAGGGGATTGTGATGAAAACAAGTGGAAAGTAGTGATTCATAAAACATGAAAGTTCTGACTCCACAACTGAAGAGGGAAGGCTTGACCACATCCTGGGTCTGCCCTAGAATGCGTCTTCTGGACTTTCATAAATCAAACTTCTAGTGGTTTTATACTTATTGGGATCAAAATGTATGCAAGCTGCTTTTTGATCTCCAGATATTTATGTCCAACAAATTATTGAAATGTGAAGGTTTGTGGCTGGAATATGGACATCCTTTTGCCGTTGGGGAAAAAGTACATTTGAGGATATTTTTCAAAAGCATCTGTTTAATTGTCAGGATTTCTTTTTTAACATTTGAATATTTGTTTTTCTGCTTGAGTTTTAATTGAATAAGCTTTTTGGTTTTGTTTCAGCTTGCTTTCTATTAAAGATTCTTTTTTCACCATCTGACCCTGCATTAATCTAAGCAATGAAAGACTTTAATCAGATGCTGCAATGTGCCCATTTCCTGCAGGCTTCTAACATGAATTGGAACCTGCTGGAAACAGAAGCTGATTTTCTCAGTAAGTTGTTGTTCAAAGTGAGCAGGAGATTTCAGGAGTGGCACTTTTTATTCCCCAGCGGGAGCTGAACCCCTACTTCACTACAGGAAAAAAAAAGGCAGAAACATGAAGAGTGAAATCAAAGGTTAAGGAAACAAAGCCTGAAAGTGAGAAGGGGGCTGGGGAGGGGTATTAATGTAGGTCTGATGGAGCCCTGCTCTGTAGAATCACGCCTTTCCCTCAGACACTCCTACCTGCTTGCAGCGCTTGCCCAATGTAGAGTGTCTGCAGTGAAGGGTGCTCCAGCATTCCCCTGCTTCCACCTTGGCAGCCAAAATAGGTTGTTTGCCATAATATTAATCTTGTTTCCATCAGAGAGCAACTAATAGTTACTCAATCTTACCTGCTCCAATGTAAATGATTCAATTAATCATCTAAGTCAACAAAAGCACTCAAACTCATCTCTGGAAGTTAAGGAGTCTGAATCTTGAATAATCTACATACCAATCAGTATTATTTCATGATATTGAACATTCTCTACCCATTCCCCATAAAATCAGAGAACATTTTTCTATGTAATATATTCAAAGAAAAAAAAGTCTTTTGTAGGATTTTCTGTGCTAGTAGTGTTATAGAAATTTTTTTATTTCTTTGAAAGAAGAAGGAAAACATTATGCAGTTTCCTAACATTAGCTCTGCCCTGGTGCATTTTACTGGTTCTCAAAAAAGAAAAGATTTCTGTTTCTGGTCCCTCACTTCAAGGAAATTTTTTTTCCCAATAATACCACACCATCGGTCCAAAACAAAACCAAACACAAAACCTCTCAGATTTTACAGCTTGGACATGAAATGCACATTGCAGAACCTACCCCATGTGAGGCAAAAACACTGAAACCAAGAGTAAGAGGTGCAAGAAGAACAAGAAGGGAAATAACAATACTGTAATTGTAAAATATTCCTTTTAATTTGTGTTATCACTGAAGCTGGTCAAAGACTAGCCTAGAAAAAGCCCCTCCTTGCCTGTCCTGCTAACTCAGCTCAGTGCAGCAGCTGTTCCAATAAGCAGTTTGATGTTTAGCACCTGAGAATTTGCTCTCTCCTTCAGCCAGGATTGCAAGCTCAACAAAACCTATAAAGGCATGAAGTTTCATAACTCTTTCTCCCTAATGCAATACCCATAGAAAATCTGGTTTATGGTGAAGTCATTAGCTTTCTAGTAAAATTAGTTTTTATATTTTGAGGCTTTCATTTTTTTCTCCACACAGTGAAAATCTCTTGTGTCCAAAAGGAAGTATTTAAAAGAAAACAAATGGATAGGGAAAGAGTATGAAAGAAAGACTGCTGATTCTTACCTCCAGATAGGGTGCTAAAGATGTACATTCCTTGCTTGTAACCTACAACCAGGAAGTTACTGTTATTTATGGATAAAAATGATGAAATAGAAAATTTGTCTTCATTACCTTCTTCTGATTTATTTAAAAAATCATACGTATTTATTTTCTACATTGTCAGAACTTTAAGTTTTCATAAATTATACCTACTTTCAAGTGGAGTTTTCTCCAAACTCATCCAGTTTTGTCCTGTCCAGCAGCTTTCATATGAATCTCACTGTATTTATTTCAAATTTATGGAGTCATAGGTCTTACTGTTATTGCTTTCTCATTATGGCATCAGAAAGGTTAGCTGAAACATACCTGAGAGTTTCAGCAAGAAGCAGCAAAAGAAAAATAATAAAACAAATCCTAAACTTATACTTTGGTAAAATCAAACATGTAAAATTTTAAAGCCATTTAAAAGCAGGTATACTTCTGATCTAAATAAATATTTATATATTTTTGTCTATATCGTATTCATTCTCCTCAAAGAGTGGTCTGGTTCTCTGTCCACCAATTCCACCTTTTTCTGGTTTTGATTCTAGTTTAGGTGAGTTCTTAATTGCTTCTGCCCAGGCTCGTCAGTGACTGTGGTAGCTCAGCATGGCTCTTGGGAGCTGGAATGTGTGGGAGTTGGGGGTACAGGAATGATGTAGCATGAGAAACAAGAAAGGTTTTGTAAAAGCATGAGATGTCAGAACAGTTACACCAATGATTCCCTCAGACTGTGGTTAGATCCTCCTTTTCAAGCAGACATGCTTATAAGCCTGAGCACAAAAGAGGACTCTTTGTTTTTTGCCAAGCATTAAACACTTGTGGGATGGGCAGGGTCTGAAAGACGAAAGGAAAGTGGGGAGGGGAAGGACTGTGTTAATCTCTAACGAGATGCAGCAGTTATTTCACAAATATTGGGTTGCTTTTAATCTGAACTGTTTAGTAGTCAACGCAAGTGCAAAGTTACATCAACAAATTCTGATGTGTATGGGAGCATAAAAGAAAAAGCAGTAAAGCATCATCCATTTCTTTTATGATTTCCAGCTAAACAGGAATATTTCAGGAGCAAGGAGACGTTGCTGTCAGCTCTGTAGCTGTTGCTCTTGGAAAAATCCTAGTGCACGCTGGAACAGATTGAAGCAAATCCATCCTTGTACTGGAATAAAAAAAAATGGGTTTGGTGCTTGCTACCTGATTTACCAGGAGTAATGTGAGTTTCCAGGCCTGTTTTCTGTGAGGCAATAAGGGGCTGTGGAGAAAGAGGTTCAAAGCTGAAGAAGAGGTTGTCAGTGACTGCTGGGTGGGTGCAAGTGTAGAATGGAAATGAAGGAGAAGGTGAAAAGTGTTGCTGCCAATGTGGGTGGAGCTAAAGACAGATTAGGGATGTAACTATGCAGAAATCTCTTCTTTGAAGAGAGATTAAGAACTCTCTGTTGTCCTGCTCCCATCAGGCACCACCTAGTACGAAGGCTGAGGTCATGGTCTTCCCTGATAATATGAGGAAATTTGTATTAATTTCCTCAGGACAATGACTTCTTGGCTACTTTTTTTGGCAGAACTATGTTACAAAATACACAAAGAGCCTTTTCCTCCCTTATTCCTATTGGAAGGTACCACAGATCTGTAATTTGTTGAAATCACTCTGTCTTCTGTTTTCTTTTCTAGACTTCATTGAGAGTTTGCTTTTTTTGTTTTGGTTGACACCTTCTGTCAAGCCTTGTATAGCAAAGAACTGATAAGGGAATGGTTCTGAGAGAGAATTTGGGAGCAAGATTTTGCCTGTTTGGCATTTTTTTAGAACAAAAGAGCTGAACTTGCATTGAAAATTGTCTTCTGTATTGGTGCAGTTTTAAATTTGATATTCCTAACTGTTGTTGCTTGGATGGGGAAGATGGTCCTTAAACAAGAATCAGTAACAATATGTGTCTTTACCAGTATTGGTGAAATGGAGTTTGACAGACCCTGTTCTATCTAATTCTGGACATTTCACTTTTGTGACTGGTTCTGTTCTTTCCCTTTGTCTTGTCTGTTCAGACTATAACTTTCTTGGAGTAAGGGGAGTATCTTTCATTATGATGATTGCACAGTGATGAAACTATCAGAAATCCATTTCTCCAGAGGGTTTTCCTGACGGTGCTGTTATATGTGAAGTCATCTAGCATTCAGGTACAGTCTGATTTTGCTTCTTCAGTGTCTTTGGAGACAAAAGAATTTTTTATCTATATGCAGATAATAGTCTTGATTTTTTTTTTTGTATGTGTCATTATTAATTCTCTGGATATGCACATGTCAGCTCTATGTTCAGGGTTTTGTGACCACGCTACCATGTTAAAAATTCTGCCTGTTGTGGAGAGGGTTGTCAGCTGAGACAGGCAACACAAACAACACAATTAGTGCATTTACCAAGCTTGGTAAGTTCATTATTTGAGAAGGATTTTAGTTAAATTAGCTGAAGTGACAATCTGTTTGGAATGAAATGAAATTCAATGGCAATTTAGGGCAAATCAGTGAACATGAGATGCCCTCAACTGATAATGAGGTCTATAGATATGTGCACTGTTTTCTCTGTCCCAGTGATGCCAAATACACATAACCACCAAACACATAACTTCTAAAATATAATATTAAAATTAGCTCCAGAAGTCACTTTTGTCTGCAACTCAGCTACTCAAAATTCCAGTTAAGAGCTGCTGTTTAGCTTAGAAATCTACTTTACTTTTCTGTCTCTTCCAATTCTAAACTTGAAGTTCTCTGCGTGGGCACGTGGTGCCACCTGGCATAGGTGGAATGGCAGCTGGCTTCATACATGGGGTCTCTACTCATGATAGTTGTTGTTCCGATGGTCAGCATAGATCAAAGGCAAGATCAGCTTCAATGCTTTTCTACTCTCCTGCCCTCCCATTTAGAGTAAAGTTGCCCTCAAACATCACTTTCACAGCTGGGAATGAAACCTGCTTATTGGTGAAACACCCTCTGCATTTGTTTATCGAGTTTCATTGCTACATTATTGTTAGAGGTTTGTACTAGAGGGAAATCTTTCACAAGAGGAAAATCTTTAACGTGACATGAAAATAGCCACAGGCATTGTTCATCACACTTCAGATGTGAAGATTTCAGCCATTGGTACAATGCTGTGTAGAGTTGAGGTGCTTATGTGTTCAATAACGTGGGGTGACTTCTATTAGCTAAAGGAAGTTTTAGAGAGTCATTAAGAAGTGATGACTGATAGCCATGGTTTGTAGCCTCTCAATATTTCTGTTGTTAGTATTAGAAAATTAAACATTTTTAAAAATTACTTTATTTAAATATTTAAAAATATTTTTTAAAGAGAACTTACAAATAACTGAAATTGACGTTTGACTTTTAAGGAATCCCAGGACAATTCTAAGTAAACCAACATACTTTGATTCTTAATTTTTGAAGCCTATTCAAACTGAAGTAAAAAGTGATGGGTAGTGTCCTTGGAATACCTTACCTCAAATTTCGTGTCTGTGTGCTGTGTGTATGTATATGTATATATGTGTATATTATGTATTATGCATATATAAAGAAATGGGTACTTAATGGAATAGATGGACCTCTGCTGTAAGTGCTTTTCAGCGTTACTCTGCAAGCCAAATATAACCCCCTCACCCAATGAATGGAAATTAACTAAAAAAACCACGTAGTTTCAATGAACACCTGCTCTTTTCTGTCTCTCCATTCACAAGAAAATTCTACAACATACTGGAGCTTCAAGACATTTGCTTGTTTAGCCTAAGGAAGAAAATCTGAGAAAATATAACCCAGCTGCCCCACACCCCTTCTAAATCAGAAAGAAAACCTGAGAGATATGAAAATCTGGATCGAAGTCTACATTCACTTCTTTCCACCGCTAAATTAATCTCCATCAGCGAGAGAAGTCTGCACGTGGTACTATGGAGACAGAATTTGTTGCTTATACAGTTAACTTGAGCAAGTAATTCAGAAAATAGTCACTGCTGAATGATTTTCATCTTGAACGCTATTATGCAGTTTGAAATTCAAGAGATTCAAACCATGTTTTTGTTGCTAAGTCCTGCTGACTGACAAATGTTGTATATAAAACCCATGCTAAATAATTTATTTCAAAACAATGAGATTATCCATCTACCAGTAATAAAATGTAACCTCTCAAATTTAAAACGTTCTCACAGAACTGCCTGAAATGTAGCATAACACCTGGAAATGCTTCTGATGCCTGGGACCCTGTCAGTCTTGGTACAGACATGGACTTTTCCTGAGAGTCTTTTTATTTAAGATGTGATATGGGGAGTTAAACAAGAGAAGAGAGAAAGGAGATGACTGGTAATCTTGAACTGTTAAAGTTGGGCACATTAAAATGCCCCATGGAGCCACACAGTGCCTTAACCAAGGATTAATTTATACTGAACCATAAAATATTTTTTAAAAAAAATGCTGTGAAATGCTAATACAAAATCATGCAAAGCTACTCTATTGAGCAAATCTTAAAAGAAGAACCTATTCCATGGCTGAAGAGTGATTAAAGGGCTAAAATGAAATGGAAGAAAGAAAACCATGAAAACTGAAAATAATGCAGAAAACAGAACTGTTGGTACTGAGGATGCTAATAACCTTACTGCTAAGTCACCAGTTTGCGGATCCCTTGTACTTCGTAAGTTTTTCTTTGTGTGAAGATAATGCCACTGAAATAAATGGGATTGAGTCAGATAGTGGGTGGGGTTAAGAATCTGATCAAGAACAAGGGGTGATAAACCTCAGGGTGAGATTGGACCAATAAATCTAGGGATTGATGTTATGGTGGTTAACACCAGAAAATGGACTGTCTCCTTGTAGATTCTGGCTGGTGGTCTAATATTTAACCAGGTTGAAAAAAAACCTCCTCCAAGTAATTAATCAGGAGGGGTAAAGCTTCATTTATTAAGGAAGCCCCAGTGTCCCCAATAAAAAACCCATTAGTTAGTCAAAAACTCAACTGTTGGTTGTAATATGGTTGTGATTGTCAATATATTTTAAATAGAGCAAGGACAGGTACTGTAAAAAAAAAACCCCAAAACCCACTGTAATAATCTTTGCAGTTTATTTTTCTCTAAAAAATAATAAAGGCTACAGAGAAACTAAAATAAAAAGGCAAAAGTAACAGTAAAGTTGGTTTGTCTGTAGTATTTAGTAATTTTGTGTGTATTTGTCCTGTAAGAACAGGAACTAAAACCTCTCAAAACTGAAAAAATATGTATAAATAGTAATTCTTTACGAAATTCCAGTACACAGGTACAGCTTTAATTTTTGCCTTAAAGTCAAAGCTACTGTTGTTTACCTGATGTTATGAGCTAAGCATTCCCCACTGCAGCTTGAGCCCCCATTTACATTCCTAGGGTCAACAGTGTCTCTGCCTGTTTGTCTGAGAAATGATAATAGATGGTCTTAGCAAATGTTAACATTACAAAATGCCTTGGCAAACACAAAAATGCTTTTGTGCCTGACCCTATAACGTAGTGTAGGTATGAAGTATTGTACTAAATAAATAAATAAAGAAAGCCACAGTTTACTGCAGCAAAGTGAACTCCACTTGAAAACCACTAAAGCTGATCCAAGATTTGACCCATTACACTGTGGTCTCAAAGGTAGTGTTCGTTGCTCAGTGAGCTAAGCCCAAACACTCATCTTTTAACCACTGACCTTCTGAAATGCAACATCATTATTTCCAAGAGGTTAATTGCTTTCAAAGAATGAAGTGGTTTCTAAAGTTTTTTTTCTGACAGCTCTGAAAATGAGAACCTTAAAGAAGAAGATTGCCATGAGATTGACCTCTCTGGATGGAGGTGGGCGTTCTGGCCCTGCAGCATCAGAGGGTTGTACCTGGGGGCTGTGGGGGACAGCTTTTTGTTGGCAGAACAGGGATTGAGAGGCAACTGAGTAGAGGAAAAAGCACCAGGGGAATTATTCCTTTCCCTGCAATAGTCTGCTTGACTTTGTCTCACATATTGGGGTGCTTGATTCTTCAGGAACCTCTGGAGGCTGAAGGAATTTCTTTGTGGCTGTTTTGGAGGGACAGCTGAGTTGTTCACTCTTCTTCATGGAAACCGATAGGAAACTCGTTTCGAGTTCAGATGCTGAATATACTGACTTCTTAATTCACTTCATACAAAGGAGATGTTCCTGGTGCCTGGTGGCACCAGGAGGTGAGTGATCTCTGGATCCTTTTGGTTCCTGTGCACACTGTTAAAGCATGAAGTTTTGGACCTAGAAGCCTCTTCAAATTTCTTTCTCCTTCGCTGTTTAAATCAGACATCAGGTGGTTTCATGACCTCCCTAAAACAGACTGAGCAGAAGAAAACAAGCTCTGCTGCAGCCAGCCCGGGGAAAATCAATGAGCCTTCTTGGCAATGCAGGAAGAAAACAAAATAAAACAACACAATGAAAAAAAAATAATCCACATTTTAAAAAAAAAAAACAACAAAAAAACCAACCAACAAACAAAACCAACCCAAAACACACCTTGTGCCTTACTTCAAGTTTCACCGACTTTGCCCAGCTGGGCAGCCATATGGTAAGAATTTGTAGTTCCACTTTTGGGAAAGGTCCAAACATTGTGACTGCTACTGAAGGGAAAACTTTATTGTTGGGGGCATCCTCCACAGCTGCATATTCAGGACAGCAGCATTAAAGATCTTTTTTTAAACACGAATGTAGTTTGACTGCTTGCCAGATGTATTTTTAAAATGCCAAAAATACTGGATTTAAAATAAGGATTTAATGTTCCTGACTATTCAGGATGTGTTTATTATGAAACCTCTTTAGGCCAAAACTTGGATTATAGAAAACTCTTATTTAATAAGTCAAATGAACTAGTTCAATAAATGAAATAAATTCTCCTGGTAAAAAAAAAACCCAATTGCCCGAAGTAGAAAAATTGCAGTTTTGTTCTTTTACGTTATAAAGATTCAGAATTATAGTGTACTTGTTTATTTTTTTGTTTAAAAAAATCACCTGATGCAGAAGCACCTATAAAGGATGGGGACAAAAATCTTGGCTGTGTAATGTACTTCCAGAGGAGATGAGGTGGATTGAAACTGAGCATCTTTAAGGAATGCTTTGAAATCTTTCCATCTGATAAAGTCTTTTAATCAAAATTAGAATGTCACTTACAACAGCAAGCACTCATACTTCTTAAATAATCATAATTTTCTAAAATATCAACAAGAGCAGAGTTTTTCCACAGCCTAAACAGACAGAAGGACCAGATATTCCACATGGTTTACCAGAGCGTTATTAGCGCTAATCTGTTTTCTGTAGCAACAGTCACATTCTGTAGTGGCTGGTGATAGTACAAACACTCAGATGAAAGGAAAAGGGGTTTTAATGCCTTAAGAAGTTTGGGTTTGTTTTTTTTTTTTTTATTGATTTGCTTTTCAATGTAGATTGTGTAGACTTTCACAAGTACCGATCACTTACAGCATAAGGGAGGCTGAATGAAATAATTTTGAAATACCTTATTCTGCTACATATAAAAAAGACAGAATGTGATGACTTTTTTATAGAATTATTTTAAGCAAAATTATGTTTTCTTAAATATTTTATACCAGGAAAGTGAAACTGAATATGAAAAACACTTGGCTTAGAGCCAAGTCCTTTCTCCGGGGTCATGGCTTCATAGCTAAACTTAATGTAGAATTATTGAATGGATGTTGGGGAAAAGAATACTTCAACTTGCTGAACAGGAGCAAAATTACTCTTTACTGTAATCTTAGGCTTCTGCTATAGCTCTGCAGAAGGTGATATGCATTGGACTTGCTCTTGCTTCCTGTTTTTTTTTTTCTCCTCCCCATCCCACCTCAGCACAGACTTGATGCAAAGAAAGTTCAAAGGGGAATAATGAGGAAATTTTGCAGACACTTTAAGGGCTCTGCTCCAAGACTGGGCAGTGGTATAGAAAAATGACAAGGTGTTTATTTGAAAAGGTATTAAATAGGGAGGATAGGCTGATGTTTCACGTGCCCTCTCTACTGTGAACAGAAGAATTTGGACATGGTGGTTGGTGGTGTGTGTCAGATGGCATATCAGACAGAGACAGGAAAAATAATACACAGTGATCTAATACCGCGTTTGCAATAATTTGACTAAGCTTCTGAGTTGTGTTTAGCAGGAACCATTGAACTCTGCAACCGTACCCTTAGCATGGTAAGCAGTAGCTTCATATTCATTAACAAATAACCCCATTAGAAGTACAGAATAGCCAAATCCAAAAATTACAACTCTTCAGGCAGACCTCCAAAGAGCTGTGAGGTTAGCTGGTATGTGTGTACATATGTGCA
The DNA here is from genome assembly GCA_033558185.1 of Dromococcyx pavoninus. NCBI lineage: Eukaryota > Metazoa > Chordata > Aves > Cuculiformes > Neomorphidae > Dromococcyx > Dromococcyx pavoninus. The sequence goes on along the minus strand of JAUMJL010000019.1, from coordinate 1,322,165 downwards.
TCTATATATAAGAATCTGGTTGAAAAGACCTCTGAGATTATCCAATCCAGCCGTCCCTGTCCCCTTATTAAACCATGTCCCTAAGAAACTCATTAAACTACCTTTTAAACACCTCCAGGGACGGAGACTCAACCACCTCTCTGGGCAGTTCTTCCAGTGCCTGAGAACCCTTTCAGTGAAGAAATTTTTCATGATATCCAGTCTAAACCTCCCCTGGAGCAACTTGAGGCCATTTCCTCTTGTCACTTGGGAGAAGAGACCAACACCCACATCACCACAGCCCCCTTTCAGGCAGTTGTAGACAGTGATGAGGTCTCCTCTCAGCTTCCTCTTCTTGAGACTAAACACCCCCAGGTCCCCCAGCCGCTCCTCGTAGGTCTTGTTCTCCAACCCCTTCCCAGCCTCATTGCCCTTCCCTGGATGCTCTCCAGCCCCTCAATGTCCTTCTTGGAGTGAGGGCCCAGAACTGACCCCAGTACTCAAGGTGTGGCCTCACCAGTGCTGAGTGCAGGGGCACAATCACAGAATATGATTTTATGTGCATATGCTTCAAATGTCTAGATGTATTGGCTTATTTTAGTGTGCCTTTTGATTCTGAATATCGCTATCTACCCTCCAAAGTGTTGGTCTGACAGAATTATCAGCTGTTTGGTCTGCCTGATGTTGTGAGGCTTCCAAAATTATAATTAACTCTGAGCCTCTCCCAACCCTCAGATTATTGCAACGGAATTGACAGCTGCCTATCCTCAATCCTGGCACCCACTCTGAGTGGGCTGAAGCTTCTCTTTTTAGGGATCAATTATGTTCTTATATCATTTACATGTCTAGATCCAGAGGTTCTTACATTCCTCTCTCCAGTATATTAATTTCTCTGTTTCAGTATTGCTGCCTTTAGTTTCATCACTGATTTGCCTTCAGGCCCTGGGTTTCTCCAATTCCTTCAAAAACCTTAAAGAAATGGTTAAGATCCCCAACCTCTTCCTGAAGCCTGGTGTTAAGAGAAGCTAGGAGAAAGCAGAAAGGGTGTTTTTCTCGACAAGAACCATATAAAAACTGGGAAGAGAACTTTAAAATGCTGAGCTGCTTCAGCTGTCCTGCGTAGTCTACCCTCCAATGAGAACAGAGCCAGCCTCTGAGAGCATGGTGAGGAGAGGGCATCAGATCTGCTTCTCTGCTTGACTTGTCATAAGGGAATCCCCTTCTGCCCCCACCAGCATGGAAATTATTGCTAGGTTTGGAGCTTTTCTTCTCATTGCTGGATTAGCTTGTTTCTACCTGAGCTTGCGCAGCAATTGTAGAGTTGTGGAATTTTGAAGCCTTTGTATGGGATGTACTCACTCAACATGGGCTCTATTAATGCCCAGTAAAACCTCCTCATTCCACAGGGAATGGTAGAGCTTTCAAAAACAATGTGCAGCTCAGGAGGAGCTTAAGGTCTGTCTGTGAGGCATTTTGTTGATGATGATGACAGTTTGGGGTGTACTGTGTAGAGCAACCAAGCCTCCATGTTAGGCAGAACAGCTAAAAAACAGCAGTCAGTCTCCATCACTGCATTTTTCCCATGTGTAAGAACAGAGTTACCAGTGCAAGAACAGAATGATTTGCTTTTCTGATAAACAAAGCAGGCATAAGCGAAGAGAAATCAGTAGGTGGTCCAACATCTGTAATGTCAGACTTGTACCCATAGTGTACTTCAAATGTACACTGCAGGGGTATAAGGTGGTACATTTAAGCAGCAAGATTTGTCACAAGACTGCTCACAGTAAAGAGCTTCAAGGATGCAAGAGAGGCAGTAGTAAGAAATTGGATAAATAGCTCAGTGGTTACATATACGGAATAAAGAGTGATTGTAAGTGGACATATTTCAATTCAGGTAAGGTATTAAATGGAGTCCCTGGGGATCAATGCTTGGATTTATACTGTTTCTAATCTATAAAAATGCCTTAGCTGAAAGACCTAACTGCAAACCCATACAATTTGCTGGTGAAATAAACACGGGAGAAGGTGGAGCGCAGAACAGTCAATGAACAAATGTAACTTTGAACTAGGTCAGCATATAGCAAACAGAATCTGTTAAAGAATATATAGCCAAGCAGATGGGATCTCAGAACTGGGTAAATTTGACAGGAAATAGACCTGTACTTGGGTAGGAAATAATTAGAATGGAACATAAAGAAGTTGTGGTAGAAGGCAAGAAGGATCCAGTCATGTAGGTAGGGTGAGATGCTGGAGTGACTGGCTCTGAAAAATATAGTGGCAGAGAGTGATATTTCATCTCCAGCAAGGGAAAGCAGAAAAACTTGCAAACTCCAGTCACTTTTGGATAAAGCAATTCCAAATTAATTTAAACATGAAACGTGATCTAGCTTACTTTGCACCCTGGAGGAAGCTAGGGAAGTTTGAGACGATTGCTGGCAAAATCTATTGCTGACCAATTTAGAAAACCTCCAGTGTTCTATCCTGAAAACCTGAGCCAGAATCAGTCCTATTCCACAATCCCTTCCAGCAAACCCCAGCAAGGAGATTTGGAAGAAACAAAAGGAAATGTCAGAATATTTGTCCCAACATCTTAAAGTATTACTTAAAACACTTTTCAGTATGGATTATTCACCTTTCCCCAATTTGCTTATCTGCTTTACTAAGTTAATGTTTCTCCTATTTGTTATTTTTGTTACAGGAGATTTATATTTCTGTCATTTGGCTTTGTCTTAATTGTAGCTCTGCCAAAAATTGCCTAGAATTTACACTTATATTCTTCTGGTGTTTTTTCCCCAGTTTAAAAGATAATCTAAATAAACCTAAGTATTTTTTGTATGATCAAACTTGTGTGTTTTCAGATATAACAGGGTATTTTAGGGAATTCACATATGAGTATGAAAAAATGTTTGGATTTTTTGTTGTTTTGCATTGATATGAGCTTTTTAAATTATGTTATTATGACAATCTCTCACATCATACATGAAAAATATTTGAAATACATTATATTCCTTCCTTTCTTCCTTTCTGTTTCCTATTCTTTGTTCAGCAGGTGGTAAACAGGCTCCATTTTTACATACCTCCTCCTTGCTGTGTAACTTAGCTGTAAACGAAGCATGGTCTCTCTACCTCTCTTTTATTTTTTCCATTTTTAAAACAATGCACAGTGTGTCTACGCACTCCATCATCTGTTTCTCTCTTCTGTGCTCCTCTTTTGGCTTCTGTCATAAGAGAAACATTCTGCAGGTGATGGAATGAGCTATATTTTGGTTTTTGAGGTGAAAATTTTGAAGATTGATTCAGACTATCCTTTAGCCATTTTGGCCTATCTGCCTGATAAGACTGAATGTAGGACGAGTTTTTAACATGATACCAATTACTACTTTTTCACTGGTGTTATTGCAGTTTTTTTCTCAAGCATGTGTTCGGTGCTTTGTTCCCTCCCCAGAGGGAACATTTATTCCTGTAAGTTGCATTTTTCACCCATTTTTTGTTCTATTACCCTTTCCTAACTACTCCCTGGTGCATGGGCTGAGTTGTTGTACAAGAAAGGAATGTCCTGCTTGATTAAAATCAGATTATAGACTATTCACCTGTACTGGAGCAGTGAGCTGGACGAGATGGTGATTTTTCTTGGTCAGTAGCCCACATTATTCCCCCCTAACCTTTTTCATGACATCTTTCTTCTGATGTCTATCCTTAATCTTGAGTTCAGTGTCATATTAAATGCTTACTTTTCATAATCCCATTGTCTTCATTACGTATTGGACAGCTGTGGGTTTTGTAAATTCTAATTGCATACTTCAGGGTTAATTCTGTGTTTTCCAGTGAACACCCGGTTTTAGTTCCAAATCTTGTTTAAAATCTTACCTCCTATCTAGTCCTAGTTAGATGTGCAAAACTGGATTAGATTGGTCATCACCCCCTCTGTAAATTCACATTCTTCCGTGCCCTGATTAAAAGCACACACTTCATGTGTTTCATTTTTACAAGTAATGCAGTGCTCAGGTTTCTGGTTTCATACTTAGACTTATATGTCTAAGATAGCTGATAACTGCTAAACATATCTGCTCTGAATCAGCCAGTGCTATGTGAAAAATCAGACCACCTCCCGCGTATCGTCTTATTTTTTGGCTCCTATTAATTCTTTGCAAGTACATCTGAAGTGCTATGTGAACTTCCTTATGTTTTTCTTTTTGTAGGTATTTTCAGCTCTCATTGTGCTTTTAGCTACTTCATTCTTCCACTGTATGTATAAATATAAAACCCCAAAATGCCATTATTGCATCTGTTTCTGTCCTGAAGCTAAAGTCAAATTTCTAGGCATAGTTCAGGTGTCACAGCAGTTTGAGCAAACATAACTGCAAGAGGCTGCCACCTTCAGAGAAGTCTTTGTACTTATCTGGCTGGGGAAGAGGCTGGAGAACAAGTCCTATGAGGAGCAGCTTAGGGAAGCAGGGCTGCTCAGCCTGGAGAAGAGGAGGCTGAGGGGAGACCTCATCCCTGTCTACAACTGCCTGAAAGGAGGTGGGTGTTGGTGTCTTCTCTCAAGTGACAGGTGATAGGAAGAGAGGTGATGGCCACAAGTTTCACCAGGGGGTGTTCAGACAGGATATTAGGAAAAATTTCTTCCCTGAAAGGGCTGTCAGGCCCTGAAACAACTGTCCAGGGAGGTGGCCGAGTTCCCATGCGTGGAGGGGTTTAAAAGACAAGTTGATGAGCTTCTAAGGATCATGGTTTAGTAGTGGGCAGGGATGATTGGAATTGATCTCAGAGGTTGTCTGCAACCTGATGATGCTATGATTCTGTCACTGTTTCTGAGCTGTACCAGTGCACACCTTCCCAGTCAGCCAGACCTGCCTGCCAGTCTGACAAAGACAACTAAGGAATTTGTGTTTCTGTGTTAGGTGAGTGAGGTTGTTTGAACAGGCAGAAGGAAGAGGTGGCAACATGCTTCTGGGTATGCAGCTGCACCTTTCTGCACTGGTTTGTAGTTGGATCAGTTTAGGCTAGCCTTGAAGTCTTGAAATCACATCCACAGACCTGCATCATCCAGCGTTTTGGTTATGGCTACTTCTGTGTTGCACAGCACGGAATCGTAGGTACCACAGGCTTCCTCACCGACTGCTGGTTGTCTGCCTGTGCCTTCCATTGCAGCATCACCTCTCTGTTGGACTGTTGCAAGGACAAGCATAGTTAACACTGGCAAATTCCTGAAAAACTTTAGTTTTGTTACATTTGAGCTTCGGGTTTTTTTTCTATTGTTGTCCTCTTTTTTAAACTCTGGACAGTATTTTTGTGCTGGTAGTTAATCAAGTAGAAAAATGGCCTCCACATTGACAGCAGGGCTAGTTATTACTACCTGTATTACTTCTTAGGTTGGAGATATTTGCCTAATGGGGCAAATTTAGAAGTAAAAGACTCACAGAGAAACAGAAGCTTCCCCTTTCTTATCTCTAATCCTTACAACACAATTGAAGATACACATAATCCAATACTGATCTGATGCTTTTTAGAGTAAAGAAATCTAAGTTAAAAATTAACCTCTTCTTCTGGCGTTCACACTTCTACTGAAATATGGCTTAATTTATCCATGAAATGCACAGGTTAAGGATTTCCACTGTTTCTAAATACATTTCTGAATTTTAAAAAGCAACTTTTACTCTTAATGAAATTAAATACGAGTTATAGCGGAAAAAAAACAAGGAAAAAATGGCATTTGAACTGAAGAAAGGAGGCATATCAAAGCAAAAGAAATCTTGAAATATGTTTTTGTTCTGAATCACTTCTAAAAGGTGTTAGGAAATACACCCTTTTCAGGGTTCTGAATCTTTTTCTCCTCAATCTTAAATAGCAGATCTCTCAGCTTAGTTGATATCCAGTGTGGTGGGAGGGGCTGAGAGCATCAGTCTGGGAAAAAAGCAGCATTCCTTGTGCAACTCCTTTGAACGCAGCACCCTGCCTGCTTCACAGTGTTGCAGCCTATTTCTAGGGCCACGAGACACATCAGGGTGGAGGTCTCAGTGGTATTATTTGGCATAGGGGGTCCCTGGAGCTGGAGAGAGAAGCCTTTGTTTTGAACTGTGAAGGCAGAAGTTGTCATTGTCACAGCAGGGGACAACAAGACAGAGTCTGGAGGAAAAATCCTCCTGCACAGAAACTTAATGGATAACATTCAATGGGTGTTTCCAACCAGTAAACCGGGAGGGTTCTAGAACACCCTCCCAGTGAGAATGGTGCGACAAGAAACCTAGCTAGTTTTAATGCCGAGTTTTATAAATGTGTGAAAGTGATTATGTACTGTTATTATCCAGAAGCAGGGAACAGGACTCAGTGACTGAAGATGTTACTGCTGTATTTAAATCCTAAAGCAAACAAGAAAGACATTTACTCAATTGAAGTCTACAGGTAGAATAGGGAGAAGGAAAGAAACTCAATGCTGGAAACCTTCAGCGCATCTGAGTAGGCTTCCTCATGGAAACCTTAACTGAAGTTTAACTCTGGAACATAAAAATGCTTATTCTGTATTGACAATTTCAGTACTGATGGGTACAACAACAGTTCTATAGAATGCTCGTATCCCGTCACCTTGAATCCATCACATCTGCCTGGGACCTGGAGATGTCATCTGCAGCCTGCCAGCTTACCAGGCCACTTTTAATTTTACCAGGAACCTGTGCTGCTAAAGGGTAAATTGTGCACCAGTGTGGGCATTGCAAATTGGAGGGGAGTGTGAAATAAACTAAACTGTATATATAGAAGTACCTCCGTCATGAATAGTTATTTTTGATGTTTAATAAATAACCTTCTGGTTTATGTGAGGCTGCTGCAGAGTTTTTGGAATCACATTAAAAAATCAGACAATTGAGATAGTATTGGTATTTTATTGCTGTGGGCTTTAAGTCTTGACTCTTAAATCTGACTTCTCTCCTGCGAACAAAAAGAGAATTTCCTGTATTTTTTTTGCCCTCTATTGAGAAAATCTACAAGTAAATACAAGTATTTACAGAAAAGAGTGAAAGGAAGGAAGGGAAACTCAGCAGATAGTTTGGACCATGCTGAAGTTACAACTTGATTAGAAATAGACCAAATGCTCATCCTTAATTAAATGGAGAGTAAAAATATTCTGAAATATTCATATTAAAATTTAAAGTTATTTTAAATTAACTTTAAACAGTGTTTAAAGTTGCCAAATATAGTTTATGCTTTCTTTTAAAAAATACTGCTTTACCATGAACGTCTCTTTAGAACAATCCTTTATATTAAATGCAGAAAGCTTCTAAAATGCTCTAATAGCAAGACTATGAAGTGCAAGTTTACATGCAGTGTTGAAGATGTTCATTAAAATTGTAATTAGACTCACGATTAAATTCAGCCGCAGTAGAAACTTTGTGTGTTAAGTGTTGCTACAGGAAGAAACCTCCAGTCTGAAAATTAGTTCAGCAGTCTGAGCTATTTTAATTACGCAGAGTTGATTATCATTGGAGAAAGAAAGCTTTATTACTGCGCTGGAATGCTGATTCCTTCCACCCCCTAGCACCCCGCCTGCTTTTCTGCTCTACTTTGATAGTCTAACGATGCTCTGTGTAAATAACAGGAAAGATAATCTGAGTAAGTTCAGGATCCTACCATTAACATTTTATTAAATGACCATTCGTGTGGTCTTTTAATGTAGCACCTACCCAGCTTATCATGTCACAGTGGTAGCTCCCAGTTCCATACAGAAACTTGGACTTGTGGCGAGGTGTTTTTTAATCTGCATTCCAAGGCAGCATCTTGTTTCCATTTTTACAAACCCAAAGCTAGCGACAGAGATGTTGATGGATAGCTCTAACTGTCTAAAATGTCACAAATACACCTAAATTTGGCAAATCTGAGTATAGCAGAAGGAAGTGTCCCTCCCCCTATTCATGTCTAATTTGATTATCGACAGAGTGCCCTGTCTTAGCAGCAGATTTTACATCAGTTGAGAAGAGCTTGATTGTCTGAAATGGAACTTGACTTTATTTCAAGTGAAAAAGCAGAGGGTACAGCACATGCTCTCCTTGCCAACCCCTTCCAGCACATGTCCTGCTGTGATGTGGAGGTGATGAGTGGCTGTGCAAAGATTTTTGGGTAGGGCTCCCTGGGGGGACTTGCTTAGGCTGCAGTTGCCAGGGAGGCAACATGGTTATTGCTCTGATGTGAAAGGGTTCTTCCCTCTGTTCCCTAATTTTAATCTATTGTCCTGGAATTTAGTTTCCAGGCTTCATACACAGATTAGTCATTGTGGTTTTGTTGTCAGGCTTGTGAGGTTTAACTGTACCTTTGGGATTCCTTTATTTCTGGGGTATTTTTGATTCATGTCTGCTGCTTTTCAGAAGCATGTGTCTTCCCCCACTGTGCCAGTTTCCTCTGAGCTGGTCCTTATTTGTACATGTGTCTGTAAATCTGTGAGTGTTGGAGATGTCTAAATATTGAAATGTAAGCCAAGGTATGAACTCTTCCTTTCATTAGACATGAAGAAATGAATATGTCAAAATAAATGGATGGATTTAGCCAGATTTACAAACTTGTAGCCTAACTGCCTATTTAGATACTCTGATGTGATAATTCATATTTTCCTCCTATTGTCTATACATTGGTGCTTAGAAATACGTGTATATTATTTAAAAATAAAACTCTTAATGTGCAATTGGGTTAATACATCCAGGTGGGCTAATTCATGTGGAAAGGCGTGACAAGATGAAAGGAAGAGCAGGCAGTTCAAGGAAAGGTGTGGCAAGCTTGTTCTGTGGCCTACTGCAAAACTGCAGTTTCTCATCCACTTCCTATTGTTACTGTTGCTAAAAATAGAGAAAATCCTCAGCTAAGACTTCAGATCAAATATATCTCACACTGTTGTCACCTCTCACCCAACTATCGTGAAACTACAATATACAACCTTTTTTTTTTTTTAAAAGAATACACTGCTTTTTGTGTCTGCCTTATGAAGTATGGCTGTTTTGATGCACAAATTTAAGATTAATTATAGTTGTTCTCAGCTAAGCACTGCAATAGGTGCTATCCAACTATTGGTGAGGGCCCTGGCCTGTTATTGATGATATCATGCGTTATCCTTTGTGGAGAGAACAGACCTACAGCTCTGTGACTGGATTCTGCACTGCTGCCACGTGTACTTGAAAGGCTGAGGAAGTTCCTGGTACAGAGCCAGCCTGGGTGAATATCTGGGATTTTAGAGCCTGGACAGTGACATTAATGATTTTTGGCAATACCTGAATAGCAATTTTACTTGTTTATTTTTCCAATGGTAGTAATGTTGCCAGGAAGTGCCAACTAAGGTTGGTTTGTTCATTTAGTAGCTTAGCTTTTTTAACATTAACAATCCTCTAACGGGTACCCAAGAGCAATTTGTCCTCTCTGTCACTGGGGACTCTCTGTTTATTTCCATTTGTGCTCCACAGGAAAGCAGAGGTTACGTGTCTTCATGTTAGTTTGGTCAAGCATGAGCATCCGGTGAAGACAACTTCTGCTTGCAGGTTTTTGCAGGGTCTATTGTACCTGCGAGGTAGGTCTGAGTTAAGACAGACAAGCATGGGATAGTACATAGAATCCTCTGATGTCCCTTTTCTGGGAGGAGATTTTAAAGGATTAGGGAAGGTTGGAGGAGAAAGAAAGAAGGCAGAAGTAGTGTGCATCTCATTCTGGGCCTTGAAGTGTTTTCTGAAAGGTTTGCAGACTCCTGATCTCACTGGAAATCATTTCTATAGACATCCTGCTCGTTCCTTTTTGTGGTGTTTTTTTTCCTGAGTAAGTTTTAATTTTATACAGTATGAAGTATGTGGTGCTGGTGGGGTTTTTAATTGATTTACAGAATCTATTTTTAATTTCACGTTATTTTCTATCTTGCTTTTTTACTCAGAGAAATCAGGGATAATCACACAGGTGTTGTGCTTCTCCTGGTTGCCAAGTGTTGCTGTTATAATATTTTTATTACAATGGAGGCTTTTAGTCATATGTCACCTCTTCAATGTGTTTTTTTCAAATGCATATATTTTTCCTTCTTTTTTGGCAAATACAAAAATACTCTGTGTTTATACTAATGTATATATCTTTCTCCATTGAAATACCCAATGAATAAAAAATAAGAATTTTAAGAAATATGAATGTAACATAATAAATATGAACCATACCAGGTTTGACAGTAACGCAAATGAAGATATTCTTTAGCCTGTCTTTTTGCCTTCTTAAATATCTCTCTGCAGATCATGGTGGATGGATTGACACGAAAGTAATTTGAATAGCTATTTTTATTACTGATTTAAAGCCTGAAGCAGGAAAAACTTGTTTTAAGTAATAGACTTTAAAGAGGCTTTTTCCCCACCATTTCTCCACTGCTTTCTTAAAGGAGTGTTAGTTTGTGTCAGTTGATATGTAGTGAATTTGTGTTTTGAAAGTTGAAGTTGCCATTGAGTGTTGACTTGCTGCAAAATATTGCTTTGACAAGAAAAGAAACACTTGCTGGTTATCCCTGTACGTATTATTTAAGGTATTCATAAAGAATAAGGCATATATTCAGATTATTGTCTGAAGTAGATTCAAGCACTGAATGTTTAGCCTCTCTAGTGACTTGTATTTTTAACACTTTTTGAAGTGTTTGGTTAATAGATATAAAATGGTACTGTGAATTAAAAAAAAAGTTAATTTATGTGTTGAATTTAGAAGTAAAAAAGTTTATCAAAATATGTTTCATGTAAATACCTCAATTAATTAACAAAATGAGTATTTTCTGCAACAAAGAAACTGATGTAGAACCTTCTGGGAACTGAATCTGCCAGGATTTCGAAATAGTAGATTTCATTCCCTAATGCCTAACTCTAGTCCTAATCTTGAAGGTGGAAAATAAGTTTATATTTTTTTCAGGTTATAGGTGGTTACTCTATTTTTCACTATCTAATCACTGAGTTTGCTGGTTGGATAAGTAAAGATGAGGAGAATATCCACTCTCCTCAGACTTCAGAGGCTACTGCAATAAATTCTGGTCAAAAAAATCCTGTAATATTAATGTTTTAATGAGACACTTTAACCTTTCTCTTAGGCCTTTTGTAACTTGAAATTTAATTTTAAAGTGTTTTATTTTTTAAATGAAAAATATATTTTTAAAATATGATTTTCACAGAAAATGCTTAAACTTAGTTTAGTTACTCCTATTAGGTATTGATTTGGTTTAATTATTTTAGCTATCCCTATATGAACAAGGACACTACTGATATTTACGGGAGTTAATGATGAATTAACACAAAGAGCTAATAGAAATATTGTGAGAAACATTCCTACATTAGTCCTCTAAATTGTGGTCTGTGAGCTGGGGAGTGTTTTCTGTCTCCCCTTGTGTCAGGCGAGCGTGGGGCATTTAACACGTTAGAGAACTTGGGTCCTTGGCTTTAAGATTTTATTGCAGTGGAATAAATACATCTAGCTTTTACAAATAAAAAAGATGTGTTTCTTGCTCAACGGTCCTTCCAGCTTGGGTCCACATTGATTAAGTGAAAAAGTGACTTGAACCATCTGTTGGCAACAGTTCTGAATTGGTGCATTGGGCAAAATTGCCCTGCAGTGAGGAAGCGATGCTGGGTTAAGCGGTAACAGGCTGAAAGTCACTTCCTCATCAAATTCGTGTGATGCAATTTCTGGGCACAGTTGTGAAGTCAGTGAGAGAATTTTTTGCTCAAATCACCATGTTTTAAAAAAGCACATGGTAAAAATTTATTTTTCAGGTTGAGCATCTTTTTGTTACCGAACAGAAAAATCTTGAATAGGTGTCATGGAAGGAGGAAAAAAAAAAAGGCACCCAGGATTAAGGCCTCAAGCTGTTTGACAGTATATATTGAAAGATCCCTTTGCCTTTTTAATTTTTGAATTTCCTTTCAAGTTTCTCCTGATATCTTGGTGGAATTGGGGGAAAAAATGTTAACACAATACTAGGGCTTGCAGTTGCAAGGGAACTGTGTCTGTGCCCTGGTCAGGTAGGCTAGAAATGGCTTAAGGGAGTAGCAAATATTTTTGGTATGTGTTTTAAGTGCTTGAGAGTGACGATGTCTGAAAACCATCAGGGTACATAATGAGGCAGCCAAACTTGACTGAATGTTTATTTTTCCTCAGTTGTGTTTGTATACTGGTCCATTTCTTTATTTATTTTAAAACTACCTCATAGCCTCTCACCCAAATTATCTCTTGGGTTGCTGCCCTTGCAGTATTTCCCTTGTGGGCAGAATTTTGTTCTTTTCCTTACGTTATAAAGTGTGTTGGCTGCCACAAAACCTGTGTAATTTTCTTTTCCGAGACAGAGGTCTGGCTTTGAGGTGCCAGTGTAGAAATTTAACTCTGTGATTGCACAGTGATGTGAAGGACATGATTTAGGAATACAGAGGACAATGGAGAGCGTTCCAGCGTGTGGTTGCTGGCTGTGTTAGGAGATTGGTACTGCTGGCTGGCACCAAAAGGTACTGAGAACAAGGCTCTTTCCCTTTCCTTGCTGAATACCTCCCTGCCAAGTTCATGAGGAGTTAGACTGGAGGGTTACATGTGCAAGGAAATAGAGATTACTTGTAAAACACAGTTCTGGTATGTGTTAGGCTGTCAGTGTAAGCAAGGTAGTGGTGTAAATTTTGTGTTGGCTAAGAAGAAGAAATACTGGAAGCAAACAACAATTTCTGTCAGAACTTTAGCTCTGGGTAGGCAGCAGTGTTAGACAAACCTCCACCACCCAGCCCCTGCCCTAATGTTAGGGGGCACAAGCACCTGCAGGTCACCAAGATTAAATATGCGTTGCTAGACATGGTATTGCCTGTCTGATTCTTTTCAGTTTAAGAGGAGCAGAGAGACTATAAATGATGACAGAAGAGAACCTGGTTCTCCAAGCCAGTGTTGCTCTCAACATCTCATGATAGACTCACATGCCAATTCGGCTGTCTCATCTGACACTCCTCTTTGCTTCAGTTATTTACTACTATTATTTAATGTGCCAGTGTTCCTATCTTTACCTGCACTTACTACCTATTTGTGTTAGACAGCTGTTGTCTCTCAAGTATCCCATAACACTTCTGCCTCGGGTCCTCATGGAAACCAGTCACCTAAAAGAAAAAAAGGTGCACAAGGTGTGTGCTTTCCCAATTCCTGCTAAAATTGTTCCCACTGAAGAAAAACATTTAGGAGCAGAAGTCTGCAGCCAATAAGCTCCTGCTAATGCTTATGGGAATACATAATTTACTGCAAATATTATTTGACATTTCTTCACCTGTGGTGAAGGTGCAGTACCAAATTGATTGATAGATGGAAGGGCCTCATGACTCTCTGGCTGTCATTGGTCCTTCTTTATTTACAGGCCTATGAGATGAACTCTCAGAGAAATCAGATGAAGAAGAAATTGCTGTAGATCTGTGAGCCTGTGAACATCATTAGTGAATTTTCTTTTGTTTGTGTATAATTGGCCAGCAGGTGACTGTGGAAAAAAAGGTGGAGTTAGAAAGGGAAATAACGCTGCTCAAGAATTTAGGGCAAAATGTACCTGGTTCTTCTCAAGCTGTTTGCAAACAAAATTTGCTCCTTTTAAAATTCAAATGCAGAAATCAAATTCTTCTTGCCATCAAGAACTTCCTCAGCACTTGCTTCTTAGCCAGCTTTCCAAATATTCAGGTGTGCTTGCTGGATGGGTGTCCAGAAGGATTACTTCAGTGTTGAAACAATGATTTTGCATGGGGGAAATTATTGTTGCAAGGCTGCCTCTGCACACTATAAAGACAAATTAATGGAAGTAAAACAGCACTTGTAGGCGATCAGTATAATGCAATGAAACTTTTGAAGCTTTACCATCCTATTTCCTTGTCATTCATGTAGTTTCAGAAGACTGGAAAAAATAGACAGGTTTTATTTGGCTGCTTTCATGCTCAAGGTGTTGCAAAACAGTTTTGGAAGGAGAAAAGAAAAATAAGCAAGAAATGGCTGAGTTCTTATGTTGTAATAGGACACACAGTCAAAATCTTATGTTTGTTTATTGATGTGGTTGTGTTAAACAGCTCAACTTTCCACTTTTTCATAAAAACAATTTTCAAAAGAAGTAAATATAAAAATATAAGATTTTTTAAAAGCTACATTTTTTCTGCTTCCCATTCAGATGATTGCTTGAAAAGAATTCACTAGTTTGATTAGAAGTGTTGTCACCACAGAGTCTCTGACCTTTGCCAACTTGTGAAAGGAGTATTTAATAGAATATTACCATTTTAACACGTTAAATGCACTGTTCATTTCCAAACAACCTACACTTGCATCAATTCTCTGAATTTATGCAAGAGTGGAGGAAACAGACAAAATGGAAACATAATTATGACCTACTTAAGGGTAAAGAGTTCATTAAACTGTGTTACCACCACTGGAACTAATACTTGAACCTTTCTGTCACTGGCAATCTCCAAGATTCTATTAGCTACGAAAATCTTCAGTTGCATCTTCTCCTGCCAGCACAGAAGTCAGAGAGAGGAAGAGGAGGAGGAGATTTGTTATGTAGTCAAATTCCAGACTGTAGCCTCACAGCCTCTGACACGATGGACACCACCAATGTCCTCAAGTGGATTAATAGTGATGTTGGTGCATTGTAAAGTGTGCGTAATTGTTGTCATTGTGCTGGGGAGAAGGTGCACTTCAAATTCCTTTTTCTTTGTGTATTTCATTTTGGCGGTGTCAGAACAATGCCTTGTAAAGGAAGGGGGAAGGAATTGCAATGTTTTATATGGCTAAAATGCTTGTTTCCATTGCCTGAATTTGCAGCTGATATCCTTTCCAGTGTGCTTTTGAAGGTGCTTTTCAGCATTGCCTAACAAAATTGTTCCTCATTAGTAGTCACCAGGTGAAGCTGCACTTTCTAGTAAATGGGTTGGTGGGGTGAAAGTATTTCATGTCAGAGCCCATTTCAATAGATTTGAGTAGAACACCATAGTGAAGGAGCACGACTGGGCCAAGACATCTCTGTATTGCAGAAACACAGGAGAAACTTTACAGACCACTGCTCTGTACTCCACTGAACAGGGCACAGTTTCACTGCAGCCAGATTCTTGAGTGAAAGTTCCTGGTCTTTCTACTGAATAGGGAAAAGATATATCTAGCCATTCAGGATTTATGTATTTTATTAATTATTTATGTATCAATAGAAGTAGCATTGACAGTCACAGTGAAGGCCTCAAAACTTGAGGGGTGGGAGGATGATGTAGAATGAATGTATTTTATCAGGTTTATGATGTCGATGACAAGCAGTTTCTCTTGATGATTCCTTAATAGCAGAAAAAAATAATAAAGAAGAATTGAAATGGACAGCTAATGGAGGAGGACTTAGATGATCATCTCATGATTTCTGTTAGCTGTTGCAGAGAATCAAAACTAAGGTAGCCTTCTGGGGTCTCTCTGACTTTACTTATGAATTCTCCTCTAATACCCACAGAATTTTGTCAATGTGTTCCTGGTCTGCAGCAGTCTTATGTCATCACTTTTAGCAGTGAACAAATCCAAAAAGGAGTGCAGATCATCCTCTTCACTTTACATACTATGGGCACTTCTCATGGAGCTGACATTAATCATATTAGTTGCTGCCAATAGAATAAGAGTAATTTCAAAACAATTTGCTACTAAATAGTTAGAAAACACGATGGAATGAAAGTCAGACCTGAATAGTTACCTATGTATAACTATACCATTTTTAGAACTCACACAAAATGTCAAGGACTGATCATTATTCATGAGAAAACATTGAATAAATTCCGTCAGCAGAATACCTTTTTTCACCTATGATGGTGGTAATGTCCCTACCCTCATCTCTGAACAGACATGAGGACGTGGGATTCAGCAACTTTCCTGTTTTGCAGTAAATATTCAACTAGCACCAAAGGAGTTAGTGATGTTTATGACAATATAAGTACTCCTGACCTTTGATTGATTCCTTGATGCCACGTCTGTGCTCTCACACCTTCTTCTTCAGCTATTCTCCTCCCTGGATCGATCATGAACCTCTGGCTGATCTAGGCTAGTGTTTGCAAGCTGTGGTGGGGCTGTATTTTCCCTTAGGTTCCCCCTCAGCCAGTGGTTCTTCTCCTGAAGCAATCATTACTTTTAAGCTGTGCATGGTGTTTGATGCACAGTCCTCACTGAAAATATGGGCCAAGAGATTTTTTTTAAGCCTTAAGAGGAAATGGCATTATGGTAGTTAATTTACTTCCTTTTTGCCCACCTAACACTGGAATATTCTGAAAGGAGTTCCTGCAAAAGTTGGGATCACCTCTGTTGCAGTTCCAGTGGGTTCCTTGCATTGCCTTCCAAGTGCAGTGCTGCTGCCTGCAACCATTGCCTGCTGCAGAGCTTTTCCAGATGGATGGCTTTGGTCGTCTTAACACAGCTGCTCCTTCATCACAGCTTGCTAAGGGACTCTAAGGAAATAATTTCTTCTCTGGGGAAATCTCTACCAAGACTTTTATGCCACTCCATTCCCTTGATGTGCATATGGACCTCACCAGTCAAAAGACTTCTTTTCCCTTAACGGTTTGTTGGTGTCCTACATAAGATTAAAATTTCCACTCTTGTGATCCCAGTGGAAAATAAGCAGGAAAGTCTAGTTTAGGGTGTTGCCAGATATCTTGTTTTTCAGCTTCATTGCCCAAAACCAAAAGTACAAGACTGAAGTCAACTGTAGCTCTTAACTATCAATATGTTTAACTGTTTAGGGACGTTTCAGGGGCTGGCAGACAGGATGTGGCTTGTTATAACTTACAAATTAACCATGAAGAGGTGTGGTACGAAGGACTCCCCAGTGTTATTTTCTGACAATAGCAGCATTTTAAAGATCAGACTAGAAACGCCTTTGTAGCTGATTTTAAATTATTCTGTGAACAATTTGTCTTCCTAGAGTTGCTTAATTCGTGACTTTAAAAGATCTCCAAATGCATAAATCTACCTGAGATACAGTTGAGGAGAACTTTTAATCCTATACCTTAAGCAAGTTTTAAGAAAATGCTTTGACCAGCAAGAACAAATCTCACAATGCCATTGAGATAAATGAAGACATTTTCTTATTTAAGTTCTTCCATTTATATGAAATAAATATTCTGAGATCAGACAACAGTGCAGAATATTTTGTAAGTCAATACCTTTGCTATTGGTATGAATAATCCTGACTCACTTTATCAAAAATATGGATATTTCTATCAGCATATATAGCTTTCTGTAAAATAGATATAAGGTTTGCACTTAGAAAATTACAAAAACAGAACCTCTGTTGTTGGTCAAATGTTTAGAATATTTTTTCTGATTCCATGGCACTAATATCCTGTCCCCAGAATGCATGCATTATTTCTAAAACATTAGTGAACACAGTGTAGTAGTAACTTAATTAATATTCATAGGAAATAATTGTCGAGGGAGTTTGTTGATCTTGCAGTCTGAATGAAAGATAAAGTGGGTTTCTGGTGGAATTTTTTAAATGCAAGTTGCATGCTTATTTTTTCCCTCTTAAATAAAAAAACTGAACAAACAAACAAAAATTGCTGGGATAGATCGTGTCATACCAATAGTACTACCAGCTATCTGAGTGCATAAGTAATGTGAGGTGATGCTGTGATGGAGCATTTTCTATTCTTCTGTTCTTCCTTGCAGTTGACTACGTTTTTATAAAGGAAAATGGATATTCTCTGCTCAGGAATTTGCAGCTTGAAATAAAAAGGAGAATGTATTTCAGACAAGGAGGGGGTTACTGTCATTATCACTGCAACTACATTTTTTTGCATAAACTTTATGATAAATGAATGTAAAGCAACAGAAACTAAGGAAGGTTTTTGCAGCTTTGTGTTACCATGTCTGTAAAACCTTTTTTTCTCTCTTTTCTTTCTCTCTGGAATGTTAAATAGAAGCCCCAGCTTGGGAATCGATAGTTCAATTAGATTATATGGTAGGGTTTTGGATGACTGTTAGCATAGCCAGGAGATTACTTTGCTTGGATGATTGGGGGAGAAGCTGCTCTGGAGTGGAAACCTGTACCTGCACCTTTTTGCTGCCCTGCACTGGGACAAAACTGCTGGAAAAAAACAGCAATAAGCTTGTGGTTTTACATTCTGTTTGCTGGATGCCCAGGGACTAAAACATAATTAGCAATCCCGTGTCCAGAAGGAAACAGAAACCATTTGCAATACAAGCAAACAATGAAAGGAAGTATTAGGCCCAGGTCCCAAAAAGTATGTACTTAACTTTAAGTATGCAAATTGTTACACTGGAGTCAACAGTTCTGTTTAAGTGCTTTGGAGTATTGAAAGGTGACTGTCATGAAATGACACTGCACAGGCATTATGGGAGAGCTGACTACAAGGCTTCAGTTTGAAATAATTACAAGTGAAATATTTACATTCCATGTTGGGGTAAAATTCAAACTCAAATTTTCTTTTAGAACTCTTTAATAACCATAGATGTATGCAAATAGCTCTGCCTAATAGCATCACAAATAGCTTGGTCAAGGGTGAGAATGCACTGTTGACCCCCTAAAATAAATGTTTGTAGATTCTCCTCTCCAAGAATCCTCTAGCAGTGTGTCTGTTGTTCTGCAACATCAACATCCATGTGCAGATGCCATTCTGAATATTTGTTGGATACCGAACACTACAGTGTTTGGACATGAATTTTTGTGGCTGTGAGATCATTCGTATAAATTGCATTAGATTGAATAGGCTTTGGTTTGCAGTTTTCCCCCTCATTCCGCACTCATAGCCAAGTATATTTCATTTTGGGAAGGTTAGTTTTTTTTATAGACTATTCCTACAAAAATGGTACATGGAACAGAGTAGAGATAAGCAACTATTCCATGTGTTAAATAGTAGTGTGTTATTTCTAAAGCAAATGTTATCTATGTGGTTGTCTTAAGTTCCTAAAATAAGAAATAAAACTGAATTTTTAATTTAAAGACGGCTAAACGTTTCCTTAAAGATGCTTTTCTGGAAGCAAGCTTTTACGTTTATAAATGATCTGTCTGTTCAATAGTGTAGCAATATTGCAGGCATCCTTTGTGAAGTTCAGGCATTGCTCATTATCATAATATTTCTGGATGAGAAGTTTGAAAGTCTATTCTTACAGTAACCAATTTTGAGAAACTGTAGCGAATCACAATTAGAAAAATCACAGATTTTCTATTGATCAAACTCCAATTGCTCACTCGAAGAATTAATTAGAAGGGAACAAGAGCAGCAAAAGGTGCTGGGGAATTTTGAAGTTTGGAGTGCATAAGAAAACACTGATAGCCTATGGAATCCTTCCTGCTTATCTGGATCCAGTTTTCTTTTTGTTTGTTTTCAAATGCGTTTATAACTGTCCTTACTTCCTTATAAAAAGCACTAACATTTGTAGAAGGAGGAATGAACTTGGCAGTGTTTTTTCATGGCTTCTGTTGTGTGAGGGAGAACAGAACAGTAACTGATCTCTGAAAGCAGAGCCACCAAGGAAGTGAGGAACACCAGTGGAAGAAGCAGGAAGGGTCAAAATGACCTCTTTTCTAGGGAAAACTGAGCATGGGAACATATTAGGATGGTGTTTGAAAAGAGGAAGATGCAAGTATAAAAATAATAATATTAGCAGTAAACATCCCAACAAGTAACAAACCTTTTTCTGACCTGGTCTAAGCTAAACATTACTGCAAAAATGCACTGTTGTATTTTCCCATTGCACATTGTTTGGAGAGAGATCTTCTGCTGTCTCATTGTGACCTGCAAATATAGCATTATATGAGATATAAACACATTATCTAACATCCAGTTAGTGTCCTTAGGAACCTGGGATGGAGAGCTGCACTACTTGCAGTGACAGTTGTGTGTACGCACAGCTTCTGAACTTTGCTTGGTTTGATGGAGTCTCCATAAGTATCAGTTTCTGTTTTGATTGCATATCTATTTACCTTCATCTTTTCACCTTTACATTGGGCTAGAAATCAAAGACTATCAAGGACAGTGTACATGGCAACAACCCTGTAAATGTAAATAGAAAAGGACTGATGAAGTCTTTACTTTAAAAAAAAGAGTTATCTGTTGAGGTATGCCACCTGTTTCTGATGAAGTCTTGTCAAAGGAAATGGCTTGGATGGACTTACCAGAACCAACGCTGATTTGCGTGATGTAGAAGAGATGTGTTAAGGGAGGGAATTCCAGAGTTACACATTTAGATTAATATTTATCCTTGGAGATGAAAACTATAAACCAAAGTGATAAAGCTTTGCTTAAACTACAAAATGTATGTGCAACATGCTGGAGAGCCAAAGAAAGCTGCTGCCGAGGCTTGGAAAGAAAGCCAAATTTCCATGAGTGCAATGTGGGATTCAAACAGCTTGCACACTGTAGTGTGACCTACAGTGGACCCGTGATGCGTGTATTTCACTGCCTGTGTTTTCAGTCCTTTGACAGGAAAGGTTCTATTTTTTTCACTAAAATAGAGAGAACTAAGTAACCATAAAGTGTGGGGATTCTGGTTCATCCTTTAGTCTGCTACTGTCTGGAGATAGCAAAGAAAAGGAGTCACTGTTTATTTGGGAAGTGTTGTCATTTCACATTACTTTCTCAATAAGGTAGGGATGAGTTGAGATGAGCCACTGCAACAGAACTCAAGATCTGGACCTCCCAGAGACCACAAGTTATCTTTGTCCCGTACATATATGCCCATGTGCTGAACCAGTAGATTGTTAGGCAGAAATTGCTCCATACCTCTGTGTGATAGATAGGGAAAGACAAATCTCGTTTTGCCCTTCCTCTAGGCATCAAAGCTTAACCTTGAAAAAATGTTGGGGAAAATAAAATGATAAAAATCCCAAGAATTAATTTCCCACTGCAACTTTCCAGGGTCACAGCCTTATGGGCTTGGCAGGCAGTTCTTCTGATTCATCAACCAGGCTGCTACCACTCCTGCAGGGACTTGTGATCTCTGCAGTTTCACTGGGTTATTCTCCCTCAAGAAACCAGGTGTAAACCAGCCTATTGTCAGTGGGGCTGACACCGTGCGAGTGAGAACCTGTCATGGTGTTGAACAATGCCACTGATGATAGTGGATGTGTACCCCTTTTTTCTTGCCCCTCCACTGAAAACTGTTCAAAGGTGAAGGCTGGTAGCTGATGCTGTTTTAACAGCAGCAATGGCTACACCAAGATGAGGAATGAGTACATTCAGAGTAACTTATTTTTTCATATTTCTTCCTAGAAAATCAATAATACAAATTGAACATATCTCTGTTAATAAAACTTTGACCAACGTGACAACCCACCACCTAATTTTTTTGCCTACATCTTATCTCTTTAAAAATGGTTAGTATTTTGTGGTATCAGGGCTGTAAGTCAGATGAGAGACATTATCAAAATCTAGGAGAAACGGCATTAAACTTGTGGCTTGAACTTACCCTGAATCCTGCCTGTTAATCATAGAATCATAGAATCACCTGAGCTGGAAGGGACCCCAAAGAATCATTGAGTCCAACTCCTGTCCCTCCACAGGACACTCCCAACACTCACCCCGTGTGACTGAGGGCAGTGTCCTTCTGGAATGCTGGCAGAGTGAGTGCTGTGACTAAGTCTCCTTGATCTGAAGATATTTCTGTGAAAATAAGATGCATGCCTATCCTCCCATTTTCCAAGCTTCATTCCAAGGCTACCATAAGGAATATGCAGGCAAGCCCACAAGATGCCATTGCTTTACTAGAGTTCTGAACTATGAGTTTAGTGACAGGGTGTTTGGTGGTCTGCAAGAAAATGTTGAGATTTCACTGAAGACTTATCATTTAAAAGCTTTGGAAATCACAGAAGATCTTTGCTGATGTTTGGCAAAACTGAAAATCTGGCATATTTTTGTAGATGCCGTGATAGACATTGGTCTTTAGGCAGGGTTGGGTATTTAAATCATTTTGAAATATCATGGGCGTCTTGAAAGACAGCCTGAAATTGCCAATGGGGAAAAGTAAGCCTGAATGTGAGGCTGGTGTTGTAGCCATGACAACCAAAACAGAGGAGATGTGAAAGAAGGCAGGTATTGAGGAGCAGAGCTGTGCAGGCCCTGGAAGAAAAGGCCAGATATTAGGGGAAAAAAAAGTGCAGCTGGTTGATGGTAGAGAGGCTCAAAATACAGAGATGGAATTTGATCAGAGAAAGCACAGATGCATTTTACAATGTGCTGTTCTTGTGAGTGGTGTGTGGAGACTTTTATGACAGGAGAAGGAGGGTGTTGACTCTAAAAGGAGGAAAAAAAAAACTGTAGAAATTGATTTGGAGGAAGAAGTATATCGGGGTAGGACTTCAGTGCTAGGGTAGGAATCTATGAGCTCTGCAGAGACCACTGTGATATTGACTGTGACACAGTAGGAAGGAAAGAGGGTGGAAATGAGTGCTGCCTGTGTTTTAATTGTGAGTTATTGCAGTTGGAAATGTTAGATGTAGTTTTGGCTGGAGAGAAGTCTGGGAGTGCAGATGTGCAATGGAGCTGTCAGCAAAGCATTGGCAGTTGGGCGTGTAGATGGTTACCACCCATCCAGGGAGTGATGGGAGCAAAGAAATAAATAGTTTGCTACATGGATATATCTCTGGATTCTCTGTAAACTCTATCCTCGTCATGCTACGTGATATTGAAAAAGTAATTTAAATCTGTTTCTTATCCTATCCGGTGACTCTATATAATTCACACATACTGTGAAAAGTGTTTGTTTGTTTTTAAGTCTCTGTATTTACAAAGTTTACCCCAATTAGCCTCCCTTTCAGTAGAGTCTTTTAAATACTAATTTAATACATTTACAAACAAAAACCAAGATGTCAAAAAAGTCTGAGGAGCACTGTAGAATATTCCAAATTACAGTCAGTCACTGTCTGTCAAGTATCTCTCACTGCTTATACTCTTTACCTCGAGAAGACAATTCTTCTGCACCTGTGTTTGGATTAACAGGTCCCCAACTGCCTTTGGCAGAATTGTGGGGCCCTTTCTCACCCCTAAGCATGCTTATGTTGAGTCGTAAAACTTTTGACTCCAGGTCTCTGTTTGCTCTATGAGTGTAAAAGCATTCTAGATTTATTATACTTCAGAATCAAACATTACTGTTTGAAAAAGAAAAATCTTCTGAATCTGTTTGTTCTAGAATAAATATATGTTTATTCTAAATGGTCTGAGAGTTTAATTTTCCTGATTATAAAATATAAAGTAAAGCTACTAATGAAAATCCCAATAAATGTTTACTTAACCAAGGACCTCTTCATCTCCTCCAGCATCTTGGCTAATTCTGGGGAGGGTGACAGCTCGCTTTCTTTCCTCCCAGTTCAGGCTACTATGTCTTGGAGAAACTTTATGAGATTACATATCCTCTGTTTTTTTTATCCAACCTTAAATTAAGATTATATTTAGTTTTTGGCATGTTTCAAAGCCTGTATTGCTCAAGGATGGTTACCGTTTTGGTATATGGAAATAATTCTCTTTTTTTAATTGACTATGCTGAAAAGCAGCAAGCTGGAGTGCTCTTCAGGAAGACATGGAAATATATGGAAATGCAGGATAAATTCAGCTGGCCAGGAGAGAGATTAAGGTTGAGCTCAGTGTTTCAATAGAGAGACAGATCCTTCAGACGTGGCCACTTCACATCCCTTGCTGGGATTCTCCAGGCCCGCACACCTTTACCTGCCTTTAGGTGGACTCATAAATCTGACCCGTAGTCTTTCTTGTTTTCCTGTAAAGTGCCACGTGGATTTGTTTCCCACAAACTCTGCCGTTGCTCAGAGCATGTCTGTGGCTGCTGGGCCGACATGGCCATCAGGCACAACGTCAGGTGGCAAAACAACCTGGGAAATAAACCTGCCTCCTGAAGATTTTGCTTTTTAGCCCTGAGCAATACAAGACACAGTAAAATGAATTTATTTTTAAAGTATTTCTTTACAAATTAAAAATAACTTTCTCTCTTTTTACCTTGTCATACAGGCATGATCTCTGTGGTGTTTTGAAACAACTCCTTTACATACATAAACTAATGATAAGGTTACTACCTAAAAAGTTAATTTCTGGGACCACATACCCAGAATCAGAATTCTCCTTGACCAGTAAAAAAAAACCAGATGGAGTTACTACTTTATTGCTTAATAACCAAGTAGGTTTTACTTTAATATTTCTTCTTTCAGTCACTAAGAAGGTCACAGATAATTTTTCAAGAACTGCACAGAGCAGAGTAGGTGTTCCTTGTTATTTCTTCAAATGTTTACTTTTTTAGCAGTGGGGTCTCTGCTGGCCTTAAGAACAGAACAAACTTATGACTTCAGTCTTGTGGCAATTATTTTAAATACCTTTGACTATCAGGACTACACGAACAGAACTTTATGCACCATCAATATTTCAAATGTAAATAAAATAGTTCTTTTAAAATGAAGATCACTTAAAAAGTAGTGCTGCTTGAATGTTGAGGAGCCATTATGGTTAATAGCATTTTTAAACTATTAAAGTTGAGTGGTTGCTTTTTATTTTGCATTTAGTCACTCATGGGAGACATTTATTTTGTCTCATACTCTGCAAATAGTGATGCTGTTAGTAGCGAATGTTCTCATTTTGAATAATGGTTTCGTTTGTATAATATCCCTTAGTATAATATATTCATATCTTAGGAATGAAAATTCACAAACTGTTAAGGGGTGTACAGAAAACCAAATTAAATATATATCTATAAAAAAATTGTGGGGGAAGGGAAGCAAAAGGATGAATGCCATGTTATAGTAATTATTTGGTTTGAAGTTAACACCCTTTTTTTTTAGCAATGATGACATCAATAAGAAATAATGTTAATAAAAAGATAATTTGTATTATGGTTTAGATAACATTTTTTCTTTATCCTTGGACAGTGAACTTCAGGACAATTCAGAATGGCTGACTGCATGAAAACACAGAAAGAAATTATGGAATTAGATGCAGCAGTTTTTATAGCCCTGACTTAGCTTTATGTAGGCATTTGAGAGCCATTCTTGCTATTTTTATTCACTTTTTATGGCTATTCCAGCATGTTCCAGTGATTCTCTTTTTATGCTGTGGTAGCACCAAAAAGAAAGGCTCATTTATTTGCTACAAACCTTGCAGAAAAAAGAATAAAAGACTGATTCACCGTTTGTTCCACAGAAAGTATTTCTTCTTCTCTACTACTTTTGAGTGCCTTGCCAAACGCCTGGGTTTATATTTCCTGATCCTGAGTGCTTTGAAATTTGAACCAGAGAAATGGACAAATTGTAGGTATGAGTGTACGAATCCTTTTGAACACTCATGATTAAGACAGAGAAGTAGGAGTGGGAACCAGAAACCAATACACATTCAGAAGTAGTTAAAGCATTGTTGGGGTGATGGATGCTGGGTAGATAAACATGCATAAGAATGTGCAAATGCTAGAAACTATATGTACGTAGCCACCTCTTTGAACAACCAGCTCTTACTTCCATCAACAGGAGTTTGACCTGATTAGTGTATATCTCTGCCTATTTAACTAATTATTGCTTTTAAAACTGTTCAACATAATATTATCATTGACTTGGCAGTTACAAGAGCTGCAAATGGAAAGTCAGCAATGAGTTTTGAAAACTTCAGTGTGGTGTTGGACTGTGTTTTGCTCACCTCAGATCATGTCAGAGTGGATAAATCAATGCACTGCACCTTAAATTGTATCAGTGTGATAAAGATTTTTTAGAAGCAAGTGAGACAACCAAAAAATCTGCACTACAGGACTGCCTTTCAATTTGTTATGCCATTGTAAATTTTAAAAAATACTTTAGTTTTAAAGAGGCAAACCCTGCAAATTCTTCTTTTCCCACAGCAATCAAAATCCGTGTGGATTCAGGCAATACCTTTTTGAGGAACCACATATCATTTTGCTACCCATTTGTGCTTTGTAACCTTGACTTGATAAAGCTGTTTAACAAGTTTAAGGAATCTTTTGTATGGAGGATTGTTAATACGTGGAAAAGATCCTATTACTTTATCTAAAGACTAATGCACTACAGTAGCCTTTCCAGTGATTATAAGCTATCTTCTCCAACGTGCCTGTAATTCTATTAAATATCTATTTAAAAGATGTCTAACAGTGTTACTAAAGTGATAGATGTTATTTTTACTTTTAAAACTAAAAAGTACAGCACCTTCTGAGATACTTTAAGATCGTTTAGGTGCAAAATGAATGCACGGTATCCTTTAAAGAATTGATTTTTCAACTCGGTAATTTTTGCACTCTTTGAGATTGTTTCAATTGCTACAATAAGGGAATTTGAACTCTAAATAATTGGTGCAGCATTGTGAGTTTTATGTGGAATCTGTGGTCTTTTCAGTGTGGAATATAATTGCTCTTTGCTTTTAGAAAGCTTTTCTCTCAATGGCGTATTTCCTGATTCTCATTAATGGAAGTTAAATAATTTCCTTTTTTTAACCTTGTGAAGTTCAGGCAAATTTCTGCCTAAGTTTCTATCTCTGATCTGTCTAGTTCACATACTGCAGGGCTATTTTTTATTCTAATTATTACTGTAGCATAGTTGTAGATAATGAATGCAATGTGCTGTATGGTTTGGTGTAAAAGCTTAAGGTAAGTAGGAATTTGTAAAGAAATTTTCAAAGAAAATGATCCGGTATTAATACTCAAAGAAATTTTTTAGTGAACTTTAATGTCTCGTGTTATATAGAGACATAGAGATACATGCTTGATGTATATTTTTCTGTATTAATATTAAGTTTTACAGAAGCAGAGGTATCTTGGTGGAATTGCTAGCCATAGCTCTTATTTCTTTTGCCTTCCCCTGTCTGTTAAAGAGCTTTTAAGGCAATAGATTAATGGTGAATCTTACTTTTATAATGCAAATAAAACAAATGTGGTCTGTACAATTATAGACACTTGAGCCCTGAGGCTGTGCTCCATTATGCGCAATGTGTACTTCTCACTGCCAAGACATGGCCCTTGTCCAGTGGATACAACCTAGAGAAGAGTTCAGGCTGTGCACTCAGGTTTACACTTTCACTACAGTTTTTTTTAATCTACACAGTGACGGATGAGCAGCAGTTTTGCTTTCACACTGTGGGCAGCGTTTGGAAATCAGAACATCTTCTGGCCCAAGATTTCTCCTTATCTTCACCCATAGCGATGTTTTATGAATTTGAGGCTACTGTAATCTTTATTTTGGGACCTTTACCTGAAGCTGGAAGAGGTGTGACACCTGGAGTCAGGCAAAGTAACTTCTCCATATGCAGCCTGGCTCAGCACCATAGAGCTACAGTGAGTTGCTCTTCAGAAGTTTTCTGTCATACGTTCTTACCCACCATGTTGTTGTTGAGAAGAGAAACCATGGATATGCACAGTGGAGTAATGATTCTGTACACTGGTTCCCAAGATGCTGCTGTGTGTTTCCTTTCCCAGTCACACACGTTAATTTTAACATCAGTGTTATTGCATTTAAAAAATAAAAGGAAAAGGGCCAAGGTTTTCTAAGCACAAAAGACAATTTTAAGGTCTAGGGCAAAAGCAGATTTCTTGAGAGTGTTTTGCAGAATAGAGTGCCTCAACTTCCCAGAAGTGCAAGATTTGGAGCGCATGCCTTTGCCAATCATTTCTTGTTGCTTAAAATGTGTGTAGCTTTCTGGCTTGCTGTGAGAGTCCTATTTCTCCTCTGACAGAACAGGGCATCTGTGTTATCCCACTCAACCCAGACACCTTTTTTCCTAGGAGTTTCATATTTCATGTGTGAGATAGTCTAGAAAGGTCCATGCTACCCGAATTTTTAGAAGATACAGAATATTTTACATGATAGCAGAACATCTATTCATAAATCTTAATAGTGGGACCATTGTTCCAGATTAACCACTTTTTCTATCTTAAGCTATCTTAACCATTTACTGGATGTGTGGATAAAAGAACACAGCTCTTTTAATTGATCATAAGTAGCTGCAGAATCTCTGTGGAAGGCTGGAAAGCAAAAAAATCTCGAGAGTGAGTAAAACCAGCAGGTTACAATTTCTCTGCATTCCAGTTTTGTAATGAATTTTGCATAGCCTTCATGAGAAGAAAAGAAGGTGGTTCAGAATGTCCTGAGGATCGGGAGGTGAAGGTTTTGAGTAGCCAGGGTGGAAGTTTCCAAAAAATAAGACCTCCATCCACAGGTACAGAATGATAGAAACATTATACACTGCCATCAGGTTAAAGGGCCAATTGTGGGAAACCTGTGCTTTGTGTTAAAGCTTTTTTATAAGTAGAAGTACAGCAAGCCATCCTGAGGAACTCAAACCATGCAAAGGTAGATTGACTCTGCATCAAAAAAGGAAGGAGTAATCTGAATAAGAGAGGAACTTCTCTTCCTGGAAAATGTCCATAGTAAAATTATTTTTTTAAATTAAATCTTCTTGATCATTAACCTCTGTCTTGTTACTATTTTGTGGTAAATGTGGAACATAGTGAGTAGGGAGAGAGAGATGAATAAAGTACTATGCTAAGCTTATAAGGAGATACTCATAATGCATTTCCGCATTATTATATGAAACAATGAAGAGTTTATATTTTTGGTGATCAAGTGAATGCCAGTTTACATGCCACTAAGGAAGAAAAAAAATTAGAACACCAGTACCCAGGAATGCTTAAATACTCCCCTATCCCCCATTAGGTTTTACTACAATGCATCATGCAACTTGTATTGGAATTGTTCCCATCCACAGTTAAGAGCCTCCACCTGTGACTCAGGCTGGTCCTCCAGCTGTGCTTCAGTTTGGGGTGGTTCAGCATCTCAATGATTCTGCCTGGTACTGGGTTTGCTGAGAGTCACCAATATCCCAGATTTGCAGATCAGACCGCAGCACACTGGAACAGTGTCTACTCACCTCAGAAGGCAGTGATCAAATTGTGCCTGGACTATCTACAGTTCTTCTAAAGTACCTTTATGTTCTTATGACAGTGAGAGGTGTCTTGAATGTACTTATTTATTGTTTACTGGGACACCTGTTTTTATGTTTGCATTACTATACAGCTGGGCAAGATAAAACACTTCCCCAAGGCTAGATATTATCTCACTACAGACAGGGGAACAAAATGAAATAGGGCTGATGAATAGTCACAAATGTGACGTAACTATGGGAAGGCCTTTGGAATTAGAAGATACAGGAGTCAGGATGACTTCCAAAAATAAGTTTTGGACTGAGGTGGCATGTACCCTACAGGAACCGACACATACACATACCCCCTAGTGATTGTTTCTCAAAAAAAAAAAAAGGCATTTTAACCAAAATCTTAGTTGCTTAATAACAAAATTAATAAAAAAATCCCTGCTTTTGTCTGACCAAGTAGCTATTCTGATCCTTAATTTTAGCTGTAGTGTAGTCTGACTTCTCATACGTAGGCCATGGAGTTTTAATAATTATCTCATCAATAAATCTAGTTATTTATGTGTGGCTGGCAGTGATTTTCTAGGTTTTTTTTTAAAAAACAAGGTCACCAGAATGCACACAGTGTAACAGCACTGCTGCCGAGAAGGGTAAAACGATCTCCCCACTACTGCAGGAAGTGGAGGGAGAAAACAAAGTTTCCAGTATTATACCTTATTTAGGGATGCTTGTTTGCTGAAGATTAAAAGGGAGATGTGTTCCCTCTCCTAGAGAGGTTGTCATATAAAAGTTTAGTTCTGCCAATTCCTTATTCTCGTGGCTCACTTCACTGGTCCGTTGGGTCTGACCATCCCAGCATCACTTGATGCGCCACTGTGGGTTGTGTCAGTCTGCAAACTGACTGTAAACTCTGAAACCTCTGAAGGAAGGGACAACTTTCATTTAATAAGAAGTTTCTTGCACATTAGGTCCTACCCTAGTTGCAACTTTTAGGTACTATGAAAACATAAAGGTTAAATTTATTATGATAATAAAAGATTGTGGGACCTGTGCTGCTGAAATCGATTAGAGTAAGATTAAACTATAAAAAGGTGGTTCAAGGCACACTGAAGTAAGGGGAGCGTTCACTGGACTTTGGATCAGGCCAAAAAGTAAAGATTTCTTTC
Organism: Dromococcyx pavoninus; assembly: GCA_033558185.1. Classification (NCBI taxonomy): domain Eukaryota; kingdom Metazoa; phylum Chordata; class Aves; order Cuculiformes; family Neomorphidae; genus Dromococcyx; species Dromococcyx pavoninus. Next base: position 1,292,143 of record JAUMJL010000019.1, on the reverse strand, counting down.
TTAAAAGAGATTTTGAATTCACTGTATAGATTTCCTACATATTTTTCCAGGGATCTTTAAGAAACAACAACTTTAAAATCATCACCTTTCTTATGTTCTGTGTTACTTGAAGGTGTATTTTCTTAATAAATCTGTGACACAGGCTTAAGTAATTAAAATAAGTGGGTTTTTATTTTTCAAATACTACCTGCATGTCTTAAAGCTGGTAAGATTCTGCCTGTGTGTGGAGAGGGGAGAGCTGGTGTATTGATCACCTGAAGTGCTGCAGAGACTATAAACTGATAGTCAGAAGGAGGAAAGAAAAACAAAAGAAATCACAGAAGGTATAGCAGTAGAAAAATCTGTTGAAAATAATCTACTGCTGTCATTTTCTCATTTTTTATCCCCAAATGAGACTTTATCTCAGTCTGTTTCTGGTCAAGACCAAGCATATCAAACCTTAAACATTTGGTTTATATTTTTTCCCCATGAAACTCTGAAGGAATTACAGAGAAAATCAAGGCATGTCTTTAAAAATTCTGATCAGGTTTCCTCTGGAGTCTTGCTGCTGGAAAAATGTCTTATGGGTAAATTTCTACTCTCTCAGCAGGGCAGTGTTTTGCATGAACCAACTCCCAGGAGAAAATGTTGTGTGCTTATTGTGTACAACAAGGCTCAGGCAGCATCTCCATATTAAACTGACCAGAGGAAAGGGGAGGAAGCAGACGACTTGAGAGGAAAGGTGGAGGGTTGAGGAGATGATGGCAGTGTATATTCCCAAAGCCAGAGAGTGCTATTCATAAAACAAAACAACAAAAAAAACCCAAGCCAGACAAAAAGCACCCTGAAATATTTGTACAGGTATCCAGTGTGTTATATTACTGAAAGCAGTTAAAGACTGTCAATATCCCCTGATAGGCTTGTTAAGGGTATGAGATAAAGCTCCTCAAACTAGAAATCCTTGTGTCAAGTGATTATTTTTTTTTTGGTCTCTTTTAGAGAAAGTGAGAAAAATACTCCCCTTCTTTATTCTTTTACTGCTTGGACTTTAGGATTTTTTATGCTTCCTTAAAAATTGACTTCACATTTCAGTCTTTTGTGAACCTGGGTGGCAGTAGGTACCATCTCACTAATGGAGCTTGTTGTTACTGGGTTATTTCTTGGTATGGTTCTGTGATTCAATACTTTTAATTATCTTTTTATTACAACACGTAGCAGGTCCTAACATACAGTAGATTTACTGATAAGGCCATATACCACTTGTATTGTATTCATTTATAGTCATTTTTATAATGGTATCTCGCTAATAAAATGTTATCTTATTCATTCAATTTGTGTGTAATAAATCAACAGCCTGTTCGCTTTCTTCTCATGCAGATATCAGTGTAAGTATGTATGACTGTGTGCGTGTACTAAACTTGATGATGTCGCTTGCATACAAATGGAAATTAGCTTCAGAGCATTTCATTAATGAAAGTGTAGCTGTTTGCCTGTGACCCAAGTAAAATTTATACCCTAAATAAAATAAAATAACATGCGACTTTATTTTACCTCTCGCAAGTCATTTGAAAAAAATGCATCCAGCCCATTTATTCCCATTCCCACATTACAAATTGCAGACCTAAATAACTGTAAATGTGTTTAAATGTGTTACAGTGTTTTTTCCACTGTATAAGATAAATCAGGGGTTCCCAGATTTACGTTTTTTGTGTAATACCACTAAGATGCTGCATTAGCTGGTGTGGAAGAAGCAGCAAATCTTACTCTACATATATGCAAATGAGGATGTATTTAGCTGCTTATACTGCATTGATATCATTTAGAAACGTTTGCTATACATAATGAAAGGTGAAGGAATGCTCTGTGCCCTTGTTTTAAAGGTGACCTGTAGAAAGCAGCACTTAGATTGTACCTCCTTTCAGAATACCCTGAATCAGGCTTCAAATACCACAAGGATATGATGACAAAGACAAAAATACCTTGGATTTAGTCTGGATCCCTTGTAAGTGTAATTACTCCTATGTAGATGGTAAAAATTTGAAACGAGCTTTAAAATGTTTGGAGAAAGTGCAGAATTATTTAAATCTTCAGTGAAAACAAGCAAGCAAAAAGCCCTCTGTAGTTCTGTTTGTCTTCTGTGCAGCCATCCTTCCCTCTAGAGGAATAATCCCAAGAGCTGTACTGCTTAGGCTTTAGAGTGGGAAACGTTTCTTTAACTAGGGGATGGTCAAACATTGGAAGAGGCTTCCCAGAGAGGTGATTGATGCCCCAAGGCTGTCAGTGTTTAAGAGGCATTTGGGCAATGCCCTTAATAATAAGTTTAACTTCTGCTCAGCCCTGCAGTGATCAGGAAGTTAGACTAGATGGTCATTGTGGGTCCCTTTCAACCAAAAGTATCCTGTTCTACTTTGTTCTGTTCTACTCTACTTCAGTGAGACAATTGAAGAGTAAAATCTATATATTAGAAACATTTTTAGGAAACTATAAATTGAAATTCACTGCTAAGAAATCAAATAAATTACTGTAGCTGTTATCCTAAACATGAACTCTAACCAAAAACCTGTACTAAAGACAGTGAGAGTATGTCATAGCTAGTTGTCTTCTGACAACTTCTATCTCTGATTTACATTTTTAAGTTTTCCTCTTCTCCTTCTAAACACTTGATCAAACCATCTCCTAGTTGGCAAAATCAGTCCATGCAGGTTTTCCTGGTGTTTGGAATTATCTGTCGAGGGAATAAAAATGGAAACAAAAGGATTAAATTAGTGATTGAATTGACTCTAAAGATTTGGAGTGTGATTATTCTGAATGTGAGAACCGGGGAATAAAATAAGTTTTAAGGCTGGTTATCCATGTCTGTGCAACTCCATCCTCCTAAATAAAAAAAAAATAACTTTTTCTTGCATGAAAGAAATGCATGGCCTTTATTTCTTGATCAGAATGTAGACAAGTACATTTTCTGTCTCTGAGAGTAGAGTGGCAAGTGTCTGCATTCACTCCAAGAACTACCTGTTAATTTTCTCACTAGAAACTGCAACTGGAATTAGCTGGTGAATAAAAAGCAAGAACCTGTTTAAGAAGACACTCAATGATTTCAGAAGAAGATGAAAGCCAAGAAATTTAAAAGCCTGATATGGTCATGGACCTTCCCCCTTTCTTATTACTCATTTTTGAGAGGACATTTACTGTATTAACTCCTATAAGGAAAACACTTGCTTTACTCAGGACAGCCCATTGATGAACACAGTTCATCTGCTTCTGTTGTAGCTCCTTGTCTGTCTGTATTTCTGTTTATTTAAATCTTGAAGAGATACAGGTAAGACTTATCTTGCTAAGGTAGCAACCTCAGTCCAGAAAGTAATTTTAACTTCGAAATGTGTAATTTATTTACCTGTTTATTTTTGATCCTATTGAGTATGACATGTTAAAATGTAATCTGTAAAGCTTGGTTAAAGAATCGTCTCCTTAATTCCCCCCCCAAAAAAGAAACCCCTAGTACTGTTTTCCTGCCTTCCTCTGAAAAGAAGTTTCTGGAAACCTTTAATTTTTTTCCCTTGGATATGTTTATACTAGCCTTGGTAATTAAATTCTTAGGAGTTCAGGCTGTTGAATCTCTATCTGTGAATTGCAATTCTTAAATTCAGAGTACAGTGTGAGATAATCAATATCTCTGCAGTAACCCAGTTCTCATTATAAAGGTCTGATCCTTCCCCACTGAAATCAGGGGCTGGTTTTCCCTCTAAGCACAGGTTGGATCAGAATTCTGCCATACCCTGACCAGTGCTGTAGCCATTGATCAAGACAACAGAGAATTCATTGATGTGTGTGTACAAGACATTTGATAGTTTAAAGTTACGACTGGTTTTAAGTATTTTTTCAGTTTTTCAAAAGACAAGTTTGAAGGAAAAACTAAGCAGTATCCTTTAAGGTAGCATCCAGCATGTTAACTGCTGAAACTGCATACCTATATTGCTACATTCTTTTATTTTTTCTCTTTATTTTCCTTCTGTTTTATTTTTCTTCTAAAATACTTCAGGGTGTGTCTAAACCTGCAACAATGGTCTTGCTTTTAAATCTCAATCATAATAATGAAAAGAATTGGAGGGGGAGGAGATCCTGATATCTTGATACAGAATTTCCAAATAATGTTCTCTTCTGAGCTGAAACCAAACCATTGCATCCAGATTCAGGGAGGGGGTTAATTAAAGCACGGTGCCTCAGTTGCCTTTCCCACATAAGTAGAGTGAATTATTAAAAGTATCTCTGAAGTGAGAAGTATTTTACAGTCTAAACCCAGCTTGTTTCATAGACAAGTGTTTTATGAAATACAAGAACAAAATAAAAGAATCCTAACCCTTTCTATCCGAAGGGTTCATTACTTTAGTTAATTGTTTCTCAGTCTGAGCTCAACTTTTTCTGGTTGCATACAGTGTTACTGCTGGTTACCCTGAGATCCCTGAATGAGAGGCCAAACCTGGAATCCTGAGAGCATGCATCGACCCTGCTAGTGTAGTTTATTCCCTTACTCTAACCATCTCCTGAGTCTCCAGGCAGTAAGCTATTTAATATTGGAGCTTAAGGTTTAAGCGTGTGCTTAGGTGCTTTACTGGACCTGTTTTGCGTTTAGGTATCTGCTAGATTTGGAAATTATCACAAAATTAACTTGTTATTTAATGACACTGTTCTGGAAAGAAAATTTGTATTATTCACAAATACTACAGGTAGGAGGAAGAGGCTGGTGATGAACATACATCATTGATACTTAGTGATTTTAGGTCGCTTGTTAAGATAAGTGGGAGAAGGCAATATGTTGCAGTACGGTCAGATGGAGGTGAAAAAGGGACAAAGCCAACGCTTGAGAAATAGAGAGTTCCTTGTTGTAAGCTGTGGCTTTAAAAGGCTTTTTGAGTTCTGGTAAATAAGAAGCTAAAGGTGAGCTGCCAGCTAACACAGTCAGGAAACTAATGTGATGCTTGGATATATCAAAAGTGGATATATGTACCTAAAGGATAGGAAAATGATTTTATCTTGGGGGTCTGGTGAAAATTTAATGAGACCTTCAGTGCAGTTTTGGTGCCCACTTTTCAATAACACTTCAGAGAGTTTGGGGAGGAAAAAAAAGAGAAGAATGGTTAAAATATTTTTTTAAAAATATGCTTTGCAATGAAAGAATCTGAGATCTCCATCTGTTTTCTTATCAGAGGAGGTTACTTAGTCCTGGTGTACAAGGACTAAAATAGAGAAGAAATTTCTATAAGGTTACAGACAAGATCAAAACAACCCTCTGAGGCTGGAAACTGAGAGGACTTATTAAATTAAGCATTGTAATACACTTTCAAAATCAATCGAACAACTTGCCTAAGATTTGTAACTGTATGATTCCCTTTTGCAGAAAACATAAAAATAGGCATTTTTTGTTATAAATCTGTGCCCCTGTTCAAAAGGGAATTTTTTTGGAAAAACATCCATGGTCTGAGTTACACAGAGGGGTCAGATTTCATGACAGCCTTGTCTTTTTCTGATAAGCATCTGTAGAAAGTAGTTCATTCCCTTATTTTAAGAGAAAAAAAAATACTCTAGCTTTCTCTTTGGAGAAATGAGAAATACCTCCATAAAAACAGTAGGTACCTTCCTCTCTTAAAATCTGTGCTACATGTCACTGAACTGGCTCTTAACACTAAAATTCCTTTATATGCATGAGGAAAAATACTGAGAATTATGAAGAACGCTTTGTCTTCAGGAGTGAAAACAGCACAGCGAAGAAATGGAGGCCTAAAGCCACCTTACACTAAACAAACAGATGGCTGAATCAGCTGAAAATACTGTGACTTGAAGTACTGAGGGACATGAGTAGCATCTTCCGTGGTGAGGGTTGTGGGTAGAACTTTCTTGGGGATGACACATGGGAGGTTAAATACTCCTGCAGGGTCTCCTCTCCAAGTATGCCTTGGAGAGAGTGGTTCTAGCAATGCTTCGGCACTGTAAAGTATAAATGTGGCTAATGAGTCCTGTTTTTCAGAAGGGGCGAATGCTTTAGGAGCTGCATCATGAAGGCACAGTTGGAGGGATCTTTGCCCTGTGCAAATTTGTTGCCAGTGCTGCCCTTTTGAGCATGTGGGCACCGTGCTCCGTTGCCCGGTGTAACCGTGCCCTCTGTGCAGGAGAAGTGTGCCCTAGGCTGGCTGCACTGTGCAAGGAGATCAGGAGTAGAGGAGGTTCTCTGATGAAAGTGTAATTGCATGTGCAGTGTTATTTATGACCCAGCTGAGTCCACACTTGAGAGATACCTCATGATAAGCAGTATAAGCACATACAGGGTGGTGGTTTTGATTTGCCTCTCTTTTTCAGAGCCCATAAATGGCACAATCCTCTGATAGTGTGTTAGTTTTGATAATGGTATCACTAAATCCACTCCCTGTAATACTGTGATTACTTTCTCACAATTTTTGCTTTTTATACTTTTTCTTTGGGCAATTATTTCCTGATTCACCTCTGTAGCATTGAAATTACACTTCTTAGAGCCAGCTAACATAAAGGTGCCTACACTTCCTCTGTTTTTCTTCCAAGTATTTTATACAAAGCAAACTGTCTCTTTAAAGCCACAAGGGGAAAACTTATACTTCTTTTTAGAAATTGTTTGATATTTATATTTATTTATGTCTCTGAGTTTACATGAATTCCTTTTAATTGCAATGCCTTTTTGGCCTCTTACGACATTGCCAAAATCACGGGCTAAGTTGTGCTGAGATCAGAGAATTAGCATGCTTTGTTGTCCCATTTTGTACTCAGAGCTCCTACTATAGTCTAAGACACAGCTCATCTTTTCTCTCCGACTAAAATTACAGAAATATCATTATGTTTCATCTTTTTCTTTATGAATGGTTAATATAGATCAACTTAAGGCCAGAAGAATATAGTCAGTTTTAACGCCATCACGTTGTCATATACCTCTGTCTTAAACTATAGAAGGAAGAAGCTTCAGAAATCAATGTCCTTTAAAGAGATTGATGGTATTTAGGCTTGATTCTGAATGGTACTGAGCATTCTTTCTCCAGACCTGTAAATCCTTAACTTTTAAGTTCTCTGCAGCTGTCTTTGTGGTTTAGGTCAAGCATGTGTTTAAGTGTTTTGTTGGATTTGGGCCAGAATGCTCAGCATTATAACTAAAGAGGTTTGGCCTGCGAAATCTGGATCCTTTAAACTTCAAATCAGACATCTGACATTTCCAAGACCAACCATTAAAATAAGTTTCAATCTCTGTTGGCTGAAGTATTGATTAAGGAACAAATCTTAATCATCAGTTGTGCTTAGACTCTTATATTGCAAACAGCTGCACACACGCTTAACTTCACTAACCCATGGATTTCAGAGTTAACATGTAAAGTGATTCGGAAGGAAAATCTATTACCATGTCTCTTCACTGCGTTTTTTTCACAAGAAATACAGCATGGTTGAGGTCTGCTAGTGCATGCTAAAGTGATTTGGTCTCACTTTAGAGATACCTCCCATCTTCTCTGACAAAGTTTGACATCAGTTACGGAAAACAAGCAGGCATTTTCTTGCTGTAGTTTGTAATTTGGCAGGAGGATATTTTGCTAGTTGTTAGGAGAGAAATGAGTTTTGCGTCCTCGTTAGGACTCTGTTTTCATGAGAGCAAATATTTGGACATAAATGTTTTATGGCAGTACCATATGGTTCTTGGTATTTTATTTTAAATTTTTATAATTGCATTAAAAATACTTTAATATTACCAATGTATTTCATTTAAAAGATAAATGCTGCATGTAACCTGAACAGCTGTTTTTCCTAAATTTGTTACAGCTTTGAGAGTTTCGCTTCTTTTGAAACTCAGTGGTTTATCTGCGTAGAGAATTTTACCTCCAGTTTGTTTGTGGAGAACTTATTTCTCTTTTAACTAATAAATACTACATCAGTTATATTCCATTGTCACAGCCATGCTCTTAATTGTAGTTAGGGATTAATTTCAAATAGCAGTCAGTGAAATTAAATCATTGGTTAATATATGTCGTCAGGTTGTTCTTCCCCTTGAAAGCAATGGCAGTAAATCAAACAACCAAAAAAATCCTCCTCCATTCTTTCTTTTTCCCTTCTTCTCCCAAAGAGAAAAAAAAATCCCTTAACTGGCGCTGAAGACTTAAAACTGAAGATTTACCGTATTCTTTTCTCTCAGGGCAGTACTACAGGGGAAATGAGCTGCAAAATCAGAAGGCCCTTGCGGCACCTGGGGACTTGCTGGGACAAATGAAACACGCAGGGGTTTAATCTTTGAGTATCTTCACAGAAGAAAACTGTCAGATTGGAGTAAAACTACTACAAAGTTATCATTCAGTATTTTCCAGTGTCCAACAGTGTGCATACTATTTAACAAAAGCAAGTGGAGAGTAAGAGCTGTACCCACACATCTCGTGTGCACTAAAACATACCCTAATAAATTGGAAAGAAGGGCAATAAGGGCATTTGAAAGACTTTACATTTTTTAACTGTATCTGGCCACAGTCGTCTTTTTTTTCTGTTTTAAAAATTCTGCATTTTTTGGGGGGGGGAGGGAGAAGAAGAGTAATATTTCATATCAAAGTCTAATTTTGCACTTAAATTCTAAAAACTTATTTTCTGTGAGAAGTTAATTCAGTAATAGTCACCAGATGGTGCGCAAATACTAATGAGGGGATGTTATGACTCTTGGATTCCTTGTGGAGGTTGTAGGAGTCGGCATCTTGCCATCAGAAAATAGATGCCGGGGGAGTAGAAGTGCTCCCTGGGGAGGATGTGACTGGACTGGCAGGGCTTCATTTTTGTTGCTCTTTGTTGGTGGGAGTTCTACAAGTTGTAAGAAACTTTCTCTTCATTAGTTTTAATGAAAGAGAAAATGGTAAGTCATGGTCACTACTTTGAGGTGTACAATTAATCTTCATTATCATTGCACCTGAGCAAATACTTCATACACTTTCTAAAAGTGAAGTAAAGGGCTACTGTAGTCTAAACAGATTTGGAGTTTGGGACACAGGGTGAGATAGTAATTTGTGGGATAGAGAAACTGTTGTTTTGAGGAAGAAGGGAAGCGATCCTATATTTTTCTGTGGAATACTTAATGCTACCTCTTTAGAATGATAATGCTTTGTGTTCTCCACCATGTGATTTATTGCTAGTTAATCCATCACATCTGTTCTCTGTCCCAGTGGCAGCATATAAACATTGTAAGGCAAGCGAGATGAAACAGAGCTCTGGGATGTCTTTTATAACAGATCTATGTAAGTGTGAAAGTAGAACTGTCTGCTGATTCATAGCGGCATGCTAAGGAGCTTCCAGTCAACAATGGGTGCTGACATGTCAATTCCCTCGTGTGACGCGGGCTCTTTTCCCATCCACTCCCTCACTCATCTCCAGAATTTATGCTGCCAAACTGAAAAGGAGAAGAGAATGTTGACAAATACATAAAACACTGTCTCTTCCAGATACACTGCACTTATATTTGCCAACAGGAGAGCTGCTGACTTCAGCTGTTGAAAAGCCTTGGGACGCATGTTCAGGGGCTTAGTGATGAGATACAGAGTATTGTGATGCTATGCACAAGTCTGATGCAAGGTGGTGTTGCCCAGTTTGAGGCAGCTGATTGGTCTTATTCAGGTTCATGAAGGGTGTATCCATATTATACAATCTGTGATGATGGGTTTTTCAATCCTTCCTGGTGAAAATTTTTAGACACAGAGACCTCACATGTGGTCCTAACATCAGGAAATGAGACATACTTGTGAAGAACCTTGGAGGGCTGCATTTCTTCTGTTTTTAATTATGGTTAGAGTTAAATGTCTACCGTGGTTATCTTTTTATGAATACTAATCTTAGAAAAAACAGTCAAATCACAGCAATTTTTTATGTAGTATCTTGATTGTGAATGTCGAAAAGTGTACAGGAATATATATGCACCTATAGAGAACAAATTGTTCCACTAGGAACTGTAGATAGGCCAGCTTCACTAAGAAAGAAGGAACTTATTTTAAGAATACCACTTGTATTGATGCCATCAGTAAAGCATGTAGCATGACACATCAAATGTGATGAATTTAGGGAACTAAAAGAATAGACTGCTTGACCAAAATACACATAAACAAAGTAATTCTTAGTGCACCCTAACCTTGAAACCCCCAGTCCGGGCTTGGCTGTATTTTAGACTTAAATGCTTTGAGTGAAAGACACTTTGATGACTTCTGGTTCTAGGTTCAGAAAACCAAAGAAAGCTATTTTGAGAATTTGATTCATCAGCTCCTGGAATTTGACAGGCATGTTTTGGAAACAACGATTTTTAAAAATCTTTTTTCTAAACCCGGCTTCTGTTTAGTTTCCATTTTGCTTCAAGTCTACATGAATTTAAGGCATGTTAGCTTGCATAATCCATGACATTTGTTTTTCTTTTCATTCTATTAATGTCTACTTGTAACTGTAAGGTATATGTCAAAATCTAGAATGTAAGTTCATAACTTGCCAATGAATTTTTTAAATTCTCCATTATGCAGGTTATTTAAAGGAACACCAAGGTGCTGAACCTTAAAACTAACAGCATTTTTCTATCTTAATACCATGTCATATCACAGATTCCCCGTGTAAAAAAATTGGTAATCACAGAATCATGAAATGGCTGAGGTTGAAAGGGACCTCTGAAGGCCTTCTTGCCTGACCATTCTGCTCAGGCAGAGCCATTGAGAGCAGGTTACCCAGGACCTTGTACAGGTAGACTGTGGATATCTCAGAGGATGGAGATGCCACAACTTCTCTGGGTAAACTCTTCCAGTACTCAGTCACTTTCAGCGTTAAAAAGGGCTTCCTCATGTTCAGAGGGAACCTCCTGTGTTTCAGTTTGTGCCTATTGTCTCTGATCCTGCCACTGGACACTCCTGAAAAGAGCCTGAGTCTGTCCTCTCTGCACACTCCCTACAAATATTGATGTACCTGGGCCTTCTCTTCTGCAGGCTGAACAGTCCCAGCTCTCTCACATGTGAGGTGCTCCCATCTCTCCATCATCTCTGTGGCCTTTTGTTGGGCTCTCTCCAGTATATCCATTCCTCTCTTGTACTGAGGAGCCCAGAACTGGGCACAGCGCTCCAGATGTGGCCTCACCAGCACAGAGTAGAGGGGAAGGATCACCTCCCTTGGCCTACTGGCAATACTCACTGAAATCAAATCAAATCGCAATCAAAGAGCACCTCTGATGGTTTGTATCCCATCATACCAGCTGAGATATAGTGACATCTGACCTTCTTATGCCTTGAGTTCAGTTTCAGACTAGAAATTGTTTTCAGCTACTGCTAGACTTGGCCATTAGAATAAGACATTACACACTACTGGAGTGTGTTGTTTTCAGTTTGGGAGGTTATATAAAACAACTGTTAGCCATAGAAAAGCAGTTTCTCCACAGTTTCATTTGCTATATATTATAGAAGTGCCTCGGACACAACTAAACATCTGTACTGATTTGGGCTAGGCCCTGCACAACCAGAAAGGACAAGCATCTGCTGCAGCTGTACTTGTAAATTAAGCAGTGCCCAGGAGTGTTCCCAAGCACTGCCGTGCTGCTGGTACTTCGGGAGAACAGTTCCTGGTATGGCTTTCACCTGTGCCCGTTAACACTTTCCCAAGTGATTCCTATACATATCTCAGAAATCAGGAAGATGAGGGACCACTCCCAACAGGCTGTTGGAATGCGTCCCCCCTGTTTGGATGCTTGTGCTGGTTTATAATATGGCTGCACACCATTCTGTGTCTGCTGAGCTCGGTGCCGTGCAGTCTTGGGCGCATTTAACTTACTAGCATAGGCAGAACCTCTGCCTCTGGGTCCCGTGATACCTCCAGTGTCTGTGCCAGGATATAAACAGACAAATGAGGTTATAGTGGGGAAAAAGCTAAATGAAAGCAGTGGAATAATTATGTGTATTGTAGTTATATATATTTCTCAACACAGATTCAACACAGACATATATAATCTAGTAATATATTAGATATTTAAGCTACCAAAAGGTAGGTGACTCCTCTCATTTGATTTTTCAGTCTTCATAGCTTATGTAAATGCAAATGCACGAAGATGAAAATGGAAGAAGTTAGCAGAAATTTGTTTTCCTTCGAGACTTCTGGAAATGTGACTCTGCCTAAGGAGAATGGAGATATAATTAAAGGCACATGAGTGCAAGGCAGCATTTCGGGCAGGGGCTGTGAGAAACAAAGCAACCAAGCAACTCGCTATTGTTATTGGATTTCACGTGCCCCAGGCCACCCCTGCAATGATTTTTGTAGGTAGTGCAGATCCTGATAGTTTCATTTGCTTCTCACCGTTTTGTTAGACCGAAGAGTGGTGGATTGCTCAGCTATGAAGTAGAAGTTATTAATAAAAACATATTACCAAAAGTGCTGTTTGCCATGTTTCAATCCAGTGGCAAACTCTACAGTGGCAGATAATCTAGAGGCTAAACTGAATCAGATTACTATAAACTGACTTCCAATGAGCTGCTTACTTTATTGAATTCAAGGGCAGATCATACCACGTTCCCACTGACACACTAAAGAAACAAAAGGCAAAAGTAGGACCATTAAATATAGAGACTCAAAGTTAAGTAATAAAGGATTATTTTTGTGTAGTGAACACTTAAAAGTCAAAGAGAATGAAGATGGAATTGAAGCCCTAGGAGATGCCAAGAGATGTGCTTTCAGTTCTGAATTTTTTTTGCAGTGTGATGAAGTTTTACCTTTTCTTTGAGTACCATTTCTTTTTTTATCTTAATCTAGATTTATTATACAGCAGAAAAAAAAATTCAGCTCTATTTCAGATAAAACTTTAAACCGCTTGTGGAAATGGCAAATAACTGCAGAACTTTTTTTTAGATGTTTGGGTATCTAAATTATTGAAAAGCTGTTTGGTTCCACCACCACCCCCTGGAGGTGGCTTGGAGAGGTTGTGGCAAGGGCTTCAAAATACAATTAGGCACCACTTTATAGAATATGTAAGGAAAATAATATAAATAATCATTATATGACTGTAGCTCTCCAGCGATTTGCAAGTTGAAAAGACAGAGAATACCTTAACATTAATAGTTTTACATGTGAGAACAGCACTGACTTTTTATTAAGAAGGGGATAGAGCCCAGGGTTGTTGTGCTGCTGCCCTTTGACACTGAATATTTACACTAGGTGAACTGGTAAATCTCTGTTTTTGTTTGCCCAAACACACTTATAGCACAGCTAGGAAAACAAGATGAGCTTGAAAAGAACACTTGCTGTGTTGTGTCTTTCTTTGGAAATCCATGTAAAAAAGGACCGTCTTCCAGGAATGCAAAAACTACTGAATTTTAAGTGCAAACTTAGTAACTGTAGAAGTTTTTTGTCAATCCACAGTATTTCTGAAAGGTGCAGGCATTTCCATATATCTGTTCAAAATACTTTTGAAATTCTATTATGATAGTTTTGTACTCACACTTACCTTGTGTTGAGAGAATTTTTATTAATCCGCTTGAATTATGTAATGATTATACACTACAACCAGTCTAACCTTCACCAGCACTAATATTAGTGCTGTTTTCTCTCTTTTGTGCTCTTTCTTACCTGTTCTTGGAATATAAACTCAGACCAGGGTGTGACCAGCTCCTCTGCAAGGCAGGACTTCAGCATGTCTAGCTGCTGCTTCTGTGAAAGAATTGCTCCTAATACAGGCACTATGACTTCTGTGACTGAACCGCGTGGTTGCCAGGGCTGTGGTGAGCTGAGATGCTCAATGGTGCTTTCTTGCAGGTCTGTGGGAGACACCATCTGGGTTTTTTGGGTTGGTACAAATGAAGGATTTTGAGAAGTGATTTAGTTTGCATCTGGGCTGCCAAGTGGATGTTTAACCTCTCAAAGAGCGTGGTCTGCCTGAGTGTAGCCTGACCTTCGCATTTGTGGGAAGAGATTTGTTTGTGCATGAGGGGAGATGGCTGTGTATAAACTCTAACATTGCTCCATTGAATTAACATATTTAAGACTATAAAACATCTTTCACAATGAGATTTTTGAGGGGAAAGAGTGTTTATGTTTACTTACTGATTTACAAAGATTCTGAGAATGTTTGTTAAACACTTGTATTTAGAGAACTTTTCTATTCACGTGTAATCGCGACTCTAAATACTGTTTGGTGTTGTCGTAGTGAATGTTACATTTGTAAAATAGTGTCTTGAAATGTGATTTTCTTTTTCCCCCCAAATACCGTTAAAAGTGATTATTCATTTATTAAGTGCCAGAAGTACATTACTGCAGTATGAAGAACAGAAACATCTGTGTTTGGCTCCAAGGAGATTATAAGACTTAAAGGAATAAACATACTGGGCAATTCAGATGCTCTGTCCGGCAGTGGTGTCATCATTTTCTCTTCATCTGTCCTCCCTTGTAGCTCACAAGAAAGATGGCGAATGGGTAAAACACTTTTATCTAGACTGGTGAGTGCTGCAAAACAAAGATTTTGCCTGGAAAACTTGGACTGTCTACATATGAGAGTGAAAGGGAAGGCTAGGTACATAGTTCTAAAGCCTGAGGTTTCCTTCATCGCTGTGCCACCCATTCAGTGAGAGGGATGCAGTGCTTGCATCTTTTAATGGCTAGAGAAGTGATTTTGGTATAAGGACTATAAATTTTATTTCTGACAAGATGTATGACCTTAGGGAAGTGTTTTTATTTATCCGGGTTTCAAGTCATCCAACTATAAGAAGTGGAAAATAATGATTTTCCACCTCTCCAAAGTGCTTTGAAAGCATTATAGGTACCATTAACAGAATATGCAAACTATTGGTGATATTCAAACTGGCTTAAAGGGAAACTCCTTATCTTCTTATTGATCCCTTGGGATATCCAGCTGTCTTAACTAGATTTTAGGGGTGTCTCCAAATATTAGTATTCAAAAATTGGTTTTGGAAAGTTTTTCAAAGCTGTTCTTCATGGTCACATTTGTTATATTTCTTAACAAAAATGAAAGGCTAAGGTATTTCTTTTGAATGTAATTAACCATTCCTCTGCAGAGTTTAGCTAATGAAGTGTAAAGGCTGATGGGATTTCAAATGGTCGTTGTCTAGTCTAAACCTCTGTTTAAAACTTACCTTGAGTCCAGTGGCTCTGCTTGAATGATAGATTATCTTTTGCGGAAGGAGAGGGGTGGGGCTGACAGAAAAAACAAAACCTCATTCTAGTCTTCTAATAACAGAAAATCCACTACAAACCTTGGTAAATTGCTCTGGGGTTAATTGTGTTCACTGCAGAAATATCTGCCTTTGCTCTAGTCTGAATTTGCTTAGCTTCAGCTGAGGTTTCAGTGTTAATTCTTGTATTGATTTCAAAATGTGAAAGCTCATTTTTGTTTTTAACAGGAAAAGGGTCTGAGTTTCAGTACACTGTGGAATAGAAACAGTGTTGAAATTATTTTTCTGTGAAATAATTTTCCTGTTATTTAGTCCACTCTGGTATTATCCTGAAATAGTTTTGCAATTTTTTAACTCCTTCTCATTTTTTGGGACTAGAAGTCAAACTTATGCAAGAGTAAATTTCATAATTCTTTCTTTTTCATTAATATTTTTTACTTCTTTTGCTTTTCTTCAATCCAGTACCACCACAATTCTATTATTTTCATTAAAGCACCATCAGTGGTATACATATTGTTTGTTTTTAATTCCATAGAATGAATACCAAGAGCTCTTCACAGAAATGATGGGGTTATGTGTTTAAAATTAGAGGCTGGTTAATAGCAGCACTTTTTCTGGAGAAAAGCAGAGGACTTCTGCCTTTGTTCAGTTAAAATACATTGGTATAAATAAACATGAACATTTTAAAGAGAAATTTTGGCAAATGGTGGCTGCTAAATGATGCTGTATAGAAGAATGAAACAATGTATAAATAGTAGATAAAACATTTGCAAAGATCAGGTACATAATTGTCCAGTAAAGAAATGTATAGGGACTGAAGTAGGTAGGACTGAAAGCATGGTTTGATTGCATCTACTTATGATTGCACAATCCATTTTCCTGAATCAAGCCTAAACTGGACTACAGGCAGAACACCCCAGTTCTAAACTGTTTTGAAAAAACATCACAACATGTTAATCTTTGGTACTATAATAGCAAATGTACTAAGAGGATATAATTCAGAATGTATAGTGATAACAATGCAGAGATACACAGAACTAGAATGACTGATTTTCTAGGTGACCCCTAGTAATGGTATTTGCATTTGTAGTAGTGCTTATAACTTAGGGCACCACTGTTTGACAGGGAGGGAGTGTGGTGTATAACTGTGTTAAAAGAAATGTCAGCAATTTGGTGAAAGGAAGGTTAAGGAGCACTGACTGAATACCAGG
The DNA here is from genome assembly GCA_033558185.1 of Dromococcyx pavoninus. NCBI lineage: Eukaryota > Metazoa > Chordata > Aves > Cuculiformes > Neomorphidae > Dromococcyx > Dromococcyx pavoninus. The sequence continues at coordinate 1,275,789 of JAUMJL010000019.1, read as the reverse complement.
TGGGCTGTTCTCTGGTAGAAGTGGCTTCCCATTTGTGTTGGCGAAATGCCCCTAGACTTGATGGCTCCGGTCCTGGCAGGAATGGAATCTGCTCTCCGAGATAGCTCTGGAGAATCAGTCCTGAAAGTCTACTTTCAGACCATCTGGAGCCAGATGGCCAGCTTCAGACTTCTACAATTTAAAGGGCAATTTACTGGGCTTATTGAAGTCTAAGTGAACTTTGTCATTGATTTCAAGGAGGGATGTGAATTTGTGCAGGGGTCTGGGTTCAGAAGTATTACCAGGTTAGAAATTTTTTAGGCTAGAAGACAAACACTCTAAGAGAAAATGTGTGTGGGATGTACTGGGAATGAGAATCTGGATTTTCCAAGAGCAGATGGTGAAAAATGTCTTTGCTGCTAGCTGGTGCCTGAGCTTGAATTGCACTACTTTGCTATTAAAACCCAGTCTATTCAAAGTCTGTCTGCATGAATTGTACATTTCTAAATAAAAGTGTAATAGGATAATTCAGTAATTTGGTGTCTGCTGTCTACTCACTTTCTCTCCTAAAACAAAATTACCAGGTTCCAAATACACCAGCCACTGAATGTCATGACTACAGATGTTGCTGAATGTTTCTTACTGTATTCATTGTTAAACTATTGTTTCTTTTGGCATTTTTTGACTCTCTGTTCTAAGTTTTATTTACGTTGTTTACTGAACTATAAATTTACCATACTTTTGCAAATTGAATTATCTTGTGTTCATGATTCTTTCGCTTAAAAGTCCCCACAAAAATAAACCCTAAAGTATGAGAATTATAAATATTAAATCCTTCCTTTGAAACAAGCTGAGTAATTCAACGTGGAGGAAAATGGGCTAAAAGGAAGAACTCAGTATATGGAAAAGAATGTTGAATTATGTAGCAAAAAAGGTGAGGAACACTTAACAGGTACAGCATTCAGTGCATAAAATACCTTATTTTGGGCAAAGCTGCTTAGGGTATAGCACCTATATGGACTTTTGAGGCAATAGTCTTGTAACATGAAGTTACATCGAGTTCTGTGGAATCACAGTAAGAATAAGGTTCCAAATATATGTATAGTGTTGAAAAAGAATGGGATTAGACAGTAAGAAATTCACTTTTTCCTTCCTTAGATGTGCAGGCATGTGTAAAAGGGATGATAAAGCAGTACTAGTTACAACTAGATGTGTTTTTATGACTTTCATTGCAGTTGTGCAAATCCTTCATCTCATTTTCTCTCTACATAAATAAGGACCGTTGTTGTCATTCTGTAGTAGAAAAACGATGACAATCCATATTTTTCAGTGTACAAGAGCTTGGACTCAATCAGCTAATGCTTGCTCATGGCAATAGATACTGGAGTACAGACAGTAGTTACAGGGTACAGATAGTTAGATGTGTGATTCTCTGCACGAAATAGTATTGGCCCCGTTTTATTAACGGTGGACATAATTCTGCTTCTATATCCTCATTACAACTCGAGTTTTAGTTTTAACTTGAAATCTGTCAAGCAGCAATTTTCTTACTATTTATTAATCATCTTCAAAAAATAAAGAAAAAGTTGAGTATTTCAAAGCCAAATAGAAGTGGGTGGGGCTGCCATTATAAATACCCCCACTCAGGGATTCCCTGCTGACATCCTGTGCTAACGATTGATCAGCTGGTCCCAACTTCATTGATATTATAGAGTACTCATGTTTCAATTGTTGTTACGCATTACAACTTAGTGCCTTATCAAAAGGTTAAGTGTATTGCCTTCAATTCAATTATATTTATCAATTTTTTCCACTTTTTCCAGACTTGTAATCTAGTTAAAAGAAGTCAGTTTTCATTAGATTTATTATCAGTAAAACTGATTAACTGGCATTATTGAGGCTTCTTTTTGTTAATTTTTATCCAGGTTAGTACCATATGAGGCATCCCATTGGCTTAATCACTGGATTAAACCTAGGCCAATAGTTATCTGATTTTATCACTTGGTACTTTTGAGTATTTGCACAGTAGCACTCTGCAAATCATCTAGAATTTCCTTAATACAACAAGAATTATTATGGATTAACATCAACAGGATGAACATTTTCTTGGCCATTTCTTTAATATACTTGGGTGTAGATTACTGAGATCTATTAAATTCAGAATATTTATTCCAGGTTGTTAATGTTCTCACACCCAACTATGACATTAGTGCTTTAAAAAAGTATCATCCCTGTGTCACTATACAATACCTTTTGTCATAGCTAAAGAACACGTCAGCTTTTTCTGTGTCTCAGGAATTCATCACCTTGAAATTCTCAATACATTGCTAAAAATCATTTTTGTTAAAAATATTCTTAATAAAAATATGCCAACACGTCATACTTATACATCCTATATATGGTTTATACGTTGACCTTAATATTATTAAGAGTCTAAAATAGTTATCTCACATTGGCTTCATCTACTTTTAAGTTGTTTTACTGTTACTATCAGCTGAAATACAAGACACAAGTTTGTTATATTTTGTTAGATGAGTGTTTCCACATCTGCCTTCTAAATGGAAGCAACCCCTAATATATTTCTCCTTCACACATTGCAAACTTAAAGTTTTGCTTTACTTCATTGTTCTGTAGTGTGTGTGTGCCTGTTTGTTTTTTTAAATCAGGTCTTTGTTGTGGGCTTTGTCAGATGGCACGTTGGTCTCCTTCCATTCACAATCCTTTGCCTCTGAGCAACATCATTAAAGTGGAATAAGTGCCCCTCCACTGCCATCTGTGCACCTGGTCTATAATCAGATTCTTCAATATTGTACTCGTTCAGACTGTCCCAGGTTTCAGAAACTGTCCCATTTCCTCAAGAGGCAGGGGGGAACAGTATAGTTTTGAAGGGCTTTTCTAAATATTTCTTTTGTTTTCGATATCTATAATACATACTTTAAACGTGTGTATGTTGTCTATATGTTAGAAGAAATGGATGTAAAAAACATCTTTATATATAAGGAAAAAGGTGTCCCATGAGTCCCGATCAGTCAAGAAGCAGAATCAAACCCTCTGTCTCTAGAGGTCCATGGGCTGAAGAGCTAGAAGAAAATCTTGTCCTGATTCTGTGTCACAGTGGGTCATAAACAGCTTGAAATAGAACACAAAATGTTTCAGCTGCTTATAAATCATGAGTATCAAAGAACAAACAAACAGTGGAAGTAATTCCTAGAGTGCATTCACCCCTTCAACAATGAAATCATTTTAGGATTTAGAGGACTTTGAAAGTCTTGGAGACCTTTGCTACATTTGCTGTAATTTGCATAATGATTTCTACCCCCAGCTACAATATTATTCCCTGTAGTATTCTCATTCCAAACTGTTTCCTTATTATGTGATTATTACAGTTTTCAAGACTGATTGTTTTATCAGTCAGCAGCAATATAAGGGATCTGGCTAAAATTACTTTCAAATACTATTTATTTAAAAGCTAAAATAGCATTTATGATTTATGTGGTCACAGTTTCAAGTCACTAAATTCCCAAACAGTTTAAAGTTGAAAATGTCAAGATTTTTTTATATATATACAGTAGTATATTAATTTTATTGTCATTGTCTTGATTATAAAACACACCATGTTAAATATTTTGTTAAAACATCTTTCAGATTTATTTTCAAATTGATCTATCCATCATGTATTTTGGAGACAGGCCAGTCAGTTCTTAGATATAAGGGATATAAGCCATACATTCCTCAGATATGCACATCATTTTTATCATATAAGAATGAGTTAAGCATTTTAGCTTCTGAGAGTTGATTTCAGAAGTAAAACTTTGTTGCTAAGCTTATAAATCTTCAGCAAGATATACCTGCTCGGCATTTCAGGATGTGACATTTCAGTGGTGTGAGGCACACAAAGAACCATTTTTAAGTCATCTGGAACCGTCAGCAGTTCCCACTCCTCAAAATCTGAAAGGCTGTTTGCTTTCATCTTGTTGGTGATCCTGTAATGCTCGTTTGGATCCAAGACGTGGGGATGTAATGAGCATTACATAGGCAAGAATGAAAGGTCTTTACAAGGTTTTCCCATGTAACTACAGTGTAAAACCCTTTCAAAGAAACACGGGGCCCTCTGGTCTGTCGTTTCAATAGATTCTTAGGGCCTAAGACTGGCTTTGCTATTTATTATATAGTAATGGAACACTACCTTTGTTGTGAGACGAAAGAAAGTTGAAAGCTGAGTTATAAAATCTAAAGAAAGCCTCACACTTGCCAGAAGTAGACAGTAATTATCACAGTGATAATTTTGAGGACTTCCTAGAGAAGCTGGCAGCCCGTGGTCAGGCGGAAAGGGACCTGGGAGTGCTGGTTGACAAGAAGCTTGACATGAGCCAGCAGTGTGCCCAGGTGGCCAAGAAGGCCAATGGCATTCTGGCCTGCATCGGGAACAGTGTGGCGAGCAGGAACAGAGAAGTTATCGTCCCCCTGTACTCAGCACTGGTCAGGCCTCACCTTGAATACTGTGTGCAGTTCTGGACCCCCCAGTTTGGGAAAGGTGTCAGGATGCTGGAGTATGTCCAGAGGAGGGCAACGAAGATGGTGAAGGGGCTGGAGCACAAGCCCTACGAGGAGCGATTGAGGGAGCTGGGGCTGTTTAGTCTGAAGAAGAGGAGGTTCAGGGGAGACCTCATTGCTCTCTACAACTACCTAAAAGGAGGTTGAGGTCGGGCAGAGGTTGGTCTCTTCTCTCAGGTGACCAGTGACAGAACTAGAGGGCATGGACTCAAGCTTTGTCAGGGGAGGTTCAGGCTTGATCTTAGGAAAAGGTTCTTCACTGAAAGGGTGATTGGCCATTGGAACGCGCTGCCCAGGGAGGTGGTGGAGTCACCGACCCTGGAGGTGTTTGAGACTGGATGTGGCACTGAGTGCCATGGTCTAGATGATGGGTTGGTGTTGTGTTGGGTTATAGGTTGGACTTGATGATCTCAGAGGTCCTTTCCAACCTTGTGATACTGTGATACTGTGACTATGGTCCCAAACGCAACCAAGAAATAAGAATTCAAAGAGAGGATTTTTTTTTTTCCCCTCCCAGCTTCCTCTAGTCCAGGAAATTCATGTGGTCAAAGGTTTCTTTTAACAGAAAATTATTTACAGGTGCTGTTCCTGGCTCTGTCACAAAGTTGTGTCTTACACCTCTGTCTAAGTGCAGTCAGTCTCTGGATCAATACAACTTCTTCCTGTAGGGATATTTCTGTTAAATAACTGCCTGCTACAAAGCCAATGTCCATGGACTTCCAGAGCTTTGAATGACTCAAAAGGGCAATGACTATTTCAGCTGGATGAAACAGTAGTATTTCTAGATGAGGTTATAAATTTGTATATGAGTTTCTGTATTTCAGAAACACTTCATAGAAGAACCTGAACACTTATTAAAAACCTAAAACTTCAGCCCATGGCTTTTCCTCCTCTCATAACCTTGGGGTATGAGAATTAATGAACACTTTTGACCAATAGTGCATGGCACTCTTTACAATTTATTATTGCTTAATCTTTTTGCATTCCAATTAAGCATCAGAAATCACAGTTTAACTAGAAGTTAACTTAAAGCCTCTGTTACCGAGCACTCCAGAGGACATGTGCAGTATGTTATTGAAAACCTGCCCCTTTTCAATTTTTTCCTGTTTCTGAACTGTATTCTTACTCTTCATTTGCTTTTGAACCATTTCTTTATCAGACATTTTTTCCTACAATCATGAAGTGTGGAAATGCAATTCTTATGAATGATGAAAGAGAAAATACAAGAAAGCTGAGATTCATTCATAGCCACATGAATCCTGAAGCTGGGGCTAGAAGACACATACTTTTAAATTCCCAGAGTTGTCACTGCCCTGCAGGTATAATGACTTGCAGCCTATTATGGTTTTGCATTACAATCGTCAAACAGTTTTCCTTTCAATTAGGGCAGTGTGACCTCCTTAGGGGTGAAGCACGGTTCTGAATAAGGCCTGAATCAGGTAAGAGAGCTGCTTCCCACCACACCGTATGAACTTCATGTTTTAATTCACTGTAGCTGTGTAAAAAGCTGCAGAAATACTACAACTTCAGGCCTTTCGCAGCATTCAAGACTTTTTCTTCAATTACAACCACACAAAACAAATCATTGTGGATTGTGTTTAGTGCCGTTTTGAAGTTACCACAAAAGGTTTTATCATGTAAGATAGCTATTGTTTAAATTTTATCTAATTTTACAATTGCAAAATTGATTTAGCCTGAAAATTCTCTGGAAAATCATTTGTCTAAGGAAGAAAAATAATAAAAAAGTCAGCCTTTATGGACATACTTGAAAGCATTTGAATTCAATGTTCATTATTTGTCTTTTCTTAGTAAAAGTACATCTCATCCACTTACTGAATGTAAGTAGATTTTTTTTTAGATTAAAATGTATTTTGATAAATGGTTACCTGTAACCCTGAGGAACTTTTATTTATGAACCTGCTAATTTTAATAGATTGAACAGTGACAGTGCTTGAATATTTACACTTTGTTTTATTAGATCCAAGAGGTTCCAGGGCTTTTCTCAGTCAAGATAAATTCTAAATGTAAATTTTTCAGGATTTCACTCATAATGTAGTGATTTTTACTTCTGTGCTGTAAAATCCCTGTTTTCTGTGCACACAGAAGTGAAGCTTGCCAACTCCAGCTCAGTGTGATTTCAAACAGCTGAGCTTTTGAACACTCAAAATGAGTTTTGCAACAGAAGCTTCAATTCAGCATTAACTATGGCACTTTATAATGTATACATACTATATTAACAACACAAAGCATCATTTTAATCTTACTGCCAGGGAGCTGATCTCTTAGATTTTTGTGACAAATTCAGAGAATTTACACTTAGGGCTTCGAAGGTGAACATTGCACAAAATCACAACATTGCACAAATTCACAACAATGAAAAGAAGAATTTGTTGCTTAACATTCCTTGGTCACCAAAATATTGAAATTTCTGTAGCAGACTCAGTTGAAAGCTGTGATTATTTTTACAACTGAGTCTTTTCCATTATCCAAGAGTGGTTTTCCCATTTCAGCTTTCTCCTCCTCTCCTTTTTTTTCCATACACTTTTTGAGGTTTCCCTGCTTGGGCCTCTTTTCTATCCTTCAGTAAGGTTGAATTCCCTGATGGTAATCATAATTATAAACATATGTTGTTACTGTGGGCTACCAATTTACTTGCAATCCTTGATATTAAAAAAAACCTAGTAGGTTTTGGAATATATTTTACATCATCAGGGCATATCTCATGAATAATTAAAGGAAAGGCAAATTTGTAGTAAAAATCAGTCTCTAATGGAGTGCCATGTCTAAAGATAATTGTACATTAAAACTGGTTTGAATCAAGTAACCACTCCAAACAATTAATATGGCAGAAAAATATTTTTGAATTTCATTATCACTGCTATGTTTTCAAAATTTGATATTTGCATCTTTGAGATTGAGATAACTATTAGGAAAACATAAAAATACAGAAATAAGTATTCTGGAAATTGCTACACTTAGAGTGGTTAATTTATTGGATATATTTACTGAAAAAAAGATTAAGAAAGTCGAAGTTGAATACTGTAAATTTACTTTAGTGGCTTCTTCTGTAATCTGTCTTTCATTCAGGGTTATTGCAAAAAGTGCCTCTGTAATTAACATGTTAGGTTTTTAGTGACTTAACTTACTATGTAGCATTTTATTGCTGATGTATCAGCCAGTGTAACATTCACAGTGCTGCAGGGAATGATCTGAGCATGCATTTGGCAATTCATATTGTATTTGGTATCCTGGTAAGACAAGATAAAATGGTTCAAATATTGGTTACACAACCACAACCAATCCCCCCCAGCCCTGTGCTGGGAAGATGTAATGATAATTAATGGATGAATTTGAAAGGAGCGTAGGCCTGTTTTAAACTGGGCTGGACCAGATAAAGTTTGCCACAGGGCTCTTCAGGAATAGGTGTCAGCGGTGTCACAGCCCTGAGTGAGCAGTTCATGGCTGTACCTGAGCATGAAACTCAGGGAGAGCAGAGCTCAAGGGTTACACAGCACCCAGCACCAGTTCCTCAAAAAGCACTGGAACAAGTAAAGGAGATGTGTTAACAAACTTAACAACAAGGAAAAGAATAAGCACTAACATGAATTTATAAACCAAATGTGCCAAACTAATCTAAATTCTTTGCTTAATAAGGTAACAAACTTCATAAATACAAAGAAAATTGATGTCATACGTCTTCAGTGTAATCAGGCTCTTGTCACTGTCTTATGTCACAGATTGGATGAAATCACTATAAATGAATAAAATACTGGTTGGAACACAGTATGTGTAGTAGTTATGTGTTAAGCCTGGAGAAGATGCTGAGTAGGGCTCTGCATGGCAGCCACTCTGACAGCATTCTAAAAGCATTTGGACACTGCTCTCAGTCACACAGTGTGAATGCTGGGAGTGTCCTGTGCAGGCACAGGGGTTGTACTCGATGATCCTTGTGGGTCCCTTCCAGCTCAGGTGATTCTGTGATTCTTCTTGGTGTGGCTGAACTGCATATTTTAAGTAATGAAGTGGTGACAGTAGAAAAAGCAAACTTACTAAATTCACAGCACCTAACTGGGAGAACCCAAACGTTTGTGGCAAGGGAGAGATGCAATTCAAACTTGATCTTGAGAAATAATCTGATAAACGCATCCAGTAAAAGAAAGAGAAGTAAAAGGTTAGGTATGAATAATTGCACAAAGATAGGATAAGGAACAAGAGGATTAGATATGATCTCGGAGGGCACAGTCCACTGCAAGCTGATCATTTTGCCAGCAGAGGCACAAATCAGTAACAGCACTATGCTGGGTAAAGGTCAGCTGTTGTACCGAGATGGAGAAATGATTGTTGTCTTATCCACCTTTTTGATCTCGTCAGCACAGATGTTGCCTCAGCTGGAGAACTGTGCCTATTTGCAAGCACAACACCTTGAGAGAGATGTGGATCAACTGGAGAAACTCTTCTTGCTGTGGACAGAGAAAATACTGGTTGTTACAAACTGCAGAGAGAAGGATCCAAGTTAGATAGTAGGGGTTCTTTTCTTATAGGAATGATTTAAGCTGGGAAGAAGTTGCTCAAGAGTATTGTGGAACTACTGTCACTGTGAGATTTCAAGAGTACATTGAGTAAATGTGTCAGGAACGTGGTAGTTATATTTGAAACTCTGTTGAAGCAGAGAATAGACTAGATGACTTCTCACTTCTCCCAGCCTGGTTTTTGATGTTTTATTGGAATGATCTCAAGTTACCAGTTTTGACTAAATGACCAACTGTTCTTACTTTTAAGTCAAGTGATGTCATTTTCTACTGATTTCACTAGGTTTGGATGAGGAACAGGGAGAAGAGAAGGCACACAAATGTCAGTTGCAGAATAAGTATAAGAAAGGTCTGATCCCACTCCCATTAAAGTCAGAAAAGACTTGATCTCTTTCAGTGGAAGTTTAGTTGAATTCTAAATGCAGGCCATGTATACATAAGTATAAATGTGTTTCAAAATATATAATGTTAATACAGTTCCATCAGTTGGACATTATCATTGAAAACTTGCTGTTTGAGCAAGTGAGAGATTGCTAAAACTTAACCAACAATGTATTTCTCAGAGTTCAGCAACAGAAATTCCAAAGAAAGTCTTTCCCAGTGACCCACATTCCATAAATATGTCCTAGGCTTGCTGATAGCACCTGGGTGAATAAGGTACTGAAGCATTAAAAACCTATGGCTATAATGAGTGAAAAAGATGCCAGAAAAAAAGGAACACTTGGGTTTCATTCACAGTATCCTGCTGGTCACCTGAATTATTCTTTTTAATTTTAGGGGCTTATGCTCTGTTCTAGAAGTGATTAAAGTGGGGTTTTGTGGTCTTGCTTTCTCAGAGCAGAAGAAAGCTAGCAGCAGAAATAATAAAAATTTGCAAAAGACTCTTTTCAGCTTCTCTGTGACTTATCCAAACTCATAGATGGCAGCACAATAAGAAAATCCCTTTCCAGATTATTTCGTTGTTAGACTAGTCTCGGGCAGGTAACTTGCCTCTCCTTTTTACACTAAGCAAAGTTCTTTTGTGTTGTTTGGAATTTTCGCTCATCCTCTTAGCACACAATCTCTTCATAAACCTAGCCTTAAGAGTTTTACAGCTTCCAGAACCAGAGAGGCTTGGCCAAGTTTAAACAAACATCCACGCTGAGCACTTACCAATGAGCATTATGTTGCTTGCTAGCCCTGTGGAAGGTGTGCTCTAAGAATCAGCTGATAAACTGCTATTTTTATGGAGGATTCAATCAGAATTCTCTACCAGAATGAACAGAGGAACTCAGAAATCATCTGTGTGCTCTATATTAGAGCGAGATGGCAATATGTAATAGCATTCAAGAAAAGCAAATTTAACCATATTGGTAGCGATCATGACCGATGTATTCACCCTGGCATGCATGGTCAGTAATTAATATTTCAATTCATGATGGAAGCAACATAGCTCGATGGGTAAACAGTAGATGAGGACTTTCCTATTGCATTTCTGCGTGGGTCTGCAGTATATCTCTAAGTGTGGAAATCAATTTCCTTCTCCTTGCCTCATTTCAGGATGAACATTCAAGTGAGGCTCATTAGACTATAGGGATAAAACTGACGTAAAAAATGAATTGTTGTTATGCAGGTATATTTAACTAGAAATGATTCATAAGTGCCTTCAAGTTATATCCACTTGAACTTTACTGATAACATAAAATTGTTTGACTACTTCAGATTGTGTTTGGTTTCTCCTTTGAACTCCTTAAAAACGGGTCAGTTTTACATGAGATAAGATGGGCATTAAAAATTAGATACTAGACTTTTATTATGGAAAGTAGACCTTTTTTTAGTACAGGGAATGTTAATTTATATCTGATCTTAAAGATTTTGCTTAAGTTTATCCATTGGAGGTATGATTCCAAGAGATGGCTCCTAACTGTGCTTCCAGATTTTAGTATTAGTTTATTAGGTAATGTGGCTTTTTGCACCAGAAGGGTTAAAAATTCTCCACTTCACTCTCAGAAACTCTTGTGAAGAAATAGTCAAGTGTTTGAAGGCCTCCCAGGTGAGTGCAGCCCCTCTGAGAGGTCTAACAGATCTGGTGTGCTGTATGCACTGAGAGAACAATGCCTTGGAGGAATCCAAACAGCAACGTGTAGCTGTGCGTGATGCGGTCTAGTCCACTGTCATCCAAACCAGCCGAGGAAAGAGACCAGAAGGCTTTCAGGAGCAAGAGGAGACAAATGTGTAAAGGTTAAACTCAGTGCTAAAATCACTGACATTTGAACAACACAGATGTAAAAGAAAAGAGAAAGCATTGAACGTTAACTAGGATTATTGTACTGGAAACTGCATCTTGGTAATGACTGCAAAGTCAAAAAAACCAACACCATCCCCCCAATAAACAAAAAACCAAAAACCAACAACCTATAAGGAAGGCTGGGGATCCAATATAAATGTGTTTTTTTTAAAAATGCCTTTAAGTGAAAAACATACCTTTTTACAGATATGATCAATATAAAATTTTGTATGTCATATGTCTTCAAGACTTGGAACTTAATGCCCTAAGAACATAAATAGTGTAGAACAAAATTAAAAATGTGACGCCATAGAAGTATTTTTATCTTCTGAATTTTGTATTTCCTCAGCACCGCTTAATAGGTATGACTTTATCTAAATACCAGAGATAGGTTAATTGATAAACTACTGCCTACTTTATGTACAGGCATGAACATTTCTATTGTTTCCTTGAGAGGACATGAAAGATTTTTTTGAAAAGAACAAATCCAAGCTTCCTACTAAGTGTATAATCAGAAATTTTATTGATTTTTAAAGTAGCATCCGAATGTGTTTTTATTTAGGAATGGAATGATTTCTAAACAAGTTTGGAAATTCTGGAAGAGAAAGTGAGGCTAATATTGTCATGTGACCTCTAGCTGCTGTATTTTCAATTTTTTTAGTAAGTATTTGAACTTTTGTACATTAAAAAAATGCAAATAAATATCAGGAAGGACTTCTCAGCATAAAATGAAATGAGATAAAATGAAATGAGATAAAATGAAATGAGATAAAATGAAATGAGATAAAATAAAATAAAATAAATTAAAATAAAAATAATGAAGAAAATGTTAAATGCCATAATTTCACTGAAGGACTAGTAAGACTTATACAGGTGTTTCTACATGTTTCTTTGCCCAGTTTTCAACTGAGAAAGAACAGAAATCAGTATATACTAAGTTCTTTTCATTTAATCTCAACGACCAATGAATAAGTTGAAAATAATAGTTGTTCTTCAGCTAAGCCTGCCCTTGCCATTGGCATTATTAGCTCTTGGGATACTGGCTAACAGTACAAATTCAAATCTCTCCTGAAATCTAGCTACTTTTGAGAGACTCAAAGCAATAATCATCAATTAAAAGCCATCAGCATCCCTCTTCTAAGCATATGTGCATATCCTCACAAGTCTGGATCATTTTTTTGTAGGGACATGGGCAGGCATGGGCTTCGTGGATTCCATTTTGTTGTGACCTTATTAACTTCATTCTATTTGTGTCTTCTACTTAACTTGGCCACATTGTCAACGCTTAAGAAATAATAAAACCTTATTACACTAAACTCAAGTTTGGAGAACACAGCTGCAAATCCTCCGAATTTGTCTTTCATTTTGCCTCTAAAAATTGATCCTTGCTGAGGCTGCTGCCTTTCAAGCAGTATTCTTGCCCTGGAGACTGACTGATGTTTGAAATGAATCAGCGCCACAGTAAATTTAATTTTCAAAACCAAACAGTTGTTCATATTTAGAACTTGGCCAGAAATTGTGAGTTGCATCCATTCTGTCTTCTTCTGTTTCCACAGGCCTGGTGGGTGGTAAAATTGCCCCAAACTAGTGGAGCTCTAACTATAGTTATTGGTATGAGCGAAGTCAGGCTGAGAAGAAACATTTCAGAACAGGGACTGCTGCTTGAGAGTGAAGCCTGTAATCAGTCAAGCTGTTATCACGGGAGGTTGGAAGCAGAGTGTGCAGGTTTTGTCTGCAGTTGAGGCAGTTCCTTGCACCTTTGCAAAATCAGCACAGGTTTTCCAAAGTGGTTCTGAGCAGGGAGGAAGAAGAGATGCCAAGGGAAGGAGCTGACAGGGTTACAGGTAGTGAATAATAAATAGAGATGGCAGTGCTGATCAAAAGGGTCTGGAACAACATTAAGAACTATGTCTTGAGGTTCTTTTATACACAGAACAGTCAATTCTTCCCTTTTTGTTTGCCTGGGAATGTATTTCCATTGTTCAGCACGTTGGTTTTCTCTATCACTTCTATCAGGCAGAGCTGAACCTTGGTATGTTGGAGCTATGTAGTTGCATTTCATGTTCCCTTAGCAACTGAATAACTGACACTTGAAGAGGAAGCAATAAAAAAGCTGTGGTTTAATTCTTTTACAGTTTAATAAAGTTTGAGAGATGGAGAAGGCATGCAGCAACTTCATGAAGAAGGAGAAAGTAAACTGCCTTTTGTTTATGTCTATTAACTGCTCTGAAAATACCTGCTCTGTTACTTTTACTCAAAAGGCACTCTCTATGTAGCTAATCTGAATTGAATTATTTATGGTATATGTAATCCTAGCTATATGTTATTTGTAATACAGATTTATTTGCTTAGTGTAGTAGAACAAGAGTGAAGAGAAAGGAGAGAGCTGCACGTTAGCCACCTCCTAAACCATTTACCTTTAGAGACAATTCTGGTTATACAGGTTGGTCAATTTTAACTTTTGCATCGCTCAGCCTCAAAAGCTTCTTTGGTGGGAAAATTCAAGGAAGCAGAAGAATAAACTGGCAAATTGACTTTCTGAGGAGAGAGGTGGGATAATTTTTGGAGGATCCTTGAGGTGGCTGAATAAAATAGACAAACCTATTCTTTCAGGAATATGTGCCTTTAGATAAGGCACATAAATGTATATGCAGATAGACAGATACTTTTTAAAGCATTTTTCTTAAGGGAATCATTCCTTCTGTTAAGTGTAACCTTTTGGGAATGAGACTTATCCTGCTTGGTGCAGAGTTGTCAGGGATGAAATGGAAGGAATGAGGCTGCATAGGAGATACTCAAACATAACCGAAGTACTGCAGTCTGGGGACTGTTTTGAGAAGAGTGAATTGCTTTGAAGCTTCTCCAGAAAAGGCAGATGTACAAGACCTAGGATAACACCCACCAGAAAAGAGCAGAAGAGTGTGATATCCCTCTAACCATGATGCACATTCTGTAAGAAAAACGTTACATCTCTTATTGCCTCTTTTCTTTTCCTTTTTGTCTGCTGTTTTGTCTCACGTTTTACCTTTTCTCCTTGTATTGCCCCACCCATTCATTTTAATCAGTTCTTCTCCCATAATCTGAGGCTTTAGCATCCTGCATCCTTCTGCATGCTAAAATTGCTCTCCAGAGCCCTGCTCCACCCACGCTTTGATGGATTGCTGTTTGTGTGCTGCCGCTCCCTGATCCCAGGAAAGCACTGAACGTGCTCAGGCCCACAGTGCAGGCACCACCACACCTCAGTGCAAGACTGAGCAAGGATCCGACCATACCTACAGTAAACCGTCTGCATTTCTACCACTGTGCTTCAACACCTTTTGCTACTGAAGCCAGTTTTGGAGAGCTGCACCTTCCTCATGTCCTGTCTGACTCTCAATGCCTCTTTTTTTTCCTTCTCTTTTTTTCTTTTCCCCATAATTGCATATTTCCAACCCTTCAGAAAAGCACATCTTCCTCTCTTAATGATGCTTGCCTAGGGCCAATGCCTGTCAAAGCAGACAGGTGCTCTCAGTGTCCAATTAAATTAGATAATTTGATTCAAATGACTGTATGCATGTTCAAGATTTTGGCTATTTGAAATTTGCAAAGTTTTCTGATGTCTGGCAATATCCCTTTGTTCCCCAACAACAAACATGACAGCAAATGCTCCTTTCAAGCCACTGAGTCTATCCTAATTCCTTTTCCAGGACTTCTACCACATGAGTCCCTTTCCACTAGTGGTGACTTGGTGATAGTGCAAAGCTGATTACTCTGAAAGTACTGTTCATTGCATTTCGTTTCTGAATTCATAAGACAGCAAATAATTTCCACCTGAACATCTGTGACATTTGGGTTCTGAAACAGTCTCAAATACCATGCTGTTCATTAGTAGGGATTCGATTTCCTGTACCTCTCTGCTTCAGTTTTGCTTCAATGCATGGATTGTGTGTATTCATTTAAAACAACAATACTAAATTTTTGCCGAAAAAGAGGGATGTGTAAATAAAAGATGCCTGGGGCAAAGCTGTGGTTTGTGTTCTGGGCATTTATATAGCTATTTACAGTGCTCTTCAGTTAAATAGTAATAATAATAATAATAATTAAAAAAAAGCCCCACAGAATTACCATAGCAACTGAAGCAAGTATGTGTTACATTTTTAATCTCTTAGATACACAAACCCTTACTAAGAAAACACGCAAAAGGAAAGATGTGAACTTGTGTGGCTTCCCTATGTTTGAAGGGAATATTTTGTTTCTTATTTCCTTACCAGTATTTAATGCTGCCTGTGTTAGGGGAGCAGCTTTGTTCTCTTTGCATTGTTACACTTGCATCTGAGGCAGAAGATGAGTGCAGGAGGCAGCTGGAATGCATTCTCTTCCGAGACATTTTGGAAACTGCCAAGAGTGTGCAGCAAATGGTGGCTGTGAGACCACTATGATGCTTTTTTTTCTGGCATACTGGAATGAATTCCACAGGTGAACACATGGGGAACACATCTATCAATAAAACATGCTTGTATTTCATATCTGCACAAAACTACTTGCTTTTCTGAATCTGATGTACAGGGAGGTCCTTATTTGAGTTTATTTCCCCTCCCCACTGCAGTTCCTGGATTTTCCTTGGTTTTCTTAAATCCCTTTTGAATTAGAGTACAAAACATTTCTGATACACAAAAGGTCTACAACAGTTCTGATTAAAAATAGCTAAAACACATCAATGTATGTTGTGTCTAAGAAGAGTGAGGGGAAAGAGGCATCGATTAATTCATCAGTAGTCTTTTCATTACTCTCTCCAATGGTGATAAATTGGGACTTATTTCTCTTGTTGAAGGTAAACATTTTTTCCTGTACTCTGTCCACCCTGATATTGGCAGAATAATTACAATTCCTCTTACCAAGACAATCTAGGGACTAAACAAGCCGCTTTCCTCATGTTCCTGCACTATTTTGTTTTGAATCTCTTACGAAGAATAGGGCTTTTGCAGTGTAACATGCCTGGACACTTCACTCCTTCCAAGACAAACAGCTTTTGAGCCAAGGTCGATTTGGACAGCATGCAATAGCTTGCATCTTTTTTTCAGGAGATTCAGAGTCCTTTAGAAAAGCTAAATGAGCCTTAGAGCAGCCCTAGAAGGAACAGCTGTGGGTAGCTTGAGGTACAGAAAGATTGTGCCTACTCAAAGCCAAACTAGTGCCTTAACATGCAGAGAATCATGGTTTTCCAAGTTACTAAACCATTTCAAGCCTGATCCTTTTGGTGCAGGCCGCTGGGACACCTTTTTACCAAGTGTATCTTCATGATACTTAGGGAAAAATCTGTCCTTGTCATCCCTTGTCAAATGCCTGCAACTTACTGTATTGCAAAACCAAGTGAGGCTCCAGATTTTGGAGCAAATCCTTAGGATACTTTAGTTACAGACTCTTCATATTCTTTACAGACACAAAATTTTAGGTAGACACTTATTGTGTTTTGTCTGCATGGCTTCCTTTCTAGAGCTGGCCCTAGAGTGTTTCTCTTGGAAACTAATATTTTCTCGGAATGAGACTTTGCATGGGAAATCAGCTGTATCATTTAAAAAGATTTTGGTGGAATCACAGCAGAACGCTTAGAACTTCTTGCATTAGAACATTTTAATTTGCTTTGATGTTATGCTTCATGCATCAGTCAAATGGAATTAAATAGCTGGAGGTTATCAGTAAAGAATATTTTTTAAATTCCAAACAGATGTAGAAAATTGTTTATTGAAAATTTTTTAAAAAGTGGAAATTCTCAGTTTCACCTAGCTCTATTTTTTACCTCAAAATGGTGAAATAATTGTGGGATAATTCAGAAGATTTTCTGGTTTACTTCTGCTGGCTAGTTTCAAAGTAGCACTTCCACCTCCCGTGAATATTGAGCAAAATCCACAAATCAAATATGAATTTTCAATAGCTTATGTTCAGCTTGAATTAAAAACAAGTCAGTCTTTCTATCCCTTCTCATCTTGGAGTTCATCATGCAGTGACAATTTGGAATTTACAACCCAGACATTTAACATCCTTCACAAGAACATATAATTTGAAAAACTTGTGAAGAGAAATGTCTCTGCTAAAAAACGGCACTATCTCTTTGTAAAAAGACCGCTGCCGTTTAAATTTCTGTTCAGCTTCCCATCTTAAGCTAAATAACACTGACATTTTTTTTTCAGATGTATTTTTTTGAAAGTAGCCCAGGTTAGGTATATACTTAAAAGAGTTTTAATGTGACATTGCTGGCTTTCTTTTATATCCCTTTGCGTAAATTTGCAGCTAATGCAGAATATAGATTTTATCAAATTTCGTTCCTGAAAATAGAGACAATGCCATTTTGGAGGTGTCCACAAGCCTACAAACTACCAAAGCAACGTCCACCTTGAATTTAAAAATTGAACCCCAAGAATTTTCTTTCAAAAAATATAATGTGATGTATCTTTTGATAAACCTAGAAAGGAGGGTTTAAACTTAGGTTCTGTCTGTGGAAACGGATGTCTGATGAGATTAATAAAACAAGGCTTGATGTCCAACTCTCTTTGACTCTACTGGATATTGGACGCAGTCTCTTTCGGTAAAGCCACTAAATGCATGTATTTATTAACTATAGCTGCAAATCTGTTCTTTGCACACCATTAGATATCTTTCAGTTATGTTTGGCATAGCTGATCCAAATGAATACTTCCTTATATTAAGATCCCAAAAAGCAGCGTATTCATCTCCTAAATTTTATGGAAATATATATTTTCCAACTAAGCTTTAGAAAATGCATCATTTAGAACACAAGTCTTGTGGGAAATGGCTGCCTTGGAAAACTTTGAGTTCCTTTATATTTTATTTGGCTTGAAAGTGTCTTTTAATTCTTCAGTATTTCTAATGTATGTTGGACTCCCCTCGTTCATATACATGTAGTAGAAAGAAGAGGGAGGCCGAAATTCAAAACTGAACCTCTACAAAGTTTACTCTTTGATGTGTAAGTTTCATATGATGGCAAACTGGATAAGGGAGAAAATGACAAATAGAAGACACAAGAAACCATATTTCCTTTGTCAAGCAGTGGAGCAGATTCTGTATTTTGATTAGATGAGATTCTTAGCTCAAAAAAGTTAATGAAGAGAATCCAAAGGGGTCCCCATAGTTGGTTGTCTTACACGGTAGGCTACATTGCCTCACAATGTTTTCTTTCCTCCTGTTCAATACACAGGTTTATAAATCTTGTTAGAATTGCGGAACAAAAAAACCCAGTATGATAGAGAGACAGATTTTATGCTAGAAAACGTTCCCTTTAATGTCTTTAAAGTATTGCAAAGAATCTTTCTTTAAATTTTAATACTGGTGTCAAATTGAGGGAGCAATATTTTTGTAGGGTAACTTTGATGATGATCAAGAGACACAGAGATAAACTTTCAAAGCATGCAACATAAGTGTTTAATTCCCATTTTCAAGAGTATTTTTGAAGCTGAGGAGTCCTTAATATGAACCATGTTGCACAAGTTGCGAGCAATCCTGCTATGCCAAGTAGTTATTCAGGGGAGAGGGTTGCTTAACATTTCCTGCAGACAGGCAATACTGGATGCTCGCCAGGAGTGAGAGATAACAACTAATATAATACATACAGAAATAAACTTCAAAAATGCATATGGGTAGACACATACATAAAATTTACATATTTTGAGTTTATTAATTTATCTTGTTTTAACTTAATCTTTCATTCACCGAGTATTTCTATGATAAAAGTGATTCCAGTCTGCACTGTATGAGCTCAGGAATGCACAATCCCAGGTTAACACATTTCTCCAGTCAGTAAATGCTAAAAATTTCTATTGTTGAGTTTACTTTGTAATCATACATGTCTTGAGCTATGTGTTACGAGCATACTGGGAAACAGTATCTTTTCCATGTGTGACCTGCAGCACGAGACCTGTCTGCTTGTGTGGTAGTGGTCATTGAGAGTGGTCTTTGAGGAAAAGAGCTGGAGAAATATGTTTTAGAATTGTTTTTATATGAATTATTCAAGCTTAATAAATATCAATTATTTAAGGCTCAGAAATGGTTACGCTTTCAGATTAGGTTATCATCTTTCCATTCTAGGATTCACATTGAGAATGAAAGTATGAACAGGGACACAAACAGTTGGGAGATCATTTTCTTGGAAGAGTCCTGTACTTGTGCTCAGTTTTGCAAAATGTTATGCGTTAAGACCATGACTTTATTTCTAGAAAGAGAAGCAGTCAACAGTTGCTTAGAAAGTGAGTTCTAAAGTGGAAAAATCCCCTAAACTTTGGTAAGTGTTGAAATTGGGTATGAACTTCTCCATTCCCTTGGAGTTTTTCTAAACCCGCTCACTTTATCCCTTGTCCTTATGCTGTGTTGCAGTACTTTTAATCTCTGAACCAGTTGCAGAAGTTCACAGGCCTCTCTGTTTTGTAGTCTGGCAGATTTTCTGGTACAACTATTTGGTTTTGACTTCCCTGGAATGGTCCATTGTGGTTTTACATAGTTTGACACTGTAATGAGATGTGTTTGTTCAAAATGTTAATTTTGTTAGCACTGAGATTCTTTATTTCTCTTAAATATCGAGAAACACAGGATGAATTCTTGCTCTTCAGGCTTGTACAACATAGACTACAGCAAAGTCACAATGTTTTAATTCATTCTACTATGCTTTCAATTCTGTGTTGTAAGCCCAAATACATTTGCTTTTAAATGCTTTAGAGGTAGACGGGTTGGGTTTTCATTGCTTCTAAATATGTGACTGCCTTGGGGCTTCCAATTTATTTATTTTTTTTTAATGGAGTGAGAGGCTATAAAACCTATGTGCTATAAAGCAGGCAGACTTCTAAAGTTTCCTATCAGCTCACCAGGCTTGGCTGAAGGAGCAGGTATCTTCAAACTTATTTAACTCTTGTTCCTAGGTTCCTAATTAAAACCACTGAAATTCACCCCGTTTTGAAAAGGTCACATCTGATTTCATCCTAGACATTCCCTTTGTCTCATTTTAGCTGTCTCTGGTTTATATACTTATTAAAAAAAAAAGGAATTACAATAATTTGTCCATTGACAGCAGGAAGATTATCTGGTTGGTGGATGAGCTTTGGCAGAGGTGTGGACACAATGTCCCAGTCTCTAGAGCTAGAGACTCCAGAATAGCTCTACACTAAACGAGGGAGCACCAGGGAATGGTGCAACTATGAATGAGCTTATTTGTTCAGTCCCTAATGCTTAGGAATAACAGAAATTTGATTCTTCTGATTGTTATTGCCTTAATTAATTTAGTTCCTACCCAGGGTTCTTATCCTAATAAACCGAAATATCAGAATTTTTGGTGCTATTGTATAGGGTTAACTTTTCAATATTTTTTTTAAATATCATAGTGATTGTCTTAGAAGATTTACAGAGTTCACTCAAATGTGCCTCTACGAATAAGTGAGCATTAGCTACATTTTGACAACTGAATGTAAATCATATCATGCAGCTTTAATTGTCTCAATTTAAACCTGATTTTGTTGCCTTGGATCTCAGTATGGGCTATAAAAGAGGTTGGGCTGTCAGCTGAGCAGTGCTGGCTTATACTCGACCATCTCTGAAATGACTGTTCAGGAGTCTCAGCACCTAAATAAGGTAGCATCACTGTCCCTCTAGGAGACTAAGTAACAGGTTTTCAGAGATGTCTAGACACTTGAGAAAGCAGAGGAATATCAAATGGGATTTAAAAAAAAAAGGTGCTGTAATGCTTAGGCATGTTGAGAACTTACTGAAGGCATTTATCTCCATCTGCCTGTCTTGCCAGAGCAGAGCAGGTTCTCGAGTACAGGTCTGCAAGGTTTAGTACCTCTGCTTAGTCAGGGGTTCAGTCTTCTTGTTTGCTGCTTTCTTTTATTGTAATTCATATCTTAGGAGAGAGAATAGACATTCTGCCCAGTGACCTTTGAGAAGTCTTTTTAATCACATTTGTGCCCAAGGAATATCAGTAAGAAATAATACAAGTACTGCACAAGGACAGGGTCAGAAGCTCTCTCCCCTGTTGAGTGGGTAAGAGGAACTGTAAACTTTATCCTTCATAACTATTTCTTTCTAATATGTTACATAAGAAGAAAGATAAATACCACTTCATTTGTTTGTATAGTTTATGATATTATTCTTTTTGGAAATACTAATCTGTAAGACTTTTTTGTCAGAAAGCACTGAAGTCCTGGCTCAGTTGATGGTATTTGCTTTAACTGGCTATACAAAAAGGTCTGTGCTCCCATGTCTGTTAGTGTTGCTCTATAGCTTTATTGTCTCCTCTCAATTTTTTTCTCACTTAATCTGAAACCTTTAAACAAAGTACTAAAATTTACTACAAGGAAAGTAATGATCCTCCAAAAGATATCCAGTGCAACTGGAAAGAACCATTTTAATTAGCTGACAGAATTGCATTGTTTAGGTCTCTTCTAAAAATCAATGAAGTGGCTGCAAATGTTTTTAATGACTTCATGCCTTTAAAACTCTCATCGGGAAGCCCTCACTTTTACCACCAAAGAAGTTTTTATCATTCTGAAATATTATAAAGGCAGCTGGTACTTGGAAGGGGCTAAAATGCATGTCAATGTCTACAGTGTCTTTCTTAAGTTTGCTTGGTGGCAAAAAATGTGTTTAAAAATGCTTGACTTATTTCTGCTTTCTTCTGGGCTTTGGGGTTGTGGGTTTTTTATCTGATTTTGCGTGGGTCAGATGTACATGCTTTAGAATTTTATGCTATAGAATATTGTGTTATCGAAGCCTAAGACTGAAGTAAACAAAACCCCTCTATCCAGTAAGGACACCACAGATGACTTCTATACCTAGGACTGTTCTCAATTTACACTTGCCAGAACTGTTTTGTAACCCACAGGCCTGGATTAATCTCCCATTTGCAGGCAGAATGCACAAAATTATTCATATTGCTCTAGTAACACTCGACAAATAGCTGCCACTGAGTGAAATCCGTGTAATCTATTTAACAAAATGGTTCTGATAAAATAGAAAGTGGACCAAGAATAGAGCTGCATCTTCATAACCCAAAGGCACTGAACAGACTTACCCAGTGTGCAAAGTGGAAATTTCCCTTCTAGTTTGGAGTTACAGAGGTTTTCTACTGGAGGTGTCACCAGTGATATGTTTTGCTTCCTTCACCCTCACCTTTGAAAGATTAGCATTTCTCTAAGACACGTATGAGTGCATCTTTTGAAATCTTAGAAGTACCTGGTAGAGTTATGTAAAAGAAGCACCTGTATGTATGGTTTTGTGCCTTGCAGTTGTATTATCTCAACTCCAACAATAAAACAGAAAGAGGTATCAGTCAGTGATGGGAAAGGCCTTGCTTTAGTTTAGGGAGGTGGAGGGCAGAATGTATCACCCCTCTTAGAAGCATAAGGACCCTGTAGTATTCTGGCTATTGCTTCCACTTCCTCTGCTTGCTCCTGGCCAGTCCATGCTTAAAATAACATTAGAGTTGTCTCTGAAAATAATTAATTTAATTAAGTTGCTGTGTACTGCAAAAGATTTGCTGTTCTTTCTTCACTTCTTTTATTCCTTCTACTTAAAGAAGAGTTAATGACTGTGTTAAGCCATGTTCTTTCCATATGCATGTGCAACTCCCAAATAAGGTACTCTCTCCTTGATGTGATTACGGAAGATACAAAGATCACAGCAGATCAAGGTGAATTGCTTTACTGTGGTAGGGATTTTTTCCAAGCAGATCATCTCTTACTTCCAGGGAACGTATTTGGATTTTCTTTAATGAATATCAGAACTGTTAATCGCTAGTGATTATAATATCACAAGCAAGCATAAAACTGTGAAGCACCCAAGACTTCTTAATATGGGAAAAATTATTCTTGAGACCTTTCCTAACTTCCTATCCAACATAAACAATACAGAAAAATATGCTCATTATTTTACTTTCCAGTTCTCTCATTCCATCAGTATGTAACAGATAATATTGTCGCTGTTCCTTTTCTATCACTTTTTTTGTACCCCATTAGATATTTATGGGTTATGGAACACAGACAGGTTGGAGAGATTCATAGAATCATAAGTTCAACAAGACCAAGTGCAAGGTCCTACACCTGGGTCGGGGCAACCCCAAGAACAATTACAGGCTGGGCAGACATTGGATTGAGAGCAGCCCTGAAGAGAAGGACTTGGGGTGTTGGTGGATGAGAAGCTCAACATGAGCCAGCAGGTTGTGCTTGCAGCCCAGAAAGCCAACTTCTTCCTGAAAGAAGCGTGGCCAGCAGGTGATTCTGCTGTCTACCTTGCTTTTGGGAGACCTCACCTGGAGTCTTGCATTCAGTTCTGGAGTCCTCAGCAGAGGAAGGGTGTGGATCTGTCAGAGTGAGTCCAGAGGAGGCCACAAAGATGATCAGGGGGCTGGAGCACCTCCCATAGGAGGACGAGCTGAGGGAGTTGGGCTGGTTTAACTTAGGGAAGAGAAGGCTCCAGAGAGACCTTAGAGCAGCCTCGCAGTTCTTAAAGGTGGCTACAGGAAGGCTGGGAGGGTCTCTTTATCTGGATCTGTAGTGGTAGGATGAGGGGTAACGGTTTTAAGCTGAAAGAGGAGAGATTAAGGTTAGATATTAGGAAGAAAGTTTTTACTGTGAGGGTGGGGAGGCCCTGGCACAGATTGCCCAGGGAAGCTGTGACTGCCCCATCCCTGGAGGTGTTCGAGGCCAGGGTGGATGGGGCCTTGAGCACCCTGACCCAGTGGGAGGTGTCCCTTCCCATGGCAGGGGGTTGGAACTGGATGATCTTTAAGGTGCCTTCCAACCCAAACCACTCCATGATTCCATTTTCCATGTATACTACAACAGCCAAATCATGGTTAGGAATTATTAATATTATTATAGAGTGTCTCTCTTTATTTTTCCGATTAGACTCCTCAATTACATTCCTCAGTTCATTTTGTCCAGACTCTCCCTAGCTGATTGCTCGTGAATGTGTTGACCATTGTGAAAGAGTAAGTAGAATTTAACTTGGATTCTCAATTCTTCCCTAATCCCTGCCTTGAAAAACAACATAATTGATTTGAAAATGCTTGCCTTAAAGGTTAGCAGATCCTTAATATAGACATTAGTTGGAAGAAAAATAAAATTGTGCTACTAGAGTTCTACCTCTGAACTTACAAAGACAAAATGCAAACATTTCTGTTAATATAGAAAATATGTTTTACAGCCATAGCAGCAATCAATAAAAACATTCCTTCAGAGGAAAACTTAAACAACTGTTTCAGTAATCAAATGATAAAGAGTAAGAAATATCCAATCTACTGGATCGAAAAAGGTGCTGTGAAGGTTCACTCTAGGGGATATAGAGCGTGTATTCTCATGACAACAAAACTGAGCGTGTTCGTAAGGGGAGAGAAATCAAAGGACAAGAAATTCGGATGTAATATTCTAGCTTTGAAGGATTTTATTTTAGAGAGAACTACTTCAAAAAAATTCAGGCTGACAGCTACAATCTACTGTCATTCCTGAGGAAAAAAAATAGTAACATAGCCCTGATGTCAGCTGTGCCTTGGTTTTAGGAGTAGGAAGAGAATTTTGGAATTCATTAAATATAAGCATATTTCTCTTTTCCTCTGATATATGAATTACAAGCAAAGCTAGAAAGAGCTTATAATACTTGTGGGGAAACACCATCTGGATTTGAGAGAAGACTGCTTTTGAGGCAAGAGCAACATAATCGTCCAATGAGTTTACCCAAGAATTGGATAGGAACTTATTTCAGCAAAGAAGGAATTTCTCTTTATTTGGAGACCCTCTTCCCTAGCTAGATCTCCACAGCTGACCATAACATCTATGACTTAGATCAACCCCTACATAGCCAAAGACCAGTAACATAAATGTGGTGCTCATGTCTGCTCCATGTAGCCATATTTCAGCAATAGGTAATTTATTTTTCTAATTTTAATTTCTGTGTTAATGAATGAAACGGAAAAAAGTTCAATACAGAGCCAGGAGTTCCTCTACAAAACTTTCTTTCCCTCTTATTTAGTTTACATGAAAAGGCTGATATGTGCTTGAAGTGTCAATAGGACACGCAGTCACACACTGGCCTTGTTGCACTGCTGTTGTGAGCTCCATCACTTGCTGGACTTTAATCATCAGTGGAATCAGGTGCTGGGCCATTTGACACAATACTGTGATGTTCAGCATCTACTCAAAAGTGATGTCTGTGCATGTGAGAACAAAGGAGCAAAGTTCCCTTCGTGCACGCTTTGCAGGCCGGGATGAGGAGAGACATTCTTGTTTCTTTATCAGGCATGAGGTAAGAGGTTTAGGTGGTCACTGCAGGATCAGCACCCCAAAAGTGGAGGCTTTCAGCTTGGCCTTGCAGAACAACAAGTTAGCTTTTGTCCACTGAATATTACTTTGCTTAAGTCGTATGCTAGTGGTAGGAATAACTAAAAAAGGCCTCTTTTGCAGTCACACGTTATTTCCATTTTATGCCTTCCCAGTGTGTAACTCCAGCTTTTCTCAGACTCTTAGTCGTCTTCTAAAGCTTTCACATTTCTGGTGTTTACAGAGTTTTATGGCTCAGAGAGAACTGTGAAAGCATGCAATTAGTGACAAGGATAAGAGATGGCAGAACCTTGTCATTTCATTATATTTTTATTAATATTACAGCACTCACAGATCTTGCCAGTAGCCAGCTGCCTCTTCTGAGAGCTACTGGTCAGAGCCAGCAGAAGAACTGCTGTTGTCCCCACCATCTCAGACTTCAGTATTTCGCTGTCCTTTTTGTGGTCTGTCAGAGTGGAAACTGAAATACTCAGATTTCAAAAGTGGGGCTGACAGGAGCCCACAGAGAAAAGCATAAGCTTAGGGTATGTCTTTGGCAGACCTGACTGCACTGTAAAGGTACCAAACGGGTTTTAGGTGAACTTGCTCATAGATGCACTTGAGGACTCCAGGCAGCACAGAATTCAGTGTGGTGTATCCATATGGATGAGAAACTACCCTGCACGCTGTTATAATTAAATACTATGTGGTATCAGAGTGAGCTGTCCCTTTTTTTTTTTCAGCTGCCTAAGGCAGGCCTACGTTGTAGTGCCATTTGTGGTGTAGATGCAAACTTCTTTAGCAGGAACCAGATTTCAGTTTCCCAGACACTCACTTAAGCAGAAAGGAAGCTAAATTTCGCTTCTCACTATTTGTATGTTTGTGGCTTTCCAGGATTTCTATTTTGTTCCAGATTGCATTGCCACGTCACATCTAAAATTCCACGTCCATGAAAGGGGGGGAGGGCTATGCCTCTTCTAAGTTGAAGGAAAAAAGTCTGAAATCATTTGTGCAGTAAATGAAATAGGCTCAAGCCTCCTCTATGGTATGCAACTGATTAGCTGATGTTCATTTTCAAGTGCCTTGTTCACAGTCAAGCTGAGACAATGTGTAATATGCATTATAATGTCCCAGGAATGTGTCCTAATTCTAACTGCTTCCTTTTACTGCTGCTGCTCCCAAACATGAATAAACCCTGCTTGAAATCTTGAAAAGTGATGGATGTATTCTGGAGACATACATTTTCAACATCTAAATCTGAGTTCTCTGTGATGCAAAGCCTGTGAAAGAATTATTCTGGCATCACAGCCTGGAAAATATCTTCCTTTTGCCTTTTTCTTTCTCTTTGTTTCTTCCTCTCTCTTCTTGATGACTCTCAAAAATTTCAGTTCTTTCATTTAAAAAATATTGTTGCTCAGACACTTTTGACTGTTTGCATCCATTTAATTTTAGTAATACATGCACTAGATTTTAGTGCTACCAATGAAACATAATTTATTTTATATTATTTATTTCTATTTATTTAGAATTTATTTAACAGTCTCTGTAGTTACAAGCAGTTAGAAGCCAGCCTAGTGAGTCATTTCCTTTACACTGACTCCCACTGAGATGGCTCCCTTGCTGAAAATTCACTGATGTAAGCAGACAACCAGTATCGCGAGAGGTCATAGCTCATTATTTCCCATTTTCTCAAGTATGCGAATGTTTCCAGGACAGAATAAAGACAAAAGAAATCTAGGCCTCTGGGGTCAAGGACACAAGGGAGAATGAATTTTATTCACATGAATTGATGCAAAATTTACTTGTAAAAGTAGGTTTAGTTCCCACTGCAGAAATGGGGCAATGAAAATGTTCTTATTAACGCTGCCTGTCTGCACAAGCCGTGGTGTCAGACTACGTGTTTGGAGATAAAGTATTAAAGTCATGATAACGCACTGATTCTTGTAGGGAAAGCAGAACCACAGTTGTCTTAATATTTAGAAGCAGCTAAACTAAATAGACATTATTAGTTCTTGACATTTGTCTGATAACTTCTTCATTTACTCATCGTGGTCATCTGAGGCCTTCGTTTTCTCCCTCAGTGCTTAGAAGGCATATAAGTGGATGAAGGAGAATTTTATTTCTGGAACATTCAAGCAGAGGTTGCAGCTGTATTTTGTTGGTAAGGAATCAAATACTCACAATGTAAAAAGTGTACAGGCATGCATGTAAACACTGGAGATCAAAGAGTTAGCCTTCTATGGGGATTATCTAATGTTACTACTTTCTTCCTCACTTATTATTATGGCATTGCTCAGAATATAGTGGGATTTCTTGTCATATTTGTTGATATACTGGAAAATACTTGAACATCCTCCAAGTCTGCAGATCCGTCTGCCAGGATGGATTCCTGCAGAACCCGGAGGGGCAGCTTTGGAAACGTCACTGTGGTTTTTCACTAGACTAAGATACAGTCAATAAATAAACAAGCAAACCAACCGACCAACGAACCAACCTTAGGATAAACGAGGTTCCAGATACCAGCCTAAAAAAAGAAAACCCTGCCCTTGCATGCTTCCTCTCCCAGATAGCATTGTGCTGCCACGTTCTGCCTGTCCCTGCAGACCGTCTCATCTCCTTTTGTCACAACTCAGCTTTGTGCCTTTTCAGGCCAACAAAAAAACCAGCGTAATGAGAGTAGAGGAGAGACTTACTTTGGACATAAAATGGTCTCTGTGCTAATTTATGATCTTTATCTTTTTAAGAAACCCTGGTGGTTAAAAAAAAAAGAAAAAACAACACAGGTGAAATTTCATTTTTAAAATAGATACTGTACATTCCTTACCCATCCTGCGGGTGGGGGGGGGGGGAGTACAGTGAGATTTGGCTGCTGTAGTGTGTTTGCTGCTCAGCATCCAGCAGGGAGGTACATGGCTGCCTCGCTGCCTTCAGCAGCCAGGTGACCTGACCACAGGGCTGAGAGGCAACTCCAGAATCAGGGACAGGTAGTCTGGCATGTCTTTAGCAATCACCTTGCCTGCACAACATCCTACAGCGTGGCTCCCACACCCACTCCCTGTCACAGCTTCACTTCTCAAATAAAAAGAAACTGACAGCAATAAGGAGTTATAAAGGTCTCTGTTGGAAGAAAAAAAATTCATGCAACTGTCCTGGAAGGAAACAAGTGAAATTTGGGAGAGAATTTAAAGATCTCCTGTTTTTTTAAACACCCAAATAAGTTCATTTGCTCTGCTGAAGCTGATTTTATAATTAAACAGGCACTTATCTCCCACTCACTTTCAGTGGAAAAGACAGAAACAGGTTGTGGCTTTTCAACCTGTTGAGTTCACACCTTGATACATTATTCACATTGGGGTAAATCATCCCCAGTAAGAGGTGGGGAACCTCACAAAGCTTGTATTTCTGATTCTTTTCTCATAAAGACAGAACAGGATAGATACTTAGCTAAGGTGGAGTCTTCTATTGTTAGGTGCATTTACTTTTCCTACCACTGTTGTCTGCTGACCTATGGAACTTCTGAGCAGGAGGGGGGTCTGCAGTCATCTTCATTTCAGGCATCAGTCTTTGTATAAAAAGCCTGAAATATTTGCTGTGAGAGAAACCATCAAGGATCATCACCATCTTTCTTAGCAGGACCCTTTCAGAAGATAGTTATGGGCTCCTACCTCACTGATGGTTTTAATGGAGTATGTGAAGCGTTCAGGTTTTGTAGTGTTTTGTGGAAGCTTCCTTAGAAATATTCTGGTCATGATCATTTTGTAGAATCTTGCTATTTAGGGGAGGCAGAATGTACTATGCATGACTAAATACAGCCGCATTCATTTTGGGGCAGAAGGGCAGGTTCTACATCATTGTGCAGCCCATTTTTATTTTTACTGCTCTATTGGGAAAAAATGAAATAATTAATACTTAATAGCATCAAATGGGCCCAATATTTGCTTCGAATTGCATGCACGTAACTAACTGGCAATTGTACTTGCATTACCAGAAGGCATTTAGCTTGCTTCATGAGATTCCCTTTCCTTTAGCCAGACACATAATACTTCTCCTCTGAGATCTGAACTGTTTTATTTAGTAATTAAGGTAGTTTGTACAACATCTTAAAGATGCATAGGGCAGATACATTGATTCCAAATCCAAAGGCTAACTCAATTGCTCTTAAAGCTTTCCCATTAGCAAATTCTCTGAAGACAGGTATACTCTTGAAGGCATATGCCTCTGCATTTGGATTTGGCCCATTTTAAACCAGTATCAGAGACAAAATGAAAATAAACACTCCTAAATCCAACGGACATTTAATAACATCCTCTTGTGACGTAGTTTTACTGCTTTTTTTCATTTCCTTCACATATTTTAGTGCTGACTTTCTCACGTTACCCACAGTCCTTTGGTCACTGCAGGTTTGATTTTGTCCTGCAGGTGATGTGTGGATGTGTGTACAAATTTGAAATGAAGTTAACTTTCTGTTGATGCTTGCCAAAGAGAATTCTTGAATGTGCGCAGCATAGCTTTTGACAAATTCTAAGATTTTTTTTTAATATATCTTACAGCAGTCTGAGATGTTACGTTTTGAAAATGATAATTTCATCAATAAGTTCCCCAAACACAGCTGGGCAGGCAAACTACAGCAATAGACACAGACATTCAAGTTCACTCTTTTTGCATTTAACATTATTTGCGCCTTAGTTCTACACGTATCTATGAGAGAGGCCTGATTTATCTACACATGTATTATAAGACATAGAAAATTAGGAATGACATGTTGGCAGTTTGCGAGTGTTGCTTGTTTTACAACACAATATATTCTGCAAATTGCTGTCTTCCTTCAAATTTCCCCATACATAACTCCGAATGCTCAGTTTTGGCTGTTCTTGTATGTCAGAGATGAATGGGGGCATCTTCCCTTAGCAAGGTGTGTGATCCACTCTCCTGTCTCCTTCTGCTCTTTGATTCCTTGTGTTGTGTTTGATGCCTCTACTGGCAATAGAGAGCATCCGGAGAGCATATATTCATTTGTCCTCTTCTGGAGCCCAGTTACAGATTTTCCCTGCTCTCTTAGTTGAGTTGCTGGATTTCTTCTCACTGGAAATGACTGTAAGATTTTGACTGGGCCAGGCAAATAACTGATATTTGAGGTCTGTTTCAGAATTCAAACAAAAATGAACATGAGATTAAAGCATTTAATTTCATTTTGAATTAAGTCCTCTTAAAAGACACATGTAAAAATAAAAAAGCTATTTTGAAAATGAATAACCAACATTTAGTCACAAACATTATTATCTTTGTCAGCAAACATATTTGTTTCCCTGCTGAATTTCATCCTACTCAGTGAGAACATCTTTTTTTACTATTTTACCCATCCAACAATAATCTTAGCAAAGACAAGGACTAGCAAAGACATGCAGATAGAATTAAAAGTTTCCTCTGCAGTCAAAGTTTTCACAAATTATATAAAGCAAGCAAACTTTTGTGTGCCCTTGCTCTGGGGATATTGACTACTGAGAGAGGTGGGACAGAGCGTACGGAGCAAGAATTCCTGTAACCGTTCCAGCTTAATCCACTTCCCCACATGAATTGGCACCCATCTTCATTTCTTGTTTGTTCCAACACAGTGGGTTGCTCAGTCAGGGCTTTGAGATATCCTTGTGGCATTAATGGTAATATATACATTGCTCAGTGGCTAAAATTTCTCGTGCTGCCTTTGTGGTTTTCATATGTGTCGATGTAAGAGGCTATTTCCTGTCTTCCAGTCCTGTTCCACCTCCCACAGTTCCTTTACCTATGAAAAGTGGATGTTTTGCATTGCTTTTAATTAGTCTAAACTTTATTGAAACTTCTTCTTAAAAATAACATTATTTTAGGTCTATTTTCCATCACAGACGATTTTTATTATTTTTTATGAGAGTGCCTCAACTGTGGGTATTTAACTCAAGGTTGAAAAATAGTCAAATAAAAAATCTGCCTCTTTCCAGCTGCCACAGTTGTTTAAGCCTATTTGGTACTATATCAGGAGTACTAAAATTTTAACTATATTGAAGAGTACGAAAGCGTTTAATAAACTATATCTGCAAGACTGTAAGTAAATATCTCTTCCCTAATTAGCCAGTAATACAGTACTTGGATCAGGCAGTTGCTGCTACTGCCATGAAATGCATTTCTAAAACTCACAGGAAAAGAAGGCAAATGCTAGGAGCTTGTTTGCCCACGTTGTTCATGACTATTTATGCTGTAATGTTGTCAAATTGCAAAATGTTTGCTGTACACCAAGTATGCATGAAACTATGTTTCAAATTTTACTCTTACTTTCCAAGCGAAATATGACTTAGTTTATTTGCCTAAATTAAAGGATAAGTATTTAATAGGTCACGTGTAACTGTTTATAGCAGCATTTTGTGTATCACAGATGAACTCTCGTTTGTGGGTTGGTTTCCAAGAGCCTCTGTTTAATTGTCAGCTTCAACTCTTCAGAAGAAGTGTTGTCTGAAAAATCTGAAAATATTGGGGTTTTTGATAACATGAGATTTTTACTAGGATGCAACTGTAGACGGTTCCCTCTGTTTATTCCCTCTGGGTACTGAGAAAATGAAAATTAAATATTTTATCTTTAAATTATAAAATATATATGGATGGATAACAAAAAAAATATTTAGACTTTGTTAAAATTGGATGTTCACATTTATAACACTACAAAAAGAGGCCTACTCTCTGGCATGAATATGAAATTGGATATATGTTTTAAAATGGCTGCAGTTTAACATTTTAAAAGAAATAACTTTAGTCCTTTTTCCTCAATAAAGAGCTAAGGAATTTTTTTGGCAACTTTTGAACGAAAACCAAGACAGCTAGAGATAATAACACATTAAATAAAAAGTCTTTGAGTTAAAATGTACCAGGCATGGAATGTGAATTTGAAGGAAAGCTGAAAATTGAAGCATGAAAAAGTGAAGAAATACTTACTTGATTTCAGAGAATGCTGTATTCGTTTCCATGGAATCTGAGTGGCCCTGCCCAGGTTTTCCTTACTTGATGAGAGATTATTTTCAGCAATAATTACATGGGGAAGAAGGACAAAAGCAGAATGCTCAAAGTCATTCATTTGTAGGAACAGCAGGTTCTGCCTGATGAGTGATTACGGTAAGTCATCAGTGACTTTGGCCAGTGAATAACTGCATCCTGAAGACATGTATTCCACACAACCAAAACTGTAATTTTGAAAGAAAATGCAACGCATTCATTTTTGAAACAAATATAAATGCACGTTTGATTTTGTGATGTGATGTGGTCCCAGGGTCCTCCACTGCACCTGCTTCCCAGAAGGGCAGTAACCACCACAGATCCTCGGGATGGACCAGTTGGAGTGTTGTGCTTCTGTAGGGCCAAGTGGCCAACTCAATAGGAGTCCCTTCTCTATCTTCTTGTGTGCATCCAAGTGCACATCAAGAAGCTGCTAAGCTCAGCCCGTGGTTTGACGTTGCTACTGAATCCGTTGCAGATGCTGACACTCCCAGAGCGCAGCATTGAACATTCTCTGTCATCTCCAGTTGAGGATCTGCACTCAGACACTTTCGCATTTGTTACTCTTGTATGAATTCTGAACATGGGTGATAACTGTTATGTTGTCTTCTGCATGGAAGAGTCTCCAGCAACAAAGACTTTTTAAAAACTGTATCCTCAACAAGGCAACCTACTGTGACCACATCAGATCTGTCCTCTGGTGCTTTCAACCGGCTTCCCTTTAGATTTTAGATCAGATTCACGGAGCTGTTCCTTATATTGAGATTTATACTTCATTACCTTGTCCAGGATACTTAAAAGATGTGGAGGGCATTTGTTGCTCACTACACTTCAGTGAAAAATGGAGCACTCATGTTAAGAGGAAACCCTCGGGAGAGGGTAACTTTCTCCAAGGCTGATCTCACACTGGAATGAACTCTGGAAATTCAAAAAATCCCCACGGACCTCACTGCCTTCTGCTTCAGTTGCAAGGCACTGTTCTTTGACACCATCCTCTCTAATGTAAATATTTAACAATATACATATGTCAAAAGCAAAAGCGACCACAAATCCGCAACTCGATCAAGTAAAGCCCAAGCATTTCCCATAGAGAGTGAGTGAGAGGACACACAGTGTTAATGATGCATTTCCTGTACGACTGTAGGTGTTTCTCCATACATAGCAAGAAAGTAATGAATGTGTCATAGGAACCTCTGTGAAATAATACAGCAACTTTGGGTTGTCTTTGGGAGAAGTTCTGGCCCTGAAACCAGCTGCCAGCCCAGACTCCTTCGCGTTTGAAAGAGCAGTGGAGATGTTGCAGGGAAATCTGAGTTACAGGCGGCCTGAAACTTTTGTCCATGTTAGCTTGGATCTCACAGCAGTTTAGCCGTGTGAGTATCACATATTTACTTCAGCTTTGTACTTGAGGTGGTGAGACTTATAGTTTAGTTAGTATGTCTTGCCACTCTGTTCCCGTAGCAGAATTTCAGGTATCTGAGTGCAGTATTCAAGAGATGAGACTTTCTTTTTCCTTGCTATCTCATCAGAGGCCAGTGGTCAAGTTTACAGCCTGACCCAGGCTTCCTCAAGCTGTATTTCAAGCCTGAGATGAATAAGTTTAAGTATTTGCCCCAATAAATAAGCAAAAGTATTAAATCTTGCTAATAAGGATTTGACAATAAAAGCTTTTTATTTCTGCCTTGGAATACAAGACTATTACTTCTTTCTCTCTTTCCCACTCCTTCAATTTTCCAGGTACCACTCAAATTGCCCATAAATCTTGGACTCTTAATTTAGAAAACAATCTCTCAATCCCTACCACCTCCTAAAAAATACTCCTGAAAAGTGGTGACTATTTTAAACATCACATTATGGGTTTTGTTCAGCTTTCACTGCCTGTGCTACTGAAAGAACACTGGAAAAAAAGAGAAATTGAAAGTAATAAAAATAAAAATCTTAACTGTGTTTAGATTTCTCAGGACACGTTAAATAGAAAACACGTATCATGTTACACCATTAGCTTAGCTTCAATCTGCCAGTTCCACTGAAGTGCTACCACCTTCATATGCATTTTTGTCCAGTGTTTGTGAAAGGTTATACCTGGCAATAAAACTCATGGTACTTTTGAAACAGCACATATGCACATGCAATACCTAAGAGATATGCCATAACCCTGTGAACGTGCTTTTAGTTGCATTTGTAGGAACACAGAGGTCTCACTATATGGCTTCTAATAGACCCTGTTCTATTAAGTATAAATACACATAACTGAGACAATCATAATCTTGAGGAGCTTATCTAATTAATGCATGGCTTGTGCCCCACATTTGTGATAGATATTTCAGGGGAAAAAAAAACCAACAAGCCCCCCGACTTGTCCTGGTTCTTCCATCCTCCACTTCCAAAATGCTCCCTTATCATTTTAGGCAATTTTTTGAGGCAAATAGTTATATCCTTCCAGCCATGATTTGTGTCCCTACTTGAGGAGAGAAAATCTGGTGCTCTGGTTAGGTTATCGGGCTTTAAAAATTCAGAGGGAGACCTCCATGAGAAGCACTGCTCCTTAGTCACTTGTGTTCCCTAATAACAACTTTAAACTCTGTCTTCTCCCTCCTCTTTGCTACAGACACGTGACTTTGCCCGTGGCTGTTGGAGCCATGTGCGCTCTGGCAGTGAGATGCAGTCAGCCTCACGTGCATTTACAGAACTTTCAAAGACTCTTAGACATACATTTCTCTCTCTTTTTTTTTAGAGAAGGATATTTGATTTCTTCTATTAGCGCAGCAGCTTGTGATGTGATACTACAATGAAACACGAGGCCAGTGCAGCCAGATACCTTTTTTCTTCGTATTGTGTTAAGGGTTTGAGCCTTCTTTGATGTTGGTACAGTTAATAACGTTTAGAGATATAAGCATCAAGTCAGTACTCACTGACTAAGAAAGTAGTATGAGACTCCCTTGCTAGCCTTAGGTTTTACCAACTTTTCTATTTCTATAAAAGAAAAAGCTCTTAGAAATTGAGACATACGTTCCTTGTTTGTACAAATTCTTAGAAAATATGGGGAAAGAAGACCATATGTTCACTCCAAACTTACACATCTTTTGGTCATTTTATAGCACACAGAAAGGTGCCTTGCAGGAAGAATTGCTATAGCTGGAATCCCTCTAATCTCTCCCACAGAACTCACGTCAAATTCAAACTGAAAATTAATTGAGAATGGGGAAGAAAAGCTAACATCTTCTCCCTTCTCAGTGGGCATTAATATTTTTACTTTGACATATATCTGCATTTTTTTTAGTGTGAAGAGCACAACAAAAATTCTTAGGAAAAAAAGGATACTTACTGAAAATTGCCACAAAGTTAAGCCTATAGGCTAGAGAAGAAACAACAGTGTAGTAACTTTGCCTTTTTGACACCTGTCCATGACTTTTTTCAAACATGCTTTTTGTTTCCAAAGTATGCACACTGCTCAAAATCTGGTGACAAAATAGATCTTTGTTCAGTTTTATCCATTACATAACAGAAACGTTGTGGTTTGTTTTGATTATAGGTTGATTACATGATATTTTTTTCTGTTCTTTTATTTCAGGACTAACTCCTAGAATAAATTGACACAAAATTTCAAAGTTGCCCTTCACTGAATACTTGCTAGTATTTTTTTTTCTGCATTACTTGCAGAGATTGAAAAGAGTGGCACAAGAGTGCTTCACTGCTGCTGTAATGTATAGTCCTGAGTACATTTCTACTGCATTGTCTTTATTTGTTTCCCAAACAGAACGTGATTCTAAAGTGCCCCAATATGCAGTACTTAAAAACCCCTCATCATAAATTGAAATGCATCAGAACGAGTACTGAAGGGGTCCCTGATTAAAGACTCTTCCTTGTGTTCTGAGCCTTGGGATCCATACTTCCTAAATGAGGGGTTTTGCTTCATTTCAGGTATAAGGTTTGATCTTGAGCTAACTTCAGAGTGATGTCTATCCCTTAGGTCAGTCTACAGCATTCAAAGACAGCAAAGTGAATACATAAAACTGGTCAAGGGCACTTGCTGGATTCTTTTGCTGGGCTCTTTTGCTTGCACCTCAAATTCGATACAGACCTAGCAGGAAGAAGTGGTAAAAAAAAGGTTGAGAGGACACTTGTGACTTTTTGTGTGCAGGATTGTCAAGGATACCTGTGGCACCTGCCTTCACTCAGTCTCCTGGGGTTTTCTTAAAAGTACAGCCCTATCCAAGCACGACCATACCTGATCTTAATTTAAGTACATTGGTTAATAAGGAGATAATAAAGTCAACTGAAATGCAACCATGAGTATAATAACAAACCCTACTAACATTTCTGCTGACAATCTCATGTTCATTTAGGTACCTGAGTATTAAAATAATGGAAATAAGATAAGCTAGACCTATTCATTGCATGTACCGGCACAGCTTAGTGGGGAATAACATACCATGTATTTATGATATTTTATAATAGTTGGCCTTCAAAAATATGCATTGCCATGTATTTCTCCATCTTTTATCCAGAGGGCAACATAACTCTCTGTAACTGGGAAATGCTAAGCTTTTCAAACACCTGAGATTGAGGAGAAGTTTTACCATAATATCATTTGATGAATGGAAGATGTGCAGCATCCTTCTTACTGCATCTTACTGGCAATATTACAGATTTACATATATTAGCAAATTAGATGATAGTCTTAAAGGATGGCATTCTGCACGTTGCATTTGTATCCTGGACATTTATATGAAGTATGCCCAGTATATAAATACCAGTTTGCTCTGACAAAATACCAATGTAAAACTGCTAAAGAAACTGTAATTTGGCTAAGTTATTTGGCTAAGTATCTGAGAAATAGGTCAATTCAGATTAGTTTCCTTGCAATCTCTATTTTAACGTCTGTACCTCTTTTCTAGAAGCCAGCTCTACTCATGTAAATGTCCCATGATCTGAATTGCATGTGGTAATCTTGAGGGGAGAACATGTAGTTGGCGTAATTTTCAATGATCGAGACACTTTACATGACATTCTTGTTTAAATGTCATGGAAATCAGAGTTAAGTGCTGTGTAAATGAGGGCAGAATAGAGCCCTTTGTAAATAATTTTCTAACTGTAGTGGGATCATCTGGAGGTATAACCACATAAATCCCCTGAGGATATATCTCCAACTCTCTCCTTTAACATGCTGTTCCCTGATCACATTGGAAATCCACTCAATTTAGATTTAATCTCAGCAAAATCTACCCAGGACTTACTTTCTAAATTTGCAATACTATCTTTTCGGCACTTTTTTGCTTGGGCTATTGCCTTTAGCTGTATTTTTACTTAGACATCCTCAAACTTGCTTCTCTTGTGGGGGCACCACTGTGCATCAGGAGGGAAGGGGTCTCTCAAAATCAGAGGTAAAACTGTCGGCTCAGCCTCCTGTATGGGAACACATTCCTTGCCGTGTCACTGACTGCTGCTTAATATTAGATTGTACCTTCTCCCTGTCTTACTTTGCTTATTTAAAATATGGCCATAATGTTTTTCAAACATTTTTTTTTATTTCCTGATCTTTCTAGGTTAAGGGTCTGCATTGCACAGAGCAAAATACGACCATTCTCCTCACCCAAAAAGGAAGCTCCAAGCTTCTAGTGAACGAGCATAGCAAATCTACAAGTAAAAAATAAACAACAAGTTGCATGTGAAGAAAGAAACACAGAGACAGATGGATTTATATAAATTCAGCTTTTAAAATGTTATTTTTAAGAAATTAAATAATTGTAAGCAGTAACCAGCTGTAGTATTATTCTTCACTGTGTAATCTGCACAGCAAAATGTAAACAGGGGGTCAGGCTCTCCTGTGGCCATATGACCCTCTCAGCAGGAAAAGGAGGCACGAAGAGAGGCTGTGCACAGAGAAGCCTACAAGGATATTCATGAGCTGGGAACTTTTGCAGCAAAAAAATAGCTTTCCTGCATAGTCAATGGTGCATGGCGTTCGGTTTAAAACCCCTTATTAAATTAAGAGGAGCTTTCCGCATCCACCAGTCTTTGCTGCCGTGGCTGTGTGTACTTCCATAACGTTGTAGAGAACACTGGGACTTTAATATCAACTTGAAGGTTTAGAAAAATGCAATAACATTCAGATACAACTTGATTACTGACGGTACAGAGATAGAGAACACAAAAACTGATACGTCTGGGGAATCTTAGCTCTTCTGAATCTCTTTGTTCCTTAAGAATATTCTTTCTGAAAAAATAAACATCTATATGTATATATGCATTCCTTTGTCAACATAGGAAGATGAAGGAATTGGCAGCCAGATATTCTGCAGTATGTTAATTACCTAATGTCTTCTGTTCTTTAAAAATAATCTCTTTGTTTTCTTCTCTCTTTTTTTTTTCAGATTAAAAGGCTGAGCCCATCTCTTGCACTCTGATCAGAGTTCTCATGCTGTGTATTTCATACAGCATATTTTTTAATTCACAAGCATACATTTTCTGTCATTGCTATAGTCATGATAGCTCTGACTACCTTTTTGTTCTGGTTAAAACATCTTTTCCCTGCAGTATTTTTAAGGCTTAACAAATCTTTATCTATTTCTTCATTTATTATTTAAAAAAACAACATAGTTTTCCACCCCAAATACCTGTTTTTACACAACCTTGAGATGCCTATTCATTCTTTCTGAGGAGGAGTTCAGGGGAAAGGTGCAGCACCCCTCTAAATCACAAATGAAATGAGTTTGTTGGCTCGAATAGTATTTCTCCTTTCAGCCCTCCG
This sequence comes from Dromococcyx pavoninus, assembly GCA_033558185.1. Lineage (NCBI taxonomy): Eukaryota > Metazoa > Chordata > Aves > Cuculiformes > Neomorphidae > Dromococcyx > Dromococcyx pavoninus. Next base: position 1,236,405 of record JAUMJL010000019.1, on the reverse strand, counting down.
CACATTTCAGTGCATTCCATTAGTCATTGTTCAAATGAGGCTGTTCTCCGAACCCAGAGGCAGGGGAGGAGGGAGTTTGGGGTTTAAATGAGTTTGCCGATCAGTACATAGAGGCACATTGTTTCTCATCTTACATTTTGCATGTTCTGTTTACAGAAAATAACCCTAGTTCCCAGTACCCAAATGTTTCAGGTTTTGAGCATACTGTACGTTTGATGCAGCTAATTTAAATAAATGACTTTCACATTTAAGCAATTAAACCTATAATTAGCACTGTTTGAATGAACTAATCAGCTAGTAGCCTATGACACACAGTTCTTTTTTTCCTCTAAATATTTTTAAAGGGAAAGGAGAGACATTTATAAAAAATTATAGGTGATTAAGTAAAAAAATATGCTTTGATTCACAGAAATTGCAAAACAACACCACAAACTATTTAGACCGATGTTCTCCTTTTGCCTTCCAGGGAATGTGGAATTATGCACATTCATTTCCTCTGAATTCAGGGGAAAAGACTGCAATAAACAACATAGTAAATCTTTTTTAAAAGGAGGCAAACTTCTACCAGTGTTATGTGTTTTTAAAAACACACTTTTAGAGGTGCTCTGTACTCACTGTATTTTAAAATGTGTGCATATATCTAATACCTAATGCCATACCCTTGGGAGATTCCCTCTATCTGGTTAGCTCAGTAAGATGGAAATTTATTAGGAGGAAATTATCCTGGTGTCCTCTGAAAAACAGCATTTCTGATAAAAACCTTGTTCTCTGACAGCAGTCTAACAAGATACATTTGTTAGCTGGTTTTGTTCTCATCTGTTAATTTTAATTCTTCTGTTGCACTGCTGTGTATCTGTGTTGAGGCAGACATGATCTATGTGTGCTCAGTGGAGACTGAGATGTTGGGAGTGAGAGGGCACAGAAATTTAGGACAGAGCCAGTCTTTTTTTTCTTTTTTTCTTTAGTTAAAAAATGTATTTATCTTTTCATAAAATCTTTACTTTGTTAATAAATGTTGTGCCTTTTGGACTATATTGCTATAGATTTCCGTTACTAGAGAAATATGTATAATTTATCATATAATTCTTTTCTTCAGCTCCACTGTCCCCAAATGTTACAGCACCACACATAGGCCATATGAGTCACACCACATACTAGCATTTTTCTTTTCCCCTAGAACACCATTAAATGTCTTCAAATGCTGAAAACATCTTGAACACCCTTGAGCTGTTAAACTCCGCCTATGCTCACTGCAGCTCCGGTAAGGATGGGATTCAGGACCTCCTCTCCAGCCTGATTTTTCCTTGAGTCTTTGCCTCACATGGAGTTCAAGCTGCAAGGCATTCAAAGAAGGAATGTGGGTTTTTACTAAACGAAGCTGGCACTGGGAACCCTCACCCCAGCATGTTGACTTGCCAAAGTCAACAGGCACATCACGCTCTGCTTCTGCAGAGCAGAAATGACAGCAGGAAGGTGGCAGATGATTTTTGTCGTTACATGGCTTACTAAAACTTAAGGGAACTGTTTCCTATTCCTGTGTGATAACGAGCTCCTGAAAGTGCTTTTTCATCTACCAGGCTTAAGATAAGAGATAATTTAGGCTTAGTTTCTTTTTGTTAAACATTTTGGGGAGAGTAGGAAGAAAGAAAGGCGTCACAGGACAGTGCTGCCTTATGAAAACTTAGAAATAGGATTAGAATCACCCTTGCTTTTGATGGAAAGTCTCAGTTCAAGAGGGAATTTAATTTTTGAGTAAAAGAGGGAGATAGTACTACCCTATGCAACCAATACTGTGGTGCAGGGAACACTCAGAGAAGATCTGGGTTTGAACCATTAGGTTCAGAGAAGAAACATGCACCACAAGATTTTATGCTTTTAGGCAAAGGATTTGACTCCCCAGTCATTTCCTCTGGTGACAGTCTTTCTGCCTAATGCTCCCAAACATCTCCCACAACCTGAACTGGAGAAAACCACTATTTTTTGAAGCTTTAATAGATAGGAAAATAATTTCTTCCTTGACTCTACTTCTGAAAATTGAGATGCAGGTGTCTGAAGCACTGACAGTTCTTACTGTAGATGGAATCTGGAGGAGAAGCAGATGATCAACAGCTCAGAGAAATGAAACCCTAGATATTACAAGCTGAGCATCTAATCAGTGAGGTACCTCAAAATGGAGGATTTTGCAAATATTAGCCTTAATCTTGCTGTGTTTCTGAATCCATATGCAAACCAGAAGCACTTATGCCCTATAATGTAACAGGGGAACTCATCAGTATAGCAAGAGATGCCTCCATTTAGGAGGCACACTGTGCTGATGAAGTTCATAGAAGAGCTCATGAGAAAATAGGTAATTTCTTATTCAGTGTGGCTTTTGGATAAAGTGTAGTGAATATTGTATGATAGAGCTGGTAAGGTTTACACATGGGCTGAGAGACACCCAGTTATGAAAATGCTCTCTCGAGAACCTTCTGCTATGGTAAGAAAATTCTGACTACTGATTTTCAGGAAGATTAGAAAGGAGGTGGACTCACAGGCTGCCTCATGGGACTGTGGTCAGAGTCTTGCAGAGGTTCTCTGGAAGTCTAAACTGTGATACCCCCACATTTCTCTCTGTACACAGATCAGCTGGGCCATCTCTTAGCATTCATCTGCCACACCTCTCAAGGCCTGCTAGGGACATGCTGCAAAATTAGCCATGATTCTAGAGGTTTGGTTTGGAACAAAGTGGTTTTGCTGGCAAGAGGTTCATTATTTCTAGGGCAGAGTGAAAAGGGAAAGACTTCAAATCTATTTTAACTTTTTTCTACGTAATAATGTCTGTATGATACACAGCGATGGTTGTTTTGATTAGGTATTGACAGCCATTACCTCAGAATAATGCAATTCTTTAAATAACAGGAAAAATCCAGTTAAATCAGCTTTTGTAACATACCTGACTCCTACACAGCATGCTAACCTATCACTTTGTTAAAGGTCTGTGCCTCTCCAGTGCTGGTGGCACAGTTCACCTCATGCAGCAAAAATGATATCACAGTATCACAGTATTACCAGGTTGGAAAGGACCTCTGAGATCATCAAGTCCAACCTATAACCCAACACTACCACCAACCATCATCTAAACCATGGCACTCAGTGCCTCATCCAATCTCCCCTTAAACACCTCCAGGGTCGACGACTCCACCACCTCCCTGGGCAGCGCATTCCAATGACCAATCACCCTTTCAGTGAAGAACTTCTTCCTCACATCAAGCCTAAACTTTCCCTGACGAAGCTTGAGTCCATGCCCTCTAGTTCTGTCACTGGTCACCTGAGAGAAGAGACCAACCCCTGCCCGACTACAACCTCCTTTTAGGTAGTTGTAGAGAGCAATGAGGTCTCCCCTGAGCCTCCTCTTCTTTAGACTAAACAGCCCCAACTCTCTCAGTCGCTCCTCATAGGGCTTATGCTCAAGCCCCTTTACCATCTTCGTTAAGATATCTCTGAAACAATTCAAAATACCATCCTGGTTGGTTCAAAGTTTAAAATTCTGCTCTGAAAAGTAGAAATGCTATTTTCAAAACCGTTCTACTTGTTGTTTCTATTAGTTGTTTCCATGGCAGAGCTGAAAAACTCTTACAGCTGTGTTTTGGGTGGTCTATTGTACACCACTGTTGGTTTTGATTATTGTGTTCAACGCTGCCTAGGTTTGTGTTTCACTATCCCACTGTCTCCACACAAATAAGGAGTGATGCTGCCTCCACTCATTGTTTATACAATTACTTTGTGGTTACGAAGTGGGAAACCTGAATTTTTGCCCTCTGCTTCTTAAGGGATTCACATGTCCATGTGCTGGTTCCTAGAAGCGTGCCCTAAACACTAGGTTATAGCTTATTATTTAAGAAGGTGTGTCTCTGACCTTCCTTCAGGAAAAGTCCTGAAACCAAATGCAAAACAGAAGAAGGAGCGTGATTCCATGTCTAAACGATAAGGATGGATGGCTGAGATGAGGACTCCAGGTTTCTGCTGGTTTGACTCTGTCTTTTATGTTGGACTATCATCAGATTAAAAAAACCCAAACTCAAGGAGTATAGAAAGATAGATATAGGCTAAGGTATTGCTGATCTGATTTTGAAACATACTTTTGTAAAGACCTTCTGCTAAAATCAATCAGGCAATACATGGGGCATTTGCCTGGAATATAGTGCTGGAGGCCAACTTTCAATAACATGTCTTTAAGTGTCTGCTTTTGGACATTGCTCCAGAAGATGTGATTTATTAAAGACACATAACTCTCAGAACTGAATTATGAGTAGTTAAAATACAGAATGCTATCTGTAAGACACATACATTACTTGCTGCAAAAGACAGAATACCGTAAGTGCTTCCTTGGACCCAGTATTGTAAAAATAAGTGACTTTGGGTATAAAATGAGTGATTATCTGTATAAAAAGAACAAGTTGCAAATACAATGTGTCTCAGCTGACCAGCAGAACACATCCTGTCCCATAAAGCAGCCAGCAAGGATCAGAGTAAACAAAATCTGCATTGTGGCCTGTCTTCTCCTGCTTTGCAATTGTAAAGCATTTGACCTTCTGCAGCTGAAGCAGCACCTTGTAACCTACTCGTAAAAGCCATCCTTTAGAAACTTGCACTATGAAGTGGGCTTAGGACAGATAAGACAGATGCACCTGGAATCAAAAGTAACTGATGCCTTATGACAAAAAACTTTCTTACATGGTAGATTTTTTCTTGAACTATGTGGTCTCAGGAGGGTTTAAATACCTGATGCAAGTGTTCCCATTTCAAGAATAGGAAATTTGTAAAGGAAGGAGTTTTAACTCAAATTGTTATTCGAAACTTCAGATGTTTGTCTGAAACTCATTTGAGCTTTCTGCATGTGTGTCTCCAGGTTAGTTCTGGTAATATTGTAAACTGATATTTTTCATATGTAAGATCTTCAATCCTTGATTTAAGATGGAGTCATGGTAAAATTAAAAAAAAAACAAAAACCCAGGACATTATTTGAACATTATTTATTGGAACTAAAATTAAGACCAGTTCTCAAGTAGGAAAAAATACAAGATGAGGCACAGTAGCCATTTATATCCTGAAAAAAAACCACTAAGCTTTTTTATTCACAAGAAACAGAAGTGTGTAGCTGACATGGCTTAACAGTAGAACAGGAGTTAGTTGAACACTCAAATTGACAAAACTCTGGGTTGACTGGGGATGACTACAAGCTGCACAGATCATGTTGTGAACACCATTGCCTCTCTTTCCTCTAACTATATCCAAGTCTTGAATACATATTTCAAAGGACTGTGACCTGAATTCAGACCATTGATTGCAGTAGCAGTAGAGAAAATTTCAATATATTTTCACATTGACAGTGAATCTGATATCAAACTGTAACCTGAGCACTTTGCTTTCCTATAAAGTAAAAGAACTCTGTCCTAAATCACTGCCTTTTCAAAAACATAAACAAAACCAAAATAGCCAACTCTTTTTGGCTGCCTGCAGTGATTTCCATAAAATTCCAAGTTTCTTATCTCTCTGATTTCCCATGCACTCCTTCTTACCTTTCACGATCTCCCATGAAACCCTGGCAGAATATCAGCAGATCTGACTGATTGCTACTTCTGGGCTGGCTGCCACTCCCATATTTTATGTACTTCAGAATTTCTGTGGGATTGATGACGCATAATACATCATTGAACTGGTGTGACCAAACAAGGTTTGTGTGCTGCAGCTTAGCCTAGCATTTTGCCAGAAGTGCTGAGACCTATTAAGCAGCTGGAGAAAGATGAATAAATGTTGGTGAGAGGTGGAGGAATAGTGTTGAAATAGAGAAGATGCTGGGTAGGAGGAGAGGCCTAAAAACAGCGTCAGTGGAACAGTTAAAAAGTGTTTCAGAAATAACTGAAATTGAAGGGAAAATGGAAATATTCTGGTTAGGGATAAGATGTCAGGAATGGGTTATAGGGGGAAAAGAATATTGGGAATTGAATAGAATGGAAGAAAAAAAAAGGTAAGTTTGGATTGGGGGAATGATGAGTGCACAGCAGGATGATGGTGAAGAGGAAGATTCCTTAGGAAATATTACTCCACCAAAACGGTTGTCATTCACTGGAACAGCTGCCCAGGGAAGTGCTTGAGTCACCATCCCTAGAGGTATTTAAAAGACACGTAGATGTGGTGTTTAGGGACACGATTTAGCGGTGGTCTCGGCAGTGGGGGTTTATGGTTGGACTTGATCTTAAAGGTCCTTTCAGACCTAAATGATTCCAATTCTGTGATTTAGTAAAATAAGAGTCTTTGCATCTATGCCTTTGGCTGAACTGAACTAAACCTTCCAGCCTTTGTGAAACAGTCTATCCCTCCCTATAGTCCATCACCATACGATGTTATTAATGTTACCCAATGTATGTCGAGGATTACATCTACTCTGCAGGACAAGTGGGTGTCAGGATCCCATCAGTGAGCCTCGCAGTAATGTCTTAGCCCTGTGCTGGGAAGACAACAAGGCATGCTGCCTGCCTCTTTACTTCTCTGTCAGCAGAAGATCTGGCTGTCTAATCATCCTCTGTGGCTGTAGAGACATCAGTTCAGACAGCTGGGCCATCAGTGCCACAAGATACACTGGTAAATGCATCAGTCTTGATATGTGCCACCAGATTCCACTGATCTGATGCCCTTATGATATGTGTAGGAACAGTAGAATGTGATTCAAGCCAAATATGCCTATAGAAATGCCAGTCTGAAATTAGCAATAAATGATGTCAAGCTGTACGCGTGATATATGCTCCCAGTTTCTTATGGGAAACATAATTAACTTAAATTTTAGGTTGTTAAACTTCATTTAGCACCATCACACACTGTAAAATTCTAAGAAATAGCTAGTGCAGTCACTCAGCTCACTGTCCCAGTCCCTCACCTCAGTCATACCTCTTGTTCCTTCATTTCAGTGTGCGCTCTTCTTAAAGAATGATTGTGGGAGATATATGAAGAAACCAAACATGTACAAATAAAAATTTAGGAAGAGGAGGCAGAGGAGTCTCTCCTTTTTATGTTATAGCCACAGTCTGAGACTGTAAGGACAAGTACAGGCTATGTCTTTGTAAAAGCTTGAATTTTCCCTCAAGTGGCAAATATTTGACAAGAAATACTGTGAGATTCTCCCTGTGTGACTCAATTTGATTGTTTTGAATCAAGGAAATTAACGTGGATTTGAATTTTAGATTTCCAAAGCAGAAAAGGCTTAAAATTGTGCCACAGTGTACATATTTACAATTAAGACCTTCAGGTAAGTGTGAAAGAGGTAACAGCAGTAAACATACAGAAATCAGTCTGGACAAGTTTTCAACAAGGGAACTTTATTTTAAAATGTTTCCTCTGTATCAGTTAACAACAAATGAAGCTTAAGTATGGAATACTTAAAAAAATATTATTGCTATTGACTTGTTTGCAATTGGAAGTGTGTGACTGCAGATCACACAGAATCTGCCACATACTTTGCAAAGGGAATAGAAGCTGCAACGAGACAAACCATGGACACATCACAGAATCACAGAATCACCCGAGCTGGAAGGGACCCACAAGGATCATGGAGTCCAACTCCTGTCCCTGCACAGGACACTCCCAACACTCACCCCGTGTGGCTGAGGGCAGTGTCCAAATGCTTCTGGAATGCTGGCAGAGTGGGTGCTGGGACTGCTTCCCAGGGGAGCTGTTCCAGTGCACCACCACCCACTGGGGGAAGAACCTCTTCCTGAGATCCAGTCTAACCCTGCCCTGGCACATCTTTCTGCCATTCCCTCGGGTCCTGTCAGAGGTCACCAGAGAGCAGAGCTCAGCCCCTCTTTCCCCTCCCTCCCTTGGGAGAAGGCAGCAAACAGCTCTGAGATCCCCTCTTAGTCTCCTCTTCTCCAGCTGAACAGACCAAGGGACTTCAGCCGCTCCTCACACACCTTCCCCTGCAGAGCCTTCCCCAGCCTTGTGACCTCCTCTGGACACTCTCCAGTGGTTTGCTGTCCTTTTTATGCTGTGGTGCCCCAAAGTGCCCCCAGTGCTCGAGGTGGGGCCGCCCCAGAGCAGAGCAGAGTGGGACAATCCCCTCCCTCTCCCGGCTGGCGATGCCGTGCTTGGTGCCCCCCAAGACACGGTTGCCCTCTTGGCTGCCAGGGCTCACTGTTGGCTCATGGTCAACTTGCTGTCGACCATCCCTTCTTTGACTTTACTACACGCACTGATCATATATTCAGCCTGACACCCCTATCCCTTTGTGCTTTATTACTTCACTAGAAAACTGTAAGTGAGCAAAGGGGTGGCTGCAAAGCCTTGTTCTGTCTCATAGTGCAAAATAAGCTCTAAAAATCTAACCTCCATTCACCAAAATGTGAAATGATGGGAGTAAAATATTTGTTTTTTTTCAAACGGCAGATTTCAATATAGACTTAACTGAAGGCGTATGAACACCTTTGTTTTGATCTCTAGGCAACACATATTACTAACTGGGGTGTGATTATAATATATTTGTACACATGAAATACAAAGGTTGTATGAGGACTTAGGAAAATTTTCAGTGCTCATGCTTTTAATGTAAAACAGCCCTGTAATTTCCTTATTATGTTAATAATTCTTTAGCTGACTAAATGTCCCTTCTCACACACTTTCATTTACCTTTTGCCTCAAATAGTAAGGTTTTAAGTCAAAAAATGTAAAAACCTAGAAAGTTGTGAGTTGGAATTGTAACAGCAGAACTCAGTCTGAAATTTTATATCACATTAAGGATGAGATGATTTTACAATAATTAGCATTGTGCCATCCTTTCTGGCTAAGATACAGGAAAGACTGACTGCAGGTGATTTTAGTTGCTTTTTCGATTTTGCAAATTAGCACAAACATCTTGCTGTTTTAAAGCTTTATAAGTTCCCTTCAAAATTTCTATCTTTATTGGATTCACATCTGTAGTTTTATTTAATATGAACCAGATGTGGAAATCAAGGCAATATTTATTAGGATGCTTGCTACAGACAATCTGTTGTGCCCGTTCTCTGGGTACAATGTCAGGTAGAAACAAAGTGTGCTGGAGACTTTTTATGCTTCTCTAATTAGGAACAAAGTTTTATAATCAGTAACCTTTGAACTTTGCAAGCAAAGAGGTATAGACAAATGTACGTAAAATTCCACAGGATGTTGTACTTCGTATACAAAACATTCTGCTGTTATGAAACAGTATAGATAGGTATGCATGGCTGCGGAATCTGTGTGATGGGGTGATGCTGGGAAGACAACAGACAGCAGAGAGCAGAATGCACCCTTAGAATAAAAAAAGTGGTGTCCTGTCTCCATGAGAGGCAGCAGCTCCTGGTGTGGGCTGAGTTACGAGTCAGAGGGAGCTCGGGTCTGCTGCTTCTCCTGAGATGCTCTCTGCAATATGTGCGTGTTGGACATGTTGAAGATGTGTCTGGTGTGTTTTAAACACTGCATTAGAGACCTGGTCAGTATTTGGTCGCTGTTTGGATACAGGCCACTGAGGATCATGTCTGGAAGGTATGAGATGTAGAAGGAACAGAATCTATTACATAGACGAGATAAAATTTATCCAGTATGTATTTTGCTTGGACTCTATTTTTCTGTGCAAAATCATTATTCACTTAAAGGAGAGGCACAGCCAGTCTTTCGCCCTCATGAGCTGGAACATTTTGCTCATGCAGCATAATCAGATTTTCCAAGAAAACTCCTGGTTATTTCAGTCACATTTATGCAGCAGTACAAGGCCTTGGCAAAATTCAAGCACTGCAGAGCATGGTAACATTATAAAGCATAAAATTTAAATCAATAACATACACTTAAATTTTAAAGGCCAAATTAAAAGAATATATTGTGCCTACAAAATATGCATGCAGGTAACTGATTGCATTTTTCATGTTTTGAGTGTACAGGCTACAACAGTGTAAAGAGTACCAGAATCTCAATGGATCATATTCAGCATGCTTTCATTTCCTGGCAAGTTTTGACTTGTGTTTTGTGAGTGCAAAGGTTTAAGCCTAGGATCAAATATTTATAAAGAATGGAGAAGGAGTTAGAAACATTAAATAAAAGATTCTAGAAAAATCTGTGTAGGAAATAATATTTTCCAACATGTATTTGTTTTTACTATTGGTTGGGACTTGGTGTTAAAATAATTGAATGAATAAAACAGAGTGGCCCTGCATGTTTTGTAACAAGGCATAACTTTTGGTTTAACAGGGTAAACACAGGATAGGCTTTGGTGGGATCTTGGCTTAGTTATATGATAAAGGCCTAATTGCAAAATCCAAATTACTGCCAAATTATTCCGACCTTGGCCCCAGGCACAGAATTTCCCCATTCACCATTCCCTTTCACACCAGTTCTCCTGTCTGTCCATTACATCTTCTGCTTAGTATGTATGTCTGTGCTGTGCAGGATCCAAATATAAACCTGTAAACCTCAATTTCCTGATGTATAACTACATTTCTGCCACTGACTTCCCCATTCATTCATCCCTCCCTTACCTTGTTCACCTGTAAAATGGGGAGAGAGACCCATAGGCAGGAAATTGCACAATTTTGTTGCTAAACCATGGTGTCTCTACGAATGTTTACAAAGTGCTTTGAAGATGAAAATCACAAAAGAAGTGCAAGGGATGATTATTATAAGTTAATGAATATATTTCAACGTGTATTCGATTGCCAGGTAATTCAGAAGGGAATCAGCAACCCTTCCTTCTCTTCGGAAAAGAAAAGTTGACAGTCAGATAGTTGCTAATTAGCACTCAACTGAAATGCTTCCAAAGATGAGTGCTCCCAGTTGAGTCCTTTAAAAAGTAAGCTTTCAACTAATTGAAATATGCTGGAAGTTGGGTAGCAGGTGAGGTGCGTAACAGGTAAATCAATATGATGGAGGTGGGTGTGTAGAAGGAATATTAAAATTTCCAGGTAGGAACTAGAACTTTTAGGGGCCAACACTAGCCAAAAGGAGCGGTTCTTTTTCATATTCACACATCTGTTTCTGTTCTGAGGCCCAGTTTGTAATCTGTCACAGACAGGCTGTGCTGCCATATATTTGTGAGGGCAAGTTAGGGAGGAAGGACTACTTAAAGATTGTGTTGAAATCTGATGTTGCTTATTTCTTACTATATTAAGAGGTGGTCATAATGATTCTTGCTTTGGGCTGAGATAAACTTAAGATGTTTTGAATAACACATTGCCTAATATGTTAGATCTGGATGATTGTGCCACCTGTATTTAATTCATGTTTAGCTTGTCTGTAAGGGAAACAAGGGTATCAGAAAGGGGCTGGGACTCTTCAGGTTCTTACCTCTCTGATTTTCTGCTGGAGGGTCAGCCTCTCAGACCACAGCCTGCTCCTACAGCCTCCCCCACCACTGCTTTGGATTTCTTTTTGGGTGTCTGCCAATGCTATAAACAACAGTACTGTCTTCCCTGCTGCTGAAGGCTGTTTTCTCCTCAGTCGCTGGGAGATGGCTGCAAGAGGCAAGATTTTCATCCCTTTTTCCTGCTTGACTGCTCTGGATTCACCATCCTCAGAATCAGCTCTTCAAGGAAAGAGGAAAACACACTCAGCTGAACTTGTTGAGCACTTTGGGTGAGGAATCTCAGTTGCTTCAAACAGCACTTACCAGCATCAGCCTCCAGAGATAATCCACCACAATCTGCAGCAGCACGTGGGGAGTGACACATGATGTGGGGTGAGAAACTACCAAGGCAGATATTTAGAAATTACTCCTGGAAAAGGAACCCTCTACTCTGAAAGAGGCTACGGGCAGGTATGGGTGATATGAAGGAAAATGGGAAATTTGGAAAAAACAGGGAGATGGAAAACAAGGCAGAAATGTTCTTGAAGCGGCTGGATTCTGGAAATCAGCCTTTGTGGTGTCCTCAGAGATGCAGCAAAACCAAGTTATTTAAAATCTGACTGATGTTTTTCTAGTTTGGAAGACAATGTGGTTCTGTCAGTTGGCAGGTGTTCTCTGGTATCCTGAAGCTACTGCAGCCCAGGGAAACTCATCCTCATATTCTCATCCCAGCGCCTCGTGGAGCTATTTCGCTTGACAAGAGTCTTCTCTGGCATGCTCACAACGTACTCTGCAGTTCTGCTGCACAGTTGTGGTGCAGAGTAGACAGAGGCATCCCAAGTACATTGCCCACTGTGGGTGCCACAGCAACCCCACAGTGAGGAGCAAAATGTAGCCCCCAGTGCGTAAAGCGTAAGTCCCTTGTGAGCTGAAAAAACAGACTCTGCAGCTGGGAGCTCCCCCAGACCAGTGTCCCCTGTGCGTTATGCACAAAGGGAGGACACTTAAAAAGACACTGCATGCTGCCTTGCCATAGCTTAATCAGAGAGATAAGTCAGTTTGTCTGCTATATCTTAGTATGTTTAGAGGGCCCATGACCGCAACATCAAGATACGATTTGCACCACTTTGGGTTTGTCTGATGTTGTCTTCCCCAACTCCATCTGCTGCAGATGTTGTGCAGGTACAGTATGGGTGAGCCAGGCAGTCTGCATGGTCAGAGACAGGCAGGCTCCTCAAAGAGAGCACTCGACTGAGCATTCATAGTGTTCCAAGGCAAAATTTAATATCCATTTTGATTGTGGACAAAGACATTGTGTACACTGCAGGGCTAAAAAATATTTAAAATCCCTTTTGTGTTACCATCTATTCAGAGGTACTTCTAGCACCATTGGTGAGTGCTGGAGCTGTAACTCTAATTTACTCCATTAAATAAGTGAAGAGAATTCTTAGAATTGTTGTATGTATGGAATAATACTCACATGTAATTTATGCATGGTAGGTTTGATTTTGCAAAAAGCCTGAAGTATGTAAAAGATGTGAACCCTTCTTGTTCCACTGCAAGATCTGAAGAACAGTAGTTTTGATAGTTACGGATTTTTAAAAACCTTTCTGATAAAAATAATCACGTCATTTTTTTAATGACAGTAAATGACAATTATCATGACTAAAAAAAAAGTAGCCTACATGGAAAAAGCCTGGAAGTGTACAGTGAGCCCAGCAAATGGATTCAACAGATTTATTTTAGTTTCCTGTCCACAAATTGTCTATGAAAGGACAGTGTTTTCTGGAATATGTTTTTTATTTCAATATATTAGTATTTAATGCAAACGTATTACTGATTTTAGTTTTTTTATAAATTGCAAGCATCTGGTACAGTCTATTCTATAGCTGTATTCAGTTCTGAAACCTCTCAAAGACCTGTGTTTGAGCTCAACAATTGAGCATATATTACAGATGATGGGGCATTGCTGGTGGTTCTTCATTGTGCACCCCAACTTTTGATAAGCAAATTTAATTCAGTCACTCATGAGCATCCATAGGAAAACAGTTTTGCTCTATAACCTTCAGTCACACCATCAAAAATCTTCAGTGCTATCTGGCTTTTGTATAAGGGAAGGACAGTTTGAAAAGGTAGATTTGGGGTTTTTTTTCAAGAAATTAAAGTCTACTTGAGTATTCCCAAGAAATCTTATTTCAAGAACCTCTAGTTTTTAGCTCATTGTTTACTTTGTATCTTTAACTAAGATCAGTCTCTCCTTTCCTGTCTTTTCAACAGCTACAAACCACCTTAAATGTATCCTTATAAACCTGATTACTGACAGAGACTGAACAGTCAATGCATACCAGGGATAAATACAGCAATTACACCTATTTACAGCTGTATCTCCTCTTCTGCACTATTATTATTATTACTAAGTGGTTATTAAAAATAGTACAGCCTTTGGAGCTGCTTCGCTTGTCAGCTTGGCAAACTGAGGACAGTGCCTCGGTTGCGCACATGTGGCAGGTTTGGCAGTGTTGTCCTACAGAGCTGTCAGTGCCGCTTGATGGGATGGGGTGACACTGGGCAGATTGGGTGCCCTGGCACTGCAGGCTGCGTGGGACCTCTTCTGCCAGAGCCTCCAGCAATAGTCACAGCCAGAAGGCAGCACCCGGCTGTGTGCGGGAGCAAAAATGACAGAAACAGATGGACAGATCACTCTGGTTTGTCCCTTCTCACTCCCTGCTTGTGTCCTGGAGGAAGTTTCTTCTGTTGGTTTTTGGTCTTTCCATTTTAAGTGCATCTTAGCTAATTGTAGGCACTGCGGGTTTCATGCTGGTGGGCACAGAGGAAAGGGACCTACACTCTTCCACACTTCCTCCTGAAATGAAGGGAAATTTTCCTCCAGAGCAGTCAGAATGGAGTCTTTGACTTAGAAGGGTCCTTTTGTTTCTGCCCAGGAGGGGGAAGGGGCAATGCGGCACCCAGACATCAGCCAGCTCAGTGCACCAGGTCTTGAGGCTCCTTGGGGTGTCCGTGTGGTTAGTGTTTAGCCAGAGGAACACAAAGCATGGCCCTGTCTCCTCTGGTAAGGGCTGATGGCATAGTTCTATCCATCTCCCCATCCTCAGTTTGGAATCATGGGCCCACCTCTTGGTGCCTCTGCACTCTGGTATGCCACCTCCTTTCATCCCTGGGGCAGCACCCAGGGTGGAGGCCAGGTGAGTCCAGGTCCTGTGGAGGATCAAAGACACCCATGTGGTGTCACAGTCCTTCCTTCTTGGGCTCTGAAGGGTGGGGAAAGGTGCTGTGCTTTGAGACATGGAGGGATTCACACATGTAAAGGCTAAGTAGTCTCATCGTCATTTTCCCTCACCTCTGTTCATCCTCTGCTCACATTAAATTAATTTTCCAGGTTAAGGAATTTATTGATTGTCCTAAATCTTGTGCCAGTGTTTGCCTTTGACCCCAGAGCCCCTTTGGGTAGCAGGGGTTTGGAGCAGCCTGAGGGGCAGGACTGGCTGCAACCCCCCCTAACTGTCACTCTTGGAGAACACATGGAACTTTAAAGGCAGCAGATCCAACTGGGAATCAAGATGACGCTGTCAGGATTCCTGTAACTTTATTTTCCTTTGATTCTGCCTTCTGTTTTACTGTTCTGCTCATCATGCTGGTCTAGATGATAACAGGCAACTGGAAGTGCTGCTGGAGCCTGTAATTAGCAAGTTCCTACCCTGGGACCTGGTTCTTGCTGGTGGGCTGTAGGTGTGCGATAATTTGCCAGTTAATGAATGGGAATTATTAAAATATTACTGCATGTTTTTGCTTTGCGCTACACCCATACACAGAAGCTCTTACATGGGGTGTGAGGGGAGTATCTGGGCTTCCCAATCATGAACGCAAACTTTACTGCTCATTCAATTTCAGTAGTGAGTTTGTACTACTTATTTTAAAGAGACCTCTTCCTTCCCCCCATCCCAGCCAAAATGAATAATATTAATATTATTGCCATGTTTAACTTCTTGAAACAGTGAATTTTAGCCTAGTCAAAAAGTCCTGAAAACAGTTATAATTTTAAAGCTATGCGAAATTCCACCATTTTAATTACAAATAGAGGCATGTTGTTTCTTGGGCAAATGTTTTACTTTGGATTTGCTTTGTAAACCCACAGTGGGTTGACTTTCTTTTCTTTTTTTGACATTTATTTAAGTAGGTGGTACTTCAGTCATAAAAATTGTGTATTTTAGCGCTGCAAAGCTGTAATTCTTCTAGTTATTTTGGGTTTAGTCTTTAAGGTAGCCTCGCTGGGATCTGTTATAGTATAAGGTAGACACAGGGAAGTTTTCTCCTAGGTATGATAGCCATTTTAGAAGTTTCTTGTGGGGCTAGTGAGCCCTGGCATAGCAGTGTCACTGCTAGTGCAGCATTATTGACCCAAACGCTGTACATGCTATTCATGAAACTCAGCACCTCCTGTGGTGGTACAGGAGCCAGAGTGTAACATTGCTGCATAGCTGAGGAGCATTTAAAGAGAGAAGAGAAATACTCCCTGTATTACTTGTTGGCTTTCTGTTTAGTGACAGAACCTATTGAAGTCTTTAAAACAGCTCAATAAGTCACTTCTAATGGTAACTCTTACCCCACAAGAGCATACAGAAATGGTTTTGCTAAACAGCAACTGGTACAGCAAAGATAAATTGTGATCCAGATCAGTGATAGGCAGAAAAAAATGACAAACTTTTGTATTTTATCCTGAAAAGAGAACTCAGATTTTCCAGATGCCAGCGAAAACTGGAATGTTTCAAATTTCTCTTAAAATATTCCTACATTCAGTCAGATTTGAATTAGTTTTTTGGCAGTGGATGAAGCCATACCATGCTCGGATATTTTTCAGGATCATACACGAACTTAGAAAACGTAACGGCGCGTGCCTCGATTTCTCCATCTTTGAAATGGGTGATCCCACGGCATTCTGGTAAAGCACCCCAGCTGAGAACTGCTGTGACTGCAGCTGATTGTTATTCTCTTAATCACGTTAGTTAACTAAATCTGCTCCTAGAGTGGTTCCATTTGCTTGAATGAATTTACATGAGAGATTAATTCAGTGCTGTTTATTGTTGGGTTTACATTTATTCAGTACTGTAAATAATGCCTGATACTTTACAGCTGTGTAGAAAGACACAGCCTGTGCTTCAAGGGCTGTTTTGTACAGGTAATTGGAAGGCTCCCCTCTTAAACCTTGCACTTTCCCATGCAGCAGATGAGCCCATTTTGTTTCCTATATATTTTGAGGACTTTTCGTTCACGTGGTGCCTGCTCCCAGCACTTTCCTGCGAGTGCGATTCAACAGATAAAGTTCATCCTTCCCCTCCGGAGGGTGATTACCTCCCCTCCTTCCCTCGGACAGCCCCCACCACCACCTATTTTAGGTATCTTTCCTTTGCAGCCTCCTCTAACCGCTACTGGATTTGCGCACAGGAATGACCCTGAAAATAGGATGCCACCACCTTTTAAGCCGGATGGATCGGTTTAGAAGCAGCTGTTTGTTTATTCCTTCCCACTGGCCGAAGCGGGGAGTGCCGGGGGTCTCCTTCTCCTACCCGGCTCTTTGTGTTTTTTACGTTTTCCCGGGAGGTTTCTCTCGCTCTCCATTGTGCGAAGTGTGCGGGGCTGATCTCTTTGTGCAGGATCCCGGCCATCCCGGTGCAGGGCCGCCCTCCCTCTCTCCCTGCCCGCCCCCCCCCTCCCCAAACTGTTGCTGCGGGGCGCGACCCCCCCGCATTCCCCTAGCCCAGGCGGCGTGGCGAACGCTGCCCGAGCAGGAGCGGGGGCAGCACCGGCTGCAAGCGGCGGCGATTGCCATGGCCCGTGTTTATGTATTTTGTAGTAATCACATTTCTGACATCGCCCCGGCGTGCTCCTCGCAGAGGGGGATTGGCTCAGGCAGCTTTTAAACCACCTATATGCTAACGAGCCTCGCTGCCAGGTTCCTGAGGGGTCCTGGCTGGGGAAAAAAAATTAAACCCCAACCTCAGACCTCTGTCAGGCGGAGAGGAAAAATTATATTTCTGAACTAGCCCGCAGCGTGGACAGGAAATGACCCCTCCAGAAACTGCTGCTTTAAAAAGCAGCGGCGGTGCCTGAAGCGATCCGCTCGCTCCCTCTCGCTCTCTCTCTCTGGAGCCCGAGCGCTCCCGCATCCCCCCTCCTCCTTCCCTCCCGGCTCCCGCTATAGAGGGCTCCCACCGCACTTCGCAGGCAGTGCGCGCAGCCTGGATGTGTGTGTGCGTGCGCGCTGCTACTTTGTACTGTGAGGAACACACAGCCCATGTGCTCTGTATGGATGTTGGTGATACCCTGTGTAGCTTGAATCTCTGCAAGCAGGCAAGATGTCCAGCACACCACATGACCCTTTCTATTCTTCTCCTTTTGGCCCATTTTATAGGAGACACACACCATACATGGTGCAACCAGAGTACCGAATATATGAAATGAACAAGAGGCTGCAGTCGCGGACAGAGGTAAGTCCCTCAGCCTTGTTTTCCTGTGCATGGACTGTGCTGGGTTTCAGCCCGAATTCCAGCTGAAGCGTCCCGCTAGGCGGTAGAGTATATGCAGGCGTCAACCCTAATTAATTCGGTAGTTTAATTGGGTAATCCCTCATTATGTTTCCATGCAGAGCAACTCTTTGAGGAGATACCAGCTTAGGCTGAAATCTTGAAATTACAGTACTGCACTTCAGGATCGATTGTAACGCTGGTCTCAGGGAATTTCTTTGCCTTAGTGTGTTTGCTCAGGATCTGTCCTGCTGGCATTTGCAGCTATAATATTGCAAGGTATTGCTTGAGCTTTTTCACAAAACTAATTCAGAAATGTTGCGGGTTTAGGGGAAGAGACAGATCTCTCTCTGGTTTTGTTTTGTAAAGTCATTAAAATGAAAAATGAATGGTAACAGAAAACAGGAGCAGAGTTTTAAAAACTTATTCCTAGGTTGCACTTAAAGAACACATGCTCAGGACGACCGACAGGAGAAATTCATGTTTACCTTTAGAATGTGGTTGCTTTTAGTGAGAGAGATGGTCGGTTCACTAATTTATCATATAGCTATCAAAAGTACCCTGTTAATGTAAACTACATTCACTCTTGGTTATGCTTTGTATAATCTGTTAGTGGTTAACACACCCTGGCTTCTACACTCAGATCAGCCATCACAAAGAATATGCTGAATCGGAAAGGGAAATACTTTTTGTCATTTAAAGAAAGGAAAAAAAATAGTGGAGTCTGCATGTTGTTATTTACGTGCTTAAATAAAGCACACTTCTTAGTCTGCTAAAGTGAAAAAAGTGTGTGGACTGAGTCAGCCTGCATTTCTGTCCATGTGCCTGTGTTTGTGCAGCAAACATTCTTGGTGCTGCAATTTTTTCATAGTAGTTTACTCGTGCTGCCCTGAAAACACTTTTAAGGAGTATCCATCTTTTACAGTGAATGACTTCATATAGAGGCAAAGATCTGCCAAATCCATACTATGAAGTATGGTAAAGGATCTCCAGTTGAGCTGTTTGTTGTATTATAATTCTTTAAGAGAACATGAGGTTATCATAAAATAAACCACACACGCCTGAATTGTCAGCTAAGCCATGGAGAATCTATGACGTTTAATGTATATGATACAGCTAACAAGATGTGACCTGCTTTCTGATTGGGTAACTGCTACAGGGTAACTGCTTTTCTAACACTGTTATCACTGCTACTTGTAGAACATTTCTGTGGAGTAATTGGTAAATACACTTCACGCTGGCTAAAAACTCTGAACAGCTCACTGGTCCCAAAATCACGGCAACTGTTTCTAAGTTTTGCCCCAAGTTGGTGGTTGCAAAGGGTCACTGCATTTTGGGTGGAATGAGGAGGCTTGGGGTTGTATTTGCTACTGTTTATTTGTCAGTGTCTTGTTACTCTGTTCCTTACATTCCTGTACACGCTAATGTGATGATTTCTAGACTTTTTCAAGTTAATTTTCAAGGAACCATTAAGTGATTCCTTCAGGTTTTCATTTGCAAGCTTTTTCGAAAAACCATCAGGGCTAATTTAGCCTTTTTACATATTATTTTTGTGGTACTTCTAATAATTGGCCAGTTTCCGATTGCAGCTCCTTTACAAATGTTACACTAGGAAAGTTTTTGAGGTGCTTGGGAAAGAACTGCCCCCTCCTGTGTTGCTGAGGTGTGCTGAGCTAGGTTCAGCGCGTTTAATTGCAGCATTTACTGTGCATATTCACATGGATTGTTGTGGGCAAAAAGCGATAACCTACTCTTCCTCGCTAGTACTGCCATAGGTTCCAGCAGCTTTTTACTTTGGCAGCCAGTGCTTAGTTAATGAAGGCCCTTATGCTCCAGCATTTCTTTTATTTGCTCAGAGTGAAAAATACTTTTGGCTTGTGATAGCTCTCTGTTAATTTCAGAGCTCTGTTGCTCTAAGTATTTTTTGCTGGAATGCATTTTCTAGCTAGCTTCAGCTCATCTCATTTATCCTTTAATTAAAACACCTTCATTAATAAAAAAAAAAAAATGTTTCCTGGGGCACTCACAGTGACTAGGTGTGGACAGCCTGTAAAGAATCATGCTGGGCTTCTGATGCAGGTTGGGAGTCAAAGTTTCACATTAATTTTATGCACTTCCAGACGTGTTTGGGATTGGTAGCTGAAGGCTTCTGGAGCATGTGTAGCTAGCCCTGAATTTTTTGAATCCAGACCAATGTAGCACTGTATGTCATGGAAGGAATGTGCTTGTGCTGTGGGTGATGCAGGCTTACTGCGTGAACATTTCTCTTCAGGCAGTCTTTGGAATAATGTAGGCACTGGTCTCTGAAGGAGGCTGCTTGTACTCTGTGAGCCCCAGGGGGTAGGTGAGCAGGAGCAGAGCAGCTTAAGAGGAAAGGAATTACAAAGAAACTCTCCAAAAGACTGGGGGTAACAAGCTGGAAGGTTCCACTTGGATCCCACTTCTGGAGAGAGCCAGTGGCAAGTGAGGGTGTGTTAAAAAATGGGGATGTACAGCTCTGATCCCAAATATATCCTTGGAAAGCCTTTGCGATTTTCGTGTTTCCCTGCAAAAGAAAAATGTTCTTAATAATCCTTTATAGTCAGATTCTCTTGCTGTCCCTTGCAGTGGTGGAAGTTCCAAGGCAGAGCAAAACGTATGTAGTTTAATTAAGTTGTACAGAGGGTGGATGGAGAGCCTACGAAAGGACTGTCTGTATGTCATATCTGTCTGTTTTCTCCCCTCCATCTGCAGAGCCCACTTTTGTAGTGAATTCTTGCAGCTGTTTTCCAGAGCTTGCAGGTAGACGAGAAATGATTTAAAAAAAAAAAAGCAGTGGGCTGGTAGAGACCACCAGGGAATCCACAGTAAATGCCATTTCTACTCCTCCTTTCCCAGCAGCAGGGCCTGCGGTGTACTGGGGGAGGTAGAAGTGTCCTCAAAGTGTCTGTGCTCTTGGGGTCCCTCCCTGAGAAATCCATGGCTTCAGGTCTTGTTCGTGTCAGCGTTGGGTGGAAGGGAATAATGGTGTGAAGGATGTGCTCAGTGTGTTAAGCAGGCAAAGTACAAAGTGATAAATAAAGGTCATTTAGATGCAGCGTGGCTATCTTTGTTCTTGTTTTCTTTTGGAAGAAATGGTCATCATGAAAGTAGAGAATTAGCAGCTCTAGCCCGTGCTAGATGTGAAAACTTTTGCTCTCCAAACTCCTCACGACTTTATGGGCTCCTCAGACAGAACCTACAACTGCCTTTTTAAATTCAGGGTCAGTCTTAGGCGAAGAATTCCAATCACACCCAGGCAGGGGGTGGTTTTATGAAGTAAGTACTGGCAGAAGTCCACCACCTAGCTAATTCTTACGTGATCTAAAGTAAATTAGGGAGTCTGAGTTACTAACTAATGTTACAGGAACACCTTACCTTCCTTAAAAGTAGTTCAAAGAAATCTAGTCTGGTAATTCATTTTTCTAAATGGAAACGTTATTTCTTGATAATACTTTGGGAGTGTCTAGTGCCATTTTGTAATGCATCAACAGTCCTGATTTAAAAAAGTAAAATCAACATTTAAATGTTTAATAATCTATGGCACATACAAAGATAAATCTTACTTACTTCTATTGTAGTTGATTAAATTTCTGGTTAACCAAAAGACAGCTGTTTCCTTGCTCTGTGTGTGGTTTTAAGGATTTCATTGCCATTCACTCAAACTAAGTTTATCTTAATATTTTTATATCTGTGTTAGTTTAAAGTTTCGAGAAAGCAATCCTAAAATCAGCAATTTCGAAGTTCTAAATAGCAATGCGCAACAAAATATTTTCTGTTTAAATATTTTCTGTTTTTCATGAAATCGGAGTTTAAAAAGGTCTCTTTTCCTCTTTGTTGTAAATCCTTCTCCTTTCTAATTTTTCATCATTTGAAATTGCTCACACTTAAAAGAAAACAAAAGGTGATGATATCTTGTATGTAATTATTTTCCATTAAGATTACAATGCACTGTGGATAGATCACTTGGAGTTGCTGACAGTTTAAAGTTTGAGGCATTGCTTTACTGCTAATAATCACAGAAATGTATCAAACCTTTCACTTTTTTTTATTTAGTCCCCGATATTCTTAAAACTTTTCTGTATCATAATAAATTCAATTCACCTGCATCTCTGTCACTTCAAGAGAAAATGCTTTACCTCACCATTATATGCAAAACACAGCTTTCTTCTGGCTAAGAGAGCAGTGTTTTAAGGGTGACTAGAGAAATTGATTAGTAACATATTTGTTTTAAAGAAAATTGGCTTAATCAAATCACATTAAACTGTATAGTGAATTTAACAAAAGAGACTTCATGAAGGAAGAAGATATAAAGAAAAATAAAAAGAAAATGAAGGAGAATATTATGATTGTTTACAAACTACTAAATGAACTGGAAGCTTAGAGAGACGTTCATACTCAACCAAATATTTAAAGCAAAACAAAATTTCTGCAGCTGAATTATTTTACTTCCTCACATTGCTATCTGATGAAATAATATTTTCTTCTTCTTCCTGATGCATTTTTAATAGATTAGTCATAAAAATCTATGTTGTGACATCACATTTGTTCACATAGCAACTTAGTATCACAAACAGATCTTTCATATTATGTACATGAGTCTGAGTTTGTCCAATGATTTTGTTTTGTTGAGGGGAAAACACATAAACTTCTGTCTTGAAGTATTTTTGAGGAAATATTCTTTCACCCACAAGTATACTAACACTGAGCAATTCTAGGAACATGAGTAAGGATTTTAAAAGAGTACTTATAAACAGTGCATTGCTGAAACTAATAGGTCAGTTTTAAAAGAAAATCCATGAACTTCTTTAGGTAAACATTGATTTCAGGATGGATTCAAGGCCCTTTTCACTGGTTGTCTTTTTCATGTATTCTTTTCATCGCTTTAAAAAAATTCACTTGCAGCTGTTTTCAATTAAAATTGTTACAAACTAACAATTCTTATGAGGCTGATGGAGGGGAAAAAAAAGATTCTACTTCCTTTCCATGCTGATCCTTAGCTAACAATCAGGGATGTCTTGCTGCTTCCCCCCCCCCCCCCCCCAGAGTTATAATACAGAATGTCAACTGCACACATAAGGAACAGGGAGCTTTTGGGGGCAGGAGCTGGTGGGGAAAGTCAACATGGAAGTGTAAAACTGGATCTCGCCTGCAAATCTCTGATGCTTACCAGATAATTCTCTATAAAGAAACCTTTCAACTCTTCCTTTTCTCTTTTTCATTCTTTACTCTTTGAACCATAAATCCACTTTAAAAGACCTTAAACTCAGTCTTTCTCTTATGTAAACAAGATTTACTATGCAGATCCAGTCTCAAAAATAGAAGCTTCTGCATGGTGAGAAGGAACAAAACAGAGATCCTAACAAAGTCCCAGTCCTGTGCTATTTTTTAAGCTGGAGTTTTGTGTGCAGTAGTAAAAAATAAATAATTTCATTTTGGTATATACACTTTCTTTGTTTACAGAAAAAGTGTATGGGTAGATTGCTAAACTCTTTGCAATATTTTTAGTTGGTCTCCTCCCTTCAGACAGTGGGGTTTTTGGTATCTTTTTGCCAAAAGTTGCATATCTGCTGCAAACAGGCATTCCGACTGTGCCGACACTTTCTTGATTTTTTTCCTCTCCAAGAATAGCCAACACGTACCCTCAGTTTTGCTGGGTACTCTTTTCAAAAAGTTGTCTCTGGGCTACTCAAAGCCTCAGAGGAGTCATCCTGGAGGGTCAAGGTTGCCCCCATACCCTTCTAAACCAAGGTCTGTAAGTTACTGATCTGAGCCAAACAGTGCAGTTTGTACTCCTGAGGTAACTGAGGATCAACTAGAACCACCTGTGGACCTCAAACCTCAGAGTGGGAACAGGTGATGCTTCTGAAGACAACTGTGGGCTTTGTTGTGCTTTATGGGGCTAGTAAAAAAATCACTGATTGGGAAAAAGGAAGCCTTTGGAGAACTTGGTGGCTTTCTAAGCCTGTCAACTCTTTGGGGCTTAGGAATGTTGGTAGTGTAGAGTCTTTGCAAGGGCCATAGGAGCAGTCTGTCCTCTCCATGAAGCTTTGGTTGCTGTGGCACCACCTGGCTGTTTATACACCATTGTCAGGAAGACATAATTGGGATGAAGCTCTCTGGCAGGGTGGTGTTCCGTCTGCATCATACAGACTTGAAGCATGAGAGTTGGGTTCAGCAGACTTCTTTATGAATAATTCTGATAACTGTAGCAAACTAGAACTTTCCCCTAAGGTCTTTCTGTTGTCAATATTGACATCCAGGTACTTGGCTGGGGTAGAGTCACAAACTGACACTATAAAGCTGTAACTTTACATAAGTTTCTAAATGTGCTTAAAAATCTACTGCCTGGTTACCTGCAAACTAAATAGTTAGGGCTTTGCATCCTTCCAAACAACTAATAAATTTGAACATTGCTGTAAAATGTGTCACATGTGATCTGCAATACCTGCTGATACCCATCTTTCCTGATTCTGAGCCTCAGAGTCAGCTTGCCAAGTTGGCTGAGCAGACCCATGCCATCATTTGTGTGAGTGTGTGTTGAAAACGGGAAGGGGGAAGTCTAATCTCTGGATATAGTTTTGCCACCACTTACTCATGTACATCGGATTGGATATCTGTCCAGATCCTGTCCATTTTACACAACTGCCAGCTGTAGGCTAAAGCATCCCTCTTGATCCAGAAGTATTACACAAACTAGTTGAATGACCTTATCTGTTACCTTCAGAGGGCAAGTGAAACACTGTTTGTGTATAGAAGTGATCATATTTGGAAACCTCTGATTAAGGCAGACCCAAGAATAGACCTGATTGTAGATCCACTATGCTTATTCTCTTAAATACCTGGAAAAAGCAACCGTCTCTGAGTATTGCAATCCTAAATCACTTGTGTGTGCAGTGAACTATTTTTACTTCTTTTTTGGACTTTCAAACATTTGTATTTTCTAACTACTTTTTTTGTTAGGTTATCTTCTAAAGTAGTAAATTGAGAAAATTATGTCTTCCAGGATATTGTGCATTGAAAGTATTTAATGTACTTTATTGTGGTTCTTGTTCCAGTTGTGTAGTTTGGCCTCAGTCATTAGCAGAAGATTGTATCAGAGAAAGAGCTGCCATCTGTCCTAGAGCAGGTTACAAAAAGATTTCTGAAATATTAATGACCACATAATACAAAACAGAGTATTCTAAATCTTTACATACAGTAGTCAGATGGAGAGAGGATAATGCTCAGAAAATAAGAAAGTAAATAGAGTGAAGCTTTTTTGGTTTATTGTTTAAGCAGAAGCACCCCCAGCATACTTCATTGCTTAGGAAGGTGCTCAGCAGCACCAGCATTCCCAGCCATCTCCTCTTTTAGAAACATATTAGAGATCCTCCGGGCTGCTATTGGCAAGGCAGGTGTGAAACCTGCTTTGCTGATAGGTTTGCAAACAGGATAGTATTTTAGAGTTGGAAAAAGGGAATATGAGATTTCTTGCATCTAGAATGCTGTTTTCTTCATGTAGTTTATGAAAGTCTCGTGTGGAAGCAGCGGATAAGGACCTGCAACTGTCTGTTTTACTCTCCCCCATATTCTGATACTAACTTGTCCTTTGGGATCAGTTTCTTGTCTTCCGTAATTCTTGTATCCACTTTAAGTACCAAAAATGTTTCCACGTCACTCCATTTCACATTGCAATAATGTTGTGACTGGAAAGGAAAAAGAACTGCTGTAAAATAGTTCCTTTAGAGTAAATGAAAATTCTGCTTGTTGAAGTTGTTCAGCATCTTGCAGGAGGGACTCTCCTGCCGTTTGGTACTCAGCCAGCTTTTCTCAACCTTTCTTTTTCTCCATACCAAGGTGTTAAAGCATTGGCAGGAGATAGATTCTATACGTACGTGTGCAACCGCACCAGTACAATAGTGCTGTCACTTCTACCTAGACTTAATCAGTGGAGTATCAGTTAACCCTTAGGGTAATTAGCTAATAATGTTGTTGATGCGATTTGAAGTATCATTTTAAGCAATTAGAAATTCAGATATAATGTGATGCAATTATGCATTATACACTGCATTTATCCATTTTACAGAGCAAAAAATTACCATATGTTTTGTGGGAAGCTTGGCATTTTGCACTGACTGGAGTTCTGCCTGTATTTACGAACAGCATGCCTGTAAACTGTGGTAATAACTCTTTGAAGGCCACACCTATGCACATTGCTGATTATGTTAAAAAGTATAGGCTCGTTTTAATGAATATGTTGGCGTGAATAATGGGACATGGAAAGCCAATACACCAGGTAAAAGTTCATTACCTGGGTGCAACAAATGCTGCACACAAAATTTCCATGACTATTTGCTTGCGTTTAGCCACGGCAAATTCACTGTTATGCTTGTGCTCTTTATGCGTTTCTGTGAATGTGAGATGAATGGAGTTTTATTCTTACAAATAATTGCAGAATGCAAATTCCAATTTGTTAAGCATTCTGGAAAGAAGCTGCTTATTTTATATGGGCTAAGCTGAGAGGCAGCGTTTCCTGCTTTGAGTTTTCAAAACCTCCCAGATACAACCATGATACTTTGAAATTAAATACACCAGAGAAGAATCTCTGATTGCTTTGTAGTGAGGTCTGACTGGTATGAATGTAAAGCAAATCAATGGCAATGACTGGTGGCAATGGGAAAATTACATGTCAGTAAATATGATGTAAGTTCATTTTTTTATTTCATGGAACAAGACCCTGCTTATCATGCAGTTACTTTAGAAAAATGCAATAGGAAAGAACTGGTGAAAAAATTCAAAGCTTCCTGGCATTTCAGGCTCTAGCTCCATCTGTGCTTATCCAGTCAAGGATGTGAAAGAGTAACACACAGTATATGACCAGTTGCAGCATATAGTCTTAGGAGAATACTACATGCTTACAGCATGCTTCTTGTTATAAAAGAGGAGCAAAAATAGATCTTAAATTTGAAACAGCAAGCATTCAAATAAATTGTTATTAATTTCTAGCAATGCTGGGTAGAACAAAGTGGAATTCATAAAATGTATGATTAGCTCAGCTCTTTTCAGTGCCTCTTAATGCTCTGTCAGGGTTAAAAATGCCAAGTAAAACGATTGGTAAAGATGCCAGCACGGCAAGTTCTTCTCTTCTCTGACGGTGCACTTATATTATTTAACCCCCACATCAGGAGCATCCTGAAGCAACAGAGTTATACTTTGACTGAGTGTTTCCTCCAAAGGGCTACAGTCCTAAATACCCAGGGTAGAATAGACTTCTTCCTACAGTGCGGCATTAGCACTTGTTTGTAACCTGAAGCCCAAACCTGCGTGTCTGGACTGACAAGAATCCTGCCGATTGAGCCACTGTGACACCTTGTGGCTTGTGAAGCAACACAAGTGTCTTTTAGAAAACGCACAGGTAAAACCCAGAGGTTAATGGGTGTTGATAAATGCCCTTTCATATGACTATCAACAGAAATTTCTTTGCTGATGACTTTTTTTCAAGATATGGTTAAATTAAGCGATAGTGCACTTATTTCTGTTTGGGGTCCTTATATTATGTATTTTACTGTGAAATGTCATAACATAGGGCATCATTTTGTCAAGTCTGCGCTACTGCTTTTATCTCCAGTGCTCTGGTGTTTGCTCATCATTCAGATTACATAAAGAAACACTGCTTTGGCTGCAGTACAGAGTAAATATTTTGTTTGTAACCGTTACTTTGGTTAACCAAAAGAACTCTTGAAGAGAGTAAAGTATGTTTTGGGGCTGCGTATGTTCAAACAGGAGCAGAATTAAAAGGAACTAAGATATGATAAGCATTTGGCAATGGGCATGCAAGTGTATAAACCCCTGAGTTTGGGGTTAAATAGACCAGTGTTTCAGCCGTGGATAACTCATTAATTACAATGAAGCCATGTTTTGTGGAGAAATTCTCAAGAAACTTAAAATTGGGCCAATAATGTGTGGAGTGGAGGTGGAACTCTGCATCTGGAAAGCCTCAGGACCTCAGAATACCTGACACTAGTGTCTTTATTATCATTTATGTCTTCAAACAGACACGTCCTTATTTTCTTCCATGATTATCCTGAGCGTTTGAGAGGAGTTTCCCATAAACTCGTTCATAATATCCTTTAACGCTTTCCTGGGCTCCGATGCTTTCAAAAACTTGGGAACAACTGGGCTGAAAGGGTTGCCTTCTGTTGCCAGATACCACCTTATTGCTGAATATACTCCCTTACAGTGCAAGGGGTCTGCATTTCTCAGTTGTCCCTTATCTCGGCTCATGCATGGCACTGTCACTTAACGTATTATGTAGTCACACATCTCCAAACTTGCTGTGAACTTGCTGGTGTGGAAAGCAGTAACAGCACAGGACTCAGCACACACAACCTACTGTATTTCATACTGAGCCTTGTGCTCTTAAAGTCAGGTGCTACTGATGGTCATTCACAAGTCTGTCTTGATGATGTGTGCTATTATATTAAATAAAAGATTGTTGGGATTGGACCACCTTCTCTGTTCTTGTACAGAAGTGGAGTTCTGATCTCTATCTGCAGCTCATTTTTCATCTTGTACTATGTATCATAACAACCTAAAGGCTAAAAGTAGACAGGAATAATTAAAATACTTTTAAAACCAAATCTTAACACGTCAGATTCATTTTCACAAATCAAAATGTTTTAATTGATGTTACATGTATTTAGGCACTACAAAGAATTATCTGACTAGAAAATACCATAATACTCTAGGTTCTTGGAAGATGACTGTTTAATGTTATTAACACATTTTGTTATGTTTCAAGTAATTCAGCACACCCATGCAAACCTACTGGCTTTGCCAAGAGAGTATAAATAAATTTTAGGGCAACATTCTGCTGATTGATTTCTACATCTGATATGGTTGTTGAATCTATTACTTTTTTAGTGTGATTCTTCTGTATTTTCATGTCAATCAAAGAAGCTCATTCCAAGTCCATTTTCTCTTAACAGTGGAAAGACTGTCTTATCTTTAATGTCACAGGAAAAACATATTCATCTCCATGGGCACTGGTGCTGTGGAATATGTATCTTATTTCATGAGGATTTGAGGAGGGAATATTGTGAAGTCCTGTGATAAATAAGTAGAGACGAACCAGAGAGGTTGTTCTAGGGAAGAAAGGCAACACTTACTTTTTTCTTTTATTGTTTGCACTCTACTGATTTAATTAGCCAGTGAGAACAGACCCACTTTGAATATTAAAAAGACTAAATCAACTCCCCCTTCCCCCGTCCCCACATCTGTTGCCTTTTGGAGACTACTTACTGCTGCCCAGTGTCTAATGGGTTTTGCTTTTTAACAGACATTACCTGTATTTGCTTGC
Organism: Dromococcyx pavoninus; assembly: GCA_033558185.1. NCBI lineage: Eukaryota > Metazoa > Chordata > Aves > Cuculiformes > Neomorphidae > Dromococcyx > Dromococcyx pavoninus. Next base: position 1,207,187 of record JAUMJL010000019.1, on the reverse strand, counting down.
AAATAAATGAGATAGTTATAAATAATTTATTCTAATTCTGAGGGAAAGGCACTGTTTAAATAACAATTTTGAAAGAAACTGGACTACCTTAAGCAAAATTAAACCATTTTTGGTGTTACATTAATGAGGGTAGTTGCAGTCTTGATACATTTCTGAATGATGATCTAATAGCAACATCATAATGATTACCATATCCTAGAAACTTAAATTGTTCCTGAGACTGCCTGAATTTGGAAAGAGTGGAGTCCTGTGCAGGGTAATGCACGAGTCAGCAGCAGGAGAGCATAGATTGGTAACACTACTGAAATGACCTCTGCTCCATTTCATTACACTACTGCATTCTGCAGGATCAATTAGATGGGTTGAATTTCAATAAGGAAGCAAAGCATTTCACTGTCCCTCTGCTGAGTTAGGCCCAGCCCTGCCAGGAGCGAGAGCCTTCTTTCTAATCACAGTCTAGAATATCAATATTAATGCCTCATTCAAATGGCAGGACTGAGGGATCCTCAAAGCCCATCCTACTTTGGGACCTTTCATCATCTCTGGTCCCCAGAATTCCCTTAGCTTTGTTTGAATGATGCATCTAAAGACAGCATCAAAAAAGGGTGGATTTTCTTATAGTTTTTTTCTCACCATTTATTATAGGCATAAACCACCTACTTTATTAAAACAGTTTTCCTATTGAGAGGAAAGAACTCTCCTAATTTTGCTGCATGTAGATTTTTAGTAACACATTTCCCTATATAATTCTCAATATTATTATTAGGATGTATAAGAAACTATTAGGACTGTGGGAACTTGGATAAACCCACCTGGTGTGCAAAATTTGTTACCAAAATAGCTGCAGTAAGCTTGAGAACACCGAGTGTGATTATAAGAGTCAAGTGAGAAACTTAAATTGAGAGCTCAGCCCAGCAGCCTTTCCCTTCCTTAGAGACTGATGGCACACAGATGCACAACTGTAAATAACATAGTTTGTGGGCCAGTGGTGCTGTCGTGACAGAGAAAAAGTGGGATTTTTGTTTCTTTGTTTTTATCACAAGCTTCCTAGGTTTGTTTCAGCTTGGTCTTGTAACTGCAGCTCCTCATCCTATGGAAAGCTTTCCTGTTTATGTCAATGAAATGAGCATTTGATCCTCTATGTGAAAGTACAGAAGCTAATACGGCAAAAGTTTGTTCTGTGGGACCTATGTGTTCTAACAGATCTAGCAATTTTAGGTGACTTCATTCTTAGAGATGAATTTGAGGCACCTTAAAAGGACTAGAAGGGCGTATTCAGCTTTTAAGTGTTGTCCATGGTTGACTGTGTGATAAAACTGCATGTTCAGGGGCTTAGATTATGTTGTTACTTATCATTTCACAAATGCCAAAGGTGTAATACAAAGCATGGTTAAGAACAAGCAGCACTCACTATTAAGGAATATTGTGTAGCAAAACAAATGGCAGAAAGGGGATGAAGATTTCTCAATCAGAAGTTTAGCTGGAGAGAAATATATGACCCATAAATTAGCAGAATAGTAGGTAGATCTGGCAGACTGTATGAAGTACCTCATTTAGCTGAGCTTATCCACACTATCCTTGAAATTGGGGTCTGAAGTCTATGTTGTTAGCTGTATTAATAAATAGCAAATTTTTGCAACATTTGTTATTGGGTTTATTCTTCATTTCTTTGGTTTTAATACTAATCATGGCACATCTTGGACATTCATCATTAATATTTTTCAGTGTTTTTCTCCAGAGGCTGCTAGCCTCTCCTGCTTTACTGGGAAGGGGAAAGGAGATGATTAAATGAAATTCATAGGCCTGCTCAGCCTGCAACTGTGGCAGCATGTGATGTTTGTGGCTGCTGACCTGGCAAACTTGCAGCATTTTTATGACGTAAAGTGCACACATCGTGGGTTCGTGCAAGCTAAATATGGGCTTCAAGCTCCCTCCTCCCTAGTTGCTTTCATTTAGGAGACTAAAGACTTCTCTCAGTAAAAATCAGAATGAAAGAATCAAGCTGCTCATTACAGTTGTGAAATTGTGTGCTTGGCAACACGGCCTCAGTTACTGGGCCCAGCAGCTTTTTTTTATAGACATGCTTTCTGTAGAGTGCTTTATTTGTTTGGTATGGTAAAGGACAACTTGCTGCTTTAGGAAGTGAAGATGGAGCTGGCAAATCTGAGTTCTGCTGAAATGAATAGCGAATTCTTCATTAGCTTCAACAGCACCGGCAGTGTATATCGACCTCAAAGTACAGATGCCTTCAGTTTGTTATTTGTATGAACCTTTGGAATTCTTTTGCTAAGAAATAGACATTGAAATAATTACTTCTGCAAAGTTTTATATATGTTGACAAAATGTTACTTTCTTTAACGCTCAGTTGTATTTAAAACTTGTAGGTGCATTTCAGGCCATAAAATAAGTCTACAAAATAACAGCCACCTGCATTCATAGTTGTCTCCTTTTCATCTACTTAATGATTTATTTATTTCTGGGAATTGCATTTGAAATTCCCAGACATCCAAAACTTTTTCAGCATCAGACTGACCACTGATCTTACAAAATCATCTACATCAACACCAGCTCAATCATTGACAACGGCTGGAGGAAATGAAACATCTGGGATCTATTAAGGTTTTTATTTATGCTTTTAAATATTGAAATGTGTATTGCTGCCTGCCTTTTATGCTTTGAGCCTGAATCTATTAAAGAAAGTTCTCATGGCTCAAACAGTTGCACGGTGAAGTGATTTGTGCTGGAAAACTGTAGAGGAATTGCAGGGGAGGTGATGGCTATGGTGAATGTCGGTTTATGTATTTGTTTTGGTGATAGAAGAACCTTGTAAAGTCTTTCTCAAAGATCACAGACTCTTCAGTTCTCTTATGGCTTTTCTCAGAAAATGTTTCATCATGTGATTTAGCTGCTTCCTTTGCACCGTGCATTTAGGTGCAAACTCTTTGGTGTTTTCAGTGAAAGTGTGATGGCCTGAAACTTTCTCACTACCACACCTTCAAATAATCCCCTACTCGCACCCTCATTGAAGGATATTGGCTTTTTTTATTAATGTGCCTTTGTAATCATGTAATATTTTTGAAGGGGTGGGAGGCTGTTAAGCCAGTCGTCCAGTACCCACCAGAAGTTGTATGCATTTCCACAAACTCTGCTAATTCTCTTCAGCTTCCTGCGCTCCTTCAGAGCCTGTGGAAGGAACGGGGTGCAGGATGAAGGGATTAAAGCATCTGAGGTGCTCTGTCACCACAGTACCAGGCACATTGTAAATATGGCCTTAAAGACAGGCATTTGGGTAACAGGCATTACTGCTGCTGGGCTTTTTGAGAGGTCACTTAAGGAAAGGTCTGAGTTGGAGTGCTGGCAGGTTTTCCACAAGGCAGCCTCCTGCCTGGAAGGGAATGGTCTTGTCTGAATGAGCAACTGTCGTGCAAGGGCCTGAATTTTCCACACTGCAGTCCCTTGCTGTTGCATTGTAAATGCACTTCTTTGCCTTGCTCCTCTTTATCAGCTGATACTTTTAATTTCCAAGCTAAGGAGTTGTGTAAGGGAAGGAGAAAACCCTGGAGGAGCCTCCAGCAGATCATGTGCAGCATGGCAGCACTGCCGGGGCACAGACACCGGGGATTGTGTGGGCATCAAGAGCAAAACCTGAAGGAATGGCTGGTGTTAACTCTTGGTAGGTCCCATTCTCACTGGGACCAGTCACTAGAGGGGGTGAGATCTCATCTATTAACCTAGAGTATTACAGGCGTTTTGGAGGAAGATTGTAAATCCTGTTCGTAGTGGCTGGTGGAAAGAGGAGCTCATTACCAGGTAGAGCTCTTCAGGTGAGGCAGAGTCCCTTCCATCCCACACAAACCCTTTTGTAAAAGGTGTTCAGGATTCTGGCTGTGACTTGCTGGTTTTACTGGAGACTGTGAACACAGTATCTGGGAAGAATTCATTGGAAACCGTGTCATCTTGGGGAAGTGGAAGGAAGAAGGGATGCACACTTGCAGATAATTAATGTGTTCAATATACACTTCCCATAGTGTGTTTTACCAGGATTTTCCATTCTTTACTTTTGGGTAATAGGAGAATTATGCAGCAAATGGTGAAAATTCTCTTCAGGAAGGAAAAGATTTTCAGAAGCAGATATGCCAGCCTGGCTGACCATGAACAGAACGGATGTTCAAATACTATTTTTATAGACAGTACTAAACCAAAGGGAACAGTAAAAGCAGGAGGGTCTGCTGATGCATCATACAATGTCTTCAACAGAACATTTTGAAATTTGCTGTGATTTAACATGAAAGTTTAAGAATGGATAACACCCTATTATGTGATAACTTACTTAACTTCTGTCACCTTGATGAGCTACATTTAAAACTTCCATAGGATGCATCTAAAAGCCTTTACTGAAGTAAGAACTCGGTGAAAAGCTAATGTTATTTATAAACAAATGTTCACTGGATTGCAAAGATTTGAATATCCTTCAGGATTTCCCTTTGAGTGTTGTCACAACATACACAGAAAAAGAGTTAATATTAGTAGAAACTTAAACACAAATGAAATTTGTTGAAGTTTCACCCAGAACCTCCATGGCTGGTACAGGGAACTGCAATGAGTATAGATGATTCCACCACTGATTATCATTCAAAATAGCAGTGCTGTGAGATTTTCCTTTTAAGTGACATTGCAAGAGAGTTTGGTTTTTTTTTTAAAGAAGTTTAAGTTGGCTTTTCTCATTCATTTAGAGAGATGCATAATGTTGTAATAGCTGACAACCTAAACTTATGCAATGAATGAAAAAATACATTTATAGAATCTTGGAGCTAGATCACAGTGTAGCAATCCTGCAAAAGACTCTTTGTTCAACAATTAGTTGCAGCACTCTAACTAAATATGTTTCATTCCATATATTGTCACTGAGAAATTAAGAAATAGGTAGCTCATTAAAGGCAACCACATCCTTTTATGCAAATTTAATGCACTTGGCGGGTTTATCATGATGAATGGTCAGGATGAGATAGTTCGTGATGTATCTTTAATCTCTTCTGTGAAGATGTTCATGTCTTGCAGGAAGTCACCCCTTGAGAGCTCCAGTCTTTGAAAGTATGTGGCAGATGGTGATGTCTGCAGAGTCTCATTGTTTGAAGTTCCTCCAAACAGTGCCTTCAGTTAGAGTGTTTGAGTTTTTGCAAGTTCTCTTGCTTCATCTCTCCTTTGGTCCCCTCTTCCCTCCTCCATCACATTGTGTCCCTGAGTTGTTTCTCATACTGGGAACATGCACCACATCCTTACATCTCATTTCTCTCTCCAGTCCTGTTGTATCTCTGCCTGTAGAGTTGTTCTTTCATTGGGCATCTTGCATATTTTAATTGCAGCAGTTTACAACAGGAAAACAATGAAACAGAATGAATCTCTTGGAGAAGCCTATCTGTCATTCGTGCTTTGTGTTCAGATTTTGAGTAAATCTTTGGAGCCAACATCAGCATCAGTACCATATTAGCTAATTCATCAGGCTTAATCAATTACCAATATTAATTAGGCTAACTTCTCTTTAGTAATAAGAAATGGTTAAGTTTTAATCCTGCTAGAGGGAGTCTGAAGGAATTCACAAAATAACACAAAAATGCTGCAAAGCTTTTGAAAATCAAACCCTAATTTACTGGAATACAGCAAATGACATAGATATAATAGAAAAACATAAAATAATACAGGTTACAGATCTGAACAATTGTGTTTTTTCACAGCTGAATATTTTCACCTTTTTCAGTTGGCCTCAGTTGCTGAGTTTGGATGGGCTTTTTTCAGAAATCAAGTACCAAATTTTATGTAAATTTTTATACCTGTCATATTTCCTTTGTAATTCACATTTTGGAATCGCTCTCCTTAGGTATTTCTGATAGCATCTTCACTATACATAATTTTTCATAGGATCATTGCTAATATTTAGTAAGGTATACATAATTTTTTAGTGTCTAGGATTTTTTTAGCATTACTTCTCTCTCAAATGCAATTCTCACAACTTGACACCTTTTAAGTATCTGTAATTGTAACGGCTTTTCAATCATGGCCTACTGATTCCTACTAAAACCATAAAAATCATGTATTAATATTTCAAGTACTAGTTTCATGATTATTGTGCTCTTCCTGAGTTTACTGTATGTTGTGTAGCAAATCATAGCTTCTACTAAGTCTAAGACCTAAATATTTCTATTTGCATAACACTTCTACTGTTTAAACCATCCTCAAAGGCTTTTTTCTTCTTATCTGTGTAGGAGTCGTGGCTAATTATGCTGTGATACTCAGTTGCTTTTAAAATGTAGGGCCAATGAGCTGGGTGTTCTTGAGGTGTTGTTCAAGGAAAATTTGGGGAAGTCGTTTTCTCTTAGTCAAGTGCAGTAATAGGATGAGGGGTAATGGTTTTAAACTGGAAGAGGGGAGATTTAGGTTAGATTTTAGGAAGAAATTTTTTTCTGTGAGGGTGCTGAGGCACTGGAACAGATTGTCCAGAGAAGTTGTGGATTTGCCATTCTTGGAGGTGTTCAAGACCAGCTTGGATGAGGCTTTGACCAACCTGATGCAGTGGAAGATGTCTGTACCCATGGTAGAGGGGTTGGAACTGCATGATCTTTAAGGTGCCTTCGAACCCAAACCATTCTATGATTCTAAAAATTCTCGATTTTTGGGTTGTTCTTGGAACTGTCAATCTATGACATTAACTAACCTCTCCTTGGACTGTCGGTATTTTTTTATGAGGTGTCAGTAATTAAATGTTGAAGATGCATTAGTACATCTTCATCAAAATAGGGTTTAGTCCCTTGTTATTATAATTTGCAAAATATTATAGTTTCATATCACAATGTAGTTGTTTAAAAAAAGTAAACCACAAATCAGGCCCCAAAAACCAGTTATCACAGGCCTGACTCGGCTGTCTGTGATCTAGAAAGGGGTACTAAAGGATTGTAAAGTCTCCTTGTTAAAATTCCACTCATGAGTTAAGGAAAAGACAGTAGTGACTCTTCTGTCTCTGACATTCCTTTTTTTGCTGGTTATTGCTATAGCATGTCATCTCAAGGTGATTTATAGAATCACTTGGAATGATTTTAGATTTATAAGAATTCATTTGCAGAGCAAAGAGGGTGTGTTTCTTTTGGAATGGAAAAGAAAGTCTGAAATGATGGTTACAATCTTATATATAAATATATATATATATTCTTCTACCAAATTGGTACTTTACAGTCTAGACCTACAAGACCTGTCAAAAGACTTGCCCCTCCACAAATAATTCTTGCAGTTCTAATCAAGACCCAATGAACATTTTAATAATTATGTATCTTGTTCTACATTTTAATAAATTATGTGACTGAATATAAATTTAGATTAACCCTCACGCAGAGTACCTGATTGAAATGTCACCTTTACATTTCTTCTCCAGCATTGAGCTGGCAAACCATTTGAACGTGCACATGGAATAATAAATATTTACCTACTTACTGCCCTTGCCCTCAGTTCAGAGGTTTCTGGTGGAATGTGGGGAGTTGATGCAGTGCATTCTTAAACCTTTGGTATTAGGGAGACTGAGCCAGTACCTGTGCTCCATCTCAGGTGATATTAAACTTAATAGAGAAGACCTCTGGATGCAGTTTGGCCAAGACCAGTAGATTCATTTGTTCAAATCCCAACTGTTTTCTGAACCAGCCATTAAAAATATCTCTGGGCTGTCTGTGTCCCTCTCAGTTGCTCTTTTTTTTTTTTTATATGAGACATACTGCTGCTCTTTCATTTGTAGAGCAGCACCCTTTCTTTCTCATCCTGCTTTCAGACCCAGACCTCCCCAGTGCTATGTTCTAACATAACTCTTCTTGTCCTTTGACCCTGGAAAGATTGTTAGTAGTACGATGCTGTGTCTTCACTAGTGAAGTTCAGTAATGAATATTGTACTTCTCCTTATAATTTTTTAGGTTTTCTGGAGCAGCACCTAAAAGACCAATATATGCAGAGTTCTGAATTTTCCAATTTTGATGTTAATTTTGTTGTAGATTTTTTTAATAATAGCAAAATAAGAAACTTCTTTCAGAATTATTCGGAAAATCATCTTACAAATGAATATGCAGTACAGTGGTACCAGTCAAAAATGCCCTGAATAGTACATCCATTGCATACTTTGTGACTCATAACCCAAATCTTTCATCTAGGGCATCATCTTTGACTTTGCTTATGAGTGGATGGCTGTTTATTGTTCTGGTGATCATAAGAGGAGAAAAGCTGGAGAGAAAAAAGGAATAGGAAAAAAGAAAAAACATACAATGCTGTAAACACTAAATACTTCACTAACAGCTAATAACTGTGTCCGCAAAACTGATGCTACTTCTTAATCAGTAATATGCATTGATAAAAAAGGAGGTTGTATATTCCAGTGTGGAAACCCCAAAATATTTACTCAACGGCCTGTTTGCTCTTATAGTAGCAAGGAATTTAGACTTTTATTTGAAAACTGTGAACAAAGATGAAACACTAAAATATCTGTGAAGTTTCCTTTTTTTGTTATTGTTGGTTTTGTTTCTCTCTTTTTGGAAATACTTTCCTCAGCTATTGGTTTAGTAAATGAACACATTTTTAAACTGTAAGCATCATGTACAATAGCTGTATAAACTAGCCAGAGTCATTTCACTTGCAGGAATGCCAGCAAAGCTCTGAGAACTAAAGTAGATCCTAAAGCTGGCTTTAATTGTCCTGGCCATGTGGGCACAAATATGGGGACACAGTGCCATCTCTCCTGCGTTGCTTGGCCAGCCTGCCTGGAAAAGAGAGATCAGGAAAGGACAGACTGGCATAATCCCTCATGATTGGTTCCTGGGAACACCATGAAAAAACCAGACTCAAACTCTGTAATACTGTGGGCCAGCTATCACAGTAAGGAAAATATTGGCGAAGGAACAGCTTTGATTTTAGAACTGCCCGGAGGCTTTTATTTTTGTTAGGCAGTGAGAGTAAAGACAGTTGATAGATGCTATTTAGATTAGTCAGCTTCGATGCTCTTTTTCTGATACTAAGGATTGCTTTAAGTAAATATTTTTATTCTTTGTTTTTTTCCATAGAGGAACCTTCCTCAGCACTTAACAGATGGGTAAAGAATGGTCACCTCATGGTCATCCATAGAGTAACTCTTGTTTTTTCAGGGACATAACCTAGTGATGAGAGTGTGTACAATTGGCCTATGTGACCACCATGTTTATAACTGATACGTGACTTGAAATACGTAATTTTACTTTTTTCCATGAGTTCTTCATACAGAGAGGAGAAAGTGAAGGGCAGACTCTACAAATGTATGTGGTATCTTATAACTGTGACAGGAGACAATGTTGCAGAGACGCCCCCCAGTATGTAGGAAAACAACACAAGCTGGAAGGGACCCCCAGAGATCATGGAGTCCAACTCCTGTCCCTATCCAGGACACTCCCAACACTCACCCCGTGTGACTGAGGGCAGTGTCCAAATGCTTCTGGAATGCTGGCAGAGTGGGTGCCGGGACTGCTTCCCTGGGGAGCTGTTCCAGTGCTCCACCACCCGCTGGGAGAAGAACCTCTTCCTGATATCCAATCTAACCCTCCCCTGGCACATCTTCCAGCCATTACCTCGGGTCCTATCACAGGTCACCAGAGAGCAGAGCTCAGCCCCTCTTTCCCCTCCCTTCCTTGGGAGAAGGCAGCAAACAGCTCTGACATCCCCTCTCAGTCTCCTCTTCTCCAGCTGAACAGACCAAGGGACTTCAGCCGCTCCTCACTCGCTTTCCCCTGCAGAGCCTTCTCCAGCCTTGTGGCCTCCTCTGGACACTCTCCAGTGGTTTGATGTCCTTTTCATGCTGTGGTGCCCCAAAGTGCCCCCAGTGCTCAAGGTGGGGCTGCCCCAGTGCAGAGCAGAGCGGGACAATCCCCTCCCTCTCCCGGCTGGCGATGCTGTGCTTGGTGCCCCCCAGGACATGGTTGCCCTTTTGGCTGCCAGGGCTCACTGTTGGCTCATGGTCAACTTGCTATCGACCAGAACCCCCAGGTCCCTCTCCCCAGGGCTGTTCTCCAGCCTCTCACACCCCAGTCTGTCCGTGTGTCCAGGGTTGCTCTGTCCCAGGTGCAGAACCCAGCACACAAATGTTGTAAACTTCTAGGATGGTTTGCAGCCAAAAAGTGGCAATTCTTCTTACTGAAATAGAATAGGCAGTGTGTTCTGAACAGGAGAATATTGCCAAAAGGAGCAACTGAATGCATATTCTATAAAAAGTTAGGGTTTAAGTCTTGTGAATTTTTCATAGTTGAATCCAATATCACTTCAGAGAATGTAGTGCACTTGAAAACGCAGTCTCAAAACCCTAGAAAATTCTGTTGTCACTTTTCCATCCACACTCTCCATCTGATTTTGTCTAAGATTCATATTTGAAATTTTAAGTAAAAATAATACTGTCAGCTATATAAAAATGAAAAAGCAGGGAACTAGATTTCCTTGCCAGTAGCACTATAAGTGGAAGAAACTTTTTTTTCTTAAAGGTCTGGTATACCTAGCACAGTTTATTATGTAATGTTCAAATTTGCATAATGTGTTCTACCTGGTAGTGGCAATGCATTTATCCTTTTTTTTTTTTTTTGCTGAAATCTGTTTGTGGTGGATTTCTGGAAGGGAATTTTCTGGGACTGGTTGAACTGCAAGACTACTTTTAAGGGCTTCATAAAAGGTGACTAGGTAAAGCAAACTCCCCGTTGGCAGTCTTTTATTTGCTTTACAGGGGTTGGCATATCTTCTGTTTAAAATGTGCAGGTGCCTGCATATTAGAAAAAAAAAGAAAACTATTCATTGTGTGGTTTCATTGTCATATTTTAAGCACTAACTCCATTGTGCAGTGTCTGGATCACAAATAAACATTCATTGTTCTCTACTTGTGTCCCAATATGCAGACTCAGAGTCCTCACCAGAGATTCACTGAAGTTCATTGGCTCTGATTGTAGCTTACGAGTCTGTTTGCTAATTGTTAAAAAAAAGAAAATGTAAAAAAGACCTGAGTTGAACTGCCAGACATTAATCTGCTTAAATTCTCAAAGATAGGGAATGAAACCTGCATATAAACTCAGAAAGAACATCTATATACTGAATATTTTCTCACATGTCAGTGCTCTCACAGGCTGGCATGTCAGAAGATGCTTTGCAGTTTTGCACTGAATGAAATTTAAGGAAAATTGAGCTCCTCAGATAAGAATGTGAAGGAAGTGGGTAAATTCCCCTGTTTTCCTTCCATCCATCCTCTATCTTGCTCCCATTCAAAAGGTTTCATGGAATATTTAGCCCTCAGACATTCTTCTCCTGCATTAATTTTTTTGAAAGATCAGTTTGAAATGGGGTTGTGTGCTGTGTTCTCACAGAGCTATGAAGTGATCTACCACCGAGAAGCTCTGTGCTCTCTCACAAGTCTTTTTTGGTGCCTGACTTCATTGTAAATCTGGGGCCTAAATGTTCTTTTTCAGCCCACAATACTGCAGTGAAGATAACTTTTGCTATAGTTTTTATTGTACTTCAGGTTTTAGAAGGCTTTCTCTGCCTCCGTGTTCACACAACAACTCATTGTTTCAGCTGGGAACAGCAAAATAAGAATTAAGTTGGATGGCTGGATGAGTGTCAGGAGTGAAGCTCTCAAAGCTAGCAGTGAATCGTTAACATACGAATTACATACTTCTTCCTTCAGCCTGTCGCACTGTTTTGGTGGCCTTGATGAGCTCTTGGATGGGCTGACACACCTCCCTCTTGCACTGAAAAAATTTTTGGAGAATGTCTTAATCTTCCTGTCTAGGATCTTGTATTAACACCCATTGCCATTGTATCTGAGCACTTCCCAAGTGTCAAAACAACAATGATATCTCTCTCTTCCTTCCCTGCCGGGGATGGAAAGATTTGGTTTGTCCTTTTCTCGTAAGGAAACTCAAATGGGGTCAGAGAGTCAGGATGGTTAACAATATGGTTTTGTACCTTAGCTGGATGGGTGGATTTGATACCCATTGTTGCTTTTTTCCTGCTTTGTGGTGGTTGCACACTCGCTTGGCAGCTTCCCTTCCCAGCCACTGGCACAACTCAGAAGAGGAAAGAAAGGCTCTAAGTAGCTGGTTTTAAAAGTCAGGCTGGGAAGAGGTGAGATGTTGCATGAAGCAGACTGATAAGGAAGAGGCTCCATGACGTGGTCAGATATAGGAGTTTTAAAAAGCTAAAATCAGATCTCCTGAAAAGAATTTATTGCAGTACCAAGAGGTCATGTGTCTGTCTCTGATGAAGCCCCATAGGGATTGGCTGTGCTGCAGAGAACTGTGCAAAAAGACTAATAGCAAAGAAGGGGAGTTAGTCCTTGCACAAACCAGAGGGGAGAGAGTCCTACACTGAACGGTGTGGGCAAATGTGTGTGGTGGAGGACGTATAGGTAGGGTCAGGACTTGGGTGCTGCCTTGTAGCTTCTTCCAAATATAGCAACTTTAGCATAGTCTTCGTAGGCAGGCTGTGCTACCTGAAAGTGACTCTGAAAATATGTGTGGGGCAAATAAAATCTGAAAAATCCATTGCTAAGAATATACTCCTGGCCAAAGGTTTGTTTTATTTATTTATTTAGCTCAAACGTATTTTAGCAGTGTCCATGTACCCTTTGCATGACTGCTCTGAGAGATTTCATCCTTTACTCCTCCGAGAGAGGCTTGATGGCAGAAGGGAAGTAGCAGAAGAAAGACAGGGTGGCGCTGAGAGACTCAGAGCCAGAGCACTGTGGGGTGCAGGATGGATTTGCCTCCTAAAGACAAGATACAACATTGGCTCGAACATGTGCTGGTTGCATGGTCAGATCAGAGGAACATCACATCCTGAAGCGTTAAGTTTTGTTAGGCTTTTTGGAGTGTGTGAAATGCAGAGGACTTACATTTCTTCTTTGACAAGATATTTTTGTTCACTGCGCCTCTACCTTGACCCTCCACAGAAACAGCAAGGGCCGCATGACTAAATGAAACAATGCAGCGTTAGGTGTGAGATTTCCACTATGGTCAGTAATTCTGCAGATTTCTTAGTCATAGAATCATCTGGTTGGAAAAGTCCTCTGAGATCATCAAGCCCAGCCATCCTGTCCCCTTAATAAACCACGTCCCTAAGAAGCTCACCTACCCACCTTTTGAACACCTCCAGGGATGGTGACTCAACCACTTCCCTGGGCAGCTGTGCCAATGCCTGAGAACCCTTTCAGTAAAGAAATTTTTCCTGATATCTAAGCTGAACCTGCCCTGGGGCAACTTGAGGCCATTTTCTCTCATCCTATCACCTGTTACTTGGGAGAAGAGACCAACAACCACCTCACCACAACCTCCCTTCAGGCAGCTGTAGACTCCCCTCAGTCTCCTCTGATGCAGTGAGTATTTACAGTATGAGCTGCTGCCAGAAGTACGGGGATATTGTTGCTAGAACAGTAAACAGCAGAGAGCTGAAAATACCAAGGGCCAAAATTTACTATTGGGTTAAATCAGAGAACTATGTTATATTTTGAGGGACTCTGTCATGCGTAACTGATTTACCAGCATACACTGCTTGATGTCTGACCATGTGAGCCCTTTGTTTTCTCAGTTTTTGTAGTAAAGGATTCCTCCAGATCTGCTTTATATCTTTCAGGAAGAAAAGTACCTGGTGGCAGAACTTTTTCTTTCCCTCTTGTTTCTCCATTTGTTTTTTAATCCTTCCTTGGTTTCTGTCACCTTTGGTTCACAAAAGCTGATGTCCTTCCTAGCTGTCAGTGCACAGGATGCCCCCGTGCTAGCTGGTGATTGATAGGTCCTTTGCTGAACCCATGTTGTCTTTCTACATCCCTTTCCCTTTCCGTGTTTCATTTCCCTTTTCCCTTGACCACACAGCAGCATCCAACTGGATGTCTTTGGCACTGCTTTGGCTTTAAAAATACTTTAAATTTATGTGTTTTGGGAGTTCTGGAAAGAGAAGGAGAATGCTTGAGGGTTTTTATTTTCCTCTTCTTTTCTGCTGAAGTTTGAATTTCCTTGAATTCCCACGGGAAAGAGAACAACTTTCACAAGGAACAGCTTTGTCAGACTGACAGGGAGTTAGATCTGGAGAACTTGCACAAATATTCCCCTGTGCTACTAATGCAGCAGTCAGAATATCTCCTATAATCTCCTTCATCTTGCAATGCAGAGTTTTTGATTCAGACTGCAAAAAATATTTAGTTCAATAGCAAAAGAGATTAGAAAATAGAGGTATCCACCTCTTACTGGGCTTCTAAAGCTGCCAGAGAATGAAAAGCATCTGCCCATGCAGTGGTGTCATCTCTCACCTTTGCTGAGATTTGGACTATTCCAGAGAGCTCTGCCCAGTGTATGTCAGAGGTATTTTTCTGTAGGTATTTCTATCTCAGTTTTGCTTGCTAGACTCAGCTCCATTCTCCCACTTTCATTCTGGCTTTGGATTTGGTTCATATATTTTTTTTCTTCCATAAAGTGTGGCCAGAATATGAGAGGCAGTTCTTTCCACATCACTCCTGTGTTAGTCTCCCCCCAGTGACCGTAACAGCCTGGTTGGCTGGCAAAGCCCCTCATCTGACAATCATTTTCAATTGTTTAATTTATGTTATTGCAATGCTCTAAACAGTTTCCGCATACCCAGACTTTGGTTACGATTTCTACATTTTCTATTGAACTCTGCACTATTTGAACTTGAAATACCTGGTGTTGATGAGAGACTCTTGGGAATGGAGAGTTTTTGAACCAGCCCTTTTCCACCTCCATAACTCCAGCATGAAAGAAATCAAGAGCTGATTTATACAAGTCGAGAATATTTATCTTTGTGCAGCAATCTTTGTGTTGCTGTGATGGCAGAAAATTCGGGTGGGCGTGTGGACTAACCTGTGCAGTATTTTGGGCAAAACTGCTGATGGCAGAATAAAAAGAAGTGTCTCTTGACCACTCTGTTTTCATTTGGCGGAAAACAATGTTGGCCATTCCTTGTTGACAAAGGTGCTGCCTTGATCCTTTTGGTTTTGGGAGACCAAGAACAGAAGTACCAAGAGTTTACTGTGACTTGGTTATGGGCAGTTACTTATGCTGAATAAGTATTCAGCAGTTACTTATGCTGAATAACAGACAGCTTTTTCTTTGTGTCTACATAGTAGTTTTGGCTTAATAGTTCAGAAGGATGATCCAGAAAATAACTTCCATGTTCTAGGAATTTCAGTAAATGTTTGTTCATGTTCACAGTATTCAGTGCAGACTGAAGCTCACTCAAATAGTAAATTCCCTCACACGTGTATGTATGTTTTCTACAGCCTATTGTATTTATGAGCGTATGTATTTAAAATGACACTACATAGAAATCATAGAAACATCTGGTTAGAAAAGATCTTTGAGATCATTGAGTCCAACTGTACCTGTCCACTACTGAACCATGTCCCTGAGAAACTCATCAACCCATCTTTTAAACACCTCCAGGAATGGCAATTCCACATCCTCTCTGGGAAGCTGTTCCGGTGCCTGAGAACCCTTTGAGTGAAGAAATTTTTCCTAATATCCAGTCTGAACCTGCCCTGGTGCAACTTGAGGCTGTTTCCTCTTGCCCTGTCACTTGGGAGAAGGGACCAACACCCACCTCACCACAACCTCCTTGGAGGCAGTGATGAGGTCTCCCCTCAGCCTCCTC
Organism: Dromococcyx pavoninus; assembly: GCA_033558185.1. NCBI lineage: Eukaryota > Metazoa > Chordata > Aves > Cuculiformes > Neomorphidae > Dromococcyx > Dromococcyx pavoninus. The sequence goes on along the minus strand of JAUMJL010000019.1, from coordinate 1,191,500 downwards.
TTCTCCAGGCTAAACAACCCCGGTTCCCTCAACTGCTCCTCATACGACCTGTTCTCCAGCCCCTTCATGCTAGTCCAAGCTTTTTGTCTCAGGCATGATCCAGCTTAACCCTTCTTCCCGTGGTGGGCTGTTCCTACACACCATTCCCACAGGACTTTCCTCTCTTGAAAGCTGTCATAGTCCCCACAAATATTAGAATAAACTGGTCTGATCACTCATAATTGCTGAACATTTTCCAGGTGGAACAACACCTGCCCAGTTGTATGTTGGGAAGATGCAGCAAAACAATTCCTCCTTGTCTGTGACAATAACTATTGTTTTGTTAGTCTTAAAATTAGTCTTCTAAAGCATACAAAGAACTGAGGAAAGTTCTGGGTGTTTGGCTGTTAAACACGCCTGTCTTAGTCTGCATCAGAAGTTGATAAATGCTGATGCTCCACTTGTGTGGTTAAATAGGGAATACATAGCTGACTGACTTAACCAAGAAAAGAACCTGCCACACAGGAGCACTTTGAATTCAGCTTCCTGCTTTAGGACTGAATGGCATTGGTGGAAGACAGAAAACTTTAGACAAACTCACGACTAACCCTGTATACTGGTAACTCACACAACATGGAGTAAAATAGAACAGCTTAAATGCTTTGTGTCAGCAGTTTCCCTAATGTGCCTTACCTTGTGTTTGTGGTGAGCTAACAGCGTGTGACCAGTCAGTATCTGTCTGGGTGATGTACCACCCTAGATGGAGGCAACACTTGCTTGGGTCTGAACCCCAGGTAATAGAGCAGGAATGGTCTATCTTTAGAGGACTGGGTTTGAAAACAAGGTTCCTTAAAGGCATTTCTTACAGGCAATTCTCCTGTAAGGTCTCTCTAAGATGGAGGTTCCCTAGTGCTGTGATGAACAGAAATTAGTTGACAAAAAGAGGAAAACATCTTTATGAAAGGTAACAATCCATTAGATAAAAGCACTAGCACTGCTTTGAAACATGGAGAAAGAATAAATGCACTCGATAACCCTTGTTCCTCTTGTGGCCCTATTTTTTACTCGTAAAATTCTGTCTAAGATTTTCCGACTGTAACTGATTTTTTCCAAGTCTAATATCTCCCCAAATACCTATTGCATATATTATGTAAATGCATATTTTACTCTAGCTTTGATTTTGTTTTTACCCTCTCTTCAACTGTGAGAATGTGAGGAAGATGACATAGCATCAGCCATGTAATCTTGCCATGATCCTTTGTTAAGTGATCCAGAATGCCAAAGAAAAGCAGGAGGAAAATATTTTATAGAAATTTGACTCCAGTGGCCATTCTGAGGCATCTCTGCTTAAGTCTTCAGCCTGTTGATCAGCTTTGGAGATCTGTTGCTCTTCATGCATCTTACCTTTTACCCTCGTACTCTAGGCCACCTTTGGATCACGTCAATTGATTTTTGTGGGTTTCTCTTTTTTATTTAATCAGGCTGTTTTAATTTAAAATGTCTAATTCAGATTTAATAATATAAGTGTCATCAGTCAGATTTAAATATCTGGGCCGTAATGTTCATACTGCACTGAAATATGGAATCTGTTCTCACTAACAAGGCAATTTTTCACACATTAAAGGAATATGTTGAATGTTGGATCTGTTATATTCTTAAAGTATTGGATCTCTCTCCTACTCAGAGCAGTAGTCCTCATTTTATATTACTACTCAACAGTAAAATATTGAAACATTATTGAATTACATGGATTCTTCCCATGCTTCTGTCCTATAAAACAACAAAAAACTAAAGCTCAATCGGCCCCTTGAGCTTGGGACAATAACTCATCAATGCTGTTAAAAGAGAATGTGTCTTAAGAGCTAATATAATTTTTTATCTTTATATATCCTCTACAAGTGATTGAGGGTAGGAAAAAACCCAACACGGCCCAAAATAAGTGTATGCAACATGCACTGCCTATTCCTTCCCCATAGGTTCTGAGGTTTAATGTATGGCACAGTCTATGTCTCTGCTGAGAGATTGTATAAAACCAGTCTGTCTATTAGGTTTCCATAAACTCTGTTTATACAGTCTTCTGGACCTCTACAGGAGGCATTTAATTTACTGATAAACACCTCAGCTCTTTCTAGTTAAACAATAGAATTCTGTGGTTCAGTAAAACTGAGGTAATGAGATACATCTTGATTAAAAAGTGGAATAGTTGGTACTTCAAGAAACTATTTAGGAAAAATAAAACTATGTAAAATAGGATTTCTAGTGAAATAGACAGATACCAGAAGTATCTTTAGAAAGTAACGTTACTGGGTGATGAGGCTTTGTTTTTTAGAGTTAACCGTACTGAGTTGCTCGTGTGTATAGATGCAGTTTTCAAAGTCAATAAATAGTGCTTCAGCTCCTGCATGGAAAGAGGATGTTGCAGGAACAATTATGACATGATGCGATAACCCCTTCTTTAAAAATATTAAAAAAAATAAAAAAAAGAAAGGGAAAAAGCAAAGCAGAACAATACTGTAGTGTTCTGGCCGTCAGGAAACCACGACAATGCTCCCACCTTTTTCCTGTGACTTACCCAGAGTTCCTTCCAGGCGACAGAGATAACTGATAATGCTGCGGACTGGATCCTGTGCCAAATGAAAATAGGGTTATTATTTTTGTTAAAATTATATCTGATTAAAAATGGATCGTAACAGCACCCTTTCCACGCGTTCTTTGTAGCTTTAAATGCTGCATCTTTTCTTAGTGCAAGTGGTACTTCATCCGAGGACAAGCACAAAAAATTACTTCGTAGAGTCACATCTCATAAGCTAACTGTGATTTAATAAGAAGTTTATTAATCTCTGTTCTAGTGAAAAAAAAATAGTTACATTTTATGGTTCTATGGGACTCGGTTTAACAGTAATGCCTTCCAAAGGGCATTTTATGTAGGGAAGCTGTTTCATCTCACAGTATTTGAAATGTAGTCCTGTACACGTGAATATTTGACGTTGTGTGTGTGTCTTTATGGGAACCTTCTACTCTCTGTGCATCCGTGGACATGTGTTTTACTCCATCCCTCTGTGCTCTGGGCACAGTGGAATTGAGGCTGCTCTCCAGCCAAGACTGCAGCAACACTTGTGCTTTAGTTTTAGAGGTCCTCGGTCTCTCCCCTAAAACAAGGCCACAGTCACTAACTGTTTAGGAATGGTGTTTAGCTACATTCCCCCCTCAATTAAGGGCTCTGCAACCTTTGTGGAATGTAGCGTGGATTAGGAGTTGGTTGCAACATCACCCTGCAATGAAACTCTTTGCCTTCTGCTTGCTGGGTAAGAAGGGGCCTCTCTGGGTGGGTGAGCAATGCTGGGGTCCATGGGGGCTTGCTGGGGCTCCCACTGGCACACTCACACAGATATCTCATGCTCCCCTTACAGGTAAGGAGCCCTTTATAGTCCCTTGTTTTTAGTTCTGCCCACTCAGGGCATTTTGGAGGGTTATTTATGCTTCAACCTGTACTTAATAGCCAAGTTATTTTTTTCTGACTGGCTACTACTGAAGAATAAGTCAATTTATCCTTATCAGTTAAATTATAAATACAGAGAAAATAGAGTAAAAATATCTCCACATGGAGATAGCTTCACTTTCTTTCATTCCCTAAATCCTAGTTTATGTAAACTGAGATAAATATTTATAAAAAACGCTGAGCACAGTAACCCTCTTTTTAAAACTGTTTAGATTAGCTTGTGAGACCTAAGTATTGATAACACACTTTGGTACCTTTGTAAATAGATTTACTCTATACAGCTATGTATTTCACTAGGTTTTAAAACAAACCTGTTTTATTTGAACTCTGTAAGAAAGAAGCTAGTGAACCACCAAAAAGATAAAAGATTTCAGAAGAAGGTTAATTTTCAGAGTATATATTGTGTTTAAAAAAAAACAAACACCTTACAGGCCAAAACTTGGCCCCAGACCAAGTGGGATTAAAGGGGACAGACAGGAGGACCTTCCGTGGCCTGCACGGAGGGTTTCTGTGCCCCCAGAACATGAGCAGGATGTGAACAGGTGTCAGTGCAGGTGTGTCTGCTGTAGTAAGGGTGCAAGCCAGAGCAGTTTTGCAGAATTAATTTTTTTCCTAAAAAATACAGTGAGGGATTTCAGCATTTTATGATGTTTTTAATAATTAATTGTCAAAAAAACACAACAAAAATAGATGGAGCAGTAAAACAAATTTGCAAGCCATTGAAGTAAAGAGCTGCAAATAGAAGCAACGCCTGTATTCCACCTTCAGCTATCAGTATAAAACTCATCAAAGTAAACCAGTTTTATTTAGACATCTGGAAAATGTACTTTGACAAACATCCACGTGATGACTGTCAGTGTCTTATAAAGAGACTTTGATATCAAAGTTTCTCAGAAACTGTCAGATTAAATTGTATTTTTTTATGACAGAAAGATGTTTACTAGCCATGATTTGTATTGTCTGGTTGATACGTTTTTAGTATCTTAATACAAAAGGTTATTTTTACAAATGTTTTTGTACCTACTTGTTAAAAAAAAACAACATTAAGAAGATATTTTCAGAAGTTAAGCAAACTAGAGAAGCAGAATCTGTGTTCTTGCTCCTTCCATCACTGTTAATTGTTCTGTCCCTGAGGTTAATGGATAGCAACTTTCAGACTTTGTATTTTGGATAGACTCAGAGAGTTTAGGTAATCTATCAAAACCCCTTTTCAAGCAGATGAAAGAGAATATGCTAATCATGTACTTTGAATTATACCGTTTCTTTGTATTTATGCTACTAAAATATATAGGAACAGGGTAAAATACAGTTGATTCTGCTATATATTTTAGCCTTTTAGCCTACAAGTGGCTTTTCAGTGGCCATGTCCAGCTTACCTTAGGTAGAAGGCTGTTCAAGGCTGCAGGTTTCACTGCAGATATCCAAAATGATTTTTTCCTCTTGTTTTTTTTTTTTCTTAAAAAAAAGGTAACAGAAATGAGGTGTTGCCTTGCAGTGTTACTGGAGATGCTGAATACATTAAACCAGAAAGATGAGAGGAATGCCTTGTGGGGACTTCTTGTAAACATGCAGCATGATAGCTTTTTATTGGAGAAGGCATTTCTGTGATGTTTTGTGCAGTGCTGTAGTGCCGTAGACATGTTGAAAATGATATGAAAGCCTTAACTATTTAATTCTCGTAATCCACCTGAGAGAACTAAGTGATTATTTGCAGTTTATCCCAGTGTGGACTCTGGTCTTGGTACTTGCATAAGCCAGCCCTGTGAGGCCCTGCTGGAGATGGCAATGCCCATGCTCAATGTGGCTGCCAAAACTTCTCTAGGAGATTAAGAAGAGGGCTATCAAGGTGCTCCTGAGCAAACAGAAAACTCTGCAAGAGATGAGCACTTTAAATTGTTTGGAGGAATAGCAATGGGCTGGCTTGATGGCCACAAGGATGCTCACACTGCTTAATTTTAAGCACCAAATTTAGAACCAAAATCCCCTGTCAATGGGGAATGGAGGCTCTTCATGTAGAAGAATCAGACCAAGACATAAACTGAATTTTAGCTTTATGTGTAAATCTCTAGACTCTCCTTTTCAGACTCACTTGGGTAATCTGGTATTTGCTTAAATGTAGGTTTCTGCACAATTTTTTTGGTGGTACCAAAGAGATGCCATGGTGTATCTCAGTGTCCTTTCCTTGGCAGAGTACACTGTTTGCAGAGAGGCATTTTATAGGCAGATGAAAGAAATCCAAGAGCCATGAGACAGTTTGAGAAAGCAGGCTGCCTTGGGGTGGATATCCTGTACAGAGTCAGGAAGATATAGGAGGGGATAGGGGATGCTGTCCTTGCAGTGGCGGATCTAGAAACGGATAACAAAGGCGGCGGGGAGTTAGTCGCTTGTTCTTTCTCACACATAGGCTATTTTGGTCTAACAAATATCAATCTGTCAGTATTATAAAGTGGTCCTGCTAAGGAAATACCCTGTTTTCGAGTTTTTGTTTGCTGCAGAGTTTTAGAAAGCTTGGCCAATTTTATCTCAAAATGAAGTGACCGAATTATTTCATTATTTGCCTCCAGGATGGCTAAACAAGGATTCATTTCACTTCTAAAATACTACGTTATTTCACAGCAGTTGCTTGTGATACAGGTAATTATATGATTCCCTCGTTTAAGGATGGCTGCTCAGGGCATCACAGCGATCAGCCTGCTGGGACACAACTAGGAGTGGCTGCAGCCTGAACATTGGACTAAGTGAATTAAAAAGAGGCCGTTTCTGCACTTCAGAATCTGTATTTCTTGTTTTTTTTTCAAGTATCCTTCCATGTTTTGGGTCAACCTCAGATGGTGCTCCAGGAGAACCAACTTCAGCTCTCAGTCTGAACCAAACAGCAGCTGGAGTCTGCTTTTTCCTGGAGGCTAAAAGATCGGATGCTCTGTTGTCTCTGGTGTTTTTTAGTTTATATGGATTTTTACAGGTTTGCACAATGCTTAGTCTAGAAGTGCTTGAGGAAATGAAAAGGAGTACTCAGTAACTTAAAATTTAACTGGAATGAGACAAATTTCACTTATAAAGGGGCTAGAGAATCACTGGAAATAAGCATATGCTGCTGAACTTTATCATGCAAGGCAAGACCCTGAGCTATTTTGACTAGCAAGGGAAGTTTTTAAAGCTGTAGGTAAGGTTCTGCAAAAATAGCTTGAAGCTTTGTGATAGGGGTGTCGTGGATTATATTCCTCAGTTTCTTTCTATGACCACACCTTTGAGCTCACAACCTTCTATTTCTAGCAAGGAGCTCCTTTCAGCTGATGTTGAGTAGGTTTGACCCTAGGAACGGTGTTCTTCCTCCTTACCTGCTTGTCCTTCTTGAGGGAAGTGGCCTTCTCTGCTGGTCATTTGATTTTTATTTCAGGTGTGGGAGAGAGAGAACTCATTTCCATTTTTGGGGTAGTGTTCTTCTTGTTTGTTTGTTTTTTTTCAGAAACGATCTGAAATTGTTTGTTTTGGCAAATGATTTCTGAGAAAGGGTCTGAGAGAGCAATTGTTACCATTTTATTAGTTTCCTCTAACTCACCCCCTCTCACTGCTTTTTCTTGTCTGGACTGTTTGCCCTCTGGTTTCCTTTGGGGTTTTTTTTTTGTTGTTGTTGCCTGTTTATCTCTTTTTGTTGTCCTTTCAGTTATGATTTTTCATTCATCAACTCATTGCTTTTCTAAGCCAAGTCTAGAAACTGCAATAATTTGCACCTACACTCATTTAGCTGTGCAGAGATTTTGTTTGTCAGCCAGTTTTCACCTTTCTCTCCCTCTGTCTTTCCAAATTCTGGGTTTGGGATACATTTATGTTTAATTCCCGAATTAGGTAGAATAAACTGCTTTCTCTGCTGTGTGCTCTTTGCTATAGAGCAGTGCCCACACTTTTCATCTCTGTGACTCATAATGTACAAAATTAGTGTCTGCTAAGCTCGAAGAGCAGGGAGAAGCTGTAGCTCCCCAGAAACACTGTCAGCAGGTGTAAGCCACTGCTGTTACAGAAGATGGTGACTTTCTTCTTTGCCTACCCTGCCTTTCTTTCCTTATGCATCTGTGTAACTTTCCAATCAGGGAAAGTTTTAAGGTAAAAAAAAATGGGAAAAATAGAAGGCTAATTTGATTTTGTTGCAAAGATTTTTTTTTTAGTTGATTTGTTCCTTCTTTTTAAAGAATTTCCATTAGTTGTTTTTTTAATTTTCTTTTCATGGATTCTCTGATGATAGAGAATTCTTAAATCCTGTGTTCACTCCTAGAGAAAATGTGCAAAATTTTGTGTATGAACCTGTCCAGGCTTTCCTGTGGTAAAATGTGTAGATTCCCTGGAATTTCCCAGACTTCCAATGAAATCTCACATCAGCTACAAATCTGTAAAAAAAAGTATTTTTTTTCTTTTGCCACACTATTTAAAAAACAAAACTTAATATTGCACAGGATTCCCTGTTGGAAGCTATATGTCTTAAGTGGTAGGTGAGAAACTTGATGTACTCAGAGCACTAGATCAGCAACTGCAGCTAATAATGTAGTTTTTAAAGTATTTTAAAGCAGAGGATAAAATTTACCATGGTTGTTTACATCTAAATCCAAGCTAGTCTCCTTATTTGAGTAAACTTTCAAAACCGTTATGCTTTCTAATAATTGTATATCTGATACGAGTTTGTACATTTTGTGTTTAATTGTCCTGCAGAAAATTGAAGCTTTGCACTTTGTATGAATAAAAATATTTAGGAGTTCAAAGAGTTAATTTTTCAGTTTTTGATTGAGCAGCATATATGCATATGCATGTATGTATGTATATGTATATATGCATATGTATACATCCTTTCATAAATATAGCTAACAATATGTTTTTCTGCTAGATAAAAAAAAATAACTGTCAAGCAGAGTGTAAGTAGTCTGTAATAATCTAAAATAAATCATCCAAGAAAGCTGAGGTGACTATATTTCATTCAAAGCTGCATAATTCTGCCCTCTTGAGAATTACGGTATAAAAGAAATTTATATTTATCAGCCCAGGCTTTTTTTAATTCATCCATATTTTTTAACATTTAAAACAACACATAATATTCTCCTCCTGTTTAGGGATGCTTTCCTGAAAATTTAAGTCTGCTCCTAAATGCTAATTCAAGAGCTTGTTATAGTTCAGTTGAATTTTAACAAGTGTATGGATGGCATGTTTCTGTGAAATAAAATTCTTGCTCTGCCAAGAAGTTTGTCATTTCCCATACTAACTGTATTTAATCGTTGGAGAGAATCTTGTGTTTTCTGGTGGTAGAAATGGAAAAATATGTCAAAATTGGTCAGGCTAGGTAATGTTATTTTGAGCTCAATCCTCCATAGCGCTTGCAGGAGACAGCTGGGAGGGAGGCACAGTGTTGCCCAGTTTTCTCCTGTCATACTTGGGACTTCAGTTGGAGATCCAGGGTAAATGGATCATTCGTTAAGCCCAGCTGGAGGTTATGTCCATTTATCTCTCTACTCTCTTTTCCCTCTCTGCAAAACTGTTGCTCCTCATTGCCCCTCAGTTTTGGTTTTAGCTTTTAACTTGTTAGAAACTGGCCAAGCCAACAGTTTGGCTGCCTGTGGTTGTGGGGTGTCATAGAATCGTAGAATCATCAGGTGGGCAAAGACCTTTGAGATCGAGTCCAACCGTCCCTGTCCCCTTACTAAACTGTGGCCCTAAGAAACTCATCTCCCCGCCTTTTAAACACCTCCAGGGATGGTGACTCCATCACCTCCCTGGGAAGCTCTGCCAGGGCCTGAGAACCCTTCCAGTGAAGAAATTTTTCCTGTTGTCCAGTCTAAACATTTCCAGTGCAACTTGAGGCCATTTCCTCTCATTCTATCACCTGTCACTTGGAAGAAGAGCCCAGCATCCACGTCACCATAGCCTCCTTGCAGGCAGTTGTAGACAGTGATGAGGTCTTCCCTAAGCCTCCTCTTCTCCAGGGTAAATACCCCCAGTTCCCTCAGCCATTCCTCGTAGGACTTGTCCTTCAGCCCCTTCCCCAGCCTCGTTTCCTTCTCTGGATGCTCTCCAGCCCCTCAATGTTCTTCTTGGAGTGAGGGGCCCAGAACTGACCCCAGCACTCGAGGTGTGGCCTCACCAGTGCTGAGTGCAGGGGCACAATCCCTGCCCTGCTCCTGCTGCCCACGCTGTGTCTGACACAGGCCAAGATGCCATTGGCCCTCTTGGCCACCTGGGCCACTGCTGGCTCATGTTCAGCTGCTGCCAACCAACACCCCCAGGTCCCTCTCCTCCAGGCAGCTCTCCAGCCACTCTTCCCCAAGCCTGTAACACTACCTGGAGTTGTTGTGTCCCAAGTGCGGGACCCAACACTTGGCCTTGTTGAACCTCATCTGATTGGTCTCAGCCCATGGATCCAGCCTGTGCAGATCCCTCTGCAGAGCCTCCCTTCCTTCAATCAGTTCAACACTGCCACCCAGCTTGGTGTCATCTGCAAACTTGTTAAGTGTGCACTCGATCCCTTCGTCCAGATCATTAATAAAGATATTTAACAGGACTGGACCCAGCACTGAACCCTGGGAACACCAATCATGACCGGCCTCCAACTGGATGTCTCTGCAGTTGGTCCTTTTCTGGCCCCAGTTTACTCACTTTTTTTTGCATCACGTGCTAGAGGTGAAAGGGTTCCTCAGATCTCTTGCTTACAGTGGGCGAATGGGCACAGAGCACGGCATCTGTGCTTACCAGGCAGGATGGGGTTGGGCAAGGGACTCCAGAGCACAGGTTAGGGAAGAGGGCATTCACCTGGAAGCAGGCAAATCTGGAGGATTTCAGAGCACACAGTTCTGATTCACCCAGGCTGATTTCAGGCTGCCCCTGAAACACATTAATAGACTCCATTTATTCACTGGAGAGAAACATGTTCGCGTAGGAAAAGAATTATCTCCTTCAATGTGTACAATTAAATCAAATTAGATGAATTGCAGCCTCTGAGCATCTCTTTCTCTCCACCAACTAAAAGGAATTTAGAGAAGCAGCTCATGTAGATGGTGACACAGAAGGAGCCCCAGTGAGATAAATCTTAGAAAAGCTCACTGAGGCATTCAGGGTTGTTTTGAGAACAAAACTTTGCAATTGTATTGCCTGGCTTTTCCTTTTGGCAAGAGAGGTTTTAGTCTGTCTGGGTCATGTTACATTACAGGATAGGACCTTTTTTTCCCAGAGTATGATGATTTCATGTCTAAAACTGCACTTCAGGTTGCACATTCTGATGGAATTTATAGCAGAAAGCCCAGCATGGAGACAACATAAACGTTGGAGAATAATTGACTACTGACTTAAACAGGGAGCAGAATTTGTTTCATGCAACTTTGTCAGCCTGAGCTTTTTTCATATCATTAAGATGCATACGTTATTTAGATTGGGGAAAAAAAATATCATAGCCATAAAGCTGGGAAAATGTTTCCAACATTTAGTAAGTTATTTCCTTTGAAATAGTGTAGCTTGATCCTGCCAAATACAAAACTTATTTTGTTTCCAGGCTGGGAAGATAATGGCAGAGCAGAGTACACAAGTCCTACTATCAATGAAATGTGGCTATAGCACACTGGGAGCAAGTTCTTCCCTTCCAGACTGGTGTTTTACTGTATACTGGGTTATATACAGGTGTGCACTGAGCAGAAAAAGACCCAGAAGGAAATAGAGGAAAAATAGCTCCCTGCTATGCTGTATCTCTAAAAGAAAAGGTGTAGTGAAGAGAGATTATCGTGCCATTTTCTTACATAGTATCTGAATTTACTTCTCGTTTTATTTGCTCCCTGTAGACCTCTTATGGAAATTATGAGAGAATTAGAATATTGAAAAAATGAGCTTTGAAAAAAAAGCAACGTTGCACAGCTCTGTTCCCTTACCTGGCTGTGCTGCTGCGCCCTTCTTATGTGGAAGGTACCAAATCTCATATTGTGAAATGAGTGTCAAGGTACTGATTTTTATAAAATTTGCACAGTCATGTGACTCTTGAAAGTCTGTGATGGTTTGTTTTTGCTGGAACATATCTAGTAAATGTTAATTCATCTGCAGAAAGAAAGAAACATTTCACTCTTAAAAACATATCTTTATCCCCATAACGAGTGTAGCCATGATGTAAAAGGGTTGGGGATTGTGGCATATGAACAAGGTCACATGATATGTGGTGGTGTTGCTGTGATATAATCCCTTCAATACCATTCTAAAATTCACAATTTAGGTCTAAAATCAACATTTTTATTTTTGATTGAAACAGTAATAGCTTAGTAAAAGTGGGCTGGGAGATTTAATGTAGACAGAGCTCTGTTATTACAAGTATCTGAATAAAATCAATGTGTGAACAACTGATCAAATTTGTGTACTATATTTCTATATCACAATGTCATGGACTGCAGTCCTCTTCAATCAAATGAGCATTGCTTTATAGTGACTGCAGTAGTAATCATAATGAAACAACAAGTGAAAAATGCAGTAAGTTAATTAATTAAACCTCAGGCATTAATTTTTCCTATATTTGAGTCAAAGTTTCAAAAAGAATAACAGAAAAGTTATTGGAAGCTGCTCCTGCATTGCAGTTTTGTTTTACCTATATTTTTTTGTTTGTTCTCTAAGCTTCACACAGTGGTTTGATTCTGATTTAGCTAATGTTCAGCCTATTCAGAAGGGTAAAATTACTTGGTGAGCTTTATTGTTGTAATGGAGGTCCTGAGAAATTTAAATTGAGAAGAAGTCTAATGTATCTCCGTAGAATATTATTTGCCTGACTTCTGAATGCTTTGCTACCGTGTGCAGAACATGGCACATAAGTGGCTTTTGGGGCTCAAGGCATTTATGCAACTTGTCGTTTCTGAGTACAACAAAAGATGTTTGAGGCCTCTTCTTGGGGCTCATTTCTGTTGCAAACTTAAATGTAAAGAGACTGAAGTGCACCACAATACTTCTGTAGGGTTATTTTCAAAGGTAGACATTGTGATTATTTTCAATGAAAAATTCAATTGCTAAGAAATTGTTGATGGGGAGGTTTGTATATATCCATTGTTCAAGGCAGAGGTAAGTTTAAATTAAACAAAATTAATTTTGCAACTTGTGGTAGATGGAAATTGTTCAAAGGCTTCTATTAGCCAGTCAGCGAAGATAAACTTTATCCCTGTGGAGATAGATATGATTTCCTTTACAAGTTTTTCAGAGATTTTCTAACCCCATTTTCTGACCTAAGATACTTTAACAAATATTATGATTGAGACTTTCAAACAATCAGACTTCAAGTAGTGTTAAGTCAGTTTAAAATTATATCAGTTTTGTAGTTCGAAACTGAGACTACACTTCACTAAGCTTTCCCGTTTGTATTTAACTCGTATTACTTTCTGCAGAGAAAGATATTTAAGCTTGTAGAAAACCATGTCTTCTCTTAGCTGTTTATAACAAGCCGATTAATGTAATATATTACAAACAATGTGATATTTGGGCTTTTTAAAAAATTAAATGAGTACATACCAGACTTTATAAAAACGCTGAAGACAGAAAGTATATTCAGATACATCCCTCTAAAAGCAGAAGAATATTGTGTGTTAGAGTGAAGCACGAGGAGTTTTAGTGTATGCAATGGATATTGCCACTTGCATAACAATTCACCTCCCTCTGTTGCTAGTGAATATTCATATTCCCATAGTAGGGCTCTTTGTATTTACTGATCTGCTGAAGTGCACAATGGCATCCAAGCCCTCTAGCGTTTTATTGGAGCAGATGTGTCAGTTGCAATGTTATTCTAAGCTTTCCTAAATAGAAAAAGCTGAGATGAATAATACTTTTATACCTCTCCTAAAACTCCTTAAAATGCAACTATAACGTGGTATTGACTCCTATATAACATCCTCATTTTCTAAAGTCACTCGTACTGTCTTGACTTGAAATAGTAAGCGAAGGTGGGGAGAAGGAGGAGAGAGTGGTTCTCTGGACCCTGAGCAGAATATATTTGTAGTTCAGGAAGCAAACTCCAAGAATCACCTGTGTTAGAAGAAATAGTTTCTAGTATAAAAGCATGCAGAAAACAAATTACACGGAAAACAAATTATTTAAGGTACATGTGTTTCCATTCAAGGGTTCTATTTACTGTATAACTGGAGTACAACATTTCCAATAGCCATCACTGCCTGCCTGCAGCAGCACAGCTTGTAACGGGACTACAGACTGCTTATAAAAGAAGTAATTAGCATGACTCCTGGCAGTCTTCCTTGCTCTGACTACCGCTGCCTTCATAGCCCTTCCCATTCTCCTTATACCATCCTTTCTACCTATGCTCCCCCGCAGGCCTTTTCTTCCTGCTCTTACTGCACTTCTCATGTGCTGCATTCTTTACTGTTCAGCTCTGGAGCTGCTCAAACCCATACAGTCTGGCAGCTGCATCTTTTCCAGGAGAGCAGCCCTCACTCAGCCCCTGCTCTAACAGCCCCTTTCCCCAGAGGTTATCGATTCTTTGCCTCCTTTTCCTCCCTCCCCTCTGCCTTCCCCCTCCAGCAGCTCGTTGCCTTGGCAGGTTAAGTAATACCCAAGAGTCGCATGCAAATTTCAGCACACTTTATTTACAGCTGCACTGGCTCCATTTCACTTTGATCTGGACCCGAATTGGGACAGCACTAGGTACTCTCCCTGGCTTCGAGGGCTCTGTTCTTTCTCTGGGATAGAGGAGCTGTTCTCTGAGCAGCCTGGGATGCAACCAACTTTCATGCAAAGCCTATGTGGACTCTCCAGGTTAGGCCCAATATCCAGCACAGCCTCAGCTGCCACATTTCAAAGCAGATGTAAATAACTTGTGAGTGGGATTCAAACCCACCTGTGCAGCCGTCCTTACCAGCCTGCTTGTTCTCATAATTTCTCCTACAGAGTGTGTGTGCAAACAGTGCTTTAAAATTATCAGGCAGTGTAATTAAAGCAAAATTGTACTTTAGAAGCACCAACTGAGTTTCCTCTTCATCTTGGTGGGAAAAGAGGAAACAGCCATCAGGCCTCACACTTCAGCACATGAGGGTTGTGTGACTCCTCGCTGCTCTTCAGTGCCTCTCTAATCAAGGTGCTCCTTTCCAGATCACAGTTTAATGCTTTGGCAAACCCTTATCAGTTTCCAGTGCACTGCAAGGATAGGGAACACAAACATGGCAGTAACAATGCGTTGTTCTGATGGGTTGCTGTGTGCTGTCCTGACAGCGTACCTGCAGGAGCAGGGATGGAGAATTTACAGTCAGAGACAGGTACTAGAAAGTTTGTTTTTAGCAGTTCTGGAAAGGGCTGAGCCTTCAGTGTTGCTTGAGCAGGAGATGCTCGATCTCTGGCAGCAGCTCCACAGCTCAGCTTCATGATTTTCTGCTCTGCAAACTGCTGAGGCTTCTCCAGATGACTCAGGACAGCAATTCAAAGCCTTGCATACAGACCCCCACTAGGTAACATAAGGAAACTACTTGGCTGCTTTTATCTGCTCTCCTTATTACACATTAATATTCCAAAATACACAAAGGCAGAGATTTTCTTCTCGGATTATAAGGTGACTTTTGTGCACCATCTGTATTGTCTAGAAATATGCCATCAGCATGCTCCGGCTGCACGCCTCTGTTACAGGTGGGTCATATTTATCTGGGTAATCATTCTGTGCCTGTTTCCCTAATGAAAACCTCATTGTCAGAGGTTTCTGTCAGGAAAGGGGACATCTAGAGCAGTAAATGGGAGCTAGGTGTCCTATTCCAGTTGGATTTCTTTGGCTTTTTGGTATTGCAGCTGTGGTCCTGGTGGGTGTCCTTTTTTTGCTAGTGTAGCTGTCATAAGGGTTTTAAAGAACTGGTTTTATTTAGTAAGTGTCATTATTAACAAAGATAACTTTAATAATTCTTTTTCTATAATACTTTTGGTTTTCAGCATGACAGAGTTGTATTTGCTATTTGATTTCATTGCAATCTCTATAATTTGAATCTGATTCTTGTTACTTTATTACAGGCTTCAGCAGACATGGTATTTTATAAATATAAATGACTTATGACTTGAAACACTTGAGCGAGACATTATAACTTGTCATTTTGTATTTTGGAAAACAGTTTTTCATTATTTTGTCAGGCAGACTTTAAGCTAAAATGCCTCCATGAGTAAATGAACTTACCTTTAGGTGTGGTTTGAGTGAGCCAACAGCAGTGCTTGCTTTGGGCATCTTACACAGGCAATACTTCCCCCACCTTTTCATGGAAGGTTTTCTTTGCCCTCGTTGCATCAGCAGATATTACACAAGAACTCATTTCACAGACGTGTACGCATGTGTGGATATGGTGTAGGGATAGAGTGTGTTTCAGATGGCACCAGCTGCCTCTGGTGCAAGAGGAGGGGAATGTAATTACTTCTGTGGAAGTCTGTACATATTTGCCCGAATTTATAAATGTTTACAACTAACTGGTCTTCACACAAGCAGGGCCCTCAGGGAGTGCTAGGCCCCCATCTGCTGGAGAGTTTTTTGTCAATTCTGGTGAGTTTTAGATTATTTTCCCTGCATTTTTCTCTAAGAATTATCATCACTTGGTTTTCTTACTTAAACGTTGATAATGCCTGGAGAGGCAAAGGCCTGATTGTTCAGAGTACTCTACGTACATATGGTGAGAGACAGTTCCTCTCCCAACAAGTTTTCTATCTAAATAAACAAGGTTAGCAGGGCTGGGAAGAAGCAGTGACTCCTTGTTTCGCAGAGGAAGCACCAGAAAGCGAGAGGAGTTGAGCCCTGAGCCCCAATCCTGACAGGAACCAAAACGCTTGCTCCTGGCAAGGGCAGAGGTTTTTGGAAAATATTTTCAAGTCGAAAACAGTTGGAAATGTACTTCAAGACACATAAACATTGCAATCTGCTTGGATAGCTGTGGAGGAACGGCACAGAACTTGGCATCCCAAAGGTTGTGAGGATTAACGGCTTCTAGCTACTTTTATGCCCTTTTGGGGATATTCTGTGACCTCCTGAGTAAGTTTGGTATCTTAATTTGCAGCTCTTCTGTGTTGGAGCGCTGCCTAGAGCTGTGCCTTTGACTGGAGTCTCTCAACTTCACTTACACAGGAAAACTCTTGATGTAACTGAACTCTGACTGTGAAGTGGTTCCTTCCTTGGTTGTTTTGAGGAGCCCGAGGAGGTAGCGGAGATGTCTGCCTTGGTGTTTGCAGGGAAGGCTTGCTTGAGCAGCTTCTCACATGGCTGGCAGCAAAACAAATGGGGACTCTTTCTAGGCTGCAGCTTGTCTTCTGTGTGGTGGTAGTTGGTGTGTAGGAGGATGACATAGGAGGATATAACCAAGATGTTGAGAACAGTCAGGCTTTCATAGAGATTCCCTCTTTGCCCCATCTTTCCCCCGGTGTGGCCACTGCAGAAAGCAGCAGTGAGAGTGCTCCTGGGACGTGCCTTGCAGTTCCTGCCAGCTACCTCATGGCAGTGTGATCCAGGGGCTGGAGGCAGATTAATTGCACACTTGAATTCCATACCCACCTTTAAGGGCACCTCTAATTGTGAATGCATAACAGGTTACAGTTAAAAATCGTGGAAAAAAGAAATTCACAGATGAAATTGTAACATTCATAGTGTTTAAAAACAGACATTTGTCATCGTGCAGAAGTGTTTAAGGAGATATATCTTATATTATCATTTCCTACTTCTCCTGAGTAAGAATAGGAATGGATGAAGATGGAAGGGTTCTGGTTCTGCAGAGGAAAACCCTCTCTGTCCAGTGGAGACAGCATTCCCAGGTGAAAAGTGTAAAGGTTTTGGGATTCTTTGGGAAATCTGCTGCTTCTCCTCTTGAGGGCTAAGAAATCCTTTGCAGACCTGCCCAAAGAAGCTGGTGTGAAGCTGGGCCCAGGTTGTGCCAGCAAAGAGCAGTTAGACTGCATCACATGATGTAATTTGAAGAGACCATCAGGGCTCTAAAATACAGCTGCCTGGTTATAACACTGGACTGATTTGCAGAGGAAATTAATTGTATTTGGATAGAATCCTATTTATTGCTGCAAATGAAATTTGGAAGTGATTAGATTCACCTTATTCCTCTGAAGTATTGCTTTCATTTTATGACCTGATGTGGTATAGAAAGCATCAGATAATCTCTGTATTAAAAAAAATAACAACAACAACCCCAAAAACAAAACAAAAAAACCAGACAAAAACAACCACAGAGAGGAACTATACTCAAACCATAAAAAGGTTTTTGGTTTCTTCAAAAGAAGAAAAGCAGTCTTGCCATAAGTTCAGTACGCTGCATTTATAGAGCTCATGCCCACAGTTTTAGCTTTTAACATGGAAATGTGCTATGTTTAAATACCCAGAAGGAGTCTGGAAGACAGATTTGTCCTGATAGCTTGTCATTTGCCAAAATAGGTGGTGGTAATTGGACACAGGAGACGCTTGCAGATCAGCTTTTAGTGGCAGTGCTGATAGTTACTGAAAACATAAAATATCTCACGGTGGAGCTTCACTGCTTTTTCTCTGATCGGTCTGGGTGGTGTCTCCAGCAAACAACCGTGTGCAGTATTGCTGACTGGATTTTATCAAGATATTGTCATTTTAATCCTTTTCCCATTCTTTAAAATATTGTACAACTCAGTGTATTAAAATTTGCAGAATATTAATGCAGTTGGAAAAGTGTAAGGATGGATAAACGCATCATTCTGAGGTTGCCTTTGGCTCTGGTGGGTCTGGCCTGGAGTGCAGCAGGCATATTAGTTACCTTCCAGGTCTAAACATGTTTTCTAAACCTTGCTTCCCTTGATCAGCCACCCTTTTGGTATTTTGTGCCACAGGGCTGAATGTCACTCTGGTGCAGTGGAACAAGATGAGGATGAAAATGTCTTCTTCAGAGAGTGAAAAACCACAATACATCTTAATTAGAATCTTTTAGTTTGCATTGCTTTTAGGTATCACTTGCTGCAAGTTTGTTTTTAATTAGTTTACGCTTTTTAAAAAATGTATTTCTTTTCGAGGGCACTGTATACAACAATGATACAATGGTAGAAATCTCAGAAAAAATTGTATATCATTCTAACTTCTCAACTGCCCTTCTACCTATCAAACAACTTATAAGAACTGGGATTTTTTACTGGTTTTCGCATGCTTTAGTGCCACATCTTAGATGCAGGATATTTTCTCCATGCTCTCCACTGACTTTTCTACACTTTTAACCAGTCGCTTTCCTGATTCTTGCATAGGATACAACAACACTGCCTGCAATGTATGCCTAGGTATCTTAGTTGTAATGTTTGACTGTCTAAAGAGCTGCTTGAAAGTGATATTCTGGTGAAGGTAAATTGCCAGGTAAATATTGAATTGAGCAATAGATGATGAAACCCCATGTGGTTTTGAATCATTAGTCGCATCAGGAGGTTCTAAAGAACAATACCAATAATTAGTCAGTCTTCTAACCATGCAAAAAAAGAACCTATTAGTTGTATTACCCTTCACAGTATATTTCATCAATATCTTCCTATTGTCCTCATCGTATATTATATGAGAAGGATTGCTGGATCTTAATGAAGGTATTAGATTAATTTAATAATACAATTTAACTGTACAGGTTAAAAAATTATTTATTCAGACCTAAAGCTGTGCTCACTATGTTAATATGTGTGATATGAAAGGTAATTTAATGTTTCTGAAATGAGACCTTGAATCAGTGGATGCGGGAAATACATAAGAACTTGCTTTGCTGCCCTTCTGTTTATGCTGTTAACCTTGATATATGATAGTCAGGCTGTATGTTATATTCACATCCACTGCTTCCAAGACAGATGACCTGAATGTAGAAAAAATATGATTCTATAATATATTGGTAAGAGTTTACAAGGCTATGAAATGAGGCAGGTAGCTTCTAATGAAGGGTCTTTTTGAGGAAAGCATCACTGTATGGGAGAACTGTTAAGATCTGCTACGGTGAATGGGATTTAGGGCATACACAAAGTTAAACACATACCTCACTGTTCTTATCAAGCAGGATTAGAAAGTTCGTTGAAATTTGTAACCGAATCAAGAGAAAATCTTTTAGTATGTGCCCCTTAGAATGATAGAATCATCTGGTTGGAAAAGACCTTTGAGACCATCGAGTCCAGCCGTCCCTGTCCCCTTGCTAAACCGTGTCCCTAAGAAACTCATCTCCCTACCTTTTAAACACCTCCAGGGATGGTGACTCCACCACCTCCCTGGGAACCTGTGCCAGGGCCTAAGAACCCTTTCAGGGAAGAAATTTTTCCTGATGTCCAGTCTGAACCCATCCTGGTGCAACTTTTGGACATTTCCTCTTGTCCTGTCACCTGTCACTTGGAAGAAGAGACCAACACCCACCTCACCACAACCTCCTTTCAGGCAGTTGTAGACAGTGATGAGGTCTCCCCTTAGCCTCCTCTTCTCCAGGCTAAACCACCCCAGGTCCCTCAGCCATTCCTCGTAGGCCTTGTTCTCCAGCCCCGCCCCCAGCCTCATTCACTTCTCTGGATGCTCTCCAGTCCCTCAATGTCCTTCTTGGAGTGAGGGGCTCAGAACTGACCCCAGCACTCGAGGTGTGGCCTCACCAGTGCTGAGTGCAGGGGCACAATCCCTGCCCTGCTCCTGCTGCCCACGCTGTGTCTGACACAGGCCAAGATGCCATTGGCCCTCTTGGCCACCTGGGCCACTGCTGTCTCATGATCAACCGCTGTCAACCAACACCCCCAGGTCCTTCTCCTCCAGGCAGCTCTCCAGCCACTCTTCCCCAAGTCTGTAACACTGACCCGTTATGGCTTCAGTAAACTGTGTGCTGCAATCACATCATTTTGCCCAAAAGTTATTGGGAATAAAAGATCCAAGTGATTCAGTAGCACAGACTGGCTCAGGTTTTCAAGAGAACACTAAATAAATGCGTAGGTTGAACTTTAAAGCATATTGCTTTAAATTACTTGATTTAAAATTTGTTGCTGAGTGCTAGAAGTTGTTTCTCTGACCACTTGGGTACCAAGCTGACTCCATGCTTTGAACTGGTAAATATTCACATAGGAAGTTGTTGATTTTTTTCTCTGGCTTAATAGCTAATGACTGGCCAGTATAGGCCTGGTGTTTAGAGAAGTGCCACCTCAAGCAACCGTCCTTAAAGCAGGCAAGACACTGAGACTGTCTCTTCTCGTGCTCTCTCATCAAATGCTCACCGCAAGCCACAAATTGCCCTTTCGGGAAAGCATAGCAAGCTGAAGGCTGCGGTGATCAGCAGTGCCTAGGCAGAAGCACTTTTTAAAGGGGCTTGCAAACATTGCTGTAGAAACACACAAAGGCAGTTAAAGCTTCAAACAGAGAAAATAAACTAAAGAACGTAATGTTGAATGTCCACTATGATTTGCTCTTAGATATCTTCAGTTTTTAGTTCCTTCTGTGTTTGTGCCAAAATAATCTGACTCTGATAAGCTTAATGTTACCACCTTTTCCAAACTTCTGAGGAGAAAGGGATGTACTGAGGACTGATTTTCAAAGCTTTAGGGCTTGCTTTCTTTTCTTGTTTGTCTTATTTGGGGTGTTGGGTTTGTTTATGGAAGTGTTTTCTTCCATATATCTAAGATGCTGAGAGCCAGGCTGTTGGGTCTCTGAGGTATCTCATAGACATTCAAAAACATTGTAAACTGTATTTATTGCTCTGTGTAGGATGCAAGGCTAATGGAGTGAATCAATAATGCTCTGCATGCTCACACTGTTTTGTTTACCAAGTTCTACGTAAGAATGAATAGAAATTTTACTTATTGTTTATCTAATAATTAATTAACCAGGTATATTAGTTCTGGGAATTGATTTTACACTAGCGGTAAATCTTTTTCCAACTATGTAATTGCTGATTTTTTTTGTTTGTAGATAATAAAATTAAAAGTCATGGCTGAGACGTTCAGCTGCCAGGAATAAGCACACATCTATGCAAATGCAATAATAATTATTTTCTCCCAAAATTCTTTGCAGATTGGAATCTAATCTATGTACTCACATGTATCTAAATGTACAATTCTTTAAAAGTTGAAAATAATAAATCTCCAATAGTACAGGCAGGTGTCTGAATTTGGAGTAAAGTCCTAATGAAAAATAGAGCAGGTGAAAGTTGGCAGACAAAATTAACTCTCCTGTGACTACTTTAAATTGAGTTAAAGGTGCTTAAACATGTGTGGAACCACTGGAAGGTAGAGAATGGGGAGCTGGAATGCTGTGAGCCTATACAGGCTCCATCTGAAGTTAGTAAGTCAGAGTTTTGAGTTATACTTCTGTGAGTAAGCCTTGTTCCTGGGAGGTAAATGGTGAAGTGTGTTTGGAGCAATGTTGGTGAGGAATGATGTCCTGCTGCTCATTTAGATCATGAACTGTTCGTCAATACTAACAATTAGTGGGCTAAAGATTCCATTGACCACATGACAAGAATCAATATCCACACTACTTGTTAGTTATTTACCACTGAGTGTATTACAGCCTATAGATTCACCATAAATCCTTGAAAGCCATCCTGCTATGATCCTTGCCACAGCATGCATTGACACATCAATAAATCCTTTCGACAAGGGTGATATGTGAAAATCAATACGAGTTTATCAGCTATTTCCATGTAGTGTTTTCTACAAAGGTTTAAAGATCTTTTCCCAAAGCTGTGTAACTGACACGGTGTAGGGACAGATCTTGTATCAAATAGTGACCTTGATTAATGCCGTTCACTCAAAGAATTTTGTAAATCCTGTACAAGGGACCTAAAACTGTTTCAGATGAAATTCACTATTTGGCAAGTGCTTTTCAAGGCTTTTACTGAAACTATTTTTTTTTCATGAAAGTGAATGAACTTTCTGTATGCACACAGAATGAATTTGTTTTTTTTTTTCCTTTCAAAGAAAAAGAAGTTTCTTCCACTGATAGAAAATTGCCGGGTGTTTCCTTTTCATTAAGCTACTTTCTGCAATGTAAGGGCCATCACCAGAGACTGTGATGTGTGCTTATTCTGCTATACAAACTTTATTGTATTATAAAAATAGATGTAAAACATACATGTATAATGCAAAAGTATAAAATATAAGCAGAGTAGAACATCTTTTTAGCTGACTCTTATGTAGTACTTGAGGAACTTTGAGCTGATCCCATCTAATTCAAGTGTTGGGCAATCTTTTAAATATCTAGGCTTCTTAGGCTTCAAGTTGTTGGTTTTTTTTTTCATGTCTAAGTAACATATGGTTTTGATTTTTACATTGATTCCTTCTATGTTTGCTTTCCTTCAAATGTATGCAATAGTTTTATCCTGGAGTTGTAGACATGACTTGTTTTATCAGCAAGTTCTAATTGTTCAGGAGGATGTAATAACTTTGGGGGTAAACAGAAAAAAAGAAACTTCCCCAGACATATCTGAAGCAAAATATAAGTGGAAAATAACAGCTACATTAATAACATTAATTGTTGTTCTTTTCGGGTTAAACTTTTCTCCCTCTTTTTTGCACAACATATGAACATTTTAAATTGCAAAGTAGGCAAAATATTGAATTAGTTCTGTGTCTTGCATTCAGGGGTATAAATGCAGCAGCTTAAAAACCATCTCAGCCCCCACAGAGAGGAAAGGATAGGGAAGCCTATTACCTGGCTCTTTGGGAGTACCTCTGCCAAAGTCAGTTTTGATAGAAGCAAATCCTGCTCCCACTTCAGTCACCAGAAGCTGGCGTTGCTGATGTTTTGCCCCTTTCACATAATTTTTCCTGTGAGAGCTGAATGTATTGCATATTACAACTCAGTGCAAATATTTCCTGTAATGTTCTCTGCAGATACTGACCCTAAAGGAAGGAATAAGAAAACTTTGGCATACCTTGCAATGGTTTTAAATGAACTGATGCCAAAAGATAACTGTAACACTCATGATGGGATATTCTGGACTCTCACGTTCCCCCTGCCCCACGCTATACAACATTTTACTGTAAAATCTTACCTGAAACCTCCACTCTAAGATTTCACTTATTTATTATTATGTGTATGACAAAACTTCATACATTGCATTATCTGCCTTTCTGTCTCCCTTATATTTTGCTCACCTCTCCTTAATTTCTCCTTTATGTTGTTGTCTCTGATGAATCTCTAGCTAATGTAATGTGTTAAATGGCAGTAAAGTACAGTGAAAATTGTTTAACTACCTTGTTTATAGTGACAAAGATATTTACATGGCATCCCCTCCCTGATTTAGGCACATGAGTTATGCTTGAAACTAATTAGTGAATTTTTCACTTTTCACGAAGGATTTGTTAAATACCTTCTCTCTCTCTCTCTCCTTTAAAGACTAAAATTCTTTACACTCAGAGCTTCTCTTTCCAATTAGAGTAGTCTGGATTTCTCAGTGCGCGACCAGGATGGGCCTCTGGTATGTGCTGCAGGAACTGCCAGCTGAAGAGGGAGCAAAGTATGAAGAAAAGGGTGGAATAAAATCCACATAAACAACTGAAGAACAATGATCCCTGAATGAAAAACAAGGTAGAGTAGCCTCGGGCAACAGATAACCCAAACTCCAGCTGACCTTGGCAGCTTGACAGGATCTTTATGTAAGGACAGAATCCTCCAGCAATTTCATCGGAGTTGCCCCAGTGTCAACCTTGCATCTATTGTTATTTTACATCTTCTTTCCTTCTTTTTTTTTCCTACTCAAATATATTTATTGCTCAACTGTATTTACTATGGCTAATAGAAGGAAACTCAAAGTATGCCTGAGCTCTCACAAGTCTCTCAGACTCCAGTGAACTGATGAAATTCAGGACTGTTGATTTTTTTGTTTGTTTCAAAATTCTTGAGCCAGGGAAAACTGGGCACTAGTTCTGCACCGGCAGGGTTCAATTTTGGGCATGAGTGGTCTTACTTTTCATTTTGGCATAGTTGTATAGTATATCTTTTGCCCTCTCTGCTGTGAATGTGCTGTTAGTTTAGCAGCAGAGGATGGAAAGGCAGCCTTTGCAAGAACGTCAGTTGGCAGAAACAAGACCTTAAGCATGAACAGATTTGTTGAGGCAGCTTTCCCAGCCTATTCATTAAAAGCAACCAATTCTAAGCCTTGTGTACTATGAGCTGATGGGGTCTATTAAATATCCTCACATAAAACACACCAGGGGCCAGTGTAAAGGAAAGAAAGGAGTATTCATTTAGAGACCTAAGTTCAAAACTGTCAACAGTTCTGTCTCACCAAGACTACTTGTTTGACTATTCATTTGCAAAGGGCACGTGAATGCATCTTACTTTAAAATTGTAAAGGCTGCATGAATTTTTTATCATATAATCATTTTGTCATATCTGTGACTGTAACAAATGATTGTGCTGCTGCACCCACAGCTGGTACATACGGATGAAACTTTGGCAGTCTGAGAGAGGAATATTGCTTGGTGTGTTTGTTAGAGCCTGTGATGTACCCTGCGCGCTTGTCTTGTTGCATGAGAAGAGCTTTTAAAAGTGACAATGTATTAACAGGAGCCAAAGGCTTGAGAGTTAAGCTGTACAGGAGAAGAGATGTGTTACCACTGATTGATGTGTTGGCAGTTTTAAATGTTAATAGTACTTAAGAGGGTGAATTGCAAGTTTTAATTGATGATTGTGAAAGGATCGTTTCTATTTGTGTATATCTTCATTTAAGAATGATAAAATGTTTTCCAATGTGTTTATTTTTAAAAGAATGATTCTTTTAGCTTCTGAAAACACACTGGTTAAAAAATTGGTAATTTGCAATGCCACTGAAAATAATGGGGCCTTCTGGTTGCATAGTTGAAAAAGAAACTGATCATATGACTAGGCTGATAAATTGTTATATGGAGGGCTGTGTGCTGCTTTCAAAAGAAGAGAGTTTTGTCAGCTTTCTGCTCATTGTACCCATGTCCATCAGGTTTTGCTGCAGAGGCGGTGCAGTGGAAGAAATTTGCAAAAAAAAAACCCTCTAGGAAATATTGCTGCACGACCATGAGGTCTCCTTAGAGAACAATTGTCCCTATAGTTGACAATTTGGTTTAGGAGCAAAGTTAGATGTTTGAGCAAACAAACAAATGGCAAGGACGAAGAGAGTGGGTTTCAGAGGCAGGAATTTGTTTGATAGGCAGGAAGATGGTTTTATTCCTGCCCTCCAATCTGACCTACTTTCTTTGCTTTAGTTGTTTCATTGTTTTACATGAACAGTAAGGTAGTGTGTGTGTTAAATAAGAGTTTTAGCAGTGTTTTAGTAAAAAAAGGTTACATTACAATAGAAAGACCACATCAATAGCTTTAAAGAGTTTGTAAATCCACTAGTAGAGGTACTTGATGTCTGACTGTGCTGCATAGATGTTTAACTGAATTAATGATAAGGTGTAAAAGCATATCAGAGTCTGCTAGCCGGGGAAGCAATAAACACATTTTGGTTTCATCTTCAGTAGTTGTGTGATGAAACCAAACCACTCATTTTTCAATTTGTGCCTTGCATAGTGGGGATGACGGAATATTTTACTTCTTTCAGAGTACATGATGGTAGTGTGCTGAAACACTCAAAGCTTTTTTCTTCTAGGAGAAATGTTGCCTCAGCTTCTAGGATCATAAAGAGAGTAGATTTTTTTTTAAAGGAAGCAACCAACACCAAATATCTTACGGAAACCTAGGCTGTGCCATCAGCTCACCTATTATATGTACTAGATCCTGGGAATTTCTGAATTCCTGGGATTCACACATCCCTTCTGTATGCTGACTGAGACCTGGGTCAGTGCTGCAGACAGTTTGGAAGACCAAGGGCTTGCTTTTAAAGATGTGTCAGCACACATTTTGGCTGAGGTCCTCTCAGGAGTCCCAAAGAAACCCGGCAGCTGAAATGCTGTGGTGCTTCGCAAAGATGTTTTCTCATGCTTGAACATCTCCGATGGCCAGTGCTGAGGAGGGACAACTGCCAATCACTCCTAAACTTTTCCCAGCCCTGTTTGGGAGAAACCAATGTCATGATTCATCTTCGCATGAGCCAGTGCTCGTCTTTCCCTGCTGTTTTATACCTCAGCACAGGAGGAGGTTCTTTGTTTTCTCTCCCCTTGTGCTCGCTCGCTCCTTGCAGTCCCATGCAGGGCCAAATACAATCTGGCCCATGGCAGAGAACTGGAATCCATTTACTTGCTCTTCTACAGCTTTCAAGGCTTGCCAGCAATACTGTAGGAAGCCTGGAAAAAATTAAAACATCATTCTATCCTGAAACTTGTCTCTGCAAAAATACTATTCTAGGCTTCCATGTTTATTGTTTCTCCATGATTTTCTGGATGAAATTTGATTACTTTAAAAGGAGGGACCAAAAAAAGAAAAAAAAAAGAAAAAAAGAAATTAAATCCCTGATTACCTGCCCAACAGACTCCTTCTGGGAGAATCCAACCTGGATTCTCTTTGTGATCTGAGAAAAAAGGACTGTTAAAATGGGATTTGGTGCTGGTGGTGTGCACCATTGGTAAAAGGAGTCAAACCCAGCAGAGAAGGGCTCTGCTGTGTTTGAGCTTACAATTCTTCTCAACTGAAAAAAGTGAGTCTACTTGATGGCAAATTCACACTGCAGAACTATTTTTAAAGCTTATTATAGAATCACAGAATCATCTGGTTGGAAAAGACCTCTGAGGTCACCTATTCCAGCTGTCCCTGTCCCCTTACTAAACCACGTCCTTAAGAAATTCATTTACCCATCTTTTAGACATCTCCAGGGATGGCGACTCAACCACCTCCCTGGGCTACTGGTCTTGTTGAACCTCATCCCGTTGGTCTCCACCCATAGATCCAGCCTGTGCGGATCCCTCTGCAGATCTTCCCTTCCTCCAAGTAGATCAACGCTGCCACCCAGCTTGATGCCATCTGCAAACTTGCTAAGAGTGCACTCGATCCCCTTGTCCAGATCATTTATAAAGATATTGAACAAGACTGGACGCAGCACTGAACCCTGGGGAACTGGGGAACAATATCGACTGGTTCACAGGAAAAACTGAGGTCTGTAAATTGGGGTGGGAAATGGGGGTATCTCCATGCAGAATTTTTATCACCTATATTCCAGCATCATTTTTTTGCTCTGCACAGTAACTTCCTATGGTTCAAACAGAAATCACAGACCATTTCTCAGCTAAGGGAGCCTTCTTATGGCAGCCCTTATCACCCCTGTACTTGGTTCCACTGGTCTAAGCCCCTGGAGATTTGAATGATTTGTCTCTATAAAATTCATCCAGGTTCATTGCAAACTTTCCTTTGGAAGCTTTATGTATATTTGGAGGAAAGGCAGATGGCACACAGCTTAGTTTTAACTTTAGGCTAGTGGCAGAGAAGTGGTGTTCTGCTGAAAGGGTTGCTGCGCCAGAAATGCAAGGAGTTTTATCACAGGTCCTGACATGAAGAAGATCTGTAAGAATTCTTGATTAAAACCAGCACATTTATTAGTGGTCAGACTTTGTAAACTGGTGAGTTGCTTATTCCATCTCTGGAAACAGTTATTTTATGTTTACATTTCTGTTGCATTTTAAACTGTCTTTTACGGTTACTAAGTCACATTTAAACATAGCTGCTTTTCCATTTTTGTTCAAAATCAATCATATGTATAGACATTAAAAAAAATCGTGGATACCTGCAAACAGAGATAATTGCAGATCTTTATTTGTTATAGTCATTGGCAGAGCCAATGTTCTCTTTACTTCTAGTTTCAAGGGTCCTTTTGGCCCACGACAAAAAAGATTTTTTCAATTTGATGACATCTTGCAAAATCAAATAATGTACTCTTAAACTAATGTGCAGTGAAATGATTGCCAAAATCTGTCACAGAAGGCTGTGCTTTCATTATTATCAGAAGCATCAGTAATCGCATCTTTTATACTATGTTTTGTGATCTTGGTGGTGTAATAGGAATTTTTACAAAGATTGGCTGATGTTCTCCATGATAACTCCTTATTTGCACTTTCTGAAAACTTTACCAGACTTTTAACCATTTGACATCTCTGTGGGGCAAAGCTTTCCATGCTGAGTTTCTTCTTAGTTGAATCTGTTTTGGAAAATTTCAGCAAAAATGATTCAAACATTCCAGGCATTAGGCAAGAGGAAAATATATTTGTTTTGAACACACTGTAAAGTCCTGGCAAACCTTGCTCTGAATAGCTATAGCTTCCCCTCCCTCTGTCCCACATCCTATTGTTTTGGAATGAGGATCTGAAATTTGGTAGGAGGGTGATCTTTGTCTTATAGCATTTTTATGAAAATCATTGCATTGAGTGAAATTATAAATGTTTGGGAAAGTTTAGTGAAGGCAGGTAGGAGAGTAGAATTAGCTGAGAAAATAGTGCTATATCTGGTTAATGCCATTAGGAAGTAATGGAGGAAAGCAAGGGGGGAAAGGGATATGAACAGCAAAGAATTAATTGGGAATGAGACACTGATATGAAACTGGAAAACAGAGAGAGTTATGGGATTTCATATTTCCTACACAAAAAAACGGAATTAGTTTTTGCAGAAGAAAAGATTTATGGGGAAGAGGGGTCAGATGTCCAGTACCCACCACTAGCAGCAGATAGTTTAGGAAAGTAAAAATGAGTGAAACTGAGAAAACACCAAACACTTTATTGATACGTGAGCTCATCCCCAACGGAGGTTATGCCTGAAGCACTGCATTCTGGAATTACCAATGCATTCTGCCTCTACTAATACACCTAATAAGTTTTTAAAATTTGTTTAGACTTGTGACTTGTATGAAGCCCGGCAGCGATGAGTTCTGCAGTTTGTGCATTGTATGAAAAATTACTTCCTCTTACCGGGCTTAAAAATGGGAGCTAATTTTATTAGGTGTCCCCAGATTTATTTTCTTTTTGTAATTCATTTATTACAGTGATGATTAATATACTGAATAATCATGCCCTAATCACAGACAAGAAAGTCCAGAACTTTTATGACTTGCAAACCTCTGTTGCACCCATCCCCAGCCGCCTCTTTTCTGAGCTGAAAGCATGCGGTTGGCCTTTTTTATCACTACATAGCATGAAACCAATATTTCCATGGAATTACCCATAATGGTTGTGAGATTTTTGTGCCGAGTGATAAAAGCTAGGGTCCATTGTGGTTTAGATCTAATTAGGATTGTTTTTCCTCATATGCATTACTTTGCATTCAACAATACCCTGCTGTTTTATTGCTGTTTGGTATTTTTAAGCCTCCCACAACTCTTTGCATTCAGATCAGTTTGCCAGAATGACTCTCCATGCCTGGTAAACTTTTTTCATGTTGCTATCCGTCTTCTTTTCAAAGTCCTACAAGACTACACCTAACATCTCAGGTCCTCAGGAGATGGGCTGGTTGGTATCCTCCTTTGTGAAAGCTCACCAGCTATTTCTATCCTTTGTTTGCTATCTTTTAATGGTTTGTTAACCACATCTTTGGGTTTCTGTTATTAAAATTTAGAATAAGATAAAAAATGTCTGACTTTCATAGAAAGCTTCAGTATCAACACTGGAGATGCAGAAATTCAATTTGCCTGTGAATCTTTAATGGGCATCTTTTAGCTTATAATAAATTCTCTAATTAACTGGTCACACGGTATTTTATCACCTGATTCATGCCTTCTTCAGTG
The DNA here is from genome assembly GCA_033558185.1 of Dromococcyx pavoninus. Lineage (NCBI taxonomy): Eukaryota > Metazoa > Chordata > Aves > Cuculiformes > Neomorphidae > Dromococcyx > Dromococcyx pavoninus. Next base: position 1,161,437 of record JAUMJL010000019.1, on the reverse strand, counting down.
CACGGTGTGGCCCTGTAATGGGAATGGATCAGGGTAACGTGAGGGAAAAGAGTATTGTCTGGAGAATATTTGTTCCAAAACTTGGCAATTGTACTGTGAATAAAACAGGAGGGAAAATGCCCAGTGGTTAAGCACCAAGGTGAACAACTTCTTGCATTTTCACATCTTATTTCAACGTACTCGCACATGCAAATAACACACATGTTCTCGTAGCAACCAAGGCCTTTGCCTGCCTGTTTAGAGCAGGCTACAATTAGTTTTACAAGAGATTGGAGCAGCGAATGTTTTTGGCATTCTCTAAGAAGACATTCTGGATGGAAGAAGGCACTTACACAGAGATATATGGACAGATAGATCTATGCCCATAAGATCCTCCTTCTGAGTGTAATTCAGAATTACATTATTAGTGCTACTATTAGAAAATATCTTTGCCTCCAGGCAGCAGAAGAACCACTGCCCACTATGGTACAGAACAATTGCTTGCAAATGATTAGGCTTAAATGTTGGCAAAATAGTATCTAAACTCTCAAGACAACTCTGGTGTTTATAAATCAACACCAGCTGTTCCTGTTTATGCAATACTTTGTAAAAATAAAAGAATAAAGGAGAATCTGATATGACAGCTCATGTACCAAGAATAAGCTTTCTGCAAAAACAAACCCGGCCATTAAAAAATGTGGGGTTATCTCAGATATTCTCATAGAGCCAACTGGTCTCATGATAATAAACGTAACCATGTTTCTCAAATGCCTTTAGGCGTATGGCAGGTACTTGGCAAAGAGACTGCTGAAACTGAGGTGTCAGAGAGGTTTTCTTTTCTCCCCCTGGAAGGAACAAAGAGGAAGACCCTCTCTTAGGCAGCACCTGTCAAGAATTTCTGAGCCATGTCAGGCTCAAATTTGCCCAAAGTGCCAAATTCTGATTTCTGTCTTACAGAGTCTGTCAAAGAAATTGCAGAGATTTTCTGAAGTTACTGGGGTTTGCTTTAGTAGGACTGCCCTCAGAATGCAGACCCAGATCTCTCTTACGAGCTGGGTGTGTAGTTGGAGTATTACTCCTTGCATAATAACAAGCTCTTGAGTTGCTTATTTTAGTGATTATTTCTCATGCACAGAGTGGCCTAGCTGACGTAGTTTGCTAAAACCAGTTAAGTGAGAAAAAAAATAAGATTTAGTCATCTCACAGCTAGATCTCTGATCCCCAGAATGGAATAAAACCACAGGCTTATTCCATGTAAAGTGTAGGGTGAAAGCCAAGCACCTTGGAGCAGTTTCAAACAAGCCATTTGCTAAACTCAACATTAAGCTCACAATGGGGTGGCCTTTAGAAGGGAGGGAGGGTGGAGATTATTTTTTGGTTTGTTGAGAAAGATGAGCACCTCCCAGAGCTGCGATTCACCCAGACACAGCTGCCCACCCCAGTCACCAAGGGTGGGAACATAAAGTTCTCTTCTCAAAAAACAGGAACAGAGAAGAGCACTATTTTCCCACTTAAATGTGTCTGGAAAAGGTAACAGGAGTTGCATCTTCACCTTTGGTAGTGGTTTTGCTTGTACTTGGATTGCCACTTCTGAAGCAAATTATCTGCATGTCTTTAGTATTTGTACGTTGGGTCACGTTGCAAAGCAATCTTGGCACGTGTGAACTGGACGTTGAGGTCTCTGACAGCTCAGCGTTCAGCCTATGAGATTAATCTCAAGCTCATTGAAATTAAACCCTTCTCTCCTCCTCTCTTGCCACCCAAAATTCAAATATCGTGGTCATTGGATCATCAGCACCAGCTGACCAACAGCACCAGCTGTTGTGCGGTTGCTAATGCTGATGTGGCTACAGACCTTCTATAAGAAAAGTTATTGCTTAGTGTCCAGAAATTACAAGATCTGTATCTTCTGGAAGTGTCTGGCTCCCATAGCTCTAGAGTAGTGTTCCTTCTTGCTTGGTCTTGTCTTGGCCCTGGAAATTTTTGTTCTCTTCTAAAAACAGTGGCAGAGCATCAAGAGAATGTCTAAAAGAGAATAAATGGTGCCTCTTCTGGAAACTGGAGCACTGCCTGGGTGCTAAAGAGGGCAATTTTGAACCTCTGCAAGCTCCAAAGAGACTTGAATTTGGACCTTCTTGGTAAATACGGTATTGATGAGGTTGTTAAGTAGGAATTTTCTCCTCTTTACCTGTACTGGGGCTTTGGAGCTGTCTGGCACTTGCCAAACCACGTTGTGACTGTTTGGGAAGAAGAGGTCTTGGGCAGGATAGAGCCGAAATTCAGCTGACTTAGGATCTCTGGGTGTGGGTGTAACAGTGTTTTCAGAGGGGGGCAGGGATTGCATTGTGGAGGCTTTTTTATTAAAAACATAGGTGGGAGTGGACTTCAGCTGACCCACTCTGTTTTAGGTGGTAATGGCATTTCTTGGTTCTGGTTTCCTCTTCTTTCTAGGTGGTGTATCTGTCAGTTTTGTACTTGTGAAATGTTGTTCAAAAGCAGAACATATTTTTTTTCATAAATTTATTGACTGCTTTTGGAAATCATTCAGATATGTGTTACATCTCACTGTTTATTGTTCATGAGCTGTTTGTAACAAATTTCCTATTTCTATTCAGATTTGCTACTCTTGCTTTATTACTGCTGTGATGGATGGTCACCTTTACTCATCATTTCCTAGCAGTTTTTAAAGCAAACAGAAATCCCATCGTGTGGGAGACTAACTAGTAGCAATAGTGCGTTGTCATGCTGGTTTTTCTGTTCTCTAATTCTGCCACTCATTTTTTATAAGCTAACTTTGTCTCTGCTGGAAATGAATTTAATTTAATCACAAAATGATTTTTCTTTTGATGAGTGCATTTTTCTTGGCAACTTGCCCCTGAATTCATTGTTCACAAACATTTATATGAACTAAACTTCAGTTGCAGGCATCTACATAAACAAATAAAACTGAGATCAGATTTGTAATTTGAAAAATTGCCTATTAAATTTTTTTTCATTTTATTCAGCTATGACTTCTATTAACTGTTACTCTACAGACAACTAACTGCCTATAGTACTCAGCAGTGCAGTGGGAGGACAAGGCATTAAATTTAGTACTTGAAGTGGAATATGCTTTTTCCAGCTGAATTTTGCGGGCCTTGCCTTGAGAGAATTCTTCTCAGAATATTTACTATTCAAAAGCCACTTTCATTTCTAAATAGTTTATAGCAATAAGTGTATAGAAAAAAACACCATAATTGTTTGTGGGCCGAGTTTGGATGATGTTTGTCACAGTGATTTAAAACTAATCAAAAGGGCTGGATAAAATAAAAAATGCGGTCCTGTTAAGGGAAGCTTGGCCCCAGTGAGGAGCAGAAGAGCTCACCTGGGAGGGATATTTTACATCTTGCTCTGCACGCAAATACTGTAATCAGTGCTTACAAGAAGCCAACCACCTTCAGGGTGTCTCTGTCTGAAGAGACTAGAGATGGCCTTCCTGCTTACCAAGTTTTGTGCAACATTTGGAAATTAAAGACATGAAACTGAAATTTCAACCTTCCTGTTTGGAGATTTTCTGGGACATGACATTTCAGTGGCAGAATCCACTAAATGGAACACATTATTTTGGAACTCCATTTTTAGCTTATTTATTTACGACTTGGCAGGCTCCTAGTCAAGAGGGGATAACCTGGCCCTAGTGATAAGTTTTAACAACTGCATGTTTATGCACCAGTAGGTATCAGGAGGTCAGTTATGAAAACCTGTCAGATTGTATTACTTCTCTGTTGACTTTCTATCAAAGCATGAAGAAAGGGGAGCTGCCACCCTTCTCTTCCTACTAGTGGGTGTTATATCATGAATTAGATAAAATAAGCTTATTTTTTTTTATATTGGTACAAAATGCTCTGCCTTTGAGAATGGGATTAAAACCATAAATTTCCAGGTGTTTATTCTGTCACTGAAGCAGAGATACCTGCAGGTGAAGGCAGTGGAAATTATGTACAAAGCATATTTCTTCTGGGACTTTTTAAAAGGCATCGTCAGTGCTCTCAGGTGCTTGTGATATCTACTGTTGAATTCTGATCAGGTCTCCCCAAAGCAGATCTGTTTGGATATTAATGAACCGTTAATTTTTAAGTCGTATGCAACAGGGAATAGTGAAACTCACATCGTCTTTAATATGTTCAGGTCACTTTCTTTTGATACCAACACTCAAATCAAAGAAGCTGAATGAGAAAAGATAATATCAAAGGTGATCACAGTTTCTTCTGCTCCAGATGAGAAATTTGCACTGTTTAACACCTTGCTGCCAAGTGAGCTTCTGGTTATCTGATATTAATGGCCCTGTGAATGAATATACGCAATTAAACCAGGCAAGCCACTCCGTGATTCTTCCCGAAGCAGTGCCAGGCTCTGAAGGACCATGCAATTGGCTTAAATGTCATCCTATTGAAGAAGTAAAAGACTCTGGAGTTCTTTTTATTCCCTATCTCCTGTTTAAATGTGTTTTGTCACACTTGGGCTTCTCTCTGCAATGTTGGCTACCATCAAATAGGCTCCTGTTCTTAAGAAAAAGAACACATTTTAATATCTGTCTAGAGGACCTAAGACCTTTGATTTCAAGTTAATATTTTGATGGGACAAACTACAGAGTGTGCAGTCTACAGCAGAAGAACAGAGGACTTAGTTATTCTAAGACTGTAGCAAGAAAGTAGATAGCTACTAAAGTAGGTACTAAGACAATTTCAAATGCTATCTACAAGATTTATCTCTTTGCTCCCAGTACTATACCACGAAGAACGGACTCTTCTGCATCTCACCTATGGTAGACTCTGTAGATCAGGAAGATATCCAGAATTATTCTGATTATTATCTAGATGTGAAATTTTATTTAATATTGAAACATGACGTGTAGCAGCTTCCTTAGGGGTATTTATGGTAGCAGTAGTCAAAGTGAACAAATGGTGTACCTGCTTTTTTTTATTTCACCATGGGGTAAGTTATGTTTGGATTTTTGTCTCTAACATCAATTCTGAGAGCTATAGTTACTTCATACAATACCACCTTTTCACCTTACTTTTCTTAGGAGACATTTGTTGTGCCTGAGTGCTGTGCTTATTGTCATAGGAATACTGTGGAGCATCATATCTCCTGTGATGTTTGAAAGGCACTGCTGCTGCTGGTCCAATAGGTTAGATATTTCCCTACAACTTCTTGAATGTAAGACTTATCATGTAAAATGTAGAGGACACTCCTGTTTTCTCATCTCGTTCTGACCATTGGGATTAGTTGGTATTTATCAAATGACAACCCATGGAATTCATATATCTGCAGCATCCTGTACAATACAGTTGAAAATATTCAGTCTCTCTGAAGGCCATTTCCAGGCCATTTCCCCTGGGCAGTTGGGTATCACTTCCATGGTTGCTACTAATGAATACCTGGAATATTATCAGAGGGATGAGGAAAATATTGACAGCGTAAGCCTGCTGGTGGTTCCTTCAGATCAAGGAGTGTTTTCAAGGAGGGGAGGGACAGCTGCTTTGATTCTGTGCTTGACGAGTCCATCGAGACTTTAGGACGCAAAGGCCTGCGATTGTTAGCTGTACTGGAGAGTGGAGAATCCATTCAGAAGGAAGTCAGCCCAGACCTGACCCCTGGCAGGTGTTGAGCCTTACTGAACTAAGGACATTCACGGGAGTCTGAACCAAGGAGCTGCTTGCTTAATACAAAGCATATTTGATTCTCAGTACACTCCTTTGTCCTTGCTGATATGCTGAGAGATACATGGTGAGCTCTGTGTTGACCTGGCAGGTTTTAATGGGCCTCTTGCAGCTTTCAGACCTCACATATTGTGGAGGTTATGCAAAGTTCACGCTCATTCTAGAGTGCCTCAGACCAGGGATAACTTAATATACAATTTTAAAAGGCAGATGACCTAATCTAGGAGACTCTATTACAGGAGCTGAGAATATCAACAAAAAGTAAGTGTATGTACGTCTGTGTCAGGGCATCTACTTGTAGAAAACACTCCTCCAAATCACAAAGTGGAACTGAGGAGGCACAAGGGAATAAAAAGAAGTAATTTGTTCTAGAGCAGAGTGGTGATCTTTCAGTGTGGCATACAGAAGTCAGGTGTGAAAGTCAAGCTGGTTGTGGAGGAACTCATTTGGAGAAGGAGAATCCTAAGATATTTGAACAGTCAGCACCTGAACTGAGCACCCTCCGAAGAGGATCTGTGAGATTTTGATATATTCCTTGTTTGAAGATGTAGAGGGAGATTCAGATATGATCAATTTTGTAGGTTCTGAAATACGATAACATCTCACAGTGATTGTCACTGCTTTGGTAGAAACCAAGCTGCTTGGTGTGAGACCATATATTCTGGGCTGAGTTTGACATAAGCTTCCCCTAGGCTAAGAAGACATTAGTACTGAATCTTTCCCGATTTTCTGTCTCAGTTTCAAATGACAGCTCCTCTGGCAGTCACACATTCCCAGGAATGGGACCGTGTAGTTTCTTGGCTTTCTCAAGGCCACTGCTGCCTTCTGAGGATCTTGAGTAGTCTTAACACAAATCTTCCCAGGAAAGCTCTGAAACTGTAGATGCTCTGAGTTTACAGCACTCTTGAGGAACACAGAGTACTTAAAAGAAATGAAGAATTGTGTTCTGAATACAATTATTCCTTATTTTATCTAGAAGTACACAGTTGTGGCAAAACAAACAAATAAACAAGCCAAACCCCTAACGCTGTATGCTTTTGTGAAGACAGGAGGATTTAGATCTTTGAAAAACAGGCGTGAACTGCCTGAGAAGTGCATTCCTTTACATAGCTCCTTTCAGTTATTTTGCTCTCCTCTGCAGCAATTCTGTGCATGATTCACCATGTTATGCAAAAATGGTTTCTTTCTTAAAATAGTTTCCTATATGTTTCCTCTTTCTTCCAGGCTTCAAGTTCTTTATGGTTTTAAAGGCTATATCAAGACTGATGGTTTTTTTTAGGCTATGGACATCCACCACGTCTGTAGGTCCTGTTCCTTAAAGAAGTTGGGGAAGAAAGGAAGTGCTTTTCCCAAGAATTTGCTTGCCCTTTGTCAGAAGATGCTTTCACCTGGAAGGTGATGAGGGTAAAAATCTACATCAGCTGTTCTAAGTGTCACTTACTCAGACTCATGTCAAAGTTAAAAATCAGAAAGACCATCAGTTAGTTTTCATAATGAAGCTTCTCAGCTGTCATGAGCATGCCAAGAAATTCCACAGAAATTCCAAGCAAATTTACAAGCTTTCCATAATCAAGTTTTCAAAATTGTCACATGCGTATGGTCCTCTTTTATGCTGCTTTGTGTCCTACAACTTTATATGACATTTTGAAAGCATTAGAAAATAGGGAATGCTAAATGCAGTCTATCAAAAGCTAAGAAATCTCAAGTGACTCAGTTTTTCTGCTGATCTAACATGTCCACAGAGTCTGAACTGATAGGTTGTAGTTCATAGGAAGCTACTGCTGTGATGAAAAGATGTTTAAAATTTCATCAGATGTTTATGGACCCAGAGATGAGGCCCCAGTAGATTATCATATACAACAAATAGATTTCTTTTTTTTTAAAAAAAAAAGATTAAATGCTAACCTGTTATAATCTTTTGACCGGATTATATCAGGTCTCAGCTACAAGGATGACCCTGGTGAGTGATTTCCCTGACGTGTTCTTCACTCTTTGCTTTGCTTACTTTGTTTAAATTTAGTTTTATACATTTTTAATGTTTAAGCAGTAGGGTAGCTAGTAACTAGACATTTTTGGTAAATAATTGCTTATATTGCTACTAGTTGACTGACGGCAAATGAAATCCTACAAGAATTTTTATACATTTTGGTGGTAGTGATACAGCTAAGTGGCCACTTGGTAGGTGAGAGCTTTGTTTGTCTGACGTTTTAGCATAATCATTAAATCACAGCTTTCTCTAATTGCTTCAGCTGGAGCCAAACTCGGTTGGACAGGATTCTGTAGCAAATGGAATTCTGTCACATTCAATATCGGTGTTTGCTTTATTAAATAGTATTTCTCTGGGGACCCATGTAGACTTTTGGAGTTTTTAATTTGTTACAGTATGCAATAGCTGGCTTCTGTGAAGGAATTGTTCACCAAACTGCACTCTTATTATCACTATTGATGCCTTTTTACTTTAAATGAAGTTGACAAGATAAGATATGCCATTTAGAAGAAAGCTGTACTTACTTTGCTCAGTGCAGAATGAGTTTTGAAAGGGAGCTCTTCTTGGCATGCATAAATTCACCCATTTCTTTTGAAATGAATATTTAAGTTAATTATTAAAACAAACACACAAACCCACTCTGTTATCACAACCTCTGGGTTTCCCAAATGTGTGCTTCATTCTCTATTTCTTTCGGTGCCTTTCAGGACAGGAACTAAATATCTTTTCATTTAGCAACTTTAACACCCTTGTCAGAGATCTTTTACACTGTTATACAATACTATAGCAGCAATAACAGTAAAAGTTCTGATTCTAAGTAGATTTTTTCATTGTAAGCAGGTGATTCATATATCTCCATTTGAATCAGAATTTTAATTTGTAAATGCAAATTTAGTTTAAAGAATTCACTACTCTGTGCTACTCACCATCAAAACTTGCAAACCATGATGTACACTGAGAACCTGTGACTGTCTAAGCACAAGCCATCCTTGTTTTGTTGGAGCAACCTGGATCCTGATTAATGTTCTTTCATTAATCACACATTAATTGTGTACATTGGCGAGTGTTGCATGCTATAGGAGGAGATAGTGAAAACAAGGAGCAACCAATTCATCTGATGGTAGCTTAAAAAATACATGACAAATGGCATTTTTTAATGTGCTCTCTTGAGTTAGGATTTCCTTCTATTTAGGATTTTTGAGGATGTAGGAAAATGCAGATGAACAATTCTTCCTCTAGTTTGATTGTATTTCGTACAGGAGTTTTTTACTCAAATACAGAGTGAGATAAAATACAAGACCTGAGGGCCTTTACTGGCAACTATGGCTAGCTGGGGAGTGAAGTTAGGAAGCCAGGCGAATAATCACATCTTCTTCATTTAAAACATTTCATACTGGCACAAATCTTTAACCTGTGCTCCAACTTCTGTCTGCCACTCGGAGTTTTTCATATGAAACAGCAGGAATCTGGCAGTCTGGAAGACTTTGAGCTTTGAGAGCAAAAAACTTGAACATCATTTATAGGCTTCCCTGCCAAGGTTGTGGAAATCTAGACGAAGTAGATACGGTTGTTTCACCCAGCTTTTCACTTACATTTGTCCTTCACTATGGAAACTCCCAAAACCGCCACCAGTTTTCTTCCTGAGATTTAAATTCTTGGTAGGTAAAAAGAACGGGATTTGTCTCACCTACCTTTATCCCTGTAAATGTTACATGGCTAGGCTGAACCATTCTGTAGGCTCCCTCTACAGTCAATGACGAGACAGGTATCTCCAGGACAATTTTTACCTCTAATGAATTCTGACTACTGTCTTGGGGTGAAATGAATCCCAGCATTGTTGTCACCCTGCAACTTTGATTCAGCAAACGTAACAAGTTCCACTTCTGTGCTGGGATTTGGAGTATTGCACAGAATATTCCAACATATGATTTCCACTGAACTTAATGGAAAATGAGTCTTTTAATTAGTTTTGAAAATCTCAGCCTTAATGTTTAAGTTTTAATGCATATGGTTTGTATATAAGAAATTACAGGCAATATATATAACTGTATTATTTTCTGACACCTGAGCATCTGACAGCTTCAGCTGATAAGTGGCCCAAATAGCCGATACAGATGATACTGATTATGCTGTAGTTTGTTGAAAACTGGAAAGTATATAGAGTCTAAAATACAGACAATAAGTTAATCCTTTAGCACTACTTTTTTCTTGTCTCTCTCTTAAGTACAGTTTAGATTCTGAAACACACATTTAGCACAGATAATACTTGTGCATAGAGTGACATTGCCAGTCGACAAAAATAGCTGTGATTACTAATCGCAATAACTACAGAATATATACAAGAATTAACTTGAAATGTACTTTTACTGTACTAAAGAAGTAATCCTTTAAAAAGATCACGAAAGTGAGATGAATAAAAGATGCAAATGAACTTTTAAGGGATGTAATTTTCAGGTGGCTGTATCTCTTTTATGAAATAATTTGTTAATTCCCACAGTGGGTTTTTTGGGTAAAGAATACACACTGTTTATATAGCAAAGATATAGTATTTTTTTAGCTAATAAAACCTAACAAAACCCACAATTTTGTGCTTTAATATTGCTTCTTACTAGAATCTCTGTGAGGTGTTGTAATGTTTGCTTCTCTGCACTATCTGGTATTATATAGTGCTGTTGCAATTTATTTGGGTGACACCTGAACACCCAGAACCAGAGTTATTTTATTAAGCACTTAAATGCTGCCAGCAATATGTAATTTAAAGTGTAGATATGCTTGTAAATAGTAACTAAAGAGGGTGACTTTTTATTAATATTTTCTCTTTCTCTGACTAGTTTTTGCTAGATTAAGCATTTGTGCATCAGATTACCTATCCTCTAAAGGAGATGGGACATGTGATACGCTGGATCTTTTTTACTTCATGTACTTCCCAAGAAATAACTGCTCTTTGATTAGTCAAAGCTGTCCAACATTGTGATATGCTCTTGCCTGGTTTGCAGATCTTAATAGGAAGTCACAATCTTTAATTAAGTTTGCTTGCAGGCTAACAAATGCATACTCAGATCCCAGTATATCCCAAAGCATTTTAGCATATCCTTAATTTTAAAAATGTTCTGCTGAGTCTCAGCAAGGTTTTTCTCCAGGTCCTGTAGGGTGGAGGGTGTTCAAGTGTCATATAGAGAGATATATCTCCTTACCTGTATGTCTTTTCAACCCATATAATCTTAGTTCATGATAAAATAAACTCTTTGTTCCTGCATTACGTAGGTCTGTCACTGTTTGATACTTCTTCAAGAAGCTGAAACACAAATAGAAGTATGGTTTGTCAATGCTTGTCACTAGGCTTGCACAAAAATAAGGCATGAGAGATAGAATTGTATGTTTTCTGGACTCAGGTGAAGTTTAGATTGTAGCTGTTCAGAGGCAGGAACTTCTGAAGGTTCCATCTTTGTACTTGTCTCTAACATGCGTTGTGCTTCCGTGAGACTTCACTGAACAAAGGAGAGGCCAGTGTGGAATGGAGGTGTCAAGGACTGTCTTCATCGTGTTCCCATTGCAATATTTAAATGCTGTCAGTGGTAATTTTCATTATAATAACTAACAAATGCATTTGTGTTCACTAAATTTTAGAGCCTTGGGAGTTTTAGTGCAGTTGGGGGAGTAGACCCAGAGAGACTCTTTTACTAATGTTTCTGGGAATAGTTTTTTTCTGTGCCCTAGTGACATAGAGTGTTTGATGCTTTGTATTCACTGATGGCAATACTAGTTATTGCCTTTTCATTGGGACGGATGGGATAGTAGCTTCCATTTACTCATACAGATGGAAGTAAACAAGGTAAAAAAGAAACCAGGTCAAAATGTCAGAATAAAATCAGAACATTCATATGACTGATAGTAGCACAATAGATAATAGACACACTTACTATTCCATCTCTATAAACCATTCTCAAAGGCTGAGGCTGTTGGGTATTCTGTGACAGAACAGAGAACTGTAAATGTGGTTCATTTTTGATAAACACAAATCTTAGGTCTGTGATTTGTCTGCAATGATCATGGATGGAGAATACTCCTAAGGAAATCCATTACCATTCCCAATCAGCTAGAGACATCCTCGTGCCTATTGAAAAGATGGCTCAAATTTAAAACAACTTTAAGTATGGATTTAGTGTGCACTGTATATACACCAGGTACGAACAGATACTATGCTCTGGGTAGAAGTGCCTATTTCTGTTAACATCTGCACATGATTTAGCTGTTAATGCCCAGCCTTTGTGTTCATACAACAAGTGCAATCTTATCCCATATACTTAAAAAGGACAAAAGAGCATCCTCTGCTAGTTATTGAAGATATTGCTGTGAAATATCAAGGATGATGCTGTGGTGGCTATAAGGAATTGGCAGTGGAATATGTCTTGAGCCCAGCTTCATGGCTTTCTTCCCCACCACCCCCTCTGTGCTTTATTCTATCCATTCTTGTGCACAAGTTCCCGGAGTGGAAATAATGAATTCAAATTAAAGAAGCAGGTGAAACGACACATTTCATAAATTAACTGTTTCTGCTCTGTACAGCTTACAATGTAGTGTTAAACTCTGCAGTCTGTATCTGCTATAGGTGAATAGTAAAACATGCACAGAGTGAGTGTTTAAGGATTCATTTCTCTTTGTCCACAAGCTGCAGTAAAATTTGAACAATGACAAATAATAGGTTTGAGACCAGGCATTCTTCTTTGATTCTATTATTAGACTGAACCAGATAGCTCTCTCTCATATTTTCCTGACAACTTAAGTTAGAAAATCTCCGTAATTTTAAGGACTCCAATTTTTAAAGGATATCCAACTTGATACACATGTAGCATCTGTGTAGACAGAAAAAATTAGTGGCCTAGGTGCAACAGAATAACTGTAGTTTTATACTTGTGTGTAGACTGGGATTGCAGTTTGTCAGCCTGGTGAGCAGTTACCACAACTGCTGTAACCAAAAGTCTCTAATTCGGGCATATTTTATATATATATTATATTACAACAAGGAAGAGGTCAACCATTCTTGAAAACATAAGAAAAATATTTCTGTTCTTCATGTCATTGTCAACATTTGCAGTAGATCTGAACTCCTGGTTTAATTACCCAGTGTGGACTTGCTGTTTCAGACTCTAAGTGATGCTGCCACAAAGCAGTGTATCTGCAAAGCTGATTTGTGTGGCCAGTTTCGTTACAGCATAATTGTTTTGCTGAGTCCCACCTCCCTGGGTTCAGAATATGTAAGAAAATGGTATGAACAATTTGCATATTTTGCGATACCTCTTTCTCTCTGTTTTTCTCTCATTTGTGTCTGAAATCAAATAATTGTTTGATTTTATCAGTTCTTCATTCAGAAAATGAGCTGTTACAGCTTTTTTTTGCCTTCCTATATTTTTTTTTTGCCTTATAGCGTAGTGGTCTACAGGCAATAAGAATAGGATTATTGATATATTAAGAATTTCCAGTGAATGGGTAAGAGTAGCTTTCCATTATAAGCTTCTCCCTGTAATTCCATTGGTTTCTTAAAGTTACTCCAGATTTACATGAGAAGTAGAGTTGTTGCCCCTATTTTGCACCCGAGTCAGTCTCCCTGAGGTGATATTGCTGTGGGGATTTGTTGCGTGACTATATTCTGCCTTTTCAATAAAACAGAATCTTGGTGGTTTTTTCTGTACTTGTACAAAGGAAAATAAGTTCCAAAGTGGAATGCAAACAATAATTTAATTATTAAGTAAGCTGAAGAAACTGATGTTTTGCACATTGAGCAGAGCTTTGGCAAGGAGGTGCAAATATATAATGGATCAGAAAACTACTTATGACCAACGCCAAGTCTTAAAATCTTTCTGCCAGTTTTAATACACATTGTTTGAGAGGTGGCATCCTGCCGCACTAGGAAGTGAAATAAAAGCAAGCAACACCATTAAAACTGTGAATATGTGTGAAATAACAAATAGAGTTGGGCGTTCCTGCCAGAGGGATGGGAGCTAGAGGTTCTGTAAAATCCTACTATTTGCAGAACTAAAGGTATCACAGTATCACAGTATCACAGTATGACAAGGTTGGAAAGGACCTCTGAGATCTTCAAGTCCAACCTATAACCCAACACTAACACCAACCATCATCTAAACCATGGCACTCAGTGCCACATCCAATCTCCCCTTAAACACCTCCAGGGTCGGCGACTCCACCACCTCCCTGGGCAACGCATTCCAATGGCCAATCACCCTTTCAGTAAAGAACTTCTTCCTCACATCAAGCCTAAACTTTCCCTGACGTAGCTTGAGTCCATGCCCTCTAGTTCTGTCACTGGTCACCTGAGAGAAGAGACCAACCCCTGACCGACTACAACCTCCTTTCAGGTAGCTGTAGAGAGCAATGAGGTCTCCCCTGAGCCTCCTCTTCTTTAGACTAAACAGCCCCAACTCCCTCAGTCTCTCCTCATAGGGCTTATGCTCCAGCCCCTTTACCATCTTCGTTGCCCTCCTCTGAACACATTCCAGTATCCTGACATATCCTGACAGGTATATTTAATGCCATGAGAAACATGCTCTATGTTTAAGATAAAATAAATAAGATAGAATAACAAATGTAAAACCAATGGGAATGGTCCTTACAAACCAGCCCTGAGCAACAGGATTGGTCCTCTTTTCCAGGTGCTTTTAATAACTGCACAAGGTGCCACATATTGCTAGCACTAATGCTCAGTGTGTAAAATAGGTGTGCATCTTCTTGGACCTGTATGGTAACAGGCAACAATTTAACTGTATGGGTTTCTCACCTATACACTGTATAAGATTTTTCCACTCTGTTCATACTCTTTCCAATTAAATCAGTTTACAACTCAGAATATCAGTGTTCTGTATAGAATTTATATAAATAGCAAAAAATCCCTATCCCAGATCATAAAAATATTGTGCATTGCAGGGCTGGAACTACAGATCAGTACTCAAATGTTCAAATGTAAAAAAATTAAGATGTATGGATCCCTGTTAATTTGTTACTCCTGTGAAATTTATATCAGGACCTTAAATACGTTGGGTAGGCACAAGACAGGGCTAATTTAAACCTAAAGGGGAAACTTGTTGGTTTTTTGCATTCAGACTTCTGTCAATGTACTCCGAGGACAAACATCAGTATCAGAATTCTTTTATACTTATCCTGTGAGTTTCATAATTTGTAGTGGCTTCGCAGTTTTTACAGGTGTGTCTAATGGCAAAATCTTATACCGAACTGCATTTTGAAAGCTCAAGTGTAGTTTGATTTGTTGGGTACAGGAGGAGGGGAGGAATACCATTCTCTCCTTGGGGAGACAGCAGTTTTCTCACATAGCATTAACTTGAAAGAATATGAGAAGTGCTGATGTTGCCAAAAGGAGTGTGGACGTATAGAGTTCTGAAAAGAGTTTCAATAGGGAAGGGCTGCAGGTGCCAGAAGAAAAATGTAAGTTCCCAAGGGCACCATCTCTTTTTATTTTTGCCTTACCCAATGCCAAGCCACATGGGTTGATGTTTAAAATTCAGTTTGTCCCTGACAAAAGATTATATCTATTTATATAAAGGCCCCATTTCAGAACAGATGTTTCTTAGGCGTATTCAGAATTCCATTTATTTGTTTCCATCACTTTTTTTAATATACTATTTATACCTGTTATATACGTGCAGCCAAAAGCAATGTGAGGGGGAAAATGAAAACCTGTTTCTTGCCAGGTATGAGCTGTGGAGCTGCCGTTATGGGGCAGCTCTGCCTGAGGCTCGTACGCAGCGGGACCTCTGTGTCTGTTCTTGGGAATGCAGTAACCACGCTCTGTGGAATTCCTCTGTGGAGGTTCTGCAGAACACTGGCCTAGAAACCTGTAACAGGGGATTAAAACACTTAACCCACGATGGCAAACTGAGCTGATTATTACTTCCATGCTTGTTAGCCACCAAGGACAAGTGATTGCTCTTCTTTATAGAAAACTTTTCGTATATTTAAAAACTGTCATCATGCTCCCTGAGAGCTGCTTCTGTCTTATATTCAGCACAGCTTGGTTCTTCTGCCTTGCTTCCTCTGAGTCTTTTGGAATTGCTTGGTGTGTTTCTTTAAACTCAAATTATTCCTGTTGTTCTCAGTGAAATTCTTTGAGAACGAGTAGCCCAGTCATTCCTCCAGAAGTGGACCAACGATTTCAGTTGAAGAGGTGTTCTCAAAAGTAGCCCAGCTGTGCTTGCTGCCCAGAAAGGTCGTGCCAGTAGGGAGAGGAGGGGCAGAACGATGCCACAGACACCAGAGCCTCGCTAAGGTCCCCCAAACTCAGTTCCAGGACTTTCCTAGAAGAAGCACTGCACAGGACCACTAAAAAACTATAAATAATACTCTGTAAGAGGGGCATTTGCAGTGCACCTGCCATCCTGGGAGAGAGAAGAGGAGGAAGGGAGCCCAGGTGGTGTCCTTGCACTTTCGTCTTTCTCTCTCCCTTTCCTCCATTTTCTCTCTTTCTTTCTTTTCCCTTAACACAGATTTACCAGGCCAATGCCAACCTTACTCCTAAGAATGCCTGTGCAAATAAATTCCTTTTTGGACAAATCATTTGACATCATTTTGCCTTCATTTAGCCTGGTGGGTAAAGAACCTATAAATTTTATGTAGAGACCGAGGGTCTTACTCCAGTGACCCCTGGACTGTCCAGGCTGGGTTATGACAGGTGTATTTCCTGGAGTGGAAAGGAATTATATCTCAGAAATTTTCGTTATTTGCAAGAGTAACAGCTTACTGACATATTTTCTTTATGATCTGGAGCATTTTCTACAGTACTGCTTAGCCAGTTATTCCCCATTTGTATTTGTGGTTTTGTCACTTCAATTTATTCAATTTCATCTTAATTTCAGACTATTTCTGCAATCTATCAAAATAATTTTTAATTCCAATTCTGTCTTGCAAGGTACCTGCATCCTCTCTTGAGCGTGATTTCATATACATGAACTCCATTCTGCCTTCCGAGTCATTAACAAAAATAAAGGAATCTGGAGAAAATACCATAGGCATAGTTGGCCTTATATTCCAGTTGTAAGATCTATTTAGGTTCAGCAATCAGCATCAGAGGCAAGTAGAAAAGCCTCATTCGGCTCGTAGATTCTTAATCACGTAAGTGTGTAAGGTGTAAGGAAGAACCCAGCTTGACTCTCAGATCACACAGTGAACATGTAGGAATAGTAGATGGAGGGGGAAAAAGAATATCATTGTACTTAAAATCTGATTACACTTGCCAAAGAAATCAGAGTCAGGAAAAATTACTGAAACCCTGGGATTCCATTTACTTGGAGAACCTATTCAGAGTTGAGCCATGCTTCAAATGACAAATAATACCAGGGGTGGGTGGGATTGGAGGGAACGGTGACAGTTGTGGCAGAAGACATTTGCTGCTTGGGTAGGTGGCTACAGCAGCACAGCATCTTCACTTCTGACCCAACTTACTGTCTGTCTCTGCCCTCTTCTCTCCTTTGACCCGTTCCTTAAGATTATTTTAATATAAAATATTTTTAAAGTATTAAATTTTTTTGTTATGTTTAGGCCATTATTTCAGTGTTTGAGCGTGTGAGTGCACTATGTGAAAGGAAGGTTGCCATGGTAATTTCTCATTATTGTTGAATAAGAAAAATAATTACTCTGGCAAAATCCCCCGTAACCTGTCAGAGCACAAGTTAAAGATGCCTGGGCGCAGCCTTTCCTTCCACCACCTCCTTTTTGCAAGAAAAAGGGGGTGATTTTATTATTATTTTTTTTCCATAATAATCTTTTTCAGCTTGGATTGGGGACACCTCGTTTGCTTTTGTTCACCATTTGGCTGTGAGAGCAGTTGGGCCCACCTGTGACAAGGGTGGAGCAGAGAATTAATCAGCAGAGCATATCCGAGCCTGACAGAGGATTTATGTATTCTATTAATGTTTGGGGGGATTTTTGTGGGTGGGGTGTTGCATTTTCTATTTTTTCATTCTTTATGACATAAAATATGCAAAAGTGTGCGATAAAGACCTTGGACAGTATTCAAATTGTGACCGAGTCTGGATATTTCATCTATCCAGGGAGGGAATCCACAGTTAATTCCGTTTTCCTTGCTTTCAGACTTCTTGGGAGAAAGAGTGAATGCAAATATGTGTGGTTTTGAGGTGAGGCCCTGCTCTTCTCGATCCTTCACATCTGCATTTGCATCCTGACTATGTGATGCTCCCCTTTTGCCTGTCTTGTCATAGAATCATAGAATCACCCAAGCTGGAAGGGACCCACAAGGACTATCGAGTCCAACTCCTGTCCCTACCCAGGACACTCCCAACACTCATCCCGTGTGGCTGAGGGCAGTGTCCAAATGCTTCTGGAATGCTGGCAGAGTGGGTGCCGGGACTGCTTCCCTGGGGAGCTGTTCCAGTGCTCCACCACCCGCTGGGGGAAGAACCTCTTCCTGAGATCCAATCTAACCCTGCCCTGACACATCTTCCTGCCATTCCCTCGGGTCCTGTCACAGGTCACCAGAGAGCAGAGCTCAGCCCCTGTTTCCCCTCCCTCCCTTGGGAGAAGGCAGCAAACAGCTCTGAGATCCCCTCTCAGTCTCCTCTTCTCCAGCTGAACAGACCAAGGGACTTCAGCCGCTCCTCACACACCTTCCCCTGCAGAGCCTTCCCCAGCCTTGTGGCCTCCTCTGGACACTCTCCAGTGGTTTGATGTCCTTTTTATGCTGTGGTGCCCCAAACTGCCCCCAGAGCTGGAGGATGTCAGATGTTGTGTGAGGAGCTCCAGTGACACTTAACTACTGGGTTAACAAGAGTTGCAAATGTGGTGTGTGACATTGCCTAAATCCTTCCCTCTCCTCATCCCTCCCTATCCCAAACATGTCTGAAAGATCCCAGTTAGGCCATGCTGCAGCCACTCCTTTGGCAAATGGCAGAGCGTGGTAGGTTGTAATTATTTGTTGGACAAGACATTTCTATGTGGGCTTAGCATGTCACTCACCAGGCTGCCACGAGTGAAGGGTCACTATGCAGGAGTGTGTTCCTAGAAGCTGGTTGCCAGGCTGCTGTTGAACTCTTGTATATATATTCTGTACTCAAGGTTGGGGTTACTGGGCTATTCAGTACAGTGATTTTTGCATGTGGAAACACTCCTCGAGTTTACACCGGCACAGAAGAAAGAGCAGCAGCTCTCTGTGACAGCAGATTTCTAAAACATGGGGATGCTTTTGGTTCCTCTTTGTGTTGATTGAAGTTTGAGCAGGTACCACAGGACTGTGCTGGTTGTTGTCCTGCTGCTGCCAGGGTCTGTAGTAGGAGCTAGAATGCTAAAACCTGGCCTTTCCATTTCTCCATTGGATGCTTGGCAAAAATCAAAGTAAAGTTGTGAGGTAGGAAAGGTGTCCTGCTCAGCAATTTGGAGTGAAATCCAATAGTAACATCTTTGGGAAAAACAAGAGCAGAAGTTAAAAGCCCATATCGTTATTTCTCTGCATGTGTATATACAATGAGTATGATAGATGCATGTTTTGTCTCATTTTATCTCAGATTTTCTTTTTCTTGTGCAGACAATATGTGTTTTCTGGCTTAGTTAGATATTGCTCAGGCATTAAGGGGTACTCAGAGAGGTACCTACACTGGATGAACCTGGCCTTCCATTCTGGGAAGGGGATAGAGTGGCTCTGAGGGGTGTGGCTGGGACATCAGAAGTGCATTTCCAGCTTTGTTGCTGATCCCGTGTGCTACAAGTGATTTAAATCTCAGGATCTCAGAATATTAACTATATCCATAACTTTTGAATGAAACAGTTGGTAGATTCTATTTTTGCCTGACTTCTGTGAAAACCCTTGTGAGCTGCACCACTTATCCAGGTGCCAGATATCAAGGTTTGCCTGTTGTTGATCACCCAGGTCTGAAAATACCTGCTTCAATTGTCAAAGCCAACAGACCACCTGTAGTGGTGTATTTTATACACTATATTAATAAGTGCTAGGATCCAGCTCTGTGTATTACTGCAAGTCTAAGTATTCACAGGTCATCTTAAAATACTGTTTTCACTTGCTGTACCACACTGAAAAGTACAAATTTGTCACAACAATTACATTTAAGTAACTAGCAGGTATTTAATTAACCTGCAGTAACATTGTATTTATATTAAATTCATTTGAGTGGAATGGCTGTTATATTTAGTTTCTAAATAACTCATGCTGATAAGTTATATAGCATTATAGAATTAAGTACTGAGGTTTTTTCATTATTAGGACCAAGCATTTCAGATCCAAAGGGGGGTTGGGGGGAGTCATAATTTCTTTATTTGCAACTGATTTATAAAACCATTTTTAACATTTGAAGAAACACATGTATTGAGAATGAAAGTTTTTATTGTGCTTGAGGAAAGACAGTTTATTGTAGAATAAACTAAACATTTTAGCTTTTTCCTTAAATTAGAACTAGAACCTTATCTAGGAAAAATACTTTGAAATATCATATAGACATCTACACCCCAAAATCGTAGGTGAAGAAGCGTGAAATGTGTGATCCTGTCAAATTTCTTTTACAAAGGATAAACCTATTTTCATTTTGCCTCCTGTTAAGTGAATGATCTGTTGCTTCCTAGGATAGTGACAACCTCTGGTGGGATGCCTTTGCAACTGAATTTTTTGAAGATGATGCAACCTTAACCCTTTCATTTTGTTTGGAAGATGGACCAAAGCGATACAGTAAGAGATATAGTTTTTGTTCTAATTTTAAGCCGGAATTTCTAAACCGAGTTTATCTGTGTGAGACAGGTGCAACCTTGGCAATGACAGTCACTTGTTTGTATTCAGTGACCATCAAGTTCCATTAAAGAATTGCATGGATTGGGAATCCTCTTTTTTTGTGGAATTCATCTGAATTTTGTTACAAAAAAATGAATTATTTCCTGAAGCATTAGGGCAAATAATGCAATATAATATTGCTTTCTTGGTTTCTGCAAACATTCAAGTGTTGAGTCTTGGCGACAAAACTGTTCACAGAAAGGGGACTTTATAGCAAATTTCAGTATTGTTGCTGGAATGGCTTCCAGATTTAAACAGGATCTGGAAAAAAAAAATCCTTGTTGGTGTAGATAATCATTATTCTACTAGCTGTGGGGATCTGTGCTGTTTGCACACATTAGGACCTGCCCTGGATGTTGTCTGAACAACAGAGGAAGCCAAGAATACTCTCAATCAAGCACTAAATGTAAGCTTGAATAAAGGTGAAGCAGTGAATAAATGTGATAGCATTGGTATCCATTGCCCACATACGCTGAGCAGGAAAAAACAGGGTAAAATGCACCAAACAAATAGTTTGAAGTGAATAATTCATTCAGCTTTAGCACTAAGCAACAAAGAGATGAGTAAGCATTGAAAAACTGCATTGCCAATTGTTTCACTCCATTCAGAGTGACCCCTTCTTGATGATGACAGCTTGTGCTCTCTGTTTAATTTTCTGAATCTTACGAGGTGGTTCTTTTTTCTGTGAGAGTGACTGATTGTCAGCATATCACTCACATTCTTCTAAATCCTTTTATCAATTATCTCAGGTATTTATTGACAAGTATTACCTTCTCCTGGAGAAAAAATAACAGGCACTTTGAACGCATGTTCTGGGATTAGTGTTGACAGAATTACAGTTTCTTGCCTTTCAAAGCAAGTGATAACTCTGTAAAGGTCCTCAAATTACAGCCCATAGCAATGTTGGTAACAGCTGATCTGTCCCGATTAGGTTGAGTCAACTTGTCAGGTATCAGATTTGCTAGTTGTGTTATCAGTCCAGAAGGCACAAATACATCAGCAAAAAAGCAATTAATGTCCAGTTAGATCAGAGGAAGTTGTGTTTCTGGAAAACAGTGCTCTATATGAAAGAATTTGTCAAGGAGTAAAATATTCTTGTTGTCACAAATGCTTGATAACGGTTGTTCTATCTGTAACTGGGACAGTTTGGTATGGGGGAATACTGTGGCTCTTAGTGCTGTTGCTGATAAGCATGATTGAAAGGTCAAATTATGGTGGGCACTTTTTTAAAAGACACTAATGCACTTTTTTCCTCTGGTTTTAATTTCTGACCTCTGCACAAACTGTTCTTGCTTTTCGTATTGTTACAGCATCTGGAGTTAGAGCTCAGCACACAGGACTCTTTCTGTTCATTTATTTACATAATTCTGAACTACAGTGCTAGTGATTCTTTCTGACATGGGTAGTATTCCTGTTTAGTGATACTCTAAAGAGTGTGCTTGAGCTGATCCAATCTGAGACTTCTATTGTCATCTGAGCAGGCTTTGAGAGCAGATTTCGGGGGTGCCAGGTTGTCCGAGTTCTTGCTCAGGGACACCTCCAGCGTAGCCTGGGGAGGGTGCAAAGTGGAAGTTGTGTGTTAAGAGCAACACTCTCTTCCTACCAGGGAAGTTTGTGACCAAAAACATGTCTAGGAGTTGAAAACAGAGAAGTTTGCTCTCCTCTGGGTGCAAGAATTAGCAGAAAATTGCTTCTACCTGTAGCAGATCCTAGCTGAGCAGAGATACCTGATGGAGGTCTCCTTTTTGCCCATCCAAGACACGTGCATGCTCCTTTACAACTTTGAGGGCCTTGGCATCTCCCAAAGACCATGGTGTCAGTGGTCAGGCCCTGGCACAGCTGCCCAGGGAGGTGCTTGAGTCCCCATCCCTGGAGGTGTTTTAAAGGCAGGCAGATGAGTTTCTTAGGGACATGCTTTAGTAGTGGACAGGTGTGGTTGGTTGCTCTTTAGTCTATAGTAGGCATTAAAAGCATTGGAGCTGGCCGAGAGGGAAGAGAAACGACAAATCGTTTGCTCCTGCTCTTGCAGGCACAAATGGTAATGGAGGGAACCAAGATTAGGCCCTAGAAAAGAGAAACAGGCATCCTTTGAGAAGTTGTTGATAGAGTAGAAAGTGATGAAAGATGCCAACCTCTTACCTCTGCTCCAGGATGCAGCTCAAAATTGGCTGCCTTTGTCTTGCTTCAGCCTCTGAGAGGTTTACTTGCATTTCTGACATTGGTTGTGGCTGCCACTTCATTTCCTTTTCTTTGGGCAATGGCTTCCCTCTTTTGGTAACCAGAATAATCTCTTGTGGAGCAAATAATTTCCAGAAAAAAATCAGGAGGGGGGTGGGCAAAAATAGTTTTTGTTGTCCATGACCACTATTTTTTTGTGGGTTATGGCAATTCCCAGTCCTTTTCCCCGGAAAAGCATAGTGTTTTGCCCCAGGTCCCTTCTTCAAAGCCCCCAAGAGATGCTGGGAATTTGCATATTCTCTTCCACTCTTCTCTAATCTTCACTGTCGTCCCTAAACCCCTCTGGAGACTTCTTTTCTTTGCTTGCTTGAAACTTTTCTTTTCCATAGGTTTCCTATGGCAGCATTTTTCCCAGCTGGCTCTCCCTTACCTGGGAAGCCCAATCTCACAACCAATGCCAATCCTCAGAGCATGTGAATCATGCCTGTAAATCATTGCTGGTGTTAAGTGTATCATTTTTTAAAAAAAATACTACTTTTAGTTTCCTCCCATTTCATAATTACAGAATTACAGTTCTGTATAAGAAAGTGTAAGGATTGTAACCTCCTTTTTCTTTTCTTAACAGAAAACTAAGCTGCTTACTTAATTTCATGGCCCGAAACTGAAGCTTTATGAAAAATACCAAATATTTTTAGGCCTGCCTTTCACATTATCATGTTTTACAACATTCCTCTCTATACTGAGAAAAGCAGTTTTCTTCCCTTTGCTACTCTCTCTGTTGGGTCTGTGAGGTTTCTACTTGACTATAAGCTCTGAGGGTCTTTAATTTGTAGGGAATAATAGATACCTGTCGAAGTGGGGGTTTAAGTCACTGGGTTATGTTTACTTGGCACGAGACAGTGCTATGTTCTGATACTCAAGCTACCTTTAAATGTGCCTGTATATCTGTTTTGCACAGCATGTATAGATACTTTCTTATGCCCTGGGAAAAGCAGAGGTCTGTTAGTTCAGTAATTCACCAGTGCTAATTAATTTGATTGCCAGGTTTGTTAGACCCAGACCAGTTATCTTTGCAGAACATTTTTCTGCCTCGGATAGATGTGCACTTGAAAGCCCAGCTCAGCTTTTCATGCAGAGATTATGCTGTGTCAGACCTGAAATTTCTCCTGTACCCATCTTTGCAGCTCTTTTTGTCTTTCTTCAGTATTTTATTTCTGTAATGCAAGAACTTTACCTTCTGCATTTGTACCTCTCCAGTAGAGCATTCCAGAAAGAAGGTGCTCTCTTCTTTCAAGCATCCACTGAAAATGTATGGTTTTTTTCTGCTCACTTTACCCCTTAGCTAAGGTCTTCTACGAACTCTACTCATGTTATTAAATACTATGTTTAAAAGAAGTTTTAATGAGAAATGCTACAGAAAATATATTTTAAGGTAACAGAAGTGTAATTTATGCATTTTCCTCTAGTCTGATTTTTTGGCTAGAGTGAGGTGGAGAGAAAGATGACACATTCCAATGCCTAAAGACAGGGAAGGATTCCTAAAACCATCAGAGATGCTACGTGTTTTAAACTGCACTGAATTATATTCAAGAGAAACTTAAGAAGTAAATGTGAAATTAGTTTTACAGTGAGAACAGAAAGAAATTTGTTTTAATTTATTATGCCCTGGTTTACTGGGAGAAGAAGTAAAGATGATTTAAACAAAATTAAAAAAAGGAAATATGCCTAATATAGCAGACTTTTTTTTTCCCCCCAGGTTGTGGATAAAACATATTCGTTTCCTGTTAAGAGCCTTCTATCCCTGTAAAAGAGTAAATACTAGACTCTGATCCATTGTTGCCCAGGTTCTTTGTTTCTTAGAGACAAAATATTTCCCGAACAGATAAGAGAAACAAGTTTGATTGACAGCTCTTAGCAGAGTCTCATCAGCTGCTGTGCTGACAGCCTGGTGATGCACACTGTGCTGATGTGGTAGGGACTGACAGGTGATTGACAGTCCAAGACTGTGGAGACAGAAAAGATGAAGCATGCTCAGTAAGAATAATGTGCAGTGTTTATGCAGCACTGCAGAGAATAGGAGCTAGAATGTTAACTCTTTCAGAGCAAAGCACCAGTGTAACACAGAATGGATACCATCGCCACTGTACAGAAAATTAGTGCTTGTGCACGTTTCTCTTCTGTTCTCTCAATGCTTTCTGTTCACCGAGGAGCTGTGCACTGTGAGGAAGTGAAAGTATGAGCTATCACATTTGTAGCTGTAAAAAATTTCACATAGGTAGGTGTGATAGAGTTCTCAAAATGGATTTATTTAAGCCTATAGATACAGAATTTCAGGCACTTTTTATGGGCATCCATCACACTTTTTTATATGGCATCGCATAATGTTATACAGCAGAAATTTCGCAAGGAACAAGTTGGGTCTTTTTACTCTGTGTATCCCTAGAAAAATATAGTGATTTCAGTTTTATTGTTGCTCTGAATCTGTGGCTGATAATTGAATATGTATTTGTGTTGTAATTGCTATTGCAGTTTGTGCTTGGAATGTACAATGTAACTGTACCATGCTTTGCATTTTATGCACTTACTGTTTGTTTTCTCTATTTGGTGCATAAGCACTGCTTAATTATTCTTCATTTCTTCCTTTTTTGATAACTGGAAAGTTAGAAGTTCAGTTTTCTGTGCAATAAGTTTCAGACTACAGTGAACTTTGGACCAAAGGGAAAAATCATCAGTTTGAAAGTGCTTATGTAAGTGCTCTGTGTGCCTTCAGAATATATTACACAGGTGTATCTTGGACTTTGGAACAAATTATTCAGAGAACACACAGGGAGCGAGCTGCGACAGGTTGGTCCCACCGTTGTGTCTGTCGATAGCCTGGGTGATACGAGGCATTTTACAGCCCTTTGTTGGATAAATTCAAGAGGTGTAAATCTATGGCTGGTGGGCATTTCTTACCAGCAAACATAATTTGGGAGTAAACAGGGATACATCTTTGCCACACATTACCCACTTGCTTAGCTACTGTTGAAAAGATGGTTTTGAGAGGCCACCACGCTACATTATGACCCCAGGTTTCTCTAAAACTGTTGTCTGGCTTCTCTCACATAACTCTTACAAAGAAAATCAAATTTGCCAAGAGAAACAGATTGTAGTGTTACCAGAACCTGCTCTTTCTTTTCCTTTTATTTCTTTTTTCCAGAGAAATCCCAGTCATTAAACATGATTTGAGCATTCAGGTACAACACTGTAAATTGGCCTGGCTTACTAAGTGAGACAGATTATTCTGTGCGACTGCCTAGTCTTCAGCTTTATGTATCACTCTTTTAGTTTGTTTGGGTTTTTGTTTTTTCACAGTTTCTTGGCAATACTTTCAGGTTTAATTTCATAACAGGCAAAAATTTTGTTAAAATGGGGTCTAAAATGTCCACAAATACCTGTGGATCATCACTAGCACATGCACATACACCCACTTAATGTTTTCTATTACTTCTTAAAATGGATGTTTTAAGGAGTTCTCAATCCATTTCACATGTGCTTTATCAAAACTGGATATTACTAATTTTTAGTAAGAATATAAGCAACGCACTGGTAAGTCAACACATTACAAGAGTCTTAAGTCTATTTTACACCTCTGCACTTACCTTTACCACCCCAACTTCTGCAAGCTCATCAAAGAATAAAATGAGATTTGTTTGACAAGACCTATTTTACATAAAACCATGTTGAGTGGCATTAATTATCTCTCTCTTATTTCAGTCTTCATCAGTTAAAGTCTGTATAATTTTTTTTTACTGTTTGTCTGGTTTGATGTTGAGCAAGTATATTACGTTGTACACTTACCTGACCATATAGTGTCCCTTCTTAAATACCAGCACAACAGTAGTGGGGTTTTTTCTTAATTCCCTCTGCAGTTCTTTTTTTTAATTACTATTTTATTACACCACATAGCAATGTGCAAAAGAAACTCTTAGAATTGCTAATTTTAAAACATTTACTCCTAATAGATACAATTTAAGTTTATTCTTAGCTGCCGATGCATTAGGAAGCACTTTTCATTTCAAATTCAACATTCTTTCCAAAAGCAGAACAAAAAAAGCTTTTTCTATATTCATGTTAATAAATGTTCTGTTTCCAAATTAAGTTAATTTTGAATAAAATTCAAGGTCTTGCTTATTTTCTCTAGTCCATACAGTCATGGTTTTTCACTGCCACCTTCAGTATCTTGTTCTAATATTTTATGTTTCATAATGTGTTTTTACAGATTCCTTTCCTCTTTTTTTTTCCTTTGTTTTTACATTCTATATTCACCATAGTTATTGGGAACTTTTCCTTTCTTGTTATTGACTTAAGTTCTCTACTAACATTTTTGCCAAAGTTGTTTTCTCTCTCCAAGTATAGTTGTGAGTTTTATGTATCTTATCAAGACTGTTAAACAGATTTTTGATTTTCATGCATAGTTTTTATCTGCATTTTGTCCCACTCTGTTGAGCTTTGGTGGATCCAGTATATTGAAGCACCAGCTGTATCTCTCCTCCTGATTGGGATTGCCTTTTATTTGTCTGCACAGAACGGGTATTTTGGATGGCATTTGTACAGAAATGTGGTCTGACTGGAGAGTGTCCAGAGGGAAGAAAAAGTCTTCAAAATAAGACTTACTAAGAAAAATGAAAGAGTTTGGGTCAGTCAGTCTGCAGAAGAGAAAATGTGAGAAAAAGGAGAAGGGCAAATGGGACATAACAGCAGGACCCATCAAGGAAAGGTGTGTGATCTGTTTCCATACCCATGATGAGAAGAAGAATCATAGATGGTTGGAAAAGACCTCTGAGATCATCGAGTCCAACCGTCCCTGTCCCCTTACTAAACCATGTCCCTCAGAAACTCCTCCACCCACCTTTTAAACACCTCCAGGGGTGGCGACTCCACCCCCTCCCTGGAGAGCCAGTGATACTGGCCTTAAATTGCATTAAAAAAGTACATTGAGAGGTTGGTTCCTACTGATAAGGAAAACCAGGTGCTGCAACAGATTCCTCGGGGAGGCTGTGGAGCCTCCACCAGCCAAGGGGCTGTGTCTGACCTACATCTCTAATACGCTGGTGCCAAAGCAAGCACCAGCTTTCAGCCCCCTGTTCAGTTCAGGCTCAGCCATCATTAGTTCTGGAATGATTTTCTCATCTTGGGTGCTAAACTTTTTGTGATTAAAAACACTGTGCTATTTCCTAATTTTTAGCAATATGAATAATGTTTTTCTAATACTGTTGGCTGTGCAAGACTTCCCACATGAATCTTCCACCCATTTCCTTCAGAACCTGCATTTTTCTTCTCCATATAACTGACGGGTACTGTACGAATAATTCCTTCTGGTTCCTGATTTGCAATTAGCAGATCTGAATTAGACCTTCACCTCTGCTCGCTGCAGGCTTGTTAGTTAGTATAATGTTCCTATGCTTTGCAGTTATCAACACCTTTGAAATACAAAAGGACTTCTTTATTGTAAAGTGCCAGCTGTGTGCAGCATTGTGTACACCCACAGCCTCACTTAGGTACTCCTTGGAGAGATTTATCATGAAAAATATGTCCTATCAACCTCTTTTTTTTTTTTCAAATATCTTACGACTAAATACAAGATTTCAGTTATCTTACAAAAGAGTGTGTCAGCTCTCTTCTGCTTGTTACTAGGCATGTTCTACAAATCGGTGTCAGAGACCCCATGTCTGCAAAGGGGCACCTGGAAGAGGGCTGAAAATCTCCTAGTGTGAACATTGCACAGTTATATATAGACTTTAATTGCAATGACACACAGAAATCCCAGTCAATCAGATTGATTCTGCTGCTGTATAAACAGATAAAGCACTAAGCCCTCTTTGGGAGAAATAATAATATAATAGGACATGGTACGTTATAGGAGTCTGGGGTCCTTTTGGAGAACAGGAAGTATAAAGGCAAAATTAACATGCAAGAATCGTAATGATTTATGGGCTTTTTGCCCTGCCCAATAGAAATAATCCCTTTGTTGTGGCTGACTTTTGTTCACCTATTTGGTCCAAATTATGTGGTGTTCAGTTCTTTCTCTCTGCTGGGGACAAAGTTAATAAAATGCTGGAAACCCATGCAAAATAACGGAAGTTAATAGCTTTTTACACCAAAATATTAAACAACTTTTCTCTTTGCACGTGATGGCAGTTGTGAGTAACTGGTGAGTACTTTTCTATCTTGCTGAATAACTATCAGGCAGATCAGTGTTTGCTTTCAACTGGCTTCAGCCAGTTTAATGCAGATCATCAATTTTTTTCAAAATTGAGAAATAAAAATGTTGCTATACTAAAGTATTTTAAATTTTTTTTTTGAAATTTGTTATTACTTCAGATTTTAACATTATCAAATAATAAGACAGTCAGTTTATACATCTTAGGTTCTTGCAGAAAAATCTTCTAACATACTTACAGAGTTCCTGTAATAAACAAGACTCAGTCTGAATATTCACCAAAATCTTGAATTATATTTATCTTTCTCTTAGTAGTCATGACATATTTTTCTTCTGCATTTTTCATTTTTTTTCTTTTCTTTGATTACACTTACAGTATTTCTTTCAAGAAGTCAAACAGCCCACTCTGTGAATACCTAATCGATGTCAGAAAAACCTGGAAACATTGTGGCAGAGCATATTTTCATATTGTCACCTCAGTTCTAGACCAAAGAGAAGCATTTAACTAATTTTAGTAGTTCTACCCCCAACTGGTATAAACTATAATGCTTTGGAGCCTCAAAAGTATTAGTTAATTTCTTTATAGAGCATTAAATAACTAAACAGTGGACTGTTAGGGTTTCTCCTTCCCTTTTTCAATCTTCAGGTGTAGGTGAATCAGAATATCAACCCTAAAGGGTCTGGGAGCTTTATGTTCATTGCAATAATCATAATAATTGGAGAATTCTATATTGGACATATACATTTAACACTGCAGGTAGTGGTGTTGCAGACCTCACGGCTCTAGGACACTGGCAGGACAAGGCTTACAAGAGCAGGTGATTAAATTCAGATGGTAAAAAAAAATTGCTGCAAAATATGACCTTTACTAACAATTTTAATCTCGCAGACATGTATGCACTCACAAATATGTGAACGTGCATCCTAATACAAGTGCTGTTTATTACAAAAATGTACATGTTTGTGTTTACTCCACAAATAAGATTTTAATAAAATGTTCACATTGTGTTTCAATGATGCAGCAGTGCTGTTCCACATGATGCACCTTCTTTTTAGGCACTAGGTGTTTATTGTAGTGCCATATTTTTAAATGGCTTACAAGAATACAATATGCAACATCACCAAAATTATGGAATCTTTATAGGAATATATTTAAACTGGGTCAGCTGCAGCACCATGATTAGCAGAAATAGAGGCAAAAGATGTCTCTGGACACAGAGATACTGTTTCCAATTCCACATTGGAAGTTTCCTTGAATTAATGAAGTCATGAATTTTTTTAAAATATCTGCTGTGTATGAGAAGGCTGAGATATTATACAGTGGCTATCATTCTTTATCATATTGAATTCTTCGCTCCAAATTATATTACCTTTAAAATGTTGCTGACATTTTGCTGTTCTACTATTCCAATCCATACAGGTTTTATACCGCAGTATTTTAAGTTCATGTGGTGCATATAGCAGTGTAAGCATTACCTTGCATTTCTCTCCTTGTTCTCCCAAAGAAGTGGGTTCTGTGGAGTATTTGTTTAGGATTTTTCAAGACAAACACAGCCAATATATTGATGCTATTAAAAGTTTAAGTCCGAGAGGACAGTTTATGGGAATATATATTGGATTTGGAACAGAGTTATTGAGATTTGTTATATTCCTCTGATTTTGTGGAGTTTAAACTACTACTCTACTGATCTGCTGGGAACTTTTTGGAACTATTTGGTGCCCAGCTCTGCCAGCACAGAAAGAAGACATAGAATCATAGAATCACCCGAGCTGGAAGGGACCCACAAGGATCATAGAGTCCAGCTCCTGTCCCTGCACAGGACACACCCAACATTCACCCCGTGTGGCTGAGGGCAGCGTCCAAATGCTTCTGGAATGCTGGCAGAGTGGGTGCCGGGACTGCTTCCCTGGGGAGCTGTTCCAGTGCTCCACCACCCGCTGGGGGAAGAACCTCTTCCTGAGATCCAATCTAACCCTGCCCTGGCACATCTTCCTGCCATTCCCTCGGGTCCTGTCACAGGTCACCAGAGAGCAGAGCTCAGCCCCTGTTTCCCCTCCCTCTCTTGGGAGAAGGCAGCCAACAGCTCTGAGATCCCCTCTCAGTCTCCTCTCCTCCAGCTGAACAGACCAAGGGACTTCAGCCGCTCCTCACACGCCTTCCCCTGCAGAG
This sequence comes from Dromococcyx pavoninus, assembly GCA_033558185.1. Lineage (NCBI taxonomy): Eukaryota > Metazoa > Chordata > Aves > Cuculiformes > Neomorphidae > Dromococcyx > Dromococcyx pavoninus. The sequence continues at coordinate 1,130,405 of JAUMJL010000019.1, read as the reverse complement.
CCTTCCCCAGCCTTGTGACCTCCTCTGGACACTCTCCAGTGGTTTGATGTCCTTTTTATGCTGTGGTGCCCCAAACTGTCCCCAGTGCTCAAGGTGAGGCTGCCCCAGTGCAGAGCAGAGCGGGACAATCCCCTCCCTCTCCCAGCTGGCGATGCTGTGCTAGATGCACCCCAAGCGCGAATCTGGGTGCACTGTTCTAGAGCTGCTCTTTTTTGAAGGATCTTTGCTCCAAGTCATTGAAAGTTAGTCTTAGTACCTTAGTTTTGTATTGTATGGGAAGGCCAAGAGAAGGGGTACGGGTAGCTCTGACGGCCCGGGCTGCTGCAACTTCATGCTTTCACTGTGCGGGTCTGTTTCACTGATGTCACCAAGACAAGATGTGTGGATCATCATTCAGTGGTTGAGAGAAGAGTGTTGCTCAAGTGCACTGTCATATGCAGCTTGGCATTGGTCAAGAGTCAGGGTGATGTCACTTCCATACCTCTACTCCAGAAGGAACTGCATGCTTGTAACAGTGTTCCTTCAGCCAAAGGGGCTTTTCTGCCTTGGCTGCAGTGTCTTAAAATGCTACTCATTATCACTGTTGCCTTTTTCATGCCATTCAGCTCAAAGCAGCTGCTTTTCATTTGTGAAAATTGGGCTAATCTTAGAAGTTTACCATTTTGGATACAGTGGAGACATGAGTGCAGAAAAGCACCAGTGGGCAGCTATTTGTTCAGCAGCATCTTTTGAGTCAGCATCATCTGCACAGTTCACCAAATGCCTGCAAGTAGATGTTGACCATTTTGTTGTATCTTTTAAAAATCCATTACTGCTCCTATCTCCATTTGGGTACGAAAAAAGGCTTTTATATACAATTTTATCTAGTCCAGAAATATTAGAATACTGTGTAATTCAATTTTATTTTTTTCTTTAATGTCTAGACCTGAATTAATAGGGCACTACTTTTCATCTTGATATCAATCTTGTTCCTTTCATTCAGATCCAAATTCCTTTATAGTATGTGATTTAATCCACTAAAATGAGGTAAAATGAAACTCTGATCTGGGAAGCATTAAACTAACATATTTTTTGATGGCTTTTGTGATAGCAGCTGCATGCTGTATAACTGTTTGTGTGTTTCCCTCCTCTCTTTTAGTTCCTCAGAAACTTTAAAACTTTTTTCCACTCTCAAGAACTGTTTATCTATATTTGTTCCTCTCCCTACCTTCCCCCCCCCCCATTCAGCCTTAAGGAAAATCAGTTCATCCATTATTAAATGAGATTAGAGAGATTAAAAATACACTTTTCTTTTGTAAAATCAAGTCTCTATGGCTTTTTCGTTTTAAGCAATCCTGAACCCAAACTAGCTTGATATTCCCTAACTGAGGGTCAGTGCTTTCTTTTGCGGCAAATTAGCTTTGATTTGACAGCTATTTTTGTTTCAAGATTGTATGCACACCAGCTTTTCTGCTGAGGCTTGGCTCTTAGGGACAGTTGCACATGCATGGCTGGCTATGCATCAAATCCCCTTTGGATTCTGTAATCCAAAGGGATGCTCCAGGTCACGGTTGTTTAATAAAAGAGAAGAAAAAAGTCTAGGCAAAGAGATGTTGAACCAGAACATGGCCTTGTACCAAGAAAATGTTTATCGTGTTGGAAAACAAAGAAGTATCTGCCCTTTCCAGAGTGTTTCTCTTCAATTTCATCATTCATGCACAACGAAATTGATTGAACTGGTCAGTAGTTTAGAGGGCATCTTATTCTGAGAGAAGAGTTCAATTTAGCTTAGTAAACTGTGCACAACTTGCAATGTGAATTTGTATACAACTCAAGAACTGCATTATTGTTGTAGGGAGAAGGTAGTTGAGTAAATAGAAGGGAAAAGTCTGGGCAATGGGCAATACATTCCAAATTTGTGATCCAGCATCTCCAGCCACCTTTAGAAAGGTAGAGTTTGTACTGTAAGCACTGTGAGGGGCAGCTTATTGATTTAAGGACAGTCTGTTGTGCTAGTAGCTGGAGGCTACATTGATGTTGATAAGCAGGGCAGGGCAGTAGGAGAGGGTCTGAAGAGCAAACCGGCCAGTGTGGAGGACATAACATCCACATGGCACATGTTTTACAGAGGTTTACTTTGGGCTAGGTCGAGTCCAGTCTGGTGATCTAAATGCCTGTTAGTGGCTGGCAAAGAATCATAGAATGGTTTGGATTGGAAGGGACCTTAAAGCTCATCCAGTTCCACTCCTCCTGCGATGGGCAGGGACACCTCCCACTGGATCCGGGGGCTCAAAGCCTCATCCAACCTGGCCTCGAACACCTCCAGGGGTGGGGCGTCCACAACTTCTCTAGACAACCTGTGCCAGGGCTTCAACACCCTGACAGTAAAAAATTTATTACTAATATCTAATCTAAATCTTCCCTCTTTCGTTTCCCCCTCATCCTATCACCACATTCACTGATAAAGAGCCCCTCCCCAGCTTTCCTGTAGCCCCCTTTCAGTACTGGAAGGCTGCTGTACGGTTTTCCTAGAGCCTTCTCTTTAGGCTGAATAACCCCATCTCTCTCAGCCTTTCGACATGTGGGAGGTGCTCCAGCCCTCAGATCATCTTTGTGCCCCTCCTCTGGACTTGCTCTAACAGATCCATGTCCTTCCTGTGCTGAGGATTCCAGAACTGAACTGCAGGTGAAGTCTCATGAGAGCAGAGTAGAAGAGTTCCCTTGAACTGCTGGTCACACTTCCTTCAATGCAGTCTAGGACACGGTTGGCTTTCTGGGCTGCGAGCCATTGCCAATTCATGTTGACCTTCTCATCTACCAGGACCACCAAGTCCTCTTGTCAGGGCTGCTCTCAACCCAATTCTGCGCCCAGGCTGTCTTTGTGCTTGGGATTGCCCTGGCCCAGGTGCAGGACCTTGCACTTGGCCTTGTTGAACTTCAGGTGAATTACATCTGATTCCTCTCTTGGGAAGGGAATCCAGTTTGTGAGCTTGGAAACCTCTCCACAGTGCAGGCCAAAGCGGTCCTTAACTGATCTAAAAAGTGAGTGTGAATTTATTTCTGGAGAAGGAGCCCCTTTGTGATAATGCCTTCATCAGGCATCCTGCCAGGTGTGGCATCCTGGATAAAAAAGTTGGGTTTGTTTTAGTTCTGATATCATTTGAAGCAAGAGGGAATAACCCCTTTCTCTTCCCCCTTGCTTCAAAAAACCTTATGAGTCCTGGAGGAGCCTATTCTACATATGCAGCACTGATCACGTTCCTGTGATAATGTTTTTCAGGTCTAATGGGCAATTCTTTTTCCCCAAACACCTGCTTGTTGTATTTTCTTCTAGAGGTGTGTAGAAGGGAAGCTATTCAGCATGCTGCTTCTCACTCTTTTCAATTATTTTAGTCTTTGTGAGGTCTGCAGTCTCACTCCTCAGCTATGTTTCTTCTGGTGCTGTTGACCTCTCTCAGGGTAAGCTGGTGGCCAGGCTTGGCAGTAGCTGTTTTTTCTGCTTCAGACCCACTTCCCCCAGCTTTCCAGTCCTAGAGTGCTGTATGGAAACCCTGTGACTCGGGGAATGCAGTCATGCATGTTCTTGGCATACTTTGAAAGCTAGTCTTTCCCAAAATACCTTCTTCTGAAACATCTTTCCCCCCATCAGTTCTCTTTAATAGCAACAAAGATAAAAGACCTACTTAGAATCTGATGGTCTGATTCTACAGTGTAGAGCTTGGATATAATAAATATCGCTTTAGCTGCTCCTAGTTGACCATGAGCCAACAGTGAGCCCTGGCAGCCAAGAGGGCAACCGTGTCCTGAGGGGCATCCAGCACGGCATCACCAGCCAGGAGAGGGAGGGGATTGTCCCGCTCTGCTCTGCACTGGGGCAGCCCCACCTCGAGCACTGGGGGCAGTTTGGGCCACCACAGCATAAAAAGGACACCAAACCACTGGAGAGTGTCCAGAGGAGGTCACAAGGCTGGGGAAGGCTCTGCAGGGGAAGGCGTGTGAGGAGCGGCTGAAGTCCCTTGGTCTGTTCAGCTGGAGGAGAGGAGACTGAGAGGGGATCTCAAAGCTGTTTTCTGTCTTCTCCCAAGAGAGGGAGGGGAAAGAGGGGCTGAGCTCTGCTCTCTGGTAACCTGTGACAGGATCCAAGGGGATCTCAGGAAGAGATTCTTCCCCCAGCGAGTGGTGGAGCACTGGAACAGCTCCCCAGAGAAGCAGTCCCGGCACCCACTCTGCCAGCATTCCAGAAGCATTTGGACACTGCCCTCAGCCACACGAGGTGAATGTTGGGAGTGTCCTGTGCAGGGACAGGAGTTGGACTCTATGATCCTTGTGGGTTCCTTCCACCTCGGGTGATTCTATGATTCTATGAAAAGAATGTAACTAGTATGTCAGTAGAAATATTGTGGGCTGCCATGACTTCAAAGTAGTATTGATATTCCTGGGTATGTCTCTTGATCGTAAAAAGGTGCACATGTATACCTAGATTGTAGTAAATTTGTATACTATCGAATTCATTTGTGCAAATAGATGTGATCATGTAATTGTGGTCTACACCATTGCAATACAGATGCACAGGGAGGGAGGATTAAGATTGTGCTGTCAGCTTTGATTTGGACATCCCAGGGCATTTCAGTGCAGTGAGATGCCACATTGGCTTTCGGTGAAGCTTTTGCTGCAACTGCTAGAATTAGGGTCAATGCCTACTTCTCTTTGGCAAGTCACTGCTACCTTAAACCCAGGCATGTGGACCTGGTCATTCCGATCAGTGCCTTGGTCACTTGCAGCACACACACAAAAAAAATATTATAAGTGGATTAATGTCCATAGGGAATATTAGGTAGTAGTGAAAACAGCTGAAGTGGTCAGTGCCAGCTGTGACAGAAGCAGACAGAGCAGAGCACCCTCTGGACCTGTCCAGAACCGGTGCATCTTGCTGCAAGAAGCAGTGAGACAGTTTGCAAAGACCTGCTCTCTCCTTGCCTTCATCATTGCAGAGCTGCTGCTTCTAGAGATAAGGGACTGACACAGTATTTAGACCTCTTTCTAGAAAGGCAATGTCAGCATTTGACTTCTGTTTGTACAATGCATGATGAGATACTCATTCAATTCTGTTTAAGTTGAATGATTTTTGAAGGCGTTTTAGTATCTACTGAAAGTGCTAGCTAATATTCAGAGACAATAAACCAAAAATATTATTTAGAGAGCATGTTAAAACTATTTTTAAGCAAAGCTTTAATGAGATAATATTGGCATGTTAGAGTTTTATGACTTGCATGTCTTTCTAATTGAGCATTCCACTTCTGACACTTCCTTTTTAAAGTAAGGGCTATTGCAGTTGCATAGCATTTGTAATTTGTCCTTATGAAACTGATACATCTACTTACCAGACCATGACACATTTCTCTAGACCTGTTGATAGGATCCAAACTATAATTCTTCTGTGTGCTTTGAATTTGCAATGAAAAGTCAGCAGAATTGAAAGGGACAACCATGAGTCCTTTACCATGAAATTTTGAAACTGTTTTAATATTGGAGAAGAAGAGTTGGGAGCCTGGATCAGACAGCTGTGTTACGATAGCATGTGCAGTTTTCAATGTACATGCCATCAAATTTTTATTCTCACTGAAGAAACTCTGTGACTGCCATTATATACAGCCATTTAAGGAAAAGAAAAATCGCAATTAAAGCATATTCATATCTATTTAGAGTCTCACCATCAGTTATGAAACTTATTCATGAAAATTAAACTTTTGTTTTTTCATAAAATAATGATTAGTGTTTCCAGGTTTCTAGCACAACTGGTGGTAAAATATCATGTATATCCAGCCTTGCTATTTGAAAAGCAGTCTAGAAAAGATAATATTTCGTTAATTACGTATAAGTAAACTTACTATTTCAGATAATGTAGCTGAACATATTTTATGAAAAATATTAAAATGCATGTTCTTCTAAAACAAAGGTAGGCCCAAACATTGCTAATTGCAGGAGTCTTTATGCAGGTTTGCAGCAGCACAGCGGTTCTCTTTCAGTGGATAATTACCTTGTTGAGTTAGTGTCCAGCCACCTCAGTATCTTTTAAAGGAAAATAATCTTCTCATTAATTCATGGCCGAGATCCAGCACTCTTCATCAAAATATTGGTCTGGAAATATAACTGAATTTTAGATTTTCTGGACTGAGCAGCTCTTTCTCAGATTCCTTCTCGATCATTTGCCACTCTCTTTTTCCATTTCTCATCTCTGCTATTTTACTTCAAATTACGCCATCCTTAGTTGCCTGTGCTTGGATGAGTTCTGCCTGGCACTACATAAACGGGAAGAACTTCTCATCTCAGTGTAAACTAAAGAGAGTGTGTTATTTCTTTTTTCACCTGTCCATTTCCCCTCTAACTTTGTTAAAATTTTAAAAAGAATAGTATATACCATATTTTTAACTACTCACATGTTTTTCAGACTAGAGAGAGGCATGGTTCATGTGGCAGAATAACACAAGAATCCCTTAACAAAACATATAAAAGTTTCCTTGGGTGATGTGTGAGTGGCTACAAATCCTCAAAGGGAAGGTTCTTCCTCTCTTTGATATTTCAAACGTAGCTCAGACTTGTTTGGTGGGTTTACTGAGAGCTGTTGACAGACTTAGATCAGCGGAAACCTTTCTTAAAAGTTACATTTTCTTCTTTTTCTTCCTCCAGAAGAAATCCAACTTCCCATTCCACAACTTAGGTGCCTCATGCTCACTGAGAATAGCAACAATCAGGTTTATTCTGTTGCTGAACTAGCTTAAATATAGACATCTATAAAGACAGCAATAATGAGTCTCAGCTAATGTCCTGTTTATTCTTACAGAGCTTTTGTATAGATTCCTTTGCTGTCACTGAAGATGCTTTTATGATTTCTGTAATGTAGTTCCTTTTCAAAACAGCACAGAAGCTTTCATCTGTCTGCCTTCACTACTATTTACAATTGCAGCGGCACTAAAGATGATCTTCCTCAAGTTTCCAATCCACAATATGTTCTCAGGCGCATCAAAACTGCCAGAAGTTGTTTCAGGGATAATACTTTTAATATAGACTATTAAATCCGATGCCTTGAATTCCTCAAGACATGTCAGGAGTGACTCAATCTCTTATTTGTTTTCCCACAGACCACAGGAGAGCATCCTTTTGTTTGAAATTAGCCCAATTTTATTCATTGCCAAAAGTGCAATGAAAGTCAGTTCAGGATGGCTGAAAGGTCGTAAGATGTTTTGCCAAAGGTATATCTCATCAGAGTCCTCCACCCAGGGCTCAGTGCTGCAGAGTAGGAAAGTCTGATTTTTTTTTTTTTTACTTAAAGAAAAGTAAAAAGGCATGAAGGGTGGGTAGTGCTGTTTCAAAGGCCTCCTTTGCTTTTACTTAACATGACATCTTAAATAGTCCTTTCTTGACTTTGTATGGCAGTTGAGTGCCCAGTTCCCTCATACACTTTCGCATCCTGACTTGTGCATGATTTGAGAACATCAAAGTGGAAGAGGGCAGGAAGGGGCTCTGGCCTGTTGGATCCCCCTGTGAAGGACTCATTTCCCTTACCAGCCCCTAAGCTCTCAGTGCACAGTACTGTGCTACCTGACAACCAGAAGTGCCTCTTTGCAGCCTCTGGGATGACTGCAGTTCCCGTAAGGGTGGAAGTTGAATGGGTTCTAGCAACTGCTTCTTGCCTCTTGGTAGGAAGAACCAGCCATTTTTCCTGTTCTGGAACTTTTAAAGGCCTGCATTGAGCCTGCCTTCCTTTCACCACACACTTTTAATCCTTTAAATGCTTTGGAAATACTGATTCATCCCATCCAACTGAGCCATCTGTTAGAAGGTATCTGAATTTGTCAGGCTTTGGGTTTGAGGATTTTTTTTCTAATTTCAGTCAAAGTAAGAAGTCTCCTACAAGTTTCAGTGCAAACCTTCCTTCCCTGTTCAAATAGCAAAGCATAGTCATGCACAATTTTACTGAAGACCAAAAAGGTTTGGTCAGTGTGTTATTTCTTTTAAGTTTAGTGGGACACAGGCATTCATCAGTCCTATGTTTCTCTGTATTGACATCTGAGCTCATCCAAGCTCCCTATTACCTATTGCCTGAAAAAAGTCAGTGGAGGCTCTACCGCAGGAACAAATTGTTCTTGAGATAGAACATCATTGCTGGGGCTGGCCAAGGAAATGGGACCTGAGATCCTGAGGGGCACTGGGTACAGTGGAGAATAAAGGATTGTAAGAGGCTTTAATGCCTGCCAGTAGGGTAAACACTGGAGAAGGAGGTAGGAGAACAACAGATACTAAATATTTACTTTTGTGTGTTCATTTTTAAGATGTACTTGAGGCTCAGTATCTGGCTTATGTGCAGGGAAACCTGGCATCTGAAAATCACAGAGATCCTCCCCAGACTGTTGTGATTTTGGTGTGGTTTTTTTTTGTAAGTAAACATCAAGATGGATTTTTTTCTTAATTATATTACTTTTGAGTATTCTGAGGTCTTATCTCTTGTGAAAGGCAGCACAGTAAGCTGGATGTGTAGTATTCTAAAAACTGAAAATAATGAGTCCAAGATGAATTGTCTTGCTCTAGTTAGATACAGATGCTAGGAAGAAAATACAAATCCTCTGGGTTATAATTCCTGAACTTTCACTACAAAATCAGATTTTTTTCTTTAAAAAAACCTTTCCTAAATCGTTGGACAAGATGCCACCTAGTTAAAAACTATTTCTCTAGTTAACCTTTTACTGTTATTTATTTCACTTATTTTTCTGCTGTTGCCACCTTTGCCACATTTTGCCTCATTTCATAGAGAAGGCACTAAATAGCATAGGAACTGCTCTCTTCTCAGGATCTAGAAAATGGCCAAATACCATGCTAAGGTACTTATCATTCTAAGAGATCAAATCTGATTTTAAGGTAAGAGTCAATGAGGTCTAGCAATATAACCAAAAGCTTGGAATTGTGCAGGATCTAAACTGGACCTCTTGTGATTTGTGTATCACCATAGAACACAAAGCAGATATTTTTTTTTTACTCCAAGTGTTATTTGAGATCTGAGAAGAATTCATGAAAATTGCACAGGAAAAAATATCTCTCTTCTATGTTGGCATCATTAATCCTGCATTTTCTACAGCAAAATACAAATTAATTTTATGTAGCGCTGAGCTAAAAATCAAAGGTAATAAAATCTTGCAGGTTACTTCTAATCTTCTACGGTGTGTATGACTGCATCACATTACCAGTAGAGAAAAGACAGTTTCCATTTCAGCACACAGTCTTTTTCAGCTTTTTATCATATAGACTCTTGTTTTTATGAGGGAAATTACCGTGCTCTCATTTATTTTGTCTCTGCCGCTTCTATCATCCCGCAGGTGAAAAATTCTGTACCCAGTGATTCCTGCCAAGGAGCTGTTCTGAGTATTTGTGCTTTTACATACTTTTTTATTGAGATTTTTCTTCTTTAATTCATAACCAAAAGCTACTGTAGATAATACTGTGCAAACGTATTTTGTGTGTTAAATAAAGCTGCTGTCTTCTACTATGATTTGCGACTGAAGTTGCACCTCAACAAGTGGAGAATGTCTGAGGGGTGCAGCTAGCAAAATCCTGTCTACTGTAATTGTGACAGTTAATTCAGGTAAGATTTGTTCTTCTTTAGTGTTAGACCGTGAGGGTGATGAACGTGGAGAACAGGTTTCAACATCAAGGTGCTAGAATATGATCTAGAACATGTATTTAAGGCCTTAAAAGATTGTCCTCATTTTCAAAATTCCCCAAATCCTGATTTTCCACAAAGACAGTGAAAGTTAACTTGCCTGGTTGAGGGGAGGGTTGTCATAGGCACACTGAGGAGATAAAGGCTGCACACCTGACAAGCCATTGTGACCTTAGGTGTCTGGTACCACCAGTGCAGCTGAAAATGCAGTCTTGAATATCAAGGCACTTTTTAACAGAAAATCTGTGCAAATAGCTAGCATTTTCATTTAGCATCCAGGACAGCTTTGTACTATAGTTCTAAGTTTCTTATAGGTGAGAAAGCCTCTAAGTGGCAGAAGATGAAGGCTGGTGTCTTTCTTCATTATTAAACATCTGATAGAAAAGGGCAATCCCATGTTCAATCACATGGCAGTTGTGCATTGGATTTGGGATGCTAAACTGTTAGTGATTCAGAGCTGTCTCATTTTGGACAGGAAAGGTAACCTGTTAGGTCCTTGTGAAAGACTTGAGTCTCATCTGTACCAGTTCTTCAGTGAAATCTTTTTTGGGTAGTAGTGACAGTCCATGTAGACGGCATCATCTTGTCTATGTCTATCATTTGTCTTGTAACTGTTGGGCATCCATATAAATACATTCTAAGGAAATATAATTGAATGAATTATACAGTAATTTTATTAGCTGACATAAAAATCAACTCCTACACTTTTTTTCCCCTAGAGAAATACCATGACATTTGTGTAGATGTGAATTAAAAATGCCATATAGATATGGTCTGGACTTCTGAACTCTGTTAAAAATGAAATATATATAGCTGTCAAAAACAGTAACAAAAAAACTAGGCAGTGAAGAGGCAGATCTGTCATTCAGACTGATTTGGCTTACATACATTCACCACTTTCTGTATCTTGCACTATGCAGCATTTGATTGTCCAGAAGGCTTTTATCAGCTGTTCAACTGACAGAAGTCCATTGAAAATTGGCCTAACGGTGTGTGAATTACCTTGCTATGATTCCTCAGGCACCTGAGAGCAGCTGTTAAAGACTGAATCTGATTCACCTCTGTGCTTATGTCACACTAAGCAGGTGTTGCATCTGTTTTTATTTGTTTTATCCAATTATTCATTTAACAGAAATTGCCAAATAAAAACCACTGACAACTTTTAGCTAAAGAGAGGAGAGTTTGCTGGAAAGCAGTTTGTTTCTTCCCTAATGTACGTTTTGTTTCCATTCCTTTAAAATACATATCCATGTTTGATTAAGCTTAGTTTTCTTAAACAGTTAGTGGTCTGTCCTGCTTCCGAAGCAAACCAGGCATGAGTCTTTACTTTATGTATTGTAATATCTAAAAAAAAGACAAAAATAATCAGAGAAAATTGAAATGTAAAGAGCTTATTTACAGGAGAAAGTCCTACAGGTGTAAATGGGTTCAATCAGTTGGGTAGATTTTATTTTGATATTTCATAATTCCCAAACTTCTTTAGCTATTTCTAAAGTGCTGATCCTGCTGTTTACCAGCACTTAAAAATTTATAGAGCAAAGACTTCTTTGCATTAGTAGGTTCATCTCTGTTTCTTTGTTCTTTCCTGTTTTCAAGACCAGCCACTGCCTGGCAGGGATTGTGCTGTTACCTTACCCTGCTCCCTACATTGTAAGCTGCCTACTACCTTCAAGAAAAAGGGGAGACTCTTGAGAGGCAGTTAAATTGATAGAAACTAGGTAGCATAGTGCACATGGTGTGATGCACAGGACATGAAATGCACACAGTGTTTGAGGCAGGGACCAAAGGTAGGAATGTAAGACTCCTGGTGCTCAAGCCCACATTGAAGAAGCACCTTTTTCTGTTCTGCAGCAGTCAGAAATCTGTGTAGAAAACTAAATACGGTGTTTCTGTTCCTTATTCTTTGCATATGTGTGTATTTTCAAGAGCCTAAAATCATAATTTGTGTCTGCAGTTTTAGTTATAAAGCAGAGTCTTTGAATGGACAAAGTTTTAATGCGTACAACATGAAGAGGGATGTTTAAACTTCTCAGCCCTTAAATTGTGAGACAAACTTCCTAGTCTTTGGCTCAAGTCTGTAACACATCAGGTTGAAATCAGAGAATGAAATGGATAGTAATTTAATCTTCTGAGAAGAATTTCATCCTATAGGGAGATGTTCCCATTTAAAAGACTGAATTCTAAGAGATGGGACCTGAATCTGATCTCGCGTTGGTTTTCCAGTACTGTCACACATTGGCATGGGGCAAGTTGCAAGACTCGTTTTGAAACATGTGAAATGAGTATTAGTTCTTTGATGCCTGAGTCTAAGCTTGGTTGTCTGGAGTGAAAGTAGATGTATCATTAGATAATGAAAGGTTTTTTGTTCTTCTGGCACAATTGACAAGGAGCTAGAACTGGAGAGCGTCTCAGCTGATACCCGGAATCCCAAACATACCCCAGTGCCTGCTAGGAGAGCTCAGACATGAGTTTAGCACCTGTGTTCTCCTTTTCTGGGTTACACGTGGGGTTCTGGGTTATCTACAAAGAAATGGCAAAAGCATCCACATGCTATCAAACCAGGTACTGTAGTTCATTTTGTGAGGTCTCTGAAATAGGTTACGTGAATGCAAATATTTGTCAGAACTGGTCTTGGCTATTCACTCATTTTAAACAGTTGGACGACTGTCATACTGCTTCCCTAGATGCTAAAAATCAATAATAATGCCAGACTACTTTGTTCATTGTTATTTTAGAAAATCCCTAATCAAAACAAGTGTAAATGCTGATGTGTGCTCAGTGGTGGAGTTTTGTGTGTTCCTTGGAAAGATGATATTCCCTGGAGAGAGAGGAAAGGATTAGAAATGATAACCACTTTTTAAATACATCAGCTTGCTCATGTGTGTGGTGTTTTTTATCAGCTTTACAGCAAAAGCTTCATTTGATTTGTGCAGGGATGTGGATAATAAGGAGAGAGGCCAGCGAGCTGATTTTTATAGTCTGTTTGTAGCTTAAACAAAGATCTGGGATTTTGCGGATAAAGACCAACTGAAATACAGCAGATTATGCAGCTTTGGGTTTTTTTCAAAGATTTGTAAATTTTTCCACACAAAGCCTGGTTTTCATGTGTCCACTCCACAAGAAAACAGGGAGTTTTAAAACAGAATTTGTGGCAGAACTTCATCAAATCCTGCTCCTTGACTGTGGCTGACACTTTGTATTCAGAAATGTGGCATGCTTAGTCACCATTGCATTCATGATAAACAGGGTTTGAACTTAGACCATCGTGGTATTAACAGGCACAGTTCTCAGTGCTAAAATGCCACTGTCCTGGATAAAATCCTTGAAATCACACAGGAGGTGGAGCAAGTTGCTGTCTTCACTGGAGGGTGAATGTAAGTCGGAGGCGTGGCTCCAGTTTTAAAGTGACACAGTTAGAAAGCTTGATGAAAACTGTACTGCCCTGTCTCCTGCAAAGAAGTGGAACATCTAGCCCTGCCAACAGGTTTCTCAGTGCAGGCAGAAGTAATATTTTTTCCTTTTTTTCATTTAATTTCTTGTTATCATTGTATACTCCATGCTTGATCCTTCACTTGAATGCAAAGTGGCTTCTGGATGCGGAAAGCTAAGGGAGGATTGCTGTCAAAGCCCAGCACTGCAGCTTCTGCACAGACTCTGCAGTTCACAGAAGCTTTCTTGTGAAGCTTAACAAGATGCCTTCACCACAGAGCTGGGACCTTCTGCATTGCACATTAGCTGGAAGTGCAAAGAAACAGATAAATAAAAAGCATCACAGAGTTGCTCTGTGTGAAAGTATCTGCATTATTATTATATGTATAGCAGAAAGATAGGCAAGTGCGAGGTGGAGTAGCAGAACAACACGTCATTTTAGCAGTACTACTCATTTTCTTATTCTGATGAGGCTTTTTGTTCAGTATTGGAAGAAATAGATAATTTTAAAATGCATTTGTAGCTTGGTCTGGAATTTAGCTTCTTGCAGAACCTAAGATGTTGGTCACATTTATTTTTGAATACCAAAGGAAAATCATGGTTCCCTGCAGCACTTGGGAAGCAACTACTGTTTCGTCTTCCAGGTACATGACCACCTGGAAGTTCAGTTGACTAGAAATTCACTAAACCAAGCTGAATCTGGAGGGAGTGTTTCCATCGCAGAGAAAGCTGCAAGAAGTAACTCAGGAGCATTTTTGCAGGCAGTGTGATACTGGGGGCAGAGCTCTGGAACAGCTCCGGTGGGAACATGGGAAGACATGCGTCTCAACTCTTGTAATTTGTAAAACAAGTAAAGTAAGGCTTTTGACTTATGTGTTTTAATTTTTTCTGATACATGATTTATATACTTTACATTTTCAATGAGCCATGCTTTTCTTTCCCCCCCCCCTTTTAGCAGGAAACAGCAAATTGAAAGAAGTGGTACAGAGAAAAGGAAACATTTTCTTAAATTAACCAGAGATACTTGTAGAAAGGTGGAACCAGCTGTCAGTGACTGAGAGCAGCTAAGGGATGGGATTTGATTTTGCTCTTAATAGCAGGACTGTCCTTCGTTTTAGAAGACTGCTAGGTATTTTCGGCTTATGTTTGCAAGTTTGCCATCTTTGCTGTAGTCTTATCATATCTCATGCACAACTGACACCTTGATGAGAGATTTCTGAGGATGACTCAGCCTGAGTGATCCATTGCTGCGTATTCAATTTGTAAAGCACTTCTGGTTTTTAGTGAGGTTAAGATGCTGTCAGAGTTTTACAGTACTAAGGGTCAGAGTCCTGCACTGGTTCTCGTATTAGCTGGTGCCTAATCCTATACCAACTTCAGTGCGGATGTGTGTTGAACACAATGTTATTAAACAAGAGTTAAGGTAGCTGATGTTATCCTCAGAAGAATACATACACATCAGCGTATAATAGATGTGGTTAAAAAACAATGCATTTTATAAAACCAGTGATTATACATGAAGAGAAAAATTGCAGAAACCCATATTTAGAGGTTTGAGAAAAACAGCTATTAAGACCTCTACTTCCAAATGATCAATAAGCATGTTGTATTTTGTGGTGTGCTTTTGAATGGCACCAGGCTGTGAGTTTAGATGACATTCAGTCCTCTTGCAGGTGTCTGACTACAGTACACAGTTACGAATGACCTGCTTTTTATTTTGCTGATTCTGAAAGGACTGGAGTAGTGGGGCTGCTGTTGAGTTACTGCCAGCCAACTGCCATCCTTCATTATATCTGGCCTTCTTCAACTTTAGTAGGGTGAAGTCACAAAGTCCCTTTAAGTGCCTTTTTTGCTCTACAGGAAATGTTGTGTTTAAGGTATAGTTGTGCATCCATCATGAAGTGTTCAGTTATGGGGCACAACATTATGAAGGGAGGTAAATTGGGTCTCTGGGAAGCAGATGAAATGTAAAGCAAGCTAAGAATTAGTAGTAAAAGGATAATTGTGATTGTGTTTGACAAACCCTGTGTCGCTGTGGCTTTCATACAGCTGGCCATTGAAATTCAGGGTCAGGTTGTGCTGGATACATAAAGGGCTTAATCCAAAGGGAAAAGCCTGCTCTGAGGCTGGTTCCATAAGGACAGGCTGCAGCACCAGATTAAAGAGGGGTTGTTATGGCTGTGTTCGTATCACAGGACCTGAAGCAGAGGCGTGCTGCACAGCTCAGTATTTCTTTTCCTATTTGTGATGAGCATTGGCCAGTGCAGGCTTTTAAACCCTGCCACGCAGGGTGAGGCAGCCCCTGCTCCAGGAAAGGACATCGTCCCTGTGACAAAGTCTTTAGATCAGCACTAGGGAGAGTTTATTACTGGAGATACAGCCTTGCTGCTAGCCAGAAGGTCCCTGCATCACCAGGTCCCGTTTTATAAGTGGGTTCTCTGGGCTTAGCTCTGTGTGTTGACTTCATCAGGGGCTGCTGGAGGCACCTGCGTGCTTGCTCCTGCCCATGGAATAGACACTCTGTGTCGTTAGCCTCTGCTTTGTCACAGACCAGGGGCAGAGAATGCCACAAAGTTGGGCAGCAGTGAAAATCCTCAATGCTCTGCATTTCCCAAATGCTGCTTCCAAGAGTGCCAGTCAGCAGGAAATAATTTCTGTGTCTTGCTGTCTTGTTTCGAGTGTTCCATTGATCTGCTCAGCACTTCAGAAATAGTAGAAACATGACCTTTTCCATGAATTTTTAACATAAGGGCTCTTATCTTGCAAACTCCTCTGCCTCTGCACACCCTAGAGGACTAAAGCTAGAGCAGCTTGCTGGGGTAACAACATTTGTTAGCAGAGATCATCCTGAATCTGGCAGAACGGAAGCCTAAATACTTTCTGATTCTTTTAGAAATATTCAACATTTTTAGGACTTTTCTGTTTTAAATGTATTAGCAGAATCAAATTTGTGACCTGTGCTTTAAATTAACTTTCTGACCATATAGCAGCAATTTCAACCTGTCTTTCTTAGTCTATAAAGTTAGTTTTTAATGTTTCAGTTTACAATTTGGAATAAGACTTTATGATGTTCTATTACTGTGCACCAATTTGACAAGATTCTGTTATTAAATTTAAATGTTTTAACCCACATTTATAGCTGGAAACAATCTCTGTTATTGTGAGGTTTTTTAGCAGTAAATACAAGCTGAAGTGAATAAATTTTATCTGTTGTGAAAATTGTCATTGTTAAACAGGATTTCTATTATATACATATTATTTACCATTATTTGAATTAAAAGCAACAATTTGTTTACATTACAGACTGTAAATTTAATTTACTGTTAAACGGTTAAATTACAGCATTTGTGAAGCTAAGCTGCCAGTAATTTGGATTTGTATATGATTTTTTCCTTCAATGCTTTAAATGAATCATTATGAGAACGCATACTTTACAAGAATCCAGAGAGGGAGAGCAATTCAAGCTCTCCTAATTTTTATCTGAATATCTACCCATCTTCAGCATTAGAAAGTAAGATGCAATAATGTATTCAGAGTGATAGAACAAGGGATTCTGATGGTTTTCAGCATCTAACACCCTCCTTAATGCTTCTAGGTTTTGATCCTTTAAGATATCATCTTGAAAAATCATTGTGAAGGAAAGCTACTATAATGTGTGTGATACAATGCATCCGGTATCTGCTTTCATGCATTTTTTTTAACTGCCCTTTTTTCAAGTG
This sequence comes from Dromococcyx pavoninus, assembly GCA_033558185.1. Taxonomy (NCBI): domain Eukaryota; kingdom Metazoa; phylum Chordata; class Aves; order Cuculiformes; family Neomorphidae; genus Dromococcyx; species Dromococcyx pavoninus. The sequence continues at coordinate 1,113,566 of JAUMJL010000019.1, read as the reverse complement.
CTTTAAACTCATACGTATTTTTGAACTGGTTTCCATAGTCAACAGTTACTACTGACGACAGTTTTCATGTAATCCACCAGGGTCTGAGTCCTACACGGTGTTGGGGGCTCTGGTGCTGATCTTACGAGGATAACGTCGGCTTTGCCCTGAGCAGGTGTCTCTTTTCCCTGCTCCCTTAGTGCAGTGCTAGCGGGAGGGCTCTCATCTGGCTGCTGCGTTTGGAGAGGGAGCAGTCTAGTGGATAGCAAAATGTTTGACTTCCAAACTGGAGGCCTTTGGCTCAAATTCCTGCTCGCAAACGCTCCTGGGTGGCAGAAGGTGCTGTCATGTCTGCGTTCTGCCACATAAACTGCATAAAGCATAGCTTTGGTGGCGTACAGAAAGGAAACATATGGTCAGAGCAGCCCATCCACCGACAGGGCCGGGCAGCAGCCTCTGTTTGGAAATGTGAGTAAGAAGTTGTAGGTTATTAGTAGGGCATTGCTGTTGCTGAATGTTTGTTTCATCTGCTCTCTGCTGCTGTGGAATGTACAGAACGTGCACGTAATGACCCACCACAGTATCACAAGGTTGGAAAAGACCTCTGAGATCATCTAGTCCAACCTATGACGCAACACTAGCACCCACTCGTCATTTAAACCATGGCACCAAGTGCCTCATCCAATCTGTTTTTAAACACCTCCAGGGACGATGACTCCACCACCTCCCTGGGCAGTGCATTCCATTGGCCAATCACCCTTTCAGTGAAAAGTATTTTCCTAATATCAAGCCTAAACCTCCCCTGACGAAGCTTGAGACCATGTCCTCTAGTTCTGTCACTGATTGCCTGAGAGAAGAGACTGACCCCTGTCTGCCTACAGGTAGTTATAGTGAACACCTTGACACTTAATTTAAGCAGAGACCTTAAAAGACGCCTATGGCTATCAGTTAACTTGGCACAGACTCTACAGACCTACATAAAGTGATCAATTTGTTCCTTCTCAAGCTTAGGTACTTAAAATTTGTATTTGCCAGTCTTAGCTATCCTTTCTGGATCTGGCATTTAGTTTTTCTGCTACTGGTTGGACCCTTTAATTCTGTCCCTGCCTAAGCAGGAAGTGTCTCCTCTTCTGTATCTGAACTGTGATGCTCTTTCTTCAGCTTCATTGGAACAGAAGTAAGAGGCACAATTTGTCTTATTTAAAACTGGCCAAACAAGGAAATATTTCAGAATTTGATAATAGAGAACAAAGAGAATTTTAATGTCATCAGTAAATGAAAAAATGAATTGCTTGTGCAAGCACAGTTGGAATGATTACAACTTCACTCTTTTCTCCGTGTCATCTCCCCTGCCCACCTTCATACTCCATCAAAAGTCTCTGACAAAAATCTCATTTCCATTTCCTTTGAGGTCTGCTTCTGTATCCATCACCTCTTACACTGCTGTACACTTGATAAACCAGAACAGCGTGTCTTCAGTGTGCTCTAATGTGCAAGAAGCAAATTAGAGTTTTTTATGAATCTCACAGTTAGTTTCACGTCTTCATGGTGTGGTACAGTGCTGACAGATAACATGGAGAACGTACACCTACCTTGAGCAGCTATGGTCTTATCAAACCTTAGCTGGCTGTGGTTTGGAGTTAGATCTTCTCCTGAAGAGAGAGATTTAATCAGTCATAAATGTACTACCAGTGTTCTTTGCATCTTTGTTGAGAAATTTCCATGCAAACCAGAATGGTGTTAGAGAGACACCAGCTGGGCAGATGGTCACAAGCGTGGCTCTGGCTCTATGTTCCTCATGTGCACCACTGCCCCATCCTCAAGCACCTCAGCTGTGTTTGTGGTCGACAGAGTCTTAGGGAAGGCCTTCGTGAGTGCTGGTGCAGGCAGCTGGCATTAATCAGTTGCTCAAGAGGAACAAACTCCTTTCTAAAGTCCATGATAAATAAAAGCAGTAAGAAGCCAGGCTGTATACTTTCTAAAACCAGGAAAGCTTCTCGTTTGAGTCATGCAAGCAGATTTCCTTGGTGCTTCTTGTTCTTTTGCTCTGTGTTATTGAGTTGCAGGTATTGAGTTCTTTGCTTCGCTGTAGCCTTCCATGGGTACATCTGTAAAAGGTCAGTATATAATGATATAGCAGTTTGCCCTTGACCACATTTTTCACACTGGATTTTTTTCTCCTAAACGTTTCTGAAAAATATCACACAGTTTTTAAGCATTTCTGCGCTGAATTTGAACAGGCTGCCGTTAGGAATTCTCCACTGCACTGCTTACCCATCCCTAACCTTGAGATGTTTAAAAATAAATAAATAAACAGATTAGCATAAAATAATATAGTAACCCACCGAATTTATTTAGTTTAATTTATGCTAATCATGGCGTATTGGTGCTCTGGCAGATAAAATAAAGCTAGTGGAGAAGATTGAGTCAAGGAAACTATGACAATTAACCCTAGAAATTATCACTCTAAAAGTGGGTTCAGCTTTGCCATTGGAAAGAACCAGTCCAGCAGGTTCTATTAACTGTCAATAGTAAGGTGGATTTGTGATTTTTAGGAATGTTTGCATTCAATTTTTTTTACTATATATACACATGTACACATGTATTTTCTTAGGAATTTGTATATTCCTGTAGATACTAGAAGTTTAAATATTGCAAAAGATGCAAATTCAACTTAATCCAGGAGTGAATTCAAGTTGTTTTGTATAGGCTTTTAATTATTTCTGGCTTGAAATTCTAATTACATTTTTTTTCATGTTGCATAATATACCACTTAGGTATATAACTGTGCATAATATGGAATTTAATATTAGCTTAGGATTTCAGTTACATCACAAGCAATAAAAATGATCAAGGAGAAAAGATTGTAATCATCTCTACTGCTATTGATCAGAGAAAGATAGATGGACTGTATCAGGCTGCATCTGTTATAATTGTACCTTGGCTTTAACTACTAGAGGAAACATACAGCCCACAAAAATAAATAAAATTATTATCATAAACAAACAATCATCTCAGGGCTTCTCATTTGTTCCAGTTCCTGTGGGTGCTGATTTGCTTTTAGATGTAAATTAACTCCTTTGGTTTCTGACTTACAAATTTCCATAGCACCCAATGAAAGCAGAATTTTAGCTGTGACTCTTTTCCACACAAAATGAAAGATTGAGATGAGGTGGGGAGGTAAAAAAATGGTTCCCTTCTTCACCTTAGACCATCTTGCATAAAATAAATGTCAGACAGGATTTAAGTGCAAGAAGTCATTGAAAAGGCAAGATATTTTTACTGTTTGCTAGGTTGGGATTAGGATTGTTGTTGTTTTGATTTGCTTCTTAAGGGGTAGAACCACAGGCTTAGAGGTGATGGCAAGGATTTTCCGAAAAAAGATGCCTCAAGTAGATTTTAATTTTATTTAGGACATAAGTAGACAGACAGGTTTTCAATATTGCAGGGGAAGCAATGGCAGTCCAAGGCCCATGAAGACTGCAGGGTGCCCACCGTTTTTAGAATCCATCCATTTGTTTTGCTGCTTCTTTTTGTGGCTTTAAATCATGTTGTCCTGAATCTTAAATCAGTTCTCTCCTCCTGGTTGCTGCCTGCAGTGTCTGAGCAAATGGTGGGAGCCTCTGAGCAGGGAAGAGTAAAACTGTTAGTGTGCAACTTCTGCCACATACACAAGATAAACATGAAACCAAAGCTCATTTTCTCAAATGCCTTTGGTTTGCTGTTATTATTTGAAGCAGGGGTCACTTGCAAATTTCTACGTGCAATTACAGTCTCTTACAGATTGCATTTCATGTTGAACTTGCATAATAGTTTTCATCTGAACTTCTTGTTTTCAGTCACTTGTAAGTTGCCAGAGTCTTCACTTGGGGGTTAAGAATGCTCTTGCTGCAATACCTGCCTGGAAATCCCATTTGCTGGACTAAACAAAATCTGAGCCATTTTCTAATACAGACTGAGTTAAAACCTACTTTTCACCTTTTACAGAGAATTTTGTGGATTGTGACAGCTTATTCGGCTGTAGGTAGAAACTTGAAATTTGGCATGGAAATAGCTCTCATGAAGGAGAAGTACTGTTGCTTTTTCTAGAGAAAATTGCTTTTGATTTGCCTGAGCTGGAAGTCTTTGAGCAAGTGAAAAAAAAAAGGTTCTTCTCTGAGCTTACAGGATATGCAGCGGAGGAAAGGCTCTGTGTATATGATTAATTTACTGGAAGTGTGGAGTATAGTGCAATGTGCTTCTGAAAATAGGTGGAGACACCTGAGGCTGGGGCTTTATGAGGGTCACATTGAAAGAACTTTCAGTTTTTAGGGAGGAAAAGGCTCTCTCTTCTCCTCAGTGCCTAGAAATCTTCTAACTGATGCTCTTAGCACAAGCATGTTTTCCTACACACACATAGTTATGTAGGCCATCCCCAAATAAACAAAAGAAGGAAAAGACTTTGGACAAGTGTTTTTAACCTCTTATGGAGCTGGTATGACATTATGGTTGCACTACAGAAAATGCAGCAGGCTTACCATGCCAGGTACACCATGATCCAGGTAGCAGGGTCTATCCAGCCTATTGCTTGCCATGTCTGCTGTCTCAGTGTCTTCCCTTCTAAATAATATCAATCTGCATTTAAATCTTTTAAAATCAGTCCTCAGGTATGCTGCACATTTACAGTTTCCTTCAAATTTGTTTTTTTTCCAGCCAACTTTCCAAGGCAAACATATTCCACCCAGTCCTTGAGCAAAGGTTAATTTTTCTTCAGGTTTTTTTGTAGACTTCCTATAAGGTCTCTACAGTCTTGTCCTCCCTAAAGCTCAAATTGGTCCTCTGGTCTTGATGTCCCAGGACAGTGGTACATTCCTTCCCCAATAGCTTTTTCTGCCTGGGCAGCCAACAGCTCTCCTGAGCCTTGGCAGCTTCTGCCCCAGCGCCAGCTCTGCTCCCTCTCTCAGTGACTGAGCCCTAAGCCCCCGTGAGCAGATCTCCCATTCCATCACCCATGAAGCAGACAAAATTGTTTAGCACCCAATGTACACTGAAAAAAGGCAGGTCCGTGACAGGCCTGAGTACTTCCCACTGTGCAGTTTTGCTATCTAAAGCACTACCCAGTCATAACTCTGACAGGTACTGATTAAAGGTCACAACTGGTCTCCCCAAAACACCACCTCGACTCCCTGCCCCCATGTACAGGTACTGAAATTAGGTTGGTGCTCAGGGAGCAAAGCAGTTTCTCACTGGCATGCATGAACAAAACATGAACATGAACACAAGAACATGAATACACCAACAAAACCTCCCACCAGGACCTTCTTTCCCAGAGCTTACTCACTAAAGACCAGAGTAGGTGAAGACTGGAGTGCCAGACCAGGAGTAGATCCATTATAGATCTACCTGTCCTTTGCTTTTATTACAAAACTGTTTTCCACAGGATTGCTGCCAAACAGACACATCATTCACGCTTGCTTGGGCCTGCCTGTTGGCACATCCCGCTCCGTCGGAGCCGCTAACGCTCCTGACCCACTGGACTTGGTCCCCACAGGGGTTTCAGAGAAGGGATGCATTTCTTCCTTAGATCTCTAGCTGCCATGCTTCCCCAGTACAGACCGACACAATATCAAAGCCAACTCATTCACTAATATGTTAATTTTATTAATTGGTCAACCTAGGGCAGACCATATAGAAGAAAATGTTTAATATGTGTCTGTTGACAGGAGTGGATGGAGCTGGGCAATAGAGATGCAGAGATTATGACAGTGGGATGTTCTCACTTTAAAACTTTAAAACTCTAACTTTTATCTTTTTGATAAAAGATGCTGTAGAGTTGAATGTTGTAAAACGTTGCTAATGTTATTTAGAAATAAAACTTCCTCTGGAATTAAATCAAAGATGTGTGAGGTCTGGGAGATAGTAGTTTTGGCATCTCCTCAGTTTTTTGTGCATAACTGGTATGTTCTCACTCTTCTGGCTGCCTTGTTTAGGGAAAAGAGCAGGACACAAAATTGTAATGGGGCACTGTCAGCTGAAATGGTGAGCTGGATCCTCAGCCTTAAAACTGATTCTAGCAAAAGGCTGGGATTACACTTTGAGCATTATTAAAAAAAAAAAGAAAGAAAAGTAGAAAAATTTCCAAAGTTAAAATATCTCCAGCAACGTGCTGCAAGGAAAAATGCCTAATTAAATTACCCAAACCGTTTTAGCCCCTGAGCTTGAAAATGTCAGTAAATAAATAATTGGTTATGCAAAGATTACTCTTTTCTGCTAATAGAGCATAGGAGAGAAGCAACAAAGCCACTAGGGGTTCCTGCTTTGATCCATAGCAGGTAATAAAAACACAGACAATACCATCAAAATGAAAAAAACAAAAGGGCGTTTTGTTTCATAGCTGTCAGTGCTCTCCTCGCTTTGGAAGGGAGGAAGGCATGTTATCGCTCGTGCACGCGTGAAATTCAGCCCAGTTTGCAGTATGATTGTATGAATGGCACTTTATTAAAAGCTAACTGTTATTTGCAGACTTGAAACTTAAACACAGACACTTACAGGGTAGATATAAAATCAATGGAACTCTCCAAGTATTGCAGACAACATTTTGAAAAGCACCTATTAGGAGCGTAGCAAGTGATTTGCTGATAAGGTTGTTCTGCTGATCTGTTTGTTGCTGATTTGCTGTACTTTGTCTATTAACGTGACTGCAGAATGGGAGCCAGAGCTTGGGTTGATACTGCTGCAGGACTTCTACTTCATCCCCCTGAGAAACAGAGAGCAGCACATCTGAACATTTGTACAAGAGAACTCCTAATGTGAAGAGATGTATTTTTACAGAAAAAGTGCTGTGTATTTCAGATGATTTTTTAAAATCACAAACTGTACTAAAAATCTTGATTTATTTTGGAAGGATTAAGTGCATGAAAACTCTAGTAGCATGCAAGAAGAGGTAATGACATGCTGGGTTAGTGACATGCCTTCACCTATTTCTTACCCTCCTTATATGGATTCTGATGAAATTATGTATCAATTCTGCAGTATCAATAGTATTTTCCTTTTGTTGTGTGGACTGAAGTGAACACAGTAGCCATGAAAGTGAGTTCCAGCATTTCCTCAATGTTCCCATCTCACTACATCGGTTTCCCAGCTTCTCTAGCTCTGAGAACCATCTGCCAGGTCAATGTAACTCATTCCTGCAACACCAGTTTGATGTCAAATGTGACTTAGGCTTTGAGGTTGATGGGATGATAAGTAGCCCACAGTTTCCCCCTGTGAGAGATAATGTCTGTTCCCACCTGCTTTTTTGTATCTAAAGGTCATGTCCAGTTGAGAGAACAACATGTACAAATGGGATTTGAGTTACATATTACATTTGGCCCTGAAAGTACAGGGGGTTGTGGCACAATAAATATCCATTTTTTTTTCTTCAGTCTCACCTGTTCCTATGACTATTCAAGCAATATAAAAAAAATGTACACAGCTTTAGCCTAGATATGCTTGTCTCTTTAATTAACTCCTTCCCCAAAAAGAATAAGTCAGTCAAAATAAGGAAAAAACCCACAAGCTTAGACTGGACAAGTATCTTTATATATACAGTCACAGTGATGAGTGCAGTAGAACTCCTGTATGGTTTGAGGACAACAGATGGAAAGTGCTTCAGAATTTTTTTTTCTGAAGAGCTTTTTAAGTGAATTCAATAATGCTATATTTTTGCTCATGATTTATATTTAGTATTTTAGGTCTCTCATTTTACTCCCCACACTAGAGATCTGAAAGAAAAAACCTAAAATATGAAAAGATGAGATATAAATGCATACTCCTGAAAATGTGATGGGAAAGATTATTATGGCTTTCCAGTCGGTATTGTGAAAATGCTGGTTTTTTAGTTGTGGTAGTTGATGCATAGGCACCACATTTTGGACCAACAGGAGTTTTTGCAGTTGGGGCATCATTTTACCCAAAGTAATATGGGGTTTATGGTGGTATCACTGCCAGACCTCTAACTGCTATTACTGCTGTAGAGTGACAGTAGTGACCACCACTGTTATGAGTGTCAATTCTACACACATTGAGTTTTAAACACAATTTGAAGGGAGAAGGAGGAGGAAGAGGAGACGAGGCTGTACAATGTTTCATGACTGGCTTAAGGGATATTAAATTGACCTTAAATCCTTGCCAACCAGTTAGATGGATAGCGCGCTGTTTCTAAAATTTGCAAGTCAAAGGGAGACAGGCCTAAATTCTTTCCCCTATGAAACCCCTACAGTCCTCTGCCTTTCAGGCAGAAGCAAAAAGGAGTGGAAAATTCCAAACTAACGAGCGCTTCATTTTTTTTTTTCTGCAGTGCTGTGCTTAGAAAAATTGCACTCTTTTTTTTTTCTAAGGCAAAGAAGTAAAATTAAAGTTGTATGACTGTTATAAATATTACATGTTCAGGGTATCAAGAGTACCTGTAGTTCTCTGGTTTCTGAGGGTGTTTTTTGAATTAACCCTTTTATAGATGCTGGGTGTAGGGGATAACATTCACGCTTAGTCAAATCTTATGCTTTCTATTAAGGAGAAAGTATCCTTTCTTGAAGGTGCACTCACTGGAGTAGTAATTTGTGGTATTTGTTTGTGCACTTATTTGCATGTCTGCTTTGTAGAAGTGAACTGTAGAGCTTTGAGAGAAATAATGACTTGGCCAAGTTTGCCTGACAAGTCAGAGACGGAAGAAGAAACAAACCCCAATATCTTCATTCCAGAATCTGTGGTGCTTTGCAATTTCTGCAGTTTTACTAAACATTGGAGATAAGTCAATGTAGACATCAGTTCCATATTAAATACATACGTATTCAGCAGCAGAAGGATTCAGGAACAGGTGAATTTTTGCTGAATTTCTCAAAGGCTGAGAGAAGATTAGATTGGATATTAGGAAAAATTTCTTTCCTGAAAGAGTGGTGAAGCATTGGAACAGCTGCCCAGGGAAGTGGTGGAGTCACCATCCCTGGAGGGGTTCAAAAAACATGTAGACATGGCGCTTTGGGACATGGTTTAGTAAGCATGGTGTTGTTGGACTGACAGACTTTATAGTCTTAGAGTCTTTTCCACCCTGAATGATTCAGTGCCTCTAAGTATGCTGTCCTGTTTCACTGACATGGTTCAGAAGAACTTCTGACTGGTTCCTTGGGAGGAGTAGTGTAAGACAGAGGGAAGTTGGAGCTGCCAGATTCCTTGGCTGAGATGTCCTGAATCTGAAGGATCCATACAAGCAGGGATGGAGAATTCAGGAAAGCAGGCTCTCCTGCTGATCCAGACAAGAAACGTGCACTGTGCAGTGCAGTGATGTTCAGGCAGTAGAAGCTGCCTGGAATTCACTTTATCAGGAGCTTCACTTTAGCTGAGCGCTGTTCTTGTAGGGGAGGAATTGCTCCCAGATATGGTTCCTACATGCTTAAAGCTCATGTGTATCTTTCTGCTGGGTCTTGTATAAGCAGTAGAGAGATTCTCTGTGCCCTCATTTCACATATTTGCAACATCTTCTTACATAAAGTCTATATGTAATTTAACCCATACAGTTCAGAGTACAACTCTTAAGAACTTAACTTCCATCCTAAGCCAAAGTCAAAAAGAATACTGTCCAATTCATTGTGTTTCTTATTGTGATATTGTGGATAATGTTTTAAAGCTCCTTCGTTTCTGCTTCTCCATTGAGTCCAGTGAATTTACTCATTGGATCATGCTTGTTTTTCCTTTTCATCACAATATCCCAATCACACATCCTATCATCTTTCTCTGTCTGCCTCCAGTCTCCATTTTGCAAGCTGCTCACAGGCAGTAAAATGATGTCCTGCAATTTTCTTCATATTCTTTAAGCTGTCTTTGGGCTGGTTGATACTCCCATAATTTAGGGATATGCTACCCTCTTTAAATAAATAAACACATTAAGTAGATTGTCAGGTATTAACGTAGACAAGACATCCCAAATGTAATTGTTGTTCTGTGCATTACTGCTTCAGGAGTGGCTCTTCTCTGTGTACAACATTATAAGACTGCTTCTTGGGAAATGAATACCAACTCTTATATTCACTACTCTTTCTTTACAGCAGAAGGTATCTTTGAGAAAAAATACCATTCAGGATAAATATAAATAGCTTCACTAATTGTGTCACAGGCAATAACAATTAATTGAAAATGTTAGATTTAGTATTTAATTTATGTGACAGTTCTTAAACATTCCCCAACATGTCTGTCTCTTTAAAGTATTCACTTGCTTCAAAGCTATTTTTGCCTCTGACCACTATCTGATGAGAAATTCACATGTGCTAAATATACCCACGATAATAATCTTATTTTCAGTTCTCCACTAAAAATGCTGATGGCCTGAAAGGGATTCGAGTCCTCAGTGCAGCTTCCCTTCCAATGGATTTTGGGAGAAAGAAATGGTTTGGCTGCTAAGCATTAAATATTGGTGTAACTTTTTTTACCGATCATTTTAAAAATATAACAATAATATATCAATAAAAATATGTCAATATATCAATAATAGTATATATAATAATAACAATGATGTCTGTCTTAAAGAAGACTCTTGGTGACTGATTCGAGAAAGGGTTTGAGAGAGATTAATTGCTCACATATATAATACAGCTCCAGGTGTGAGTAGCTTAATTCCATCTATGTGATAAATCTGGGACAGAAAGAAGTGTTGCAAAATTGTTGAGAGGTTCAACCAAATTTCAATTTGATTTTCAGGTCTCTGGGCTACTGCTTGAAATACAGACCATGGCAAACCTCTCTGACAATTCTCACCTGGAAGTCAGTGAGATTACGTCAAAGTCACCTCAGAAAGAGGGGGCATTGGAATCCAGATTTCTTCTGGAAGGGATCTAAATGCCTGATCTAGATTTCCACTGGGTGTTTTGGCATGTTTAGGGCAAATGAGGTGTGCTTGTACGATTGTGTGCCATATTTTGGTAGCTAGACCACAGCTTGATTAAAACTCTCCTGTTGTTCCTGTTTTAGTCCATTACCTGAAAAAGCAGAAATTTTAATTCTTGCTTCCAGCAGTTCCTGGTTTGGCTCAAGTGGATGGTAGAGAGGGCTTGGGTACAGCTGGGCTGTTACTGAGTGCTGAGCCGCTCTGCTGTAACACCCTGCAGAAAGAAGAGGGCACCCAGGTGCATGGTGCTTTGTTGCCTTGGAATTGTTTGCGTAGCCTACAGGAAGCAATGTCTGTATTTTCATCTATCTCTGCCTGAGCTGGTCTACAGAGAAGGCAACAGAACAGCATCCTTTGTCTCCACCAGACATTTCTGTGAGCTGAGACAAGAAAGCTGCAATGAGGTTCTGAAGGCTGTTGATGTAAACTTTTCAAAGTGCCAATGAAAGATAAAAACAAATAAACAAACAAAACAAACCCCTAAACAGAAAAACCAGAATTACTAAATTACCAAGATTTAAGAATCTGGCTGTAATTGTTGGAAAAAGTGGAGGGGAATATTTGTAGGTGTTATACCAACCGTGGTTTTATTCCTGCGTTGCTTTTCTGATTAAAGCAATCTGGCACAGTGGGATTATTTTTGAGAGTGAGAGAAATAAGGAAGATCTTGGCCAGTGTCTAGAGAGTACAAGACGCTGTTTTTGAGAACTCAAAAGAAGATAAGAATTTATTTAATGAAGTTACTTTTCCAGAAAAAAATGTTCCTTCTCAAATGTTTAACTAACATGGCCAAAACTAACTTTTGTAAGTGATGGATCATTCTCCAAAGTAGCATAAGCCTTAAGGAACTTAATGTTTTTAAATTTTGTCACTTGATTTCAAATGTTTTGGGTGTGTGCTAGTTCATTTTTGGTTTTCTTCTGCAACCACTAAACCTGTAAGGATTTTCTTTTTATAATATGAAGACTGATTCTTCTTCGAGGACCCATTGTTAAAGAAGGTCATCAGCTATCATTAGACTTTCTGTAAAATTATCAGCTAATTGTTGATGGTAGGCTGTGTTCTCAGGGTATCAATGAGCCACAGAGATGCTCTCACCCACAGGCCACCAGTTCTGACTCCCATGAGATGAAAGCTGGTACAGTCATACAAAGCATGAATTTTATTGCAAAACAAAAATAGAAGAATGTGGTGGAGAACATTAAAAATCAAAACAATGATCAAAACTAAAACTATTAATTTATCTTAATTTTAGATTTGAGCTAAGACTAAAACATTTGTTACTTTGAAGCTTAGTAAAGATAAAGGCTATAAGTTCTTTTTCCACTATGATTAATTTTGAGGTTTGTGAGCCGTACCCACACGTAATATCTGTGAGGATCTCCACTATCGCATGCTTTTTCATGGTGATGGTTCTCCTTAAAAACCTGGGTGCAGTTAGTGTGGTATTTTCAAATTCATGTCCTCCAAAACAATTCCAACAGTAGTAGGAGTTACATAATAAAGAGCTTTATCTGAATATTTAGCCCTGAAATAAAATAATAATTCCAATTATAAATCATAGTTATTTTACTTCATTATTATGCCAGAAGATAGGGCTAGATAAATAGGTCTTTCTGGTAACATTCTGAATAAAAACATAATTTTAATGACCATGTGAACATTGTCTTCTTTCTTCTATCAAACTGACAGAAAACCACAATAAAAATTTATTCTCATAATTTGAAAACACGTTTCTTCAACAAATATTTGGCTTACGTTAAGATGTGAGGAAGATTATAGCTCTCTCTTGGTGTTTTATACCCAAGTGATGTTAGTTATATAGCAGGAAAAAAATTAAAAATTAGGTAAATAGCTGAATGGAATTCTGCATTATAGAAGTACATTTTATTTAGTAAATCTGTTCTCTTTTGTATAAGTTAGATGAAAACAAATTATATTTATCCTTGGTTTCTTTATGCTATGCTCCGTCACCTCACGTGAGGGTTTGTTGCAATTTAACATTGTCAATGAATGTTTGAGCACATATATTCTTTTAAGAAATTAATCTGTGGCCTAAACTAATGCCAGGTTTTCTTCATCTTGAAGTTGCTTTCATGCTTGAGTGGAATTTGTTTATTTATTTATAGAAATAAATTTAGATTTTTTGTCTGATTCATGGACATACAAAAATCACTTTGTGTCATTACCTGGGGGCTAATTTAGCCTCCCAGCGTGGTGTGAACCTTTAAATGTGATGGGGTTGTAATACTTGTGCTTCTTTCCTAGCTCAGTTTTCCAACTTTGAGGATTGTCATCCTTAGGGAAGAGAAAATGGTCATAGGTTTACTGCCCTGAAATACAGCGAATCATAGAAATATTTAGATTGCTGGCGTTGTGTAAAAGCCATCTGCTCCAAACTTTTTCCCACAGCAAGGCTGATATCAAAGCTAGAAGATGTTCAGAAGGATGTAAATCTTGGATATAGTCAGTGACAAAATAGCCTATTCATTATTAATTGTATTTTTAAAATGTATTTACTTTAATTTTCCTTTATGAAGAAAAATAAGTGATAGCTCTTACAGAAATGAAGTAGTGGGTCTCTAAAGCACAGGTTTCTGTATTATGTAACAGTCTGGATTATCTCAGTCATAGCTCAATACAATCCCATCATTTTGTAAATATAATTTGCTAGATTAGTGGTATGATTAATACTTTAGCTTGCTACACATGCTAAAAGATATAGAAGAAAAATAAAGCATTCCTTTTTGGTTTACAGATAAATAATCTGAAAGGTTGCAGAAGATCTCTCTGGGCAGAGACAGAAATTAAGCTGATACATCCAACTTTCATCCATTTGTTTGGAAAACCCATGTTGTTTAAGCTTGGCTGTCCTGCCCATGCACACTAAAATAGATGCTCCTCCTATAGCTTGAAATAAAATCTCAGATTTCTGTTTCTTTAATACAATCTGCTAGCTGTAATAGCAGGTCCATTTAGTTCTTGGTTCATATAGAAGATAAATAGCTTTGGGTTTAGAAATTCATGGTCAGAAATTGAGAGCACATGTAAAAAAGAAGATGACCCAAGTTTTCAGCAGGATGAGACAGGGCTGAAAAGCAAATCGAGTTAAATTTACTGATCTGACAACATGAATGAATCTTCTACAGTGAACACCAACGCTTTGCAGTAAAGTTTTATCTTAATATTTCAATTGAAATCATACAATTAATAAGAGTGGTTTGCATTTCAGCCACTCTCAGGCTTGGATTTGAGTGCGTTTCTCCTCAGCAGCACTGCTGGTGGGAAGCTGTGAGAGCAGTTACTCATCTCTTTTGTCCTCAGTGATCACTTTGCATTGTTTTATGTTGGTTAACTTTTGGAGAGCAACGCAAAAAAAAAGCAAGGGGGGTAGAAAGTCCATGATTGTGATCTGAAAACACAGAAATTATGGGTCTTGGAGCCTTCAAGCCCTGGAGACCCTCTGGGTTAACTGTTCGCTGACTGCTTCTCCTCCTTCTGCCTCTGATGGTGCCACACGTTTCTGTAGAACTGAGCTCCAGTTCATTGCCATCAGTTCTTCAAGAACACTGGAGCGAGTCTTTCCCTTCCCTGAATAGTGAAGGCGAATGGGAACATGATACGGAATTTGGCAGCTGAGGCCTTTCCCAAATGCACGTGGAAAGTCAAAGACCTTTCTATCAATCATGTGGAATGTTTTATTACTATTGATGGATACGCTCCCCCTCTGTTTCCCCTCCACAAGAAAGAACTTTAGGCTTCATTGAACCCCTGGAGGATTTACCATCTGAAAAAGGAGGAAAGCATGGATAACAGAAAAAGAACTCAAACAGGGAAGAGAAAAAAACAAACTGGACTTGTTCCCAAAGCAGTGTATAAGCCCTTCCAAAATGTCACTAAGTTATTCTCATAAAGCAGCTTAGCTCTGGGTTTTGGCACTCTTCGTCTGATGTTTTTGTGTGAGAGAGCAAGAAAGAGACTCTAGTAGGAATGGTCATTTTTTGTTCTTTGGTATTTCCCTATCTAATATTTGGAATATTCATCTGATGCTTTCTACACTTAAGAAACTTGGCAATGCTTTCCTCTACCCTACCAGAGCCCTAGGAAGGAGGAGTGTTTCATTGCCTCAAAGAACCTGATCTCAGCTGGGAACACCTCTCCTTCTCTATCTGCGTCTCTCTGTTCAACTTCGGGTCCACCCATCTTCGAGCGTGTTTTTAAGGCCAGGAAGCTCAGCAAGGAGAGACTAAAGTCTGCAATTGTATCCATGGTTTAAAGAAATTACAGCACAGAATGATTTACAGATATTTTCTAAAAAGCAGTATTTTGAGGCATGCACAGTTGTTGCTTTTTTAAATAACAAGCAAAGCGCTGTAGTAATTACCTTCAGTCAGCAAAACCCTCAGCGTTCCTTGCTGTCACAGAATAGAAAAAATATTTCTTCTTTGTATTTCTGGATGCAATGTTTTCCACTTTTAACTGCAGTATAAAAGGACAATGATTTTCTTCTCCTCCCCCAGAAGAGTGAGAGATGAATGTTTAATTAAAGCCAGAATTTGTTACGTTCACAGAACACTTTTTTTCCCCGTAAGTGTCTCTGCTGATACGGATACCGTTTGTAGCTCATCTCCATATGTCCTTACTATCTGCTAACAACAGAGCCCTGCTGCAGTTGCTGCATAAGCAGATTTTGCTTTTTTAATAAGGAGAAGGGAAGTCTTGTGGTTCATCCCAGTGGTGTAGTTTAAGAGAGAAACAAGAAACGAGGCAAACAAGGGCAAAGATGAGATTCTTTTAACCCTCTGATTGCTTTTGCCACAATGCTTAATTTACATTGGGGACAGAAATCTTGGCAGAGTGTACCTGGTGCTCCTCACTCCACCTCACTGCTAAAAGATTTCAACGAGATGCTGTCAATTGACTTTTACCTGGCCATTTTTTCTTGCATTATTTGTTATAGCTCATTATCTATTTCAGCTATTGCCTCCCTCAGATTGTGGCAGCACATCTGAAAGGAGGAGGGGAAACAGTGCACTGTGCAAATGGGATATGCTCAGTAGGGCCTTTGTGAGAGAAAAACTGCTGAAGCAAAAAAGAAAAGTTGTGGGGAAAGCAGAGGAGAATGAAGACCATGACACCAACAGCCTCCTACTTTAAACCTTCTACATAAATCGGCAATTGTTTTCCTTAACTTTCGCCTGTATAAAGCAGTTGCAAAAGAAATAATCCCTCTGTTTGTAAAGGAGATCTTTGCTGCAGTTTGTGCATGCAGTGCTTTTTCATAGTCTCCTGCATCTTTCAGAAATGGGTGGGACTCTCAGGGCTGTGTTTTTAAGGCAGGTTTGCCTGGCAGATGCTGCCCTGACCTGCACACTTTGCATCCTAATAGCCAATTTAATTGCCTTTCTCCGTTTCCAGTGAAATGACATACAGAAAAGCAATGTAATGTTGCCAAGCATAAAATCCAAACCACACAGAGGGGTGGGATATAGGAAAAGGTGTGATGTTCATATTAAATCACTAATTCCAGTAAAAATGAAATATCAGGGAGGGAGGGTTCTGTGATTACAAACATATTGCTGGAGTGGAGCTGCTGTAGTAGCTCTCATTTGTGGAGCAGTGAAATGTAGGAATGATAATAGCTTGAGTTTATATAGTGTCTTTCATCACAAAGGATCCAGAGGTGATTTACAGACTTAAACTGTTACATAGATGACACTTAGAAACCAAAACACAATTGCTGTTTCCCAAGAAATGGTCTGAAACACTACAGATTGCATTAGTGCTACTGAAATTATTTGGGCAATTATTGGAGAATAGGTAGGATTTTTTATTTTTGTGAAATAAAAACGGGACCACAGTGGCCAACTCATGAGCAAGCTGTGAGAGCTGGTTAAATGTGCCCAGAAAATCAACACAACACAGGAACCAGCACGTCTGGGGAAAGAATTCTTTTTTGACATAGAAACTTTAGGAGTGGCTCAGTGAATGTAGTATCATCGCCATCCTGAACTCTATGGAGTGGCAAGGGTCTTTCAGGAAGCCTTCGCTTTTAAATTTCCTTCAAAGGTATCCAGGCTCCTGGGGAGGAACAGCCTCTGCTGTATTTGCAGCCCCACTTGAGCTGCCTTTGGATTCCCTTCCAGGTTTCCAGCCCAGATGCGGGTGCTGCTTGTGATGTTTAAATGTCATTTATGGGAAAATAGACTGAGAGTATTTTATATGAAAAGTTAATATATGTGGATCTGACACCTGTAGAAGATGTCATGGTTTTTGTCACTCATTACCCCGCAGATTGTGGTTGCTGAAGTGGTCTCTGCTGGCCCAGCCAGAAGGCAGTAGGTAGGAACAATTGCTGTACAGACTGCAGCTCTTGTCAAACTGTTACGATGCAAAGTGTTCTCCCTGCCTGCTACAGGTGAAGTTACAGCACAGCTCTCACCAGCACAGGTGTGTGTAGTGACTCATTTGCCTGTAAACTGAGCCAAACCACTCTTTAACATTTTCTCTGCAGAAAGATGTCACCATCATGGGTAAAACTGGAAATCACCCTTCTTCATTTGATAGACTGAAAGCAGATGTAGGGGAAAAGAGGTTCAATGGCTACTAATCCTTGGCTACTAATTCCATACTCATCACAAGGAGATGGTGCTGACACACTGTGCAGACTGTGCCTGCCTTCCTGTGCAATTATCACCACTCAGTATTAAATGGGGGTTGCTTTCATCAGTGCTTTCAACAAGACTTGCATTTCACATTCTGTAAGAATTGTATAAAATAGCTCCTGCAAACTGTTAATGGGAAGCATTTGGAAATATTTAGGAGATAGACAGAGGAGCTATGTGCTTTTTGCTTTGGTAACAGAGTTAGTCCAACAAGATTTTGGAGGGTTTTATCCATTTTTACTTTTGCTTTCCTATTATTCCAGTTCATTGCAGACCCAGCTACTCCATGCAGTTTCTTTTTCCCTTAAAAAAAATACCAAATGAAATGTATTCTAAGCACTTAGAACTGAAGGAATGTGTCTTGCTGGCTATATGGAATACTAGCAAAGTAAGCATTTTTAAAAAGTGTAAAAATTTTCAACTGAAAGATGTGAGATCAGATTGACGTTAAGCAGAGTGTTGGCAAAGCTCTACATGGTTTCGTAGCTATGTGACTCCTGTACAATTTAGTCTGGAAAATGCAAGCCTTAAAACTTTGCATAGCAATCTGAAAATATTTGTGTCTGTCCTGTGCTGATTCCAGTACAATGTGAAGGGTAATTCTAAATGCAACCACAGTAATACAAACTGATCTACATAATGGGATTTGTAGATTAAAGCCTAATTAGGGCAAGTAGCTCACAGAAGCCTCTTCCAAAGTGAAGCTGCTCTCCCAAAAAAATGCACCATAGAGCAACTGGTAACAGTCTTTTACAAAGCAATTCTGTGTTTGTAGCTGTTTAGATTAACTATCAAAAAAAGCATTGGTCCTGCATTTATAACTTGATTCTGTTGAATGCTGTGAGGTTGGTTTTTGGTAGGAAATGGGAAATTTGCTCAGGAATATATAAATTAAAATAATCAACTACATGTAATCCTTCTTTACAAATCCCTGTACAAAACTCAAAGCTATTCTTAATTCTTCCCTAGGAGATCAAATACTCTGCCCTGGATAGGTTGCTTTTTGAGCTAGCTGGAATATCAGTAGACCATGCTTCCACCCTATTTTACTTTATCTTATAGTCTTACGTATTCTATTATTATTTTTATTCATGTTTTAATAGGTTTCTTTCTTATATATGAGATATAAATTGATGAGACAAAATAGGACGATAATATACTTTCATGTATTCACATTTTATCAATTCTGGATCAGAATTCAACAGAGAGATGTTTAAATTTAAGCCTGTGCATGGTACTTCACTAAAAGTGTGATCTAACTGTTCTTGTTCAGTTTCTGTTTGCTGCTTCGATACCACTGGTGTTGATGTCAGTGGACATTTGGCCTCAGAAAGAGTTCACTAGAATGAAAATGAAGTTTGAAAGTGTGACCCAACCTACAAAAGTTTGCGGGTTTGCTTGTACCAGAAATGCCAGCACAAGAAGGAGCTCCTTGCACCAAGGGTGGTAACTATGTGCAGCTCTATCCACCTGAAATTACAAAGGGAGGTTACAAAGACATACTGTGACAACACAAATTAGATTTTAGCAAACTGGACAAAACTAGCACCTTACTCTCAATTTTTCTTACAAGATTTCCAGTGTCCCCAGTGGTCAGGACTTTAGATTTATTTCGTTTAAGAAAACTGGCGTGTCCAGGAGCAACATGTGAATTAGAAGACAAAAACGGGGGAAAAATAAGCCAAACAGGAAGAAAACTCACAACCAAAATAAAATTTTAAAAAAGCTAGAAGCACTTTTATTTCCATGAGGAGAAGTTGAAAGCGTGTGCATAGAAAACTAAATGAAATTGTGTGTAGGTCTGCGAAATCAGAGAATCACCCGAGCTGGAAGGGACCCAAAAGGATCATCGAGTCCAGCTCCTGTCCCTATTTAGGACACTCCCAACATTCACACTGTGTTCTACTGTTTTATGAAAATCCATTGTTCATCAAAAAGAGGGAATCAAGCAATTAACTTCTTTGAATGAATGCCGAAATGTGTATTTTATTAGGGTTTCTCATACTTTCCAGCTCTACGGATGCCATCCCTCTCTACCAAGCGTGCTGGGTCTCCCAGGAGGGGAGGTTCTGTGCAGTGCTGCGGTGGCTGAGGGGGCTACAGCAAGCTCCCACTGTTGTAGCACAAACATTTCTTTTCAGCAGGCATCTCAGCGGAGAGTGCTGATTTAGAGCAAAAAAAAATGTGTTGATGTCTGTTTTGCTGATGGCCAATTTTTGTGGGAAGGCAGGGCCCCTTGGAGATTGCATGCCAGGCTGTGCTCTTACCTGCTCGTGCTTAGTTAGCAGCAGACTGGGGCAGAGCTGGGAGAGAGCTCAGCCTTTGCCGGGAGTGCTTCTGGGGGAAAACAATCTGTTCACTGAGGCAGAAAGTCTTTTCTTGTGTGAAGAAACTCCGACTCATTCAGTCTTGTTTCCCAAACTGACCGCAGGCTCTTTTGCGGTGATTCCGGCACTGCCAGGGAGGCTGCCGCATGGCTCTGCGTCGCCTGGCTGCAGCCCCCAGCAGCAGAGTGCCCATGGGGGCATGGTCCCGGGGGACAAAACCTCCTTCCGAGTGGCTGCACTGGAGCTCAGCACTCCCTGTCTGCTGGCGCTGCTGGCACCCTCACCTGCTGTGACACCCACCACCGTCAGCGTGATCCTGCCACTTTCCCACCGCCCTGCGCTCCTCTGTCTCCACAAAAGTCGGTCCTCTTATGTGGGTGCCCCGGTCCCCTCGCTTGGGTGATGCAGGGATTAGAGTACAAGTGTGTTCCTTCTTCCTTCCCCTCTGCTTGGTTGTTACTGAGGATGAGCAGTGGCTGCCAAATTGCATCCTACATCTGTTCATTTCCAAACGCGCCTTTGTTACGTGCAAACGAAGGCCTCATTATTGCCTCTGAGTATGGAGTCACTTAGGAAAATAAGCTGATAAGTAAACATCTGAGTGAACAAATTGGTGATTTGCATCTACTTGTTCCCTGAATGCGTTCATAAGTGGCAAAAAAGAGAGCCAGTGTCCCCAAATACATACCCACGTTGCATTTCCCCACAGTGTGCTTTTCAGATGGCCTGTCTGGCTTTTGCAGCCAGGCAAAGCACAGCAAAATCTGGAGAGAAGCAAGATAAGTGTATTGGATTTAGTAACATGGAGAACTGTGGTAAAGGAACAAAGATTACTTTTCTTCCAGAACGCTTCTAATTTACTCCTAAAGACAAAGTTGACTACATGGAGAACTTTTTATGTCTGAAGAAAAGCAACTCACTAATTCAGGTCTGCAAGGAGAACTTCCCCTTCTTATGACAGTAAATCTCTGGGTTCTCCATTCCTACAATCTATTCCCTTCCACTTTTCTGTTCAGTAGACTGAAGTTTAGATTCAGGAACAGTATAGAATTAGAGGTGAGTAAACTGTTAGAGAAACTCTTAAGTCATATTGGCTTAAGTGATGAGATCATGCCAAGAAAGTTAATACAGGCAGCTCTAGGGGAATGCTGATCATCTGATTTATTCAGCTCTGTTTGTTCTAAGCAAAAACATATGTCTAAGGATGCTTTCAAAACAGAACAAAAAGCTAAAAAAAACCTCTGTTTCCTTCAAACCTTTGTTGTCTTCATTCCCTTCGCTATATATTTTTCATATAGAGATAAAACAGTATGAAGACGTGAACACACAGTATAAATACCTTTTAAAGTGCATTTCCAATTCTGTATTGACATTTATTTTAAAATAACATTGAGTTGCAGGTTGTGTCTTCCCACATCAGTAAGGCAGAATGTGGCCCTATGTTTCTGCATGCCTTGGTCACTGCTGATCTCCTTCTCCCACTTTAGTTAAGCTAAAGGCCACTGCCTGGGCTTTTATTATAAATGATTTTCTGTAAATTGTGTTTGTCTCTTTTTGGACAAAGATAACTTGACAGCCTAAGATCTAAATTGAGTTTAGATTATTTTAAACTGTAGGTGCACATTTCCCACCCAGGCACACAGTCCCAGGTCAAAAGGGTGACTTTTATTCCTCTCCTTTAAGGAATCCAGTCACCTGGATGTGCAGATTTGATGAGAGTCTGTCAGTGTAACAAAGAAATTTTATCCGATTTTCATTCTTAAAAAAACTCTCAGAAATGGAACAAACCCAAGATTTCAGACACACAAACATACTAGCAACACTTAGAAATGGTGTGAATGTTGGGAGTGTCCTATGTAGAGATAAGAGTTGGACTCGATGATCCTTTTGGGTCCCTTCCAACTTGGGTAATTCTATGATTCACAAATATCTTCTATTTCTAGACTATAATTTTCCAAAAAGTTAATAAGTATACAACATCTACAAAAAATCTGTGCTCTGCACTGATTCACTGTGGACTTTTAATATAGTTAGTCATCCATAAGTATGAACCCTAAAGCATTTACATCAAGGCACTGAAGAAGCTTTTAAATATTGTATTTTTAATATATTTAGTATGGACTTACAAGCTCAGTCGTGATTGACTATCAAGCATATAAAGCATATCTCACATGCAAACATACTGGCCATGTAAATTTAAATCAGTTATGTAACTGTGCTTATGCATGCATCTACCAGTTTCTGTGATAGATGGAGATCTTACCACATCACCAATGAAAACCTCCACCCATGAAAGAATTCATGTCTCTGTTCATTCAACTGTCTTTGGCCAGAATTTTGTGTCCTTTCTCATAAGAATCTTTCACAGGCATCTGGTTTTATTTATGCCTTTGCTCAAATAAGTATTTAAAGGCTCTCTTCTGCTTCCATATGAAAGCATAAACACATTTAGCCGTACGTACTGGGAAGCAAGTGTGCTGTTCTCTCCAAGATCATATTTTTCTTCTTAGATGTTGATATTGTCAGATGTTAGATCATCACAATGTTGAGAGACATTGTGTCTTTGCCCCAGATTTCATTACTGCAACCCTTTGCCACAGCAGAACCATGAAGGGAACCTTGGCAAAGCAGGAATTGGCTTCTGGGAGGCTTTGCAAGAACCTTGTAATTGAGTGGGTATGGACCAACCTCCACTTCCTTGGAAAGGCAAGCCCAGTTTTCTGAAAGGGAGGGAAGTGATGAACGTGGTCTGGATGAGAACTTACAGGCTAAGTGAAAAATACAAGGTTTAGACTAAATATTATAGGATAACATCACATGGGCCCTACAGTGCTCTTCACTGAGAAGTGGCAAATAGTTTTGTTGGATTAAAAAATAAGTAAATAAGAGGTTGGGAAAAGTCACAGAAGTGTACCTCAGGGAATGATTATACATGGTTTCAGGAAATGAACAAATAATATGTTCATTCTTATCTCAGCAATTCACCTTCCTATGAGGCAATGGCTCATAATTTTTCTGCATATTTAGGTGATAGAAATGAAATCCCATAGTCTGTCTTTCTCTCCAACTAAGACATTCACTGTTAAACGTGATGCGCTCTGAAAGAAAGGCTTTCCCCATTAAGCACTAATCCTAGTGAACATGAAGGTTCCCCATTTGCTGTATGATGGAGAATTTGGGTGTAATCAGAATCAAAGTCACCTTTGAATTCCTAAAGCAAAGATGCTGGTTTGTTAGCACAGAAAATACTGCTCAGTATAGGAGGTTCTGATGCACTGGCGCTTACCTAATTATCCGAAAAACATTTGTTGCATGTGCAACTACTTATCATGAACTTGTTATATTTGTGACTAGAAATTATAGCAGCAGCCAATAATGTCTTCATTTAATACTTTTAAAAACCCCTACCTTTTTACCAAAACTGAAATCTCTCCAGGCGTAAACGATGGTAATATTATTTTAAAATTTAGAATGGTAAAACTTTGGTATTGTTGAAAGAGACTGTACTGATTAATCCAAAACCTTGACTGTAAAAACATGAAAAAAGTTCTGAAAAGTCCCTGATAGAAGACATCATCTTTAAAAAGTAAATACAGAAATAATGGGAAAATGTGAAAGCAGAAGCAGTGAATTTAAATTACATGTTAAAAATGCATGTAGTGGATAAGAGAAGCTAAAGAAATCAATGAGAAATAAGTAGAAATAGAATTAAAATAGTAAAGATTTTAAAGGATATTAGGAGCAAAAATCAGCTTAATCCAAGAATAGGTCCATTGCAAAATGCAGAATGTAAAATAAAATAACCCAGAAAAGTCAGGAATGTTCAATTAATAATTCTGTTCAATGTTTGAAGAAGGAGATGATACAGTGGATGAAATGAGAAGTTTACCATCTGCAGTGAAAGAAAATGTGAAACAGTATGTGCTATAATTAAATGCAATAGGAACAAAATGCCCAGAGAATGTACAATTAGAAATCTTAAAGGAATTGTCCAAGGAGTAGAAAGAGCTGAACCATTTGATGATTGAGACCTAACTTTAGGACTGGACTGGACGTGGATTATTACCTGTGGAAGGCAAGCTTGATGGAAACTTAGATATCACAAACAAAAGCACATACCGGTCCAGTGGGTAAAAGTTGAACTTAGACAAATCCAGCCTTGAAGGAGACAGATTTTTCTTGTATTAAGGTAATTTAGCATGGGAACAGCTCACCAGAGAAGGTGGCAGACTCTAAAATGAAATGAGATAACTCTTAAAAGAGTTGCATCTCAGAAAAATTCTGTCCTGTATGTAGATGAGGCCAGACTAGATGATTAGAGCAGTCCCTTTTGGCCACAGAGTGTATAAATTATAAATTAAACTCAAACTAATTTAGAAAGTGATGTTTCGACCCAAACTGGAAACTAATTTACTGTCTCCTGCATTAGACTCTTCCCTCTTATGATGTCTCCAGCATAACAACCATCGATTTTTATTAATTAATGGAACATGTTTCTAATATGGTCTGTTTTGTGGCCGGTTAGCACTTAGGTTCCTTTTGTGTTGCTGCTGTCTACAGACATGTAACGAATGATACAGGCAGACTGGGGTGTAAGAGGCTGGAGAGCAGCCCTGGGGAGAGGGACCTGGGGGTTCTGGTCAACGGCAAGTTGACCATGAGACAACAGTGAGCCCTGGCAGCCAAGAGGGCAACCGTGTCCTGGGGGACACCAAGCACGGCATCGCCAGCTGGGAGAGGGAGGGGATTGTCCCGCTCTGCTCTGCACTGGGGCAGCCCCACCTCGAGCACTGGGGGCAGTTTGGGCCACCACAGCATAAAAAGGACATCAAACCACTGGAGAGTGTCCAGAGGAGGCTACAAGGCTGGGGAAGGCTCTGCAGGGGAAGGCGTGTGAGGAGCGGCTGAAGTCCCTTGGTCTGTTCAGCTGGAGAAGAGGAGACTGAGAGAGGATCTCAGAGCTGTTTGCTGCCTTCTCCCAAGGGAGGGAGGGGAAACGGGCTGAGCTCTGGTGACCTGTGACAGGACCCGAGGGAATGGCAGGAAGATGTGCCAGGGGAGGGTTAGATTGGATCTCAGGTAGAGGTTCTTCCCCCAGCGGGTGGTGGAGCACTGGAACAGCTCTCCAGGGAAGCAGTCCCGGCACCCACTCTGCCAGCATTCCAGAAGCATTTGGACACTGCCCTCAGCCACACGGGGTGAGTGTTGGGAGCATCCTGTGCAGGGACAGGAGTTGGGCTCCATGATCCTTTTGGGTCCCTTTCAGCTCGGGTGATTCTATGATTCTATGATATGTAAAAAGACTAAAAGAACTTACACTCAAAAGGTAATGTGAGAGACAACAGGTGGGCACAGCAGCCACACTGAAGGAGGCTGAGGGATGGTGCAATACCAGGTAGAACTGAAGTGTTCCTATTGAATATAATAAGGATGCCATCTGTCCAGACATGCCTGAATGTTCTGTGGGGGCTCTTCATCGAGACTGACTGCTCTAGCAAAAGGCTCAGAAGTAACATTAAAAGTAACAAGGAGAAAATTTTATTTAATTATCAAAGAATCAGGATTAACAGAGTAAAGTACTACAATCCTGCAAATACAGAGAGCACAGGCACAGAATCCAGGCCTGCATAAATATAAATATATATATTTCTGGTGTCCTTGTTTTAGAGGATGTTTAATGTAAGCATGTTGACATCCATGGAGAAGCTGAATTTAGTCATTAAAGTTACTCCTTTAGAACCCTATCTAGAAATATTTAGTTCGGTTCTGTAACAGGTGCTTCCAAAAATATCTAAGCAGTAATATATGTGTTATCATCAGCTCCAAGGAAAGATGGGGGTACATCTCCTGCCATCTGAAATAGATTTAGAATGGGTATGCAGAGAGAATCGTTCTTTGTACCAAGTGATTTTTGAGATTGAGAAGAGTCATATTGCATCCATCCCAGTCACTTGGTAGGGCAGAGTGTATCCAAACCCTGTGAAAGATGCCCTTCTTTCAGATTCTCACTGGCATCCTGTGCTTTACTGGGTATTTTTCACATGTTCATATACTGTTCTACAAGAGCCTAGATAATTATTTTTGAAGGATAAAGATAGCAACAGACAAAATGAGCTACATAAACATCCCCCAGACAAATTTAATACTTGGAATATAGTGGGTTACACACACATATATATAAAATTATAGATAATATGTGTTATAAACTATTTATTTACTTATTTGTTTCCTTCTGTAGCCAGCTCAGCTGCCTATGGTAGATAACCTACAATGGTTCCAATATTTCTGGGAAAGCATCTTGGATGGACTGGGGAAAATACTATCAGACTATGTGGTAGTTTGCATGTTGATACCTTTGACTGTAGCTGCATGTGGGCGAAGCGTATAAAAGGTGATAGCTTTGGACCTTTATGTGTCATCTTTATCTCAGGTGGCATTTAACGTGTATATGGTTATATACCACTGTAAATGGTGCTTTTATCTAGAGCTCTTACTAGAGCTTGTTAAGAAGCAGAGGCAGTGGTTTGCTATTATGTTCATATGTACAAGTGTTGTGCAGAAGTCCACTGTGCAAACTGAAATGTGGATCATTTGAAAAGTGGATTTTGTTCACTGATTTCAATGGGCAGTGAACCAGGTCAATGCCCTTTGTCATAGAATCATAGAATCATCTGGTTGGAAAAGACTTCTGAGATCATCAAGTCCAACTGTAACTGTCCCCTTAATCCAGTCCAACTGTAGCTGTCCCCTTATTAATCCATGTCCCTTACAAACTCATCTACCTGCCTTTTAAACACCTCCAGGGATGGCAACTCAACCACCTCCCTGGGCAGCTGTGCCAGGGCCTGAGAACCCTTCCAGGGAAAAATTTGATGACAGTCTGTATTTCATAGCAACCAGTCGGTGTCGTTCACTAAAGTACTGCGGCTGACTGAGGGAGCGCAAAGGTTCTCATGGTGTAAGGCAAGACAGACACCAATGGGGATTTTCCCTGCACCAAAACCTCAAGTCTGGTCCAACACTGTAGTTTTTTTGAAGGCTGCATATGTCAGTTTATATTAACATCAAGGCTCATGGTCCTTGGCGCAGGAGGAAGCATTAAAGAAAGAATAAAAGAAAGAAAAAAAATGCTTAACACATGTCTCAGGGCCCGTTGGTTTTGCATTATCAACTCTATACCTGCCTGCCTCCCTGGGTCTCTAGATTTCAGTCATTCTGTGGCCTTCCTAGAATGCTGTGTATATTTATCATTTGAGCTGCTTTTTCAGTCTGCTGTTTTTCCTGTAGAAATGTAATGAAGGTATAGTGCAAGCTGAGGTGTTTCTAATATCCTCACGATTTGGAGTTCAGGTACATTAACAGACATTGGTGATGCTATTCTTTGTCCAGTCAGTTACTTTGCTGGGATAATTTTAGTTTTCCTGAAAATTGAACATTTGCAATCCCAATACAAATGTTATATAACTTTAATATAGCATTACTTGTGAAAGCAGAACTATTGATTGCAAAACATAAGTGACTGCAGATAGCTTCTTTTGTTTCTCACTATGTTTGGCCTCGCCATCTCAATTCTTAGACAGCAACTCTTTTTATTCCTCTACACAAGGCATATTTCATATTGTATTACTGAAATGTACAGCTGTGTTTAGTAGTTCCATCCTCACACATTTAAGAATAGCTGTGCCTGATTTTTTTGAGATTGTGCCAGTGTTCCAAATGGCTTCTCCTTTGTTTTTGAGAAGTTAAAGCTTAATTTTGGCATTTATCAGTTCGGAAGTTATGTTTGACTTCAACAGCTTTTTTTTTCTTTTTTTTCTGGGATTCATTATCTGAAACAACCCCCAGTAATTACAAGGATTTGTCACGATGCTGCCGGCCACCTCCTGCACGTGTGTGTGTGTGAGAGAGGGGTGGGGCAGAATGTGAAGAAGCCTGTGTGCGTGTGCGAATGCTGCCCAGGGAGTGCTCCCCGGCTGCTCCCCGCGTTGCATGGTGTCAGCAGGAACCCACCTTCCTGCTCTTCCATCCGTCTGTACGGCCCCCAGTCGCTTGTTGTTCAAGCTGTGTGTCACAGCCAGTCACAACAGTTACTTCAAGCAAATTTTCACACTCTTTGGCTCAAACTGCTGGCAGCATTCCTAAAGACTCCGAGGAAATAATTCCACAAAGTGGCATAAATTAATGTGACTAATTAACATGATGTTAATTATTTGTAAATTGTATGTTTGGATACACATTACTTGAGAGGCATATGTTACATTCAATGTTTACTGAAACAAGTGACTGCTAATCGCATCTCCTGAGTGTTCCTTTCACAACAGTCAGCAAATAGAGGCTTCTCTAAAAATAAAAATTGTGTCCTAAGGGAATGCATGAACTGTAGCATGTGGTGAAACAAGGAACTGGAGTAGAGAGTTACCTTTGTGTCGGCCTGAGAAACGCATTGGGAAGAGTGTCATAGGTGGCAACTGCTTTCACTTTGCATGTAAGTCAGGATGGATGTTGTATATTAGCAGAATGTTTTTAAATGACCCTTTTTGCAAGCGTGTGGAAAAAAAATAAACGGAGCTCATGTAATTAAAAGCGGCACACTAGGGCAAGACCTCACTTTAAGGTTGGAAAAATAACACTAAATTCGTTGTTTTCTAGCTTTTGAGTTTCTGATGTGATGTTGAAAGGGTCCTCCTGTGTCATCAGTAGATGCGTGGTATTTGAGTGGTAAGTGCAAGGAAGGCGTGAATAAGATGTGCTCAGTAACCTGCAGCTTTCTCAGCGTGAGAGCCTCATACAGCGGGTTACAAGCTGTCTGCAGACAACTGCACCTGGTAGCCGGCAAATCTACACGTTATACCTGAGCCAACACATGTTCTCGCATGCTCTGGAAGACACCAACAGGTCAGGCTGGTGCCCATTATTTTAGGATGTTTTTGTGAATAGGGAGTTTGGTTTTGAATGACAGTACTAAAGAGGTAAAACAGGGAAATGCAGTAAGTCCAGTGGTGTGTTACCACAGGCCACCACATCATAAAACCCCTTTATTAAATTGGTCAAGCTCCATTATTTAGGATTTTTTTTCTCATTACTGCTGCCAGAAAGTTATTTTAGAATACAAGGTGGTAATGCTTAGAAACTCTTTTGTAATTTCTAGATTACATTTCTTCATGATTGCTTAGAGCTATTTTTTTGTCACCTCAACATTCTCTTTTAGATTAAATAGTTCTTTTACCTGTACCATGTTTCCCCCAATTTAATTTATATCACATCTTTCAAAGTGCAGGTCCATGGAAACTTAATTACTTTAAATGCTGTGTTATTTCCCTGCCACAACAGCTCCCCAGACTCACTCACCACCTGCCTGCGCATGCAGTAGCGGTGCTGCAAAGGAGAGGGAAGGACCATGTGGCTGGAAGAGAAACACAGTGAGAGAAATGCAGATATATAGAAAAAAAAGCACAGGCATATGGTAGCTGTGAGTTGCACCAGTTTCAGCTGCCATAACAACACTCTCAGCAAGCCAACCATGTCTTGGGCTGTATCAAAAGAAGTGTAACCAGCAGGTCAAGGGAGGTAAGTCTTCCCCTCTGCTCTCATGAGATACTACCTGGAGTCCTGCGCTCAGTTCTGGAGTCCTCAGCACAGGAAGGATGTGGATCTGTTGGAGCAAGTCCAGAGGAGAACACAAAGATGATCCGAGGGCTGGAGCACCTCCCATACAAGGACAGGCTGACAGAGCTGGGGTTGTTCAGCCTGGAGAAGAGAAGGCTCCAGTGAGACCTTAGAGCAGCCTCCCAGTACCTGATGGGGCCTACAGGAAGGCTGAGGAGGGGCTCTTTATCAGCGAATGCAGGGACAGGATGAGGGGGAATGGTTTTAAACTGAAAGAGGGGAGATTATGCATCAGGAAAAATTTTTTTACTGTGAGGGTGGGGAGACCCTGGCACAGGTTGCCCAGTGAAGTTGTGGATGCCCTATTCCTGGAGGTGTTCAAGGCCAGGTTGGATGAGGCTTTGAACAACAGGATCAAGAGGAAAGTGTCCCTGCTGGTGGCCAGGGGGGTTGGAATGAATGATCTTTAAGGTGCCTTCCAACCCAAACCATTCTATGATTCTATGATATTATTGAAATATTCTTGAATTAAAAAAAATAAAATCCCATTTTCTACAATTTTAAACCAAACAAAAACCAAAAACCCAAACTGTCTTGAGAACTGTTGGAATCTTTTGCTGCATAGAATAAGTCTCCATTTCTTGAACTATGCACTTGACAGCTATGGAAAACTCTGTCTGAAAGATGTGCTTTACCAGCCAGATCCAAAGGGTAGAGCTTGGTCATTACATTTGGTGGCTGAGATGACTGATCTAATGGTCTCTGATGTATTTTATTGTGTGAAAAGTTCAGATTTTTGAGAAGTGGATTTTCAGTCACAGTTACAACCATATCCTGGATACTAGGGAAGCCTTTGCATTTTACCCTTTCTTTTCATCCTACCATAATTCCTATTCTTGCTTCAATGCATCAAGGCATTCAAGCTTCCCAGAAAAGAAAAAGGTTTCTACTTTTTTTTTTTTTGTTAACATAGAAAGATAACATGTTTCTCTAACAACTTTTTCTTTTGGAAAGAAACTGCTCTTGATTCAAGTTAAAAAATAAAATTTCATCAGAGACAAACATCTAGCCTGGAAAATTTCAGCTAAATAATTACAGCTTGGCAAAGACATAAGCGAATAAGCGACTGAAACCAATGTATTATACTCAAAAAAAATATTAAGTAAACTTAACCAGAGCTCTTGTCTATAATAAAAAAGTACACAGGCATACATATGTATATACCGTGCTATTTTCTTATACATGCAATGAATAATGCAGTTCATTATTTTTGGAACTCTGTCATTTGCAGCACTCTTTCAAGCCAGCTCCTGAATTCAATGGGGCTTATTGTATATGTAAAGTTTAATACATGCATAACTCTTTTGCAAGATCATATTCTACAATATTAATGCGGCATTCACATTATGAATTTACCTGCCTGAAAATCCAGACTATTATAATATATGGCTGCACACATACTGACAATTAAATTACAAACCCTAGTATTCTGCATTTTCATGCTTTCTTTGTGTAAAGCAGTTGTATTATATTTCAAAAAGACAATGTGTAACTCCTTTTTTTCCCCCAAAATAAGTTGGTTTGGCTTTTTAGTCTCTATTTTTTTTTTCCCTTCTCCTTGAGGAGGAAGGGAAGATATATTCAAATGCAGATTTTACATTTTGCTTGTTTAGGGAGTGTTTTGACAGCTGAATGCATGAATCCTCTACTGGCAAAAGTAGGGTGGAAGCTCCAGGTTGCTGTTGTACTGAGGTGCAGATTCTCAACGGTCTGGTTTGGGGCCTTTGTTGACTGAGCTCTACTTGAATACAGAGACTTCCATGAACAGACACTGAAAAAGTCTCTTCTGTGACCAGGAATCTGATCTGTTTTAACTGTCTTGACTGTTAAATTAAAGGGAAATGTCAGCTTTGTGCATGGACGGGCAACTGAGACTGAGGCTTGGTTCTGAAATTACACAGAATGCAACAGCGAAGTTATTTTCAGAAAGTTACAACTTCCAGCCACTTTTCAAAAAAAAAGAAACTCAGAACAGCTTTATTACGACATAATTTATAGTGACTCAGAATTCTCCATACAGTGCATTTTCAGATAAGGGGAAATAGGTGAGTACTAGGAAATGTTTTGGTTCTATAGAAGCAAAAATGCAAATTTTTAGGTTTTGTGGTCATACTGAAATTGTATTAATGTTTTGGAAAAGAGAAACAAAAAGTTGAAGAATTATATAATTATAATGTCTCACAGTAGGCCTTTAAGCTGTGGAGTCCATTTCAAATACAAATGTTTATACATTTCTTCCTCAGTTGAAATATTTTTCTTAACATTTATGTATTTCTTGCACATTTCTGACATTAACCATCCAACAACAGAAAATATTTTTTACATGAAAAAATTACTGATTTTTTGAAAACTGAAAAAATAGTTATGATCTCTTGGTCATACATCTCTTTCGGCCAGGCATTTGCTAGCTGACCCAGATAGCAATTGGATCAATGACACAGATTAGCCACCTTTAAAAAGGTGAGAAAAATGTGCTGGCTGTTCCTGTCTCATGTGGCTGTGCTCGGTCATGTAAAACCAAGCCACTAATTCCAACGCAAAACGGAGTTGGGACAGCAGAGAAGGTAAATAGCAGAAATTGTGAGAAGTTGCAGCCTGTAGGCAGAACCAAGCATCAGGGCTGGTTTTGGCAGATCCTACAGATTTCTGTTTGTGGCAGCACCGTTTCACTGAGCACGCAAGACTGTTTGGGGACCTGCTCTGCCCAACGGTGGAGTCCTTCGAGGCTGAAACCTTGCCCAGGCAGCAGATCGGCTGAAAGGAAAGCTGTGGTTTCTTTGATGGCCTCTCCATCCTGCTTGAGTTTTCACTAGGCCTTTCAGGCACAGCCCAGGTGTGATTGGTTTGAGGAGAGGACAGGCTGAGACCTTTTGGAATAAGCCATGTGACATGAACGTAATTTTAAGAATTTGACAGAGACCCCAAAGATTTGGTAGGGAAAACTGATTTCCATCCAACTGTTTCAGTATTTGTGGTTTTCTTTTGCCGCTGACTATGTTCTCTGTGCTGTTGTGAAGCCCCCACCATGAAGACCTGTGACGTGAGGCTGACAGCCAGGGTTTGCTAATCCCACAGATTTTCACTGGGAGTTCAACCAGAGCCCAAACACCAAGGCACCACAGCAAATCCCATTTGCTTTCCGAATTCCACCAATCTCCAAGTGACGTTTTAAAATACCCTTAAAGAAATTAATTTGAGAACTTCAGGAATCCTATGAACATAATGAAAATTGTTACCAAAGCTATTGCAGTCCCAGACTGCACTAAGGAGAGTTAATATCAAATGTCTCTGAATTAATTTGCAGTGTTGAAATCATTTGAGACACAGGTCTGCAGCATTTTGTAGGGAACAATTCAAGTTTTAAAACCGTGCTTCCTGATTTTATTTTACTTTCTTTGATATTTTATATAATTTAAACTTCTATTTTATACTGGGTTTATTTTTTTTTTCCTTTGGCATTTTTTAGAAATTTTGAGTGTCATAGCAACTGAAGCTGAAACATAGCTATAAATTCATCACATATGTACAGTTGCATTCTAGCCATAAGTTTTACAAAGATGCAAATCCCCCTCTCCAAAATTCAGGGATTGGATTTTTATAAAAAATGAGTTGCAGCCATATACCAGGGAAAATCATCAAAACTTAACAGTTGTGAGTTTCAATGCATACTTTAATGGATTCCAAAAATTAATCTGCTTTCTGGAATCACTGCTGCCATCTCAAGTCCAAAAGATGTTTTCTGAAGTGAAAAACCATAGGATTAGATTTTCAGGGGTCTCCTGGGGTGTCAGCAGAAGGTGGCCTGCAGATAGAGTCACTGGGAAGAGACCCCAAGATAACACAAATCAACAGAGCAAGGAGAAATTTCAAGAGGCTAGTGGATTTTTTTACTTAAAGGTTAATTTTGTTTGTGGAACAGGAATGGAAGAACCTCCAACAGATTTTAGGAGCTGAAGGGCCTGATGAGATCCCTAAAATTATCTGTATGTCTCTGGCTGGGCCAAGTGAACAATGTCTCTTATGGAGAGCACCTTGGATTACATCCTAATTTCCTGCAGGCAAAAATTGTCCCAATATATTGGATGTTTTTAATCTCAGCATATATTCATTCACTAAAATAGGCAACTAAGGTGAAGTTAAACTGCAGACAAATAACTTTTTCTCCATACATCACCTTTCTTTTAGGACTTTTTCTATTTGTATGTTATATCCTTAGGAATAATCATGTCCCTTCCTGCAAAACTAGAAAACTTTGTCTTGCTATATCCATAAAGGACATATTCTTGTTCCTCCCTTCTCTGCCTTGTGTGTGACACACAGGACCAGCACCTCTCTGGTTTCTTGTGACAAGCCACAGGTACAGCCATTATTAGGACAACTACTGGTGCTGTGCATCTCAAAGATGATGAGTTTCAGCTATGTAACCTTCACAGAACAAAAAAATACTACAGCATCTCTTGTTCAGAAACTCACAGGAAGTTCAGATCTTAGCAGTATTCCTAAAATATGCAATGACATTCAGTTATCCATTTTTGTTATAATTTGTCTATCAGAGAGATGTGATTTAAAAGTGCAACAGCAATGTTGATGGCTTGATTTATAGTGCATTCTTCTCCCAAGCTTTCTGGCCTGCAGTGGGATTTCTATTGTTGTTTATTGTTAAATCCCAGCATAATGGATACCACAGCTGCAGTGGACAGCTGTAATTTTTACTGACATCTGTCTTGATGTGTGACTCCGTTATGCAGTTCAGTTCTCAGCCCATGTGTTTTGAAAATGATTTTAAATAACGTGACTCTATATATTGTTTAATTAACAATAGCCAGTGTTTATTCTTTTGAACTCCACACTGTTGAAAAAGAAATAGAATCTGTGTCTGTTCTGAGTTTAAAATTGGCATTCCATATGTGCTTAATGAGGGAATGTGTAGGACAGATGGTTTGGATGTATACAAAATGTAAACCCTTGGCAGAGTGTTTAATTTTTGGAACTACATTTGACTATAAGTCTAATGAAAAGTAAAATAGTCGCAGAACTTTGAAGTCATGTGATCTTACTGCAAAGACGACAGGAATACGGTATCTGTCAGCCAGGAACCTTAGTACCTAACACTGTGGTTTTGTGTTCGAAGAAGAGTTTCTTGCCATCATTTACTAACTCACTCCCTTTTTTCCCTGCACAAAAGCCTTTGAAAGCACCTTCATCATCCCTGAGCTGAATTTGAACTGGTATACCAGCTTTTCACTCCAATATCCCAACACATTCAGCTCGTCATGTTGTATGTTGGAGGTTGTCCATTTAACGACATCTGATACCTCGTAGAATTGCCCGAGAATTGTGTTCCGCTGCGGTTGGGGTTTGTACTTCATAAAAGGGAACAGATGCTTAAGTGTAACTTGCTCAAAAAGACGAACATTTTCGTCCAAACAACTTTTGCTGTGAGAACATCTGTAAACCCACACTATCACCATGTCACTTGTCTATGGAACAGGAGAATAGGGAAGACAATACACTTGCACACACTGAAATGGAGCAGTGTGCCCAAAAATCAAGCCAAATTTAGCTATCTGCACAAACCCCCTGAGAAGTAAGAACCATCCCTGTGAAGCAGGATATCTTAGGAGGAGTGGCTGAAGTCCCTTGGTCTGTTCAGCTGGAGAAGAGGAGACTGAGAGGGGATCTCAGAGCTGTTTGCTGCCTTCTCCCAAGGGAGGGAGGGGAAACGGGCTGAGCTCTGCTCTCTGGTGACCTCTGACCGAGGGAATGGCAGGAAGATGTGCCAGGTCAGGGTTAGATTGGATATCAGGAAGAGGTTCTTCTCCCAGCGGGTGGTGGAGCACTGGAACAGCTCCCCGGGGACGCAGTCCCGGCACCCACTCTGCCAGCATTCCAGAAGCATTTGGACACTGCCCTCAGCCACACCGGGTGAGTGTTGGGAGTGTCCTGTGCAGGGACAGGAGTTGGACTTGTTGGTCCTTGTGGGTCCCTTCCAATTCAAGTGTTTCTATGATTCTATGGAGTAAGACAAACAATTTGGCCTCTCTCTTCTATACCTGGTGTGCCAGTGAACATTCCATAATCTCATAAAGCCATCCCAGATTACTGAATGGTTTTCAGGTGAGAATCCCAATGCTAACTACGGTTTGAACATTTAAATAATAAGTCCTCCGCATTAGGTACAAATCTGTTTTCTGTCAGCATTGAATGCTCCAATCTAGAATTTGAAAAAGAAACGCCAGTTAATCGTGAATCTATCTCCAGGCTGTATGAGCCTCTCTAATGTGTAATTTCAGGAAAATTGCCTGAGGACTAATGTGTATGCAGCACAGAAGCATGTAGCACTCTCCATGACATTCAGTGTGATAGAAAAGTGGAAATAAAATCTTCAGTTGCTCCAGGAGGAGGTGCATTAGCGTACTGGTTGGTCATTTTTAATATCATTTGATATCTTGTAAATGCATAAGAGTATTGAGAATTAGTAATCTGTTTTTCTTGTGTTGCAACAGGATGGCAGGTGGTTTTCTAGCTCTTCTCCAGGGAAGAGCCAGTTCTGCTGGCAGCAGTACTATTTTAAGAGAAGAAATAGTGTCAGTATTTCCACGTTTTTATCTAATTGCAATACCTATTTAACACTATTTTTACACCCTCATTGATAATTGATGAGTCAGGAAGGATGCTAGTTACAATCTGTATTTGAAACTGGAAGATTTTGGGTTTCTTTGGAAGAATTCTGGTCAACTCTCTTGTGAGTGGTCAGTGGGGACACTGGATGCTTATGGCAGTATTCAGTTTCTAACTCTCAGGGTCAAATTATGTATTGGATTGGTAGACAGGGACATTTTTAACATATACAACTAAACTTGCTTTGCAGAACAGGATTTGTTGCTATGGATCAGTCTATGGTTTACTCTTCCATTTAAAGTAGTTTAATTTTTAGCTGGTTTAACTCAGAGACTATCACTGTATTTAAAAAAAAGAAGAAAAAACACAAAAAATACCCTTAACTTGTTCTGAAAAACATTTTGGCCTAATTATGGTTTATTTTACTAATGTAATTAATGTAATAACACAAGTAATGTTTCTCATAAATATCCCAGGCATGATATTATCTTTTTTGGTTTTAACATATTTAATTCTTGCACATGTTTGCTGTTGATTTTCCTGTTAACAGTTTATTGGTAGATGCCTCATCCCTGGAAACATTCAAGGCCACTTTGGATGGGGCTCTGAGCAACCTGATATAGCTGAAGATGTCCCTACTCACTGCAGGGGGATTGGACTGGATGACTCTCATGGCTCCTTCCAATCCAAACAGTTTTATGATTCTATGATTATATTTAATTTTGTAGTCTCTTGTTGAATACCTTCCCACTGCATGAAATACCTTGCATACAAGATCAAATATTGTGCTGTGTATTCCACTTGTTAAAGAGTCTATAAGCTGTTTTCTGTGTTCTAAGTAGCTTGTTCAAAGTAGTAACCTGCAAAAGTAATAGTGAGACATCTCTTTTTCTGTTTCCCTGGGTATAAAAGGAGCAGCTGGGTGTGATCTGTCTGCTATATTAAATAACATCCCAGTTGGAACTGCTTCTCTCTCAGAGCAAAGTCTAACACTGAAAGACTTACCAAAATGTGCAGACTTTAACTGTTACCTCAATTCATCCTCTAGGTTATGTGCAGGTATATGTTGCTGCTTCCCTACGTACGATTTTTTATGAATGTATTTTTGAGTATTTAAATGAAAACCTAATAAATGGAAGGCAACATTAGATTTTTCAAAGGAAGGATGTAAAACTCATGTCCTGAGTTCTGAGTTTTAAACTCCTCTGGCAGGAATGAAAACCCTAGGAAAGTATTTTTAGTGGTGGTCACAATGTGTGTGTTCACAAGTTATATATGAAGGTAAAAGAAGTAAGTATTTTCCAAAGAGCTCTGTAGGATGAATTGGCAAATTACATGCAAGTTATTTATTTTATTTAAATTGCATAGCTCTTTGTCACATAGCTTGGAAAAACCTGTAAGTTAGAAAGGGTATGTTGACTTTTATATGGCTTAAAATATCTGAAGAGCATTCTGTTTAAGGGATATCTTCAACTATTAAGTACAAGGTACTCCTTGTCTGGTTACCCAATATAAAATGCTAAGACAGCTATTTGGCATTTTGGCCTGGTTTATGTACTTTTTTGAAAATTTATGTGATACTACTTGTTAGATTTTTGTTTTCCTTTGTTTTGTAATCAAGATTTCTTGGTGATTATATTTTGAGTACATTTGCGTAGGTGTACTCAGACACACATTCTTGGACTTAAGTATAAAATAATGAGGTAACAGTTTATACAATAGTGAGCTATTTATGCTTAAATATTAGTTACAGATTCATTATTCTGTTTGACATCATTATGTTTGTGTGTTTGTGTAGCAAACTGAGACTATATTATTAAAAGAATTAAACATCCTAAAAATAGAAGAAGTAGTTAACCAGAAGTTCACCTTGGTGAGTTAAATTCTTCTACTTCACTCACATCCACTTTGTTGTGTGGGGATGCAGTGATGGTGTAGGAACCCATTCCCTGTCAAATAGATCAAATCCAGATTGTAGAAACATATAGGAACAAATAGGTGGTATTTAGATAGTAGAAACATTTTAGGTTACAGGTTTATATTAACAAAGTCCAGGGTGAAAGAAATAAATTCAAAACCTGCTCTTCAAGTCTGGAAGCGTGTGTCTCAGTCTCACCTGAGGAGAGAAAGAAGCTGTGCAGAAACTAACTTTATTCATGTGATAGAGTGACATTGCACCAGAGGAAAAGGGTCATCACTGCTGAGCATTGAGCAGTCTTTTAAACATCCTACCCCCAGATCTCTACGTGATTTGGAACTCAGGCTGCAGAACTGACCTCAACGTAATAATCTGGAGGGAACCGGCGTGGCTCATCGTGACAGATATGTCATAATTCTTGGCGGTATTTCCAACTTTTAGCTGGAGTAGCCTGCAGAGTTCCTTTGGGAAGGGTTTGGTGGCCCCTGTCCTATTGTCTGACCATAGATGTGGCTTTCCTGTGATGTAGGTGAGGCAAGAATGCACCGCGTGGCAGGCACATGCCTGTTGTAAGACCCTCCTGAGCAGGGGACATGCAGCCTCCGTGCTGTCATGAAGGGCAGGAGCACTCCCAGCGTGTGACGGATGGGAGGCCGTGGAGCCCCAGAAAGCAAGGGAAGGCAGCCAGGGAATCCCAGCAGGCAGAGCTGGCCTCTGGGCTGGGCTTGGGCAGTCTTCTCTTCAGAGCATCCTTTTAAATTGTCCAGCACGCTGCCGTGTTTGCTTCTAGTGTTCTCTTTCGATGCGATGTTTCAAGCTCAGGCAAGCTTCAGTGTTACAGCCTGGCCAGGTGTTTCTTTCTGCTGCAGATGGACATGTTAATTTAGTTAGGTGTTCTCAGAAACATCTTTGTTATCACTTCACAGTGATTGTCTCCTGGGTGAGCACAGTTCCCCAATAAAGATCTAAAATGCTCCAGGAAAAACTGGATCCAGTGCCACGGAACATCTTCCAAAACTCTTTCCACAGCCACATATTAATTAAAGAATTTAGGCTAAGAGCTACAGATCTTCCAATGATGTTGACTTTCTAGAAATAGCAAGCTCAATTATCCTGCTAGAGCTCAATGCTAATCAGTCTCTAATCAAGTCTCTAACCAGCCTGGAAAATTAGTTATCTGTGTCAAGAGCAGAAATTCACATATTTGTCATTTTTTATTTTTCTGCCTAGCACTGATAATAGCTTTTTC
The DNA here is from genome assembly GCA_033558185.1 of Dromococcyx pavoninus. NCBI lineage: Eukaryota > Metazoa > Chordata > Aves > Cuculiformes > Neomorphidae > Dromococcyx > Dromococcyx pavoninus. Next base: position 1,074,247 of record JAUMJL010000019.1, on the reverse strand, counting down.
TTGCTAGGCTCCATCTTCTATCAGAAACCTGATATATTCTTCCAGGTCTGTCCTTTTCCTCTTCTTTTCCTGTATTGTAATGATACATGAATGCTTTCTTTGTTAATAGATGCAGGAAGATAGTTATGTTCAAAACAGAAGTCCGTATAAGAATGTTTATTTTTTGCAACACATTGTATGGTAAGTCTCTAAACCAAATCTACGAGATAAATTATCCTTTTTCTTGCAACTGTTTTAGATCACTGCTGGTTAATAGCTGATTTTTTAGTGCTTTAGTTAATTTCTTCCATATAAGTTATCTCTGTTTCATGGGTTACTCTGAAATAAAATTTCTTTAATGACAATGTTCTTAAGAGGTAGTTTACTACCATCTCATTTTGTCTGACCTTTAGATTAGTTTTGAGCAACCACAATATAAGAACATCTGAACAAATGGAACACAGATTTATCAAAATTGTTATCCTGAACTACACTGATACAGAAAATGTAGTAGATCTGATATTATTTGGAGTTCAGCATTTGGTACAGGATCACAGATTGGATACTATTAGTCCAGTTCAACAAGGTGGATATTAGTAGAAGTATTGCAGAATGGAATGGAGCTGAATATAAACCAGATGACAACAGGTTATGTTAAATGGAGGACTGTCACACTGGAAGGAAGATATCAGCAGAGTTTTTCAAGGATCAATCTAGAGGACTTGACTTATTTAACATTTTAATTAATGATGTTGGCACAAAATGTAGAAGTACAGGAATACAATCTGGTGGTGGCAAAATATTGTGAGGCATCATTAATATAAAGGATGATCAGAAAATTATACAAGAAAAATGTTCTGACCTTGAGGACTCAAGTAATAGAAATGAGATGAAATTTAAGAGTAGAGGTGGCACTTCAGGGCTGCTAAAAAGAATTTCTGCTAGAGACTTATCAGTTGAAAATGACAGAGGAGGCAAAAGACCTGTGTGTAGCAATCAGTCGTAGAATAACTATGAGTCACCGGTGTGATACAGCTGTGAAGAAAGTGATGTGATCCTAGAAAGTATCAAATGAGGTATTTCCTGCAGAGACAGGGAAATGTTAATGTTGTAGCAGCACTGGAGAGCTCACATCTGAAAAACAAGCTGCTCATTTTTAAGAAAGATTAAATCCAAGTGGAGCAAGCATTAGGAAGGGGTTATAAGGATGATTAGAATGATGCAGAAGCTTAGGTTGTGCAGAGAAAGTGAAATCTTGTGGCTTCTTTAGTCCAAGATGCAACATTTCTTTGAGAGGTATCCTCATTTATAACAAAACCAAAAGTACGCAGACTCAGAAGAATTACTGGAGGTACTTCAGACTGACAAAACCTGGATCGTATTTTCAAAAAAAAAATTCTTATTTTAAGGCTACATTACATAATTTTGGCAAAGGAAACACAAAATGGGTGTAAATGAAGCTCCTGAGCTGCTAAGAGAATGTAAACCACTCTTAATACCAGTAAAGCTCAGGTCTTTGCTGACATGATTGCAAACCTTGAAAATATGAAAAATGTAGTGTCCGTTCTATCCATTGTATGTTCACTTCCACTGGAACAGTGTGGTAGTAGGTTTTAATGAAGTAAGAGGTTGATTTTGGCTCAGAAAATAAAATAGACCCCTTGGAGGCTACAATCCTTGCCACGTGAATTCCACCAGTAGGAATTCAAATGTACATCATTTCCAGCAGGACAGGAAACATGAAGTTTCTAGGCAGCTTAAAATGTTGATCTTTAGGAGTCTGTCAGCAACAATTAAATATACAGGAAAGTTTTCCTATAAAAAATATTTGTAATGGGCTAAATTTTTTCTGACTTTAAGAAATAAAAATTATTCAAAAATATATGCAAGAAAAAAACAGGAGCTCTGGCAAACAAAGCAAGTCCAGGTTATCTAATTTCAACTGTCAAGTGATCTTCATATTACTCCCCCACAGTAATGGATGTTGGCGGTTATGTGTCTTAATAGAGCACTATAAATGACAAAATTGTTATTAAAAGAAAGTAGAAGAAAATTCTTAGGGGAGAGCATCTTGGGTTTGCACATTACTTGTCTTGTTTGAAAAATATTTTAGTATAAAAATTACAGAACCCTCTAGGCTCTCTTCAGCACAAAATATCCACTGCTTTACCATTACGGACATTGCAGAAGGTTGTGCATAGGGTCCTGCAGAAAAATACTTCTTCCAGAATAAACATCCTTTTTTTGCAGGAAGTAGGGACAGAAAAAAGAATGTAGTTTCACTGATACGTTGCTAAGCAGCAAAAAGGACATATGTCAAGAACTATCTATGTCTTTTGTATTACTATACTTCCTTTCCTCACACCTTCATCACACAAGCTGTTATGATTCTTATGTACCCATAATATGGAGAGAAAATGACACAGAAGCTTGTTTTCCCTCCATTTCCTTTTTCAAAGATCTAATGTTAAAGACAGGTCCCTGGTGGGTCTAAGCTGGCTGAGACATTACTAGTTTCAGGTCAGTCCAGGGCTTGAGGCATTTTTGGAGTAGCTGATTAATTCATTACTCGATGGGCATCACGTTGAAGTCTTTTGAGCCTGAGTTGCTCTCAGAAATGAAGGAAAATTCTCACCAAAAGGGAGAATATTAACCTTAAAAATAAAATCAGCCTCTCTAGAGCGTGAGGAGGTCAGCAGTATTCTGCTGCTTTGTTTTGACTTGGATAGTTAAGACTTGCAAAATGGGGACCCCCAGAAAAAAAAATTAAAAAAAAAGAGGTAATTTGAAAATATTACCAAGCAGAAGTTTTGAGATGTTTTGCACTGACCACTGGTTTATGTTGCTGACTGTGTTTTCTCATTTGCTTGAGTAGGTTCCCTGAAAAACATGAAGGTCTTCCTCTTGCTCTCCCACAACCATGTATTTTTGTGAGTAGTTCCAGTGATATGTATTTGTAAAGTGTCTTCTAGTAAAGACCTTTGCCAATTGACTCTATTTTGTGCAAGGCTGTATTTTATGGTAATCACATTCCATGGTTTTAAAAGCATTTATGTGCTGTGAAACTATTACAGAGCACTTTCCGGACACACTGTCTTCCTGCTAACAAATGTCTCCTGAAATGAGCAAGAGGTTTTCTTAATTTAAAATTTCTGTGTTGGGATTATTTTTAGTAATATCTTCCAAATTTTCAAGGTCAAGATCTTTTAAAAAGGTTAGTTGTACCCAAATTTCTTTTCACTTCTGTCAGAGCAACTGTGGTGAAGTAATGGTGTTCTTCAAGTTGGCATTGGGGCAACAAATAATACAACAGCCAGGATTCATCAACCAGGGCACATGCCTTTTTCCCTGTGTGCCCTATGATGACTATAAAGTGCCTTTTTTTATTGTGTGTGGTCCAGCTTCAGAATAATAATCATAATAATCCTTGAAGATTAGATTAATGAAAAATCAATTTAGCAATCAAATTTTTCAGCCATAGTTGGTGGCTGAGTTAAGAAAGTATTATAAGCAGAATATAATTTGTTCAGCCATATAGGCAGTTGTTGAATTTCTTATTCGACCATCAATTATGGCAAAACAGTGAGCTGAAATTACAATTAAATGTAAGAGAACAGTCACATGTGGAAACAGCTGTAGTTATTTTAAAAGCCACCATCCCTGCTTTTTGCTACTGCTCTTCCTCTGGAGGCGACTGACCTCAGAGAGGGGTTTTGTGAAGTCCTCTCCTGCCAAGTCAGCTCCCACCACCACCAAGCCCTCGTCTGGAGGAGGAGCCATCATGAGGGTCGTTGTGGTGTCTCCCTCTAGGCTTGTACATCCCAGCAGGATGACAGCAAGCATCTAGGGCTGGTTACATCTTGCATTGCCCCCGCTCTGCCTGCCACGTGGATTTGCGTGTGAGCATGGGCCTTTGTTCACATGAAGAAGTTGCCCTTAACCCCTTTCATGGTGATACCATGTATAACACTGTGCTTCATGCCTGCATGCAAAGAGGGATAAGCTTTACCTGAAAGATATCATAGAATCGTAGAATCATCTCTTTGGAAAAGACCTCTGAGATCATCAAGTCCAGCCATCCCTGTGCCCTTACTAAACCATGGCCCTAAGAAACTCCTCTACCCGCCTTTTAAACACCTCCAGGGATGGGGACTAAACCACCTCCCTGGGCAGCTGTGCCAATGCCTGGGAAGGAATTTTTCCTGACCTGCAGTCTGAACCTGCCCTGGTGCAACTTGAGGCCATTTCCTCTTGTCCTATCACCTGTCACTTGGGAGAAGAGACCAACACCCACCTCACCACAACCTCCTTTCAGGCAGTTGTAGAGAGCTCTGAGGTCTCCCCTCAGCCTCCTCTTCTCCAGGCCGAACACCCCCAGTTCCCTCAGCTGCTCCTCGTAGACCTTGTTCTCCAGCCCCTTCCCCAGCCTCGTTCCCTTCTCTGGACACTCTCCAGCCCCTCAATGTCCTTCTTGGAGTGAGAGGCCCAGAACTGACCCCAGCACTCGAGGTGTGGCCTCACCAGTGCTGAGTGCAGGGGCACAATCCCTGCCCTGCTCCTGCTGCCCACGCTGTGTCTGACACAGGCCAAGATGCTATTGGCCCTCTTGGCCACCTGGGCCACTGCTGGTTCAATGTCTGTTTAACCACGACTACTGTGACTGCTCTTGGAATGCTGCCAATGTAAGTCCTTCAGTACTATTTACTGTCCTACAATTATTATTCTTTCAAACTGTGTGTAGGTTAGGAGTGAGGCTGGAAGAGCAGTATTTTCAGTGAAAGAATTTGCAGGAAGTTTTCCTTCTCAATGTCCTATGTGTCCAGTATCCATCTTTACAACATGAGTGAAAATAATTAATTGCTTCTTGATGAAGTAATTGCCCCCATATTATTGTGTGCCATAGGACATTATGGAAGACATGGGAGAGGCTTTGAAATTTATCTCAAGATTTTCAAGGGAATATGATAATAAATTAAGGCAGATTATGGTCTCACCATGAGCTTGTGATTCCATTTTAGGGTTCAACTTCTCACAGTAAAGCAGTAACATAATAATACAGGCCAAGTGTTTCCTCTTTATTCATGGTACAAGGGTTTTTTAGTACTTCCTGTCTGTCTCACAGAGCGTTGTATGTTCACATAAATATTCAGGGAGAAAGGTTGTGCTCTGCAAGCTTATCTGTTAAAATATTTTCAGCTACCCTGTTGTCAAGCATTCACTAGTAGACATACGTATGGAATACACCTGAACAAATGCCAAAAAAGGCCTCTTAGAAACTTATTTTATACCTTGAAAGGGAATGTGGGTTCAGATGTGCTCCAACACGGCACCACTACTGTGTATTTGTAGTAGTGTTACGTGTAGGCGTTTGCTATTAGGTGTTTGCTATTGTTAAAAGTGACAGCTACATCCCACTCTTTAGGCAAGCCTTTAAAAAATAAATGTGATTTGCATATGCTCTGCATATTTAATTCATAATTTGCATATGCTAATTGGCAGTGCATTGCAGTGACAAATGGTATTGCATTCAGTCAGCCTGAATTGTAACGACTTACAGGAAGGTTTGTCTGCTCAAAGGCAGGGTCCCTTCTGTATCTCAGCAAAACCTGAACTGCTGTTGACTCTCCCCATGGATGCTGGAGGGGGGGGGTTGGTGGTGTCTGTATTGCACTCTTCGAAAGCGTAAGTAAATAAACACAATGGTCTGTTTCCTGCTTTCAAAACATCTCTTGCAACTCTGGAAGAGAATCATCCCTTGCTGTCAGTGTCTATCATGACAGTAACTTTGTGCCGGGTCACATAGAGGTTTCTTCTTAAAGTGAGCCTGCATTTCTGCAACTTTTTCAGGTGATGAGGATCTTAACTTTACCAGCAAAATCAGACATGAAGTGAAAGCCTCCCATAAGCCACGCAGAGGAGTCAGGAAGGAGAACTGTGGTGCAGAGTGAACCAGGTTAAAGTACCACTTTGTAGCACAGACTGCCACGCCATGGAGAACAGCAGTGCTGAAACATGAAATTCATTTTTGCAGATCACCAGGGTGTTTTCCAAGAACGAGCAACATCAGTGGGATACTCAGAAATATGTATTGGAGGCAACATCCAAGTTTTTGTTCGAAAAGGTGTTAGATAGGAAAGGGCACAGTAGGGAATAACTCCTTTAATGATATTTAGATTGCTGAATATTGCAACATTTGACCCATACTGGAATAATATTATAAAAAGAGCCCACTGGGATCCTGCCACTCTGTAGTAGACACACTGGCATCAGTTTATGTATTTTCTAGGCCACTGGATTTCAAACAAAAGCAATTTTGTATTACTACTGTCAGTGATGCACTGAGAACAAATGGTGAAAAAGACCAAAAGAAAACCTTAATAATTGTCCCTTACAGTGACACCAATGTGGTATCAATAATATGGATCATGCATCTTGCTGTAGTGTATTCCTGTGGTTAGCAGATATGCAAGTGGCTGATGACTCTTTCCTTCAACATCTCTAACGTTGCCAGCAGTATAGTTTTTATTCGATGTTTCAGCGAGGATCCTACTTAGTATCACATTTAATAAAGACAACACAGCAGTTCCTGGTAAATCCAGGATAATGATTCATAGATCGCTGGGTGGTGGGAACCCCCCCCCCGTAATTGTCATCTCACTATGCACATTCTTGGTACTCTCTTGGTACTAGTTTGCAAATTTGGCAGAGAGCACTGATACGTTTAAGCTACAGAGAACGAGTCCAGAGGAGGACGACGAAGACGATCTGAGGGCTGGGGCACCTCCCATATGAGGACAGGCTGAGAGAGTTGGCCTTGGTTACCCTGGAGAAGAAACAGCACTGGAGAGACCTTACAGCAGCCTTTCAGCACTTAAAGGGGGCTACAGGAAAGCTGGGGAGGGGATTTTTATCAAGAAGTCCAGTTATAAGATGAGGAGGAACAGTTTTAAGCTGAAAGAGGGGAGATTTAGTTTAGATATGGTGAAGAATTTTTTTACTGTGAGGGTCGTGAGGCAGTGGAACAGGTTGCGCAGAGAAGCTGTGGCTGCCCCATCCCTGGAGGTGACCCAGGCCAGGCTGGATGAGGCATTGAGTAATCTGATCCTGTGGGAGGTGTCCCTGTCCATGGCAGCGGAGTTAGAACTGGATGATCTTTGAGGTCATTCCAACCCAAACCATTCTATGATTTGCCTAAGATACGTCAACCCAACGTACCACAGTCAGTACAGTGAGTGTGGTGTATGGGAAGGAGTTGATTATTCCACGGCAGTCAGCTAGTTATATAAAGGTTTTTTATTTCAAATAAGTCGGTATAGAATATACCAAAATATTCTTAATTTCTGGAATCACTGGGGAGTCAAAAAAGACACCCACAACATAGATATTTTCTCCTTTTTTTGTGATACTGGGGAGTAAACATGGAAGTTTGTCTTTAAAAAGTAGGGATTTTTCTTGGTTTCTGATGACATTTGGGTTAAAATTTACTCCTTAGAAAGTAAGCACCACTTTTTCTTGACACTGTTAAGAATGTCTTTCTTCAAGTGTAACTTGTAACTCTGATGCAGTAAACAAAAGTGTTGTTTTGTTAGTACTGCCATTTGCTCTTAAATCTTCTCACAGTTACACGAAAACTTGTGTTCTGAAATTCAACTATTCCCATCACCTTTTGTGAGATTCTGCAGCTTTGGATGCATTTATCACTACTCAGAACATACGGAGCACCGATAACTTAACAAACAAGTGGCAAACGCAAATGTTCCCACGGAAGGGCTTTGGGTGACCTTCTTGAGAGTGACTTCCATATGAGCACCTCTTTGAAGGACACTGAATGGAGGCTTAGGACATCGGAGAGTAAAATGTGAATGGGATGATATACAAGTGATGAAACTTGGAGGGGAAAAAGCAGGTGGAAATAAGAGAGCAAGAGCAAAAGTTCATCTCCCCTACGCAGCATCCCCATGCAGAGTGAAGGTTTCCTGTGAAGTTGCCTCTTTGGGGGTGTAGCCTGCCATCTGCCTCAGAAGTGGTGGATTTTTAGGAGGAATTAAAGGTGAGAAATGTCACTCAGAGCCACTTCTTGTGACTACTCTGCACACCACCTCATGGGAATAGCTCTGGGAGATCCAACTTGTGCTGCTTTGCCAGCATAATGTGCGTATAGTTAGAAGCTCATATTCCACACAGTAGGGTATTGCATGAGTGTGTAGGCATAGAGGAGTGGCCTGAAGGAATTCAGAACCACTTTGCTAAATGTTTATAGCTCAAGGAGTGGGAACATTATGTAGACACAAAGGACAGTCTGTAAGAAGGTCAATATTTTCTTCTTTCAGAATAGAGGTCCCTATATATGATAGGAGCTTCATCTGCAGTAACAGGTGAGACACAGTCACATCGTGTGGCAAAACCACCCCATGAATCTTCTCTGCAGTTTTGTGGCATGCATTGTTTTGTTATGAAGTTGGCATAGGCACCTACTGGGTACAAAGCCTAGGGGAGAAGAGTCTTCAGTATCACATTGGTTGCTGCGAATTGTTTACTGTGTAAATTTGATATTAGGAAGAATTTCTTTCCCGAAAGGGTGGTCAGGCACTGGGACAGCTGCTCAGGGACGTGGTTGAGTCACCATCCCTGGAGGTGTTTAAAAAAATGATAGATGAGATTTTAAGGGACATGGTTTAGGGGATGATGGGTGTGGTTGGACTCGATGATCTCAGAGACTTTTCCAAACAGAAGATTCTATGATTCTATGATCCTGTATTCAAATATTTAATAAGTTATTTATAAGTTCCAAGCCTCAGCTCAGAGCATCAAAGTGATTTCACTCTTTTCCAATGACAAAAATATAGCTCTCCCCTTTGAAGAACCGCAAGCCTCCGTGGCTCTTGCAAAGGCAGGAAACAATAAGAGTTTCAGGCTCAAAAACCTGCGAGAATAAACTCCTTCATACAATTTTTAGCACTTCCTAACTCTAACCAGATGTGAGGTATGCAAGAATAACCTTTTAAATTATATTTCTAGCTGTGCTGATTCTAGGAACGGGAGGACAGGAGGGGTGTGGCTAAAGTAGTGTATAAATTACTAGAGTGCTGATCCAAAAAAATGGTAAATGTCATGTTCAGTCCAAGGTTTGTGCAGAGGTCTGGGAACAGCTCTTATTTCTCTGAATTGCTTTCCTTATGCCTCACCATGGGTGATATTCTTTTTTCTGCTTTGTTGTAGCAAAATGACACTTCAGTTTTGAATTAATACACAATTTTGCTGAAAAAATACAGAATTCAGTTTGTATTAGCAAGTAAAGCAGAGCAAAGCCCATTGTTTTATGAGGTTTTTCAAGTGTGCTTTATTGATGTGATCCAGACACACAGGGAGGAGAAACAGTACAGCTACCTGTCCTGCATCAGAGTACAGCACTCCTCCTCTGCCCTTTCCTCTTAGATAACTAACTTCATAAAAAAGACCATAATTTTCTTCAATTCATATCATTATGCAAGCAAAATTCTTGCTTTTTAAGTGGAGACCCGTGAGGGACCAGGATTTATCCTTGAATAGTGTCTGCGCTAAGATCAGGATTAACGGGGAAAAATAATTTAAAAATACTAATGCATGAATGTAGTGAGGTAAAACTGACCTTCAGCAGAGATATTTTTCTGTGGTAATGGTGAAAAAATTACTTTGTAGGAGTGTTACTTTCTCTTACTCTTCTGTGTAATGGATGCCCACAACATAACAAGCATGCACTGGCATTTTCTACATTTTGTTCTGGCACTTCTTTTATTTGTCTTATAACAAAAGTATGAATTAGTTCCTGCCAAGCTTACTATTATATGGTGTTAAGCTTTGTAAACAAATAAGTCAGGTAACTATTCACTGCAGTAATGGGCACACAAATTTGTTTACAGATCCGGAGCTGAGTTTTCAATGCTGTTGTTAAAAAATACATATTTAGTTGTGAAATATGTACAAATTATTTGAAAGCCAGGGGCATATTTCAAATGCGTATGCATATAGCGCCATATTTGCATGTTTACATTGCAAGGTGGAGTATATATATATTTTTTTTCTGAGTCCTGTTTGACTACAATGAATGTGACAGATACCCCATTAAACTGGCTTTCTCACATTAGGTATTTTCTGTGCATTTTACATAATTGTGTAGATTTTTAAAAAATATATTTAATTTGTCAAAGAAATATTTTGAGTTAGAGAGTCATATTCATGTTAAATATCGTAACAATGAGTTATTGATCTGGATCATTCTCCCTGATGGCAGTGGGAATGCTTATTGGCAGTGTTGCACTGTAACCCTATCAACACTGCTGAAACATAAATGTTATTCCTAAACCTTTAGAGAAGAACATCCCACCTTGAATTTCTTCAGTTCTGTAAGAAAACATGTTCCAAAAATAAATGTTTTATATGTTTCCCATCTGGGATCATAAATTTTGTATATATTTTTGTGTAACCGAGTTAAAAGTTGATATTTGGAGCATGGGATTCCCTGTGATCTCATTGTACTTGAATATTAGTAACTATTAGTAGCTGTGACTTCCACGTGTAATTTAATGCAACCATCACCTTTGTAGCTTTCCACCAGTTCATTTTTGGAAGCAGATACTATGGACCAAGGCAAGGATCATGCCAATCTTGTCCTATTTCCCCATTTCATCCTTAGGTTTATAGTTTTGGCTGCTGTCAGACACAGGTGTTGATCTAGGTGGGCATTTGGGTTCATCCTGGGTGGTGGTGGTTTTACGTTCGGGGTGGGGGGCAGAAGCTGTCCTGATGGTATCAGTTCAGCATTTTCACAGGAACTGCATCTTACCTGTCGTGGTTCCAGAAATCACCTTATGTATCCTAAGGACTCTCTGTGAAATATGGAAAACACCTATCATACAGCTAAAAGGACAGAAAACAGAGGAAGAAGCCATTTCAACTTCAGGGTGGATTTGTTACGACACTTATTATTGATGTTACCTTTTTCAAGTTAAGAGTTTTCTGCATTGCTTGCTGCATAAAATTTTATTAAAGACTGTATAATTTGTGTTCTGACTGAAGCTTACAAACATCTTACTTTGCTTATCCATTTCTGAGTGGTTCTTTATGATTTGACATTATTTTTTCAGACATCTGATTTTTACAGCTGAACCCAGCGCATTTGCCTTTGTTTTAAGGATAATAAACAAGCTGCACTTTTAAAAGCAACAAAACATTTTTAAATGGTAGAATATTTTCCTAATCATTTTGTCTAGAGTGCTGAATACGTTTTACTTTCTCTGCAGTTACCTTCCATGAGCTTGAAAGAGAAAGAGAGTGGGAAAACAAGCTTTGCTGCAGAAAAAAAGAAATCAAAGCCAGCCACTGGTGGCTTTTTGAAAAAGAGTGTTCTGGTTGTTATAAAACATGTATATAACCGACAACTGATATTATCTACTGGTGAGATATTGTTCATACGTCTACAGCATGAAATTACCAGAAAAATCATGCTGGTTATCAATCCACATGTGCTCAATGCAGTTTGAGGGTTTTGAGAATGCCGTGTGTATCTTTTATCATATCACTATAACCCCTCACCTCCCACCAGTTCTCCAGATAAAACCCTCACTAAGTTGTGTCCCCTTTGATGCACATATCAACACATTTCACCTCTGATATTTTTCACCTGAATGTGGACTGTGCTGTCATGCTTGACTGACAGTGCTTGAGCGTGAAGTTCTGTGTTCAGGGAAGGGACTATCATAGAGTCATAGAATTACTCGAGCAGGAAGGGACCCACAAGGATCCTCGAGCCCAACTCCAGTCCGTGCACAGGACATTCCCAACACTTACCCTGTGTGGCTGAGGGCAGTGTCCAAATGCTTCTGGAATGCTGGCAGAGTGGGTGCCAGGACTGCTTCCCTGGGGAGCTGTTCCAGTGCTTCACCACCCACTGGGGGAAGAACTTCTTCCTGAGATCCCCTTGGATCCTGTCACAGGTCACCAGAGAGCAGAGCTCAGCCCCTCTTTCCCCTCCCTCCCTTGGGAGAAGGCAGCAAACAGCTCTGAGATCCCCTCTCAGTCTCCTCTTCTCCAGCTGAAGAGACCAAGGGACTTCAGCCGCTCCTCACACGCCTTCCCCTGCAGAGCCTTCCCTAGGTTTGTGGCCTCCTCTGGACACTCTCCATGGTTTGATGCTGTGGTGTCCCAAACTGCCCCCAGTGCTCGAGGTGGGGCTGCCCCAGTGCAGAGCAGAGCGGGACAATCCCCTCCCTCTCCCGGCTGGCAATGCCGTGCTTGGTGTCCCCCAGGACACAGTTGCCCTCTTGGCTGCCAGGGTTCACTGTTGGCTCACGGTCAACTTGCCGTTGACCAGAACCCCCAGGTCCCTCTCCCCAGGGCTGCTCTCCAGCCTCTCACACCCCTAACACCTTTCTCCTTCATGTGTGTCTCCTTCACATTGCCTTCCTGTGGGCTTCAGTCTTGCCATGGTTAGAAGTCGCCCAGCTCCAAGGAGGTCACCTATGCATACATGGCAGATGCTTATACGAGCCTGTACTGTTCACGCTGAGCTGACCAGATGTTGTGTGGCCATTGTCATCTGGCTTGGAGCCCAAACAAATATATCCTGCCTCTTCACGGGGTTTACTCACTCGGACATGATGCCATGCTATGTAAACACGTAGCTTTTGGGTTACTTGGAGTGCTAGCAGAGCAAGTTGGTGTCTACCTACAATATGTTTTATAGACACATTCATGACCATATTTACTCTATATGAAGCACAGCAAAGGAGTAGCTTTAACTAACTTAAACTAGCTGCCGTGAGTTGTTTTAGTAGCTTCTATCAGCAGAAGGGAGCTTTTGGAGAGCTGCAGGAAGCATTCAAGGAGGAAGGTAAATTCTACCTGAGCTGAGCCTTGTGATGTCCAGGCAGCCTGTCCTGGCTTCTCTTCAGGAATGGTGTCTTCAGGCTTTTCCCAGGCTTATCAACAGGCGTGGTGGTGGTGTGAGGTGCTACTCTGCCAGATACAAACTGGACTGAAGCATAAAAGGATTTATCAGAGTTGCAGCTAATGAAAGGTGTGTGTTGCTGCTGGTTTTGCCTGGATGCAAATCAGGAGCTTTAAAAGTGAAAAAGCTGTGCAGTGCACGTGGTGCTCTGTCTCAGTCACTCACAGCTTCTCTTTTAACATTTCTAAGGGTGAAAGGGACCTATGCATTATTCAAATTAATACTTTGTCAGTAGTTTATTCTCCTTCATATGGGCTGTAAATGTTTAATAGTATTTCCAGAATACATGTAAGATCTTGGGTTTTAGTTGTTTTTTTCCTACCTCAGCTTCCCATATCAACGTGGTTCAGAGAAGAGAGTGGAGATCAGGAACTGGTATAATTACACTTGTAGGCATTTCTCTTCAGAACAATTTTGTTCTGAAGAATATAGCACAGCAAATATAGCACAACAGATCTTCCTACATGCTTTTGTGGGAATAGCTTGAATATTTATATAATCTGAGGGGAGGAAGATCCCCAGCATAATGGCCAAATTCTTTGCAGGTGGTAATTGGTGTGGTTCCCAGTGACTTGCTTAATTTTTTGGAACTGCTTGGATTCAGATCAACAAGATATTAGTTGAGATCATTGCTATGAAATGTGTGAGTTGGTTAGTTAACCCATCACCAGCACAAAGTTGCTACAGAAAGGCAGACACCCATTTTCTGAAGCATCTAAGCTTTGGGTTTGAGCTCTCTGTCTGGCTTCTGTCCAGACCAACTTGGATAGTTGCATAAAATAATTGTGGCAGTATGTGAGGGTGTGGCCAACATCACTTTGTCTCAATGTCATTTTACTTGTGCTTTTACATAATTTTTGTTTCATGCCATGTTTAGTATTCTGCTAGGTCAGATGAGGTTAGGGGTCAGGGGTGTGCTTGATTTAATACAACTGGATGGTTTGCCTGTTTTTTGTCTGTTCCTTTCGGTGTCCTGTCATTTGAATTTTATGTTTTTGCGTTTATTTCTTGAGACGACTTTTCTGGGTATCATTTTCTGTGCTCTGTTGGTCCTTTATGCTGGTACAGATTGCATTTGTTCATCTGAAATGCCTGTCCTGCACAATTTCCATCATTTTTATGGTCTTACGTTTTGTCATTTTCTGCTTGAGTTTGGTTGTGGTTTGTTATGTTTTGACAGTGGTTTGTCATACAGCTGTGAATAACCTCTTTGGCTTGCCTTAAAAACCTTCTTCTTGGCAGTTGTTGAACAAAGTTAACTGAAATACTCTTTCTTCAAACAGAATGATTAGCACAGACAAAAGTGTGAGTGGCTGTGTACTGTTACCAGGCAAACCATTTGTTCTGGCTTTATTCACATTCAGAATGCAGATTTTTTTATGCAAATATAAATATTCTCTGTTGAAATAATTGTGTCTAGATCTTTATTGGGGAGTGATGGCTTTTATTTCTAAGATGTGAAAGTTTTACAGTTAAAACTGGAGCTTCCTCATCTAAGGTGTTTCTGTGGAAAAGGAATACGGGTAACCTCCCTCAAACCCTTCTCCCCTCCAGCCTAAAAAATCAGCTTAAACCATAAGCTTCCTCAGAAATGTGTCTCCCATGAGAAATTCTGAATTCTTCAATGTGGGCTAAATGTCTGACCTACTCTATACTACTAGAAACCTAATTCAATTTTTTATATAACAAATTGTATGGTCTCTGAGTTTTCATTTTATGATCAGTTAGAAGACTCCCTGAGTTCTTAGAGTATTTTCACTGGATATGGTACAAAAACTTAAAGTTTTAAGCAGGGGCAGTGCTCTGCTTTTTGTGCTTGAATTTGGGGTGCTGGTTATTGAGACTTGCAGGAAAGGAGTTGAGAGTTCAGGCTGACTGATGCAGCAAAGTGCTATTGCAGCAAAGACCCCAACAGCCTCCTGGGCTGCATTAGGGACAGTTTGAGGGAGATGGTCCTTCCCTCAGTACTGGTGAGATATGACTGGAGTAGGATATTCAGTTTGGGCTCACCGTTTAGAAGACAGGCACGGAGGTACTGGAACAAGTCCAGGGAAGAGCCGTGAATACGGTTAAGGGCTCGGAGGATGTGCTGTACGAGGCAGAGGCTGAGAGAGCTGAGGCTGTGCAGCCCTAGATAAGGGGGATCTTATCAATGTGTGTAAATATATGATGGGACCAGCGTAAAGAAGGCAGAGCTAGGCTCTTCTCAGTGTTGCCCAGTGAAATGCAAGAGGTGTTGGGCACAAACTGAAGCACAGAAAATTCTATTTAAACATATGTAAAAGCATTTTCCGTGAAGGGAGGTCAAGCCCTGGCACGGGTTTCCCAGAGAGGTTGTGAAGTCTCTATCCTTGGAGATATTCAAAACCAGACTGGACACAGCCGTGGGCAACCCAGTGCAGGGGATGCTGCTCTGAGTGAGGGTTTGGACCAGATGATCCCCAGAGGTCCCAGCCCAGCCCAGCCACCATCCTGTGAAAGGGATCTCGGACGATGCCGCTTGCTGTCCACATCCCCTCGTCCACACTGGCTTAGCCTGAGGCTGAAATACTCAAGACCTGAAGACTGACTTTTGTAGAGAGCAGTTCTTTAAAGAGTGGCGGTGCACTGCCAGTGTAATAAGGAAAGAGTCTGGAGGAAGTTTTATTGTAATAGGTAGGCTGGCTGGGCCTTAATGAAAAACTATGTTGATGCAGTTTAGCTTTTTCCTGAGATATATAGAGATTTTATAGTTGTTTTCTGAGTATTTTTACCAAAATGAATTACAGTAAAATATTGTCTCTCTTCAGAGAGAGGACGGATTTAGGACTGAGTCGCAGATGATGTGTTCATGAGAATGAGTCATAAGGTGTGGAGAGTTAAGCTGAGGTCTCATTGTCATGAAGTTTCGGTGACTTGTTCTTGACTCAAGTGTGTTTTAGAGGATTGAAGTGCCAGATATGGACTTTGAAGAAAAGGAAATACACTGTCAGCTGTCAAAATTATACAGGCAAATCCTCACCAGGGTAAAATGTTATTAGAAGACACTTATTGAAGAAAAGGCAGAGTCAAACCTAACACAATGATTGAATTACATAGGATAGAAGGAAGTGGAGAGGGAAATCAAGACTTTTACAATCTTACAAGCTTTAGTACTTTGGGTTATACCTTTTAACAGCAGGGAATAGCATTGATATAAAATAAATAGATACAGATACCATGAAAGTATCATGGAACAAGCAAAAAAAACCCAAACCTTGTGTTCTGCGTGTGGGAAAGATTCAAGCCACTCAGTCACGGTGCTGAATCTGTGTTACTCGTCTCACTTTGCAGTTTGGTTACAAACTGAGAAAAAAAAGGCAATATAGTTGGAAACTTTAAATTTCTCTAGTTTTCATGAAGTGCTGAGTAGATCATTAAAGATAAAAAGAAAATTGTAAGGACATGGAAAAAATGTACACATGCTAATTAAAATCCTCCAAAAGCTGTGTTTTGTTAGCAATATGGAGGTGCTACTTCCAATGACTTCCAAAATTAAAGGAGTTTTACATCTATAGTTTCTGTAGATTATACAGATGTTTTCTGACTGTTTAAATACAAAGCAGGAAATTGCTAGTATCCTACTATTAATAGTATACTAGTGTACTATAGTATATTATTATTATTGCTGCTGTTATAGTAGATTTTAAATAATGCATTTAATTTTACTTAATATTTAATCTGCATAAATAAATAGAAATTTCTTGTAAGCAGAGATTAGTCATGAAGTATAATTTTTATTCTATAAGAAGTCTAAATGATAGTAGCTTGATCTTGCCCACTGGATAGGGAAAAAAGAGGGACAGGTCTGTGTGTGCCAGATTCTGCTTTGGATATTTGTGGGTGGTTTAATCAATATGGCCCACGCATCTCTGAGACAGAATTTCAACTTATTAGACTGTCTTTTTACTGCCTTTCATGCCTTACTATCAAATCTGACAGTAGCTTTTCCTGGAGCTTGACAGATTCGTGTTGATTGGGTTTGAATACACTCACCAGAGAAGGTCTTAGAAAGGCAGAGGGGCGTTCCCAGGAGCAGCCTGCCTTGCAGCTCTTCCAGAGGGCATCTCACAGTACTGAACGCCAGAGCTTTACTGCCATATAGTCACAGAATCATGGAATTACCCGAGTTGGAAAGGACCCAAAAGGATCATCAAGTCCAACTCCTGTCCCTGCACAGGACACTCCAAGAGTTCCTTCCCAGCCAGGCCATGCCTGGGAGGAAGGATGCCTGATGAGCCTTCCCACTGGGACAGATTTGGGCAAATAGAAGTGCAGGCAGAATAACAGGAAAAGCGTCGCTATGTAACGCCATGAAGTTTTGCTCTGTGTGCAATGAGGTGGTTATTTTAGTTGCAAAAACACATGTAAATGGACATGCCAAGCTCTGACCCACACAGATGTCAATTAACCATGCCCATAAAAGTCAGTTAAGAATTAGAGAGTTCAGGCTTCCTTCTGCAGTGCTCAGGAAAACTCATTTGCAATCGGTGAGAAGTGGTCTCCTGGCTTCCCTGGCCCTTACAACCGGCTGAGGAAGAGTTAGTGGTGGCATTGCCATTTAATTTCTGAGATCCAGCTGTGATAATCGCTCAAGCAGGAGACTTTCATGGTCTGTCCAGAGCTAAACAGGACAGCTCAACCTGTAGCTGGTAGCCAAAGAATCCACAGCCCCAACCAGTGGAGCTCCTGAGGCCCACCTATAGCACATTGAGATAATGAGCTGTAGGCTGCACCAAAGTTTCCAGACAGAGCTCCTTTAAGCTGTAGGCACAGGGTGGTTTTTTTTTCATTCTGTTGCTGATTCTGTGGAACTTTTAAAGGCTTTTTATATTTTATGTTTTTATATCTGTGTCTGTTTTATTACTCATTTTATATTCTAGCTCTAATTGAAGACATAGGACTTGACAGGATTCAGAGCTGCAAAAAACAGCCTGGAAGCAATAAAACCAATTTTTTTATTTCACTGATTAACACTTCTGTTGTTGCACTTCTATACCAACTTGGCAGTTATCTCACATGGTGTATGTATATATGCCAAATCCAAGTGTCTGCCCCTGAGATCTTCTGCTGTAAAGGCAACACATGAGCAATTCAGTGAGCAAGGAGGTGTTTGCTATCAAGCCCTGCTTCTGCAAAGAGGCCATGAACCATCATTCTCTAGAGAGGGTACTGAGATTTTGCAGTCTGTCTTTGGGACACAAAGGGAGGAAGCGTTCTATTCCTAGCCCACAAATAATACCAGTTTCCTGTGAAGTAGAAAAACATGTTTACTTTCTGTTTTATTCAAATTTTCCTTGGCGGTGGCTGGGGGAGGAAAAACCCAACAACAGTACCATCACCACCACACGGTGTCTGGTGGTACCACAATTGTATTACAATTTTTTTTTAACTGGCTTTCTGCCCATAGCTTGTCTGAGGAGTGCAAAACCCCTGTATTTCACAAGTTATAGCCATTCCCACCTAGTGATCATTTGACTTTTGGGCTCAATTTTGAATGGAAAAATAGTTTTAGACTTCAACACATTCCTGAGAGAATAAAATATTTTAAATTCAGGCAAACATATTTAAAAGGGGAAATAAATTAAAGGACAGTATGAAAATAATGATTGCTAGGATCAGGGTGAGAGAAGGGCATCCTAATCATTACTGTTGCATGGCCAGGCCAAAAAGCAGGAGGGTGACCTGATGCCTCCATCTCCAAGAGGCAGGCCTTGGGCCATTTAATGTGTTAGGTGGTTTCATTCTTTTCTTTAGAATTCCCCAGGAATGATACTTCACATATTAGCTGTAATATGACTGTTACTGACCTATAATGCTTCATGCCTATGCTCATAAACTGAATTAATTGATTTCTGGACTGCTCGTATTTTGGGGAGTGTCACAAATCTACCTGTCTTACTTCAGTTTTAAAATTGTACTCAGGTTTTTGGTCCCCCAGAAAGGTGTACAAAACCACATGCAGCCAAGGTAAAATCACTGAATAGTCTAAAGGTCACTCCAGCAGATGACAGCATTATATTTTGTGCAAAATAGTCACTTCAGGTATGCCTTTCATGTAGAAATTTCATGTAAATAACTATTACCTGTTGCTAAATCCAGTTGAGCTTTGTCAGTTTGCTTTGCTGTCTGGGGATTTGCCAGCACAAATGAAGCAAATGGTAAGGGGCAGCACCTGCTTCTCATGTGAATTAGTGCATCCTCAGATAGTCACCTAGGGATGAGGGAGGCTGCTCAGGACTAAATGATAATTTAAAGCAGCATTCCAATGATCTGAACTTAATGCCTGAATGCTGACTTTTGCTTCTAGTATATGCAGGATCTTAAAATGCATGGTGTCACGTTTCACACTGTAAAATGGTCTTTTCTGGGTAATGTGACTGTAAGTGCCTGTTACTGTTTGTATAGATGCAGGTATGAACCTATAGCTGCTTTCCCAAGCTTGAGTATTGGGCTCAGAGCCTCAGCATCTGCTGTCATGACTATTCTAATATATTCTTGCAGGCAGATGATCTAACATCTATAATTAATGTTCTTTGCTAAGTCCCATTAAAAGGCTTCTTTCTACTTATCTATAATTTTGCCAAACATGACTGAATAAAGCTGAAATTGTTTTTTCTTTTAGCTATGTCTTTTATTTAAGCCAAAAAGGATTTCTTCTTTCCCCCAGAACGGAAAAGGGTTTTTTTGTCCATGTTAGAAAAGTCTTGCAATTTTGTTTGTTAAATGCCCAAGAATCTGCATGCTCTGAGCAGGCTTTCTCACCTTTGCTGCGGAGGTTTCCCTATCTAACTCTTTGTGGAAATCTGACTAAATTTAGCAAATTTACAAATCTTTGGGCGGAAAACAGTGCCCATTGTCAAGTACTCAGTGCAGGCTTTATTAGAGTTTGAGACTTAAAATTTCCAAGGCCTTGCTTTCCTAGGAGTATGGTAAGGCTCCCACAGGAGCCCAATGGGGCTACTCACAGCTGCAAAACGTAACCAGAGATGTGGCAGCTCAGGGTTATGTGGGCTCATGGGCATTCCCACTGCAAAGCCCACAGGAAGGGCTCAGCCAGTGCTGCACGTGAGAGGAGGAAGCCCTTCCTTCTCCTGTGCTCCCGATGGATGCACCCGGGATCCAGGTGGCCCTGCAAAGGAAGCAACTTCACCTGAATGCAGAGGAAAGAAGAAGGAAGAGGAGGGAAAAAAAGAAAAGTGAAGGGAATAAGGTGATATTTATGTGGGAGAGGGGACAGAAATTGTAACTGAGAGATGAAAGCAGATAGAGAATGATTAATTAAGCAAGAGTTGGAAGTCAGCGAGAAAAACAAAGGGAATGGGGAGATGTTTGGCTGGTTGTGGGGACACAGAGGGTTGAGGTCTTCTTGCCTGGTCCCTGCCTGAATGAGGAGCTGAAGGAATTAAGGAACGAGAGGTGGTGTTCAGCTGGGGAAAGAATCTGCTGGTAGGAGGAGGCACAGTGGGCAAATGGGAGAGAGAAGTTTTTTTCAGAAAAAAACACAATATCAAGATATAAAAAGAGGGCTTAGACTGCTGAGGAGCCTGGGACAAGGAGCTGGGCAGCCTGGCTGGAAAGGCACCCATAAAGTGTGTTTGAATCTCGTGCTTTGGTGAGAGTGGAGGAGAACAACGGCACTGTGATTGGTTGGCTGGGCCTGCTTGGGGAAGGAGAATGAGGAAATCAGGTGGGTTTGGGGTTAATGGGCCTGCTTGGGCAAGAGAAAAACAGTCAGCATGCAGGGAGAGAGAGAGAAGGGAAGAGAGGGAGATACTGAATGTTGAACAGTGAATTTGGAAGATAACTGATGCAAAGAAACCAAAAATAAGATGAGAAAAGGAGGACTGAACCATGGAGGTGGGTGAGCAAAGAGATTGCAGAAAGACAGGACAGGAGGAGAGAATGCCTTGCAAGAGCCAGGAAGGAAAATGTGCCTGGCAGCCCAACCCTGGAGCAGGGGTGCTCTCAAGATGCTCTCAGGGCTCCGACACCTGGGAAAAGAGGTTACAAGAAGCTCCCCATACTCAAAGTGGTTCTGCAAACCTGTGTGAAGACCTGTGTGCTGACTCTGAGGGTGTCCATATGATGCTTCTTTAGTATATGAAATGTGTGGTGTGGGAGGGATGAGCTCTACAAAACCAGGCACTGAGATACATTCTTAAAAGTGCATTCTGTAGAGTAAAAGCGAAGTTCTAAAACATGAAGAAATTCCAATGGTGGTAGCATACAAGACTTCTTTCAACTCTGTTGGTGTGATTAGATATTGCACCGTGTGATATGTAGACCATACTTGCCATTATTGTCTGGGAAACTGCAAACCGAGGAACAAGCTCGTGTACAGCTTGCTCTGTGCCCTCCACAGAATGAGTTCACATTTCTGGTGCAAGGCGGCAAAACTTCATCAATTTGTCCCATTGTCCTGCTTTCACATCACTTTGAGCCCTCTTGGAAAGGAGCCTTCAGCTGACTTCTCTGCCTGGCAGGGAAGTGTTGCTAAAATCCTGTTGAGAAGTACCGTGACAGACACAGGTGGAGTGTGCACATCATGCCGGTGCACATCCTGCCAGTGCAGAAAAGGAAGGAGAAAGGGCATTTGCCACATTCCCATTCCCATGCCCAAGGAAGGACTGGCTGTACGCAGCAGAGCTGGGGATGCACACACATAGGTGCTTGGATGCTTCTGTGCACACGTTTTGGAGGAGAAAAAAATCAAGGAAAAGCCCTTCACACATAAAATGCACAAAATTTGTCATGGTCCCTAGGTTTTGTGAGAGCTCATTCCACAGCCTATTTTTTTTTCTCAGAAATACTGTCTCCTGCACCAATAAGCTTTGTTACCACTGTAGAGTGTTTCATGTTTAGCCTAGAAATGAAACCAGCTTTTTTAAGCCATTGAGTGCTTCAGGAAGAGAACCAAAACCTTGAACCTGTTTCAGTCTTCTGTGCAGGGCAATATTGTGAGCCCAGGACAGGCCTGCTTATTAATACAGGTTTCCATTAATGTTTCTTCTGGAGCTAAATATTAGCTATCATCATTTATAGAGGACATTTACGTTAGCTATTTTCAATTTTACAGACAAGACAGGGTCTGCACGTGCATCTGCTGTTGAAAATCAGGCTCCATGAGACATGTCCTTGTGTGCACCTCTGTTCCTCTTCATCCTTTTGGTACCCAAGTTTGTTGCTCACAGAAGCCTATCCCTATGTGGCAAACATAAATAAAGCTTACTAGGAAAAGTGATAAGAGTAAGGTATTTAATATATTTCTAGCCTTCTTTAATGTGTTGTAGATGTGAATACAAGGCAGAAATTAACAGTATATGACCATGCTGCTTTGGGAATGGTCTATAAAATGCAGTTAAAATAGTTTCAAGATATTTTTGCAGTGCATAAGTCACGTGGATACAGGTTTATCACAATCAGTAGGAATGCTGGATTTTCATATCACACATTCGCTGCTTAGGATGATTAGCAGGAAATTTAATTTGCAGTAATTAGCCTTAGGGGAGCAAGAAATTAACTTGATGGGTAAATTTGACGTTTTACTATGTGCCATACCAACATGGAAAAATTTGAGTTAAAGCCTGAGCTGAGTCCCGTCCAATACATTGGACTTCAGTTTTTCTAAATTAAATTAAAAGACTGTAGAAGATTAATATATGTATGGTGAGGGGGTGGGGTTCTTTAGAAGCTAGAGTTGTAGAATAATTGTTCAACATATTCATTGAATTGTCAGCCACTTCCAGAGAAGTATTTTTATACATTAAATTACATTAATATCTGATAGTACAGCAAAAGCTTTAACAAGTTCTAATTATCTATTTTTGTGTATTTTCCTCATGTAATGTGCATTGTGCCTGCACACACAATATTCCATATTGTAACGCACAGAGCAGAAGCAGATTTCACAGAACTACTGTGAAAATGCTATAGTTTTTAATTTACAACACCCACTTGCAAGTACATTTTAGGGTCAGGAACCTTTGTTCATATACTGGCAAAATTCCTATGAAAACATTTTTTTTAGAAATTACCCCCAAAACTATACAGCAAGCGAGGGAGGTGTGAGTCACCACCGAGTCCTAATTGACAAATAAGAATGAGGAACCAATAAGCTCTAATCCTGCCTGTTGATGGGGGCTTTTCCATCCAATTCTTCCAAAACACAGTTTAGATCTCTTGGTGTTTACCCTTTGTAAAATGGAGGCAATTTTCATGCATCCACCATTCAGTCAGAATTGCAGTGGATTGATCAACGCTTGCAAAGTAATGAATCATTCGCTGTGGAAGTATTGGTCTATTATAAACTGAAGTGCTCTGTCAAACAAGGCTTGTGGTTGCATCCAAATTAATTTGTAAAAGAGGAGATGGCAAACATCAGTTTCCTATGAGATAATTGCCACTGATGTCAGTGCTTCTGCTAGTTTGTGCATCTGAAATACTGCCAGAAGCTCACTATTACTCATGTATTTGAAATGAGACCTTGTAGCACCAACCTGAAATGGCTGTTGAAGGGAGAGCTGTTACTTCAGTGAGAGTTGTACCCGAGTAAGCCTTGCAGAATTGGGTCACTTGAGCTCCCAATTGGGGGTTTAAGTGGTGCATCTGAGCTAGTTCAGGTGTCTGCTCAGAATTTCCAGCATATGATATTAATGTTTATGGTCTAAAGAGACATCTTGGATAGACCTGTGGGTGGTCATATATTGTGTAACATATATTGCATTGCATTCTCAGGTCTTTCTTCAAGTCCCAGGTGTTTTCTCAGAAGTAGCCCTCCTGGTCAATCACGAGTGTGTGTGTGTGGATGGGTGTATGTAAATATACATGTGCCTACACACGAATAGACCTACGTGTGTACACTATAGGAATGTGCTTTGCCTTCTTGAGTGTATGAGTGCATTTCTGTAAAAGCTCACCACTTGTATTTATACATTTATTAGTAATAACCAACTTTCAGTCGCAATTGACACCATGTGGTTTTCCCTATAATAAATACTTTGGGACAAAAAAACCTTACAGATGGTTTTGACAGTGACTCTAACTCACCATCAATGTTAAAAGATTAAATAAGCTGAGCCCACTCCCTCTGAATGGAGTAAAGCCATTTGCATTGATTTCAATGGGAGCAGGCACTTCATTTCTGCAGCAGGACAGAGAACGTGTGTTGTATTTGTTAAATGAAAGTTTGATTTCATTGCACTTAAAATTATTAATGTTCTGTTAGCAAATGTTTGAGATTTTATAACCAAGAGCATTTGCTGAATTCTGCTTTGTATTTTCCTCACAGCAATTGGAAGGACCCTCATTCCTCGTTATTTTAGCACTGTCTTTGAAGGAGGTGTAACAGACCTGTATTACATTCTCAAGCACTCAAAAGAGTCATACCACAACTCATCCATCACAGTGGATTGTGATCAATGCACCATGGTCACTCAGCATGGAAAACCCATGTTTACCAAGGTAACAGGGAAGACTCAGTAAAGCATGTTGTTGGTTTGGGTTTTCTTATTGTTTGTTTCTTTTATTCTTTTTCAGGGTGTATAAGGGTGAAAAATATCGGCTGTTGCATTTTTCTGGTAGACTGAGATTATTTCTAATACCAAAAACCCTTGAAGCTATTTAATTACTATTTTCTATATTCATTACGTGACTGGAAAATTCTGTGGGCATCCTCTGCAATTCTCCGAGAAAGATTGCAAGAGGAGCACATAATGCCAGGTTGCCAGAACAATCAGTTGTACGTGAATTAAATTCAGCCTGCCTACCTCCTTTTCTCTGGGCTTGATTTTAAAGCAACAATGAGATTTCACATTGCTGGTACCGACCAATTGGCGTGGTGAGCTTTATGTTTGATGCTTACCCCATCCAAGGACTATAAATCTCTAGGAAGATAATGATTGAATACAGTAGGAAGCCAGTCCAAAGGGCAGTGAAGTCAATGGAAAAAGTCAATAGATTTAAACATGCTTTGGATCAGGCAGTTAGTGAGTATCCAATATTTGTAATTGATAGTGAATTATCTTCATGTGTTAGTCACTTCTAGTCCTGTAATTA
Organism: Dromococcyx pavoninus; assembly: GCA_033558185.1. Taxonomy (NCBI): domain Eukaryota; kingdom Metazoa; phylum Chordata; class Aves; order Cuculiformes; family Neomorphidae; genus Dromococcyx; species Dromococcyx pavoninus. The sequence goes on along the minus strand of JAUMJL010000019.1, from coordinate 1,049,208 downwards.
AACTGAGTGCCTTATGTTTATTAAGTAACAGAACCAAAAAGGTAGAAAATACAAATTAAACCAAAAAATTTCTTATATTAAAAAAATCAATAAACTGATTTTGAAAATGGAGACGTGCCCTTTCATAAATTAACAGGATATGATGATTTTTCATCTTGTACCTGTTCAAATGTGTGAATTTTGCATGGAGGAAGACATGAAAGGAGAAGGGGCAGCAGGAGGAGATTGCCCATCCACGTTGCCCTTGGCCTGCCCAACTGCTGAGGTTTTAGAGTAAAAAAAGGCATTTTCTATTGACAGCCTCATGGCCAGGCCCAAATGTCTTATGCTGTTTTAGCACGTGTGTGAGTCCCCATCCCTTTGTGGTGCCTTCTTCCTGGGTCTTGGAGTGGGGCTCAAAGAAGAGGGAGAGGAGGCTGCTGGTGTGCAGGTCACTGATGAGCGGGGAGGTGCGTCTTTAATGGTGTGCTCGTTCCATCTCTCCCACTCCAGCCCCCTGTGACTTACCAAGACACAAATGGGGAGAGATGCAAAGAGACCAGATATTCCAGGTAGCACCTCTGCTACCTCACTGCTCTCAGGAAGCTGGCCACGTGCTCAAGTCTTGATGAAGGGATACAGTAGCTGCTTCTTCGTGGGGCAATTTCTATGTCATTCCCCTTTGTGTTAGCTTTAGTACTATAGCAAATAAGAGGGTTAATTTTACTGAATCCGTAAATACAACACGATTTTCTCAATTCAGTTAGTTTATTTTTACTTACCATGGTGACATATTGCAGTGTTGCTGCCTTGGAAAGGAGGCTAGTATCCAGCAAGCCTAGGATGGACCAGCAGCAGAGAGCCAGCTGGGTGCACACCTCATGCAAGATAGGGCGTAGACACATCTCATGGCACCACCCTCATTTGTGCATTGAGCCCCCTTGTCTGCACTGCAGCCCTGGTGGCACACGGCCTGCAGCAACTCTGACGTTTCTCTTGCAGATGCCAGTATAAACCTCTCTATCCTGGTAGGAAAGTTCAGGTGGGCTATGATTTGGGTTACAGGAGAAGAATTAAGGATTTTTAGCAGCTGTATTTTTAAAATATGGTTGTGTTAGTAATAGCAAATTTGAAATAAAACACAGTAGTCCATGGAATAAGGAAGGAAATAATAAATTACTCTCTTAGAAATAAGTTAGGGCCAATTGTCTCGGTTTTGCAATGTGTGACTTCTGGCAGAGGTACTGAGGGCACAGATCTACCCAAAGTTAAACTCCTAACTCTCACAGCTTTGGTGGTGGAACAAAGCAGATCCCCCACAATAAGCAGCACTCCAATGGACTGTATCCCTGCTTAGATCATGTCTGAATCTGACCCAGTGAAACTACCACAGAAGGTATTCTTATTGCAAAAATACAACCAAACTACATTTGTTAATAGCTGTTTCGGTTTCACAAACAAGTTGCAAGCTACAAATTCACTTCTAATTTAATGGGCTGAAAGAGTTCTCATCACGTATTGAACCAGGAATTCACAGATGCAGTTTAGTAATTTCAACAGTTTTCTAGTTAGAGGAACTCACCTCATATTGCACTATTTGACTAATATATAAAATGGCATTTCTAAGTTTTTTTCCCAAACAAACAAGGCTAGAACATGCCTGCCACTTAAGAATATGAATAGTCCAGCTTGTCTTTAGAGGGCAAGAGGTCCTTGTAATTTGTCACACGCTTAAAAATTGTTTTGTCAAAATATAAATAAATACTATGAAGAATTTAATACATTTCAATATGAAGAATTAAATGCAGTAAAAGAAGAGACTGAAGACCTGACTACCTTGTTTGTTCACCTGGCAGATGCTTCATTTTTTCTCCAAGTAAAGAAAAGCTTTAGGAGTCCTCCTATGTCTCAGTTCTCACTGTGTTTACTGGCACTCCAACTTTAAGCATAGGAGAACTGTTTTTCTGCGGTTACTGATGTTTATATTTCCTGATAGATTGGGAGAGATGAGCTTTATCTATGGTGCCAGAGCAGCGAGCACCCCATGTTCAAAACGTTCTCTTCCAGCACCCAACAGGGGGCCATCAGCTGAATTTGATAGGTGAAACCCTTGAAACTCAGTGATTTAAATCCTTACTAACAATCTTAGGCATTTGCCAGCTTTGTATAAACTTTAAGTTTCTTTACAAGCACAGGGTCAGGGTTGAGAAATGGTGATTAATAAAAGAGTTTTAAAAGGTGCCTGGTGTTAGAGGAGCAAGACTGAGCAATGAGGCACAGGAGAAAAGTTGGTTTTCATCAGTGCAAGCAGCTGAAATTCCTACAATTAATAAGTGCAGTGAAGGGGTTAAAAAGCTATTGGTTAGTTTGAGAAATGTTCTTTTTTAGTTTTTTCCTGGCCTAGTCTAGAGCAACCACGTGATGTACTGAATGCCTGCCAGCCTCTTTCTTGTTGATCCTCCGGAGACCATCTGTGCTGGGGGCATTGATTAGAGTGTGTCTGCTGGGATTACATCTTTTCTGTTGCCATGCCAACTAATCAGCTGATTTTGGTTACCACAGAAACAAAATGTCAGAGCTCACAGTACGGTAACATGAATTCAGCACAACAGAAAATGTTTTCTTAATTGGAGACCCTTTTGATTTTTTGGATTCTATGTAAAAAGCAGCTTTATAAAAAAAGGTCCATTTAAAATAAGAACTGTGCCAATTTTATTGATTAAATGCAGTGTGTAAAATTCTGCTCAACATAAGGAAATTAAATTCCTTTATAAGAACTATAAATTTTTACCACTGTGATATGAGGTATGTGTTTCAGTTTTTCCATTAAAATTTGTTAATGCTGGTGCGTAAAATCTGTTAAGAGCTGTGGGGTTTTTAGCTTAAGAGAAGAAACATTTGAGAAGCCACAGGTATTGTTATAAAGAAACATTTTAAACTTGTTATATTTTCATGTTAACTGGTCAGTAATCTGGTTCATTGGCCTGAACACTGTACCATTAATATAAAATGTTTTTCTTCTTGTATGAATCCTGATGTGTGTGCACCTCTACTCCTGTGTAATTTCTTATCATAATGCAAGTGATGTGAAAATCAAAATCAGGGTCAAATGACAAAATAAGTCGCATTAAACATTTGAAGGCATTACTAAGGTATGCTGGAAAGGGGAGATGAAAACCTGTTGCAAGATTCTCCTTCGTGGGTCTGCAGTAGTTTGTTTATGTAATATGCCTCTTAAAATTACTTACATATTTTTGCAGAAACAACCAAGAGGAAAAACTAGGATGACATTAAGTTAACTATTAACCAGAAAAGCCACACATTGCCCAGGTGGGAACCAGCCAAGTCTGAGTCGGGGCTTGTTAAAAGGCTCAACAGGATCTAGGATGGTTAGTTATTCAATCAAATATTGTTTATATGAAAACATGAAGTTGCAGGAACCTTCTCTTTTGAAAGACATTACACTCTGTTTCTACATTATCTCTGTATCCTGCACGTGCAAGTTTACTTTGAATAGGAGTTATAAGTCTAAACATCCAATTTCAAGAAAAAAATCAATAACAGTTTACTTTCCAGATTATGCATCATTTGCAGTCACGATACTGTGCTGGGCAGGTATTACATTTTGCATCATAAAGACCACCACAGCTGCAATATTTTTTCCCACATAAAGTTGTGGACAGATATTTTACTTTTCTTAACCAGCTACTAACCACTTGCTGTATTTATTTCTGCCACATTTTCTCTTCTTTCTCATACAAACCCCTCACAAAGCTGCCACTCTGAGTGGGAGCAGCTCTGTTGACCAAGACTACAAACTCTCCTCTGTTGCCCTGGCTTTCAAACCTGCCGTGGCAATGCAGCTCCTACAACCTAATGGCAGACACCCCATCTGGCTTTCCTTGGAAGAGGGGCTTCATAAAAGCAGATAAGAAATGAAAGAAATAGAAAAAATGCTATAAAATGCCTGGAAAAGCAAGAAAAGAAAACTTTGAAAAGAAAACAAGGGGGAAAAGAAAAGGAAAAAAATAAGGTTTGGCCACAGGCATTCAGGGCACTGTGTACTCCAACTGGACATGAAAAGAAGGTTTATATGCCAAGATATTGTAAGGGCAACATAAAAAGGGTTGGGAATGACTGGTTCAGTAACTTGACATCAAGTGGGTACAGTTGCACCACAGCCACCTCCATTGCAAGGTTCAGTCATTAATTAACAGCAGCGAACTGCGAGGGGAAGAGAATTGATGCAATAAATAAGATTTAGCACACACAATACTCTGTGTTTGTAAAATGCTGTAAAATCTATAGTATTATAAGTTACTGTCTCTGCAGTAAGGCCTATGAAGCCATTTTCCCACATTAATTTTTTTTTTGTCCCCAAGAGAAAGAAAACAATTAATCTAGCAGAGATGAAAAACAGAATAGTGCTCTGGTATTTTTGGATGTTGTTTAATCGATGATACGATACCATCAGAAACAAAATTCCTGGGAATTTATTTAATGCATTTTATTGTATTCTAGGTATGCACAGAAGGACGTCTTATCTTGGAGTTTACTTTTGATGATCTTATGAGAATAAAAACATGGCACTTTACTATTAGACAGTACAGAGAATTAGTCCCACGCAGCATTCTAGCCATGCATGTAAGTAATCCTTTTTTCACTTGACCTAATGCAAAGAGATGAGATTAGGTTTGTGAAGAACTCCAGCAAATTTCACACCCAAGGCAATTAACTATAAATATTTTGGTTTGCCTGCAACTGCATCCATTTACAAGTTCCTTCATCGCTCCCTTGTTTCTCAGTGCTCTATTGTTGCCACTGTTGCTATGTTTTTATTTTGGTTTAGCACATAGTTTCCCTTTGAATCCCGTTTCGTGGTCTGCATGATTTGGGTCCCAAATCTTTTCTTATTCATATGAACTACACTAAAGTCAGTGAATTTTTGTCGTTGTAGGTACAAATTATATTTGAAGCAAATATATATAAATATATATAAATGAAGCAAACTCATGTTACCCTTGCATGAGATGTAAAATAAGAAATACCAAATATATACTTAGAAATCTTTAGAATTTTAATCCAGATCTTTTTTTTTTTTACGTTTCAAGACTTTTCTCTTGTAATTTACTAGAAACACACACAAGAGCACTAAAATATTAAATATTCTACAGGTTGAAGTAAAAATATTACAAGGTAAACCGTTGCAAAGAAACAAAGGACAGAATCTTATTGCTGCTTGCAGTTCTGCACTGTAAAACATTCTGACTAGTAGTGCTCCATATACAAAACTAATTGCAAGACTGTGATTTTATAGAGGGTAAGAACACAGGCCCAGGAATGCATCTGTATTTTGACATCGAGTTTCTTAGGTATCTATAGATAAAGATATATTCTTACTGAGGAATTTTAAATAACTTAGGAAGCCTGGACTGTTTTGAAAATTCTATTACAGACCTGAAAAAAAAATGCCTTTGAAAACCTGCCCCCTTCCTGTCCCGGGGTTATCTTTTATTTTAGAGGGCTCATCTTCTGAACTCTTCACCAGTATCCCATTAAGGGACGAGGATGGCCAGGAGCAACATTATGTATTTAGGGGGCTGCTGCAGTTCAAAGAGTAGAAACGGGTTAGCCAGCAACCAGCAGGTATTAATTTTAGTAATGAGAATGATCTCATTTTAAAGAGGAGGTCTCATAGGTAAAGTTCTTGAGTAGGGCCAGGGAAGAATTGTACTTGCTTTTTTTTTTTATTTAGTTCTGGGAAAATATTCTAGATCAGAATGGTTCTCCAGCTTGCGCTTTGTGCCACTTAGGGGATCAGCTGTGCTGAAGATGTATTGATGAGATCTCTGCTTCAGTTTGTTATCCACAAAGAGAAAACAATACCTTCTTTATTCCTGCCTTTATCTGTTTGATTTCCTGGGACTCTCAGCCAGCAAATGGAAAGCTCCAAATGTCCTATGATTCCTTAGGAAACTCTTTGGTGGCTCTTTGGCTCTGCTTACTTGAACCCTTATGTATGACCAGACCTCCTAGATCTGTCTTTTAAAGGTCATGGAGTGAAAGAAGCTACTGGAAAACAGTCTTTGTTCTGCTCCAATTTCACAAGGTTTTATATTTTGCTACCCAAATAGAACTCTGTAGCTTATTACATAAATTTAGCTTCGATGTGTAATTTTTCCATAGGAGTGGTCCCTCTCTTCAGAGAACCCTCCTTGCACTCCGCCAAGCACACAGAGAAAACAAACAGACAAAAAGCAAACTGAAAGTTCTTTTTTCTTCTGTTGTTTAGGCACAAGACCCTCAGGTGCTGGAGCAGCTGTCCAAAAACATCACTCGAATGGGTCTGACAAACTTCACCCTCAACTACCTCAGGGTAAGCTGATGGTTATTGTGAGCATTTTTTAGAAGTTACTGTTAGCTCTGAGTCAAGGTAATGAGAGCAGAGCCTGTGTTGGTCAGGTAAGAAATGGACCTTCCTCTTATTAAGGACACAGGGACTGTAATAAAGATGTAGCTGCTAACAATGCACCATTAACAAGGATAAGAATTTCATCATGGAGTTGCAGCAATGTGTGAGTAGCCTCTGATTTTAACCATCTTTCTTCTCAGCTTTGAATAATGGCTTTATTTTTTGTAAAGAAGGAGCTCTCCACCATTCTTCCCGTCTGCTTTGCTGTTCCTGAGAAAATGGCAGCTTGTTCTTATTAAAAGCTGCCTGTCTCCTCCAGCTCTCTGACCTCCCCACCTATTCCAGGCAGAGGCAGGGCTGAGTGAAAGCTCAGCTCCAGCCCTGTTTGCAGCAGTCCCTCAGAGCAGTCCTCGCTTCACTTGCCTCTGGGAGCCTGAGTTCCCTCCTCAGCCTCGCACTGAGTCGAGTGTGTTTTTTATGATTAAATAATGCATTTGTTTCGATTGCTTTTTGACCCTTAAAGTGCATTCAAAGTTTGGAAGTTTATTTTTATTTTTGACAGTATTCCCTGGTGTGGGCTTACAATGCATACAGTGAGGTACAGGTTTGTACAGTTCATATTTCAAGGTTAAAATTCAGATTTTTGTTATTTCTAGATATGCCTGGGAAGATAAAATGAGGCAAATTACTCAATAATATACCAATCTAAAAATATCTGACTTTATTCCTTTTAATTGTGTGAGTAATTATTCAGGATGCTTTTTTAAGTTAACGAGAACACTCTAGAAAATGCAATTTTTTTCAACCTAAGGTACCTGATAGTCTATGTTTTAGTTACACTTCGCTCAAGTCTATGATCCTTGCAGATCCTTATGGATGGAGTTATATCCTCCAGAGTGTTTTCAACCCAAAAACGGGATGGTGTGCAGGACTGTGATAAGTGATGAGATCACTCTAACTGTACCCTTGCTGCTTTTAGACAACCTGTAGTTGTCTTTGCTCTTCTAACATGATGAGCCATTGGTGATTTTTACTTAAGTGGTATTAGTGTAAAAGTTACTCTTCAAATTATAGTTATGCTGTAGCATAACTGAAAGAAGAATTGGATGTAAAACCTCAGAGTGATAATACATTGCATCAGAATTACTGTGTGTATAAATACAAGAATAATATGTCTTTGCTGGTATTCTGTTCTCACAGTTAGCTTAGTCTCCTTTGGTAGAAAGAGTGCCCATTGCACTTTGGCCACATCCCTGAAGACCCACTGTCATCTCGTGGTGAGGCAGCCTGGAGCATGTTCTCCAGAAATCCCCACTGAGGATTGTTCCTCAGTCACTCTGGTTTGGTTTCACACCCTCATGGCAAACTGGTCTGCTTTAGGTGGGCTGTTTCCATGTTTTCTTTCCAAATTGTCCTGTGGCTAAGGCATTGCTCCTCTTTGGAGATCTTTGATCCCTTTAGGACCACTGGACTTGCCAGGAAGCGCTTGGTGTGCCCCACACTGGCTGCAGTGCTCAGTCCCCAGACCCAGAGTTGAAGAGCCATGCTAGATTTGCAGCCCTATCTCCATCACCAACACCTCCTGGGCCCTTCTTGCCATATCCTGTAACTGCTGGATGTGACAATGTGGAGGAGAAAGGCAAGGGACCTATTGGGACACAGCTGACACCGGGCACCCGTCTGCATCAAAGAAAAAAGGGAGGAAGGGGGGAGGGAGAAAAAAAAAACCTCAGAACAAGAAAAATGGGATCAAGATAAGCACTAGGGAGATGAGCAGTGAAGTGGAAGGGGATGAAAAGATGAAGTCGTACTTTTTTTCTTCTTCCAGACTAGTTTTGTTAGCTTAACAGACAACGTTGGGTCTCTGGGTGCAAAGCTTCCTCTGACTCCTGCTGTGCTGATTCCAAAAGGAAATCTTTTCTTTTCCCAAGCCAGTCTCTCTCTCTTGCGGTGAGGAATTGATCATTCTGCTCTTTTTTCAGATGTTCAGCTCATCTTGGGAGCTTGTATGACATGAAATATTTTCATTTTGATTTACTTCTTTCCCAATTACTGGCTTTTGTTAATTTTAACATGAAAATCTTTTCTGATCTCAGGGCTGTAAAATCATGCTCTAAAAAATGTGGTAAATGCACTCCAGATTTAAGGTGTTTTGTTTTGTGGTTGTTTTTTTTAAAGTCAGCATTTTATGATATTTAATTCAGTCTTCCCAGTGTTTAGTAATTAGCAGCATTACACGGTTTTGAATAAGGATTTGAAACTAAGCATAAAAATGATTTTCATTTTTTTTCTGCTGCACACAGCAAAGGCTTGTGATACTCATAAGCAAAAACTTCACTGATGAGCAGAATTAATCATTTTTATTCTCCAACGTGCACACAGCAGCAAGCTGTGCTGCTGCCTTTTTAAAGAATTTAAACCTGGATTTCAGATGGTTGTAATATAAAGATACAGCCTGGATTTTGTACGCTCCAGGCATCACAAAATGCTAAATCATTGCTAGTTGGGATAATTGCAGTTGCTGGCATGTAAACCTCTGTTCCAGACTGCCACATGCCTGTAGAGCCATAGCTTTGGATGCATGCCCTGGTTTCTCTCCATTCACTCTGAGTAAAGCTGTCCAGCGTAGAACATTGATTTTGCATATCGTATTTAATACAAATTTAAAATTGGAACCTGGAAATGAAATGGTTTGTCCTATGCCATTTGACAAATGACATCTTGCTCTATGTTTTCTCTGGCTCTGTATAAAACCATAGCTTTCCTCTCTTTCTAGTTACTAGTTTGTTTTGTTCCAGCATAACTGATTACCTCGTCAATGGGGTCGGTGTGCTTTGCTGTAGCTACCGACGAGGAGTTGAATGGGATGTCCTAGAAATAATGAGCAAAACCTTGTAGGCTTTAAATTAATATCAAACTTTTTAAAATGTAATTTCTCATGAAGTCATTGAGTAGTAGATATTACAGACTATCAGTTAATAAGGCCAAGACCTATATCCTAGTTCCAGTCAGCATGAGACCAGGAACAAACAGGAATCCTGTACAGAGTTTGAAGGTGGTGATTATATTCAGAAGGACAGTTTTCACCAAGCTACAATAATTTAGTCTGCAGACATCACTGTCTGGGGTTTTTTTATGCAGTTTTCTAGTTGCTCAGATATTTTATTTAGCTTTTCAATGTGTAATGGATTTGAATGTGCTCTAAAATCAGTAGCTTTATACCAGCAGCAGTATTGACAATTCAGAGTGCAAATATTTCTTGCTGCCTTCTATAAAATGATTTATTATCTCAAAATTTCTGAGATTATAAAAAAAGCCAACCCCTGCTGTCAATTAGACAAGGCTACCTGGCCTGGCCTTGAAATCAAGTTGTACCTTGCCCAGCAGATTTTCCAAATTTGTCTCTGCTTTTTTGCACTGGTTGGAGAAATCTTAGAGCTCTTCCCCAGGTGTAGCAATTGCATCCTTCCTATGCTGTGGGAATGCTCTGACGGACAGTTTGTTGGTGTTAATGGAGCCAAATCTGCTCTTCACAAAGTGAGATTTAGCGTGGCAGAGCCCTCCTGCTCTGCATCAGGAGAAGTATCCGGCCAGGGGAATGCACACTCCTATTTCCACTTAAATCCTGTACAGCTATGTTAACCAAGGCTTATCTCAGCTACAGATTATCCAATTGGTTTGTCTTCTGTATAAACCAAAAATGAAGTGTTATTATTGCAACTCAAAGGACAACATTTTCCGACTTCCCCATTTTCCCTAATTTATTTCCTCACCAGACACTTTTGGATTACTTCTCTTAGAAGGGTAAGATGGATTATTTAATGGGACACCATTTTCTAAAGGCAATACTTACATTGCAATCAAAAGCCATTTGTATGTACACCCACTATCTTAAATTTTCTTTTGCACGTGCAAAATAAAATTTGACGTGCAGGGAGATTTGCTTTTCCAAATATAGTTTCAGGAGCAATTTGTTGAAGCAGCAGTGGGTTATTCTAAACTCATCCTTCCTCGGTCTGCAGTTCCCTGCTTCATGCTTCTACCACGTTTCCATGTCTTCAGTAGATGGGAATGAAGTTCTACACACTGCAACTTCATTTACTTTGTGCTGTGCACTGAATGGGGTGGTGTTAGGGGAACAGAGTATGTGATTGTCTAGCAGGATGCTGTATCCTAGTGGATGTGACTAATAAATTGTATTAAGGGTTTACAAACACTCAAAAGGAGGGGGTTTGGATTATTGAATCATTCTGGAGATTTTCCTATGAAAACTCTCAAAATATTAAAGGATCCTCAGAATGCCAAAATCAGACACAATATTTTGGAGACTTTATTCCTATAAATGATTGAATTTTTCAACATAAACTGGTTGAGTGTGGGCAGCTCTCCCTAGGATAATGCATTGAAAATCAAAGGGTTCTCACAGAAGGATTCAGATTATTATATCTGGCTATTTGTAATCTATCTGCACCAACCATAATTAGCTGGTTCTGCCAAGGTTTTCTGGTAGTGTAATTTCTTAGCATTTATATTAATAATGATCACAGTGGTTTCTGTTCCTCCCTTTTATGCATCTGATGCTTTAGAGACGGTGTTATATGTTACTTTCCGAATAATAAATGAGACGAAATGTTCTTTGCAAGAGCTCACACAGTCAAATGTTAGCTTTTCACTTTATTAAAAAAGGCACAACATTACAGAAAAGTTATATCAAGAGTTATTCCACCATAAGCAGGAAGGATCTGAGAAAATCATACAGCAAAATTTTTACAACAGTGGGGGGGTCAGGGTGGAGTGGATCGGACAAGGGAGCAGGGATGCGAAAGTTGAAGAAAGTTTAGGCTTGATGTGAGGAAGAAGTTCTTTACTGAAAGGGTGATTGGCCATTGGAATGCGTTGCCCAGGGAGGTGGTGGAGTCGCCGACCCTGGAGGTGTTTAAGGGGAGATTGGATGTGGCACTGAGTGCCATGGTCTAGATGATGGTTGGTGTTAGTGTTGGGTTATAGGTTGGACTTGATGATCTCAGAGGTCCTTTCCAACCTTGTGATACTGTGATACTGTGAAAATGGGACAGGTAGAGAATGAAGCACCAATTTAGAAATGTTCTGAAGAGAAGATGGAATCTGAAGCAATCTCTGGGTAGGACATGGAAAGATAACATCCATGTTGTTAACAATAGTATTGTGCTTTTTGCCCACTGATCTCTAAGCATTTTATTAAACAAATGAAGCGGTTTATGGATGGCAAAATTGTGGCGCATGAGGAACAAACAACAAAAAAAAAAGCTGGAGCAAGCCTAATAGCATTTAAAAAAAATCAGATGGCAATTTTAAACCAGACTTTGGAGAGTACAGTGAGCTGGTGCTGTAGTGACTGCTTCTGCTTCTTGTGGCTCAGAAACAGATTTTAATGTCTGTGAATTTAAGAAGTCAGTGAAAAATGGAGAGTGGGAAGAAAGCGTAAGTGATTAGAGAACAAATTGGGATTTGAGTGGAAATGGCAAATTTTACTGGTATCCTGGAGATGGTAATGGCCAGTCTTCACACAGAGAGCACTACCAGGTTCACGAGTATCCGTTAGGGACAAAGATATATTGGGTATGAACGCAAGCCAGTTACTGTGCCCACTGGACATACAGACCATATGACCTTTGAAATAAAATTAAGGTCTGGACTAATGAGAATGGAAGGATGATAATCAGTGATGTGAGTCCTTGAAGCATCCATGAGTAAGAAATCAGTATAAAGTTAGGTTGCAGCAGTTTAAAAATGAAAAAAAGTCAGAAGGGTAAAAGGGAGAAAAAGAGAGACAAAGACAAAGCACTGGCCATATAAAAACAAGCTACAAGACTTGAACTAATAATGTTATTTCAGAAAAGAAAAAAGATGAAGAAAAAAATTCCAAGTACACAGCCCCAGGCTCTCTTTTTAGAAGACCAAATTAAAGCTTGGACTTGTATGCAGTGCAGTCATAAATAATAATAACTATTAATTAAGTTTAGGAATGAGAGCAGCAAAGGTACGATTTGTATGAAGACCTGAAAATGCCAAAACCAGCTTCTTTTTCAAAGCAATGAAAACAGCAAAAATTTTAATTGGTTGTTTAATATTGGATATCCATGGGTGTTTGGTGCAAATTGTTATTCAGGGAGGGGTGGGTGCTCAGAAGAGGTCAAGAAATAGGCTTTAATGCAAGGCTGGTAGTTCAGGTCTTTGTTCTTGGAAGCAGTTATTTTAGAACCTGGAGTATTCATTGTGGAAAGCTTATGGCAGCCCTGTGGTCTGTCCTTGATTTGGGAATTGAATCCTATACATCCCCCACCTCGTGTTTTAATCTTCAGAAAGATTTTTTTAATGAGTCTGTTTATTGTGATATTACAAGGAACTAGGTCATACAATTTTCTTATTAATGTTCTATACATAGTTAACTGCTGCTTAGTCTGCTGGTTGCTTCCCCTCCTTCTGCCACTTTCTTTAGGTAAAACAGCATTATTGCTTACCTACCTTTGGTGGAGAGATCTTATTTGGTGCATCTCAAGATCACATTTGTCTTTTCAATGTCTTTTCAATGTTGGAGCTTTCTTCTGGGCTCTTGAATTTCATCCTGTTTCTAGGGTGTTTCTGTAAAGCTTTCATCTTTCTTGGATCGTGCCCTGATCCTCGTCTGTATGGAGGATGCCTCCCCACCTTGTTATTCATCTGTCTATACCCCCATTTATATTCACAACAGAAACCCTAAAATCCAAAACCTGACTCTAAACAATAAAATAGAGCAAGCATTTCAAAAGTGAATAATAGTCCTGGGCTTCTGTGTGTTTTAGAGACTGGCACGCACAAAGCTAAATTTCTCTTCTAGTTACCTCCCTCGAACTGGTGCCTGCACTGTCAGACCTGGGTCAGGAGACTAATCTGATGAAAAAACTAATCAAGTCCTTTCCACCCAAATGATGACCATCCTTAACAGCTCCCTGGGTGCTCCTTGTTGTGGGCAAGGAGGAGAGCAGCAGTGTGGATTCATATCAGCTGGCATTTATCTTGAAGTTGGACCCCATCTCCAAATTTGCCAGCACTGAAAGGAGAAGACAAGAAAGTGCTGGGGAATCCTGCAGATCCTAAACTGTAAATTTCCATTCCTTTCTTCTGGACCTGAGAACATTTATAGCAGTTGTGTCTGATCTGTTATGGCCTCACATTGCTATAAATTTATTCACTTCAGTACAGTGACTTCTGACTTTCAACAGTGCAATTTAGAGCAGAATTTTGCTCGTATCAGATTACTATGTTTACAAAACTTATATTGAAAACAAAATAAGCAGAAAGAGAAAAGGTTGAATTATTGCACTGGTTCTGAGTGAAACACAAAGTTCTGTCTATATGTGAACATATGGCTATAAATGGAACACTCATTTTTATAGGTGCCCTGTGAACCATACTCTTTAGTAATTTACTGATTAACTGCAAATATTCTCCATTTAATAGCTAATAGATACTAACCTATCAGCAAAGTTTTTCACTGCTGTATGAATATCAGTGTCAATCTGGTGGTCATTAGTGTGCAAATCTGTGTGGTTTTTTTGACTCGTAAGCACACCTTCTGTTCATCTTAAAGGAAGAATCAACAAGTTTATCAAATTAACTAAGAGGAGCCCATGATTTTGTGTTTACCTTGCCTAAGTTGGGGTCTGACGTGGAGAATCTACAGTCAGTGCTGATGCACAGAGGTGCTGAACCAGACCTGGACTGCTGCAACCATGAGGGTTGTGAGCAAAGTGGAGGCAGAAGACATTATAAAAATAATAACACAGGTTTCCATCTGAATTGTGTCATTTCTGGTACTGTGATCTTCCAGAAAACTGTGCAATATTTAATATTAGTCTCCAAATCACTTCTGTAATCCTGTGCCTTGTTACCTTTTCCAGTCAGTGTTGCTGCTTACTGTTACTTTATAATAAGGTAGTTTGTTAATCACGATCCTGTTCGACATCCATTAAAGTCAATGGGTATATATCCTTTGATCCAAATGTCATCTTATAGTTTTTCATTTATTCAGAGGTCTTTTATACCCATAAAATCCATTTTATTGAAATTAATTTCTCTATTCCCTTGGGCAATTTTAGCCATGAAAATGCCATGCTTCATGAACAACAATAACAACAACTGGTTATTTTTATTGCTTGGCTTTTTGTTGTTTTGGTTGAGAGTTTTGTGACAAAAGAAAATTAACTTGATTTAGCCTCACATTATACTTCTTAGGTGAGCCCAAAGGAACAAATATCAGCTTGAGGATGTGATTTGAAGAAAGTGTTTAGGACTGGAAAAGAATGAAGGAATATAGAATATAGGAATGCAGAAGAACAGTGCTTTCAGAGCAAGACAGAGAATTTTCTCATTTTATTAATCATTCAGGCAAACCTTGGAGCTGATTTAATTAAAAGACCATGCACCATTTCTACCCAAGATAAGATGATTTTACTAAAGTATGAAGCACGTGGAAAAAAAAAGGCCAGAGCTGTATTCTTTAACCTAGATTTTATAGCACCCCATTTATAAAGCAGGACTGGACCCAGCCATGCTGGATCAAAACCTCCAAGGAAAACACAAGCACTATCTAAACCAAATGGTGTTGGTGATTCGGCAGAAACCATGATGCTCTCCAGAGCAGATCTTGTCTTGATCTGGTGCTTTGCTGCATCACTTTCATCAGGTGTGTCACCGCACTATATGCCATAACGTAATGTAGATCCCAAGTTTGCCTTCTTGTAGAAGTTTCATTCTAGAGATTTTCCAATCAGAGTAAAGAAATGTAAAATGGAATAATCTGGTAGTGATATGCAAAGGAAGGAAGTAAAGTTTTCAATTTTCTAAACACTGCACTGGACCTTGCCATTTGATTACCTTTGGAGAAGGTGTAATAGACCTATAGTGTCATTAGAAATATTATAGTCTATTGTAATAGCAAGTCTCTGTCTTTTCTAAGTCTCCTAATATTTTGGTGGTATTCCAATATATTCTTGGATGCCTTACTAATTTTCATTCCTGGTGTGTGAAATGAAATGTTCGGCCATACAAAGAAGAGAATATCTTATGTTCTATTGCTAAGTGCCCTTGAACAATGGAATTTTTAAAATGAATTAATTTTATGAAAATAATTGCAGTAAGAAACAGAACATGAAATACAGCTTGCTCATTGTGACAGCTAACGGTGTAAGGAGAGTGAAAAATGATTCAGAACAAAATGTACATTCTGGGAGTCATTCAATATTATCACCAAAATTGTATTCATTACACTTTTTGTTTCTTTTGTGGACCTTCTTGATGGCTAATTGTATCTTGAAGACCATCTGGTCTCTTTATTTCTCAGCTTTTTCAAATTCCTTCCAGTTTGCTATAAGGACAGGTTGGTTCCTATAGTCTTATTTTAACATTTAGATCCCTACTGTGGGCCACTTTTGCTGCCTAAAGTAAGTTTTCTGTTGCTGTATTAAATAGTGAAGAAAAAAATCTGCTTTCAATTACATAAATATACAAACATGAACGGTGTGAATGTTGGGACATGGTGTGGGTGTTGGGAGTGTCCTGTGTAGGGGCAGGAGTTGGACTCGGTGATCCTTTTTGGGTCTCTATGATTCTATGAATAAAGTCTTGAATCAGTGGCCATTCTCCAGAGATAAGTTAAATGGGTGCAAATCTTCTCTTGTGGTATGTATATATTTCAGCACCCTTAGAAATACAATGTATGAACACTATCAGATGAATCAGTGAATTTGACAGCAGCAAAGGACGTGTGGACACTGTCATATTCTGACCTCCAAGGTTTGCATCCAAGCCTCTGTCAATCAGCCCGGTTCTGCTGAGGCCACAGGGAGCAGCCCTGCTCGAGACTACTTGGAGCACCAACCCAGTTTAGAGGTAAAAGGCTGCCTGCCTATTATACAATAAAAAAAAAGGCCACAAAAGCTTCAAGAGCTTTCTTTTTCATTTTCTTTGACTACTGCATCAAGGATTAGAAATACATTAGAAATGAAGAAAGAAGAAAAGCAGCAGAAACAAAATCTATCCATATAAGCAAAAGCACTGTAGGCCCTCAGGGGCTTGAGAATGATGGTGTCTATGAAGATGCTCTCACTTCTTTGCTTACACGGTCCTCCCACATTCCTTGGGCCAAATTCTGCTAAAAGCCATTTCCTTGGAGAGGATAGAAAACCAGAGAAACAGAAAGGGTCAAAACTGAAAACAAAATACCTTTGTGATGCTGAATGGTTTGGAGTGATGTTTTAGGCTTTTCTCTCTCCATTTCCTTTAAGTGAAATTAAAGAAGGAAGCAGCCTTTTTTGACACCTGTTATGAAGGCAGTTGTTGGTCCTTGATAATACCTTTGTTTGAATGGAAGTTGCAGCTGCTCAGTGCTTCTTGAGATGGATGTACCGTGCCAGCTTTTACCCCTAATTTATATTCTCACACAAACCTAAAGGGAGCTTACATTTTTAACTTGAGTGTTTGATTTCATTGTTCAAAGTTCTGTTCTTTTGTACTTTCTTTCTGGACAGGAATTAGATTAGAAAGAACTGCAAAGAATATCAACCACAAAAGGGTTGTTGATTTCAGTGGAATTATACTGAGTTATAAAAAATCAGACCGAAACAGGGGAAAAAATATTACAGGAAAAGTACATGCATTTAATATTCTTCAATCTTGCTTTGAAAAAGCTTTTAAAGTACGAACTGCCTAACTTTTGCTCACACTCTTTTCTTTTGGGCACATAAACATATGCTTTCCCAAACTATTAATGTAATTCACCTTTGCTCAAATTCCTACTAGGTAAGGTTGGAATCAAGTTCTTGAGATAATATATAAGTTTGTTTATGGATACAGTGTAAAAATGCTGTTCTTCTATATGTGTGATCATGGAAGATGATGTATATAGAGGTGAAAACAACCATTGTCATCAGAATCTAGCTTAAAGGTGTTCTGTGCCTTGGGAATAAGGCAATATGGGCAGTTTTCCTTCTCATTAGCTACTTTTATTTTGTATCTGCAGGGGCTGTCAGAAACATGCATTTAATAACACTCAACTCTCTGTGTTTTAATAAATAAAGCTGTGTGAATCTATAGAATATCATAGGAATTGTGATTGTGCAGGAAACGCCTTTGGTGATGAACAATTCAACCTCCCACTTGGGAGCGCTCAAAAAAATTAAAAGCTAGAAGGGATTAATCTGTGATGACTTCTTTGGTTCTTGCTTATCACATAGATATTTTTACATGAATATAAAATTCTGTGTTTTCTCCAGTTTTAGTTGGGAAAAAAACCCCTATTTTAGTTGGCCATTTTAGGCAGTGTATTACTGAGGCAATGGGAAAGTCCAGGGATTGCATCTGTGGTTGATTATCAGTGTTAAACACCTTGAATGAATTGTGTAGCATCGGGAAAACCAGATGACTTCAGCCATCCAAAAAGTACAAGAAAATGCAATGCCTGCAGGTTCTTGCGGCTATTATAATTATAGAAATAATTATGAAGAGGGGAAAAAAGTTCATCCATGTACATTTACTAAGGTATCTGTCCATGACATAATTGAAAACGAGCCTGAAAGTTTTAGCATAGTAAAGCCATTTCCTGTAATGAATTTTATTATGCCTTCTCATATTTTCTGTGGACTCTGAAAATCTAGATCTACCTGCACCCCTGTCATCGTAGGATCTGATCATTTTGCAATCTCTAATTTTTTTTCATAGCAATATTGTTATAAAAGCCATTATACCTGTTGCACAGGTGAGGAGCTTTAGGATGCTCAGAAGGACATAAAGCCACTATCACACTTAGGGGCTTCGCTGCAGTCTTCAATTAAAGGCTTATCTACAGCTGGAGTGCATTGCTTGGGACACCACTGGCATTTGTAACATGCTGGTTTCAGCCACCTATCCTTCAGCACAGCACTGGAGTTGGTAGGTGATGCCTGGCTTTATTTGATACTCCAGAAACCTGGCCCAGTAACCAATGTCCTCCTTAACCTGAGGGAGGTTAAGACTCATATGCTGACGCACATTGAGAACAGGCTAAGAAAAAATAGTGTGTGCTGTGAGCAGCCTATTGAAGTTGGACCACAGTGCAGACGGGAGGACACGGCTCCCTGGGTCAGAAAGGAGAATAGAAAAAGGAGCCAGATTGTCTCAGGAGGCAGGGAGCATGGCTGACCCAAGAATGAGGACTTCCGTGCTACAGGCTTTGCTTTCAGGATTCACTTTTTGTTGAAGAGGCACTGATCAGCAGGTTGGAGTGAAAGTGCCACTTGTTGCTCTTCAATGTACTCAACTTGTACTTCTATGTACAAAAGCCAACCAGGTCTGTCAGAGCTCATTTGTCTGTTTGAGATCCTCAGGGTATGTCCGTCCTCGTATATTGAACAGCATCTAGCAATTCTTGGGTACCTAAACACAATGTCTACACTCTTTTATAGCTGTTTCTGGCCTGCTTTGCTGACTCCCAGGTAATTCCTGGGCACAGTCCAGGAGTTGGTGTGATATCAATTCCATTCCTTGAAAGGAGTTTGTATGTGGTCTCCTGCCTTGGTGCATGAGAAGGCCAAACATTGTGAAGGTGGGACGTTCCCTGCCAGTGAACAGTGCTGACACATTTGGTTTACCAGGATTGCTATGGCTTCGGGGGTCTTAAGCACACTCTTTTGTTAATTCTGAATTGTCTGAGTATGTGCCAGGTTCACCTCTAGCAAGGCAGGTGAGACACAAGTGCCTTAGCAGGAGTTTTACGGCTCTCTCTTGGAGCTGAATTCTTAAATGTAGGTAATTTTGGATCCTTTTTTTTTCCTGATGTTGCATCTGTTGGGTTAACCAAGGGCACAGACCATGACTGAGCTTGAAGACGAGCTCTCTTAATTTTTTGCCTGATACCGTTACCATCAACATCATTTCATTCCTTTTTTTTTTTTCCTATATTAACAGAAACACATGCTTGTGGGTACCTGTTGTTTCTGTTACAGGAAAATTTTTTTTGCATTCTGGGATCACAGCTGGTAATAACAATTTCCTCTGTCAGCTAGCAGGAGGAATGGCAGTTTCTTTTTATCCTGCTCTCATACACACTTTTAGTAGTGACAGAAATACCGTTACTTGCCCCTCTGGAAAAGGCCAGCTGTCTAGACTGAAAGCAGGCGTGTAATGGTCAAGCATCAAAGCACCCAACTGGTACATAATACAATATGTTCCATCATGTGGAGACACCTCCTGAATGCCATGGAGAACCCGTAACACTTGGAAATGTGCATCCGGGCCCACTAAATAGGACTAAAATCTGACAAAAATGCCAGCTCCTTCTTGAATACCTCTGGTACTTGTGCATTAGTCTGAGTAAAGTAGGAATTTACCCTTTGATTTCTTTTGTTGGTACTGCAAAGTCATGCAGCTTGCAAAGGTTAGAGGGGTTCCTCCTGTCTGAGTCACATTTTACGACAGAATTGTTAAGCACTGAGTGCAGTGTTTTATTGTGGTGATATATGAGACAGAAGGAAAAAAGCTTGACTTTCAAAATTCAAGCAAGAGTTTGCAGTGGTAGCAATTAGGAAAAAGATATTTGTGTGTGTAAAGTGCAAGTCTTATCTGGAAATCACGGTGAGATATTAATCTTGGGACATTACAAAGTTATTTCACCAAGACACAAATGAATTATAACAACCATTTAAGGTCCTTGTTGTGTGAAACTTCACAAATCTCAGAATAGATCAGCTGGTCTGTTTGTAAAAGGAGGAAAGGAAGAGTATTTACTTCCTCCCAAAGGAACTGTTACAAAGCTATTTTCTTTATCAGAAGAACACCTTTTTCCTGAATGTTATCTCTTTGACATTTGTTCTGTATAACCTAATGAGGGCAGGTGGAACACCGTGGGAATGAGTTACTGTTGATTTGATATAATTTTAACTTTTGTTTCAAGCCAGCACATGGAGTTGGTATTTTGAGCCTTCATTTTGCCTATTGGTGACCTTGGGCTATTCTGTAGTCAATAAGAAGGGAAAAAAAATAGTGCTTCTTTTTACTGCGAGGCCGTTAGGTGACTCAAAGTCTTATCTAGAGAATGTGACAGAGTTTCTACGTATTTTTGCTTCTGTGAGCATCAGGGTGTGTTGCTTGGTCTCCCCACATAAAATAGTCAAGAGCATTCATGGTTTGGATTATTCCGTGTATTTTTGCTTGAGGCCTCTTACACATCTTGTAACAAATCCACGGTGGTCTTCTTGGCTGAGGGACCCTGCTCTGCTGGTGGGGTGAAGGAGCACATTCTGGTCCTGCCTGCTGCCCCCACTACTCTGCCAAAGGTAAGGGGCTATAGAAACCTGTTACTCCAACGATATTGGTGTAGGGGTTTGGTCTTCCTCAGAGTGGATGCAGTGCTGTGCATGTAGTAAACCCCAGTGACAGGAGAGAAGTTTGAGCATCCTCAGCTACGCCCATGCTTCTCCTGTGGCCAGCCTATCTTAATTTGCCTTCTTGACACTAAACAAATAATTATGGAACATTCAGGGAAAACTGAGTGTTACAAATGATCACCGTGGAAAGTAAAGTCACAGAAAGTAAAGATCTAACCTTATCTGTGCCCAGGTGCGGCCTCTTCCCACCCTGGCATGAACCCAAATGTATGTTAAACTCTGGATCAGACAGAATACAAGGTTGTAGAGTATCAAGGGTCAGGGAATACTTTGACATGGTCCCTTGAATATTAATGGATGAGCACCCACGGTCTGTTTATACATCCCTAATAGTTTACCTGGTACTATAGTACCAAACCCAAGATGAAGATGAATCTCCAGTGCTGCTGCTCTGCCAAGTTCAGCTGCCAGTACCTATCACAATAAGAAGCAAAATTGCTTTAGCTAAGGCTGCCACGTAAATGACTATTTTTTCTAAAACTCACTTTCTCCTCATCATCATACTTGGCTACTGGGAAAACTAGAAGAGTCATACACAGATAAAAAGAAATGTAAATAAATTATAGAACTAAATGTAGTTTTCTCTGTTGTCATCTATCCTGGCCTCTGGCTGAAGAAATTGGCCCCCAGCTGTTGTGTCATCTTGCTCATGCAGTCCAGCCATAGTGGAGTAAGGGTGATCCCCAAGAGATCTTCTGACTCTGGACCTGAGAGCCACAATGCTCCACAGTACCGTCAGTCTCTACTCCAGAATGAGGCTTTCTGGGGAGCTGAGATAATCAGCAGTAATTAGAGCTAAAGTAAGATAGCGTTCCTTAAAAAAGCTGGTAAGGATCTGGCTCAGAATGCAGTCCTAGAAATGCCTTTGTCTATCACCAAGCAGATCTTCTCCAGTTTCTTCCAGAAACCCACACATGGATTGGCCGTCTGTACCAGTTTCTTTAAGGAGCATTTGTCCCACGTCACCAGTTTCAGCCACACTTTTCTCCCCACACATTGCTTGTTCCTGTGGTTGCTTTTTGGACAGATCTGTTCCCCCAGCTGGTTGCTGTGCAGCCACACGAATAGCTGGGCTCGCACAGCAGAGGGGACAGCATGGCACTGCTTAAGCTGCTGTTGCAACCTAAGAAACAGCGACCTTAGTATGGTGTCCTTTGGATTCTGTCCCTTACTGAAGCTTCCACGTGATTTCTTCTGGCCTTGGTTTCTGAGAGAAGGGAGAGAAGAACAAGAGTTTTCCGAAGTATCAGCTTATTCAATATTTGATGGTTATGCAGTTGGCTGCAAATTCTTGTAGTTTTCTTGCTTCTCAACAAAAGAAGAGCTTAACTCATTTCTCAACTTAGTCAGAGGTTGCTGAAGGTTTGGGGAAACCAGGGCACACCTAGTGAATATGAAAATATTGCCATTCTTTTTCATGTTCTCCTAAACATTCACTTTATGGTGCATGCACACACCATTTCACTTCCCAGAACACCGGGACTAGGGTTCTTCTGCAGTCTACAAAACTAGTTAAAAGCTTAAAAACAAGGATCCTAAAAAAGCATACTCCTGCTAAAGCCTTTGCTGGTCCCTGATATCTGCAGGTCCCTGATATCTGCAGACTGATTTATCCTCATGTCTTGATCAATTGACTTATGCCATAATGATGTCATACTTTCCCATTCAATCTCAGAATATCTTTAATGATTGGACATCTCTGGCTGCGCTTTATACCTTGTGTCATCTCTTGGGCTGCAGGGAATTTCTAAGCAAGAGTTTCCACCACTCAGTGGAGCTAACTAAAGGGCTCTCCAAGCTGTACAATTCTTCATCATCAGCTCCCAGAATGAATCCCCTTGGGAAGAACAAGATAAATCAAACATAGGCAAGGACACAATGCAGACAATTCACGATAATAAAGTAGCTGCATTAGGCTCAAAACAGCAATTCAAAGGAGCATAGGACTGAGCAAATACTGTATATGCCAGTTCATTTGCACCGTCTGCTGAACCAAGTATCGGAACGGGAAAGGGTAGGAGACACAAAGGACTGTGTGTTGAAATACATTTGGAAAAAGAAAATAGTTTCAGAAAGCTATGAAAACAAAAATCTGGGTGCTTACAAGTCTTTAGCCTGGAGAGGAAAGGAAGAATGATGTCGTTTCATAGACTTCAGAGATTTTATTCTTTTGTTTGCCAGTTTTAGGAGTGGGGAAGGTTGTGGAGCTTAGTATTGTCTACTCTGGAGTCTGGTTCAAACTCAGATAGGAATTGCTACTTAACTATAGGAAACACAAATGTGGAAATGATTATACAGGGAATAAGAAGCATAGGTTTTTCCAGCATGCTTGGATGCTGTGAGTACATACAAACTTAGTGCTTGAACAGAGTCACCAGGATACGACCACAGACTGTGCTTCTGATGGTTTAGACAATGCAGCTATTTACTAGGAATATGTTGTGTTGATCAGAGCAGATGATAGGCTTTGGATCCTTTCAGCCGATCTTTGGATCAATAAGGTTACTGAGGAGGCTTTCCTATAAAATAGGATCAAAAGCTGAGAAACTTGGTTGCTCAGATACTATTGTGAAATATGAGTATTAGTCAAAAGATGATATATAACACACATATGGTGTGTTAGCATATACCAACTCACTTCAACCATTGAAAATATGTCTTTATTTGTCTTCGTCAAGACTGCTTAAATATTAGAAGCAGTTTTTCCCTTATAATATAGTTATAATAAAAGTAATTGTTACTTATTTAATTGATAATAATCGCACTTAATTATCTGTGTTGCAAAAAATAATGGTTGTGGAAGTCAAAAGGCATTTGCACAGAAGATTAACTTGATGATAAATGGCTTCTTATGTGAGATGACACACAAGAGCTGCAAATACTGTCCCATCTTTAAAGACTTGAAAAATTCTGGTTTAGCTGCAAGAAAAAAAAATAAAAAGAGGAAGAGAATGTTCTGTGTCCTTTATTTTGGCATTGAATTGGAAAACATTCCGGAATGTGATTGTAAAAATTAGAAGTGTTCCTTAAAATGCAGTAAAAAGCAGTAATAGTTTAGAGAATTTAATTTTCAGTTCTTGTAGTATCGGATATCTTAAAATTACTCATAAAAGCATCATTGATTTGTAGATAGATGGTGTTAAAGAACATAAGGCATCAGCAGAGAATCCAGTCAGACTTTGTGTATATCACAGGTTGTTATATGTTACTGAATTACTGACAAACTGAGCCCAGTGGCTTCCATTTCACTGAGACATAACTGGTGTTTGGCAAAAGCAGAAAGTATCCTCACAGTACCCATTTCAAATTATGGAATTATTAGTTTCCTTATTATATAGATGGGATATAGAGTAGTCCAGGGAACCATTGGAAGGTCTTTCTAGATGCCACATGCTCTACCAGGAGGCTATTTTCTCAGAAAATAAAAAAAAGAGAATACCACAGGAACTTAAGGTCTCAGTAACTCCTTCCCCATAAAACTGACTTCTCCTGACACTAGTGGTGATAACGAGAATTTGACGATTGTTCTGTGACTTGTGTGATATTTTCAGTCCTGGCTGGAACACATTAAAAAGCTATTTAGAAGGCAGAGGATACATTACTGTGATCACACTAGCAGAAAACTTCAAAATCTGTCCTTGCTTTCTAAAAGCACTGAACTTCCTGAAGAAACTGATGTGTTAGCTTAGGCAAAATTACCCAAACCATGTGACAGAAGTGAAATTCACATTGCCTTGCTCATGTAAGAAGATGTAAATTGTAAATCTGGTTTATAAATAAAAGCCAAATCACAATTGTTGCTGTAGTGAGAGCTTCCAGAGACAGACACCACGTCTTGTGAGCTTCTGGAGACATTGTGGCTATCTGCATGAATAAGATATGGACAGTGTTCTCTGCAAGCAATCACAGTTTCCAGCTTCACAATCCAGAAATGTAGGTCTGTCCAGTTAGTCCAGTTCCTCTTCACCATGGAAAGCAAATGGACGTCCTCCTGGAAGCTGTGTTAAGGCACATGGAGGACAGGGTAGAGACTTGAGAGAGCCAGCACAGCTTCACCAAGGGCAAGTTCTGCCTGACCCACCCAGTAGCTTTCTATGATGGGGTGACCACCTCAGGGGACATGGGAAAAGCAATGGATGTCATCTGTCTGGCCTTCTGTAACGCCTTTGACACTGGCCCCCCCCAACATCCTTCTCTCTAATTTGGAGAGATACAGATTGGATGGGTGGACTGGTCAGTGGATAAGGAATTGGTTGGATGGTCACATTTAAAGAGGAGTGGTCAACGGCTCGATGTCTAGATGAGTGATGTCCCTCAGGGGTCTGTACTGGGACCAGTGCTGTTTTATATTTTCATTGATGGTATAGACAGCGAGATCAAGTGCACCCTCAGCAGGTGAGCAGATGACACCGAACTGAGTGGGGCAGTTGTCACATCAGAAGGATGGGATGTCATCCAGAAGGACCTGGACAAGCTGGAGAAGTGGGCCTGTGGATTCAACAAGGCCAAGTGCAAGGTCCTATGGCTGGGTCAGGGCAATCTGTGGTTTCAGTACAGGATGGGGGATGAAGTAGTTGATAGCAGCCCTGAGTAGAAGGACTTTGGGTGCTGATTGAAGAGAAGCTCCACATGAGCCATCAACGTGCGTTCACAGCCCAGAAGGGCCAAACCATGTCCTGGGCTGCACCCAAAGCAGTGGGACCAGCAGGGCCAGGGAGGGGATTCTGCCCCTCTGCTCTGCTCTGGTGAGACCCCTTCTGGAGCCCTGTGTCGAGTCCTGGATTCTCCAACATAAGAAGGACATGGAACTGTTGGAATGGGTCCAGAGGAGTGCTACGAAGATGATGAAAGGGCTGGAGCTCCTCTGCTGTGAGGACAGGCTGAGAGAGTTGGGGTTGTTCAGCCTGGAGAAGAGAAGGCTCTGGGGTGACCTCATAGGGGTCTTCCAGTGCCTGATGGGGGCTAAAGGAAAGCTGAGGAGGGACTTTTTACTAGGGCCTGGAATGATAGGACAAGGGGAACAGCTTTAAGTTGAAAGGGAGAAGATTTAAATGAGACACTAGGAAGAAATTCTTCTTTATGAGGGTGGGGAGGCCCTGGCACAGGTTGCCCAGGGAAGCTCTGGCTGCCGCATCCCTGGAATTGTTCAGGGCCGGGTTGGATGGGGCCTTGAACAGCCTGGTGTGGTGGGAGGTGTCCCTGCCCATGGCGGGGAGGTTGGAACTGGATGATCTTCAATGTTCCTTCAAACCTAAACCATTCTGTGATTCTGTGAATACCTGTTCTGATGCTGGACTGGAACTGTGAGATGCTTCCTTATATGACATAAAGTGTAAGCTATCAAATTCAAATTTGTCTGCAAGACCCGCGCTCTGCATCACTGATACCCAGGAGCGTTAGTGCCAGGATTGCTGTGCTGTTGAAGCACAATCTTAGTTTCACAGTTAACAGCACCAAGAGTAGTGCTGCAGTACGGTTGGGAGCACCAATACCCACACAGAAGACCTTTTTCAATATCACTGTTATTAAGAACTCCAAATGAATGGATGCATTTGAAAAACTTCCCAGAAAATACTTTTCCTTTTCTGCCGACAGCTCAGCTGTTCGTTGTCTAAGTAGGCTGCAGATAGAGTAATTTGACGTTTGAAACATTTCTTTTTGTGAAACAGTTGTGTTATTGCTTTCTCCTTTTTCCATTTCACCTGTATAACTAACCCAGAAGTTCAACACAGACGCATCAAGATACACAGTGAGACCAGACAACAGCCTCTCCAAGTAGTGAGTGATGATGCTGGTGCATCTCAGTAACTACTGCAGGATGGGCTTGTAAGAGGCTGGGGAGGGAAAAAGAGAATCAAGGAAAGGGTTAAGAAGATGTTTTTTTCCTATTTGCTTTTTAGCTCACTTTACATACATGGAGAAGGAGGGAGCATGGACCTTAGTCATTTCTCACCACAGAAGATCAGTGCAGAGGAGGTCAAGTTGAGGTGCAGCATCATGTGTTATAAGGCAGTTGAATAATCCAGTATCTGATTTATTAAGATACCAGACAGACTGGACAATCTGATTTTTCTAACTGCATAGCGACTGTTCGCTTGGTTTGGTACTTCTCCACCTTTCTGTCTATGCTGTGCTGCAGAGGGCTGTGGGAAGAGGCTGGATTGTCCCTGTCTGGGGCACTTCTCCCTCTGAGGGGGGATGTCAGACTTGTTTCCCCGGGGAGTACTCCCCACAGCACCCCCAGAGCACAGCTGTGAGTGGGGGGGCGTTAGGCAGTGCTGTCACTGCACACGGTGCCTCCCCAGCACAGCACGTTGTGGTCTGGGGGAGCAGAGACAGCGGGGGCCAGTGTGTTCTGCTTCCACCTGACCATCAGATCCACCCACCTTAAATCCCAGCTCTGCTTTATGGATAGATCCTGGTAGAAGAGCTCTGGTATACTGTGTCAGTCAGAGGAAAAGTATTGATTTTGCTGTACCTGAATAGAATTCTTAACAGAAAAACAAACCTGATGTTGGTGTTCTGGTTTTTTTTCTGTTTTGACTTTTGTGGATGAGTTCCTGTACTCACTATATTACATTTGATCCGTGTGAAGTATAGAGTTACAGCTTGATATTTGAAGAAAAAAAGGCTCCAGTCTCTGCAGGCACAATTTCAGCACCAGAAGATAATTTTACTTTTGGTTTATTGCCTGTATTTAATTGAAGTGCAAAGTAATGATTTCCTTCCTACCTACAAATCAGAGAATCAGATGGGCAGTTATTACATTTTTCTGGGGCAATAATCAGGAACCATACCCTACTACATCAGCATTACTACAAAGATTCAGAATGTACCATATCCTCAGTTCACTGGGCCAAGGGAAACTAGCCTGATTCGAAGTGAGTCCTTATTTATTTTGAGGATGTTGCTGTGAATTAAGTTTATTAAAACAGTATTTTAATAATAGATATAGTATACATTAGTTGGGCTACTTATTGCATTGTTATGAGAACAGTTTAAGCATCATTAACATGCACATTATCGATACTTGAAAGCATTGTTGCCTGATGGTGATAATACAGCTTCACTAGTGGACGATCTATTACTGCAAGCATTAAATACTCTCTACTTTAAAGTCATTAATCCCTACTTTCTTTGAATACATTTAATTAAAAAGTTCCATTTTCCAGTAATTGCTGTTTTTATATAACCCTGAAATGGAGTTTTATTGAGGCACAAGGTCTTTTATATAAACATCCATCTGTCCACAGCGTAACAGTGCTGGGACAAGTTTGGTGGATTGGGTGAGAAGTAGCGAGATTACAGAAGACTCTGTGTCCCTGTAAGAACTGTGAACTTTTGTCCTCTGTTTAATGGCTCTGGAGGATTTTTGCTTCCATAATTTTGGTACCAAACAAGGGAATTGTAGTGTCAATGAGAGAAAATCATGAAACAAAGGGTTTAGTGTTGAGTGGAGTTGTTTTATTAGTTTATAAAGAAGAGCTCCCTCCTTATTCCTTTTTTTCCTATGTCAAGCTCTGCACTGCAAAGTATCATCTGCTTCTGATATTGTTCCTTTCTATTTGAATGCAGAATTAAGCAAAACTCGCTTGCATATATAAAAATACACACATATATATATGCTTCAGGCTGAGAGATATCAAAATAAAGTAGAAAATATGCTGGTATTAATAAGGTTGGCATTCAAAAAGTATGAAATAAATACATGGAAGTTTGTCAGCTTATTAATCATTCCATTATAAGTGGTGTTTTTACTTTCATTGCTCTAACATCTAACCACAGTTCACTGGCTAAAGGCCAAGCTAGTTTTTGCATTGCCACATTACCATGCAGTGTAGTTCTGTACTTCTCTTCCATTTATTAATGCTGCAGACTTCCTACAATTCAGGCTAAAAATAGAACTGGTTATGTGAAAAACACTGCATTTGTGCTTGAGCTACAGTATAGAAACAAGAGGATTTTATATGGACAGGGAAAGAGATTCATGGCACAGAAGAACTGGCTGCTTATATTGTGGAAAAAGCTTTCTTTTTCCATGGTTGTAAATAAGATTAGAGTTGCTATGTACACATTAGTCAGAAGGATGAATCATAGTTGTGGTGTTGCCTCTATGTATGAGTCTTCGTATGTATAAAGAAAGCTGTTTTCTTGTACAAGGAAACCTGAAAATAGGGCAATGTACAAAAGTGAACTTGTAAAATCAAAGGCAAAGGTGATGTTTTGTTTTCCAGTATGAAGAGTGTCTTCATCTGTGGCACATATTTTGAAGTATGGTCAAAAAATTATACATTAAACTAAAACTCAGCCACACCACTGGCATTTTGGCCAGTCATACCCTCTCCTGTTGTTCTGTATTCAGTACCTTTAAGGCAGCATTTGCTGTCTCCAGACCACTTCATCCTGAAAGCATCCCTAAACTTATTCCAAGCTGTAATACAGCTGCACAGTAAATTGTCAGCATTCAAATGCAATCCCTACACTCTTGATCTTTTTTATAATGCTGTGATTTGTTTTGGATCAGCGATAGTTTGAACAAGACAAACAACTTAGGATTCCATCTAAACCTAAGGGAGCTGCCAGGGACACAGGTGAAGAGTGATAGTGGATGCATTT
Source organism: Dromococcyx pavoninus (assembly GCA_033558185.1). Classification (NCBI taxonomy): domain Eukaryota; kingdom Metazoa; phylum Chordata; class Aves; order Cuculiformes; family Neomorphidae; genus Dromococcyx; species Dromococcyx pavoninus. The sequence goes on along the minus strand of JAUMJL010000019.1, from coordinate 1,019,763 downwards.
CATAGTCAAAATGAAAAGCAGCAAAACTGATAAGGTCTCATTGTTGCACAAATAGAAAAAGCTAACAGTTTGCATATCAGAAATATCAGGTGTTCGGATTTGACTCAGGAAGGCTGAATAGGAGCTTGTTTGCCTTTGGAGAAATAGAGAGGAAGGAAATGTCATGCAGCAACATCACATGTGATAGTGATGGGAGATGGCAAACAGGGAAATAGACCTTTCCGATGCTGTTTCCTAAAGATACTGCTTGGACTTGCTGTAGTGGTGGATTATTAAGGAATTCTGGTTATTAAATATCTGCACTTGGCAAGGAATAAGAGAGAAATGAACCTCTTCTGAAGTGCACAACAGCCTCGAAAGTCAGCCTTGTTTTCTTAACTCAGCACTCGCTGTACTTACTGTGTAAGAAATAAAATTGGTGTTTGTGTTAGGAGCAAAGGCAAAATAATGGAATGAGAATAAATTGTAAGATTTGTATGATTTTTGAACTATCTAGAGAAAATGCAATTAAGAAAGCTTTCAAATGTCATATGCTTTGCACCAGGCCACAGAAACACAATGAGGTAAAATAACAGCTATTGGGTTTGATTCATAACCTATAATTGGATGTAGAAAAAGAGAAATTAGTTCACAGGACAAGGCTCAAGTAAAAAATATTTGTGCTTAGTTCCTCCTCTTGATTACTATAGACCAGCCTTAACTCCCACGTAATGGCGGAACTCCATCCAAATCCAGCATGGGCTGAAATCAATGAATCTGTCCCGATTTACATTAAAATTTAATTTTGTCCTGACAAGTTCACTGAAATTGATACTCTGTGCAATATCAACTGCGGTGTAAAGGATCATATCATGCAGTCAACATGATGCACTTTGCAATATAATTTAACACTAATGTTAAATTAAATTACAAAGATAAATTTTATGGTCTGTTTTAAAATCATTTAAGAGCTTAATTCTGATCTGGGATGTGTAGGACACAAATCTTGCCTATTGATCCTTGAATGTACTGATAGTTGTGAGAGAAGAATCACACCACATGATGGGCTGGGTGACACTTTTCATTATGATATAGGCTTCTGATTTGATATATTAAACCTGTTCTGCAGTTGGGATCTCTGTTCAAGCAGGTTCAAGCAGGTAGACCTCATTGCAGAAAACAACAAACAATCCATATACTTTAGATGAGGTCAGAATGCACCAGGAAGTCCATAAGGAAGAGTTAGATGGTGAATTATTTAGATCCTGGGTTTTCACAGCTTTCAGAACTAAGCCCATCGAGAGGAAGATGAGACTTCTCCTGCAAGTCCTTTTATTTACAGCAGTTGGATGTGCTTTTCCTCTGCCGTTGGGATTCCAGAAATACCTGTTTGTGTTATTGAAACCCATTGCCCTTTCTTTATCTGATTTGTCATCAGGATGAAAGGAAAGGAACCAGATAACTTTTACTGTTCAGTTTGGTGTAGGGAGTGGGAAGAGGCATGAGTCCAGCTGCTGCAAACAATATTAAAAGCTCATCAGACTTGTGTGATGCCATTGAAAGAAGGGTTTGTTCAAAATGTCTCCTCATTGTACAGAGGGTAAATAGAAAAAAAATATTTACTGAAACGATGTAATGGGTAATGAGAGGAAGAGTGAATGATTTGCAGTTGCAAAGTTCTTGCAAAGAGTCAAAAAATATAGGTCTATTTAAAGAACTTTATTAAAACTTCAAAGAGAGAGGCAGAAATGCAACCAATAGAGCTCCTTTCTAAACCCATAAACTATAGATCTAAATAGAAAAATAGTGCAAAATCACAAGGAAAGTAAAAAGAGCCATTTTTTCAAAAAGTCTAAGGAGAGAGCGTTATCAAATAATTACAGCAGTGATTGGGAGGCCTGAAACATTTTTTTGATGCTTAAGAATGTTGTGAAACAGAATTCCTTCCAGCATATGCTGTAATGGTGAGCATAGTGCCAGAGTGATAACTAAATAAGGCAGAAGTCAAGCTCATCTCCACAAATCCAACTCCAACACGAGTGCTTCCCCTAAGACGGGGAAGGGAGAGCACATCTGTCCAGCTCAGCATTCATTACACAGCATCTCAAAAGTTCTTCACACCTTTCATTAGGTACAAACCGAATATGTCACTGATGCTGCTTCTGCCCAGCATCAGGAATGCTTAGTTTGGGACAAAATGAACGCTGAGGAGGCCCTCAAACGAGGTTCTTCTCAGGGGAGGGAGCACCCAGCTGCCTGCAAACTGTTTCGGCAGCCGGTCTGTAAGAAGGAGGACATCTGCAGCAATGATTTTGTGGTCACAGAAGTGTTGAATCTGGAGCTCTTTCACCTGTATGGGCACACTGCAGGGAGTGAGAAGCCTAAAGACCCGGGTGCGATGCGGGGAAGGAGGGAGAAGCTTTTTGAATTGCAAAGGAAGTTGTGTTCCTTGCCCACCAGGTGCACAGATTTGATGCTGTCGCTGATGTCATCACATGAAAGGGCAGAAGTAATGACCACGAGAGCTAGGAAAGTTTCCATAATCACCTGCATTGCTCTGGAGTGTGTGGAGGAGAGGGCACTGGTGGAGGCTGTGAGCTTGCTGAGATGTTAAAAAGAGAAGAGGGAAGGAGAGAGTGAAAGATATTAAATTGGGGTCCAACACACTAACCAGAATTAGCTGAAGCACTGGTGATATCTGTGCTAAGAACTGTTTCTCTTTCCTAACCACTCATAGCATTTGCCTGGAAAAACACATGTTTGTTTGTTTTTTAAGCTTAGCCTTACCCCAAATGAATGCTGCTTCTTTACATTCTCACCATTGCTGGGAATTGAAATGGCTGCAGATAGAGAGCAGTGTAAAAACATGATGAGCTATGTAGCTTGGGAGCAATTGAGCAGCTGAATATTGCATTATTGAGAAATCATTCGCTACCTCTGGGTGATAGTGAGGAACTGGAGAGTCCTAGACTAGCACACAGGGCAGAGCATAGGATGAATAAACATTACTGAGTGCTGAGCATTTGCTAGTGAATCCAACATGGAGCTTCAGTAGCTGCACATCATCCCACTGCACCTTGCAGGGTTGGAAACGGGAAAGAAACAGTGAATTTCAAAAGCTTTGTGGCATAGTTGATCTTACATTGTTTCCTAAATAACCAAATTATCAATGAAATGAATGACATTTTGCTTAATGTGCGGCAGGCAATGTGTATAGCAAAACAGCCATATTTTCAAGTTGACAACATGTGAGAACCATTTAAATATATATCAGTAGTCCTCAAGGGACTTGTAGATAGCTACATGAAATTGTTGTTTTCATGTGCATACGTTACTGTTGCCAAATTACTTCTGGCTTAGTATTTTCCCTCTTATCTAGTTGAGATAGGAATCTCTTCAGAACGAGGAGCTCAGTAGTTTGTAAAATATCTGTGTATATCTCTGGCATTGTATAAATAATAAATAATAAGCTGTAGATGCTAATGAACATTACTATTGCAAGTGTTAAGCTGGTAATTCTAATTTCTAGCTTCTTAGGTGATTGCAACATAAATATTTCTTGACTCAGCATGGTGAGTAGTAACAAAACACGGAACCTTCTCCAGTGTGAAGTGATGGCTATTAAGTATATCCCAGATCAAATAAATCTCAGGTTATGAAATTTCTCCCAGAATCTACTCTTGCTATGGTATTGTGCTGCATTTTTTAAAGCTAACACAAAATATCCACTCCATATGGTTTTGGATATGTACTTAAAATACGAGCCAAGTTCAAGCTGATGCAGTGCTATCTTGCTGAGCCCTGAACTAGTCTAAAACAATTTCTTTGAGATGTGTGATCACATTCATCTCAATGAGATTTTAAGGCAAAGCCTAAAGAAAGAAGTTTCAGTGACAGTTTTTAAACCTTTTCATTACTATCTGATTAAAGTGCATGTTTTTAGTTGAGGAGTAAATACAGTAGATGTCCCTGTACCATATTTCCAAGCAGTTTCCACCTCCTTCTGCATACCAAAAGCTCAAATTTTTCCCTACATATAGCAAAAATTAAGGACTTCAATCTGCTACCTATTTCAAAATCTTTGGCACAGAAGGAACTGGAAATACAGAGAGAACAGTAGTCATGGTAAACAAGTAGGGGATTACTCTATGGTATTGGACTACTTAAGCTATTGGGGTTAAGAACTGCCTTTTCATTCTGTCCCAAAGATCATCTAAGGTTTCACTAAAATAGATGAGTCTGTGCATTCTGGGTTTTGAATAATCAGGTTACAATAACTGCTTTTATAATTTAAATCAGAGTGGTTTCTGAATTTGCTGCTTGCTACACTAAGTACTGCAAAATTTCTGAATTGATCATTATTTATTCCATGTATATCATTACATGGGATCTACAATGAACATTTCTTATCTTATCATTATCTTATCATCTCAACAGGAGTGTACAGTGGCTCTTCCAAAAGTGAGAGCAGGTAGCAGACTAGTATGGTAAATGATCAGAATCTCAAAACCACTTATTTTGGCTTAAAGTTTATCATGAAGAGAAGGAGCATGGATGTAACTGATCCATTGAAATGCACTGGGAGAAGAGATTTATATTTGAATTGATATACTGGGCAAGACCTTAGAACAAAGCAAAAGCAATCCCCTCCAGAAAAACAAGTATGTTAAAAAAAACCCTCATTTCTTTTAGTTCATAAAAAAACCCCAAACATTTCTCATTTCGATTGCCATGTTTTTAATGGAAAACAAAGATTTTTTTTTAAGATGAAAATGTTCCATATTCACATAAGATTCTTAAAAAACGCAAGCTATTTTGAGCAGTGAATTGTAAGCCGACCAGTGAAAGAGGCAGCAATATGTTCCTAGGAAATTTTCATTCCTCCCTCTGTTCTGCAGAGGAATGATACTTACATTAATTTTGAAAAACAAGCAGGAGCAGAGAAATGTAAAAGCAGCTATAAACCTTCCCTATTTCTAACCTCAAAGAGTGAACCGTGTTGAGAACTGCAGTAAAACATTACTGGTTCAGTGCCACACTGCTGGAAGTGCCAAACACTTGTACAAAGCTTTGACACCACTCCTGGAAGGCAGATTTTGAGGCATAGCTCAAAATCTGGAGCTGAAAAAATATCCATAATATGTCCTCTTTCTCATCACAGACATATCAGTAAGATGTCATGGGCCTCTGGAAATACACATTTTTGAATGGCCGTAAAAGAGCGTGCGGGGAAGTTTCAGTTCTTTGCAGAAATCCTGCCCCAATGAAGTCAAGGAGATCTTTCTCAGGGAAATGCCCTGGGGCCAGAATTCCCCCAGCAGCGTTAAGTTGAGCGGTTCTCTCTAGAGCACGTTGGGGTATACAGATGGCAGATTACATTTCAGCATAGAAATAAAATGTCTTTGTGTTCAGATTTGTTAGTTAGTAACTCAGAATCTTTGTGGAAGATAAAAAATGAGTTCTAAAAGAAAGCACTGAACCCCTTCAAGACTGCACAGTGGTTTCCAGATCTACCTTCACTGTCAGCATCCAACCTGAACGTTAGACAGTGACTAATACTCCCATTCAAATGTTTTTTTGTCAGTTTTAGGAAGGGTTGTAAATCTCTGTAAGCTCGACTATGCAACAGTTCAAGTGATTAATACAGGCATTCAACCAGGAGAAGTTTCAAGCATCAAAGAATTAAAACTAAATTTCAGTAAGACTTTGGGGAAGACCCTCATCACGTTCCTTGCTGGTTTGATTAAGAAAGACTGTTGTCCAATCATATATTAACATTTTTTAGTGTGAAAATTTTTGATAATTCCTTTTTTTAATTGTTGTTAATGAAACTTTTGCTTACACAAAACTGATAACCCTGGGAAGATACAGTTGTCAAAACTTTCTTCTTTCAGTAGAGTTTGGGGCTTGGCACCTACTGATCAGATATGTTTCCTTCTTTAAAGAAACCGGCTAAGTGTTGCAAACTGGAGTCCCGCTGAGTTCTCTTTAGAATGCAGGAGGCATTGGAAAATGGAAAGGCTGCGGCTCCTTTGTGCTCCCCCGTGTGCAGCAGAGCGCTGTTAGCCGGGTCGGCTCTGCCACCTGCAGCTCGGAGCCGGCAGGACCGCACCGCCTGCACGAGTGGGGATGGGAAACATCCCTCAGAAAAGGGGAGAAACCCGCTGTGAGAACACAAAGCATAAAGTTAAACCCATTCTTGGTGTGGCTGGAGTGATCTTGGAGCTGAATCCGACCCCTTATGTATAGAAGCTGATTTTGACTCTGCTGATAACTGAAGTATTGTAGGAAATTACACGTGGATCTATATTCTTAGAAGCCTCCCGTGCCTGTCTGCTGTGCCTTCAGTATCTTCTCCTGTAAAGCCCATCTTAAAACACAGTGGGTTTTGAAACCTATAAATGCTAGTCTTCTCCTTTAAAAAAAAATCATTAAAAAATAAAATAAATCAAATCTTTCCAGATGTGTTTTACTAAGGCAAAAAACCATGTCCTTTATTATGTTCCTTACTTTCACTTCCCTGAGCCCCAAGGGTACAACATTACCATTTTCTCAAGTTGAATCCAAGCCCTGTAATTGATGAATTGTCCATAGGATCCATATGGAATTCTAACAAAATTGCTGACACTCTATACAGCAGCAAAATGTGTGCCTGTCTCCCAGAGTGTGCTGGGCACCCCCAGATATAACCTTTTTATGCCAATGACTTCTCTGGCTGTAAAGCACTGTGTTCGTCTCTGGTGCTGGACCCAACTCAGCTATCCACAGTGAAACAGCAGTGATTCCTCAGCAATGGTCAGAACATCATTGTGATGAGTTCAAGTAAGAAAACATGACTAGAAACCAATTCTGATAGTGTTGGTTTACTAAGCTTCATGAGGAGTTCTTTCAGTGTGTTTTAGTACAGCAGAGGGAAAGGATATGATCTATTTTAATACACAACCTTCCAAATATGTTTGAAAAGAAGCATCATTTTTCTTTTAACTTTGGGCTTCGTTCAACTGCCCACACACTTAAGACACCTTCTAGTGTCTGAAACACCTGCTTGGAGCTTTGTGTCCTTTGGAATAGCAAAAGAGACCGGGTGGATCATATCCAGCATAACCTACGACATTTCAGCTGGCACTGGACACCTTTGTGTGGGCAAATAAGTCCCACCTTTTATGTTGTCTAAACCTGGAGCTTAGCGATGTCTAACTGTATCTCGTCAAGCATTGTCATTAAAGATTCTGGATTCCTGGAAATATCGAAATTATTTCTGTGATCATACATCATCACTGCACTGAAATCTTTGAGTATTTAGGGTGTTTTCCTGCATGACTGATTTTGAGCTATGCAGAAAATACTTGCAGAATAGAATGGATTTGTTGGTGTTCCAAATATTATCATAGTACTACAGTAAAGACTTGCACATTTTAATATTATCCAATGCTTGAAAAAATGTTAAAATAGATGTTTTGAAAAGGCATCTCAGAAAGTGAGATTAGGTGATCTGTGAGGAATAGGCAGTCTAAGCCTCAGGCTCCTATATGCCAGTGAATGTAGGAGCATGTAAAACATTTCATTAGCTTTGTTTTAAGAAACCACTTTGTAAAATGAGGCAGTCAAACCCATCTGCCAGTTACCTGCTTGCTAGCAGTTAAAGACAGCAGGTGGTTTTGGCCAAGCTAGCTCTTAAATACATCTTGTTCCCATATTTTTAATCTAGCTTTCTGCAAAAAACAGGCTTCTGATTGTCACTGACAGGTGTAAGATAATTGGACCACATTCTTTTCCTCTTTCAGGGATTTCGTTTTGATTCACTTTAGATTTCAAGTACGTCTCAAAAGTCACTGAAAAAGGCTGAGATTTAATATCAGTCATTGTTAATCCAGTTTGGTTTACGTTTGTGCCCAATTCACATGAGCTAAACACACTTAAAATGGACTCGTCACTATAGAGTGCAATGCACTCAGGTATCCAAAGCTGACCTTACATTTGCAGACTTCAGAGGGAGAAAATGTTTGAGAACTCCCCAGTCCCAGAATTAGAAGAGGAATTCCATACAGCTCCTAAATATCCAAGAGATGTTACTCTCTGGTGTCCCAGTGTAGGGGTCCCAGTGCTTGTCATTTTGAGTCCATGCGTGTGAGCTCAGTCAGACTTTGCTACATTTTGGGTCCATATCCCATTTCAATCTTGTCTGTGAAGTGAAAGAGATTATAGACATGATTAGCAGTCAAGATCTCTACAGACGGTTCTCCTCAGTGTGCATTGGGGTTAGTGCACAATAGGAAACATCTTTGCCAGATGAGAAAGAAGAAACATTTGCTTTGTTGCCAACAGTAAATACATATGGAGAAGTAAATGTGTCATGAATAAAGTGTCCCTGAGGAAATCTTGAAAGACCCTCCAGGTGTATTTACATACTTTACATACTTTTAGCAGCAGTAGAGCTATGTGAGTGTAGTGTTCTGCCCAGGCAAGCTAGTTTGTTAAGAAATATCACAGCTATGTTTTCCATGCTACTTACTATCTGCTCATAAAGAGACAATTTAGGCAGCACTGCCAGAAACTCAGAGTTTTGAGAACCAAAGCAATGGTGTCAATTATGGTCACGAATATTTCTCACAGAAATACACACAAAATCTGAGCAAGTGCCTGCAGGTTTCAGAATAAATTGACTAAGAACTCCAAATACAACACCTCTTTCACAGCATAACTGAATCCTGTGCTTACTTTAGGACCTGATGCTCTTAAATTTTGGTAGAATTTTGAAACAGATGAAAATCTGAGCCCCAAGTGCACAACCTGATAGCAACTGTCTGTCTATTTGATTACCTTGCAGATATTTGTCTGCAAAAATATGTGTAAAATCTCTATGTAAGAAAAAGTCAATGAAGCAACTGCAGATTCAATTTCTGCAGTTGGAAAGAAATAATTCCTTATACCAAAGCTCCTCATTCTCCCTGCCGCTTTACATTATCTCTGTTTTAACTGCTGTTAATGAAAGGCTTGTCAAAAGGCAGTGCCAGTACACAATAATGTTTAAATGCTGCATTAATCTCTTAGGCCTCATGGCAGATCCCTTTCAACTATTTTCTCTGTATACTTGGCATCTCCATTTATGTGGACTAGAGTGGGGTTCACATGGGAAGAATGGAGCAAATATTGATTGGTAGTGCAGCCCAGACAGAAGAACTGCTTCATGTCATATATTTGGTAAGGCATGGAAGGAAAATATTGTCTGCTGAAGTAAACCCAAGCAAGACCTGCTAAAATTAAGTAAATAACTCAAAACAAGACTTGGCTTAAGATACACTTTTCTGCATGGCCATTCTATCTTCTAAAAATTTGACCAACTTTTTGCCTTATTTCTGTTAGTAAAAAAAGCCCAAACTTCCCCTTCTACTAAAAGCAGTTCTGCTTTGAAAAATGACTAAAAATGGCATGTGGGCTCCGTGTTTATTCTGTGACAGCTATTTCCTTATCAAATGTGCTCAGGTAGCAAGCAAGGAAACTTTTCCTCCTGTGTGCCAGCCCTGCAAATTTTAGGTGGAACTTAGGGGTCAACCTGCACTTTTTTCTTCTCGTGTAGTGACCAGAAACAAGGATTCTGCAAGTGAGAGCAAGCGCTCAATTACACGTGTGCAATTCTGTGGTCTTCTATGGCTTTGTGTAAGGTTTAACTGACTGGAAATCATTCTGTGGTGATAAACAGGAGGGAATAGAAATCAGCTCGCTGTGTTCTTTATGCTAGATCTGCTGTGCTAATGGGATCCAAAACCAATGAACAGTGATTTTAATTATTGAGTGAAGAGATAGAAAATATATAAGACTATTTTATAAACGGTGTTTGCTTGAAATTCCATGTTTTCAGAAATCTTCAGCTTTGACATAATAGAGCATTCAAGTTGACAAGGAAAATAAAATGCTTCTTTTTTTTCTTGGATATGTCATTTATGTGATGGGAAGAGAATGTATAGGCTTCATAACAAGAGAGGACCAAAATTATTTGTATTATTTTGCATGCAACAGCAAGATAAAAGATCATGTTTAGAACCCTCTTATATGAATAGTCTTCACTGTAGAGTGCAGCAGGCCAGAAGATCACTGTGGATTCATTTTGCTCTATGGGAAGATAACCCACTCTGGGCATTTTATTATTTATTAATTCATATTTGCAGCTTTTGCAATCCAATGTGAAAATTTGCTGCTCATCTGAAATCTCTGTAATCTGGAAGAACAGAGTTGAAGTTTATCTAGTAATTAAAAAAAAAAATAGGGTAGCAAAGTGAGAGCAAAATTTTGCTCAATTAAGTGTTTTGAATCTGAGCTGTACCTGGCATACTCTGTTAGTGATGGTAAAAAAATGCTGTGAAAATACTCTCCAGCTATGCAAATACTGATCCACTGAGTCTTTGCTTGTATGAAATAATTGTATTCTGACTTCTTTCTTCTAGTTGTGTGTAATACTGGAGCCAATGCAGGAACTGATGTCAAGACATAAAACTTACAATCTAAGTCCCCGAGATTGCTTGAAGACTTGCTTATTTCAAAAATGGCAGAGAATGGTGGCCCCACCAGGTACGTTTCCTTTTTGGTTTTTTACTAATTTTATAGTTAAATTAATATAGAAATAATGGGAAAAATTACTTTCAAAGGAAAATAATAAGAATTATCACTGTTCCAAAAGTAAGCCTGAAAATTATTCTGATGTTTTATGATTTCAGTCTGACCGAGTTGATTTATAGATGTGCACATTCAGATGGTTTCACTATGACTAGGGTATAATTTAGTACAAGAATATGTGTAGATGGAATGCAAAATGCCTACTGGCTCCATTAGAATTCATCGTTTGTGTAATTCAGCTTCCTGCTGTGACTCTGAAATTACAGCTACAATTCATAATTAATTGTCTTTGAGACTAGCGTAATGTTATTTACAGGCCTGGACCTAATCCCCTTCCTCTTACACCTCAAAATAATAATTCTGTCTTTCTTCAGATTATTAAAGATTTGTATATCTAAGACTATTCACATGGGCGCCCAGGCCAAGTTTTGAAAAGTATAATTGCCTCTCTGTTCTTTTCCAATTTAAGAAAAGTTATGTAATAGTCCTGATTCAGCCTGAGTTTGGAGGACTGGTAGAGAAATGGCATTCACGACGCTTAAAGTATTCTCTTGGGAGTGGCAGTTTCACAGATGAAGCTCCCATCAGAGGCAGAAGGAACAGAAATGGTAGTTGCTTGTAATTTGTATGGGTGGCAGCAGCAGGATAGAAAGGTACCTTTAGCCTTTGCCTCTGGCTGGGTCAGCTGAGGCTCTTCCCTAAGTCAGAATGAGACCTGGATTTTTGTTTGGCACTGTTGCTTACTCTGTGACCTTCAGCAAGTTACATGGTGGCTTTGAGCATCATTAACAGATACTGTGATACTCCCTTTGGTAAAATGCTTTCAAATATCTTTATAGGTAATGGTGGGAGAATAAGCTTCATTAGTACATTATATAAAATTTAAAGCAGATTCTATTGGTTTGGGTCCAAATACTCTATGGTTCATGTGTTAAATCTAATCCTACTACTGGTGGTACTAATATTAGTAAACATAGAAATTCAAAACTAGGTGAAAAAATATTTCAGCCCTTCTGCTTATGGAGCATTATAGTCCAGGCTTTACAATATCTGCATTTGCTTTCCTTCTTATCATTTTATTGTAGCAGAACCCACAAGACAACCGACAACCAAACGGAGAAAAAGGAAAAACTCTACCAGCAGCACTTCCAACAGCAGTGCTGGGACCAATGCAAATAGCACCAACAGCAAGAAAAAGTCAGCTGCTGCTAACCTGAGTCTATCAAGTCAGGTACCTGTAAGTCTCACTTTCCTTTTAGGCCTGAATCACTCACAGTGCTTTAATTCTTTCCTTGCATTGTAAAGAAGGTGCATTCTTGAGCCGAAGCTGTCACAGGCAAAAGGCACAGTGTGCTTTGGAAGCTGGGGTATTAGTGGAGGGATGTGAAGAAGCCATTCTGCAGGGCAGCTTTAACCAATGACTCTCAAGCCAGGGTATCCTGAGGCCCAGATGTGATCTTTTTAAGGCGTGGGCCAGCTGCCCTTCTTGTCAGTGAAAACCTTTCCACTGGTGGTGGGACTCAGGATGGGTGTCTTGTTTTTAGGTGTAGGGTCAGTCTTACAGGCTTCCATCTACCAGGTGCTAAGTGAGGAAGAGTCCCTGTGGAAGAAGACAGCTGTACCTGCTTCTCTCTACATTAGTACCTGGTCTCTCTACATTAGTACCTTACCTCTAGTCGGGTGCTTTGTGCAGATGCTTCAATGGAACAGGTTATGAATTAACTCACCTGCAGGGGTTATCCTTTTTTCTAACCACTGCACTTGCAGAGGGTAGATCCTCTGGGATATGGGGCTCGGCTTATCCACTCTGCTATCTCTAACTTATGACATCCTAATTACAAAGGGAAACACCATATCACTTCAAGAAATGCACCAACACTTTAATAACATCAAGTTTATTGCCTTAACACACAATATAGGGGTAATCAGAACCCAGATTGTGACAAAGTGTGCATTAGTCAATAAGGAGATAACTTACGCATTTTAAAGCTAGGAAAATTAATTTGATATTATGGGAACTATAAAGTGGGATCTTGGGAATACCATCCAAGAATTTTTATTGAATTTCTGCTCAACAGATAGGAAAGGGCTAGGCCTCCTCTGAAGCCTGGCAAAGAATATAGGCCTTTTGTTAGCACAAAGCAGGCACTCTCTAGGAAGCTGGAATACCTAGATAAAAAAGAGGACTCGACTAATACCAGTGAAATGAAATGAAGATTTTTGTTTAGCAACTGGTTCAGCAATCCACTAGCTTACAGAAGTTTTGGGCTTCAGTACATTAAACTCATATTTTCTCCTTGTCATATTGAAATTTTCACATGGCTCTCAACCCTGGAGCCAGATTCTTTCCCTAATAAAGGCATCTCTGGGTTTTTCTGGCAGCACAAAGCAGTCGGAAGGCTAGCTACCTGATCCCTCGGTGGCAGAGGCCACTCTGCCTCACTGACTGTGTCTGCCAGAAACCCCCATGGATCAATGAACCATATTTAAGAAAAAAACAGCAATTAGGTGCAAAACTGAATAACCACCCAGTTCCCTGCTGTCCCCAACTTCAGCAGACAGTAAAATCACTTTAGCTTGGCTACTCCCTCCTCTGAGTTCAATTCAGTAGGACCAGAATCTGACCCACTGCATCTCTTCCTGCTCCTCCCTGGAGAGGTGACGTTTGTTTCAGTGGCAGCCGTGTATACTCAGACATCCAAGTGTAATCAAGCCCTCTGACAGTTACCTGTCACTCCCACTGATATTCAAGCTGACTTAAGGTACTGAAAAGCTACTCCTGATAGACAAAGCAGTCAAGGCTACTCTTCCTGATGGAAATGGGAGTTGAGCATCTGACACATAATGATGAAGTTTATGATAGTGTGAGGGATGGATTTGTAGTCTTCATTGACTTTTGGAATTCTGTATAGCCAATATTTATCAGTAATGTTTGATTTCTGTACCAGAGTAACAAGATGATGCAAATTTTTTGGTATGGAGGATCAGGATCCATTTTTAGGACTCTTCTCCTTTCCCTCTGCACTGTGGAAAATATTTAGCTGTTCAGTTTGACATACTAACAGCTCTTCCCATCTTCCCCACAACAAAGATAGCAAACCAGATGGAACTGGTGGTTGGGCCACCCTGTAGAGTAGACAGAACTCAAAATAATTTTAGCAATAGGATATTTTGGTGTAAAACTATTCAACACTTTTCAGTTAAATAGAGAGATGTTACCATGTTTCTTCAAAATTAAGTATTCTTTGCAGTGGGCCCTATTACAGACGTGCTCCCTTGCTCTCTGAAGTGAGCTACAGGTAGCAGTAACTTTCTTTCTGTTTCTCTTTACCTTAAAGTGAATCAGTCTCTAGTTAAAGTTTGATTTTCCTGATATGTGATAGAAGACAAGATACCTTCGAAGACAATTTGACAGTTTTCAACTAACTAAAAGCTTCATTTGGCCATACAGCTTTCTGTGAATGGGACTTTCTTGCTCAGTAGAATAAAAAACTACTGAAATAATTCAATTTCACCATTAAAAGCATTTTCCCCCTCATTATTAGAGAAGAGGAATGTAATCACTGCATCTTTTGTCCAGATAACTCACATAAACAGAATTAGTTTCAGTTCCATTTTTCCCATCATCTTCTCTGGAGAATCCCAACAGCGAGCTCATATCCATACTGAACCTGGACTAATATGAAGTAATGAAGTAATGTACTCCAGCTTTCTCTTTTTCTCCAGAGATTTCTTCCCATCCAGCAAAGACAGCCTCTCCACCATAACAAAAAAATCTAACTCTTAATTCCCTGATACTTTTATAGTCCTATGTTGGTCTCTCTTTGATAGTAAATTAATCCTGCTTAGAAAATGTTTCCTTAGTCTCTACTCTGTGTAATGTTTCTTGGTTTAGGACTTTAGTAATTATTTAGTTTTGCTCCTACAGGAATGTATGCTCCGGTAAATGTGTGAATTTAGTACATCCCTCATCCAAATTTCTCTCACCCACCATTAACTTCTGTTTCTTTAATGAGGTCTTCATGCCTGGAGAGGCAAATTTTCCATGTTCAGGACAGTGACTGGAAAGCAGCTGGAGTACCATCAGCTATGACAAAACTTGAAGCTTAGAGACATTTGTCATTTTCCTCATAGCCCCTTCCAGATACTCAGGTAAATACCTGGGGCTAAGCAAACCTTGATTAACAAGATGGAACAGTACTGGTCGTGTATAGGTTTTTCTTCAGTAATAGAAGGTTGTGCCGTTTCCTCCACCTGCTCATTTTCTGATCAGTTCTCTGGGCAGGGACAGTGGTAACAGTGCAGAGGCAAACCAAGTGAAATGCTGTGGTTTTATTTCCATGCATCGGTCAGGTTGGCCCTGAGCCCTGAAGCTCTGTTGCAGAAGGCTAATCAATCAGTCTCATTTGTGCCCTTCGTGTTACCCTAAATTTATTAACACTCTGATTGTGCTGACACGTTTCGATACATCTTCCACAACACAGTCTTCAAAAGCATCTTAAGGATCTCTGCCAGCGGGTGGGTATGCATCTTCCCTCTCATCAGTAATTTGAAAAGCATCAGTCTTAGTGTGTCGCCACAGCTCTATTTTTTATACTTTCTAAACCCTGCTAAATAGAATACAAAGGTTTGCCCTTTTGACAGTCCCTTGAGCTCCATTGCACTTGTTTTCCTCTATAACGTGGTTTCTGTGATTTTGTTAGTTCTCATGCTACTGGTTGCAGACCTTCAGCATCTCCTCTCGTAAATAAGACTCTTCTTTCCCAAGCCCCTTGTTTAACACCTTTCATATTAGATATTTTCTACATTCTTTAAACAAAGGTAGATGGCCAGCATGCTACATGATTCCTCTGTACAACTCATGCCAATGTCAGCCTATTACTTGTCCATTGATTCTTTTGACTTGAATCCATAAATGCTGAGGGCAACACACTGTGATCTGTTGGAAGCAGAACCAGATGTCATTAAAGCCTCTCCAATACTACATATAGAAAAACATTTTTCTCACCAGAAGTTTTCTTCTCTCAGACTCTCACTGGTGCAGGCTCAATACTCACTGTGATTTCCACAGGTTCTTTGGCTTTGTTTAGTGTGTAAAGGAAGCTGACAGAACGGGGACCCAGAAATTGTAGTTCATTCAGCTGTCTTAGACTTAGCAGATGCCAATCATTTGAACTGTTCTCTCATTTGTTCATGATCTTAATCATAGAATCACCCGAGCTGGAAGGGACCCACAAGGACCATCGAGTACAACTCCTGTCCCTACCCAGGACACACCCAACATTCACCCCGTGTGGCTGAGGGCACTGTCCAAATGCTTCTGGAATGCTGGCAGAGTGGGTGCCGGGACTGCTTCCCTGGGGAACTGTTCCAGTGCTCCACCACCCGCTGGGAGAAGAACCTCTTCCTGATATCCAATCTAACCCTGCCCTGGCACATCTTCCTGCCATTCCCTTGGGTCCTGTCACAGGTCACCAGAGAGCAGAGCTCAATCCCTGTTTCCCCTCCCTCCCTTGGGAGAAGGCAGCAAACAGCTCTGAGAACCCCTCTCAGTCTCCTCTTCTCCAGCTGAACAGACCAAGGGACTTCAGCCGCTCCTCACACACCTTCCCCTGCAGAGCCTTCCCCAGCCTTGTGGCCTCCTCTGGACACTCTCCAGTGGTTTGGTGTCCTTTTTATGCTGTGGTGCCCAAAACTGCTCATGTTTTATATTTGAAAGAAATGTTAACCCATTGTGCAGAAACTGGAATTACCAATTTCCTCTTTCCTCCAAACAAAATGCAAAGATGGGCAAGACTTTCTGCAAGGTTCATAGAAAATCTGCCTTTCTAATGTTAACTTTCTTATGATTTTAAAGAAATTAGTTATTTAATTCAGGTATGTCACTGCCTTATCACTTACACAGCAGTAATCTTCTCTAATATTTGAAGATATCTCAGTGTTTTCCCAAGTCTTTGCTCCGTTTTCAAGCCTCTTTAGCAGCTGAAATTGTATTCCTTTGCCTTTTTCATGTTCTTCTGTTTCAAACAAGACTTCCTTGTGAGCCCAGGCCCTTGTACATAGAGCTGTGACTCGTACACTCTGAGGATTGGATTACAAATATATGCAAGATCATCAGAAGAGGTTCATAGAGCCATATCACTTAAATATTGCTTTCTATTAAGTTTGGTAAAAAATGTGCACGTTGATCCACTTTCATCTATTTGAATTTGGAAATTTGACAGCAATATACAACTCTCACAAACTCTGAAAACCTTTGCTCTCTGCTGTTCCCAGTTGTAACCATAGAAATTATAGATAGATTTTGCTTTCATTTACTAATGAAGATCCTGTTGAGTGTAATACTTTAACCTCGAGCCCAGTGAAATATCATTTGTGTTGGAAACAGTAAAACATCACTATATGCCACCAAGTAAATCAAATGTTCTTTGTTACATCCAGAGTCTTAATTAGAGCCTTCTTGCACCCTGTGAGTGAGTTACATTCCTCGGTAATCTCTTTTCTCTTTGTAGTTCTCTGTAAACTCCTCAAAAGCCAAATCAGTAAATAAACCTAATGTGGAAGGGAGCAATACAATCTCTGATGTGTTTCAGATATGGGGTAGGTTTAGGTGGTGTGTGGTGGAGGTGGTAGCATCAGAGCTACTGTTCCAGGGCCAGAAGTTTAGTGTCAGAAGTTTCCCATATCTCAGAACTGTGCAATTCAGTATCTAAGATTTAGAGATGAGAGTGAACAAATTGGTTTCCAGTTGTTGCACTTTAGAGAAAATATTCTGAACAAGACCAGAATGTCAAGTTAACAGAGAGGGCTGTGATGAGATGTGAAGGATAACTATTTTCCTTTAGAAAGTGTTTACTCTGAAACCCAATTAAACTGTCAGTTCTGTTTCTGTAGACCGTTTCAACACCAATGTGAGTCCAATGCTTCTGTCTTGGAGGCAGTGACCACTGCAGGTGTGGGAAGCAATGGGGCTCTCAGCCATTAATAATTTTTTGTGGCAAGGAGTTAAGGAGTCAATTATTAAAATAGTCACCACTAACAGAAATGTTTAATAAGGAAGGAAGGAAGGAAGGCAGGAGGAGGTACCCATCTCCTTTGACTTAGCATTTTGATGTGTGCTGGCTGCTGAAAGTAGTGCAACTTTCAGTCCATCGAGTATGAGGCTTGCTCAAACAATATACTTGATAGTTTCAGGCGTTTTTATCATCTCTGGCTTGTGAAGCACTGTTTGTCAACTTCTGGGGACTATGACACCTGAGCTATGAACTGACCACAGTAGCACACTGAGTGGGGCTGCGTATTGACAGCAGCAAAGGTGGCAGGCACAGGGATGGGGAGTTTTACCTGGCCTGACACCTATTTTTACCTCCAAACTCCAGTTTAGCCATGAGATTATCTTTAAAATCTCAGCTTAAAAAGTTTAGTTATGTAACTGGGCATAGCAGAGCTAAACTTTGAGGCCAGGGATAAAAAAAGATGAAGCTTGAGAAATGACCGGTCTGTTAAATAGATGCACTTGCATTTGAGTTGTGTGTGAAGTGATCTCTGTGTATAGTTTATATGTATCAATTTAAGTTTGGATGGCAATTAGGGTTATTTCAGGATGAAAGGTATGATATACATGAAACTGCTTTTGTGGTTATATTATTAAATAATACATTTCTATCATATTATGTAAAACATCCACTGCTTTATTTACAGTGCTTCAGTGCAACCATATTTTACAATGATGAGACATTCCTTGACCAAAAATGTTGTTTCTAATCACAGAGTAAATTAATCAGATTGAGTGACTACAGTCTAAAACTTTTTTAAACTAATCTAGTTAACTATGTACTACCATAACTAGGCCATAGCAGTGTGTGCTGCCATGCAAGAGACTAGGGTTTAATTCTTGGATTCTGCTTCTCACTCCATGAGCAGGAGCTAGGAGCACTCCAGAGCTGCAGCCTCAACCCTGGGAGGGATGGAGCCTTGTGTCATTCAACAGCAGTGACCCCCACTGGCCAATTTAAGGAGAAGCATTGAGGGGCTCTAAAAGGAGTCACTTCCAGTCCTCCTCAGAGGTTGGTGGTCATTGCACGGGATCTAGTGAGTGGAGGTTCAATGGGGTGCACTCGGTGGGGTCTTCAGCTTTCAGTCTGAGGAGCAGAATCCTCTCTGGGGAGGAACCAGCATGTGCGCATCCTGAGACACTATTTTTGCCTGATATAACTATAAATGGCAGAATTGTCAAGAGTATTTCTATATTACTTTTTAAAAATGTCCTGTAACTAATGCTGTGATATCTATCTTTTAAATAGAATGAGGGAAAACTCCACTAACCTCAATATAATTGTAGTTTAACTCCCAGAGAAAGAGAGGGAGATAATAGCATGGAGACAAATATAAGTGCAAACCGTCCTCTCAGTGGGTGTCATTATATACAAGGAATAGTATTTACAGAGAATCTGAGAAATTAGAGATGGAAACGTAAGGTTATTAACCATCTCCCCACTGATGCACAAATGTTTCCTACCACAGATTGAGATTTTTTTTCCCAGCCCGGTGTTAGGTGACCTGAGCAGCAAAGGTAGGGCTGTTCCAGTGGGGTCATTAATCCTCCATCTGCAGCTCTCAGTAAGAGGAATATTGTCTTAGCAGTGGGGGTTACTTGTATTGTTTACTTAATGTCACCTCAGTACCCTGGTTTACATCTCATCAGATTGGCCCAGAGCAATCCTTTTCCTTTCAGCACCTGCACCTCTTAAGCATATTTACCCCTTCCCATCATTTGGGGGATGCAATGCATATTTAATCCTTTCACATGGCCTCCCCAGCCAGCTATTCGAGCCCCACAGTTATTTTTGAGGTGCTTCTCTAAGTCTCATCCAAGTTGCTGATATGGCAACAGGAAGAACTTAAGGTCCTTACTCAAGAGTGTTGAAGTAAGAGGAGCTGTTGCCACCTCGCTCTGTGGTTCCGTGTGTCAGTCCCTGTGCTCCCTCTCGCCTGCCGTGTCGTGCTGCACGCTCAAACCCAACTCGCTGTCCTCTGCCAGGTCTCTCTTGTCATTAATGCTCTTGCAATAGGGTGGGCTCAGGTCTGGTTCAGCAGTGCACACCATACATTATCTGTTGTTTATAGGGACAGAATAAATTAGGATAAACTTTTGGTTGTAAACACCTTTGTCTTTTAAACTTCTATGTTGCAAAGCCTTGTGTGAGTTTTATTTAATCAAATATTTTATGGATACATAGAATAACAAAATATAGACAACATAAAGAAGAAATCTTGTAAGAGTTTCCGTCTACTCACAAATTTTTCAGATAGCACAGGCTGAAAATGTGATATAAACATTCTTCTGTAGCATGTCAGCCTTTGCTGAGGGATATTGCAAAACAGTGTAAATACTTAAAGGCAATAATTTGTATTGTTTCATGATGAAGGAAGTACATATCTGATTATAAAGAAACATTATTGAATGCAAACATTTGTCTTCTGTTTGTTTTTTACAAATGTTTGTACATTCACAAGAACGAACAGATCTTTAAAACGTGAATCTTGGAAGGATTCTTGGAAGGGCTTGTTAAATCAGCAGGTACAAAGCCAGACATCTGGAATTACTGCACTTGCACTCAATGCTGGCTGATGCTCTGCCATCTGAGCTGCATGAAGAGATGCACCCGCACATTCCTCTCGCGGTTAGCGGAGCAGCCTGGTCCTCCGTTGAACAGAGAGAACAAGAGAGCTCTCTGGCTTTGCACTTTTGCTTTCCAATCTCAAGTTTGCACCTTTCTATCCCGTGCTGGTTAGGGGGTTTTGCAGTAAATGTGTGACGCACTGGAGTACAGTAGGCGGTTTGTTTTCGTGGAAAGACAATTTGTACTTAAAGCAGTGATTAGATGAATTCTTTCTTTCTCGCATGCTTCAGTTTCTGAGGACTACTAGCTTCATCAGTGTAATTATAATTAGCACTCTTCATCTTTCTTTTACGGTACCAGCTGGACAGATTGGTCCTCTTACTGCACAGATTGGCGGCAGGGTTGCCTACATGGAGTTAGGTGACAGGCACCATGAAATAACAGATGGTAAATTCAGGGCTTGTTGGCAATCAGCAGGTTTTTGCTAATGACTTAATTAGCTATGCAAATTGTCAAATCAGTGTGAACATTGTTTTTATCGAAAACTTTACCTAAATTAATTACCATAATTAAGTAGCAGAATGTCAAGTATATTGGATGCGTAAAAGGGCTTGGCTGGCTGTGGATAAGAGAGTTTCCATCTTTATTAGAGTGTTGTGCTGCACGTTTGAGAAGTCTGAGGATAAGCAATGCTGCTGCTTTCAAACTACTTTCTAAATACGCATCTCACCGAATTGGAACTGAGATGCACCCCGGTGCCTTTCCAAATAGAATGGCTCAGGAAAGAATGCTGGATAAAGGCTAAGACAGTTCCATAGCCTGCTTATTTGCTTAAAATAAGGCACAATTTTCAGTCCACCTGCTTTTGGGTTCGGAGGTTTGTGAGGTCCAGAGCCATGAGTATGCGGCTAGAGAGATGTGTTACAGTTTGTCATTTAAATTAGAAATAAAGTGTAAGCCTGTCTCCTGGTTCCTGCTATGCAGGAACTTTTAACTCTGTTGTTGAAATATCACAAAGATAAGAGATGCAAATCCTCTAACATAATTTTTTTAAGTTGATTTTTTCTTTCTCAAGGTTTCCCTATAACAAATATTGGGTGCTGTTCACAGGATGTGATGGTGGTAGGAGAACCAACTCTGATGGGAGGCGAATTTGGGGATGAAGACGAAAGGCTTATCACTAGATTAGAGAACACACAGTATGATGCAGCCAATGGCATGGATGATGAAGAAGATTTCAACAATTCACCTGCACTGGGAAATAACAGTCCATGGAACAGCAAACCTCCTGCTAATCAGGAGACTAAATCTGAAAACCCCACACCACAAGCTTCCCAATAGGTTATTCTGGAGCAGTACCCACTGTGACATATGTCAGTGGGTTACTAATTCACAGCATTCTTCAAAATAAAATTTAGAAATAAACTCCTTTTAACGGATACAGTATCTATTTCTAAACTAAAGCTATCTGATTTTTTTAATTAAGGAAAACTCTTGTATAAGCTTCCATACACATTTCTTGGAAGCATTCACACACAACATGATACTGGCACTGACCTCAATTAGTATAATCGAAAATTAAATAGCATCTCATGGCAAATTTCTGACAATGCATTTTATTGGAAGGGGTTGGGTTTTTCCCTCATCAAACAATGGCCATATTTTAACAAGTCATCAGTGCTCAGGATCTCATTAACGTAACTATGTAAAACTTTTTACAATTGTAATATATTTTCTGCTTTTCAACTTGCACCAGAAATTTCTTGTTTCAGAAAAAAAAAATCAGCTTTTAAGGAAAAGTAATTTAAAGTAACTTTTGTTCTTTTTTTAACTTTTCTTCTTCATTGATTAATCATTTAAAGGATCCAGCATTTTTAATTTACGTTTAGCTGACGCCAGTAGATACACTTTTCATTGTTTCATAAAAATGCTGAAACAAGAAATGTCTTTTTTTCATCAAAGACATGAGAAATATTTTTATGTGGAAAAAAGACACCCAGTCCTATGAGAGTTTATGCTTTGTAAAATTGCTGTCGATCCAGATATTTTAAAGCCATGTAATCCATTAACTTTGTGGGCAGCTTAATAAATCTAAAACTTTTGTGTTTTTATTATTGTATCTGAGTTGGCTCTGTTGTAATTTCTTTTTATAGTATATTTCTTGTATAATATTTTTGTAAAGCCCTCAAACCATTTTTTGTTTTACTTTTTTTTTTTTTGGATTCCGGTGTATTTATGTGAAACTTTATAAAAGTAACTAATTTTTTCATTTACATATTAATACATTCAACTCATCATGTAAAGACACAGTGAGTCAATGTGTTATATAATACAACTGTATTTTATGTATGCTTTGCCAATAAGTGTGCCAATAAACTGTGTTAACAAATGTGCTTTTACATAGTGCCTTTACAGTTCCTTGCATGCAAAAGACACACACTTGTTTGCTTTTGGAATTAGTGTTTCACTGAACTACAATCTTTTTCCAGCAAAAAGGGGAGGTCTGTAGTTGAGGTGTGAATTGCTTACAGCTCACTTTGGTTAGATGCTCTTTATTTACCACTAATGATGTGCGACGCCACAGGTCAGTCACAGCAGCATCCAGCAAGCACATCTCCATCCTCAACTTTGCATCCCTCGCCTCCCATGCTTGGGGAGGATTTCCACTCTGCTGGATTCTGTCTGATAGTTTTACACCGAGTCCCTCAGTCGGGGCTGAGAGGGTTTAAAAACTTCTTCTTTCTTCCCTTTGCTATGGAATCAGTTGTTTGCTGGAGCAAACGAAGCCCCTGGGCTGGTGCAGCTGCTGTGAATACAGCCTGGCGGGTAGAGCCCCTCAGCTGAGCTGAGAGGCACAAACCTGCATCCCAGGGCAGCTGAGAAGCCCTGCAGGGTGCACCCTGTGGGTGGCAAGTGCTTACAGGGAGAATCGCCAACACAGAGACAGTGGAGATACTCAATCCTGCCGTTTATGCAGGGGATGATGTTTTGCTCTTGACTGAAACTGTACTTTTAGTATTACTGTGCTTATAAAAGCATCTGAAGAACTCCTAGGGTTTTTTTCCTAAGTGTACCCAGAAGCCACTCCAGGGAAACGTGTCTCCCAGGTGTATACACATATTTTTTCAGCATGTTTTCGCTGGCTGTGATTCCACCAAATAGTTTTCAAACCACCATTGCAGAAGAAATACAAGGAAAAGCACCCTGTGTGGCCACTTGGTTCTTCAGTGGGAGAAGGCTCCCTCGTTGCCTGAAGAATGCAATTGAGCCTCTGATGTGGGCCCCGTTCTCCTACAAGCAAAATTCTCATTCAGTGAAATCTGGCACCTAGGATAGGCCTTGCAGGAAGACAGGCTGAAAAACAAAAAAAAGTGTATCTACTGTAGGGTAGAACTTAAACCTAACAAACATGGACTGAGTGTTTCAGCATTGGTAGCAATGCTACTCCTTCATAACACTTGCAGGATGTAGGAAACGATAGATCTATCATTCAGTGACTACATCAGCTCTGATATTGCCATGTAAATAATTAAATTCACAATGTATTCCATTAAGGGATCACTGGCTCCTATATAGCTACTATACCATTACAATTACACACTGTAATTCTAATGTTCAAAAACACTAATCATTCATATTACATTTCCATGAGTACACTCTAAAAGGCGTTCCTTATTATTAATCTTTCAAGACTGGCACTAATATTTCAATTTTTAGAAGATTTATGATGTCATATTACTCCTGTTGTTTCAGTAAATAAAGAGAGGAAAGCTTGAAAAATGGGTAATGGTCTCCTTAGAGTGCTGTCCTTGAATTAATCTGGAAGGACACTTTCTCCATACCTCCTCAAAAGCCCTGTCTACAAGCTATCAATCCACCCTATTGTGGTTAGGATGAATAGCTGATTTTATTTATTCACTTATTTATTCATAAAAGAAAATGTCCAAATGGGCCAGCTCAGTGATGTGGTTTGAGAGGCAGAGCTGACTACGCAGCCTCAGCATTTCTACTTCCTTCATCCCCACGCTCTGGGCTGCTGCGTGGGCTCTTCTTGCCATGTTTCAAATGACATGGTGTTCTCATCAAGACAAAGCCTGTGATCCTGTGTTGTCCCATGTGCCCTGTCCTCAGGAAAATTTCCTAAACATAGAGAATTAATAATTAATTACTCAGTCCTGGATTTTATGCCTTTTGGTTGTGGGTTGCAGATTTTATGTGTTCCATGACCACCCGATGCAGTGAGAAAGGTGAATAAAGATCACAGGTGAGCTGAAATAACACAATTCCTGGCACCCGGGATTGCAGCCTGAAGAATGAAAGCTTGAAACCAACAATTCATTTTACTGTAATCTAATCTCACCACCTACAAGAATGTTGTATCTCTCTTAGACTTTGGAAGGAAATAATGTTGTTGACGTGGTCCTCTGGGGAGCCCTGCAATTATTAAAAGCAGGAAGTAAGTTTATCTCATGTTGCTGAAATACTTTCAAAGAGAAAGTTCTTGTTTGTTTTAGCTAAATGGAGGGAAATACTGGCCCTGAGAAGTGCCCTTGCAAATCAGAGGGAGGAAATTCCAGGAGTTTACTTAGAAAAGCAGAATCGTATAATTAGTAAAGTGACAGAGTAAGAACACTGATAACGAAGCCGTTTGCTGTTACAAAGGACTGGTACCATGCAAGAAGCATTAGCACTGGTGTTTTAGTTATTCTTTGAATTGCTTTGTTCGGGAATTATTTTTTTTTCTGGCCTGGGGTCAGCAAAGTCCACTTTTCAGGGAGCTTCCAACTCATATGACTCACTACCTGGTCTCACCAGCTGCCCCTCATGAGAACACATCAGTTCTTAAAGTGCCTTCCTTCTCCCTTTTCACAACAAGCAAAAAGAAGTGTTATTTACAGCTTTGCAGAAAGAAGGTGTCCTCAGGTCTTGTCATCTTTGTGTCAGGAGGCTGAGGGGAGACCTCATCACTGTCTGCAACTGCCTGAAAGGAGGCTGTAGTGAGGTGGCTGTTGGTCTCTTCTCCCAAGTGACAGGAGATAGGACAAGAGGAAATGTCCTAAAGTTGCACCAGGGGAGGTTCAGACTGGACATTAGGAAAAAATTATTCACTGAAAGGGTTCTCAGGCCCTGGCACAGCTGCCCAGGGAGGGGGTGGAGTCTCCATTCCTGGAAGGGTTTAAAACACATGCTGTTGAGCTTCTTAGGGCCATGGTTTAGTAAGGGGACAGGGATGGTTGGACTTGATGATCTCAGAGGACTTTTCCAACCAGATGATTCTGTGATTCTATGATCAGTATGTGTGAATGTGATAATGTTGTAGGATAATTCAGTTTGGAAGGGACTTTGAGAGGTATAGCTAGCATTTGTATGCTGGCAGCATCATAGGGCTCTGTGAAAGCCACAAGCAACTAATTTTCAACCTGGGTCCTGGAAAAGGTACTGCTCTTGTGCACTGGGAAAATGTAATCACCTTGCACCCCTGGGGAACAGAGCAAAAATCCTCATTACCAGAGATCTGCCTTGAAGAGTGCAGAAGGAGATGGGGGTAGATAGGATGGAAACTACTGAATAGAAAGGCAAATACTGAGCATCACTGGGTGTTCTCTGCATAAGAGTGGAGAAAGGTTCCTTAGCCAGCCTTGGCTGCAAAAATACCACTAAAGGCACCTAAATGATAAAACCATCCATAAGAACAGACTAAATTTTGCCATTTCATGGCCTCCATGAAAATCCCATTTTAGCAAAGACAGGATGAAAGAGAAAACATGAATGATTGATATTGAAGGAAACCCAGTTTGTACCTAATATATCCTGGAGAAACTGCTAATGGAAATGGAATAGTCCTGGAAATATTTCCTGAGACTGCAACTCTGATCAAGTAGCCCTATGGTGATATACTGCACAGCCAAATTACAGCTGCCCTGGGGCACAAGTAACCCCAGCAGCTGGTTTTACTGTGTAGGACTGGATCATTTGTATGGGGTTTTTCTAGCTTTCTGAGAGCATATTTTTATACAAGGCTAAAGCCTGAATCTTCTGCTCTGTAAGAGGAGCTACTGAATATTTAACATCCCTTAGAACTGATGTTTCTCCAGCATATTATTATGCTGTTGCTTGGAAGTCTGGTGGTACCCTAGCATTGCAGAATGGCAGATGGTACCTTTAGATAAAGTCACTTATGGAAGATTCTAAATTTATGGACTATGTTGCATCAGAAAATACTAATATCCACTGAATGTCAGCATTATTAAAATCTGTTCTAATTTAGAATGTTACTTTGACAGCATCCGGTAGCTGTTCTTTCAAAGGGAGAGGCTTTATTAGGATCAGTGATGGAGCAATCTAACTGTAGGAGCATTTCTTCCATGACCCTGTGAGTGACTTCTGAAATAAAGGAACTATATCCCTTACATCAAGAAATAATTTTAATGGGTCTGTGGGCAATCTTAATCCATGAGCACATTATAAAACACCATTATGCACTGAAGATGACATCAGGGAATAATACATTATGCACACAGAATCAGAAGATTTATAAGCAGCATCCATCCACAACAGAGCATAAACACCCCAGTTCCCCAAGAAACTCGTGATTATGTTTCCATCAAATTTACAAGGAGAAGGATGCGATTGTTAAGCTTGAGTTTGGATAAGTTACTAAAGGCATCCCTGATAACTCAGGTGGTGAATGCCATTACTGCCATTAGCAGGGAAATGTGTTTCAGCTGAACCCAGATAAACACCCACCACTGTGCTTCTGCTTCTGTTGGACACCCAAAGGTAAGATCCTGTACGCCTGTGCTCATACCTGGAGTCCAAACGTTTTCAGGTTGTTTCTCTTTTCTTTCTGTATGTGGTTGTTGGGATTTTATGAGGATGGGGATTTTTTTTTTCATTTCTACTGTTATCCATGACAAAAATACTTCTCACATGTTCAAGGCCTTACCAATTGGAAGGTGTCATGCAGAGCAGTCATTATGGGGCGTGTATGTGTGGGGAATGGTATTTTATATTATGCAAAAAGGAATTCTTTCTGTTCTCTAAAGGTTCTCAAGTTGTGCATTACCCCAGTTTAATTAATAGCTCTGTCTCAACAGCTCTGAATTCATCTGAGATGGCATGGACAATTTGTATTGGGCAGCTAGAATGTATTAGGCTAATGTCTCCTTCTTAAGTGCACTAGGAGATGGTTTAGCAAATTCTTGATATGAAGCAGGCATTTAACACTCCTTATCACATTCAACTGCAACTCTCATTTCATCACAGTTTCATCCTCCCTGAGTGATCTCTTGGGGGGTCTGAGTACTGGAAAAGCTTTTAAGAACTGTGTTTGTTTTTTTCAGATGCTCAATTGAGGGTTTTTTCCCATTCAATTTTCTTTCATCTCTCTTTGATAGCTTATGAAAACTTGTTTGCCATTTTGACCAGAGTTTTTAACTTTCCATGTTCTTCTGGCTATGGGTTAAACAAAACGCAGGACTTGCTTGTACTCCACAGAGACAAACCCATCAAAACCAAGGTGGGTTGTTCCTGGGTTGCCAAGAGAGATCAAATTCAGCAGACAGAAGGTGTGAAATGTAGGAACTGTGATGGATACTGGGGCTTGTGTCTGTCTTTGGCTGCAAATTACATTTTGAAAGGGAATTTTCAGCTCTTTTCTTTGAAAACTTCCCTCCAGGTTAAACTCATGTTCCAAAGGGTGATAACAAAAGGTGAGCAACTGAGACTGCTACCTTTTCATACAGGTTTTTCAGCAGCTCTATGACTGTCTCTCTGGTTAAATCACCAGCTCCTCTGATGTGAATCAGGTGTGGAGTGCTACAGAAGCTCGATTTATAGGAGCTGGGCTCACAGCTAAGGTGTCTCTGGACAGCGACCAAGAACCTTTATTGCAGCTCCTGAGGTTTGCAGAAGCAATGCAATTTCATTTTTGCAAATCACAGCTATCTCTGCTTGCCTTTACGTCAACAGGGATGGAGAGTTTCAAGTTGGCTTTGTCTAGTAACCTTCCAAGTTTTGCTGTTATTTCAGTCTAAGGGCTCTGAAAAATATAACCTAAATAAGCCTGCTTTCTGCTTTCTCCCAGAAAATGTTTTATTTTTAAATATCCCCCCTTGATTTTTTTTTTTAAGTAGTCAGAATTCCCTTGAGAAGGGAAATTTCATGCAGGAGGATTTGGCTTTACAGTGGATGCCGGCTGCATTCCTGTGAGGGGGGTGGAAAATAATACTAATGGCCAGTTTATAATGAGGGGTTGAACAGTGGCACTCCACAGGGTGGCAACATTTTTATGCTCAAGACTGTGTAATAGTGGGATGTGGGCTTTTAACATGGAAACAGAGTTGTCATTCTTATGATTTTTTTGTGAGAGCCGCGGCAAAGCCAGTTCTGAAGTAGGGAGGGAAACTGTTGGGGAAGGCAGGAGTGGTCTGTACAGTAACTGCCTTCAAACAATCTGACACTTCAGAAAGTGGCAATCTGCAAGATGACAGTTTCTAAGAAAAGCCCATAGACTGGGGAAGAAAATTGCAGTCAGTAATGAAGGAAACCTTCCAGAGGTGGGCCTCGTGCAGGCACTTCCAGGTACCAGAGTGGGCACGTGGCTTCAAGGTTAAGGCTCAAAAGGGAAATGGAAAATTGATTTTACGTTTTATTCATTTTATCTATTTATTTTATTTTTTATTCATCTGTGATAATGCAATTCAGTGCCAAAGCTATTCTGCTTTCTGAACTGCAAAAATCTCCTTTGATTAATAGGTGGATTCATTTGAAATAACCCTTGAGGTAAAACAAACAAAACACATGGACAGTCCTCCCTTGAAACCTGCAGAGCCATTTTGTCCCATTAAAAGCCTGGCTGCAGTCACAGCTTTTCTGGGACTGTGATACCTGTCCACCTACATATCACCCTGCACCTGAGCACCTTGCAGTCTCTTACAAGCCAGTGCCTGCTTGGAGATAAGGTTTGTGGCCATTTGACTTTCACTGCAAAATGCCTGCTTACATGACTGTAGGCTGCTGTGGAACACCTAGGACAGTGGCACAGAAATAATGATCATCAAAAATCATTATATTTTAAGTTGTATTTTATTAAACCAGAACATTTTGAGTTGATTTGAACACATTTTTTCTTTCGGCTCCTTCCAAATATTGACACTTTATACTTTGAATTTTTTTAACAGATCTGATTTTCATGCAGCTACAAGTGCTAGAATTTTGGGTTTGATTTAAAATGGTTAAAAAAAGCTTGAGTTAAAAGTTGAGTATCAAGTACAAGTACCTCTGATCTGCCTAGGGGTGGGCTGATGAGGTTCCCTTCTCAAGGCTACAGACTAAGCCACGACTCTGCAGAGTGAATTACATAGACCATGTCCTGCCCAGTTCTCTACAGAATTATGCTTGTAAATGTTGCAGAGAGGTAGCTTGAAGGACATATGAATGATATAGATCCCCAAAAGCATCAGCTTTTCCATCTTTCTCCTCCCTTCCCCAGTTACATTCAATATTTGAAAAGAGACTAATCCAGGAAAGCCACAATAAAAAAAAAAATACAACATAAGGAGTTGCCAGCCCTGGCTTTCCAGCTACCAGTGCCCGCCTCAGGATGCCCTTCTGGCAGCCTGTGCTTTAAATATGACCAGAAGTGAACACGCCTGAGAGTCACGAGGCTGGTTTGTACCTGGGTGGCTCTATCACGTTTTCTGGGATACGGCGCAGTGAGCAACACTGAGTCCTTCCCCCTTTTTTCTTGTTTCTAACAAAACCCCTCAGTTTCCTAAAATTCCCACAAGAGGACTATGTTGAGGACCCTCACTTTCTGTACAAATACAAAAGGTTTTGGAGCTCAGCTGGCCTCCTGGCACATCTGTGGATCTTCGTGGGAATCACGAAGTGCCCCAGTGAGCATCGGATCTCGTTAGCTGCCCTGTGCCACCCTCCGTCAGCTGGCACCACCCTGCCACCTCAGCATCCACTACCTCAGCATCCACTGTGCTGAAGCCACTCAGCCTTTTACACGACCCAAGACACTTGTATATCTTAATATTAGTGAGTCTTGAGTGGAGCTGAGCCAATTTGGGTCCCTTTATTAGCAGTATTAAATTCCATTGTGCAGGTATTTCCACAGCTGTGAGTTATTCAACATAAACTCCTACTGAAGTAGAGAATAGGCTGCAAATAACCCACTGGGGAACAATTTCTTAAGTGCTAGTCATCCAGCAAATTCCTTTATTCTCAGTTTTTATAGTAGGATTATTCGATGTGGAGGATATGTCCGGGTTATAAGGTATTTGATTATTTATAGCAGATATCTTGTAGCATGAGCTCCATTTTAAAATGGACAAGGATTACTGGAACTAGACAGATGTGATGTTAATTTCCAAAACTAACCTCATTTTCAGTGGAGCCTGTGCTATTTCTTGCACTCCTGAGAATATCACTTTTCTGGTAATTTTTCAAACCCCCAGTTGTTTTCCTACTAAGCCCACTTCAGCCTACGATTTCTCTGTTTCTCATGTCTTTCCTTGATGATTATTGCTATTTCCTAGTGGAACATTTCTCTCCCCATACCATCAAATCGTCCCTCCCATAGGGAAAAAAAAAACCTTTTTCTTTTTGACTCTTCATCATCCCTTGAGATGTGCTTTCAGTTCTCAGGAAGCCTCAAGTGCAGGTGCCACCTGATCTAAACCCCTCATTAAAACACCTCTTACCCCACTGAAATGAAACCCCTCCTTCTGCCCTGCTGGCTGCCTGAGCCACCAGCTTTCTCTTTGCACTGGGAAAAGTATTTAGAGGAAATATACCTTTTTTTCTAACACTACTGCATTAGCCTAAGGACAGGAAGCCCCTGACACGCTTCTTGTCTCCAAACCAGGCTATCAGTGCAATACAGTTCAGGCCCTTTTGAAGCCGTTCTTGCTCTCTGCCTCCTCAGCCCCTGTTTGCTGTTTAAAACACTTTGAACGGACCCAGTAGCTTCAGCAAGGGCCCCTGCTTCTTGTGCCAAGGGGGCTGTTGAAGAGCAGCTCTGCATTCAGCTTCTCTGCCACCTCCCTGCCTTCGTAAAAGCGACCTAGTCAGCATTTCTGCCTGCATATTTCAGAGGAGCAAGGCTTGTTTGGGTGCCCCCGAGCAGCAGGATGGCAGGCGTGCTGGAGCAGTGGCCAGGCACTGAGGCCTTAAGAAATGCTGTGCCTCTGTATCTGCAGTTCTGTCTGCCCCTTTACTCCATGTGATGGAGAGACCAGATCTGGAACGTATATTTATGAGATTATTCCATACTGAGCTGAGCCATTAAAGTGCACTTCCTACCACTAAGGTCCTTTATATATATATATTTGGTTTTTTCTAAATCCCATACTTTCATGGTGGCACACTGATGTAGTTTCATATTGCTGTGCACGGATTTTATTTGTCTGACTTCCATTGATTTTTTTTTTTTAAATAGAAATTTTGTAGCAAATCTTCCAAGTGCTGCTTAACAGTGCTGGGTTTTAATTCCTATCATCCCTATCCTTGTTTTGCAGACTATTCAGCCAGCAATATTCAGAGCCTTTCTTAATGCCCACCATCTCCTCTGTGCTGCTGGGAAGGAGCCAGTCATCCACCAAACGGCATGTAAAAAGGCTGCATGCATTTAGTGTAGTGACAGGCACATATGTTTTCAGTGAACAGCTTATTTGCCAGAAGAAAAGTAGTTTGAAAATTCAGGTCAACTTTTGGTGAATCACTCTGAACTAATAAATATAAGAGGTGAGGACAGAAAGGTTTCAGAAGGGCAGAAAAAGTTCCTGTCACTAATTTTTCTGAAACAAATCAGCTCTGTTTAGTTGGGTTTGGCCACACCTATTGCCAGACGGGGGAAAATAAAAAGTGGGAGGGAAGGGGAATAGGGGCAGGAGATTCTCTCTCTCCAAATCCAGTATGTAAATCAGAGGTGTTTAATAAACCCGTTTCCTTTAGTTCCCTCCTGCCTCAGCCCTTGCCCCACAAATCCACCTCTCCTGTATCAAAGCTCGTGTTTCCACACCCAACAATTACAATATTCCACATCCCTCAGCACAAACGTGCCCAGGTCCCAGCTGGTCCCTCTGCCATCCCACACCTCTTTTTCTAAAGCTCTGCATGAAACGCCCCCTGCCACAAGCTCCTCAAGCACTTCCACAAACTTCCACAAGCCCCCTTCTTGCTGCAGACATCCAAGCGGGTACTTGGCTCTTCCCTGTGGGCTGCTGCAGCCCACTGTGCCCATCTTCACCTCCTGAAAAAGCTTCTAACCATGTTCCAGCAGCACAGAGAGGTTCTGCACTCACCAGTAGTACAGAGTCCTGCCCTGATATGTCTCCAAGGGAAGGGAAAATCTGAGATATAGAACCTCTTTTTCAGGATGCGTGCACAAGAGACTGAAATGTCATTTTTATCTTGGCGAAAATGTTGCCCTTAATACTGATTTAAAATGCAAGAGAGCTGGATTTAGTCCTCAGCCTCCCGTGTCACAGGAAGGTTACGCTGAGGGCAGGGTGATCTCACCTCCTGTCAAAGAGCAAAGATGTTGACAACAGAATCTGGGCCAGAGGACGGTGAGCAGTTCCAGAGGATGCTGACAACCTCCACAGAAGCTTAGTCCATGTCTTTCCGCCAATCCAGTTACAGGATTTGACCTTGGCTTTTGTACCACCAGAAAATGCCATCCTCAGATGCCACCGGGTCACACTGGCTTCCAGCTACTGTCCCCTGTTGATCTCGAGTTCAGGTTTTTTGTTAGAGAGAATAAAGAAGCAAGGTCCAGTGAACTGAGCATGATTGTTTCAAGCACACTAAGAAATTTTGGTTAAATGCTGAGTCAAAACCATAATTGCTTTATTTAACTTCTTTTCATTTAGTAAGTTAGGATGCATCCCTACTGCGAGACCTCCAGCCATGTGTCCCTGCCATGGAAGGACAAGGGAGCCAGGGGAGTTGTCCTGTAATGATGAGGCCGTTTCCCACTGGGGTTGATAATTCCACTGATTTTCGTGAAATGAAGAGCTGTGAGGCCCAAAGATCCTAATGTTAACCTGCTACCACCACACTAAACCATTGTTCTGGCTTTCCAAGCTCAGTGAGTTCAGCCCCTGCTGCCCCTGGTGCAGATATTTCAGTGTTTTTTCTTCATGGACATGGAACTCTTCAGAGTTCTATGGATGAACATATTGAATAGCATTGCATACTTGAAGACAGTAGAAACAAGTATCAGTGTAATGGACCACAGCCTGACTTTGCAGTATCAGTTAGGATACCTCTTCCCAGAGTCACGGGCTGTGTCGGAGGGGTCCCTGTCCCTTCTCCCCTGCCCTGCCTCCTACCCAGCTAGGAAGTTCCAATTCTTGTCCATGAGGGCTGGAGTTCCCCAACTTGAGCATAGCCCATTGTTCAAATCTCATCACTGACTCACGGAATGAACACACCTGTAGTCTAACTGCTGGTCATTTAGCAAATGACCTCATTTAGAAACTAACCCCCTCAGTCCAATTATCCCTCTTCTTCAGCCACATGTCCTTCTGTAGCAGCATTGCTCATTTATATGCTAATTTTACTAAGTCTGCTTCAAAGGGGAGAGTTGTTTGTTAAAAATCTTACACTCCACTCTCAGCTCAGACCATCTCATTATTTACCTGCAAATTTAGGGATATATGGGTAAAAGCTCTGTTCTTTTATGATCTATTGTCTAGGTGATCAAAGGAAACCATTCAATATGAAGATCAAAAAGAGTCTGGCTCCCAGCAGCCCAGCCGCTGGCTCTGCCAACTCCCAAAGTCCACAACCTCTTTTATAAATAAAGACTGATTTTACTATTAAATGACTTCTGACTACAAATTGGAGGGGGAAAATACCCTTCACAGTCATAGTCTCTTCACTAAGGTGTTGATGAAACTAGGCTTCATATCGATATTATCTCAATTATTAGTCAAGGAGTAATCACTATGTATGTAGTGTCTCTATTAATAAGCCTCAGATAATGAAAAATATCCCACAGTCATAACTAATACTGCTTGATAAATTGCTGGTGGCCCACAGCTAACCCAGATTTTCTTTTTTATATAGATATACTGCTCAAAGGATTATTAAAACAGGAGCTCAGACACAGAAGTGTTTACTATTTAGGGAAGGTGAAAGCAGTGTCTGCAGGTTGAAGTATCAAACTAGGGCACCTCATGTCCCAGTCTGTTAGGGAATTATGTCAGCAGTGTAACACGATGTGAATAATGAACCCATGCTTTTCAGAGCTGACACAGTTCCTCAGCCTAAGGAATTTCAAGAACTGTGATTTGTAGAAATCCTACTCTTCTAGGAAAGATAACCCACAAAATTTTTCAGCTTCACCACAAATAAACATTAAATACTATACAACTTTCTTTTGAAAAATAACGTGAGAAGTGAAAAAGTATAAACTTGCAGGCTTTAATCTTCCCTTTAATGCCAACACACTGTTATTCAGTATAATGTGTGTCTTTTCCACACTGCAAATGGCAATAAACAAGAGGCTGAGCACTGAAGTATATTTGGGGACTCTGCAAGGGAAACATGAAGATATTTGACTTTGGAGATAATGAAATGTGCTTTTTATTTTTTTTTTTATAACTTTTCTGAAAATACACAGAATTCTAAAAATCTTAAGCAATCCCTAGAGAAGAAAACCCTCCAGTGCTGCTGGGAAGGGCATTTTTCTTGTTGTGCTGTAGCTGCTTTTCATGATTCTGTGTGTTGTACCCATTCCTGTGAGTCCTTAGAAAATGAATACCTCAGCAGGTCTGGGATGACTTTTAGTGCCGTTCTCATTTGGAGCATATCTAAAGCTGATGTTTTGACCAGTTGTTAGTGTTAAAGGTCTGATGGCACTTTACAGGAGGGTTGGGGTGTAAGTTTTGGTGTCCTGGCCAAATTCCAACATGGGTAATTAAATTCTGTCCATCTAAACTTCCCCCTGCGGCTTTAGTTGGCTCAGGTATTCTTAATTTCCTGTCTTAAAATGTTCCATAGTGCTGTTAAATAGTTGCCAGGCTTCACCTCGGCAATGTGTGAGATGATTCATACCTTGCAGATTTGCAGATAGCTGCACGTCAGCACAGCCTACGAGAGCTGGAGGAGAGGCAGGATGGAAATAACAAGATGTTGTAATAACCTTTTTCCTCCATTCATTTGCTAATTTTGTGGCACTTCAGAAGAAAAAATAAAAATATCTCCATTTGTTAATGAAATAGATTGCTCTCTCTCTCAACCCTTCCATTTCTTGCATGCCCAGGAGAGATCAGCTGAACAGATACGTGTGGGGCTAAACGAAAACCCAGCACCCCTGACTATGCCAGCAAGCAAAGAAAACCAAGGTCTAGATTTGAACCACTCCTTCCTCACTTCCACAACAAGGAGAAGCACAGTTTTAACTTTCCATACTCCAAAGCTTTGAGAAATTTCACTTCCAAACCTAAGCTTTATGCCCTGAAATCATTCCTATGGTAGTTTTCCTTCT
Organism: Dromococcyx pavoninus; assembly: GCA_033558185.1. Lineage (NCBI taxonomy): Eukaryota > Metazoa > Chordata > Aves > Cuculiformes > Neomorphidae > Dromococcyx > Dromococcyx pavoninus. The sequence continues at coordinate 984,042 of JAUMJL010000019.1, read as the reverse complement.
TAAAACGTAGCAACAAACACCAAAACAGCGCTGAAGGTGAGGTGAGACCAAGGGAAACTATATTTCAGGTTGATCCCTGTTTTGTCCCTCACTGGCAGTTTAAAAGGTAAAAAAATCTAAATTACACACACACAAACATATACACACACATAAATTACACACACATACATCATAAAAACAAAATACAGCCTCCAAAAAGGCCTTGTTCAGTATGGTGCAGGCGACCCTTTGTTATTTGACTCTCCTTCATCTTTAACTGCCCCGTTTTCCCCCTTAGTTTGCTTCAGCATTGCAAAACTTCCCGGCGCAGTCTGGATGTGGGAGGAGAGCTTGAAGTATTCAGTCTCTCACCAAAAATAGGTTGGAAGGTAGAGCTGTCTTCATTAGGGAAGAGAGAGAGAGGTTTTTCTATTAACTGATTCGGCCCCCAAAAAATCCAAGGAGCCCCGCAGAGGTGTCTGCCTGAAGCCATTCCTCAGGTAAGGAGTGGTGGAAAGCAAGGCTTAACTTAAGCACCTCAGTTTTTTGTCTAAGGTGGGAGGATATCCCTGCCATTTTAACCCAAACAATACGTAATAAGTCTGCATTCCGGTACACCCCATGCATTTCTCATGAGGTAGCAAAGCAAGGATCATAATAAATTGGTGAGATTTCACTCTCATACAAGTTTCTGAAAACTCTCAGTAGCTGTTCAAGTCCCCCGACTGCCTTCTGCAGTATCCAGTAGGACAACAACCTCTTTTGCAAGAGTAGGGGAAGAATCTGCTCAATACTCCTGTTTTTATGGCTTTCTCCCACAAGCCTTGCTTCAGAAATGGATACCAGCTCACAGTGGGAGCTCTGTCTGACTTGTCTGCTCAAGAGCTCCATGAGTTACTGGCTGGGTTACACCTGCTTAGCTGCCCAGTCTGCAATTCTGCCTTAGTGAGGCACATGGGGGAAACTTGTAAATTTTTTTAAATAAGGAAAAAAGCTCTCTTATAAAGGGAAAGCAAATATACACCAGGTTTTGTTAATGAAAAACGCAGAGCAGTAAGGAGAGAGAAATATTAATGCTACTTTGGGATGAAAGTGTCTTGAAAAGGCACACCTTTAACTGATCAGGAAGCTCTGGAGGGTTGGTCTAACCTTTTAGGTCTAAGGAACAAAAATTGTTTCCTGGCAGAAAGCCAGTTTTTCTAGTCTCAAGCTTTCCTGAAATGAAATCAATCAGGGCCTGATCCTAGAAACCCAGAAGGGGCTGAGTTCCCAGGAATCACTGTGCAGTTCCCTGAAAAAAAGAAGAGTTTTTCTACCATGCTGAAAGAAAACAAAGTCAAACAGTTTCTTAATTAGGAAAATCGTTGGCTACATAAAGCCAAGAAGTGGTGAAAAACATGATGCAGGAAGTCCCAGTAAGTAAAGCTCCATTTGAAAGTCAAGAGTTTTCACTTTGTCCTCCATAACTGCAGGCGGAGATCATTTTCATGAACTGCTCTGATCCTGCTGCCCTTAAATCTATAAAGTTCTCACTTCAATCAATGGGAGCTGTGCATACTTAAGAGCTACTGAGTTGGGTTCATAAATGTCACTGATGATTGTACAACACAACGGCACTCTTACAGCTGATTAAAGAACAGACATGTCAACAGGAGATGAGACCTTTGCATAAATAGGATAACGACACCATGTCAATATTTTCCTAATGTCTGAATAAGTGCTGTGAGGGACAGGGCACACAATATTCAAGAAATTGAAGCATGAGAGACAATTGAGAAAGCTTGCTGAGTACTTATCTAAACACAGAAAGAAATATTAAATATTAAATCAAATTATTAATATTAGAATATAATATGTTAACATGACACTTCACCTTCTGTAAAACAGCCTGTTACCAGTTGCCCTTGATATATAATCATGCACTAAACAAATGATTTTCTGTTACTGCTTTCCAGTATGGAATAAAAGGGATGGAAGAGATTTCTTTTTGTCAGAGAGAGAAATTTCAGGACAAGATTGTGTGATGTGGTTACTGGAGGGAGTAGTAGCAGGGGTACATATGGATGGCTTGGCCTTGGCAGTGCGTGTGGATAGAGGTGTTAAGCAACCCTGAACCCTTCCAGTCCTCGGGCTCTCTATCTCCAGGACAAGCCCTTTGCAAGAAGCAAAGCACTGCTATTTACCTTCTGTCTTATTCCTGGTTAACTATGGCTCAGAGGCAGCTAATTGTGTAAGCATAATTCTAAATTTTTAAGACCATAAATTGATGACAATCTAACCAACTTAGTAGATATATTTTAGATGTTATATACTTTAAGCAGAAACAGAAATTTTATCATCTAGGTGCATGGATGCTTCTGAAGGGGATTGTCGGGTGTTTGGCACCACCTGGGGATCCTACAGGCATTTTATGTTTGTCCTTCCTGTACAAAACTCAATGTTAGAATTTATAGGAGCACTTCAGAGCTGATGGAAGAAGGGACACCATGGTCAGACGTGTAAACAGACAAGGGCTTGCCTTCTCAGAAACTTCTCCTTGCCAGTTGTCTTGACTTAAAGCTGCTTTGAGGCAGCTCACAGGGCAGGAGATCTTGCTTGTTTTCTCACTAACAAAAAAGTTACACGTTAATTAACTTTTTTTCCTAGTATTGCCTTTTTATTGAGGGGTAGGTTTCTAATTTTCTCCAGTCTAATAGAGGGACAGCAGCTCTTGCTTGAATCGTTTTTCCCCTTTGCTTATGATGGATACGTGATATAAGAATATGAATTTACTGCCAATTCAGTGTTGCCATTTGTCTTCCCACCAGTTCTGTGTCCTCACAGACCTTTTTCTGACACTTCTGGTGTCACAGTACACAGGCTCTTTAAAGACATCAGTGGGTAGCAGTGCCACTTGCCTGAGTTACCTGCTGTCTTGGTTATGACTGTGGCAGATGCTGATCCATTTTCTGTCCCCAGGAAGTCTTTAGGGAGTCCTTTCATAAACAACATATTAACAACCAGAAAACTAACATATTCAAAGTTGACAATGCTAGTATTTAAGTCAGACCTCCAGGAGAAACGAAACAGAAGGCTTATGGTTGGAACCACTCTTTGCAGGCCCTGGATCAGAGGACCTTCAGAGGTCCCATCCAATCTGACAGAGTTCGTGAGTGTGGAAGGAGGGATGGAGTGAAAATGCCTGAACATGCACTCGCAGTGGACAGGCCCAGCTCAGGTGTCAGCTAGTCAGAAGGAAAAGGAAGGAGAAGCTTCACGATTCAAAAAAGGACCCCAGACCTCCCAGAAGAACAGCTTGGCAGGCTTGGATGACTCATGTTACTTTCAGGACATAAGCATACAGGGTCAACTGTTAAGTGAAAATGCAGGAGGCTTTCCAAGTTCTTGAAGTGAACACCTGATGTCTTTTAAACTCAGGAACAGGAAGCTCTGGGGAATTCAGGAGTCCCCAGCAATCTTGCAGGGGGAACACAGTCATTCCCATGCCAAACTAGTGATGATTTCTGACCATTTCTGTGTTCTACTAGGAAACTGGTCACGTGTAGTGTTTACAACAATGGGACTTCCATATCTGTGTTTTTACTGTAGAATTTGTAATTTTGTGAAGTAGTTTAGTGCTTGTGGAATCCATTTCATTAATTAATAAATAATATTAGCTTGGAAACTTCAAGACATTCTGCTTTAAATCTAAGATGACTCTAATCCTTTCATGCTATGAGGATATTTTTTCTATATTACTTTCTTTGGATGTCAAAGATATATTTTTCCAAAACATTTGAACAATTTGACTGGGACCCAGGGGGAAAATTCTGGATACTTTGTGGTGGAATAATGAGTCAGAAAGTTTTCTTGCCAGCAATTGAGAAATGCCTGACCTCATTTCTGAGAACACTGCATGCAAGTGAAAAAATTTGTCCTTAGTGGAATTCTAAATGCTTCATGTGGGCCCCTTAGCATAAGGTGACAGCATCCCCGTTCAGAAAAACCCAAAGATTTTGTGATCATAGGGAAATAGACATTTTAGATCAAACCTAAAACCTGAGCACTCCAATTAAAGACTTCATTTTGGACTAATTTTAGGCGTCACAAGAACATAATTGTGAAGATTTTCTGATTGAATATACAGCTTTAATGTTAAGCTGTAGCTTAGTATACAGAGAATCATAGAATACCTGAGCTGGAAGGGCCCCACAGGGATCAAGGAGTCCACCCCTATCGCTACTCAGGACACACCCAACACTCACCCCGTGTAACTGAGGGCAGTGTCCAAATGCTTCTGGAATGCTGGCAGAGTGGGTGCGGGGACTGCTTCCCCGGGGAGTTGTTCCAGTGCTCCACCACCCGCTGGGGGAAGAATCTCTTCCTGATATCCAATTTAACCCTGCCCTGGCACATCTTCCTGCCATTCCCTCGGGAGGTCACCAGAGAGCAGAACTCAGCCCCTCTTTCCCCTCCCTCTCTTGGGAGAAGGCAGCAAACAGCTCTGAGATCCCCTCTCAGTCTCCTCTTCTCCAGCTGAACAGACCAAGGGACTTCAACCGCTCCTCACACGCCTTCCCCTGCAGAGCCTTCCCCAGCCTTGTGGCCTCCTCTGGACACTCTCCAGTGGTTTGATGTCCTTTTTATGCTGTGGTGCCCCAAACTACACGTGTACGTAGCATTGTCTTCCAAATCATAGGTCTGGGAAAGCTGCTGGGGGTCCAGACATTTGCACCCAAGAAGAATTAGTCATACCTACTGCATTTCTGACAAATATTTATCTGATCCCTTCTTAAAGGCCTCCAGCACTGAAGATGCCCCAGGCAATTTACTCCCAATGTCTAATCTGAGCAGTGTTTGCTCCAAATGTAGACCCAGTATTTCTCAGCTGCCGTGCTATAGGAGTAAAGAACAACAAGCACATATCAGTTTTACTGAACTATCAAAATTTGGGGCATTTTCAGTTTGTTTTTATCATCCCTTGGTCTATAATCAACATACATGTTCCATAGGGAGAATTACTACTGGACCTAAGTAATAGTCCATATATAATTGCCAATATTCTTCTGCAAAGGATATCTAATTCTTTAGGGGCACAGCAAAGCCCCTGTGGCCAGCAGATATTCTTTTAGTGGCAGATGAGAAAAATTCCCCAGTGGTTGTATGTAACTCTCTGCTTTGCATTTTTGCCTTGCTTTGCTTTGAGGCTTACAACAGTAAGACCATAAAAAATATTATTCAGTGAATTCCATTTATTTGCCACAAACCTGTTTGAATTGAGTACATCAGGGTTTGCCTGCCACCTTGTCTTAGTATCTGATCATCAGACAAACACACACAAGTGTGTATAAATATCTATGGAAAAGCTATCAAAGCTGATAGCTTACGAAATTTTTCTTTATAGCAATTGTATCAACTTATGAGAGTCTACAGAGGAAGCTCCTAAATCTGCAATTCTTTTTTTCTTTAAGGCAGGGGGTACCACTGTTTTTAATGAAAATCAGTCCTTTTATCCTGGCAACTAACATAAGTCCTAGACCTGGAGTTTGAACCCTATCTCCCTGGACTGCTAGAGCATTCTCATTTTTCATCCCTGCTGAGAACACAGCTAAAGCACATTTCCTAATTTCTATCATATGTTAGTGTGTTTCATAAAAAGCAATTCCTTTTTTAAAAAAATAAAAATAATCAACTAAACCACATTGCAATGTAGAGATGTTTTTCACTTTTTTACCTTACTCGATCAGCTCATTTAAGAAACCAGTAGTTATTTCCACTAGAGCTAGAATTTGTAAGACTTCAGTCAAAAATGTGACTTTCTTATATCTTATTAAATTTCATGTGGGTTATGCAGAAAATAAATTACATGCAACTGTACTACATAAGTACCATTGCTGTATTTTTTTTTCACTGAGCAATTTCTGAAAGCAGTATAAATCATAAGCTAAATTCTGCTGCCCTTCCTCCAGCCTCACTGAGCCAAAATCCCATTAAAGTTAACTTTGAGATTTGGCCCCATGACTGGATGAGTATGGGAACGCCTGTAATTTATAAGGCCATATCCAGTCTATTATACTTCTGGAAAATGTGCAGAAATATATTTTTAAGCGACTTTTCTCTCCAAGTTCCTAAAAAAGCCTGAGTAATTTCAGGGAGGCAATCTGATAGACAGATTTGTATGAATATTTATGTAACTAATAACAGAGCCAATACTTCTAAATATTTCCTAAGAATATTCAGTCAAGTAAAGCAGTGAATTTGTCTTGGCTGTTTGTCTTCTTTCTGTTTACGTTCTTTCAGTATTCCTGCAGAGGAGTTCACAGGCAGGAGTGTTGAAGTATAATGACACTATTCACAAAGTGGATTTAAACGTGCAGCACAGAGCAGTTTTATCAGAAATGTCTCCTAATTTGTGAATAGAAATGATATGCAGCAAGTGATGTTCAGGAAGATCTTACATTTTTAATTTTGAATCGTGCGCTTTTCAAATGTAAACAATCCACAGGTGATCTTCAGAGAACCTATCGAAAGAGTAATTTCCCCTAATGCAAGAAAATTATAAAGTATCTTCAGAAGATATGCAAACAGAGAAAGGTTAAATCAATCAAGTAGGTTATTTACAACAAAATACTCATTCAGCCGTGGAAGCTAACCCCTAACAGATGTAAACTGCTCTGATATGCACTTGTGGTTTATTGGAGGATAAATTAAAATGCTTCTCAATATCAAATAAATACTCTTCAAAATGCTTCTTCAGATCTTGAGTCATTACCATGAACATGTGCAGTGCAGAATTACACACTGCAAATATATTCATCTTAAAGGTCAGGACCTGAAGAGAGAAGCACATATTTCCACCATAGGAATTAATAAATTCCCACCTACCCTGTATGCCTGAGATCGAGTTCTTCATTAAACAGCTTGAATTTTGATGACTGGGATGAAAACAGCCCAGTATAAATTTGAGGACTGCCCTGGAAGCTATTTCAGTTGTAGCCAGGGTCCTGCGAGGTTCTTCTCCAGCAGGACAGCTTACACCTGCTTGAGTTCCCACTGGTGGGCAGACACTATAGAGGTGAGGGTCCTCAGCTTACCTCCTTCTTGTTGTTGTGAGAAAGTAATGAAAGAAAATTTGGGGAAAAAGTATCTGTTAGGTCCATTTTTCTCTCTACCAGAGCCCACCAGCAAGGAAGAAGAGACTAAAGCTTTTCTGTCTGAAGGGGCTGTGCAGACACATTTATAGGACATGCAGAAAAGCTGGCATTGATTATAAAAGTCTCTTGGATCCGTGTACAATAAAGTATAGTATATATTCTAGAAATCATAGGTTGCAACATACATTTACTACAAGGCTACTACTTTATTCATGGAAATTTAACTTTCTTAAATTAAAAATTTAAACTGGTTGCACCTGTATGTGTAAAGCATATACTGAAATGTGCACAGTCTGCTATTGTTTCGTTACCTCTAACTTGTCAGAGCTCATTATTACAGTTTACAAGCACTTATACACTTGATTGATGTTGATATGTTCCGATTAAATTTACTGCTGATTAGTTGATCATTACTTTGAACAACTGGAAATTATATTCCACTGGTTTTATTGCACTGATTGGCATTCAGTTTATCAACAATGGTACCAATGGGAATTATCAGAGCTAATGGTTTCTAATTAGGATATATTAATTACGTAGATGTAAGGAAATTCAACCATTTTTAGTCTCTTTTATTTTAATAAAGCCAAATATCCAGATCCTACAGTAATCCTTAAATTCCACACAAGTGCATTGACCTTATACTTTAGATTAATCTGCCTGTATAATGACTCTTTACTTCTCAGGGCCTTTCTTCTGATTCTGACTGAAGATTTGAAGAACTGCATCTTTCTTCTTTTAAGTTTAACACACTGCTTTCTTCATCAAAAAATAATTACTAATGGGAGAAATAATTGTTTTGGGTTTATCTTGTACAGCTTCATACCTTCTGACATACGAAAAAAGTATTTTAAATAATACTATTATTAGTTTTCAATAAATGAGTAAGAAAGGAATCAAGGACATAAAATGGAAAAGTAAAAGAAAAAAATTATTGAAGCAATTAAAAACCTCTTCAGAGCCCTTACTTAAAATCTCATATATCTGCCTGTAGGTGCCAAGATGAAACATTCAACTAATTTTGCAGTTTTTAATACCAGCTTTCTGGGTTTTGGTTCATGAGTCTATTACACTCCTACTGTCTGGTTTTCACATACTAATATCATCAGTGCCATTGGTCCTAATTCAAAAAAGCATTTACGTGTGTGTGTAAATCCCATCGACATCCACAGAGGATTGCACTTTGTCGAATTGGGAGCTGCTGTGACCATAAAATTAAACATGGGAGGAAAAAAAAAGCTAAAGCCAAGACTTTCATATGTAACCTGCAAACAAACACCTGTATGTGTAGACTTCTGCTTGCCTTTTCTACGATCGCCGCCCCGCCAGCCTGAAGGAGTCTGACACATTTGTGCTAACGTGAAGTATGGGCAAGCAGCATCCTCACACCAGGGAGCTTTCCTGCCTTTGCTTCACACACTGGTGAGGCCACACCTCGAGTGCTGGGGTCAGTTCTGGGCCCCTCACTCCAAGAAGGACATTGAGAGGCTGGAGAGTGTCCAGAGAAGGGAACGAGGCTGGGGAAGGGGCTGGAGAACAAGGCCTACGAGGAGTGGCTGAGGGAACTGGGGGTGATTGGCCTGGAGAAGAGGAGGCTCAGGGGAGACCTCATCACTGTCTACAACTGCCTGAAAGGAGGCTGTGGTGAGGTGGGTGCTGGGCTCTTCTCCCAAGTAACAGGTGATAGGACGAGAGGAAATGGCCACAAATTGCACCAGGGCAGGTTCAGATTGGACATCAGGAAAAATTTCTTCACTGAAAGGGTTCTCAGGCCCTGGCACAGCTGCCCAGGGAGGGGACTGAGTCACCATCCATGGAGGTGTTTAAAAGACAGGTAGATGAGATTCTCAGGGACATGGTTTAGTAAGGGGACAGGTACAATTGGACTTGATGATCTCAAAGGTCTTTTCCAACCAGATTTTTCTATGATTCATTCTCCGTCTCTCTCTGTTTGTCTTTGCCAGATGAATCTGGTGTTTTGCAAGCCACAGTCTCAATCCTGCTTTAATGCTTCCTGAAAGCTGCTTGGTGCAGGCCTTGGAGCACATCTAACTCATGTGCCAATATTTTCTTTAATGCTTTTTGGCCTGCTAACGAAGGCTGAAATGTTTCCACTAAATATACAAAGAAAGGTCTTTTTGACTGCACTCTAGCTGGAGAGTAAGTTGGAGGTTTCTTAGGAGCATACCCTCCATCTTTAGGGAACTGCTGGCTGTCTTAGCACCTCTCCAACATGATTCATGCTAAAGCACTTAGGAATATCAGTCTGTCCACGTGCTGTTCACCAACTCATGCAGGAGCAGCAGGAGTGGCCTACTGGTATGAATAATTTATGGCTGAGGGTAAAGCATTTTTACATCCTCATATGTTCACTCATTAAGTGCAATTCAAAACCCACAGGAATGCACAGAATGTGGGGACTTCACCAGGCTCTGAAAGCCTTAAAGGAAAAGAATCTTAACTTCATGTGCTAATGCTGCAAGTAAAAATAACTTAGGAAAATTCTGTTTCTAATGCAACATTTCAAAGGGAGGGTCTGAAGACACTTAATATTTCTTAATTATTTTAATGCCATGGTGCTGACCATAAGATAGATGCCAAACTGAAAACTTAGTTATTACCTGAATGCTGAAGTTCAGCTTTACACCTGGATAAGCTTGCAGCATTCACTCATTAAAGCATACATTTCCAAACATATTTTATTTCAGATTCTCCTCTTTATAGTATTACAAGACTCATTATGAATAAAATTAGTTTTTATACATTGTTAAGATGCATATGAAGCACAGGATAATGTTTATTTTTATGAACCCTTACCTCAACTCATAAAGGTTTGTTTATCTTTACTGTAAAATAGAAACCTGACTGCCCTATTTTAAAATGTGTGCAGTTTATTAAAACACTCAGATTCCATATTTAAATATACTCCTGCTTTTTTGTGGTTGAAATTCAAGTAATAGTAGTTATCTGTCAGCAAATACTACATAAAAGTGATGGGAAATTGTAAAAATATGTTACAGGTTTCCAGATGGATTGCGTTGGTCCACAGTATGCAGGAGGGTTGGTACTCATATGCATAGCTCAAATATTTTAAAAGTGACCATACAGAGCTTAGGTACAAGTAAACAAACTCCAAACTAACCATAAATTCAAGAGGAAGGTTCAGAGTTGACAGTCCTCCTCAAACTACTGGAAGATGCACAATTGCTGTAGACCACGAGGTCCTTCAGAAGTTGAATGTTGCTGCTATAGAAAATGCTGTTATTTTCACTGGGCAAATCCTTTCAACAAGAGACATAGCATTTCTGGAAAGGGAGCCATCGACTCTCTTGGGGGCAAAGAGAGCCTACAGAGGGATTCTGACAGGTTGGAGAGCTGAGCAACCACCAACTGCATGAAATTAAACAAGGGCAGGTGCCGGGTTCTGCACCTGGGACACAGCAACCCTGGACACACGGACAGACTGGGGTGTGAGAGGCTGGAGAACAGCCCTGGGGAGAGGGACCTGGGGGTTCTGGTCGATGGCAAGTTGACCGTGAGCCAACAGTGAGTGCTGGCAGCCAAGAGGGCAACCGTGTCCTGGGGGGCACCAAGCACGGCATCGCCAGCCCGGAGAGGGAGGGGATTGTCCCGCTCTGCTCTGTACTGGGGTGAGCCCACCTCCAGCACTGGGGGCAGTTTGGGGCACCACAGCATAAAAAGGACATCAAACCACTGAAGAGTGTCCAGAGGAGGCCACAAGGCTGGGGAAGGCTCTGCAGGGGAAGGTGTGTGAGGAGCGGCTGAAGTCCCTTGGTCTGTTCAGCTGGAGAAGAGGAGACTGAGAGGGGATCTCAGAGCTGTTTGCTGCCTTCTCCCAAGGGACGGAGGGGAAAGAGGGGCTGAGCTCTGCTCTCTGGTGACCTGTGACAGGACCCGAGGGAATGGCAGGAAGATGTGCCAGGGCAGGGTTAGATTGGATATCAGGAAGAGTTTCTTCCCCCAGCAGGTGGTGGAGCACTGGAACAGCTCCCCAGGGAAGCAGTCCCCGCACCCACTCCACCAGCATTCCAGAAGCATTTGGACAGTGCCCTCAGCCACACGGGGTGAGTGTTGGGAGCGTCCTGGGTAGGGACAGGAGTTGGACTCGATGATCCTTGTGGGTCCCTTCCAGCTCTGGTAATTCTATGATGTTACAGTTCTGTTATGCTGGGAATGCTCAGGCACAGAATGGTCTAACTGACTGACAGGAGCTGTAAGAAGATGGAGCCCGCTCAGCCCAGATGAAATCTTTTGACAATTAGTCACAAAACTCTGATGTTTCTCAACAGGGCAGATGAAAACACAGAGCATTTTCATGAACATTCCTTGTCCAGTGCCCAGAAAGAGCAAAGTTCAATTAATAAGCAGAGCTCAGGGAAAACGTAAGTCCAATGTGAGAAAGAGAAGTTTCCCCCGCCTTGTCCTTTGAAATAGTGTGCTTGTGCTCACTGGTGTAAAAAAGAAGTTTTTAAAATATTCTACTTAGCTAGAAATCAATTATGTCAAACTGGTAAGGCACAGCAATCTTAGGGCTTTGAGAAGCAGATATTAAGTAAGAAATCTGTGGAATTATAATAGCAGTAAAATTAGTATTAAAAATAAAATATTTTTGAAATCACCTGAAAAACATAAGCCTACTTATTAAGAAGTATACACACATTTTCTGACTTGTACGTTTCGTGGTGGTAAAGAAAGCTTTGCTTACTCTTTTAATAGTCACATGAAATGTGTTTATAGCTTAAAATAACATTTTGTGAACACTTTCTATTTAAAAAAAACTTTTCGGAAAACAAAACGCATTTGACAACATCAACAATTTTTCAGACAATACTTTTGTTTCAAAAAAGATGAAAGCTAGTAGATAATTTTTCAACAGCTTCTTGAAACCCATAGGTCTCAGCTGCCATTCTTAAAGTAAGTGTTTGAGAAAATTCATGTGTTTAGGGAGGTACAGATCAGTAGTTAAATCCAGTTCTTTGTGAGGTTGATGACCATACACAGCTCGTCAATGGAATGGGTGCTACCATGGTACTTTCTGGCTTTATTGAAAGCAATACAGTCGAGCATGGGTTTGAATGTAGGCAGCCTTTACTACTGAAAGGGGAATATACAATTTGGAAGATATGTTATGCTTTAAAACAGCATTATGAACAAACACTGTTTCCCTGCAGAGGTATTTCTGATTCCAGATCTTTTATTGTGATGGTCTTTGTTCCCCTACTGTGACACTGAAATGGTTAACAGCAAACTTTTGAAATCAGATTTGAAAAGCGTAATGAAAGAGCCTGATGTTTTGCCTGATTTTTCTTTTCCTCTGTGGATAAAGGCCTTGAATGCTGAAGGCTGAAAAGCCTATTATCACCAGAAAGAAATGTAAGTAAACAAGGCATTACAATAATGAATTCTACAGTACATGACACGAAGGCAAGAACCAGCTCTGTTCCACAAGCAGTGAAAGATTTGGCTGTATCTTGGCAATTTTTCAAAAATTATAACAATAAGAGGTTTTGTCACTTCAGACATGTAAATCAAAAGGATATTTCAGCACTAAAAATGATACTGAGAGTTTCTAACCATTGATCCCAAATGAGGATTCAGAAAGAGACATTAAAACTAAGAAGCTATAATCCTACAAGCCATGTACAATCAAACATAGAGCTAGAAAGATTGGATTTTTAAAGTCCATCTGAAATCAGGTTGGCAATTACTACCTTTATCCACAGGAGAAGAAATTCTGATATTCAAAGTCAAGATGAGTTACAAAGGAATAATCCAAAAATTATACCAAGAGTATATTTCAACACCAGTATTTGAAACAGTCTGAAATTCCCCAGTCTTGTTCCTAACTAAACAGCAAATACAGAGGCCATGCCCTCACGTAGTTTGGACTGTAAGGACTCCAAGACTTTTATTTGTAGGAAGTGAAAGCATGTGTAAGAGAAACATGAAGATGGCGAAATTTTCTTTTTAGGCTTTTTTTAGTGCATTAACTAACTGTGCACGTGTGCCTAAGAGCAAAAAAAATCAGCAGCTTGGCCAGACTGGTGTGGTAGAGACTTGGCAGTACTGAAGGGACCCATTCAAAACCTCATCTACTGATAAAACTGCATGTTAAAATTCCCAAAGCAGGACAGAGCGCCTGTGTAAGAGAGCAATACCTTCCAAACTCTAAATGAACACAGAAATGAAGGCAGAGTGAAGCAACCTATTAATAGTGAGCTGTGTCTTTTGCACTGTCTGCCCCTGCTGTGAGGGGGGACAAAAGCCCTTGGCTCGTAAAGCCACTGACAGCAGACTCTTGCTGACTTATCTGGGGCATCTTATGGGAATGAGCAGTGTCACTTCAAGAGACATATCCAAATAGCAGGCAGGATTAGACTGGGCACTTGTTTATTTCCTCGTCTAAGTCATAAGTACACATTCACACACAAAAAAAAGCAAACAAAGGAGTAAAAAAAAGGACTGTAAAGAAGACATAGACTCAGATGAAGCGAAATTCCACCGCAGATGGGGTGTAGGTTGAATTCACGTATTATCACCAACGCAACTGAGGTCAGCACCGTGCCTGGCAATCCCCAGCACTGCAACACTACAGCCCCTTTTCTCACACGTTAAACTGAACAAGTGTGACAGATTCTCAGCCACTGAACAACCTTCCCTTTGGGATTCGCCCCTTGTGAAGTTTATCACAGCCAGGCTAACAGAGTGGGAGCACAGGGAGTTCAGGCAGAAAAACCACCACAAATCTCAGTTCCTGACTTTGTGTTCTTCTGCATTCAACTGCCCCAATGAAGACAAGGCCAAAAGACTCCTCTTGACAAGACTGATGCCTGAAAGGGCAGTGCAGAAAAGACAGAACTGCCTCTAAGGTGGTTTGAGGGAATAACCTAGAATGGGAAGAGTCACTAAGATTATTTTACTTGGGTGAAGATGACCTTTGTAACACAGGGTGTGATGCGGGTCAGTAAAACTTTTCTAATGAAGAGTGAAAAACAGTACCACTCCACATGGAGACAAGAAGGGATCGAGTGCACCCTTAGTAAGTTTGTGGATGGTTGATCTGCTTGAAGGAAAGGAGGCTCTGCAGAGGGATATGGACAGGCTAGATCCATGGGCTGAGACCAATGGGATCAGGTTCAACAAGACCAAGTGCCGAGTCCTGTACTAGAGTCACAACAACCCCAAGCAGTGTTACAGGCTTGGGGAAGAGTGGCTGGAGAGCTTCCTGGAGGAGAAGGACCTGGGTGTGTTGGTTGACAGCAGCTGAACATGAGCCAGCAGTGGCCCAGGGGGCCAAGAGGGCCAATGGCACCTTGGCCTGTGTCAGACACAGCGTGGGCAGCAGGAGCAGGGCAGGGATTGTGCCCCTGCACTCAGCACTGGTGAGGCCACACCTCGAGTGCTGGGGTCAGTTCTGGGCCCCTCACTCCAAGAAGGACATTGAGGGGCTGGAGCACGTCCAGAGAAGGGAACAAGGCTGGGGAAGGGGCTGGAGAACAAGGCCTACGAGGAACAGCTGAGGGACCTGGGGTTGTTTAGCCTGGAGAAGAGGAAGCCGAGGGGAGACTCCATCATCGTCTACAGCTGCCTGAAAGGAGGTTGTGGTGAGGTGGGTGTTGGTCTCTTCTCCCAAGTGACAGGTGATAGGACGAGAGGAAATGGCCAAAAGTTGTACCAGGGCAGGTTCAGACTGGACATCAGGAAAAATTTCTTCACTGAAAGGGTTCTCAGGCCCTGGCACAGCTGCCCAGGGAGGTGGTTGAGTCACCATCCTTGGAGGTGTTTAAGAGACAGGTTGATGACTTTCTTGGGGACATGGTTTAGTAAGGGGGCAGGTGCGGCTGGACTTGATCTCAGAGGTCTTTTCCAACCAGATGATTCTGTGATTCTGTGAAGAAACCATCTTTGTTGTACAGATTTTCGCCAAAGAGTCAGCATCCAATCTGTGATGTAGTCAATGTTAAAAAAAAGGATCTGAGACATGGGAAAACTTTCCTTCTCAGCAGGATGAGCTCAGACTTTGATCAAGGCATGGACTGGTCCCAGGTCACAAGCATTTCTGTGCAACCCAGCCAAGTCCAGTGTAAATAACCCCCAGAACACTGACAGTCCACACCTGCTCCAAGACCAGAAGTGGTCATAACACAGTACAAACACAACAGTAAGTGCCATCACAAGTTCAGAAATTCCTGTATGGTGTTGTAGGACATAACATGGCTTGCTCTTTTTATACTCCTATGGGTAGCTTTCAATAGAGTAGAACAGTCTGAACATGTTCTGGATTAGTGCTTACCATTATTTCTAAAGACATTTCAGTAACAGGAGCACTTGCAGAGTAAAGGAAGGAAAAAAAAACCCCAACCCAAACTTTTCTTGACCTCTTTAAGTTCTATAGTAATCACATAAATTTATATAATTTGTGGCATTAGTAAACTGTGAGACATTTGTAAGGCTTCTACAAATGGGCCAGAGTTGAATCCTGAACTCTTCAGGGAAATCTCCACTTTCCTAAAGGTCTGCCCCGGCTTCAACGTGTGGAACTGAACCTCTGAAAAAGCAGTTCCCAGTTCCAGCTTGCATCAAAACTGGAATAAGGATCAAGGATTTGGTTCATGATCTGTCCCTGATGGCCCAGCTTCACTTGAAAGTTAGTTTCAGTTAAAGCTCAGGGTACATTAATAAACTAAATAAAGTGTCAGAAACTACAAATTTTTTCAGTAATAAACTGTCCACTTTGGTTTTTTTTTTACCAATTCCATTTTATAAATAATTTTAATGTGCAGGTGAGGTAATATTTTCATGCCAAATACTTTCTGGGTGCTGACTACTCCAACGTATACATGGACAGAAATGAGGAAGAGCTATGAAGCCAAATCAAATGGTATAAACATTCGTGAAACCAAATTTGCATGTAATCAGGTATTTATAATATGTAAATATTTATCTGAAAATCAGCAAATAGGAGTTGTCCTATTGTTATTATAAAGTCCTAAACATACAGACCTTTTGCAGGCAAAAGTTACTGCCATGAACGCGTGTGCTTGTTCAAATACGAGTGCCAGGAATAAAACTCTTAATTTTCCACCATGGACTTTTTTATTCAGAAATATTCAGTACCCACTACACTTACAGGAAGCTGTGGGATTATGGGTAACCAAATGACTTTCAGCAGTATAAGTTGCTAAACTTTCTGCTTTATTGGCATATCTTGTGCAAGCAGGAAATTTATTGCTGTTACATTACAAAAGCTGTTGCATCAGCCGTTGGGCTGGTATATTTTTTCTCAACATTAAATAGTTCCTCTAAAGTTTGCTGCTTTCCACAGACGTAATTAATTCCCAATGGATTTAAGTGATTTTAGTAACACATCAACAACATCAAAACACTTCATGCATCTCAAAGTTGAACCCAATATTTTTATTAAATTACTGCATTTGGATTAAAATATAGATAGTGAACTACAGCTCCCAGACAAAATCCACAATGTTCATGCATAGTAGGTCATGAAATAATTAAAATGTTATTGTAAAACTCAGGAAGGCTCTGGAGGCGGGCAGTGAGATAAACCACAATGAGAACAACCAGACCCACCCAGATAAATTGCACTAAATTCCATAAGCCATGCAGACTTACTACATTATTTGTCTGAAGAAGACAATGTCATGCAGGATAAAGGAATAACACAGTATGGTATGAAAAACAACTGCATGATCACTTCACTTACTGTTTGTGAAAGGAAAGGAAGGTGTAAAAAGTTGTCATTGGACAATTCAGTCCTAAGATGAGAGTGTACATTTTAGGCTCAGTATTACAGGTACCAGGTTGTTCACCTGTAGAAGCTGCTGAGTAAATTACACAGAGAAAAACATGAAATATCTGTAACTTTTGTAGTTCAGTGGCTATAATTGTACTTTTTAATTTCCAGCCTGGCAAGAGACACTTGAAACATGGGATCTTTGTTGAGCATTATATCCAAATGAACAAATTGTAATGTGTTTTTTTCACTATAAACCTCATTATAGAAATATTTTCCCATTGTGGGAACCCTTTTGGCACAGTGTGAACACCCCTCCCGTGACAGAAGCTTCATCTGGTGCCTGTTTAGGTACCGTCCAAGGCTTTAAGCTTCCTGGCACTGTCAGGATATATTTTGTGCTTAATACGAACTTGTGATTGGCACACTCCCTGTTTACTGAACACCCAGTGGCTGGTTTAGTAGTTAATTCTGAATACCTGAGAGGGTAGCGGTAGGTTTTCTCCTTCGCTCAGGTTCTCTTTTCATTTCTCTTTGGCCAGGACCTTAAACTACACCTGCTTCATATATCCTACTCAGTTACTGCTCTGTGCAGCTGCACCTGAGAGACCAAAACTCTATTTAGACCAGCTGAGTTTAAAAACCAAGAAGATTGATCCTGACATAAAGAATAAGGTATAAATGGAGAACCAGTACAACTGAGAACATGTAGTAATGCTAATTAATAGGTGTTTGCACGTCTTATAACATCCTCTCGTAGAATATTTTAGAAAGTAAGTCTGTTCACTAAAGTTAGGCCAGAAGAAATGATTAGAAAAGAAAAATCAAGATGACAAAAAGGAAAGAACCTGTGCAGATAGGATCGACTGCAAAATAAGATCAGGCTGGTTTAGGTGATCCAAGAACAAATAATGCATTTAGATCTAGTCTGCTTGAGAATACATCCACTTGTTGTATCTGTAACAATGCAGCCTGTATTAATATTTGGATAGTAAATAGTTAATGATTAAATAATAAAGATCTACATGCCCTACAGCACAGGTTCTCTGCAGTGGAGCACCTGTGACTGTCAAGGCCCTCAACTGCAGGGCAAAAAGGTTCTCACTTTCTCATACCTTAACAGCATGGGTTAACCTTAATGGATTTTATGTCCTTTAAGAAGAAAGTTGGCGTTGGGCTTCTTTCTGTTACATTTATAAAATTATGCTCCTCTTTTATTTAGTATTTTTGTTACACAAATTAATTTACAGCAGTCCATTATTAATATTTTCGGTTAACAGCTTCTAAAATAAGTGCTTTGCAATACTTTCCAAGCACTTGTTCTTGGAAAGTTGTCTACGATTCTCAATTCAGGTCTGGAAGTCTTCTGTCCCTTCTGGGCACGTGTGTTTAGTGTCTGACTCTTCCAGTTCATAATCCTGTAGCTCGGGTCTCTGAGGTGGCAGGCAGGCAAGGTCAGGTGCTGCAGCTTTCAGCACTACAGCACTGAAGGTCTTGCCATGTAAGCACAAACTAATCACAGCAAAAGGTTCTTGAAGAAATCCTACTTCCCAGGCAAGCTGGGATAGATGAGGGCCGCCCTGCAGACAGGATGCAGCCAGCTTTCTGGATGTCAGGTACCTCAAACATCAGGGGACTTTTGGTCCTACATCCCAATAATGTAACAGATTCTGCATTTTTGCCCCTCGTAGTTCCTAGGCTTACTCAAAAATTCTCTGCAGACATTTTTACGTATATATATATGGGTCAAACGTATCAAGAAATAAAGAATAGGTATCGTATCAACCATTCACTGTTGCAGTACATTACACCTGTTAAAATTAGAAACTTGTTGAATTAGGCCTTCATAATAATTGCTGAAGTTGAGTATTCACGGCAAAGTGACACAGGTTTAGTAATTAGAAACCCAAAGTTCAGCATTTTCAAAGTGTTGGCTTTCACTGACTGTTAAAATTCAATATGCTATCACAGGAATTATTTATTGATCTATTTAACAGCTTTACAGTCCATTGTCATGTACTTGTTAACATTTGAAAAGCAAAACCAAAACCAGCTATCTTTTATGATAGCTCCATCTTGTACTATGACACATTTCCTGGATGATCTATAAGCAATAAATTCCACATTTGCTACGTGTTTTTGCAAAGCCATAAAATCTATGGAGGTATCAAAAATAAAATTTAATAACACAGATGATGCCCAGACATTCCTTTCCCATTGCAGCTCCTGACTTGTAGAGGAATCTAGATGTGTATTTCCCACTGATTTCAGTAAAAGCTATGAATAAATCCTCAAAGTAACTTAGTCACTGAAACATCTTACTCATAGATTACTGCCATCTAATACCATCTCCATTCCTGATTTAGGAGCCTTTGGGAGCAGAGAGCAATTCTGGAAGAAAAGAGAGCTGCTATACCAGATACAATTGCAGTTCAAAGGAGAGGACAAGCCCCAGGAGCCAAAGCAGCCAATCTGCCCAGAGTTAGGCACCTAACCCCACCCAGGTGTGCTTATCCAGCAAGATCCTGATGGGTGAGACACATGCTGTGACAACATTCTGCTTAAACCAACATTTTCCACCCTCTTGGTCAGTTTAGTATGGAACTTCCCATCTATCCCACTGGTGTTGTTTATACAGTTACCAGAGGAACAAAAAAGAGGCACAACATAGTCCTACAAGGAACAATTCCTATGAGGAGCAGCTGAGGGAACTGGGGCTGTTTAGCCTGGAGGAGGCTGAGGGGAGACCTCCTAGCTGTCTGCAACTGCCTGAGAGGAGGCTGTGGTGAGGTGGGTGTTGGTCTCTTCTCGCAAGGTGAGTGTTAGTCTGTTCTCTCAAGTGACAGATGATAGGACAAGAGGAAATGGCCAAAAGTTGCACCAGGGAAGGTTTCAGATTGCATATCAGGAAAAATTTCTTCACTGAAAAGGTTCTCAGGCCCTGGCACAGCTGCCCAGGGTGGGGGTTGAGTCTCCATCCCTGGAGGTGTTTAAAAGACGGGTTGATGAGCTTCTTGGGCCGTGGTTTAGTAAGGGCACAGGGACATTTGGACTCAATCTCAGAGGTCTTTTCCAACCAGATGATTCTATGATTCTGTACAGAATACTGGATAATTGACATGAGCAGAATGTCCCTGCACCAAGGGATATCTTTTATTGATTCATAACAGCATATCTCTAAGAAGAGGCATTTGGAAAGGACAGAGTTAAGTAAACAGTGTGGCCGTTGGGAATCTAGAAGAGCTGATTCTAAGCAAATTTCTTGGATATTCTTCTTGGAAGAAAAATGTGAGTCCTGGTCCTTCATCTCCCTAATCGATGCTCTGATTCCTTACCTCCTGTAGATACGTGCACACAGTGCTTCCCCTGCTCACTCCCTCTCCCTCCTTCTGCTTCGTGCCTCGAGCCCACCCACTGGCTGTCCTCCTGTTTCCTTGCACAGATTGAGATATTTGCTTTGGGGCTGGGCAGCAGTCATAGCAAACCATATGTAAGTTTCTATATGCTAAGGAATGGAAAGATTTTCTTCTTAGTGTTCCTAAGTGTCCTTGGTTCAAGAAGGAATGAGATGAGAATGCATTGGATATAGATCTACAGCACGATTTGCACTTTAAAACTAATAATAATTGAGACCAAATCAGAAAGAAAAAATGAGTTTGTAAGTTAAAAATGTCCTTTTACTCACCTTGGCTAAAGATGGATTACATACCCTCAGTATTAGGACTTGTTTGGAACTGAAGAACAAGATCTTCGGATGCATATAAAAAAAAAAATTCACCTTTAAATCTGATACTAAAAGCTAAAGAGAAATTATTGCAGAGGAAAATGAGAGTACACCTGGCTACAAACTGACCACAATTTAGTCTTCAGTATTTTAAGGTAGCACAGTTACCAGCAAATCTTTTCCAATAACAAGAAAAAAATATTTTCACCCTTCAGTCAATAAACATTTTCAAGGACATCAAAAGCTAAACGAGAAATCTAAAGGTTTGGGCATACTAAGCCCTGATTGATTAGAATTAATCATTTATAATGAAGGAAGCGATTGCTTCATTTATGCCTCAGAGTCTTGCAGGATTTAATGAGGTATTTGAGGGATACAGGGTTTAAATGAAAATATGATACTTTAAAATGTAAAATTCAACACAGTAGTTGCAGCTAAGAAGTCTGAATTAGCCAAGAAGGCATTCTCCCTTCCTGTCATTTTATTTGTAAAGCTATATTCTCTTTGGTGGGTCAGGGTTTGTGTTAATGCATTTGAATATTGTGGCACATCACAAATATTGTAAGACTGGGTTTAACTGCTAGAATGGAAGAGTGTTGATTTTATGCCACACTTTGCGATAGATGTGCCTTTGTGTAAAGCAGTAAAAATTGGTAGAGATGGGATACAAGTAGCAGTAAAAAGAAAAATGTTGAGACGCTTTCTTTTAAAATACATCCTGCAGTTTAGCCATAAAGCTGCTTATTTTTAGAAAACCAGTAGAATTGTTCAGGCTCTGCCCCTGCAGTTTCAATAGCAGTCTAGTGCTTTAAAACGCTGACCTTGAAAAGAAAGCGTTTACATTGTAAATGTACTGGCAGTATGTAGACTATTCTATGCCTGAGTATCCAACTGTGGCAAAAAGTTCAGAAGCAGGTTTTCTTTATTCTGAAAAGCCTAATCCATGGGGCATTTTAGTGGTAAAAGCACTTGGCACTAATTGTGACTTAGTCCTAGCAGTGAATCTGTATAATTCTCAAATTTCACACAGCCAATTAATTCCTACGAATACCAGGAATCACAGACTCTGATAGGTGTTGATAGGCAGCATTTTTTGTTGCTTTGATTTCCTACAAACATAGGGGACCTCTCAAAGCTGGTTCTAAAATGCCATGTGGTTTCATAGCTTGGAATAATACATGAGTTTACGATGACCAGAGTTCTTAAAGGATAAGCAGAAAACAATCTGTGCAGGGGTGAAGTGTGGCACCAGAGGGATGAGGATACTTCTGCCATTGGGGCTGCCTGTCGGAGGAAGTGTGATGGACAAGAGGAAAAGTACAACTGCAAAACTTTAGCAAAACGTCTCACCTTAGGGAATCTAAAAGTCTCACGTGCCTCACAACAAGGTTGTCAGGTTCTCCATTCTGGTGTGGAGGTCCCAGTCACAACCCTACAGCTTAGGGAGACTTCTCTCTTGCTTCTAAAGCAGAGATTCACCATTTTTACAATGTGTGAAAAACAAGCACACCTTCTACAAACTTACAGTTCTCATCCTTTAAAAACAGAATGAGCGTTCTGAGCACTAATAAACAAATCTGTTAATCTGTGCTAAAATTAAACTGGTCATTTAAAGAAATCTAGCATCTGTTCTTTGTCCTGAATACTCTTAAAACAACAGACGCTCTCAGCTCTCCAAGTAGTTAAAATTAATTGAAAAATTGTACACATGCTGTACTTGATAAAAATAGGTTGTAATTAAGATAAGTTACTAATTATTGTTTTATCTAATTGTGGTAGTTATACAGGATCCAAAGAGGGCTGGGTCAATAGTTCAGTTAACTCTGAAGTAGAGCTACATCAGAGATGTAGCTGGTCACCATCCTCCTCTATAGCTTCACCAAGTAATTCTGCTTAGATATGACACTGATTCAGTGGTAGGAGATAGACTGGGCATGTCACAAGTCCCCAGTATATTTTTTTGGTGCAAGGATCACTGGCTGAAGCTGGCATAAATGATTTAAAGTTTTCCTCATGTCAATATTGCCTCAACTCACCAGCATATTGAAAAAGCCTTGTCAAGAAAACAGAGGTACCAGTAGACAGAGATCCCTCCAGTTGCAGTGGCATCACAGCTGTGCTAAGGAAGTCTAATGAAGGTCGTTGATGGGCAATATCTAGAAATGTCTTTAGCTGATCCTACCCTGCTATGTTGAATGAAAATATTAAGAATAAAACACGTAAATTTGTGGGCGCATTCCATTAATTTCCACTAAATCTTCTATAATCGTGACCTTTTAGAGCAGTCTTGTGAAAATTTGAGATTGAGACACCTTCAGAAGGGCTACTGAAGCAGCAGTTATTGCTATGTGGGCTCTCACATCTTTCAAACATCCTCAGCACTTTGTTTTATGCTTCTTAAGTAAATAATTGCTGCAGTCTCCACATCACAGCTGGACGGTTTAATACAGAGCTGGTTATACTCTAGTATTGATGGCAGCTTGATAGTTATGTCCAGGGACTCCATCTGACATGATAAATAATCAGGTCACTGTACACTGCTTGTTACACATTCAATTGAATCCCACCAGCAAGAATGCATCAAATGGAGCCAAAAAACCAACATCTTTAGAGCATTTGATATCCTCAAGTAAAACGGTTTCAACTCAAAGGTCCTGGCTCTTCCTCAGCATATCCATCAAACAATCAATAAAGACCTCAAACAAATGGTCATAGCAGGTCACAGCCTTGTCAAATATAACCACCTTGTTAAAAGGGAAAACACAAAATAGATAAAAATTTTTAGGGTTTTATAAATAAACCAGGGTAGACAGTTTGGGATTTAATTTTAATTTAAAAGGGTATATTAATAAAAGTAGTGCTCTGTTCCTGTGGTTACATGATCTTAGTAAAATAGGTGAATCTTTACGCTCTGCAAGTAGTCAGTACTATGGAAGTCTTTGTGTCCTACTCTTGAAGACAGTGTTGTAGGATCAACAACCATTCCCCTCTTTAACTACCGTTATTTCTTAAAGTTCTGCAGAAAATCACATACAAAGTGTGGGAAGATTGTCTTTCAAGATCATTGCTTTCTCCTAAGCGGAACTGAGGTCCTAACACAATGTGGTATCTCTGCTCTACTTGAGTAAGTGGTCATATGAGCAGAATATGGCTCTCTGAGGACATATTTATGGAGACAGTGTCGACAGTATGCAAAACTACTGGAGATTGTCCAGAGGAGGCCACAAGGCTGGAGAAGGCGTGTGAGGAGCGGCTGAAGTCCCTTGGTCTGTTCAGCTGGAGAAGAGGAGACTGAGAGGGGATCTCAGAGCTGTTTGCTGCCTTCTCCCAAGGGAGGGAGGGGAAACAGGGGCTGAGCTCTGCTCTCTGGTGAGCTCTGACAGGACCCGAGGGAATGGCAGAAAGATGTGCCAGGGCAGGGTTAGATTGGATATCAGGAAGAGTTTCTTCCCCCAGCGGGTGGTGGAGCACTGGAACAGCTCCCCAGAGAAGCAGTCCCAGCACCCACTCTGCCAGCATTCCAGAAGCATTTGGACAGTGCCCTCAGCCACACGGGGTGAGTGTTGGGAGTGTCCTGGGTAGGGACAGGAGTTGGACTCGATGATCCCTGTTGGTGATTCTATGATTCTATGAAAACTCAGACTACCCACCAGTCCCAGTTACCACTGTAGCGTACAATATGAGATATGGGATGAGAGTCCTTCTAGGAAAGACGCCAAGAAATGTGGACTGCAGGCTGTCAGCCAGACCATGGCACCAGCGTGGTGAAAGCAATGCAGAACAGGAGCTTGGTCACCCCCCAGCCCAACCCGCGCACACCCAACCTGTATCACATAGCGGTGGTACCCAGAAATCCGGTCTGACCCGGCTCGTCCCTGGATGCTTTGAGGCTCGGAGCGCTGGTGTGAAGGGATTTTATGATGAAAAAGCAGAGCAGAAGAAGCCTGTATCCACAGGGGCATTTGGAGAAGAACAGCATGTTTCCATTGTTCTTCCTGCAGCTGAGATCACAGGCTTCTCTTAACGAAAGTAGCTGCTGGCTACATTCTTAATGGGAAGACTATGATGACACAAAGAAGGGGAAAAAAAATTCTATTTTTAGGCAAACATTTGAATCTGGGACTTAAAACATAAAAATTCCCTCTCATTAAAATAGTTCTGTTTAGTAATGTTGTTATACACCAGAGCCGAGGTTCCTTGGATGCTGTCTCTGAGCATTTCTCGTGCTATCTTCTATGTCTTTTCTTAAAATTTCACATTCCTTTGGATTTTGGATAGTTACATGATTCCTACAAATTTCCTGTTTAGTTTCAGGTTAAGTCAAACATTATTTCAAAGCAGTTGGGTTGTTTCTTTATTTTAACAGCGAGTGCTTTCAGCATTTAATCACCTATAGCTAGTCCCACACAAGTCCTAGAAAACAAAGTAAATAGGTCATCTCATCTATTCTTCTGCCTCAAGGGAGAATCAACTCTACCTATGTCATCTCTGATAGATATTTGTTCAACTTGTTCTAAACAGCTCTAATGACAGAATTTCCATGTTCTCCTCATCTGTTCCAATGCTTAAATATCTTTTCAAAATTGAAATCATTACGCAATTATTAAAAATGAGACTATGCAGCCACGTTTTGCACTGGAGTCCTTTAAATTAATGAGAAATGACATCTTAATGTAAAAATGAACAACAGCATCTAGAGGTTTGTTTAAGGTAGGGGCCCTCACAGTGACACAATAAGGTATAAAGAATGATTGCTGACCTTCCTGCTCTACAAGCAATGGCAAATCCTTTTCTCTTTGTTTCAGTTTTCCTAATTCTAGGAGCAAACATTGCATATCTGAACTTCCTGCAAGTCTTTCGAGGTACTTCGGAAGGTCTTCACTGAAGGCATGTTGGGAGCTTCTGAAGGAGACGTTTGGTGCTATGATTAGAATTATACCGTAAGCATCTAGAGAGTTTGTTATGACCACAGATCTGCCAGTTCTATGTACTTGCTGTTTCAATTATGTTCTCTGACTGAGCTATATTTGAGATTTGGGACCTTGGCAGTAATCTTTTGGATCTGGGATGCACTCCTCTATTGCATGCAGTCTGTATATATTATTATATATGTATTATTATTATACAGTCTGTTAAGAGAGGGACTGAGAGGGCCTGTTTTTGCTATCTCCCAGTTTCTCCTGCTGCTCCGTCTGTCCACACTCAGGCTGTGATCTCCTAGAGAAAAACTGTCTTCTCACCACACATCAGTACGTCTTGTAGAGCAATGTCTTCATCTTTTCAAAGTGCCAGTAATAAATACTAACAAAGCCTAAGTAAATTGAAAATAATGACATTATGTTGTCAAAAGCTGCTTCAGTAACAATAGTAAAAACCAGTTTCATGTAAATAGGCAATCGCTTAAATTAAACTGCTCTTCAGAATACATAGTGCATTTCTTTAGAGATTCACAAAACATTGTTTCCATTTAAGAAATCTCTGGTCCATAATATACAGGTTTCTGAGGAAATTTCAATGTAGATGTATCAAAGTTTTACCATTGTTGGTAATTTTCCACAATAGAAGCAATAGCTGGCGTGGCCCCTTCATTCATCCTCCTGCCAGCTGCTTTATTATCCATTTTAACTGTCGCAGTGCGGGACAAACAAGCCACTGGAGAGACTAGCTGAAAGGCAGGTTAAGCAGCTGAATGAAAGGGGGCTGAAGGAACAGGGGAGCATAAAGCAAATACCTGAAAAAAGTTATTTCAAAAATCTTGCACTGCTGTTCTTTAAAATAAATTTAAAACAAACCACCATGGAAATTAGTGGAGTACTTGTGCTTTTTCCTGAAGTGCAGAACTCTGATTTTCTGCAAGGCTGGAGACCAATCACCTGCACTTGTAGCCTGAGCAAAGACTGCCCCTGTCTTAGGAATATTCTTCTCTATGAGTTTTAAAAACCATAACTTGCATAGGCTTATTATTATTGCGCAGACTTGAAAGGAGGAGGAAAAACAAGAGGTCATTTTCTGCTTCCATTGCTGCTGGATCACCTTCTCCAGCCTCCTGTAACACAATGATGGGTTTGCAGTACTTGCCCTGTTCCAGCCAGGGCTGCCTGGGGTCCTGCATCAGGTTTCTTTTGGGCATCCCTGGAAACACTGCAGTTCTGCACAACTAAAATTCCTACAGTCTTAGCCTGCAGAGCACAGTGAAAAGTCCAGAGACTTGTGCTGCAGCAGAAAAAGGGTCTGATTCGTGTGGTACACATCAAGCCCAAGTGCCCTGACCCTGACTGCTGGCGAAACCCACTTTATAGAGACAGGCTTTAGGAAAGCAGAATTGGCTTCCCAAAGGAGTAGTGCTGTTAAGTTTCTCCTTAATATCTGAGGCAGTGAGGCACCTTCTCATCCCAGCAGAGCAGCCCAGAGGCAGGTTACCCTGCTGCTGCACTCGCACAACCGAGCATGTCTCCAACATATGTTCTTTGCTTTTTTGGCTGAAGTTACAGTTGTCTTTCCTTCCCTCCCTTTCTCTCTCTGCCCCCGCCCTCGCTCTGACTCTCACAGGAGCAATAAATGCCAGCAGTAAATATTCTCAGCCTTACAAGGATTCAGTAAATTAAGGTTCACATCCAAGCTTTGACTAACTTCCTGTATTCTAAATGGGATCCAAACGAAGGTTTTCCAAAGTCTATACAGCCTAACAATAATAAAAAACATATCTAAATCATTAAAATGAGTGACAGCGTTCCCTATACAAGCTCTGGGCTCCATAAATAATGTATAAAACCGATCTGCATTATATTAGCAAAAGATAAAAAATTAGAAAAGGGTGAGAGTAAAACTGTTTCATTTGTCGGTAACACAAAGAAAACCCTCCCTGGTCCTGAGCTGTGAGCTCCATCTTGTGGGTGGCAGTGGAAAAGGAGGTGCTGTCTCCTTATCTCAATATTAATTTTTTTACAATTTTTACACATTTAAAAAAACCCCTACAATAATATAAGCTCTTTATTGACAAATAACAGCAAACCCAAAGAGGTAAAGCAAACCAGCAGCACCACCTTCTGCAGCCTGTCTGAAGCTCTGCTTCATCTCACATTTTCTCCCAACCTGTCATTAGAAATGGGCTGATGATT
This sequence comes from Dromococcyx pavoninus, assembly GCA_033558185.1. NCBI lineage: Eukaryota > Metazoa > Chordata > Aves > Cuculiformes > Neomorphidae > Dromococcyx > Dromococcyx pavoninus. The sequence goes on along the minus strand of JAUMJL010000019.1, from coordinate 956,313 downwards.
TGCTCCCATCACTTATGGTGGCTATAGCCCAAATTACTACTGTACATTGGCATCTGAGATCTGCTTTGCATCCCCACCCATGAGCTGAGCGTTGCCCACCGTGTGTGCCAGGAGCAGCGCGCAGTGCCCCCCCTGCCCTCCCTGCGGCTGGTGGGATGCCCACAGAAGCGGTTCCCGTGGAGCCAGCTGGGATCCAGGCCAAGCATGTCGTGGAGACATCTGGGCCAGTCCTGTTGCTGGCCCTGCCCTAGGATTTTTTCACCAGTGTGAGGTGGAGCCTCGTACTAGCTCTTCGGTTCGGCTCAGCTTTACAGAGGTCAGGACTTCCAGCAGGTGCCCTGGGGAGTGACCCCTCATGGCACACAGCTTGACCAGGGCCATGAGAGGGCCAGTGCAGCCCAGCCGGGGCAAGGAGGCTGCTTGGCCTCCCCTTTCTCCTTCCCCTCCCAGCCCTAGCCATCCCACACTGGGCAGATCCTGCTGGTAGGAATCCTCCCCCAGAAGTGTTTGCAGTCGCTGTTGTATTTATGAACATTTGGAACATAATTTCAGGATGAAAAACTACTTCTCTGGTTAGCATCACTGCCTAATTGCATGCCATTGTACCTCATTCTGCACCCCTTGATGCCAGGAGTTCCTGCAGGGCATCACTATCTCTTCAAGTCATTCAAATATTTGTGTATACATTCCTCATTGTCTTACCAAGGGCTGTGAGCTAAAGCATTGAAAAACATAGCTTTTCCAGTGGTTGGCTTTTTTTTTCTCTTAACGTAGTCTTCAGTATTTAAAATGCTTTAAATTTAACCGTTATTTTCTTAGACACCATTAACCAACAAATAGTGTTTTGTTACAGAAAATGGTGAATAGCGTGGTACAGTTTACAAAGCAGTATCATAGAATCAGAATCATAGAATCATAGAATTACCCAAGTTGGAAGGGACCTGAAAGGGTCACTGAGCCCAACTCCTGTCCCTACCCAGGACACTCCCAACACTCACACCACGTTCACATCCTAAACCCTACCGAATGCAGCAATCTGCTGCACTGTCATAGGCTTGTGATTAATAGAAATTTGGACATAGCCTTGGCTTTTAAAAGTTGCAGCCTAGAGCACGCAGGGGGCCTAAGGAAGGAGACAACATCAAGAAAGGGAGGACATAGCAGGCAGAATTCCCTCAGAGAGCTGACCATAAAAGAAAACCCACAGAGAAGGAGCACATTCATGAAGTGTGCAGGTTTCCACAGCCACTGCGTCAATGCAGGTACTAGCAGGGACCACTTCCTGCCATGCACTGGTGAGACTGGAGTCTGATGCTTCTGCACTCAAGACTCGGGCCTTCTTTGTTAAGAGGGAGGGAGTGTACCTAAGGAGGGGCCTCTCTTTGACCCCCCAGGTGCTTCAAAATGGCAGTTCAAGCTGAGTATTCCACCTGTCAACCTCTCAATTGGACAATCACCAGCTGCATGAAATCCAACAAGGGCAAGTGCCGGGTTCCGCACCTGGGACACAGCAACCCTGGACACACAGGCAGACTGGGGTGTGAGAGGCTGGAGAACAGCCCTGGGGAGAGAGACCTGGGGGTTCTGGTTGATGACAAGTTGACCATGAGCCAACAGTGAGCCCTGGCAGCCAAGAGGGCAACCGTGTCCTGGGGGGCACCAAGCACAGCATCACCACCCGGGAGAGGGAGGGGATTGTCCCGCTCTGCTCTGCACTGGGGCGGCCCCACCTCGAGCACTGGGGGCACTTTGGGGCACCACAGCATAAAAAGGACATCAAACCACTGGAGAGTGTCCAGAGGAGGTCACAAGGCTGAGGAAGACTCTGCAGCGGAAGACGTGTGAGGAGCGGCTGAAGTCCCTTGGTCTGTTCAGCTGGAGAAGAGGAGACTGAGAGGGGATCTCAGAGCTGTTTGCTGCCTTCTCCCAAGGGAGGGAGGGGAAACAGGGGCTGAGCTCTGCTCTCTGGTGACAGGACCCGAGGGAATGGCAGGAAGATGTGCCAGGGCAGAGTTAGACTGGATCTCAGGAAGAGGTTCTTCCCCCAGCGGGTGGTGGAGCGCTGGAACAGCTCCCCAGGGAAGCAGTCCCGGCACCCACTCCACCAGCATTCCAGAAGCATTTGAACGCTGCCCTCAGCCACACGGGGTGAGTGCTGGGAGTGTCCTGTGCAGGGACAGGAGTTGGACTCGATGACCATTTTGGGTCCCTTCCAGCTTGGGTAATTCTATGATTCTATGATTCTCTCAGACATCCATAAAAGAACAAAATGCAAACCCCGTCTCCTCCCTTTTCCTTCCAAAGTAATTATGTGAAGTAGAATTTGGCCATATTGGGAACTCATGCCCAAAAGTGTCTGCATCAGATCTCAAAACTCCAAATTTCACTTGAAACTCACGTGACGAGATAAAATCTAGTGAGAGATGAAGGAAAATAGGCTTGAGGGCCATGCCATTTCTTACTTAGTTGGGACAGGATCTCACCATGACAGTGCTGGAAGATAGAAGGGTGCTGATCCTGCTCCTGAGCACAGCAAAATCCCGACTTTTAAGCAAGATGATGAGCTGGGAGTCTGAGACCAGCAATGCATTTTGTGATGGACAAGGAAAGAGTGAGACATGAAAACCAGACCAGAGAGAGGTGAAAATGAAGCAGCTTACAAAATTAACAAAGAATATATTAGATGGAATATCATGTCAGTGTTCTGTAACGTTTGTACTCGAAGCAGAAGGAAGTGCAAGATGCTGTTTGGTGGCTTGCTGCAGTTCAATGGCCATCAGCTGTTCATAAATCAAGTACACAGACAGACTGCAAACTGCCTTGCTGCCATGGCAAAGACACAGTGATTAATGCTTCCCTTATGGATTAGGGAGGCACTGAGGTAATATCATATGTAACTCTAGGATGCTACCTTTTTTTTTACTTCTCAGCTAAAGGCCAAGCAAAGTTTAGTCAATGTTAATCAGAATTAAATTGCTAAGAGACATACACACGTGTGTCCTTGCAAGTGACTTTTTGATTTTTTTTTGTAAATTCTGTAACTATTCTGCAGTAACTTCATCAGTATTTTCTTACACTTATTTCCCTATTTTGTGCTATGAAAGTTTCTATACAGGCTGTATTTTAGCATATGTAATATGCTAATTATTACACATATATGTAATTCTGTTTCCTTTGCTGAGGCATTTTTTCAGTCTCTGCAGTATGGCATCAATCCAGTATCTACAAATCATCTGGTATCCTCAGCCTGGAGAGGAAAGGAATTGCTAGAAATTCCCCAAATTCCTCAGGAGAACAAGAAAAAGAGAGTCCAAAGAGTCTCAGCAGGAAGAATGGTTTTCTTATACAGCTGATCTGCAGCACTAGCTGTGCTGTTGCTGCCCATAGCTTCTGTCTAACACTCGTGCTTGTGTGATTCTAGCATCTGTAGCTGAATGCACTGTCTGATGGATGGCAATATTCTAACCTAAATTGAAATATATTTGTTAGAATCACTGTTAGGAAAAATAACTAATTCTAAATGAAAAAAATACACTCCTCTATGGTTTCATTTGCCGACGAAAGAAATAAGTGAAATGAAATGAGCCAGAATGCAAAATACATCCCTGCATTCCCAGAAAAAAGTCATTTGCTGCTATTTTAGCAAAATGCTCACAAACAGAACTCATACAACACATTTCCTCAGTTTCTTGTTATTACAGGGCAATAGTTCCATATTTGACAAAAGGCTTATATAACATTCTTGTCTTAGAAAAATGTAATGTTAGTGGACAAACAGTGCAGTTGATTCTATTTGGCATCAAAGAAAAGATAACTTGTATTTTGATTAACCAAAGATACCCACCATGTTTCCAATATACTGCTGTAGGCACTTCTCACTCTTTGCCTGCTTAATTCTGGCAGTAGATGTTTTATGAAGGATACAGACTGGTGCAAAGGACGCATCGCCAAATACTTTGAAATTTATTCATCCCTTTCTTTTTTCTCTTTATTCATTAGGAAATAAAAGATACTTGTCTTCCAAATCTTTCAGTAGAATTTCATAGCTCAGATATTACGAAGCACACAGGTTCCATCAGAAAGGCTTGCCAATGTCATTCATATTCTATATTTATTTGCATTGATCAATCACAAATTAGCCTTTTAAATGTATGAAATTCTTCATGTTCCTCTGTTATCAATTTCTCCCCTATACAACTGACTGGTCTTTTTGTTTAACCTTCCAAGGCAAAAAACTAAGACTGTTCACAAACTTACAAAGGCTCAAAATTAAAAACAACATTAAAGATTTTCGATTTTCCCCCAGTAAATATTAAAAGAGATATTTTATTCACGTTGATCTTCCTTTGCATACATTTTCTGGCTCAGTAAGTTTCAGCTATTTTCCTTTTGATTCCAAACAAAGGTTTTCAGCACAAATATTTCTTTCAGACTGTTCAAGTCTTTTAGCAGGATAAACAGGCATTGCAATTTGACTGAATCTCTATACAGGTAAACAGTCTTTATTCCACTAAAATTACATAAAATGTTGTGACAAGTTTTTTCATTCTTCATATGCAGTTCTCTCTTTCAGACACTCACAAAAGGTATTTATACTAAACACCTTGCGGCTGAGTCATAGCAAAGGCTCTTTACTAGGCATGAGTCTCATTTCAGAATGCCTCTCATTTGGGAATAACTCTCGTCTTACATTAGTTAATCAGACAGATATGATTTTAAGTAACTTCATAGCCTGAGAAGACAAAACATTCAGGTTTTGCACTGACTGTGGATGTGAAAATCTGCCTCAGACTTCTCACACCACCTTGAAGAACCCGTTCATGGCCTGCAGGGGTGTGGAGGAACAGGGACAGGGACCGTGCCTTAATTCCTACTTTTCTGGGTCTTAGCATCGTGCTGTAATTCCTACCTTCGAAATCCTGGTAATTAAGGGGTTTGTCCTGTCTTTAAGATAGAGAAAGCATCAGTACAGACGTGCAGCGTGGATACAGCCTGCTGTTACACGTTGTCTCGTCGCTGCAGGGCTCAGGGGTCTGACTTTGTGGCACTCAGCTTTACAAGAACATTCAGGTACTCTCTGCTTACGTGGGAACAGTCACTCAGTTCATCAAACTAAGTACAGCAAACACTGAACAGGGGTTGGGAGGATGTTGAGTGTGGTTTTGTTGTTCTCACCAACTAGTTTACTAGTGGTTTATTGCAAGGAGAATACATAGCTCCTAAAAAAAAAGTGATGCATAAAAAGTAGTGAGTGCAAAAAAAAAAGAAAAGAAAAAGAACATTTCTTAGTTGATTTTTTCCAGGGGAAGAGAAGTTTTCTCTCTGAAGTTTCTTTTCCTGAATTAAAGACAGTGCTCTGCTGGCTGGGGTTTCACTGGCCTTTGCCTTTTTGAATTTTCCTTTGGCAAAGATGTGCCCTTGACCCTATGGGTACCTGATTCTATGGGTGCTAATGTGAAGGCTGTGAGCTTCTTCAAGAGGAGTTTAAAACTGCAAGTATGAAAATCTGACCAGCAAATTTTAGCAGCTACAAAATTTAGCAGTTACACATTTTGATTACTGTGACCCAAAGTCTGGTGATATCTTAGATAAAGGAATAAAGACGTTTACAAAGCCCCGGGTCTTTATGGTGATGATCAATGAATGATCAATAAACACAGAAAACAGTTCCTTCTGATGTAAAGCAATGGCCCAGAGGAGACCGATAGCTTAGTGACATTAAACTGCAGCTTTCCTCATTAGAGCTCTTGGTAAGGTGCACCCTGTGATTAATGACAGATCGTTCATACAGCATTACCAGCAAGCAAATAATTCTAATTAACAATAACATTAAATCATAATCATTATGCAAATAATTTACATAATGTAATGGACTATCTGGTCATTATAGGGCAAACAATTCACATTGTTAACCGAGGTTAGTCGGTTGTCGCAGAGTAAATAACATTAGAAATTAAACAAAGCCAAGCTAATATCATGTTTTATCTAGTTAATAACCAGTGAGCATATCCCTAGCAAAACACATCAGACCATGTAAAGATGTTAAGTACTAATTTTGGTGTCTAATGCGTTGTGAATTGGAGAGAACGTGTAAAAACATCCTATCAAGCAGGATGATACCATCTATCTGGAGGTGTGTGAATGAGGGGTTGGGAGGGATTCACAGTGAAGCTTACTGTTTTTTACTGCTTCATAGGTGGTATTTTCCTGTCTTTGAAGGGTTAAGTCTTCAGAAGCCAGCCAGGATTCTGCTGGATGTGGAGGATAAAGCACTGTGGCAGTCAAACCCAGCCCAGATGAGGCCAGTCTGTGTTGACACACTCGAAAGATAGCTGTAGGAGTAGCATTATTTTAAATCTGGCAATAATCTAAATCTATTAACAGTTATTTACTACCATGGAATAAGATAACGTTCTCATCCACCACACGGTGCGTGAAATGTGCCAGAAATATGGTGGGAAGGAAGAGAGCATAACACACAGGAGGTAATAATATATCTTAGAAAAAGACAAAAGGCAGTCTGGAGAATGCTAGACAACCACAACTGTGAAAATATGGATGTGAGGACTGAAAATATGGATGTGAAGTGAATTAGATGATGGGGAGAGGTAACAGGAACGGTTGTTTTTCAGCTTTTCATTTCCTATTGAGAGGAAAGGATAAGAGGCAGACGTTGCTGTGAATAATGTCTGCAAGCTAACAAATGTGTTTGTGAACTTCCATATAGACCTTGTTTTACTGAAGAGTGAATACATTTCATTTGCTTGTTCTTATTTTCTTTTGCCTTCTGAAATCATAAAGCAGAAGAGGGTATTTGGGTTACAAAGCTGGACATTCAGGCACCACTGTTAATCTTAGGGGCATTAGAGACCTTTTCACAAGGGACTATTCTCCCCATGATCCTGAAGGACATTTGGACATTGTCACTGAATTTTGGTTGAAATCGCTATCCATGACAAAGAAATCAGAGACAAACCCTTAATTTGGACTCTGTCCTTACTTGGTGTTGCTCTTGTGACTCATTTTTTGTTTCCCCAGTGCCTCAGATAGCTCCATGTTAGGCCGTGGATAGACATCCTCCTCAGGATCCCAAGCTCTTTGCAGCAGCTGGAAGCTGTCCCCAGGCTCTGCTCCTGGAAGAGATTTTGGGTGGATTTGCTAAAATGCCTCAGGCAAAGTTAGTGCAAATGACTTTCATCAACTGTTTAAATTAACCCAGTGGTAATTGTCTGAAGCAGATTAGCAAATGCTGACAAGATTCCTCCTGGGGATAATAATCTCTAGCATAAGCGAGAAGCACACATCTGGGACAGAGAATTTCCAATGGGCATGGCTGTGTGAATGCCCATCCCTGATCCTGGGTGGCTGTAATGAACAGTAACTGAATGCATTGAAAGCAAGTTACCCAAAATGAGGACAGCCAAAGGGACGGGAAGTGTGGGACACAGTCCTGAGGTTTGCCACGTTCAAGTACCTACATGAAAAGCTTATATTTTTGTATGTGCTGCTTGGTTTCTGCTCTTCTGAAAGTTAACATTAGTGGCAGATGCTCAGCACCTGTGGGACTACCAATTTATTCAGGCACCTCACTCTTTATTAAAGTGCCAACTTTAATCTTAGCTTTGGAAGTTTTTCTCCTGTACATAGACCTTCTGGGGTTTTAATAAATTCTCTTTAAAGGAACTCTAATCTCAGTTTCTTCAGCTCTTCTTTTACGAGAAACAATATTTAGAGTATGAAGCAGGCTGGGAGAGAGATTGTCCAGCCCTGTAGCAGGTAACCAAAGTGCTGTTTCTGTAGTTCTCTAGTAAAACATAAAACTAACCTTACACGTTGCTACTATACAGTACAGATGTGTGTTTGCCAGCCAACTGTTTTGCCTGTGTATGCATGAGAAGGAATTCTTTAAGTGACATGAGGAAGTGTTCAAGCCCTTGTAAATCCAGATATCATAAGATAAGTGAGTAAGGTGGTACTGAATGAACTCTTTTGATATTAAGAATGTAGAACTTTATGATGTGATTGGTCTTGAATTGGGAGAAAGGCAATAAATTAGTTGATCCTATTGAAATGCTATAATTAGATACTATAAAGGTTTAAAATAGAGTTGTGCAATGATGAGTTCTGCCCATGCTCAGTATATCAGGAGTTAGATATAATGTATTGCTAAAGAGTGGGTTGTGAGAGTCAGGAGTGCAGATGTGACCCTTTCAGCTTAGAAAGACTAGGAATAGCCTTCTGTCAAGGCAGAGGCACGAGATCCAGGCAAGTATTGCCATAATTGCCCCCCAGATTGCTCTATGAACCAGCAAAGCTCTGGACTGGGAGCCTGGCCCATCCTTGCCTGCCAGGGGAATGCAGGGTCCTGCAGGAGGCTGCCTCCTGCTGCAGTTCTGGTGAATTTGATGTCCCGAGCTTGTGCTTTTTAACTTCTTTACTTTTTACTTCTAATTCTTACTTCTACCCTGCTCTTCATCACGTGGCTCTGTTTTAACTGCATCCCTCCATCAGCTGCTCTCTCTGCAGTGAGTTACTCCAGTGAAACAAACAGGGCATTAGTTGTTTGTCCTTGATCACCATGGTTATAAAAACAAACCCTTTTGTTCATCAAGATTAATGAATCCATGTTATTCAAGGCTCCCAAACGTCTCAAAATATTTTTCGCTGGTAATGAAGTATCTCTTGATCATGCTGATTTAACCTCTAATATACCTAGCATCAGGGCCTGTGTGCACCAAGGGTTCAGATCCTGCGGCCCAGGTCAGCCTGGATGGGGCACAGCTGTGAGAACAGCTGGCTGTGAGTAAGAGCTGCAACAAACCTTGCCTGGGATGTCCCCTACACACCTTCTGCCCCTGGTCTGTCACCTGTATTTAAGTTGTGGGGTGGTGGGACTGAGCCCATGCCAGCAAGGCCACCCTGAACCTGGCTGGTGCCTGCAGCACCGTAGCTCCCTGATGCCTAATGTAGTGGAATATCTGACAGTAACCTACTATCTGCCTCAGGGTCAGATCAAGCAATTGGCACTGGATGCATTTGCAAAACATTTAGGTTATTTCTAATTTTATTTGAAAGAATCGCTTCCTATTTCACTTGAATGGGATTTTTAACCTCACATGCAGATTTATGTCTCTTCAGAGAAATAAAATGGTACTTGAGAGATGAGGTCCTTGTGTCTCATCTAGGTGAGAAAATAACAGCAAATCCTCCTCCTTTACTTGAGGGGAATGAATAAAAACAGGCTATTGAAGTTTGGTACTCATGCTTGGCCACACTGATATATTCATTATTTTTGATCACCAGGCATAGCAAAACCCTGCTCTGAGGCTAGGCGATCCTTCCTTAATTTGGGTTGTTAATAAAGCTAGAGGCATGGTAATTCTGGATTTACCTGAATTTACTGAATATTATTAGGTACACTCACTGTATTTCAGCTCAACCTCTTACATTAGTGCAAGATATAACAGTGACATAACAAGCTATAACAGGATGAAACACGCTGTTGTATGCAACTGAGGATTTCTCCATCTTTAGTCCATGTTACAGTATCACCTAAAATGACAAAATACATATGGTCCTTGGAGACTTAGAGAATTGACCAGGGTCCAAAACCTTCCTGGTGACGTTTCACCCTCTCTGAGTACAGCAGATACCTTGGTACAATAATAAATTAGCCTCATTGCAGCTTACTTTGACAAGATATGTCTCCCTTTAAACTGCTTGCATAGTGCTTGATTGTCTACTTACTTACCTGTATCTTTGACATAGAATAGGTTGCTTCTCTGCATCCTTTTTTCTCTAATTGAAAAATTAGCTTTTATATAAATTTCATTTCAGACACTTAGTCAACAGTGGCAGATGGTTCACCTTTCCCACCTTCTCACAGCAGAGATGCTCAAATATCACTTTCTGGCCAGCTCTGAAAACCACTCTCTTGACTGAGAATGAGTGGTTAGGTGCTATTATGGTTCTGTAGTGAAAAGGCTCTCTTCCCCACCTGCCACTGCAGCACTGCTATTCCAACTAGGCCTTTAGACAGACTTTCCAATAGGTCTCGTGCTGGCAACCCATTGGTATTTTCCTTCATTTCCACCTTTTTATCTTGCAAAGTTGCTCTTCTGGGTATTGTGGGTTGAACTCAAAACCTGCCCATGTCTGCTTTTGTTTCTTCATATATTTCCCACCAGCAAATGGAAAAGTCTCTCCAACAGTCCCAAGGAAAGATCACTTACAGTGGGTGATGCAAAATTTTGTTACATGGTTGTCTGCTTTCTTGCACACATTGCAGGATACCTAATACCTCTTGGAAATGATTTGTGGAAGCATTGCTGCATTCTGTCCGATCTGCCTATGTTGTATTCAGGCAACATAATCTAAGCTGGGGAAGAGCGCTCTGATTCTGAGTGGATGAGAACAGGTTTGCATATTATTGTTATATCACCATGCTCACTATATGAGCATACACAGTGGGTCATTGTCTCATCCCAGAAAAGTCCTTGGACTTCATTCATATTCACGTACTCTTCTTCATAACCCTAATGTTGAGAGCATTACCTCTTTAGTTTTAATGAAAGTTGAGAAAAAGATGGAAATCTCACAAAAAAAGTATTTATTTGCTGACCTCCCTGAATCTGGGCAGAGGAGATAGTGTGTGATGGATTGTATGGAGTGAAAAAAATAACATTATTAGTCTCTCGTAAACTGATATGGCAAAGAGAACATAAATGAAGCAGCATTAAGGTAGCAAAGGAGAAAGGAAACTGATAACTGACTTTAAAAGATTGCTTTAGAAAGGGGAAGAAGTATTGACTGGCTATACTTTTCAAAATGGGACGAAAGCTCTGAGCTATGGAGAAGGGAGCCAGAGCAAAAAGTAATAGAAGACTTCAGGCAAACTTCAAGCTATGGAAGTAAGGTTTACAAAAAAGCAAACACAAGCAGAAATAGAAACTCTTATCAAGTTTTTAGCCTGAGAGAGGTTCAAAAAGCAGAGCAGACCCCTCTGTTAAATGTGTCCCTGATCAGAATTGCAAGCATTGTAAGCTTTCAGAAAACTTGAGAGAAAAGATAATTTTAACAAATGATATTCATTTTGGGAAGTGAAGGGAATGGAAACTGTGGGATAGAAAAGACTGCATGACCAAATCACATAATTCTGATTGAATTCTCAGACCTTTTATGGGAATGTTGTCAGCCTTAACTATCAGTATTTAACCAGCTATTAAGCAATATCATCAGTCTGTGGTACTTTTAACTGGAATAAGCTTAACAACTCCAATCTAAAAAAACCTGTAATACATTAGAAAACACACCATTTATTCGCAACCTCGGGGCTGATAAAGGCTATATGATTTTGCAAAGGCTACTCTCTTTTGGTGACTGAATTAGTCCCAAAGGCCCACAGCCAAAAATCACCCTTACATGATTTTATTTATTTTTCTAGAGCCAGCAGTTGCACTGAGTAATCCAAACACAGGACAGTTTTCTACTGCAAGTTCATGCTGTTACGGAATTAGCAGTGGTAGAGGCTTCCCAGTTCTTCCAAGGTGTAGCACATCCAGCAACACCACACTTTGTTTTGCCAAAGATGTAGAGAACTGCACAGGCAGACATAGAGAATTTGGGACTCTGGAGACGGCTGCAGTTTGCATGTTACCTTTCAGCATGATAGGACTCTTGAGGTTTCCAAAAGTGCAGAACGAAGGAGATGTGCACAGCTCCCTGGGGAACAGCACAAGGACAGGATGAAGGAGAGGTTTTCAGGGCCACAAGGCCTTATTCCATGGCATCCAACCCAGTATTCCTACCACACGGTTTTGCTTTCTACCCATAAAGTAGGTTTAGAAAAGGATGTTGATGTAGGCAGTATACGGGCCACATATTTCACCACTACCTTGGTGCTGTTCAGAGAAAGCAGGTTATGCTAGCAGCAGTTGTCAAAGCAAACCTTGAAAAAGCAGGAGAATCATGACACATACACATTCAAGAGATTAATTTTCCATCTCTGACACCTTTCTTCAATCTTCACCCTGTTACCATCTTTCAGAGCATCTATAAAAGGCAGTGTATTTTCCTTTTACTTTGCTACATCCAGTGGGATATTCAAAAGATCTGCTAAATACCACACCTCTCCTACTCTAATCTTATATGTTATTGTGCTACAGGTCAATAATTTAAAAATATCTGTTATTGCAATTTTAAGACTTTTCTTAGCAGTCAGTCTCCAATGTAGTCTCCATCTCTGCCACTCACTTAACGAGTTGCCACTGCCTTTTTCAAGCTGTCTGAAAATACCTTCTAACATAAAGACTTGCCAACTCCATAAATATACACTATGTGCACACTACATCAGCTCTCAGATCCAATGTACCATTGCATCCACTGAATTTAATTAAATGTATGTGCATCGTTTGTGTACACAAACCATGCAGTTTGCATACAGAGTGCAACATATTAATCTCACTGCATGTTTTAAACAAACAGCTCCACCTAGTTTCTAAACAATGTTATTTCTCAATCCACAGTGATAATGTACTTTTTGAATAAAACTGAAGGTGAACAACAAATTCAAACAGAAATACTTAAAGCATTTCAGTAGAATGGAGTGGTCTCAGCTGCACTTCTTACCCTTCCCTATGCAAACTTCCGAACTGGAGCTACACACCACAAATTCTTTTGGCTGTCAGTTCCACCTCCTCACTACAGGTGCACTGCGTGGGAAAGAGCAAATCTGCCAGGTTTCATCAGTGTTAGAGACATATTTAGATACGCTTAGGCCCAGTGGTCTTGAACTAACCTTTGAGTCTGCCAGTCTCAACTGAGCATAGGTAAAACTGAGGTCTCTCTTTTCTGCTCAGGCCTTCCCTCTCTCTTCCAGTTCCTTTCGTCAATAGAAAGTGCTTTCCTCTCTATGCACGTAGCCTATGACCTTCAAGCTCTCCCCTATTCCAATTCAGGCTAAGCTCTCAAGTTTTGGAGGTTTTGGTGTTTATTTTTATTATTATTTTACATTATTTTGTTAAGATACAGCACTTCCCATTTGTTCATGTAACTAAAATTCTTACCCTAGCTTTCAAAAGTTGGAGTCTCATTAACTGCAGCGACCACTGGACTGGACTGGAAGCAATCTTCTGAATTCTGGACAGTAACCTGTCTTAAAAACATTTTCAATAACTTGAACAAGATTTATCCCATTACCAGCCTGGTTTCCTTTGCCCTCCTCAGAAACTATTCTCTGTATTAGTTCCTGAACATTTAATTCCCTGTAATCTCTTGGATAATACTTGTATAACAAATTAGTTCTTCCACCCTCAGATTTTTTTGAGTTATTGTTATTCAGTATGTCCTGCAGCGCATTGGAAGCGTTAGACATGAACATCCACTCTATTGCCCAAGCACTACTGTAAAGCTAGTGTGCCTTCACGTGCAAAACTTCATCCTGAGCAGCATCACCAAAATCCAAGGCTTTCCAGAGTGGCTCTGCTTGGTGCCAGTGACACAGTGCACACTATTGCCTGTCTTACTGTGTGCTTAGCAGCTAAGAGCGACCCTCTCTACTGGCTCTCATTCCTTCATCTTCAACAGACTCCTCAAAGCTAAGCTGTGGGAACAGCAGAATATAATGCTCTATAACATCTTCTTATTCAAGCCTGAATTTCACCCCAAGCTAAATGCCTGTTCCTTTACATTACAGCAAGGAGAGGAAACTCACAGGCTGGCTGTTACTTCATGTTGCTTTCCCATAGTCATAGAAAAAAGCTAACTTGGTATTTTCTCTAGAGAGTTTTGAAGAAAGGCTGCCTGGTGGATCTCTCTACCCACAAGCAGGAATTGATTTACTGGATGCTTACAGACGTTTCCTTCTCAGAAATATCCATGGCCAATTACTTCACTGTGTAACCATCCTACCCACAACAGCTGAGCTTGGGACTCCTCAATGATGACTGCATTAGTAGATTTATTGCCAAAGCATTTTCTCTGTTCTTTCCCTGCTATTTGTTCAGTACTTGCTAACAATGTAGGAACAGAAAGAATATTTCAATAAAATGTCCCTACTAAACTGTACAGGCTGTACTTAGAGGGCTTGCTTTTCTAGCTATTATATACCAGCAGGTCACATGTACAGTCACAAGATGGCAGCATAGAATAAAAGATTACTAATATATTGTATTGGTTGCTTATGGGCATTAATTGAATTTCAATTTGATTCTATACTATAAATATTTACTTTAGCAGTGTCAAAAAAACTTTTACCCTTGGTGCTAAATTTATTTAATATTTTCCAGAAGCATAGTCACTTTTTATTTCACATTTTCCTATATAATTCCAGGCCTTTTGTTAAAAATCTGGTTATCTTTGGATTTTCTTCACAGTTAGTCTTTCAAAGAGAATCTGTACTTACAAGCAGACAAGTGCAAACAATTTATATCCACATCAGAATTATAGCACAGAGTGTGATAATTCAGCTACTGGCAAGAACTTATGTGGCCTTCTATCAGACCTGCCAAAAATAAAAATTACAGTGCAGTGAAAGATACATTTTTTAAAAATCAAGGTATGACTCACAAATACAAGCCTGGATGCATCAATAAGACAGGGTAGTGAACAGCATTCTGATGTGAAGGTTCTTGAGGTCAACCGAGAGCTACAAAATGCCATAATTATAAAGGATATCACAGTATCACAGTATCACAAGGTTGGAAAGGACCTCCGAGATCATCAAGTCCAACCTATAACCCAACACTAACACCAACCCATCATCTAAACCATGGCACTCAGTGCCTCATCCAGTCTCCCCTTAAACACCTCCAGGGTCGGCGACTCCACCACCTCCCTGGGCAGCGCATTCCAATGGCCAATCACCCTTTCAGTGAAGAACTTTTTCCTAAGATCAAGCCTAAACCTCCCCTGACGAAACTTGAGTCCATGCCCTCTAGTTCTGTCACTGGTTACCTGAGAGAAGAGACTGATATATGGTACTATACATGTGTGCAGCCCTTGGGTTGCCCTGGCCAGCTCTAAAGGTCTCCCACAGCTTGTCCAGTCTGCTTATTCTCCCCACAGAATTTCATAGAATCGTCTAGGTGAAAAAGACCTCTGAGATCATCAAGTCCAGCCATCCCTGTTCCTTTACTAAACCATGGCCCTAAGAAACTCATCTACCCATCTTTTAAACACAAAATAAAGCAGAGGTCAAAGGTAATTTAGCTCTCACAGGAGTGCAAAGTGAAAAGGCAGCACACTGCCACTTTTTGTGTTTAAGTGGAGAATTCTTCTGCTACCTGGTTCTTAGAAGACTCATCATAATGGTATTCGTAACAGCTGTCCATGCTTTGGATAAACAGGTAAGCATTGCCACAGCTGATGAGACCTCTACTTACTGCCACACAGTATCCTGTCTCCAGCATCCTACCTTCTGCCTCAATTGATTTCTTAGGAGGAAGGGCAAGAAATCTTAAAGCATACAGGCTGGAATAAAAAGTGTTGCTATAGGCAGATATTTCTTACTTACATCAGTTAAAATTTGGTTCATGTCCAAAAGAATGAATATTAATCCTTACCACAGAACTGGATCTTTACCAATGCAATTTAAAATATATGCTGTTAAAAGAGTTTTTCTTTACCCCTATATTGACTGAATTTCAGTTGTGGAAACAGAACCTATGCTATTCAGAAGGGTTTTTTTTATTTTATATAGTTATTTCTGGCAGGCATTGTTACACAATCATTAGAGGACAAAGTGAATCCTTCCTAGCTTGTTTCTAAGTCTTTATCCAACACTGATATGAATTATCTTAGATAGACCCATTCTCTTTCATAAGAAATGGAATTAATGTTTCCTGTCGATTTATTGTAGCTATTTAAATAATTCTGAGAAAAATGCAAAAATAAAATTTTGTTGTGGGGCCCAGATATTTTAAGTCCAAGCTTGCATTCATAAAAAGATTAAAAACCTCTACAATTTTCAAGAATGCCTGAAAAAATCCTACATTTACCTGTTACATCATCAACATTCACACCCATCTTATACTGAAAAAGAAAATGTAAAAAGCATCTTTCCCTTTGTTACTTGGGTGAACTAATAAAATATGTATTTAATAGTAAATGTTTTGTTACTTCTCACAGCTGTATTCTTTATTCCCTTGTAGCTCACTCACTTTTCATTGTTTTTTATTACTATAATCTCCAATTTAGACAGGAAGATTCTTGGAACAAAATCTTGTTGGGTTTTGTTTGCTATGAAGTCATATGACAGCACAGAAACAACAACAAGCAAGCAAAGGAAATCCAGATGTAAACCAAAATTATGGTATTTGCCTTTCTGTTGTATTTCCTATTTGAGGATTTCAGAGATTAACAGATATTGCTTAATTAAGCATCACAGTTCTATGGAAAGGTGACATATGTAATAGTATCCTCATTTTATATCTAGGAAGAAAGTGCTATAGAAACAATTACTCCACTTCTGGGATATTATAAGAACCATGTAGATTTATCCTGCTCTAATAATAAACTGTTCTATTCTCCTCATGTCTTAAATGGTCATTTTAAAGTCTTCTTCCACAGAGAAATCCCTTATTTGGCCCCTCTGGCTGAGAAGCAGGCATGGTTTTCATTTGCTCCAAATTGATGAGATAGCTTTTCACTAAAAGAGTCTACTTTTTGTTCTTTGTGCACTTCATTTCTAGTTGGATTCAAATGTCAACAAATTGATCCTTGGCAAATGAAGCTTTCCACTATGTAATATCATTTCCTCATTGAACTAATTACTTCACTGTATCAGTTGCAATATTGCTTTTAAAGTAATTGGGGACTTACATATCCATGTTCTTTATGCAAATTAAAATTAATAGCTATACTTAGGAAATGGGAAAACTGCCTAAGCAACAGAGCTGTTCTCAACCTGGAAATCCATATCCCACAAGAAAAATTCAGTTGTTAACTTACTCCTGAGTTTAAGCTACAATTTTTAAGCATGTGTTTCAAACTACACTCCTCAACCCAGACCTAAAATTCTGAAAACAGGTGGCTCCCTTACAAAACTCCTTGTCACCTCCAACTGCTTCTAACCCAGTGAGACACAGTGCTCACACTTTTCTCAGAGCTGAATTTTATCTGCTAAACAAATTCCTTGAAAGCCCATAGAAATCAGGCTTTGTTGCACAGAAATAGCCGGCTCAGGATCAGTTTATTCCTTAACTTCCTAAAAGAGGTAGTTTCTAGCATCACCGCGTTTGAGCGCTCGTGACAACCAAATGGAATCGGGTTCCTCTCTCCCAGGAAACCTTTTTTTTTTTTTCCAAAGTGAAACCCTCAACTCCTGGCTGTGCCTTCAGGACACTCCGATGCTAATCGTGCAGCTGATTCAGCCATGCATTGCACCTGCTCACTCAAGTTGGGCTGGAGCGGGAAAAGGCCAACAAAAATGTTCAGGCAAAATTTTAATTTTTTTTTAAAATCTGGACATGAGCCAAACATGGCTACAGAGGTCAGAATGAGATCTGCCATGCAGACACACTGTAGGAAACAAAGAGTGAACTGGCACCATGAGTGATCCTAACTCATAGCATGAGAAGCCAGGAACAGGCTCTGAGTAGGAAAGAGTAAATCAGAAGACACAGTAGTTCTTTGAAGATTATTATCTTTTTTCTGTTAATCCTCAGGTATTGCTTTATCAGTCTTTCTTGTCCACATCATGGACTCCCAATTTAAAAGCATGCTTGTTCTCTGCAGACAAATCAGGATATATAATTTAACCATCTCACTGGAAATACTTCTATTAAACAGGATGTGCTTTCTACACTACCATAAGGTATGCAGCTTGCAATTAAGATGATTGTTCTGCATTCATCCAATGGGCAGCTCTCAGACTGTTCTTATTTTAATTGGTAATTCTCCTGAATTCATTTCAAACAATCTCATTTAAGGAAAGGGAATAATGAATATTATGGATTGTGAAATATAGGAGTACCGGGAAGGAACTGAATGTACCAGCTGGGAAGATACAAAGGAGGGAATGAGTCATGTAACTTCCAGTCATTTGGAAAGGGGTCGTCTTGACTGGGCAGGGTTGCGTTTATTAGAATTTATTTATCAAACATTTATTCCTGGGTTGAATGAACAAATGATCTGCTAGTAGATCATAATGATCATAAATGATCTGCTAGCAATGCTGTGCTAAAGGTTCTGTCAGCAATTATATTATAGGGATTTATAATACAGAACTAAAATAGTGCATCCTGGTCACTAAAATAACTCCAGAGGCAGACTTTGGATCAAGTTGTCATAATGAAGCAGCTGACTAATACCCACAAAAATATCCGTATGCATGGGAGTCATCTTTGTGCAAGCTGGTTCAGTAACTTCTTGTCTAGGGCTCTTTTTGCTTATAAACATCTCTATAGAATGTGTGGGTACTTGGTTATGTTGAATAAGAATATCCATGTGCAGGTGCTCTAGACAAACACATGAATATCAGTGTGTAAGTGTGCAAGTTTTTAGGCCAAAATAAGCCATTATATTGTAAAGGAGTATATATCCTTAAGGCTGAGTTTCATCTAGTACTCCACAGTAAATCCCAGTAACAGAAATGCTGATCATACCATAATTGCAATGGCGGTGAGACATTATTTACAGGACTCTTTCTTAGTGCTTTCATGACATTTTTCAAAAAGGGATATATTTCATATTGTTTCATATAAATTGCCGGATCCTTTAACCAGCTGATGGTTTCCCCAGTGCCCACATTCTGTTATTCCACGTGTGAACTCTGTGGCTGACAGATGGTATCTCAGCTTTTACTCTGGATGTCCCTCCATGAGGTCTGTCAACTCTTAATGCAACTTTGGTACATATAACTTGTTGTAAATTACAGGATCTCACAACAATAATAATTTGAAAATGGAAAGGAAATACATGTTTAGTTAATGCTCTTCTAGTTGATATAAATGTAGGGCAGGTAGGGGTATTTTGCAGGAATATCAAGCATTTTCAGTTTAAGTGCCTTTCTTTATGATCTGCCAGGGCTGAAAGAGCAATTCCAAACGCATTCCAGTTCATCTCGTTACTCATCAAGGTGGAACAGTCTTCCTGGTGTTTCAAATTGTAAGTGGATTTGTCTGGAACCTGCCAAATGAAAATTGCCTACTTCAAAATACAAAACTTGAGCAAAATATAAAGACCAAAAAGTACAGGAATTTTTGAGTTCCAGTTGACAATGCATTCTTATCTCATTGTGCTACTATAGAGGGTCTTTAGTGCATGACATAAAAAGTCACTCCCTTGATGCTGCAACCGCACTATTGATAGACAAAATTTTATAAACTGGCAGACAGAGCTTGTGAATACATAGAAAATCTGCACTATAAGATAGAAAGGATTATGTAGGCTACATCAGTTTTACTGGAATTAAATCAGAGTTTAATTGTATTCAAATGCTATTGTCACATTTGACAATTGTAAAAGTTAATTACAAAAACAATAACTAAAGCAAAAAAAACCCCACAACCTCAAGGAATGACAAATATTAAAAAACATAGCACTGAACACTTGCCTGAAAGAGATTGGCTGATTTTAGAACATTTTTAATGTTAAAACAACACTTGCGTCCTAAAGTTGATCTTGGTTTCAGTTTTCTGTTGCCCCATATATGCAAATAAATATTTGCATGTGTTTATATATAGAAAACCAACTTCTGTGTTCACGAAGAGCAGTTCTGCATAAGAGTTTTCACCTTTATTATATTGTGCACAGTGGGTTAGGTGATCTAACACAGCATTGTTTAAGTAGCAAATAACAAATTAAACAATAAAACATTTGTTCTTTCAAACTTCAGATAATTCAAAACCAGTCCCAACTTCATGAAAACTGCATGAGTCCACCGAAGGTCATGACTTTATTTTGACTTACAATGACTGAAGGTTTAGTCTCCAAGCCTTTATTTACAGAGTTATAAGCAATACATTTCCTTTTTTATGAATGCTACGGTTCATGTTTTTTACATGCGACTATAATTACAAAACGAGCCATGATTTTCAGAAACAGGAATCTAAACTAATGGTCCCAGAACCTCTTAACTGATTCAGTTGGTTCTACAGGAAGCTCAACATTTTTGAATAAAACATTTTTACTCCCTAAAATCACAAAATACTTACCCTTATGTTTAAACCTAACACATTTGAATTCTTTCCTGAGTAGAGATGCTCTCCAAAAGTGAGAGACTTAAGATCCTATCTAGAGATCTCACAATCTAATTTTAGGCACAAAGCCTGTATGTATGTATATGTCTGCATTCTTTATCATAATAGAAATGCTTTTGCTGAGCTGAGATTTTTCAATTTACTAAAATCAATAGGACTGTTTACAGCAACTCTGGTTGCTAATGGTTCTTGTAACAGAGATTTCCATCTCCACTGGGGTTTGGCTTAACTGAAAATTCTCATTGTAAATTCAGGCAAAAAAAACTAGGCCACTCCAAATTTGGGACTTCACCTCTGTTCCCTGGACCTCAAAAATACAAAGTAATGTGAGACTGAAAGTTATACATTAGGAAACCAGTTTTTAGAGGTAACTTATTTTCTGACACCTAAACAAAATACCAACATCCTTCTGTCTGATACTGGGAATTTCATTCTTGGGTTCAGGCAAAACATTTAGGTCTGAGACTCTCTTCCCCAGGTGTTCTTCTCTTCCCAGTTTATGACTTTTGGAGCTCTCATAACCAGTTCTCTATCTCCATTTTTTTCACTGATTTCTTCCCACCTGTTCCCCTGACATCTCATATCTGGCTCACTTTGCTGAATAAGTGGCTGCGGATGGAGTCCAAGGCAACTGCACTCCTATTTTATAACACTTAAACCCATCTTGTCATGTATAGAGCCATCTTTAAATATTATGTATTATAGCTACAGATACGTTAAAAGAGAGGAAAGAAGAGATTAAAAAAACCTTTACTCCAGCACTTCTGGATTAAGACTGTTATAAAGTAACTTGGAATCAAAAAGACTTAGGAATCTTGCTACTTTACTTTCAAATATGTGAACCTAATGGGGAAATGTCCCGTATATCACTGAGATATGTTGACTTTGAAAAGATCATTTGCTGCTTTTCTTACATAGCAGGTGTCAGAGGTTCAGGTATCTGCACTCCAATACAGAAAACAGTTTAAGCATTAGTTGTGGTATTTTGATCAAGATATAAATCCTGAAGAAATCTTGATGCTGAGAAATGGAGATCAGACCATGGCCAAGAAAAAACTGATACTCATGGTCACAGACAAAGTATTGTCTTGATAACATTCAAGATATCTGACAGGCAAAGAGCTATAAAAATATTACACTAGGGAACACTAGTCTTAAAAAAAATAATAATATTATGAAATTTATTTTTAAGATAATTCAAGTATTTTTTAAAAAAACTGCAATACTGAACTAACTTTCTGTACCTCTGCCCTTCACTCTTCCTTGAACTATGGCCCCAGGATAAGATGCCGCATAAAAGGTATCTTAAAAGAATTATTTCTTCCAAAAATTTCAAAGATGGCAGGTGTGGAAAATCATGCGGGCATAGAAAGCACCATTCATTTTAACTGTGCAGCAGCTCCTGTGCTATATAATACAGTATCCAAAGCAAACAAACAATGGAAATGTACCAGTGAGAAGTCAAACCTGACTTTCAGGTACTGTAGTATTGCATAACATGATTTGTACTTGCATTATTCAAGGAGATGCTTATGTTGAGTAATGCCCTAAGCTTACCTAGGAGTCAACATAACCTTTAGTGAGCCCACAACTCAAAAAAATACGGCAAACTCTAGCATTGTAAATATTATAAAGAGATAAGAAATTACACATAGGGTGCTGATGTCTATACAATCATTTCTTACACTGACCATTTTTCATATATGAAGATCATTCCATGCAAAAATTCACATACTGCTTAGATGTAGAACATAAATTGGAGGAAAGAATCTTTACATTATTTTTGTCCTGTGGGCGTAAACAGATATTTTTAACTTCAGCTACCAAACAGAACTGACTGAGACAGAATTAGATTATACTTCCAACCAACACTTTCGTACCTTGCAAATATATAACAGCTGCAATTCTGAAGGATTTAGAGCTAAGTTTGTTAATATCAGTTTTTGCTAAGATATGGATTGCCTTTAGCAGAAGAAGGAATATGCACCCACATACTAAGTGGATCGATGAACCAAAAGCCACAAACCCCATACAAAATAATTTGTTTATATTACAAAAGGGCCTGAAAATATTTTATTGTGGGGGAAAAAAAAAATCAGCATTATTGCACTTTGAATTCATCACAAGTTTTGTTGACTCGCCTCCTCAAAGAAGTTGTACTCAGTAATGGCATTTTTAAAAATGAAGAATGATTGAAAATCACATTGAAGACTATAACAATATAATTCTTGCAGGAGATTCAAGAAATTAAACCATTAAACAACAAAATATTATTATTTAGGGTTTTTTGAATGATACTGCAAAGTCTAAAGAAATTTGAGCCTCACTGACAAAAAGCTTAGAATGGTAGATTCCAAATGTTTTCATATACTTAGGAGTATTGCAGTTACTCATAACTGTTTAATACAGCTACAAGTATTGCATTGTTATTACTATCATTTTAACACCTGCCCCTTATTACTCAACCTCTTTTTAGCACACTTCAGGATAAACCATGTATGTTAAGAGGGGATATCTGAGTTGGTGGGGGTAAATGGCATAGATGATAAGGTCTGAAAAAACAATAAAATTCTGCCTGTAAAAAGCACTACAAAAAGTGATTATCCATTTTCTGAATCTTCTTAGTGGTGTTTTGTTGGGTCTTGTGGGGGAAAAAAAGGTCCATTATAAAAAAGGAGGAGTTTTAAACTATGTAAAATTGTTCTTTGCAGAAAGACCATTCTCACTAGGAGACAGAGGAGTTGCAGCAATGAGTACTGAGGCATTAAAGCACCACTGAGCTGGACACTGTAAAAGTTTTAATATTTGATAGTGCCAGGATAGATTTTCCTGATATCAAATTAGCAAAAATCCCTCTGTGACCACTATGTATAAAATAGATACACTACAGGCAGATAAACATTACTCTAGTATACCCATGGAAAATTTAAGGCAAAAAATGAAGTAGCTTGCACAAAGCTCCAAATATCAGCAGTGATGACATTTCTAATAAAATTCAAGTAACTCCTAATTCCCAGTCTGTATTCACTGCATGACTATCCCAGTGGTTTTTGACATTGTATGAATGAAACTGCTTTTTCTCCTTGGAGATAGCCATTACTTTGAAACAACCCTCCCTTTCTCCCCAGCCTGCTAATTATCTCTTGGGGAAAAAAGTGAAAGTCCAGCTATGGGAACACAGACAGAGCTGTGTCTTGTTCTAACTAAATCAATTCAGGAAAAAGATTGGTGAAGGGTTATGAAACTGCAAAGTGGCTTCTGACCCGCTGCAGAGTCACTCCGTAGCATGTCTCACAGCAGATAAGCTATGGAAAGCCTCAAAATACAGCTCCTCATGCCCAAACAGCGGGTGGTGACAGATAACTCCCAACAGGAGATATCGTAATGAACCACTACTTCCTACATCAACACTGCTAACATTTTTTTCTCTAAACAACTTTTTATTCTTACTTGGCTAACTCAAGGACTTAAATATTTAAAAAAGGGGTTCTGCTGAAGTCGGGGTCACCTTCTGGAAGTGGCCACCATGCCATGTAATAGTCACAATATACCCATCTTTGCACGTGGAAAAGAATACATTACGATTCTAGTCAAAGATGGGTTATAAACTGGATGTAAATCACAGAAAAAACATACAGAAAGATCTGTGGATAGAAACTTAAGGGTAGCTGCTCAAGGTTTTTGAGCTTTTAAAGCACCAAAAATATAGCTGAATTCTTAACTGAACTGTATTGCAGTCATACTATTGTCATGCCTTCAGCTGAACTACTTCAAGCAGAAAACTGGAAGATCTCGTAAACTAAGCAAGGTTATCTTGGGTCAACCCCGGAATGTAAAATGTATGTGCTGTCACAACTCGTGCCAGTAATTCATTAGGTAGCTTCTCAGTGGGCCTGAAGAAGAACATAGCTGGTTATTAGACAATGCTTGATGCTGCAAATGCCTTTGTTTGGGTAAGATTGATTGCAAGGTTGTGACAATTTTTTTGTCCTCAAAGATGATACAATTCATGTTACAGATGGATTCATCTTTCACACACAGTTGAAAGCAAAGGAGCAGAATATCTCTTAAGGTGTCATGTAACTTTGCATGGACTGCAACAGTACTCCAGCTGAGGGAATTTTTCAGCTCTTTTTTGAGCTCTTTGTTCTGCACCTTATTTTTCCAACTACTTTTTACACCCTCTGAGTAAAGATGGGAGAAGAAAGCCTAAACTGATAATGTCTAGTAGCTATCACTGTTAGCTCCCTGTATGATACTCTTATTACATATTAAGATTGCCTGTAAAAGCACTCCACTGCCTGACAATATCAAGACTTGGATTAATCCTACCAGACCTTAGGCATTTAGAACCACCATTGGCAATGGAAATGGGCACCTCTGGTCTATCCAAAGCCTGAAATGCTCTTTGGAGACATCTGCGTAATTAACTTAAAAGTTATAGAGGAAGACTGCTATGACCTTCCAAAGAAAGAATAAACCACTCTTTGTTTTCCCAGGACAAATGGCTAAATATTAAGCTAACTGAATCTGGCCTCTGAATGCATGATAAGAGCATGAGAACTGAATGTGAAGGAGATCTTGTACTTGAAATTCAGGCCAGGTATTTTGTTCTTGTGCATATGTGAATTCCCCTTTGAAAACAAGTGCTTCACTGTTACCGGAGCTCCATGTTTCTTACGTTCATCCTTACTCTTGTAAAAATTATAAGCACATTCATAAAGGAACAATTATTTTTCATAAGTACGACCTCTGACAAGCCTGATTACTGCCAGTATCACCCTGCCAGTAACCAACAGCACTTCCAGCCTCAGCACTTCATGAACCACAAGATTTCAGACCCTGGTTCTCGTGCTGGCAGAGATTGTTGACCTTGGTGGGCTCTTCGAGCACCAGTGCCTGCCCTCCAGTTCCCTGAAGGGTGTTGGGAGCTCTGTGTGAGCTAGATGGCTACAAGAGCACCGATCCTTTGAGCAGGTGAGCTCATCACCAGCGACTCCTTCCAGATGTCTTCTGCAGGAAGAGCCACACAAACCTGGAGAACACAGGTCTGTGCCCTGAGGTGCCCAGTCTGGTCCAACGTGTGCCATGCAGTTCACTGAAATGCTGTTGGCTTTAGAGTTAATAATTCACCTCTCGCTTTCCATTGCCCAACAAGGTCTTAATTTGCATGGTGCGGGGCAGATTAATCACCTTATTTGCCATTGTTTTGAACTGCTGGCCCTCAGCCCTTGTAGTAGATGAAACCATGATCACCTCACATACCTCCTACAACGGCAGAAGGCCCACTAGACCTCTTCCTTCACATAAACACTTCTGGGCCCAGCAGTGCCTATAAAGCCACAGCAAGGTTCAAAGTCGGACAGAGGAAGGCACTGAGGAGAGATGATACAAGAAGTGGTTGTTATTGCAGAATGGAATATTTTGACTTAAGTGGAGATGGTTTTCTGTGGAATTGGTTTTCTAACTAACTTCACTTAAGCAATATTTAAGTGGAAATCCTCTTCAATATCTTTATCAATGACCTGGACGAGGGGATTGAGTGCACCCTTAGCAAGTTTGCGGGTGACTCTAAGCTGGGTGGAAGTGTTGATCTGCTTGAAGGTTGGGAGGCTCTACAGAGGGATCTGGACAGGCTGGATCGATGGGCTGAGACCAACGGGATAAGGTTCAACGAGGCCACGTGCTGGGTCACAACAACCCCTAGCAGCATTACAGACTTTGGGAAGAGTGGCTGGAAAGCTGCCTGGCAGAGAATGTCCCGGGAGTGTTGGTTGACAATCAGCTGAATACGAGCCAGCAGTGGCCCAGGTGACCAAGAGGGCCAATAGCATCTTGACCCGTGTCAGACACAGCTTGGGCAGCAGGAGCAGGACAGGGATTGTGCCCCTGCACTCAGCACTGATGAGGCCACACGTCGAGTACTGAGGTCAGTTCTGGGCCCCTCACTCCAAGAAGGACATTGAGGGGCTGGAGCACGTCCAGAGAAGGGAGTGAGACTGGGGAAGAGGCTGGAGAACAAGGCCTACGAGGAGCAGATGAGGGAACTGGGGTTGTTTAGCCTGGATAAGAGGAGGCTGAGGGGAGACCTCATCAATGTCTACGACTGCCTGAAAGGAGGTTGTGGTGAGGTGGGTCTTGGTCTCTTCTCCCAAGCAATGAGAGGAAATGGCCAAAAGTTGCATCAAGGAAGGTTCAGATTGGACATCAGGAAAAATCTCTTCACTGAAAAGGTTCTCAGGCCCTGGCACAGCTGCCCAGGGCAGGGGTGGAGTCACCATCACTGGAGGTGTTTAAAAGACGAGTAGACGAGTTTCTTAGGGCCATGGTGTAGTAAGGGTACAGGGATGGCTGGACTGGATGATCTCAAAGGTCTTTTCCAACCAGATGTTTCTATGTTTTTTTTTAAAACAGTGATGTTCCCAGACAATACTTCTTTTCTTATCTAAGAATGCAAGTGCAGACAGAGAACCAGTTCTGAAGCTCTGATCAGTGGACACTTGGCTGTTGTGAAGTTCATAATAAAACCAGTCGTTAGAAAGTAGCAGAATATGCAGGGAGAATTTACACCCCTGCATGTAAGTTGTATATATATTCTGCCCCCAACTCTTGTCTCGTTGTGCATCATTGATGGAAGATGGGAATCATTCCCTCACGCGCCCAGCGCTGAAATAAACGATGCTGCTTTATATTTGTCTGCACTTTCGCTATCAGAGGCCCCGGCAACTCAGGGGTTAAAGGCGGGAAGATGGCGCCCCGCCGGCCCCGCCCCCTTTCTCCCCCCAGCCCCCTCCCTTCCCTCTCCGGGCGCTCTCGCGGCGGGCGCGCGAGCGGGCGGCCCCAGTGTCGCGCGGTGATGAGTAACCGGCCGGCGCGCGGCGCGGCGCGCGGGGCGGCGGGCGCGCAGCGGGCGGCGAACATGGCCGGCGTCCCGGACGCCGCCGCTCCCGGCGGCAGCAGCGGCGGCCGGGACGGGCCGCAGGACGGCGGCCGCGGGGAGCCCAAAACCCTCTGGGGGAGCGGCGAGCCGTGGCCACCCGCCGGCGGCTCGAGGCAGCCGTCTCCGCAGCAGCGAACCGAGACGCTGGGCTTCTACGAGAGCGACGCGGGCAGGAAGAAGGAGCGGAGCCTCTCGGGTGAGGGGTGGCGGCGGGGCCGGAGGCCTCCTTCCGCGGCTCTGGAGCGGGCGGAGGGCGCCGAGGGCTGGGTCGGACCTTACGGGCGACCGGGGACGTGTGGCCCGAGGCTTCTCGGAGCGAACTCGCCCGGCCCGAATCGAAGGGGCCGGGGCCGCGCTGGGTGCCCGAGGTCGGGCTTAGGGGCCGGGCCGCTTAGCCGAAGGACAGCCCGGAGCTCGCGGCGTTGAATCGCGCTGAGCGGGCGGGGAACGACGACGCGTTCCCTCCCTGCCCTGGAGCTCGCCCGTGTCGGTAAAACAAAACCCCTCGGCGGGAGCGGCTGCGTCCACGCTTTTCACACGAGAGCGCAGTAACTGTCAGTGGTGTTAAACATCCTTGGGAGGGTTACACGCTCGTGTCAGGCTCGGTGCCTGCCGGGGTTGGGGGGGGGTGTCAGGCTCGGTGCCTGCCGGGGTTGGGGGGGGGTGTCAGGCTCGGTGCCTGCCGGGGTTGGGGGGGAGTGTCAGGCTCGGTGCCTGCCGGGGTTGGGGGGGGGTGTCAGGCTCGGTGCCTGCCGGGGTTGGGGGGGAGTGTCAGGCTCGGTGCCTGCCGGGGTTGGGGGGGGATGTCAGGCTCGGTGCCTGCCGGGGTTGGGGGGGGGTGTCAGGCTCGGTGCCTGCCGGGGTTGGGGGGGAGTGTCAGGCTCGGTGCCTGCCGGGGTTGGGGGGGAGTGTCAGGCTCGGTGCCTGCCGGGGTTGGGGGGGGCTGTCAGGCTCGGTGCCTGCCGGGGTTGGGGGGGGCTGTCAGGCTCGGTGCCTGCCGGGGTTGGGGGGGGGGTGTCAGGCTCGGTGCCTGCCGGGGTTGGGGGGGGGTGTCAGGCTCGGTGCCTGCCGGGGTTTAGGGGAGGTGTCAGGCTCGGTGCCTGCCGAAGGTGGGGGGTGTCAGACTCGGTGCCTGCACGATGATACCTGACAGGAGCCGAGCAGTTCAGACCCGGACCCTGTGTTCCTGAGCCCACCGGCTGGGAGGGTTGGAGGGCTGCGGGCTGGCTTCGTCTTCTCCCTAAAGTGCGAGAAGTGCTTCATTATCTTAACGTGTTCCGTTATGTATTTAAGCCGTGACTTAAATAGACTTTGCCTCTACCACTGAAAATACTGGTGCCGTTAGAGCCTTGAAGTTGTGTGCAGATTGTCAGAAGTCTTTTAAGCTCAGTGTAGGTGAGGTGCTTGGGGGTATAGTTTAGTAGTGGATAGGTACAGTTGGACTTGATGATCTCTTTCCAACCAAGCAATTCTGTGATTTACTGAGGGTTTTATAGGGAGAAATAGGGGAAAATGTCATGGTCCTTGCTATCAGCCTGCAGCTGTGTTTACATTTAGACTTGAACTGGTTATTTCAGGTATCTACACAGTAATTTTTTTAAATAGCCCTGCCCTTTTTTTTTGTAAAAAATTGTCTGCTTAGCGTGGTAGGGTTGTTTTCATGTTGGTAAGGTTATAAATAACTTTACTAGCACCATGTTCTTAATTGAGTGGCTTGTGGAAAATGCGAAAGGCGTTCAAAGTGATGTTCATGTTTCCAGGCTTTCTGCCTCAATGTTGGCTTGAATGTGACACTACAAGTGTTATCAAATAAAAAAAAAAAGAAAAAATTAATTTGGATTTAACTTAAATAATCTGCCAATGATTCAGTGCTTTCATTATGAGTTTGACAGGTGCTGTGTGTGTTTCTGAGAGGCATTATGTCATAGGACATGTAGCATCACTGCAATTCTGTAGTATTGATGAAACTGATATAATTTCCATAGTTGTAGGGAATTGGCTTGATTGTAGTATTAGGAATTGCTTTCTGGTGGAAAAAAAATAGCCTCGATACATACTGATGTGCCTGAAAGACAACTGAACAAATAATTTCATAAAAATTAAGAAAATCTGTCTCAGGGGTGGGTGGGCTGGAATTCCTAACTGCCTTGCAGCAATTGATTTTAAATTTAAAAATAGTTAAAATTATTGGTTGTCTCTGCTTCTTCAGGACAAGGAAACATTAGAACAGGATTCTTGATAAAGCAACTAAAAATTCTAACTCATCTAGCAGTACGAGTATGTAGTGTAGTTCATAGACGTAGGGTCTTTGCAAGATGGTAAAGCAGGACCAGTACTGTACAAAGATGCTTAGAAGAGAAGAAAATAATGTTAAAAAAATACTGTACAGTTTTAGTCTTGATTGATTTGAGTGTTTATGGAAGAAGTGTGTATTTAGGATTGATGGGAGTCAAGTGAGTGCCTGGAATTATGGCGTTTAGGATTAAAGTTACGGTTATATAACAATAGAAGCTTATTGAGGCACAGCACATTTCTCATTTACATGAATTTTTCCTCTCTGGTTAATGGTTATCCTTTGTGTAGCTATGTGTTGAAATATATCTTAGGTACTATCATCTTTTTGTCTTCAAGGAGTTAGTGGGGTTTTATATTTTGAAGATGCTTGTGCTTTTCTGTCCTGAGGTGGGAGGAAAATGAGAATACTTTAAGTGTTAAGAGTATGCTATCTGAACAATTCAAACATAGACCACAGTCTAAAACTTTCTGTCTGTGAAGGGAAGAAATTTAAAGTAACGAAGGAGTTTGAAGTAGAAATTAGAGTGTCTACTTATTTTTGAAAGAAAGTGATGCTTTGATAGCAGAATTAAGTTGGTTTTCAGATGATTTATTGCTCTGTCCTACCCTGGTGTTTTGTCCTGTTCTTTTGCTTACTGTGTTTTTCCTACAGGGTGAGCCACTGATGTGTTTCACAGCTGGCACAGGACTAGAGTGTCAGTAAGTGCTCAGAAAGGAGGTGTCTGAGTGACTGCATGCTTCAGTGCGTCCCCTGTCATTGGGGAGATTGTTCTGCAGTCACAGTCTGGAGCTTGCATATTGAGCAGCATTGGTCATGAGGACTGACTGACTTTTAGTATCTAGGGTCTAAAAGTCTAGCCAGGTGGAGGCAACTTAAAATCTTTTATTTTTCAACAGTAGGCCCCTGAACTAGTGAGTGGGAACAAATTGCTCTTTAGTTAGAATCATAAGAATATCTTAAGTTGTAACAGGCTTATAAGGAGGGACCCCTACATTACTCCATGTTGGTTGCCCTTTTGCTTAGCAGGAAACTCAATTTTTTTTAAGATGCATTCTTTTTAAATTAGGGAAGGTCTGTTGTCTGAGGTGGAAGAAAATACAACCAGACAGTTAACAGAGTAGTTAATTTTTGTGTTTATATGTCAGGTTATCTCTTTTTACTTTTAACTTTTTTCACAAGAAAGAATTAGGGAAAATAAAAAGCATAAAAGTTATAAGTGATAGTGTAATGAATGAAGACACCAAGTTTGCAAGAGGTCTGAGCAATGATTTAGTGACATGAACTTATTTCACTTGAATGAACTTTGATTGAAACTTTACATGTCAATATTAGTTTTTTACTACTCATTAAACTACAAGTTCATTCTGTTTGTTTTAAAATAAATACCTTTAAGGATTACTGTAGCTTTGGTCTACTTATTGGAAGTGGATCAGTAATCCATAAATGATCAAAATCAGTCTCCAAACAAGTTTGTACAAGGAAAAAACTGGTCGGTTTGCATAGTTTAAAGCAAACCATGATTTAAATGATTTATTAACAGTAATAATAACCATCAGTTAGTGAATTATATAGCTGTGATCAACAACATGATAAATCACAATACTACACATACACTGAATGTTAATACACCACCGCAAACTTCAGAATGTCTGGTTGTAATCCCCACAAGTTCTAATCGCACTCAATACACGTGCTGCCACCCCCACACAAGGCAGTGCAGGTTATAAGCGCGCCCTGCCTCTCCTGCTTCTTCAGTACTCCTGTTTGAGCTGATTCCTCATTTCTTTTAAAACTCTTGTGATTTTCTGCCTACAATTCCAACTAATGGTTGTCATCATCTTCAGTGTGATGAATATTGAGAAGCCACTGTCTCAGCCAGTTTTTGGTGAACACTTCACACAGAACATCTATACTTGCATTACTCTCTTAACAGGTATTATCTAGGCTATTTTACTGAGTGTTCTGCAGCCTCTTCCTTCCCGCAAAATGTGGAACATTTTACCATGCAAGATGCACACACAGAGTAGTCACTAAGACTTTGGCTAAAATCTGAATTACTGTGTATGAGCATGTTCTTGTATTGTGATAAATGCACTGTATCTTTTCACCTGTCTGTTTAGATAAGTAATTTCCGTCTTTTGGGCATGAGGTGGACACTGAGAGTTCCTGGTTTTAAGTGCCAAGGATAACCAGACATGTTGAACTGTGTTCTGTCACTTCTAAAGCATTACCAGGAGGTGCTAATGTCAGACTGTCAGTGAGTGTCAAAGCTTAAGCTCAGCTTCGTTGTGCTGACAGCCTGTATTTTCACAATTATAATTTCATATTTTATTTCCTTTTGCAAGGCTACCCTGCTCAAAGTCTTTTTTTAGAAGCCATATGAGTTGACTAAACATAGGCCAGTCAGCCTTTGGCTTATGTGCCTCCATCCATTAAAATACAGAAGACCTGTACATGCTTGATGGCTTTTTGAGCTTGAAACACCTCCAAGTAAATGATCAGCATGCTTGTACTGTTTGTGCATTAAATCACTTGGGATTAT
This sequence comes from Dromococcyx pavoninus, assembly GCA_033558185.1. Taxonomy (NCBI): domain Eukaryota; kingdom Metazoa; phylum Chordata; class Aves; order Cuculiformes; family Neomorphidae; genus Dromococcyx; species Dromococcyx pavoninus. The sequence goes on along the minus strand of JAUMJL010000019.1, from coordinate 924,337 downwards.
GTATCCATGAACATTTTAATCTTGCAGAAAGTTGTTTTTAAAATAAAGAACAAGTTGCTAGTGTTGTTGAGAGAAAATAGCTTTCAAGAAGTCTAAAATAGAGCTTAGTAAATTTAGGAGGACTGTCAGTACTTTAAGGATTAGATCCACTCAGCATATTGCATTCAGTGTAGCTGCTTTGAGTAGTGGGATGTCTGATCAAAATGATTGATTGGGAAAAGTAGCTTGTTTTGTTTGTTAGGAGGCAGCAGGGAAATGGGAGAGCATAGTACTTCTCATACAGCTCCTTCCATACCAAGTAATTTGACATTCTGCTTGCAATCAGCAGAAACCTTCTAGGTTACGTGTAGCACGTAACAAAAGCATAGCAGTCTTCTGCCTCTTTGGAGGTTATGCCTGAAGTGCCTTCTGTTTATGTCTACTCCTGAATGTAGATCTTTCATTGCTGAGATTCATCAGTGCTGAGCTAACGAGAGGTTACTTCCTTGAACACAATGAAGCAAAATACACAGAGCGGAGAGAGAGAGTGTACACGTGCATGCGGATACCTAAAGAACTGGAAAAGGTAAAGTGTACTTTAAGATTTGTTTTAATTTAGAGATGAAAACTGTTGTATTAAATTATTTAAAGTAATATTTATTTTTCAAGCACTTTTGCTACTAAAAAAAAATCTAAACATCTAAAATTATTGATTTTCAGTGTTAGTAACTTAAATATTTGTGTTTCAGGGATTTTTTGCCTCTGTTTGCTTGCTGCTGCCAACTCATGGTCACTTGTTGATGTTATTAGCAGAGAGGGATGTGACTAACTTTCTAGTCCAGATGATAGCAGATTAATTCAAATATAAAGATGTCACTGATCCTTAAAGGAATAGTCAAGCAAAAGAAACATTTTGCTGTAAAAAGTTAGTTTTACATTTAAAATAAAAAATTTAAAGATCTTCTCAGTCTAAACTGCTTTTAGTTTGGGAAGATTAAGCCCTTTTAAAATACAGTGATGGATGAGTTTCTGTCTAAAGTTTTTGACTTAATCTTCATGATCTTTTATTTTGCTTCTTGCCACTAATTACCACATCTTCCTTCTCTGTCCAGTTGCTATGGTACTTCCTGAGGCGTTCCTGCCACTTCCTTTATGTCAGCTTAGATATAATTCTGTTCCTGCTACAGTGTAATAATAATATTAGAAGTAGCATTACAAAAATTCTTGAAATCTCTAGGGATAAAGTTGCATGATAGGGCTAAATCAATTTAGCTCTAAACTTGCATTTAAGGAAGAGTCTTTTTTCACTGTTCTTCCCACTGCAGTTTCTGCCTTATGCTGCCTGTTTGCATGAACTATGGTGTTTGTTGGATCATTCTGAGTTAAATTGACTTAAATTCTGCAGTGAATGCTTTACTTTTTTTTTTCTGCTTGTTCTTTTCTTGTATAGTGAGATGAATTGCTCAGCCAATGTTCTTGAGCACCCAGAGCCTACACAAAGGGCAGAAGAGTAGCTCTATTGCTTGGAGTAAGGGTAGAAAGATAAAAGAGCAGTGGACGAAGGAGGGGCAGTAAGATTCCCTCTGTCGGCAGCAGTCAGATTGCCCCTTCAGTATCATTCAATTCATCCTTGTACCATGATGAGACTGAGTTTTATGGACCTAAATTCCTAATCAGTTTCTGCAGAAAATCACAGAATGAATGAGATTAGGATGAGCCTCTGGAGATGTAGTCCAAGGCCTTGCTTAAAGCTGTGTCACCCATAACAGATTGCTGAGGACCAGATCCAGTTGGCTTTGAACATCTCCAGGGATGGTGCATTCATATCCTCACTGTTTACCCATTGCAGTTTACAGTAGAATGTTCCAGTTATAGTAGGAGCTCAGTTGAACAATATCGCAGTTCTATGTTATCTCCATTATAATTATGTAGACTATTATGTGCCATGTCCAAGCCATAGAAATTGTTCTGAAGGACTATCAGCATAGATTTCCAATAAAACCTTCAGTACATAAGGACAACTGAAGACCAAGTCTTTTATAAATAAGGTTGATGCTGTTAAGTGGTGAAATTGATGGGTTTGGCCTGATAGGTCAAACTTCAGTCTATATTTTAAATATGAAAGAATATGAAAGTGAATAATTAGCAGGTAGATTTAAAAGTGATAGTTATCTTTTTACAGAGAGATTATGAAATAAATCTTAGTTTTTTGCATAGTCTTAGTCCAGGCTAGTATACTTACTAGGTATATCAAGTTGAGTCCTGCTCATTCAAAAAATTGCACAAGTATGCTTATGAACACCTAGACAGCAAGATAAGTAGTGTACAGGTAATCAATCACTTGTTGTGGGAATCACTTAACTGTGATTCAGAAGTCTGCTTAATTGAGATAAAGCATATGAGACACTGGGAAAGCAATGGAAGAATTTTATTAATGGTTTTTATTGTCTACTATGTAAGAGCATAATTACTGACTAGAAATGAAAATCATAATCGGGTAGAGCAAGAATAATCTGGAGAAAGTTTACCAAAGCCTAATCTCAGGAGGTATTCTTTAACATACAGTTACTACATGGACATAATTCTAGAGTGGAGTGTGAAGTTTAAAATGTAGCATTTCTTCTGTTTGTTCTGAATGCACTTTTTTATGTAGAGGAGCTAGATAATGTGTAGTGTGAATGCTCCTTTCACTCAAGTTTTTTTGTGCCATTTCAGCGGAATCTTTTTGCAGTAGGTGATTTATACTAAATGAAAAGGTAATCCTTTCCCTGCTGCCTTAAGGGGACATTTGTCAGCTGATCTCAAACTTCATCCTCTTTTGCTAAAATATAGTTACGATGATGGAAAATCTTTGTAAGTTTGTTAGCTCCTCAGTGTCTGGAAGGTAGCAACAAAAATAATGTTTACAGAAATTAACGGAAGATTCAGTGCTTGCATTTCAAGGGATGCATGTAAAGTGTGCCAGTGCAATGTAGCAAAAAATAGGAAAACAAGAACACTGAAGAATAATTGCTAATGTTGACACGAGCTTATAAAATGTAAAAAAACATGATTATGCTCAGGCAGAGAAAAATCTATCTAAATTTAAAAGAAAATGCGGAGCTGTTTTCTAGATTCAAGATGCACTTAATAGAGGGGCAAAGCGACAGGCTGACTTTCAGTTTTGAATTAAAACAAAAAAAAAAGGAAGACGCATGTTCAGCTCCAATCATCCTCAGTGCTTAGATATTTGGCACCTGGTTTGAAAGTTGCCAAAGAAATAGGTAATATAATGACATATTAAAATGCAATGCATAAATTCACCTGTGATTTGTAACCACGACTGTTGATGAGTGATAACTTAGCTGAAATAGGAAATTACCAAGGTAAAAAAATATTTTTTGGGGAAAAAAAGTACATTGAAAAGGAAGTAGAAGGAAAATGGCTGTGCAGATGTACACACAGCTCTACATTTCTTCTCCTAAAGTTAAAAACATTAACTTTTGTAACATTAGAGAAAAGTCACCATTGGAAAATGAGCTACAGTTATATCCAAGTGCAGTTCATCTAGTCAATAAAGACTGCATTTGGAGAGCCATGGAAGGCTTCTAAAAAAAAAAAAGCCTTTACTGCTTGGACCTTGTGGTGTAGCTTTTTTCCTGAATAATCTTCCTTCCTAGTGCATAGCATGTTATTTTCCTTATATATCCTCACATACTTGAACAAGTGAGAGTATTGTGCTTATTTGCTTAATTAGTCTTAGGTAAACGTATTTTTCATAATATAATTATAAACTTTTGTAACCCTTTATATACTAACATACTTCTGTTTTGTTTTTGTAATTTAGTTGATGTTTTTTGGAATCTTTTTGTGCCTGGATGCTTTTCTGTATGTATTCACCCTGCTTCCTTTGAGAGTTTTTCTGGCAATGTTCCGGTTCATCACTTTGCCTTGCTATGGCTTACGGTAAGTTGATTAAAGAGAAAGGTGTTGATATCCTTAAATAATGTCTCTCTATTTATGTGTGTGCTTAATTTTATGCCATTTCACTGCCATTTGAACTACTAATGACTTTTTCCACTGTAAAATAGAAATTTTGATCTAAACTAGCCAAAGCAAAGGAGTGTGGGGGACCTTTAAAGCTTTGCCACCAGTCACTAACTGTCATTGTTGTTTCCTTCAGACACAACAGTTTGATAACAGCACCACTTAGGCATATTCAGGTTAGTAAAGGACAGAGATGTAACCTACCTTGTAGATTTGGGTTTTTAACTAACATCTCTTTGAACAGCATTTTAAGATTTCTTAGACTTGAGTTAATGGCTTGGCTTGACTTTTGATAGGCTATTTGATAGCGAAACAGAAATTTTAATTTTATTTTATTTGGAACAAAGGTTTTCCTTATTTCCATGGCAAAATTTGCCATAAGGATCCCTATATAAAATATTCATTCCTTCAGAGAATCTGAGAAAGTAATTGGATGGGACTAACTGGTCAGAACAATATTAAGAAATTTTAGATCTTAACCCCTTGCTTTTTTTTTTGTTCAGATCAGTGCTGAAAAGGAGTTGTTGATACATAGGAGGTATGGTTTGCCTTTCTGGTGTGGGCATAAAAAGTTGGATAGAATTTATTTCCTTGATAAAAGTTGATACTTCACAATAAAACTGATTATAAAAGTCTGAAAGAAAAGGAATGTTAGTACTGATGTAATTTTTCCTTGAATAAATGAGGACTTAAGGGTTTCATTCTGTATTTCCCCAAACTAGAGGTTGATTTATGGTAGCTGATTTTTTTTTAACTGCTTGCATTGGTGTTGTTAATAGTCTTTTATATGTGAAGTGGTTTTAGATGCACAGTTTAGAATGTGTCTTCTGATTGGAGCAAGTGCCAGTCTAGTTGCGTAAGAAATAATATTTTAAAGCATAATCTTAAGTTGAAATGTTTATACTTGAGTGATGCTTAACATAGGCGCTAGGTGGCAGTCTCCAATAATATGTTGCGCTGTTAATTTTGAGCTGAATCTCAGGCTTTCATTATGTTGAGAGAGTTTTCTTAGCGGTTGGAAAAATGGCACCTGTTTAGTTTTAACCTGATGGCAAGTCAGTTTGTGTGCCTATTTGTAAATACTGCTAAAATATTAAAATTGAGGTAAAGTAATGGATTTTAACCTGTGATTTTGATCTTAATATTTTTTTCTCTTTAAAAAGTATTCTTCCTTGTTTGTAAACTTAGCTTTGCTTTTGAAAAAGATTTCTGCTCTTCTGAAGTTGCAATTAAAATTTGACAGACTAGTTGGTGGGTTTTGGTATTGTTCAATAAGCTGAAGAAAGCAATAATGAAAATAACATATAGGATCACATGTGTATGTATATATACATATGTACACATATCTGCAATGCTGAAACTTACTCTGCTTGCTTAACAATACTTTTAATGTGTAAGCCAGGATAGAATCCAGTATAATCTATTACGCTTGAGTATGTTAAAGTGTTATCAGGTAAGATGCAGTGAAACTGAAATCACCTTGAGTGAAGAAGGCTTTGTTTTTGTAACAACTCCTGAAGCAATTTCTTTTGTCACAGTCTCCTGAAATGTTTATGGATTTTATTTCCCTAGAATCTCTACATGTTCACTGCTTGAGGCTTTGTCTAATTCATTAATGTTTTAAAGTTCATGGCTTTTAATTGAAAGGTTCACAGTTCATGTTTATAAGGTATAATGGAACTTTTTCAGATATAATGGTTCTTGCTTCCAAATAACCAGAGCCAGCACTTTGCTTATTGTAGATTTTTATTGTTTTTCTGTTTATGGGGAAAAAAAAATTGGTATTTTCTTCTAGATCAGGAAATATATTTTTATGTGTTTGTAATGAAACAGAGTTCAATAGGTAAAATACATCTGTAATTGCAAAGGTACTTACAAAGCAGGTGGCTATTTTAGTGTGCTCTTCCTCACAAATGTCAAGTGTTGAGAGACATGACTACTTGTTACTTGAACCTGTCACATCATATTCCATGCTGTGTAGTAAATAAAAGTGCTCCTCCCTTCATCTTGACTTTTTTCTCAACATCTCAGTGAAGTGATTGCGTAGCGAGTGTTCTGTCTGCCTTCCAGTTTATTCTTCAGTTCATTTATTTCCTCATAACTCTTTCTGCTCTTTTCAGTGTAGAAAAAGGCTGTATTACTCATTATTTCTTTAAAACAATAAAACACATTCTGTGTAACCTGGGCTTAATTCCTGTCTGTGTTATTCTGTGCAGTACTAAAATGTAGGGGGAGTGCTTTATAGCCTCTTCTACATGTTCTAATATTGTTTTACAGAGCTCTGAAAGGGAGCAAAGAGTAATGCATCTTAAATAACTTTGTTTGCTTTTGATGCACAGTGTGCTTCAGTTTGACTGCCAAGTCATCGTTCCTTATCACTTGATCTTTCCTTTTAAGCAAATTTAGTTCTGTCTATTTGTCAGAGCTATATTGGTGTTAACATAGCTATTTTAGAGAGACTCTAAAACTTTGAAAACTTCAGGCAGAAGAATCCCAGATTTTGTCATTAAGTAAACTAAATCAGTGGTTAAATAGCTATGGTGAAAGCTGGCAGAGGCTGAATCATCAGCTTGTGGTGGTTTTGGCAGGTGCAGCTTCATTCCTGCTATGCACTGTAAATAGTAGGGTGCTCTTAAAAAATGGACTTCACAAAATTAAATTGCATCTTCAGAAATTACAAAAAAATCAGCTTTGCTGTATTTTCTTCCAAATCATGGAATGAAGTTCCCAAAATTATTCTATTTTAATTTTATAAACTACTCTACTTTTATTAAAATATTCTTTGACAACGTAAACTCATATACTTTCCTGGAACAACAAATCTGAAGTGGAGACAGAAGTAGACCTGGTGGAGTTCTTTTCAGAATTTCAGTCCTAGATGATAGGTTCCTAAAACTAACTCTGCCTGTGACTGAAAGGTACAGTTTCCTTTTATAATTCAGACAAAATTTTTAATTAATATCTCAGACCCAGAGATTCTGGACAGATTAATATCTCTGACTGTTTCAAAACACTTTTATAAAGCTAACTTTTTTATTTTCTTGAAAATATGTTATACACCAATAAAAGCTCATGTGGGATTGTGGGAAAGCTCTTGTGCATTTTTCGAAAAACACCATGATTTGAAAGCTTAAATTGTATCTTAGTGAAACTCCAGTGGGACCGATTTAATTATGCTTAAGGCATTTTACATTTTGTCCACAAAGCAAGTAAGGACTTACTACAGAAAGTGAGACTTCCTTCCTCACAAGCACCCCATAATTCTAGCATTCTTAAAAAAATACAGAAGTAAATTAAGAATTTAATTATATATGATAAGATCTTTACAATTCTTCCATGTGGAAATAGCTCTAAATACGCATTCTGTGTTTTTCTCCTTTTACTCTGCTCTCTTCTCTCTGAATTAAGTGAAATAAAACGAATTTAGGTCCTGTCAGCAATAGCATCATTATCTTCAGTTGTGTTATGTGTGCCTCTTAAAATTCCCATTGCCCTTCTGTGAAATCATAGATTTACAGTTTTAAGTAGGAAATAAATAGAACAGCATTACTTCAAGAAAGAAACTGTAGGAAAAAAAATCTCAGGAAAAAAAACCCAGCCAAATCAAAACAAACAGATACACCAAAGTTATTATTATGGACATAATTTTTGTTCGTATTTTCAAGTTATTAAATAAATTTGCACCTCAGTTACACACTTAGCTGTTCACTAGCCAGTAGGAAGTTCATGTATTTAAGTTCATTGAGAAAGGAATGCACTCGTCCACTAAAACCAAAACCAGACAGGTGCATTTAGTATTATCTGTAGTAAACAGTCAGATCAAGTACTCCTTTCTCCTTTCCATAACAGTGTGTAGTGTAGCAGCATCACAACCTTCTCTTTCTCTCTTTCTTGTAAATCAGACCGAAGGGAAGAGCACTTTCACTTCCTTTATAGAATGGAATGTGGTGTCACAGGGATTCCTCCTTGGTGAGTAAATCGTGATTTTCTTCTTCCTTCTATGCTGTCAAGACAAATTTACACATCTACATGTAATCAGTAAAAAGACTGATTACAAATGAATAGTACAGCTAAATTAAAGGAGAAACCAACACTTAGTTTTAATAACCAACAAATTAAATTGATTCACTGCTATTAATGGTAGGTATATATACGTATGTAACTTCACCTCACGGTGGAAACAAGATGTGATTATTAAGAGTTCAAATATTTTTTTCTACATGGAGTGCCTGCAGACCAGTTTGGCACAGTTTAAAATAGGATATCTTGGATAAATTATAGCCCCTGCTGTACTTAGTTTATAGTGCCTTAAGTTTTTCGAGTGTATTTTAAGTAACACTTCCATCAAGTTCATAGCTATATTTTTGTCTGTACTTCAAATAGGTTTTTTTGTAATACTTAACGTATGTTTTGGGGAGTTCTGAAGCTTCATTGCCAGATATTCTTAGTGTTAGACTTGAAATTAATTCTCTGCATAATAAAATACAGCACTTCACCATATATTCATTTACTGACTTTGGTTGTAGTTGATTCTGTTAGTGAAAAATAAAAGCTTAATGAAAGCTAATTCTAGTTGTCACTTATTTGAACCCTCATTTTTTTTATTTATTTTGAGACAGCTCTCTTCGGGGCCTAACAGCAAGGTTGGTTTCATTTCATTCTTAGCATGGTCTCGTGCTGTGTTGTGTGCATGTAGAAGCTTTTTATTGTTTGAGAAATTAAACGCCACATAATCTTGGAAAACTTGGCTCTCCATATCTTAGAATTCATCTGGGACAACTTTTTATGAGCACTTAGTCTGTATATTTCACAAATTAACTACATTGAAATTCTGCATATTGTAAACTGTTTCTCTTTTTAAAGTATCAAATTGGACATTAGATCAAAATAGCTTTTCTTCCTGAAGCCAAACCTCAGCATAATTGTAGGAAAACTTTCCAGTAGATCATTTTGCACATATTGAAAATTCTTAGTGTGCAGCTGTATAGGCAAGGGTGCCCTTCAGACAAAAATACATTTTTTTTAAGAAAACAAAAAAAACCCAAACCAAATACCACAAGCAAAACCCAAACAGCTGTACAAGGTGACTGAAAACTGTATGTAATCCGACTAGTGAAGAGTAAAGGAACACCAGAAAGCCTGAAAGATAGAAGTAAAGAAGTCATATGATAGTCTGTGCAGCCTTAAGTTTCAAATAATGTGTGTAGAGTGCTTATGCATCAGCTGCTGAAGTAATTAAGTACACAGACAAATATGCTTGTCTACAGATTACTTTGTGTACAATATAGTGAAAACATTGTTCATTTTACAATGACAGTTGCTGAGAACCATACCATAGGTGACTGTAGGGAGATTTTTAGACTTTTTATACAGTGAGAACAAGTTCCTGTTTGTCCCGGACTGTATTTTATGTTCCAAATGGTTTAACCACTTTAAATTCAATATGCAAGACTTATTAAAGCACTTAACATCTGATTTGGGGGTTTTTTGAAAGTTAGTTGTGTAAGCATACTTGTGCATTAGCTTCTTGTGTTTTATAACATATTAGAACCAAATATTACTAAACTGTGGTTTACTTTTAATAACACTCTACTTAATGCTAAGTAACTTTAATTATACAGCTGTTGGAACAAAAAAGGGATTGGTAGGATAGGTGCTGGTACACTGAAAGCTTTGAGCTGTCTTGTTTCTTTAATAACTTAATGGAAAAATACTGTGAAAATCAAAATGCTAGTCGGTTGAAACAGTCCACAAACATTATATATTGGTAGTATGACCATTGGTCATACTTTGGGTCACATCCTTTAGGAATGATTGAACCTAATGTTTTTCAGCCAGTAGATGGAGACAGAGCTCTTATTACTATAAGAAATGTGGCTCTTGGCTTTTACAGATGCTATAGACATGAAAATGACAGTCATGTAACTAGTTCCTTAAACTTCCACTTGTCTAAAAAGGTCACTTATGATAAACACTGCTTTTCACATCAAATTTTTCTTCACTAGGCCACTGTTTTATGTCTCTCTTGAAATATGTTTGGCTTTTAATTTTCTTACAAATGTCACACTTAGCTGTGAAAATAATTTTTGTTGTTGTTGTTCTAAAAATGTATAGAACAAATCTGTGGGTAGCCAGACCAGTTTTCTGAATTCCTAGTTCTTGGTTGATGTCGGTCAGTGCACTGTATGAATTTTGCTGTAGTTTCACTTTCAGCTGCCTCAGATACTGCATGTAAGCACTGAGCTTGGCATGCTTTACCTTTTGTTAGTTGACTGGGCTGAAACAGAAACTTGCCGTAGTGCAGTGGGGTGGTGTAGTAGGAAGGCTTCCACATCACTTCCTTATTTTAAAGCTAATAATAAGCTTGTATATCACCTTAAACATACATATGTATATTATTTGAAGCCATAAGGATTGGTTTCGTAAGAGATTTTCTGTCAGTTAGTAGATGTAATAGTTAATGTACACAAAGACAGAGGAGTTTGAATATCTTGTTGTAGTATCTTGAAGTCCTTGCCTGTGTTTTTCTGTGTTGTCTTAATTTGCTACTTAGTTTTACAGTGTCAGCAGGTTGGATTTTCTCTTTGAATTCATGCAGATTGTAAAATCATCTCATGCTTAAACAGCAGGCTGTATTCAACAGTAGTTAAGTACTATTAAGGTACTTTGTTTGGAGAAGTTTAGTTTAAAAATTCAATTCCTTGGTAGTCTGTACAGCTAAATGTGGGAGCTCAAGTTTTAGCATAATGAAAACACTTGTAAAATCCTGTAAAATTCATGGGCATCATGACTTAGAGCAAAAATATTAGAAGTAATAATCATAAAATGGTTTGGGTTGGAAGGGGCCTTAAAGATCATCCAGTTCCAATCCCCTTGCAATGGGCAGGGACACCTCCCACTAAATTCTATTGCTCAAAGCCTCATCCAACCTGGTCTTGAGCACCTCCAGGGATGGGGCATCCACTGCTTGTCCAGGCAGCCTGTTCTGGTGCCTCACCACCCTCACAGTAAAAATTTTTTTCTAATATCTGAATATCATCTCTTTTATCCCTGATCATATCACTACTCCCTGATAAAGAGCCCATCCCCAGCTTTCTTGGATGCGTCCTTTAAGTACTAGAAGGCTGCTGTAAGGTCTTCCCAGAGCCTTCTCTTCTCCAGGCTGAACAATCCCAACTTTCTCAGCCTGTCCTCCTAATGGAGGTGTTTTAGCCCTCTGATCATCCTTGTGGCCCTCCTGGACTCACTCCAGTAGATCTATGTCTTTTTGGTGCTGGGGACTCCAGCACTGAACACAGCACTCCAGGTCAGGTCTCACAAGAGCAGAGTAGAGGGGCAGAATCACCTCCCTCGACCTGCTGGTCACAATTCCTCTGATGAAGCCCAGGATACAGTTGGCTTTCTGAGCTGCGAGTGCACATTGCCAGCTCATGTTGATTTTAACATCAGCCAGTACCCCAAGTCCTTCTCTTCAGGGCTTCTGTCAATCCATTCTCTACCCAGTCTATAACTGTGCTTGAGATTGCTCCAATGCAGGTGCAGGACCTTGCACTTGACCTTGTTGAACTTCATGAGGATGGCACAGGCCCACCTCTCCAGCCTGTCCAGGTCCCTCTGGATGGCATCCCTTCCCAGCATTTCATCTACACCACACAGCTTGGTGTCATTGGCAAACTTGCTGAGAGTACCCTCAGTACCACTATCCATGTCTCCAACAAAGATGTTAAACAACACCAGTCCCAATACCAACTGCTGAGGAATGACACTCATTATTGGTCTCCACTTGGACACTGAGCCGTTTGACCACAGCTCTTTGAGTGCAACCATCCAGCCAATTCCGTGTCCACCAAGTGGTCCATCCATCAAAACCACGTCTTTCCAATTTATTGACCAGAATGTTGTGTGAGACAGTGTCAAATGCTTTGCACATAATGCAATAACGGTAGGAAATGGGTAAAAAGACAGAAATTTTGTGTCTTAGCAAGGTGCATTTGAAGGACAGTCCAAATGTCCCGAATCTGTGTATTTACTGATTTATAAGATGTGAAAGTTGTAATTTAAATTGTATTCAGCTGTGTAAATCAGCCAAATAGTAACACAACTCGCATAACAATATTTCTGGAATCCGTTAGGATATTAGAGGAACTGCATGTTGGACAAAGATGCTCATGATACTGTCTTTTAAGAGCGGAGTTCACTAAAGCTGGGAAAGTGCTAATATTAACTTCTGCAGCATCACTGCACATCTGGGATAGCTTTAAAGCAAAAGACCAACTGAATTATATAGAAAGATTCTGCCACTTATTGAAACAAGAATGATCAAATATAAAGTAAAGTAAGGTAGTTGTTATGCTTTTTTATTTATTGTTCTCACTCATGAGAAGAAACACCCATAATGTATTTTAATGTGAACTCTTCCCTTCTGTATTCTGTCACACTTCCTGCACAACGGTAAAAATACAAGGTGTTTTGAAATGACCTAAGCTGTTTCAATTTCTATCTCTGCTCAGTGGTTTCTAGGGTTGTACAGTAGCTCAGTATTGTTTAGTTCTTAGCTCTTGGCTCCCTGCTTTCAAATGAGGTATTGAAAGTATTATCAGTGTTATGGTATTTTTGTTTGTTTCTTGGCCTTTGTATAGTTGTCATAGCTTGCCTGATACCAGCGTTTTTCTTTGCTTTTTTGAGGTTCTGTAGTACTCGTGGTGCAGATGAATACCAGTATGAATTTGTATGTGATATTAGTCACAAGATTTGATTACATTGTGCTCGAAATTGTTCAGAAAGTACTTTCCAGCGTTGGCACTGAGTAGTTACTGGAGACAATAAGTAGAAACGTATATTGAGAAAAATGAATGCAGAAAAGGTAACGTGTGTGATGGATAAGCTAAGATTTTTTTGTGGCAGGCATAAAATCACATCAGCCTGTGTGTGGATGTTTGTATTAAACTGCTTAATACGAAGGTTTGGAATGATTTGTGACAAATACAAATTGAACCAATGAGCCTGATCGTATACTAAAACTGCAATTTTCAGTTCTCCCTGAACACTGATTTCATAACTGCAGACTATACAGTTAGTTCTGTATATTTGCCAAAAGGTAACAAATCATTAGACTTAATCCATTTACTTGATTTCCTTGTCTTTGCAGGAAATAATTATCCTTATGCGGTTTTATATTTAGAACCACACTTCAGAATCCTTTTTTAAATGTTATTAGCCAGAGCGGGAAAGGATTCTGCTGCAATACAAAATGCTTTTGTGGATTTATACAGTAGTCATGGTTAATCTCTTTCAATCAGAAGCAGGTTAGTTGTAGACCATGGATTACTTGCCTAGTCAATATGACGGGCTATTTCTTGGTGTACAATGAAAAAGTACTGGAATATGTTTTAAGTGCCAGGATCGTCTTACTCTCTTTACTTTCTAGAAAGCAGATTTATATAGTCAGCCTTTTCAATAATCCTTTGTATTGACTAGGGATTAGAGATATTGAGAGTTCTTCTGTCATCAAACTGACTAAATTGAAACTGTGAGGATATTTTTGTGCCTTCTTTTAAAGATGCATTTTGAAGACGATGTCACAGTATTCCTGTTGGCTCTGCCTCTTGTGTGTGAGGAGCACAAGAGTCTATTATACATTGGATAGAACTTTAATAAAGTATATTTTTAGTTAAAACTTTGGGGGGAAAAAAAAGAGTGTGTACTGTGCTTTTTTCCAAGATATACAGACTATTGAGAAACTAAATCCAGATCACTTTGAGAGATAAAATTCTATAAGAGCAGTATTTGAATCAACTCTATTCTACAAAAACTTGATTCCTGTACAGCGCACAGGAAGTGTACTTTATCCGACCCTTTTGGATAGCCTTTGCATGAAATTGTAGTGATATTCAGTTTTTTCAGTACATAGCAAATTCTCCAAATACTTCATCTTATCAGTGTGTATGATGCTGTGTGTGAGTTTGGATGCACCTTTGTATGACATTATTCTCCTGCGTTAGTTTCAGAGTTGAGACCACCTTTAGAAAAGTGGCTGCGCTCTTGGTTGTGTGTGGCTGGTTCTTAGAGTTTGTATTCCCCTATGGTTGGTGCTTTTACATCAGCTTCTCCCAAATTGGTTTTACTGAAGTGAGTGTAGCCATACTGGTGATAATCAACTCTAGCAAAAGAGTGATAAGCTTCACCGTACAGAATAACTCTGAGCTGTGACTGTACTGGTGCTTGAGCACTTTTGATGTTATTTATAAATCAGAAAACCTTTGACATGATAATTTTTAGTCTGTATTGATCTGTGGACATCAAAGTGTTTTCCTGCAAGAATTTTTCTGAAGGAGTGCTTCAGAAACTTCATAAGGTTCTGCTTACCAGTGCGTTTCAACAGGACCATTCCATTGCAAAAGTCTGTACCTTGCCATACTTTTAAAATCTAGGCTTTTGAAGTAGATGTCTCTTCTGCTAGTCAGGTTTTCTCTAGCAGGTACTCAGTACTTCTCTAATGATGAGGTAGTTGTTGGCTGGAAGAATGAAGATTCCAATTTTATGAATTAACAAATTCTGATTCTTCTTGTTACTAGTGTATTAGTGGTGTGGAGTAATAATAACTTTGCCACTTTATCCGAGTCTGCATTGCAGGGTATGAGGGTTGGGTGGGGATTCATACTGAAGTGACTGGAGTAGACTTCCAATTGGAGGAGGCTGAAGAAAAAGAAACGTGCTGTGTTACTCAGCATATGAGTGGTAATCATGATCATGGACTTACTTAAATCCTATGTTTCAATATATGCTAATATACTTAAGTATGATCATTTAAGTCAGATATAGTTAAACAGGGCAATCAATTTTCAAAATGTAATTTTGCAGGTAGGTGCTTTTTTCATGTGTCATGTAAGGGCAGAGTCAGGTTCTCTAAGCAGCAGGCAAATACTGAATGTGCTGCAAAATGGACACTCAGTTTCCAGTTTGGTGGGGGAGGAAGAAAATTCACAGAAGCTTTTTGTCATGGCTTATTCTGAAAGATAATGTGGTGTGGTTACTGATGTTGGATGACTTCTGAGAGCACAAAAATCTCAGGGTAAGAAAGCTACTCTAAGCACTTCTGGTGTAAGTAGCTTGAATTCTATATTCAGAATATAATTCATTTTAATACAGGTTACACAGTGTAACGTATCTCATAAAAGGAGTGGTTCAAAGTTTAGTACTGTAAATCTGAGAGTTCTGGAAACTTTTCCCCTCATGTTTCTAGCATGAGCATGATTTATTTGCGTGTTGTAGAATGATACTGGTTCAGTGTTACAATGCATTATAGGAGTTTCTTCTTTTGAATGGAAGACAACAAAGAAACCCAAAGTATAACACTCTGGCTCTCGTGTTGTGTTTAAATAGAATGAGTCAGATAGCTGGGATTTTTGATTTGTCTACAGGGGCTGTAGAATGTCTTGTCTCCCAGAGGTTATAGGGAATGTTGGATGTTTTTTAAAAACAGTATGAATTTTTATCAAGTTACTCTGATTTTTTTTTTTGAAACATGGTATTAGTTTATGGGAGCCTTGTCTAGTCTGTGAATAACCTAATGATTTAAGAATACAGAAGATGAACATTCATAACTTCCATTCTGCTAATTGGTTCTGGCTTTTGTGAAGCATTAACTTCTGCAAAAGACTTTCAGTGTGTATTAAAAATACGTACAAATAATAGAAATTATTTCTCTATTTTTTATATTTAATTCTCAAATAACTTTTTTTATTTAATTTGAAGACCTTTTAAATGCTTTGCATCCTATTAATACTAAACTAAGTAAATGGACAAATAAATACTGCCCTACAATTTCACTATACTTACGACTGCTGTTGTGGCACTTGAGGTAAACGTATTTTCTTCCTGTAGTTCTAGTTTATAGGATGAAATTGTGAAATTATTCATTTAGTCTTCCGGGTTACTTGTGGGACTATATATAGAAAGCTTCTGCATTGGTTCAAGATCAGCCTCAAACTCTGATGCAAAAATGCTTGCATTTACTGCTTAGACCTTAGAGCTAAAGGAAGATATGGAATTGCATTTAGAACCAGTTGCCCAGCATCTGGTTTATTATACTGAAATTGAAGATGACTGCTTCATATCTTTCTCTTTTGTTCATAGCAAATATGATTTCTGTAGCCAAGGAAGTCAAAATGATAAGTAGAATTGGCTGGAAGAGGGGAAAATAAACTAAAACCCAAAGGGCATTCATGCAGAAGCTTCTTCATAAGTGGGAACTCTTACCCAACAAATAGAGTATTTTAATTAAATGGATGTGAAGATAAGATGTTCAGGAGTGTGATCTATAAATGTGTCTCCCTGTCACGGTGCTCCTTATGTGTTGGAGTGAGGAGCAGAGGAAGGGGTAGTAATAAACTGCATTTAAAAATATAATCTTGTTTAACAGCTTCTGTAAATTCCTGTTGACTTGGTGACATTTGTATTTTGTGGGTATATGATATTT
This sequence comes from Dromococcyx pavoninus, assembly GCA_033558185.1. Classification (NCBI taxonomy): domain Eukaryota; kingdom Metazoa; phylum Chordata; class Aves; order Cuculiformes; family Neomorphidae; genus Dromococcyx; species Dromococcyx pavoninus. Next base: position 907,854 of record JAUMJL010000019.1, on the reverse strand, counting down.
AGTGGAACTTTTCCCCTTGTTATTTCAGCGATAGACGTTTGCTACAACCTGCTCAGGTATGTGACATTCTCAAAGGAGTTATATTGGTCATCTGCTACTTCATGATGCACTATGTTGACTACTCTATGATGTATCATCTGATAAGGGGACAGTCTGTCATAAAGCTCTACATCATCTATAACATGCTTGAGGTAAGAATGTTGGCACGAGATGTCAAGCATACTTTTTTCAGGCTCTCTAAAATATTGTTGTATTACAGTATTTGTACTTAGAATATGGCACATCTTGTATTCTCTCAGATGTGTGCACACCCATGTTAATAAGCCTGGGGTAGTGAAACAGACAATTTTGTGAAGAATAAACTTTGTAGACACTGTTTCGAATTGCCTATTTCCTGGAGCTTATTAATCAATTTAGTTGAATGAAAATTCAGAACTGGAAATGGAGGAAGAAATGTTTTAAACTGGAATGCAAGAAGTGGAATGAATGAGGTTTTGAGCTTGTTGAGAAAAGTAGAAAGTATTGATTTGAAATAATGATAAGATCCTGAGAGAGAGAGCAGAGAAGGAAGTTGGTGTAATAGAAGACATGGAATTTGAGTTTTAATTCTTCGTTATGAAAATATAGTTTTCACTACATTGCAAGGACACAGTACTCCTTAACCTCTCTCAGTTCTGACTAGTGGACAAAAGCCTGAGCACATAAACAATAAGTTGAATGAATATAGCGAAACAAGAAAAGGAAATTCTGTTTCGAGGGGTAAGATAAAGAGAAATTCCAGGGAAAAACAATTGTTCCTGGTTTGTTAGTAGCATAAAGCGTGACATTTTCAATTGCACTTCTATGACCAGTGATTCACAAAATAAATAGCATTGTAGCAATGAAGGCATTATCTCCATCCTGCAAATACAGGACATATTACCAGTACAACCGCTTAGGACTCAGAACTTTGTACAGAAGAGATACTCTACTGGGGTTCTGGGATGTCTGAATAACATGTTAATCCACATTTGAACATCTGTTGTACCTTTATTTGAAGACTGCTCAGATGGGCCTTTGAGTAAGATCAAATATTTTGTCAAAAGACATTTGTTCTTTCCTCATAAAATATGAAAATATTCTGTAAGGAATACATTTCATTATGAACTGAGGTGGCCTGTAAGATAGGATAGGGTTTTGTTTCCTTTGACTTTAGATTTGCCAAAAAACGTGTACAAATATTTAATTAGCCCTGAGTAGTATGTGGATTTTAGTTGTGTTGGGAAATATTCGTCCATACGTGGTTTCATAATCTGTGAGAGATTATCACTTGCTAATTAAAACCATATGCTCAAAATAATAGTAATTCCCGTTATTTCAAGATTACTTCAAGTCACATCTCTTGAAACTGAGAAAGTACAGCGCTATGTTCTTACCACGTAATTTGAAAAGAGACTGCAGTGCTTGCTGTGAATTGGAAGTCAGAATGTGCCGTTCTGTTGAGTTTCTCACTATGTTTGACGGAGAACCCATAGTGTGTGTCTCAACTAAGGAGTGCTGCCTGAGGGTGTGGGGTTGTTGGGAAAGAGGGAAAGTTCGTTATCAGTTGCAGTTATTAGAAAAATTACATTAGACTTTGCAGTTGGAAGTTGGAAACAGTATTTAGTTTCTGTGATGTCTCATGAAGCCAAACACACTGAGCAGAGGGCATGTTTATTAAGGGGCTTTTTCAGCAGAAAGTGCCGTGGGACCCCCCTCAAAGACTTGGTTGATATTCAACTTGTTGAAAACTGATTATTGGCTTGCTTGAACTACTTTGATGAATTTTGTTATAAGCCTTTGCTACCCAACGCAAGCAATGCCCTTTAAGGAACTGTTAAATACACTTTTTTTTAAAGTAATAAACTTTACATTTTTCACAAGTTTTCAAAATAGGAATGTCTTATAAGTTTAGTTAAATGGCTGAGCAACAGAGATGTTTGCAGTGTCATAATGTTTTCGGCTGTTGACAAGTCCGGGGAATATTGCCCTGGACAGATGAGGAATGCAAAAATCTTCAAATTATGTGCTGGATGCTCCAGTTAGACAGCCTAAGGTAAGCATTCAGCACATTTGGCTTAAATGGCACTTTTTTTTTTTAGACCCACCGGCTCCTGCTCCTTGTGAGGCCCAGTGTGCGTTAGGCTGGTGAGAGCACTCACCATGGAATTCTGCTGGAGCCTGGAGCTGGCATGTAGGGTTTAGGTAAGTCATATTTGGAAGAGCAAGCAACAATATTGTGTGGTGGGTTTTAATATTTCCTATCCTGTCAGCTTAGAAACAAGGACTGCTTAAAGAAAAAGAAAAGCAAAGACAACATTTTATCTATTAAACCCCTCACAATATTGTGAACAAAAACTTAGCAAACTCTTAAGAATTCTGTCATTGGTGTTACTACACCAGGTGTAATTACTCAGTGGGTCATCACAATGAACAGAAACCAAATAATGCAGACCACCATAATTTACAAAATTTAAAAGCCGAAAACAATGCCGCTGTAAATATCTCTCAAACTGATGGGGTTTTGAACTTCAGATTTGTAATAATTCAACAGCTCATGGTTTTTTTTTTTTCATTTTATTTCATAGGCAATGCCTAAAGAATAGTTTGTAGTACAGTTTACTTGAGATATCCACTAAAACTCGTTTCAGTTCAGCCTTCGTATTTTGGGAAACCTTGATAAGTGTTGGCTTGAATAAGTTAACTTCTTTCCCTTCGGCATCTTCGTTAATTAGGAGTTCTAAAGGTACAGCCAGGAAATTGTCCCACATCTAGGTTTATTTATGTTGTCCCTAGAACTTATTTTCTAGTTAATAGGTATGGTTCAATATTTGCAGGTACATCACACGCCTAGTTCTGTATTGCTACATGCAGTTTTAACACGCCCAAAATTGTTGTTTTACAGAAAGACAGTAAGAGGAAATATAAGTTGTCTTTATTAAGTACAGACTATTAGTGCTTCAGATTTAAATATTTCAGGTTGGTTGAGTTAGTAAGCAATGTAAGCAATGAAAGATACTGCTTTTTCTTTTTTTTTAGCCAGACATGGTCCTTGTGATACCGAATTTAACTTTGGGTGCTGTTTTTGTTGTCCTATGCAGGTTAGTTGTAAAATTACTGAACTGCAGTGTGTAGACAGAAAAAAAAAACAAGTGTTTCCTTATAACGATCTTCTGGTTTATGTGCTTGCAAATTATAAAATATTGAGAACTCATGGAACTCTGCGTGACCTTTCTTACTGTGGTATTAAATTACAAGCTCAGATGCTGTCCATTTTTTTTCCCTTTTTTGGAATTACTGATAGGTGTTTCCTTTTCCTACTTGTGCATATATTCTTTGGGTTACACTTCAGATGTAAAAACTTTATAGTATTTTCAAACTAATTTCTCTTTTTGGCAGAGCTTCTAGTCCCTCAATCACTTACTGTCATATTACCTTACTTGTAATTTTGAATTCTGCTTTATGCAGAGATTCGTATTGAGTATATACTTTATTCCAAGATGTAAGGAAACAGTACAGCTGAATCTAATTTCAGTGCTTTTTGTACCTGTAAACTGATCTTGTACATTGTCACACATTTGAAATTCACTTCGCATTTGGTTTTCCCCCTATGAAACCCAGAGGGATGTGAAAAAAAGTTTAGGATAGTTTGTCACACCTTATATATTGCCTTATCAAAGGCTGGATTTTGAACTGTACTTGGATCCCTTCCAAGAAGGCATCTGTGATATTATGGTTATATATTGTAAATATTCTTGAAAGGGGAATAAAAATTTGAGAAGGAAAGTAAACTGCTGAGTATACAAAAGGAGTATTATCACTGTGAAATCCAGAGTGGAAATGGAATCAAAAACAGGTGGAAAGTGATAAAATATGTGAACCTATTCAGCTGTCGGAGAGAAAAACATTGCTTTAAGGCAGTAAAACATTCTTTTTTAGGTGGCTGATCGTCTGTTTTCTTCATTTGGACAAGATATTTTGGATGCTCTTTATTGGACAGCTACAGAACCTAAGGAAAGAAAAAGAGCTCACATAGGTGTCATTCCTCACTTCTTCATGGCAGTGCTATATGTCTGTATACTTTTTCTTCAATAAATTGCAGAATTTTGTAAATTAAATTGTAGTAGTATCTGTAAGTAGACAACTTTTTTAATGCCCTAATGAGTTGTAAAGTGAAAGACTAATTGGATAGTTCATGGAAACTTTGATTTCTGATTTCTATTTGAGTATTTTTGGTCACAGAGTCTTGAAGACAGTGAAATTTAATGGAATGTTACAGGCATTTAGCTTGAAAACATTTTCCTGAAATGAAGGGATGAAATCATGCATATTCAGATGAGCTTGATGTGAAGTAACCTTACAGGGAACTGCTGAAAATGATCTGTAAAGAGAAATGTACTCCAATAGATGTGATGAATTTAGAATTCTTGTTTTCCCCTTTTTTCTCTAAAATCTTGAGACCAGTTCTAAATCTTTGTCAGATGTTTTTTCCCCTCATGCTGTATTGCTTTTTACTCCTGAGTGTCATTGGACTCTTTTAGAACAAGAAAAATTAACAGAACTATTACAAGCTACAAAGCACTATGATTATATTAGGTTAGGTACTGTCTGGCTGCAAGTCTAGTTGATAGGGAGCTAGAAACTTCTTTGTTGTCAAACTTTGGAAACAAAATAGGAAATTTGAGTTTTGGTGCCCTTCAATACTGTTGTACAGAACAATTGTTTCCAAGTATGCTTCCTTAACCCTGCTACCTACAGTCCTGCATGCTATTCTTATAATGGTTCAAGCAACAACCCTAAATGTGGCCTTCAACTCCCATAATAAGTCACTGCTCACCATCATGATGTCCAATAATGTAAGTATGTAGCTTTATTTATAGCTGCCCTATATTTTTTAAGCATCCTTTGTCTTTGTGTATCATGTGTCTATTTGCATGATTTTTGATTTTCTGATTAATTTGTATCGGCTTTTTGTCAGTAAAAACTAACAAACTTTTTTAAAATTGCAGTTCATTGAAATAAAAGGAAGTGTTTTCAAGAAGTTTGAGAAGAACAATCTTTTTCAAATGTCAAATAGCGGTATGTATAGTGGTGCTAATCAGGAGAAAATGTGGAGCAAGAGGCTGATCTTTTTAATGTATTGTTTTATTTAATATTGATGTTAAAACAGCTTTACCTTGGTGATTTTTGAGTGTTCTGAATTGACTTCCTCATCTTTCTTATTACTGTTTAGTTCAGGATTTCGGCTTCCAGGAACACTGTTTTTCCTTAAATGGCTTGTTTTTATTAGAGGTGCTAAAGCAACCTATTGGCTGCGGGCTAAAGTTATTATTAAATACTAAGTTCAGATTTAAATTATGAGATTCATGATGTTGAAAATACCTACACTTTGAAGTTTCTAAATTCTGTGTTTTCAAAAACTTGGCTTGGTAGTGGGCCGTGTCAATACAGATCTTGGAGATACACCCCGTCTCCCAAAAATGAAAGTGTAACAATGAAGTCGCTGGCTTATGAAGGAAATTCCAGAGGCAGCTGTAATTTTTGGCATTCTAGCTAGATAATAGCAGAGGATACTTAGGAAACACTTTATGCTTCTGGCACTTCTAACTGTTTTGCTGCTTAGTATGAAATTTGGGAATTCTCATTCAGTGTCTTATGAGCAAAAATTGTTACAGATATCCTTTGATGGATGTTCTTTCTAATCCTGCTACCAGCCATCTGAAATATTTGTTGAATTCTTGGTTTCAAAACTAATAGGAGACTTTACACCTTAAGGTTGTACTGGAGCTTCTTTCTTGTAATATTTTCTGATCTTTGAACACATTTCTTTCTTTGTTTTGTGTGTGACTTTTTTAGTCAAAGCTACACAGATAAGCAAACAAAGCAGAACATATTTTTTCATTCCAAATCCTCGAGTTTTGAACCAGATAACTCAAATGTTTGATAAGTTAAAAAAAATTTGGCTGTTTCTTTAAAAACAAGTGATTCAGATTTTCTTTTTTATCAAGAGTTAAACTTTCAGGTATAGAATACTGCCTATTGTGATTTTTGCCTAATTCATCTGCAAACTGCAATGATTTATGCAAATGTTAAGTGGCTATTGTTTTGTGATGCTTTGGATGAAAGACTACATAAAATCAAAATATATCACATAACAGAAAAATCAGCACTAAATTTTAATCTCCCTCATAGAATTTTTTTAAAACCTCAAGAAATAATCTTTCTAGCTGAGTTGATAAGGTGTTTATTTTCTGCTACTAGTGTATATTCTTGATCCCAAGGTTTAAATACTTAAATGTATTTAACTTTTAAAATGTGACTTCACAGTGAGAACATCTAGAAGTGATGTTTACTAAAATATTGGCAGAAAACATAGAAGAGTTTTCTAAAATTTTCTCTCATTAATCACAACACTGGCAGAAAATAGTTACAAGTATACACAAAGCTCTTCTACTGAAAAGCCAGCCCTTATTCTTGCTTTAAATGTTGAAATAAATGAGGGACTACTATTAGAAATGGCTAGTAGTTTCCTCCATAAAAGCACCTGAAATAATACACTAGAAGAGATGTATCTCAGTATTTTATTGCTAGCCATTATTATTGAAGTCCCATAATAGCAATATTTGGTCTACCTTTGTCTTGGTGAAAGAAGTGATGCCATTCATTATACTATGTGGGGATGGAAAGAGGTGAGTACACACACAGAAGAGTACACAAAACAAGCTAATTTATTCCCTTCAAACAGATAACTTTTCCTGGAACCACTTCTCAGTAAGCTTATAAATAGCAGTGCTTTTCTTCTCTTAGATTAATGACATAGATAGGTATTTAGGACAGAGTTTCACCTCTTTTGAGCAGATTTGCTGCTTCAGTAAGGATGGAGCAGTATTGTTTTCATTCACGTGTTCTGGTAACTTTGCCCTTTAAATGTTGTATTTCCTGTAGCTGAAATAGTAGTGCATCTTGTGTTGGCATTCTATACCAATGCTATGTCCTACCCCTGGAACTGCGGGAAGTCTGTGGACTGAGCTTCCAGTTAGCTTTTGGCATGCCTTGGGCATCCTAGAACATGATGTGCTTAAACTGCGTGCCTGGACTGAACTAAGCTTCTAAAATAAAGCACTAAGTATAGGTTCCCCCTTAAATTTCCTACCTTTCTCTCTATTTATTCAGCTGTTTTCTCAAGTCTGTGGTCTCCAGGCAACAGTGGCAGCAGTTGCTGATTTAGCTTAGACAGACTGAGGGGATGCCCTGTTACCCCACCTTTTCTGGGACTGCTCAAAATGTTACCTTTGTCTCAAAGACGTGGTTTAAATTCTGTGAAAAGGTACTGGTTAGTACCCAGAAGCTAAATATACTAATTCTTGGGGAGGGGGATATTTAAAATGCTATGTAGTAAGACACCGGGATGTGAACTGCCACCAGGCTACCAGTTCAGAACTGGGAATGGTAAAATTATCTTTGCTTGGCTTTGTGTCGGCACTTGCTTGTGAATTGCAACCTGATGTGTGACTATACTGTTTTTATCGGTATTTCTGGTTCTGGACTTACTGTCAGTGATCCTTTTCACCTCTGTATGGCTGTTTAAAATTCTGCTGCAACAACTAATTCTGTAATATTTCAGGACTAAAAGAACTGTGGACCTTCTACATAATAACTAATTGAACAGATCATGAGATATACATTGGTTACCTGGTTAACTAATAATACCTAAACTGTCACCTTCTATGTGCAGGAATTCAACAGAGACCTTGAGGCCTCTATAGCTGCTTGAGATTGCAGCTAAAAAGAATCTGTGATTTCAACCATACTGGCTCTTGCAACTTTGACTTGTCAGCTGCAGCAAAACTACTTTTGCACCCTGACTTTTACTAGGAAATTTATGCGCACCCAGGCAAACCAAATACTGTGACCATTGGAAAGATTTCTGTGCCTAAGACATAAAACCTTATATTTGTTTTAGTAGGAAGAAATATTTCCCTTAATTGAAATATTATATTATGTTTTTTAAATAGATATCTGTAGGCTAATTTGCTAGCATTCAGGATTACTGAACGAGGAGACCAAAATTTAGAGAGAAGCTTTTCCATCATTATTGAAAACTCAGCATGCTGCCTTCCTTTATGGTTTTAAGTGCCTTATTTTAATTTCAAGCTGTGTTCTAAACTAAACAGTTTTTCACAAAACATAATTGTACTTCATGTGAAGAAGTACATTAGGTGCAGCGCATCACTTTATTTGCCTCAGTTGGCTGTTTGGCCAGATTATTCTTTGGTTTTTAAATCTCCCATCTCAAAAACTTGGCATATTTATTCTGAACCTTTAGGAACTTCAGGCCTTTTACTTTATTTCTTACTCCTCCCTCACCCCCTTAGTTCAACTCTTTCTGCTTTGTTCCTAATTGATCAGTCTCTTTGGTTTTCATCATTATATCGAATAACCTTTATTTTTACCTTTGGTCTCTGGAATTCAAACTGATTTCTCGTATGACTTTAGGTTTTTTAATACCATTATTCTAATCTAATTATTCATTTTGAGGATGAGAGATTTGGGGACAGAAATAGATAGATTGGTATCTCGTTGATAATTCCTTGCTTGGTCTTTGATCCTCTCTTGTGCCCTGGTCACTTGTAAAGGGGTGGTTGTCACTAGAGCTACTTAGGATTTGCTGAGTTGTGAACCAAAAGATCTTGTACACACTATGATTTATCACCAGCTTTTGATCTACACATATAAACAGTGGGATTAACATGATAAAAATTACTTTTTTCCTTCCTCATTAAAGATTCCTGCATGATGTGTCTGGGAATCTGAAAGGGAATAACTGGGTATTCTTAAAGACTATTTTCTACCTAGATGAGTAGAATTGCAGCTTATGGAGCATTGTTCCTGGGATCTCACTGTTCTCTTTGTTGGTTACCACAATTCTTCAGAGTACCAGAATTCTTCAGAGTTCAGGTCTTTCCTGAATGAGTTCAGTTGTTTGGGATATTGGCTAATTAATTACACTAGTCCGTACTAGACACAGTGCTGTACTAGGAACATCCTTTATTTCCAATCATATCCATTTCTGTAGTCTTTTACATGTTTTTAAAAGTGGTGGTACCTTCTTACACATTGGCAAATAAACTTTGTGTCTCAGTTGCCATCAGTCCTTTAAACTGAAGGATTTATAGAAGGGCAGAATGTGCTATTAATACAGCATAGAATTCCATTCAGATTGGAATGGCAGGATTGATGTAAGTGGGGCGAAAGTATTTGAAATCTGATTTAGCTATGTGCAATGGGGGAAAAAAGTGCATCTTCCTTTTTTTTTCTCCTATTGCATTTCTGGCAGTATGCATATTACTGGCTTTGAAGTAAGTGTTTACCACCTCTGTTATTATGACCACCCTAATAAGCACACAAAGGCTTTGTGGGGTATGTTCAAAGCTGAGTTGAAATGGCTTATATCAGTATTGAGGATTGTTATGATGGAGAATGAAGAACAGAGAACCCTTTTTCTTCCCACTTTACTCTTTTTCGTGCTAAAGCAGGATAGAAACATTTACCTTTGCCAGTGCCTGCAGTCTCTATAACTGAACACTGACACTGGTGGCTTGTCACTGTTTTCCTAGATTCACATATATAATTTCATAATTGTTCTGTCTTCTAAAAAGACTTCTTTAGACTTGCTTAGTTTGTGTTGACTTGACATTTTAGGTTTTACCTTGTTTTTTCAGTAATACAATTTGCGAGAGGTTTTTTAATATGTTAAAAAAAAGTGATGCTGCTGAAGCAAGCTCTGTAGGTCATATCTGGAGACAGGCATCAGAGCAGGAAAAAAGACCCTGCCTATTCTGGTGGGGCAGGTTTTACGGCTCAAGTCAGACTTTTTGTGTTGTAGTTCTGGTTTTGATAAATGAGCTGGTGTATCCAACTGTTCCCTTTAAAGGTGGCAATGCGAAATACTCATAGGAACTTTCTGAAGAGTAATAGTTGTCTTGAAATGCACTTTCCCCCCACTTTCTTACTGCTGAAGCTGGCATATAGCAATTTGATATCTGTGATCTATGGAAAATGGAATTTGCATTGCTAATAACTTGAAATGACAGACAGGTGTATTGTCTCTGGTTTTGCACCAGGAGGTGCTGGTTCATTTTGAATCTCACAAAAAATGCACAAACTTTGTCAAGAAAGATGACTCTTCGATTAATATGTTAGAAAAGGTGATAGCAAGTGACAATTGAAGTCCCTTCTGATGCTGGAAACCCTGAGTTGATGCAACATTGGATGAACCTCCAGTCAGGCTAGACATACTGCAGAGATCCAGTCCATGGGGAGGTTCCCAGCATCTCTTCCCTCCAAATCCGATCAAATAATTTGTGGAAAAGTTTGTCTAATCCAAGATTTAACTACTTAGTCTGAGGTTTTATCATTTGTTATCTGTGTATGCAAATGAATGTTTCTTTGGAGTTGACAGCTTTTTTTTTTAACTAGATATAAAGGAGAGGTTCACCAATTACGTACTGCTACTAATTGTATGTCTAAGAAATATGGAACAGTTCTCATGGAATCCAGGTGAGTAAACTAGAAAATTATGTTTTCCTTTGCAATCAAGAACTGTATCTTTTGTTTCTTTTCTCTGTCTGAAAGATAAGGGTAACCAGGACATTTAATGGAGGAATCTTAATTTCTATTTCTGGCTTTTTTGTATAAGTGACTCAATCCTTTCTGCTAGAAGTATATGCTGTTATGCTACAAATGGGAATAGTTATGTTTCGAGTAGCGTCTTGAATGATTTCTTCTCAGCCCTTCCCTTTCCTTGGGAAAACATTGAGGATGAAGGATCCCTTAGAGAATTTTATTTTGTGGGGCTAGTGAGATTTAAATTTAATATGAGATTATGTTAAAAGTTCCATTCATAATTTAATATTTATTATACTTAGGATTTTAATACCACATTGAATAAGTATTGAGTAAAATTGGGATTTTATTTTTATTAAAACTCTGAGGTTTTTTTGAGCCCCAGTCTACGTGGTATATTTTGCTTGAATGTTATTAATCTAACTTTATTTATCAAAATTACATAATTTTATCTTATGCATCTAAAATTGGAGGTTCTGTGTCTGTTCCTCATACATACCGAACACCTATCTAGCAAAGTAGAGGTAAAGCTTTTTGAAGTAAAAGCTTTAGAACCTGATCCTAATTGTGATGTGATTGTACAGTACTGATAAGTTTCTAGAACAGCAGTGAAATAAGAACTTCCTCAGTGTTGATGTAGGTTTATAGACTCTTCAGACTCTTGAGGGTTTTCTGCTGTAGAGCAAAAGTGTCATGATCTTTGTTTTGTATACTGGCATCAAACTAAATGGCCTAACTTGGTTCTTCTCAACCTTTAGATCATCTTTGGGTGTTGTTCCCGGATGTTTGCATGGTGGTCGCTTCAGAAATTGCGGTGGATATTGTGAAACATGCCTTTATAACAAAATTCAATGACATCACAGCAGATGTAGGTATCTTGTTTGGAATGCTGAGTGCTATTTTAAGTTGTAGTTTATTTTGCTAGATTTTTTTAACTAGTAAAACTTGTTCTGTTGTAGAAAATGTAAAAATTGTTATTTTCGTATTTGAGATGTCATTCAGGAAAGCTTGGTAATTTTCCTGATAGAATATACTGAAGATCTTTATAATGTGGTACAAACACCTCTGCTTCTAAATTAGTAGTTCCAGATCCATAAACTGAGTGTTGTATAACAGTTCACATGATAACCACAATTCACATAACTGGCAGATATTTTTGGGAAGTGTTCATTAGTTAAATTGACAGAAGGTTACTTGCTCTACAGTCTAGACAAAGCTTGTACCTTTTCCTAACAGAATAGATTGCGGGTGAGGATTCAGGCTTTAGGGAAAACAGATGCTGTGGGGCTGCTTAATCTCTGTTCATGCGTGTGTGTTAAAAGGTGGAATCTGAAATCAGAGAGAGATTTTTCCACTGTCCCTGGAGCACTAATATGGAGTAGGTTGTGTTAGTTTTCCACTTCTGAAATTTCTTAGGCCATATATATTATGCAGTCCCTCTTTTAAAGTAGTAGGTGTTCATATGTTGCAACAAAATACATTGGTCATTTGTCTTGCATATTGTGTGAACTCAAATGCATTTGATAAATGTGTGAAGAGATAAGTTAGCGTTTTTACCGTTAAAACCACTTTTTGGGAAATGAGATCAGAACTTGGAAAGGCCATCTTTTTCAGCATCTCTAAAAGTAACTACATTGTGTGGTGTAGAAGCAAATTTAATAGATGTACTTAATAAGCTCCCTTACACCAGAGGCATTTATGCATGCCCTACTTTCATATAGAGAATGTGGAAAAGAGCAATAATGAAGTCATGATAGCTGAAAATGTAGCATGCTTCAGTGTGCTGAAACAGCTGGAGGGTGGGGGTAGTGACTGACAATTTTGCAAGGTTTATTTAATAAACAGTGCATTTTTTTGTATGAAGTTCTAAAGATTTATGGTTGCTAGGTCAGACTTTTTCAGAAGTTTTGAATGCCTGCAGTGCAAATTACTCTGCCACTTTATCCTTGAAATAGATGCTTTTCCATTTTAATATGCAGAACTGTTCTAAAGAGAAAGAAAAGCTTCATTCATCTTCTGATACAGTTTGCTTTTTTCATGGGATCACTTCATTAGTATATAAGAAAGCTCTCTCATTCGTTTAGTTTGAACCTAGTGCTACCTTTCATGTAGTCGAAAACAAATTATGAACCATGGGGGGAAAAAAGTAAACATAATTTCTTTTTGTGTTTCTGACAATCCTCAAATTCAGTAAATACTTCATAAAGTCTCTTTCAATTCATAAAACATTGTATAGTGTCGTTTGTTGTGTATATATACAACTTTATTGCCAAAATATAGACTCATCTATTGAAGGGTGCAATTAGACCTCAGCAAAACTACTTTGATGCCTCCAGCCTGTGCATAACTGTATATAATATTTTTACAGAAATATGTTATTAGTATTTCTTGCTCTTGTAAAGTATAATAAATCAGTCACACATCCGATGTGCTGGATGTTTTCCAGGTCTACAGTGAATACAGAGCCAGCCTTGCATTTGACCTTGTTAGCAGTCGACAGAAAAATGTAAGCCTGAAAATAAAGTAATTTTCTTGTATTAACTAATATAATTTTTATGGGGGGATATTGGAACAAATATCCAAAGAAGTACATACAGAGGTGTTACACTCCTACAGAACTGAAACTCTGCTCTGCTTTTGTTAATAAGAGATAACAGGAATGATTCCGTGTGATTTATATTCTTGTTTTTATCCAGTTGTTAAGTCAGTTTGGGCTATATTTAATATGTTATTGAGAAGTCTCTTCCAAATACACTCAGAGTCGGGATTGTTATAACGACTTTGATATTTTGGAGATATATGGGAAAGTAAGTAAGCTTAACAAGATGTTCTTGAGATAACTTTAAATTACTGTTCTCGTTGCTTTATTTTAGCTGTGTTGGATCAAAATACAGCATGCATTAGGTATTTTATTTCTTCACAGACAGCATGCACAGATGTATAGGAATGTTTGCATTATGCATGTTAGTCTTGTGACATGGCTCTTTACAGAACACACAGACTGCTTTTGTTTTTCACTAGTACTGCTTTTTGGAAAACTATTTACAGGGCACCTTTCCTAGATGAGTCTCTTAACTACGAGAGAGTGCTGAGGATGAGTGCTCTGTGGGCACATTTTCTTGGACACCTTTAATACCTGTTGCTAGGAATGCTGTAGTTATACCTCAGAGGTTACACACCTTCAATTACAAATAATTATTAAGAATTTGTTAATTAAAAAAACAGTTTGTTAGTTCTGAAAACTACATTACTTTTCCTAAGAGTCCTCTGTGAAAAGTGAGGTAGCATTATACAGGCACTAACTGTGGCACAACGTTCAATACTGCATTGAAAGCTGTCATGCAAAGTAGTTATGTTTTGAGTTCAAAGGTAAACATGTTTTCAAAAATGTTTTAGCACAATTTTCCTGAGGCTGTTTGTAGAATGATTAAAAATGGGTAGTGTGATGGATAACTATTATTTTACCGCGTTATGTTTTTTCTGTACAGTATTTGAGGATCAAAGTAAAATTATTAAAAAAGATCTCTAAGCTGGTAATAATGTACAGGTGACACATCAGAGCACATTGGATTCAGTGTCCTAATTGCTCCCAATTTGGAGACTTCTGTTATTCTCTAGTTGCTCCTGATTTAGAGCACTGAAGCTAATCTTACTGGTCATGGTAGTATTACATTTTTGTCTGAGATTACAACTATCTGCATTTGAATTTCAGAATGTGAATAGGTACACTTTATACCAGTATTGTTTGTTAGCAGAGATTGACTCTTATCTAGAGGGTGTTCCATGCTAAAATAAGCTCATTCCTTTCCTAGGCATATGCAGATTATAGCGACTCCGTTTCCAGACGAATGGGTTTCATTCCTCTTCCACTGGCTGTTTTAGTAAGTTCTATTTTTCCTATCAGTTTTCTGCCAATAAGATCTTTTGAGAGTGTATGCCTGTGAGTTAGCTACTTCATTTTGATGTTTTGAGGATGAAACGATCACCTTAAGTAGCTGAAGTGATGCTGCAAGGTTGAGTTAGCATTTCAGTATAACCTGTATCACATACTGATTATGACTTCACAGATGTGTTGCTGTTTATCTGCCTTTCATAGAAAATCGAATATACATAAATTTTATAGAATTTGTAACCATTTAAATTATAAGAGTAGAATTAAACTATGTCTGTGCTTATTAAACATTTATTCCTTCTGGCAATTATCCTGTTCATTCATTCAGAATAGTCAAAGCAGCTGGTTGCCAGAAGGTCAGCAGCAGTGTACTAGTTTTTTCAGCTTTTTCATAGGAATCCTTGTGATTGTCCCTCTAATGGTATGCTTCATTACTAAGTTTTCTTTTATACAGGGCACTGAGCTTCTGAGCAGATGTAGAATACAGGATTCTCAAATATTTGACCCTATTACACGGGCATGCTGCTATAAAATGAGTCACTTCATTATTGGAATTATACACACGCAGTCCTGAATTAACTATTGCAGAATGTTTTTGTAAATAGCTGTTCTGACTTTCCACATACACACCTGTAGACAAGGAGTAGTTATCATAATACTGGGAATGTGTCCTTGCTTTGCCAACAAAGACACTGATTCATAGTTTTCCTGCAAGAATTTCAATATGAAAGTTAATTTAATATGAATTAACTTTTAAATGTAATGTTCTCCCATAGAGATGGGGAACAATACTATTGACAGGCTTTGCCTGTTTTTTCTCCAGGATTTGGAAAAAAACCAAACCAAATGAAAAAAAATGAAACTCCAAAACAACAACTATGATCATAATCGTAATTTGTTTGATAGCTAAGTAAAGTACATCTAGTGAGAATTTAACTGAAATGCTTTTTTTCAAGTTAATTGTGTTCTGATATGATCCTGTGTACTTATTAGTGTATAAACAAACTGAATAAAACAAACTGAAGTGCTTTGCTAACTTGGAACCCCGTTGAACTGTGAAATACTGAAGTAAAACTGAGATTTAGTACTGAAACTTGGGATTCATGAGCCTAGTCCACAAAGCAATTTTGTATTCAAAACGTTAGCATAGTGTGAAACACTGATTCTGTTTTACTGCATCAGCATCTCTTTTTCTCAAACATTGTTAACTCAACTTCTAGCTCTTGAATTTTGGGGAGTTTTTTCACCTTTAATTTTACTTGGAAGTCAGTGGTGAAGGAAACATTGTCAGACTCAGTTTTGACAAAGTTGCAATAGGTAATAATACAGTACTTATTCAAAGCAAAATCCTGAACAGTTAGCGCTATCAAGGGCAGCATTAGAATAAAATAAACTTCTGTTAATGTAACTGTCTCTAACTTTGTCTTGAATTTACCAAATAGGGGAATGTCTGCTAAAATAGTCAATTAATGATTGTGTGCTACGTATTTTAACTGTTTAACTTTTTTTCTTAAAACAGCTCATCAGAGTCGTAACAAGCTCAATAAAAGTACAAGGAGTCTTAGCTTATGTTTGTGTTGTGTTGTTCTACTGTGGGTAAGTAAATGCACACAGTTGAAAAGTATTTACCATTATTTGGTCAGGTATGTGAAAAAAAGCTTCTGTTGCTACTTCTGAGCATAACTGTAAATAGAATTCACGTTCAGTAGAACAAATGTAAAACACTTATGCTCATAAACTGAAATTGAGAGTGCAGAATGGTCCCCAAGTGCGGTAACTGCACTGGGGGATTGTAGCCCTCAATAAGTAACTTTAGTAATGAAAATAACTAATGGAAAAATGATGGAAAGGATTTATGGCGGACAAGCACCGTACCACTGCGTAAAAGGGGAGATTGAATTTTAAGGAATGAAACTTCCTGTGAAAGAAACAGATTTAATGTGCCAACAAAAATAAGCAGTTTAAGTGCTCCGAGCAGACAGTCAATTCTCTCTGGTAGTTAAATGGAAGTTTCTTCATGTTAGGAAGCTGCTATATGAAAAAAAAAAAGTAAATGCTCGCCTTTCTGGGAAGGCTGGGTGAGTAATCTTAGCTAAGGATTACAATGCTGTATGACAATTTGTTTTCCAAACCCAAACGATTTGCAAGTATCCCTTTATGTTGTTTTGCTTTAAGTTTATGCTTGTTATCTCTAACTTCTCATCAGTTGATACACACTTCTGAGGTGCCTTTAGTTGTACTTTAAATCCAATCTGGTTTGCCTTTCTTGGGGCACTTGCTGTAGACTGTATGGGGATGTCCACTTTCTAGGAAAGCTGCATACTGGACTGTGTCAGCATTTGTTGTTTCTCAGTACAGACTGATATTGGGATCCTCCTAAAATTGATTATAAAGAATTAAGTGATTCAGATTGCTGCAGCACAGAGAACCTGTCAACAGTATTGTGGGATTACGTCTTCCAGTTTCCTACCAAATTGTGTAACTGAAGGGCAGCAAGACTCCAGAAGTAAAAGACTTCTCAAGTTTTGGAGCAGTGGTTCAGCAGATACTCTAGAAGAGAAGAGGCTGCTGTTTTGCAATACCTTATGAAAAAATATGGGATTACTACACATTTTTATGGTTAGGTAGACTGTTACCTTTAGTCTGACCTTGATCTGCAAAAAAATAGAACTGTCAAATCCACATCAGTGTAGAGACTCATCTCTTTAGTGTTGAATGATTAAGATTTTGAGATACTCCATATAGGCCAAATATTAAAAAGTTTGTGGTATTCGTCCGTGCCTCACTTTGGTTTCTTCCCCACAATGGCACGTGCTGTGCCCGTGTTCTCCCTAAGGTCAGCTCTGTATATTGAAAGCACCAGCCCATCCCATTCAAGCTGTGGTACACCAAGCTCAGCACCTTCATTCTGCTCGGTGTTTTTTCCTTCTTTCCAATATGTGTAACATATCTGTAACATTCTGTACATCTGCTGTTCCATTGCTACAGCCCAGTCCTGTATTTTTTCCTGACTTGAAGGATGGAGGGCACAAAGAAGTAATGTGATTAACATGAAGGATTAAATGCTGCTCGTGGAAGGCGTAGGTCACGAGTAAATACATTTTGCTGTATTTTGTGCTTATTGAGAAGTGGGAAGAGATTTTTACTTCCGTCATGATCATGATTTGGAGCTAGCTCACCTCTTGCATCTTTCAAGTATTCTGCGTTTAGAACATAAATTTCAGGTTTTCATCAGATTATTATAGCACAGATATCTGAGAAACAATGTGATTAAAACTGAAACAGTTAACTGGGCAAAGGGTTGAGACTGTAGCGTGGAGGATGTTGTTTTGTACTGGTATTTAACAGCTGTAATACTGGAAGTTACACTGTTAGTCTTGCCCAGCGTGCGAAACCCGAGTTTTCTTTTTCTCAAATTTTAAACAACTGCAAGCTCCAAGTCTGTGATGGACTTGGAGAAAAGAGGAAAGGAGAAAAACTAGAAACTCCCATATAATTTTCCATGAGAAGTTGGAACTGATACAGTAAACTGTTGAATTGTGACCTTTGTAACTGCTGATCTTATTAAATCAGAGTCAAATCATGCTCTAAACAGCGCGCTCTCAAAACAAAAGCATGTTACATAAAAGTGTAGGGAAAACACCTCTAAAACTTACTAAAATGGAAACGAGCTTCTCAATTCTTGGAAATAAAATCTGTCTTGATAACCTGATAATTTCAACTTGTATAAAATGATATCCTCTTTGTAGTTGCTTGGATACTAAAATGTCAGTTTCTTCTGAGTACTGAAATTGATCTGTGCTACTCATTCTTCTGTTTCTCTAATTTTCTCCTACAAGTAATTGCACTGAATAACATTCCCTTAAGTGCAGTGTACTTTGTTTTTCTGTTTGACAAGTTCTGATTACATTAATGCAGTGTGAGATAGCGAAGCTGCTGCTGAAGTGTGCTTGGGTCTAAGCCGTTCGACCTGCTCCGTGGATCTGTGAATGTTCACTTCAAGCTGTCTTTTAGTCTGCTAGTGATGTATATAATAAATTGGATTTTCAAAGAGCAGAGAATGAATTTGGAGTCTGCATTTGGTTCACTTTTTTTGCACAGGTTGATTTGTGTGGAGAATATTTATATTCATTCTGCAGCGAATAGATCACTATTTCCTGTTCTGTACTGATCCTTCACCTGCTTCACCTCTGCCGTCCCCTCCAGAGCAAGGTCATACTGGTCTCTGCGTCATACAGTGCTAGTAATGGAACTTAGATTTTACCTAGATTTTACAAAGCTCATTTGAGTTGTAAATCTAAAAGAACTTGATGGAGATGAAACCTTATTGTTCTTCAAATGAGGAGGCATATATAAAAGGAGCTTCAGTGATTTGCTGGAGTTTATGCTGCAAATAAGTGATACTGGTAGAAAAAGAATCTGCCATCAGCTGGACTGTGCTGTGATGGAAATGCAGCACTGCCACTTTGGCTTTGAGTTTTACATACAGGAGTTTGTGACATGAGGACTTTATTATTAGTCTGTAATAGATATTTGTTTTCTTCTGGTTCAAAGTCCCCTAGTGATGCTTGTCTGGGCACACTTAAGGCTGTAGTTTTAGCAGTAGTGCATTTAATTTGGACTTGTACTGTTGAGGGCTCTATTTAGTTGTGTTTAAATACTTGATGTATTAAATGACTGCTTAACTGTCCTTGCAGTCCTTTTGTTTCGCTATGATAAAACTTGATGTTTTTCTCTGGATAAAACATTTTTATCTCTGGATAAAAATAAATAAATTTAAGCATTGAATCTGAAAGAAATAGTTAGGAAAAAGAAATTACCTTTTGATCTTGCTATTAAAGGGGCTTAATTTGTTAGCTAATCCTTCCAAGACAGCAGTAACCGTATGCAATTATTTTAATATGAGTAATTGCAGTATGAATAATATGCAATTATTTTAATATGCTAATACAAATATGCAAACAATTCCTTTCGGTTTTTTTTCAGGTTAATATCTCTAAAAGTCCTTAACAGTATTGTATTGCTGGGGAAATCATGTCAATATGTAAAGGAGGCAAAAATGGAGGAGAAATTATTTAATCCTATACTGACTGGCACCCCAGGGAAGGCAGCTGGCAAACAGCAAAGCATGTTTAAATCTACCCAGGGTAAGGATAACTGCCTTGTTTTGTTTTCAACTGTAATGAAAATTGCTTTCAGACTAAATTTAGTATAAACCAGATGTATGACAACATTGTTTGCTGCACAGTAACCCTGTTGCTGAACCTCAGTTGTACCATATCACAGCTGTGAATCCAAGTCCATAAATGTAATAAAATTTATTGCTTTTACTTTGCGCATCTTCTTTTGGTTATAAATACTGATCTCTCTAGGAAGATCCCACCCTGATATGTGGGAGGTGATAGAAACATCAGAACAGTAGCACGCTTTTGTTTGAAAATCATAATTGTAGAATGGCTTGGGTTGGAAGGGACCTTTCAAGATTACCTAGTCCAACCCTCTGCCTTGTCACTACACAAATAAGTAAATATTTACACATCATCTCTGACTGTACAGAAACTTAATAAGAAAGCAATCAATGCATTTCTTACGGAAATTAATATAAAACACGGCACACAATAGGTGTAATTACTTGTAGTTGTCATGAACACTTCAAACAATTTATGAAATCCAGATAGGAATTTCAGCTCGTCTCTACTTGCTTCATTTCAAGCCCGTGCAGCATGGTTTTCTTCTATAGGTCCTCAGCATTAGCAGTTAATATATCCTTGGAATAGAGCATTACTACATTTCTTGACATGTTACAGAAGGAAACAGAAACCCTCATTGTTCCAGTCAAGTGAATTGGATTGTATGTCTTCCTCTGTGAAGAGCTCAATGAGAGCCCTAGAGAACTTAACAGTGAGGCCTTTCTTGTGTTCACTCCGTTGCTTGCCAAAGACTGGAACAGCCTGAAATGTAAGGTGCTTATTAGTCGTCATAGTGTCTTGCCAGCAGTAGTGAGGAGCCTGTCAGTGTTTCAGTCATAAATCTCTATATCTGTGTCAAATCACATCAAGTAAAAACTTGGTACAGGCATTTATTTTTAAATCGCTTCAATTCATAGAGTTGCTTTAATTTCATGATGGAAGAATGGAATATGAAATGGTCTGGATGTCTTCTGTATTTCCTTAGATGACTGCTATCATAATGTTTCAGTTAAGCAGTCTAGTACTACCCTTGGGTAAGAGACTGGAATCATACATGCTTAGACTGACCCTTAAACTTACAGTAAATAAATCCTGAAGACTATTTTTAGATAAGCAGCAGTTTTACCAGGTCAGTCAACAGAGCTACTTATTTCTGCAAATGGAAAGATTTTGATTGTTAAGCAATCAAAAAGCTTTTGCTGATTTTATTTAAAATATTCTTAACTTCCATGGATGATGAAAAACTCAGATCTTAACAGGTTGGGGGTTTTTTGAGGTTTTATACCTTGTAACATCTCTTCATTTACTAGAAACCTCAATTATGTGAAAGAATGGTTTTACCTTCCCCCAGCTTCTGTACGTTTGCATTATTAGTGCTGGGCTCTGCAATATTGGTTAATCCTTGTGCCCCACTTACCACGTTTTTTTCAGTAGAGTCTCTAAACCCATATCTAACTAGAATGAGGGTGAGGGAATTAAGTGGGTCTACTTTCTATCAGCTTATCAAGTAAGCCAGTTTTTCCTAAGCGTTTTCATCTTGTCCACAGAAACAGTTTAAAATTTTGAAGCATATAATTATACTTGCTGTTGAAGGGTGGAAGTTCTAGTTACTGGTAATCATTTATAGGCTTTCTCTGGAAAAATACTTACCTTTGTAACAAAGTTCTCCAGTTAGCATTATTTGTCTCCTTTCTTGATGCAAGTTTAGTGCCTTTGACTCACATAAGACTGGAGAGAGTAATCCAAGTAGTAAATGGTACACTGTGAAGAGATGCAATACAGAAAGGAGTTTTTGTAGTAATTTGGATAGTGCTGCCATTCTGACAAATAACGTTCCCTTTGGCAGGTCTGCAGTACTCTCCACATCAGTCAGGTTTTTTCAGATTCCTTCAGAACAATAGCACAGACTTTATGAAGAGACAGTAAATAAGAATTATTTATTTCCTTGTCATTTGCTTGTGCATTTTAATTTTTTAAATGTTTTAACAAAAGGTGGAAATAAATGGATATAACCCACAAATATGATAGGTTAATGGAGCCAATGCTCAATTCAACTAAAGTAAGAGGCAGTAACAAAAATAGACATCTTTAATAGAACTGCTTTAGGAGTGGGTGCTATTAAAGTGTGTAGCAGTGCGTGAGTTGTTTAGTAGCTATCCCCAGAGAAGCCAAGTTTATTGTACTTCTGTAGAGGATTAGGCACATCTAATTCCCACTGCAGAGATTCCTTTTCTTCATTTCAGTAGAAAATATTTGTGTGAGTCACACAATGACTGTCAAAAATCTTTTTGCCTAAACCTACAAAAATGAGTAGGTAACCCAGAAGAATGCAGTTGTATGGCCTAATGTCTGCTGCTCATGCTCTGGCTCATTATCTGAAATTTATCCTTTTAGCAAATGAGAAAAGGAAGTCTGTTATGGTAAAACTAAGAAGAGGTACTAGCTTTCACAAAGCTTTCTTCTGTGCTTCTGCTGATTTGATGCAGCACAGTTTTTCAGGACAGCTTTGGATGAATCTGGGTGTTACAGATGCATCAGTACATCTGTGTTAAATTCATTGTTATCTTTGTAATTGTCTTCTGTTCCAACAGGGATTTCCACAGATGAAAATGGATCTACATCAGTTACCAGTCAACCTGTGCATCAGAAGGAGAATTCTCCCTCTTTACTTATAACAAGCAATTCTGATCAATTTCTGACAACTCCTGATGGAGAAGAAAAAGATATAAGCCAAGACAGTTCAGAATTAAAACACAGGTCTTCAAAGAAAGATTTGTTGGAGATAGACAGGTTTACTATTTGTGGAAACAGAATTGACTAAGATATTTTTTTAATCTATGTGCTAAGGATACTGAGCTGTTGGGACAGCAGATGTTACCAGAGTGGACAGTTGCCAAAAAAGGCACATAAATATTTATTTAAAAACTTAAATTATTAATGGCAGAAATATTAATTTCTTTCTGCAAGTAACTTGGCTTGGTACCTGGTCAGGTCAAGGAAGTGATCTTTAACTTGACTCTTGGAGAAGGTGGTGGCTCCATGAGTCTCTGGCCTGGTGGCAGAGCTGCAGTATGACTTTGCTGGAGAACAGACTGGAAAAAAAGAATTATCCTGCTCTGCATTATGAGACCATGCTTCCAGAACATACTCCTTTTCATGAAGGTTCCTCCAGTGTAAGGATATTCCTGGAAATGTGTGACAACTTGACCGGAAGCTTGCCTTTCCAATTACCTTGTTTTGCTAAACATCTGCGAGCACATTCAGAACTTGTGCTTAGATCAACAAACGCATAAAGCATTGGTACATAAAACAGTAAGTCAAGATAGTTATTCTTGTCAACAAGAATCTTTTCAAGATGTATCTTGAAAATCTTGTAATGAGAATAAAATTTTGCCTTTAAATGAAAGACTTACTGCATACTATTTTTACTGTAGTGAAGGTTCTGCTTAACTGGGCAAACATGAAGCATATTCATTTCTTGTGTTGTGTGTTCTGCAAGGCAAATTATTTATAAAATTGTTTTTAAAAGCTGAGGAATTTCGTTGCTGTAGGAAAAAATAATAGGCACTTATATAGGTTGAGGAAAGGCACTGTTAATTGCAGCAAGCAAATGTTGTGTTGGAACTTTATGTATGGCATTAACGCAGCAGAAGAGAATATTACGCTGCATTTTGGGTTTAACTCTGAGAAGAATGACATCTGTGTATTAACTTGCCTGAGAACATGCCTATAAAAGCTCATACTGACAATCAGATCACAACTATCCTTTTTTAACTGATTGGTTTTAGCCAAACTAGAGTAGATGGACTAAATCTGTGAAGAACATTTAAGCATTGTAATGTATCTTCATTTCTGGTGTGAAATGCAGTTGTGGGAGAATTGATGAAAGGTGGGTTTGAATCCTCAGACCAAAAATGGAATAAATTTGACCTCAAATCTTAGACTGGGGATTTGTATCGGAAGAGACCCTTTAGATAATGATAAATTCTTCATCTATTGTTCTTAAAACACAGCATTAGCTTCAAATTCATTTCAGTTATTCAAGTTAAGCACCTGTTTCACTTCCCAAGGAATGGTGTCATAAAACTATTTCAGTGCTGCGAAAATGAAGACAAAATTTGCTCTTTGCTGATTTAATAATTTGTCAGAGGGGGAAAGGCAAAGCTCATTTGCTTTATGAACATGTGAAAGTTTAATGTATATGCTAATCCCTGAAACTCGCAGGACTACAGTAATGAATACAGCGAATGGAGACAGTTGGACAGTTTAGGATCTGAGCAGACCTTGTAATGAGGTAGCTTTGCCATACAGGTTAGCGTGATCTGTTCTGATGGGAACTTCTTGCTGCAGTCTTTCAGCCTCTCCTCTCCATCAAAAGTAGCTGGAATAACGGCCAAAATCTGTGACTGCTGTTCAGGGATGAGAGTAAAAAGAAGAGGGCTTGTGCTGGAGAAAAATCTGAAATTCTTTAAATTTTGATGTATTTTATACTAATTGGAGATGTTCACACATTGAAATTCAGATTATCTGTCAATTTGGTGTATCTTATTTTTGAATTATTTAGCAGTTGCTAAAGAAAGCTTGGAATTGCTTTCATTTTTTTTCTGTTGAATGACACTGTATCAATTTTATAAGTGCATCTTGTGTGAAACTCAATAAAATTCAATTTTGTAATATTTGTTTAAAAAAGGAGAACTACAGCGTCGACATTTCTTTCTTAGTATTCAGGGTTGGTGAACTTTAATGTGTCTGTTGTATTAAGTTCCCTTTTCCATAAGGTAACATTCTTGCAAAAGTGAGACAGAAATCTGCATAAGAACTGGGTTATGGATGGCTTTACTTTGGATTTATTTCTGTAGCACTTGGTTATTGATACTTGAATGAAGAAGGTATTGATGGTAACCTACTGTTAATTTGTTTTCCTAAAGGCAAGACCCATGTAAATGAAAAAATACTGTGTTGTGAAGGAGTTGTAATCAGAGTTGTGTAGTCAGTTACTACAATTGGAGTAGTTGCACCCACACAAGCAAAGCCAAATTAACTGCTGTGTGAGCTTAGGTAAGGGCTTCTGGAGCACGCGAGAGTGACAGTCAAAGGGTACTGGGTAACTGCTCTTGAGTCCAGTGCCTGGCTCAGCTCCCTGTGAGGGTGGGAAGCCTTTGTTGTGTTGCTTCTACACTTGAATTGTGATAACTGGAGCTAAAGCAGCGCAGCTGAGCTTTGGGATATGGCTGTTACATCTCTTTTTGCTGCACAGGCATCACTTGGATTTACGGGTCACAGTAATTCAAAGGTGTATTTGATGCACTGGTCATAGAGAGCATTGCAAATGCAACACTTCCCCTTAAACTCTGAAAGTCTCGTAGGGGCCCTGCTGGGCATGAAATTTTCATTGTTTCCTCTTGCTCTGAGCTCTCTAATTGTTCTCATGGCTCTGCTCATGATTAATGGGGATACCTTGAATATTTAGCACAAGGGTCACAGCTGAATTCATCTCTGACCCCGGGTGGTCCTCTTGTAACTCCAGAGGTAACTGAGGGGGAGCAAACCACAAAACAAAATAAGACCCCAGCAACCACAAATGTCTCATCTGCAGATACAGTTCTTTAGGTTTTCTTGAGAAGCTCTTGTCTTAACAGTGAAATAAATAAGAGTGTCAGAGGTTAAGCAGTAAATAAATAGAGATCTTCAATTCATAAATCCCTCCAAAAATAAAATCTAGGCAGTTCTGATGCAGTGATCTTTCAACTAAAGTCACAGTTGCCAAATTAATTCCAAAAGCATGCACTGAACACAGTGTGTAGTCATAATTAGTCCTATTTATTATGGGAGCATTAAGGAACAACTGTGTTTTCTGTAGGATTATTTAATTAATCTTTTGAAGCCTTTCAGATGTTCAGAAGCCAAGCGGAATTTCCCCTCAAGCAAAGTAGTTTTACATTACAAGTAC
Source organism: Dromococcyx pavoninus (assembly GCA_033558185.1). Taxonomy (NCBI): domain Eukaryota; kingdom Metazoa; phylum Chordata; class Aves; order Cuculiformes; family Neomorphidae; genus Dromococcyx; species Dromococcyx pavoninus. The sequence continues at coordinate 882,179 of JAUMJL010000019.1, read as the reverse complement.
ACTGACTTACTTGCCTCTTAATTTAGAGTGAGTTTGTTGAAACTCTTCAACTTTGCCTTGGTTTTTGTTTTTTTTTTGTTGTGCAAAATTGTCTACATTCTAAATATTCATTTAGAAGGTTTTTTGTAAGTCAGCATAGTTATTGAGGCCACTGTTGTTAAAGCCAGTATCTGCCTAGCTGTGGCTGCCACACTGACTTAACTGTTGGGCTACAATTTTGATTCTGGTGGTGGCAAGCAAGGATGAATGCAACCTAATTGTGGCATGAATGTAATAAAACTGACCTCCTGAAACAATGCAACATTTTGTCTAACAAACTGGGCTATTCCACTGTGAGTAAACCAAGAGTTATACCAGCTGTGTCAGTCTTGGGTAACCATGTCCTCAGAAATGCTCTTCACAATTACTAAACAGAGTTAGCTCTTAAAACTTCTCAGAGTACTTGCTCTTTCTTAGAAATCTGGACCACATTAATTTTGCTGACTCCAAGGAAGCAAATAGTTTTGTGTCAGTACTGAGCAGCTGCAAAGGGAGCTGTAACAAGCACCGTGAGTGCAGTGCAGTGAGACCAGCTTTGTCTCCATGCGGTTTTTCTGTATGTAGCACTATGAGATGTGTAGACTGTGAAGGCTGTCAGAAACACCTAATGGGTCATTTCTGTATGTTTCTTTCTCTAGGAGAACAGCATCTTCCTGAGCTGAGCTAGACTTTTTTTAGGACATCAGTTACACTCTGATTTCAAAAAACCACTGCCAACAGAGGAGTTGTAAGGTGGATCATTAATACTAAAGTACACTGCAGTGAGCTCAGAGCTCTAAAACCAGAAAAATCTAAAATTATAATTTTTTAGAAAATATTTGTTTTGTCTAAAACACTGTGACAGTGTTTGCAATGAAATCATCTCAGATTTTAAAATCTGCACCTATTGTAAATATGTAAATATTGCTGCCCACCTCTGCCTCACAGCTAGGCTGTGATTTCTTCCATTCATTTACTACTTGATACTAGAGTGATGCTGCCAGGCAGAGCCAAGGTTTCACTTTTAATTGGAGGCAGTTCTATCTTACAGCTGAACTGTAGAAAACGTTCAGCACCAGGAAAGGGAGACAGGCATTCACTCTGCAACGATGTGGGTTGCAGCAGCACTACCTTGCGTTCTAATTTTTTTAGGGTCGCTTTGGTGCAGTTCTGTTGTAAATTTGCTAAGGAAATCCTGTGTTGAATAGGCAAACGCATTCCATGTATTATACAGTGCACTGGTTGCACTACTGACACATTTTTATATCAGAAATTGTTAATTTTAAGTGTTATGAGGGTGATGTTGCAAGATAAGTATACTTTTAATAGAGCGAGTTTTGGTGTTCGAGGAAGGCTCAGGTTTTGTGTTGGTATTTCTTCCCATCCGTGCTCAGTTTGTTGGACAAAAGCAGTAATAAGTTTCTACATATGTTGACTGCTTTGAATATCAGAAAGAGGGTGTTCCTGTTATGCACTGTCCTGAACAGATGCTCAAATCTGCTTTTCCTGGTGAAAAGAAGGTAGCTCAGGAATTGCTTGTTTGATGCTGACAGTTTAAAATAGAGAGGCTGACTTGGGGAGTCTTGGGAAGTGGTGCCTCTAACTTAGAGAAGTGTGGCAATGAAATTCTAAGTCCAGCACTGGACAGCAGATTCTTGGGCTCATTACACCAAATCGAAATAGGAAGGTGTTGAGTTGATGCCAGCAAGTACTTGGTGACAGGACTGACTGTTGGTCCTAAGTTTTTCTGCAGGTTTGATTTGAAATTGATGTTCTTGTTGAAAAGGCAGCAATGTAGCCATCTGCCACCTTCTCTCTACAGCCAAGGCAGCAGGAACTATGCTAAACTTATCTCTTCTGGTGATGGTTTATAGTGCTTGTTTGACTCTCTAGTGCTATTTTACGTGCTATTTTTCCTCCACGCAGGCAGGAGTAAATTCTCTAGCTAGTTTTTTGTGCTAGACCTTCATTTCTTAAAAGCAAGGACCAAAGCCCCTGTGTATATTTAATAGGTGATCCTTTACACTAGGTGTTCTGCTAATGTCACTGCAGCAATTTTGTGGAATTGGTTTACTTGGTCCTTATATTTACTTTGTAGGTCTTGTGTTCAAAATGGCAAATTGCATGAGGTAAGTTTCACCTTTTGATCTGGTTACATGTCATTTATTTATTGCTCTTTTTTTAATTGATTTGACAAGTTCAGTTTCTAAAACATTAAAATTCCGGTAGTCTGGTTTCCAGTATTGTAGATTTTCATCCCAAAGGGCCTGAGGGCATATCAGTAGGTGTGCTGAGCTCTTTGTATTTTTACCAAAACACAAACCCTAAGAAATTTAATCTCGAGCTCCATAGTTTCACAATACCTGTGTAAAGAGGAAGAGTCTCTCTGATTTCTCTCTGGTGTGAGCAGTCCATGAGAGCAGAAAGACCTCTGTGAGTCAGAGACCATACACAGTATGCTGGCTTGGCAGGTCTTGTGTTTTTCCTGTAAATTCTCCTTACAGTTCAAACACCAAGGAAATGAACTGATCTTAAATCTGTTCTCCTTGCTGTCATTTTGGATATGTCAAGTTTTCATAGGTCATTCTAGTGTTCATCCAGGCTGTAATCCACAGATTTTTTTTTGTAAGACAAAAGACTGAATAAATCTTGTCTGTTAAGAGGAAAATATTCTCACTGGAATTTAACTGGAGAAGGGAAGGGCTCATGGAGTATTCATCATCTTATTTCCATAGTAATTACCTTTTCTTCCTCTAAAGACAATTGCTGGCTTTAGGTTTGCTGTAGTATTCCAAGTAGCTGTCAGCAGCCTGTGGTGAATAGTGACATAAATATCACATTATCAGCATTACAATTTCACTACTGTATAAGGAGTATAAGGACACCTGGTAACCCTCAAACTCTATTCTGCAGCAGCTGTAAGCCAGAGCTCCCTAACTAACAAGATCCTGTGGTGGAAAAGCCACATGAAACCCATTTATTCTGTTTAACATATTATGGAGCATTGGAAAGTCTTTCCTAGAGTCTTGAAGAGAAATTGTTCAGGATTAGGTTTGTCACCAAAAAAAATAAATAAAGGTTTTTCTCCTGCCCACTGTGGGGTAATGCTCAGCAGACTGGGGCTTCTAAAGCCTACCTCATTTATATGGTTGCTAACGATCTACAAAGAATATATATGCAATTTTATTTATTAAGAAAATAAAAGAGGGAGGGGGCTGATAAATAACTTCAACCAGTGGGGAAAAACAATTGAAGTGTTTGAAAATAGCCTCTGCAGATGCAGAACTTCTATAGGAAGCGTAACAGTAGGAATAAGTGCATTTGGAAGAATGTTTCGAGAGACCCATTTGTGTATTTACATGGTAGGGCCAAGACTTTCACTGTCATTCCACCCTCCTGAGCCGTGCTGTTCTGTCACTTTGTCTGTCAGCCTAGCCCTTCAAGCACCTGAGCGGCTCCTGAGTGAAATCCAGCTGCAGCCTTAGTTCCTGGGTGCTTTTGTTCTGCTGGGTCTCCAAAGCATGTGGCTGCCTCTGCAAAGGTACGTGCTCAGGGCTTGGGGAAGGGCTTCCTGTGGGCAGCATTTTCTTTGATACCAGATGGAGAGCTGAGTTTGCACATGGGAACAAATCCCCTGTTCGTGGATCTGTGTAATCCTGGACTCGGAGCTGTGGGGTGGGGGATGGCTGACTTTGGGCACTTCGTAACAGCAGATATTTCCTCTCTTTTGCTACACTGCCCAGGAATTTGGCCAGATATGGTTTCCTTCTGCTGGGGGGTGCCAAGGTGAGGCTGTGGGCTGATGTGAGTTCTGATAGTCTTTCCTGGGTGTAGATTGTGTGTAGAGAACAGAGCAGAAAATGGAGGCCTTGTCAAAGCCCCCTTTGTGACCATAAATAATGCCCCTTTGTATCAGTACAGAAGTTTCCTACTTGACCTCATGTTACAATGTTACAATGGCACGCTTGCATCCAGAGAGAATCAGAGAGAGACTTGCATTTCAAGCACCTGGGCGAGGGGTGATAACGCTGTGGTCGTGGTGGTGATGATGATGGTGTGACTTGACTGACACAGGAACAAGGCAAACAGGCTTTGTTCCGCTTGCCCTGCGTGAAACAGGGTGGGTTTGTGAGAGTGTAGCAACCTGGCAGACACTTTGGGAGATGGAGGTACATCTGAGCTCTGGACAGCACTTCTGTAAAAGCCAAAGGAGATCTTTTTTAAGGGTTATTCTATAGGTACAGCAACTCCAGCCCTTTCGCTACTGGAGCTTTCTAATCTCCTTGCCTCACTGGGCCATCCATAGAAGCAACAGTTACAGCTTTTAAAGAACCAGGGCATAGAGTGTAGTGCAGGAGCTGGAGCAGCTGCCTGGTTTGGGCAGGCAGACGTCCTAAAGTGGATCCTTCTGGTTTTATTCAGCTGTTTTTAACTCCTTGTTGCTCTGTGCTGGTGCTCATCGTGTAGGTCAGCACTGGCGGCAGCGTTCCCTGCCACAGGAGCAGTGGAGAGGCACTTGCTGCCAGGGCTGGGGTTTGTCTTCTGAGCTCTTCAGTTGGTTTCTGCCTGTTGTGTTCCAGTACTTACCACTACACTTGCTTGTGCTACTTGTCTGTGTTTTTTTAACCTTGTTAATCAAGCTTGTTTTACATTGTCAGAAGCTGGATGGAGCTACTCATTCCAGCTTAGGTCCCACCCAACGCAGGGTCCAGTTCAGGTACCTCCTGAGAGATATTTGCTGAACATCTTCTGTAATCTTAAATGACAGAGATTCCACAACCTTTTTTGAATGGTAACTGTGTACACTGCAAATGCTGTTGTCTGTAGAAACCTTCCTACTGTCTGATTTAAATCTTCCTTACTAAACAGTAACCCTCTCTACTTTTTGTCCATCCTGGGCATGGAGAATAATTTCAACAACTCCTCTCTCTCTCTCTCTCTCTCTCTCTCTCTCTCTCTCTCTCTCTCTCTCTCTCTTCTTTATTTTTCCCTTTACATCCTTGGCAGCTGACACTGCTCCTTGTTTTCCCCCCAGGCCCGTTTGCTAAACCACCCCGATGAGTTGAGCTCTTTGCATGGACAGCTTATCCCGTGCTTGTCCTGGGCACAGAACTCCAGCTGATGCCTTCCCACCCAGCTGAGCTGAGGATTGCATCAGCCAGCTTTCAGTTGCCATCTCTTGGTATGGGAATTACTTCTTAAAAACAGGATGTCACTTCTGACCCAGGAGAGTTTGAGTGCACTGCGAGCTCTACGTACTTTCTATGGAACTGTCTTAATTGTTCCCAAGCCTGCACTTGTGCTGTACTGTAGTGCTGCCAAGATGGAAAATACTGTATTAAGCAGCTTTGGTTTGATATTTTTTTACCATCTGTTTCTGTGCTTAGTCAAGTTTGTTTTGAACTCCTGTTGTGTAGTGCATTCACAGCCCTTCCTTTACCTTTCTTTGGCACCAGCACAACTACTGATTAAAAGCACCAAGTGGCAGTGGGGCATGAAGAGAATCTGCAGAATCTCACTGCTATGTGATGATGAACTAGTGATAAATGCACCCCAAGCAGGATTTCCTGATGAGCTTTATCAGCTGCTCCAAGCAATTTTAATCTATACTGTTTCCTTAGTTTGAGGAGATCATCAAAAGCCTCATGAAAATCAACGTATGGGATAATTGCCGCTTCTCACCTTACAGTGTGTTACACTGTTGAACGAAAATGCACTGGTTTGAAATGATCTGACATATTTATATTGACTTTCATTCATCATCGTACTACTCTTAAAGCACTAAAAAGAACAAAACTCAAATCTGATTACTTACCCAGAAAAATTCTGGAAGACTGCAGTTGGTTTGATCTATCATTTCCTTTTGCTCTTTTAAATCCCAAGGAAACTGCTGAGGTCTCAGTCAGTCACTGTCTGGAGTTTTTTGGTTTATTAAGGTGTAGTGGGCATAAATATGGATTAATGGTTTTGCTTTGGGACCCTGATACCTTGATTATAGGTAATCAATCACTTTTTCTAAGACCTGAAGCAGGCACTTAAGATGCAATATTGGTTTCATTTACAACGTCACTACCTTGACATGAAATCCTAGATGTAGAGCTGTGAAGGAGAGATGAAAAGTGCAAACTTTGCCTGATTTCCTTTGCACTTCAATAATCTTTACATTTACACTTCCAATGAGGTGTCAAAGATTTGGATGTTACATTTTTGGATGAAAATCGAAATAAAACACTTGAGGCAAGAAGTTAAGTCCCTGAGCTGTCCTCTCAGTGGAATACCAGCAGACCCCAAAGAATCAGAGAGACTTGCTTCATCCTGATAGGTTTCCTCTGTGATGAATGTATAATATTTTATACAGCGCTAATTTAATGTGGAGACCCCACTTTGGTCTGTAAAATCTAAGGAAAAAAATCCTAAAGTCAAATATTTGTTTAAAAAAAACCCCAAACCACAATACCCCAAACAAAACCCCTTAACAATCCCAAACCCCAAAACTGTCTTTTTAGAGCAAATGATAGCAATTTCCAGGACATTGCAATTTATGTGGATCTCCAAAATGATGTGAGGCAGCTCCTTGGTTCTAGCTCACTTTTCCTAATTAAAACAAAGTCAATTAACAATTCCTAGGTTGGAAGTTGAAAGTACCAGTATAGTTTGCCCTTCAGTGCAGCAACATTTAAATATATCTCTAATCTGAAGTAATTAATTAGGAAATACACTATAGTTCTCCCTAGGCAGCTCCCCTTGCAAACAACTGGCACTACATAAAAGCTTGTGTCTGCTTGAAAGGGGTGTAAGTATTAAAATATCCACCCCCAATTCTCTAACAGCTTTCACTTAAGCTACAATCCTTTCTTCTTCTTTAAATGTGCAATAAATCTCTGTGTGAAAATAATGCCACACTTTCACATTGCAGCCAATAAGCTCAAAACCAGTAGTTCTCAATTAAGCTTCACAGCAGCACTTTCTCCCACAGTGGGACATAAAGGACTATTTTCACTTAAGAAATGCATGAAATGAAGAGCAGGGAATCTAGCTCACTGACCCAGAATCTGTCTCAGACTAAGGAATGAGGCCAGAAAACCTGTAGTGCTGCTCCATCATAAAGAACAACACTTCCCTGCAGCAAAGGAAAAGATTTGTTTTGCTATCCTTGTGTTGGGCTTGATCAAAGCAATGTGCAAGGGTATTGTAAGTTTCATCCATTCTGCAGCCCACCTGCAGCATCCAGAATCTCTGAGCACATTCCCCCATCTCTGAACACCACAACCCATACATGCCATGACCTTTAAAAAAACGAAAATATTTGGACACCACTTTCTTTTCTTGAACTTCCAGGACTTATTTTTATTATTATTACTATTATTTTGGAAGCTTTTGTCTGTAACCCTAGCAGCTGGAGACTTTCTCTCTAAAATAAATACAGAAATTGCAGATTGTCATATAATCAGAAGGCACCAGGAGTTCCAGCGTTAGGAAATACAGCAAGTGTGAGTATTGTGAGACTGGCAGGACTGCAGTGCCAAAATGAGGCTTGCTCTTGTAACTGAATGTTTTCCTCCACGGTGAAATGCTCCTCTATTGCAGAGAGCCCACAGAATAAGTTTTACATCATATTAGCGTATAATTATATGAGCTTATTAAGAGCAATCATAGTGAGAACTGAGCAACTTCTAATACTCATCTCTGCCACGAGCACGCCGGTGCCTCAGCCATGCAGGCGCCTTCAGTTCAAGGCAGCAATTAGAACGGTCCCTTTTATGAACAGGTAGCTGATATTTGGCTTGCAGAACAACTTAATTTGACTGAGAAGTTGTCACACACTGTAGAGTTCACAGCTGTATACAGCTTTCTATAGCTAATAATCTGATATTGCAGTGAACGCTTCTTATTTATTCAATGTACATCCAGGAATTCTTAAATCTAAGTCTCTTTCATTAAAGAACATGTCTTCCTCTTTCTTCAGCCTCATGATTTCTACAGTGCTCTCAAATGGTACAGTTAGAGTTGAGAAGTTTGGCGTGCTCCAGGTCTGATGGACCAAATTTAGTGCAGCAGTCTAAAGAACATTGTACACCTTCAATGAGATAAACACACATTTTCCTCTGTACCAGTTAAGTTCTGATTGCGGCCGCAGTGTCCTATGGGAGCGCCTCAGTTCCTCTGCCAAAAGTGTCATTGGTTGTAGTAGAAAGCCAACAGTAGAATTCAGATTGAGAAACTACTGAAAAAACAAGTTTTCACTGTTTTCATTCCATTCCAGTAACATCCTCCAAAACACAGCAACCTGTATGTCTGTTGCCCAGTCCTGGCTGAGAAATTGTTCTTAAAAATGTAGTTAAATTCAGCACTGGTGATGTGGAATATGTACTCTCAATGCCTTTTCCTCACTGGCAGGAGTATTTGTTAGTCAATAACTGCTCTGAGTCAAGGCCAACCATGGTGTGACAGTTCAGGTCACATTGTGTTAAGGGAGCTATGAACACATGTTGGTCATCACCATCACTGGGTAGGCAGCTGTAGGCAGTACCTGATGCTCTGGAAACCTGAGTGCCATTTGCTTCCAACAGCATTCACCTGCAGAAGGTGAACGGGAGCATGAAAATGAAACAGCCTACACCTCTATTGCACAGCTGGGAAGGGAGTGCAGGGATGGCAGGAGGGGTAACAGTTTTAAGGTGAAAGAAGAGAGATTCAGATTAGATATTAGGAAGAAATTTTTTACTTTGAGGGTGGTGAGGCCCTGGCCCAGGTTGCCCAGAGAAGCTGTGGACACCCCATTTCTGGAGGTGTACAAGGCCAGGTTGGATGAGGCTGTGAGCAACCTGATCCAGTGGGAGGTGTTCCAGGGGGATTGGAACTGGTTGATCTTTAATGTGTCTGCCAACCCAGACCATTCTCTGATTCTATCCTCTGATTCTATGTCTGTTGTGCTAAACGAGGCAGTTTTCATCTGTTCATTATTCTATTGATAAATAAGTCAAAACTATATAATTCAGCTTTAGATTGGAGTTTTGATAGGCCAGTTTTCTTCAACAAACTCATTGAGTAAGTTGTAGTTCAAATTTGTTACTTTTCAAGAAAAATCACAAAATATAAATGAAGTACTTCTGTTTCAAGATCCAGACACAATACATGTATATGCTTGACACAGATGCTGTTTCTTAAAAATTCCTCAATGCAAACACACTGAACATATTCATTTCAGAGGACTTTATTAAACTTTCTTAAGGAAGTCTGAAAGCAGAGTAATGCCCATCTTCATTTTGTTGTTCATGGTAACTCAATGACAAGCCCTGCAGCAGCACAGGGCATTGTGCAAATTTCATACTGGAATTACTTAACATCTTCACAGGTTTTACTCTGGATTGCTGCAGTGCTGAACTGAGAGGGTGGAAGATCAGAAAGGTCTTCCAAACTGTTTTAACTGCAGGCAGAAACCGAATGTGGATGTATTTTTAATCTGATCCTGCTTGTTAACAAAGACTCTTCGTCTGGACTTCAGCAAGGCCTTTGACACTGTCTCCCACAGTAGACTCCTAGGGAAGCTGGCAGCCCGTGGCTTAGACGGGAGCACTCTGTGCTGGGTTAGGAATTGGCTGGATGGCCGAGCCCGGAGAGTGGTGGTGAATGGTATCTCGTGAATGGTGTCTCATCCAGTTGGCGGCCGGTCACCAGTGGTGTCCCGCAGGGATCGGTGTTGGGTCCAGTCCTGTTTAATATCTTTATTGATGATCTGGATGAGGGGATTGAGTCCATCATCAGCAAGTTTGCAGATGAAACCAAGCTGGGAGGAAGGGTTGATCAGTTACAGGGTAGGATGGCCCTACAGAGGGACCTGGACAGACTGGAGACATGGGCCAATTCTAACGGGATGATGTTTAATAAGTCCAAATGTCGGGTACTTCATTTTGGACACAACAATCCCATGCATAGCTATAGACTGGGGACAGAGTGGCTGGAGAGTAGTCAGGCAGAAAGGGACCTGGGAGTGCTGGTTGACAGGAAACTCAACATGAGCCAGCATTGTGCCCAGGTGGCCAAGAAGGCCAATGGCATTCTGGCCTGCATCAGGAATAGTGTGGCGAGCAGGACCAGAGAAGTTATTGTCCCCTGTACACGGCACCGGTCAGGCCTCATCTTGAATACTATGTACAGTTCTGGGCCCCCCAGTTTGGGAAAGATGTCAGGATGCTGGAGTGTGTCCAGAGGAGGGCAACGAAGATGGTGAAGGGGCTGGAGCATAAGCCCTACGAGTAGCGACTGAGGGAGTTGGGGCTGTTTAGTCTGAAGAAGAGGAGGCTCAGGGGAGACCTCATTGCTCTCTACAACTACCTAAAAGGAGGTTGTAGTCAGGCAGGGGTTGGTCTCTTCTCTCAGGTGACCAGTGACAGAACTAGAGGGCATGGACTCAAGCTTCATCAGGGAAAGTTTAGACTTGATGTTAGGAAAAAGTTCTTCACTGAAAGGGTGATTGGCCATTGGAATGCGCTGCCCAGGGAGGTGGTGGAGTCGCCAACCCTGGAGGTGTTTAAGGGGAGACTGGATGAGGCACTGAGTGCCATGGTTTAGATGATGGTTGGTGTTAGTGCTGGGATATAGGTTGGACTCAATGATCTCGGAGGTCCTTTCCAACCTTATGATACTGTGATACTTGATACTGTATTGTTTAGTGAGCCTGAGAAAGACCAAACAGGAGAGCATTTCCTTTCCAATATTTCATCAACCTTATAGGCAGCACCCTGGCCCAGAGCCCGGTCTTTGCAGACTTTCTTTTAGGGTCCTGCTACAAGTGCTTTTGTAGCTGAACCTACGTCAATCCCCACTGGCTTTTCTGAGTTGTTTTTCCTTCTCTTGTGCTCATACCTTAAGAAATGCCCAAGTGAGATTTGTGGCTTAGCCTTGCCCTTAAGATTCACGGAGGATTTCCCCTTTACACAGACACCACTTCTGAAAACACATCCACTCTACTATGGTATAAAATACATAGTATATAGCCCTCTCCCCTTGTTGGGGATGGTTTAAAAGAGGTGAATCGTGGCAGCCAGTGGAAAGAAATGAGTTTGGATTAGACTGCTGAGGCTTGCTGTGAGGCTTCACACAGCATCTCTCAGCACTCAATTTTCTTCCTAAAGCATGACCCTCTTTTAACATCAAGCTCTTCATCTCACTGTGTTTGTTTCCTGTTAAGAGGCTCTTCAACACCTGAATACTCTCATTTAACCTAAAGGTGTCGTATTTGACCCAATGGTTACCACCATGGGTTTACATGAGAACCAGCCATGGCAGAAAGCAGTGATCAACAGAGAAAGGGATGGTGGATGCTGAGCTTATCAACAGCAGCTGCTTTTCCAAAGGAGACCCTGTTTCACTGGCAATAGTGAAGAGACGGAGTTAAATGCAGCTGTGAATTAGTTCACAAACAGCATCATAAAGAATTTCTCATTTCCAGTCACTTAGGAGTGCTTTTTTTTCCAGAACATCTGGTGTTCATACTAATAACCTCTCCCTATTTGATCTTCTCATCTTTTTGCTGCTGATTTCTCTATCACACAATCAGCACACGCACGTTGTTTGCACCTTTTTATGGCCACCAGATGTTGGAAACCCAAGCTCTGCGGGGAGACTCCGCCAGCACCACACAAGCTGTTGCAGTGTTTGAGCAGAGCTGCTGGAGTTCTGCCAGGGGAGGATGCTCTGGACCCATCCTGCTGCATTGGTCTCTGTTTTCCAAACCCTGTATTATTCCTGATATCTCTAAGGATCAGGGAAGGCACTTGCACACACACAAGCAAGAGGTGATTCCTGTTATCTCCACAGATTTTCAATTGAGAGACTGAGCTGGAATCTGATATCTGTGAAAGACTCCAGGGAGAAATTTCCCAGGTTTATGTGCTGCTCTGTTCAGTTTTTTCTTAGTGTCCAACTCAAAACATTATTGTCACCAGAAACTCTTTTGGTGGCTCTCTGAGAGCTATTTCTAGTAGGATCATTACTTCCTCTGAGGTTTCTGTTTAAAAATACAAAGGCAGTTACTCAGAAAGCAAAGCAAACTTCTTGCTTGTCATTCTCACAAGAAAGCCAGTCAATTCCCGATGTTTTCTCTGTGTATTCTGTTCTGAAAAAAAGTCTGACTCTTTGCATCTGAGATGTGTAACTTTCTGCCAGGTATCTTGTCTCTTTCCAAGCTGCAGCTGCCCTACAGGTGATTTCAGTGTAACTCTGCACAGCCACAACTCTCTAAATCCCTTCATTGGGGACTCTAGCCCTGCAATAGCTCTGGGTGTCTCTTGGGTGCTTGACAAAGGTACAGATGGAGCACAATGCTGACAGGTTTTGGATGTCAGACCTCTCTTCAGGTGGCTCTTCTTTCTGCCAAGTGCCAACAGAAAAGGGCAGCCCAGCGTGGCAGCTCAGCGGTGGTGCTGAGGCTGCTTTGTTCAGTGATCTGGCTTAGAAACAGCCTCACTTTTGTTTTGGCTGTCAGCACGAGTGGGCTTGGAGGCTCTGGTACCGTTGTGTGAAAATATGCTCTATAGAACACAATTGTGTAAAAAGAGAGGGTTCCTTTTATTTTGAGAGCTTGAAGGAGCTCTCCTTGACCAATGAATGCTATAAGGAAGGAAATATTCACCTGTTATTGATAACAGAGGGATGTTAAGTGATAAGGACACAGTACGACATGGACTGTCACAGGGAGAGGAAGTATCATGAGTGCAAATTAAATACAAATCTCTCCAGCTGACCAGATTGCAGGTAGAATGAAATGGACATAAAGAATAAGATGCCAAATACTTTTTTTTTTTTACCTCATGACATAAGTGGGTGCATCCAGAAAATACTGAGAGAATGCTCTAAGTTGAACAAAAATATCACCGTTTCTCTACAACTGGAAATTTAAAAAACTGATTTTTTTTGTTTTTTGCCTTCAGTGCACGTTGCTCTAAACCCCAGGAGGGAGAGTGTCAGTCATCTTCCCTCTTCAGGCTGGCTACACATTGGATTGTGAACACCGTCTATGTTGCAGCATGATCCAGCTGCCAGCTTGAGGAAGGACATTTTCTTTTTTCATGTTTTTCCAAATGGTTAATGGGAGAGGTTTCAGCATTGCCCTTTTCTTGGGGAAGAAGCTGTTCTTTAAGCTCAGGAAGAATTTTTGGGGAACTGCCTGAGTGACACATTTCTTTCCCCCCCCCCCTTCTTTTTTCCTTTTATACATTTCTGTGCTTTTAAGTGGCTTTTCACTGTGAATCACATCTATTTTGAAACCTAGGGACTAAGGTTTGTATGAATACCAGTTACGGAACTTGAATCCTTATCAGCAAGACTCAAATCCCATTAGTATTGCATTTTGCATAAAATATTCAAAATTAATTATATATATTTGTAGGGCAAAGGAGGAGTAAACTAGTTTAAAAAAAAAAAATGTGTAGGAAAGCATGGCCTGAAGTGTGTGTCTGAGACCTGGGGAGTTCTGCATAATGAATAGGGAAGTGCACTGGAATTTTCTGGAGGTGGATGATGGAAATTGTGCAGCACTGATGTGTAAATGATGCACACACGCTTTGTAACTCTGACCCATTGCTTCTGCAGCAGAGGAGAATGCACCAGGAAGAGGCTGACAACAATGCTCAAAATAAGTCTCTAAGCCACACAGAGCTCCCAGCAGCCATCACAAAGTCAGACTGACAATTTGGGAATTGTGTTTTGATGATTCCTTCTTCCTCCCCTGGCCTCACTCATCACAAGGGGTTTTTTTGTAACTATGTCCAATGCATGATCTGTTTGGACATTGAACTTTTCAGGTGGTAGATGGTAAATTCATACAAAATGTGTAACTTCTTTGTGTACTGCTGAAAACAAGTACATACACGGTCTAATTTGTTTATAAAATCTCAGAGATGGACATGTGCTGTAGGCGAAGCTGGAAGAACAGCTGGTTCAAGGTAGATACTGTGGACTGGAAATACTAATTAATGTTTTTCTACAGGCTGTATCTCATCCTGAAATTCACCTCAGGACCAGGGGAAAAAAAAAGATATTCGCAGCAAGAGACCAAGCATTGCAAAAAACAGCAAAAATCTACCCTGAGCTTTTCCTTTGCTTCCACCTCTGCAAAGGGCTCTTTGCAACAGACACAGAGCTCGTATTTGGGGCAAAATGATCGTAAATAAAGAAGGCAGTAGGCAACTAGCTTTTCTATATCCCAATATCTTATCTACTGTTTTTCTGCTCTGGTAATTGCAGTGGTCGTGGTGGTGGAGGATGCCCCAGGTAATCCTGTCTGGCAGGAGCATCAACTGTGCCCTCTCAAAGCAGGGCAATCTTGGGGAGACTTTCTTTAGACCCACTCATAAAATTTTGGTAAGTAAAAATAATCAAGTCTTGTGAAATCTGGAGAAAATATCTCCTCTGTATATTTTTCCCAATTACAGAGGCTAAGAAAACCCCATTTGTCTTTGATCTCCACAGTTTAACTTGAGTGACTTAGTTGAAGGCCTGGGTGCTCCTCCAGTTGACAGCAGTGTTCTGGTCTTTATTTCAGCCTCCAAGGCACCAGGACTCCTGTTGTCTTAGAATCATGGAATGGTTTGGGTTGAAAGGGAACTTAAAGATCATCCAGTTCCAACCCCTCTGCAGGGACACCTCCCACCAGACCAGGCTTCTCAAGGCCCCATCCAAACTGGCCTTGAACACCTCCAGGGATGGGGCAGCCCTGTGCCAGGGCTTCCCCACCCTCAGTGTGAGGAATTTCTTTTCAATGTCTAACCTAAATCTCCCCCCCCTTCCAATTTAAGCCATTCCTCTCCTTCCTATCACTATTTTCCCTTGTAAAAAGCCCCTCACCAGCTTTCCTGGAGCCCCTTCAGGTACTGGAAGGCCACTATGAGATCTCCCCAGAGTCTTCTGTTCTCCAGGCTGAACAATCCCAACTCTCTCAACCTGGCAAACCTCTCCCAAATGAAATAATGTGGTGTGTCTGGTACCCTCCCATTAAGCTTTTTATTACCTTGGTGACAAAATGTCCTTTTCCTTGCTGTTTCTTGAGAGTGCTTCAACAGCCTTTCTCTTACTGCATCTTCATAAGACCAGTGGAAGTCCTTTCCACAGTACAGAACACAGAGCTCTGTCCCTGTCTGAAATGCTGCCTAACAAAATTGATGAAGGAATTAAATCTTCCAGCAAGCACCTCAAACAGATGTGATATTCGTGTTTGGAGGTGATGTATGTTCTGCTCTGAATACAGAATACTGACTCCCATCCAGTGCATTCAGAATGGATAAACAAGTTGTCAAGCATAATTTTAATGCTGAAAATCACTTTACGTGGGTGGCAGAATGAGGATGAATGCATTTAACATGCAATCCTGTTTCATATATGGACGCACAGGCTGTATTTCTCATACATGGTAGCATAATTTCTAATGCATTTTTAAGGCTTTTATAGCTCTACTCAAAAGAGGATTCACCAGACCACGTGGCAACTCTCCCCCTCCTGTAAGTGGCTTAATGCACAGGCAAAACAGGCAGTTGCTGAAGGCAGAAGCCGGCCAGGGACAGCCAAAACCCCTCCAAGAGGGAGGCACTGCCTCCTTTGCCTGCAAGAAGGGGAACTGCTGCTGGTGGAGAGGGGTTTGGCTGTGTGGAGCAGGGCTGCTCTGGTGGTGGGGCAGAGGCAGCTCCGCCCCCGTTCTTCAGCAGGAGCTGAACTGGGGAGGCTTCACAGCTGAGGAACAGAGCTTCAGCTTTATCTACTCTGTCAAGAAGACTTCCACTGGTCTTATCCCATCCTGACTCGTGTGCAGTTGAACCTCTACACGATGAGAGCCCGCGTTTGTGACACAACACCCTGATCTCAACTGAGCTTCTTTCGTGTTGCAGGGAGAGCAAATAAAAGCACGAAATGGTGTCTAATCCATATTTAGAGTCTTCTGCCCTGCTGTCCCTGGCCATGATAGCTGCGCCGTGGACTGCTGTAGGCAGGCTTTCTCTCAATCAAGATACGACAAAAGGAAAAACCTCTTAGTGATGCAGATACTGTAATTTCATTTCTAATGGGTATTCTACTATCTGAAACAAAAGCTCAGCACTGCCTGAGGGCTCTTGCATGGTTATGACTAATGTAAACAAGTATTCAAAAGTGATTTTTCCTTTGCAAGCTGATGGCATGGTGTATTTACCTAAGCCATTCTCTTTGGGGGGTAGCTTGGTGACACACTTGGAGCATAAGAATCACTAAACTAGATTTAGTCATGCCTACTTGAGTCACAGGCTGATGTTACTTAATTTAGTACAGGCCATTAAATATTTTTACCTCTGTATTAGGGTCAGGACAGGAGAACTAATCAAGTGAAGTTCACTGAGGCTTTAGGTGTCAAACAAAGTACTCAAGTTAATCTTCCACACTCAGGCTTACTGCCCACCAAATGTGACAGACAGAAACACACAGGGGCCCATATTCCATGTATATACACATATATTTACTTGTGAGTTTGGTGAGGCTTATGTACATGTGTTCAAGAGCAATATTGAACATTAAAACCATCTTCATGCAAAAGCAAAGCCTTTCAAGGTGAGAGTAAAGATGTTCAAGGTGACAGCCAGAGCAGAAGTGCAGAATCCCCAGCCTGGGGTGACCTGAAGATGTTTTGTTGGTACGGATACACTACGGATGCATTGCATTGGCACAAAATACTGCTTACTTCAGCGTGCCTACCTTGGTGCAGGATATGTTCATTGGGATTTCAAAGCACAAGATTTATTAATGTGCTAAGAGATGGTTACACTGGTGGAAACATCCTTGCTACACAGAGGCCTGAAGTTAAAAGATACACTTGGCACATTCATTTTAGAAATCTTAATCTATTTAGTCTCTTTAGTATTCATCTTGTTAAACATGTACAGCACTAAATAAATTGGTGCTACTTAAATATTTATCAGATGTTTCCCTGCATGTTTAAATAGCAAGCAGGCAGCCAGTCATAAACATTGACATTTTTTATCTTATCACCTCTCCAGGATCATCTAAATTCCTTCTTTTCCCCCTCAAAGGCTCTGCACTGTGGTCAGTATCACAGTGTCACAGTATCACAGTATCATAAGGTTGGAAAGGACCTCTGAGATCATCAAGTCCAACCTATAACCCAACACTAACACCAACACCAACACTAACACCCTCCCACCAAGCAAGGATAAGCAGGGTAGGCTGTATAGGAGTCCGAGAGGCTGAGACAGAGCAGGGATCCTCCTCGGGGCTGAAATCCAAATCCCTGGCACAGCAGTGGATCCCCTTCCCTGGGCTGCAGGGCTGGCACTCAGCTCGGCCACCTCGATCCGTCACCCAGTGCTGCTCGTGGCACCGAGCTGGCATTCCAGCACATTTTGATTTGGAACACTTTGTTTACCCTCATGCTTCCAAATCTCACTGCAGCTTCAAACTGCTTTATCATTATAATCTTTTGCTGCAAATGAACTTTAAAAAAATGGGGTTTCATCATTTCCAGAAAGCTTAAAAGCCCAAAGGAAAGAAGTCAACTATTTTAATATGACTTACACAAAATCATAGGCAAAAAATACCAACAGAGACTTGTCCCATGCCCCATTTACACCAGTGACTTTGGTACATTAACAGTGCAAAAGTTTCTACCAGGTGCACACAGAGAATTGTAATTAGGAGTTGTTTGCAGCTGTGTTCCACAGAGCACTGGTATCAGCCAAGCACAAATCCTGCTGCCAAATGCTACAAGAGGAAACCAAAGGAAAAGGTCCTGACAAGAGCAAAGCAGGGTAGAGACCTGTGCTCTGATACCAAGAGTGTGTCCCAGATTCACTGGGTTCAGCAGTGTTAGGTGCAGCCAGCACGAAGGGCAGGGCCAGACACACAATCTTTTGTATTCTGCCCTTCAATAGCACCTTTCCCCAAGGAGCCACGCGCTTCACATGCATCGCCGTTTCCATTTTACAGACAAGGAAATCATGAAAAGAGGGGTTACAGCAACTTTCTACCATATGTATTGAAAGTTGGGGACAAAGTGAAAGAAAAAAATCAAAACTCTCACTCCTAGTTTTGTGCTGTTACCCCAAAACCATGCTTGACCCTGCTCCACATGCGACAGAGAAACTGATGGCGTGTCAATCTTTTCATTATCTACAACAGGGCCGTCAGATATCAATGGCTTAGTGACAACCTCTGAAGGCACTTAAAGTAGGATCTCTGGGGACCCAGTTCTGTGCCTTCCAATACTTTCCTCAGTAATACCAATAAGGGAGTAGAGGGTCCTGCTTTTAGAGACAGGATTATTCAAAATAATCTTTATAAACTGAGAAAGTCTTAAATCAAATGTATGAAATTAAAGAAAGCAAAGTGAAAAGGAGGAAAAAAAATCAAACACATAACACACTCCACACCCCCTCCCCCAGAAATCCTTGCCTGGGCAGCAGTACTGCAGAGGAGATTCTGGATGTTGCAAGGACTGAGGATGTACCGAGGATGGGATGCTCTTCCCAAGAAGGCAGGTTCAGCAGTGCACAAAGAAGAGAGTGTATATGGCATGGGGTGTCATTAGGTTGCTCGTCTCATGAAAGAAACCCTCAGCTGCAGTCACGTTTACACATATTAAAACACATGTTTTAAAGTACATATGCAAATTGAAGAGAGGTCACAAGACAGAAACGAAAACATGAGTCAAGATAGCTTTGAAGAACTGGGCTTTGATCCAGAAAACAGAAGACCAGGGGAAGGACATGGTAATGTGTTCCAATATTTCAAATACTGTTTCAAAAATGACTACAGTCAATTACTTTCCATGTCCACTGAGGGAAGGATGAGCAGAAACAAACCTGATTCGCAGCAAAGAATATTTAGGTTATACATTAGGAAAAATTTCTAATTATGAGCATAATTAAGTGTTGGGCAAGACTGCCTGAGGGACACAGTGAATCTGCCTTCATGGGAGGCGCTGGAGTCTGTGCTGGCCAAGTGCCTCAGGATGCTCTGGGCAGACTTTGCATCTGGGAGAGGGAACTGGAGACCCTTCCTAATTTGTTTCCATGTGTGCATGGTGTTTCTGAAGTTGTGAAAGCCAGTGTCCAAATGAAATGGACACTAATATCTGTCTTAACATTCATCTCTTCTTTGTAGCAGTTTCTAGAACAGAAGTTTGCTCCAATTGATTAAGCAACTCAATTGATAAGATTGAATAAAAGTGCTCCAGAGAAATTTTTCGGTCACAAGTAAGTTCAAAATGACTTCATGCTACGATCAAAGCGCTGCTAAATCTGTGCTAAACCTCTTCCTGCCCACTAAGAACTGACACTCTGCAGATTTGAAATACAGCAACTGAGGCAGCCTGGATACAAAGGTTAACCTAGACAGATTAATATGAGCTTGTATAAAGCTCTTAATGCTATTCCAGACGCTAATAGTGACTGACATTATAGGGTTTCCTGGAACTGATTTAGAAAGACGAGAACTGTTTGCAATAAGAAGTCTGTTTATCTAATAAGAAGAGGAAAAGTTCCTTAATTACCCAGCAATTTAACCAATTATGATCTCATTTAACAGACAAATCATTTCTAAACATGGCATACATCTGTCTGATTTCCCGAGACACTGTACTGTACTATCCAATGCTCCACAAACAGGGCTCCAGAGACGCCTCCAAAATGTGTGCCGACAGACAGCTGTGAAAGAAGGCAAACTGTGTTATAAGTACTTTGCCAACCAGTAAAGTGAACTGCAGGAAGTTCAGTGTTTTTCTCAAGGTGAGAGGGGGACAGACATTCAGAGAGAGAGAGAGAGGCTTTATCTTCACCATGTCCATCCTCTAGCATTTTGTTCCAAGCCTCGAGATACACAGCTCCCAGAGTCAAGCAGTCAATGGTCCTCAATGCTCTTCAGCCCACAGGTGCTCTATGGAGATGCTTTTCAAGATTTTCAGCCTTGCACATGCTTTTCCTTCGTATTTCAGTCATGCAAATCCTTTTGCTTTTTTTTTTTCCTTTTGGAGAAATAACAAATGCGAGACTCCTGTGAATCTGGCAAAGGCAGAATGGGAATTTTGAGATTCTCGGGGAGATGAGTCATTTCACTGAGAGTAATCTTAGCTCACAAATAGAACAGTAGTCCCTGCTAGTACTGCAAATCCTGTTACAGCAGCAAAAACATCTTAAAAGATTTTTTTTCACCTTCTAAAAATTATGAGAAAATGTACACTTCAAATCTTTAAGTGCTTTAGCCAAGAAAGGCAAAGATGATCCAACCTGGTATTCTATGACTCTGTTTTAAGCACTTCATTATAAAAATACTATCCCATCTCCTCTGCTGCAGAACAAATTTAATAGTAAAGAAGAAATTCAGCTTGTTAGTCAAAATCAAAAGACAAGATATTTAATTCACTGTCTCTCAGATGTCGCAAATTGACTGCAGAAAATAAATAAATATTGGAATGGCTATAATAGACACAAACCTGGGCTGGAAATTCAATTGGAAGGGATTTTCAAGTGTATGTGGAACACCGTGTCCCTAAGTACAAACTAATAACAGTTGATGTATAGCAGAGTTTCAACTTGGCTGACAGCTAACACATATAGACCTCCTCTTGTTGGGCTCAATGGAAACTGTATTCCCATCCCAGGGCAGACCTTGTTTCCTGGGAATTTTCATAGATTTCACATAGACGGGTAATATTTTCATGTGATCTCTCTGCTCTTGCCTTGGCAACTCTTGGGTGGAATTACAATACACATTTTTTATAGTGCTTTGCTGGGTTTTGCTCTGTGTATGGAAGATATTCTACAAGCTACTAAAATCCAATTACAAAACCACTGCAATGTGCATGTTTGGTAATATGAAACAGCTGCTAAAGAAAGATCAAAATACATCTGATGTGCACTTTTTAATTGCATGCCTTTACTGTACCAAGTCTCAGATAGCTCATGTAGAATATATAAACTAATGTTTTACTGCAGTGAACTGTGGATTACTTTTTATAGAATGATTGCTTCTACAACTACAGCATGATTTGGGAATTTATTTTCCTTACTAGAGACAGCAGAGGGTAAAATCTACAAATCTGCCAAAGCAAATATTCAAGCCTATACAGAGGCAAATGCTAAGATGGGCGAGGTGTAAATGAGGCTGAGAACTGGCAGCCTTGAGGAAGATTTAGCAAGATATGGTGAAAATTACTATAATTTCCACTTCTGAATTTAAACACAACCAAACAACACGAAGTCCCTAGGCATAATCTGCCTGACAGGTAGCTGCCCTTGATTGTCCTGCAAAGCCTTTTGGTGACTCCTCTTCAGACAGGCACAACGCAGAGATGTTAAATGAAGTGTCCATTTAGCGAGAGGAGTGGGAACAGGACTTTGCAATCTAAGCTCAGTCTACGAGACTTCCAGCCCTTCAAATGTCTGTAATTCAATGTTCAGGGTATTAGAGAGTAGAAAGATGCCACAATATGAGTCAGGCTCAGATTTACAGATAAAGCATTAAAGTAATAAACAATGGTTTCCAGATTTGTCAAAAGACCTTCTCTACAACAGCAGCTGTGTAGGCTTTTCAGGCTGGATATGCTGAAGAGAATACTGCTGCTTTCTAGTTGGAATTGGCACCAAAATCCCAATCTTTTGTGTCGTGCCCACTTTGGACCACTGCCTCTTCCAAGCACAGACTCTCTTTTTCTGCATTGTGTAGCCTGTACCTTACTTGATAGCAGGGAAAGCCAACAACATTCAAACACAGCTACAATTTTAATCATGCGACCAGTCAATGCCAGTGCTGGTGGGTTTTAAAACACATTATTTGCAATGGTTCTTTCTAATATTTAGTTCTGAAAAGGAGAGAAAAGCATCAAAGTTCTACTTAGCAAGATTCTCTTCTAGAATGGTGCTACACTATCATAACATCTTTACTTTGTCAAAGGGAAAGACCAAAAAGAATCTCATAAGGGTCAAACAGTACCAAACAGCGTTGAGCCAAGATGCAGAGGTTACACTTGAAGACTCATATCACCACTGAGTGGTACCACACCTAATTCTTTGGCGTTGCTTGGTACTGTGAAGCCACTGCATTTGCCATCACTATTATGAGGCTCTTCAAAAGAGTAGAAAAGAAACTGGAAACTAAAATTAGATAACTCAGATGAAGGCTAAAATTTTAATGTTTAATAATGAGAGAAGGTAGCCATTCAGACAGTTCTCAATAGTATCAAGGTCTGCTGTCATCTGAAACCTAGGTACCTGTTTCCAGAAGTCTGTCAGACCTGATGAGTCTTCATGGCTTCGTGTATGTTGAGCGTGTGAATCATAGGCAAGGTAATCAGAGCAGTCCTCTCTGACTTTAAAGAAAAACGCTACAAATCAAGGAGTTTATGAAACAGCTTTTGATCCTTCATTTCTTCACCAAGCACAGTGCATACCAAGGAGTGCATGACTTACAGAACTGTCGAATCACAGAATGGCTTCGTTGGAAAAGACCTTTGAGATCATCGAGTCCAATTGTACCTGTCCACTACTGAACCATATCCCTGAGCACTTTATCTACCCATCTTTTAAACACCTCCAGGGATGGAGACTCCACCCCCTCCCTGAGCATCTGTGCCAGTGCCTGAGAACTCTTTTGGTGAAGAAATTTTTCCTAATGTCTAATCTGAACCTCCCTTGGTGCAACTTGAGGCCATTTCTTCTCATCCCATTGTCTGTCCCTGTCCCTTTTATGAAACCAGGTGATAAGTAAGTGTGATGATGATGGTTATTCTCTGTTCATCTCAGATTGTGTGCAATGTCTCTGGTTTCTGTACCTGTGTGGGCCTCCATTCTCAGGCCAAAGAAAGGGTGCAGACAGTGGGACGTGCTCAAGTGCATCCCAGACTTCACTCTTCCTTGAACTGTGCCAGTCCAGATCCTATACATGAATTAACACTTACACAGCCAGGGACCGGAAACCTGAAGAAAGAGCAAACCAGCATAACAACAGGAATGTGCCCTTGCTGTACTCATCAGCTCAACGGTGAACTCAAGCACAGAGGGAGGGAGGCTGTAGCCTGCAGCAGGACAGCACCAGGAGGCACACGGCGGCTCCTGGAGTGTGAGGATGATTCTTACTCTGCTGCCTGCACAAATGTAGTCACGTGCTGTTTCTTACTCAGGCTAGATTTTAAGACTACAGATTAACTCCAAAGCAACAACCCCAGGTGTCCAGTATAAATGGTCCCTGTTTACAAATGTTTACTCTTGCCATGAAATACTTACAATAGGGAAAATCATTTGACATTGTGACATGCAAAAAGGCAAAGGAGCAGTTAAAGGTCATCTTGTCTTTTTGATATCCTGCATGCTTCAAAAGCGGAAATACTTTTCCCTTTCTTGGTTTAATCAGCAGGGAGGTAGAAGACAGGAAAAAATAGATGAATGAGAACATTAGGGAAAGAAAAAAACAGTCTTCATAAAGTTCTGAAAACACCTTCCCCGACACACACACACACACAGACACACACAGAGAAATCCATTTATTATAGAAAAGACAATGTCATTCTGCTTGGAACATGTTATCATTAGGCTGCATTTTTTTGCTCACCTATAATGAATGTTTTTGTACCAAACTTGAGAAGACCAAGGAGGGAGGTGGAGCTGTGAAGTGGCAAAGGGGACTGGCTGCACTTCTGTTTTGTGTGATAACAGCTTGTGGATAGCAGGCTGCTGTCCCAGCCATTCAGTGGAAAGTGGGGACTTGGGATGGGGAGAAAAAGAAAAGGGGATTTTTTAAGTGTGCAGTTTAACATGAGGAGAGTAAGGGAAAAGTTCACCGCTTAGACAAGAAGCTGGACAAGCTAACAATAAAAATTGCTCTCTAACCATGCTATAAGAAACAGGGATCAGATACTCAGCACGCCTCTGTGAAAGGCTTATAAAACCCAGGCCTTTTACTATCCTGGAAATAAATTTTCAGCTGAGGTAGAGTCTGTGTCAGATAAATCATTATAGTTCATTTGAGGAGACTTGCACTAAGTGTAAAGTTAATAATAGAAACTAGAGCGAAGGGGCCCTGTCAGGTTAATCCTGCAATGTGTGTTGTTTATGTGCTTCCTGCAAGATGTTGTAGCTGGTGGTGTCATTCTCCCTGAAAACATAATGAACAGACGTCTTCCTTTCTTTTATTTTGTTGTGCTGCAGGTTTTTTCATACTGATATTAAAAATAACCTTCTTCCAATCTTCTTTACTCACGTCAGACAGAATTTACTCCAGAGCAGGCAGACAAAAGAAGGTCACGGCAGCAGCTAAGCTCCTAAGGTAGGATTACATTTTGTGGGAAGCATGGGAGAGTTACCCTGTGGTGAGGGGAATTCTTCTTATCGTACGGTCACAAACAGAAATGAAAACTGACAACTGACTATGAGATCAATGACTTTGCTCCTGTGATAGCTTTCATGAGTGCACCTGGTTTCATAGAATCATAGAATCACCTGAGTTGGAAGGGACCCCCAGGGATTATCGAGTCCAACTCGTGTCCCTGCACAGGACACTCCCAACACTCACCCCATGTGGCTGAGGGCAGTGTCCAAATGCTTCTGGAATGCTGGCAGAGTGGGTGCTGGGACTGCTTCCCTGGGGAGCTGTTCCAGTGCTCCACCACCCGCTGGGGGAAGAACCTCTTCCTGATCTCCAATCTAACCCTCTCCTGGCACATCTTCCTGCCATTCCCTCGGGTCCTGTCACAGGTCACCAGAGAGCAGAGCTCAGCCCCTCTTTCCCCTCCCTCCCTTGGGAGAAGGCAGCAAACAGCTCTGAGATCCCCTCTCAGTCTCCTCTTCTCCAGCTGAACAGACCAAGGGACTTCAGCCACTCCTCACACGCCTTCCCCTGCAGAGCCTTCCCCAACCTTGTGGCCTCCTCTGGACACTCTCCAGTGGTTTGATGTCCTGTCTGTAGTGTTTTGTTCTTACTGACATACAGATACTCTGATTAGATGAACAGCTTGTTCAAAGCAGATATTACAGCCTCTCTTGACTCCCTACAAGCAGTCCAGCTCAGGGCCTAACTTTCAGATGAGATGAATAAACGCTCTGATTAAAATGAAATCAAATGAAGTAGATAAGTCACAAGAGAGAATGAAGAACCTATCAGTCCTCGTCTCCAGGAGTCCATGGCTGCAGCCTGACATGAGGCAGCAGGCTGGGCTCAGTGCTGTTCCACAAGCTGCTGCTGACCACCTGTATCACAGGCACCAGTGACTTTGTCAGCCACGACTCAGTTTGGTGACCGTGCCTGTGTGACTCTGGCTGGTTGGAGTCCCTACAGGCCTACAACTAGACACCGGTACACCACAACAAACACAGTGACAGTCTGATCACAAGCAAGTAATTATTGGTAGCTGAGAACAGACCTGCCCCATGGCCATAGCCTTGTTTCTGAGGGAAAAAACATTAAACTGTGTGTGCAAGTTTGGCAAAGAGGAACATCCTTATTTAAAATCTTTTTTGTTCTGAAGGTGAAATTAGACTTGTGCAGGAGGTTTTCAGAACTTCACTTAAAAGCATTTATTGAAGGCCATAAGCTGGTTTCTAACAAACAGAAATGCCCTTGCTGATGTGGCAGTTACTTCTATCAGACGGCTCATGATGTACAGTTCCCACAGAGAGAACCTGGAAGCTGCTGTCGAGAACCTTTTTGTCACCAGAGAAGCATAAGGTGCTGGAGCAGGAACTAAAATCTGGGATGGTAGTACTCCCCAATCTGTTATCAAACAGCATCAGAACCAAGTCACGCTCCTTTTTTCCCAGTGTCAAAACGATGTGCCTTTCCCATTTTAACTTCAGACATTACTGACATGGTAATTTATCAGGATGTCAAGCATCAAACCTTCAGAGCAGAAATAAAACACAGAGATGATGGAAAAATGGGGGGTGGGAGGAAGAACTCATAAAAGAAGCTACAAGCTCCAAGAACATGCATCATGTAATCCCTGTCATTTTGTATCTTTGTTTAGCTGTGAAATCTGTTGTAGCAACTACTAGTGGTTTTCTCAGATGAAAAGCAATGAATATAATTTTAAGTTCCTTGATGAGTTGTTATGCAGATCTATCCCAGTCACGAGAAGGGGACAGCAAAGTGTCACGGCAAGACATGTGTAGCTGACAAAACATCAGCTCTCTGAAGGCATCCTGAAGTGATACAGAGCAGGATAAATCTTCCATTTGAATGAAGGCAATTTGCACTGAAATCATATCATAAACTGACATGAACCAAAGGTCTACAATCAAATGTCATGTTGTTTTCTAAGTTTGAGAATTAATGTGAGTAAGATTGTCCATTTCCTTTCTTTTTAAATTTCAGGAGTAAGAAATTAAGCAAATACATGGCAGGCTATAGCACGCAGCAACTGTGCTGTTTCCCACCATTTCTATGGATCCCAATAATTCTCTCAAATTTTACGTGGTTTGTATCTAACAGAGCAACCCTTGCCTCCTGCCTGCTATAACCCCAGTTCCCTGCTCTGGCAGAACCTGCAGAGCCTGCACTAGCCTGGCTCCAGCCTGGACCAGTCCACAGCTCAGAGTTTGGGCTTGTGAATTCACACAGCCTGTAATCCCTTAAGCCTTGCATCCCACGGGAGAATTAAGGACAAGGAGGGATGCAGCTGTGGATGTCAGAGAGGGCAGAAACAGTGCCGATGGGGAGCTGAGCAGAAGGAGAGCGTGGGGTGTGCGGTAGCTGGTGGGTGCTGCTGGGCAGCATTAACAAGCTGGGATGGCAGGCACAACCCCCAGGGCTAAGCCAGGCTGGAAGGGAGGAGTGGCATCAGGTGGCAGAAGGGAAGCCAGAGCTAGGCAGAGTATCTTTTTCTCCATAGCCCTGGTGAAGGGAAGGCATACTGCTTCTCTTCCCCACTTCCATGCACCCTTCTCTCCCTGAACACATGCTCAGCAAACAGCCAGAGGAATCACTAAATACAATATAAGAGGTTTTCTACCTTTACATTTTTCTTTTTGGTAGGTGGAAACATTGGAGTTATGATTTTACACCTCTTCAGGCAACATTATGCCTTCCTTAAGTCCAGCTAATGAAAAAGGCTATTTATCTAATAGATCTTTAATCACAAGCTCTACTTAAAAATTAATTATAGGTACAACCATTATAGCTAAACTCTAAATCTCATGTATCTTCCTGTTATCTGAGGATTTTCCTCTGAGATAGCAGAGATGATTGATACACAGCCAGATTTTCAAATGCTAACCACAGAGTACAGGCCAGGGTTTTTTAATCCAGCTCTTCCTGTTTCAGATACTTATAAAGCAGGTTTTCAAAGGCCTCAACACCTACTGCGCTGTGGCCTGAAAGACCGCTTCCTCATTTATGTGAGCAATTAGGGGTTAAGCTGTTCTGTGAACCTGACCGCAGCCCTGAGTGCTGAGATCATTTGAAAGTTTTGGCCACAAAGAATAAAGCTTGACGGCATCTTGATTAATTTTAGCCCAATCGCACTAAGGCTCAAAGGACCACAGATCCTTTGATGGTGCAGTCCCTGGAGGACAAGTTTTCTTGATGCTCTCTGAGTCTGCTAAAACTCCACAGTGTTTTTCCACGTTCTGCTTCTCTAATGTGACTGCATCACACCGTGCATGCAAACTACACACCAGCAGATCGCTCGCACAGCCCACAGCCAAATGCCAAGCGGGGAAGTGTGCGCGGAAGGCAGCCCAGACACCCCTGTGCTTCGGACAGCAGGGAGAGGGGAAGCGAAGGAAAGGGCTGCAAACTGGTGCACTATTTCCCACTTTGCAGTTGCCCGCCTCTACCTGACATGCAGTTAGCAGAGAAGAAACATCAAGGAAAGGTCAACAGCTGCTCAGAGCATTTTCATGTCAGACATGTACTTGGGGTTGCCAGCAATGTAGTGGGAGGCAGCTGAAGGGGTCATGCTTCCAGTTCCCATCTCACAGTGACAAGCTGTGACATTTTAACTAGGTGCTACTTGGAGAACACACTTTCAGTACCTAATACAATGTAAATTATCTTAACTCAGTCACTTCCATAGACCTTAGGCAAACTCCTTGTATCAGGCTAAATACCAATAGTAAAAAGAAACTCAGATGTGACTGGAAAGCTTTCTTGTATCAACGACATCATCCATAAAATGGCACAAAAGCCATTACACATGAATAATAATAACCAGAAAATAGGTGTTGACTTAGTCGACTTATATCTCCATTAATAGTGTTGGTCTTGATTTAGTTTCCATTCTTCTCTGAAAGCTAGGGATCTTTTTCCTGCAACTCTAGTTGCATGTTCTTCTTTATGCAAACTACAGACATTTCTCACCTAGAAGGATTGTGGCAGTCTATAATTTGTATAAATTAGTAATCCAAAAGAAAATCTTAGTGTCTTTGGCCCCAGCAAGGCAGGATTACCCGAAACTTCATTCCATGCTGTTCTCTTCCACATTTCCACATTCTCTTCAAGTTCCTACAGACTATTCCACCCTTGCAGTTATTTATCACTGTACCTGTGTGTCTTCACTCTGCAGTTCAAAATCAGTCAATGAGTCCAGTGAGACTTGGCCTTTGTTTTAAACCTTTATGGAAGCAAAGGAATCAAATCCACCAGAACATCTCATTAATAGTGTTGGGCATTCACGGTGCATTATTTGGGAGGAATATTCTCTGGCGTTTAGAACAATTTTCATCCAAAGTTTAAGACAGGAGCTGTACTTCTGGATTTAAGGACTAATTTATTTGTCCTTTTGTCAAGTTGTGCTGTGTTCTCCTCTGGACTACAGCATTGGACACACGGCTTGGGGTGTATATGAGAACTGTAACAAGAACTATGTTAAGAGCCTTTCTCTGAGCTCTGTGCTACTCCATTTGCCGTTGTACTACTATATATCCTCCTGGTGAACCAATCCAGGATTAACTGTGGACCTGATAACTGTTCTATGTGAAGAAAACGTGGCAATTGTTCTTTGATGTGCACCGCTGACAAACGTCCTGATCCAAAATGCAGGTGGAGCTCAGCAACACAGAATACTACTTGTGGGAAAACTCTTCTATGTTTGGCCAGGTTTTCATTAGGAACGCAGGCTGCTGCCACAGCCATAGCCTTGATTGCTTTCTGCCTGCTGAAATAGAGACCAACACCTTTTTCATGAGTGCTTCGAGGACTTCCAAAGAACAAGCTCAACCTTGGATTTCCAGTGCAAAATCTTGCTTTGCCTTGATCTGTGATGCTGAACAATGTAGGGTCTGGTAGAAAAGGTAGTACTCATGTTTATGGTTTATACTGCCATGGGGAACCATATTAAAATACCAAAGCTGCAAACAAAAATCACGAAGGACAGAAGGAGGAAAGAGCTGGAACCTTCCAAAAGTTTATGTTACTGTTTTGCAACCTGTAGGAAAAGTGCTCATCATTTCACCAATGAATCACTGGCCCTCAGAAGCAAAAACCACTTAGGGAAACAGACACCAGCCCTAAAAGAAATGACAGCCCGCTCAGGAGATAAGGACACCCCTCAGGAAGGGTACAACAAGGCGTTTTTCCGAAAGCCAATGGGGCAAATCACCTTGACGGGAAAAGCAAACCCGTCTGAACCAGATCAAGCCCCTGGAGAAATCGCCAAGGAGGGACGGTACAGCTGAGCTCGCGGGCGGGAACGAGGGAGGGATGCGGGAAGGAGGGAAGGATGGATGTGGTAAAGAGCGGTGCGGGAAGGAGGGATGCCGGCCGCTGGTGCTGGCGTCCAGGGCACGTCCCGGCCGGGAGGAGGGCGGGAGGCAGGTCGCAGTCAGCCCGGGGAGCAACAGGTCACGATCGCTGCGTGCGGGTGCGGGTTCAGCCCGACCCCCCAGGCCACGTTCAACCAGTCGCGGCACGAAGCCTCCCCCCGCGGGTCCCTCCGAGGTTAAGCCCCCCACGCTCCTCCTCTTCCTCCCCTGCTCCGGTCCCAGCCCGGCGGGGTGGTCCGCAGCCCCGGCCGGAGCAGAGCCCGCCCTCTATAATCCGTGCGCGGGCGGCGCCGCCACCGCCGCGGCGCTCTCTGGCGGAACTGCCTCCCGCTCGCTCTGCCCGGTGAGTGCGGGAGGAGAGTCCCGGGGCAGCGCTCCTCGCGTCCGTAGCAGGTGCGGGGTGTGTGTGTGTGTGATTGCCCGTCTTTCCCGGCCGCTGCGGGCGGCGGGGGGTCCTCCCCGGTGCGCGGAGCCGTCGGGCTCGGCGGGGGCTGGGGAGCATCGCGGGGGGCTCGGCAGGGGCTGGGAGAACGACCTGCGGGAGCGGGGAGAGGCGGGATGGAGGCGCTGGGGGATGGAGGAGGCGGGGGTACGGGGGTCGGCGGGCGGGTCTGAGCTCGGGGGAACCGGGGAAGAAGGCAGGGGGGAGCCGGGGGATTGGGGGGGTCTGTGCTGGGGGAACCTGCAGACCGGGGGGGGGGGGAGGGGTCTGTGCTGTGGGAGCGGGAGGGCGGAAGAAGCAGGGCGGTTTGTGCAGGGGAAGCGGATCTGTGCTGCGGGAGCCGGGGAAGTGCGGGGTGAGGCGGGGGTAGAGGGAATGGAGGAGCGGGGGTGGAGGGGGTGGGGGGAGGTCTGGGCAGGGGGAGCGGGAGGGAGGGCAGAGAGAGCCTGGGGAGCGGGGGGAGAGGGGGGGGTTATGTGCTGGAGGAACCGGGGAAGCGGATCTGTGCTGCGGGAGCCGGGGAAGTGCGGGGTGAGGCGGGGGTAGAGGGGATGGAGGAGCGGGTGGGGGTCTGTGCAGGGGGAGCGGGAGGACAGAGGGAGCAGAGCGGTTTGTGCAAGGGGGAGCCAGGGGAGCGGATCTGTGCTGCGGGAGCCGGGGAAGTGCGGGGTGAGGCGGGGGTAGAGGGGATGGAGGAGCGGGGGGGGGGGGGGGGGTCTGTGCAGGGGGAGCGGGAGGGAGAGCAGACAGAGCCTGGGGAGCGGGGAGGGGGTCTGTGCTGCGGGAGCCGCAGGCGCGAGGCGGGGTCTGTGCGAGAGGGCCGGGTCCAGCCGGGGTAGGGGCTGCAGCGGGGTCAGGATGGAGCCGCCCCGCTCAGCGGGTCCGCTGCGGGGGAAGCGGGGTCTCTCCCGGGATCGGTGCCGGCTCCTGCGGCTGCCGAGTGGAGCGGGCAGAGCCCCGCGGAGGATGCGGTGCTGAGCGCACCTGCCCGGGGGGAGCGGGCGGTGGGGCCGGAGCGGCGCAGAGGGGACCGAGGGCTGCACGCTGGGCTCGGCATCGGCGCGGGAGGCGGCACCGCGCCCCGGGGGACAGCGCGGCTGCGAGCGGGGCCCGTGCGGGTGCGGCAGCGCTGCGGCGGGGGCCGCCTCGCGGGAGGGATCGGCGGCGGTGCCGGAGGGGTGGCGGCGGGCAGGTGTGAGCAGCGCTGCGGTAGCGGGGCAGAGAGGCAGCCCCGCAGCGGTGGGATGCGCGGGCTGTCACCTCCGCCGCACAGGCGAGGCAGCAGCGGCAGGATCCGGGCCGGATCCACCGCGCAGTTCGCAGCTCGGGGGCTGAGCAGGAGGAGGAGATCTCTACAGGTTTATTAATCAGAAAGGAGACGAAAGGAAGGACTTGGTCTGAGGGGCCATCGGGGCCCATCCTCGCGGTCCCCTGGTGCTGGGATGCGTGCTCAGCCCTCGTGTTCACACCTGCCAGAGACTTCCTGTTCGTGCACTCTCTGTACTGTGCTTTAAAATTTTCACAAGGAATGCTCTGAGAGTACCAGGGTAAATGCACCATTTAAAGTCAAATTTTTTGTTGTTCAGTTAGTGAAATTATAAACATTTAGGCAGTCAGCTAAGAATCAGATATTCATACCTCACCTGGAATTTTTACAGGTCTGTTTCTTTTGTTTGCAAATGGCTGTAAACTTGTAAAACAGCAGGATTTTTTGGTGTTACTTTTATTGATTGATTTTAAAATTAATAAGTAGCTGCTCAAGGCAAACTGAGTTCTGAATATTCCATTTTTTCCCTACTTGAACACAAACTCATTTTGAGGACATAGTCAGCATGCTGGATGCATACTGAGGCTCCCTTGTGCAGAAGAT
Source organism: Dromococcyx pavoninus (assembly GCA_033558185.1). Lineage (NCBI taxonomy): Eukaryota > Metazoa > Chordata > Aves > Cuculiformes > Neomorphidae > Dromococcyx > Dromococcyx pavoninus. Next base: position 850,123 of record JAUMJL010000019.1, on the reverse strand, counting down.
TCTATTTTGGGGGGGGTTGTCAGTGCTGCCAGGCTCTATTCTGCAGCCCCTAGTGCTTATTGGGTCTGTTTGCTCCCTGCTCCTCCTATGGCAACAAGTTGTAATTGGTGGGCTTAGAACAGATATTGTAACAGAAAACTTAACTTGCTGGCATCTAACTTGGCTTGCTGTAGTATGTCTCTTGATTGGGAAGGTGGTGGTGTGGGTTTTTTGTTTTAATGCACACTTCTGAGTTTTAGTCTGCCTGCAGCTATCTGGTTTGTGGCTGGCTGGTTTAATTCATTTTGCTCTTCTAGTGGTTGCTCTCACTGGAGCAACCTCTCTAGAGGATTATAGACTTGGAAATGTCTAAACAACGTAGCAAACATAGTCAACTCCTATGTGTGGGCTTCCTTTGGGCAACTGCATCTTCCACGGTCCCATTCCATCCTGGTTCATTGCCAGCAGGCTCCCACATTGAGCTGTAGCAGTCTAGCCTCTGGTTGATTGAATTTCAGTTCACAGGGTTAATCATCGTTGCGTCACTGCACTGCAGTGTTGTGTTTGCATGGATTGCAGTGTTAAAGAGGAGGAAGCCAGTCCTGTTGAAACAAAGAGCTGGACATCATGCTGTTTCTGAGCTCTGGTATTTACAGCTGATGTATCATGGAAGGAGTTGCTGAACTTTTGCATCTCTTGCTCTGTCTGCTCTCCCCCTGCAAAACTTACAGGGGAGTTGCTGAAGCTTCATTGGTTTTGGAAAATATTACAATATTTTTAAGAACAGGTAGGATATATTTGAGATAAGATCATACTACAGCATGGTTGGTAAAAGTGAGGTGGTGTTCTCTGCAGATGGTGTTTGAAATTCCAGGAATGTGACTTTTACCTGTAAAATATTAGTGATGACCACAGGACAAAAAGGAAAATCTCTAGTATTGTAAAGATGGACATTTGCAAACCACACAAAGTAAATTAAACACTGTCATTACTATATTTCTTATTAAGTGCTTAACAGGGTTTGTGTGTTGGGTTTCTTTAATCAAAACAGCAGTGAACTGGATATCTTATTTGGTAATTAATGTAAACACTTCAAATGTTCACACAGCTTATTTTCATTCACTATTTACTTGAACTTGAGGAGAGTTGTACTGGCAGTTACTGTTGCCCACTGCCTGCCCTGATGCCACTGAGGAAATGAGGTGGGCACATGTTGCAATGGAGAGTCACTCGTGTGTATGTCATTCTTGCAGGTCTTGCAAATTTCATGGCTAGAGTTTTCCTCTTTAGTACTGTTTGTCCAGTTTATTTAACTACTAATGTGCTCCCAGTTAAGTTTCTTTTACATATCAAGATAAGGATAACTGCAGGGAGTTTTTTACATCTGAGTTAAAAAAATAACCAAAAAAGGTAGGTTGGATACGTATTGAATACTCAAGGGCATGCTAAGTTACAGGTTTAATAGTGTTTCTGTGACTTCCTGCTCATTATTAACGTAACCTTGAAAATGTATTGCTGTTTTATGTGGTGTAGAGAAGATCTGGTGTCAGCCTGGAAAGATTTGCCCAGTAAGGTTATACATACCATGTTTATCATGATACATTTACCAGCAGATTATTTCATTTTCAAGAAATCCACCTGCTTTGATGAAAAAGTCTGAACTTTATAAAAGTTTAACTGAAAATTATGTAGAGTTGAAGGCTTCAGTAGTGTCTTTGAAATTGAAAGCTGGTTATGTGTCTCCACTTACAAATGATATCCTGCTATCAGCAGTACAAGTAGTGTCCTTGCAAGTTCAGTTGTGTCCTTGGCTTAAAACTTTCTGTCTTGGTTAATGCAAGACTTCACATTTCTAGCAGGCATAGTGGTTGTTTTCCTGTACTAGAAGGACTTCTTGACGGTGCCTTTTTTGCCTATTTGTGCAATTAAATCAACTTTAAAATGTTCTTAAAATCTAACAACAACAATAAAGTTGTATGTAGTTTCTCTTCTTCTGCCATCTCTCTGAGAACACACTACTGAGAACATGCCCTGTCATCTAGCTTTGTCTTAAAACACCAGTTAGGGAGGCCATTCTTCCTCTCAATTTCATCTTTCACAAACACTTCTGACATGTCTCTGTATTTCTATTGTATTTGTTTCCTTAACTCTTGGAATCAAAGCTCAGTGACTACATCTGAGCTTTTTCTCCTGACTCATTGATTGACTTAAGAAATCTCTAGAAAGCTAAACTAAACTTTAAAAAAAGTGTTTCAACATTTTTTTAAGAAAAGCAGATTGACCTCTACTGTATCAGACTTGCCTAATCTTCATTGTTCTGTTATTAAGGCAACATGGTTTCTTGCAAGTTAGTGCTGGTTTTTGGAAAGGTGGCCTCTGCTTTACCAGAGATGGGAAAGCATGGGAGAGGCTTAAGACTCACCGTACTACCGATTTTTAAGTGTTTTGTCTTCAGTGTCTCTTCGACACCTTGGAAGTCAATGTACTGGTGTAGGATTGGGCTGACTGAGGCCACGAGGTGATTGTCTTATTTTGCTGTTGTTCTTGCAAGAGAATGGTCAGAACACCGAGGCGGAGATTAAACACTTGTGTTGGGCAGTGCTGCTGAAAAGGCAGCAGAGGCACAACTGTGCTAAGCAAAGGCAGTTTCTGCTGGGTGTTCCCCAATTTGAAGTGGGCATCTCATCAGGAGCAATGCATTCCCAGGTGTGGCGCTCTGGTAGATCACCAAAGACATCTCAAAGATAAACCAGTCTGCTGCATGGGGAAGTCAGTGCGATGGTCACTGGCAAGGACATCAAGTAGTGTGACTTTCAAAGTCAGAAAGGGACAGGAGTTTTTCTGTTGCCTTTTGTTTGGGTTTTTTTTGGTCTGTTTCTTTAGAGACCACCATGGCCCATGGTGAAGTGAAGGAGTCTTACATAGCCCCAGGTAGATGAAGACTTGGTCAGTTGCTTTGTTTAAAACATGGAGGGAATGTTTCTGTTTACATTTCTTAAGTGGTGGTTGATTACACTGCTGTGATTTTGTACATTGAGAATGTTCTTAAATATGTGTAAGCATCCAGAGTCATCTTAATGACATTCAGCTTTAGCAAGCTATTAATAAAAATTGCTGAGTTGACTTCTCCAGTTCTTAAGGAGAGCCTTGAGGCAGAGTTAATAGAAAGTATTCACTGACACACATGGGCACCTTTCAGGAGGGTGAAGTTCTGTTGTTTTTTTTTGTTTTTGTTAACTTTTCTGTGAGTAATCATTTTTTTCCTCAGTCTTGGAAGAAGATTTGGAGTAGCGGCATCTAGAAAGTTTTACTGGAAGGTTAAGATTAAAATTAAAAAAGCTACAGAATACGACTTTTAATATTTTCATCAGCTACAGTAACATCGTGTGGCTAAATGCATTGTATAACTGTTGTGACATGACATATTGTACTGAGTTGGAAATGCAATTCATACATTGTTCCTTTAGTTTTGTTTCTCTTGGAGCTGTCCCAATGCTCTGCTTTGTTTTTGAAAACTCACTGACCTGGAACTATGCATAATTGTTTCTTCTCCCACTCTTTCAAGTACAGTATATGTAGTATGTATGATTCACAAACCTCAGTCATTTTTTGTTACTACCTGGCTTCCTTTGACAGCTACTGAGATGTTCAATTTCCACAGAAGATTGCAGGTTATCTTGCACTTTCCGTTTTGCTTAATAATGAAGCTCTTTCTTGTTTTTGACAGAGATGGTGCGCTGAGTCATTTCCACGAGGGGCTTCTGTACCACTATGAAGCAAGCATACATTAAAGAATAAAAGGTGTGAGGGTGCACCAGCATTTTCTGGCTAGAAAGCTAACCCCCAAGTGAATGTCTTGAAGATTTTCAGGCCTGGTGGGACAAATATCTCTACCTCCAGTTTTATGAATACTGCTAGCGATGGCTGTGGAACTCTGTCTGCTGCTGCTGCTGTTTTGTGGAAGTACAATTTCAGAGGTACAGCCTATATACAACCCCCCTCCTGGGACTTTGGATTTTGGATTTGTACCAGCCAAGACGTATGATACAGGTGCATACCATGAACCTGGGCCAATAGGAATTTTGTTTAAAATAGTACATGCATTCCTGTACTTAGTGCAGCCGAATCCTTTTCCTCAAGGTAAGCAGATAAGCTACTTTATTTGAATAAAGATTTGTTATTGATGTGTTCATTGTATTGTAGATACCAAGACCATAATCTGGAAGTAAATTATATGAATGGCTTTGTTTAGTAGTATGCTATGGCAGTGCTATGGCCTGAAAGTGTGTACAGTTCCATATAAAGTAATATTTTTTTGCTAAGCATAGTGGGGGAGAGGTTACTAATGAAACAATAATGCTGATGAAATTTCACAGACTTTGCTTACATATCTCATCTCTCAGTGATGCATTTGATGGGTTTTTTTTCCTCTTATCTGAGGCTTTTTCTTATGTATGCTCAGAAGTGTGGGATGGGAGTAAAGCATAAACTGCTTTGTGTTTGTTATTAAATCCATAAGAGACAGTTCTCTGAGATTTGCGTTTTATGATAAACAGTCAGCTGGTTATAATGTTATGAGATTTAGCCTAGGAAATGGAAACTTCGCAACTTGAAATAAATTTCATTTGTTTCTGTGCCTGTGCGTCCATAGTCAAGTTTTATATAAGGGCAGTTCCATTACACATCCATGTGTAACTTCTTGTTCCTTTGTCAGGTGTCAAGTTGGGACTTGAAGCTGCATTGTTTTTTACTGGAGTACTTTTTTCCATACTTTTCCTGCTAAGTTGTCCATCTTTCTAAAGGGAAAGTAAAGATATCAGAGAAGTGTGTGCTTATTGATGTTGCATTGGTTAAAAGGTGCTTTTGGGAACTCTATGTTTGTGGATGTGGTAGTTGTATCAACTTAACTTTCCATTGTGCTTTTTATTTCATTTCAGTCTTAAAAGAAAAATCTAGAGTGTTGGTATAATATTGGCATTTAAAATTATATCAAGGTGAAGCCTTAATAAAAATTTAAGAATGGCTTTGGTTTGGCTTTGACTCCTTTTGGTGATTTAGGTGTAACTATGTAAAAGGTGCTTATATGATTTTTGTAGTACATCTTTCAATTTATGTATTAAAGCCTTTAGTAATTTAAAGTCTTAATTTCTTTGGTCAAGTATCTGTATGCTACTTGAGAACTGTTTCTTGCTGCTATCTTTGGCATTTCTTCAGTAGCTGAAGAGGAAAGAGCTCAAATGAACCTGAGTGAATGAATTCTATTCAGACGAGCACCCACAGTCTCAGGTGTTAACCAGGAGAACAAAATCCTTGCCTGTTCCCTGCAGGATCTGTCTTTTAAGCAGGTCTTACACAAGGTGTAATGAGGGCAGTTGCAGGAAGCTGACAGTAACGTCACCTTTTGGAGGAACTGTTTCCAGATTCTTCTGATTTTGTGACCTCTTTCCTTCCTTTAAATATGCAGATGAACTAGTTGCCTCTCTGCTGGAGCCGATGCGCTAGGACTGTCATCTGCGTTCAACTCTTTGGCAGAAGGAAGCCCTGGTTTTGAATATTTTATTGTCTTATGCTGGTGGAAACTTTATTTCAGTGAGATGTTTACTATATCTTTATATTCACTTTTGAGTAAATAACTTTTGAGTACAGAATTTATGATCAAGATTGCAGTCTTGTGAGACTGCTTGTAGTAAGTTCTACATCAAGTAGATATTTTGAAATCCCATATTGAAGAGAAAGGAAACATCCAGAATCAAATCACTTGTTCATAGCTTGTAAGTTTTGAACTTCTCATACTTCTCCTTCCTTCCTCGTAGATACTTTTTGCCAAGTCAGTTATTTTTAGAAGTTTGGCTTTCATTATTTGTGCTGGATGAAGTCCTTTTCCCTTGCCCCCACGTACCTCACTGCAAAACACAGATTTGACGGATCATGTCAGTTTGAGTCATACCATTTAATTGGTTAATCCCAATAATCCCTTTTGCCATATGCTGTCCTGTTTTCACATTCAGTGTATTAATGGTATACTTACATATTTTAAAAGTCTATTTTTCCTTTCTAAACTGCCAGCTTGAAATAGAGTTAATTCTGATTCAGAGGTGAAAATAAACATAATCACAAATGGGCATAGAAAGTAAGCCTTTTGAAGTTTCTAAGTCAAAAATCACCATTCCTGTTGGGCTGGTGCTTCAGAAGAGTTAACTCCAGGGTGATGCCCCAGTATCTAACCATAACGTAGAAGTCCAATTCATGTGCAGGACTTGTCATCAGTCACTTAGGCCTTTGATCTTAGTAGTCTAATGTTTTTTTCCTAATACTTGGAAGTATTTGATGTTTGGTTTTCCAGTTTACTCTTGGTATTCTTAGCTGGGAGGAAAGAAGTGACAGGATTGTTTAATCACATGTAGGTATTCCTGCCTTTGCAAGTCATCTTTGTGCTTGCAGCAGAGCTCTGATGGAGCTGGGTATGTTACATTCCCAAGTATGCTTTTTAAGAAGAAAGCTAGTATGACCTTTATGCTGTTATGGTAAAGAAGCTACAAAGTACCCCAGAATCTTTGGGAAACATTTCTCTTGAAGTATTTGCAAGATGCTAAGCCTTAACATTTATTTAAGTGTTCCTATATGTTACTTAAAAGTTGAAAGGGATCCCTTCACTTAAAGAAAATGAATCAGTCCAGAAATAGATTTAACTCAAAAAAACCCCTCAAAAAACAAGTGAGTAATTATTTACTTGCTTCTGAATTTTCTCATGCCATCTGGTTTGTGGACAAAAACCTTAGATTAAGTTTAAATTTAATAGGTAAATTATTAATGGGATTAAATACAGTGCTTGAGTAAATCATAGTAACAGAGTCAGGGCAAGAGACTGTAATTCCTTAAGTTTTTTCAAATTGCTGAGTCTTTAAGACCCGCACTCTGCCTCTTGGATATGGCAAGAAACTAGTTTTAAAAAGTGAACTAGCTTATCTGATTGCAGTGCTTCAGTAAGTGTAAATAGATTCTGCCTTCAAACCCCACCAGTCAAATACTTTTGTCCTCACTAGATGATGTGTTGGTTAATTGAGAGTGAATTTACTGCCAAGCGTAAACTGTTATGCAGGGAAGCAGTCTCTGCTTTGAGTTAATGATACACTGGAGTGGAAAAGGCTGTGTTCAGCCACAGATTTGCTACCTGAGGCTCAGCAGGTCACTCTAATCTTGCTGTGGTTTCTCCATTTGTAAAATGACAATGATGGAGCTACTGCTCCTTCTGTTGAACACTGGATAGGATAGAGCATCATTATTCTTTCCTGTTAATAGCAGCACTTACAATAAATAGGTGATAACAGGAAAATTACAAGGTGCTTCTGTCACTCAGCTAAGAGGACACTTAACGGAACGAATTGTCAAGTTTTCTCTTCCTTGGAATTTATCATAAACTGAAGCATTAATTTATTAATAAAGTTGAGTTAGTCCAAAGTTGTGACATGGTACCTGCCACCTGGTATGTTCTAGACCTTCCAGTGTGAGCTTGGTGTAGGCAGGGCATGGTCAGTATGATCCTCTGGCTGCTATCTTATCGTGGCTTTGTCTTTGTTCCCATAGAAACCAGTTGTTAGTTGCAGTAAGACTGTGTTAATCTGAGATTCCACATGCCAGCAGGATGGGCACAACAAATGTTCAGCTTCACAGCTTGTGTCTTGTAATGAAGATATGAAGAGTTCACAAAGGGAACAAGCTGGGTATAAATCTGCTCCTATTTTTAGGTGAAAAAAGACAAAAACTTACAGGCTTTTTTACCTTACTCAGGTAAGGTAACTGTGCCACTTACGTTGAGTTACAACTGCTTTGTTCCAGTTTCTGCTTTTTATTATGGATCACCCTGTTTCTGCCGAAGCAGGAATAAAACATCAAAATCAACTGTTAAATGAACTGTTGTTTCCTGGGTAAAATGTAGTGTGAAGAGTTAAATGTACTCTTTGCCTGTGGGGAACAAGAACAAGCTGTTTTTCAGACCTGACCTACACCTCTCAATTCTTTCTGTTTGTGCAGTCTCACTTGTTGAACAGTTTGAGCATAACTGTGAGGATTGGAACTTGGCTATTTTAATGCAAAGTCCTGTCTCTGACCCCTTTAGATCTTCTTTTCTCCTCACCTGGTTTTGCTATAAAGCAGCTCCAAATTGTGGAGTTCAACAAGTTAGTCTTGTGTTCCCTGTCTCTGCAATTAATCTCTCACATGAGTATATTCAGCAATTGAAACATTTTAACGTTTTTCTTAAAGTCATGTCTCTTGATGTGACAATAAGTGTAGGTAGCACAGCTGTAATAGAAAACAGGTATGCAAACCCCTGCCATTGTAAGAAGACCTGAGCTCCTAGGATATTGATTTTTTTACTACATTAACTGTGTTGAATGTGTTTTTAAAGCAAATGATCAAAAAACTCTGTCAGTTAAAAACTGAATAAGTCAGACTTTTGTGTGTATGCGTGTGTAAAATAACTTATTTCTTTGCCTTTGGTAACTATTTAGTTCTTGGTTTTCCATTTCTACTTTAGTTTTGCTTCCTCTTATTAATAAATCTTCCACAGGTCCTTTAAAAAAAAAAAAAAGTAGGTGTCTGGATGTTACAGCATTGGAGCTAACCTACAGGTAATGCCCTGTGGTTTTTAAGCTTGAGGCTTTTCCAGAACACTGGGCACGTCCACACCTGCATGCAGGGGAAGAATGGGGCTCTGGCTCTGACTAATATGCAGGTGCTGCAGTTCAGCAACATAAGATACTACTCAGATACCCAACTCAACTTTGACCTTTTATGAAAACTTAAATTACAATATCCTTATTCCAATTGTGTGAAGTCTCAGTTTTAGTTTGGGTGTGAAACTGCACTGATGTGACAAACTGCCTTTTTGAGCAGGTGTTTAACAGCTGCCTCCCTGTGCGTGTGGGTTGGTTTTCTCAAAGCTTCCATCCCAGAGCTGGATTGGGAACACAGGTGTAATTGCTGGTGCAGGAAGACCAGTGGTATCCTGGGCTGCATCAAAAGAAGTGTCAGGAGCATGTCAAGGGAGGTGATTCTCCCGCTGTACTCTGCTCTTGTGAGACCCCCACCTGGAGACCAGCGTTCAGTTCTGGAGCCCTCAGCGCAGGAAAGACGTGGATTTGTGGGAACGAGTCCAGATGATCCGAGGGCTGGAGCACCTCCCATCTGAGGACAGTTTGAGAGAGGGGGCTTGCTTAGGCTGGAGAAGAGAAGGCTCGAGAGAGACATTTTAGCAGCCTTCCAGTACTGAAAGGGGGCTACAGGAATGCTGGGGAGCGACTCTTTATCAGGGAGTGCAGGGATAGGATGAGGGGATAATGGTTTTAACCTGAAAGTGGAGAGATTTAGATTAGATATTAGGAAGAATTTTTTTACTGTGTGAGTGATGAGGCACTGGAACAGGTTGTCCAGAGAAGTCATGGAAGCCCCATCCCTGGAGGTGTCCAAGGCCAGGTTGGGTGAGGCTTTGAGCTGCCTGACCCAATGGGAGGGGTCCCTGCCCATGGCAGGGGATTTGGAGCTCAATGATCTTCAAGGTCCCTTCTGACCCAAACCATTCTGTGATTCTATGATAAGAGCAAGACCTCCCATTTAGTAAGTTAGCTTTAGGATTGGCTGAGCTGCCTTGTGAAATGACAGTTTCAGTAAGCTGTAGGGTCAGTGCCTTCACCACATCCCTGTAACTGTTTTTTTTTCCAGCACTGTAGCTTGAGCTGTGGCGTGAATTTAGAGTAGCAACTGAAGTGTGTGTATCAAAAATACAAGTTTTGGTGACAGAGACTGTGTATAGCAAGTAGTGGTGGGGTCATTTGGGTAGGACTGGGATAAGGAAGGGGACTTACAGTGCTCCTTTATCTGGTAACATGGCGAAGAATTGAAAGAATTGCCTAACATTGGAAGTACTGGGGAAGATGGAGCAGCAGGAAGATAGAAGATAAATTAGCCTCTTCTTTTCTCTGCCCACTCACATGCATTTAAGGAAACCATTGCTCATTTCATGCTGGGAAGTGAAGAGATGCTCTACTTGATGACATACCCGTGTAAACAAGGAACACTGAGAACATTTCTGAAGAAGATTTAAGGTCTGCTTTTTTATTTTCTTAGGCATCAAAAGAGTAATTCATTTTTCCCTGAACTATTCCAAACTGGAGACTGTCTAACAGATTGCTTGTCAAAAGGATTTTTTGTGGACAGGGAGGAGACAGAGGCTTTAGGGAGGGGAGGCTTATACAGATTATCTACTAGAGGCTATAGCAGAAAAATGTGCTTGCAGACACTAACGCTTCTCTTATGTCTTCCTGTTCACTTCTTTTGGGTTACATAAACAAGGAATCTCTTTTGCAGACAGGTATTATGTGGAAAATATGCAAGTCTCTTTTTAATAAATGTAGTATAGTTGAAAATCTTGTACTATACACACATCTGCAATCCTTTCTGTACAGTATCCTCAATGCTTGCCCTGTTCTGGTTTAATACTGCCTGCCAGCTGTGCCTAGGAGAAAAAACATGCCTTGGCAGCAACTGGAAAATCCAGCTTCACAATTTCAACACAATTAGGACAGAAGGGAGAAACTAATAAAAATGAACCTCGAGTGGAGTTTGATGGAGCTGGGTTACTTTCTGTGGGGAGGGTGTTCAAAAGCAGCATCACCGCAGACAGCTGTAGGAACAGGCTGGAGGGTACCCCGAGCAGTGATACCTCCTGGAGGTTAGGTTATGATAATAAATACAAGGGACCTACAGTTGTGTGGTATTGAGACTCAGCTCGTGTTTCTCAAACTTAAATTGCCTTCCAGCTCTTCCAGATGACACAGCTATGTCCTTTCTGTCTGTTGGGAAAGTTTCGTAGCAAATGGGTTGTGGGTGCCAAATCCCTGGAGGAGTTCAAGACCAGGTTGGATGGGGGCTTGAGCAGCCTGGTCGGGTGGGAGGTGTCCCTGGCTGTGGCAGGGGGGAAGTGGAACTGGATGATCTTTAAGGTCCCTTCCAACTCAAACCTTTCTATGAGTCTGTGAAACCAGCTGCCATGGATATCAGCTATTGTAGTTGAAGCTGACTAATCTATCAGTATATACATCTTAATGCGAGCATACTAGTTACAAAAAAATCCAGCCAACCAAACACAAACCTACTTTGACACTTTTTTCAATATGCAGATATAGTTCTTCTCTTCCAAAAACAGTTCTGTGATGAACTTGTTAACTCTATTGCATCATAACATAGTCAAGAACCTTATTTTCTCTGAAAATGTACCAAGTTGTTTTATTTTTGTGAGCTTTCACCACTGTAATCACTGTTTAATATGAATGTTCTTACTACTACTGTGAATTGCTTTGGCTGCTTAACTCAGCTGGGTGTGCTTGTACAGGACAAATGCAAACTGGAGGTCTGATTAACCTCCTTCGGAGTTGCAAGCTTTGATTTTGCTTTGATTTTTGAGTGATGTAGTGATCTCTGTACTTTGAACGAATTTGCGTGTCACAGTTATTGAGCATATGTGGAAAACTGTGGCCCTTGCAAAAATGGGAAAACAGAGGGAATTTTAACGGTTCTCTGTGAAGCTTACAGAACACCAGTCACTGAGGTAATTAAAAGCTGGTATCAGCAGGGCTCCAGTGTGTCATTCCCGATTATACCTATGTTCATATTTCTAGTAATTCAAATAGTGCAATATAAGACAGGGTTTTCTGTGCTTTCCTCAGTTTGCAGCACCTTCTGAGAAGAAAAGGGAGTAGGAAAAATACTGTTGTTCATAAAGTCTAAATATTTACTATTTTGATCAGTGTTGCAAGTCCAAAATGCCTACACAACCCATACTATCAAGAGGTTGCTCAGTCTCTGGTGTGGTGAAACAGACATATACAGTGCACCAAGTTAAACCTTTGCCTGTAATCTGTAGTAAATCCTTACCAGATGGTGGCCTAGAGAGAACTTTAGGTAGCTACTGCAAAACAAAGTGAGTGTTAAAAAATAGCTGCTGTGGCACAAAGTGTGCTACAGAAGTTTTGTTGCCCTCAGAAAATGAAAGAATGTAGTTTCTGTGTGGAATACTTCTTCAAAGCTTTCTACTTGGCTTTGTGTCTGCATGATATATGCAAATTTATTGCAGCCTCCTAAGCAAAGATTTTTCTAAAGGCTTCTCTCTTTTTGTTCTTTTTCCAAAAGTTCAGCAAGAACAGAACTTTCTTTGTAGCGAAGAACAACTGGAAAGTCCCTGCAAAGGTTATTTTCAAAGGAGAAATCCTTCATTCTAGGTGTCCTGTGACAGTCAATATTGTGTATTTTTTCCTTAACCCTTTTTCTGACCAGGCTCTTCTACATTGTCTGTGCATTTTGATGAAAAGGTGAATGTGCCTAAACAGAAAATGTGACAGTACTGAAGGAACAAACTGAAGTTTGGAGCAGCTGTAAAATGTGAGGATATTCTGTGGAAGACTTAAATTGCCTAACGTTTGGTCTTTCTGACTAATACCAACCTTGAGGAAGCTAAACTTAGAACTAACTTCTTCTGTTTCATCCATGGTTTTGGGAAGTTTGGGACTTCACTGACTATTATCTGATCCACTGCTGTATAATATAAGGGGGCAAAATGGGTCACCTTAATTTCATGTCCTGGTTCCTTCAGCAGCTGTTGCTCCTTTGTAGTTCCTCATCTTTAGGAATTGCCCTGTACTTTGTCCTGCTTGTGCTCTGGTTAAAACTCACCCTGTTCAGACCACTATTACAGCTTCAATCCTGCTCATAGCTGTTCATCTCTTTATTACGTACTTCATGGAGCAGCTCTACCCCCTCTCATGTTGTCCCTCACTGCATATACGCTAAAACTAATTTTGAGTGATCTAGGAGCTTGTCCTTTCAGCTATGATTAAAGCAAGATGTGCTTTACAAGTCTGCTGAGACCTTAAAAACGTAGTTACTGGTTTTGTTTGTGGCATATTGTGTGTTGCTGGATTTTGAGACCGAGGAAGGGATGCTGTAGGGTAAGTGTATTTATCTTACTTTTGATTGCTTTGAAATTAAAGAATGTGGAGCAAGGGGAATGGGCAATGATTGTGTTGATGAGAGGTAACATCGTACTGAAGGTGGAAGAGAGTGAAAAGGTAGATTGCTGTAGCAGATCACAGAATCACAGAATACTTGGCGTTGGAAGGGATCTCAGGATATCATCCAGTCCAACTCCCCAGCTAATGCAGGTTGCATGGGATTGCGTCCAGGCGGGTTTTGAATATCTCCAGTGAAGGAGACTCCCCGGGCTCTCTGCATAACCTGTTCCAAAGTTAAAATACTTAAGCAATTTATTATGTATTTGTCATTTTTTAATGTCCATTCAAATGGGTTCTTCCAGCCATTGTGGAATAACAGATTCTACAGTGATGTGATATGGTACAGCAGGAAGGTTCCTTTCTTGCTTGCCTTTTTTTTTTTGTCCACAGACATGGCTGATGGTTTATGATTGTAGATTTTGCACATTATTTATCATAGAATCGTAGAATTATCTGAGTTGGAAGAGACCTCTAAGATCATCAAGTCCAACCCTTAATCCAACACTATTATGATTACTAGATAATGGCAATAAGTGCCACATTCAGTCTTATTTTAAAAACCTCCAGGGATGGTGAATTCACCACCTCTTTGGGCAGGACATTTCAATGCCTGATTACTCGCTCTGTGAAGAACTTTTTTCTGATGTCCAGCCTAAACCTTCCCTGGCAGAGTCTAGGCTCGTGACCTCTTGTTCTGTTGCTGGTTGCCTGGGAGAAGAGTCCGACCCCCACCTGTCTACACCTCCTTTCAGATAGTTGTAGAGAGTGATGAGGTCACCCCTGAGCCTCCTCTTCTCCAGGCTAAACAACCCCAGCTCCCTCAGCCTCTCTTCATAGGACTTGTGCTCAAGTCCTTTCACCAGTTTTGTTGCTCTTCTCTGGACCCTCTCCACCACCTCAATATCTTTCTTGAACTGAGGGGCCCAGAACTGAACACAATACTCAAGGTGTGGCCTCACCAACGCCGAGTACAGGGGAAGGATCACTTCCCTCGTCGTGCTGGCCACACTATTCCTGATACAGGCCAGGATGCCATTGGCCTTCTTGGCTACCTGGGCACACTGCTGGCTCATGTTTAGCCTCCTGTCAATCAGCACCCCCAGGTCCCTTTCCACTTGACTGTTCTCCAGCCACTCTGTCCCCAGCCTGTAGCGCTGCATGGGGTTGTTGTGGCCAAAGTGCAGGACCCGTTGGACTCAGCCCATCTCTCCAGCCTATCAAGGTCCCTCTGCAGAGCCCTCCTGCCTTCCGGCAGGTCGACACTCCCTCCCAACTTGGTGTCATCTGCAAATTTACTTATGATGGACTCAATCCCCTCATCTAAATCATCAAGGAAGATGTTAAACAGAACTGGACTCAACACTGATCCCTGAGGGACACCACTGGTGACCGGCCGCCCGCTGGACGCAGCCCCATTCACCAGCACTCTCTGGGCCTGGCCATCAAGCCAGTTCTTAACCCAGCTGAGAGTGCACCTGTCCAAGCCATGGGCTACCAGTTTATCCAGGAGTATGCCGTGGGAGACAGTGTCAAAGGCTTTGCTCAAGTCCAGATAGACTACATCCACAGGCTTCCCTTCATCCACCAGGCAGGTTACCTGATCATAAAAGGAAATCATGTTGGTCAGACAGGACCTGCCCCTCACAAAGCCGTGCTGTCTGGGTTGGATCCCATGTCCATCCTGAAGGTGCTGTGTGATTGCACTCAGGATGATCTGTTCTATAACCTTGCCAGGCACTGAGGTCAGGCTGACAGGCCTATAGTTGCCCGGGTCCTCCTTGCAGCCCTTTTTGTGGATTGGCGTGACATTTGCCAACTTCCAATCATCTGGGACCTCCCCAGAGAGCCAGGACTGTTGGTAGATGATGGAGAGTGGCTCAGCAAGCTCTTCCGCCAACTCCCTCATCACCCTAGGATGGAATCCATCAGGTCCCATTGATTTGTGTGGATCCAGGTGGCTCAGTAATTCATAGACTATTTCCTCCTGGAACACAGGGGAGCCATTTGGTTTCCTGTCTCTATCTGTGAGCTCCGGAGGCCAGTTATCCTGAGGGCTTTCTCCTCATCCCTGGTAACTATGTTCCCCCCCAGGTCTAACAAAGAATGGAGGTTTTCCTTGCCCCTCCTTTTGTTATTAATGTATTTATAGAAGCGCTTTTTGTTATCCTTAACAGAAGTAGCCAAATTAATTTCAAATTGCGCTTTTGTTTCTCTGATTTTCCTTCTGCATGTTCTAACTATAGTCCTATACTCTTCCTGAGTAGTCAGCCCTGCCTTCCACAGTCGGTAGGCTCTCTTTTTATCTCTGATTTCCTTCAGTATCTCCCTATTCAACCAAGATGGTCGTCTTCCCCGACGGCTTGCCTTTTGGCTAATTGGTACAGCCTGTTTCTGTGCACTCAAGGCTTTTTCCTTGAAGCACATCCATCCCTCCTGTATGCCCCTGGTTTTGAGGAGTGTGTTCCAGGGTGTGTTCTGGACCAGTCTTCTGAACAGGTCAAAATCTGCCCTCTGGAAGTCCAGCATAGAGGTTTGATTGGTGGTCCTGCTTACATCCCTGAATATTGAAAACTGTATTATTTCATGGTCACTGTGCCCCAGTTGGCCTCCGAACACTACATCTCCCACCAGTCCCTCTCTGTTTGTAAACAGCAGATCTAGTGGGGCCCCACTGCTGGTAGGTTCATTTACCTGCTGGAGCAGAAAATTATCCTCCATACACTCTAAGAATCTCCTAGACTGCCTCTTCTCTGCTGTGTTGAGCTCCCAGCAGATATCCGGCAGGTTGAAGTCACCCACAAGAAAAAGGGCTGGCGATTTTGAGACATCTGCCAGCTGCTTGTAGAATAACTCGTCCCCTTCATCATCCTGGTTGGGTGGTCTATAACAGACTCCTACCAGGATGTCAGTCGTCTTGTCCTTCCCCCTAATTCGGGTCCACAAGCACTCAACCCTATCGTTGGTGACCTCAAGTTCTACAGAGTCAAGAGACTCTCTAACATACATAACCACCCCTCCACCTCTCCTTCCCTGCCTGTCCTTTCTGAAGAGCTTGTAGCCACTTATGAGAGCACTCCAGACATGTGAGTTGTCCCTCTGTAATGACAACCACATCATAGCTTTCCTGCTGCATGATGGCTTCCAGCTCCTCCTGTTTATTGCCCAAACTGCGTGCATTAGTGTACATGCACTTCAGCTGAGCTGCTGATTTTACTTTTAATTCAGTCTTATCACCGCTCAGTTGAACTTTGGAGAGCCTGAAATCAATCCCCTCCCCCTTCAGACCTAGTTTAAAGCTCTCCTGATGAACCCCGCTAACTTATGGGCAACAACCTTTTTGCCCTGCCTAGACAGATGAAGCCCATCTGATTTAAGAAGACCAGGTAGTATGGAGTTTACCCCATGATCAAAAAAACCAAAATTTTGACGGTGGCACCAATCCTTTAGCCACCTATTGGTAGGGTAGGTTTTCCTAATTCTCTCCTCATGCATCTCCCCATTCATTCCAGCCACTACAGGAACCGAAGCGAATACTGTTTGTGCACCTGTCCCATGGACTGATCTACCCAGATTTCTTTAATTCAGATAAATGATTAGGTTTTTGAACAGAGAATTTTCTTTCACCATCTCTGTATTTTAAGTAGATGGTCTTGTTTGTGAGCTCCAGAGGCGAGGGAGGTAGACGTCACTCAGGAGTTGTGCTTCAAGGGAAAAGGGTCAGAATGGCCTCTTGTGAGGAGAAGGAGGGTGGAAGCTGAACCAACCGGATGTTTCCAGTAAGGAAAAAGAAATGGGAATTATATATAGAGAGATTCTCTGGATGTTTTGGGGAGAATTTATCTGAGGCTGTTTTTCTTAATTAGATTGGGAATGAGGGTTATGGTCCAAGTTGTGAAGAGAGGAGTGAAAGTTTTGAATCTGGAGTTGGAAAGGAGTAGTCCAGACTAAATGAATGAATGCATGAATGAGACTCCCTGTCTGTGGACTAAAGTGGCCTCTTAATTATGTGAGAGGTGGGAAGATCTCGCTGCTGAAACTTCCCACTTGTCCTGCAGTGTGTGTTTTCTTCTTGCTCCATGGAAAGAGGATGGAGTGCTCGGGGTGAGCAATGCAGTCTCTGCACCAACATGTATGGTGGATCCTTCAGCCATCAACATTACTGAGCTCCCACCTTGCTCTGCAGTAGAATCAGAGCCAAGTGATCGCTGTGGGACTGGGGACAGTAAGAGTGAGCAGAGCTGTCAGGTAGTTATGTGGCAGCGAAGGGGAGGACCCTGGCTTACCTGCAGAAGGAGATCCCTTCAGTGGGAGACAGATCTGACTGTAGTAAAGGCTAATGGCAAGAGGCTTTCTACCTTTGGGGAAGCAACCAAAGCCCCACTCAAGTCAAAGCGTATTTTTAAAATGTCATTAAACTGAACTTGCAATAAAACTTGCTGTCACGTACCTGAAGGATTTTTCTCTCTTATAATGCCTGAAAGGCTGATCTAGCTTTCCTGGTTTTCTTGGACTTGCAAGAGTTATTTATTAGTCTAAGTCATAATTAGAGAAGAAAAAAATCAAGCTTGCAGTCACTTTATTTCATTGATTTCAGACTAATTATTGCTACTTATTTATGACAGTAAATGTGGTCAAACTAACACATATTGAGAGAGATGCTGAACTTCTCAGTGTGTGTGTAGTCCATTGACTGTTACAGATGAAGGGAAAGGGATGAAATACTATGATATTCATTAGAATGAGATAGCATTAAAGCAGTTATTAATTTATCATGTCTATTATCTATGTAATTCTCCCCTGTTGTTCTTAAAAATCTCCATTCAGAGCAACATGAATACTTCAGTCATGGTTCTCTTCGTTTGCTTGAAGTCCTTTCCAGAATAGAAGCCTAATATATTATATTAGGCATAAAAAGATAAATTAATTTCTGGCATAATTTGATTAATGCTTGAGTTGCAGTATAACTGAACTGGCTCGATGGAATTCTTTGAGTGAAGATGAAGCATGGCATTCCCAAAGGTTTTACTCCAACTGTTTTCCTGTCACCTAGATTTGAAAAGCTTTCTTGGCAAAAGAATCTGTAACTAATTTATATTGGTACTTAATAGCCAGATAGCTTATTTCTAAATCTCTATTATTTTTTTGCTAACCCTTTCTGTAGAGCAGTTCTAAGAAACAGGCCTAGTGATAACCTCATTTTCTTGCCTTGAGTTAATGAGATACTGAGTGATGTACACAATAGGTATGCAATGCAGGAGTTCATAATTATGTTTTCTTAACTGGAACTCCTCAGAGGTGCTTAATATTTCATCACAAATTGCACTGATAAATTAACAGTTCATCTGGCTAGTTAGATTTACGGGGGCAGATGGCATTTCACATGTGTGATGAGAGCAGGAAGGAGACAGAGCAAAGCAGTAATGTAATTAGCTGTGTAAATGAGCCTCACAAGGTAAATCTCTTTAACCTCAATGATAAAATGTGTTCTGTACTAAAGCCTTGGATTACTGGTCCTGTGAAACAATGTGTGCAACTGGTCAAGCCAAGATTTCAGAAGTAATCCCATTAATTTGCAAATAGAGGGCATAGCTTTTTATCACACCTTCCTAACACTTCTGTGTTTGAAACAGAGTACCACCTTGAGGCTGATTTCTACTATTAATGCAAAAGAAAGTTGTGGAGTTACTTTAGTTTGATTTTAAATAAAAGCTTACTTGAATATTAGATAAGATGTTATAGCTAGGAAGGAAAGATGCTTCATAAAAGCAAAGCAAACCAGATTCAGCATGATTGTAGAGTAGCTTTGGAACTATTTAGAAGGGAATTTCAGAGGTCATCAAGTCCAATCCTTTTCCAAAGCAAGATAAACCTCTGAGTTAGGAGCAGTCTGAGAGTGAGAGCAGGTTACCAGAAGCTTTCTTGCTTGGCTTTGGAGTAGGAGCAAGGAGGGCAATGCCACAGCATCCTGGGCAGTTGGCTCCTGCGTTTCACTGCCCATATTCAGACGATCTGTACCATTTTGTGCCACTGAGGATCACGGAAACTATTTTGTTTGCTTCTTCCTCATCGCATTCTGTTTAAAGCTGGTAGAAATTTCTGTTTAGTGACTGTTCCGCAGTTGTCACACAGTGCTTAAATGGTTGAAAAAATATGTAAACAGGAGGGTTATTTTAACCCTTATTGTTTTCCTGCTTCCTAAAAGGCATCTATCTGTGGAAAAAACTCATTGCATTACGTATTGTATGCACCAATGTTTCTTAAATTTACTTATTTAGTAGATATATAGATGTCATAGAATCGTAGGATCATCTGGTTGGAAAAAGACCTCGGAGATCAAGTCCAGCCATCCCTGTCCCCTTACTAAACCATATCCCTAAGAAACTCATCAACCCACCTTTTAAACACCTCCAGGGATGGCGACTCAACCCCCTCTCTGGGCAGCTGTGCCAGGGCCTGAGAACCCTTTCAGGGAAGAGATTTTTCCTGATGTCCAATCTGAACCTCCTCTGGTGCAACTTGTGACCATTTCCTCTCACCCTATCACTTGTCACTTGGGAGAAGAGACCAACACCCACCTCACCACAGCCTCCTTTCAGGCAGTTGCAGACAGTGATGAGGTCTCCCCTCAGCCTCCTCTTCTCCAGTCTGAACACCCCCAGTTCCCTCAGCCATTCCTCATAGGCCTTGTTCTCCAGCCCCTTCCCCAGCCTCGTTCCCTTCTCTGGACACTCTCCATCCCCTCAATGTCCTTCTTGGAGTGAGGGGCCCAAACTGACCCCAGTACTCGAGGTGTGGCCTCACCAGTGCTGAGTGCAGGGGCACAATCCCTGCCCTGCTCCTGCTGCCCACGCTGTGTCTGACACAGGCCAAGGTGCCATTGGCCCTCTTGGCCCCCTGGGCCACTGTTGGCTCATGTTCAGCCGCTGTCAACCAACACCCCAAGGTCCTTCTTCCCCAGGCCCTCTCCAGCCACTGCTCTCCAAGCCTGTAATGCTGCACGAAGATGCTCATAAGAAGAAAGAATTGTTTGATGAGGAAGAAAAAACAATGTTTAACAGACAATGTGTACTATGCTTTTGGGGCTTCTGCAGTTCTGCCTCACTTGGCTGTATACCTCCTTGCTGCTGAAACTTCCAGAGAAACACAGGTGCTGCCTGGGAATGGTCTTGATACAGGGAGGACTCTGCTGGTCTCAGTGTGCGAGATGCAGCGGTGCATCAGTTGGGTGTTGCCCGAGCAGTGTTGTGTGCCCTGTCCTTTAGCAGACTCCTGACTCTCAAGGTGCAGAGCTTGAAAGCATTTGCAGGGCTGTGACTCTTGTTCTTCCCGGGTGGCTACATTTTACATGTTTTTTGGGTTTAGTTCTCTTATTATGGGGTTCAACCTTATCTTCCAGCGTATGTATGGTCCTTGCAAAATGAGGTTTTCTCACCATCGTCCTTGGTGATCTAATGCTCACACACTCTCTGCGTTTTGGAATATAATCAGTCTGTGGGTGATTTGCAATGTGACACTCCAATGATATGTTGACAGATTTTCATTTTATTTATTTTTTATTTGGCAGTCTTGCTGGCTGCAGCTTCCTTGCAGGCAGTGCCTTCCTTGAATTGTTGCCTTACTGTTTCATATTTTCTTTCCTTGGATGTAATTTTCTGTGAGGAACTCTTCAGCCTGCAAATCAGTCAAGTCCATGTTCCGCTTGTGGGTTGTAGAGGAGGGAGGACTATGGACACTGTTTGATTGGGGATTTGTTTTCCTGAGCCACATACAGGAGTGTGAGATCACAGCTCCTGTGAATTCACTGGACATGTTTAACAAGTGCTACAATAAACTCTAAGAGGGCTTGGATCTTTTGGGGAGATGAGCAGTTAATTTTGGAAGAGGCCCTTTATTGATTCCCAGGACAGATATTTCTCTCAAGTACATTGAGTTGCATATGGGGAGACTAACAATGGAGCAATAGTGTCATGAAGTCCAGCACTGTATTGACTTGGGGGGCAGAGTGCTTCTCCTCGAGGTGTAGTGCACTCCTTCATAATGTGTTTTCCCTTAGTTAGAGAAGACCAGATGTTCAGTCAGTCACTTCTCCCAAACATCCAGACGCTACTGTTTGAGCACAGTGGCACCTGCAGCTGGCATGGAGCATATCTGGAGCCACTGGTGCCCCTTGTAAGCAGAGTGTCTGCAGAGCTGGGGTTCCCCTCTTCAAGTGCAGGATGTCACAGAAGTGAGCAGGACCAGCAGTTCCCAGCAAAGCTCTTGTAGGGTGGCAAAACTTGGCTGGTGGTATCCCCAAAAGGGGTTTGCTGAAAGAAGCTGGTGTGGTGAAATGATACGATGTGATATTTATATTGAGTGGCACTGTCTGTGTTACCTTTCTACTTTTTCTGGTAGTTGCTATTTTCTGTCTCTATTGTGAATAGCTTATGAATGAGAGATGGAGAGTTTTAGATGCCAACATGGTAAGTTGGCACGTGTTAGCCTTTCTGATTTGTTTTGGTGGTGTTGTGTCTTCTCATGCAAAGACTGTCGGTCCAGAAACAGAAAAAAAGAAAATAATGATTGGGATAGTGTTGGCAAGATAAGGGCTTCTCCCTTATACCATTCAGTCAGAATTTATCATAAACATACTTATTTCCACATTATGTTTCTAATTCTGTATGTATGTAATTGTCATGAACATGAAGCAGAACTTTGTCCAAGTTATTGGTAAGTTTGTGATTAACTCTTAATAATGATGCTATGGTACAGAGGCTGACCTCAGAAAAACCTCCACTGTTTTCAGTGGGAACTGATTAACTGATAGATAACCTGGGTATCTTCCCATAAGCTCATAAAATATGCAGCTAATTAAAAATGTTGTTACTAGACAGGTCTGTGGAAATACTTTAGTCCGTCCCCATCCTGTTGATATAAGTTCTTAATTTCATCTTGCCTAGCAAACAATAGAATTCACAACATCCTCTTTCCCACATTGTTATCACTTGTTTAAAATTCTGAAATATTCTTGCTTATTTTCAGATCTTGTCAGAAAACTGGCACAGCAGAAGTTTGGAAATACACAAGGCGATTATCAAAAGGTAAATTGTCTATGTGTATCTGCATAAAATAGTGAAACCAATGACTTTGAAATTCAGTTTTGTTTCTAAAATAGGAAATAGTATTTTAAAGCTGTAACAGCCGGATGTGAGACTGAAATTTGTGAATGAATGGTATGATAGTCGCATACAAAATTTGGGACCAAAACCTTCAAAAAATCTTACAAAGAAAATTTCATAAGCCATTGTAAAGAAGCTCTGCATAGTTAAATCTCACTTATAAATTCC
This sequence comes from Dromococcyx pavoninus, assembly GCA_033558185.1. NCBI lineage: Eukaryota > Metazoa > Chordata > Aves > Cuculiformes > Neomorphidae > Dromococcyx > Dromococcyx pavoninus. Next base: position 827,754 of record JAUMJL010000019.1, on the reverse strand, counting down.
AGCTGTAATGTGATTGTGGTCTCTGTTGCACAAAGATTGAGGCTCTTTGTATTAAAAAAATACTGCTTTTACCTAAAAATACTTAGAGAGAACTATTATTGCTTAGCTCTCATGTTAACTTCAGCTATAGTCCTTAATAAGATGAATTTATATGCTGGTTCTGGTGCCTTTGTAAAATGGTTTCCATAGCTCACTTATAAAGTATATTTTAGTTTACGTAGTGTGCCAATCACATCAAGGGTAGTTTCCATTCTCTCTTTAGGTTTGTGATTATCCTGTAACAGTGGAAATTCATAGGGCATTTGGTAGCAAGAAAAAATAGAGTCTTGGCTAGGACCTGTACCCCCATCTCTGGAGCAGTGTCACTGTTTGAGTTCCTGCAGTAGGAACCTTGGCCACGCAACGGATTTGTTACTTTGTGCAAGCTACTTGCTTCTGGTCCCTGCAGTATGATCAGTACCTGTCAGGGAGTACGGAACTTGGCGTACAGGACTGAGCCACTGCCTTGAGTCAGGATCATGGAATCATAGAATCACCTGAGCTGGAAGGGACCCCCAGGGATCATGGAGTCCAACTCCTGTCCCTACCCAGGACACTCCCAACACTCACCCCGTGTGGCTGAGGGCAGTGTCCAAATGCTTCTGGAATGCTGGCAGAGTGGGTGCCGGGACTGCTTCCCTGGGGAGCTGTTCCAGTGCTCCACCACCCGCTGGGGGAAGAATCTCTTCCTGAGATCCAATCTAACCCTCTCCTGGCACATCTTCCTGCCATTCCCTCGGGTCCTGTCACAGGTCACCAGAGAGCAGAGCTCAGCCCCTGTTTCCCCTCCCTCCCTTGGGAGAAGGCAGCAAACAGCTCTGAGATCCCCCCTCAGTCTCCTCCAGCTGAACAGACCAAGGGACTTCAGCCACTCCTCACACGCCTCCCCCTGCAGAGCCTTCCCCAGCCTTGTGGCCTCCTCTGGACACTCTCAAGTGGTTTGTTGTCCTTTTTATGCTGTGGTACCCCAAAGTGCCCCCAGTGCTCGAGGTGGGGCTGCCCCAGTGCAGAGCAGAGCGGGACAATCCCCTCCCTCTCCCAGCTGGCGATGCCGTGCTTAGTGCCCCCCAGGACACGGTTGCCCTCTTGACTGCCAGGGCTCACTGTTGGCTCATGGTCAACTTGCCATTGACCAGAACCCCCAGGTCCCTCTCCTCTGCGGGGGGAAGCCATGTGCTTTCTGACCATGAACCTAGCACTCCAGTGGTTTGATAATCTCCATGTGACATCTGAGTGTGTGGGTATTGCCATTACACGGCACCAAACAACTCTTGTCGATCCCATATCCTTGCTTGGTGGGGCTCTGTGAGAGTGGTGCATCCCAGATTGTGCCTGCACAACTAGGGAGGAAAGTAGAGTGGACTTAGTTGATAAAGGCTTTGGGCAAAACCATTAGACCATAGGTGGCACACATCAGCATGAGTATAGTATTTTGGGTGACTAGGACGTAAGTCATGAGAAATTCGAGACCAGTGATGACTGTAGCCCTGCATAGTGGGGGGTGCTCATTAAAATACTGTGTTATTATAGGACAGCAAATACAGTATTAGGTGTGCTTAAATAGTGAAACAAAGATAGACCATTTACAGGTCCTTATTCTGACCTGAATACAATGCAAAATTTCAAAGCAAATTTGGAAAAGGAAAATGTATCAGGACAGTCCCTGAGCATATAGAGGCATCAGTAGGCCAGATGTGACCCTGGAGGCATTCCCAGTGCAGGGAGGGAAGTGTGAATGTCATTGAAGTGTATGGATGAGTAGTTAGAAATGTAGCTTGTGGTTTTGATCACTTATATTCAGGGAGAATGAACTCGGAGAAGGATGGGTTCAGCAAGTATGCAATTAGGCTGAACTAGGAAACACATTGGTTTTCAGAGGAGACTGGAAGGGTTTGCTTTGCTTAGTGAAATAATTGATGAAGTGTGTGGTTACTCCTTGTAAATATACATGGATAGAAAACACCAGGAAGAATAAAACTGATGTTTGGACAGAAGACGGTGCTATCACAGAAGCAAAGGGACAGAAGTGGGCCATGTGTACATCCATATAAGACTCACTATTTCACCCAGTATTGGGAACAGCCCTTCAGTAGTGAGAACAGGAGATCTGTTTCTGGTATTTATCCTGTTAAATTTCTGCTGTCATTTGTTAATACATTTTTTTTTAGCCTATTTGTATAATGTGTTAGTGACCCAGGAGGCCCTTCCCACTTCTGTGCCACATGTCCCTGTGCTCCCAGTTGGGCTCTGCCATTGACGTCTCCCCGTCCCTTGTTGGGCCAGCAATCTGCCAACACAGCCTGGCAGCTGAGTGCAGCTGCTCTGGGAGAGCCAACTCACTGCTGCTGCCACTACTTTGCTTCTACTGGGAGATGTCCTTGCTTAAAACGTTCAAAATCACACTTGGTACTAGATTTTTAAGGGAGGGTAAGCGTTTTTCCTCCTCCCATTCCAAGTATAGTTCCAAATATGATTTTGAATACTTTAAGCGTACTTTGCAATAGAAATTTCATAGAGATGGGGGTAATACTGAAAAAAAATCCATAAAACTTGAGAACATTTCTATTCCAGACTTTGGGTTGAGGGGTCTTGCTGTCTTTTGCTTGTCTGCTTCCGTTTTCTCTTCCACTTATGAGAAAGGGGAAGGCATTATGAGCTGTGAACTTGTGATGCAGACGTGAAGGAGGAAAGTACAAGAAATTCTGTTTCCATTGTGGAAACAAAAGGAAAATTGGGTTCTTGTGAAATTCCTGTCATTGAATATTTAGTTTGCAGTGTTTTTCTGAAATTGCAGATAAGAAATCAGTTAAGAACCTGATAAATAGACTTCTTCAGTCTTTCTTGAATGCCTTTTATTTTTTACTTTTGAATAATTTAAAATAAACCTCTACATAATTAGTTAAATATGAGGGTGAATAAGTAGTTAAATATGAGGGTGAATTTTATGTGTAATATGTTTATGTCCCAATACTGCTACTAAACCTGCTGCTTTTATGCCAAAATAAAATAAGCATTGGAAAGAGAAAGTCAGGAATATCAGGTCAGTTGTGACAGGAGGAATTCGTGAAGAGATCACTAAACCACAAAGTAATGCAGTCTCTGACCTTCTGTTCCGTAAGATGTGTTGGGAATGATATGAAACATGCTCAGTGCAGAAATAACTGGTCTGTGTTGTTTTAAGACAAATATTTGTTGGACAAATCCTTTCACTTGCCAAGGAAACCAGATGTTATCTGCTATGTATTTTATTGTAAATAATTTTCTGCAACTATTTAATGGTGCTTCTATGCATTATTTTACTTTAGTGTCTATTTATTATTGTTTCTGTGTTGTTAATTGTTGTGGTGTTGGTTAATTATTCATTATCCACGTGATTTGTTTTTGTGCACGCTGCCTGTGTATTACACACATTCTCCATTTGTTCTGACTTCCACAGCCAGAAAATGTTGTCCTGACTCTTCAGGTAATGTCTTATAGTAGAAGTACAGTTCTGGAAAGAAACTAACTGTTTCTGTATGCACTGCTTCTGTTAAAAATCCCTAACTATTTTTAATGTTATTTAAAATGTGGTTTTCCGTCTAACTATTTTAAAATATATGTTGTCAAATAACTTCTGGAGTGGTCAGCTAGCTAGAAAATGGCAATTCTTCTGCAAAATCTGGCCATATTCTTCTTCCAAAGATCTAGCTTGTATTCTTCAGAAGGGATAACAACTTTTAAACAGCAGTTAGTAGTAATAATAATAATAAAAAAATAGGTTTCATTCTATTTAGGTCAGAAATTTGCAACTCTGCTAATGGTGATGGTTGCTGTATTTGGATCAGTTGGTAATTAGGGACTGTGAGGAAGGGCATCAGCAAACTGGAACTGGAGCACGATTGATGGCTTGTGAGAAATTGTACCTTATTTTGCAGGACAATACATAGCCTAAGTTTCTTCTGTTGGCAGATTAGTAAAACAGAAGAGGACTCAAAGTACAAGTGTGAGAATTAGTTCTCCTGAAATTGGGGACTGAGAGAAGAGGGATGTGTTAGGGAAGACAGACCGTCGGGACCTGCCTACGCCGTGCCTGTCTGTCCCTGCCTGCAGGCACCTGCCCAACCTGGTGCTGCGTGGGTTGTCTTGTGCTTGTGGCAGAGGGGAACAGCGTGGCCAGCTCACGGCTTGTGCCCTGGCAGCCACGTTGCCCCGCGTGGGGCTGTGCCGGTCCTGCCAGGACCCAGCTCCTCCGTCCCAGGGCAATTGCGCTGCTTCCAGCGCAGCTGCTCCGTAGGGGATTGCATTGCGCCCTCTCCCTTTCACTCCTTCCAGCTTTTGAACGCATCCTTTTAGTTGCTGCTGCTTTGCTGTTTGGCAGCAGAATAAATGGCTTTAACTGAGAGAGCTGAAAATCAACTCCTTAATGTTTTCCAGTCCCTAAGCAGTTGTTGCCTTCGCAGTTTGGAGAAACCTCTGCCCTTGCAGTTGATCATCCGGTGATCGAGTTGCAGTTGATAGGAATTTTACACTCATCACTAAATAAAAAGCCCCCCTCCTCCCTCCCAGATGAAGTGGTGATCTAGTTAGCCTTGCTGACACATGGGGAGACTTTTTTGGAAACAGATGTGAGAAACAGTGAATTTGTGGTCTGGGAAAACTAAATATTCATTTTTAACCTATTTCAGTTGCACCAATTCACATTCGTTTCTTGTGAGAGTATTTCTGTCTTAGCACTCTCTCCTGTAGTTCACCTAACAAATAGTCTAGAGTAATTCTTAGCTATCAGCATCTAAAAGTTTCTCTTTTTATTAGAAAAGTTGTCAATTATTGACAAATTACACCAAGTCCATAACCTTGGTAACTTAGTAGATAGTTTAGTCTGTAGTTTTATTTTTAATTATTTGCTCTGTATTGATTGCAGTTACTGTGTGATATCTGCTATTACCACTATTTTTGTCTGAATTACAGGCCATCTACTATGAAATCGGTTTTATAGTCTCCGCAGCCTTGGGAGTGCTATTTATTTTCTTACTGCCTCTTGTGGGACTTTGCTTCTGTATGTGTCGTTGCTGTGACAACTGTGGTGGGGAAATGCATCAAAGACAGAAGAAAAATGCTGACTGTCAGAGGAGCTGTTTTGCAACATTTCTTTTTGTTGCTTCTTTAATAATAAGGCAAGTGTAATAAAGAGAATAATATGAAGCTTGGTATAGCACTAATTTTGCAGTGTCATATGACAAATAATGTTACCGTATTAGCCTACAGCTACAGAAATGAATTTATTAGACTAAGTAATATTATTGCTTATTAAAGAAAATGTGACTGCATTATACAAATTCTTCTACCATTGGTGTCCACAGGTTATTATGTACGCAAGTGAGAGGAATGCAGGTGTGAGACAAAAAAAATTAAGCTTGAATTTGGCAAATGAAGTTTTTGCCAGTCTCAAAATGACAATTGCAGAATGTTAAACTTATGAACATAAGGTGCTGTGTCCTACGTTCAATTACCATCCCACAGAGAACTTGAGGTACAACACACTGCTTTGTTCCTGATAGAGTAGCAGTGGTGAAAAAAACAATTGTGCAACTTCCTTTAATATTTCCTGTCCTGCAGGTTTTCTTATTAGTTCAAAATAATGAATTTTCTTTTGGGCACTGAGTTGTTCAACCCATGCAAGCACTCACTGTAAAAAACAAGAGTTCAGAGACATGTTAGTGTTAAGAACACACTTGCATTCTTTTTCCCCCTGTAGATTATTTCAAAACACATTGTTTGCTTTCATTTTTTTATATTCCTTTACCTTTTATATTGTCACCTGCCTACTGGCCTTATTTTGTGATTATATACAAAAAAAGAAATGAAGTCTTTTGATCTGTCCTATGTGACTGCTCAGTCAGCTGAGACTGATTTTGTCACTGTGCTGGAACCTAGAAGTTGTTTTTCTTTTTACTACTGTTTGTCATAACAAATTGAGCCTTTACCTAAGCTCAAATGTAGACCACACTGACACCAGGTGTGGGAGCATGCTCTTTTTATCCCTGAGTGTCACTAACAACCATGACACGTGTATTCTGGAGATCAGAAATGTGAAGGTGTTGTAGGTGATAGGTGCATCCCTGCCATGATGACAGGACACAAGTTCTTCATAGTACGATGGTGCCTCAAAGAAAGTTAAGTTATTAAGCTCCCTCTTGGCATGCTGAGGCTGAAGACAGTTTGCCAGCTGTCTTTACACCACATTGCAGGATGCTGTGTTGCATGACACTATGTTCTGGATATAATGGCTGAGGAGTGTTGCCTCTCAGCAGAGATATTAAGAGATCATCCCTGTTGTTGGGTTCTTTTAACTTGTGCATTTGGTCCCAACTGTTCTTATGGTATTAAGCATACCCAGCATTGGCAAATGCTCCTTCCCGGGTCACGACTGGGAAATCTGTGTTCCTTAGTAACATGCTTTCCAGGACTAGAGAAACTGCCTCTGTAACTCATCCTTGTTTTTCCTTTTGCACAAGACATCAGGAGTATCAGATGCTTGCCCTAAGGGGGGTTGGCAGGAGTTCTGTCTGCAGGTTTCCATAGGTGGAGATAATCTGGTGTGACTCCCTGTCTAAGACTCTAATGCTGGGAGTGCTGTGCAAGGCAAAATAGGGCTTTACAGGGCTAATAGGAGTGACCTCAGCCTGGTCTTAGTGCCCAGGTCTCCAGTATGCCCCTGTGCAAAGAGGGATTCTGCTGCCCTTTGTGGATTGTCTTTCACAAGGGAAGAGAAGATGTGATGTCTGGATCGATTTAAGTCCACGTCAGCTTGCTTACAGCTACGCTGAAACAGGAAAGCACAGTCTTGGTGGCCGTTGACCCAGCAGAAAAACGGGAGAAAGCCTGAGATTTACTTACAACTGTTTCTCTGTTTCTTATACTGTACTCAGACTAAGTTTCCTTGTGGATTTATTCTCTACTTTTCCCCCAAGTTACCATGCAATTTCAGCTTAGGTGGAAGATGTACCTGTAGTTGTTATTCTCAAAGCCACACATCTCGAGCACTGTGCCACAGCTGCATGCATGAGCTGTGACAATAATCAAGACTTTATTCCTGTGCAAGTAAAAAGCTTGTGGCTACTTACAGACAGAGCCAAAAGAACCAAAAACTTGAATGATCTCCAAGTACAGGGTTACATCAAGGTGTTCCATGAAGTCATTAAGGTGAGTCCTCTCGTTGTTTGGGTATAGTTTAAAGTTCATGCAGCACTGGGGGACCCCTTTGGGAGCATGGCTTCCAGACCTCTGCCAGGTACATTTTGGTCACCAGGTCCTGTGCTGCTTCAGAAGATGTATTTAGCAAGGCACGCATTCATCAGAGTACCTCGAACCCACATCTTTGCCAGTGGAGCTTTGGAGGGCCTTTAATGCAGTGGAATATACGTGTGGACAGTTGCTGGATGGAATAGAAAGGATTTCTAGGTGATGGACTTCTTCAGGACGTACCATCTAAGGGTACATTTTGCATCTTCTTTCCATCTCTCTTGCAAAGCCAGCTGTTCTTGGATTCTCTCAGTCAACAGATCAGGACTTTGAGGAGCAGGAAAAGGAACTTTCTTTTCTTTTCAGTCCTTGGTATGGAAAGATGGGTCCACATTGTCTTTTTTTGGCTGGGAAAGACACGCCAAAATGCATGATAGAGAGAATTAGTAAGGGAAGGATGCTGAACACAGCTTGCAGTAGAATGTGTGTATATAGGCAACCACTCTTGAAAACTTTTAACATGGGGCTGGCTTTTCTGTGTGTCAGCATGCAAGTTCATGCTGACACATATATGCTGTTAATGCAGATTTTATAAGATTTCAGCTAATAGATTTTACTTATGAGGAACATTATTTCTTCTCACTTTTCCGCTGATACAGTGGTCTGGTAAGTGGGATGAGGTTTTAATACTAGGATAACTGAAATAATATGTAAAGGAAACAAAAAGATGAGAGATTATTTTTTATTTTTTTTTTTTACAAAAGGAAGCTCTACCTCGATGTGCTCTCTGAGTGTGAGACGTACGTGAGAAGTGTGCTTTCTTGAAGGACATGTATAAGAAACAAGTCGGAAGTCTTGTGATTATGTGCATGGTTGTTTATCTCAAAATGAAGAGGTCGTAAGCGTGTCATTTCCAGGAGATGCGTTTTGCATTTGATGTATTTCTTTCGGTAGATGAGTCAGAAATATATATAGGTTTTGGTATTTCACAGGTTTTATGCAAGAATGTTGTCATACAAAGTAGGATTCTATTGCTAAAGAGCACAGAATGTAGAAATAATGTGTCAAATAGGTAGCTGAGTAGGTCTGATATTCGTTTATCATTAAAACAATTATGTATTTTTATTCAAAGATTAACTGAGAGCATAGGGACAGAGCACTGCTCTTGCATTTTGTTTCCTAGTCATCTACAAGCTTAGGCAAGCACACATTTTCTCTGGGAAAGAAATATAATTTTATTAATTCCTCTACATCGTAAAGACAAGGAAGGGACATTTGATTTTTAAGAAGGTGTTCGTTGCATTACCGGTAGAAAGTGTCCTGGCTATTCAATAGAAAAATACAGACTTTTCTGTCCTTCCAAGAGAGCTTCTGTTATCCACAGCTTCAAGAAAGATCTTATGTTTTTGTGTATGAAGCAAGAGAAAGCCAAGTCTGAAGGAAAGGAATGATACTTGGTACTTTGACAAGTACCTCATGCAGGCTTCATAAAAAGCCTCTTGGCTTTGCGAGATCAGTAAAGCATGTTGTGGAGAACCTGGAAATCAACATAATCTCAAAGAACTGCTGAAAAAGTTGATACAGAATTCTTTAGCCTGTTATTTTCTCAAATTCGTCAGCTAGTAGTGGGGAAGATGGCATTTTCCCAGTATGTAAATCTCTTCAGGATTTCTGTTCTGTGAGTTGAAATTTTTGCAAGCACAGCTAAAGGAAAATCTTGGGTCCCCTCCTGCAAATGGATTAGTGACATTTATATTGGTCTGTAAAACCTGACAAGAAACTGAATGTGGAATATCTGAAGAGACTGTTTAAACATTTCTCTAGTCTATTACAGAAAAGGCTCATCCTTTTTATTTCCACTTTATATCTCTCTCCTTGTAGCTGCTTATTGAATATTGACTCAAGGCTCAGTTATATAATAAATAAGGGGTTTTTCCTCTCTAATGTTATGCTCTTGCTTAGTTTAATTTCAATTGCAGTTGCAATGGTTCAAAGTGCCTTCTCTGCTTAAAGCATCTCCGCTATCTTATTTCCTCCCACTCCTTCTATTTAGGAGACTGTGGAGAAAAATGATCGTGCTCAAGTCTTACAAAGTACTGTTTTGTTAGCTTCCAGTTGACCTCTCTGCTCTGTGAGTGTAACCTTGAAAGGACATAAAAACACTGGCTCTCCAAAGAACAAGGATGTTGTTACAAACTCTGGACCTCAGAGAGAGAATACAAATGTTTACATTTCCTGATAGCTCAAGGTAGTTTGTCTTCTGATTTTTTTTAAAAGTTTTAAAAACAATTGTCATCACTGCAGAGTGAAAAGAAGTAACACATTGCCAGTGTCAAAAACGAAACCACTTACTTCTGCTTATGTGGAAGGTTGCTCAGTTTCTTGGCATTTTCTGTATTCTGAATTCTCATTCCATGAGTGGCAGCTGATGATAATGATTTTTTGAGAGTTGGTTATAGTGAAATAAAATTGTGCCATTTACTGTTACTTAAGTCTGAAGATAAATGTCAGTGACCCTTCATTCGTTGCTGGCTTCTGGGAAGGTAGATAGTTTTGATGACACTGCAGTGAAATTTTGGGTGGAGAAGCAGCTTCTTTATGTCAAACTCTGTCATCTTGTTCTGAATTTTTTTGGGTATTGACAAAAATGTTAGTGAGGCAATCCTGATGGACTAGCACCCATAACGTATAGTCTTGCCATCTCTCCCTTTATCATCCTCTGAAAACAGTTTTCCAACTAAGCAGCAAAAATTCTTGTGCTTGAGACCAGTTTTACTGGCAGAATAAGCCTTTACCTTGTTTGGGAAATGTTAAATAGGAGAAGCAAAGTAAAGAAGACTATTTGGTTTTGGATCACTGGTAGAGGAGATGAGCATCATCAGCGTGTTTGCTCCCATCTTGCCAGGATTCCCTTGCCAGGATGTGCAAATCAGGTTACTTGAGGTCCCCTTTTGCTCTCTGCCATCTCATTTCTCATTTTTGTCACTGTATTATGGCTTGCTTTGAATACATTGTTTGGAGCTAGAATTATACTTGCCATATATATTTTGCCCAGCAGGGAGACTGTTATGGGTTTTCCCTTAACTCTTCTTTGAAAATGTTGTTATTTAGGTCGTCTTGATAGCCCAGCTCAGGGCGTTTGATAGTGTGGGAGGAGTACAGTACCGTTTGTGTTAGTGACTCCCTTCTCCAGTCATTTGAATGTTGTAAAGGCCTTTCAGGGTCCTTTCTCTCTAGTATTGAGCTGTGCAGAGACTGAACAGATGTGCCATCCAGGGGTTGCCTGCAATCATAGAATCATCTGGTTGGAAAAGACCTCCGAGATCATCAGGTCCAACCTGGCTGCAGCCTCTAGGCAGTGTTTGCCCTTTTGGGGATCTGTCACACCTGTGGGCAGTGGATCTGCCCTGTCTACTGGTTAAATCTGTGGACAGTTACTACTTAATCCATCATGTGGGTTTGTAGGTAGCCTGCTTTTGAGGCTGTTACTTGACTTTTCTGGTGCTTGTCTGAAAGGAGAGCTGTTGTGAATGCAAGATGTTTGAAAACAAAAGATCATCCTTCTGTCTAGGTCTGGTTTACACCTAAACTAAACAAAAAAACCAGAAAGATCATGTATGCTAAGAGAGCTTTTGAAGCCTCTAATGGGACTTTTAATTGCCTTTTTACTTACTGTTTGTGCAGATCTGCTGTGCTGTAATTAGAATTTTACAGTGGGGAGTGATCAAATAGGAAATAATCAGCAGCAGTGCTGACTGGAAGTCTAGCTCACTTTTCACCTTCTGTTTCACTATCAGGAAATGCTTATATATTATTTTAGCGTTAATAGGGACTGTTCTGCTTTTTAAAGATCCACACAATTATGCAAATTGGGCCATTCTGAGTAAATGTTGCTGAAGTTTTCAAGTGCAAAATATTCTTTTTTACAGTTATTTTATGAGCATTTGCTTGTAGCTGTGTCAAGGTTAATGATACGTGTAAAAGCCTAACATTTCTAAGTCTCATACCATTTACCTAGGCTATACCCATTTTCTGACAGTTTCAATGCAAATAGATAAGTAGCTGTACGTTAATAACTTCTGAAGACTTTGGGTTAACATCACTTTTTAGCTTCTGGTGTTGAATTAGTACTGGAATATTGGTCCTTACCACTAATTCCTCTACTCCGCCTTGTGGTGCATGTGAGAACTGGTAGTGAGAAAAAGGGAGTGTGTAGATGTATGGAGACCTTTATTTCGATAATATTGACTTCTTTGCTGTAATTTTTTGGTTCTGTTTTATGTCAGAATGGGAATTTATGGTAATAAAAATTTTTATAATCTGTATTTTTTGCAGTGTTGGAGTGCTCTGCGCATATGCTGCCAACCAGCATTTAACTAACCAGGTCCGAGGAGCAAAGAAACTGGTTAACAGTAACTTTAAAGATCTGAAAACTTTCCTTAACGACACTCCAGCGGTAAAGAATTTTTTCTTTATGGGGAATGGGGATGGGAGGGGAGAGGTGTAAGGAAGCAATTATTTCTTTCTATTTGATAGAAAACACAGAGTATTTTGTTTTTTCTTTGTGTGTCAGTCTCATGAAGTAGGATACACGATGCAAGGAAAGGCATTTTCACATAGCAGTAGATGTTTGGGAGTTATTGTGATGGGTCAGCGTTCTTTGAGCAACTTCAGAGCTGTTCTCCTGAACTGTGCTGTGATGATGCTGTAGGCCCTTTCACCCTACTGAACTAGTGTAAGTTATTAGCAGAAGGTGAATCATTTGGGGAAACATGATTTTAGAAGGAATGCACATAAAAAGGAGCTATTCCATGAAAACTTGGATTCCTTGTTGCTCTTTCCTGTTTCCTTGTGTTTAGACTTACTTGTATGTGCTTTGGGACTGAGCTACAATAACTTCTTTTCCAGAAGTATTTTTAACTGTTTCTTCTTTAAACCAGTGTTATACTGTGCCATACTGAACAGGATCATACTTTCAAACTTTCTTTGGGTTCACAAATTAGTCCTTTTCATACCTTTTTTTTGCCTTGAACGAAAAAAAGAAATGCTAATAAGGAAGATTTGTAAACTTTCCCATGTACAAATTTCAGTGCTTTATTGATCAGGAGGGAGAAAAAGCCCAACAGTCCTATTATCTTGGCTTTCATTAATTTTAATTAATCAAGTTTCATGTAATTAATCTGTTTTACTTCAATGTGACTGGTAAATTGTGGAAATATGTGGAATTCACACAATTATGTGGGATTCAAAAATTCAGTTTGAGTGTGGTAGCATTCTAGTCCCAGTAACTGTGGGCTCCCCATAACCTATGAGCTGTTTTTCTGCTGACAGCCCTGTATGAGAACAGGACACATCTGGGGAATGCCAGCAAATGTTTCCATAGCTGGAGTCGTTCCCGATGCCGTTATTCGTTTGTACCTGGTGGTGTGACAGTCCACTGGAGGAGGTCAGCGGCAGGAAGGGGAGGTCACGCCAACGATCTCTCTCATGAAACGCTGTGCTTTTCATCAGGCTGGAGCTGACTTGCAGCACAGAAGGATATAATCCAGTTGTGACAGAAACCACTAGACTCCCCTTCCCAGCACGCTGAGTGCTGGCAACTGGAAACATCAGAGTAGAAAATCTGTTATACATACATAGCTGTCTTAATAGAGGGAAAAATAGATACTAGCTAAAAAGTTAATAAAGGCACCTGAATTTTAGAATTCACGAGTGTCAAGACTTGAACGTTTTGCCAGGGGTTCTTCAAAGTCTCAGTTATGTAGCAGGTTTTTAGTTTCTGTACAGGATTATTTTTGCTTTTTTAGACTTGATGGCACTTAATGATGGAGTCATCAGCTATATCCTCTCAGTCCTTATGACAGGCAAGGTATGTGAGTATCAAGTATACTCACACATTTGTAACAATTCCTTGAGGACAGGAGGACTTAAGCTTCTTGAAAAAGTTGTGGAATCCAACTCATTGGCTATAAAGCTCTGAAATCCTAACTAATGTCCTTGACTCATCAGTATGAGGTGTACAGCATGTAAGAGGATTTGCAAAAAGAAGTCACATGCTAAGAGTTCTTGTCATGGAAGATTTTCAGACGATGAGCATTGGGTGATAACACTATTAGTTGTACAGAACGCCTTTCGCCTGTGACATTGCTGGAGACAATGCAAAACCTGTAGTCCTTCAAGATTTTAGCCCTCATATTAGAAACAAAAATATACCTACAGCTTTCTCAGGAAGAAACTCTGAATTTTTTTTTCTCCTTCTTTAGAAAAAGGAGGTCTGCCTCATACTTTGTGATTTAATTACATCCACTGCCATGTGATTAATAGGATGGTTTGAGGGTGGGGTTTGGCTTGTTATTTTTTACTTCACGGAAAGTTTGAGACTGCAGCTCAGATGCAGTTTGCAACACGTTTGAGTCACGCTAGAAATTCAAACCCCACTTGTCAAGTGTGTTAACCCTTGCATTACTTCAACTCAATCGAGGTAGGATTTGTAAAGCATCATTTTAAATGTAAGTCGTTGAAGGTTATTTAATGTCTTTTAAACATTAGTGTGGTAAGATTTCCACTTGGGATGGTTCTTTGATAGCTTTTTTCCCAACCCCAGGATCAGGTGATAACTAAGTTTTTGGTTTATATTGTTATGGTGTCTTGAGAGAGCCCAGGTTGTGACAGGGCTGAATTCCCCCCAGGTGTAAGGGGAACTCTGCATTAAGGCAGAGCAGCCAGCTCCTTTCCACAAGAGGAGCTCTGAGAAGCTGCCCAGGTGCAAGCCAGGCTGGTTGGTGAATTGCTTCAAAATTGCTACCCCATGGCCTTGCCATGTGCCTCTCCCTGAAGGAGGAACTAATGCCTCTAGAACAGTCAAATAACAGAGATGAAGACATGAAAATCTTATGACTTGAATCCTTTGTAAGGCCACAGTTCTTGCTACTTAACACTTTTAAGCTGACTCATTTACCCCAGAGATGTTCCAATTAGGTAGATTCCCCAATTAAACACATCTTTTATTACATGCAGTTCTGCCAGGCAGGGTTTTAAAATACTTAATTATCTGAAAACAGTAGTGAGCGAGGATTTTGGGGGTTTGCCCAAATATTTTGATTGTTTCAAAGTGGCAGTTTGACTCATCATTTAAAAGCATTACTTTTTTCCAATTATTTTAATAGATCTTTTTACCATCTTCTTTTCAGCAAATTGACTACTTGGTGAGCCAGTACAACACAACTAAGGATAAAGCAATCTCTGACCTAAATAGTAAGTACTTTGATTTAAAGGGGGTTAGTGGTGTGTATTTAAAGACTTCAATAAGATAATGTAAGTAGCCCATAATGTAAAGTGAAGTTTTATTTGTGAGAGTATTTCTCTCAAACAGAAGTGCTGTTCTGAATGCTAAATGAGACTAAAATCCAAAATTCTTTTCACATAAAATGTCTCAGAGCTTGTGTAATGCATATTATTTCCTGAAGTATAAATCATTGACTAAATTGCTCATACAATAAGTCAGGCTAAAATTTTATTTTCAGTAATCATTAATACTTACTGCTTTTTTAGAATATTATTGCTCAGTGTTTAACTGTGAAGCCAAATGTCAAGGAAAGAGCTCTTTTGATGGTTCCAATGAGTGAGAGATCTCTGTATTTATTTGTTGTTGTTGTTATACCTTTGTCCTCTACTCAGAATTTGAGGCATAAGCTTATCTTCTTTCTAAAGCTGCTTAACGTATTTGCCATTTCAGAATGAGCAGTTGAAGAGCAGGAGATAACACTTGAAATACAACTGCTTCACTTTCCCTTTCAGCAGAGTTATAATACAAGGCATCACCTTCTAAAGCTTTCAGTAAACAGGAACAACCAAACCACTCATCTATTTTTTTTTAATTTAAGCATCAGTTCCAAAACTGATAATAATGGAATGAGACGGCCATATTCAGTGCTGATTAGAATTCAAGATGCATTGTTAGTGTCAATAAACATATGCAGGTTTGCATTTCAAACTGAAGTGAAATATAGAAATACCAACAACAGTTTTAAGCAGGATTGTTGCTGGGATCAAATTATTGAACTGTGGCAGCCACCTACCATGAATCAACTTATCAATCTCAGAACCTGTGCTTCTGTCTAGGTTTAAAAAGTATTTTAAAGGTGGTTTTCAGTGCAGCTGACTTGGCATGCCCTGAGGTCAATGGGTCTTGTCTATATGAGGCTGCTAAAGCGCATTGAATGTGGTTGTGAAAGTAGTAGTGATCTTCCTACTTAATTCTAGGCAGGAACACTCTGGTCTAAAAAAATGTGTGTCATCTTTACAATAATAAATCATCATCATCATCATCATCATCTACATTTCAAGTTCTAGCTTGTAACTTCCCAGGCACTCCAACTGAAATGTCAAATTAAATATTTATTTGTTCTCAATGCCAATTTAATATGTTAGTTAACAGGACCCTAGCTGGATCTGTGATGAGAGTGCTCATCAATAAAGATAGCTCTTATTTTCCTGAAATACCAGCGTTAAGTGTGTGACAACTGGGGACAAAAGGATTTCATTCTAAGGGAATCAAGAGTAGCACGAACCTCAAGAGAGATGTAGATGAGTTCAGTTTGCCTACCCTGAGGGAATGCTCAGAACTGTTTTCTGCTTGATAAAATTTCTCATCCCAAGTCAGATGTCACAGTGCTGACAGTAGTGGATGCTTCTGTGCCCTGCAGTATTCCCACCTCATCAAGAGCCAAAACACCCAAAAAGCTGTTTACCGTGATCTGAAAACAGAGGGGACCCAGCAACTGACTAAAGGATGTGTTACACTGAGATGTTTCACCAAAGCCTGCTCTGTATTTGTCTGTCTGCTGGCTGAACTGAGCTTCATTTCTCTTTGTGGACGATGAGGCAGGATGTGGGGATGGCAGGTGTAAGCAGGTCTGGGGGGACCTTGACATTGCTGGATATACGAGGAACAGGAAAAGGGAAAAGAATCTGCTTTCCAGTTTCTCTTGCACTAAAGAGACACAGTATAATGAAAGAGTGCGCCACAATATTCCTGTCCAGTTGTTGGGCCTCTTTAAGGTAGATTGTGGAAAAAAAAAAATCTGTTTCCAAAAGAGTAGTAAATGCAGTGGAATATATATTTTGAATTTTGTTGAAGTGTTACGTGCCTGTTCAAGTACCATATTTTGGTTTACTGCTTTCATATATAGGCTTATAGCTAGCTAAGAACAACTGTGTTCCTGCCTTGTCTTCTGTCGCTAAGTTCTGACTGTCAGGCCCTTGAGAAATTTTAATAACAGGTAAATGCTTTACTAACAGTTTGACAGCACCTGTGCCAAGAGGTAGTTTAAAGTGAACTAGTGTGTAATGTTTTTTTAATCTCTCCTTACTACAGGTGTTGGACCTTTGCTTGGAGGTAGAGTTCAGGAACAGCTGGGGAAGGAAGTACGTCCTGCGCTCGATGCGGCTCTGACAATGGCAGGAGGTAAAGATAACAGTGTTGTATTAATGTCCTATTTCCGTGGTAAGAGAGGCATCATCTTTCTGGTGCACAGCATGGGATAGCTTTATGCAGTTCAGGATTCAACTTACCATTTTTCTGTGTGCCTTGATATTTCTTTTAAACTGAGGGTTTCAGATATTTTAAGGATTATTTATATTTTTATATAGATATTTATTTATATCTATTTAAAAACTAAATCAAGACTTATGTGCCATTGTTGATACCTAGAATTCTCTACTCCAGGTAGTTGTCCCTTTCTATTGAATATAAGGGAGACTAAGAAAATGGTGCTTTAAGAGCTGTCCATAGGTCTTTGCAGGTTTGTCTTTGACAGGTCAGGGAATGAACATAGCAAGAGCCCATCCCATACACTGCCAAGCCTATTATGAGAGTGCTAACCTGCATTTCTTCATTGTATCTTTGAGTTTGGCATTGCTCATGCTTAATTCTGCCTCCTTTTAAAGAAAATATTCCTTTATTTTTTTTTCTGTTTAAGGGTTTTTTCAGGTACAGTTTATAGAGCAAAGGGAAAGGCATCCATGAATCTGAGTCACTTTGGTTTTTTTTACCCATGAATTCTTATTCACTCGTCATCATTCTCCCTTTTTGCTTTATTTCTCTTATTTGTCTTGAAGTCAAAGTGGAAAGGGCTATCAAAGGTAAAAAATCCGATAAAACATTGTGTGGTGTGAAGTGCAGTTTATTTTTGTAACTTGTGTATTTTTAGTTGTATCTGTGTGGTTTTGTTTACTAAACACCTGTTCAGTGGTTTTGTTTGTTTGTGTGTGTGTGATTGAGATGAAATTGAAAGCCAAACAGTGCTGAACACTCATTAAAAATTGGCAGATGCAGTGTGATCTCTTTCCCTTTCATCTTGTAGCTACGTAATTTGTGAGTTGGATTATAAACAAAATGCCAAAAATACTGTTTTGTGGTTATGGGCTTTTTTTAAATTTCTGATGACCAAATGTTGATGTTCTTTACTGAAACTGCTTGATAGGGAAAGCATAGAAAAGAGTAATCTGGGAAGTGTGTAGAATCTCAATAAAAGTAGCCTGAGCACATTCATTTGTTTGCAGGAAAACATAAGTGATGTGTTTATGTGCAATAACTTCTGTGCTAAAGGGTTTTTCCAGGAGGGAGGCAGGGTTATTTATATCAGTGTTGTGAGGAACACCGCAGCATTTATGCGTGTGCACTTTCTCTTAATATCTGTATCTACAGACTAGTTTCTAACTAAAGCTTTTTTAAAAAACTTCACACCCTTGCAGCCATCAGAGAGACGAAGGAAGCACTGGAGAACGTGAGTGTCTCTGTAGAGGTTTTACAGGAGGCAACAGAGAGGCTTCATGCAAACTTGACAGATGTTAAAATGCATCTCAGCAACACCCTCAATGACTCTGCCTGCTCTGCAGCTCAGGCTGCTTCAACTTGCAATATAATTAGGAATTCATTACATCAACTGAACATCAATGCCAATTTTAGTGGGGTAAGAGAATATTTTTCAGACTCTTCGGTGTGATTGCCTTGAATAAGCCCAGTAGTATCTCTGCAACTTAATGGCTCAGTGTGTGCTGTTACTCGTGAGATAAGAGACCTTCCCTTACTCTGTTTCTGGGTGATTTCAGTCACTGTTTTTCTTTTGTGTACAAGAGGATAAAATGTGTGTCAAGCAGCTACATTAAAGTGCTGCTCTGGGCAGTGAAATAATCTGCCCTCCCAAAAACGCTGAGCTTAAGCTTTGCTTTTATACAACAGAGGTTTCAGGAGTGAGCTAGAAAGATTCTACCACAAATCGTCATTCTAGTTTCTTTACCCTCTCTCCTGTCTTTAAAATGTTTAGTAGATTAGCAAAACTAGTACTTCGGAGTGACTCAAGAAAACTTTTTGCTTCCTAGTTGCCAGGAGTGAGTTCACAGCTTGCCAAGGTCAACGATGTCCTTAAAGTAGACCTTTCCAGTCTGGTTCAAAAGGTAAGTTTCTTGGCAGGATTGTTAACTGTTAATTAATAAACTGGGATACTTACATCTCATTTGTTTCCCTTAATGTTCTCAAGCAGAATTTTCTTGTTCATGTCTCATGGTGGATATCTCTCATTATTCCATTGTTTGGCCAAGATTTAATATCTGACAGTATGAATCTAGTACTTAATATCCCGAGATTACTGTAGATCAAAAATGGGTTCCTAATTGTCGGCTTGCAAGAATAATCCTTAAAAAGGAACAAAGCAGAAGCATGAATCAGCTAACATGTTCTATATGTTTTTGGTTCAAACTAAAGGAAGAAAAATATCCATGCTCTCCTAATTAATTGCATTGTATTCCAGCTATTTTGAAAAATATCTTTCAAATTCTTTGAGTATTTGATATTAAATCTGGTGCAATGAAACTAATGTGATTATTAATAGTATTTTTGCAAGACTATCCACAAAACACCATGATTTTCACCTAGAAAAATATTACTTAGTTTGAGCAGTTTAAAAATCTAGCAATCTGAAAAAGCTTGCTAGAAATAGAGGGCACTTTCTGAAGCCAAAGGCTGTGAGTAGGGGGCTCAGACCCCTGCCTGCTTCTGAAGCTATCAGGCTTGCAGGAAGTAAGACTTCAAGTATCACCGCAGTGGCCTCTTCTTTCTGTCCAGGTGAGCTACTGAACTTGGTCCCTGCAGTTTAGACCATTTCTTTCCCCTTCTCACTGAAGAAGGCATTGCATTGTATTTAGAAGCAGCTGGATCTCTGTTTGTAACATGCATTTCGTGTTAAGAATGCATAGAATTGCAAAGAGGGCTGTTCAATCGGTACACAGTAACTCAGAGAATCACAGAATGACCCGAGCTGGAAGGGACCCAAAATGGTCATCGAGTCCACCTCCTGTCCCTGCACAGGACACTCCCAACACTCACCCCGTGTGGCTGAGGGCAGTGTCCAAATGCTTCTGTTATGCTGGCAGAGTGGGTGCTGGAAATGCTTACCTGGGGAGCTGTTTCAGTGCTCCACCACCCACTGGGGGAAGAACCTGTTCCTGATATCCAGTCTAACCCTGCCCTGGCACATCTTTCTGCCATTCCCTCGGGTCCTGTCACAGGTCACCAGAGAGCAAAGCTCCGCCCCTCTTTCCCCTCCCTGCCTTGGGAGAAGGCAGCAAACAGCTCTGACATCCCCTCTCAGTCTCCTCTTCTCCAGCTGAACAGACCAAGGGACTTCAGCCGCTCCTCACACGCCTCCCCTGCAGAGCCTTCCCCAGCCTTGTGGCTGCCTCTGGACACTCTCCAGTGTTTTCGTGTCCTTTTTATGCTGTGGTGCCCCAAAGTGCCCCCAGTGCTCGAGGTGGGGCCGCCCCAGTGCAGAGCAGAGCGGGACAATCCCTTCCCTCTCCCGGCTGACGATGTCATGCTTAGTGCCCTCCAGGACACAGTTGCCCTCTTGGCTGCCAGGGCTCACTGTTGGCTCATGGTCAACTTGCCATCAACCAGAACCCCCAGGTCCCTCTCCCCAGGGCTGCTCTCCAGCCTCTCACACCCCAGTCTGTCTGTGTGTCCAGGGTTGCTGTGTCTCGGGTGCAGAACCTGGTGCTTGCCCTTGTTAAACTTTATGTGGTTGGCAATTGCCCAGGTCTTCAGTTTGTCCACATCCTCTGCAGGGCCTCTTTGCCCTCAAGAATGTCAACAGCTTCCCCAGTTTCATGTCATTGGCAGATTTGGTTAGTAAACCTTCGAGTCCTGCATCCAGGTCATTTATGAAGATAAATACTGCCCAGTGTAACCCCATTCATGATGACCCTCTCAGCCTGACCCGTCAGGCAATTGCTCACCTGCTGCACTGTGTGTTTATCCAGCTGTGTGCTGGGCATTTTCTTTAGGAGATTCCATGAGAGACAGTATCAAAGGCCTTGCTGAAATCTGGAAAGGTCACATCAGCTGGTTTTTCTTGGTCAGCCTGGTGGGTAACCTTGTCATAGCAGGAAATTAAGTTTGTCACGCAGGACCTTCCCTTTCCGCTTTATAAACCCGTGATGGGACCAGCTCCTTTCACTCAGTGAGTCTTCTTGTGCATGTTCTCAGTTTTGTATAACGAGATCTGACAGACAACAGCTCTATCAAGTTTGAGATGAATGTGACTGATGCATGTGTATGTAAATTTAGGTGTTTTTTCTTCTAAGAAATATCCTGCAGAGCAAACCGAATCCGAAATATAGTTGAGTTCCTGTTTTGCTTTGACCTTTTCTAAAGTGCAATGATGTCTTTTTCATAGCATTACCACATGTTTTAGCTTGTGTGTATTTTTACTCTGTGTATAAAAGGAAAAAAATGTAAATAATTTGGCAATGAGAACCTTATTGTAGTTTTCCCAATTCTTATTCATAGGGCTATGCAGCATTTAATGATACTCCAGACTTGGTCGTGAATCAAACCAGGAACGTATTGTCAGGTGAGAGCAAACTGTCTTTTCAACTTTGATTGTTAATGTTGGTATTTTTCCATCACTTGCTGATGGTTTCGTTTTCTTTTATTGATAATGTATTTTCTGGGCTAAAGATCATTAAAAATGGAAATTTAAAACATCATTTTTTAAAGTTTGGTGCCATAAAAAAAACCCATAGAAAGCAACTGTGTCATAATGAGGACCCAAAATTAAATCTAAAAATAGACCATATGGTATTTTATGGAGGAGTTTTATCTCTTATCCTTTCTAACATTCAGGTAATGAGAAACCTTGAGATCTCGACTGCATGCTGATACATTATCTTTATTTGCTTGAGAAGCTAATTTTCCTTGCCCAAGGTGTCTAGGGCATATTTAGGAAAGCGATGTTAAAAAACCTGAACCCACCTGCTGCTGCATTAAAATGTGGTGGATGGTGAAGGGGAGGTAAAAATATTCCTTAAGGGTAATTTAAATGTCTATCTTAATTGTTTTGTTACTTTGGCTTTAAACTGTTACTCTTTAACAGTACCTGGACACTTGACATTGAATAAAATATAGTATAGTGTTGGTATACTAATCTGTTTTAATTTTTGTTCTTGCATTGTGGACCTGTTCTGCATATATAAACAGCTGTTCCTTGTAAGTTTTCCTTTTTTCTTTCCTCCCCTGGGCAAAAATGAAACACAGTATGTGTTCGAGCATAGTATACTGTGTGAACTTGCCTAAAATGAGGCGATTTTCTAAAACTGATGTTACACTTTCCTTTAGGAAGGCTGGTGCAGATTTATTCATTCTGCTGATATGCATAAAGACAGACAGGCTATCTCAAGTTACCTATTTATATATTGTTGGGGTTTTGTTTTTATAAACACTGAGTTTGTGTTACAAATCAAATTAAAAAATAGTTTTACTCGAAAAATTGCATTTATTTGTAAAGTTTTAAAAAAAGAGTATTTTTGTGCCTGGTTGAATCTAGAATTCTAGAGAAAATGTCAAAACAAACGGCCAAAAACTTGTCCGATTGTTGCTGGAGAGAGAGAGAGGAGTTGCCTACTACCAAATAACAACCTATGGTTATACATCCTGCTGTTTCAAGTGTAGTTTCAAATTGAAAGAAGGGGACAAGTAAACGAAAACTGCATTTCACAAATACACAAAACGTTTAATAAGCGAATTAATCGTGTCTTTATGTATGTAAATAGGATCTATCTGAACTGCAAGTAAAGGCTAGCATGTTTGTTCATAACTTGAGAAGAAAATGGCTTAATTGATCATTATCTCAAGAAGGTTGCTAACTAATTGGAATGAATTTATTTAAGTCATTTTCTTTAATAAGATTGACAAGAACTACTATAGATTTTCAATATAGGCAGTCTAATTTCTTTCAGTGTTGTGTTCCCAGGGGATGGAGTTTAGATAGATTTTTATCTTCTTCATAAACTTAGTGGCTAATTGTCTTGCTCAGTGCTACCGTTTGCAATATTGCATGGAGAGCAAGATTTAAGCTGCCTGCATAAAAAGTGACGCGTTCATTATAACAAAAGGAAAGAGAGGACTCTGGCTCAACATCTACATCTTTCATCATTAAACTGAATGCTAAAAATAAAGTCTGCCTTTTAAAATGCCATTGTGTTACTTCAAAGCTTGATGTTCTTGTTGCCTGCTTGTCTCTTCCTGGCGCTTGTCTTCATGGCTTGTTTATTACATGTGGCAAATGGCTTAATAACATTTTATAATGCATGCATGGAATTTAAATTTCTTCTGCGAATTTGTAACAGCACAATACATTTATTCTTTTAGATATCAAAAACGTGCTGGAATCCATTGGTTCAAATATTACTACCTTTGCAAAAACACTCCCTGTTCAGAAGATTTTAGCAGATTTGATGATATATCTCACACAGAGTGAAACTTATGTTCAAGATTACTTTCCAGTAGTGGAGCAGTACGATTTTTACAGGTTTGTACAGGACATAAGGCAGGGGTGAAGTGCTACCTATTGTTAATACTTTGTCATGTTTTAATGTTCTGTAAAGGCAATTAAACTGTTTATGATGAACATAGTGAACAAAGATGCTATAAGGCAATTTCTTGTTACTGACGTTTTGGTAAAAGCTGAAACTCAGCTAATCAGCAACTGGGTGCTGTTCCACTACAGAGCAGGAGATACTTTCTGTTCTGGAGGCCTTCAGGTCTTTTTCAGGAAGGATGTACTTATGTAGATGTTGAAGATGGAATGCATAAAGGAATGAATTATTCAACAATGCCAGGACAACTTCTCATTTAGGGCTTGTTTTGTTGAGTTGCAGGTAAGTTGTGAGAGCAGAGGGTCGGAGAGGCATTGAAGCTAATCTCTGTTTACTGCACCCTTTCTACCACAGAGGAGGAGTAGCAGGGAGTCTGCTTCACTCCTTGTAGATCTATGCCTTGAGAAATACATATTCTTCCTATTTCAGACCTGTGTGACCCCTGCAATTGAGTAATAGTCTCATCTTTTGAAGCATAAAGTTTTTAATTTCATACCATTTAAATTTGTCCAGTTTTAGTCATTTCAGTCCTCAAACTCAATGAAGCTCTCCCTACATTTTAACACTTC
Source organism: Dromococcyx pavoninus (assembly GCA_033558185.1). Taxonomy (NCBI): domain Eukaryota; kingdom Metazoa; phylum Chordata; class Aves; order Cuculiformes; family Neomorphidae; genus Dromococcyx; species Dromococcyx pavoninus. The sequence goes on along the minus strand of JAUMJL010000019.1, from coordinate 803,992 downwards.
AGTTGATCCTATAATCAATAATTGCTCTTATCTGTGTGTCATCATCAATTTCACTGCCACAGAACAAGTGTGCTAATAGCTTTAATACAATGTTAAACAAAAGAGAGCAGAGGGTGAAACTTTAAGAATTTTACTTATAACCTTACCTTTAGCCCATTCCTTTCCTTGCAGTGTTGAGCCTTAATTTGGCAAATTTATCAGTATTTTCTTTGAAGCTCAGATTGCATTTAAACAAGTAAATATATTGCTTTATTTTGTTACGGCGTGCTTCTGTTTGTCTTGTATTGAGATTCAAAGAAGTGGAGCAATATATTTAATCCACATGGCATTTAAAATACCCATTCTTGGCAAACCTAACCTAGTAGTAGTTCAAGTACAGATGAAACCAACAGGCTGGTAGTTGCCCACGTTCTTTTCTGTCTATCCCTTTCTTAATTACAGGTGCATTATTTGTAGTTTTTAATAAGTATTCTTTTAGGAATAGGCCTGTCAGCTTTAATATTTTTCTTTCTCATTATTGGCTTTGCATATTCATTACGATGTTACTTTGTTTGGGTTTTTTTTTCTGGTTCCTGCTTTCTTTCTACAAAGGTACTGGGAGGAGAAAAAGGAGCTTGAGAAATTAAGCTGGGAGAATTGATGATGAAAGGGAAAAAGAAGAGCAAAGGGAATTGGGAGCCAGTGAAAGGCTAGAATAAGACATAAAATGTGTGAATAAATGGATGTGCTCCAAATATGTGGACAGAAAGAACAGTTAATGTGACTTAATGAAAATGAAAGTTCAATTCCTGTCCAAGATCTTTCTCTTGATCAAATTCCATTGACTGCTCAATACATTGAAAGTGTTCCAGCACAGACACAGAAAGCTTGGGTTTAACAGCCTTAAATACAGTTATTTACAATTACAGTCCTAACACACCATGTGCAAAAAGTAGTAAACCTTAGAGTAAGAGTGATTATGTACTTGATGACAAATTCATAAATTTCTGTGTTGCTTCCTGAATAAATTGCTGTTTGAGCATCTCCCTCCTCTGGGTCATTGTTTGCTCCATTTGGAGCCCTTTGACGCTTCAGTTCAGTTTACCTGCAGTAACTGGAGCTGGGAACACCTTGTTCCTGTGGTTTCTTCCTCAGCCCTTCAGTTACAGCTGTCTGTAATCCCACGGTGATTATGTTGTGGCCCAAAATATATGCTAATGTAGGAAAAGCATTTTTTCATTGCTGACGTTTCCACTGATGGGCCAGTTAGGAGTACGGTATTGCCTGATGTATTCTGCAGGTCTCCAGTGTGGTGTTTGTATGCTAATAACCAAGCACTTTGGCCTTTTTTCTTTAGGTGGCTGGGTTGTCTCATTCTGTGCTGCATGGTCGTCCTGATTCTGGTCTTCTACTATCTTGGATTGCTATGTGGCACCTGTGGTTATGATAAACATGCTTCTCCAACAACCAGGGGCTGCATCTCCAACACTGGAGGCAACTTTCTTATGGCGTAAGTTTCATTTATTGGTAAAAACTAAAATAAAGGTACCTGTAGAAGGTTGTTTTATCGATTTTGAAAGATACATGTGTGAAAATAATTTGGTTTATTGCCTATGTATATGAGGTCTGACGCAAAAAAATACCCCAAGCCTAGCCTTGTAGCTCAGGAACCAGGAGTGGGAGAGGAGAGACAAAAAGATGGTTATAGAACATGTTCTAAGCTGTCCCAGTAAGACAAGGCTCAACTTGGTTGCTTCACTTAGTACAAGTGGGCATATATTCAAATATAGGCATTTTCTTACCCTGGTCAGAAAACACCAGTATGCAAAAGTGAACAGGGAGTTAACATCAAGTTTCTTGTGAAACTGAAGAAATGCGTGATGGAAACTTTTCAGTTATTGACTGAGGCTTATGGTGAAGAGATCCCAAAGATCAAGTCGGTGCTCAAAGGAACTCATTTTTTCTTGTTAGAAGATGTGAAAACAAAAACAAGAGATCCTCAGCAGCTTCAGAAAATGATCTGCAGAATTACTTTGAACGCTGGCAGCATTGTGTGCAGCTTTGTCAGCTCAGAAGGCATTGGTTTGAAGGTGATCATAGCTGGTTTTTTTAATTTGTTAAATAAAAAGTTAGAGGCACAGTCTTTTTTGTGTTGGTCTTCATATGTGCTGGGAAAAAAAGACAAAATCAAAACTAGATATTAATATCAAGTAATTCCATTGAGGGTTGTAGGGATTTTGGGTTGCTCTTTCATTGAGGACTGTAGCTAAAAGATAAAACCTCTGAGTCTACTGATTCAGGGTGAGTGCTTGTAGATAATGAATTTGTATGTAAGACCATTTGGAAACTGTGAAAAGTGGGAACAGATAATTGAAAGTTTGTAACTTTTTAGTACAATTGAGCAGGAAAAAAAAAAGCCATCCAAGGAGAAGACAAACACTTAACTTTCTCAGAGCACTTTAGGAGGTTTGGGGTTACTCTTGAAAGTTCCCAGTACTGGTTTAATGTCATTTCTGCTGCGTGCAAGAGAAGATTGCATCTGAAATGTCTCTAAAACTCTTTTGAGAGCACAAGGCTAGGGAGTCAAACTTAAAAAAAGGAAATTGTATGCTTTTGTGGCTCTTAACTCTTAGAAGAGTTTGCACGCCCAATGCAAATGGTGGCATTGTAAATGCATTTTAGATGAAGATTTTACAGGGCTGACACGTGTAAGATTCAGTATTTCAACCATCTATGAGTTTTCGTTCTGTTACAGCTGCTAACTGGTGGCTTCACCATTGCCCCATGTATTTATATTTTGTTCTTAAAAGGCAAAAACTTACTTGTCTTATTTCTTTTTCAGTGGTGTTGGATTCAGTTTCCTTTTCTCCTGGGTGCTGATGGTCGTAGTGGTGCTTACTTTTGTCACGGGTGGGAATGTAGAAAAACTCGTCTGTGAGCCTTTTGAAGATAAAACTTTATTCAAGGTGAAGTTATTCAAGTTACTAAACAGTGAATAGAATCCCCATGAGTCTCTACAGTTGCGTGTGACATAATTTTTTTATGGGACACTTCTAGTGAGTTTGGATCTGGGTTTACTTCCGCTCACACACATTCTTCCTTTCTCAGTTTAATTTGCTTTGCAATGTAAATACTGCGTGCCTGTCTTCCTTTAGAGATAAATTTTTCTGTAGTTCAGCGTTTCCTGGTCATATGGAGCTTTAATATTCCCTTTCTGCACCAGAGAAGTTGAATTTGCTGTTTTGCTTGTGTTTTCAGTAGTTGGGTGATAAGCTGAGATGTGGGTCTGTGTCAAAAGATTGCATACGTATCAATTCATGAATTGAAAACTCGGGTTTATGGTAACATTACTGAATTTTGTCTTCTAGGTTTTGGATACTCCCTACTTACTAAATCAACACTGGAAAAATTATCTTTCTGGCATCCTGTTTAAAAATCCAAATATTAACTTGACTTTTGAAAAAGTGTACAGGTATTAAAGTTATGGTCAACATTTAATTCAACTTACACATGTTGTTTTTGTGGTATCTTCTTCCATGCTTCATATTTCAAGCACGTGCTGAAATTGCAGGTTTCAGAAGGCATTCTGATTTTCTAGTGAATGACTAACAAAAGCATTTTCCTCTTATATATTCCTCTTATATTAGAGATGCTCTTAGTATTATATTAGAGTACTCTTAGTGTCTTATTGTATATTGATACTAGTTGAGCTCTTTGAAAAAATATTTTACATCTTCGAGACCAGCAGAAATTGTTAATTACTTAATTTCTTATAGACTGAGCTTCAAAAAATATAGCCAGAACAGCTGATTTTCTTAGAATGAAAATGTTGTTAATTGTTCTCTTAACACTTGATCTTCAAGTGTTTTTTAGACTAATGTATTTTTAATTTTATAGTGATTGCAAGGAGAACAAAGGAATTTATACTTCCCTTCACCTAGAACACCTATTCAATATCAACGAATTTCTGAATATTAGTATGGTAAGTAAAGAAAGTATAGCTGAGTTCATTGTTTCTTTGAATACTCCTGCAAGGAGGCAAGAACTGTCCGAGCTAATTTGAAAGAAATCAGTTTACAAATCAGATGTTCTTTACCAGTCTCAGTGTGCTATGGCAGGTTTCCCAAGATACTTTTCTTATGGGTGTTGGTAATAATGTTGGTTTTAATTTTTAAACTTGCATAGAAAGTTCGAGCATAGCATCTCCCAAAGGCTACTTGTGGTGTTTAACGAGAGTCTTGCTCTTTATATAAATGCCTTTCTTGGTTTGTTCTCTTCTGATTCTCATCAGATTTATGTATCTCTAGGGTATATGGTATGCTGTGCTCCTAAAACTGGTTCCAATTTCAGAGAGAAGGAGTTGGGTTAAATAAAATCTTTTGAGTTAAGCTGTAGTAATGCATGACTGCACTGTCATGACTTTTAATTTTGGGGTTGCTTGTAAAAACATTCTTCATTACAGCAACCCCTAGGGGGTCCACGTTCCGCTCTACCAAACACTCTTCTGACACTTTTATAGATACATTCCCTGCCACAACTAATGCACAGTTAAAGAGAACAGGAAAGATTCACTAAGATGGAAAATTTAGTTTCCTCAACAGACTAATGGTGGGGGCTGGGAAGGAAGTCAGGTTTCCAGGTTCCTCACCGATTGCCATGCTGCTTGTGCAGGGCAAGTAACATTTTTAGATTTGGGTGCAAGAAGACTTCAGGTAACACTAAACAAGTCAGCTTTAGTCACCATTAAACATATTTAGAGGAGTCTCATCCTGGCTAATACAGCAGTGTCTGTCCTGGCCACAGCTGAGACACTGCATTCCTCTGGATTTCCTTGATTAGGACCAGGGGTAGAACTAAAATTTTTGAAGGGTAACATTTCCTTGAGGGGAAAGAGAATTCTGTTTTGTCTCAGTCTCCTCTTAGGAGAGACTAACAGCTGTTCAGAGAAACCTGCTTAAAACGTGGTGGAAAGCAAGTAATTCATTGGTATGAAAGATGCATAGGCAGGTTAGAACGTGGCCTGGCTTGAGTGTGTGGAAGGGAGCAGCATTGCTTGGTGGATTCTGTCAGACTTAATTGAACTGAACTGATGTAAGGCAAAAATCAATGTGTGCTTTTTCATGGAAGCGATGAGTTAGCAAAAGCAAGATGCTTTTTTGTGGGTGCCTATAGAGGAGTGTACCCTGGCTGCAAATGACTTCTTTATTTCTCTCAGTACACAGAAGATGTAGCACTTAAAATTGAACATATTCAGATAAACCTCAGCAAAATCATTCTGCTGGATGAAACTGGGAAGGAGAGTCTTCTGAATTTCAGCTCTTCAGGAATAGAAGGGATAAACTTTGCAGCATATTTGGCAGAGGTGAGACTGTAGTAAACTGGAGATGTGACAGACAAAGCATAAAATGAATTGTGTCTGTAACAACAGACGAAATGGAGACAAATCTGCTTTTGTGTGAAAGGGGGTGTTTTGAAGAATCACAAAACTTGAAGCAAAAGCATTTCAGAAGTTGAAGTCAATAAACATTTAAGGAAATAAAGGGTAGACAAAGTAGGTGGTGTGGTTCAGTGCAAGCACTCTGTAATGCATTAATAACATACTCTTTTTCTTTCTCTGCTGTTCACATTTTGTTTCAGATCAATAAGAGCGTTACCAAGGTTGATCTTCTGTCATTTGCTAATGACTTAGAAGCCAGAGCAGACCAGCTGGTAAGTTTAATTCTCTCATACAATACATAAAATATATTGTTTATATACTATGTAAGTGAAAATATAATATAGCCAAGCTTTCAGCTTTCCTGTGAGAGAATTCTTGTACTTTAGACACTCTTGTGCATGGTGCATTGTCACCTAAGAAAAAAAATTTGAGAATAATGTTGCCTATGAGCTGTATTTCAAATATTGGTAATTATTGATTTTTGTGCTATTTTTTTCGAGTTTCTGCTTTGAAAGTGTAATTTTTAAATTCCACTGTTTGCTAAAGAAATGAGGGGAGGACTCTGAGCATGTGACACTCTCTACATTTTAGGGTCCCAGTTGGAAGAAAAATTGGTTAGAAAATGATGGAAAAGATTGTTTGAATTAATATTCTTTCAGTTAGTGAGCAGAAGATTTTGCAATAAGCATTAAAATTAATACTGTGGCAGCTCGTAAGGGCTCTAATGAGAATTGAGGCTCCATCGTGGAGGGAGGATGCACAAAAGAGAACCTGTCTGCTCTGAAGGGCTTTTTGAATGCAGACACGCGGACAATGGTCAGAGGGTGTAGCTGCAACATTGCCTGCAAATGGATCTGCAGAGTGACACGGCTGTGTTAACACCCAGTGAATATTCACTTGATGTGTTTGCCTGCGTGTCAAGGTCACTTTCTATATATTTTTCAAAATGAGAATCCTAGTTTGGACATCAGCTCAAGGCAGATCCCTCCATTGCCATGTGGAGGAAAAGTTATGCTGCACACGTACTAAAACTGCTTGTATCACCAAGAGACACAGACAGCAGCGTGAGGCTGTGCTGCCTGGAATTTATCAAATATCCATCCCCCTTCAGGGAGAGGAGGGTACCAGTAGAGCATCCTGCTGTGTTTACCCCAGATTTTTGCATAATTTGATCACACCTGCTGTGTTATTTTTTCTTTCTGCCACATATGCACCCACATAGAATCATCTGGTTGGAAAGACCTCTCACATCAAGGTTAAGTTGTTTGTGGGTTTTTTTGTTGTAGTTACACTCTCTCCAAGCACTGTGAGTGAGCCACACACGTTGCCTTTTAACTCATGGGGGCTGTCTGCTAATTTGGACAGATACCAGTAGCTTTGACCAAATTTCACTTCCTTTTTCAATTTTTACTGCGCCATTTCAAAGGTTATAGAGGTGGGGAGTTTTGCTGTTGTTTTGGGGGCTATTTTCTAAGTGAAAATGAGGTTATTCAAACATGTTACCTTACATAGAATTGCCTTTGAGATGCCTCTTTAAAGTGTATTCTCCATAGCTTCATAAAGGAAACTGTACTGCACTGGTAGATTGATTTTTCATTATTTTTCATAATGGAATCTAAAGGAAGCATTATATTGGAGAATAGATCAGGCAGAGTAATTTCTTCATAAAAAAGCCAAAAAATACTGTATTATATCTGTTCACTGTCAAAGTGTATGGTTGTTTTTTTCCTTATGGTGCTGTTTTGTTTATATGAAACATCAAAAAAAACCCAGAACAACCAAAACATATAACAACAATATGACTTTTTAAACAAGTTAGGTTGTTTCAAAATTGGTACTGGTTTCCGAGGGTATTTTATTAGTGATAGCTCTTAAAGTTTACAAAAATAAACCAAAAAGTTCTGGTATTATATAATTATATATGGTATTATATAATAGGAACTGGACTCAATCATCCTTTTGGGTCACTTCCAGCTCAGGTGATTCTATGATTCTGCGAACTTTGGGTGTATAGTTTGCATTTTCCGGCAAAATTACACAGAACTGAGCATAGGCTTTTACACTGGAAGGAGCAAATGGAATAAAACCAAGGGGTCAGGATATGGAGGAGGGAGCAATGCTACCCCCAGGTGTTGTTGAGTAAGTGGGTTCAACTTATCAGTACAGCAGAGGAAGCATCCTGAAGCTGCTCAGCGACCACAGCTGACCACACATGTCAACATTTCACAGGGAGCAAACACATCTCAGATCCTTGATGTCTGCCACTGCACTTCCAAAACGGAGTTAGCAGTGTTTGTTCACTGTGTATTCAGTGTGTATGCAGGCAGCCAAGTGGCTTTGCCACGAAAAGAAAATGTATTTCTGAGAGTACTATCAAATTTGATCATATTTGACAAGAAGTGTGAGCTCCAGACAGGCATCCAGGCTTGAAAATCAGGGCACAAATTCATAACTTCTGACTTAAAGTTGGGAGCTGTGGAAGGGAAAGGCATTTGTGAAGGCTGCTTTTCAAAGTTACTGCCTGAAAATATTTAAACTTTGTCCCTCAGAAAGCAGAGAGTGCCTCAGGGTGATGTTGACAGTGCCCAAAACAAAAGCAAGTACCCATGAGTGGGAAAGCTCATCCCAGCCAGGGTGCCTGGCTGCAGGGTTCTTGCGATGAAGCCTAGCTTGTGGCGAGGGAGAGGGGGATGTGCTCACTCTTCTGTATTTAAAATTACCTACCACACCACATGAAAGTTCCCTTCAGTTAAATCTGTGCTGATAATGTTATAGCCAGAAAAGCAGTATAACGCATCTGTTTTGGTTGCTGAGATTTGTTTTGTGACTCTGGTGATTTTTCCCCTCCTTGTGTTGTGGAATTCAGTTTCCCATATCCTGTTGTTGACATCAGCTGTTCTGCAGCAGATCAGTATAATGTGCAACTTTCATTGTTTTTGGCTTTGTTGGAAAGCTTTCAGACTACTGAACAATACTGCATAATTGCATTTTTTGCAGCCAAAAGGAGCACTGGAAAATGCCTTAAAAGGACACGCAAACAACATTCGAATGATTCATAACCAGCAAGTTGTTCCACTAGAGCAAGCTATGGTAAAATATTAAAGTAATATTAAAACATATTTTTAGAAAATATGACTCTCTAAATCTCTTAAATACAGTTTAGAAACCTGGACTTTTGCTATTATATAAGCACAGATTGCATTTGCATTGTGTCACTGAAGAGTAATCTGAACTATGTGTGTAATGAGTAGTTTTCCTACTTATAATGCTGCTGTTTTATACTACTATCTAAAATCATGACCTTTTCCTTGCCCATTTTTTCTGTATCTATTTGCGATTGCACATGAATAAAAGAAGCATCAGAGGAGAACTTTACAAAATTCAAACCCTAAAGTCCTCGTTTTCTTTTTTTACTTGCAGTTTGTCTTTCATAATAAAAGCAATTATCACATTCACACTTTATTTCTTGGGGTCAATAATCTCCTAACAGTATTGGAGTCGGAAACTCCTGACAAGTAGCATTTAGAGCCAAAGAAAAATCTTTTTTATTGATGCTCTAAAAGATGCAGAAGGGCTTCTTCTGCCTGGTTTTGCAGGACACTGGGTTGTGTAGTATCAAACTGTGAATCACATACTTGATACATGTTGTTTTTTCCTCTACATTACGTGAAGACTTTTAGTTTATCACAGCATCGCATACTTTATTTCTGTCCCTAATAAAGCCCTCCTGTAGAAGAGCATTAAGCCTTCTGTTCCACTTTAATTCTATGCTATTCTTCCCTAATTAACTCCTAATTATTCTCATCTCTTTTTCTTTTTACAAAACTGACTGTCAAGAAATATGTTAAAGCTAGGGTAAGTGATTTTTTCCTTCTGAAATTGCACAATTATGGAATTCTCTGAACATTTGGTTCTGATTTTAGCTGTCTTCTCTTCCCTCCAAATAAATCTTACTCAGTTCAGTGCTACTAACTTTAGTTAAATCTAAAATCTTCCAGTACACAATTCGTAACTACTTAGTGCTGTCAGTGAAATACTGATTCAATGGTTAAAACCACAATATATTTGCTTTTATGCAACTGCTGGTACTGTATGTAATGTGATATATTGGATTAGAAAGAAAATAATCTATAGAAGATCCAAGCATGCATAGAATGTTAAAACAAATGAGAGCTTAGCTGAAGTGATGACTTGATTTTTTTTCCCCCCCATCCTTTCTTAGAGCACTTTAAATCAGAGCATTAGGTTACTGAAGAGGACATCATCTGAACTTATGGTAAGCTTTTCTTTTTCTGGCAACAGGAAGATTTTTATGTGTTTTAAATCCATCCACCACGTATGCAGGACATATATTTTCAGTATAGCTTTTGCTATTTCTAGATGCTCTGCTACTGGAAGAGATTGTAATGCACTGAGATAGTAATAGGGATTTAGATATCTCTTCTGCACAGCTTACTGCCTTTCCCAGCTTACAGAGAGAAAAAAAGAAAAAAATAGAATATTTGGGATATTTTTTGAAGTATGAATTGTAAACTTCACTGTCATGTCATAAAATAGACTTCAGTACAGTTCCATATATTGTGTTATGTTCCCCAAAATGTCGTTTTTTCTAGAACCATTGCATGCAAAACTTGTGGGTGACAACCAAGAAATAAAACATAAAAATAAAACCCAGAGACTAGAGCTTTGTTATTCACATCCTTAAACACCTCTTGTCCAGTGTCCAGCTCCCACTGGAGCCTGTTCCTGTAACATTGTACCGTTACCTTCCTGCTTCTGCACCAGTCCTGCTGTGGGCAGCTGGATCTGTAGAGAGGCTTCCACACGTTTCCCCTCTAAGTAGCAGCTGGTGCCTGCACCAGGGTAAGACCAGCTGTGTTCATGCTCTGGTGGACTCAGGAGAGTAAGCAACAGGATGGTTACTTTTCTGGCAGCAAAGCTTTCCATCACCACCACCCTGTCTTGGCTCTGGTAGCAAGAACTCAGCCACACTAGCTGGCACTTGGAAAGTCATAGAATCATGGAATGACCCAAGCTGGAAAGGACCCAAAAGGATCCTTGAGTCCAACTCCTGTCCCTACCCAGGACACTCCCAACACTCACCCCGTGTGACTGAGGGCAGTGTCCAAATGCTTCTGGAATGCTGGCAGAGTGGGTGCTGGGACTGCTTCCCTGGGGAGCTGTTCCAGTGCTCCACCACCCGCTGGGGGAAGAACCTCTTCCTGATCTCCAATCTAACCCTTCCCTGGCACATCTTCCTGCCATTCCCTCGGGTCCTGTCACAGGTCACCAGAGAGCAGAGCTCAGCCCCTCTTTCCCCTCCCTCCCTTGGGAGAAGGCAGCAAACAGCTCTGAGATCCCCTCTCAGTCTCCTCTTCTCCAGCTGAACAGACCAAGGGACTTCAGCCGCTCCTCACACACCTTCCCCTGCAGAGCCTTCCCCAGCCTTGTGGCCTCCTCTGGACACTCTCCAGTGGTTTGATGTCCTTTTTATGCTGTGGTGCCCCAAAGTGCCCCCAGTGCTCGAGGTGGGGCTGCCCCAGTGCAGAGCAGAGCGGGACAATCCCCTCCCTCTCCCGGCTGGCGATGCCGTGCTTGGTGCCCCCCAGGACACAGTTGCCCTCTTGGCTGCCAGGGCTCACTGTTGGCTCATGGTCAACTTGCTATCGACCAGAACCCCCAGGTCCCTCTCCCCAGGGCTGCCCTCCAGCCTCTCACACCCCAGTCTGTCTGTGTGTCCAGGGTTGCTGTGTCCCAGGTGCAGAACCCATCACAACACCTTAACAGACCGTACCTACCCCTCTTCTTCCCGTTATGTTTTTCAGCTGTCCACAGCCACAGACCAGTTAGATTTCATTTAGAATCTGTGTTTTGAACCTGGATGTTCATGGTTATGAAATAAGGTGTTGACAAGAAAAGGGCCATGTCTAACCCTTAACTAAGTTTAGGAAACATCTCTACAGTTTCAGGCTGTATGTACATTATCCTTTTCAGGGGTTTTTTTTTTGGAGACTTTATGGAATTTTACATCTATTGAAGAAGTGTTCTCAATCTTTTTGATTAGCAGCATGTTCTAGCTAATAAACAAGAGCTGTGGCAGTACACAGCCCACTGTGTTGTTCCTGTACCCAGTGTGCATCCACACACTGACAGAAGTATTTCTACGCTTAAGGAAAGAAAAGAGAATGGAAGAGAAAGCTGGTCTGGTGCATAAACCAGTTACGTAGGTTCCAGGAAAAGATGCTGTTCGTAACTACAGATACCTTCCTTTTTTTAGTAGTGAGTGAGTATTGACAGTTAACCATGAATCCTTAAGCAGGCTCGTGTTCTGAGTGGAACTGCATGTTTTGTCAGGTTTTGACAGGACAGTGATGCTGGTTTATCAAGACAATAGGTTACCAACAGTGCCCTCAGAGCCATTGTAACAGCCTGAAAAGGATTTATTTATATTAAATGCTATCTGTTCCTCTCCAGGTTAAGGTGAAAAATGTCATCGGTGCTGTCGATGCTGCCCAGCTTCTCATAAATAACAATGCTTCTCTAGTTATTGTCCAGGTAAGCTTTATTTGATTAAAGTACATTAATTTATCCTGTCATGGGGACAGAGATTGACTTACTTTTCTGTGTTCCTAGGAGACAAAAAAGTATATGGATACCATAGTTGGCTACTTTGAGCAATACGTGGAGTGGGTCAAGGAGTCGGTAAGGTGCATTGACTTCATTGAGAGAAGCTGCATTTAAAAAAATGTTAAAAAAGCTAAATAATAATGATGATAAAAATATTACATTGATAGTATGTTTTATTGTTTCAGTTTGTAAGGTATTTGTACTTATTATGAAGCGGAAAACTTGTCTTCTATAAATACTTTTGTTTGAAGGAAAATAGAAATGATAAGTTGTGTTGATTGGAATAAAATACAGATTTAGCGCAGTATCATTTTTCCAGGGCTAGCCTCAAATCTACCATTTGTCCTGATATTACACTGAGCCTGACCTTGCTTAGTTCAAACTGATGTCATTAGCATCCTGTTTTACTTTTCTTTCTTCAGCTGCAGCCTTTCAGAAAGTAAGCTCATGTTTTAATAGTATATCCCACTGGAATTTATTTTGAATTTGGATAGGGTGAGAAATAGCAATTCTGTAAACAGTATCTAACTGTAAGCAAGTTCTGAGACTCTTTTTTTATTCTGTAAGATACTTCAAACTGTATTTTTTTAACCTGTCTTTCAGATTGCCATGGAGGTGGCAGCATGCAAGCCCATTGCCAATGTGATAGATACAGCAGTAGATATTTTTTTATGCAGCTATATAAGTGACTCTGTGGTAAGAAACGTTTTCTGTTACTCAAAATTGGGGCATCATGTGGAAATCCTTTGAACATAAATCTGCATTTAGTTATTCTGGCTAGACTATTCTGAAGTATAATAAAGTATCACATTCAAAGTTATGCAAGGAAAAATTGTTCTGATCTGGATCAAGTCCGAAGCCAAAACAGTGCTGGACTTGGTTTAGGTTCCCTTTAAACTTAAGGCTCTGTTAGCAAGAATTCTGTAAAATGAACCATTCTTACTAAATTTCTTCCAACTTGAATTGCAAAGTAAATACAGTACTACTGGTTTGGAATGAGAATTCTGGAAAGGGTGGATTTCAGTTTGATTGCTTGATTCTGAACCACCTTAAAATGGAAAAGCATAAAGATCTGAAGTTTCAGCTGGAATCATTTGTAACTTAAGGGGATGAGATGGGGACAGGAAGTGGGAAATACCAAGGAAAAACCTTCTCAAATATCTTTCCTGGGATCTAGAAAACCTCAGGGAGGTAAAGGGACTTTTTATCACTTGACTTGTAGCAGACAGATCTTGATTCATTCCCGTACAGCGGAGACTTTGAACATGACTTGTAGCAGTATATAAAGGTAATTTTGACTTTTTCATCTTGCAAAAGGGGTAGGAAAGAGGTCAGAATGTATTAAACAGTAGAATATGAAACCGCATGCCTGGAATCTCCTAGCTATTATTTAGCTTTATGGCACTTCTAGCCAGGTCCTGATCATACCAACAGTAAATGCATGTGAACCAACCAAAGCCAAACCACTCTAACCCTGATAATGTGTAACCATGGAATCTCCTAACCTGCCAGAATCATGTTGTATCCATTGATTATCTCATAAGTTACAGAGCTTCTCTTCTCCTTTTTGTAGCAACTACCCATCTGGTGGTAGACGGACCACAGTTTTTCCCAATAACAGAACTTAGCTGAACCACTTGTAAGTCAAAATGCCTCCAGCCAATGCAAATCAAATTTGAAAAATAATCATTTTAACATCTGGTGATAATTCAGTTCAACTGTATGATAATTAAATTAGTTACACAAACAGGCTGCAGTTGGCAAGTTAAAAATCACCTCAAGAAATTGCTGGCAACTCAGATTTTGACAAGAACCACAAGACAGACAACTACTTTAAAATATCAAGAAAGGAAAAAGAAATAATGTGTCTAGTAAATTGATGCTGAGACACAAATGGACTTTCTAGCCCAAGACTGACTACATTGAAATAACTTCTTGGGGCATTATGACTGTGTAGCTTTGAGCAATTTTGAACGTATTCTGGTGTGGTTACGTTTGTGAGATGGTGCTGTTCTTACTTCAGTTCACACTGGTGGTGTAGAATGCTCAACGTGCCATGTTCCACACGGGAGCCTCAGATAAGTCTACAAGCCCAGTGCCACTGATTTCCACTGTGTCCTTCCAGTAACAACACTTAGAAGTTCAAGCAAGGATTCAGTACTTTTCTGATAAATTTTATCTGTGATCTTATCTGTGATCTTTTCTTCCTGGATTTTGCTTTGTTTCAGAATACCTTCTGGTTTGGTTTGGGAGGCTCTTCTATGTTTTTAATTCCTGCCATAATTTTTGCTGTAAAACTCTCCAAATACTATCGTAGAATGGATACAGAGGATGTGTATGATGAGTAAGTATATGCTCCTAAATAAGCTAAATGGCAAATGGATTGAAATGGTTTTTAGATCTCACATTAAGGTGCTGTAATCCGTGAACCTTGTGTGCTGTGGGATTACAACTACATGTTCTTGTGAAACACTGCAGGTCTGGGTTGGTGCTTGCAAAGTTGATGCAGGTAGGCTTTTGTTGTCTTGGCTTGCCATGACTCTGTGCAGATATTGCCAGCTCTGACATTGAGAAATTTAATTGCAGAATAAAATCTCCAGAGCTTCGTATGTAGCATTGATATAAATATCTTCAAAATGTGCAAGTGATTAGCTTTGCTAAGTAACCTGTTAAGGTGAATTATGCCAGCTTTGTAATCTCCTTGCATTAATTATTTGCTTTCTTACTGTCTTAATTATTTCTAACTAGTCTTTCCTTTTTCAATTGCAGTTCCTCTGTCTCAGGGACTTGGCATTTTACTTTATGATAACTGTTCTTACGTATTTTCCCATTAGTGTTGTTTTTTTCTTTTCCACTCTTGCCCATTGTTCAGTTTGCCTGTGCACTGCATTTCTCAAATTTCACACTGGTCATTCTTTCATTACACATTCACAAGTCAGGAGAGAAGGTACAGGCTCGTACAGCTAAAATTTATCCACATTTTAGTGTCTAGTTAATTACTCCTTTTCTGTGTTTTTTAGTGTTGAAACTGCACCCATGAAAACATAAGGCCTTTTTTCTGGTATTTGTTAAAACTCTTTTATTCAGATGTAAAGGTTTATATTTTTAATGTAGCTTGTCACTTCAAAAGAGGTAACATGCTCTGTTTCACCAGACTTTATATTAGAGGATCCAACTCAACAAGAATACCAAAATAATTAATTAACTTTTGGAGATTATAAAAATATTAAAATGTAAAATTATAATTATGCTATAACTTCTGAATGTTACAAAGGAAAAGTTATCTTCTATTGTACAGACACAGTTTATCTTTACATATAATACCACCATCCATGGACATGTCTTAGAAGCCATGCTGTACATAGTGCATCTTATACTTAACGTGGTCTTTCTTGGTGTATTTATTTTATTACAGTACAGAAAATAGTAATAATGGTTATCATAAAGAGCATTTATATGGTATACACAATCCTGTTTTTACAAGGTAAACCAAGTCTGAAACTGCATGCCTTCATGTGTCCTTACTTAATCTGCTATATTAATCACCTCTCCAATTTTCTGCACATTTTAATGTGGATCGATTATCTATATATGTTTTTTTGCATGATTACTCGCTATTACAAATGCTGTATGGTTCATATTTCTACAATGTTCTTCACATAACAGCAAATATAATAGTAATTTCCAGCAACTTAACAAAGCAGTTGCCAGAATTTTATCTTAAATACGTATCTAGAGCAGTGGGTGATCCTAAAGTGATAAAATACTGCAGTAGCTCTGATAGCAGTTGAAAGGGTTGGGGTGCAGCTGAAATCCTGAGATGTTTTATTTTTTAGATGGTGAGGACAGGAGATTTTTCTGTGCAAATGGAAGGTGATTTGGGGTACACAGGAAGCATTAACAGAGAAAATCAGCGTGTCTCCATCCCAGAAACAACATAACATCACAAACCAATAATTCAAGTTATGTTTAAAAAGGACAAGATTTGGTTTCTGTTTCTACAACTTTTGTGCTGGAAAGCCTGAGCTAGTTGCAAGAGTTTGCACAGGATAACATAGGATGTCCCACATCTTCAATATTTGGGTTCCCAAAATATCTGAGTTGCTTAAGGAAGGTTCCAATTTATGATTGAAATCTGTAGCTCTCTATGCCTTAATTTGCAACTTCATGACTGAAAGTGTAGGTTGGATATTGTCAGAGAGGTAAAATATCACCATCCTTTAAATAATGGGTAAATACCAAAAGAGCTCAAAGTTTGGAAGTCTTGCCAGATTTTATGGCTGCACCAGTTGTATGTTATTATTTATTAGAACTGTAGATTACAACAATTATTTACTGATCAGATCTTGATTCCACGTTTCCTTCTGAAAGAAGTTTTTATATATAATGATGTTTTTAGTTTATGATTACAATATATTTATGATTACAATTGTAGTGGTCTGTTCTGCAACTTAAAGCCCCCCCCTAAATTAACCTACAAATGTTTAATTCAAAAGTGCTCTCCACTTCATGTGGACTTTCAGTATTGTACCTAAGAGAAAACTAATAATTGCTCAGCCCTTAAAAGTCCCTTTCTGGTCTTTGAATCTTTAATATGAATGTTAATACTCTTGAGTTCATAGCATGCTTTCTGTGTTATTTTGGTGGTTGGTGTGATTAGTTTAATACAGTGTTCCTGAATAAGCTAAAAATTACTAAGATAAAGTAATCTTTTAAAGAAAGAGTCGCCAGTTCAGTCCTGACTTCATTTTCCTCAATTTTAAGTTACTCAAACAGGCTACCATAATAAAATGTAAGGATTCAGTTTAAAGCAATGCTGCCTTCTGATGTGGTAACTTAGATAATTTGAAAAATTGTTAATTATGAGAGATGTATGCTTTGAATTTCTCAGTCTGGGATCCCTGTAGCAATAGTCTTGGTTTTCGTTTTCATTTCAGCAAACCCTTTGCTTGTTATGCTATCCTTTTTTTTAATATCCTACAAATCCTTTTGGGGGATACTTTGAGAGATAGGACTTTGAATAGATCTCTGGACACGTGTACTTTTGGAGGTGTAAAGAATCCCATAGGGGTTTTTTTGTCCTTCAATATCATCTGGATTATTTTGCTGGCAAGAGATGCGAGTAACTTGTAAATACTTGTCTTTATAAATATAAGAATGAATGAAATCTATATCAGGTATGTTTATATTTGTATAGGTACCTCACACAGGTGTTTTTATATACACGTCAAAGATAAAAATAACCTCAAATGCAGCCACCATTAAAATTCTTGATTAAATGGGTAAAAGTTTGAGAACAGTTTATGGCAGTTGAGCTTGTCTCACCTTAGAGTATTTCAGTTCCATTTGTGGGTAAAAGAAAATGATGGCTTTGATTTCTGTTTTTTCTTGTATAGCTCTGTGGAACAGTGGTAACGCATCCTGGAAACAGTAAGGGGTAAGCAATAAGATTTGTGAGTCAGTTCTAGGTCTATTACTACACTGTTTTTAAGAAGGTTGCTCTGCTTTCTGTAACAAGAGTGCTTTAAGTTTAAAAAATTTTTAAAAAAAGAACTATATTGATGTTCATATGAAAAATCTATGCCTTCATTCTGCTTAAATTACTTGATAATTCTGTCTTCATCAAATTTTCCTGAATTGTTTTTGTGATTATTTCCAGGCAATATAAATGAGGCTCAAGATTCTTCTACAGAAATATATCATTATTCTTTCAAGTGTATTTGCATTTGCATCCATCTTCCAGATCCTGAGCGACTTGTTTTATATCACCCGTACTGTAAATCCCAAATGTACTATTGAATGTTATGCCATAAACTACTGTACAGAGTATTTTGCAGGCAAGGCACTGCCTCTCAAATACCACTGTTCAAGGCTTGAATTAAAATGGTTTTTGGTTTTTACTTTTTTACACTGGGCTTTCTACTTTACATCACAGTATGTAAATGAATTAGGTTAACAGCCTTTGCCTAGCAATCCTCTGATAGACTGGTCAAGTTCTTATCTTAAATTGTTGATTTGTGTTAAATACAGTACATACACGTTTACATAAAAATACGTTTTGTATACAGAAGCTTTTGTATATACATTTTTCTTAAAACTTATACATGTTTAGTTAAGATTTTAATATTGTATAGTACTCTTCACAGATGAATTTACCAGCATGATCAGTGTTGCTATTTGGTGCTCTTGAATGACCACTTTCAACTAAATTTGTAATGGGATCCGGAGTGTCTCCTGTGTCTCTGAAATTTCAGTTGCAGTTTTGTTTTCTCCCTCTTTGTTTTTTTTTTTTGAATTATTTAATAATTCGTGGGTTTTGCAGTATAGACCTAAAAGGGACTTTTTGGAGAAAAGTTGTCTTGAAACTCTTGGGTGGGAGGGTTGAGAATGCGTGTGATACATAATATAGCGAAAAAGCTAAGCTTTCTAGAGTTCAGTAGTACTCAAAAAGAGCATGAGAGATGTCATATGTTGGTGGTTTTTAGAATGCTTTACATTCTCTGTCTCCCTTTTCCTCATTCACACTCACTTCTGTGATGTCCTTAATGGTACCACTGATGAGCTGTGGCCCTTTCAGGGGGCAGTGATACTGTATTTGCTGAATAATCTCAAAATGTTGTTTCCAATATTGAAACTCAGAATCGTTTAGGAATTGAAATTAACATTTGTACCATTAGGGTTGTTGCCTTGAATTTAGGCTTACAGGTGCATTGCTGAATTAGTCAGCAGAATTCATCAACAAGGCCAAGAGTATCTGTGTCACTAGTGTAAAACATTGCAGCGAGTGAAGCCGTTGGGCATATTGATCTAAAATAGCATCTCTTCACATATCAGTATTGCTGACTTTGTTTCCAGCAAGGTTCATTGGCTTGAAGTAAATCCTGGAAATCATTCATATAATTTTAAAGAAGTACTGAAAAGTGATGCCAGTCTTTAATCTGGAATAACCTTAAATTTTTCATTTTTGGGTCATAAACGGAAACATTTCTAATTGACAGTATGTAGCATATGTGTATATGTAATGTTCAAAGCTGCAGATTTTTGAAAGTTTCTATTTTTAATTTGAGAAAATGTTCCCAGTTCATTTCAATAAAAGAGAACTTGCTTAACTACCTGATGTTTGTTTCTCAGTTGTTTTGTTGTGTAAACCTGACTTAGAAGAGTTGCACCGAGTTAAAATCTTACAAAAATTAGGGGGTTTTCCCTAATAAAGTATTTCTGCTGTATTTGACTTTTATTGATGTCTTTAGCTTAAGAAAGATAAGAGACCAAGAATTGAAGCAGGAAGGACAGAAAGAACATTGACCAAGGACACAAACAGCAGATAGGAGTGAAAATCTTAGAAGGTGTGTATTAATTACAATACATAATTAATACCTGAGCTCTTGAATCCAAGCTTTGGTATTTGTTCTTATCCTTGTAGTCTGATTTATTCTCGTCATTACAGTTTGAAAACTTTAAGAATTAGAGATCTGAAACTGCAATAAAGTAAGCTTTAAGTAGTTTTTAACTCTTTAACAGTTATTGGAACAAGAGAGATTAATGTCTTCAGTTTCTAACCTAGGAGTTGTCATTGGTGTTACACCAAGCGGAAATAATACATTTGTTTGTCAGTTGTTAGGAGGTCTTTGAGCACTTGCAGTAGGGATTTCAAATCCTTGAAATGAAGTGTGAGGTGAACAACAAGATTCTTCAGTCTGGCTGGATGATGGGTGAGAAGACTCACCAGAAAACAACATAAAAGTGAATTGTGAATTTTTTTTAGTAGGCCTGTACCACTGCTGTTTCTCCTGGGATTTGGCTGGAGAACCACACCTCTGTACTTTGAAAAAGAGAGTCAGATGAAAGAAATGGCAAGAAGGTAGAAATGAGGCCTATACTAGAAATGTTATTAAAATAGCCTTAGAGACAGGATGAAAAGAAAACAATTTTGTTCTCTCCATGAAATGATATTTAGTCTTGGGAAATTGATAACACATTCACTGGCAGAACAAGGTTCAGGCAGCCCAGAATGGCTGTTCCAGGTGGCCCCATTTTCAAGCAGGCGGCTCTCGTACCATGTGGGTGCCAGAGCTGCCGGGGGCTCTGCTGCCAAGTACTAGAGAAGCGTTTTTTGCCTTTTTTTTTTGTTGTTGTTCTGCTTTGTGTGTGCGTGTTAAATGAATGCTTTAACTGTGGTATTTTCTTTAGCAATACCACTCTGTATATCTCGCTATTTTATTTAATTATGTGTGGCCATTCTCAAACCCAGGGCTTCCAGCATGACACAGTTATTCAAGGATAACTTATACAGTACCCCTTCCAGAAGCTGTTCAGGTCAGGCTGGGTGTCACATACATGTCTTCAAAATAAGTGCCTAGTAGAGTCTTATTAGCCAGAAAAATACTGTGGCTTGCACCACCAGGATTTTTCCTCCTGACCCCCCGACTGCCAAGGGATTTACTGTGATTCTTCTTAGCTCTGCTTTTAGTTGCTGCAGCAGAAACTGCCAGTACAGGATTCTGCACTGAAATAGTCCTATTCTCCTGCCTTTGGTTTTATGGCGTTTTTACAGCTCATTTCTTATGAACAGGAAAATATTTATTAAAAAAAAAAAAGTGAAAGGTCATAAAGCAGAAATCTCTGTCCAGTGTGCTCTGGGGTCTGTTTCCTGCTGCCAAGACTCATGAGAAGCTGGTTCTGTTGTCTTGCTTGGTTGGCTGAAAACAACCCATGATGTGGCAGTGATGTTAAAACTTCAAATAATTATTTTTATTTATTTATTTATAGTTAGGGCTTTAGTACCTTATTTTGCTGAACCTTTATTCCTTATTGTGCTTAAATATCGCAAGTCTAAAAATCTTTCATGGCTCAAAGGTGTGCAGTTGCTTCTTCCGTGCATCCTTGCTGCATGTCATGCTGACAAAATGAAGTACTAAAGTTGTGTATTTACTGCACAAATCCACAGAAAACCCGTTCCACAAATCAGCCTTTATTAGTAGGACACGTTTATAATCATGTAGATGTAGCTGCGTAGATTGCTTTGGCACTTTTATCCTTTTTTACTTCTATATGGTCTTACAAGCTCTGGCATGAAGATAGCTTTAAAGCAGCTGGAGAATGGAAAGTATCTGTTAAAAATCAAATATGACGTGTTCATCCTGGATAGGAATGTGCTTCTGGGTTATACAACTGCCGTTCTGTTCTGTATTTAACTGCATTTACAAGATTTGTCTTGTTACCTCTTGGGAGTCCACAGGTTATTCGACACCCCCTTGGGCTATAAATGATGGGCACACGCCTGCCTACTGAAGTGTGATTTATTACTTCTATAAAAAAACCAAACCCTTACATCCCATGTTTCGCTGGAAAGAGCCTTCTTTGTGCACCAAACCTTTAAATTGTGAGCAACCACTTAGTGCTTTCACTTTTTTTGCATCACATTCCTCAACGTTCTCAGTCAGCTCCTCTCACCATGAAGAGTTTTGCTCTTCTCTTCCTGGTGGTGACCTGTGGCCTGGGAGGATTGGGACAGAAGCTGAAGCCAAAGAAAAGAAGCAATGGTGAAGAGATCAATTTTCGGACTAAAGCCAAAGATGTTTGCACAATGAGCGTGACTGGGGATGAGGAGATGAAGGTCAGAATTGACTGCAAAAGCCAAGGCATGTCCTACTGGTGTGAATTTGATGGGAAGCCATCGGTCTGTCGTGCTTTCAGAAACAATCCGAAGATTTACTGGAATCAGATTGCTGCTGAACTCAGAAAGCTCCCGCATGCTTGCGAATCCACACAAGTTTTGAAGACCACCATGTGCCAAAAGGCTCCCACAGAGGCTCTCATGAAGCAAATAGCTGCTGGTGTGGAGCCAGAAGATCTAGCAAACCAGGACAAATCTTCCACTTCTATGAGGGAAGCAGGGAAAAGCTCTGCTGAGAAAATAGGGAAACCTGCAATGCTACCTCTTATAAAACCAACCCAGCACGGTCAAGGGTCTGAAAATGAAACAGAAGCAATGAGACTGGCACGGGAACATTGCTGGGAATCTCTGCATGGTTTCTGCTCCTACATTATTGGCATCTTTAGAGGTTAAGGATTTGCTTCAGGTAAAACTCCCATCTTGAAGCACAGTGGAATTTACATAATCGTGGTGTAGTTCTGTTTTATTTTGATCTTTGGGTTCTCTTAAGGGTGTGAACAGGAAGATTCTAAGCTTGGTCACTAAAATCTAAGGTGGCAAAACCTGTATTGTGGCATCTGAGGGGCTGGGCAGCTTTAACTGCCAGTGATAGCTACCAGTTCAGGACTCCCTGACAGCCTCCTGCCAGGTCTTTAGTAAGTGCTGTTACTCATCCTGGGGGATTTAGGTTCTGACTGTTTGAGTTGGGCTTGTTTTCCACCTCCTGTTGTTCCTTCCCTATTGTGCTGACTTTGCGGTTTAAGCCAGTGAAGTAAAGTAAATACCAAATGCACGAGATCCAATAAGAAATGCATAGAACAATTTAAAATTACATTCCGAAATTGAGAGGATAAATCTTGTTCATTAAAACTGCCAATTAATAACAAACCATTTTAATTTTTAAAATTGGTTCATAAGCAGCTTGCACGGATGAGTAAAACCAGTAGGACTCTCTTGGTTTGCAGATCTGTTTCTGTGCAGGTGGTAGGGGAACACATGCAGGTGTTTGTCTGCTGAGTTCCAGGTTTTCAGCCAAGATTTAAAAAGGCAAAACCCTCCCAGAACTGATTTGGCTTATACTCACTTCCACTTCAGCTTGGGGGAAAGCCAGGAGCCCAAACCTGGCAAACATTTGACAGAAATGGAAATATAATGTGTGTTCAGGCTGCTAATGGTCTTACTTGTGCTTAATACAGCAAAGTGACTAATTTTTCTTCTTTTTTTTGTTTTGCAGAGCAAAATTTTTACAGCTGAAGAAAGGCCCTTGCTGTAGTTTAATAATATAGACTTAAAAATTTTGGTTTAAAAATTATGTTATCTCTGTAAATCTCGTAGCTGTTTTCTCTGCACCCCTAAAATGAAACATTTTAACAGCCCTGAAAAATGCATAAAACTGGAGTGACTGTCCTGAACGTGTTAGGATGAACTGACTGTTCCTGGGTCTGTTACACACTCGGGGTACTGCAGTGATGTAACTAAGGTTAAGAATGCTGACCTGGAGTAGGTTTTTGTGCGTGCTGATCAGCTTCACTCTGTTAGCCATGAAAGCTGTAAATGATGCTATAGTTAGTGCAAACAATAAAAATAAGACTTTCGAAAACATACTCGGTGTGCTTTCTTAAAATTTTTAATGGTGTTACTTGTATAAAGTCATGGTATTTGATACTTGTTTCTTAAGAGATTGTTGGCATAAGATATGTTATAAATCTGAGTCATTAGTTTCCCAGTGTGACTGTGTTTTCATTAATATTTTCATTGTTATTATGTTTAAAGAACAATAATAGTTTTCAGCCAGCAGAGAAAAAAACGATGAAAAATAGGAGAGTAGTGTGAAAATACCTCTCCAAATATAAAATCTGCAGAGTTCAGTGTTATTTGGATCTTTTAGTGGTAATATTCATGTTTGGGTTCAGTAAATGTTCTGAAAGGTAACTCTACCTCTGCTCGTGGGCACTTGCGTAAGTCTCATCAAGACCTAAGAGCCTGTTGGCAGAGATTACAACATGTTTATATCCAGGTTATTTTTTAACAATGATCCCATTTATTCCCAGGTGAGCTTTGCAGCAAGGATATAACTGGAAAAACTTCGTACCACAGAAATTTGTGCTCTATATTTGCTGTTAAATTTTCTGCAAGGCATTGTTACACTTCAGTGCTTCTCCAGCTTTACTCACAGCATTGTAATTTTCACTTCATAATTTCAGGTTGTGACTGTCCAGTCACTAAACTTTGTGCCTTGTACCAAAAAAACTTGAAATAATTTTCTCTCCCAAGACCTCTTAAAATATATGAAAAGAAACAGCAAGTAATGAACACGGAGTGGGTGTAGAAGGTTGTAAGTGCAAGGCAGAAATATGGCTTGAATGCTGATAAAATGCAAACTCCAGCAAGTTTGTACTTTTGCCAGCCATAAATCTAATGTGGTTAATCTTAATTTGTAACTTGAATTACCCTTGCTGGGCTCTTCTGCTGTGAGTGAAAAAATGTGGTATACAACTATTCACTTGTTTCTGTCATAGAAATTAATATCATTGTTTGATTTGCAAACATGCGAAATGCATCAAAGTGATACTTGGGAACTGTTTGGAAATGTTAAGGGGAGGTTGAGGGTGTTCTTTAGGTGTGGGTTTCTTAATGTTTTAAAACTCCTCTTTTGTATGATGCAAAATCCACACTCTGCAGAGTGAGTATTTTGCAGTAGGATCCACTACAACAGCAGTGACCTCAAAAAAGAGAAAGTGTCTTGAATTGAGAGAAATCCAGGAGAATCAGTCACCCACCATACTGATACCAGGGGAAAAGAGGAGGTTTCATCAGTCCACCAGAAGAAAAGGTTCCCCCTTATGGCCTCTTCTGCGTGCACACACTGAGCACGGGGGCAGCTAAGGTGTCTGATGCTGTGGAGAACTCTTGGTGATGATAGTCTAAGATCCATGGCCATCATCACTTCTGCTTGATAGAGGACATTTGTCACTTCTACTTGCTAGCAAACTATTTCCTAGGGAGCTTCATCTTGTTTCAGAGGAGCAGAGCTCTGCTGCACAGAGCTTGGCACTGCTCATCCTAAATGACCACCTGAAGCTTCGCTGTTGAAGTGGAAACTGGAAATCAAATAGTGTTGCACCAAAAAGGCCCCTCTTTCATGAAATGCTTTTGGTAAAAAACCCAAAATACGTAGTTAAGCAGTAACTTTTACAACATGCTGAGGCCTTTGGTACCAAGGTGATGAATGGCTAGGACTGCATTTCATTAGGTGACACTATGCCCCCTCAGCAAGTCAGCTAACACTGATCATCTTGCTTTAAAAAGGTTTAAACATGGCCTGTTAACTGAAATACCCCAGCTCAGTGTGACAGTGCCCTGACTGTGTCACCTACACTACCATTTCATCGTGTTCAGTACTCAAAACATGCAGTCGTGACATTTCATTTGCCTTCTTCGTATGAAGGTGCTCTTCATTACTGAAAGGATGAATTGGGAAGTGTTTGTGGCGAGTTTAATGCAACCTTCAGGTACCTCGTGAGTGGAATGAAACCTGCTGTTTCATTCATTTTAGGTTTAGCTGTCAGTCCCCGTGTACGTAGGTACCTCAGAAAATCTGCTCCAGGGGAGGTGGAATTTGTTTTTCCTTTTCGGAGTAACAGCAGACGGAAATGGTTGGGTTCCTGCAACCAGAGAGACCCCTGACATCCAGGTCCTCTGCTTCTGCTGCTAATTCAGTGCAATGTGAGGTGGCCCTCCTGCCTCAAGATCCTCACCTTTAGGTTCTCACAGAAGCATCGTGAGTATTTGCTACTTTTTGACAAGGTAAGTCTGCAAGAGAAGCAAAACGATGCCTTTGGAGAACCTGTGGATGTTTTAAAGCACGTAGTTAAGATCCAAGAAAGGCTGGAGCGAGTCTAATGGATAATCCACCAAGATGGTTAGGACTGGAACACAATCCAGTGTGGAAAAGCCAAGAGAAAGTGTCCTGTTCAGTCTGAAGAAGGCTTTAGTGGAGACCTAATAGCCATCCCCCAGTACACATGAAGAGGCTGTAGAGACCATGAGCTGGGCTCTCACTGACTTGTGGTAGGAGAAAAAGAGATGGTGGTCACAGATGGATACAGGTGAGGTTCTGACTTGGTGTAAGGAAAAGTATTCACTGTAAGGAGGATAAACCCAGGAGCAGGTTCCCCAGAGGAGCTCTGCAATCTCCATCTGTGGAGCATTTCAAGGCCAACTGGTCAAAGTTTAAGCAACACAGTCCGTACTCACTGTGACCCTACTTTGAGCAGAAGGCTGGACTTCAAACCTCCCAAGGTGCCTTCTGGCCTGGATGAGCCTATAATTTACTATGGAAACGTGGGAAGATTAAAAGTTCTGGTTGTTTAATAATTAACCTTTCTCTTAGCATCCATGTGTTCTTAAGTATAAAAAAATTCTCATGGCTCAGCTATTCTCGCTATATCAAATTAAACAAGAAGAGACTTTTCTTAAAAGTATGTTCTGATGACAGATCCCATCATTAAGTCGAATGCTTTGCGTGGGATAACTTCATGTTCAGTGCCTCTGTCTTTCAGTACATGTTTTAATTTAGCCTGGTTTTGACAGCAGAGAAAATCAACAAGAAGTTTGTGTGTTAAGGAACACTGAACATCAGATCTGTTTGTCTGGAAATCACATATCTGAGATGAAGAAAATAACAATTTGCAGTGTGTAGGCTGTTTGTGTTAGAGCAGAACAAGTCCACACCTCAATGATGATGTTGCATATTCTGCCTGTAAGTCACTCAACTATGCAATAGTGCACTCTGGTGTTTTCTGGCAGAATTGTTTAGGTGTGTTGTCTGGTCATTCGTGCATGGTTTGCAGGCATGGTTTGCACTGTGGATTTTTCAAATGTGTTATAGTTGGTGTAGGATGGATTTCAGGGACGGAGATCTTCCACAAAAAATAAGACAAAAGAAAAACTAAAATTTCCCAAAGTTGCCTGTTGCCATTCTTACTGCTTTAGGAGCTTTATAGGTGTTCATTTCTTTTTTCTGTTTCTCTTGTTTTGACTTCTCCCTATCTGTGCTTCCTTTTCTGAAGACGAATCAGATGCAGCACAGGAGATTTCTTTTGGCTCCCTCTGCTTTTCCCTGTGTGAACAAGAGAACTGCTCTCATTAGACTTCACAGATCATATTACAGTGGCAAAAAAAGAGTAAGTGATACGTATACAAAAACAGGAATAAGAAAAAGAAACAGAATGGATACAGTTGGTATGATGACAAGATCTTGGTGTTATTTCATGGACACATCATATCCTCAGCACAGGAAGGACAGGGAGCTGTTAGAGCAAGTCCAGAGGAGGCCACAAAGATGATCTGAGGGCTGGAGCACCTCCCACATGAGGAAAGGCTGAGAGAGTTGGGGTCTTCAGCCTGGAGAAGAGAAGGAGAAGGCTCTGGGGAGACCTTATAGCAGCCTTCCAGTACTTAAAGTGAGCTACAGGAAAGCTGCGGAGGGGCTCTTTATCAGGGAGTGCGGGAATAGGACAGGGAGTAATAGTTTTAAGCTGAAAGAAGGGAGATTTAGATTAGGAATTAGGAAGAATTTTTTTTTCTGTGAGGGTGGCCAGGCTCTGGCAGAGGTTGTCCAGGGAAGTCATGGAAGTCCTATCCCCGGAGGTGTTCAAGGCCAGTTTGGATGAGGTTTTGAGCCCCCTGATCCAGCGGTAGGTGTCCTTGCCCATGCTCCTGCCATGGGATTGTAACTGGATGATCTTTAAGGTCCCTTCCAACCCAAACCATTCTATGATTCTATGGTTCTATACAAAGTTAATTGCATAAACACCAGGCAGAAGGCCGGGTACAGAATTTGCTCAGTAGCTGTGTTACAGTAGGTACAGAGCAAGAAAAAAAAAAGAAGCCAATGCCTGATTTGGAGCAGAAGTTCATATTCCACTCCCTGCCTCCCCCTCCCCAGCCGGTTATAAAGTGTTTGTGTAACCAGCTGCTCACCACAGCCATCCAGCCCACGGTGTGCTCCTGCTGCCTCTGGGCTTACAATGATTGTAGTTGTGAGGGGAGACAGAGGTGTCCTTTCAGGGCTACTGGCTGCAGGTGTGTAAAACTCCGTTACCCTTTGCAACTGCTGCTTCCCGTAAAAATGGGCAGCTTGGTTGCCCCTTTATTTGCCTCACCCGTACAAGGGGGTGTGTGAGTCATAGAATCATGGAATCATCTGGTTGGAAAAGACCTCTGAGATCATCAAGTCCAACCGTCCCTGTCCCTTTACTAAACCACATCCCTCAGAAACTCATCTACCTGCCTTTTAAACACCTCCAGGGATGGTGACTCCACCACCTCCCTGGGCAGGGGGCCTTCCCCACAAACACAGCTTTAATAAAATGAATAATTTGCCTAGGAACAGAAGAGGGATGGAACTTCCTGCTGAATTCTGGCTCTGAATTCTGACAGAGGATACTCGCCATGTCCTCTGTCAAGACAGCATGGCAGGCAGGAGAGCTGCCCACTCTTCTCCCATCTCGTTCCCCTTCTGAGGTAGGCACAGGCCCTGTGGGTGCTGTCACTAAGGTGCTGAGATGATTCCCCATCTTCTGCACTCC
This sequence comes from Dromococcyx pavoninus, assembly GCA_033558185.1. Lineage (NCBI taxonomy): Eukaryota > Metazoa > Chordata > Aves > Cuculiformes > Neomorphidae > Dromococcyx > Dromococcyx pavoninus. Next base: position 775,701 of record JAUMJL010000019.1, on the reverse strand, counting down.
AGGAATTTTACATGGCAATCCACGAGTTTATGTTTGCAGCTCGGGAAGGTCACGAGGGTGAGAAAGACGTGGGAAAGAGACGGAAGGAAGCGTGGAGCATGGTTTGTGCTTCTGTGTGCAGAAAGCATTGCCTGAGGCTCATGGCTCTTCAGAGCCTCAGGTGGCATAAATGAAGCTGAAGTTCCAGTATTTGAGCAGCACCTGGTTTTGCTTGGGAAAAAGTTTCACAGCCTCTGTGTTCGGTGTTGTGGGAAACGCTGCAGTGTTGGGGTTGAGCTGTGGCTCTGGGGCCCTCAGCGACGTGGAGCAGTGTGATTTGCTGGCAGATGTAGGCATTTTGGCTGTTCCACAGCATTCTCCTGGGAGCCAGTGGTGCTCAGGGGAGGTGTAGTTGGAGGCCAGAGTGAGAGAGACACCAATGCCTTGCAAGTAGTGTCGGTGAACTTGGGCCATGGACTGGTGGGTTTGCCCCAAGGGTGGCTGCTGGAGCAGGCCGTGGAGATGTGATTCACCAGGCCAAGACCTCAGTCTTTTCCCAAACCAGCCTCAAATGGTGCTGTCCCCATGACACCTCCCCCCACTACTTTCTCTCATTCAAAAGGTGTTCCAAGACCTGTTGTTAAAACCTGTCCATAGACACCCACATTGTGTCTGCCACGAAGGTGAGCAATGCCAGGTGATACTTTTCACAATATACCAGACAAGAGGAGGCAAAAGCCACTGAGTAGCACCAACGAGGAATAGCAGCAGCTGCCATCTTCTTCCCCTGCATTCTCGGGCCTGAAATCTTTTACGTGGTTGAAATGGATTCAGTAGCTTTTGGGTTTGCCTCATACTGATCGCACAGCGTCTGGACATCTTCTTGGCTTGGGGTGAGTCAACAGGTGAAAGAAATCAGAAACACTGTTTTCCTTCATCTTAGGGAAAAATAAAAATTTTTATAGAATATTACTTAATTCACCTCAGTGACAGCAGTGTACCTTGGCAGGAACACACTTCATTTGAAGTACAAGAGATCGGTCACCCTGATCTGATGGAATGAGCAAACTTTATTTCTTTTTCCTCACTATCAATCATTTTTTTCTGAAGGATTGTGTCATAAGTGTTTCTGAGTTGGGAAGTATCCAGGATCCAAAGATGATCTTAAATCCTTGCCACCAGACAAATTATTCTTCTGAGTATATCATGGCCCTTTTTAAATATGTACACACTGGTTGAGCTCAAATAGTAAAGAGCAATATATGACTTCTTTGCAGATTTAACATTATTTACATGAGCAAAAAGAATATACTGTCAAGGACTAGAAAGCAGTGTAAAAAACTGCCTGCCTTCTGCATCTGTGAGAAGAAAGGCTGATTGTGAATATCTGAGAGAGAGGAAGAAATCCATCTGAAAAGGAAATCCTCAGGTAATTAATTTTCTACATAATCATCGTGTCTATGTTTTCTCCTGTGTTATCTAAGATTTATTAAAAAATAATTGGTGCTATGTAAAAGTTTAATTACCAGTGTGCCCTCTACAACAGCTTCGTGCAATGCACCACTTGTCAGCCTGTAAACCTGGAAAGGAAAATGGAACTCAGCTAGAAGTTAGTTTCTGAGTTGTAGAAATTGTTTAAAAGCGTAACACATTTTATTTCCACATTGCCTTCTGTTTGTACATTTCAGGATGTTTACCAAAATAAAAAAGAAATATAAAAGTAACTTTCTTGCATCTCTCTGACACAGCCAGGTACTATTATCCACCTTTAAAAGACATGTAAGGGGGCCTCTGACAGCAGATGTTTGGCAGAAGCTAGGGGTCTGTGTAAGCAGAAACAAAAATTTAATGCATGTTTTTGTAATTCTAACAGGTGAGTACATATGTGGGAGCAAAGTCTATCCATCACGTGCCCCAGCTTTGGACCTTGAACGTGCAATGAAGGCTCTCAGACAGAGCCAGCCCTTTACCCAGTTTTGATGTTGCTGTAATCAGAGATAATGCACACAGACACAATAATGAAATTATGCACTGCAACTTCCATTTCCTTCTCAGGTCTTGCTGCTTACAATTTTATCTCCTTGCATATCTGTTTCTCTGCATCTCATTAGTCCTTCCAACCGTAAATCTGTCATGCTGCAAAGTGCAGACTAATTATAACATGTGCTCAGTGAACACAGAGCTGCCTCTGTATGCCAGCACGCAGTTCAATGCAAATCTCCCATCTGGGTTCAACAGTGTTTCTCTGGTATGTTTATATTTAATTAAAATCATTGCTCTTTGGTTCTTCCTGTTAATTACCTTAAATATAATGATTCAGAGGAGGGATAAAGAACTGATAAGGAGAGAAACAAAAATAATCTCTGAAACTTTGTCTGGTTTATATAAAGAAAGCTTTGTATAAATTCTAAGAAATCGGTTTGGGGTAACTAGAAAAATTTCTTCACTGAAAGGGTTCTCAGGCCCTGGCACAGCTGCCCAGGGAGGGGGTGGAGTCGCGATCCCTGGAGGTGTTTAAAAAGCGGGTTGATGAGTTTCTCAGGGACATGGTTTAGTAAGGGGACAGGGATGGTTGGACTGGATGATCTCAGAGGTCTTTTCCAACCAGATGGTTATGATTCTATGATTCTATGATTCTATGATTCTATGATTCTATGATTCTATGATTCTATGATTCTATGATTCAGGGCAGTTTTGGGCTTTTAGTGATGCTGAGATGAGGAAGGACTAACATTTCCTTGCTGAGCTCAACAATACTTCAAAATACTATAAAATACTGTTTTCAAAATGGCTCCATTTATTTTAAGATCAGAGGTCAAAACCTGACCAGAGCCAACAGAAAGAATCCCACAACCTACATATTCTGAGGCCTAGCTTAAGAAAAATGCTTTATAAAAGCACCAGGAAAGACTGCTTTATCGTGTGTGAGATCCACTCTTGTACTAATCCATAGCGGGTTTGAGTTCAGACCATTTGACATCTATTAAAATGGTGGTTTTCAGGCCAAATCTAGCAGCACATAAGTCTCTCTTCTTTCCTTATTTTCTTCCACTTCCTATGAAACTTCAAAGCTTCAATGAAAAGTGTTAAAAAAATAACTGTTAGTTACAGTCAGATACCAGATATTCTTGTGATGTCATTTGGGCTATGTTATCACCAACAGTCAGAGAACTTTCACTATCTGACAAATAATTGTTTTAAATATTGCATTAAATAATCTATTACTCAGTTTCTGAAGGCTGTGGACAGGCAGTGTGGGAAGTGGCTATGGGAAATCTATTCTTTACTAGATACAGTCTTCAGGACTGTTCAGTTAACCATGATTTAGGTCCTCTTTACCAACACACAGGAGAAAATCCCCAAATTCCCTAATAGCATGAAATGATGTAGATATGAGATTCCTATACAGGCACACAAGAACAAATAGAATTAAACATGAGTGGTTTGTGTAATTAACGTGATAACAGAGAAAAAAGGGTAATTTGAACCAGAATTGGAATTCTAGCACAGCATTATCAGGGGCATTCTGATGTGTGGAATCACTGTGCTGCTTCTCACTCGGCTTCAGAAAATGTGTTTCTGGCTGAGCAGGGTTGAATACCTCTAAAAAGGTCCTAAATATTTAGAATACTGCTAGTCATCTGCAAAACCATAAAAAAACCTTTCATTCCTAGCGTTTAAGGATTATTGATGTCTTATTTGTTAATGATCTCCACGCAGAGGCGCTGTGGAGTTAGAAATGAGCCAAGAAAAACCACGAAGTATTGAAAAAACGGTTTGATCAGAGACATCTTCTCTCGGTTAACAGAGGAGACCTCAAATCTAGCTTAAATGCTTAGGGACGTGTGTCCTCTCAGCTTCTGCTAACCTGAAGAAGTTGCAGTAGAATTTGGAAAGGTGGGTCAAGAAACCTTTCTCTTTGTTGATGGCTCCTGTTGACTCTATATCCATGCTGATCCCAGGAAAATGAAGCAAGCAAATAAGTCTCTGGAGGCACAAAGAAAGGACAGAAGGAATGGACAAATCTTATCTCAGATGTGTGAACGCTGAGCGCTGCCGGCCACAGCAGCTGTGAAACACAGACTTTTCCGGCCGTTCTTCTGACTTGCTGAGCTTGCAGCAGGACTTTCCAGCCCCCTTGCAGCTGTAAACCCTTGAGCCTCAAAACCCAAGTGCATTTAAAGGATGCTTATACTGTGTTTCAAGGATGACCCAGACATTGTGGAGGATGAACTTTATGGCTAATCCTTCCAGTGCATAGGTCAGGCTATGGTGGCTGATGGGACTTGTGGAGGCACAGCTCGTGTTGGCCCAAGATCACTTTTCCCATGTAGCTGAAAGTTCCTTCAAATGTAGCAATCTAATCCAGCAAAGGAGTTGTCACAGCTGTGACTGTACCTTCTTGTTGTCTTTGCTGTGGTAAATGTTGTGACAACACGGTGTGAGTGTTGGGAGTGTCTTGTGCAGGGAGAGGAGGTGGACTCGATCTCTTTGGGTCCCTTCGAGCTCAGGTGATTCTGTGATTCTATGATTCTGAGATTGTTGTAGTTCAGAAGCATGGAGCCAAAGTGGTGTCAGTGTAGCTTGGCCACCGGTATTGTTAGCAAAGGAGAAGTTCTGCACATGGACTGAACTCTCTGTTGGTTTCTTTCCAACAGGAATCCACTGGGAAAAAAAAAAATGTGTCGGTTATTTCCAGTTTTGTAGTCTCTGTGGTAGGTTGGCCCAGAGAGCAATGAAGCACACACCAGTCACTCACTCCCCTCCCCAGCAGGATGGAGGAGAGAATTGGAAGAGCATAGGAGAGAAAAATGTGGGTCAAGATAAAGCCAGCTTAATAAGTGAGGGAAAGAGGGGAATAAAAAAAGTAAATGCCAAGTCATGCAAAGACATTCTCTTTACACCTCTCACAAGCAGGCTGATGCTTAGCCAGCCTTCAAGCAACAGCTAGTCTGGAAAAACTACCCCCAGTTTTATTACTGTGCACACCATCATATGGTATGGAATATCCCTCAGGTCCCTTTGATCCGCTGGGTCTGCTGCTCTGTCTGTGTTCCCTTCCGTTCTCTTGCCCATCCCCAGCCTGCTCACTGGAGAGGAGGCAGAGTGAGAAACAGAGAAGGCCTTGATGCTGTTTAGTGATAGCAAAAACATTGCTGTGTTATTGGCACTGTTCTAATCACAAATTTAAAACACACCACCATATGGGCTGCTATAAAAAAATTAATTTCATCTCAGACAGACCCAGCACGATCTCCTACAACATAAAGTCCCTGGTTTTCCATTCCTGGTTCCTGGTTTCCTTTTCCTGGAGGAATTTCTTTGTATGTGTTTCCATTTTCCCACTATATTTAAAATTTGTACATGAAATAAATGTTTACTCCCTAGCAAGTGATAGAAACAATTTGTCATGCTTGGAACCAGTGATAAACCCTACCAAATTACCAGACAGACATCCCATAAAGAAAAGGGTAATCATGTTTAGTTAGCAATGGCAATTATTTATTCTTTATTTAAGGTTGGTTCAACATACTTTCACAGTAAAATTAAGGAAGGGGAGGCATGTGAAATTTTCCTGTCCTTGTTTGAGTTTGGAAAGCCAAGGTGAAACATTCTGTCCATTCCATTTGGCACCAAAGTTTTATGTTTCCTCTGTACAATGTGTTCCACGGAATATTCCTCAGATGATCTATTGAAACAAGGGGCTCTTTATCAGGGAGTGCAGGGTGTCACTTGGTGTCTGTTGGGGTTGGTGTTGGGTTGGGTTGGTGTTGATTGGTGTCGGTGTCAGTTCGTGTCAGTTGGGGTTGGTTGGTGTCAGGAATGCTTTTAAGATGAAAGAGGGTAGATTTAGATTAGATGTTCAGAAAGATTCTTTACTGTGAGGGTAGTGAGGCACAGGGACAGGTTGCCCAAAAAAGTTGTGGATGCCCCATCCCTGTAGGTGTTCAAGATCAGGTTGGATGAGGCTGTGAGCAACCTGATCCAGTGGGAAGTGTCCCTTGGGGGTTGGCATTGAATGATGTTTAAGGTCCCTTCCAACCCAACCCATTCCATGATTCCATGATTGTAATTATACATCCATGTAAAATAGTTAGTAAGCAAATCTCAGTGCACTGAAACCATCACCACATTTTAAAGTAATAAGCTTATTCCAGTAGGCTATGGAATATTCTTCTGAAGTGTTGGGCAAAGGCAGTAAGATACAAAAAGGCTGGCATTGGTACCACTGCTCATGTGAGAACATTTCAGTTGCTATGTTCTCACATATCTTCAGCATTTAGGGCCATCGGCTTTCGTAGATACCACATTCACAAAGCAGAATGCAAAGCATGTCTTTCTAAATGCTACATTCACCAAATCAAAAAGGAAAAAAAGTTAGTATTTCCTTGCTTGAAGCTTTTTTACCTTGGGATGGAAGGTCCCAGAGAACAACTCATGACCACAGTAAAAATATATATCAATGAACTGGACAAAGGGATCGAGTGCACCCTTAGCAAGTTTGCAGATGGCACCAAGCTGGGTGGCAGTGTTGATCTGCTTGAAGGAAGGGAGGCTCTGCAGAGGGATCTGGACAGGCTGAACCCATGGGCTGAGACCAACGGGATGAGGTTCAACAAGGCCAAGTGCCGAGTCCTGCACTTAGGACACAACAACCCTGAGCAGCTTTACAGGCTTGGGGAAGAGTGTCTGGAGAGCTGCCTGGAGGAGAAGGACCTGGGGGTATTGGTTGACAGCGGCTGAACATGAGCCAGCAGTGGCCCAGGTGGCCAAGAGGGCCAATGGCATCTTGGCCTGTGTCAGACACAGCATGGGCAGCAGGAGCAGGGCAGGGATTGTGCCCCTGCACTCAGCACTGGTGAGGCCACGCCTCGAGTACTGGGGTCAGTTTGGGCCCCTCACTCCAAAAAGGACATTGGAGGGGCTGGAGAGCGTCCAGAGAAGGGAACGAGGGTGGGGAAGGGGCTGGAGAACAAGGCCTACAAGGAGTGGCTGAGGGAACTGGCGTTGTTTAGCCAGCACTTGGATCCGTGTGTTGGAGCTGTGTGCTCCTCTCCAGGGCTGCATTAGAAGAGGAGGCTGAGGGGAGACTCCATCACTGTGTACAACTGCCTGAAAGGAGGCTGTGGTGAGGTGGGGTGTTGGTCTCTTTTCCCAAGTGACAAGTGATAGGACAAGAGGAAATGGCCTCAAGTTGCACCAGGGCAGGTTCAGACTGGATATCAGGGAAAATTTCTTCACTGAAAGGGTTCTCGGGCCCTGGCACAGCTGCCCAGGGAGGTGGTTGAGTCGCCATCCCTGGAGGTGTTTAAAAGGCAGGTAGATGAGTTTCTTGGGGACATGGTTTAGTAAGGGCACAGGTACAGCTAGACTCGATGATCACGCGGCGGGGGAAATGTATTGCACTTGAAGGTAGGGTATAACTGCCTCCTTTGTTAACATAGTCTTTCAGCAGGTACTTGCAGAAAAATGATGTACACCCACAGCCTGTACATGCATATATGAATACATTTCATCAGTAAACAGTACATGAACAGACTCGTCTATTTTAATTATAGTAGGAATTGCCTATCAATAATGTGTGTACCTGTACACTGATAATATCTGATTTACATACATTGATGGTGGTCATTTACTTGCAGGAAACACCTGAAGTGCTCGTCAAAACAAACAAAACCAAACCCATAACTGCCCCCCTCCACCTTCCCCTGAAAGCCCCTGTAGCTCACCATCACCAGTCAGGCTGGTGATTTGTACAGGAGCTCTCAATGCAGAGTGCTTCATGTTATTCTTTCTTCAGGTCTGGCAGCAAATAGATATTTGCTTCTAGTGAACGTCTGAAAGTAGAAAGTGAGGTTTGTAGTACACACACCTGATTCTGTTCTTTTAACAGAGTTTGCAAATCTGCTCTAGAGAATCGCTGGGAGGGACGTGGTACCAGGTGACAGAGCTTTCAAGAAAGCCCCTGCACAAACTCTTTAAGCTAAAATGGTGACAGAGGGATTGATTCTCCACGTGTCCCTGGAGTCCCATTAAAATCAAGCCCTCATTTTACAGCATTACCTGCTGCAGTGAGTCACTCTCCATCATCAGGATTGCTTGAAAGTTGCAGAACAGCACTCAGAGTCTGTGATTTGAATAGTAAGCAGCTGTTCTCTTCGCTGATGCTGGGTCTGTTTTAGTTCATTCTGCCTGAGTGTCTGCATGGAGAACAACATCCTTGTGTCTATGTGTGTGACTGGCAAATAGCTGATATTCTTACGTGGAGCCATGTTTTTAGGTGGTCAAAGTTTTTCACTGATTATTTACTATTTGTAAACACAATTAACTTTTTACTGTTTGTATATAAGATTAACTCTTTATTCTATGAGGGAAAAAGCTGTAAGTGAACAGGAGCGTCACAATGTCACACGGATGACACCACAAGCAAACTGCAGTTTGCGAATAGTGCACCAGTGCAACTAAATAGTCGAATTTTTAACAATTTCCTATATAAAACTATATATATTTGTGGTTAATATACAAGCAGCAGTAAGGACTGACTTAGAAAATATTGCACTTCTTCCACATCAATGAATCATAGTTAGGAATAAAGATAAAAACCTCATCCTCTCTTTGCGTGACCAGCAGAAGGACAGCAGCTAGATTTAAACATAACAGTTCTAATGAAAATTTTAAAATGCTGTTTAACTGCCTCAAGTTTCGGTTAAAAGGCAGCGGGAATATGTCTGGGTGAAGATTTTCAATATAAACCTCACATTGCAATTAGAGCTTCCATGCTTGTAATTCTCAATTACTGCTTTTATTTGCCAGCATTGCCAAACGTTTTCTGTGCCTTTCTGTTTTAATAACTAAACTGCTTCCCATAAAACTCATCTACTAAATCAGCTGTTCAGGTTTGCCATGTGTTGCATGAATAAATTTGTCTTTCAGTCACCCGTCTGCACTGTTCTGCAGCAAAACTGTGCTTGCAAAACTGTGCAAGCAGCATTTCAGCTCAGCAGAAGACAAGACTAAGGTATATTTTAAAATGTGCATGAAAGAAAGAAAAAAATATTCTTGGAAAGCATTATAAACAAGTTTTTGCAGCAATTTTTTGTTGACAATTAGGTGTTAATTATGAACCTAAGAAATGGAGGTCCTACTTTAATTTTGTGTACTTTCTTTTCAAGAGGAAAGTTGAAGAAAACAAAGGTTCTGATCACCTGGAGATAGTGATGAAGCAGCTCCCAGCAGGATTATTGTGTACAGTAAGAATATGCACTGTATAGCCAGCTGGGTAAAAGGCATTCATAAAACATCATTTCAGGTCTAACTAAAAAAAAAAAACCAACAAACACAAAGTTCTATCTTTGAGGCACAGGTATCCAGGCCAGTCTCCATAGACTGAAATTATATTTTGTGCACCCAAATAAGCAAATCTAGGTTTCCTAGGATTTTGAAATCACCTAAGCAGGTCAGGCAAGAGGTTCAGCAAGATGGACCATCACAAAGATTTAATTGCCCATATCATCAAGCACTTGACTGCAAAGTTCTCTACAGAAACTTCTGTACGCTAAAAATGGGAAGAGATAACATGTGCCCAGTCTGCCACAACCCCAGGGAGGGAATATCAAAGCAGCAGAAAGATGTATTTTCTCTTGCACAGCTTTTTCTCTTCCTGTCCTCTCTCTTTTTATGAATTAGGATGAATATGCTGATACATCCCATCGCAATGGGGCATCTGGACTGAAGCGGACATCGAAACATATTTTGCCAGGCAAAGCTGTCAAAACATGCAATTTTGGAAGTGATGAATTGTGGAGGACTTACATCTTTTCTATACATTTTTATTTGTTTCACTGGTAAATGGTATTTTGTAAATACCGACAAGAACAAAATCATCGCAGCAACATCTATAGGAATAAGTATTCTATTTCATTTCCAGGGAAAGAACGTGTGGCACTTTCTAGCGAATATCTCTGAGAAAGTCTGTGGCAGAGCTGGGGAAAAAAAACCATGCAGTTCTTTACTGTAAAGCTTGAGCTGGGTCCAAATACCCACAGTTCTTTACATACTTCTTGGTAACTCCTCTCTAGGTGTATAAGTTGTTCATTCAGCATGTCTGTGGGGTGTTGGTGGTTTGGTGGTGGGTTTTTTGGTGATATGCCCACGTTTCTGTCCTGCACTTATTGCAAAATTACACATTTTCCTCTTTTTTTGGCTTCTAATTTTTTTACAGAAATTTAACCATCTCCTCATCATCAAAGCAGTCCAGGCAATGCCTTGCCTACAGCTTTGTCCCTTTGTCTCATTTCATTTTTACCTGATGGGAAAGGAAAACCTGCCTACCTCTTACACCAATTTCTACTTTTATTTCCTCTTGCATCCCACCTTTTATTCATGTATTTCCCAAACATAAATGTCCCACTTCCTTTTCTCCAGTAAAACCACCCAAAGGAACAGAGCAACAAAGGCACTTGTTGCTTTATCCATCCTTTAACAGACGCCTGTTCAAAACTCTCAATGCATTTCTATATTTGCCTAATGCTTATTTTTTTCACTGTCATCATCTTTTTCGGGGTCTTATGCATTAGACATGGTCCCACAATGATGTAACCCACTTCTTTGCAGACACAAAAGCTATCAGAGAGGGATCAGTGCTGTGCAACTGATCTCAACTCTTGGACCCTGTGCAGTCACTAATTCTGAAGGAGCCTGAATTTGTTTCTGAACATTGTGCTTACGATCATCTCACCATAGTGAATGTTGTTCATGCAGGATAAGTACTTATCATAAAATCGTAGAATCATAGAATGGTTTGGATGGGAAGAGACCTTAAAGCCCATCCAGTTCCAACCCCCCTGCCATGGGCAGGGACCTCTCCACCAGACCAGGCTGCTCAAGGCCCCAACCAACCTGGCCTTGAACCCCACCAGGGATGGGGCAGCCACAGCTTCCCTGAGCAACCTATGCCAAGGCCTCACTACCCTCATATCTTAATTAAATATCCTGTGGTCACAGAAGGGGGACCGTCTCATGAATGTCCCCAAAAGTATTATTTAAAATGGGCTTACTTATTTTTTAAATGTTTTTAAAATGTTTTTAAATGGTTTTAAAATATTTTTAAAATGTTTTCCAATGCATTTTTGTGACAGGAAGTAACGAAGTGTTTTAAAGGTAATTTTGAAATGCTTTGTGAAATACTTTCCACTTCACAAAGAATCACTGGCCACTACTACACAAACTCAGCTAAACATGTAGTACACCTTGTTGATGGCATTGCAAGCTACATTCCTCAGTGGCTGGGAAAAGATCTTTCAGAGAAGCCTACGATTTAATAAAGTTCTTACCATTGTTTATGAAGAGGGAAGGACTTGGCTAAAGTAACATTTAATTTATGCAAACACACCTTGTCACCCCAATGTAGCTTGAGGTTTGTTGGGGTTTTATGTGTGCTGAGAATGAGAACTGGCTCTTTTCCAAGGGGGTGTGTCAGACATAAAAGAACACGGCACTGAAGTATTCAGTTGTGTTGTAATAGTCTTGCTGGAGACCTGAAGGTGTGTCTCTGCCTTTATAAACCCCGCGCTGCTTTTACAACTAGTGCTGATTCTCTTGGAAGTATCAGGAAGTGCAATTGGGTATCTGCAAGCCCTGTGCAAGGTATGTCTTTTAGTTATTTTGCTTTTGCAGTGTTCCACTTGCAACAGAATGTTACTGTCGCATCGTTATTCATTTTAATGTTATGAGTTGCTGTATTGGCAACAGAGCTGTAAATGCTACACAGTGTTCTCTAAGGAGGGGTTTACAGAGTGAAAACCTCTGAGTTCAGTAGAAGACATGAAACAAATCGAGTAAGAACTGCTCACTACTGCTGCTACTTGTGTATTCTAGATTCTAAATTTATGTAACTAAAGATATTTACAGATAGATGAATGTTGAAATAGGTTCGTTATTAGCATGCCTGCACATGAATTTCTGCTTTCTAACACAGAAACCTGGCTACAGAAACAGCTACAATGGAAACACCTGAAAGTGCCTTCAGGGATTTAATCAACTAAATGCGAGATTTGAGTCCTCTTCTATTATGGAATGCTCTGATCCCAAAAGCTGTTTTACAAAGAGAAACACCTACAGAAATAAAAGTGCTCTGTGTGGATGCAGGGGTCAGCTTGATAATAATTTGCTAACTAGCACATTTCAAAACTGAAGTTGCCTATTTGTGCCCTGAGCTTGGTAATTCAAGTTCAGGCACAGCTAGTATGTTGCAGATGTCTTCAAAAGCAAAAAAGCTACTTCTGTTTGTTTAACAGTGAAAGTGGCAAAGAATCCATCAATAGTTAGTTGTTGGTGTTTGGAAAGACTACTATTATTTTTTTCAGCAGAAAACTGAAATACTAGCATAATGAGTGAATTAAGGCAATTTTCAGCATGCCTAAGAAGTTACTTGAACCAAATGGTTTCCTTTATGTCTGGTGTGTTTTTGAAGAATAGCCAGAGGTTGGAGTCAAATCCTCTTATGTGTCATTTCTAAACCGGGAGATAATGGGAACAACAGCTACTTTATGTAATATAATTTCAGATATCCATCTGAGATTGACAAATCCCAGGTTCTAATTCCTTCTCTGACTGCAAAAGAGATTTTAATTAAAGTATCTCAGTCACTGGGCTACAGCATGTCCTGGGAGTGACTCTCTTCTGTTCCACATTTCATAGACAATTAAGTACTTGGATCAGAGGGACTTACTCCATAGCCATCTGCAGTTCTCAAGGATAAAATGTAATGATTCTAGAAACACACATAAAGGACAGAGGATTTTGCTGATAACATCATTGTAATAATTGAGGGGCTCTTTATCAGGGAGTGTAGTGACAGAAGAAGGGGCCCAAGCTGAAAGAGGGGAGAGTCAGATGAGATTTTAGGAAGAAATTTTTTGCTATGGGAGTGGGGAGGCCCTGGCCCAGGTTGGCCAGAGAAGTGGTGGCTGCCCCATCCCTGGAAGTGTTCAAGGCCAGGTTGGATGGGGCTTTGAGCACCCTGATCCAGTGGGAGTTTTCACTGCCCATGGCAGGGTGGTTGGAACTGGATGATCTTTAATGTATCTTCCAATTCCAACCATTCCACTGGAGTATGATAATAGATGCCAAAGAGCAGTACAATACCACCTCTGAAACAGGGCAGCTATGGAGTCCACCACTAAGTGAAAATGGTTTTATATTTATGTTTGTTTGTTTGCTTTGAAGGCAGGTAACAAGCAAAACAGAGACCATGAGGATCAAAAGCTTTGGACTTCTATGTTTGTTGATTTTGGTCTCCCAGCTGCTACTATCCAACTGTGAAAGACAGAAAGAAAGGAAAAAGGGAAGAGGCATGGAAGACGGTGGAAAGACACAAACTGAATCTAACCAAGAAAATGAAAAAGGGAGGAAGTTAAAAGGAGGAAAAGCATCTCCCAAAGGCAAGTTTAAAACCAAAGAAAATGTTGAGTGCACCTGGGCAGTGACTGACATGAACGTGGCCACTTTGCGCGTAGAGTGCAGGCACAGTGACATCCAGTTCTGGTGTGAGTTCTCTGGAGACCCTTCTGCCTGTTCCCACTATGCAATAAACAAGAAATCCTACTGGAAACAAGTCTCCCGATCCCTAAAGAACCAGAAGCAGATCTGTCAAGACCCCAAAAGTGTCCTAAAATCTAAAATATGTAGGAAAGGCCCACGAAGTGCTCATCTCAAGTTGACTCACTCAAGCCTACTGCCTTCAGCAGGTCTTGCAAAAGGAAACACAAATCATCATGCAAAAGAAGTTGTTCAAACTCCAGGAGATGCCTCTGTGACTGAAAAAAAGCTGGAACACAGTACTGAAGACTGTGTAGAAGACATAGATTACATCGATCAGAAAAAGGTGGCTGAGGAATACTGCCCAGAAAGCTTGCTTTCTTTATGCAACTTTTTTATCACAATGGTGCAAGACAAAAAATGCTGAGGAAGTGTTTCTGAAGCTCTGTGTCACCAAAGCCCAGTCTCATCTAAGTTACTGCAAACTATTCCAGATTTTATTCTCATGTTACATAGTGTATATAAGAAAAAAAATCATATATTTTTCTGATTTTGCATATACACAGCATACACTTGACATAGGGGAAGATATCAGAGATTTTATTTGAACGTAGATTACTGGACAGGTGTTGCCATGGATGCTTGCACACTCTACACAGAAGTATATAAGTAGTCTCCTTGTCCCTCTTTGAGCTGTGCTGGCCAAAGTGACACATTCAGTGCTATGCACTTCTTGGTTATATACAATACCTTTGACCTAAAAATTATTAAGAAAAATAAACTTCAAGTTATATTTAAAATATCCTCTCTGTCTGTCTCCATGTTTAACTAGATTTCTTTGTAAGCACTAACTTTTGTCAAGGAATATCTTTCAAAGGATCAAGGCAAAATGTTGCTTATAAAGCAGTTTTAAAAATCCTTTGGCAGCTTTGCAGAACTCAGCTTTCTCCCAGCACAAACAGCATTTTGATAGGGAGCTGCATCATGCTTTTCATCATTGTGGTAATAAAGTGCAACAAAATTTTCAGTTTTTTTCCATAATTTCACAAAGCTTCAGCTTTCCAAACTCACCAAAGTTTGCAAACTTCAGTTCTCTCTTTTCTCCTACAGTGTGAACTATATTACACTCATTTACTGGCAGATGAACAGGGTTGCAGAGACCAAATGACTTGTACAAGCTCCTACACAGGCCCAGGACTGGACCACTTACTCCAGCAGCTAAAGTATTTTTGCTCAACACTGCCTGTATGTTCAAGTTCCATTTTCTGTTATCTTTATGTATGGACAACAGTAATAAAAACATTTCTATGCAGTAGACTTCATCTGTATTTTAAAAAAAGAATCAAAACTCTACAAGAGTAGAGATTTTAGAAAATATAAAGCTAAACAATGACAACTGATTTTTGCAAATACAGGTTTCTCTAGCTGGAAGAAATGTAATATACACATTACATTTTTCAGTGGACCATGACTGGGAAGCACAGTCTTCCTCCACAGCAGTCCACTTGGAGAAACTTGAACTTTCACAAAATACAACTTTCCTGAGCATTTCTAGCAAAGTAAAATATTTCTGTTTCTTGAGAAAATATAGGCAGTTCCCTTCTGTAATTTTCTCACTGATAGAATATTTGAAAAAATACTTGTAAGATGTTACGAGTAACTTACCTCCCGTAACTTCTCTCTTCTCCTTCAATGTCACACATGGTCACTTCTTATTTGAATTAGCATGTCTGGGGAAGGCATTTTAATGTTACTCAGTTTTGTTGCTACAGCTATAAAGACCCTTGCCATTATTTACTATAATGGTTATTGTTTTCTTTGCAACAAAGGTTTAACTTAGCAAAAATACTTGAATATACATGGAAGGCTTTATCTATTTTTTTTTTTTGCATGTTAGTAGGAATCAAGCCTTCTTACACAGGCTTGAAATTGTTTTGGCAGAGTCAGGAAGAAGGCATGGCATCAGCTCAGGCATTAGCCACAGCATTTTAAAGAGGACAGTAATCTGGAAGCTCACTTAACTTCTTCAAATGATATTCATTTATAATTTTTTTGCTACTTATAATATTGTAATCTCTATATGACTAACATCTTGAATGTGGGATGCCGCTATTAGTCAGACAAACTGTGTTTCAGCTGGATTCAGCTGTATTTTACCAAGTTGAATGGCAAAAAAAGGAAGCAGGTTCTTCTTACTGCAGTTCCAGCCTCTGCACACCCTGTGGAAACCCTGGGTATTACCAGGCTGTGCAGGGTAAGTTCTGTTGGACTGATGCCCACAGCAAATCAAAATTCCAGTAAAAAGGGGCATCAATACGACCTCCTGTGGAAAATGGAAGCCATTCTGATGCCAACTAGGGTGGAAAACCAGCTACCAGCTCCTTATTAAGGTAAATACCAAGTACTGAGAGTCCAAGTGAGTTCCAGCTGCTACACACACACTTCATGTGTTGCCTTATACCACTTCACATTATGAGACTGAAAGTAGGTCTGAAGATGCAGAGGAAGGATTAGGAGCACACATTTGGCTCAAGAATTCGTACACTGTAGCAATTAATTATGAAAATCTAATCTGGTATACAGATACCTGTATAATAATCCCAGATCACAGCCAGAACACTGGGCAGGCCAGTCTGAAGAGGCTCAGCTGCTTCAAATGTTTTGGAAAATGTCCAGTCTTCACTACCCTTAGCTGCTGTTGCCCTCGTGGGTACTATGGTAAGAGCTTTCTTGCCTAAAGCTGATCCACCCTGCTCTGAACTGCCAGGAGGCACCACTCCCCTGGTGGCTGCTGCCAGCCAGGAACACCAAGTTTCCAACGACATATCCCAGAGAAAATTCCAGCTTGTGATTCCAAAGCTATGAGTTACATCTCCACATGCAGCACTGCCAGCACTTGGATCCGTGTGTTGGAGCTGTGAGCTCCTCTCCAGGGCTGCATTAGAAGAGGAGGCTGAGGGGAGAACTCATCACTGTCTGCAACTGTCTGAAAGGAGATTGTGGTAAGGTGGGTGTTGGTCTCCCAAGTGACAGGAGATAGGACGAGAGGAAATGGGTCTCAAGTTGCCCCAGGGCAGATTTAGATTGGATATTAGGAAAAATTTCTTCACTGAGAGGGTTCTCAGGCCCTGGCACAGCTGCCCAGGGAGGTGGTTGAGTTGCTATCCCTGGAAGTGTTTAAAAGGCAGGTAGATGAGTTTCTTAGGGCGATGGTTTAGTAAGGGGACAGGGACGGTTGGACTTGATGATCTCAGAGGTCTTTTCCAACCAGATGATTCTGTGATTCAATGACTACATTTCTGCTGCTTTGCCTTCTTGTGTTCTTTCAGGATTGGCTTTTATCTTCACTCATGGCTCTTCGCAAGAGAAAAAGGTGCTCTACGTCAACTGTCCCCAAGCACATGGAGTTGTGCTGATCTCCTCCAAGGACAGTGTGGAGCATCAGGAGAAAAAGGAGATCTCTGTGCAGCCTTTTTCCTAAGGTGAAAGTGCAGATTTCAAAACTATCTCAACCAAAAGATGAAGTTTTAAACTTCTCTGGATATGCAGTCTTGACTGTTTTTCAGAAGGGCACGTTTCAGAATAGCAAACTTCATGAACAACCTTTTCTGTAACTGCCAGACCACAAGTGCATCTACATTGCCATTGTTCTCACCAAGCCTTGTGTTTTAGTCACATCTACAAAGCAATCACTTGACACGAGTCACTTTCTTCTGGGCATTTGCAGAGCCTGTTGGTTCACTACAACTTTGGTGCTTCTAGAGTCAGGCTGGTTAGGAAAAATAGAACAATTCCTCATATTCTTCACCTTAGGAGCTGTGGTTATTATGAAAATCTTCACAGCTGAGCTCTATTTTGTGCCTCTTCAGTCCAGGTGCACCAACTGTCATCGTGCCAAAACTTGTTTAATTAACTTAGAATAATGGCAGTAGGAAAACAATGAATGGATTTGAATGATGCCTGTGCAGCCCAAGTGCTCTGCCCTATCATATTGAAAACATAAGGATCTCTGCTTTCTTAGCACCAACTCGAGTTACGGAAAAATCAGCCCCTCTTGACAGTCACGGGGAAGAAAAATCAGTGGCTGAATCAGGAACTAAACAGAGGTCTTCAGAGCTCCCTTTCAATGCCCCACGATTAGATCATTCTGCACAGGAACTACATGGATTTTTTATAAAAGGGGAGAGGAAAATTTGAAAGTTAAGAGTTTTTCCAAATGTTATGCTATAGTATATGATAGTCTTATCTAGAAAGTTTTGGAAGTGTTTCTGTATTCACTAGGAAATGGGGAGACATTGTTAATGCCCAGCAAAAAGCTCTGTCAATGCAGTACTGTCTAAGAATCCATAAAACATCAGCTCCTTTAACTGTAAATGTTTTGTTCTTTGATTATCTTCTGCAGTGTATTTTCTGCTCACTTTCACACACGATTTCATTCAAATGAACTTCCGTTCCTTTTGCAACCTCTCCTTTATTCATTTACCACTTTGGCAAAAGTACAGATTACATATCTAATCTCATATGTTGTGTGACTGCTTGTGGGAGAACAGAGCTGAGTGACTCAGCCTTCCTGCTTCCAGGAGAGCCTCGCCCTTCTCTTCCCCTGAGGAAACCAATGAGTACCTCCCGCCTGATATCACCTCACCTGTATTTGACCAACCATAGCGGAGACTGAGTGTTCAGACAAGACATATTTTATGCTGCCATGCTCAATCCTCATAGACATAGCTGAGCTTAGATAATGAATTCCCCTCCCTTTTCCACATTTACCTTCTTTTTTTTTTCTGATGCTGCCCTGAGCAAGGCAGCTCAATACTTGTTGGTAACTGCTGCACCTCACTCATACCTTTGCCTGGTTTTCATTCCATTTCAATATATGGTATTGTTTGTTCCTTTGGGCTATTTCCAAGAGTGATACCACTTCGATTAGCACACTGGGAATTGTTAGAATGGAAAATTTTAGCTTCAAGGTTGGGAAATTCAGAAGTTTCCAGCCTGCAGATGTTCCTTGCAATCTTGTCACCGGGGTGGTGGTATCATCCCATCCCTGGCTGGAGCATGCATGACTCCTACCTGTTAGGACCATAAATAGTATAACAAATCCTGTGGATCTCAAGATCATTGTAGGTATTCCTGTTTTTTAACATTTTTGAGCTTCTTTCCACTTTCTTCCTTGAAAGAGCAGAGGAACTCTAAACTCTGCCTGCACACATCAACTCTCTCCAAAGAGCCATAAAGAAGGCAGAGCACAAGAATCCTAGTAGGGCTAGAGTTATCAGACACCTAGAGGTTTCAAAACGATTTCCAGGTGCATCACTTGGACCTTCCTTTGCCATTACTACACTGAGGCAATACAGGGTCACACATAAAGAGAGGGGACTGGTCGTATCACAAAGTTTTTTTACCTGTTTGTAAAGGTGCTGCTAGCAGAAAAGAACGAGGGCACTGGTGTTGTTCAGCCTGGAGAAGAGGAGGCTGAGGGGAGACCTCATCACTGTCTACAACCGCCTGAAAGGAGGCTGTGGTGAGGTGGGTGTTGATCTCTTCTCCCAAGTAACAAGTGATAGGATGTGAAGAAATGGCCTCAAATTGCACCAGAGGAGGTTTAGATTGGGTATTTGGAAAAATTTCTTTACTAAAGGAGTGGTGAAAAATTGGAACAGCTGCCCAGGGAAGTGGTTGAGTCTCCATCCCTGGAGTAGTTCAGAAAGCGTATAGACAGGGTAATTCATGACAGGTTTAGAAGACATGGTGGTGATGGACTGACATTTGAACTTGATGATCTTAGAGGTCTTTTCCAACCTTAATGATTCTACGATTTGAAAAGGAGCTATTTACTACCACACTCTGGGTGCAGGCTGTCAGCCAGCTCCCCACCCACTTCTTCTAAAGCTGTTTATCAATCCATCCCACTAGAAATAGCAGTTTTAAGGAAAAGAAGTGATAATGAGTAGCTGGAAGAACTGTGAAGACATGCCATCAAGTTGTTTTTACCTGCTTTTCTCAGTCACTGATCACACCAGGCCCCATGTAGAAATGATAGACATGATTAGCCTAAAGCTCAGTGGACAAATTCAAGTCTCATGCTAATTTACAGGCAACAGACACACACATCAAAGGGACTTTGTTATACAATGAGAGACTGCAACATATTCAAAACTGTCTGTGAGTGTGCACATATAAGCAGGTATTGGTGCTTCATGCATGCCAAGGAAGAGCAGAATTGTTCCAGTCACCCAGAATGTTTGATCTTAAGATGAATCTTGAAATTCAGGTTTTGCAATATTATCTGCAACAAGAATGTGTTCTATAGATCTATAATATGTGCACTAATTACATGTAATAAGTATGCTTAGATAATAGTGTATTATTTATATAATGTGAGTTACCTTTTACATCTGATGCCTGAAGGTGATGTGGTTTCTAGGGTCACTCTAGAGATGGTGTGATTCCCTAGAAGATTTTGTATCGCTTTTGGGCTACTCTAGAGCAGCTGAATCCCTGCAGATTTACGTGTCACAGCAGTTCTCTTCCTACTCCTTGTTCTGAAGGTCTCCTCGAAGGGTGGCTACACCTCATCCCTGCAGTGCAAGCATTCAGGGAACTTTGTGTCTCTTATGCCTGTAAGCATGAATAGACCCTTGCTCTGTGTGTGTGGCAGCCAACAGACCTCAGTGCTCTGCAGGGAGGACTCCAGCTTAGCACTCATCTCTGTGTTCCTCATTTACACGTGCAAATGACACAGAAGTGGGCTAAAGAGGTCCGTTTGTGAAGTGCTGAAATACTCATCACTGCCACTAAGTCAGGTAGATAAAAACTCATTCTCTGTGTAGATGTGAAAAGTAATGATTAGCAAATCCAGTAATAAATGAAAAAATAATGTACTGAGGTATACAGGCAGAGAAAATAATAGATTCATTTCTTGCTGGCAACCTTTGACTTGTGCAAGTGAAACTGTTCAGATGCATTTAGCTGTGTATGCAGGACTGTATGTACTTGAAGATAGATTCAGAGGGAAAAAACTCGGGCAATTTAAAAATTTACATTGTCACATATCTTGTTAAAATTATATGCCAGAAGTTTTTTTATTCAGTAGGCAGCTGTTACTCATTTCCATAGTTGCAGGATTTAGAAGGCAGAACTTTTTGGGGGGGTGTGGAACAGTGGGCAGATCTGATCAGTTACTTGTGTATTGCTGAGATTATTTCTGTTTTACAAATAGGGGAATGGAGACAGAAGGCTAAACCAACTAAGACTATGTGTCTACACAACAGTAGCATCTGTAGGCTAAATCTTTTCATCGGTTAAGTACATTCAAGCTTCTGGACTTATATTAATTTGGTTTCAGAATTTGCATATTGCGTGTTCATTGAGTTGCCACAGAACGGCACTTGGGAACATCATGAAGTCTAGTGAGCAGAAGCCAGCAATTTCAGCACAATTTCTGATTAGTCTGTCTGAATGTAACAGCTCCCTGGTTGTAAATCTTCGAGGGTTTCCACCAGGCCCTACACCCTCTAAGAGCTCAAAACATCAACACTTGTATGGACTTCTCTGTTCCTCCAGAAAGTGGAAATATTTACGTGGTCGCATGGCGAAGGCAGTCAATATGAGCAATCATGAGGTGGGACTCCAACTGGTGTCTAGATTCTGGAAGAACTGACACATCATGTAGAGCCAGTCTGTGAAACTAATCCAACTCCCTTGTTAAAATTATCAGTGGCCAACTTACTCCATTTACTAAATCAACAAAGCAGCTTTCATTTATAAGCAAAGGAAATCAACTTAAAATTTTGGGCACCTTACAAGCATTTTTATTAGAATATATAAGCAGCCTTATGAACAGCAGTGTATGGAAAAAGGCAACTTAAAATTATATGCTCACACCAACTATAAAAATTATGTAAAATAGTTGTGTGCCTAAAAAGATTCAGATGTATTTAGTCTGGCAGTTATTGTGACTGGGACATCCAGTTATGACAGAGAGTTACTCACACCCTTGGGCTGATTACTTCTGATTTTTGTTGATGGTGGAAGTTCTTAAGGGTGCCGTTCTGTTGCAGCCCAGAGCTCACATTGATTGCTGGTAGTGAGCAACAGTCTCATCCAGTGGCTGCTATCATGTCACAATATCCTTCCTAATTTACACACAGGAAGAAACAGACTTCATTGTTCATAGTAACACCTGAATGTTTGTTTTCTTTAGGCATGTTTCCACTGGTTTAAATGTTCTCGTTGCAACCAACGATGATGAGTTAATCCTCATTATAGTCATCTCAGGTTTCATCTATCAATTGCAGTCATGCAAGAGACTATAATACATGTGCTGTTTGCTAAAACACCTTTGAGACAAGACAATCTCATGGTCCTGTTTTCTCACCTGTATTTGGGGTGACAAGTGTTTGCAAATGTCTCTGATCCTCAGAAGTCAACAACAGGGTTTAAAACTTGACCTCAGAAATCTGAATGTTATCAGAAAAGATATTTTCATGGGGAGTCTTTGGATTTGATCCACCACCTGATGAGTTATAGGTAGCTGGGTTATGCTTCAGAGCTGTGGTGGAGGATGTAGCACTCCTCCTACTGTGTGCCATTTCATCTTACAGTACTAAATGTTGCAATAGGACAAGGGGTAATGGTTTTAAACTGAAAGAGGATGGATTTAGACTAGACACTGGAATAAATAACCCTGAGAGGTGGTAGAAGCTCCATCCCTGGAAACATTCAAGGTCAGCTTGGACAGGGCTCTGAGCAATCTGATCTAATGGAAGCTGCCCCTGCTCACGGCAGAGGGGGTTGGACTAGATGACCTTTAAAAGCCTCTTCCAGCCCAAACCATTCTATGATTCTATGAGTATGATTCTAAAGCATCAAACATGCATAATACTGGTGCACAGGAAACAACAAATAATGGGCACAAATAGGAGTCGTTCATAGCAGTGCAGATCATTCAGGTACTGCAGGGGCTCCAGACTGGAGTTATAAAAGAAATCTCTTTTGAAAATTGTTGTACAAAAACAATTACCAGTGCTCGTCTTGTACCAACTTGATTTATTACGTTGGATATGCCTCTATCTGGCAACAAGCAGCTCATATGAACAGTGCTTTCTTTGCTCTTTCAAGAAACCAGCTTTCTCCACTGAGGTCTGCAGAAACCTCCCACTTAGATGCCATTATGCTGTGAAGTCTGTCTGCTGAAAGCATCGTTACTGGTGAGCTGCCAGGTAAGCTCCAGCTCAGAGAAAGATTTTAAAAAAATACTCTTTTTCACCCACAAGGAAAATTAATGTACTTTCTTTGTGGTCAGCACCTCAAAATCTACCAGCAGTGGATGCAGCAAATGAAGCAAGATGGCATTCTCAACCACCATTGTGTGCACAGATTTAAATTACGTGTGCAGTTACTTCAATTTTCTGCACAATTCAAAAAGATTCATGTCTTCTACATCCACATTTAAGTCACTCGAACCCTTATGTTGCACTGAAGAAACATCTTCCTTAGCTCCATCATTGCTTTACGCTTTCAAACTACACTGAAAGTGGAGCAGATCTGCAGTACCGATCCTGCCTGAGAGACAAAACACCATGCACCAAGGAAGCTCCCAAAGATGGATGTGAGTCCCCCTCACATGTCTTGTAGCTGAACTTATCACTGAAAAGAAGACATGAATTCAGGTTAAAAGCTGTTAAAATAGCACTACACTTATCACAAAGCTGTGCATATAAAATATTCAGCCTTTGCTCAAACTTTTGGTAAAATCAAAGAGCAGTAATAATATAAGATCAAGTAATGGTACCTGCTGCTAGACATATTAATGGAAATTGATATGAAGAAATGGATCAAATGCGGAATTAAATATTCAAACAGCCATGCCTGAGACTTCAGTTTAGTCAAAAGCCTACAATGTTCCCTTCAGTGAAGACGTGGCGACCTGGTTCAGGTTTGGCTTAGCGACCAAACTCTGGTCGCTCAGTCCATCTGCACACAGACACCAATGTGGTGGATGGCAAAATGGCCGTTTATTGATAGATAACACAGGTTTATATAGCTGAGGTTTACAACGTCACTTCCGCCTGCTTACATCATGAGCTAAACCTATTGGCTACTGGTTACATCATGGACTAATACCTTATTGGCTACTGGGGAGAGGGGCCCTTATCTTTCCGTACAACACGATATCTTCCGGCCGCCAGACCCTAGCTACCATGCTTAACTAAATTGGTTGAAAACAAGGAACTTATCTATCTTATCTTATCTTATCTTATCTTATCTTATCTTATCTTATCTTATCTTATCTTATCTTATCTTATCTTATCTTATCTTATCCTATCTTATCTTATCTTATCTTATCTTATCTTATCTTATCTTATCTCATATATTATCTTATCTACTTAGAAAATATATAAAAACTTATAAAAGATATAAACTTATAAGTGGTGTTAATAAGGTGACTTAAACATCACTAAGACTAATAAAGTGCAACTTGGAATGGTGAGGATAGGTAGAGGTAGAGTTGAGAAACTTCTAAAAGGAAAAACATAAGGCACTCTTTAGAGCAACTGTCGGCGTTCTACAAATATGATATTAACTTTTTCTAGCCGACTCTTGACAAATGATATGAACTTGTTTAGTATGCAGGGCCCAAAGATCAGTGCAATTACGATCATTACAACTGGTCCCATCAAAGAAGACATCAGGGTAGTTAGCCATGGTGAATAGTTAAACCATGATGCAAAGTACCCTTGTTGGGCCTCTCTTTCTCTTTTTCTTTCAGCTAATCTTTCTCTCAATTTTGCCATAGAATCTCTAACTACCCCGGTGTGATCAGTATAAAAGCAACATTCCTCTCCTAAAGCTGCACAGATGCCTCCCTCATGCATAAACAGGAGGTCTAATCCTCGCCTGTTCTGTAAGACTACTTCTGAAAGTGAGGAGAGGGATTGTTCCAGAGCAGACACAGATTTCTCGATTCTTAGCAGGTCTTCATTGATTATAGTTTGTAATTGATTTAGGCCTTGGGGTTGGGTTACCAGGGATGTCACTCCTGTGGCTGTACCGGCTGCTCCCAGGCCAAGCAGTGCTGCTATTGTCACAGCTGTTAATACTTCCCTTCGTTGAAGTCTAGTGTTCATTCTTTCCCACTGATCGTAAAATTCTTCTTCTGGATGGTACAGGACCCTAGGAACAATCAAAATTTGCACACAAAAGGCAGCAGCATCTCTTAAAAGCTTAAGAGACACACAAGGTGTTATTCCTGTCTGTTGGCAGACCCACCTCCCAGGCTCAGATGGGATTGCCCATTTATAGGTTTCGTCAATTGCAAAGGTCTGCGCACAAACACTAGTGTCTTGGCTCACTGCATTACCTAAACACACTCCTTCACCTCTAACTTGGTTTACGACAATTGCTCTCCGCAGAGTGGTCCAATTACACTGACTCGGATTACTGTCTAATGACTAACTAAAAGGAGCACTGAGAGCAATGCCTTCATAAAAAGGTGGATTCACATCATAACATAACCAACAAGAACGTGTAAGATTTGAGTTTGACTGATTCAATGACAAAAAGGTAGCATCTAACACATCAAAAAATGGCTTACTAAACAGGTAATTATTTTGGCTCTTAAACAGGTGAATGGGATCTACAATAGGTTTGTTTGAGGCAACTATTTGCTTAGTTGTTAGAGGATTGGCCGAAACAGTGGTGGAGGCTAACAGATTGCCTTTGCTTGTTATATTGGGCTTTACTTCCCGCTTTTTGATATAGAATCTTCCTCCCCTGTCTTTGCCGGTTTCCCAGTACCTAAATCCCCAAATTTTGCCGAAAGTCCATAACCAGTCGTGTTCATTCATTACTTGCAGTAAAAGATACCTGCAACGCTCTTTTCCAGCTTTGCGCCTTACACAATTTAGAGGTCCCCATTGGACTTTCAGGTATTTGTCCTCACCTGCTCCAGGTTTCCAGTCAGAGGCTATGGTCTCGCATCCCCAGTAAGTACAATAGTACTCGCTAGAGGCATTGCAGTAACCTCGGCCGGGATTAAAGTAAGGGCACATGTAGTACATCAGGTTTTCTAAACATGGACTTACAGGGACTAACTCACAGGGAGATACTTGGAAGGCAGGGGTTTCTGCAGTGATGACTGTGCGTAAAACCATAGGTTTATCCAACCTCCCTAACACCCATTCCTGTGGTTGATGTTGATACAAACCACTAGATGATGGCACAAGTAAGATCACACAGACACATCGCGACCCTCCCCTGTGGGGATTGTCCTTGTGTGGTTTGGATTCTGCTGACGCGGGAGCCCTAGGCGTAGACACGGTGTTTGTCGATCGATCATCTTCTCCAGCCACTGGAGCGTACGGGTTACGAGGGCGCCCAATGATCCAGTCCTGTGAATAAAGACTCACAGTTTTCGTTAGTTTTATTCTGAAGGTCTGGTTAGATAGACTTAAGTGGGCACCACTTAACTCTACCATCTTTTTTGACAGCGGCACTACAATTACTCATTATTCATTCATTATATATCATATATGAATGAAGGAAGACGAAGTGCCTCAGAATATATGAGGGATGTGTTTGACTGCATGGAACACACTAACTAAATCTTTGTATTGCTCCGTTACAAGCAGCAGAACAAAGTTGCCTAATGAAGAAGCTGTTGAGAACTTGGATTAGCAGTGACAAGACTTGGAACAAGAATAAGATGGGAAATAAAGAGCAGTAGCAGAGCACCAGCAATGGTCATGCTGAATGCCGTTACAGAAGTCATGAGTTTAACTCACCAGCAATCCTGCACAGTCATTCTGAACCACAAAGGTTATGTGATGATGGTGACTACCTTGTTTGCTAGTAATAGAGCAGAGGCCTGTTGTAGTGAATACTGTGGAGACAGGTGAAAAGAGAAATGTACTGAACCACACAGAATGCGATTTTAGTAATGTTCTCAGACAGGAGACCTTTTGTTCAGGCTCTTGAGGTTAAGACCTCAGATGCAGAAATCCCAGGTCTAATTGCAATGTAGTGCTATTGATTTGATATTTCAAGAAGAGTACGAATGGAAAAAAGATCTTTCCCTCGAGGTTGTCCCAGTTTTGTGCCAACCATTACAGTTACTATATTATATTGACTAATTTCAGAATTTTAAATAAAAGAAAGAAAAAATTAAGATAACTTTTAAGCTATTTGTGTTTCAAAGTTGATGCCTTTTTACTTTATTAGGAAACAGGAAAGAAACTGTAAGATTTCTGCAGTCACGTAATTTTGGCTATGCTTCTATAAATAAATTGAAAAAAAATCTAAATCCATGTGGCTTACGCACGAAAAAAATCCTAAAGCAGGCATGTGTGGACTCAGTCTTGAAAATAGAGGCAGTCAACAGAACATAACCTAAGAAATGCAGGCAGCATATAAATAACAGCATTTTTTTTCTAGCACTATACTAGATTTTCCTAACTGACTGCATTTCATATGCTTGAAAGACTGCATTAACGCACAGTCAGCTTCTGAAACAGTTGACAAATTTTAGAACTGTACCTCTACATAACCAGGAACTGAATAGTGAGATTATGATTTTAAATATTTTGCAAAACCTTTCATCTGCTCAATGTGAGAGCAAGATTAAATGCCCTTTTCTGTTCAGGAATATCCAGCTCTGCTGGCTGGGCAGAAAATGTGGGCAGGGAGCAGGTTGCTGCCTGCTGGGAGGCAGAAGCAGCAGGGTGGCATTTTAAGGGAAGTAAGCAGTAACAAAACAGATTCCCAGACCCCTTTTTCCTTTCTTTTCCATTTCTCTGCTCTGCTTCCATGGGAACGGGAAGAGGCCTCCGTGCGTGGGATGGAGGGAACGAGGGCAAGGGAGCAGGAACTTTCTTAGTAGTGAGCGTTGCGGGACAAGAACCAATGGGCACAAAGGGAAAACAACTAAATTCCATTGGTAGCCAGAGGATCTGGGGGCGGGTCCAGCACGGGTCACGGGTCACAATGGGGGCTGTCCCAATAGACACCACCAGGCAGCCCCACGGCAGTTGGCCTTGGGCGATCGGTGAGTGAAGCACGCAGGGGCAAAGCTGGGCTGGGTGAGGGTGGGGCAGGGGGCCAGGGGGGTTTGTAACCCTGAGCGAGTGCTCAGCGCCTCAGGGAAGGGGACGGTACCACCCTTGGGCTGGGGGCAGAGGTGCTCCAGGATGCCAGTGGTGGCAGCTGCCCAGAGAGGCCTTGGGGATGTGCAGGGTGCCCACGGCTGTCCGATGCTATATGGGACAGTAGGGATGAGGCTTTAGGAGCCCAATTTCCTATCACCTCCTCCAGGCCATGGCTGTCGCAGTTGCCCTCGTCCTATCTGTGCTGGCCACCCTGTTTGGGGAGAAGCCCGACCAGCACCTCATTGTGGCCAAGGAAGAGCGGATGCTGCAGCGGGAGCAGTTTCTCCATCAGGAGATGACTCGACTGCTGAAGGAGATGGAGCAGACAAGGCCTGCGGAGGAAGCCCCGCTCCTTCCAGTGCGTCACATCATCACCGGAGCCCTGGTCCTGTTGCCTGCGCTCTGCTGGCTGGCCAGAAAATGGAAGAGACACAGTGAGAGCTGCAGTGAGCAGCCCATCTCCACCAGAGAGGAGGAGGAAGACAGGAAGCAGGAGGCTGAGGAAGACCCCAGTGTTGCAGACAAGGGTGTCACAGCCTTGGTTCCGTATACACCATTGCCAAGGCCAAGCCTGCTTGACTTGTGCAAGGAGCTGAAGGAGCTGGTGGGTGAGCTCCTCGGTGTCTGCCGTGTGCTCTCCAGGAGGAGTCTCATGCCGCAGATGCACCCTGCCATGTGCACAGACGGCACCCATGAGTCCTGGAGCATCCACGAGGACAGTATCGCCTACCAACTGCTCGTGCTCCTGCTGCCACCGCCCGGGTACTCTTTCCACCTGGAAACAGGCACCCGGGGGCAGCTGCCAGCAGGAGCCTCCTGCATCCGTGTGATGCAGAAGGGCACGTGCTCGAGGAAGCAGTGGCTGGGGGATACTTTCTGCTCTGTCCCCCCAACCAACGACCAGTGGAGGGAGGAGAGCCTGCACCTCCAGCACACCCTCTGCACAGACTCCCACTTGGATATGCAGAAAACGGCCTGCTGGGTCCAGCTGCTGGTGACATCGGCCTGGAGGTATTTGCCTCAGTCACGCTCCTGCCAGCTCACAGTGCTGCCCTCCTGCCACTCCTGCAGGTTCCAGTTGACAAGCAGCTCCACCATGAAGATCTGCACTGATATGCAGCTTGCAGTGCAGGTAGGCACCTCAGGAGCCTGACTGAGCCTGGAACAGGCAGGGGATGGCTTTACCGGCACAACACCACGGCCACAGAGATCTTCTCCAGACGCCGCTTTTAAGACTTAGAGCAAGCAAACCCAACAGGACACCTCAGAGGTCTGCACTTCTGCACCCATATCCTGGTGGTCTCAAGATTTTCCACCCCTGCCTGTGACCCTGAGGACCTTGCCTTCACCCCACATTACTGGGACCCAGGCACAGTTTTGGACACTGGCACGTGAGAATCTGCTCACGCCAGAGACTGCCTGGGGAGTCTGTGCTGCAGATCTGAACCAAGGAGGCACAGAGATGGCACTGCTCAAGAGCTGTTCAGCACAAACAGAACCTGGGGAACCTCTGCTGCTTCCGCTGAAGATTTCATCGCAACTGAGGCTCCTGTTACCACCTGCAAGAGGATGGGACCACCCGCCCAGTTGGAAAGGGTTGACCCCCTCTGGGACCTTTGTTTGATGTCAAGCTGACAATAAATTAGCTTGTTTGAATGCCCCTCCGCCCGTGTCTGTGCGACCCTCTGTGGGGCCGTGGGCAGGGAGCAGGTTGCTGACTGCTGGGAGGCAGAAGCATCAGGGTGGCATTTTGAGGGAAGTAAGCAGTAACAAAACAGATTCCCTGGTGGAGGGAACGAGGGCAAGGGAGCAGGAACTTTCTCAGTAGTGAGCGTTGATGGGACAAGAACCAATGGGCACAAAGGGAAAACAACCAAATTCCATTGGAACCCAGTGGTTCTGGGGCGGGTCCAGCGCGGGGCACGGGTCACAATGGGGGCTGTCCCCATAGACACCACCAGGCAGCCCCACGGCAGTTGGCCTTGGGCGATCGGTGAGTGAAGCACGCAGGGGCAAAGCTCGGCTGGGTGAGGGTGGGGCAGGGGGCCAGGGGGGTTTGTAACCCTGAGCGAGACCCAGCGCCTCAGGGCAGGGCACGGTACAGCCCTCGGGGCTGGGGGCAGAGGTGCTCGGGGCTGCCAGTGGTGGCAGCTGCCCAGAGAGGCCTTGGGGATGTGCGGGGTGCCCACGGCTGTCAGATGCTATATGGGACGGTACGGGTGGGGCTTTAGGAGAATCTACTCGGGTGTCCCCTGTCCTGTCACAGGACACAGCACAGCCTGGGGCTGGCCATCAGGGTGGCTTAGGTGGGATGGGTCCCATGGTGGCTCCAGCAAGGGCTCGTGTCCCACTCAAGCCTGTCGACACCAGTGCCCAGGTGCGTTCCAGGGACAGCCCATGGCAACCATCCCTGCAGTGCTCACAAACCCTGCCCCGTGCTCCCTCGCTCCCAGCCATGCTCAGTCCCATTTCCTCTCATCTCCTCCAGGCCATGGCTGTCGCAGTTGCCCTCGTCCTATCTGTGCTGGCCACCCTGTTTGGGGAGAAGCCCGACCAGCACCTCATTGTGGCCAAGGAAGAGCGGATGCTGCAGCGGGAGCAGTTTCTCCATCAGGAGATGACTCGACTGCTGAAGGAGATGGAGCAGACAAGGCCTGCGGAGGAAGCCCCGCTCCTTCCAGTGCGTCACATCATCACCGGAGCCCTGGTCCTGTTGCCTGCGCTCTGCTGGCTGGCCAGAAAATGGAAGAGACACAGTGAGAGCTGCAGTGAGCAGCCCATCTCCACCAGAGAGGAGGAGGAAGACAGGAAGCAGGAGGCTGAGGAAGACCCCAGTGTTGCAGACAAGGGTGTCACAGCCTTGGTTCCGTATACACCATTGCCAAGGCCAAGCCTGCTTGACTTGTGCAAGGAGCTGAAGGAGCTGGTGGGTGAGCTCCTCGGTGTCTGCCGTGTGCTCTCCAGGAGGAGTCTCATGCCGCAGATGCACCCTGCCATGCGCACAGACGGCACCCATGAGTCCTGGAGCATCCACGAGGACAGTATCGCCTACCAACTGCTCGTGCTCCTGCTGCCACCGCCCGGGTACTCTTTCCACCCGGAAACAGGCACCCGGGGGCAGCTGCCAGCAGGAGCCTCCTGCATCCGTGTGGTGCAGAAGGGCACGTGCTCGAGGAAGCAGTGGCTGGGGGATACTTTCTGCTCTGTCCCCCCAACCAACGACCAGTGGAGGGAGGAGAGCCTGCACCTCCAGCACACCCTCTGCACAGACTCCCACTTGGATGTGCAGAAAACGGCCTGCTGGGTCCAGCTGCTGGTGGCATCGGCCTGGAGGTATTTGCCTCAGTCACGCTCCTGCCAGCTCACAGTGCTGCCCTCCTGCCACTCCTGCAGGTTCCAGTTGACAAGCAGCTCCACCATGAAGATCTGCACTGATATGCAGCTTGCAGTGCAGGTAGGCACCTCAGGAGCCTGACTGAGCCTGGAACAGGCAGGGGATGGCTTTACCGGCACAACACCACGGCCACAGAGATCTTCTCCAGACGCCGCTTTTAAGACTTAGAGCAAGCAAACCCAACAGGACACCTCAGAGGTCTGCACTTCTGCACCCATATCCTGGTGGTCTCAAGATTTTCCACCCCTGCCTGTGACCCTGAGGACCTTGCCTTCACCCCACATTACTGGGACCCAGGCACAGTTTTGGACACTGGCACGTGAGAATCTGCTCACGCCAGAGACTGCCTGGGGAGTCTGTGCTGCAGATCTGAACCAAGGAGGCACAGAGATGGCACTGCTCAAAAGCTGTTCAGCACAAACAGAACCTGGGGAACCTCTGCTGCTTCCGCTGAAGATTTCATCGCAACTGAGGCTCCTGTTACTACCTGCAAGAGGATGGGACCACCCGCCCTGTTGGAAAGGGTTGACCCCCTCTGGGACCTTTGTTTGATGTCAAGCTGACAATAAATTAGCTTGTTTGAATGCCCCTCCGCCCGTGTCTGTGTGACCCTCTGTGGGGCCGTGGGCAGGGAGCAGGTTGCTGACTGCTGGGAGGCAGAAGCATCAGGGTGGCATTTTGAGGGAAGTAAGCAGTAACAAAACAGATTCCCTGGTGGAGGGAACGAGGGCAAGGGAGCAGGAACTTTCTCAGTAGTGAGCGTTGATGGGACAAGAACCAATGGGCACAAAGGGAAAACAACCTAATTCCATTGGAACCCAGTGGTTCTGGGGCGGGTCCAGCGCGGGGCACGGGTCACAATGGGGGCTGTCCCCATAGACACCACCAGGCAGCCCCACGGCAGTTGGCCTTGGGCGATCGGTGAGTGAAGCACGCAGGGGCAAAGCTCGGCTGGGTGAGGGTGGGGCAGGGGGCCAGGGGGGTTTGTAACCCTGAGCGAGACCCAGCGCCTCAGGGCAGGGCACGGTACAGCACTCGGGGCTGGGGGCAGAGGTGCTCGGGGCTGCCAGTGGTGGCAGCTGCCCAGAGAGGCCTTGGGGATGTGCGGGGTGCCCACGGCTGTCAGATGCTATATGGGACGGTACGGGTGGGGCTTTAGGAGAATCTACTCGGGTGTCCTCTGTCCTGTCACAGGACACAGCACAGCCTGGGGCTGGCCATCAGGGTGGCTTAGGTGGGATGGGTCCCATGGTGGCTCCAGCAAGGGCTCGTGGCCCACTCAAGCCTGTCGACACCAGTGCCCAGGTGCGTTCCAGGGACAGCCCATGGCAACCGTCCCTGCAGTGCTCACAAACCCTGCCCCGTGCTCCCTCGCTCCCAGCCATGCTCAGTCCCATTTCCTCTCATCTCCTCCAGGCCATGGCTGTCGCAGTTGCCCTCGTCCTATCTGTGCTGGCCACCCTGTTTGGGGAGAAGCCCGACCAGCACCTCATTGTGGCCAAGGAAGAGCGGATGCTGCAGCGGGAGCAGTTTCTCCATCAGGAGATGACTCGACTGCTGAAGGAGATGGAGCAGACAAGGCCTGCGGAGGAAGCCCCGCTCCTTCCAGTGCGTCACATCATCACCGGAGCCCTGGTCCTGTTGCCTGCGCTCTGCTGGCTGGCCAGAAAATGGAAGAGACACAGTGAGAGCTGCAGTGAGCAGCCCATCTCCACCAGAGAGGAGGAGGAAGACAGGAAGCAGGAGGCTGAGGAAGACCCCAGTGTTGCAGACAAGGGTGTCACAGCCTTGGTTCCGTATACACCATTGCCAAGGCCAAGCCTGCTTGACTTGTGCAAGGAGCTGAAGGAGCTGGTGGGTGAGCTCCTCGGTGTCTGCCGTGTGCTCTCCAGGAGGAGTCTCATGCCGCAGATGCACCCTGCCATGTGCACAGACGGCACCCATGAGTCCTGGAGCATCCACGAGGACAGTATCGCCTACCAACTGCTCGTGCTCCTGCTGCCACCGCCCGGGTACTCTTTCCACCTGGAAACAGGCACCCGGGGGCAGCTGCCAGCAGGAGCCTCCTGCATCCGTGTGATGCAGAAGGGCACGTGCTCGAGGAAGCAGTGGCTGGGGGATACTTTCTGCTCTGTCCCCCCAACCAACGACCAGTGGAGGGAGGAGAGCCTGCACCTCCAGCACACCCTCTGCACAGACTCCCACTTGGATATGCAGAAAACGGCCTGCTGGGTCCAGCTGCTGGTGACATCGGCCTGGAGGTATTTGCCTCAGTCACGCTCCTGCCAGCTCACAGTGCTGCCCTCCTGCCACTCCTGCAGGTTCCAGTTGACAAGCAGCTCCACCATGAAGATCTGCACTGATATGCAGCTTGCAGTGCAGGTAGGCACCTCAGGAGCCTGACTGAGCCTGGAACAGGCAGGGGATGGCTTTACCGGCACAACACCACGGCCACAGAGATCTTCTCCAGACGCCGCTTTTAAGACTTAGAGCAAGCAAACCCAACAGGACACCTCAGAGGTCTGCACTTCTGCACCCATATCCTGGTGGTCTCAAGATTTTCCACCCCTGCCTGTGACCCTGAGGACCTTGCCTTCACCCCACATTACTGGGACCCAGGCACAGTTTTGGACACTGGCACGTGAGAATCTGCTCACGCCAGAGACTGCCTGGGGAGTCTGTGCTGCAGATCTGAACCAAGGAGGCACAGAGATGGCACTGCTCAAGAGCTGTTCAGCACAAACAGAACCTGGGGAACCTCTGCTGCTTCCGCTGAAGATTTCATCGCAACTGAGGCTCCTGTTACCACCTGCAAGAGGATGGGACCACCCGCCCAGTTGGAAAGGGTTGACCCCCTCTGGGACCTTTGTTTGATGTCAAGCTGACAATAAATTAGCTTGTTTGAATGCCCCTCCGCCCGTGTCTGTGCGACCCTCTGTGGGGCCGTGGGCAGGGAGCAGGTTGCTGACTGCTGGGAGGCAGAAGCATCAGGGTGGCATTTTGAGGGAAGTAAGCAGTAACAAAACAGATTCCCTGGTGGAGGGAACGAGGGCAAGGGAGCAGGAACTTTCTCAGTAGTGAGCGTTGATGGGACAAGAACCAATGGGCACAAAGGGAAAACAACCTAATTCCATTGGAACCCAGTGGTTCTGGGGCGGGTCCAGCGCGGGGCACGGGTCACAATGGGGGCTGTCCCCATAGACACCACCAGGCAGCCCCACGGCAGTTGGCCTTGGGCGATCGGTGAGTGAAGCACGCAGGGGCAAAGCTCGGCTGGGTGAGGGTGGGGCAGGGGGCCAGGGGGGTTTGTAACCCTGAGCGAGACCCAGCGCCTCAGGGCAGGGCACGGTACAGCCCTCGGGGCTGGGGGCAGAGGTGCTCGGGGCTGCCAGTGGTGGCAGCTGCCCAGAGAGGCCTTGGGGATGTGCGGGGTGCCCACGGCTGTCAGATGCTATATGGGACGGTACGGGTGGGGCTTTAGGAGAATCTACTCGGGTGTCCTCTGTCCTGTCACAGGACACAGCACAGCCTGGGGCTGGCCATCAGGGTGGCTTAGGTGGGATGGGTCCCATGGTGGCTCCAGCAAGGGCTCGTGGCCCACTCAAGCCTGTCGACACCAGTGCCCAGGTGCGTTCCAGGGACAGCCCATGGCAACCGTCCCTGCAGTGCTCACAAACCCTGCCCCGTGCTCCCTCGCTCCCAGCCATGCTCAGTCCCATTTCCTCTCATCTCCTCCAGGCCATGGCTGTCGCAGTTGCCCTCGTCCTATCTGTGCTGGCCACCCTGTTTGGGGAGAAGCCCGACCAGCACCTCATTGTGGCCAAGGAAGAGCGGATGCTGCAGCGGGAGCAGTTTCTCCATCAGGAGATGACTCGACTGCTGAAGGAGATGGAGCAGACAAGGCCTGCGGAGGAAGCCCCGCTCCTTCCAGTGCGTCACATCATCACCGGAGCCCTGGTCCTGTTGCCTGCGCTCTGCTGGCTGGCCAGAAAATGGAAGAGACACAGTGAGAGCTGCAGTGAGCAGCCCATCTCCACCAGAGAGGAGGAGGAAGACAGGAAGCAGGAGGCTGAGGAAGACCCCAGTGTTGCAGACAAGGGTGTCACAGCCTTGGTTCCGTATACACCATTGCCAAGGCCAAGCCTGCTTGACTTGTGCAAGGAGCTGAAGGAGCTGGTGGGTGAGCTCCTCGGTGTCTGCCGTGTGCTCTCCAGGAGGAGTCTCATGCCGCAGATGCACCCTGCCATGTGCACAGACGGCACCCATGAGTCCTGGAGCATCCACGAGGACAGTATCGCCTACCAACTGCTCGTGCTCCTGCTGCCACCGCCCGGGTACTCTTTCCACCTGGAAACAGGCACCCGGGGGCAGCTGCCAGCAGGAGCCTCCTGCATCCGTGTGATGCAGAAGGGCACGTGCTCGAGGAAGCAGTGGCTGGGGGATACTTTCTGCTCTGTCCCCCCAACCAACGACCAGTGGAGGGAGGAGAGCCTGCACCTCCAGCACACCCTCTGCACAGACTCCCACTTGGATATGCAGAAAACGGCCTGCTGGGTCCAGCTGCTGGTGACATCGGCCTGGAGGTATTTGCCTCAGTCACGCTCCTGCCAGCTCACAGTGCTGCCCTCCTGCCACTCCTGCAGGTTCCAGTTGACAAGCAGCTCCACCATGAAGATCTGCACTGATATGCAGCTTGCAGTGCAGGTAGGCACCTCAGGAGCCTGACTGAGCCTGGAACAGGCAGGGGATGGCTTTACCGGCACAACACCACGGCCACAGAGATCTTCTCCAGACGCCGCTTTTAAGACTTAGAGCAAGCAAACCCAACAGGACACCTCAGAGGTCTGCACTTCTGCACCCATATCCTGGTGGTCTCAAGATTTTCCACCCCTGCCTGTGACCCTGAGGACCTTGCCTTCACCCCACATTACTGGGACCCAGGCACAGTTTTGGACACTGGCACGTGAGAATCTGCTCACGCCAGAGACTGCCTGGGGAGTCTGTGCTGCAGATCTGAACCAAGGAGGCACAGAGATGGCACTGCTCAAGAGCTGTTCAGCACAAACAGAACCTGGGGAACCTCTGCTGCTTCCGCTGAAGATTTCATCGCAACTGAGGCTCCTGTTACCACCTGCAAGAGGATGGGACCACCCGCCCAGTTGGAAAGGGTTGACCCCCTCTGGGACCTTTGTTTGATGTCAAGCTGACAATAAATTAGCTTGTTTGAATGCCCCTCCGCCCGTGTCTGTGCGACCCTCTGTGGGGCCGTGGGCAGGGAGCAGGTTGCTGACTGCTGGGAGGCAGAAGCATCAGGGTGGCATTTTGAGGGAAGTAAGCAGTAACAAAACAGATTCCCTGGTGGAGGGAACGAGGGCAAGGGAGCAGGAACTTTCTCAGTAGTGAGCGTTGATGGGACAAGAACCAATGGGCACAAAGGGAAAACAACCTAATTCCATTGGAACCCAGTGGTTCTGGGGCGGGTCCAGCGCGGGGCACGGGTCACAATGGGGGCTGTCCCCATAGACACCACCAGGCAGCCCCACGGCAGTTGGCCTTGGGCGATCGGTGAGTGAAGCACGCAGGGGCAAAGCTCGGCTGGGTGAGGGTGGGGCAGGGGGCCAGGGGGGTTTGTAACCCTGAGCGAGACCCAGCGCCTCAGGGCAGGGCACGGTACAGCCCTCGGGGCTGGGGGCAGAGGTGCTCGGGGCTGCCAGTGGTGGCAGCTGCCCAGAGAGGCCTTGGGGATGTGCGGGGTGCCCACGGCTGTCAGATGCTATATGGGACGGTACGGGTGGGGCTTTAGGAGAATCTACTCGGGTGTCCCCTGTCCTGTCACAGGACACAGCACAGCCTGGGGCTGGCCATCAGGGTGGCTTAGGTGGGATGGGTCCCATGGTGGCTCCAGCAAGGGCTCGTGTCCCACTCAAGCCTGTCGACACCAGTGCCCAGGTGCGTTCCAGGGACAGCCCATGGCAACCGTCCCTGCAGTGCTCACAAACCCTGCCCCGTGCTCCCTCGCTCCCAGCCATGCTCAGTCCCATTTCCTCTCATCTCCTCCAGGCCATGGCTGTCGCAGTTGCCCTCGTCCTATCTGTGCTGGCCACCCTGTTTGGGGAGAAGCCCGACCAGCACCTCATTGTGGCCAAGGAAGAGCGGATGCTGCAGCGGGAGCAGTTTCTCCATCAGGAGATGACTCGACTGCTGAAGGAGATGGAGCAGACAAGGCCTGCGGAGGAAGCCCCGCTCCTTCCAGTGCGTCACATCATCACCGGAGCCCTGGTCCTGTTGCCTGCGCTCTGCTGGCTGGCCAGAAAATGGAAGAGACACAGTGAGAGCTGCAGTGAGCAGCCCATCTCCACCAGAGAGGAGGAGGAAGACAGGAAGCAGGAGGCTGAGGAAGACCCCAGTGTTGCAGACAAGGGTGTCACAGCCTTGGTTCCGTATACACCATTGCCAAGGCCAAGCCTGCTTGACTTGTGCAAGGAGCTGAAGGAGCTGGTGGGTGAGCTCCTCGGTGTCTGCCGTGTGCTCTCCAGGAGGAGTCTCATGCCGCAGATGCACCCTGCCATGCGCACAGACGGCACCCATGAGTCCTGGAGCATCCACGAGGACAGTATCGCCTACCAACTGCTCGTGCTCCTGCTGCCACCGCCCGGGTACTCTTTCCACCCGGAAACAGGCACCCGGGGGCAGCTGCCAGCAGGAGCCTCCTGCATCCGTGTGGTGCAGAAGGGCACGTGCTCGAGGAAGCAGTGGCTGGGGGATACTTTCTGCTCTGTCCCCCCAACCAACGACCAGTGGAGGGAGGAGAGCCTGCACCTCCAGCACACCCTCTGCACAGACTCCCACTTGGATGTGCAGAAAACGGCCTGCTGGGTCCAGCTGCTGGTGGCATCGGCCTGGAGGTATTTGCCTCAGTCACGCTCCTGCCAGCTCACAGTGCTGCCCTCCTGCCACTCCTGCAGGTTCCAGTTGACAAGCAGCTCCACCATGAAGATCTGCACTGATATGCAGCTTGCAGTGCAGGTAGGCACCTCAGGAGCCTGACTGAGCCTGGAACAGGCAGGGGATGGCTTTACCGGCACAACACCACGGCCACAGAGATCTTCTCCAGACGCCGCTTTTAAGACTTAGAGCAAGCAAACCCAACAGGACACCTCAGAGGTCTGCACTTCTGCACCCATATCCTGGTGGTCTCAAGATTTTCCACCCCTGCCTGTGACCCTGAGGACCTTGCCTTCACCCCACATTACTGGGACCCAGGCACAGTTTTGGACACTGGCACGTGAGAATCTGCTCACGCCAGAGACTGCCTGGGGAGTCTGTGCTGCAGATCTGAACCAAGGAGGCACAGAGATGGCACTGCTCAAGAGCTGTTCAGCACAAACAGAACCTGGGGAACCTCTGCTGCTTCCGCTGAAGATTTCATCGCAACTGAGGCTCCTGTTACTACCTGCAAGAGGATGGGACCACCCGCCCTGTTGGAAAGGGTTGACCCCCTCTGGGACCTTTGTTTGATGTCAAGCTGACAATAAATTAGCTTGTTTGAATGCCCCTCCGCCCGTGTCTGTGTGACCCTCTGTGGGGCCGTGGGCAGGGAGCAGGTTGCTGACTGCTGGGAGGCAGAAGCATCAGGGTGGCATTTTGAGGGAAGTAAGCAGTAACAAAACAGATTCCCTGGTGGAGGGAACGAGGGCAAGGGAGCAGGAACTTTCTCAGTAGTGAGCGTTGATGGGACAAGAACCAATGGGCACAAAGGGAAAACAACCTAATTCCATTGGAACCCAGTGGTTCTGGGGCGGGTCCAGCGCGGGGCACGGGTCACAATGGGGGCTGTCCCCATAGACACCACCAGGCAGCCCCACGGCAGTTGGCCTTGGGCGATCGGTGAGTGAAGCACGCAGGGGCAAAGCTCGGCTGGGTGAGGGTGGGGCAGGGGGCCAGGGGGGTTTGTAACCCTGAGCGAGACCCAGCGCCTCAGGGCAGGGCACGGTACAGCACTCGGGGCTGGGGGCAGAGGTGCTCGGGGCTGCCAGTGGTGGCAGCTGCCCAGAGAGGCCTTGGGGATGTGCGGGGTGCCCACGGCTGTCAGATGCTATATGGGACGGTACGGGTGGGGCTTTAGGAGAATCTACTCGGGTGTCCTCTGTCCTGTCACAGGACACAGCACAGCCTGGGGCTGGCCATCAGGGTGGCTTAGGTGGGATGGGTCCCATGGTGGCTCCAGCAAGGGCTCGTGGCCCACTCAAGCCTGTCGACACCAGTGCCCAGGTGCGTTCCAGGGACAGCCCATGGCAACCGTCCCTGCAGTGCTCACAAACCCTGCCCCGTGCTCCCTCGCTCCCAGCCATGCTCAGTCCCATTTCCTCTCATCTCCTCCAGGCCATGGCTGTCGCAGTTGCCCTCGTCCTATCTGTGCTGGCCACCCTGTTTGGGGAGAAGCCCGACCAGCACCTCATTGTGGCCAAGGAAGAGCGGATGCTGCAGCGGGAGCAGTTTCTCCATCAGGAGATGACTCGACTGCTGAAGGAGATGGAGCAGACAAGGCCTGCGGAGGAAGCCCCGCTCCTTCCAGTGCGTCACATCATCACCGGAGCCCTGGTCCTGTTGCCTGCGCTCTGCTGGCTGGCCAGAAAATGGAAGAGACACAGTGAGAGCTGCAGTGAGCAGCCCATCTCCACCAGAGAGGAGGAGGAAGACAGGAAGCAGGAGGCTGAGGAAGACCCCAGTGTTGCAGACAAGGGTGTCACAGCCTTGGTTCCGTATACACCATTGCCAAGGCCAAGCCTGCTTGACTTGTGCAAGGAGCTGAAGGAGCTGGTGGGTGAGCTCCTCGGTGTCTGCCGTGTGCTCTCCAGGAGGAGTCTCATGCCGCAGATGCACCCTGCCATGCGCACAGACGGCACCCATGAGTCCTGGAGCATCCACGAGGACAGTATCGCCTACCGACTGCTCGTGCTCCTGCTGCCACCGCCCGGGTACTCTTTCCACCCGGAAACAGGCACCCGGGGGCAGCTGCCAGCAGGAGCCTCCTGCATCCGTGTGGTGCAGAAGGGCACGTGCTCGAGGAAGCAGTGGCTGGGGGATACTTTCTGCTCTGTCCCCCCAACCAACGACCAGTGGAGGGAGGAGAGCCTGCACCTCCAGCACACCCTCTGCACAGACTCCCACTTGGATGTGCAGAAAACGGCCTGCTGGTGGCATCGGCCTGGAGGTATTTGCCTCAGTCACGCTCCTGCCAGCTCACAGTGCTGCCCTCCTGCCACTCCTGCAGGTTCCAGTTGACAAGCAGCTCCACCATGAAGATCTGCACTGATATGCAGCTTGCAGTGCAGGTAGGCACCTCAGGAGCCTGACTGAGCCTGGAACAGGCAGGGGATGGCTTTACCGGCACAACACCACGGCCACAGAGATCTTCTCCAGACGCCGCTTTTAAGACTTAGAGCAAGCAAACCCAACAGGACACCTCAGAGGTCTGCACTTCTGCACCCATATCCTGGTGGTCTCAAGATTTTCCACCCCTGCCTGTGACCCTGAGGACCTTGCCTTCACCCCACATTACTGGGACCCAGGCACAGTTTTGGACACTGGCACGTGAGAATCTGCTCACGCCAGAGACTGCCTGGGGAGTCTGTGCTGCAGATCTGAACCAAGGAGGCACAGAGATGGCACTGCTCAAGAGCTGTTCAGCACAAACAGAACCTGGGGAACCTCTGCTGCTTCCGCTGAAGATTTCATCGCAACTGAGGCTCCTGTTACTACCTGCAAGAGGATGGGACCACCCGCCCTGTTGGAAAGGGTTGACCCCCTCTGGGACCTTTGTTTGATGTCAAGCTGACAATAAATTAGCTTGTTTGAATGCCCCTCCGCCCATGTCTGTGTGACCCTCTGTGGGGCCGTGGGCAGGGAGCAGGTTGCTGACTGCTGGGAGGCAGAAGCATCAGGGTGGCATTTTGAGGGAAGTAAGCAGTAACAAAACAGATTCCCTGGTGGAGGGAACGAGGGCAAGGGAGCAGGAACTTTCTCAGTAGTGAGCGTTGATGGGACAAGAACCAATGGGCACAAAGGGAAAACAACCTAATTCCATTGGAACCCAGTGGTTCTGGGGCGGGTCCAGCGCGGGGCACGGGTCACAATGGGGGCTGTCCCCATAGACACCACCAGGCAGCCCCACGGCAGTTGGCCTTGGGCGATCGGTGAGTGAAGCACGCAGGGGCAAAGCTCGGCTGGGTGAGGGTGGGGCAGGGGGCCAGGGGGGTTTGTAACCCTGAGCGAGACCCAGCGCCTCAGGGCAGGGCACGGTACAGCCCTCGGGGCTGGGGGCAGAGGTGCTCGGGGCTGCCAGTGGTGGCAGCTGCCCAGAGAGGCCTTGGGGATGTGCGGGGTGCCCACGGCTGTCAGATGCTATATGGGACGGTACGGGTGGGGCTTTAGGAGAATCTACTCGGGTGTCCCCTGTCCTGTCACAGGACACAGCACAGCCTGGGGCTGGCCATCAGGGTGGCTTAGGTGGGATGGGTCCCATGGTGGCTCCAGCAAGGGCTCGTGGCCCACTCAAGCCTGTCGACACCAGTGCCCAGGTGCGTTCCAGGGACAGCCCATGGCAACCGTCCCTGCAGTGCTCACAAACCCTGCCCCGTGCTCCCTCGCTCCCAGCCATGCTCAGTCCCATTTCCTCTCATCTCCTCCAGGCCATGGCTGTCGCAGTTGCCCTCGTCCTATCTGTGCTGGCCACCCTGTTTGGGGAGAAGCCCGACCAGCACCTCATTGTGGCCAAGGAAGAGCGGATGCTGCAGCGGGAGCAGTTTCTCCATCAGGAGATGACTCGACTGCTGAAGGAGATGGAGCAGACAAGGCCTGCGGAGGAAGCCCCGCTCCTTCCAGTGCGTCACATCATCACCGGAGCCCTGGTCCTGTTGCCTGCGCTCTGCTGGCTGGCCAGAAAATGGAAGAGACACAGTGAGAGCTGCAGTGAGCAGCCCATCTCCACCAGAGAGGAGGAGGAAGACAGGAAGCAGGAGGCTGAGGAAGACCCCAGTGTTGCAGACAAGGGTGTCACAGCCTTGGTTCCGTATACACCATTGCCAAGGCCAAGCCTGCTTGACTTGTGCAAGGAGCTGAAGGAGCTGGTGGGTGAGCTCCTCGGTGTCTGCCGTGTGCTCTCCAGGACGAGTCTCATGCCGCAGATGCACCCTGCCATGCGCACAGACGGCACCCATGAGTCCTGGAGCATCCACGAGGACAGTATCGCCTACCAACTGCTCGTGCTCCTGCTGCCACCGCCCGGGTACTCTTTCCACCCGGAAACAGGCACCCGGGGGCAGCTGCCAGCAGGAGCCTCCTGCATCCGTGTGGTGCAGAAGGGCACGTGCTCGAGGAAGCAGTGGCTGGGGGATACTTTCTGCTCTGTC
Organism: Dromococcyx pavoninus; assembly: GCA_033558185.1. Classification (NCBI taxonomy): domain Eukaryota; kingdom Metazoa; phylum Chordata; class Aves; order Cuculiformes; family Neomorphidae; genus Dromococcyx; species Dromococcyx pavoninus. Next base: position 733,231 of record JAUMJL010000019.1, on the reverse strand, counting down.
CCCCCAACCAACGACCAGTGGAGGGAGGAGAGCCTGCACCTCCAGCACACCCTCTGCACAGACTCCCACTTGGATGTGCAGAAAACGGCCTGCTGGGTCCAGCTGCTGGTGGCATCGGCCTGGAGGTATTTGCCTCAGTCACGCTCCTGCCAGCTCACAGTGCTGCCCTCCTGCCACTCCTGCAGGTTCCAGTTGACAAGCAGCTCCACCATGAAGATCTGCACTGATATGCAGCTTGCAGTGCAGGTAGGCACCTCAGGAGCCTGACTGAGCCTGGAACAGGCAGGGGATGGCTTTACCGGCACAACACCACGGCCACAGAGATCTTCTCCAGACGCCGCTTTTAAGACTTAGAGCAAGCAAACCCAACAGGACACCTCAGAGGTCTGCACTTCTGCACCCATATCCTGGTGGTCTCAAGATTTTCCACCCCTGCCTGTGACCCTGAGGACCTTGCCTTCACCCCACATTACTGGGACCCAGGCACAGTTTTGGACACTGGCACGTGAGAATCTGCTCACGCCAGAGACTGCCTGGGGAGTCTGTGCTGCAGATCTGAACCAAGGAGGCACAGAGATGGCACTGCTCAAGAGCTGTTCAGCACAAACAGAACCTGGGGAACCTCTGCTGCTTCCGCTGAAGATTTCATCGCAACTGAGCCTCCTGTTACTACCTGCAAGAGGATGGGACCACCCGCCCTGTTGGAAAGGGTTGACCCCCTCTGGGACCTTTGTTTGATGTCAAGCTGACAATAAATTAGCTTGTTTGAATGCCCCTCCGCCTGTGTCTGTGCAACCCTCTCGTGGGGCCGTGGGCAGGGAGCAGGTTGCTGACTGCTGGGAGGCAGAAGCATCAGGGTGGCATTTTGAGGGAAGTAAGCAGTAACAAAACAGATTCCCTGGTGGAGGGAACGAGGGCAAGGGAGCAGGAACTTTCTCAGTAGTGAGCGTTGATGGGACAAGAACCAATGGGCACAAAGGGAAAACAACCTAATTCCATTGGAACCCAGTGGTTCTGGGGCGGGTCCAGCGCGGGGCACGGGTCACAATGGGGGCTGTCCCCATAGACACCACCAGGCAGCCCCACGGCAGTTGGCCTTGGGCGATCGGTGAGTGAAGCACGCAGGGGCAAAGCTCGGCTGGGTGAGGGTGGGGCAGGGGGCCAGGGGGGTTTGTAACCCTGAGCGAGACCCAGCGCCTCAGGGCAGGGCACGGTACAGCACTCGGGGCTGGGGGCAGAGGTGCTCGGGGCTGCCAGTGGTGGCAGCTGCCCAGAGAGGCCTTGGGGATGTGCGGGGTGCCCACGGCTGTCAGATGCTATATGGGACGGTACGGGTGGGGCTTTAGGAGAATCTACTCGGGTGTCCCCTGTCCTGTCACAGGACACAGCACAGCCTGGGGCTGGCCATCAGGGTGGCTTAGGTGGGATGGGTCCCATGGTGGCTCCAGCAAGGGCTCGTGGCCCACTCAAGCCTGTCGACACCAGTGCCCAGGTGCGTTCCAGGGACAGCCCATGGCAACCGTCCCTGCAGTGCTCACAAACCCTGCCCCGTGCTCCCTCGCTCCCAGCCATGCTCAGTCCCATTTCCTCTCATCTCCTCCAGGCCATGGCTGTCGCAGTTGCCCTCGTCCTATCTGTGCTGGCCACCCTGTTTGGGGAGAAGCCCGACCACCACCTCGTTGTGGCCAAGGAAGAGCGGATGCTGCAGCGGGAGCAGTTTCTCCATCAGGAGATGACTCGACTGCTGAAGGAGATGGAGCACACAAGGCCTGCGGAGGAAGCCCCGCTCCTTCCAGTGCGTCACATCATCACCGGAGCCCTGGTCCTGTTGCCTGCGCTCTGCTGGCTGGCCAGAAAATGGAAGAGACACAGTGAGAGCTGCAGTGAGCAGCCCATCTCCACCAGAGAGGAGGAGGAAGACAGGAAGCAGGAGGCTGAGGAAGACCCCAGTGTTGCAGACAAGGGTGTCACAGCCTTGGTTCCGTATACACCATTGCCAAGGCCAAGCCTGCTTGACTTGTGCAAGGAGCTGAAGGAGCTGGTGGGTGAGCTCCTCGGTGTCTGCCGTGTGCTCTCCAGGAGGAGTCTCATGCCGCAGATGCACCCTGCCATGCGCACAGACGGCACCCATGAGTCCTGGAGCATCCACGAGGACAGTATCGCCTACCAACTGCTCGTGCTCCTGCTGCCACCGCCCGGGTACTCTTTCCACCCGGAAACAGGCACCCGGGGGCAGCTGCCAGCAGGAGCCTCCTGCATCCGTGTGGTGCAGAAGGGCACGTGCTCGAGGAAGCAGTGGCTGGGGGATACTTTCTGCTCTGTCCCCCCAACCAACGACCAGTGGAGGGAGGAGAGCCTGCACCTCCAGCACACCCTCTGCACAGACTCCCACTTGGATGTGCAGAAAACGGCCTGCTGGGTCCAGCTGCTGGTGACATCGGCCTGGAGGTATTTGCCTCAGTCATGCTCCTGCCAGCTCACAGTGCTGCCCTCCTGCCACTCCTGCAGGTTCCAGTTGACAAGCAGCTCCACCATGAAGATCTGCACTGAGATGCAGCTTGCAGTGCAGCCGGGCACCTCAGGAGCCTGACTGAGCCTGGAGTAGGCAGGGGCCGGCTTTACCGGCACAGCACCACGGCCACAGAGATCTTCTACAGACGCCGCTTTTAAGACTTAGAGCAAGCAAACCCAACAGGACACCTCAGAGGTCTGCACTTCTGCACCCATATCCTGGTGGTCTCAAGATTTTCCACCCCTGCCTGTGACCCTGAGGACCTTGCCTTCACCCCACATTACTGGGACCCAGGCACAGTTTTGGACACTGGCACGTGAGAATCTGCTCACGCCAGAGACTGCCTGGGGAGTCTGTGCTGCAGATCTGAACCAAGGAGGCACAGAGATGGCACTGCTCAAGAGCTGTTCAGCACAAACAGAACCTGGGGAACCTCTGCTGCTTCCGCTGAAGATTTCATCACAACTGAGCCTCCTGTTACTACCTGCAAGAGGATGGGACCACCCGCCCTGTTGGAAAGGGTTGACCCCCTCTGGGACCTTTGTTTGATGTCAAGCTGACAATAAATTGGCTTGTTTGAATGCCCCTCCGCCTGTGTCTGTGCAACCCTCTGTGGGGCCGTGGGCAGGGAGCAGGTTGCTGACTGCTGGGAGGCAGAAGCATCAGGGTGGCATTTTGAGGGAAGTAAGCAGTAACAAAACAGATTCCCTGGTGGAGGAAACGAGGGCAAGGGAGCAGGAACTTTCTCAGTAGTGAGCGTTGACGGGACAAGAACCAATGGGCACAAAGGGAAAACAACCAAATTCCATTGGAACCCAGTGGTTCTGGGGCGGGTCCAGCGCGGGGCACGGGTCACAATGGGGGCTGTCCCCATAGACACCACCAGGCAGCCCCACGGCAGTTGGCCTTGGGCGATCGGTGAGTGAAGCACGCAGGGGCAAAGCTCGGCTGGGTGAGGGTGGGCAGGGGGCCAGGGGGGTTTGTAACCCAGAGCGAGAGCTCAGCGCTTCAGGGAAGGGGACGGTACCGCCCTTGGGCTGGGGGAAGAGGTGCTCGGGGCTGGCAGTGGTGGCAGCTGCCCAGAGAGGCCTTGGGGATGTGCGGGGTGCCCACACCTCTGTCAGAGTCTCCATGGGATGGTAGGGGTGGGGCTTTAGGAGACTCTACTCGGGTGTCCCCTGTCCTGTCACAGGACACAGCACAGCCATCAGGGTGGCTTAGGTGGGATGGGTCCCATGGTGGCTCCAGCAAGGGCCCGTGGCCCACTCAAGCCTGTCGACACCAGTGCCCAGGTGCGTTCCAGGGACAGCCCATGGCACCCGTCCCTGCAGCGCTCACAAACCCTGCCCTGTGCTCCCTCGCTCCCAGCCATGCTCAGCCCCATTTCCGCTCACCTCCTCCAGGCCATGGCTGTCGCAGTTGCCCTCGTCCTATCTGTGCTGGCCACCCTGTTTGGGGAGAAGCCCGACCACCACCTCGATGTGTCAAAGGAAGAGCGGATGCTGCAGCGGGAGCAGTTTCTCCATCAGGAGATGACTCGACTGCTGAAGGAGATGGAGCAGACAAGGCCTGCGGAGGAAGCCCCGCTCCTTCCAGTGCGTCAAATCATCAAAGGAGCCCTGGTCCTGTTGCCTGTGCTCTGCTGGCTGGCCAGAAAATGGAACAGGCACTATGAGAGCTGCAGTGAGTAGCCCAGCACCAGCAGAGAGGAGGAGGAAGACAGAGAGGAGGGGGTTGAGGGAGATCCCAGAGGAGCAGAGAACCATGTCACGGCTTTGGTTGCGTTTTCACAATTCCCCAGGCAGGGCCTGCCTGACTTGTGCAAAAGGAGCTGAAGGAGCTGGTGGGTGAGCTCCTCGGTGTCTGCCGTGTGCTCTCCAGGAGGAGTCTCATGCCGCAGATGCACCCTGCCATGCGCACAGACGGCACCCATGAGTCCTGGAGCATCCACGAGGACAGCATCGCCTACCAACTGCTCGTGCTCCTGCTGCCACCGCCTTTCCACCTGGAAACAGGCACCCAGGGGCCTCCCACATCCATGTGGTGCAGGAAAGCACGTGCTCAAGGGAGGAGCTTCTGGGGTCGTTTTTTTGCTTTCTGTACCACACTGAGGATGAGCTTCCGGAGACAGGTCAGAGCTTGTATGATCTACACGCCCTGTGCACAGACCCCTACTTAGATGCGAAGAAGATTGTCTGCTGGGCCCAGCTTTTGGTGAGATCAGCCTGATGGCTTTTGCCTCAGTTACAGTACGTCCAGCTAATGGTGCTGCCCTCGTCCGACTCCTTCAGGTTCCAGCTGACAAGCACCTCAAAGATGAACATCTGCACCAAGATGAAGTTCGAAGTGCAACTCTCTTGAGCAGGAAGAAGACAGATTTCCCAGCAGTGCGCCATGGCTGGAGAGCTGTGTGCTTGTCACAGAATCACAGGATCACACGGAATGACCTGAGTAGGAAGGGTGATTGCCCAGCTCTCCAGTTCGTCCCAGCTCTCCAGTTCGTCCAGATCCCTCTGGAGGGCCTCTTTGCCCTCAAGACTGTCAGCAGCTCCCCCCAGTTCTGTCTTGGCATTGAATTTGGTTAAAAGACCTTAAAAAGTCCTGCATCCAGGTCATTTATGAACATATTAAAGAGCACTGGCCCTAAGATGGATCCCTGCAGAACCCCACTGGTGACGGGGCACCAGCCCAGCGTAACCCCATTCATGATGACCCTCTCAGCCCGACCCGTCAGGCAATTGCTCACCTGCTGCACTGTGTGTTTATCCAGCTGTCTGCTGGGCATTTTCTTTAGGAGATCCCGTGAGAGACAGTATCAAAGGCCTTGCTGAAACCTGGAAAGGGCACATCAGCTGGTTTTCCTTGCTCAGCCTGATGGGTAACCTTGTCATAGCAGGAAATAAAGTTGGTAAGGGAGGACCTTCCCTTTATAAACCCGTGTTAGCTGGGACCAGTGACTGCATTGTCTTTCAGGCGATTTTCAGTAGCTCCAAGAATAATCTTCTCCTTAACCTTACCAGGCACTGCAGTGAGACTGACAGGCCTGCAGTTACTGGGATCATCCCTGCTACCGTTCTTGAAGACTGGGACAATATTTGCCTGCTTCCGGTCAACAGGCACCTCTCCAGATTCCCAAGAGCACTGAAAAATTATTAAGGAGGTCTCACTATGACCTCAGCCAGCCCTTTAAGTACCCTCAGATGAATCCCATTAGGCCCCATAGACTTTTAGGGATCCAGCTGGAGCACCAGCTCCCACACAAGTTCGGGGTTGATTGGGAGTTTATCAATTGCACAGTCTAGGTCCTCAGGCCGAGGACTCTGGGGTGCCCGAGGCCATCATCAGTATTTAAGACAGAGGCAAAAAAAGCACTGAATGGCTCTGCTTTGTCTGTGTACTTGTTTATGAGGTGTCCATGCTGAGCAAGTAATGGGCCAATGTTATGTATGACCTGCCTTTTGTTATTAACATATTTGAAAAAGCCCTTTTTGTTTTCCTTCACAGTGCTGACCAGCTTCAACTCTAATTGAGCTCTGGCTGCACGGATTTCTGCCCTACACGGGTGGACAGTACCCCTGTAGTTCTCCTGTGTCACCTGTCCTTGTTTCCACCGGCCGTACACCATCCTTTCATGCCCCAGTTTGATTAGAAGATCCCTGTTTGTAGGGTTTCCTACCTTAAGCCTTGCTGATCTCATTTGTCTAGTCTTTCCCCAGGAGTCTTTTATGTAAGATAATGTCTGAGTGACTGTTTTGAGTGTCAGGGAGCCTTCCCACAAAGGGCAGCCCAAATCAAGCAAGGGGAAAATTCTGCCTCTGCCTGAAAGACCCTGCAGTCGTACAGCTACACTGAGTCCCATCCAAAACCACTCCCCTATTGCCAGTGTCTAGGGGGATCCAGATCCACTGCACTATATGCTGCCGACACACATACAAACAGAATCAAAACCCCTTCTCCAAACATCTTCTCCATGGATTATGTTACAGGCACTGTACTAAGAATTCTGAACTCCAAAAGAAGCAGCACAGTGGCTCAAAAAGAAAAGAGCTAAAAAAAAACCCAGCCAGATGTTGAAGGCAAGGTTTATTTGCCTTCATATGCTTAAATCTTTGTTTCTAGCTTTCAAATTTTTCTCTAGACTTGTAAGAGTTGCTATTTTAAGTGAAAGCATACAGTCACCATCATTAATTTCACCTACGTCCCTACACATAAGCAACAGAGAGAGCTAGCGGCCCCTGAAGGAGATCCAGGAGACTGAACTGATACGTGAGGGTAGCTACCTGAGGTCAAGCAAGAGGAAACACAATATATATGTACCATCCTATTGAGCCTCCTGACCCTATATGAGAGGCTGACGTCTTTTGAATCAAACACTGATTCATGATAAGCACACAAGGCCAACCAATGGCTAGCAAAGAGAATAAATCTCTGTATTTTATTTATTTCCTAATCTCAAAAATAAGTGTAATAATTGCAAACTCTCATCAGGTTAGGTACATCAAAGACTGGAGGAGCAGCAATATTGTGGTAACAGGGTTATAGATGTAGCTTTCCCAGCACTGTGTTGTTCTGGGAGTGCAGAATGTTGATATCACCTTATCACATAATAACTCAGATTCCTCGCAGGTTTCCGAGCAGAGCTCTTTGGCAGTGTTTGCTATGGGCCTGGGGCACAAGCTAGCCCATTCTCCTTGAACAAGTTGTGACAGAGGCTAGCTTTATCAGGCTTAAAGCACATTTTCAGATCTCAACATGTTTCAGTATTTCTCCCATGCAGTGGAAACAAAGCACATAGGTTTGGGGTCTTTCTCCTTTTAGTTCTCTGTGAATTTGAGACTTTGTATTGATTTGGGAGTTTTTTTGGTTTATAAATTTTTAGCAGAGCAACAGGATTTGGAATTCTACATGTCTGGTGGGGCATGGCTACATGGCATACCAAATGTAAAATTGTGGACAATAAAAATGCTTCTCCTTGTTTGTTGAAAATCAGCTCCATCATGTTCTGCTATGTATTATCTTTTATGCGACTGTGTGTTAGCAGGACAGGTGGACACCTATAGTGCATCTGTACTATTAAAGTGGGCCAATGTTAATGCTCCCTCTGTAATAGCAAGCAGCAGGACACAGCAGATGACACCAAGCTCTATGGACCTTGGGACTGCTACAGAAAAATGCGCTGAGGCATATCCAGAGTGTGCAACAGCCACAGTACACGTGCCCGCAAAAACACAGGTTTGCTGCTTAAAATTTTGCTATGGAACCACTGATAAGATCAGTAATTTTTCTTAACTTACATGGCTGAGAACAACACACGTATCTGGATGTCTGTGTGCTAGACAAAGCCAGGATGTTTTGCTTCCAACCACCTACAAAGACAATGACTTCTTTGTACAAGACAGAGAGTGAGGCTGCAAGAGTACAGTCCAAGCAGGACGTGCACTGTGACCTTTCCGGGAGGATATATGCAGAGTTCCATGTGTTGAATGAATGAAAATGAAATTCAAAGGAAATCAGTGAAACCTGATGTTTTGGTGTACCACAGCATGCCCGTGCTTGTTTGTTATACACCACAAGGCATCGCCTTTCCTCTCAGGAATGGAGGTCAAGAGAGTCTCCTTATTGTGGCAACCTTTTGATCTTTGTCTCTATTCCACTGCATGGCTAAGCCGTGGCCTGAGGAACCTTTTATGAAAGTTGGAAGACTTACACTTAGTGCTATATTAAGGATAAAACGTAATCTGAACCGCAATGGTGTTTCCAGCAGGATTTAAAAGGGGCTGTCTGAATCAGTCTTGCTGTTTTATCCCCCCAGCTACACACTTGACACGTTCTTAGAGATGCCGATAACCCTCTGAGTGGTTTCTGGTCTTTTCTTGGCTCAGCTCAGCTGTTTCCCCACCAGCCACTTACTGTTTTGCCCAATAAAAGGCAAGAACCTCCTTGCCTCTTCCATCACTTGCTTTACCTGCCCAGAGGTGCCAGAGTCCCTGGGAAAAGCATGATTTATATCATGTGCCACTGGGCAATGCTCCCCTCTGGGGCATGTTGCACTGGGATGCAGCATGGTGTACTCTGCTCATTTCTCACCCAGCCCTCCAGCGAGGAGGAAACCGAGCACTGAGCCCTGCTCTGACCCTCTGGACGCAAGGGGAGCTGTACAGGAGGGTGCAAACCAGGGCAAAGTGTCTGCCCTCCACCACCAAACATACCACCAGTCCCTCTGAAATAGCATGGTTTTGTGTGTGGGTTACAGTAACCACACCTAAAATATCATCTCCCGCTCCTCGTCTATTAGTATTACAGGAAGGATCTCTGGTTAGCGACTCTGCACACACCCCATTACTATTTATCACTCTAAGCTATACAGCCACATCCTTTTCCAGCTTTACACACAGATAGTGAAAGTCTTCAACAGCTCAGAGCACTCAGTTCCATGAAGTTGCTGTGGTGTTGGTGCAGGGTCTGCGGTCTGTGTGCCCAGGGTTATGCACACACTGAAGGAGCTGAACTGGCCTGTGATAACCCACAAAACCATGTGACTATTTAGTTATCACTTTTCAACTATAACAGAATAAAGCTCCACAGTTACTAACTGCAATGTGAAAGACAAAGTGCATGTTACATCTGTGCTTATCAAGTGCATGTCTTTTCTTAGGATAATTCTTTTTGAGATTTTGCTGCAGAAAGATAACTTTGATGGTTAAAGAGGTTAGGGACACCAGCAAGCAAGTATGAAACAAAGTGTGAACTCACAGTGTGTTAGCTATGCTGTGATAACAAAAATAGTTAGGAAAAGGAAGTAAAATCTCTTGCAGTGACTACAGAGCTGCTCCCATGCTGGAGATCACCACCTTGCCCACCTAGTGGTAACCCCGACCATGCAAAGCTGTTGCTGACAACGCCAGATATTATCATATTTTTTGCTAGAAGTACACCCAGTGAATCAAAATTTTTAGTTACTTCTGGAAGACACTACTAACATTGACAAAATACAGAGAAAATGATCAGCATCAGTTGCTACATGGCATGAAAAGCCAGATGCTCATCTGATACAGATCCACACGGTTCTGTCTGCAATGACTTCAGGCAAGCGTAGCTAACTTAAAAGGTGAGGAGTTTTACTGTACATGCAAACTGCTTATTTTATTATTGCTCTGTGTAAAAAATAGGAAAATTAATCGTCCATGTTGCTCAACACAGTTGTTTACGTATATGTGAGTTGAGCTCTGACAAAAATCCCTACTTGTTATTCTGTCTTAAGAAGAGAGATGTGAGCCGCAGCACGGAGCATGTCCGGAACGCTTTACAATGTGTTACAAGTTTCTCCTTGTGCTGAGCCATGAGGGATCTAAGCTACTACATATTCCCCCTTCCTCCCTGGCCCCTTAGGGCCTAGTTCATCACAGGCTGAAATCGTTTGTACCTACTTACAGGTCCTGGGAGTACTGGTTAAAGGCTGCAGTTACCCAAAGAGAAAGCAAGTACATGAGCATCACCATTTGGCAGACTTATGCACCACACCAGTGTTGACTTTTTCACAATGTGCAAAGTACCCACTAATCAGGTTTAGAAATGCCCAAACAGGAATATCTGCTCTGCCTTCAAGATTAAAATCCTAACACCAGATAAAGTATTTGTCTCCTTTGCAGACCAACTTTTCCTTATTGAAAACTAATGTCACAAACTCAGTAGTTTACAGAAATGTTTACTTTGGAAACGTTCTTATCCCACTATGAGTCCTTCAATCTGAAAAGCTGTTGCCGACAGATAAGATATGAGTAATACTGAACTCTTGTTGCTTTTTTAACGTCATTAAAAAACACTTTTGCTCTGTGTGAAGGTCTCTGAACCCGCACAGAGGGCTGAAGGGTCTCAGCCTTTTCTCATCTCCTCAGCGGGAAGACAAAGAATTCGGGCAAATCAGAACTTGGGGTGTTCTGTTTCCCAGAGTCCTGTTGTTATCTCCTGACAACGGGGAATTTTAGTAATAAATAATACTTATTGCGTCTCATGCCTCACTCTCTGACAAAGCAGCTGCACAGGAAGTAAGCTGAAACTATACCAAAGGGAGTGAGGACCATCCTTGGCAGAGTGCGTTATCTGCATGCAGCAGCGAGGAAAGCTGCCTAATGGCGTGTCATTATTGTAGGCAAAATCCTGGTCAGATGAAAATCTGTTGAGAGAGGCTGGATGCCTCCTTCTCTGAAGGCAACTGAACACGTGCTATGGGGGTGACGTCCTGAAATGCGTGCAGAGAGAAAGTCCCACACCCAGCCAGCGAGAGGTGAGCAGCACAAGCAGAGTCCCCTGAGAAGCACACAGCTACATCGAAGGGATATAACGGCAATAAGAGGGGAGTCTGCTCTAGTCTGCTGTAAACCAGGAAATCTGTATTAAACCAAGATACAATATTACTTTTATGTTAGCAAGCTGAAACCAATAATTACCTGTAATCGTCTTCACAGGTTATCTTAAAGTTTCGCTCTTCTAAGATGCTTTTTAACCTGTTTATGGAATGACCTGAGCAGGATTCACTGGAAAGAAAAGTCTTTTGTTACTTGTGTTCCTTGAGTGTACGAGAAGATTAGCTTCACCTTACTTCAGGTAAAATTCTTTAAAAGCTTGTTTGCTAATATGCAGTGAAGTCCACTGGGTTTGTCGAGTTTTGCCTACCTTTGGTCCTTTGCTACTAGAAACTGTGTGATATTCAACTATGCATCTTGCACAAGAACTTTGTGTAGGAAGATATCTGTGGGAATTAACTCAGTTCTATTCACAGTTCACTGTGCTTTAGAGCTGCTCCAGAGCCTTTGATGGCCTCCATCCACAGGAGCACAATGTAATCAAACCTGTGGGAGGCCAAAGTGACCAAGTCCCCTGTGTGAAGAGCAAGGGTCAATCACGAAAACCAGCAGCTACGTCCCAGGTAGAACATAAGATTGAAAGAACATGAGAGGAAGCAGGATATGAGCATCTCCTATCTGTTTGACTCTTCCTGTGGCTGCTGCTACTCTGTTTTGAGAAGAAACTGTTTGAACTACTTTTCCATTGGCAGGAGCTCTAACTTGTGTATTTCTTTACTACCCACCTAAAGGTTTCATGAAGCACGTAGCACTGTCATACCTTTGAGATCTTTATCTCTATACTTAATTTGCTAGAAATACCCCAAGGCAGTAGTGAGAGGATTGACAAATGCCAGAGACACAAACAGATCCCCTGAAAAAAGCTTTTTACGTCAGGATAAAAATTATCCAGAGCACAGGAAACACATCAGGGCAATAATACAATACTGGGGCAAATCCAGTTCATTGCATAAGGCATCAGTGGAAAACAGAGTCAGCTCTTATTTTTTTTCACGAGACTCACCAGATTCTATCAGTGATCCAACATGGGATACAAATCAGAGGATAAAATGAATACATATTCTTGGAGCTACCCTCCCTCTTTCTCCTTGGAAATCAGTAGAAAATTATAAGGAAACTACTGTGAACTTGGCACTGGAGAAGGATGTGTCCAGAAAGTTGGTAGGGCACCAGCTTGTTGGAGCTTTTGAGAAGGAAGAACCTGATGGCTTTTTTGATGTTGGGTATCATGGAAGGGAGGATCAAGGGCCATGTTTGGGGGAACTAATGTACAGATTGCCCGATGTCCTTATCTTCAGCAAAATTCTACGCAATGGACCACAAGAATATGCCTGGCACGCTGACCACAGGATAGATGCATGTCTGTGAGCTGATTGATAGACACACCAGCTTGTGTGGCAAGGAGACATTTCCGGGTGTTAGGAACAGGGAAGGGGTTGCAACACTGGAGTTAGGACTCTGTCAGACCATGCGGCTGTCTGAGCAAGGGTCTCTGCTGGGTTCCACACTCAGTCCTGAGCTGCACTGCATCACCAGCAAAGCAAAGGACGTGACTCCAGTTAAAATCACACTCAAACTAGCGGCAATCCCGGTGAGGGTGAATCAGTGCCCTATCAGACTGAAAGCACACAAAGCAGAGCCCTTGATTACCACTTTCATCCAGCATGGAGTGCTTAGGGGACATCAACCTGAATGCAATACTCCTATTCTGTCAGTAAAGAAGCGTCACTCTCAAGAGGATAGAGTGGTTGTTCAGAGAAGCTGTGGACGCCCTGTCCCTGGAGGTATTCAAGGCCAGGCTGGATGGGGCTTTGAGCAGCCTGCTCTGGTTGGAGGTGTCCCTGCCCACGGCCTGCAAAGGAATGACTGGCCTGCAAAGGAATCTGAATGGGACAAAAAGGATATGATCTGAGATCACTATTCTGGTATCAGTAATTCCACGACAAGCATTTAAACCACAGAGTTTCTATTAAAAACCACAGAATCATTTCTGTTGAAAGGGACTGCTGGGACACCTAGTCCAACCACTATCAACTTACAGCAGGCTGCAAGTTGGGCTTTGAGTACATCCACAGATGGAGACTCCACATCCTCTCTGGGAAACCTGTTTTGTCAAAAATGGACCTGGTCAGCATAATTATACTATTCCTATGGAAAAACTTATTTTCCAGCTGTTCACCCTGACAAACATAGCCTGCTCGGTGACTTCAGTGCTGCACCCATAATAAGGGTCTGTAGAGCTTGGTGGGTTGGGAGAAATTTAAAGGGACCTCTTGAAAGCAAGGAAAATGTCACTGTGTCTTAGTTCAGCGGTACCTACGAAAAATACTGAAGAAAACAACAGTAAAATGTTATTCTTTCCAGCAAAGTAAGTAAGGGAAGTGAATGGAGGGCAGGTTTCGTGAGCAGATTTAAGATAGCGTCAAGTGTTAGTCACTTGTCAGAAGTGAGCTGCACCATCTGCCTTCTACACACTGCTCCTCGTCTTGTACAAGCACAACTTACCTTTGAGTTCCACCAATGTCATGCATAAGCCAAATGTGTACAGCAGAGACTTTATCTGGATTGAGATTAAAGATCTCAATACTTCCAAAAATGCTGTAAGAATGGGACATGAGAAAGCAAAACATTCTTAGTTATCTAAGTAAAGTGTACACAGTATTTTCCCCCAATACAAGTACTTATTAGTGCTGTTGTCATTCTCAGTGAAAGAACATTACCTTGGTAATGGATTTTCACAGACTATTTAATTACTTTGCGGTAAAAGATTTTCTCCTCGTTCTTATTTCATTTTCATAAGAACTTTTGAAACTGTCTGCAGACTGAAAAAAGGTTAAGTTTTTCCATCTTGAGTGCCTTTTGTCCAGTTTGGTTTATTGGCTATTGGTTTGGTTTGGTGCAAGGGAAATGAACACAGCTGTTCTCCTGACACATTCTTCCTCTTTCAATATTATTCAAGACTGCACTTCCAACCAAATAACCCAAGGAAGCACAGTCTGGACGAGGAAAATCTGGTCAGGAAATCCATGAGCAATTAGAAATGTGTCGTTCACATGAATATAACATAGTGTCAAGTCTAGATTACCTGTATTAATACAGTTAGTTTGTGCAGCAACAACATACTGGAGATTCGACCCACATACTCTCAGCAGGATTTAAATTACAGTCACAGTATAGAAGAAGTTAAGTGAATCATCTTTTCAATAGCCACTAGTTCAGACCTCTAAATGAGTTTTTCTAAAATCCTTCTGCACTGGGACTCACTGGCAAAGTCTCGTTCACCAGTATGCAGGCCCCACAGAGACACGGATGGTAGCACAAGGAGTAAATACCTGCTGCTTTTGAAAGCTCCAGCTTCTATTCACACATTGAGCATCACTTGCACCACGCCACATGCTGCTTCTGCAAACTGAACAAAGCAAAAGGACATTATGCTCTGACACTACATGCAGTGCCACAACAGGCTCAGGGCCAGCAGAAATTACTGTTACTTCTTTGATGTCAACACAACTGACTTACACAAGTGGAGGATCTGGCAATATTTTAACAGTACATGTCAGTGCAAATAAAAGCCTCTAAAGGCCCTGGGAAAACTGTAATCAAGCTGCATTGGTCAGCCATGAATTATCAGTCTGAGGCTGCATGGAACTGGTAGAGCAACTTTGCTGTCACTGCTGTTGTCATTTTTTATAGGGGGATGCAAATTTTCAGAGCCCCAGCAGCTACAGCTGTCTGATGGGGCTGTTCCCTCACTCAGTAACTCGGAATAATCCCCAGACAGTTTTAACTCAGGCAGTAGGGTTGAGCCAGAAGAGAGTTACCACAAGTTTAAGAACACACGAACAGTCGCGTATTCATTACCTGTGACTCGTGCTCTGTGCTCTCTTGTGGCTTGGGATTTTTATCCTCAGTGGTTTTAGTAAAATCCATCACCGAGTTTTGTTTGAAATGTAATCACTTTTATTTGTTCTTTAAAACTCAAGTCCAAATATTTGAAGACTACTAAATAAGGTTACAACATAAAGTACCCACTCTTGATATACTGTCCACTGGTGTGACAAAGAATTTTTTAAGAGCTTAACACAGATGACTCTACTGAGGAAATCCTTCAAGACCTCTCAACCTAAACAATGTGGCTCAAACTCAGCCACTGAGAGGTGTGAAGTTTCAGGGAAGTTTGACTATATGTATCTTTCTAATGTGTTTCAGTCGATCTTAAATTATTTGGACTAGAAAGTTGAGCAAGTCTGCAGTTGAGCAAGTCTGACTCTTTATGCTGGTTTACCTCTCCCAGACTTTAGAACTGAGTGATTAATGAGTACATGAAAACTGCTTTGATTTGGAAAACTTTATGTACACAAGTTTATCCACCAAACATTTTTTTTTCAAGATGAGTAGACTTTTACTTACATACATAAGAGCTGAAACACACAGGAATGGTTGTTTTCCACCTTGGACACAGAATCACAGAATGACAGCTTGGAAGGGACCTCAGGGATTATCTGGTCCAGCCTTTTAGGTGATACATAATTTAAATGAGATGGCCCAGAACTCTGTGAAGTTGAGTCTTAAAAGTGTCCAGTGTGGAGGAACCCGCCACTTCCCTGGGGAGATTATTCCAACGTTTAACTGTTCTCATGGTGAAAAAATCACTATGGTGAACAGTCATCTGCTATCAGGGATGGAGTCTTGAGAGACATATAAAATTAAAGTGATACAGAAGAGCAGTTTTTTGCTGTGCAGTGCTGACTCAGTGAAGCCAGGCTAACTGCTAGACTTGGACTGGCAGTGGCTCATTCACACGACGGGAGTCAGCAGCACCATGGGTGGGTACAGGGTAGGAACCTTGCCAGATGCTGTTGTAGAAGGATGTGCTCTTCAGGTTTATGCTGGGAAGGTGTAAGGGGATTCTAATCCGTTTAGTAAACTTCTGGGTCAGTTTGGGCACTGCTCTCAACACTAACGGGCTAAAATGTACTTCATTCTAGCAATTTCGGTCCTGCAATTTAATTAAGGTGGTGATTATTATTATTATTATTGCAAGTATTATTTGCAAAGCTCCAGCTGTCTGCCAAGTATTGTGCCAGACACTGGCACTCAGTCTCTGTTCACAAATAAGAATGCCCAAATGACAGGGATGCTAAATATTGTATATAAAATATACAATCATAGAAACATCTGGTTAGAAAAGACCTCTGAGATCATCAAGTCCAACTGTACCTGTCTCCTTACTAAATCACGTCCACAGAATCATAGAATCATCTGGTTGGAAATGACCTCTGAGATCCAGTATGGGACCTTGGAAATACAAATTTCCAAAGCCATGATTTTTAGCACCTGGAGCTAAAGCTCATGTGAACTTTTACTACTCCATTATTTTCAACATTCTTGGACTCGTGGAGATTTATTCTAGATCTTACCATCTTGGATGCCATTTTCCAGAATACAGAGCTAGGGTTGCTCTCACATTCACTTCGTTTTGGGCAAGATTCATAGTTGATCCCTGCGAAGAAACGAATATATAGAACAGCTAAGGTTAGAGTGATTGTTGTTGCAATGTTATGGCTTTGAGAGCTGATCAATGAAGGCAAAAGGATTTGTTCCCACCAAAGCAAGTGTTTGAAGGCCTTCCTGCTTGCTCACACACATTTCAGGGAGGCAGCCGCAGGCCCTGTATGCAAATAACCCTCAGAAAACTGAGAAGGGATAACATGTAGTCCCAAATGTGAGAAACAGGCTGGCTCTTGACAAATACTGTCCAACTGCTCCGAAAAATCAGACTTTGCCCGACATTTTCAGTAATTCCAGCCCAGCTGAGAGGCTGCTGGCCTTAAAAACCAACACAGGAGACACATGGGCAGCAATAACTCCTACATGCTGCACCCACCACGGAGTGGCTTCTGGTCAGGACCTTTCTGAATGACATTCTTGTTTTGCAGTTTGTCCCACAGAAGTCACAGGAAGGAAGGAAGTAATCTAGATAAAGAGGGCTAGATGTGACCATTAGTCCAAGCAGCAACCTGGTGTTTCAATAACAGCCAAAGCTGTGGTTTTTTAAATTTACCTGGGAACTAAGTATTATCCGCAGTCTTCCGTAACATGGGACAGAAATACAGTTAAAGATTTAAACTAAAGTGAAAGAAAAGAGTATCGAAAAAAAGATTGTGTTCAGGTCTAGATATGCAAGAAAAAAAGGATAATCTGGAATTCCAGTGTTCATATTTGCATTGCAAAAAACAGGACTTACTACCTGGGGCAGAGGGGTCTCCACACCATGAAACCCCATCAGCCATATAACCCAACAAGGTGTCCTCCAAGGTAAGGAAATCTTGATTGGATTTTGTATAACGATGAGCGAGGTCATTTGTCTTGCTCCAAAACAGTGACTGTGAAATAAGGTACAAGGTCTAATAAGTGATATTTATACCAGAGCTGGTCAGGAAATTTCCTGGAGAAAAATGAAAAAAAAAAAAAAAAATCATAATGAAGGAATTTTAGTATTTTATTGAAGTTTTTTATTGCTGCAAGTTCACATTAACGGGTCAGTTCTCATTTCTGCAGCCCATGTTC
This sequence comes from Dromococcyx pavoninus, assembly GCA_033558185.1. Taxonomy (NCBI): domain Eukaryota; kingdom Metazoa; phylum Chordata; class Aves; order Cuculiformes; family Neomorphidae; genus Dromococcyx; species Dromococcyx pavoninus. Next base: position 715,786 of record JAUMJL010000019.1, on the reverse strand, counting down.
CCATTTCCAAAATCTTCTTGGGTGGTTATTTTTTGTGGAAATGAATGTGTTCAGCCTGTAAATCATTTTGAAAGAAGGGTTTTGACTAGGTCTCATAGCATATATCCCTAATTTGTTGTGTGCTTTTGAACTGCACGTGGAAGAGCAGCCCTTTGGAAGCAGTGTCCCTCTCAGAGGGCGGCAGCACGCTCCTCACAGAGAGGGATGCTCAGGGAACGAGGACAACTCCATCCCTTCACCTGAATGACCCTGGTAGTGAGGTCTGAGGTGAGCTTTACAGGGATGATTCCCAGCGACTGAGAATGAACAGGGTTACTGGGGGCCAAAAGTGGTTACACTATAGCAATAAAAGCAAAATAACCTCATTGATGTTCAGACACTCACAGTCATTACGGACAAGATCCAGCACAGCCCAGAACATGTCCTCCCACAACAATCCCACCTTACATTGCACTGTTACCTTATTACAGGGTATAGGATGACGCGCTAACTCCATTAAAGGCTGATAATCTTCTGGTGTAATATTACAGGGATTCTTGTAAATGAACGCTTGTTTTAATGATTCCCATATTTTTAGGCAATCTTTATCTCTGCCAAAAGATTAAAACACAGTTAATTAGTATTTACAAGTGTTTATGACTGTGAAAAGGCTTCCTTCTGTTATAGTCAAACACTATGGAACAGATTGTAAGAGATCTGACTATGCTCAGACACCAAACTACATTATCAATTAAACTAAAAAGTATCTTCAGCAAATTGAATATAAACTGAGGAACGAGTAGTTCTAAAACATCTCTCTCTCATACTTTCAATTACTAATTATTGCAATATCTGAATGCCCTCTATTTTTTGTTCCTTAAAAATAGCAATGCTCATATCACATTATCAGAAGATAAAATATCTTCATACCAAATCATAAGAAGCAAATGTGGCAGAATACAGACTGTACATTTTAAAAACACGGCTGAAGGATACTGCCTCCTCAGGTACAGTGAATCAAAAAGATGCTCATGTGTCTCCCTGCAGAGCATCAAGCCCTGCATAAATAAAATAACTTTACGTAAAACGAAAGCAGAGATCTAGCAGTTTTGGACCCAATATTAATGTCATTTACACACTAATTTCTGGCTATTGACTTTGCTGGAGCCACAGTTGATTTGCACAGGTATAATCAAGGTCTAAATCAGATACTCCGTCTCCAGCAGTTTATTTCCGTCTCTTGATCCTCCAGGTTGTGCCCCCTTTTGTTCTCACTGTCTGAATCAGAGGAATCCCACTAAATTTACATGGGGGAAACTGGTGCATGCTGCGACATAACTCGATTACCTCAGTCTACACTTGTTTCTGAAGATGCTACTTCGTCAGCCAAGGAAACGAAGCACATTTCTGCTGAGAGGAGCAGGACTCCTTTCGTACTCCCAAGAGAAAATGTGTTGCACACTGCCAGCAAGTAATCCCATCTCTGTACTCAGGTAGTGTCATGATACCTCCCTGAAGCTGCAGCATATAATGAGGTTTGAGGCCACTCAAGACATTTGCTTTCTTGTATAGAAGTAAAGAATGAAACTTTGCATTACGATAACTCATAATTGTTGTCTGCCTAGTAGGTGTTTTAAAGGCTGTCCCCCATGGGTGCACTTCCCTTCCTCTTCATGCTCCTGTAGCTTCAGGGCCACTAAGAAAATCCTGCCCCTCTCATTACAGCAGTGACAGCAACAGTAATTTTTCATCCTTTTCTTCCCTACTGTTATGCAAATTTAAAGCCCTGACTGCATTATGCTGCTGTCTGCATGTCTGAATGAAACTACTCTGACTGTCTCTGACTCATCCACACTTCCTTCACTGTTTGCAATCATCTCCCAGTGTGTTCTCACTAAAAGCTCTTTGAAGAATCGACTTTGTCTTGTGTAAAGAAACTCATGCCTTCAGAGCACTATAAAAATAGTACTGATCAATTAGGACATGACAGGCTCATTACCAGTCAGCACTCGGGTAACATGTAGGATGTGGAATTTGATTACTCTTAAAAACAATCCTAAAGGGATTAGGGGAAACACTAGTAAATGATGAGGATTTCAAAATATTTACAAGTTTAAAAAATTTACAAGTTAAACTTTTGTTATAGTTGTGTGATCTCAGTCCTGTTACTGAACTTGGTCACAATTTACACTGAGTGCTCCTTTGACCGTTGATGTGGCAAACTGAAAGGCACCACCAAGGTGGTTATAACAGCAGGTTCCCATGCCCCAGCTTCTTCCAGTCTCCTCTCTGAAGGGTCTATGGCAACGATGTCTTCATCTCTCATTCTCAGAGCAGCCAACAGCATTACACTGCAGAGCTCTAACTGGGCTGCAGGCAGCCCACAGCCTGACCCTGATGATTTAGAACCAGCTTGGATAAGGCCACTGCACAGTGCTTGGAGGGCAGGGGCAAGGCAGGGCTGACTGCACGCCAAATTTTGTTTCCTATCCTGCCAGACTCTTACAGGAGCAGCCCCAGCTGTCTTAGGGACCATGTCTTGTTCATATGAATCAAATTTACCTCCACATATGTAAAGACTGATACCAATAATGATTTTTAATTGAGCTATTGTCTTCTATCCAGGAGCCTAAATGCACTTCTAGTTACAGTCACTGTAGAAACAAGAAGCCAAACTGAAGATGCTCAAAGGGACATGGTCATTGCTTTGCTGTTGCACTGTCATCTCAGAAGGATTTCACATGCTTTACTGAACAGAATTTAAGTTGGGTGTAGGGAGCTTGTCCCTGGCTGCAAACTGTGTAACCGACACACACCATCCTCCCAGCTTCAGTATTTCATTTTAGGGGATGTGAAGTTGTAAACTTCCCGTAAATTGCACCAGGGCAGGTTCAGATTAAACGTCAGGAAAAATTCCTTCACTGAAAGTGTTCTCAGGCCCTGGCACAGCTGCCCAGGGAGGTGGTTGAGTTGCCATCCCTGAAGGCGTTTAAAATGTGGGTAACGAGTTTCTTAGGAACATGGTTTAGTAAGGGGACAGGTACAGTTGGACTCGATCTTAAAGGTCTTTTCCAACCAGGTGATTCTATGAAATACCTCTCCCTGTGACACAGGATTACAACGTGGTCACACCGAACCAGCCAAAAAAGAGGGCTCCTACTGATTAAGGGGTGACATTACTGTGTAGGCAGCTCCCCCTTTGCTTTGCAGAGTCAACAGTATCATGAAAAGAATTTGTAGAGCTTGACTGGAAGCACCCATATGTCTCCAAGACATTTATATGGCTCACAGTTCCTAATCTGTCAAATGATTTGTCCTCCTGGCAGAACTTTCTTTTCTCTTAAGCAGCTTCTGAAAGCTCTTATACACAGCATTTACAGCCACAGGTGACAGCTGGTTACCCGTCATTTACCTTTTACATTGCAAAGTTTTTAAGCTTGGTCTCAGAAGACAGAATATTTTTCAAGGAATCATAAGAAAAAAATGGGTTTTATTTCCAAAGCAGAGAGGTAAGTGATTGACACACTACAAAGCACCTCTGCTGCTGTACTAATGGAAACAAGGAGCATGAAGCAACAGTCACCCATGTGATTCACGATCCTGCCAAGAAGACTTGCTGGGTATGAATTCAAAGTTGGCATGTCAAGACACGAAGTTCAGCATTTGATGATGTGCACAGATGTCACGTGTGTCTGAGACAGCAGCGTTGACCCACAGTGCTGGCAGAGCTGAGCAAAGCTACGTGTTTAGTGTCACAGAAGCGACAGGGCTTAGCCTTCAAACCACAGAATCATAGAATCATGTGGCTGGAAAAGACCTCTGAGATCATCAAGTCCAATCATCCCTGTCCCCTTACTAAACCATGGCCCTAAGAAACCTATCAATCCACCTTTTAAACACCTCCAAGCAACTCAACCCCCTCCTTGGGCAGCTGTGCCAGGGCCTGAGAACCCTTTCAGTGAAGAAATTTTTCCTAATGTCCAATCTGAACCTCTCCTGGTGCAACTTGAGGCCATTCCCTCTCATCCTATCACCTGTCACTTGGGAGAAGAGCCCAGCACCCACCTCACCACAACCTCCTCTCAGGCAGTTGTAGACAGTGATGAGGTCTCCCCTCAGCCTCCTCTTCTCCAGGCCAAACACCCCCAGTTCCCTCAGCCGTTCCTCGCAGGCCTTGTTCTCCAGCCCCTTCCCCAGCCTCGTTCCCTTCTCTGGACACTCTCCAGCCCCTCAATGTCCTTTTTGTACTGAGGGGCCCAGAAGTGACCCCAGTACTCGAGGTGTGGCCTCACCAGTGCTGAGTGCAGGGGCATGTGGAAGCTCTTCTACAGCTGGTATCCAGCACAGCACTTTTAACTGAAGAATGATAAAGCACAAAGATGGGCTTTTATAGGAAATAGACAACTTCAGCATTATCTTAGAAATGAAAACACAGCTCTTCAGTGTAAAAAATTACACACAAAAGTTAAACAGAACTTAATTTTTGCTGTGCTCACTGATCAACATGTCTATTTTTAGAACTGAATACATAATTCATTGATTTGCCATTGGAAAGCTATTTCTCTGATATGAACTACAGGCTTTGTCTCATACCTCAAGAGGTTACAGAGCCACAGAGGATTGTGATTTTGTTTGATATATAAAAAAAAAAGCAGTGACAAACTTTAAGACTTGTCGACCCCAGCTCCAGGAAGAAATTCAACTCTTTGCAGGCTCATTGTTGAGGCAGACAGTACAAATAAAGTTTCACTTGCCCCTTTTTCCAGAACAGCAAGAAAATATTCCTCTGGTGGGCAGCATTTAACTCGCACTGAGCAGAGGTAAAGGTAGAGACTGGCTATAATTCCGGACCTCCTGAAGACAGCAGAAGTTTGCTGGCACTTGGTATGTGACAAATTCCAGCAAGGACAGTTACAGGTTGAAAGAAGCACATCTGCTTTGCCAAAAAACGCCTGAGAAACAAACTGTTCTCTTCAGGCTGCTCCCAGTCTCCCACTGGGAAGGTCTCAGTCACAGAATGGTCTCATTTAATTTTCTTTCTTGGTTTACAGAAGGAAGGGAGGGTGCGAGACAGATCACCAGTCTATCAGTTAATTAAATTTGTCTAACTGAGATATGAGAGTCCACAGCGAATAACTGATGTACCACACTGCTGCAGGGCTCTGGTGCTCACGCTCTCCTGGTTTTGTTCATGTGTTTGGGTTTTTTGTACTAATTCTCCATTGTATCTGCAAATATTCTATTTTTATGCACTTATATTTGCATAATACACTTCTTCCTTTGAGACTAACTTTTATTCAGGCTGAAATATTTAAGACCTTTTATTCTACCACAGAAACTGAAATATTTCAGCCAAATTCAGGGACATGCCAAACAAATATATTCTAATTTTACGTTCAATTTTTTCAAACTTCTTCTTTTATGAACAGAGTACGGGCAATGCTGGTAAATCTCAAATAATAACTGACTTAGAAAGGACACCATGAAACCTGCTGTAAATACAGAACTGAACCTGCCACCCTTTCTCGGAAAGTGAGCACTGCAGAACTTGCCTTACAACCTTTTGGAGACAGAGATAGCACCATGCACTCAGTAATGGCAATGAACAAGGGCTAGGATACAAATCACCATTAAAGCTACATTTCCTTATTAAATCTGAATCTTAAAAACACTACTAAGCATATTCTGCATTTGTCCTTACATTTGGGCAGAAGTTGTTACTTGCCAATGAATTTGAGTATTTTCATCAATTTACCTTTTTTTAATGAATATCATATTAATCTGTCAAACTGAAACTGAGGCCAAGAATATTTCCATTAGCAGTGACCCTAGCAGTCAAACTCTAATGTGCATATTAGAAAAATGGACAGCTTCTGCATCATTACCTTTTGCACATTAGTACATTGCTCTGGCTAACCTTGAAAGAGTATCCTTTCACTTAAAGGAATGGGATGGCATTAAGGTACCTGGGGAAAAAAAAAAATCACTATTTATATAGGTTTTTTTCCATTACTTTGTAATTCTTCCTTTTTTCTTTAACTGGACATGACAGAGCAAATTCATTCCCAATTGAAACCGATTTAATTGGTGTAATACCAAGGATGACTTTCGTCCCTGGTGATTTCAGTTACACCATGAACAATGAACAATGTCTTGTTTTCATTTCAGCACTGGAATGACTCTGGATGTCAAAAACATCTTAAGAAGGGCAGTGTTTCCCTGGGGTGTGTTAGCTCTAGGTTTTATTCAAAAATTTGCGATAGGTGCTACAAGCACGGGACCCATTTGAAAACTACAAGCAAAAAGGATTTCCAGGTTTTTTTACTAGAGAACTCAGGTCAGCTCTGCCCATATCATACAAATCACTCTACCAGGCAAAGCCACTTCCATGGTGAGACATGGTCTCATATCAATAGCTACTTTTTCAAGGTCCTGAGTTTTCTTTCTAGGAAAGGACAATGTCTTCAGGCCACACTGAGAATTGTGGCCTCTGTGGTGAGGATCTGAATTTAAAGCTGGAAACAGTCTCCAGAGCCCTTTCTGTAACTGCCCTTTGCAGGGATCAAACTTCACCAGCAGGTGCTACTTACTAAAAATAATCCTTCTCGTTTTTTTTAACGTTTTTAACCTCTGTTAGCCAAAATATTAACGCAGATAAGACACGTCAGCAATTACAGATCTGGCTCCTTAAAAAGTCAGTGAGACATTTGTGGGTATGACACAGCTCCTCAAAGGCATAAGACCACTTCATACTCTGCTGGGAGTCAAAGCCATGGTCTTCACCCATAAAAGATCAGACGTTTCAGAAGGAGAATGTGTACCAAACCGTCTGAAAGATATAGGAGGATTTCTGCATCTCAAAGACCCACCTTTGGCTACATGTCAGTTTATCTGCCTCTTTTAGGCAAACTGTAATGGCTGTGGACAGTGGTGGATTAATAGATCCATATTCAATTTTTTCTTCATATAAGTTTTTAAGTAGCTTTGTCTTTATGTAATGAGCAATAACCTTCATGCCTGTGTTGAGAGAAAGCCCTCTGCAACTCAGAATTCTTATCTACCTTGTGTGGAATTTTGGGTGTCACAGGATAAAAAGGATATCAAACCACTGGAGAGTGTCCAGAGGAGGCCACAAGGCTGGGGAAGGCTCTGCAGGGGAAGGCGAGTGAGGAGTGGCTGAAGTCCCTTGGTCTGTTCAGCTGGAGGAGACAGAGAGGGGATCTCAGAGCTGTTTGCTGCCTTCTCCCAAGAGAGGGAGGGGAAAGAGGGGCTGAGCTCTGCTCTCTGGTGACCTGTGACAGGACCCGAGGGAATGGCAGAAAGATGTGCCAGGGCAGGGTTAGACTGGATATCAGGAAGAGGTTCTTCCCTCAGCAGGTGGAGCACTGGAACAGCTCCCCAGGGAAGCAGTCCTGGCACCCACTCTGCCAGCATTCCAGAAGCATTTGGACACTGCCCTCAGCCACACGGGGTGAGTGTTGGGAGCATCCTGTGCAGGGACAGGAGTTGGACTCCATGGTCCTTGTGGGTTCCCTCCAGCTAGGGTGATTCTATGACTCTATGATTCTATGCAATATTTCTGTAGTGGGGTTTTTTTGTTGTTTTTTTTTTTTGTTGTTGTTGTTGTTCGTTTCTTTGTTTGTTTGTTTTGCTTCTGCTGCCCCTTCCCTTCTTCCAGCCTGGCTGCACCTCACTGCTTGTTTGGAGCATCTGTTTTGGAGCCGCTGCCAAGCCAAGCCCAGCCCAGGCAGCTGTGGTTGGACTTCCCTGCAGTCAACCTGCGCAAGGAGCTAAAGGCACGGGGAACGTGTGGGAGAGGGGACCGCTCAGGAGCAACTGATGAAGTCAGCCCCAAAGCTGCTCAGTTCCTCACGCCAGATGATGGCCTGGCCCGTCCCCAGACCACTGTGTCAGGAAATGGGTACATGCTTACCAGGGATCAACTTCACTCCTATTATTCTAGCACCTAAATCCTCCCATCACTAAAAGTCAGACAAATGTGAATTAAGAGAGGTCAGCCAATACGCTGACATCACTGAGGATTTGAGGCGACTACTGGCTGCTGCTTTTAGCATTAGGGCAATACAGAGGGAGAAAATTACCAAGGGAATGGATGAAGGAAAAAAAAAATCATGGAGGAGGTGTCAATCTCGATGCCTTCAATGATCACAAGCCTCTCACTATCCACTTAGTTTAATTATTGCAAAGTGTCTGTCACTGTAATATTTATTGTAATTGACTTTTATTTAATACAAGAGTGACATATTGGGGGTTTTTTGGCAGATTGAATTTGTAAGTATTGCTCTCTGTTAATTAAGTTGTTCAAAAGCCAGTAAAGAAAGCGTTGGGGAAACTGACTGGGGAAAGAGAGAGAGATCCAAAATTCTGTCTCAGAGAAAGATGACTTCTGAAAAGGTTGCCTGAAGGCAGAGCAATTAAATGCCCCACGGCAGAGGCAGGGAGTCTGGAGATCTGGAAAAAGAAGTACAAGGCGAGGTTACCACTGGGTGCACCTCAGGGCTCTGTATGCTCACGCACAAGGAATGACCTGGAACAAATTTTACTCTCTCATCGCACTGGTCCTTCACCTCTGGCAAGAATAAGAAGGCTTTACAATCATATGTACTTGTGGCTTTGATTTATAGCTCCTAGAGTACTTTATGCTCCAGGACAACCCTAACCCTTATCACCCTTCCAGGAAGTGATGAGCCAAGAGGTGGCAGCTAAAGACCCCTGAAGAATTAATCTACATAAGCAGCTGTTTTCTGGGTTTTTTTCTGGCTGGACTTCAGCTTTCCTGGGTCAAAAAACATGCTGCTCAAGCAGACGGTGTTTTCAGTGATGCTCTCTAAGTGGGACGCAACCTCCAGGAGGGCACAAGTCTCACCTGGACTGCATTTTGACAGAGGGTCATAGTTGCTTTACAGTTTAGGCTTCCAAGTGAGGGCCATGTCATCAACAGATAGAGAGAGAAAACAAATTTAAGCCCTTTGATTAGAAAGTGTATTCCTAATATTCTTTTATTTGTAATATTAAACTTGGAAAAACACTTGTATAAGAATGATCTAAATCAAAGTATGTTATAGCAGGGAAACACATAATGGCTTAATGCTGCTGCAGATTTTATTTTTCCCTTAAGATAAATCTGCAGTATATTGGGTTTTTTTATAGAACTATAACCACTGGGATGTGGCATTAATGCCATAAGTCAGGAGAAGTCCCTGCTTCAAGGGTGGCATGTGTTAGCAGGACAAGGACAAGGGAACAGCTCACTGATTTAGTACGACTGTGAGTGAGCTCCTCGCTAACACCTTATTTTCCTGTCATCTCCTAGGAAGACAGACTGTGTCTTTAGCACCGGTTTTTACCCTTGGACTCTTGAGAGAGATTTTCATTTGAACCTGGAGGGAAAAAACCCGTTCTGTTCCTCCTACCTCTGTGGATAAACAAAGTTATATCTTCCCACAGTGCTTTGAGGTGTTCAACAGATCTCGAGTTTTAACAATACCTTAGCAATGACAGCTGAACGACATCACCTCTAAGCACAGCTCTTTTCACTCATATCTACAGATGTTACAGGAGAACTGAAGCCAGGAGAGATGGGAGGGAATAAGAATCTCCTTTTCAGAATGGCTCATCCAAACATTTAACAAATTCAATCTTAGGATGATGCTATTATTCAGACAACCGCCAACCATTGCTCTGTAAAGCCAATTCTATAAAATTAGTAAGACAGAAGGCAAACCAGGCATCTAACTGACTGTGGATGACTAAATAGCTGCATAAGGTTGCAGTAGAAAACTAAGTTGAACAGTATTTCATCAACACTTACTTTTGATCAAAGTGTTAAAGGCCAGTACAGCCAGAATAATATTCTCTGTGGTATCAGGGATTAAAACCAAAGGAGACTTTCATTGCAAGGAGATTATAATACATGATGACGGGGTAATCGTGATGCAGCATGCGTAGGTTAACCCAAATGGGAAAAATTATTTGAAATCCTATACAAACTTGCAGTAAGAACCATTAAATAACTAACCATTGTTAAATAAACTTAAGAAGTTTGAGTTTATGAGAAATATATAATCATTGGACACTGCCCTCAGTCACATGGGGTGAGTGTTGGGAGTGTCCTGTGTAGGGACAGGAGTTGGACTTGAGGATCCTTTTGGGTCACTTCCAACTCGGGTGATTCTATGATTTAATAACAATTTTTCTATGACTATAACTTAGTATAGACAACATACAGACAAGCTGACATATGGCTGGCAAAGCAAGAGAGAGATTCAGATCTCAATAGCATTTCTGTACCTCAAGAGTACATTGATGCTGGCCAAAGACAATGCATTTTTTGACATCTCTCCCCTAAATTTGCAGGACACACTCAGACTTTGGGTTACTGTTGTCAGTGGAGTTACAGTCTGGGAGTGTAAATTTTCTGCACAGAACTGAGTATGAGCTTTGCATAGAATTGCATGGCCTTTCACAATCTAGCATTGATGTTTATACTCCAGAAGAGCAGAAATAAATATGTTAGTGATTAATTATCTCACAAACAAATAAATTACAGCTACCCACCACCATATGAACTTGTCTCTTGCTAAAGAGAAAATGAACTGGTTCTAATGAACTTCCTTGATAAAGAGATTACAATACCTAGATTGAGCCCTATTTCATAGCTCAGAATAGTTAGGTAAACAGATATCAACACCACTGCCACTACAGATAAGCCAAAAGGTTTCTGCATCATTGTCTGTCCTAGTTACGCAATGGACCTCTTGGAAGTCTAAAGCATTTCCTAAGTAACGAAAGAAGAGGTAGACACCTCTGGAGAGCACCCTTGTCTCAGAGCAGGTTGCTCAGGACTGTGTGCATTTTGGGTTTTAGTATCTTCAAGTGACCACAGGCTCTCCAGGCAACGTGTTTCACTCTTTTTGGTCACCCTTACAGCAAAAAAAAAAAAGGTGTGGATTTTTTTCCTATGTTTAAATGGAACTTCCTGTACTTCAGTAAGTGCCTCTTATCCTGCAACTGGAGAAAAGCCTGACTCCCTCTTCTTTAGCATTTATGCACACTGATAAGACCCCCCTGAACCGTCTCTTCTCCAGGCTGGACAATCCCAGGTCTCTCAGCCTCTCCCTATCTGTCAGACACTTCAGTCACCTCTGTGGCCCTTCATGAGATGTGCTCCAAGTGTGTCCCTGACTCCCTTATACTTGGGAGCCCAGAACAGGACCTCACACTCCAGATAAGTCTCACCAGTGCTGAGCAGAGGTGAAGGATCACCTCCCTCTGCCTGCTGCCAAAACTCCTCCTCATGCAGCCCAAGACACCATTGGCTTTTGCCACATTAGTGCTTTAAGTTCAGTTTGTCCACCAGGACCCTGTGTCTTTTTCCAAAGACAGTGCAAATAAAGCCATTTGTTTGCTCTGGAACTACGGGAGATGGTGTAAAAATTCTGCGTTGTTATTATAGAAAGTGTATTTTTTTAAAAAAAAAAAAACAACGAAAACCTAAATTCTTTGCAGTTTGATGTATATAAAATCAAGAAGATTTAGAATTCTGCAATGCACTCTAATAGGGCTGCCAATGCATTATGATTTGGTAGGAATGTAGTCCTCTTCAGAAGACAGAGATTCAATGAAAGTTTCTCTTACATAAGGAGTTATTTTCTCAAGAAAACACAAACCTCAGATAAATTTGAGTATGTGATAGTTATAGAAAAGTAAGCTAAGATTTTAGTGACACTGAATCAAATCATGGCTGTTGTTTAGTGCTATGCTTGATGTGAAAGTGCTGACAATCAGCGAACAAATACAAGGAAACTAAATTAAAAACGTCTAGTAAAGCATGAAGGCAAAATGCAAAAGTAAACACACAACAACAAACCCAAAATTTATTTCTGGGAGAAATTATGCTGTAAGTGCAATACTGTCTCACACAATATCATGACTACATGTATTCTTTTTGACAAAATGTATCTGCACCTCCACAGGCTGCAAAAAACAAAGTGCATTTATGATCATAGAGTCAGGAGACAAAGCTCTCCTGAATGTGCACCAACTTTTATTAAATTTAACGGAACTATAGACTCTTAAAATTTGTGATAACAGGAATTTGCCACTAAATATAGAAATGATATTACTTTGTCCAATTGTATCCAAGAGGGAAGTCTATGCTGCACACCCACCCAACACACATGAAAAATGCATTGAAGTTCTATATTTGCATTTTCATCACCAGGTTTTTGCACTGCTTATTTGGACCTCGAAAGTTGTAGAATCGTAGAATCCCCTGAGCTGGAAGGAACCCAAAAGGCTCACTGAGTCCAACTCCGGTCTCTACATAGGACACTCCCAACATTCACACCAACAGTGACATCCATTACTGAAATGGCTTCACGTCTGAGTCCTTGGTGGCCTCTCACTGGCAAAGATTAGACAAAAAATAAGCTGATTTTACTTTAGCCATTTTTAAATGGCAGGTCCTTGCAAGCTTGGCTTAGCTTGGGTGAATCAGAGGCTGAGAACGAATTGCAGATCTGAGGGGACAGTAGTCATTATATAGGAATAAAAAATTTCTTGAGCTGCTAATGTAAGATGAGTTTATTTCTAGACTGAAAAAGTGTTGTTTGTGTTTTGGGGATCAGTGACTATGACTGCCTTTTATAATAAATAATGTGTCTTCTCCCCTCATTCCTCAGTTCAAAAAGTGCCAACTGTATCTGACCTCGGCCTGCCAATTCAAATACAATGAAGAGGAAAACTAAACCAGGTTTTACGCTATATCTCTTACTACCTGTTCTCCCCCCGCAGGTATCAAGGTGCAAAACCATCATAATATGTGGACACACGGACAGACTGGAGTGTGGGAGGCTGAAGAGCAGCCCTGGGGAGAAGGACGGCAAGTTGATCATGAGCCGACAGTGAGCCCTGGCAGACAAGAGGGCAACCATGTCCAGGGGGGCACCAAGCACGGCATCGCCAGCCGGGAGAGGGAGGGGATTGTCCCGCTCTGCTCTGCACTGGGGCAGCCCCACCTCGAGCACTGGGGGCAATTTGGGGCACCACAGCATAAAAAGGACACCAAACCACTGGAGAGTGTCCAGAGGAGGCCACAAGGCTGGGGAAGGCTCTGCAGGGGAAGGTGTGTGAGGAGCGGCTGAAGTCCCTTGGTCTGTTCAGCTGGAGGAGACAGAGAGGGGATCTCAGAGCTGTTTGCTGCCTTCTCCCAAGGGAGGGAGGGGAAACAGGGGCTGAGCTCTGCTCTCTGGTGACCTGTGACAGGACCCGAGGGAATGGCAGAAAGATGTGCCAGGGCAGGGTTAGACTGGATCTCAGGAAAAGGTTCTTCTCCCAGCGGGTGGTGGAGCACTGGAACAGCTCCCCGGGGAAGCAGTCCTGGCACCCACTCCACCAGCATTCCAGAAGCATTTGGACACTGCCCTCAGTCACACGGGGTGAGTGTTGGGAGTGTCCTGTGCAGGGACAGGAGTTGGACTCCATGGTCCTTCTGGGTCCCCTCCAGCTCGGGTGATTCTATGACTCTATGATTCTGTAATCAGCATCCTCCAGGTGATGGATAAGTTACTGTGTCACCTCAAACCATCTTCACCAGCACTCAATTATCGTACCCTGACCTGGCACGGCACGAGTTGGTGCTACTGAGCAGTGCAGGTCTGTGCACTCTATCCTGCTTCTCCTCTGATTTCACTACAAACAAATTCTTGCACACTTAAATTGGTGTTGCCTGAGACCTGGAGTACGAGATCTGCGAGTGTTTTGTTAGCCACGAGAGGGAGGCTGTAGTACTGGGAAAGAGGAGACGAAGTAATTTGAGGTCAAACCCTTCCCTCAGACCACACTTTGGCCTTTGTTCAGACAGAACTACAACACCAGTGGCAGTGGCTGATGAGTACAGAATTTTTGCAAGACTACTGAAAACAGAACTTGCAGTTTTTGTTAATGTTGAAAAAAATAAGACTATTAAGCTGTGACAAACCTGCTTTAGCAGCCAGTATTTTCCAAGAAAGCCAAAAAGAAATACTACTCTTTTATGTGTGTTTCTAGGTGTGCAACTGTATGTGCAGGGATCAAAACCTCTAAAGCCTGCTGCGACACCATTCATATCTTTTCTTAAAAATAAGGCTAATATTGCAAATGCTTTATTTGAAGCATTCTGTATTCACTGCCTGTTTCTCCTCGACTCTGGCACGATAACAGCTCTATGCAGGAAGACTAACTGAGGAAACTGTATATGTACAAATGGCAAGAGTCAACCAGGCAGCCACAGAAATAAAACCAAGGATTGTATTCCATGCAGGTAGTTAAATAAAATTATTAACAGCAGGTGTTGTACACACTACCTGAGAGTTGCTCTTTAGTGAGCAAGTTCAATACAGCGCTTGAATGTTTTGAGCATTTTGGAGAATAAGCAAATCAACAGGATAAAATCTGACTGCATGAGGCGCTTAAAAACTCGACTGCAGGAGTCTTCCCAGTGGCCTCATTGGGCATGGATCCAGCCCACTGTGCAAGGAGGTCCCCTCTAGGATTAAATTAGCTGGGATGGTGAAGACGTACATTAGCATGTTGGTGGCCTCCTGACATGATTTATAGCAGACAGTTGCAAAAGCAGACCTAAACTGGGGCTGTAGATTTGTGGCCTCAGTTAAATGCATCTGTGATACCTAGAAACATTACAAAGTCTACATCCCTATGTCAACAATCCCCTTTTTCTCCAAAACATGCAAGCTATTCCGATCTGAAATACAGCATTCCAAAATGCAGTAGAGTCACGCTAACTACTGCAGCAGAACTGATTTCTATTAAAAACAAAAGAAGAAAATATTGTCAAAGGTGGAACTTAGCAGTTCTGACACAAAAAAAAGTAAAAACATGAGGAAATGTCCATGAGTTTACTAAAAGCAGAGCTTTTTAAACAAGTGCGCGTGCTGTTGCAGGATTTAAAGGGCAAGAACAAACTATGGACAAATTGATAAAGAATTTAGAAGATTTCTAAATAAGGCAGGGAGATTCCCATGGTGGAAGTAGTGGCAACAAAAGTCCTAACTGAGTATAGGACACAGCTCGCTCAGCTCACAAGCCTGCCAAGCTCCTGCAGTTCCCTGTTCCTACTCCTTCTCTTTGATTAAGTGCACCAAAGATCTCACATGGAGCACGATCCAAGGCCTGCATTAATGATGAAAGAGTTCAGGATGAAAGATATGGAGCTCCCTGATGTGTCCTAAAGGCAGCCACTTTATTATCAGAAAGTGCCAGTGACAGAAGTGGTTGGTTATACCACAAACTGAGCTCAGCAGGATCAGAAACGAGTAACCTTAGGTTAAATCCACAGAAAAGTCAGCACCTGTGTCTTACTCCTCTGTTCATGGATCTCCTCAGCATTTCAGGTGTATGTAAACAAGCTTTTTTTCCTTTTGCAGCGCTCTCTATCTCAGATAGATTTGTTTCGTTAATAAAAAAACCAAAATGAAAAAGGGTCCTATAATACAGGAGTCATTTCATCTGAAAGAAAGTGAACTCACAGCCATGAAGCTATTAAACATGGTTAGATTAAATAGCAAAAAATGTTATGCCTTGTAAAAACAAGCCTTTTAGAAAGCTTATGATCATGGGTTTGGGATTTTTTAAAAAGCATCCTTCAAAGAATTGCTTAAATAAATTATTTTCAGTTCAGATTCAGACTGTGCTGTGACATTGGTTGAAAACTTATTCACACAAAAGTGGTTTTCACATTTTCAACTTGAATGAAACAAGCAAAAGTAATAAAGGCAATTAGGCTTCAATATAATTTCAGATTTAAGTGTGTATTTCTTTAATAAATTAACGCATGCTTTTAGAAAACACACGATTTTACAAAAGCTTCAGGAGCTTTTAAATTTTATTTGCAAGAGAAACCCCCTTCCCTTCACTAAACCCACGTAGGTGTTTAATGTAAAGCCTGCACTTCAAATCTCCGCACGCTCAGGCCACGATTTTCCACATGCCTATTTCCCTTTGAATGTTGCAAATCAGCTTTTTCATACAACACTGGACATCCGGGGCCAAGAGAAGTTCAACTGCAAGCAAACTATGAACAGCTTTGTTCTCATCAGCATTATGTCATGAAAAAGAGAGGTGGCAGTTGTCTGTTTGAAGACAAATGTTGGGATGGTTTTGTCACCTGGCCAAGGTGTGGGGCAGCCTCACAGTGCTTAGGCCAAGGTGGTGGAAATGTCTGCTGGAGGCTTTTTGAGGACACAAAATCAGGTGGCTGGTGCAACACAAATTATGGGTAGGTCCGAGCTGGGAGGCTCCAGCTGCCCTGGATCCCACCCCGAGGAGCTGGGTGCCCCCAGTACGTACAGAGGACCCAGGACACTCCTGTATTGTACTTTGCTTTTCCCTCTGGGGCCAGGGATCAGAAAATCAGTTCTCAGGCTTTAAAATGCTATTGCAGACCTGGCCCCAGGGAATCCTCTTCTGCAGCAGAGGAGCGTTGGGCTGCTCTGGGGGTTACACTGACTGCTGCGATGGGCTGAGCAGAGACCACCACTGGGTTAAGGTTTTGCGTGGCACTACCTGTGCTGGCACTGCAAGCCATCTGCAAGCAGTCTGTGCTCATTGCAAAGCCTGACCCACATACTAAACACATCTGGTTTGGATAATCCAAATACATTTCTCAGTGCTTTTCTAACATCTTTGTCTGGCCTAAAAATCTGTGCTGAACCTTTTCCTTCTCCTCCCTCCCGTGTAGTTTTTGTTACATGAATGCAGGGCAACACGTTGCAGAATTTTTGGCAGATCAGCTTTACAGTGAACTGCCTTCCACGTACTCAAACTTGTTAGCTTTTATTTTAGCTGGCTTTAAGGAAGTTGCAAAATGCATTTATGATTGAGTTTTGACCTAGGATTAGCATTATTTCTACAAGCAATTTCCTTAAAAAAACAACCAGTTTGGCACTGGCAGTTGGAGTCTGTACCTTTTGCTACAGAACAAAGGTTTTACTCCCCTAATTTCTCTCTGCCACAACCCTAGGGCAGTGGATGAGGCCAGGGGGCAGGTGAGGTCCAACTCCCCTAATTTCTCTCAGCCACAAACCCCAGGACAGTGGGTGAGGTCAGGGGACGTGAGGTCCAGCATTTTCTGTTCACTGCACACACCTGATGCACAATCCACTACTCACCGCAGCTCCGGGGACCGCGCCAGGACGCAGCTGTAGCATCTTCCCAGAACGACTTCTTGCAGGTTCTTAGTCGTCCCTCGGTCCTTCCAACTCAGCATTTTCAGTCCCCCCTCCTCCTTTCCGTGGGTCAGGAGAGAGGCCAGCACGACGGCGAGGACAAGGCCGGCCAGCAGGACCACGATGCCCAGCAGGAGCACAGCCCTCTGCCGCGTTCGGGCAGAGCCCTGCTGGAAGGGCATCCCGCCGAGGCTCGGTGAAGAGCAGCACCAACTGCTGCCCCGGAGCAAAGGGAAAACAGCTTTCCAGCGTGTCAGTGTGCGCCTCCTCCCCCGCCCCGGGAGGCTGGGCTGACTCCTGCCCGCCCCCCTGCTCCTGCAGGGTGGGAGGCTACTTCCCCCAGCGCAGGATGGCGCCAGCTATTGTGTTAAAGCCAGACAGCGGGAAGACGACAGTCTCGCTGCTTTTGCCTTCTGTTTCTCGCTTTGCCGTGACCTCAGAGTCAAACTTCGCAAAGTAGTCAGCGGGAACTTGCAAAAGTTATTAATTAATAAATTAATAATTACTTGCCAGGCATCCATCTTTAACTGGCCATCTGTGAGAAAGGGCATTTGCATCTCAGTTTGGACTCAGCATTTCTCTGGAGGACCTGAGAAATGCTGTTCCACCACAGCCTTCACTGGTAAGCAATCTTTTTTTCTGATCCTGTTTTCTAAGAAATGATGCAAGTTTTGTTTTTTACACAGAGCTGAAGTTTCACTTTTGGAGTGGCCTATCAGGCTGTCAGCCCTGAAGTGGTCAGGCAGCTGAACTAGTTGACCATTGTAGGTCCCTTCCGACTGAAGCAGCCTATTCTATATCTCTTCCTAACAGCGTCATCTCTTCATAAGAGAGGTAACAGTTTTCTGTCTTCATGGCACTGCTCGTGTGCCCTCAGTGGTCTCCATCACAGATTCTGCGAAAGTGCAGGAAGCTTTGTAGGAGACAATTCAGTAAGAATCAGCTCATAATGGAAGTCTTCCCCCATAATCCTTTCAGTAAGCATCCAAGTTTTGCCTTGGCAGGCCCAGATGATTGTTCTTTGTTTGCTCCGAGTTTTCATCATCCTGTAAATATGGATGCAGGGTATTTACAGCTGAACTTCATGATCTCTTATTATACACATGAGAGTTTACTGAACTTGGTTTTTTTTTCCCTTGTTTGTGTGTGCTTTCAACTTGCTGCTTTTCAGTTTCATTAACTGAGTGGATATGATGTTGGAAAAAAACAACTGGTTGCCCTAAGCAGTTTATGCAGTAAAACTGCAATCTCTGTTGCGCTGAGTGTTGAAGTGTCTTCAGTAATGCTAAGAGTTGCTTTTAGAGACTGGCATAGTTAATTAAAGAGTTTAAAACTTTTAAAACCCACTCACTATTTTTCAGTAACCTGGTGTATGAACACTTTTTTCTTCTGTTGGGATATGACATTGATTTGATCGAGAAGGCTTCTACAGGTATGTAAATCAGAAAAGAAAGGTCAAAGAGGGTGTACCTGCCCTGAGGAGTGAGACTGTCAAGCTTGCATCAACAGAAGAATGCTGAAGTACTTAACAACTTTTTTTGCTGCAGTCTTCACTGGCAACCTCTCTTCCCACACCTCTCGAGCGAGCGGGTGGGCTGCAAGACACAGACTGGGAGAGCAAGGTCCCTCCCACTGTAAGAGAAGATCAGATTCACAACTGCCTGAGAAACCTGGTATCCATGGGACTGGATGAGATGCATCCCAGAGTCCTGAGGGAATTGCCAAGCCACTCTCCATGATATTTGAAAAGTCCTGGCAGTCAGGGAAACTCCCTGGTGCCTGGAAAAAGGGGAAAAGTACATCTATTTTTTAAAAGGGCAGAAAAGGAGGACCCTGGGAACCACCCTGTCAGCCTCACCTCTGTGCCTGGGAAGATCAAGGAACAGATCCTCCTGGAAACTGTGCTAAGGCACATTGAGGACAGGGAGGTGACTCGAGACAGCCAGCACAGCTTCACCAAGGGCAAGTCCTGCCTGACCCACTAAGTGGTTTTGTATGAGGGATTGACTACATCAGTGGACAAGGGAAGACCCACAGATGTCATCCAGCTGGAATTCTTGAAGGCTGTTGACATGGTCCCCCATAACATCCTTCTCTCTAAATTGGAGAGATATGGATTTGATAGATGGACAATTAGGTGAACAAGAAATTGTTTGGATGGTCACACCCAGAGGGTAGTGGTCAATGGCTCAATGTCCAGATGGAGATTAGTGATGAGTGATGTCCCTCAGGGGGCTGTTCTGGGGTCCATGTTGTTTAATATCTTCAGCGATGACGGAGACAATGGGATTAAGTGCACGCTCAGCAAGTTTATGAATGACAGCAAGCTGAGTGTTGAGGTTGGCACCCCTGAGGAACAGAATGCCATCCAGAGGGATCTGGACAAGCTGGAGAAGTGGGTTTGTGAAAACCTCATGAGGTTCAACAAGGTAAAGGGCAAGGTCCAGCATCTGGATCAGGGCAACCCTTGGTATTGATACAGGATGGGGTATGAAGAGATCGAGAGCAGCCCTGCAGAGCAGGACCTGAGGGTCCTGGTAGATGAGAAGCTGGACATGAGCTGGCAGTGTGCACTCACAGCCCAGAAGGCCAACAGTGCCCTGGGTGCATCCAAAGCAGCACGGCCAGCAGGGCCAGGGAGGGGATTCTGCCCTCTGCTCCACTCTGGGGAGACCCTACCTGGAATACGGCGTCCATCTCTGGAACCCTCAGCACAGGAAAGACATGGACCTGTTGGAGTGGGTCCAGAGGAGGCCACTGAAATGGTCAAAGGCCCGGAACACCTCCTCTACGAAGAGAGGCTGAGAGAGTTGGCATTGTTCAGCTTGGAGACGAGAAGACTCCAAGGAGACCTTATTGTGGCCTTTCAATACTTAAAGGGGGCTTATAAGAAAGATGGGGAAAACTTGTTAGCAGGGCCTGTAGCAGTAGGACGCGGGGTGATCGTTTTAAACTAAAAGAGAAGTTGAGACTAGATCTTAGGAAGAAGTGGTTTTCGCTGAAGCTGGTAAAACACCTCTCTGGTTGCCCAGAGAGGTGGTAGATGTCCCCAAATTTGTACTCTGATTGCATTTCCTTGTCTTGCAAATTCTTTAAGTTTATTTCTGATGGCAAAAAGCTTCTTTATATGTTGGAGTCTGAGTATCAGATACAAGGGAGAGTTAATCTCCTCAGAACAGGACAGTGTGGCTTCCATTCACAGCAATACACACCCTACCTAGGCAGAACCCTCCCAGTGAGATGTAAATGTGTGAGTAAAATAACAAGAACAGCAGTTCTGTAGCCAAGTTCACTAGACTATGGTTGAAATTGGCCAATAAATTCATATTTCGGGGGGAAGGAAGGGGCTGACGGATGTAGGAACAGACAAGCAAAGTGTCTGCATAAGCCCCGTTCCATTTGTAAACCAGGTTCAAGATAAATTATCGTCCCACTTACAAAGGTGCAAATGATTCTGCGAATAGTAATGATGGGAAGTCGTGCTGTGTTGTGGTAAATAACAGTGTACTCTGTTGCTGACTGCAGGTGCAGTACAAAATCTAGCTGATGAGCTAGGTAATTGCCTTTTAGTCTTTTGTCAGCTCATCTGAAACCACAAAGCTTCATCATCTTTATTTTTTTTAGTATCTTCAGCATTTTGTCAGTTCTTTGAAAGGATATCGCATGCTTTTCTCTCTCTGCCTTGTTGCACAGAGAAGCTGTTTGGAAGTTCGTACGCCTTTTGTTTTTCCTGTGTGCTGAGTGCAGGGTCTGAGTGACTCAAACTGAGGGACTGGTGCATTATAACTTCAGTCTATTCTGTTAAATTCTTGCCTCCTTTGAATGGTGATTTAGTTTCTGCCTGATCTATATCCAACTACTTCACTGAAGCAGTCATTAATGTAGTTGTAAAACTGACTGCTGAGTTTAAAGATACATGAATTTGCATTTTTACCTTTTTATTTTACACACTTGCAGCTTTTTAGAACTGTAACATTACAGACCTAAACTCTTCTTCTAATTATCCTGAAAAGTTGTAGAGGAATTAGTTGTGCAGCAGTTCTCAAAACCTAAAACTGCTCAGCTTGTGCATGTGTGTTGATTCATTGCTACTGAATTTTGCGTTTGCCCCTGAAATAATTTGTGGGAAAAATCAGTAATATCTTAGTTGCTACCTGCCTCTGAGTCACTAATGGACATTTCTGAACTTACTATACATGCATGTCGGTTTGAGACTGTGAAGTCATGGGGGCTGCTTCAAGCCCAGGTCCTCCTCTGAGTGCTGCAGGCAAGAGCAGGCTCATCCGACCCCGGGGCAACTGGCCCAGAGTGGAGGAAATTATCCTGGAAAACGGCACCCACCAGCCATTATTTGCAGTTTGCTGCTGGGGATTTCTGGCTCTTTCATCTGTATCACTTCTAAGCAGACTGGTTTTCCATATGGAAGTTATTAATTTTTGTTCCGTGTGGTGCTGAGGGGTTTAGGTGGGGATGTGAGAGTGCTAGATCAGCCTGTGCTGACAGGGACGATGCATGGCTCCTCTCAATAAAGCATTCTGCTCTCTCAACCGGAATGTGCTGTGGTTTTCCTATGTGTTCTCACATATGAGGACAGTATGGGAGGACCAAATGTCACTACTGGGCCTTGTAGCTTTGTCAGTGACGATTTTATTCCCCTCCACGCACTCCTGGCTCTGTGTGGTGTGGCTGCTTCTCATCTCAAGACTTGTGCAGGAAGCTGAGGGTATAAAGAAAGAAAGAAAAACTAATGCTGATAAAATCTAACAAAAATGATCGTGTTCCTACTTTCTGCCGTGAAGAAGCACACGTGTGAACGGCCTAATGCTGGATGCATCGATTTTGAACTGTACAGCCAGAAAGTGCCAGCACAGCAGCACATGACGGAAGTGACATCTAAACTGAAAACTCTTCATTCAAGACAAAGCGTTCCTGCACTCGCACAGGCTCGCCCAGCCAGTCATTTCTCCCTCCCTCCACCCTTTTGCCTCCTGTTTCTCAAATACAACACTTATACAGTGCTGAAGGGCAGGGCGCAGCATGTCTTAAGGCCATCAGCACAAAGCTGTTTTGTCCCTGTGTGAGCCACTGAATGGTCTGGTCCATTTATCACCTGCCAGATCTGCCTTTGGCAATAAGCTTAGATGGGCGTGGGACAGTGCCTGGTGGACCTGCTTGGGCTGCTCAGGGAAATTCCTGCTCCACACCCTCAGCTGCTCTTGCCATCTTTTGCAGCTCTCTGCCTCAGCCCCACTTTTATGGATTGTCTTTGTCCATGTAAAATAGACCTCCCAGGACAAACCAGTTCGATGCTCTGGTGCTGGGATTGGGTTGCCTTTCAGTGACCTGGTGCAGCAAAGGAATGGTGCTTGGCTGTTTTATTAGGTATTAATCGATCTAGTAGTAGTTTTCTCCAAACCCACAAAGTCAGTGACCCATTTCTAGATACTAATCAGCAGGATGGGGAATTTTATGGTCAGAACGGACAATTCCTAAAAAATTACTACTTAGGAAATGTTGAAAAAACGGCCTTTAAAATTATTCAGAACTGGAGTTTGGTGTGAGGAACGTTTATGACTGAATGACTGTGGCTTTTCCAAAGACCTGGGAGATGTGACCCCAGGGGATACTTGAACATCAAAGGAGCCCAAGAGAGCTGGCTGACACAGGGACATTCTCCTCAAAATACAAGAGTGATCTTTCCTGAGGGGCAGGAAGTTGAAGCTGTGGTAGGAGACCAGCTTGGGCAAATCAAGAATTCCTGACCCAGTTTAAATGTTGGAAGAAATCTACGGGGAGAACGGAAACAGAGATGAACTATCTAGGAGGAATGTAGAAGCATTGCCCAGACTCTTAGGTTTTGATAAAGCTCATCTGCATGACCACAAAGTAGCTTAGGATCCCTAAATTGGTGGTCTGCTTTTTCCCTTAGCGTTATGCTCTGCTGGAATGGCACTGGAATTACTAGATTTTAAGTAGTGCTTTTCTAGGATGTGATTTATGGACAGTCAGATTATTTCACTTGGATCAAGAATCCAGTAAGATACACTGACAAGAATATAGACGTACCCTGGTCTTTCTCAGAAGTCATGACATCTGTCCTGCAGCTCACGTGTTTCAAACTGTGCTACACTTTTGACTGCCTTAAAAATTACTGACATTATGATGGGATGTGCTTTTAAAGCTCATGTCCAGGGAAGGGGTGTTTGGGAGCAGCTATTCCTTAATCATTTTCTGCAGAACTTGGAACCACTTGGGGCCGTGACAGCATTGACTGTGCTATTCAGTGTGAGACAGGGTGACACTCACTAATAACTGATTTTTTTGCTTTGTTTGTTGCAGAGATCCCCAAAGGTCCCAAAAGTTCTCCCTCTTTGGACCAAACTTCTTCCTCCCATTTCTGTGCTTGTTTCCCTTGATGGATCTCCTGAGTGCCAGGCCATGTGCTCCTTCTCCTTCGCTTGGAGAGCCTGACACTTCTACAGATGCTTTCTAAGCTTTGCTGCTGCCTGAAGAATTTCCTGCTGTCACCAGTGCTGCTTTTTTTTGCATTTTGCATTTCCCACTTTCTCAGCAGTGGATTTGAAACAAAAGACAGTTGTAGCTGAGGTTTGTACATTGATTTTTTCATGGAACAAGGCAAAGTGATGAGAGATCCCCTCCATACAAACACTGCCGGTGGGGAAGGAGGTGTAGTGTGGACACCAAGCTGTGGAGAAACTCCAGAAGAATTTGAAGAAACCAGTTGCTTCATTCTTCTGTAATACACCCACCAGTTTCTGATATGCCTTTCTATTTAGACATGTCAGAAAATGATGTCCTGGCCAAGTTTAAAAAACCCCACACTTAAGGGTATAGTGTTTAAAGCACAGAGTGGGAGACCCATGTTTAATGAATCACTGTATTCAACATGAATTAGGCCATGAATTAAATATTTTTTACTCTAGCAGTGTTTAATTTATACAATTAATGGAACAGCTGCAATAAAACAATTCACAAGTGAACCTAGCAGTGCAGGATCTTACTGTGATTTCTAATGAGGCTGCTGGTTTTACGTGCAAAACATTCTTCAAGGTTTAGTTTTAGTGCAGAGGAAAAGCAACTGCTGTAACCTCACCAACTTTCATGAAATCAAGTGCTTGTTTTCTGGCCAGTACTAATTATTATGCTGCTCACACATTCTGAAGGGAAATAGCCAGCTGCTTCCCATCCCACTGAGGCAGCCAAGGAAACAAAGTTGGTACAGAACTATGCTCTGCACGTCCAGGAGTGTCTAAATAGTGATATTTCTCCTAAAAGAACTATACAGGGTAGATACACCACTTGGAAAGGACCCATGTGATGGTTCAAAGGTCAAAACCCAAGAAACTTGAAAAACGGGATCTTTCCTGGCTGCCAACTATGTAAAATATGCTTTTATATACTCGTGTACAAATATTTCTCAAGGATTTGATGCTGTGGCTTCCAAATTAATTGGTTATGCTTGCTGTCCTTAACTTCTTTGCACATGATACATGCCGGGTACCTTGCTTGTCATCACTTCTTCATATTATTCCGGCAGCAATTTTTTATTTAACCGCATGGTACTGCCCAGCACTGACAAAAAGTTCAGGGTGAAAGCCCAGAGCTTTCATTCTGCTTTGTGGAAATACCAACTCTGGATTTTCTGGTACCTTTTACTAAAAAAAAGGGAAAAGTAAGAACGAAGCAGAACACAGGCCAGTATGTCCTAGAGTTGGGATTTGATATAGCAAGACTAAAGTTTCCATGGAATACTTATTTCTGCTTATTTGCTTCTTTGCTTGTTGCTCTTCCAAATGGCACAGTGTGAACCAGGAGCTGTTCCATTCCTTCATCTTGATTTAGTGTAGCATGGAGAATACATTGGGTTTTTAGCACTGCGTTATCTGTTGCAAAATGAGGGGAAGGGGAAAAGGGCTTCCTGCAGTTTGGTGATCCAAGTTCTTGACCTATAACTCTGGTTTCTGCCTATGATATTTTGCATGCTTTGTTAATTATTTATCCAAGTACTAATTAGCATCTGACACCAGAGTATACCAGGTGTAATCACTAGAAGATGCCCAGATTAAAAAAAATGCTATTTCTTTGTTAATGATTGTAACTGATGAGATAACTCGAGTTACTCCGGCCATACAGTTCTGGAGGCTCTCCTCTGTCTGTGTTTTGGGAACTTACCACACTTACTGTTTACAAACTGCAGAGGTGTTCCTTGTCAAATGGTCACTAGTGAAAGACCGGTTATATTACTGCCTGCTGCTGAAGGGAAAAGTATATTATAATGTCTTCCTTCATTACCCTTCTATAAAACTTCCAACATCATTATTTTCAACTCACATGTTCTGCTCAAAATATGAACTCATCTGAACTGAGATCAGATTTGCTGTGAGTGGCTGGGAGGAGAGGAGAGGGTGAGCGAAGAGGGGCTGCCCAGGCAGGGTGGATACCCTAGCAGGGTGTGAGGAGATGTCCCATGCTCTGAGGCTCCAGTTTCCTGTGTCACTCTCCCTGCCAGCCTGCACTTCAACTGCACCGGGAATGGGGGTCTCCTCTGAGCTTGCTGTCATAATTCACAGGAAACTGTAGAAAATCAGATGCTTGCAGATTTTAAATAAGATCCGGCAGATTATATTCTTCCCCTTTTAGATAAAATGGCAAGTGGATGTAGAAATCTGCTTCTGGGCAGAAGCTGGAATTAGGAAAAACCTGAACATCAGAGAAACACTTGTAAAGAGCTTGAGCCACCCTAACGTTTGCATAAATTAAGGTGCCGTGCCCCCCATACTGAGCTATTTTAAACCAAACTTCTTGGCTCTGCTAAAAGCACTTTACGGTCTCTACTGTTGAGGTAGAATTCAGCACAGTTATTTTGAGCTAATCCAATTGAAAAGAAAAAAAATTTAGGTTTTTTTGAAGAGTAAGTAATACACAACTTCTTGAGATTTCAAGTTCAAGCCTCGCTACATTTGAGATTGCTCATAAGAGACACAGTCATGTCAGCTGATTATCACATCAAGGCTAAGATGACAAAAATAAACACCAGCAGTATGAAAAGGTCAGAGAGGTGAACAAGTTGTCCTTGCATTATTCTCATAACTTACTCGAGAGCACTCGAGGGTTTGCATTCAAAAGTAGACAGTGCGGGTATGAGCAGATGTGTGTGTGTGCACAGGGAAAGACATGCTGAAAGAATGAATAATTCTGAATTAGAGTTTGGCTTTTGCCAGATACAATGACCAGAACACATGCAAGGGGGGGGGGGGGGGGGGGGGAGTAGGTCAGCAGAAGTGGAGATTATATTTATTTCTATAAAGGAATGAAAAGCATGATATAACTGAGTTCGTTAAGTGGTCGACAAAAGGGGCAAAGATGGGAAATACTACCTGAGTATCAGTAGCTTCCACAAGTCTGTCCCCAGAAATGCAGAGCACCTTGAAATGGTCCTGTACATGATGCTTTCATTTGCCATAAGTAGTTGGATATTTACAGATCTACACAGGGCATCAAACTGGATTCAAAATGAAGTGATACACATAATGTTTTCATACTAAGTATTTCCCTCCTTGAACTGAAGTCCAGAGAGTGCTGGTTTTCGTAGAAGTACAAAATTACCCGAGCTGGAAGGGATCCCCAGGGACCATCGAGTCCAACTCCTGTCCCTGCACAGGATGCTCCCAACACTCACCCTGTGTGACTGAGGGCAGTGTCCAAATGCTTCTGGAATGCCCTGGGGAGCTGTTCCAGTGCTCCACCACCCGCTGGGAGAAGAACCTTTTCCTGAGATCCAATCTAACCCTGCCCTGGCACATCTTTCTGCCATTCCCTCGGGTCCTGTCAGAGGTCACCAGAGAGCAGAGCTCAGCCCCTGTTTCCCCTCCCTCCCTTGGGAGAAGGCAGCAAACAGCTCTGAGATCCCCTCTCTGTCTCCTCCAGCTGAACAGACCAAGGGACTTCAGCCGCTCCTCACTCGCCTTCCCCTGCAGAGCCTTCCCCAGCCTTGTGACCTCCTCTGGACACTCTCCAGTGGTTTGATGTCCTTTTTATGCTGTGGTGCCCCAAAGTGCCCCCAGTGCTTGAGGTGGGGCTGCCCCAGTGCAGAGCAGAGCGGGACAATCCCCTCCCTCTCCCGGCTGGCGATGCCGTGCTTGGTGCCCCCCAGGACACGGTTGCCCTCTTGGCTGCCAGGGCTCACTGTTGGCTCATGTTCACACGGGATAATATTTAATATGCAACAAGATGAGACATGGTTTTGCAGCAAATCTGGTACAAGTATGAATGAAACATTTTCAATGTCTGTTTGAAGCAGCTGCTGAACATTACCAGGCTTGCGTGAGTTTACAGAGAAGGGCAGATGCCTTTGCACGTGGTGATTTCTCCGAATTTGGCACAACTGTTAGATGAAATATTGCTAATTAGAGCACTTACCAAGTTTTTAAGACAGAGCACAGGCATCCTTAGCAGATTCTCACCACGTAAGTGTAAAATGTATTTGTAAATAGCATATTGACACACTTTGCAGATGTAGAAATAAAAAAGAGAGAGATACAAGAGATTATCTTGCTCAGAACTTTTTGTTAATGTCTCTCTCCCTCCAGGAATAACAAATGACCTTATTGTTTCTCACTTTGCTGACAATTCTACACCCCTGTTTCCAAGGTGCCAGTCACACTGGGGTTTTTTGAAAAGATAAACACCCATTATATTAAGCTCAGAACAACTGATCCACATTCAGCGTGAAATTTGCAGCCTTTACATCCCAGGAAACGCACATATCTAAAACTTTGCCTTCTTTTTTTTTAATTTTTTTCCCCCAGCTATATTACTTGGTTAGCTAAAAATCTTTACAGATGTTCCCAAGCTTTTCCAGCAAGTTCAAGACACTTCATTCAAATGATATCACAAAAAACATTGCTGTCTTAATAACTGAGTTGAAGTAATGGGAAAAGAGGCAAGATCTTCAGAAATAAGAAAACACTGGAAGAACTTTCTGTGTGTTGTTCTTGATATAAGGGTATGCAGGAAATAACCTCAAATGATTTGAATCCTACTTTGTATTGTTTGTATTTTGTTGAATGAACTAATCAAAGGACTGAAGTTTCAGCATAGGTAGGGAACAATTTTGATGTGTAACACAACCCAGAGTTTAAAAGGACTCTAACTTCTGGTTTCAGTACTTTTCCAAGTGTCTGAAACAGACCCCCAAATCCTTCAGGCTAGAGCCTAAATGCAACTGTGACACAGGTGAATGCAACTATGTGTGTAATATAAAGGATTTGCATTAAAACCAAAATAAAGATTATTACATGAATGGAAGCCAGACAAAGAAGCAACAACAACAACATATCTTAGATATTTTATCTTTCAAACATACAACGTGATATAGTTGTACCAGAGATGGAAAGGACATAATATACTTTGGAGTCTTAAATCAGATGCACTGAGATAACAGGAACATCCTACTCCAGTTTCCTGACAACCAGCTAATACAAATGCAAATAAATAATACTGAGGCTAACAGGGAATGTGCAATAAATTTCTACTTGAAGTTAATTTCTAGATGAACAGCTATTTTTTTCCCCAAAATCTATGTGTCATCTTGGTAGCTGGATGTCTTGGTGGTTTAGAGACATATCTATGGGAACACTGAGATAACTCACAGAAGTAACTCAGGAGACCTTCAAGATGCCATCTGCTCCCTCCTCAGTATATTCTGAAGCATGCTGAGTTCACTGCAAGCAGGCAGATATCTGACTTGGCAGCGTCTTGGCTGATTTTGATATGCCATCAGTCACATTGTGGTGATCAACCATCGCATCCTAACAGAAAAGCCATGGAGCTGGTATTCCTGACTACTGGCTCTCCAGTGGCCAGGGAACAGTCAGCTGAGGAACAGGTGTACGGATGATGAAGTAAACAACAGTATGTGGTAAAATACTGTATGCAAGTATGCAAGCCACAATCTGGCTGTAGGACAATTTTACATAAGTTTGGCCCAAGTACTGGACCACTTCTGAAAATTAGTTTGATTTTTCCACCGTCTCACCTATTGTATCTTGTACCAAGTGTGCAATCTGAGCTCTCGCTCGTCTGAATTCATATTTCTCCTTCCCAAAATACAATAATGAGACACTTTGTTTCCAAGGCCAGATGCTAGGATTGTTTCTGTGAACAAGCAAGCTGTGTGGGAGTTTTATGACAGGCATAGTTTCACTTTTCTTTCTGAAATACATGAACAGGAAGTATTACTCTCAGTTTAATTCTGGAGATTAAGGAGAAGAGAAAATAGCAATGGATGACTTCTATGGAAGAAAAGGAAATTAAGGCTGAAGCTTTCTAGAAACAGTAGAGTAATTCCTTATCTAAAAGTGGTTGATATCTAGATAGACGTATGCAGGGGTTTAATATGCAGGTCTGCCAGTCCCAGAACTAGGCTGAAATTGCAGTTAGAGAACAGTTAAAGCCAAGTTTATAGCCAGCTAAGGCAAATGGAGAATATGGATTAACTTAAAACACTAAAGCAAATCTGAACAAAAAGCCTACAAAAGAAACAAACATGAGCTTGTTCCAGCTGCCTCCTCTGTCTGAAGATATAGGTCCTCTTTGTGCTGCTGGTGCAGATCTAAAGGAAAGAAAACAAACAGGATGTTCACAGCACAGAGCTGAGTTGGAATTCTTTTAAATATCAGTGCTTTGTTGCCAAGGATGAAGTTTGCAGTCCAAGTGCTAAGCTAGAAGTTTCTTTAGAAGAGCTTCCCACCAGATTCCCCTTTGGCTGTCATGATTTCATAAGCAGGTGAAAAACCCTGGGAACACTCCTTTCTACCTTAATACCCGAGCCTCCTCATCTCTCCACATCTGGCCTTATACTTGAGACTGTACAGAGTCCTTCTAGACAGCAGTGGTCCTCGAGGTCTATATTTTTACAGCACTTCATACAACAGCATCCAGACCCATTTCTAAGTCTCCCAGACATTGCAATAAATCGAATAACAAATACCACTACTAATAGGTTGCATCGGCCCCCTTTTTGCTGGTGTCTGAGCCATCCGTGCCATCTAGTGGACATTTTTTGTTACTTACAAGTTTCCTTCAAACATCAAGGTGTCAACAAGCCAAAGACTAAATTTTGAGTCAGCAGGAACACAGGTGAAGTCTAGAGAGGAGTTAAGGGACACTGTCACCACCCAAGAAGTCTCAAGTACAATACAGCACCTTCAAGCCAACCCTCTGGCACCCCAGCGCTCTCCTTTGCAGGGATGGAAGAGGAGCTGCGGTGACAAAAAGGTCTCCTGCACAACTCTGATGGTTCTGGGCGTGGGATGTTATTCTCCAGAGGCTGAAAAGCCAGCTGTCAGTCTTGTGACAGCAAATAGCTGTTGTGAGAGGGGATGCACGGAGCCTGCAAGTCTGGTCTCACTGTTTATTATGGAAGTATGAAAATGTACTGTGTGTATACTGAGCACACGCTGTGCAAAGCCTTTTCTTAGCAGATACACGCTCTTAATAGCAATATCACTACTGGGCAAACTGTTCCCGTGCCAATTAATGGACCATCAGGGAGGGGGGATCCATCCATAGAGAAAACACATCTAGAAGATAATCATCAAATAATTTGTATACATCTGCACAGCCTCTTTCTGAAAGGGCAGCTAATTTCAATGGAGACGTCTTTTATTGCAGAGAAGTAAGTGATCTGGGGAACAGTGTAAGTATTCATTGGCCTGGAGTATTTTAGCTACTTAAATTTCAGGGAGAGGCAATGATGACATCCAGATTGGGAAGCTGTGTCTTGATTAGGGATAGTACAGGTAAGCAAGTGAATCAAGGCTATTACATTGCTGTGCATACAGGAAGGAAGAGACGTGCGGGAAGGAAAGAAGCAGGGAAATTTTTTCTAAGGAGGATGTAACACCTGAGTTGAGTAGTCACCCCGGAAGAGTATGAGACTGGTGCTCATTAGTCAAGTAAGTGATTAGGTCAATTTAAGTACTGACATGGATGGAAAGGATGGGGTAGCTGCTCCCCTGCTTACATACAGCAAATGCTATGTGGCAATACTGGAGAACTGGTATGCTCATCCCTTTGGTGAAAGAAAAAGGCATTAATGGTTTCCAAAAGCCTTTTTATCCACGTTTCCTCAGCTGAGGAATGTACCTACATCACAAAACTTTGAGAGAAATGGTTTAAAGCCTGGGAGAAGAGAAAACTCTTGTGTTAAGAGTTCACAATATTATATTTTTGAAGTCCTGTAAAATGCTTTTCCCTCCAGCTTGTTAATATTGTCATCACGTTCACAGCTGTGATTTCACATGGGATAACTGTATTTTCCTCTGACACGTGAACAAAGCCTTACCGTTCCCTGGCAGAACAAGGAAATCCTATTTTAATCCATCATGCAATAATCCAGTAACAAACATATGCCTTAACAGGCCTGGAAGCCTGTTCTGTGATCTGCCCCCTAGAAGATACCTCAGTGATATCTAAAATGCCACTGTTTTCATCACACACGGGATGTAATTTGGATGCAATAATAGATGCTTTCGCATGACAAGATGACTAAAAGTTTTCCGTTTCAGCAGGAACAGAAAATACTCACTTTCTCTGAAAAAGTTTATTAAAAACAGACCATAAGCTGCTGAAAATGATATACACCTCCTGTTCTGTACTGCACGAAGCACTGCTGCCACACAGCCAGAGGCAGGCGAGCAGGAGCTGCACCTCTCCACTGTCATAACCAGGGACAGCAAATCACTTTTTTCATAGCAGAAGGTATCTTTGCTGTATTACACAGGTATTAAAATACAAGAGATTTGCAGGTGCTTGAATTAGGGCAGAATGGACAGTAGGAGATTTGATGTGGCCAAATGTATGGATTATGCATAAAAGCCCCACAACTTGAGAACAATTTTTAGGCATCTGTATTCTGCAGCTTTGCAAATTGGGAGGAAGTTTTCACATTCAGATGTTCAAATACTTTATGTACACCTATACATGAAACAGCATATAAATTAAGAAACTTAGCCACAATGGAAACAGTCATCTTTACTGTACATTCACCAAAATACATCATAAATTAATTTAATCCTCTTTATATAATAAAGAAGAATAAAGATAGGAAGGGAAACTATTAAAACCTAGTTTGGGAGTGGTGCTTGCTAATTTAAGAAAGTTGTATCTTGTGATCTGCATTCTCTGCAGATAAATTATTGGCCCAAGGTAAATACTTTAAAACATAGAAATCGGGTTTGCACATAGAAGATAAAAAAAATTCCTCAAAGTTTGGAACTAAAAATTCCACTGGCTGGAGAAATGTTCTTCAGATCTGTTGCCGTTTGACCTACAATTTCATTAGTCAAGGTACAATACTAATGAAAGCAATTTCAAATTTGTAATAGATTTTGCATTGTAACACTGATATTTACAAACTTCATTCATTCTGTCAGTGATACAAAATGTGATTGTCTGATTGATGGAACTGATTAACACTTGATTTTGAATAGCAGGTGCTCACAGACAATTGTGCACAACTTGTACATAGAAACTGCTTACTCAATACACAGCAAGAAATACATTCAAGAATACTGAATATTGCATATGAGTGATATATAACAGATGATAGAGGTGCAACCTGTTGGACTGTTGACTTCTGCATTATTGATTTGGTTGCAATGACACTGAGGATGGATTGAACTTCTTTTACTTACGATGAAAGTGTACACTTAGAATCATCAGGATAATCCAGGCAGAGTAAGAGCATTAGAGACCTGTGAAGATACAATTTTATTTAGCATCTTTCAGGCAGAAAACTGAAGAAAACAAATGAAAAAATGAAGAAAACTCAGCAGTGTTATCATGTCTAAAGCTTCCCTTCAGTCATATTTATGGTACAATTTTCTGTGAATAACTAGAGCTGTGAGTACTCCTGTGAAAATTAGTAATTCTGCAGACATTCAATAGTGGTTTTAACTTGTTTAGATTTTCAATCCAATTGAAGATTTTACAGTGAAATGGAATACACGAGGACATCTTCTGTGTCTGACATCTGTTAAGTACAATATTCCCCTTAATTATACAATTATACAGTATGCTGTAGTGTTTTGCCCAATTCACAGCCAAAAATGCTAAGCCTGAAAAATCTGACATCACTCCTCCAATAGATCAGTCTCTTGCTGAAGACACAACATTAATGGCACTTAAACATCAGAAGGTAAGAAATCAATTAAAATAGATGAGGTGCTTCTGGAAATATACCATATTAATGAAGGATTTTCACTTACTTGTAATTGTCAGTGCAGGAGACATCATAACCAAGGCTCTTCAGCCTGCCTTCTAATTTCTGTACAGTATGAGTTCCACAGGAATCTCTGTGAGAAAGGATTTTAATACTATTGCAAGTCTTTTGTGATCTAATTTCCTTTCATTGAACTTGGTGGAATTAGTAAAGCAAATCTCCAAAACTTTGCCTCCTCTGTATTCCTTAACACTTACAGAAAACTGATGTATATTGCTATTTATAAAGCTTCATTTGCTTACAGTAATTTAATGTTTTATACTCAGTTTGCAAAGACTGGAAGATTTGTTTCAGCCAGTGTAGCATCTGCAGATTCTATTTAACCAATATTCCCACCTTCAGTATTTCAGTGGACAAACAGAAAAAGAGCTAAATAATTTTGTAAAATAAGTAAGTGTAATATTGTAATATTCTTCGGCAGCTATTTAGGTGGTGCTAAAGCTGATGATGTCTTTACAGAATAAGTTGGTTATAATACGTTAAAATTATACTTCTGGGAAGTTTGTCCTCTCTCTTGAATACAGAACAATAGAAAAACAAAAGAAGAGAGAAAAAAACCCAGAAAGAATCCTAAACATAGCTTCTGTGTTTAGCACTGATTTTTAAATTTGTGTTGCAATTAGCAGAAGAAAGTTTAGCATAGAACAGAACCTACTGGGACCTCTAAAATTTGCACCAATGTCAAATATTAAGGCCAGTGCTACCTCCCCGTTGGTCAGTAAATACTCACGACTTCAAATCATATGGGCACCACAAAAATCATTGCAAAAAGCATTAAGTAAAAATACACAAATATTCCCATACATCCAGGCAAGCATAAACTTAAAGATAAATTAGCATCAAGTGCTCGTCTTAACTTTTCTTTGTAACAAGGGCAATGTTTGCAAAGGTGAGCTGTATAGAGTTTTTTCTTCAGAGGTCTGGGGTAAAACTGACTTCCTTTGCTCCACAACCCTTGATTCATCTATGTATCACACACTATCAAAAGATATAATGGAGTAATTCTTCCTTTAATCAGTCCCAACCCCAATTTCTGGCCTAATGATTTCATTTTTTTAACTTCAGAGTCCATTTTCTATTATGTTTCTGTTGAAAATCATTATTTTCCTTGGCTATTTCATTTTCATTGGCTGTTTACCAACAAGCTGTTCTGTTTGGACTGATCTGTTTTGTTTTGTTTATTTGTTTTTAATTAAATTAACGGTAAAAGTAGATCTGGTATTTATCTGCTTCTACCAATTTTCAAAAGCAGTTAAGTCAGCTGAAAATGATTCTAGACTGAATATTAGAATTTAATTATATTTTGTCTCATGCTGGTATTTCTATACTCTTTGAGAACGGCAGGGCATGCCTTCTGTGTTAGTGAAAGCATCTAAATATTTTTAGTTTAATTGCTAGGCAAATATAATCAAACAGAAAGCCAGGTGAAATTGTAAAGACAGGTCCAAAAAGGAGGCATTCGGCGGGGGCGGGGGGGGGGAAGACATAACTTACAAATCTGGTCCTTCAATATCATCCACAACCCAGATAACAATTTGTGAGATTTTGTCTTTCTGGAGATTAGGTATCTCGTAATCTGCAAAAAAAATGATTAAAGAAACAATATTTTTTGAAATATAAAGAACAATAAAAAGAAATAATCTTTTTCCCTTCGCACCAGTCAAGGCTCTGATCCTGCTGGAGGATAGGGGTTTGCTCGATTTTGCATTTATATCCTCTGACTACAATCAGACTCGACAAAGCAGAAAAAAACTGATTCACATTCTTAATGTTATAAAACATCAAAGGCATTTAAACAGAAGTTTTGTTTTCATATTCTTAATCTTAGAGGCGCTCAGCTGAAAAAAAAGTTACAACTTAAAAGGTGAGCCAGAATGAAGTGAACTTTGAAGAATGCAAAACTAAAACAATATGCATTGGATAGTTAGTAAAAAAAAGAAATAGGTCATTCTTGTCATTATTGCTTTTACACAAAATACAATTTTGCTTTAAATAATAAAAAAATAACAACAGCCACAAGACAAATATATATTTTAGGTATAAAATGACGGCCACAGTAACATAACCATCAAGGAGAAACTTCTAGCCGCGTCCATCCCTGGCCTAAGGAATCTTCCACTTTCTTCCTTTGTGTAAATTGACTTTGATAGGTATTTAAATAACAATTAAACCAAAATAATAAAATGGCAACTAAATCACAGAATCATAGAGAGGTTTGGGTTGGAAGGGACCTTAAAGACCATCTGGTTCCAACCCCCTTGCCAAGGGGAGGAACACCTCCCACTGGATCAGGAAGCTCAAAGCCTCATCCAGCCTGGCCTTGAACACCTCCAAGGATGGGGCAGCCATGACTTCTCTGGGCAACCTGGGCCAGGGCCTCATCACTCCCAGAGTAAAAAATGTCTTCCTAATATATAATCTAACGAGAACAATAATAATTATATGTTAATAAGTATAATAATTATAATATCAAATAATAATGATAATGTGTAACGTATTAGTACTATATTATTAAAAATTATAATAATTATTATAATTGTAGTGTCTGTAAATTGAATTTCAAAGCCACAGATTTCTAACTCAGTAAGATGTACTGCAATGGCTTCCAGCCTTTTAATTGCTCGACTCCCCTCTGAGCGTGCCCTGAATGCTTGGTCCAAGCCTGAGCCCAGGTGTGTGCTCTGATTTGCCTATCATGGTGCTTCTTAAATGTCTCCATATGGGCTGCAGTGTCTCTTAGTCACTTGAAATGCTCTGAGACCCTCCAGACTGGAAGGAACTGTTGGATGTCACCTCCTGTGTGAGGCCAGCACTGGCAACGTGACCACAGCTCTGTCCCCCTGGTGCCTGCAGGCAAACTACTGGTGCTGTGGTGTGGAAGCTCTGTTGGCACCCAGCTGAGACCTGTTTGTAAAGTTATTTTAAACTTCTAGAGAAGTGGGATACCAATATTTGCCTTCTCTGTTCAGCTGTGGTACAGTGGTGAATGTCCAAGCCTGTCTTAAGCAGTGAAAATACAACCAAAAATAAATATTCCAATTATTTTTTTCTCATTTGCCCATTCATTTACATGTTCTTGCCAGCAAAAATGCAACTTCCTCTAAAATATGAAGGAACTTTTAACTGTGGAGGAACAATGCACAATTCGCTTCAGTAAACCAATTTTTGAACCAACTAATATTATGAAAGAGGTCTGCCAACTACAAACATACTCTGTGAATGAGCAAAGTTATTTTGCATGAAGTGAGAAATAAATCTTAACTGAAAAGGTAACAGGTTAGAAATGGGCCAGGAAAAAAAAAACAGATGGTGCAATTGGCTTTGTTTTTTTTCATGGCAGGCTGTGTCCCAGTGGTGGTGATTTCACTGGTCATGATACCACCAGGGAGGTGACTCAGGGAACTGGTGGAAAGAATTAATTTATATGTAAGAAGTTTCTGAAATAAGGACTCTATACAGGATTCTGGGCATTGACCTGCTGCCAGGTATTATCATCTGCAGAAGACTGGATCCCAGCTGACCACCTGACCAACCACGAGGAGGCCATAAATATCTTGATTAGCTGAAAGCTGTGTACAAAGCTGGACCTTTTGGGGGACAGAGGTAAGTAGGGAGTAGGTATTTTGGAACACACGGTTCCTGTTTCTCTCCTGTCTGAGACAAAATTATCTTTTCAATGATTAGTTTTAGTCCTCAGTGAGCACGCAGGAGCAGGATCTGTTCTATGGGTTTTTTAAAGATGTTTCTTTGATCTTCCTCGGACAGGATAGTTGCTGAGATAAGGAAAGATGTATTTTTAGTCAAAGGTAGGCAGTCACTACAGCCATATACTCAGTAAAAGTTCTTAAGGGTGTATTTTTACAATAAATTTTCAATACAGTCTTAGATGAAACTCTGCATAGCGGTACACCTGTAAATCGGGGAAAATGCCTCTGTCCTTTATGTAGGAGCGAACAAGGAAAAGAGAAAACTAATCCTTGCTATTATCCTTCTCAATTAGCTTTTTTTTCTTTCTTAAACCATAATGGACCTCAAGCTGCCTCCTCTTGGTTTTGGAGAAACAGCAGACTAAACACTTTCACTACAGAAGTTAAGTTTGCTCTTAGGCCTGACCTAGGCTACACTCCTCGTAATAATGTCTTCTCCTTGGAGATGTCCCTGAACAGAAATTTTGAAACACTCATCTTTTTTAAGACTTACACATTTTGCCACAGTAAGGTGGCTGACTTGAAGGCTGCTTTCAAAAAGCATTTATCCTGCTTGCCACAGCAGTTTGTAAAATGCAGGAGTCAAAAGGATTGTTCTCATCCATTTCCTGCTAATTCCTACAGTTGAGGGCAATTAAAAGCTGTCCCCACAACTCAGCAGACTTTGATGCAACAGACTCTTCCAGCTACCCTCCACATGCTTTGTGCAGCAGAAGACCCAAACAACTGGCTGACCATCCTTTTTTTCCAGGCTTCAGACCCTGTACACATAAATAAGTCAGTTTTCTTACCCTGGTTCTGGGTAAGCTCCCCCAGCTGCAGAACCATTCAGCAAGACGTGTATCACTCCAGAACTGTGCTGTGCATACTGCAATACATAATAGACCTTTTTCAGAACTCATCATCCAGATTTGTTATATGTCTTAGCATTGTATTACAAGCAACAATGACCAAGGAAAGAATTTTATCAAGAGTACCAGAGTTGTGAAAATAATACCAAACTAGCACCCTAGCAGATCACTGCAGCAGAAAGGACAAGAAGTAAATAGCTGATGCATTCATTAAATACAGCTTCTCATACTATTTTCTCACACCTGTAAATAGTTTCTTCAGCAGAGGAAGAAAACATTTTGGTATGCTGTGTTGGGTTTGATCTGTGAATAAAGGATTTCCACCAAGGCTGTCAAATGTCCCTTAGGACCTGTTCTCAGTAGACAACTAGTGTGCTTATTGTGCTCAGTAGGTGCTTAATATATATTAACAAAGCTAACACAGAATGTTAATGCATTATCTAGCTAAGGGGCAAGTTAGGTTCCTTTTGCTAAAACATTGTACCCAGTCTAAAACAAGTGTATTTGTATCAGAGTAAATAATCTAGCACAGTTACAGACTCAAATCTGGTTTGATCCAGTGAGGTTTTCCTGACCACGCAGGTCACACTCAGTAGTGTACAAAGTCAGCACTAACGCGCTATTTACAGTGATTGAGGCCATCCTCCAGAAAGATTCCACAGCGTTGTTTTCACATTCCTCCGTGGTCGGGCAGGATTCATAGTCCAGTCCTGTAGTAAGGCATGTGATTTATGATGCTATTAGAGAGACAATAATGACCATAAAAAGTGACCTTAGAAAGAAATTAAATCTATTTGTGCATTACTCACTGAACATACAAGACGGTCTGACACAATACTGAATGCTGTATTTTTTTCTATCATTTTCCATTCTTTGCAGTTTACACAAACCATGACGTTCTGTGGATTCATAGAATCCTAGAATCATCTGGTTAGAAATGACCTCTGAGATCATCAAGTCCAATCATACCTGTCCTCTTACTAAACCATGTCCTTAAGAAACTCATCAACCCGTGTTTTAAACAACTCCAGGGATGGTGACTCAACCACCTCCCTGGGCAGCTGTGCCAGTGCCTGACCACCCTTTCAGTGAAGAAATTCAGTAATTTAGCTGAAACACCTCTAACTCTACCTGGGAGGCAGAGAGCTCTGTGTTCAGAGGGCTGAGAAGGAGGCGCAGCACCATTTAGATTTCACTGTGTGCTCCCCAGACTGCCAGGTTAAACATTCACACAAAACAGGAGAGAATGAGACAGTGCGGCTATCCCTGATTTTCAAAGGACCAAGTGCAAAATTAGCTCCTCCAGAACACAGCAGTCAGTCTCCATGATGGTTTTACAGATAGATTTTTAAATATAGTACTCATTATCTTACCAGCACCGTCGGCCTGCCCACACCAGTTTAGAAAATCTGCAAAGAAGCCAATCAGAGTATCAGCCAGGGACATGTAGCGACGGCCTCTGTCAGCAAAGCTATTGACTAGCAGATGATTATTCTCCCAGAAGAGAGATTATGGAAAGAAAGGAAAAAAAAAAAAAAAGAAAGAATGACCCATCACTTGGGTGTGGACACAATGAGATTATGGGGTGCTTAAAACAGTTTAAAACACGTTTTGTTATTTCTTTGAAAATCAAGCTAATAATCATAAATGTTAGCTATCTCTTTAGAGGAACAAAGGTTTGGGTTTTTTTACGGTGTTGTAAATTCTGATCACTAGAGGCTTGATGGGCTTTCACACCATGATGGGAATAGGTATAGACTTGTATTAAAGATAGAGAAGCCTAGCTTAAAGATAGTGAAGCCTAGCTTTGCCTTCTTCAGTGGATATTTAGGGAAAGGAAGTAAAAAGGAAAGACAGATATTTATATCTGTCTTTATATCTTAACAGAATTCTCTCACACTGCTATGTTGACTTATGGCATGAAAAAATGATGTGTCTAGCTGTTATTTCTGTGTTTGCAAAACTCTCATTAATCTCATGTGAGCTGTGTCGATAGGCGTATTTGTTGGTTAAGCTTCTATCATTGAGAGATAAGGAATTATTGTGCTAGAGGAAAAACTGCTTTAAAGCGTAACCTTTTAGAGAAGGCCAAAGCACACATTCTGGTGGGATATGATGGCACAAATGCCATGGTTTTTGCACTTTCACTGTTCTCTGCAGTTGGGCAGCACATCGAATCCTTACTGTTTTCTAGGATGCAATGGTGTTCTATCTCATTTCTGTTTGTTTAACGTGTCAAAAGACAACAGCACGCAGAGTCTTTGCAGGCAGAGCACCCAACCTGTGGAAAAGTAGAAGTTCAGGGACTAAAACAAAGCTCCTGGCTTAGTAGAAAAAATAGGGGAACTTTGTAGCGTGAAAATGGAGAAGTTTCTGAGAAGTTACTGCATAAATAAATGCAGCCAAAAACATTGAAAAATGCCATCACGCCTGAGCCTGTAAACTACAGATGGCCCAAAAATAATGAATCATGAGTCAGCCACAGAATGAGCCTTGGTCAAATTTGAACTGTGCCATGGAAAATCAGTCGCATGTCACAGGACGGTTAATGTAACATCAATAATTATTTACTTTGTTAGGTGGAATTGTATGCAATGACAGGTTGATAAATTGTTCATAGTCCTTAGGTAGAATGCTGCAGGGATCCTTGTTAATAAATGCACCTTTAAATGCTTCCCATATCTCCAAACAATTCTTCTCACTGTAATCATTGAAACAAACAAGCAGCAGAATTGTTTTTCCAAAGCAGGGCAAGCAAGTAATTTGTTCCCAGCTTCTTCAGATTCCCAAATTAAAACCCCTAAAAGGTTAAGAGACAAAACTGAAGTAAGGGTGGCGGAAAACTCACCACACAGGAAAAGCATATAAATCTAGTCTCTTCCTGACTCCTAACAGCAGCAGATTAGGAAGAAGTAGCAATGGAATTAGAAATACATAGCAACTCAACAAAAAACTTACAAGGTACAGTATAATTTAGCTTGCTATCCAGCACTGTAGAAACACTGAAGAAAACAGCTTTCTTTGAAGATTTCCAGATTCAAAAAGCCATTTCAATTGAAGTGTAGCTAAATGTGCAAAGCTACTGTAACGTAAAATTACTCTTAAAACATCATATTCAAGTGCAAGGAGGAGTTACTAGAAAGTTTCAATGGTAGAATAATGGTTTTGACAAAGTGATGCCTTCTGTATTTACAGGTCCTAGGATTATACAGCTTTACCTTGCTGGAACGAGTACAGTGACCGTGGGGGACATAGACTGTCACCGTGCAGTAGCTACAAGAGTACTGTTAGGATTCAATATTTAAACTACTTGTGAAGGAAGGCCTGAAATAAGATGCCAGGCTATGCACTTTGACAGTTCCCTTCTGCCAACTCTGTCTCAGGGACAATAATCTCCTGTAGGACAGGACAGGCCATATTGGCAACCGTGTCCTGGGGTGCACCAAGCACGGCATTCATTGCCAGCCGGGAGAGGGGGAGGATTGTCCCGCTCTGCTCTGCACTGGGGCGGCCCCATCTCGAGCACTGGGGGCAATTTGGGGCACCACAGCATAAAAAAGACATCAAACCACTGGAGAGTGTCCAGAGGAGGCCACAAGGCTGGGGAAGGCTCCACAGGGGAAGGTGCGTGAGGAGCGGCTGAAGTCCCTTGGTCTGTTCAGCTGGAGAAGAGGAGACCGAGGGGGGATCTCAGAGCTGTTTGCTGCCTTCTCCCAAGGGAGGGAGGGGAAACAGGGGCTGAGCTCTGCTCTCTGGTGACCTGTGACAGGACCCGAGGGAATGGCAGGAAGATGTGCCAGGGCAGGGTTAGATTGGATATCAGGAAGAGGTTCTTCTCCCAGCGGGTGGTGGAGCACTGGAACAGTTCCCCAGGGAAGCAGTCCCAGCACCCATTCCGCCAGCATTCCAGAAGCCTTTGGACACTGCCCTCAGTCACACGGGGTGAGTGTTGGGAGTGTCCTGTGCAGGGACAGGAGTTGGACTCCATGGTCCTTGTAGGTCCCTTCCAGCTCAGGTGATTCTATGATTCTGTGATCTATGATTATCTTTCTGGATTTGCAGGATCTCATCTGTCACAGCTTGGAGCCTGCCTGGAGTAATTAAAAAGGGAATTGCTACTTTCACTACTTTCTGACAGTACCTTCTCCACATATGCTGTGGCAATGTCTATGCTGGGAACATTGTGCAGAGCAGAATAATGTATTTTTGGTGCATACGGCATTCCTAACACAAACAGCTGTGATTGCAAAGCTGTAGCTTGAACAATAGTAGTTGCGATAAGTAAGACAACTTTTGCCATTATGCAGCTCCTATGCAAGAAACAGAGCACAGATTCCCTTACAGTCATCTCTGGTCATGCTTAAAACAACTCTATAAACTCTGATATATCGTAAGCAAATATGGGATCTTGATCTGAACATTTTCAGTGATGCAATATGACCATTGATCATTAGTTTCAATGTTTAAAGAGTCGTACTTGATAAAAGGATTTGCACCCTATTTCTGATTTCAAGCTGTTAAATATTAGCTTCTAACAGCAGTCTATATACTTAGATCTCATTCTGATAAAGAGCAGTCTGCTGTAAGCACTCACTTATTCATGCCAGCACTTGTAAATTATGATCAACTGAATTCTTCACATCTTTAGGGACAGTTGAAACCAGCAATAATTTTCTGGTTAATTCACTTATTGGATTTCTTCGATTCATGTGTTCTCATCCATGTTTGTAAATAAAAAGGACTATTCTGCTTCGTTACTCAAAATTTCTCAGCTATCAAAAATACTTCTCGAAACTACAGGGTGGGGAAGGGCTGCAGATCGGGACAATTTCTTCTGATCTTAATAGACACTAATAAGTCATATAAGATTTATTTCATGTGAGTCAGTTTAAAAAAGATGTTTTCAAAACTTCCATTATATACTCCCACTAAAGAAATACGGTGTTTATGCACTACAGGAACACTTGAGTTATGTAGCATGAAAATTTCAAATATGATTTTCATTCAAATCTCTCACTTTACATGACCATAACACTTTGTAAAATGCCTCTTTTAACTGCCACGTTCTGTTTTAACATAAAGGAAAGTTTTCCTTATGCTTCTATAAACATATTTATGTTTTAACTGTGCTGCAGTGTGAAGATATGCTTTGCTGGCTTCTTTTCTGTTAGCAAAGTATTTAAAAAAATATTCTATTTGCACATAAATTTAGGAGCAAAACCTATCCAGGTGACTATGCCTATATAAAAGCTAACCAAGGAGCAATTAAGAAACCAACAATGAATAGAAAGGGTTAAAATAATTAGGATATCTGGTTTGCACCTGTGCAACATGAAATTTTAATTTTGTTTAGATTACACTATTTGCCTATAGACCTAAGGGAAAGAGAAAAAGACACATACTATGAAATTCATTGTGCAGCTCTTCTTTTTATAAGGCCATTTTGGGATAGAATCTTAATGTCCAGCCTGGCTTCATGCTATTATAAATCAGCATACTTTGATGAATGTGTTCAGACTTCTCAGTTTTAAAATTACATTGTGAAAAGGTCACAGGACCTAACAACATCACAAAACTGTCATTAATATGAGACTTACAGAAATACTTTCAAAAATACTGTATTTACATTTCTAAAAGCCAAAATCAGTTAACGAGAGGGTTAACATTTCCAAAAATGCTTCAGCTATTAATGAAGTGACATCTGAACTCTACCTACCTGAACTCTACCTACCTAATCTCTACCTACCTAAAGCCTACTGCAAGACCAGACTTCCTATACCTACACAACTGTTCACTGACTCGAGTTTTCATAGCTTATGTTATACATTACATTGTAGGTATGCATACTATAAAGTTTACTGGCACCTTCTACTGGGATGTGTTTCTAAATTTGCCAAACTTGAATTGTTCAGCTGAAATTTTAGTACCATGTTATTAGGATGATTTTTCCTTTCATGGGGAACTTGAAGCAAAACACGGTAAGAATGTCATTAGGAAGAATCGTGTTTGTTTTGCCTTTGTTAAAAGCCACAAACTTGTTTTCTTTCCTTTACCTTCCTGTTTTGCAGCAGGAAATGAAAAAGGGAGGTTGAGGGAAGGATGTAATATTTGCTGATCTTATGCAACATAATCTAACCCTGTTTAAGAACACGGTTCAATGCTGCAGGAACCTAGCCATGCCCTCTCTGCAAATGCATCTTCAAACTATGAGG
Organism: Dromococcyx pavoninus; assembly: GCA_033558185.1. NCBI lineage: Eukaryota > Metazoa > Chordata > Aves > Cuculiformes > Neomorphidae > Dromococcyx > Dromococcyx pavoninus. Next base: position 671,485 of record JAUMJL010000019.1, on the reverse strand, counting down.
AAAAAATTTAGTGGCAGATGGTACTCCAGGAGACTGTACTCCTTAGTTTTTTCCTTTTTACCAAAGCCCAAGCAATGTCAGGAAGACAGAAAAAGTGGTCATTTTAGCAAAAGGTGTGACTTTTACCTCCAATTCTGTGTAGTTAACACGGGCAATGAAAGCTCACGGCTAATCATACTTCAGCAGTTGATTTCTACCTGATTTTTCAGGGGAAGGAGCTGAGCAGTCTGTTCCAGTATCACTAGATAGCTATAAAGTGAGGTGCTTTCCCTCCTACATGACCTGACATACGAGGCACGCAAAGTAAAGCAGGAGCACTGTCAGATTTGGTACTTCAGAAATACCACCCCCATGATTTCTGTGCAGTGTTCTCCTTACAGAACACTGTGGCAGTAGGGTGGGGGAAGAAATGTCAAATAAAAAGCTGAAGGATTAAAAATCTTGCCATAATTACAGTACTTTTATTAATACGACATCCATCAAAGTTCATTTTTTGTTTCCAGACAGCTACAATAGGATCAATTCCATGGCTAGGAGCAAAACATCAGGCTTCTGACAAGAAACTTTTTGTACAGAACAGAAAAAACTGATCCAGAAATGAGCAAAAACTTACCCAACAGAAGGATTCACGATTCTAATATACTCATAGCATCTTCCAATGACAATACTTTCCAGGTTTGGCGTCGTACCTTCACCTTTCCATTTCTTTCCCTGCACTGCTGAGCAGCTGTTCATAAATAGAACACAGGCAAGTAATAGAGACAAAAGAAGGCTCTTCATCACTACTTCTTAAGAACCCAAGTTGTTAAAAAAAAGGGAAAAAGAAAAGTTAAACTATACAATCTAAATGGAAACCTGGAGGCTTAACACTGAATATTTTCAACACTGGCTATAGCTCTGTACACAAAAGACAAAGTTAGACGGAAATCTGAACCTTGCTGGGCACTGCAATAAAACTGTTTCCTGGAGTGACTGCAGCACAGAAATACATCACTTCCTCATGCCTAACTATTCCCCACTTCAGAAAAACTGAGACTTTTAAGGTCATGATATTGCCACCTGGTGATAACTGGGAAGAATTACAATATATTTCAGTAAAAGCAGAAAAAAATCTCTTACCACTTAAGTATTTACAATGCCTTAGTTTTGTTTAATACTCATTGCCATGCTACACCTTCCTAAAACATCTCAAGGACTTGCAAGCAATGTATTGTAAATGTTTCTTTTCAATTTAAAAGGGCTAAAGTTTTTGTACATATTTTTTTAAGGGCTGAAAAAAAAATGCTAAAACACCTATCAAGTAACAGAGTGGTAAAATGCTACCACTTCTCCCCTGGATACTGACAGCAACATTTTGGTATTATGATGGCTGTTTTAAAGTCTTCAAAACCGCTTCGCAGTCACAAATCAATTGTAAGGAGAACTAAAAGGATTAAGACATATTTCCTGTGCACTGAAGTGATCTCTTCAATTTCTGTTTACACGTAGTCTCCCTCCAGCTTCTCTTCCCTAAGTACTTTGTTAGATCATCAAACAACATCAATTAATCTAATCTTCAGTGTAAACATTTGGTGGTATAAACTGCTGCAAATACAGCCACGCTACTTTTTTTCCCCTTTTGAAAAACCACTTTTTTTCAAACTTACTCTAAGTTGTGGAACATGCTGGCTCTTCTCTTTCTGTTAGAAAGTCTCTATGCCTCAATGAATATGTACATCTTCCTTATTTATGTAGTTACTTATCTAGTGTCATGCTTACATTGAAGCACTGGTACCCAGCTGACGGATTTTGCTGAAGGCAAAACCTTGCTAATCATTGAGCAAATTGCTGATGATGGATTTGTCTTGTAAACGTGACAGCAAGATAACCAGCTGGATTGTTACCTGCAGCAGTCTTCAGGAAAGCCAGATCTGCCCAGAAATGGTTACACAATGTTGTGCTTGATACGGTGGAGACACAGCAAATGTTGTATTTCACCTCAGTTACTTCTCTGATGCTTTTTCTCCCCATTTTTCTTCCTAACCTCTCTGAAATGTCACCATCCTCACAGAGCACCAGCATGTTAATCAAATGGTTTCAACTTAATGCTTTGGGTTCAGATCAGAGAGTGCAATAATCTATGGAAGTCAACGAATTTTTTACTATCAACTTTGCTGCAACCAAATTTTGCTCAATAATTTCAAGGCTGACAGAAACCAGAGGCATAACTGGTGTCTTTTCCTATATAGAAGAGTGTAGAAACTGTCACTGGTTTAGTCACAGAGTGAAAATTCTGCTTCAAATATACTGTATAAAAAGACATAAAGATGGATACTGAGTTTTGGAATGGCTGTTCTCCAAGGACACACCAGGTTAGGACTGATCGCCATAAAGAAGATGTGAGTACTGCTCAGCAGTGTTCTCCAAAATAGAGACAACCTGTCATTCTCAGAAGGAATGGAAATGAGTTCAACAAGTGCTGGGATCCCCATCTCATCTCCTATCAAGCTCCCTTTCCTCATGGGCCACTTCTAGAAACACATCAGGCCAGAAGGGCTTCTGATCTGACTCAGCACAGTCACTCTTTTTTTAAATTCTTAGCTGTGACGTTAATACATCACGTGATGCTAAATTAACAGACCTTGGTGGAAATTGCTCCAATAGTTTGATAGGCTCAGGAGTCAAACCTTTGCTCTGGCTTAGATCTCATGCTCCCTTTTTCTCGTACAATAATTAATCTGCTCTCAGAAATCTTCTCTCTGTGTAATTCTTAAAGAAAATGACCAAGTCTCCTCTTAAACTTGTCCATGAAAAATTCAATATTTTAATCCCACTTTCTCTTGTAGTACTGTACTTCACTGCCACAAACTGGCTGTCCATCTTGCCTCCCCAACTCTAGCAATTCATGCTGGATGCAGATCACTGTCCCTCACTCTCTGCCTCTGTCTCCTAGAAGAGGTTATTGCCCATCACAGTATCACAGTATCGCAAGGTTGGAAAGGACCTCTGAGATCATCAAGTCCAACCGATAACCCAACACTAACACCAACACTAACACCAACCATCATCTAAACCATGGCACTCAGTGCCTCATCCAATCTCCCCTTAAACACCTCCAGGGTCGGTGACTCCGCCACCTCCCTGGGCAGCGCATTCCAATGGCCAATCACCCTTTCAGTGAAGAACTTCTTCCTCACATCAAGCCTAAACTTTCCCTGACGAAGCTTGAGTCCATGCCCTCTAGTTCTGTCGCTGGTCACCTGAGAGAAGAGACCAATCCCTGCCCGACTACAACCTCCTTTTAGGTAGTTGTAGAGAGCAATGAGGTCTCCCCTGAGCCTCCTCTTCTTTAGACTAAACAGCCCCAACTCCCTCAGTCGCTCCTCGTAGGGCTTGTGCTCCAGCCCCTTCACCATCTTCGTTGCCCTCCTCTGAACACATTCCAGTATCCTAACATCTTTCCCAAACTGGGGGGCCCAGAACTGTACACAATATTCAAGATGAGGCCTGACCAGTGCCGAGTACAGGGGGACAATAACTTCTCTGGTCCTGCTGACTACACTATTCCTGATGCAGGCCAGAATGCCATTGGCCTTCTTGGCCACCTGGGCACACTGCTGGCTCATGTTGAGCTTCCTGTCAACCAGCACTCCCAGGTCCTTTTCTGCCTGACTACTCTCCAGCCACTCTATCCCCAGTCTGTAGCTCTGCATGGGATTGTTGTGTCCAAAATGAAGTACCCGACATTTGGACTTATTAAACATCATCCCATTAGAATCAACCCATCTCTCCAATCTGTCCAGGTCCCTCTGTAGGGCCATCCTACCCTCTAACAGATCAACCCTTCCTACCAGCTTGGTATCATCTGCAAACTTGCTGATGATGGACTCAATCCCCTCATCCAGATCATCAATAAAGATATTAAACAGGACCGGACCCAACACCGATCCCTGCGGGACACCACTGGTGACCGGCCACCAACTGGATGAGACACCATTCACCACCACTCTCTGGGCTCGGCCATCCAGCCAATTCCTAACCCAGCACAGAGTGCTCCCGTCTAAGCCACGGGCTGCCAGCTTCTCTAGGAGTCTACTGTGGGGAACAGTGTCAAAGGCCTTGCTAAAGTCCAAGTATACCACATCCACAGCCTTCCTCTCATCCACCAGGCGAGTCACATGGTCGTAAAAGTAGCGTAGCAGTGTCTGCAAAATTGGCAGCATATTTGCTCCTGAGATACTCTGGTTCACAAACTGAATATTAACTCAAATGACCATGAAATTCAGGATATGTTTATATTGTGAAGCCCTGGAAGATAAGAATGGACGTGTTCTCTCTTGTTATTTCTGCCACATGGGAGTGGTAATTTTCAGCAGAAGGAACGTGTAACAGGTGGGAACATTAATCCCCTATGATGGCTCAGGCATGAATTGTTGGCAGAATAACCCCAATTCCATATGACTTCTTGCTTTAGGCTGGAAATATGACCTTGGAACTGGTCATATTTACAAGCTCCTCTCTAACTCTGTAAGTAACAAACTCCACAAAACATAATTTCTTGAAGGTTCATGTCTTCAGCGCATCAGTAACCCACGGTCTCACCCTCTCTCATGTATTCTCTGATCCTCTGTGCAAGAAATGCACAAACGCAAAGCCAGAGCTGTGCTTACTCACCAAGCAGTAAATACAACCATGTGTTGGCTGGGCAGCTGCACAACACCCGTGCTTTCCACTTCCTTTCTTTCTCTCGTTTTTTTTCCCCCAAAGTTGTACAAATTAAACCTTCCAAGTTTCATACATTATTTGCAGATATGATTAAGTAGGCCAGCGTGTTCAAAAGTCCTTGGAGGTGGAAAGGATGAGTGGAAAAGGAAACACCCAATACCACAATTGCTTAAGCCTCATTACCTTAGATAAAGAGATAAAAAGATTATTGTGCACAGTGTGATCTAAATAACCCTCTCTCCTTCTCAAATCACTCTCTCTCCTTTTACCAGCAATAATTTCACAGTGTTCCAAAGCATTAGTACACTGAGGAACATTAGCACATTGGACTAAAATTGTATGTGTGCCTTTGCTCAAAATCTTTCAATCTGTTTACAATTTATTGCTTACATTGATAAACTGGCTGGCTTTTAATCTATGCAATATCTGCAGCATAGACTTGTACAGGAGTAGTTTTCAGACAGAAAGGTCTGCTACATTTATTATATGTTGGACAGCGCATTTTGGGGACCTTTACTACACATTTCCATGTTGGCTGAGAGTTACACCTTATGTCAAGCTGATGCATCATCTCTCTTCTGCCAAGTGTTCCTCCTGTGTTTGAAATGTTGCATAGGCAGGTGAATACCAAAGGCTGGTGTTCCTGCTCCTTTCATCTCAGATATTTAACAAGTGCAGCATTTAACTCTTATCTAGCACAAAATCTGCAAAAATTGGGGGCAGATTCCCTGATGCAGCCTGGATTGGGACACATCAAACGTGATAGCTCACACACACCAGTACATTTACAGATACCCTCTTTATTCCAAGGAAGTTGTTGAATACCTATCCCTGGACGGATTTAAAAGACATGTAGATGCGGTGCTTAGGAACATGGTTTAGTGGTGAACTTGTCAGTGCAAGGCTTATAGTTGGACTTCATCTTAAAGGTCTTTTCCTACAGGAACAATTCTGTGATTCTGTAACATGTTGTTGACATCTCCTCAGTCTCCCTGCGAGAAGCGAATTGTCTTTACTGTATGTAAAGGCACCATTTCTAATTCCTAATTCCTTCTGACTTCATTAAAGTCACATGAGGAGTGGGCTGAAGTCACTTGAGTCTGTTCAACCTGGAGACTGAGGGGGGACCTCACTGCTGTTTGCTGCTTCATCACAAGGGAAGGAGGAGGAACAGGTGCTGGTCTATTCTCTTTGGTGACAATGATGGGACTCAAGGGGATGGCAGGAAGATGGTCTGGAGGGAGATGTCCCTGGCCATGGCAGGAGGGTTGGAACTGGATGATCTTTAAGACCTTCCAACCCAAACCATTCTATGATTCTATGATGAGGAGCTGGACTCTATGATCCTTGGGCGCCCCTTCCAACTCAGGTCATTCTATGATTCTATGAACGATTCTGTGGTTCTGTAACGTGTTGCTGTCAGTCTGTCATCTCAGCCAATTGTCTTTCCTGCACGTGAGAGCACACTGCAATTTCTAATTCATTAAAGGCACGAAGACCGCTGTGCCCGCCACGCCGGGCTGCCCGGTGGGCACGGACACGGGGCACCGCCCGCCCCTCCCGCAGCTCTGGGCAGCCTCCCCCACCTTCTGCACGCCCGACTCCTACGCCCCCGCCGAGCAGCTCCCCCCACAACTCCCTCTGACTCCTCCCCCCGCGCCCGCCCCGCAACTCCGCCGCCGCAGTCAGAGGGGAGGGGCGTGGCGACGCCGGAAAGGTGCGGGGCTGCGGGGCCAACCGCAAGGAGGGGGTCGGAGCGAACCGCGCACGCGCAGGCGCGCGGCGGGAGGCGGTGACGGCGGCGGCGCTGTCGGCGCGGGGCGGGGGCGGGAGCGGTCACGTGGGCGGCGGGGTTGGCGGCGCGGCGCAGGCGCGTGGCGGGTGTTCGTGCCGTCGCCGTCGTTGCCGCTTGCGCCGCGGGTTCTATGGGGAGAACATGGCTCCCTTCCCTGAGGAGGTGGATGTCTTCTCGGCTCCGCACTGGCGGATGAAGCAGCTTGTGGGGCTCTACTGCGACAAGGTAGCGTCTGGGGGCGGGCAGGGTGGGGGCGGCCTCCGCGCCGCTCCCCTGAGGCGGGAGGACTCGGTCAGCGCCCCCGGCAACTTTTCAGCGCCGCTGCGGGGCTGCCGGCCACCCCGGGCCTTCCCGCCGCATCCCCAGGGCCTCCTCGAGGGGAAGCGTGGCCGGTGGGGCGAGGGAGGGGAGTCTCCCCCTCTGCTCCGCTCCGGTGAGAGCCCACCTAGAGCGCTGTGCCCACTGCTGGAATCCCCAGCGTTAGAAGGATGTGCAACTGTTGGAACAGCTCCAGAGGAGGCCACGGAGATGATCCGAGGGCTGGAGCTCCTCTGCTGTGAGGACAGGCTGGGAGAGTTGGGGCCGTTCAGCCTGGAGAAGACTCGACTCCAGGGGGACCCCACAGTGGCCTTCCAGTACCTGGAGGGGCTACAGGAAAGCTGGGGAGGGACTTTTTCAAGAGCAAATAGTGACAGGAGAGGGGGAACGGCTTTAAATGGGGAGGGGGAAGATTTAGATTGGACATTACGAAAAAATTCTTCATGCTGAAGGTGGTGAGGCCCTGGCACAGGTTGTCCAGGGAAGGTGTGGCTGCCCCATCCCTGGTGGTGTTCCAAGGCCAGGTTGGAGGGGGTTTGAGAAGCCTGGTCTGGTGGGAGATACCCCTGCCCGTGGCAGGGGCGTTGGAACTGGGTGATCTTCAGGGTCCTTTCCAAACAATTCTGTGATTCTTTAACTGTGCCTTCCCACTGCCTTCCCTCTCGCCAGGCCGTGTTGGAGCCACCAACTGTGTTATGGAGCAGAGCTGCGAGCGGTGCCCTCAGGGGCCACCTTGTTTGGGGAGAAGCCCGACCAGCACCTCGATGTGGCCAAGGAAGAGCGGATGCTGCAGCGGGAGCAGTTTCTCCATCAGGAGATGACTCAACTGCTGAAGGAGATGGAGCAGACAAGGCCTGCGGAGGAAGCCCCGCTCCTTCCAGTGCGTCACATCATCATCGGAGCCCTGGTCCTGTTGCCTGTGCTCTGCTGGCTCGCCAGAAAATGGAACAGGCACTATGAGAGCTGCAGTGAGTAGCCCAGCACCAGCAGAGAGCAGGATGAAGACAGAGAGGAGGGGGTTGAGGGAGATCCCAGAGGAGCAGAGAACCATGTCACGGCTTTGGTTGCGTTTTCACAATTCCCCAGGCAGGGCCTGCCTGGCTTGTGCAAAAGGAGCTGAAGGAGCTGGTGGGTGAGCTCCTCGGTGTCTGCCGTGTGCTCTCCAGGAGGAGTCTCATGCCGCAGATGCACCCTGCCATGCGCACAGACGGCACCCATGAGTCCTGGAGCATGCACGAGGACAGTATCGCCTACCAACTGCTCGTGCTCCTGCTGCCACCGCCCGGGTACTCTTTCCACCTGGAAACAGGCACCTGGGGGCAGCTGCCAGCAGGAGCCTCCTGCATCCGTGTGGTGCAGAAGGGCACGTGCTCGAGGGAGCAGTGGCCGGGGGGTACTTTCTGCTCTGTCCCCCCAACCAACGACCAGTGGAGGGAGGAGAGCCTGCACCTCCAGCACACCCTCTGCACAGACTCCCACTTGGATGTGCAGAAAACAGCCTGCTGGGTCCAGCTGCTGGTGGCATCGGCCTGGAGGTATTTGCCTCAGTCACGCTCCTGCCAGCTCACAGTGCTGCCCTCCTGCCTCTCCTGCAGGTTCCAGTTGACAAGCAGCTCCACCATGAAGATCTGCACTGAGATGCAGCTTGCAGTGCAGCCGGGCACCTCAGGAGCCTGACTGAGCCTGGAGTAGGCAGGGGCCGGCTTTACCGGCACAACACCACGGCCACAGAGATCTTCTCCAGGCCCCGCTTTTAAGACTTAGAGCAAGCAAACCCAACAGGACACCTCAGAGGTCTGCACTTCTGCACCCATATCCTGGTGGTCTCAAGATTTTCCACCCCTGCCTGTGACCCTGAGGACCTTGCCTTCACCCCACATTACTGGGACCCAGGCACAGTTTTGGACACTGGCACGTGAGAATCTGCTCACGCCAGAGACTGCCTGGGGAGTCTGTGCTGCAGATCTGAACCAAGGAGGCACAGAGATGGCACTGCTCAAGAGCTGTTCAGCACAAACAGAACCTGGGGAACCTCTGCTGCTTCCGCTGAAGATTTCATCGCAACTGAGGCTCCTGTTACTACCTGCAAGAGGATGGGACCACCCGCCCTGTTGGAAAGGGTTGACCCCCTCTGGGACCTTTGTTTGATGTCAAGCTGACAATAAATGAGCTTGTTTGAATGCCCCTCCGCCTGTGTCTGTGCAACCCTCTGTGGGGCCGTGGGCAGGGAGCAGGTTGCTGACTGCTGGGAGGCAGAAGCATCAGGGTGGCATTTTGAGGGAAGTAAGCAGTAACAAAACAGATTCCCTGGTGGAGGGAACGAGGGCAAGGGAGTAGGAACTTTTTCAGTAGTGAGCGTTGATGGGACAAGAACCAATGGGCACAAAGGGAAAACAACCAAATTCCATTGGAACCCAGTGGTTCTGGGGCGGGTCCAGCGCGGGGCACGGGTCACAATGGGGGCTGTCCCCATAGACACCACCAGGCAGCCCCACGGCAGTTGGCCTTGGGCGATCGGTGAGTGAAGCACGCAGGGGCAAAGCTGGGCTGGGTAAGGGTGGGGCAGGGGGCCAGGGGGGTTTGTAACCCAGAGCGAGAGCTCAGCGCCTCAGGGAAGGGGACGGTACCGCCCTTGGGCTGGGGGCAGAGGTGCTCGGGGCTGCCAGCGGTGGCAGCTGCCCAGAGAGGCCTTGGGGATGTGCGGGGTGCCCACACCTCTGTCAGAGTCTCCATGGGATGGTAGGGGTGGGGCTTTAGGAGACTCTACTCGGGTGTCCCCTGTCCTGTCACAGGACACAGCACAGCCTGGGGCTGGCCATCAGGGTGGCTTAGGTGGGATGGGTCCCATGGTGGCTCCAGCAAGGGCCCGTGGCCCACTCAAGCCTGTTGACACCAGTGCCCAGGTGCGTTCCAGGGACAGCCCACGGCACCCGTCCCTGCAGTGCTCACAAGCCCTGCCCCGTGCTCCCTCGCTCCCAGCCCTGCTCAGCCCCATTTCCGCTCACCTCCTCCAGGCCATGGCTGTCGCAGTTGCCCTCGTCCTGTCTGTGCTGGCCACCTTGTTTGGGGAGAAGCCCGACCAGCACCTCGATGTGGCCAAGGAAGAGCGGATGCTGCAGCGGGAGCAGTTTCTCCATCAGGAGATGACTCAACTGCTGAAGGAGATGGAGCAGACAAGGCCTGCGGAGGAAGCCCCGCTCCTTCCAGTGTGTCACATCATCATCGGAGCCCTGGTCCTGTTGCCTGTGCTCTGCTGGCTCGCCAGAAAATGGAACAGGCACTATGAGAGCTGCAGTGAGTAGCCCAGCACCAGCAGAGAGGAGGAGGAAGACAGAGAGGAGGGGGTTGAGGGAGATCCCAGAGGAGCAGAGAACCATGTCACGGCTTTGGTTGCGTTTTCACAATTCCCCAGGCAGGGCCTGCCTGGCTTGTGCAAAAGGAGCTGAAGGAGCTGGTGGGTGAGCTCCTCGGTGTCTGCCGTGTGCTCTCCAGGAGGAGTCTCATGCCGCAGATGCACCCTGCCATGCGCACAGACGGCACCCATGAGTCCTGGAGCATGCACGAGGACAGTATCGCCTACCAACTGCTCGTGCTCCTGCTGCCACCGCCCGGGTACTCTTTCCACCTGGAAACAGGCACCTGGGGGCAGCTGCCAGCAGGAGCCTCCTGCATCCGTGTGGTGCAGAAGGGCACGTGCTCGAGGGAGCAGTGGCTGGGGGATACTTTCTGCTCTGTCCCCCCAACCAACGACCAGTGGAGGGAGGAGAGCCTGCACCTCCAGCACACCCTCTGCACAGACTCCCACTTGGATGTGCAGAAAACGGCCTGCTGGGTCCAGCTGCTGGTGGCATCGGCCTGGAGGTATTTGCCTCAGTCACGCTCCTGCCAGCTCACAGTGCTGCCCTCCTGCCTCTCCTGCAGGTTCCAGTTGACAAGCAGCTCCACCATGAAGATCTGCACTGAGATGCAGCTTGCAGTGCAGCCGGGCACCTCAGGAGCCTGACTGAGCCTGGAGTAGGCAGGGGCCGGCTTTACCGGCACAACACCACGGCCACAGAGATCTTCTCCAGGCCCCGCTTTTAAGATTTAGAGCAAGCAAACCCAACAAGACACCTCAGAGGTCTGCACTTCTGCATCCATATCCTGGTGGTCTCAAGATTTTCCACCCCTGCCTGTGACGCTGAGGACCTTGCCTTCACCCCACATTACTGGGACCCAGGCACAGTTTTGGACACTGGCACGTGAGAATCTGCTCACGCCAGAGACTGCCTGGGGAGTCTGTGCTGCAGATCTGAACCAAGGAGGCACAGAGATGGCACTGCTCAAGAGCTGTTCAGCACAAACAGAACCTGGGGAACCTCTGCTGCTTCCGCTGAAGATTTCATCGCAACTGAGGCTCCTGTTACCACCTGCAAGAGGAAGGGACCACCCGCCCTGTTGGAAAGGGTTGACCCCATCTGGGACCTTTGTTTGATGTCAAGCGGACAATAAATTAGCTTGTTTGAATGCCCCTCCGCCTGTGTCTGTGCAACCCTCTGTGGGGCCGTGGGCAGGGAGCAGGTTGCTGACTGCTGGGAGGCAGAAGCATCAGGGTGGCATTTTGAGGGAAGTAAGCAGTAACAAAACAGATTCCCTGGTGGAGGGAACGAGGGCAAGGGAGTAGGAACTTTTTCAGTAGTGAGCGTTGACGGGACAAGAACCAATGGGCACAAAGGGAAAACAACCAAATTCCATTGGAACCCAGTGGTTCTGGGGCGGGTCCAGCGCGGGGCACGGGTCACAATGGGGGCTGTCCCCACAGACACCACCAGGCAGCCCCACGGCAGTTGGCCTTGGGCGATCGGTGAGTGAAGCACGCAGGGGCAAAGCTGGGCTGGGTGAGGGTGGGGCAGGGGGCCAGGGGGGTTTGTAACCCAGAGCGAGAGCTCAGCGCCTCAGGGAAGGGGACGGTACCGCCCTTGGGCTGGGGGCAGAGGTGCTCGGGGCTGCCAGCGGTGGCAGCTGCCCAGAGAGGCCTTGGGGATGTGCGGGGTGCCCACACCTCTGTCAGAGTCTCCATGGGATGGTAGGGGTGGGGCTTTAGGAGACTCTACTCGGGTGTCCCCTGTCCTGTCACAGGACACAGCACAGCCTGGGGCTGGCCATCAGGGTGGCTTAGGTGGGATGGGTCCCATGGTGGCTCCAGCAAGGGCCCGTGGCCCACTCAAGCCTGTCGACACCAGTGCCCAGGTGCGTTCCAGGGACAGCCCATGGCACCCGTCCCTGCAGTGCTCACAAACCCTGCCCCGTGCTCCCTCGCTTCCAGCCCTGCTCAGCCCCATTTCCGCTCACCTCCTCCAGGCCATGGCTGTCGCAGTTGCCCTCGTCCTGTCTGTGCTGGCCACCCTGTTTGGGGAGAAGCCCGACCAGCACCTCGATGTGGCCAAGGAAGAGCGGATGCTGCAGCGGGAGCAGTTTCTCCATCAGGAGATGACTCGACTGCTGAAGGAGATGGAGCAGACAAGGCCTGCGGAGGAAGCCCCGCTCCTTCCAGTGCGTCACATCATCATCGGAGCCCTGGTCCTGTTGCCTGTGCTCTGCTGGCTGGCCAGAAAATGGAACAGGCACTATGAGAGCTACAGTGAGTAGCCCAGCATCAGCAGAGAGGAGGACGAGGACAGCATCGCCTACCACCTGCTCGTGCTCCTGCTGCCACCGCCTTTCCACCTGGAAACAGGCACCCGGGGGCCTCCCACATCCATGTGGTGCCGGAAAGCACGTGCTCAAGGGAGGAGCTTCTGGGGTCGTTTTTTTGCTTTCTGTACCACACTGAGGATGAGCTTCCGGAGACAGGCCAGAGCTTTTATGATCTACACGCCCTGTGCACAGACCCCTACTTAGATGCGAAGAAGATTGTCTGCTGGGCCCAGCTTTCGGTGAGATCAGCCTGATGGCTTTTGCCTCAGTTACAGTACGTCCAGCTAATGGTGCTGCCCTCGTCCGACTCCTTCAGGTTCCAGCTGACAAGCACCTCAAAGATGAACATCTGCACCAAGATGAAGTTCGAAGTGCAACTCTCTTGAGCAGGAAGAAGACAGATTTCCCAGCAGTGTGCCATGGCTGGAGAGCTGTGTGCTTGTCACAGAATCACAGGATCACACGGAATGACCTGCGTAGGAAGGGTGATTGCCCAGCTCTCCAGTTCGTCCCAGCTCTCCAGTTCGTCCAGATCCCTCTGGAGGGCCTCTTTGCCCTCAAGACTGTCAGCAGCTCCCCCCAGTTCTGTCTTGGCATTGAATTTGGTTAAAAGACCTTAAAAAGTCCTGCATCCAGGTCATTTATGAACATATTAAAGAGCACTGGCCCTAAGATGGATCCCTGCAGAACCCCACTGGTGATGGGGCACCAGCCCAGCGTAACCCCATTCATGATGACCCTCTCAGCCCGACCCGTCAGGCAATTGCTCACCTGCTGCACTGTGTATTTATCCAGCTGTGTGCTGGGCATTTTCTTTAGGAGATTCCGTGAGAGACAGTATCAAAGGCCTTGCTGAAACCTGGAAAGGGCACATCAGCTGGTTTTCCTTGCTCAGCCTGATGGGTAGACTTGTCATAGCAGGAAATAAAGTTGGTAAGGGAGGACCTTCCCTTTATAAACCCGTGTTGGCTGGGACCAGTGACTGGATTGTCTTTCAGGTGATTTTCAGTAGCTCCAAGAATAATCTTCTCCTTAACCTTACCAGGCACTGCAGTGAGACTGACAGGCCTGCAGTTACTGGGATCATCCCTGCTACCGTTCTTGAAGACTGGGACAATATTTGCCTGCTTCCGGTCAACAGGCACCTCTCCAGATTCCCAAGAGCACTGAAAAATTATTAAGGAGGTCTCACTATGACCTCAGCCAGCCCTTTAAGTACCCTCAGATGAATCCCATTAGGCCCCATAGACTTTTAGGGATCCAGCTGGAGCACCAGCTCCCACACAAGTTCGGGGTTGATTGGGAGTTTATCAGTTGCACAGTCTAGGTCCTCAGGCCGAGGACTCTGGGGTGCCCGAGGCCATCATCAGTATTTAAGACAGAGGCAAAAAAAGCACTGAATGGCTCTGCTTTGTCTGTGTACTTGTTTATGAGGTGTCCATGCTGAGCAAGTAATGGGCCAATGTTATGTATGACCTGCCTTTTGTTATTAACATATTTGAAAAAGCCCTTTTTGTTTTCCTTCACAGTGCTGACCAGCTTCAACTCTAATTGAGCTCTGGCTGCACGGATTTCTGCCCTACACGGGTGGACAGTACCCCTGTAGTTCTCCTGTGTCACCTGTCCTTGTTTCCACCGGCCGTACACCATCCTTTCATGCCCCAGTTTGATTAGAAGATCCCTGTTTGTAGGGTTTCCTACCTTAAGCCTTGCTGATCTCATTTGTCTAGTCTTTCCCCAGGAGTCTTTTATGTAAGATAATGTCTGAGTGACTGTTTTGAGTGTCAGGGAGCCTTCCCACAAAGGGCAGCCCAAATCAAGCAAGGGGAAAATTCTGCCTCTGCCTGAAAGACCCTGCAGTCGTACAGCTACACTGAGTCCCATCCAAAACCACTCCCCTATTGCCAGTGTCTAGGGGGATCCAGATCCACTGCACTATATGCTGCCGACACACATACAAACAGAATCAAAACCCCTTCTCCAAACATCTTCTCCATGGATTATGTTACAGGCACTGTACTAAGAATTCTGAACCCCAAAAGAAGCAGCACAGTGGCTCAAAAAGAAAAGAGCTAAAAAAAAACCCAGCCAGATGTTGAAGGCAAGGTTTATTTGCCTTCATATGCTTAAATATTTGTTTCTAGCTTTCAAATTTTTCTCTAGACTTGTAAGAGTTGCTATTTCAAGTGAAAGCATACAGTCACCATCATTAATTTCACCTACGTCCCTACACATAAGCAACAGAGAGAGCTAGCGGCCCCTGAAGGAGATCCAGGAGACTGAACTGATACGTGAGGGTAGCTACCTGAGGTCAAGCAAGAGGAAACACAATATATATGTACCATCCTATTGAGCCTCCTGACCCTATATGAGAGGCTGACGTCTTTTGAATCAAACACTGATTCATGATAAGCACACAAGGCCAACCAATGGCTAGCAAAGAGAATAAATCTCTGTATTTTATTTATTTCCTAATCTCAAAAATAAGTGTAATAATTGCAAACTCTCATCAGGTTAGGTACATCAAAGACTGGAGGAGCAGCAATATTGTGGTAACAGGGTTATAGATGTAGCTTTCCCAGCACTGTGTTGTTCTGGGAGTGCAGAATGTTGATATCACCTTATCACATAATAACTCAGATTCCTCGCAGGTTTCCGAGCAGAGCTCTTTGGCAGTGTTTGCTATGGGCCTGGGGCACAAGCTAGCCCATTCTCCTTGAACAAGTTGTGACAGAGGCTAGCTTTATCAGGCTTAAAGCACATTTTCAGATCTCAACATGTTTCAGTATTTCTCCCATGCAGTGGAAACAAAGCACATAGGTTTGGGGTCTTTCTCCTTTTAGTTCTCTGTGAATTTGAGACTTTGTATTGATTTGGGAGTTTTTTTGGTTTATAAATTTTTAGCAGAGCAACAGGATTTGGAATTCTACATGTCTGGTGGGGCATGGCTACATGGCATACCAAATGTAAAATTGTGGACAATAAAAATGCTTCTCCTTGTTTGTTGAAAATCAGCTCCATCATGTTCTGCTATGTATTATCTTTTATCCGACTGTGTGTTAGCAGGACAGGTGGACACCTATAGTGCATCTGTACTATTAAAGTGGGCCAATGTTAATGCTCCCTCTGTAATAGCAAGCAGCAGGACACAGCAGATGACACCAAGCTCTATGGACCTTGGGACTGCTACAGAAAAATGCGCTGAGGCATATCCAGAGTGTGCAACAGCCACAGTACACGTGCCCGCAAAAACACAGGTTTGCTGCTTAAAATTTTGCTATGGAACCACTGATAAGATCAGTAATTTTTCTTAACTTACATGGCTGAGAACAACACACGTATCTGGATGTCTGTGTGCTAGACAAAGCCAGGATGTTTTGCTTCCAACCACCTACAAAGACAATGACTTCTTTGTACAAGACAGAGAGTGAGGCTGCAAGAGTACAGTCCAAGCAGGACGTGCACTGTGACCTTTCCTGGGAGGATATATGCAGAGTTCCATGTGTTGAATGAATGAAAATGAAATTCAAAGGAAATCAGTGAAACCTGATGTTTTGGTGTACCACAGCATGCCCGTGCTTGTTTGTTATACACCACAAGGCATCGCCTTTCCTCTCAGGAATGGAGGTCAAGAGAGTCTCCTTATTGTGGCAACCTTTTGATCTTTGTCTCTATTCCACTGCATGGCTAAGCCGTGGCCTGAGGAACCTTTTATGAAAGTTGGAAGACTTACACTTAGTGCTATATTAAGGATAAAACGTAATCTGAACCGCAATGGTGTTTCCAGCAGGATTTAAAAGGGGCTGTCTGAATCAGTCTTGCTGTTTTATCCCCCCAGCTACACACTTGACACGTTCTTAGAGATGCCGATAACCCTCTGAGTGGTTTCTGGTCTTTTCTTGGCTCAGCTCAGCTGTTTCCCCACCAGCCACTTACTGTTTTGCCCAATAAAAGGCAAGAACCTCCTTGCCTCTTCCATCACTTGCTTTACCTGCCCAGAGGTGCCAGAGTCCCTGGAAAAGCATGATTTATATCATGTGCCACTGGGCAATGCTCCCCTCTGGGGCATGTTGCACTGGGATGCAGCATGGTGTACTCTGCTCATTTCTCACCCAGCCCTCCAGCGAGGAGGAAACCGAGCACTGAGCCCTGCTCTGACCCTCTGGACGCAAGGGGAGCTGTACAGGAGGGTGCAAACCAGGGCAAAGTGTCTGCCCTCCACCACCAAACATACCACCAGTCCCTCTGAAATAGCATGGTTTTGTGTGTGGGTTACAGTAACCACTCCTAAAATATCATCTCCCGCTCCTCGTCTATTAGTATTACAGGAAGGATCTCTGGTTAGCGACTCTGCACACACCCCATTACTATTTATCACTCTAAGCTCTACAGCCACATCCTTTTCCAGCTTTACACACAGATAGTGAAAGTCTTCAACAGCTCAGAGCACTCAGTTCCATGAAGTTGCTGTGGTGTTGGTGCAGGGTCTGCGGTCTGTGTGCCCAGGGTTATGCACACACTGAAGGAGCTGAACTGGCCTGTGATAACACACAAAAACATGTGACTATTTAGTTATCACTTTTCAACTATAACAGAATAAAGCTCCACAGTTACTAACTGCAATGTGAAAGACAAAGTGCATGTTACATCTGTGCTTATCAAGTGCATGTCTTTTCTTAGGATAATTCTTTTTGAGATTTTGCTGCAGAAAGATAACTTTGATGGTTAAAGAGGTTAGGGACACCAGCAAGCAAGTATGAAACAAAGTGTGAACTCACAGTGTGTTAGCTATGCTGTGATAACAAAAATAGTTAGGAAAAGGAAGTAAAATCTCCTGCAGTGACTACAGAGCTGCTCCCATGCTGGAGATCAGCACCTTGCCCACCTAGTGGTAACCCCGACCATGCAAAGCTGTTGCTGACAACGCCAGATATTATCATATTTTTTGCTAGAAGTACACCCAGTGAATCAAAATTTTTAGTTACTTCTGGAAGACACTACTAACACTGACAAAACACAGAGAAAATGATCAGCATCAGTTGCTACATGGCATGAAAAGCCAGATGCTCATCTGATACAGATCCACACGGTTCTGTCTGCAATGACTTCAGGCAAGCGTAGCTAACTTATAAGGTGAGGAGTTTTACTGTACATGCAAACTGCTTATTTTATTATTGCTCTGTGTTAAAAATAGGAAAATTAATCGTCCATGTTGCTCAACACAGTTGTTTACGTATATGTGAGTTGAGCTCTGACAAAAATCCCTACTTGTTATTCTGTCTTAAGAAGAGAGATGTGAGCCGCAGCACGGAGCATGTCCGGAACGCTTTACAATGTGTTACAAGTTTCTCCTTGTGCTGAGCCATGAGGGATCTAAGCTACTACATATTCCCCCTTCCTCCCTGGCCCCTTAGGGCCTAGTTCATCACAGGCTGAAATCGTTTGTACCTACTTACAGGTCCTGGGAGTACTGGTTAAAGGCTGCAGTTACCCAAAGAGAAAGCAAGTACATGAGCATCACCATTTGGCAGACTTATGCACCACACCAGTGTTGACTTTTTCACAATGTGCAAAGTACCCACTAATCAGGTTTAGAAATGCCCAAACAGGAATATCTGCTCTGCCTTCAAGATTAAAATCCTAACACCAGATAAAGTATTTGTCTCCTTTGCAGACCAACTTTTCCTTATTGAAAACTAATGTCACAAACTCAGTAGTTTACAGAAATGTTTACTTTGGAAACGTTCTTATCCCACTATGAGTCCTTCAATCTGAAAAGCTGTTGCCGACAGATAAGATATGAGTAATACTGAACTCTTGTTGCTTTTTTAACGTCATTAAAAAAACCATTTTGCTCTGTGTGAAGGTCTCTGAACCCGCACAGAGGGCTGAAGGGTCTCAGCCTTTTCTCATCTCCTCATCGGGAAGACAAAGAATTCGGGCAAATCAGAACTTGGGGTGTTCTGTTTCCCAGAGTCCTGTTGTTATCTCCTGACAACGGGGAATTTTAGTAATAAATAATACTTATTGCGTCTCATGCCTCACTCTCTGACAAAGCAGCTGCACAGGAAGTAAGCTGAAACTATACCAAAGGGAGTGAGGACCATCCTTGGCAGAGTGCGTTATCTGCATGCAGCAGCGAGGAAAGCTGCCTAATGGCGTGTCATTATTGTAGGCAAAATCCTGGTCAGATGAAAATCTGTTGAGAGAGGCTGGATGCCTCCTTCTCTGAAGGCAACTGAACACGTGCTATGGGGGTGACGTCCTGAAATGCGTGCAGAGAGAAAGCCCCACACCCAGCCAGCGAGAGGTGAGCAGCACAAGCAGAGTCCCCTGAGAAGCACACAGCTACATCGAAGGGATATAACGGCAATAAGAGGGGAGTCTGCTCTAGTCTGCTGTAAACCAGGAAATCTGTATTAAACCAAGATACAATATTACTTTTATGTTAGCAAGCTGAAACCAATAATTACCTGTAATCGTCTTCACAGGTTATCTTAAAGTTTCGCTCTTCTAAGATGCTTTTTAACCTGTTTATGGAATGACCTGAGCAGGATTCACTGGAAAGAAAAGTCTTTTGTTACTTGTGTTCCTTGAGTGTACGAGAAGATTAGCTTCACCTTACTTCAGGTAAAATTCTTTAAAAGCTTGTTTGCTAATATGCAGTGAAGTCCACTGGGTTTGTCGAGTTTTGCCTACCTTTGGTCCTTTGCTACTAGAAACTGTGTGATATTCAACTATGCATCTTGCACAAGAACTTTGTGTAGGAAGATATCTGTGGGAATTAACTCAGTTCTATTCACAGTTCACTGTGCTTTAGAGCTGCTCCAGAGCCTTTGATGGCCTCCATCCACAGGAGCACAATGTAATCAAACCTGTGGGAGGCCAAAGTGACCAAGTCCCCTGTGTGAAGAGCAAGGGTCAATCACGAAAACCAGCAGCTACGTCCCAGGTAGAACATAAGATTGAAAGAACATGAGAGGAAGCAGGATATGAGCATCTCCTATCTGTTTGACTCTTCCTGTGGCTGCTGCTACTCTGTTTTGAGAAGAAACTGTTTGAACTACTTTTCCATTGGCAGGAGCTCTAACTTGTGTATTTCTTTACTACCCACCTAAAGGTTTCATGAAGCACGTAGCACTGTCATACCTTTGAGATCTTTATCTCTATACTTAATTTGCTAGAAATACCCCAAGGCAGTAGTGAGAGGATTGACAAATGCCAGAGACACAAACAGATCCCCTGAAAAAAGCTTTTTACGTCAGGATAAAAATTATCCAGAGCACAGGAAACACATCAGGGCAATAATACAATACTGGGGCAAATCCAGTTCCTTGCATAAGGCATCAGTGGAAAACAGAGTCAGCTCTTATTTTTTTTCACGAGACTCACCAGATTCTATCAGTGATCCAACATGGGATACAAATCAGAGGATAAAATGAGTACATATTCTTGGAGCTACCCTCCCTCTTTCTCCTTGGAAATCAGTAGAAAATTATAAGGAAACTACTGTGAACTTGGCACTGGAGAAGGATGTGTCCAGAAAGTTGGTAGGGCACCAGCTTGTTGGAGCTGTTGAGAAGGAAGAACCTGATGGCTTTTTTGATGTTGGGTATCATGGAAGGGAGGATCAAGGGCCATGTTTGGGGGAACTAATGTACAGATTGCCCGATGTCCTTATCTTCAGCAAAATTCTACGCAATGGACCACAAGAATATGCCTGGCACGCTGACCGCAGGATAGATGCATGTCTGTGAGCTGATTGAGAGACACACCGGCTTGTGTGGCAAGGAGACATTTCCGGGTGTTAGGAACAGGGAAGGGGTTGCAACACTGGAGTTAGGACTGTGTCAGACCATGCGGCTGTCTGAGCAAGGGTCTCTGCTGGGTTCCACACTCAGTCCTGAGCTGCACTGCATCACCAGCAAAGCAAAGGACGTGACCCCAGTTAAAATCACACTCAAACTAGCGGCAATCCCGGTGAGGGTGAATCAGTGCCCTATCAGACTGAAAGCACACAAAGCAGAGCCCCTGATTACCACTTTCATCCAGCATTGAGTGCTTAGGGGACATCAACCTGAATGCAATACTCCTATTCTGTCAGTAAAGAAGCCTCACTCTCAAGAGGATAGAGTGGTTGTTCAGAGAAGCTGTGGACGCCCTGTCCCTGGAGGTATTCAATGCCAGGCTGGATGGGGCTTTGAGCAGCCTGCTCTGGTTGGAGGTGTCCCTGCCCACGGCAGGAGGGTTGGAACTGGTTGGGCTTTGAGGTCCCTTCCAACCCAAACCATCCTGTGATTCTATGGTCATGCCCTTCTTCTTCATCAAAGCTGCTGCCTCTGTCATGGGAGGGTCCTTAGGAATGGGAGAAACCATGGCAGTGCACTATAACCATGTGAACCACAGAACCAGCTCTGAAGACGGGGATCAAAGGCATTGAAACTCATACTCAATGCTTGAAATATGACTGGCCTGCAAAGGAATCTGAATGGGACAAAAAGGATATGATCTGAGATCACTATTCTGGTATCAGTAATTCCACGACAAGCATTTAAACCACAGAGTTTCTATTAAAAACCACAGAATCATTTCTGTTGGAAGGGACTGCTGGGACACCTAGTCCAACCACTATCAACTTGCAGCAGGTTGCAAGTTGGGCTTTGAGTACATCCACAGATGGAGACTCTACATCCTCTCTGGGAAACCTGTTTTGTCAAAAATGGACCTGGTCAGCATAATTATACTATTCCTATGGAAAAACATATTTTCCAGCTGTTCACCCTGACAAACATAGCCTGCTCGGTGACTTCAGTGCTGCACCCATAATAAGGGTCTGTAGAGCTTGGTGGGTTGGGAGAAATTTAAAGGGACCTCTTGAAAGCAAGGAAAATGTCACTGTGTCTTAGTTCAGCGGTACCTACCAAAAATACTGAAGAAAACAACAGTAAAATGTTATTCTTTCCAGCAAAGTAAGTAAGGGAAGTGAATGGAGGGCAGGTTTCGTGAGCAGATTTAAGATAGCGTCAAGTGTTAGTCACTTGTCAGAAGTGAGCTGCACCATCTGCCTTCTACACACTGCTCCTCGTCTGGTACAAGCACAACTTACCTTTGAGTTCCACCGATGTCATGCATAAGCCAAATGTGTACAGCAGAGACTTTATCTGGATTGAGATTAAAGATCTCAATACTTCCAAAAATGCTGTAAGAATGGGACATGAGAAAGCAAAACATTCTTAGTTATCTAAGTAAAGTGTACACAGTATTTTCCCCCAATACAAGTACTTATTAGTGCTGCTGTCATTCTCAGTGAAAGAACATTACCTTGGTAATGGATTTTCACAGACTATTTAATTACTTTGCGGTAAAAGATTTTCTCCTCGTTCTTATTTCATTTTCATAAGAACTTTTGAAACTGTCTGCAGACTGAAAAAAGGTTAAGTTTTTCCATCTTGAGTGCCTTTTGTCCAGTTTGGTTTATTGGCTATTGGTTTGGTTTGGTGCAAGGGAAATGAACACAGCTGTTCTCCTGACACATTCTTCCTCTTTCAATATTATTCAAGACTGCACTTCCAACCAAATAACCCAAGGAAGCACAGTCTGGACGAGGAAAATCTGGTCAGGAAATCCATGAGCAATTAGAAATGTGTCGTTCACATGAATATAACATAGTGTCAAGTCTAGATTACCTGTATTAATACAGTTAGTTTGTGCAGCAACAACATACTGGAGATCCTACCCACATACTCTCAGCAGGATTTAAATTACAGTCACACTATAGAAGAAGTTAAGTGAATCATCTTTTCAATAGCCACTAGTTTAGACCTCTAAATGAGTTTTTCTAAAATCCTTCTGCACTGGGCAGGGAGCAGGTTGCTGACTGCTGGGAGGCAGAAGCATCAGGGTGGCATTTTGAGGGAAGTAAGCAGTAACAAAACAGATTCCCTGGTGGAGGGAACGAGGGCAAGGGAGTAGGAACTTTTTCAGTAGTGAGCGTTGACGGGACAAGAACCAATGGGCACAAAGGGAAAACAACCAAATTCCATTGGAACCCAGTGGTTCTGGGGCGGGTCCAGCGCGGGGCACGGGTCACAATGGGGGCTGTCCCCACAGACACCACCAGGCAGCCCCACGGCAGTTGGCCTTGGGCGATCGGTGAGTGAAGCACGCAGGGGCAAAGCTGGGCTGGGTGAGGGTGGGGCAGGGGGCCAGGGGGGTTTGTAACCCAGAGCGAGAGCTCAGCGCCTCAGGGAAGGGGACGGTACCGCCCTTGGGCTGGGGGCAGAGGTGCTCGGGGCTGCCAGCGGTGGCAGCTGCCCAGAGAGGCCTTGGGGATGTGCGGGGTGCCCACACCTCTGTCAGAGTCTCCATGGGATGGTAGGGGTGGGGCTTTAGGAGACTCTACTCGGGTGTCCCCTGTCCTGTCACAGGACACAGCACAGCCTGGGGCTGGCCATCAGGGTGGCTTAGGTGGGATGGGTCCCATGGTGGCTCCAGCAAGGGCCCGTGGCCCACTCAAGCCTGTCGACACCAGTGCCCAGGTGCGTTCCAGGGACAGCCCATGGCACCCGTCCCTGCAGTGCTCACAAACCCTGCCCCGTGCTCCCTCGCTTCCAGCCCTGCTCAGCCCCATTTCCGCTCACCTCCTCCAGGCCATGGCTGTCGCAGTTGCCCTCGTCCTGTCTGTGCTGGCCACCCTGTTTGGGGAGAAGCCCGACCAGCACCTCGATGTGGCCAAGGAAGAGCGGATGCTGCAGCGGGAGCAGTTTCTCCATCAGGAGATGACTCGACTGCTGAAGGAGATGGAGCAGACAAGGCCTGCGGAGGAAGCCCCGCTCCTTCCAGTGCATCACATCGTCATCGGAGCCCTGGTCCTATTGCCTGTGCTCTGCTGGCTGGCCAGAAAATGGAACAGGCACTATGAGAGCTGCAGTGAGTAGCCCAGCACCAGCAGAGAGGAGGACGAGGACAGCATCGCCTACCACCTGCTCGTGCTCCTGCTGCCACCGCCTTTCCACCTGGAAACAGGCACCCGGGGGCCTCCCACATCCATGTGGTGCAGGAAAGCACGTGCTCAAGGGAGGAGCTTCTGGGGTCGTTTTTTTGCTTTCTGTACCACACTGAGGATGAGCTTCCGGAGACAGGCCAGAGCTTGTATGATCTACACGCCCTGTGCACAGACCCCTACTTAGATGCGAAGAAGATTGTCTGCTGGGCCCAGCTTTTGGTGAGATCAGCCTGATGGCTTTTGCCTCAGTTACAGTACGTCCAGCTAATGGTGCTGCCCTCGTCCGACTCCTTCAGGTTCCAGCTGACAAGCACCTCAAAGATGAACATCTGCACCAAGATGAAGTTCGAAGTGCAACTCTCTTGAGCAGGAAGAAGACAGATTTCCCAGCAGTGCGCCATGGCTGGAGAGCTGTGTGCTTGTCACAGAATCACAGGATCACACGGAATGACCTGCGTAGGAAGGGTGATTGCCCAGCTCTCCAGTTCGTCCCAGCTCTCCAGTTCGTCCAGATCCCTCTGGAGGGCCTCTTTGCCCTCAAGACTGTCAGCAGCTCCCCCCAGTTCTGTCTTGGCATTGAATTTGGTTAAAAGACCTTAAAAAGTCCTGCATCCAGGTCATTTATGAACATATTAAAGAGCACTGGCCCTAAGATGGATCCCTGCAGAACCCCACTGGTGACGGGGCACCAGCCCAGCGTAACCCCATTCATGATGACCCTCTCAGCCCGACCCGTCAGGCAATTGCTCACCTGCTGCACTGTGTGTTTATCCAGCTGTCTGCTGGGCATTTTCTTTAGGAGATCCCGTGAGAGACAGTATCAAAGGCCTTGCTGAAACCTGGAAAGGGCACATCAGCTGGTTTTCCTTGCTCAGCCTGATGGGTAACCTTGTCATAGCAGGAAATAAAGTTGGTAAGGGAGGACCTTCCCTTTATAAACCCGTGTTGGCTGGGACCAGTGACTGGATTGTCTTTCAGGTGATTTTCAGTAGCTCCAAGAATAATCTTCTCCTTAACCTTACCAGGCACTGCAGTGAGACTGACAGGCCTGCAGTTACTGGGATCATCCCTGCTACCGTTCTTGAAGACTGGGACAATATTTGCCTGCTTCCGGTCAACAGGCACCTCTCCAGATTCCCAAGAGCACTGAAAAATTATTAAGGAGGTCTCACTATGACCTCAGCCAGCCCTTTAAGTACCCTCAGATGAATCCCATTAGGCCCCATAGACTTTTAGGGATCCAGCTGGAGCACCAGCTCCCACACAAGTTCGGGGTTGATTGGGAGTTTATCAATTGCACAGTCTAGGTCCTCAGGCCGAGGACTCTGGGGTGCCCGAGGCCATCATCAGTATTTAAGACAGAGGCAAAAAAAGCACTGAATGGCTCTGCTTTGTCTGTGTACTTGTTTATGAGGTGTCCATGCTGAGCAAGTAATGGGCCAATGTTATGTATGACCTGCCTTTTGTTATTAACATATTTGAAAAAGCCCTTTTTGTTTTCCTTCACAGTGCTGACCAGCTTCAACTCTAATTGAGCTCTGGCTGCACGGATTTCTGCCCTACACGGGTGGACAGTACCCCTGTAGTTCTCCTGTGTCACCTGTCCTTGTTTCCACCGGCCGTACACCATCCTTTCATGCCCCAGTTTGATTAGAAGATCCCTGTTTGTAGGGTTTCCTACCTTAAGCCTTGCTGATCTCATTTGTCTAGTCTTTCCCCAGGAGTCTTTTATGTAAGATAATGTCTGAGTGACTGTTTTGAGTGTCAGGGAGCCTTCCCACAAAGGGCAGCCCAAATCAAGCAAGGGGAAAATTCTGCCTCTGCCTGAAAGACCCTGCAGTCGTACAGCTACACTGAGTCCCATCCAAAACCACTCCCCTATTGCCAGTGTCTAGGGGGATCCAGATCCACTGCACTATATGCTGCCGACACACATACAAACAGAATCAAAACCCCTTCTCCAAACATCTTCTCCATGGATTATGTTACAGGCACTGTACTAAGAATTCTGAACTCCAAAAGAAGCAGCACAGTGGCTCAAAAAGAAAAGAGCTAAAAAAAAACCCAGCCAGATGTTGAAGGCTTCTTATGCCTTCATATGCTTAAATCTTTGTTTCTAGCTTTCAAATTTTTCTCTAGACTTGTAAGAGTTGCTATTTTAAGTGAAAGCATACAGTCACCATCATTAATTTCACCTACGTCCCTACACATAAGCAACAGAGAGAGCTAGCGGCCCCTGAAGGAGATCCAGGAGACTGAACTGATACGTGAGGGTAGCTACCTGAGGTCAACCAAGAGGAAACACAATATATATGTACCATCCTATTGAGCCTCCTGACCCTATATGAGAGGCTGACGTCTTTTGAATCAAACACTGATTCATGATAAGCACACAAGGCCAACCAATGGCTAGCAAAGAGAATAAATCTCTGTATTTTATTTATTTCCTAATCTCAAAAATAAGTGTAATAATTGCAAACTCTCATCAGGTTAGGTACATCAAAGACTGGAGGAGCAGCAATATTGTGGTAACAGGGTTATAGATGTAGCTTTCCCAGCACTGTGTTGTTCTGGGAGTGCAGAATGTTGATATCACCTTATCACATAATAACTCAGATTCCTCGCAGGTTTCCGAGCAGAGCTCTTTGGCAGTGTTTGCTATGGGCCTGGGGCACAAGCTAGCCCATTCTCCTTGAACAAGTTGTGACAGAGGCTAGCTTTATCAGGCTTAAAGCACATTTTCAGATCTCAACATGTTTCAGTATTTCTCCCATGCAGTGGAAACAAAGCACATAGGTTTGGGGTCTTTCTCCTTTTAGTTCTCTGTGAATTTGAGACTTTGTATTGATTTGGGAGTTTTTTTGGTTTATAAATTTTTAGCAGAGCAACAGGATTTGGAATTCTACATGTCTGGTGGGGCATGGCTACATGGCATACCAAATGTAAAATTGTGGACAATAAAAATGCTTCTCCTTGTTTGTTGAAAATCAGCTCCATCATGTTCTGCTATGTATTATCTTTTATCCGACTGTGTGTTAGCAGGACAGGTGGACACCTATAGTGCATCTGTACTATTAAAGTGGGCCAATGTTAATGCTCCCTCTGTAATAGCAAGCAGCAGGACACAGCAGATGACACCAAGCTCTATGGACCTTGGGACTGCTACAGAAAAATGCGCTGAGGCATATCCAGAGTGTGCAACAGCCACAGTACACGTGCCCGCAAAAACACAGGTTTGCTGCTTAAAATTTTGCTATGGAACCACTGATAAGATCAGTAATTTTTCTTAACTTACATGGCTGAGAACAACACACGTATCTGGATGTCTGTGTGCTAGACAAAGCCAGGATGTTTTGCTTCCAACCACCTACAAAGACAATGACTTCTTTGTACAAGACAGAGAGTGAGGCTGCAAGAGTACAGTCCAAGCAGGACGTGCACTGTGACCTTTCCTGGGAGGATATATGCAGAGTTCCATGTGTTGAATGAATGAAAATGAAATTCAAAGGAAATCAGTGAAACCTGATGTTTTGGTGTACCACAGCATGCCCGTGCTTGTTTGTTATACACCACAAGGCATCGCCTTTCCTCTCAGGAATGGAGGTCAAGAGAGTCTCCTTATTGTGGCAACCTTTTGATCTTTGTCTCTATTCCACTGCATGGCTAAGCCGTGGC
Organism: Dromococcyx pavoninus; assembly: GCA_033558185.1. Taxonomy (NCBI): domain Eukaryota; kingdom Metazoa; phylum Chordata; class Aves; order Cuculiformes; family Neomorphidae; genus Dromococcyx; species Dromococcyx pavoninus. Next base: position 644,312 of record JAUMJL010000019.1, on the reverse strand, counting down.
CTGAGGAACCTTTTATGAAAGTTGGAAGACTTACACTTAGTGCTATATTAAGGATAAAACGTAATCTGAACCGCAATGGTGTTTCCAGCAGGATTTAAAAGGGGCTGTCTGAATCAGTCTTGCTGTTTTATCCCCCCAGCTACACACTTGACACGTTCTTAGAGATGCCGATAACCCTCTGAGTGGTTTCTGGTCTTTTCTTGGCTCAGCTCAGCTGTTTCCCCACCAGCCACTTACTGTTTTGCCCAATAAAAGGCAAGAACCTCCTTGCCTCTTCCATCACTTGCTTTACCTGCCCAGAGGTGCCAGAGTCCCTGGAAAAGCATGATTTATATCATGTGCCACTGGGCAATGCTCCCCTCTGGGGCATGTTGCACTGGGATGCAGCATGGTGTACTCTGCTCATTTCTCACCCAGCCCTCCAGCGAGGAGGAAACCGAGCACTGAGCCCTGCTCTGACCCTCTGGACGCAAGGGGAGCTGTACAGGAGGGTGCAAACCAGGGCAAAGTGTCTGCCCTCCACCACCAAACATACCACCAGTCCCTCTGAAATAGCATGGTTTTGTGTGTGGGTTACAGTAACCACTCCTAAAATATCATCTCCCGCTCCTCGTCTATTAGTATTACAGGAAGGATCTCTGGTTAGCGACTCTGCACACACCCCATTACTATTTATCACTCTAAGCTCTACAGCCACATCCTTTTCCAGCTTTACACACAGATAGTGAAAGTCTTCAACAGCTCAGAGCACTCAGTTCCATGAAGTTGCTGTGGTGTTGGTGCAGGGTCTGCGGTCTGTGTGCCCAGGGTTATGCACACACTGAAGGAGCTGAACTGGCCTGTGATAACACACAAAAACATGTGACTATTTAGTTATCACTTTTCAACTATAACAGAATAAAGCTCCACAGTTACTAACTGCAATGTGAAAGACAAAGTGCATGTTACATCTGTGCTTATCAAGTGCATGTCTTTTCTTAGGATAATTCTTTTTGAGATTTTGCTGCAGAAAGATAACTTTGATGGTTAAAGAGGTTAGGGACACCAGCAAGCAAGTATGAAACAAAGTGTGAACTCACAGTGTGTTAGCTATGCTGTGATAACAAAAATAGTTAGGAAAAGGAAGTAAAATCTCCTGCAGTGACTACAGAGCTGCTCCCATGCTGGAGATCAGCACCTTGCCCACCTAGTGGTAACCCCGACCATGCAAAGCTGTTGCTGACAACGCCAGATATTATCATATTTTTTGCTAGAAGTACACCCAGTGAATCAAAATTTTTAGTTACTTCTGGAAGACACTACTAACACTGACAAAACACAGAGAAAATGATCAGCATCAGTTGCTACATGGCATGAAAAGCCAGATGCTCATCTGATACAGATCCACACGGTTCTGTCTGCAATGACTTCAGGCAAGCGTAGCTAACTTATAAGGTGAGGAGTTTTACTGTACATGCAAACTGCTTATTTTATTATTGCTCTGTGTTAAAAATAGGAAAATTAATCGTCCATGTTGCTCAACACAGTTGTTTACGTATATGTGAGTTGAGCTCTGACAAAAATCCCTACTTGTTATTCTGTCTTAAGAAGAGAGATGTGAGCCGCAGCACGGAGCATGTCCGGAACGCTTTACAATGTGTTACAAGTTTCTCCTTGTGCTGAGCCATGAGGGATCTAAGCTACTACATATTCCCCCTTCCTCCCTGGCCCCTTAGGGCCTAGTTCATCACAGGCTGAAATCGTTTGTACCTACTTACAGGTCCTGGGAGTACTGGTTAAAGGCTGCAGTTACCCAAAGAGAAAGCAAGTACATGAGCATCACCATTTGGCAGACTTATGCACCACACCAGTGTTGACTTTTTCACAATGTGCAAAGTACCCACTAATCAGGTTTAGAAATGCCCAAACAGGAATATCTGCTCTGCCTTCAAGATTAAAATCCTAACACCAGATAAAGTATTTGTCTCCTTTGCAGACCAACTTTTCCTTATTGAAAACTAATGTCACAAACTCAGTAGTTTACAGAAATGTTTACTTTGGAAACGTTCTTATCCCACTATGAGTCCTTCAATCTGAAAAGCTGTTGCCGACAGATAAGATATGAGTAATACTGAACTCTTGTTGCTTTTTTAACGTCATTAAAAAAACCATTTTGCTCTGTGTGAAGGTCTCTGAACCCGCACAGAGGGCTGAAGGGTCTCAGCCTTTTCTCATCTCCTCATCGGGAAGACAAAGAATTCGGGCAAATCAGAACTTGGGGTGTTCTGTTTCCCAGAGTCCTGTTGTTATCTCCTGACAACGGGGAATTTTAGTAATAAATAATACTTATTGCGTCTCATGCCTCACTCTCTGACAAAGCAGCTGCACAGGAAGTAAGCTGAAACTATACCAAAGGGAGTGAGGACCATCCTTGGCAGAGTGCGTTATCTGCATGCAGCAGCGAGGAAAGCTGCCTAATGGCATGTCATTATTGTAGGCAAAATCCTGGTCAGATGAAAATCTGTTGAGAGAGGCTGGATGCCTCCTTCTCTGAAGGCAACTGAACACGTGCTATGGGGGTGACGTCCTGAAATGCGTGCAGAGAGAAAGCCCCACACCCAGCCAGCGAGAGGTGAGCAGCACAAGCAGAGTCCCCTGAGAAGCACACAGCTACATCGAAGGGATATAACGGCAATAAGAGGGGAGTCTGCTCTAGTCTGCTGTAAACCAGGAAATCTGTATTAAACCAAGATACAATATTACTTTTATGTTAGCAAGCTGAAACCAATAATTACCTGTAATCGTCTTCACAGGTTATCTTAAAGTTTCGCTCTTCTAAGATGCTTTTTAACCTGTTTATGGAATGACCTGAGCAGGATTCACTGGAAAGAAAAGTCTTTTGTTACTTGTGTTCCTTGAGTGTACGAGAAGATTAGCTTCACCTTACTTCAGGTAAAATTCTTTAAAAGCTTGTTTGCTAATATGCAGTGAAGTCCACTGGGTTTGTCGAGTTTTGCCTACCTTTGGTCCTTTGCTACTAGAAACTGTGTGATATTCAACTATGCATCTTGCACAAGAACTTTGTGTAGGAAGATATCTGTGGGAATTAACTCAGTTCTATTCACAGTTCACTGTGCTTTAGAGCTGCTCCAGAGCCTTTGATGGCCTCCATCCACAGGAGCACAATGTAATCAAACCTGTGGGAGGCCAAAGTGACCAAGTCCCCTGTGTGAAGAGCAAGGGTCAATCACGAAAACCAGCAGCTACGTCCCAGGTAGAACATAAGATTGAAAGAACATGAGAGGAAGCAGGATATGAGCATCTCCTATCTGTTTGACTCTTCCTGTGGCTGCTGCTACTCTGTTTTGAGAAGAAACTGTTTGAACTACTTTTCCATTGGCAGGAGCTCTAACTTGTGTATTTCTTTACTACCCACCTAAAGGTTTCATGAAGCACGTAGCACTGTCATACCTTTGAGATCTTTATCTCTATACTTAATTTGCTAGAAATACCCCAAGGCAGTAGTGAGAGGATTGACAAATGCCAGAGACACAAACAGATCCCCTGAAAAAAGCTTTTTACGTCAGGATAAAAATTATCCAGAGCACAGGAAACACATCAGGGCAATAATACAATACTGGGGCAAATCCAGTTCATTGCATAAGGCATCAGTGGAAAACAGATTCAGCTCTTATTTTTTTTCACGAGACTCACCAGATTCTATCAGTGATCCAACATGGGATACAAATCAGAGGATAAAATGAGTACATATTCTTGGAGCTACCCTCCCTCTTTCTCCTTGGAAATCAGTAGAAAATTATAAGGAAACTACTGTGAACTTGGCACTGGAGAAGGATGTGTCCAGAAAGTTGGTAGGGCACCAGCTTGTTGGAGCTGTTGAGAAGGAAGAACCTGATGGCTTTTTTGATGTTGGGTATCATGGAAGGGAGGATCAAGGGCCATGTTTGGGGGAACTAATGTACAGATTGCCCGATGTCCTTATCTTCAGCAAAATTCTACGCAATGGACCACAAGAATATGCCTGGCACGCTGACCACAGGATAGATGCATGTCTGTGAGCTGATTGAGAGACACACCGGCTTGTGTGGCAAGGAGACATTTCCGGGTGTTAGGAACAGGGAAGGGGTTGCAACACTGGAGTTAGGACTGTGTCAGACCATGCGGCTGTCTGAGCAAGGGTCTCTGCTGGGTTCCACACTCAGTCCTGAGCTGCACTGCATCACCAGCAAAGCAAAGGACGTGACCCCAGTTAAAATCACACTCAAACTAGCGGCAATCCCGGTGAGGGTGAATCAGTGCCCTATCAGACTGAAAGCACACAAAGCAGAGCCCCTGATTACCACTTTCATCCAGCATGGAGTGCTTAGGGGACATCAACCTGAATGCAATACTCCTATTCTGTCAGTAAAGAAGCCTCACTCTCAAGAGGATAGAGTGGTTGTTCAGAGAAGCTGTGGACGCCCTGTCCCTGGAGGTATTCAAGGCCAGGCTGGATGGGGCTTTGAGCAGCCTGCTCTGGTTGGAGGTGTCCCTGCCCACGGCAGGAGGGTTGGAACTGGTTGGGCTTTGAGGTCCCTTCCAACCCAAACCATCCTGTGATTCTATGGTCATGCCCTTCTTCTTCATCAAAGCTGCTGCCTCTGTCATGGGAGGGTCCTTAGGAATGGGAGAAACCATGGCAGTGCACTATAACCATGTGAACCACAGAACCAGCTCTGAAGACGGGGATCAAAGGCATTGAAACTCATACTCAATGCTTGAAATATGACTGGCCTGCAAAGGAATCTGAATGGGACAAAAAGGATATGATCTGAGATCACTATTCTGGTATCAGTAATTCCACGACAAGCATTTAAACCACAGAGTTTCTATTAAAAACCACAGAATCATTTCTGTTGGAAGGGACTGCTGGGACACCTAGTCCAACCACTATCAACTTGCAGCAGGTTGCAAGTTGGGCTTTGAGTACATCCACAGATGGAGACTCTACATCCTCTCTGGGAAACCTGTTTTGTCAAAAATGGACCTGGTCAGCATAATTATACTATTCCTATGGAAAAACATATTTTCCAGCTGTTCACCCTGACAAACATAGCCTGCTCGGTGACTTCAGTGCTGCACCCATAATAAGGGTCTGTAGAGCTTGGTGGGTTGGGAGAAATTTAAAGGGACCTCTTGAAAGCAAGGAAAATGTCACTGTGTCTTAGTTCAGCGGTACCTACGAAAAATACTGAAGAAAACAACAGTAAAATGTTATTCTTTCCAGCAAAGTAAGTAAGGGAAGTGAATGGAGGGCAGGTTTCGTGAGCAGATTTAAGATAGCGTCAAGTGTTAGTCACTTGTCAGAAGTGAGCTGCACCATCTGCCTTCTACACACTGCTCCTCGTCTGGTACAAGCACAACTTACCTTTGAGTTCCACCGATGTCATGCATAAGCCAAATGTGTACAGCAGAGACTTTATCTGGATTGAGATTAAAGATCTCAATACTTCCAAAAATGCTGTAAGAATGGGACATGAGAAAGCAAAACATTCTTAGTTATCTAAGTAAAGTGTACACAGTATTTTCCCCCAATACAAGTACTTATTAGTGCTGCTGTCATTCTCAGTGAAAGAACATTACCTTGGTAATGGATTTTCACAGACTATTTAATTACTTTGCGGTAAAAGATTTTCTCCTCGTTCTTATTTCATTTTCATAAGAACTTTTGAAACTGTCTGCAGACTGAAAAAAGGTTAAGTTTTTCCATCTTGAGTGCCTTTTGTCCAGTTTGGTTTATTGGCTATTGGTTTGGTTTGGTGCAAGGGAAATGAACACAGCTGTTCTCCTGACACATTCTTCCTCTTTCAATATTATTCAAGACTGCACTTCCAACCAAATAACCCAAGGAAGCACAGTCTGGACGAGGAAAATCTGGTCAGGAAATCCATGAGCAATTAGAAATGTGTCGTTCACATGAATATAACATAGTGTCAAGTCTAGATTACCTGTATTAATACAGTTAGTTTGTGCAGCAACAACATACTGGAGATCCTACCCACATACTCTCAGCAGGATTTAAATTACAGTCACACTATAGAAGAAGTTAAGTGAATCATCTTTTCAATAGCCACTAGTTTAGACCTCTAAATGAGTTTTTCTAAAATCCTTCTGCACTGGGCAGGGAGCAGGTTGCTGACTGCTGGGAGGCAGAAGCATCAGGGTGGCATTTTGAGGGAAGTAAGCAGTAACAAAACAGATTCCCTGGTGGAGGGAACGAGGGCAAGGGAGTAGGAACTTTTTCAGTAGTGAGCGTTGACGGGACAAGAACCAATGGGCACAAAGGGAAAACAACCAAATTCCATTGGAACCCAGTGGTTCTGGGGCGGGTCCAGCGCGGGGCACGGGTCACAATGGGGGCTGTCCCCACAGACACCACCAGGCAGCCCCACGGCAGTTGGCCTTGGGCGATCGGTGAGTGAAGCACGCAGGGGCAAAGCTGGGCTGGGTGAGGGTGGGGCAGGGGGCCAGGGGGGTTTGTAACCCAGAGCGAGAGCTCAGCGCCTCAGGGAAGGGGACGGTACCGCCCTTGGGCTGGGGGCAGAGGTGCTCGGGGCTGCCAGCGGTGGCAGCTGCCCAGAGAGGCCTTGGGGATGTGCGGGGTGCCCACACCTCTGTCAGAGTCTCCATGGGATGGTAGGGGTGGGGCTTTAGGAGACTCTACTCGGGTGTCCCCTGTCCTGTGACAGGACACAGCACAGCCTGGGGCTGGCCATCAGGGTGGCTTAGGTGGGATGGGTCCCATGGTGGCTCCAGCAAGGGCCCGTGGCCCACTCAAGCCTGTCGACACCAGTGCCCAGGTGCGTTCCAGGGACAGCCCATGGCACCCGTCCCTGCAGTGCTCACAAACCCTGCCCCGTGCTCCCTCGCTTCCAGCCCTGCTCAGCCCCATTTCCGCTCACCTCCTCCAGGCCATGGCTGTCGCAGTTGCCCTCGTCCTGTCTGTGCTGGCCACCCTGTTTGGGGAGAAGCCCGACCAGCACCTCGATGTGGCCAAGGAAGAGCGGATGCTGCAGCGGGAGCAGTTTCTCCATCAGGAGATGACTCGACTGCTGAAGGAGATGGAGCAGACAAGGCCTGCGGAGGAAGCCCCGCTCCTTCCAGTGCATCACATCGTCATCGGAGCCCTGGTCCTATTGCCTGTGCTCTGCTGGCTGGCCAGAAAATGGAACAGGCACTATGAGAGCTGCAGTGAGTAGCCCAGCACCAGCAGAGAGGAGGACGAGGACAGCATCGCCTACCACCTGCTCGTGCTCCTGCTGCCACCGCCTTTCCACCTGGAAACAGGCACCCGGGGGCCTCCCACATCCATGTGGTGCAGGAAAGCACGTGCTCAAGGGAGGAGCTTCTGGGGTCGTTTTTTTGCTTTCTGTACCACACTGAGGATGAGCTTCCGGAGACAGGCCAGAGCTTGTATGATCTACACGCCCTGTGCACAGACCCCTACTTAGATGCGAAGAAGATTGTCTGCTGGGCCCAGCTTTTGGTGAGATCAGCCTGATGGCTTTTGCCTCAGTTACAGTACGTCCAGCTAATGGTGCTGCCCTCGTCCGACTCCTTCAGGTTCCAGCTGACAAGCACCTCAAAGATGAACATCTGCACCAAGATGAAGTTCGAAGTGCAACTCTCTTGAGCAGGAAGAAGACAGATTTCCCAGCAGTGCGCCATGGCTGGAGAGCTGTGTGCTTGTCACAGAATCACAGGATCACACGGAATGACCTGCGTAGGAAGGGTGATTGCCCAGCTCTCCAGTTCGTCCCAGCTCTCCAGTTCGTCCAGATCCCTCTGGAGGGCCTCTTTGCCCTCAAGACTGTCAGCAGCTCCCCCCAGTTCTGTCTTGGCATTGAATTTGGTTAAAAGACCTTAAAAAGTCCTGCATCCAGGTCATTTATGAACATATTAAAGAGCACTGGCCCTAAGATGGATCCCTGCAGAACCCCACTGGTGACGGGGCACCAGCCCAGCGTAACCCCATTCATGATGACCCTCTCAGCCCGACCCGTCAGGCAATTGCTCACCTGCTGCACTGTGTGTTTATCCAGCTGTCTGCTGGGCATTTTCTTTAGGAGATCCCGTGAGAGACAGTATCAAAGGCCTTGCTGAAACCTGGAAAGGGCACATCAGCTGGTTTTCCTTGCTCAGCCTGATGGGTAACCTTGTCATAGCAGGAAATAAAGTTGGTAAGGGAGGACCTTCCCTTTATAAACCCGTGTTGGCTGGGACCAGTGACTGGATTGTCTTTCAGGTGATTTTCAGTAGCTCCAAGAATAATCTTCTCCTTAACCTTACCAGGCACTGCAGTGAGACTGACAGGCCTGCAGTTACTGGGATCATCCCTGCTACCGTTCTTGAAGACTGGGACAATATTTGCCTGCTTCCGGTCAACAGGCACCTCTCCAGATTCCCAAGAGCACTGAAAAATTATTAAGGAGGTCTCACTATGACCTCAGCCAGCCCTTTAAGTACCCTCAGATGAATCCCATTAGGCCCCATAGACTTTTAGGGATCCAGCTGGAGCACCAGCTCCCACACAAGTTCGGGGTTGATTGGGAGTTTATCAATTGCACAGTCTAGGTCCTCAGGCCGAGGACTCTGGGGTGCCCGAGGCCATCATCAGTATTTAAGACAGAGGCAAAAAAAGCACTGAATGGCTCTGCTTTGTCTGTGTACTTGTTTATGAGGTGTCCATGCTGAGCAAGTAATGGGCCAATGTTATGTATGACCTGCCTTTTGTTATTAACATATTTGAAAAAGCCCTTTTTGTTTTCCTTCACAGTGCTGACCAGCTTCAACTCTAATTGAGCTCTGGCTGCACGGATTTCTGCCCTACACGGGTGGACAGTACCCCTGTAGTTCTCCTGTGTCACCTGTCCTTGTTTCCACCGGCCGTACACCATCCTTTCATGCCCCAGTTTGATTAGAAGATCCCTGTTTGTAGGGTTTCCTACCTTAAGCCTTGCTGATCTCATTTGTCTAGTCTTTCCCCAGGAGTCTTTTATGTAAGATAATGTCTGAGTGACTGTTTTGAGTGTCAGGGAGCCTTCCCACAAAGGGCAGCCCAAATCAAGCAAGGGGAAAATTCTGCCTCTGCCTGAAAGACCCTGCAGTCGTACAGCTACACTGAGTCCCATCCAAAACCACTCCCCTATTGCCAGTGTCTAGGGGGATCCAGATCCACTGCACTATATGCTGCCGACACACATACAAACAGAATCAAAACCCCTTCTCCAAACATCTTCTCCATGGATTATGTTACAGGCACTGTACTAAGAATTCTGAACTCCAAAAGAAGCAGCACAGTGGCTCAAAAAGAAAAGAGCTAAAAAAAAACCCAGCCAGATGTTGAAGGCTTCTTATGCCTTCATATGCTTAAATCTTTGTTTCTAGCTTTCAAATTTTTCTCTAGACTTGTAAGAGTTGCTATTTTAAGTGAAAGCATACAGTCACCATCATTAATTTCACCTACGTCCCTACACATAAGCAACAGAGAGAGCTAGCGGCCCCTGAAGGAGATCCAGGAGACTGAACTGATACGTGAGGGTAGCTACCTGAGGTCAACCAAGAGGAAACACAATATATATGTACCATCCTATTGAGCCTCCTGACCCTATATGAGAGGCTGACGTCTTTTGAATCAAACACTGATTCATGATAAGCACACAAGGCCAACCAATGGCTAGCAAAGAGAATAAATCTCTGTATTTTATTTATTTCCTAATCTCAAAAATAAGTGTAATAATTGCAAACTCTCATCAGGTTAGGTACATCAAAGACTGGAGGAGCAGCAATATTGTGGTAACAGGGTTATAGATGTAGCTTTCCCAGCACTGTGTTGTTCTGGGAGTGCAGAATGTTGATATCACCTTATCACATAATAACTCAGATTCCTCGCAGGTTTCCGAGCAGAGCTCTTTGGCAGTGTTTGCTATGGGCCTGGGGCACAAGCTAGCCCATTCTCCTTGAACAAGTTGTGACAGAGGCTAGCTTTATCAGGCTTAAAGCACATTTTCAGATCTCAACATGTTTCAGTATTTCTCCCATGCAGTGGAAACAAAGCACATAGGTTTGGGGTCTTTCTCCTTTTAGTTCTCTGTGAATTTGAGACTTTGTATTGATTTGGGAGTTTTTTTGGTTTATAAATTTTTAGCAGAGCAACAGGATTTGGAATTCTACATGTCTGGTGGGGCATGGCTACATGGCATACCAAATGTAAAATTGTGGACAATAAAAATGCTTCTCCTTGTTTGTTGAAAATCAGCTCCATCATGTTCTGCTATGTATTATCTTTTATCCGACTGTGTGTTAGCAGGACAGGTGGACACCTATAGTGCATCTGTACTATTAAAGTGGGCCAATGTTAATGCTCCCTCTGTAATAGCAAGCAGCAGGACACAGCAGATGACACCAAGCTCTATGGACCTTGGGACTGCTACAGAAAAATGCGCTGAGGCATATCCAGAGTGTGCAACAGCCACAGTACACGTGCCCGCAAAAACACAGGTTTGCTGCTTAAAATTTTGCTATGGAACCACTGATAAGATCAGTAATTTTTCTTAACTTACATGGCTGAGAACAACACACGTATCTGGATGTCTGTGTGCTAGACAAAGCCAGGATGTTTTGCTTCCAACCACCTACAAAGACAATGACTTCTTTGTACAAGACAGAGAGTGAGGCTGCAAGAGTACAGTCCAAGCAGGACGTGCACTGTGACCTTTCCTGGGAGGATATATGCAGAGTTCCATGTGTTGAATGAATGAAAATGAAATTCAAAGGAAATCAGTGAAACCTGATGTTTTGGTGTACCACAGCATGCCCGTGCTTGTTTGTTATACACCACAAGGCATCGCCTTTCCTCTCAGGAATGGAGGTCAAGAGAGTCTCCTTATTGTGGCAACCTTTTGATCTTTGTCTCTATTCCACTGCATGGCTAAGCCGTGGCCTGAGGAACCTTTTATGAAAGTTGGAAGACTTACACTTAGTGCTATATTAAGGATAAAACGTAATCTGAACCGCAATGGTGTTTCCAGCAGGATTTAAAAGGGGCTGTCTGAATCAGTCTTGCTGTTTTATCCCCCCAGCTACACACTTGACACGTTCTTAGAGATGCCGATAACCCTCTGAGTGGTTTCTGGTCTTTTCTTGGCTCAGCTCAGCTGTTTCCCCACCAGCCACTTACTGTTTTGCCCAATAAAAGGCAAGAACCTCCTTGCCTCTTCCATCACTTGCTTTACCTGCCCAGAGGTGCCAGAGTCCCTGGAAAAGCATGATTTATATCATGTGCCACTGGGCAATGCTCCCCTCTGGGGCATGTTGCACTGGGATGCAGCATGGTGTACTCTGCTCATTTCTCACCCAGCCCTCCAGCGAGGAGGAAACCGAGCACTGAGCCCTGCTCTGACCCTCTGGACGCAAGGGGAGCTGTACAGGAGGGTGCAAACCAGGGCAAAGTGTCTGCCCTCCACCACCAAACATACCACCAGTCCCTCTGAAATAGCATGGTTTTGTGTGTGGGTTACAGTAACCACTCCTAAAATATCATCTCCCGCTCCTCGTCTATTAGTATTACAGGAAGGATCTCTGGTTAGCGACTCTGCACACACCCCATTACTATTTATCACTCTAAGCTCTACAGCCACATCCTTTTCCAGCTTTACACACAGATAGTGAAAGTCTTCAACAGCTCAGAGCACTCAGTTCCATGAAGTTGCTGTGGTGTTGGTGCAGGGTCTGCGGTCTGTGTGCCCAGGGTTATGCACACACTGAAGGAGCTGAACTGGCCTGTGATAACACACAAAAACATGTGACTATTTAGTTATCACTTTTCAACTATAACAGAATAAAGCTCCACAGTTACTAACTGCAATGTGAAAGACAAAGTGCATGTTACATCTGTGCTTATCAAGTGCATGTCTTTTCTTAGGATAATTCTTTTTGAGATTTTGCTGCAGAAAGATAACTTTGATGGTTAAAGAGGTTAGGGACACCAGCAAGCAAGTATGAAACAAAGTGTGAACTCACAGTGTGTTAGCTATGCTGTGATAACAAAAATAGTTAGGAAAAGGAAGTAAAATCTCCTGCAGTGACTACAGAGCTGCTCCCATGCTGGAGATCAGCACCTTGCCCACCTAGTGGTAACCCCGACCATGCAAAGCTGTTGCTGACAACGCCAGATATTATCATATTTTTTGCTAGAAGTACACCCAGTGAATCAAAATTTTTAGTTACTTCTGGAAGACACTACTAACACTGACAAAACACAGAGAAAATGATCAGCATCAGTTGCTACATGGCATGAAAAGCCAGATGCTCATCTGATACAGATCCACACGGTTCTGTCTGCAATGACTTCAGGCAAGCGTAGCTAACTTATAAGGTGAGGAGTTTTACTGTACATGCAAACTGCTTATTTTATTATTGCTCTGTGTTAAAAATAGGAAAATTAATCGTCCATGTTGCTCAACACAGTTGTTTACGTATATGTGAGTTGAGCTCTGACAAAAATCCCTACTTGTTATTCTGTCTTAAGAAGAGAGATGTGAGCCGCAGCACGGAGCATGTCCGGAACGCTTTACAATGTGTTACAAGTTTCTCCTTGTGCTGAGCCATGAGGGATCTAAGCTACTACATATTCCCCCTTCCTCCCTGGCCCCTTAGGGCCTAGTTCATCACAGGCTGAAATCGTTTGTACCTACTTACAGGTCCTGGGAGTACTGGTTAAAGGCTGCAGTTACCCAAAGAGAAAGCAAGTACATGAGCATCACCATTTGGCAGACTTATGCACCACACCAGTGTTGACTTTTTCACAATGTGCAAAGTACCCACTAATCAGGTTTAGAAATGCCCAAACAGGAATATCTGCTCTGCCTTCAAGATTAAAATCCTAACACCAGATAAAGTATTTGTCTCCTTTGCAGACCAACTTTTCCTTATTGAAAACTAATGTCACAAACTCAGTAGTTTACAGAAATGTTCACTTTGGAAACGTTCTTATCCCACTATGAGTCCTTCAATCTGAAAAGCTGTTGCCGACAGATAAGATATGAGTAATACTGAACTCTTGTTGCTTTTTTAACGTCATTAAAAAAACCATTTTGCTCTGTGTGAAGGTCTCTGAACCCGCACAGAGGGCTGAAGGGTCTCAGCCTTTTCTCATCTCCTCATCGGGAAGACAAAGAATTCGGGCAAATCAGAACTCGGGGTGTTCTGTTTCCCAGAGTCCTGTTGTTATCTCCTGACAACGGGGAATTTTAGTAATAAATAATACTTATTGCGTCTCATGCCTCACTCTCTGACAAAGCAGCTGCACAGGAAGTAAGCTGAAACTATACCAAAGGGAGTGAGGACCATCCTTGGCAGAGTGCGTTATCTGCATGCAGCAGCGAGGAAAGCTGCCTAATGGCGTGTCATTATTGTAGGCAAAATCCTGGTCAGATGAAAATCTGTTGAGAGAGGCTGGATGCCTCCTTCTCTGAAGGCAACTGAACACGTGCTATGGGGGTGACGTCCTGAAATGCGTGCAGAGAGAAAGCCCCACACCCAGCCAGCGAGAGGTGAGCAGCACAAGCAGAGTCCCCTGAGAAGCACACAGCTACATCGAAGGGATATAACGGCAATAAGAGGGGAGTCTGCTCTAGTCTGCTGTAAACCAGGAAATCTGTATTAAACCAAGATACAATATTACTTTTATGTTAGCAAGCTGAAACCAATAATTACCTGTAATCGTCTTCACAGGTTATCTTAAAGTTTCGCTCTTCTAAGATGCTTTTTAACCTGTTTATGGAATGACCTGAGCAGGATTCACTGGAAAGAAAAGTCTTTTGTTACTTGTGTTCCTTGAGTGTACGAGAAGATTAGCTTCACCTTACTTCAGGTAAAATTCTTTAAAAGCTTGTTTGCTAATATGCAGTGAAGTCCACTGGGTTTGTCGAGTTTTGCCTACCTTTGGTCCTTTGCTACTAGAAACTGTGTGATATTCAACTATGCATCTTGCACAAGAACTTTGTGTAGGAAGATATCTGTGGGAATTAACTCAGTTCTATTCACAGTTCACTGTGCTTTAGAGCTGCTCCAGAGCCTTTGATGGCCTCCATCCACAGGAGCACAATGTAATCAAACCTGTGGGAGGCCAAAGTGACCAAGTCCCCTGTGTGAAGAGCAAGGGTCAATCACGAAAACCAGCAGCTACGTCCCAGGTAGAACATAAGATTGAAAGAACATGAGAGGAAGCAGGATATGAGCATCTCCTATCTGTTTGACTCTTCCTGTGGCTGCTGCTACTCTGTTTTGAGAAGAAACTGTTTGAACTACTTTTCCATTGGCAGGAGCTCTAACTTGTGTATTTCTTTACTACCCACCTAAAGGTTTCATGAAGCACGTAGCACTGTCATACCTTTGAGATCTTTATCTCTATACTTAATTTGCTAGAAATACCCCAAGGCAGTAGTGAGAGGATTGACAAATGCCAGAGACACAAACAGATCCCCTGAAAAAAGCTTTTTACGTCAGGATAAAAATTATCCAGAGCACAGGAAACACATCAGGGCAATAATACAATACTGGGGCAAATCCAGTTCCTTGCATAAGGCATCAGTGGAAAACAGAGTCAGCTCTTATTTTTTTTCACGAGACTCACCAGATTCTATCAGTGATCCAACATGGGATACAAATCAGAGGATAAAATGAGTACATATTCTTGGAGCTACCCTCCCTCTTTCTCCTTGGAAATCAGTAGAAAATTATAAGGAAACTACTGTGAACTTGGCACTGGAGAAGGATGTGTCCAGAAAGTTGGTAGGGCACCAGCTTGGTGGAGCTGTTGAGAAGGAAGAACCTGATGGCTTTTTTGATGTTGGGTATCATGGAAGGGAGGATCAAGGGCCATGTTTGGGGGAACTAATGTACAGATTGCCCGATGTCCTTATCTTCAGCAAAATTCTACGCAATGGACCACAAGAATATGCCTGGCACGCTGACCACAGGATAGATGCATGTCTGTGAGCTGATTGAGAGACACACCGGCTTGTGTGGCAAGGAGACATTTCCGGGTGTTAGGAACAGGGAAGGGGTTGCAACACTGGAGTTAGGACTGTGTCAGACCATGCGGCTGTCTGAGCAAGGGTCTCTGCTGGGTTCCACACTCAGTCCTGAGCTGCACTGCATCACCAGCAAAGCAAAGGACGTGACCCCAGTTAAAATCACACTCAAACTAGCGGCAATCCCGGTGAGGGTGAATCAGTGCCCTATCAGACTGAAAGCACACAAAGCAGAGCCCCTGATTACCACTTTCATCCAGCATGGAGTGCTTAGGGGACATCAACCTGAATGCAATACTCCTATTCTGTCAGTAAAGAAGCCTCACTCTCAAGAGGATAGAGTGGTTGTTCAGAGAAGCTGTGGACGCCCTGTCCCTGGAGGTATTCAAGGCCAGGCTGGATGGGGCTTTGAGCAGCCTGCTCTGGTTGGAGGTGTCCCTGCCCACGGCAGGAGGGTTGGAACTGGTTGGGCTTTGAGGTCCCTTCCAACCCAAACCATCCTGTGATTCTATGGTCATGCCCTTCTTCTTCATCAAAGCTGCTGCCTCTGTCATGGGAGGGTCCTTAGGAATGGGAGAAACCATGGCAGTGCACTATAACCATGTGAACCACAGAACCAGCTCTGAAGACGGGGATCAAAGGCATTGAAACTCATACTCAATGCTTGAAATATGACTGGCCTGCAAAGGAATCTGAATGGGACAAAAAGGATATGATCTGAGATCACTATTCTGGTATCAGTAATTCCACGACAAGCATTTAAACCACAGAGTTTCTATTAAAAACCACAGAATCATTTCTGTTGGAAGGGACTGCTGGGACACCTAGTCCAACCACTATCAACTTGCAGCAGGTTGCAAGTTGGGCTTTGAGTACATCCACAGATGGAGACTCTACATCCTCTCTGGGAAACCTGTTTTGTCAAAAATGGACCTGGTCAGCATAATTATACTATTCCTATGGAAAAACATATTTTCCAGCTGTTCACCCTGACAAACATAGCCTGCTCGGTGACTTCAGTGCTGCACCCATAATAAGGGTCTGTAGAGCTTGGTGGGTTGGGAGAAATTTAAAGGGACCTCTTGAAAGCAAGGAAAATGTCACTGTGTCTTAGTTCAGCGGTACCTACGAAAAATACTGAAGAAAACAACAGTAAAATGTTATTCTTTCCAGCAAAGTAAGTAAGGGAAGTGAATGGAGGGCAGGTTTCGTGAGCAGATTTAAGATAGCGTCAAGTGTTAGTCACTTGTCAGAAGTGAGCTGCACCATCTGCCTTCTACACACTGCTCCTCGTCTGGTACAAGCACAACTTACCTTTGAGTTCCACCGATGTCATGCATAAGCCAAATGTGTACAGCAGAGACTTTATCTGGATTGAGATTAAAGATCTCAATACTTCCAAAAATGCTGTAAGAATGGGACATGAGAAAGCAAAACATTCTTAGTTATCTAAGTAAAGTGTACACAGTATTTTCCCCCAATACAAGTACTTATTAGTGCTGCTGTCATTCTCAGTGAAAGAACATTACCTTGGTAATGGATTTTCACAGACTATTTAATTACTTTGCGGTAAAAGATTTTCTCCTCGTTCTTATTTCATTTTCATAAGAACTTTTGAAACTGTCTGCAGACTGAAAAAAGGTTAAGTTTTTCCATCTTGAGTGCCTTTTGTCCAGTTTGGTTTATTGGCTATTGGTTTGGTTTGGTGCAAGGGAAATGAACACAGCTGTTCTCCTGACACATTCTTCCTCTTTCAATATTATTCAAGACTGCACTTCCAACCAAATAACCCAAGGAAGCACAGTCTGGACGAGGAAAATCTGGTCAGGAAATCCATGAGCAATTAGAAATGTGTCGTTCACATGAATATAACATAGTGTCAAGTCTAGATTACCTGTATTAATACAGTTAGTTTGTGCAGCAACAACATACTGGAGATCCTACCCACATACTCTCAGCAGGATTTAAATTACAGTCACACTATAGAAGAAGTTAAGTGAATCATCTTTTCAATAGCCACTAGTTTAGACCTCTAAATGAGTTTTTCTAAAATCCTTCTGCACTGGGCAGGGAGCAGGTTGCTGACTGCTGGGAGGCAGAAGCATCAGGGTGGCATTTTGAGGGAAGTAAGCAGTAACAAAACAGATTCCCTGGTGGAGGGAACGAGGGCAAGGGAGTAGGAACTTTTTCAGTAGTGAGCGTTGACGGGACAAGAACCAATGGGCACAAAGGGAAAACAACCAAATTCCATTGGAACCCAGTGGTTCTGGGGCGGGTCCAGCGCGGGGCACGGGTCACAATGGGGGCTGTCCCCACAGACACCACCAGGCAGCCCCACGGCAGTTGGCCTTGGGCGATCGGTGAGTGAAGCACGCAGGGGCAAAGCTGGGCTGGGTGAGGGTGGGGCAGGGGGCCAGGGGGGTTTGTAACCCAGAGCGAGAGCTCAGCGCCTCAGGGAAGGGGACGGTACCGCCCTTGGGCTGGGGGCAGAGGTGCTCGGGGCTGCCAGCGGTGGCAGCTGCCCAGAGAGGCCTTGGGGATGTGCGGGGTGCCCACACCTCTGTCAGAGTCTCCATGGGATGGTAGGGGTGGGGCTTTAGGAGACTCTACTCGGGTGTCCCCTGTCCTGTGACAGGACACAGCACAGCCTGGGGCTGGCCATCAGGGTGGCTTAGGTGGGATGGGTCCCATGGTGGCTCCAGCAAGGGCCCGTGGCCCACTCAAGCCTGTCGACACCAGTGCCCAGGTGCGTTCCAGGGACAGCCCATGGCACCCGTCCCTGCAGTGCTCACAAACCCTGCCCCGTGCTCCCTCGCTTCCAGCCCTGCTCAGCCCCATTTCCGCTCACCTCCTCCAGGCCATGGCTGTCGCAGTTGCCCTCGTCCTGTCTGTGCTGGCCACCCTGTTTGGGGAGAAGCCCGACCAGCACCTCGATGTGGCCAAGGAAGAGCGGATGCTGCAGCGGGAGCAGTTTCTCCATCAGGAGATGACTCGACTGCTGAAGGAGATGGAGCAGACAAGGCCTGCGGAGGAAGCCCCGCTCCTTCCAGTGCATCACATCGTCATCGGAGCCCTGGTCCTATTGCCTGTGCTCTGCTGGCTGGCCAGAAAATGGAACAGGCACTATGAGAGCTGCAGTGAGTAGCCCAGCACCAGCAGAGAGGAGGACGAGGACAGCATCGCCTACCACCTGCTCGTGCTCCTGCTGCCACCGCCTTTCCACCTGGAAACAGGCACCCGGGGGCCTCCCACATCCATGTGGTGCAGGAAAGCACGTGCTCAAGGGAGGAGCTTCTGGGGTCGTTTTTTTGCTTTCTGTACCACACTGAGGATGAGCTTCCGGAGACAGGCCAGAGCTTGTATGATCTACACGCCCTGTGCACAGACCCCTACTTAGATGCGAAGAAGATTGTCTGCTGGGCCCAGCTTTTGGTGAGATCAGCCTGATGGCTTTTGCCTCAGTTACAGTACGTCCAGCTAATGGTGCTGCCCTCGTCCGACTCCTTCAGGTTCCAGCTGACAAGCACCTCAAAGATGAACATCTGCACCAAGATGAAGTTCGAAGTGCAACTCTCTTGAGCAGGAAGAAGACAGATTTCCCAGCAGTGCGCCATGGCTGGAGAGCTGTGTGCTTGTCACAGAATCACAGGATCACACGGAATGACCTGCGTAGGAAGGGTGATTGCCCAGCTCTCCAGTTCGTCCCAGCTCTCCAGTTCGTCCAGATCCCTCTGGAGGGCCTCTTTGCCCTCAAGACTGTCAGCAGCTCCCCCCAGTTCTGTCTTGGCATTGAATTTGGTTAAAAGACCTTAAAAAGTCCTGCATCCAGGTCATTTATGAACATATTAAAGAGCACTGGCCCTAAGATGGATCCCTGCAGAACCCCACTGGTGACGGGGCACCAGCCCAGCGTAACCCCATTCATGATGACCCTCTCAGCCCGACCCGTCAGGCAATTGCTCACCTGCTGCACTGTGTGTTTATCCAGCTGTCTGCTGGGCATTTTCTTTAGGAGATCCCGTGAGAGACAGTATCAAAGGCCTTGCTGAAACCTGGAAAGGGCACATCAGCTGGTTTTCCTTGCTCAGCCTGATGGGTAACCTTGTCATAGCAGGAAATAAAGTTGGTAAGGGAGGACCTTCCCTTTATAAACCCGTGTTGGCTGGGACCAGTGACTGGATTGTCTTTCAGGTGATTTTCAGTAGCTCCAAGAATAATCTTCTCCTTAACCTTACCAGGCACTGCAGTGAGACTGACAGGCCTGCAGTTACTGGGATCATCCCTGCTACCGTTCTTGAAGACTGGGACAATATTTGCCTGCTTCCGGTCAACAGGCACCTCTCCAGATTCCCAAGAGCACTGAAAAATTATTAAGGAGGTCTCACTATGACCTCAGCCAGCCCTTTAAGTACCCTCAGATGAATCCCATTAGGCCCCATAGACTTTTAGGGATCCAGCTGGAGCACCAGCTCCCACACAAGTTCGGGGTTGATTGGGAGTTTATCAATTGCACAGTCTAGGTCCTCAGGCCGAGGACTCTGGGGTGCCCGAGGCCATCATCAGTATTTAAGACAGAGGCAAAAAAAGCACTGAATGGCTCTGCTTTGTCTGTGTACTTGTTTATGAGGTGTCCATGCTGAGCAAGTAATGGGCCAATGTTATGTATGACCTGCCTTTTGTTATTAACATATTTGAAAAAGCCCTTTTTGTTTTCCTTCACAGTGCTGACCAGCTTCAACTCTAATTGAGCTCTGGCTGCACGGATTTCTGCCCTACACGGGTGGACAGTACCCCTGTAGTTCTCCTGTGTCACCTGTCCTTGTTTCCACCGGCCGTACACCATCCTTTCATGCCCCAGTTTGATTAGAAGATCCCTGTTTGTAGGGTTTCCTACCTTAAGCCTTGCTGATCTCATTTGTCTAGTCTTTCCCCAGGAGTCTTTTATGTAAGATAATGTCTGAGTGACTGTTTTGAGTGTCAGGGAGCCTTCCCACAAAGGGCAGCCCAAATCAAGCAAGGGGAAAATTCTGCCTCTGCCTGAAAGACCCTGCAGTCGTACAGCTACACTGAGTCCCATCCAAAACCACTCCCCTATTGCCAGTGTCTAGGGGGATCCAGATCCACTGCACTATATGCTGCCGACACACATACAAACAGAATCAAAACCCCTTCTCCAAACATCTTCTCCATGGATTATGTTACAGGCACTGTACTAAGAATTCTGAACCCCAAAAGAAGCAGCACAGTGGCTCAAAAAGAAAAGAGCTAAAAAAAAACCCAGCCAGATGTTGAAGGCAAGGTTTATTTGCCTTCATATGCTTAAATCTTTGTTTCTAGCTTTCAAATTTTTCTCTAGACTTGTAAGAGTTGCTATTTTAAGTGAAAGCATACAGTCACCATCATTAATTTCACCTACGTCCCTACACATAAGCAACAGAGAGAGCTAGCGGCCCCTGAAGGAGATCCAGGAGACTGAACTGATACGTGAGGGTAGCTACCTGAGGTCAACCAAGAGGAAACACAATATATATGTACCATCCTATTGAGCCTCCTGACCCTATATGAGAGGCTGACGTCTTTTGAATCAAACACTGATTCATGATAAGCACACAAGGCCAACCAATGGCTAGCAAAGAGAATAAATCTCTGTATTTTATTTATTTCCTAATCTCAAAAATAAGTGTAATAATTGCAAACTCTCATCAGGTTAGGTACATCAAAGACTGGAGGAGCAGCAATATTGTGGTAACAGGGTTATAGATGTAGCTTTCCCAGCACTGTGTTGTTCTGGGAGTGCAGAATGTTGATATCACCTTATCACATAATAACTCAGATTCCTCGCAGGTTTCCGAGCAGAGCTCTTTGGCAGTGTTTGCTATGGGCCTGGGGCACAAGCTAGCCCATTCTCCTTGAACAAGTTGTGACAGAGGCTAGCTTTATCAGGCTTAAAGCACATTTTCAGATCTCAACATGTTTCAGTATTTCTCCCATGCAGTGGAAACAAAGCACATAGGTTTGGGGTCTTTCTCCTTTTAGTTCTCTGTGAATTTGAGACTTTGTATTGATTTGGGAGTTTTTTTGGTTTATAAATTTTTAGCAGAGCAACAGGATTTGGAATTCTACATGTCTGGTGGGGCATGGCTACATGGCATACCAAATGTAAAATTGTGGACAATAAAAATGCTTCTCCTTGTTTGTTGAAAATCAGCTCCATCATGTTCTGCTATGTATTATCTTTTATCCGACTGTGTGTTAGCAGGACAGGTGGACACCTATAGTGCATCTGTACTATTAAAGTGGGCCAATGTTAATGCTCCCTCTGTAATAGCAAGCAGCAGGACACAGCAGATGACACCAAGCTCTATGGACCTTGGGACTGCTACAGAAAAATGCGCTGAGGCATATCCAGAGTGTGCAACAGCCACAGTACACGTGCCCGCAAAAACACAGGTTTGCTGCTTAAAATTTTGCTATGGAACCACTGATAAGATCAGTAATTTTTCTTAACTTACATGGCTGAGAACAACACACGTATCTGGATGTCTGTGTGCTAGACAAAGCCAGGATGTTTTGCTTCCAACCACCTACAAAGACAATGACTTCTTTGTACAAGACAGAGAGTGAGGCTGCAAGAGTACAGTCCAAGCAGGACGTGCACTGTGACCTTTCCTGGGAGGATATATGCAGAGTTCCATGTGTTGAATGAATGAAAATGAAATTCAAAGGAAATCAGTGAAACCTGATGTTTTGGTGTACCACAGCATGCCCGTGCTTGTTTGTTATACACCACAAGGCATCGCCTTTCCTCTCAGGAATGGAGGTCAAGAGAGTCTCCTTATTGTGGCAACCTTTTGATCTTTGTCTCTATTCCACTGCATGGCTAAGCCGTGGCCTGAGGAACCTTTTATGAAAGTTGGAAGACTTACACTTAGTGCTATATTAAGGATAAAACGTAATCTGAACCGCAATGGTGTTTCCAGCAGGATTTAAAAGGGGCTGTCTGAATCAGTCTTGCTGTTTTATCCCCCCAGCTACACACTTGACACGTTCTTAGAGATGCCGATAACCCTCTGAGTGGTTTCTGGTCTTTTCTTGGCTCAGCTCAGCTGTTTCCCCACCAGCCACTTACTGTTTTGCCCAATAAAAGGCAAGAACCTCCTTGCCTCTTCCATCACTTGCTTTACCTGCCCAGAGGTGCCAGAGTCCCTGGAAAAGCATGATTTATATCATGTGCCACTGGGCAATGCTCCCCTCTGGGGCATGTTGCACTGGGATGCAGCATGGTGTACTCTGCTCATTTCTCACCCAGCCCTCCAGCGAGGAGGAAACCGAGCACTGAGCCCTGCTCTGACCCTCTGGACGCAAGGGGAGCTGTACAGGAGGGTGCAAACCAGGGCAAAGTGTCTGCCCTCCACCACCAAACATACCACCAGTCCCTCTGAAATAGCATGGTTTTGTGTGTGGGTTACAGTAACCACTCCTAAAATATCATCTCCCGCTCCTCGTCTATTAGTATTACAGGAAGGATCTCTGGTTAGCGACTCTGCACACACCCCATTACTATTTATCACTCTAAGCTCTACAGCCACATCCTTTTCCAGCTTTACACACAGATAGTGAAAGTCTTCAACAGCTCAGAGCACTCAGTTCCATGAAGTTGCTGTGGTGTTGGTGCAGGGTCTGCGGTCTGTGTGCCCAGGGTTATGCACACACTGAAGGAGCTGAACTGGCCTGTGATAACCCACAAAACCATGTGACTATTTAGTTATCACTTTTCAACTATAACAGAATAAAGCTCCACAGTTACTAACTGCAATGTGAAAGACAAAGTGCATGTTACATCTGTGCTTATCAAGTGCATGTCTTTTCTTAGGATAATTCTTTTTGAGATTTTGCTGCAGAAAGATAACTTTGATGGTTAAAGAGGTTAGGGACACCAGCAAGCAAGTATGAAACAAAGTGTGAACTCACAGTGTGTTAGCTATGCTGTGATAACAAAAATAGTTAGGAAAAGGAAGTAAAATCTCCTGCAGTGACTACAGAGCTGCTCCCATGCTGGAGATCAGCACCTTGCCCACCTAGTGGTAACCCCGACCATGCAAAGCTGTTGCTGACAACGCCAGATATTATCATATTTTTTGCTAGAAGTACACCCAGTGAATCAAAATTTTTAGTTACTTCTGGAAGACACTACTAACACTGACAAAACACAGAGAAAATGATCAGCATCAGTTGCTACATGGCATGAAAAGCCAGATGCTCATCTGATACAGATCCACACGGTTCTGTCTGCAATGACTTCAGGCAAGCGTAGCTAACTTATAAGGTGAGGAGTTTTACTGTACATGCAAACTGCTTATTTTATTATTGCTCTGTGTTAAAAATAGGAAAATTAATCGTCCATGTTGCTCAACACAGTTGTTTACGTATATGTGAGTTGAGCTCTGACAAAAATCCCTACTTGTTATTCTGTCTTAAGAAGAGAGATGTGAGCCGCAGCACGGAGCATGTCCGGAACGCTTTACAATGTGTTACAAGTTTCTCCTTGTGCTGAGCCATGAGGGATCTAAGCTACTACATATTCCCCCTTCCTCCCTGGCCCCTTAGGGCCTAGTTCATCACAGGCTGAAATCGTTTGTACCTACTTACAGGTCCTGGGAGTACTGGTTAAAGGCTGCAGTTACCCAAAGAGAAAGCAAGTACATGAGCATCACCATTTGGCAGACTTATGCACCACACCAGTGTTGACTTTTTCACAATGTGCAAAGTACCCACTAATCAGGTTTAGAAATGCCCAAACAGGAATATCTGCTCTGCCTTCAAGATTAAAATCCTAACACCAGATAAAGTATTTGTCTCCTTTGCAGACCAACTTTTCCTTATTGAAAACTAATGTCACAAACTCAGTAGTTTACAGAAATGTTTACTTTGGAAACGTTCTTATCCCACTATGAGTCCTTCAATCTGAAAAGCTGTTGCCGACAGATAAGATATGAGTAATACTGAACTCTTGTTGCTTTTTTAACGTCATTAAAAAAACCATTTTGCTCTGTGTGAAGGTCTCTGAACCCGCACAGAGGGCTGAAGGGTCTCAGCCTTTTCTCATCTCCTCATCGGGAAGACAAAGAATTCGGGCAAATCAGAACTTGGGGTGTTCTGTTTCCCAGAGTCCTGTTGTTATCTCCTGACAACGGGGAATTTTAGTAATAAATAATACTTATTGCGTCTCATGCCTCACTCTCTGACAAAGCAGCTGCACAGGAAGTAAGCTGAAACTATACCAAAGGGAGTGAGGACCATCCTTGGCAGAGTGCGTTATCTGCATGCAGCAGCGAGGAAAGCTGCCTAATGGCATGTCATTATTGTAGGCAAAATCCTGGTCAGATGAAAATCTGTTGAGAGAGGCTGGATGCCTCCTTCTCTGAAGGCAACTGAACACGTGCTATGGGGGTGACGTCCTGAAATGCGTGCAGAGAGAAAGCCCCACACCCAGCCAGCGAGAGGTGAGCAGCACAAGCAGAGTCCCCTGAGAAGCACACAGCTACATCGAAGGGATATAACGGCAATAAGAGGGGAGTCTGCTCTAGTCTGCTGTAAACCAGGAAATCTGTATTAAACCAAGATACAATATTACTTTTATGTTAGCAAGCTGAAACCAATAATTACCTGTAATCGTCTTCACAGGTTATCTTAAAGTTTCGCTCTTCTAAGATGCTTTTTAACCTGTTTATGGAATGACCTGAGCAGGATTCACTGGAAAGAAAAGTCTTTTGTTACTTGTGTTCCTTGAGTGTACGAGAAGATTAGCTTCACCTTACTTCAGGTAAAATTCTTTAAAAGCTTGTTTGCTAATATGCAGTGAAGTCCACTGGGTTTGTCGAGTTTTGCCTACCTTTGGTCCTTTGCTACTAGAAACTGTGTGATATTCAACTATGCATCTTGCACAAGAACTTTGTGTAGGAAGATATCTGTGGGAATTAACTCAGTTCTATTCACAGTTCACTGTGCTTTAGAGCTGCTCCAGAGCCTTTGATGGCCTCCATCCACAGGAGCACAATGTAATCAAACCTGTGGGAGGCCAAAGTGACCAAGTCCCCTGTGTGAAGAGCAAGGGTCAATCACGAAAACCAGCAGCTACGTCCCAGGTAGAACATAAGATTGAAAGAACATGAGAGGAAGCAGGATATGAGCATCTCCTATCTGTTTGACTCTTCCTGTGGCTGCTGCTACTCTGTTTTGAGAAGAAACTGTTTGAACTACTTTTCCATTGGCAGGAGCTCTAACTTGTGTATTTCTTTACTACCCACCTAAAGGTTTCATGAAGCACGTAGCACTGTCATACCTTTGAGATCTTTATCTCTATACTTAATTTGCTAGAAATACCCCAAGGCAGTAGTGAGAGGATTGACAAATGCCAGAGACACAAACAGATCCCCTGAAAAAAGCTTTTTACGTCAGGATAAAAATTATCCAGAGCACAGGAAACACATCAGGGCAATAATACAATACTGGGGCAAATCCAGTTCCTTGCATAAGGCATCAGTGGAAAACAGAGTCAGCTCTTATTTTTTTTCACGAGACTCACCAGATTCTATCAGTGATCCAACATGGGATACAAATCAGAGGATAAAATGAGTACATATTCTTGGAGCTACCCTCCCTCTTTCTCCTTGGAAATCAGTAGAAAATTATAAGGAAACTACTGTGAACTTGGCACTGGAGAAGGATGTGTCCAGAAAGTTGGTAGGGCACCAGCTTGTTGGAGCTGTTGAGAAGGAAGAACCTGATGGCTTTTTTGATGTTGGGTATCATGGAAGGGAGGATCAAGGGCCATGTTTGGGGGAACTAATGTACAGATTGCCCGATGTCCTTATCTTCAGCAAAATTCTACGCAATGGACCACAAGAATATGCCTGGCACGCTGACCACAGGATAGATGCATGTCTGTGAGCTGATTGAGAGACACACCGGCTTGTGTGGCAAGGAGACATTTCCGGGTGTTAGGAACAGGGAAGGGGTTGCAACACTGGAGTTAGGACTGTGTCAGACCATGCGGCTGTCTGAGCAAGGGTCTCTGCTGGGTTCCACACTCAGTCCTGAGCTGCACTGCATCACCAGCAAAGCAAAGGACGTGACCCCAGTTAAAATCACACTCAAACTAGCGGCAATCCCGGTGAGGGTGAATCAGTGCCCTATCAGACTGAAAGCACACAAAGCAGAGCCCCTGATTACCACTTTCATCCAGCATGGAGTGCTTAGGGGACATCAACCTGAATGCAATACTCCTATTCTGTCAGTAAAGAAGCCTCACTCTCAAGAGGATAGAGTGGTTGTTCAGAGAAGCTGTGGACGCCCTGTCCCTGGAGGTATTCAAGGCCAGGCTGGATGGGGCTTTGAGCAGCCTGCTCTGGTTGGAGGTGTCCCTGCCCACGGCAGGAGGGTTGGAACTGGTTGGGCTTTGAGGTCCCTTCCAACCCAAACCATCCTGTGATTCTATGGTCATGCCCTTCTTCTTCATCAAAGCTGCTGCCTCTGTCATGGGAGGGTCCTTAGGAATGGGAGAAACCATGGCAGTGCACTATAACCATGTGAACCACAGAACCAGCTCTGAAGACGGGGATCAAAGGCATTGAAACTCATACTCAATGCTTGAAATATGACTGGCCTGCAAAGGAATCTGAATGGGACAAAAAGGATATGATCTGAGATCACTATTCTGGTATCAGTAATTCCACGACAAGCATTTAAACCACAGAGTTTCTATTAAAAACCACAGAATCATTTCTGTTGGAAGGGACTGCTGGGACACCTAGTCCAACCACTATCAACTTGCAGCAGGTTGCAAGTTGGGCTTTGAGTACATCCACAGATGGAGACTCTACATCCTCTCTGGGAAACCTGTTTTGTCAAAAATGGACCTGGTCAGCATAATTATACTATTCCTATGGAAAAACATATTTTCCAGCTGTTCACCCTGACAAACATAGCCTGCTCGGTGACTTCAGTGCTGCACCCATAATAAGGGTCTGTAGAGCTTGGTGGGTTGGGAGAAATTTAAAGGGACCTCTTGAAAGCAAGGAAAATGTCACTGTGTCTTAGTTCAGCGGTACCTACCAAAAATACTGAAGAAAACAACAGTAAAATGTTATTCTTTCCAGCAAAGTAAGTAAGGGAAGTGAATGGAGGGCAGGTTTCGTGAGCAGATTTAAGATAGCGTCAAGTGTTAGTCACTTGTCAGAAGTGAGCTGCACCATCTGCCTTCTACACACTGCTCCTCGTCTGGTACAAGCACAACTTACCTTTGAGTTCCACCGATGTCATGCATAAGCCAAATGTGTACAGCAGAGACTTTATCTGGATTGAGATTAAAGATCTCAATACTTCCAAAAATGCTGTAAGAATGGGACATGAGAAAGCAAAACATTCTTAGTTATCTAAGTAAAGTGTACACAGTATTTTCCCCCAATACAAGTACTTATTAGTGCTGCTGTCATTCTCAGTGAAAGAACATTACCTTGGTAATGGATTTTCACAGACTATTTAATTACTTTGCGGTAAAAGATTTTCTCCTCGTTCTTATTTCATTTTCATAAGAACTTTTGAAACTGTCTGCAGACTGAAAAAAGGTTAAGTTTTTCCATCTTGAGTGCCTTTTGTCCAGTTTGGTTTATTGGCTATTGGTTTGGTTTGGTGCAAGGGAAATGAACACAGCTGTTCTCCTGACACATTCTTCCTCTTTCAATATTATTCAAGACTGCACTTCCAACCAAATAACCCAAGGAAGCACAGTCTGGACGAGGAAAATCTGGTCAGGAAATCCATGAGCAATTAGAAATGTGTCGTTCACATGAATATAACATAGTGTCAAGTCTAGATTACCTGTATTAATACAGTTAGTTTGTGCAGCAACAACATACTGGAGATCCTACCCACATACTCTCAGCAGGATTTAAATTACAGTCACACTATAGAAGAAGTTAAGTGAATCATCTTTTCAATAGCCACTAGTTTAGACCTCTAAATGAGTTTTTCTAAAATCCTTCTGCACTGGGCAGGGAGCAGGTTGCTGACTGCTGGGAGGCAGAAGCATCAGGGTGGCATTTTGAGGGAAGTAAGCAGTAACAAAACAGATTCCCTGGTGGAGGGAACGAGGGCAAGGGAGTAGGAACTTTTTCAGTAGTGAGCGTTGACGGGACAAGAACCAATGGGCACAAAGGGAAAACAACCAAATTCCATTGGAACCCAGTGGTTCTGGGGCGGGTCCAGCGCGGGGCACGGGTCACAATGGGGGCTGTCCCCACAGACACCACCAGGCAGCCCCACGGCAGTTGGCCTTGGGCGATCGGTGAGTGAAGCACGCAGGGGCAAAGCTGGGCTGGGTGAGGGTGGGGCAGGGGGCCAGGGGGGTTTGTAACCCAGAGCGAGAGCTCAGCGCCTCAGGGAAGGGGACGGTACCGCCCTTGGGCTGGGGGCAGAGGTGCTCGGGGCTGCCAGCGGTGGCAGCTGCCCAGAGAGGCCTTGGGGATGTGCGGGGTGCCCACACCTCTGTCAGAGTCTCCATGGGATGGTAGGGGTGGGGCTTTAGGAGACTCTACTCGGGTGTCCCCTGTCCTGTGACAGGACACAGCACAGCCTGGGGCTGGCCATCAGGGTGGCTTAGGTGGGATGGGTCCCATGGTGGCTCCAGCAAGGGCCCGTGGCCCACTCAAGCCTGTCGACACCAGTGCCCAGGTGCGTTCCAGGGACAGCCCATGGCACCCGTCCCTGCAGTGCTCACAAACCCTGCCCCGTGCTCCCTCGCTTCCAGCCCTGCTCAGCCCCATTTCCGCTCACCTCCTCCAGGCCATGGCTGTCGCAGTTGCCCTCGTCCTGTCTGTGCTGGCCACCCTGTTTGGGGAGAAGCCCGACCAGCACCTCGATGTGGCCAAGGAAGAGCGGATGCTGCAGCGGGAGCAGTTTCTCCATCAGGAGATGACTCGACTGCTGAAGGAGATGGAGCAGACAAGGCCTGCGGAGGAAGCCCCGCTCCTTCCAGTGCATCACATCGTCATCGGAGCCCTGGTCCTATTGCCTGTGCTCTGCTGGCTGGCCAGAAAATGGAACAGGCACTATGAGAGCTGCAGTGAGTAGCCCAGCACCAGCAGAGAGGAGGACGAGGACAGCATCGCCTACCACCTGCTCGTGCTCCTGCTGCCACCGCCTTTCCACCTGGAAACAGGCACCCGGGGGCCTCCCACATCCATGTGGTGCAGGAAAGCACGTGCTCAAGGGAGGAGCTTCTGGGGTCGTTTTTTTGCTTTCTGTACCACACTGAGGATGAGCTTCCGGAGACAGGCCAGAGCTTGTATGATCTACACGCCCTGTGCACAGACCCCTACTTAGATGCGAAGAAGATTGTCTGCTGGGCCCAGCTTTTGGTGAGATCAGCCTGATGGCTTTTGCCTCAGTTACAGTACGTCCAGCTAATGGTGCTGCCCTCGTCCGACTCCTTCAGGTTCCAGCTGACAAGCACCTCAAAGATGAACATCTGCACCAAGATGAAGTTCGAAGTGCAACTCTCTTGAGCAGGAAGAAGACAGATTTCCCAGCAGTGCGCCATGGCTGGAGAGCTGTGTGCTTGTCACAGAATCACAGGATCACACGGAATGACCTGCGTAGGAAGGGTGATTGCCCAGCTCTCCAGTTCGTCCCAGCTCTCCAGTTCGTCCAGATCCCTCTGGAGGGCCTCTTTGCCCTCAAGACTGTCAGCAGCTCCCCCCAGTTCTGTCTTGGCATTGAATTTGGTTAAAAGACCTTAAAAAGTCCTGCATCCAGGTCATTTATGAACATATTAAAGAGCACTGGCCCTAAGATGGATCCCTGCAGAACCCCACTGGTGACGGGGCACCAGCCCAGCGTAACCCCATTCATGATGACCCTCTCAGCCCGACCCGTCAGGCAATTGCTCACCTGCTGCACTGTGTGTTTATCCAGCTGTCTGCTGGGCATTTTCTTTAGGAGATCCCGTGAGAGACAGTATCAAAGGCCTTGCTGAAACCTGGAAAGGGCACATCAGCTGGTTTTCCTTGCTCAGCCTGATGGGTAACCTTGTCATAGCAGGAAATAAAGTTGGTAAGGGAGGACCTTCCCTTTATAAACCCGTGTTGGCTGGGACCAGTGACTGGATTGTCTTTCAGGTGATTTTCAGTAGCTCCAAGAATAATCTTCTCCTTAACCTTACCAGGCACTGCAGTGAGACTGACAGGCCTGCAGTTACTGGGATCATCCCTGCTACCGTTCTTGAAGACTGGGACAATATTTGCCTGCTTCCGGTCAACAGGCACCTCTCCAGATTCCCAAGAGCACTGAAAAATTATTAAGGAGGTCTCACTATGACCTCAGCCAGCCCTTTAAGTACCCTCAGATGAATCCCATTAGGCCCCATAGACTTTTAGGGATCCAGCTGGAGCACCAGCTCCCACACAAGTTCGGGGTTGATTGGGAGTTTATCAATTGCACAGTCTAGGTCCTCAGGCCGAGGACTCTGGGGTGCCCGAGGCCATCATCAGTATTTAAGACAGAGGCAAAAAAAGCACTGAA
Organism: Dromococcyx pavoninus; assembly: GCA_033558185.1. NCBI lineage: Eukaryota > Metazoa > Chordata > Aves > Cuculiformes > Neomorphidae > Dromococcyx > Dromococcyx pavoninus. Next base: position 613,659 of record JAUMJL010000019.1, on the reverse strand, counting down.
TGGCTCTGCTTTGTCTGTGTACTTGTTTATGAGGTGTCCATGCTGAGCAAGTAATGGGCCAATGTTATGTATGACCTGCCTTTTGTTATTAACATATTTGAAAAAGCCCTTTTTGTTTTCCTTCACAGTGCTGACCAGCTTCAACTCTAATTGAGCTCTGGCTGCACGGATTTCTGCCCTACACGGGTGGACAGTACCCCTGTAGTTCTCCTGTGTCACCTGTCCTTGTTTCCACCGGCCGTACACCATCCTTTCATGCCCCAGTTTGATTAGAAGATCCCTGTTTGTAGGGTTTCCTACCTTAAGCCTTGCTGATCTCATTTGTCTAGTCTTTCCCCAGGAGTCTTTTATGTAAGATAATGTCTGAGTGACTGTTTTGAGTGTCAGGGAGCCTTCCCACAAAGGGCAGCCCAAATCAAGCAAGGGGAAAATTCTGCCTCTGCCTGAAAGACCCTGCAGTCGTACAGCTACACTGAGTCCCATCCAAAACCACTCCCCTATTGCCAGTGTCTAGGGGGATCCAGATCCACTGCACTATATGCTGCCGACACACATACAAACAGAATCAAAACCCCTTCTCCAAACATCTTCTCCATGGATTATGTTACAGGCACTGTACTAAGAATTCTGAACTCCAAAAGAAGCAGCACAGTGGCTCAAAAAGAAAAGAGCTAAAAAAAAACCCAGCCAGATGTTGAAGGCTTCTTATGCCTTCATATGCTTAAATCTTTGTTTCTAGCTTTCAAATTTTTCTCTAGACTTGTAAGAGTTGCTATTTTAAGTGAAAGCATACAGTCACCATCATTAATTTCACCTACGTCCCTACACATAAGCAACAGAGAGAGCTAGCGGCCCCTGAAGGAGATCCAGGAGACTGAACTGATACGTGAGGGTAGCTACCTGAGGTCAACCAAGAGGAAACACAATATATATGTACCATCCTATTGAGCCTCCTGACCCTATATGAGAGGCTGACATCTTTTGAATCAAACACTGATTCATGATAAGCACACAAGGCCAACCAATGGCTAGCAAAGAGAATAAATCTCTGTATTTTATTTATTTCCTAATCTCAAAAATAAGTGTAATAATTGCAAACTCTCATCAGGTTAGGTACATCAAAGACTGGAGGAGCAGCAATATTGTGGTAACAGGGTTATAGATGTAGCTTTCCCAGCACTGTGTTGTTCTGGGAGTGCAGAATGTTGATATCACCTTATCACATAATAACTCAGATTCCTCGCAGGTTTCCGAGCAGAGCTCTTTGGCAGTGTTTGCTATGGGCCTGGGGCACAAGCTAGCCCATTCTCCTTGAACAAGTTGTGACAGAGGCTAGCTTTATCAGGCTTAAAGCACATTTTCAGATCTCAACATGTTTCAGTATTTCTCCCATGCAGTGGAAACAAAGCACATAGGTTTGGGGTCTTTCTCCTTTTAGTTCTCTGTGAATTTGAGACTTTGTATTGATTTGGGAGTTTTTTTGGTTTATAAATTTTTAGCAGAGCAACAGGATTTGGAATTCTACATGTCTGGTGGGGCATGGCTACATGGCATACCAAATGTAAAATTGTGGACAATAAAAATGCTTCTCCTTGTTTGTTGAAAATCAGCTCCATCATGTTCTGCTATGTATTATCTTTTATCCGACTGTGTGTTAGCAGGACAGGTGGACACCTATAGTGCATCTGTACTATTAAAGTGGGCCAATGTTAATGCTCCCTCTGTAATAGCAAGCAGCAGGACACAGCAGATGACACCAAGCTCCATGGACCTTGGGACTGCTACAGAAAAATGCGCTGAGGCATATCCAGAGTGTGCAACAGCCACAGTACACGTGCCCGCAAAAACACAGGTTTGCTGCTTAAAATTTTGCTATGGAACCACTGATAAGATCAGTAATTTTTCTTAACTTACATGGCTGAGAACAACACACGTATCTGGATGTCTGTGTGCTAGACAAAGCCAGGATGTTTTGCTTCCAACCACCTACAAAGACAATGACTTCTTTGTACAAGACAGAGAGTGAGGCTGCAAGAGTACAGTCCAAGCAGGACGTGCACTGTGACCTTTCCTGGGAGGATATATGCAGAGTTCCATGTGTTGAATGAATGAAAATGAAATTCAAAGGAAATCAGTGAAACCTGATGTTTTGGTGTACCACAGCATGCCCGTGCTTGTTTGTTATACACCACAAGGCATCGCCTTTCCTCTCAGGAATGGAGGTCAAGAGAGTCTCCTTATTGTGGCAACCTTTTGATCTTTGTCTCTATTCCACTGCATGGCTAAGCCGTGGCCTGAGGAACCTTTTATGAAAGTTGGAAGACTTACACTTAGTGCTATATTAAGGATAAAACGTAATCTGAACCGCAATGGTGTTTCCAGCAGGATTTAAAAGGGGCTGTCTGAATCAGTCTTGCTGTTTTATCCCCCCAGCTACACACTTGACACGTTCTTAGAGATGCCGATAACCCTCTGAGTGGTTTCTGGTCTTTTCTTGGCTCAGCTCAGCTGTTTCCCCACCAGCCACTTACTGTTTTGCCCAATAAAAGGCAAGAACCTCCTTGCCTCTTCCATCACTTGCTTTACCTGCCCAGAGGTGCCAGAGTCCCTGGAAAAGCATGATTTATATCATGTGCCACTGGGCAATGCTCCCCTCTGGGGCATGTTGCACTGGGATGCAGCATGGTGTACTCTGCTCATTTCTCACCCAGCCCTCCAGCGAGGAGGAAACCGAGCACTGAGCCCTGCTCTGACCCTCTGGACGCAAGGGGAGCTGTACAGGAGGGTGCAAACCAGGGCAAAGTGTCTGCCCTCCACCACCAAACATACCACCAGTCCCTCTGAAATAGCATGGTTTTGTGTGTGGGTTACAGTAACCACTCCTAAAATATCATCTCCCGCTCCTCGTCTATTAGTATTACAGGAAGGATCTCTGGTTAGCGACTCTGCACACACCCCATTACTATTTATCACTCTAAGCTCTACAGCCACATCCTTTTCCAGCTTTACACACAGATAGTGAAAGTCTTCAACAGCTCAGAGCACTCAGTTCCATGAAGTTGCTGTGGTGTTGGTGCAGGGTCTGCGGTCTGTGTGCCCAGGGTTATGCACACACTGAAGGAGCTGAACTGGCCTGTGATAACACACAAAAACATGTGACTATTTAGTTATCACTTTTCAACTATAACAGAATAAAGCTCCACAGTTACTAACTGCAATGTGAAAGACAAAGTGCATGTTACATCTGTGCTTATCAAGTGCATGTCTTTTCTTAGGATAATTCTTTTTGAGATTTTGCTGCAGAAAGATAACTTTGATGGTTAAAGAGGTTAGGGACACCAGCAAGCAAGTATGAAACAAAGTGTGAACTCACAGTGTGTTAGCTATGCTGTGATAACAAAAATAGTTAGGAAAAGGAAGTAAAATCTCCTGCAGTGACTACAGAGCTGCTCCCATGCTGGAGATCAGCACCTTGCCCACCTAGTGGTAACCCCGACCATGCAAAGCTGTTGCTGACAACGCCAGATATTATCATATTTTTTGCTAGAAGTACACCCAGTGAATCAAAATTTTTAGTTACTTCTGGAAGACACTACTAACACTGACAAAACACAGAGAAAATGATCAGCATCAGTTGCTACATGGCATGAAAAGCCAGATGCTCATCTGATACAGATCCACACGGTTCTGTCTGCAATGACTTCAGGCAAGCGTAGCTAACTTATAAGGTGAGGAGTTTTACTGTACATGCAAACTGCTTATTTTATTATTGCTCTGTGTTAAAAATAGGAAAATTAATCGTCCATGTTGCTCAACACAGTTGTTTACGTATATGTGAGTTGAGCTCTGACAAAAATCCCTACTTGTTATTCTGTCTTAAGAAGAGAGATGTGAGCCGCAGCACGGAGCATGTCCGGAACGCTTTACAATGTGTTACAAGTTTCTCCTTGTGCTGAGCCATGAGGGATCTAAGCTACTACATATTCCCCCTTCCTCCCTGGCCCCTTAGGGCCTAGTTCATCACAGGCTGAAATCGTTTGTACCTACTTACAGGTCCTGGGAGTACTGGTTAAAGGCTGCAGTTACCCAAAGAGAAAGCAAGTACATGAGCATCACCATTTGGCAGACTTATGCACCACACCAGTGTTGACTTTTTCACAATGTGCAAAGTACCCACTAATCAGGTTTAGAAATGCCCAAACAGGAATATCTGCTCTGCCTTCAAGATTAAAATCCTAACACCAGATAAAGTATTTGTCTCCTTTGCAGACCAACTTTTCCTTATTGAAAACTAATGTCACAAACTCAGTAGTTTACAGAAATGTTTACTTTGGAAACGTTCTTATCCCACTATGAGTCCTTCAATCTGAAAAGCTGTTGCCGACAGATAAGATATGAGTAATACTGAACTCTTGTTGCTTTTTTAACGTCATTAAAAAAACCATTTTGCTCTGTGTGAAGGTCTCTGAACCCGCACAGAGGGCTGAAGGGTCTCAGCCTTTTCTCATCTCCTCATCGGGAAGACAAAGAATTCGGGCAAATCAGAACTCGGGGTGTTCTGTTTCCCAGAGTCCTGTTGTTATCTCCTGACAACGGGGAATTTTAGTAATAAATAATACTTATTGCGTCTCATGCCTCACTCTCTGACAAAGCAGCTGCACAGGAAGTAAGCTGAAACTATACCAAAGGGAGTGAGGACCATCCTTGGCAGAGTGCGTTATCTGCATGCAGCAGCGAGGAAAGCTGCCTAATGGCGTGTCATTATTGTAGGCAAAATCCTGGTCAGATGAAAATCTGTTGAGAGAGGCTGGATGCCTCCTTCTCTGAAGGCAACTGAACACGTGCTATGGGGGTGACGTCCTGAAATGCGTGCAGAGAGAAAGCCCCACACCCAGCCAGCGAGAGGTGAGCAGCACAAGCAGAGTCCCCTGAGAAGCACACAGCTACATCGAAGGGATATAACGGCAATAAGAGGGGAGTCTGCTCTAGTCTGCTGTAAACCAGGAAATCTGTATTAAACCAAGATACAATATTACTTTTATGTTAGCAAGCTGAAACCAATAATTACCTGTAATCGTCTTCACAGGTTATCTTAAAGTTTCGCTCTTCTAAGATGCTTTTTAACCTGTTTATGGAATGACCTGAGCAGGATTCACTGGAAAGAAAAGTCTTTTGTTACTTGTGTTCCTTGAGTGTACGAGAAGATTAGCTTCACCTTACTTCAGGTAAAATTCTTTAAAAGCTTGTTTGCTAATATGCAGTGAAGTCCACTGGGTTTGTCGAGTTTTGCCTACCTTTGGTCCTTTGCTACTAGAAACTGTGTGATATTCAACTATGCATCTTGCACAAGAACTTTGTGTAGGAAGATATCTGTGGGAATTAACTCAGTTCTATTCACAGTTCACTGTGCTTTAGAGCTGCTCCAGAGCCTTTGATGGCCTCCATCCACAGGAGCACAATGTAATCAAACCTGTGGGAGGCCAAAGTGACCAAGTCCCCTGTGTGAAGAGCAAGGGTCAATCACGAAAACCAGCAGCTACGTCCCAGGTAGAACATAAGATTGAAAGAACATGAGAGGAAGCAGGATATGAGCATCTCCTATCTGTTTGACTCTTCCTGTGGCTGCTGCTACTCTGTTTTGAGAAGAAACTGTTTGAACTACTTTTCCATTGGCAGGAGCTCTAACTTGTGTATTTCTTTACTACCCACCTAAAGGTTTCATGAAGCACGTAGCACTGTCATACCTTTGAGATCTTTATCTCTATACTTAATTTGCTAGAAATACCCCAAGGCAGTAGTGAGAGGATTGACAAATGCCAGAGACACAAACAGATCCCCTGAAAAAAGCTTTTTACGTCAGGATAAAAATTATCCAGAGCACAGGAAACACATCAGGGCAATAATACAATACTGGGGCAAATCCAGTTCCTTGCATAAGGCATCAGTGGAAAACAGAGTCAGCTCTTATTTTTTTTCACGAGACTCACCAGATTCTATCAGTGATCCAACATGGGATACAAATCAGAGGATAAAATGAGTACATATTCTTGGAGCTACCCTCCCTCTTTCTCCTTGGAAATCAGTAGAAAATTATAAGGAAACTACTGTGAACTTGGCACTGGAGAAGGATGTGTCCAGAAAGTTGGTAGGGCACCAGCTTGGTGGAGCTGTTGAGAAGGAAGAACCTGATGGCTTTTTTGATGTTGGGTATCATGGAAGGGAGGATCAAGGGCCATGTTTGGGGGAACTAATGTACAGATTGCCCGATGTCCTTATCTTCAGCAAAATTCTACGCAATGGACCACAAGAATATGCCTGGCACGCTGACCACAGGATAGATGCATGTCTGTGAGCTGATTGAGAGACACACCGGCTTGTGTGGCAAGGAGACATTTCCGGGTGTTAGGAACAGGGAAGGGGTTGCAACACTGGAGTTAGGACTGTGTCAGACCATGCGGCTGTCTGAGCAAGGGTCTCTGCTGGGTTCCACACTCAGTCCTGAGCTGCACTGCATCACCAGCAAAGCAAAGGACGTGACCCCAGTTAAAATCACACTCAAACTAGCGGCAATCCCGGTGAGGGTGAATCAGTGCCCTATCAGACTGAAAGCACACAAAGCAGAGCCCCTGATTACCACTTTCATCCAGCATGGAGTGCTTAGGGGACATCAACCTGAATGCAATACTCCTATTCTGTCAGTAAAGAAGCCTCACTCTCAAGAGGATAGAGTGGTTGTTCAGAGAAGCTGTGGACGCCCTGTCCCTGGAGGTATTCAAGGCCAGGCTGGATGGGGCTTTGAGCAGCCTGCTCTGGTTGGAGGTGTCCCTGCCCACGGCAGGAGGGTTGGAACTGGTTGGGCTTTGAGGTCCCTTCCAACCCAAACCATCCTGTGATTCTATGGTCATGCCCTTCTTCTTCATCAAAGCTGCTGCCTCTGTCATGGGAGGGTCCTTAGGAATGGGAGAAACCATGGCAGTGCACTATAACCATGTGAACCACAGAACCAGCTCTGAAGACGGGGATCAAAGGCATTGAAACTCATACTCAATGCTTGAAATATGACTGGCCTGCAAAGGAATCTGAATGGGACAAAAAGGATATGATCTGAGATCACTATTCTGGTATCAGTAATTCCACGACAAGCATTTAAACCACAGAGTTTCTATTAAAAACCACAGAATCATTTCTGTTGGAAGGGACTGCTGGGACACCTAGTCCAACCACTATCAACTTGCAGCAGGTTGCAAGTTGGGCTTTGAGTACATCCACAGATGGAGACTCTACATCCTCTCTGGGAAACCTGTTTTGTCAAAAATGGACCTGGTCAGCATAATTATACTATTCCTATGGAAAAACATATTTTCCAGCTGTTCACCCTGACAAACATAGCCTGCTCGGTGACTTCAGTGCTGCACCCATAATAAGGGTCTGTAGAGCTTGGTGGGTTGGGAGAAATTTAAAGGGACCTCTTGAAAGCAAGGAAAATGTCACTGTGTCTTAGTTCAGCGGTACCTACCAAAAATACTGAAGAAAACAACAGTAAAATGTTATTCTTTCCAGCAAAGTAAGTAAGGGAAGTGAATGGAGGGCAGGTTTCGTGAGCAGATTTAAGATAGCGTCAAGTGTTAGTCACTTGTCAGAAGTGAGCTGCACCATCTGCCTTCTACACACTGCTCCTCGTCTGGTACAAGCACAACTTACCTTTGAGTTCCACCGATGTCATGCATAAGCCAAATGTGTACAGCAGAGACTTTATCTGGATTGAGATTAAAGATCTCAATACTTCCAAAAATGCTGTAAGAATGGGACATGAGAAAGCAAAACATTCTTAGTTATCTAAGTAAAGTGTACACAGTATTTTCCCCCAATACAAGTACTTATTAGTGCTGCTGTCATTCTCAGTGAAAGAACATTACCTTGGTAATGGATTTTCACAGACTATTTAATTACTTTGCGGTAAAAGATTTTCTCCTCGTTCTTATTTCATTTTCATAAGAACTTTTGAAACTGTCTGCAGACTGAAAAAAGGTTAAGTTTTTCCATCTTGAGTGCCTTTTGTCCAGTTTGGTTTATTGGCTATTGGTTTGGTTTGGTGCAAGGGAAATGAACACAGCTGTTCTCCTGACACATTCTTCCTCTTTCAATATTATTCAAGACTGCACTTCCAACCAAATAACCCAAGGAAGCACAGTCTGGACGAGGAAAATCTGGTCAGGAAATCCATGAGCAATTAGAAATGTGTCGTTCACATGAATATAACATAGTGTCAAGTCTAGATTACCTGTATTAATACAGTTAGTTTGTGCAGCAACAACATACTGGAGATCCTACCCACATACTCTCAGCAGGATTTAAATTACAGTCACACTATAGAAGAAGTTAAGTGAATCATCTTTTCAATAGCCACTAGTTTAGACCTCTAAATGAGTTTTTCTAAAATCCTTCTGCACTGGGCAGGGAGCAGGTTGCTGACTGCTGGGAGGCAGAAGCATCAGGGTGGCATTTTGAGGGAAGTAAGCAGTAACAAAACAGATTCCCTGGTGGAGGGAACGAGGGCAAGGGAGTAGGAACTTTTTCAGTAGTGAGCGTTGACGGGACAAGAACCAATGGGCACAAAGGGAAAACAACCAAATTCCATTGGAACCCAGTGGTTCTGGGGCGGGTCCAGCACGGGGTACGGGTCACAATGGGGGCTGTCCCCATAGACACCACCAGGCAGCCCCACGGCAGTTGGCCTTGGGCGATCGGTGAGTGAAGCACGCAAGGGCAAAGCTGGGCTGGGTAAGGGTGGGGCAGGGGGCCAGGGGGGTTTGTAACCCAGAGCGAGAGCTCAGCGCCTCAGGGAAGGGGACGGTACCGCCCTTGGGCTGGGGGCAGAGGTGCTCGGGGCTGCCAGCGGTGGCAGCTGCCCAGAGAGGCCTTGCGGATGTGCGGGGTGCCCACACCTCTGTCAGAGTCTCCATGGGATGGTAGGGGTGGGGCTTTAGGAGACTCTACTCGGGTGTCCCCTGTCCTGTGACAGGACACAGCACAGCCTGGGGCTGGCCATCAGGGTGGCTTAGGTGGGATGGGTCCCATGGTGGCTCCAGCAAGGGCCCGTGGCCCACTCAAGCCTGTCGACACCAGTGCCCAGGTGCGTTCCAGGGACAGCCCATGGCACCCGTCCCTGCAGTGCTCACAAACCCTGCCCCGTGCTCCCTCGCTTCCAGCCCTGCTCAGCCCCATTTCCGCTCACCTCCTCCAGGCCATGGCTGTCGCAGTTGCCCTCGTCCTGTCTGTGCTGGCCACCCTGTTTGGGGAGAAGCCCGACCAGCACCTCGATGTGGCCAAGGAAGAGCGGATGCTGCAGCGGGAGCAGTTTCTCCATCAGGAGATGACTCGACTGCTGAAGGAGATGGAGCAGACAAGGCCTGCGGAGGAAGCCCCGCTCCTTCCAGTGCATCACATCGTCATCGGAGCCCTGGTCCTATTGCCTGTGCTCTGCTGGCTGGCCAGAAAATGGAACAGGCACTATGAGAGCTGCAGTGAGTAGCCCAGCACCAGCAGAGAGGAGGACGAGGACAGCATCGCCTACCACCTGCTCGTGCTCCTGCTGCCACCGCCTTTCCACCTGGAAACAGGCACCCGGGGGCCTCCCACATCCATGTGGTGCAGGAAAGCACGTGCTCAAGGGAGGAGCTTCTGGGGTCGTTTTTTTGCTTTCTGTACCACACTGAGGATGAGCTTCCGGAGACAGGCCAGAGCTTGTATGATCTACACGCCCTGTGCACAGACCCCTACTTAGATGCGAAGAAGATTGTCTGCTGGGCCCAGCTTTTGGTGAGATCAGCCTGATGGCTTTTGCCTCAGTTACAGTACGTCCAGCTAATGGTGCTGCCCTCGTCCGACTCCTTCAGGTTCCAGCTGACAAGCACCTCAAAGATGAACATCTGCACCAAGATGAAGTTCGAAGTGCAACTCTCTTGAGCAGGAAGAAGACAGATTTCCCAGCAGTGCGCCATGGCTGGAGAGCTGTGTGCTTGTCACAGAATCACAGGATCACACGGAATGACCTGCGTAGGAAGGGTGATTGCCCAGCTCTCCAGTTCGTCCCAGCTCTCCAGTTCGTCCAGATCCCTCTGGAGGGCCTCTTTGCCCTCAAGACTGTCAGCAGCTCCCCCCAGTTCTGTCTTGGCATTGAATTTGGTTAAAAGACCTTAAAAAGTCCTGCATCCAGGTCATTTATGAACATATTAAAGAGCACTGGCCCTAAGATGGATCCCTGCAGAACCCCACTGGTGACGGGGCACCAGCCCAGCGTAACCCCATTCATGATGACCCTCTCAGCCCGACCCGTCAGGCAATTGCTCACCTGCTGCACTGTGTGTTTATCCAGCTGTCTGCTGGGCATTTTCTTTAGGAGATCCCGTGAGAGACAGTATCAAAGGCCTTGCTGAAACCTGGAAAGGGCACATCAGCTGGTTTTCCTTGCTCAGCCTGATGGGTAACCTTGTCATAGCAGGAAATAAAGTTGGTAAGGGAGGACCTTCCCTTTATAAACCCGTGTTGGCTGGGACCAGTGACTGGATTGTCTTTCAGGTGATTTTCAGTAGCTCCAAGAATAATCTTCTCCTTAACCTTACCAGGCACTGCAGTGAGACTGACAGGCCTGCAGTTACTGGGATCATCCCTGCTACCGTTCTTGAAGACTGGGACAATATTTGCCTGCTTCCGGTCAACAGGCACCTCTCCAGATTCCCAAGAGCACTGAAAAATTATTAAGGAGGTCTCACTATGACCTCAGCCAGCCCTTTAAGTACCCTCAGATGAATCCCATTAGGCCCCATAGACTTTTAGGGATCCAGCTGGAGCACCAGCTCCCACACAAGTTCGGGGTTGATTGGGAGTTTATCAATTGCACAGTCTAGGTCCTCAGGCCGAGGACTCTGGGGTGCCCGAGGCCATCATCAGTATTTAAGACAGAGGCAAAAAAAGCACTGAATGGCTCTGCTTTGTCTGTGTACTTGTTTATGAGGTGTCCATGCTGAGCAAGTAATGGGCCAATGTTATGTATGACCTGCCTTTTGTTATTAACATATTTGAAAAAGCCCTTTTTGTTTTCCTTCACAGTGCTGACCAGCTTCAACTCTAATTGAGCTCTGGCTGCACGGATTTCTGCCCTACACGGGTGGACAGTACCCCTGTAGTTCTCCTGTGTCACCTGTCCTTGTTTCCACCGGCCGTACACCATCCTTTCATGCCCCAGTTTGATTAGAAGATCCCTGTTTGTAGGGTTTCCTACCTTAAGCCTTGCTGATCTCATTTGTCTAGTCTTTCCCCAGGAGTCTTTTATGTAAGATAATGTCTGAGTGACTGTTTTGAGTGTCAGGGAGCCTTCCCACAAAGGGCAGCCCAAATCAAGCAAGGGGAAAATTCTGCCTCTGCCTGAAAGACCCTGCAGTCGTACAGCTACACTGAGTCCCATCCAAAACCACTCCCCTATTGCCAGTGTCTAGGGGGATCCAGATCCACTGCACTATATGCTGCCGACACACATACAAACAGAATCAAAACCCCTTCTCCAAACATCTTCTCCATGGATTATGTTACAGGCACTGTACTAAGAATTCTGAACTCCAAAAGAAGCAGCACAGTGGCTCAAAAAGAAAAGAGCTAAAAAAAAACCCAGCCAGATGTTGAAGGCTTCTTATGCCTTCATATGCTTAAATCTTTGTTTCTAGCTTTCAAATTTTTCTCTAGACTTGTAAGAGTTGCTATTTTAAGTGAAAGCATACAGTCACCATCATTAATTTCACCTACGTCCCTACACATAAGCAACAGAGAGAGCTAGCGGCCCCTGAAGGAGATCCAGGAGACTGAACTGATACGTGAGGGTAGCTACCTGAGGTCAACCAAGAGGAAACACAATATATATGTACCATCCTATTGAGCCTCCTGACCCTATATGAGAGGCTGACGTCTTTTGAATCAAACACTGATTCATGATAAGCACACAAGGCCAACCAATGGCTAGCAAAGAGAATAAATCTCTGTATTTTATTTATTTCCTAATCTCAAAAATAAGTGTAATAATTGCAAACTCTCATCAGGTTAGGTACATCAAAGACTGGAGGAGCAGCAATATTGTGGTAACAGGGTTATAGATGTAGCTTTCCCAGCACTGTGTTGTTCTGGGAGTGCAGAATGTTGATATCACCTTATCACATAATAACTCAGATTCCTCGCAGGTTTCCGAGCAGAGCTCTTTGGCAGTGTTTGCTATGGGCCTGGGGCACAAGCTAGCCCATTCTCCTTGAACAAGTTGTGACAGAGGCTAGCTTTATCAGGCTTAAAGCACATTTTCAGATCTCAACATGTTTCAGTATTTCTCCCATGCAGTGGAAACAAAGCACATAGGTTTGGGGTCTTTCTCCTTTTAGTTCTCTGTGAATTTGAGACTTTGTATTGATTTGGGAGTTTTTTTGGTTTATAAATTTTTAGCAGAGCAACAGGATTTGGAATTCTACATGTCTGGTGGGGCATGGCTACATGGCATACCAAATGTAAAATTGTGGACAATAAAAATGCTTCTCCTTGTTTGTTGAAAATCAGCTCCATCATGTTCTGCTATGTATTATCTTTTATCCGACTGTGTGTTAGCAGGACAGGTGGACACCTATAGTGCATCTGTACTATTAAAGTGGGCCAATGTTAATGCTCCCTCTGTAATAGCAAGCAGCAGGACACAGCAGATGACACCAAGCTCCATGGACCTTGGGACTGCTACAGAAAAATGCGCTGAGGCATATCCAGAGTGTGCAACAGCCACAGTACACGTGCCCGCAAAAACACAGGTTTGCTGCTTAAAATTTTGCTATGGAACCACTGATAAGATCAGTAATTTTTCTTAACTTACATGGCTGAGAACAACACACGTATCTGGATGTCTGTGTGCTAGACAAAGCCAGGATGTTTTGCTTCCAACCACCTACAAAGACAATGACTTCTTTGTACAAGACAGAGAGTGAGGCTGCAAGAGTACAGTCCAAGCAGGACGTGCACTGTGACCTTTCCTGGGAGGATATATGCAGAGTTCCATGTGTTGAATGAATGAAAATGAAATTCAAAGGAAATCAGTGAAACCTGATGTTTTGGTGTACCACAGCATGCCCGTGCTTGTTTGTTATACACCACAAGGCATCGCCTTTCCTCTCAGGAATGGAGGTCAAGAGAGTCTCCTTATTGTGGCAACCTTTTGATCTTTGTCTCTATTCCACTGCATGGCTAAGCCGTGGCCTGAGGAACCTTTTATGAAAGTTGGAAGACTTACACTTAGTGCTATATTAAGGATAAAACGTAATCTGAACCGCAATGGTGTTTCCAGCAGGATTTAAAAGGGGCTGTCTGAATCAGTCTTGCTGTTTTATCCCCCCAGCTACACACTTGACACGTTCTTAGAGATGCCGATAACCCTCTGAGTGGTTTCTGGTCTTTTCTTGGCTCAGCTCAGCTGTTTCCCCACCAGCCACTTACTGTTCTGCCCAATAAAAGGCAAGAACCTCCTTGCCTCTTCCATCACTTGCTTTACCTGCCCAGAGGTGCCAGAGTCCCTGGAAAAGCATGATTTATATCATGTGCCACTGGGCAATGCTCCCCTCTGGGGCATGTTGCACTGGGATGCAGCATGGTGTACTCTGCTCATTTCTCACCCAGCCCTCCAGCGAGGAGGAAACCGAGCACTGAGCCCTGCTCTGACCCTCTGGACGCAAGGGGAGCTGTACAGGAGGGTGCAAACCAGGGCAAAGTGTCTGCCCTCCACCACCAAACATACCACCAGTCCCTCTGAAATAGCATGGTTTTGTGTGTGGGTTACAGTAACCACTCCTAAAATATCATCTCCCGCTCCTCGTCTATTAGTATTACAGGAAGGATCTCTGGTTAGCGACTCTGCACACACCCCATTACTATTTATCACTCTAAGCTCTACAGCCACATCCTTTTCCAGCTTTACACACAGATAGTGAAAGTCTTCAACAGCTCAGAGCACTCAGTTCCATGAAGTTGCTGTGGTGTTGGTGCAGGGTCTGCGGTCTGTGTGCCCAGGGTTATGCACACACTGAAGGAGCTGAACTGGCCTGTGATAACACACAAAAACATGTGACTATTTAGTTATCACTTTTCAACTATAACAGAATAAAGCTCCACAGTTACTAACTGCAATGTGAAAGACAAAGTGCATGTTACATCTGTGCTTATCAAGTGCATGTCTTTTCTTAGGATAATTCTTTTTGAGATTTTGCTGCAGAAAGATAACTTTGATGGTTAAAGAGGTTAGGGACACCAGCAAGCAAGTATGAAACAAAGTGTGAACTCACAGTGTGTTAGCTATGCTGTGATAACAAAAATAGTTAGGAAAAGGAAGTAAAATCTCCTGCAGTGACTACAGAGCTGCTCCCATGCTGGAGATCACCACCTTGCCCACCTAGTGGTAACCCCGACCATGCAAAGCTGTTGCTGACAACGCCAGATATTATCATATTTTTTGCTAGAAGTACACCCAGTGAATCAAAATTTTTAGTTACTTCTGGAAGACACTACTAACACTGACAAAACACAGAGAAAATGATCAGCATCAGTTGCTACATGGCATGAAAAGCCAGATGCTCATCTGATACAGATCCACACGGTTCTGTCTGCAATGACTTCAGGCAAGCGTAGCTAACTTATAAGGTGAGGAGTTTTACTGTACATGCAAACTGCTTATTTTATTATTGCTCTGTGTTAAAAATAGGAAAATTAATCGTCCATGTTGCTCAACACAGTTGTTTACGTATATGTGAGTTGAGCTCTGACAAAAATCCCTACTTGTTATTCTGTCTTAAGAAGAGAGATGTGAGCCGCAGCACGGAGCATGTCCGGAACGCTTTACAATGTGTTACAAGTTTCTCCTTGTGCTGAGCCATGAGGGATCTAAGCTACTACATATTCCCCCTTCCTCCCTGGCCCCTTAGGGCCTAGTTCATCACAGGCTGAAATCGTTTGTACCTACTTACAGGTCCTGGGAGTACTGGTTAAAGGCTGCAGTTACCCAAAGAGAAAGCAAGTACATGAGCATCACCATTTGGCAGACTTATGCACCACACCAGTGTTGACTTTTTCACAATGTGCAAAGTACCCACTAATCAGGTTTAGAAATGCCCAAACAGGAATATCTGCTCTGCCTTCAAGATTAAAATCCTAACACCAGATAAAGTATTTGTCTCCTTTGCAGACCAACTTTTCCTTATTGAAAACTAATGTCACAAACTCAGTAGTTTACAGAAATGTTTACTTTGGAAACGTTCTTATCCCACTATGAGTCCTTCAATCTGAAAAGCTGTTGCCGACAGATAAGATATGAGTAATACTGAACTCTTGTTGCTTTTTTAACGTCATTAAAAAAACCATTTTGCTCTGTGTGAAGGTCTCTGAACCCGCACAGAGGGCTGAAGGGTCTCAGCCTTTTCTCATCTCCTCATCGGGAAGACAAAGAATTCGGGCAAATCAGAACTTGGGGTGTTCTGTTTCCCAGAGTCCTGTTGTTATCTCCTGACAACGGGGAATTTTAGTAATAAATAATACTTATTGCGTCTCATGCCTCACTCTCTGACAAAGCAGCTGCACAGGAAGTAAGCTGAAACTATACCAAAGGGAGTGAGGACCATCCTTGGCAGAGTGCGTTATCTGCATGCAGCAGCGAGGAAAGCTGCCTAATGGCGTGTCATTATTGTAGGCAAAATCCTGGTCAGATGAAAATCTGTTGAGAGAGGCTGGATGCCTCCTTCTCTGAAGGCAACTGAACACGTGCTATGGGGGTGACGTCCTGAAATGCGTGCAGAGAGAAAGCCCCACACCCAGCCAGCGAGAGGTGAGCAGCACAAGCAGAGTCCCCTGAGAAGCACACAGCTACATCGAAGGGATATAACGGCAATAAGAGGGGAGTCTGCTCTAGTCTGCTGTAAACCAGGAAATCTGTATTAAACCAAGATACAATATTACTTTTATGTTAGCAAGCTGAAACCAATAATTACCTGTAATCGTCTTCACAGGTTATCTTAAAGTTTCGCTCTTCTAAGATGCTTTTTAACCTGTTTATGGAATGACCTGAGCAGGATTCACTGGAAAGAAAAGTCTTTTGTTACTTGTGTTCCTTGAGTGTACGAGAAGATTAGCTTCACCTTACTTCAGGTAAAATTCTTTAAAAGCTTGTTTGCTAATATGCAGTGAAGTCCACTGGGTTTGTCGAGTTTTGCCTACCTTTGGTCCTTTGCTACTAGAAACTGTGTGATATTCAACTATGCATCTTGCACAAGAACTTTGTGTAGGAAGATATCAGTGGGAATTAACTCAGTTCTATTCACAGTTCACTGTGCTTTAGAGCTGCTCCAGAGCCTTTGATGGCCTCCATCCACAGGAGCACAATGTAATCAAACCTGTGGGAGGCCAAAGTGACCAAGTCCCCTGTGTGAAGAGCAAGGGTCAATCACGAAAACCAGCAGCTACGTCCCAGGTAGAACATAAGATTGAAAGAACATGAGAGGAAGCAGGATATGAGCATCTCCTATCTGTTTGACTCTTCCTGTGGCTGCTGCTACTCTGTTTTGAGAAGAAACTGTTTGAACTACTTTTCCATTGGCAGGAGCTCTAACTTGTGTATTTCTTTACTACCCACCTAAAGGTTTCATGAAGCACGTAGCACTGTCATACCTTTGAGATCTTTATCTCTATACTTAATTTGCTAGAAATACCCCAAGGCAGTAGTGAGAGGATTGACAAATGCCAGAGACACAAACAGATCCCCTGAAAAAAGCTTTTTACGTCAGGATAAAAATTATCCAGAGCACAGGAAACACATCAGGGCAATAATACAATACTGGGGCAAATCCAGTTCCTTGCATAAGGCATCAGTGGAAAACAGAGTCAGCTCTTATTTTTTTTCACGAGACTCACCAGATTCTATCAGTGATCCAACATGGGATACAAATCAGAGGATAAAATGAGTACATATTCTTGGAGCTACCCTCCCTCTTTCTCCTTGGAAATCAGTAGAAAATTATAAGGAAACTACTGTGAACTTGGCACTGGAGAAGGATGTGTCCAGAAAGTTGGTAGGGCACCAGCTTGGTGGAGCTGTTGAGAAGGAAGAACCTGATGGCTTTTTTGATGTTGGGTATCATGGAAGGGAGGATCAAGGGCCATGTTTGGGGGAACTAATGTACAGATTGCCCGATGTCCTTATCTTCAGCAAAATTCTACGCAATGGACCACAAGAATATGCCTGGCACGCTGACCACAGGATAGATGCATGTCTGTGAGCTGATTGAGAGACACACCGGCTTGTGTGGCAAGGAGACATTTCCGGGTGTTAGGAACAGGGAAGGGGTTGCAACACTGGAGTTAGGACTGTGTCAGACCATGCGGCTGTCTGAGCAAGGGTCTCTGCTGGGTTCCACACTCAGTCCTGAGCTGCACTGCATCACCAGCAAAGCAAAGGACGTGACCCCAGTTAAAATCACACTCAAACTAGCGGCAATCCCGGTGAGGGTGAATCAGTGCCCTATCAGACTGAAAGCACACAAAGCAGAGCCCCTGATTACCACTTTCATCCAGCATGGAGTGCTTAGGGGACATCAACCTGAATGCAATACTCCTATTCTGTCAGTAAAGAAGCCTCACTCTCAAGAGGATAGAGTGGTTGTTCAGAGAAGCTGTGGACGCCCTGTCCCTGGAGGTATTCAAGGCCAGGCTGGATGGGGCTTTGAGCAGCCTGCTCTGGTTGGAGGTGTCCCTGCCCACGGCAGGAGGGTTGGAACTGGTTGGGCTTTGAGGTCCCTTCCAACCCAAACCATCCTGTGATTCTATGGTCATGCCCTTCTTCTTCATCAAAGCTGCTGCCTCTGTCATGGGAGGGTCCTTAGGAATGGGAGAAACCATGGCAGTGCACTATAACCATGTGAACCACAGAACCAGCTCTGAAGACGGGGATCAAAGGCATTGAAACTCATACTCAATGCTTGAAATATGACTGGCCTGCAAAGGAATCTGAATGGGACAAAAAGGATATGATCTGAGATCACTATTCTGGTATCAGTAATTCCACGACAAGCATTTAAACCACAGAGTTTCTATTAAAAACCACAGAATCATTTCTGTTGGAAGGGACTGCTGGGACACCTAGTCCAACCACTATCAACTTGCAGCAGGTTGCAAGTTGGGCTTTGAGTACATCCACAGATGGAGACTCTACATCCTCTCTGGGAAACCTGTTTTGTCAAAAATGGACCTGGTCAGCATAATTATACTATTCCTATGGAAAAACATATTTTCCAGCTGTTCACCCTGACAAACATAGCCTGCTCGGTGACTTCAGTGCTGCACCCATAATAAGGGTCTGTAGAGCTTGGTGGGTTGGGAGAAATTTAAAGGGACCTCTTGAAAGCAAGGAAAATGTCACTGTGTCTTAGTTCAGCGGTACCTACGAAAAATACTGAAGAAAACAACAGTAAAATGTTATTCTTTCCAGCAAAGTAAGTAAGGGAAGTGAATGGAGGGCAGGTTTCGTGAGCAGATTTAAGATAGCGTCAAGTGTTAGTCACTTGTCAGAAGTGAGCTGCACCATCTGCCTTCTACACACTGCTCCTCGTCTGGTACAAGCACAACTTACCTTTGAGTTCCACCGATGTCATGCATAAGCCAAATGTGTACAGCAGAGACTTTATCTGGATTGAGATTAAAGATCTCAATACTTCCAAAAATGCTGTAAGAATGGGACATGAGAAAGCAAAACATTCTTAGTTATCTAAGTAAAGTGTACACAGTATTTTCCCCCAATACAAGTACTTATTAGTGCTGCTGTCATTCTCAGTGAAAGAACATTACCTTGGTAATGGATTTTCACAGACTATTTAATTACTTTGCGGTAAAAGATTTTCTCCTCGTTCTTATTTCATTTTCATAAGAACTTTTGAAACTGTCTGCAGACTGAAAAAAGGTTAAGTTTTTCCATCTTGAGTGCCTTTTGTCCAGTTTGGTTTATTGGCTATTGGTTTGGTTTGGTGCAAGGGAAATGAACACAGCTGTTCTCCTGACACATTCTTCCTCTTTCAATATTATTCAAGACTGCACTTCCAACCAAATAACCCAAGGAAGCACAGTCTGGACGAGGAAAATCTGGTCAGGAAATCCATGAGCAATTAGAAATGTGTCGTTCACATGAATATAACATAGTGTCAAGTCTAGATTACCTGTATTAATACAGTTAGTTTGTGCAGCAACAACATACTGGAGATCCTACCCACATACTCTCAGCAGGATTTAAATTACAGTCACACTATAGAAGAAGTTAAGTGAATCATCTTTTCAATAGCCACTAGTTTAGACCTCTAAATGAGTTTTTCTAAAATCCTTCTGCACTGGGCAGGGAGCAGGTTGCTGACTGCTGGGAGGCAGAAGCATCAGGGTGGCATTTTGAGGGAAGTAAGCAGTAACAAAACAGATTCCCTGGTGGAGGGAACGAGGGCAAGGGAGTAGGAACTTTTTCAGTAGTGAGCGTTGACGGGACAAGAACCAATGGGCACAAAGGGAAAACAACCAAATTCCATTGGAACCCAGTGGTTCTGGGGCGGGTCCAGCGCGGGGCACGGGTCACAATGGGGGCTGTCCCCACAGACACCACCAGGCAGCCCCACGGCAGTTGGCCTTGGGCGATCGGTGAGTGAAGCACGCAGGGGCAAAGCTGGGCTGGGTGAGGGTGGGGCAGGGGGCCAGGGGGGTTTGTAACCCAGAGCGAGAGCTCAGCGCCTCAGGGAAGGGGACGGTACCGCCCTTGGGCTGGGGGCAGAGGTGCTCGGGGCTGCCAGCGGTGGCAGCTGCCCAGAGAGGCCTTGGGGATGTGCGGGGTGCCCACACCTCTGTCAGAGTCTCCATGGGATGGTAGGGGTGGGGCTTTAGGAGACTCTACTCGGGTGTCCCCTGTCCTGTGACAGGACACAGCACAGCCTGGGGCTGGCCATCAGGGTGGCTTAGGTGGGATGGGTCCCATGGTGGCTCCAGCAAGGGCCCGTGGCCCACTCAAGCCTGTCGACACCAGTGCCCAGGTGCGTTCCAGGGACAGCCCATGGCACCCGTCCCTGCAGTGCTCACAAACCCTGCCCCGTGCTCCCTCGCTTCCAGCCCTGCTCAGCCCCATTTCCGCTCACCTCCTCCAGGCCATGGCTGTCGCAGTTGCCCTCGTCCTGTCTGTGCTGGCCACCCTGTTTGGGGAGAAGCCCGACCAGCACCTCGATGTGGCCAAGGAAGAGCGGATGCTGCAGCGGGAGCAGTTTCTCCATCAGGAGATGACTCGACTGCTGAAGGAGATGGAGCAGACAAGGCCTGCGGAGGAAGCCCCGCTCCTTCCAGTGCATCACATCGTCATCGGAGCCCTGGTCCTATTGCCTGTGCTCTGCTGGCTGGCCAGAAAATGGAACAGGCACTATGAGAGCTGCAGTGAGTAGCCCAGCACCAGCAGAGAGGAGGACGAGGACAGCATCGCCTACCACCTGCTCGTGCTCCTGCTGCCACCGCCTTTCCACCTGGAAACAGGCACCCGGGGGCCTCCCACATCCATGTGGTGCAGGAAAGCACGTGCTCAAGGGAGGAGCTTCTGGGGTCGTTTTTTTGCTTTCTGTACCACACTGAGGATGAGCTTCCGGAGACAGGCCAGAGCTTGTATGATCTACACGCCCTGTGCACAGACCCCTACTTAGATGCGAAGAAGATTGTCTGCTGGGCCCAGCTTTTGGTGAGATCAGCCTGATGGCTTTTGCCTCAGTTACAGTACGTCCAGCTAATGGTGCTGCCCTCGTCCGACTCCTTCAGGTTCCAGCTGACAAGCACCTCAAAGATGAACATCTGCACCAAGATGAAGTTCGAAGTGCAACTCTCTTGAGCAGGAAGAAGACAGATTTCCCAGCAGTGCGCCATGGCTGGAGAGCTGTGTGCTTGTCACAGAATCACAGGATCACACGGAATGACCTGCGTAGGAAGGGTGATTGCCCAGCTCTCCAGTTCGTCCCAGCTCTCCAGTTCGTCCAGATCCCTCTGGAGGGCCTCTTTGCCCTCAAGACTGTCAGCAGCTCCCCCCAGTTCTGTCTTGGCATTGAATTTGGTTAAAAGACCTTAAAAAGTCCTGCATCCAGGTCATTTATGAACATATTAAAGAGCACTGGCCCTAAGATGGATCCCTGCAGAACCCCACTGGTGACGGGGCACCAGCCCAGCGTAACCCCATTCATGATGACCCTCTCAGCCCGACCCGTCAGGCAATTGCTCACCTGCTGCACTGTGTGTTTATCCAGCTGTCTGCTGGGCATTTTCTTTAGGAGATCCCGTGAGAGACAGTATCAAAGGCCTTGCTGAAACCTGGAAAGGGCACATCAGCTGGTTTTCCTTGCTCAGCCTGATGGGTAACCTTGTCATAGCAGGAAATAAAGTTGGTAAGGGAGGACCTTCCCTTTATAAACCCGTGTTGGCTGGGACCAGTGACTGGATTGTCTTTCAGGTGATTTTCAGTAGCTCCAAGAATAATCTTCTCCTTAACCTTACCAGGCACTGCAGTGAGACTGACAGGCCTGCAGTTACTGGGATCATCCCTGCTACCGTTCTTGAAGACTGGGACAATATTTGCCTGCTTCCGGTCAACAGGCACCTCTCCAGATTCCCAAGAGCACTGAAAAATTATTAAGGAGGTCTCACTATGACCTCAGCCAGCCCTTTAAGTACCCTCAGATGAATCCCATTAGGCCCCATAGACTTTTAGGGATCCAGCTGGAGCACCAGCTCCCACACAAGTTCGGGGTTGATTGGGAGTTTATCAATTGCACAGTCTAGGTCCTCAGGCCGAGGACTCTGGGGTGCCCGAGGCCATCATCAGTATTTAAGACAGAGGCAAAAAAAGCACTGAATGGCTCTGCTTTGTCTGTGTACTTGTTTATGAGGTGTCCATGCTGAGCAAGTAATGGGCCAATGTTATGTATGACCTGCCTTTTGTTATTAACATATTTGAAAAAGCCCTTTTTGTTTTCCTTCACAGTGCTGACCAGCTTCAACTCTAATTGAGCTCTGGCTGCACGGATTTCTGCCCTACACGGGTGGACAGTACCCCTGTAGTTCTCCTGTGTCACCTGTCCTTGTTTCCACCGGCCGTACACCATCCTTTCATGCCCCAGTTTGATTAGAAGATCCCTGTTTGTAGGGTTTCCTACCTTAAGCCTTGCTGATCTCATTTGTCTAGTCTTTCCCCAGGAGTCTTTTATGTAAGATAATGTCTGAGTGACTGTTTTGAGTGTCAGGGAGCCTTCCCACAAAGGGCAGCCCAAATCAAGCAAGGGGAAAATTCTGCCTCTGCCTGAAAGACCCTGCAGTCGTACAGCTACACTGAGTCCCATCCAAAACCACTCCCCTATTGCCAGTGTCTAGGGGGATCCAGATCCACTGCACTATATGCTGCCGACACACATACAAACAGAATCAAAACCCCTTCTCCAAACATCTTCTCCATGGATTATGTTACAGGCACTGTACTAAGAATTCTGAACTCCAAAAGAAGCAGCACAGTGGCTCAAAAAGAAAAGAGCTAAAAAAAAACCCAGCCAGATGTTGAAGGCTTCTTATGCCTTCATATGCTTAAATCTTTGTTTCTAGCTTTCAAATTTTTCTCTAGACTTGTAAGAGTTGCTATTTTAAGTGAAAGCATACAGTCACCATCATTAATTTCACCTACGTCCCTACACATAAGCAACAGAGAGAGCTAGCGGCCCCTGAAGGAGATCCAGGAGACTGAACTGATACGTGAGGGTAGCTACCTGAGGTCAACCAAGAGGAAACACAATATATATGTACCATCCTATTGAGCCTCCTGACCCTATATGAGAGGCTGACGTCTTTTGAATCAAACACTGATTCATGATAAGCACACAAGGCCAACCAATGGCTAGCAAAGAGAATAAATCTCTGTATTTTATTTATTTCCTAATCTCAAAAATAAGTGTAATAATTGCAAACTCTCATCAGGTTAGGTACATCAAAGACTGGAGGAGCAGCAATATTGTGGTAACAGGGTTATAGATGTAGCTTTCCCAGCACTGTGTTGTTCTGGGAGTGCAGAATGTTGATATCACCTTATCACATAATAACTCAGATTCCTCGCAGGTTTCCGAGCAGAGCTCTTTGGCAGTGTTTGCTATGGGCCTGGGGCACAAGCTAGCCCATTCTCCTTGAACAAGTTGTGACAGAGGCTAGCTTTATCAGGCTTAAAGCACATTTTCAGATCTCAACATGTTTCAGTATTTCTCCCATGCAGTGGAAACAAAGCACATAGGTTTGGGGTCTTTCTCCTTTTAGTTCTCTGTGAATTTGAGACTTTGTATTGATTTGGGAGTTTTTTTGGTTTATAAATTTTTAGCAGAGCAACAGGATTTGGAATTCTACATGTCTGGTGGGGCATGGCTACATGGCATACCAAATGTAAAATTGTGGACAATAAAAATGCTTCTCCTTGTTTGTTGAAAATCAGCTCCATCATGTTCTGCTATGTATTATCTTTTATCCGACTGTGTGTTAGCAGGACAGGTGGACACCTATAGTGCATCTGTACTATTAAAGTGGGCCAATGTTAATGCTCCCTCTGTAATAGCAAGCAGCAGGACACAGCAGATGACACCAAGCTCCATGGACCTTGGGACTGCTACAGAAAAATGCGCTGAGGCATATCCAGAGTGTGCAACAGCCACAGTACACGTGCCCGCAAAAACACAGGTTTGCTGCTTAAAATTTTGCTATGGAACCACTGATAAGATCAGTAATTTTTCTTAACTTACATGGCTGAGAACAACACACGTATCTGGATGTCTGTGTGCTAGACAAAGCCAGGATGTTTTGCTTCCAACCACCTACAAAGACAATGACTTCTTTGTACAAGACAGAGAGTGAGGCTGCAAGAGTACAGTCCAAGCAGGACGTGCACTGTGACCTTTCCTGGGAGGATATATGCAGAGTTCCATGTGTTGAATGAATGAAAATGAAATTCAAAGGAAATCAGTGAAACCTGATGTTTTGGTGTACCACAGCATGCCCGTGCTTGTTTGTTATACACCACAAGGCATCGCCTTTCCTCTCAGGAATGGAGGTCAAGAGAGTCTCCTTATTGTGGCAACCTTTTGATCTTTGTCTCTATTCCACTGCATGGCTAAGCCGTGGCCTGAGGAACCTTTTATGAAAGTTGGAAGACTTACACTTAGTGCTATATTAAGGATAAAACGTAATCTGAACCGCAATGGTGTTTCCAGCAGGATTTAAAAGGGGCTGTCTGAATCAGTCTTGCTGTTTTATCCCCCCAGCTACACACTTGACACGTTCTTAGAGATGCCGATAACCCTCTGAGTGGTTTCTGGTCTTTTCTTGGCTCAGCTCAGCTGTTTCCCCACCAGCCACTTACTGTTTTGCCCAATAAAAGGCAAGAACCTCCTTGCCTCTTCCATCACTTGCTTTACCTGCCCAGAGGTGCCAGAGTCCCTGGAAAAGCATGATTTATATCATGTGCCACTGGGCAATGCTCCCCTCTGGGGCATGTTGCACTGGGATGCAGCATGGTGTACTCTGCTCATTTCTCACCCAGCCCTCCAGCGAGGAGGAAACCGAGCACTGAGCCCTGCTCTGACCCTCTGGACGCAAGGGGAGCTGTACAGGAGGGTGCAAACCAGGGCAAAGTGTCTGCCCTCCACCACCAAACATACCACCAGTCCCTCTGAAATAGCATGGTTTTGTGTGTGGGTTACAGTAACCACTCCTAAAATATCATCTCCCGCTCCTCGTCTATTAGTATTACAGGAAGGATCTCTGGTTAGCGACTCTGCACACACCCCATTACTATTTATCACTCTAAGCTCTACAGCCACATCCTTTTCCAGCTTTACACACAGATAGTGAAAGTCTTCAACAGCTCAGAGCACTCAGTTCCATGAAGTTGCTGTGGTGTTGGTGCAGGGTCTGCGGTCTGTGTGCCCAGGGTTATGCACACACTGAAGGAGCTGAACTGGCCTGTGATAACACACAAAAACATGTGACTATTTAGTTATCACTTTTCAACTATAACAGAATAAAGCTCCACAGTTACTAACTGCAATGTGAAAGACAAAGTGCATGTTACATCTGTGCTTATCAAGTGCATGTCTTTTCTTAGGATAATTCTTTTTGAGATTTTGCTGCAGAAAGATAACTTTGATGGTTAAAGAGGTTAGGGACACCAGCAAGCAAGTATGAAACAAAGTGTGAACTCACAGTGTGTTAGCTATGCTGTGATAACAAAAATAGTTAGGAAAAGGAAGTAAAATCTCCTGCAGTGACTACAGAGCTGCTCCCATGCTGGAGATCAGCACCTTGCCCACCTAGTGGTAACCCCGACCATGCAAAGCTGTTGCTGACAACGCCAGATATTATCATATTTTTTGCTAGAAGTACACCCAGTGAATCAAAATTTTTAGTTACTTCTGGAAGACACTACTAACACTGACAAAACACAGAGAAAATGATCAGCATCAGTTGCTACATGGCATGAAAAGCCAGATGCTCATCTGATACAGATCCACACGGTTCTGTCTGCAATGACTTCAGGCAAGCGTAGCTAACTTATAAGTTGAGGAGTTTTACTGTACATGCAAACTGCTTATTTTATTATTGCTCTGTGTTAAAAATAGGAAAATTAATCGTCCATGTTGCTCAACACAGTTGTTTACGTATATGTGAGTTGAGCTCTGACAAAAATCCCTACTTGTTATTCTGTCTTAAGAAGAGAGATGTGAGCCGCAGCACGGAGCATGTCCGGAACGCTTTACAATGTGTTACAAGTTTCTCCTTGTGCTGAGCCATGAGGGATCTAAGCTACTACATATTCCCCCTTCCTCCCTGGCCCCTTAGGGCCTAGTTCATCACAGGCTGAAATCGTTTGTACCTACTTACAGGTCCTGGGAGTACTGGTTAAAGGCTGCAGTTACCCAAAGAGAAAGCAAGTACATGAGCATCACCATTTGGCAGACTTATGCACCACACCAGTGTTGACTTTTTCACAATGTGCAAAGTACCCACTAATCAGGTTTAGAAATGCCCAAACAGGAATATCTGCTCTGCCTTCAAGATTAAAATCCTAACACCAGATAAAGTATTTGTCTCCTTTGCAGACCAACTTTTCCTTATTGAAAACTAATGTCACAAACTCAGTAGTTTACAGAAATGTTTACTTTGGAAACGTTCTTATCCCACTATGAGTCCTTCAATCTGAAAAGCTGTTGCCGACAGATAAGATATGAGTAATACTGAACTCTTGTTGCTTTTTTAACGTCATTAAAAAAACCATTTTGCTCTGTGTGAAGGTCTCTGAACCCGCACAGAGGGCTGAAGGGTCTCAGCCTTTTCTCATCTCCTCATCGGGAAGACAAAGAATTCGGGCAAATCAGAACTTGGGGTGTTCTGTTTCCCAGAGTCCTGTTGTTATCTCCTGACAACGGGGAATTTTAGTAATAAATAATACTTATTGCGTCTCATGCCTCACTCTCTGACAAAGCAGCTGCACAGGAAGTAAGCTGAAACTATACCAAAGGGAGTGAGGACCATCCTTGGCAGAGTGCGTTATCTGCATGCAGCAGCGAGGAAAGCTGCCTAATGGCGTGTCATTATTGTAGGCAAAATCCTGGTCAGATGAAAATCTGTTGAGAGAGGCTGGATGCCTCCTTCTCTGAAGGCAACTGAACACGTGCTATGGGGGTGACGTCCTGAAATGCGTGCAGAGAGAAAGCCCCACACCCAGCCAGCGAGAGGTGAGCAGCACAAGCAGAGTCCCCTGAGAAGCACACAGCTACATCGAAGGGATATAACGGCAATAAGAGGGGAGTCTGCTCTAGTCTGCTGTAAACCAGGAAATCTGTATTAAACCAAGATACAATATTACTTTTATGTTAGCAAGCTGAAACCAATAATTACCTGTAATCGTCTTCACAGGTTATCTTAAAGTTTCGCTCTTCTAAGATGCTTTTTAACCTGTTTATGGAATGACCTGAGCAGGATTCACTGGAAAGAAAAGTCTTTTGTTACTTGTGTTCCTTGAGTGTACGAGAAGATTAGCTTCACCTTACTTCAGGTAAAATTCTTTAAAAGCTTGTTTGCTAATATGCAGTGAAGTCCACTGGGTTTGTCGAGTTTTGCCTACCTTTGGTCCTTTGCTACTAGAAACTGTGTGATATTCAACTATGCATCTTGCACAAGAACTTTGTGTAGGAAGATATCAGTGGGAATTAACTCAGTTCTATTCACAGTTCACTGTGCTTTAGAGCTGCTCCAGAGCCTTTGATGGCCTCCATCCACAGGAGCACAATGTAATCAAACCTGTGGGAGGCCAAAGTGACCAAGTCCCCTGTGTGAAGAGCAAGGGTCAATCACGAAAACCAGCAGCTACGTCCCAGGTAGAACATAAGATTGAAAGAACATGAGAGGAAGCAGGATATGAGCATCTCCTATCTGTTTGACTCTTCCTGTGGCTGCTGCTACTCTGTTTTGAGAAGAAACTGTTTGAACTACTTTTCCATTGGCAGGAGCTCTAACTTGTGTATTTCTTTACTACCCACCTAAAGGTTTCATGAAGCACGTAGCACTGTCATACCTTTGAGATCTTTATCTCTATACTTAATTTGCTAGAAATACCCCAAGGCAGTAGTGAGAGGATTGACAAATGCCAGAGACACAAACAGATCCCCTGAAAAAAGCTTTTTACGTCAGGATAAAAATTATCCAGAGCACAGGAAACACATCAGGGCAATAATACAATACTGGGGCAAATCCAGTTCCTTGCATAAGGCATCAGTGGAAAACAGAGTCAGCTCTTATTTTTTTTCACGAGACTCACCAGATTCTATCAGTGATCCAACATGGGATACAAATCAGAGGATAAAATGAGTACATATTCTTGGAGCTACCCTCCCTCTTTCTCCTTGGAAATCAGTAGAAAATTATAAGGAAACTACTGTGAACTTGGCACTGGAGAAGGATGTGTCCAGAAAGTTGGTAGGGCACCAGCTTGGTGGAGCTGTTGAGAAGGAAGAACCTGATGGCTTTTTTGATGTTGGGTATCATGGAAGGGAGGATCAAGGGCCATGTTTGGGGGAACTAATGTACAGATTGCCCGATGTCCTTATCTTCAGCAAAATTCTACGCAATGGACCACAAGAATATGCCTGGCACGCTGACCACAGGATAGATGCATGTCTGTGAGCTGATTGAGAGACACACCGGCTTGTGTGGCAAGGAGACATTTCCGGGTGTTAGGAACAGGGAAGGGGTTGCAACACTGGAGTTAGGACTGTGTCAGACCATGCGGCTGTCTGAGCAAGGGTCTCTGCTGGGTTCCACACTCAGTCCTGAGCTGCACTGCATCACCAGCAAAGCAAAGGACGTGACCCCAGTTAAAATCACACTCAAACTAGCGGCAATCCCGGTGAGGGTGAATCAGTGCCCTATCAGACTGAAAGCACACAAAGCAGAGCCCCTGATTACCACTTTCATCCAGCATGGAGTGCTTAGGGGACATCAACCTGAATGCAATACTCCTATTCTGTCAGTAAAGAAGCCTCACTCTCAAGAGGATAGAGTGGTTGTTCAGAGAAGCTGTGGACGCCCTGTCCCTGGAGGTATTCAAGGCCAGGCTGGATGGGGCTTTGAGCAGCCTGCTCTGGTTGGAGGTGTCCCTGCCCACGGCAGGAGGGTTGGAACTGGTTGGGCTTTGAGGTCCCTTCCAACCCAAACCATCCTGTGATTCTATGGTCATGCCCTTCTTCTTCATCAAAGCTGCTGCCTCTGTCATGGGAGGGTCCTTAGGAATGGGAGAAACCATGGCAGTGCACTATAACCATGTGAACCACAGAACCAGCTCTGAAGACGGGGATCAAAGGCATTGAAACTCATACTCAATGCTTGAAATATGACTGGCCTGCAAAGGAATCTGAATGGGACAAAAAGGATATGATCTGAGATCACTATTCTGGTATCAGTAATTCCACGACAAGCATTTAAACCACAGAGTTTCTATTAAAAACCACAGAATCATTTCTGTTGGAAGGGACTGCTGGGACACCTAGTCCAACCACTATCAACTTGCAGCAGGTTGCAAGTTGGGCTTTGAGTACATCCACAGATGGAGACTCTACATCCTCTCTGGGAAACCTGTTTTGTCAAAAATGGACCTGGTCAGCATAATTATACTATTCCTATGGAAAAACATATTTTCCAGCTGTTCACCCTGACAAACATAGCCTGCTCGGTGACTTCAGTGCTGCACCCATAATAAGGGTCTGTAGAGCTTGGTGGGTTGGGAGAAATTTAAAGGGACCTCTTGAAAGCAAGGAAAATGTCACTGTGTCTTAGTTCAGCGGTACCTACGAAAAATACTGAAGAAAACAACAGTAAAATGTTATTCTTTCCAGCAAAGTAAGTAAGGGAAGTGAATGGAGGGCAGGTTTCGTGAGCAGATTTAAGATAGCGTCAAGTGTTAGTCACTTGTCAGAAGTGAGCTGCACCATCTGCCTTCTACACACTGCTCCTCGTCTGGTACAAGCACAACTTACCTTTGAGTTCCACCGATGTCATGCATAAGCCAAATGTGTACAGCAGAGACTTTATCTGGATTGAGATTAAAGATCTCAATACTTCCAAAAATGCTGTAAGAATGGGACATGAGAAAGCAAAACATTCTTAGTTATCTAAGTAAAGTGTACACAGTATTTTCCCCCAATACAAGTACTTATTAGTGCTGCTGTCATTCTCAGTGAAAGAACATTACCTTGGTAATGGATTTTCACAGACTATTTAATTACTTTGCGGTAAAAGATTTTCTCCTCGTTCTTATTTCATTTTCATAAGAACTTTTGAAACTGTCTGCAGACTGAAAAAAGGTTAAGTTTTTCCATCTTGAGTGCCTTTTGTCCAGTTTGGTTTATTGGCTATTGGTTTGGTTTGGTGCAAGGGAAATGAACACAGCTGTTCTCCTGACACATTCTTCCTCTTTCAATATTATTCAAGACTGCACTTCCAACCAAATAACCCAAGGAAGCACAGTCTGGACGAGGAAAATCTGGTCAGGAAATCCATGAGCAATTAGAAATGTGTCGTTCACATGAATATAACATAGTGTCAAGTCTAGATTACCTGTATTAATACAGTTAGTTTGTGCAGCAACAACATACTGGAGATCCTACCCACATACTCTCAGCAGGATTTAAATTACAGTCACACTATAGAAGAAGTTAAGTGAATCATCTTTTCAATAGCCACTAGTTTAGACCTCTAAATGAGTTTTTCTAAAATCCTTCTGCACTGGGCAGGGAGCAGGTTGCTGACTGCTGGGAGGCAGAAGCATCAGGGTGGCATTTTGAGGGAAGTAAGCAGTAACAAAACAGATTCCCTGGTGGAGGGAACGAGGGCAAGGGAGTAGGAACTTTTTCAGTAGTGAGCGTTGACGGGACAAGAACCAATGGGCACAAAGGGAAAACAACCAAATTCCATTGGAACCCAGTGGTTCTGGGGCGGGTCCAGCGCGGGGCACGGGTCACAATGGGGGCTGTCCCCACAGACACCACCAGGCAGCCCCACGGCAGTTGGCCTTGGGCGATCGGTGAGTGAAGCACGCAGGGGCAAAGCTGGGCTGGGTGAGGGTGGGGCAGGGGGCCAGGGGGGTTTGTAACCCAGAGCGAGAGCTCAGCGCCTCAGGGAAGGGGACGGTACCGCCCTTGGGCTGGGGGCAGAGGTGCTCGGGGCTGCCAGCGGTGGCAGCTGCCCAGAGAGGCCTTGGGGATGTGCGGGGTGCCCACACCTCTGTCAGAGTCTCCATGGGATGGTAGGGGTGGGGCTTTAGGAGACTCTACTCGGGTGTCCCCTGTCCTGTGACAGGACACAGCACAGCCTGGGGCTGGCCATCAGGGTGGCTTAGGTGGGATGGGTCCCATGGTGGCTCCAGCAAGGGCCCGTGGCCCACTCAAGCCTGTCGACACCAGTGCCCAGGTGCGTTCCAGGGACAGCCCATGGCACCCGTCCCTGCAGTGCTCACAAACCCTGCCCCGTGCTCCCTCGCTTCCAGCCCTGCTCAGCCCCATTTCCGCTCACCTCCTCCAGGCCATGGCTGTCGCAGTTGCCCTCGTCCTGTCTGTGCTGGCCACCCTGTTTGGGGAGAAGCCCGACCAGCACCTCGATGTGGCCAAGGAAGAGCGGATGCTGCAGCGGGAGCAGTTTCTCCATCAGGAGATGACTCGACTGCTGAAGGAGATGGAGCAGACAAGGCCTGCGGAGGAAGCCCCGCTCCTTCCAGTGCATCACATCGTCATCGGAGCCCTGGTCCTATTGCCTGTGCTCTGCTGGCTGGCCAGAAAATGGAACAGGCACTATGAGAGCTGCAGTGAGTAGCCCAGCACCAGCAGAGAGGAGGACGAGGACAGCATCGCCTACCACCTGCTCGTGCTCCTGCTGCCACCGCCTTTCCACCTGGAAACAGGCACCCGGGGGCCTCCCACATCCATGTGGTGCAGGAAAGCACGTGCTCAAGGGAGGAGCTTCTGGGGTCGTTTTTTTGCTTTCTGTACCACACTGAGGATGAGCTTCCGGAGACAGGCCAGAGCTTGTATGATCTACACGCCCTGTGCACAGACCCCTACTTAGATGCGAAGAAGATTGTCTGCTGGGCCCAGCTTTTGGTGAGATCAGCCTGATGGCTTTTGCCTCAGTTACAGTACGTCCAGCTAATGGTGCTGCCCTCGTCCGACTCCTTCAGGTTCCAGCTGACAAGCACCTCAAAGATGAACATCTGCACCAAGATGAAGTTCGAAGTGCAACTCTCTTGAGCAGGAAGAAGACAGATTTCCCAGCAGTGCGCCATGGCTGGAGAGCTGTGTGCTTGTCACAGAATCACAGGATCACACGGAATGACCTGCGTAGGAAGGGTGATTGCCCAGCTCTCCAGTTCGTCCCAGCTCTCCAGTTCGTCCAGATCCCTCTGGAGGGCCTCTTTGCCCTCAAGACTGTCAGCAGCTCCCCCCAGTTCTGTCTTGGCATTGAATTTGGTTAAAAGACCTTAAAAAGTCCTGCATCCAGGTCATTTATGAACATATTAAAGAGCACTGGCCCTAAGATGGATCCCTGCAGAACCCCACTGGTGACGGGGCACCAGCCCAGCGTAACCCCATTCATGATGACCCTCTCAGCCCGACCCGTCAGGCAATTGCTCACCTGCTGCACTGTGTGTTTATCCAGCTGTCTGCTGGGCATTTTCTTTAGGAGATCCCGTGAGAGACAGTATCAAAGGCCTTGCTGAAACCTGGAAAGGGCACATCAGCTGGTTTTCCTTGCTCAGCCTGATGGGTAACCTTGTCATAGCAGGAAATAAAGTTGGTAAGGGAGGACCTTCCCTTTATAAACCCGTGTTGGCTGGGACCAGTGACTGGATTGTCTTTCAGGTGATTTTCAGTAGCTCCAAGAATAATCTTCTCCTTAACCTTACCAGGCACTGCAGTGAGACTGACAGGCCTGCAGTTACTGGGATCATCCCTGCTACCGTTCTTGAAGACTGGGACAATATTTGCCTGCTTCCGGTCAACAGGCACCTCTCCAGATTCCCAAGAGCACTGAAAAATTATTAAGGAGGTCTCACTATGACCTCAGCCAGCCCTTTAAGTACCCTCAGATGAATCCCATTAGGCCCCATAGACTTTTAGGGATCCAGCTGGAGCACCAGCTCCCACACAAGTTCGGGGTTGATTGGGAGTTTATCAATTGCACAGTCTAGGTCCTCAGGCCGAGGACTCTGGGGTGCCCGAGGCCATCATCAGTATTTAAGACAGAGGCAAAAAAAGCACTGAATGGCTCTGCTTTGTCTGTGTACTTGTTTATGAGGTGTCCATGCTGAGCAAGTAATGGGCCAATGTTATGTATGACCTGCCTTTTGTTATTAACATATTTGAAAAAGCCCTTTTTGTTTTCCTTCACAGTGCTGACCAGCTTCAACTCTAATTGAGCTCTGGCTGCACGGATTTCTGCCCTACACGGGTGGACAGTACCCCTGTAGTTCTCCTGTGTCACCTGTCCTTGTTTCCACCGGCCGTACACCATCCTTTCATGCCCCAGTTTGATTAGAAGATCCCTGTTTGTAGGGTTTCCTACCTTAAGCCTTGCTGATCTCATTTGTCTAGTCTTTCCCCAGGAGTCTTTTATGTAAGATAATGTCTGAGTGACTGTTTTGAGTGTCAGGGAGCCTTCCCACAAAGGGCAGCCCAAATCAAGCAAGGGGAAAATTCTGCCTCTGCCTGAAAGACCCTGCAGTCGTACAGCTACACTGAGTCCCATCCAAAACCACTCCCCTATTGCCAGTGTCTAGGGGGATCCAGATCCACTGCACTATATGCTGCCGACACACATACAAACAGAATCAAAACCCCTTCTCCAAACATCTTCTCCATGGATTATGTTACAGGCACTGTACTAAGAATTCTGAACTCCAAAAGAAGCAGCACAGTGGCTCAAAAAGAAAAGAGCTAAAAAAAAACCCAGCCAGATGTTGAAGGCTTCTTATGCCTTCATATGCTTAAATCTTTGTTTCTAGCTTTCAAATTTTTCTCTAGACTTGTAAGAGTTGCTATTTTAAGTGAAAGCATACAGTCACCATCATTAATTTCACCTACGTCCCTACACATAAGCAACAGAGAGAGCTAGCGGCCCCTGAAGGAGATCCAGGAGACTGAACTGATACGTGAGGGTAGCTACCTGAGGTCAACCAAGAGGAAACACAATATATATGTACCATCCTATTGAGCCTCCTGACCCTATATGAGAGGCTGACGTCTTTTGAATCAAACACTGATTCATGATAAGCACACAAGGCCAACCAATGGCTAGCAAAGAGAATAAATCTCTGTATTTTATTTATTTCCTAATCTCAAAAATAAGTGTAATAATTGCAAACTCTCATCAGGTTAGGTACATCAAAGACTGGAGGAGCAGCAATATTGTGGTAACAGGGTTATAGATGTAGCTTTCCCAGCACTGTGTTGTTCTGGGAGTGCAGAATGTTGATATCACCTTATCACATAATAACTCAGATTCCTCGCAGGTTTCCGAGCAGAGCTCTTTGGCAGTGTTTGCTATGGGCCTGGGGCACAAGCTAGCCCATTCTCCTTGAACAAGTTGTGACAGAGGCTAGCTTTATCAGGCTTAAAGCACATTTTCAGATCTCAACATGTTTCAGTATTTCTCCCATGCAGTGGAAACAAAGCACATAGGTTTGGGGTCTTTCTCCTTTTAGTTCTCTGTGAATTTGAGACTTTGTATTGATTTGGGAGTTTTTTTGGTTTATAAATTTTTAGCAGAGCAACAGGATTTGGAATTCTACATGTCTGGTGGGGCATGGCTACATGGCATACCAAATGTAAAATTGTGGACAATAAAAATGCTTCTCCTTGTTTGTTGAAAATCAGCTCCATCATGTTCTGCTATGTATTATCTTTTATCCGACTGTGTGTTAGCAGGACAGGTGGACACCTATAGTGCATCTGTACTATTAAAGTGGGCCAATGTTAATGCTCCCTCTGTAATAGCAAGCAGCAGGACACAGCAGATGACACCAAGCTCCATGGACCTTGGGACTGCTACAGAAAAATGCGCTGAGGCATATCCAGAGTGTGCAACAGCCACAGTACACGTGCCCGCAAAAACACAGGTTTGCTGCTTAAAATTTTGCTATGGAACCACTGATAAGATCAGTAATTTTTCTTAACTTACATGGCTGAGAACAACACACGTATCTGGATGTCTGTGTGCTAGACAAAGCCAGGATGTTTTGCTTCCAACCACCTACAAAGACAATGACTTCTTTGTACAAGACAGAGAGTGAGGCTGCAAGAGTACAGTCCAAGCAGGACGTGCACTGTGACCTTTCCTGGGAGGATATATGCAGAGTTCCATGTGTTGAATGAATGAAAATGAAATTCAAAGGAAATCAGTGAAACCTGATGTTTTGGTGTACCACAGCATGCCCGTGCTTGTTTGTTATACACCACAAGGCATCGCCTTTCCTCTCAGGAATGGAGGTCAAGAGAGTCTCCTTATTGTGGCAACCTTTTGATCTTTGTCTCTATTCCACTGCATGGCTAAGCCGTGGCCTGAGGAACCTTTTATGAAAGTTGGAAGACTTACACTTAGTGCTATATTAAGGATAAAACGTAATCTGAACCGCAATGGTGTTTCCAGCAGGATTTAAAAGGGGCTGTCTGAATCAGTCTTGCTGTTTTATCCCCCCAGCTACACACTTGACACGTTCTTAGAGATGCCGATAACCCTCTGAGTGGTTTCTGGTCTTTTCTTGGCTCAGCTCAGCTGTTTCCCCACCAGCCACTTACTGTTTTGCCCAATAAAAGGCAAGAACCTCCTTGCCTCTTCCATCACTTGCTTTACCTGCCCAGAGGTGCCAGAGTCCCTGGAAAAGCATGATTTAT
Source organism: Dromococcyx pavoninus (assembly GCA_033558185.1). Taxonomy (NCBI): domain Eukaryota; kingdom Metazoa; phylum Chordata; class Aves; order Cuculiformes; family Neomorphidae; genus Dromococcyx; species Dromococcyx pavoninus. Next base: position 578,089 of record JAUMJL010000019.1, on the reverse strand, counting down.
ATCATGTGCCACTGGGCAATGCTCCCCTCTGGGGCATGTTGCACTGGGATGCAGCATGGTGTACTCTGCTCATTTCTCACCCAGCCCTCCAGCGAGGAGGAAACCGAGCACTGAGCCCTGCTCTGACCCTCTGGACGCAAGGGGAGCTGTACAGGAGGGTGCAAACCAGGGCAAAGTGTCTGCCCTCCACCACCAAACATACCACCAGTCCCTCTGAAATAGCATGGTTTTGTGTGTGGGTTACAGTAACCACTCCTAAAATATCATCTCCCGCTCCTCGTCTATTAGTATTACAGGAAGGATCTCTGGTTAGCGACTCTGCACACACCCCATTACTATTTATCACTCTAAGCTCTACAGCCACATCCTTTTCCAGCTTTACACACAGATAGTGAAAGTCTTCAACAGCTCAGAGCACTCAGTTCCATGAAGTTGCTGTGGTGTTGGTGCAGGGTCTGCGGTCTGTGTGCCCAGGGTTATGCACACACTGAAGGAGCTGAACTGGCCTGTGATAACACACAAAAACATGTGACTATTTAGTTATCACTTTTCAACTATAACAGAATAAAGCTCCACAGTTACTAACTGCAATGTGAAAGACAAAGTGCATGTTACATCTGTGCTTATCAAGTGCATGTCTTTTCTTAGGATAATTCTTTTTGAGATTTTGCTGCAGAAAGATAACTTTGATGGTTAAAGAGGTTAGGGACACCAGCAAGCAAGTATGAAACAAAGTGTGAACTCACAGTGTGTTAGCTATGCTGTGATAACAAAAATAGTTAGGAAAAGGAAGTAAAATCTCCTGCAGTGACTACAGAGCTGCTCCCATGCTGGAGATCAGCACCTTGCCCACCTAGTGGTAACCCCGACCATGCAAAGCTGTTGCTGACAACGCCAGATATTATCATATTTTTTGCTAGAAGTACACCCAGTGAATCAAAATTTTTAGTTACTTCTGGAAGACACTACTAACACTGACAAAACACAGAGAAAATGATCAGCATCAGTTGCTACATGGCATGAAAAGCCAGATGCTCATCTGATACAGATCCACACGGTTCTGTCTGCAATGACTTCAGGCAAGCGTAGCTAACTTATAAGTTGAGGAGTTTTACTGTACATGCAAACTGCTTATTTTATTATTGCTCTGTGTTAAAAATAGGAAAATTAATCGTCCATGTTGCTCAACACAGTTGTTTACGTATATGTGAGTTGAGCTCTGACAAAAATCCCTACTTGTTATTCTGTCTTAAGAAGAGAGATGTGAGCCGCAGCACGGAGCATGTCCGGAACGCTTTACAATGTGTTACAAGTTTCTCCTTGTGCTGAGCCATGAGGGATCTAAGCTACTACATATTCCCCCTTCCTCCCTGGCCCCTTAGGGCCTAGTTCATCACAGGCTGAAATCGTTTGTACCTACTTACAGGTCCTGGGAGTACTGGTTAAAGGCTGCAGTTACCCAAAGAGAAAGCAAGTACATGAGCATCACCATTTGGCAGACTTATGCACCACACCAGTGTTGACTTTTTCACAATGTGCAAAGTACCCACTAATCAGGTTTAGAAATGCCCAAACAGGAATATCTGCTCTGCCTTCAAGATTAAAATCCTAACACCAGATAAAGTATTTGTCTCCTTTGCAGACCAACTTTTCCTTATTGAAAACTAATGTCACAAACTCAGTAGTTTACAGAAATGTTTACTTTGGAAACGTTCTTATCCCACTATGAGTCCTTCAATCTGAAAAGCTGTTGCCGACAGATAAGATATGAGTAATACTGAACTCTTGTTGCTTTTTTAACGTCATTAAAAAAACCATTTTGCTCTGTGTGAAGGTCTCTGAACCCGCACAGAGGGCTGAAGGGTCTCAGCCTTTTCTCATCTCCTCATCGGGAAGACAAAGAATTCGGGCAAATCAGAACTTGGGGTGTTCTGTTTCCCAGAGTCCTGTTGTTATCTCCTGACAACGGGGAATTTTAGTAATAAATAATACTTATTGCGTCTCATGCCTCACTCTCTGACAAAGCAGCTGCACAGGAAGTAAGCTGAAACTATACCAAAGGGAGTGAGGACCATCCTTGGCAGAGTGCGTTATCTGCATGCAGCAGCGAGGAAAGCTGCCTAATGGCATGTCATTATTGTAGGCAAAATCCTGGTCAGATGAAAATCTGTTGAGAGAGGCTGGATGCCTCCTTCTCTGAAGGCAACTGAACACGTGCTATGGGGGTGACGTCCTGAAATGCGTGCAGAGAGAAAGCCCCACACCCAGCCAGCGAGAGGTGAGCAGCACAAGCAGAGTCCCCTGAGAAGCACACAGCTACATCGAAGGGATATAACGGCAATAAGAGGGGAGTCTGCTCTAGTCTGCTGTAAACCAGGAAATCTGTATTAAACCAAGATACAATATTACTTTTATGTTAGCAAGCTGAAACCAATAATTACCTGTAATCGTCTTCACAGGTTATCTTAAAGTTTCGCTCTTCTAAGATGCTTTTTAACCTGTTTATGGAATGACCTGAGCAGGATTCACTGGAAAGAAAAGTCTTTTGTTACTTGTGTTCCTTGAGTGTACGAGAAGATTAGCTTCACCTTACTTCAGGTAAAATTCTTTAAAAGCTTGTTTGCTAATATGCAGTGAAGTCCACTGGGTTTGTCGAGTTTTGCCTACCTTTGGTCCTTTGCTACTAGAAACTGTGTGATATTCAACTATGCATCTTGCACAAGAACTTTGTGTAGGAAGATATCTGTGGGAATTAACTCAGTTCTATTCACAGTTCACTGTGCTTTAGAGCTGCTCCAGAGCCTTTGATGGCCTCCATCCACAGGAGCACAATGTAATCAAACCTGTGGGAGGCCAAAGTGACCAAGTCCCCTGTGTGAAGAGCAAGGGTCAATCACGAAAACCAGCAGCTACGTCCCAGGTAGAACATAAGATTGAAAGAACATGAGAGGAAGCAGGATATGAGCATCTCCTATCTGTTTGACTCTTCCTGTGGCTGCTGCTACTCTGTTTTGAGAAGAAACTGTTTGAACTACTTTTCCATTGGCAGGAGCTCTAACTTGTGTATTTCTTTACTACCCACCTAAAGGTTTCATGAAGCACGTAGCACTGTCATACCTTTGAGATCTTTATCTCTATACTTAATTTGCTAGAAATACCCCAAGGCAGTAGTGAGAGGATTGACAAATGCCAGAGACACAAACAGATCCCCTGAAAAAAGCTTTTTACGTCAGGATAAAAATTATCCAGAGCACAGGAAACACATCAGGGCAATAATACAATACTGGGGCAAATCCAGTTCCTTGCATAAGGCATCAGTGGAAAACAGAGTCAGCTCTTATTTTTTTTCACGAGACTCACCAGATTCTATCAGTGATCCAACATGGGATACAAATCAGAGGATAAAATGAGTACATATTCTTGGAGCTACCCTCCCTCTTTCTCCTTGGAAATCAGTAGAAAATTATAAGGAAACTACTGTGAACTTGGCACTGGAGAAGGATGTGTCCAGAAAGTTGGTAGGGCACCAGCTTGGTGGAGCTGTTGAGAAGGAAGAACCTGATGGCTTTTTTGATGTTGGGTATCATGGAAGGGAGGATCAAGGGCCATGTTTGGGGGAACTAATGTACAGATTGCCCGATGTCCTTATCTTCAGCAAAATTCTACGCAATGGACCACAAGAATATGCCTGGCACGCTGACCACAGGATAGATGCATGTCTGTGAGCTGATTGAGAGACACACAGGCTTGTGTGGCAAGGAGACATTTCCGGGTGTTAGGAACAGGGAAGGGGTTGCAACACTGGAGTTAGGACTGTGTCAGACCATGCGGCTGTCTGAGCAAGGGTCTCTGCTGGGTTCCACACTCAGTCCTGAGCTGCACTGCATCACCAGCAAAGCAAAGGACGTGACCCCAGTTAAAATCACACTCAAACTAGCGGCAATCCCGGTGAGGGTGAATCAGTGCCCTATCAGACTGAAAGCACACAAAGCAGAGCCCCTGATTACCACTTTCATCCAGCATGGAGTGCTTAGGGGACATCAACCTGAATGCAATACTCCTATTCTGTCAGTAAAGAAGCCTCACTCTCAAGAGGATAGAGTGGTTGTTCAGAGAAGCTGTGGACGCCCTGTCCCTGGAGGTATTCAAGGCCAGGCTGGATGGGGCTTTGAGCAGCCTGCTCTGGTTGGAGGTGTCCCTGCCCACGGCAGGAGGGTTGGAACTGGTTGGGCTTTGAGGTCCCTTCCAACCCAAACCATCCTGTGATTCTATGGTCATGCCCTTCTTCTTCATCAAAGCTGCTGCCTCTGTCATGGGAGGGTCCTTAGGAATGGGAGAAACCATGGCAGTGCACTATAACCATGTGAACCACAGAACCAGCTCTGAAGACGGGGATCAAAGGCATTGAAACTCATACTCAATGCTTGAAATATGACTGGCCTGCAAAGGAATCTGAATGGGACAAAAAGGATATGATCTGAGATCACTATTCTGGTATCAGTAATTCCACGACAAGCATTTAAACCACAGAGTTTCTATTAAAAACCACAGAATCATTTCTGTTGGAAGGGACTGCTGGGACACCTAGTCCAACCACTATCAACTTGCAGCAGGTTGCAAGTTGGGCTTTGAGTACATCCACAGATGGAGACTCTACATCCTCTCTGGGAAACCTGTTTTGTCAAAAATGGACCTGGTCAGCATAATTATACTATTCCTATGGAAAAACATATTTTCCAGCTGTTCACCCTGACAAACATAGCCTGCTCGGTGACTTCAGTGCTGCACCCATAATAAGGGTCTGTAGAGCTTGGTGGGTTGGGAGAAATTTAAAGGGACCTCTTGAAAGCAAGGAAAATGTCACTGTGTCTTAGTTCAGCGGTACCTACCAAAAATACTGAAGAAAACAACAGTAAAATGTTATTCTTTCCAGCAAAGTAAGTAAGGGAAGTGAATGGAGGGCAGGTTTCGTGAGCAGATTTAAGATAGCGTCAAGTGTTAGTCACTTGTCAGAAGTGAGCTGCACCATCTGCCTTCTACACACTGCTCCTCGTCTGGTACAAGCACAACTTACCTTTGAGTTCCACCGATGTCATGCATAAGCCAAATGTGTACAGCAGAGACTTTATCTGGATTGAGATTAAAGATCTCAATACTTCCAAAAATGCTGTAAGAATGGGACATGAGAAAGCAAAACATTCTTAGTTATCTAAGTAAAGTGTACACAGTATTTTCCCCCAATACAAGTACTTATTAGTGCTGCTGTCATTCTCAGTGAAAGAACATTACCTTGGTAATGGATTTTCACAGACTATTTAATTACTTTGCGGTAAAAGATTTTCTCCTCGTTCTTATTTCATTTTCATAAGAACTTTTGAAACTGTCTGCAGACTGAAAAAAGGTTAAGTTTTTCCATCTTGAGTGCCTTTTGTCCAGTTTGGTTTATTGGCTATTGGTTTGGTTTGGTGCAAGGGAAATGAACACAGCTGTTCTCCTGACACATTCTTCCTCTTTCAATATTATTCAAGACTGCACTTCCAACCAAATAACCCAAGGAAGCACAGTCTGGACGAGGAAAATCTGGTCAGGAAATCCATGAGCAATTAGAAATGTGTCGTTCACATGAATATAACATAGTGTCAAGTCTAGATTACCTGTATTAATACAGTTAGTTTGTGCAGCAACAACATACTGGAGATCCTACCCACATACTCTCAGCAGGATTTAAATTACAGTCACACTATAGAAGAAGTTAAGTGAATCATCTTTTCAATAGCCACTAGTTTAGACCTCTAAATGAGTTTTTCTAAAATCCTTCTGCACTGGGCAGGGAGCAGGTTGCTGACTGCTGGGAGGCAGAAGCATCAGGGTGGCATTTTGAGGGAAGTAAGCAGTAACAAAACAGATTCCCTGGTGGAGGGAACGAGGGCAAGGGAGTAGGAACTTTTTCAGTAGTGAGCGTTGACGGGACAAGAACCAATGGGCACAAAGGGAAAACAACCAAATTCCATTGGAACCCAGTGGTTCTGGGGCGGGTCCAGCACGGGGTACGGGTCACAATGGGGGCTGTCCCCACAGACACCACCAGGCAGCCCCACGGCAGTTGGCCTTGGGCGATCGGTGAGTGAAGCACGCAGGGGCAAAGCTGGGCTGGGTGAGGGTGGGGCAGGGGGCCAGGGGGGTTTGTAACCCAGAGCGAGAGCTCAGCGCCTCAGGGAAGGGGACGGTACCGCCCTTGGGCTGGGGGCAGAGGTGCTCGGGGCTGCCAGCGGTGGCAGCTGCCCAGAGAGGCCTTGGGGATGTGCGGGGTGCCCACACCTCTGTCAGAGTCTCCATGGGATGGTAGGGGTGGGGCTTTAGGAGACTCTACTCGGGTGTCCCCTGTCCTGTGACAGGACACAGCACAGCCTGGGGCTGGCCATCAGGGTGGCTTAGGTGGGATGGGTCCCATGGTGGCTCCAGCAAGGGCCCGTGGCCCACTCAAGCCTGTCGACACCAGTGCCCAGGTGCGTTCCAGGGACAGCCCATGGCACCCGTCCCTGCAGTGCTCACAAACCCTGCCCCGTGCTCCCTCGCTTCCAGCCCTGCTCAGCCCCATTTCCGCTCACCTCCTCCAGGCCATGGCTGTCGCAGTTGCCCTCGTCCTGTCTGTGCTGGCCACCCTGTTTGGGGAGAAGCCCGACCAGCACCTCGATGTGGCCAAGGAAGAGCGGATGCTGCAGCGGGAGCAGTTTCTCCATCAGGAGATGACTCGACTGCTGAAGGAGATGGAGCAGACAAGGCCTGCGGAGGAAGCCCCGCTCCTTCCAGTGCATCACATCGTCATCAGAGCCCTGGTCCTATTGCCTGTGCTCTGCTGGCTGGCCAGAAAATGGAACAGGCACTATGAGAGCTGCAGTGAGTAGCCCAGCACCAGCAGAGAGGAGGACGAGGACAGCATCGCCTACCACCTGCTCGTGCTCCTGCTGCCACCGCCTTTCCACCTGGAAACAGGCACCCGGGGGCCTCCCACATCCATGTGGTGCAGGAAAGCACGTGCTCAAGGGAGGAGCTTCTGGGGTCGTTTTTTTGCTTTCTGTACCACACTGAGGATGAGCTTCCGGAGACAGGCCAGAGCTTGTATGATCTACACGCCCTGTGCACAGACCCCTACTTAGATGCGAAGAAGATTGTCTGCTGGGCCCAGCTTTTGGTGAGATCAGCCTGATGGCTTTTGCCTCAGTTACAGTACGTCCAGCTAATGGTGCTGCCCTCGTCCGACTCCTTCAGGTTCCAGCTGACAAGCACCTCAAAGATGAACATCTGCACCAAGATGAAGTTCGAAGTGCAACTCTCTTGAGCAGGAAGAAGACAGATTTCCCAGCAGTGCGCCATGGCTGGAGAGCTGTGTGCTTGTCACAGAATCACAGGATCACACGGAATGACCTGCGTAGGAAGGGTGATTGCCCAGCTCTCCAGTTCGTCCCAGCTCTCCAGTTCGTCCAGATCCCTCTGGAGGGCCTCTTTGCCCTCAAGACTGTCAGCAGCTCCCCCCAGTTCTGTCTTGGCATTGAATTTGGTTAAAAGACCTTAAAAAGTCCTGCATCCAGGTCATTTATGAACATATTAAAGAGCACTGGCCCTAAGATGGATCCCTGCAGAACCCCACTGGTGACGGGGCACCAGCCCAGCGTAACCCCATTCATGATGACCCTCTCAGCCCGACCCGTCAGGCAATTGCTCACCTGCTGCACTGTGTGTTTATCCAGCTGTCTGCTGGGCATTTTCTTTAGGAGATCCCGTGAGAGACAGTATCAAAGGCCTTGCTGAAACCTGGAAAGGGCACATCAGCTGGTTTTCCTTGCTCAGCCTGATGGGTAACCTTGTCATAGCAGGAAATAAAGTTGGTAAGGGAGGACCTTCCCTTTATAAACCCGTGTTGGCTGGGACCAGTGACTGGATTGTCTTTCAGGTGATTTTCAGTAGCTCCAAGAATAATCTTCTCCTTAACCTTACCAGGCACTGCAGTGAGACTGACAGGCCTGCAGTTACTGGGATCATCCCTGCTACCGTTCTTGAAGACTGGGACAATATTTGCCTGCTTCCGGTCAACAGGCACCTCTCCAGATTCCCAAGAGCACTGAAAAATTATTAAGGAGGTCTCACTATGACCTCAGCCAGCCCTTTAAGTACCCTCAGATGAATCCCATTAGGCCCCATAGACTTTTAGGGATCCAGCTGGAGCACCAGCTCCCACACAAGTTCGGGGTTGATTGGGAGTTTATCAATTGCACAGTCTAGGTCCTCAGGCCGAGGACTCTGGGGTGCCCGAGGCCATCATCAGTATTTAAGACAGAGGCAAAAAAAGCACTGAATGGCTCTGCTTTGTCTGTGTACTTGTTTATGAGGTGTCCATGCTGAGCAAGTAATGGGCCAATGTTATGTATGACCTGCCTTTTGTTATTAACATATTTGAAAAAGCCCTTTTTGTTTTCCTTCACAGTGCTGACCAGCTTCAACTCTAATTGAGCTCTGGCTGCACGGATTTCTGCCCTACACGGGTGGACAGTACCCCTGTAGTTCTCCTGTGTCACCTGTCCTTGTTTCCACCGGCCGTACACCATCCTTTCATGCCCCAGTTTGATTAGAAGATCCCTGTTTGTAGGGTTTCCTACCTTAAGCCTTGCTGATCTCATTTGTCTAGTCTTTCCCCAGGAGTCTTTTATGTAAGATAATGTCTGAGTGACTGTTTTGAGTGTCAGGGAGCCTTCCCACAAAGGGCAGCCCAAATCAAGCAAGGGGAAAATTCTGCCTCTGCCTGAAAGACCCTGCAGTCGTACAGCTACACTGAGTCCCATCCAAAACCACTCCCCTATTGCCAGTGTCTAGGGGGATCCAGATCCACTGCACTATATGCTGCCGACACACATACAAACAGAATCAAAACCCCTTCTCCAAACATCTTCTCCATGGATTATGTTACAGGCACTGTACTAAGAATTCTGAACTCCAAAAGAAGCAGCACAGTGGCTCAAAAAGAAAAGAGCTAAAAAAAAACCCAGCCAGATGTTGAAGGCTTCTTATGCCTTCATATGCTTAAATCTTTGTTTCTAGCTTTCAAATTTTTCTCTAGACTTGTAAGAGTTGCTATTTTAAGTGAAAGCATACAGTCACCATCATTAATTTCACCTACGTCCCTACACATAAGCAACAGAGAGAGCTAGCGGCCCCTGAAGGAGATCCAGGAGACTGAACTGATACGTGAGGGTAGCTACCTGAGGTCAACCAAGAGGAAACACAATATATATGTACCATCCTATTGAGCCTCCTGACCCTATATGAGAGGCTGACGTCTTTTGAATCAAACACTGATTCATGATAAGCACACAAGGCCAACCAATGGCTAGCAAAGAGAATAAATCTCTGTATTTTATTTATTTCCTAATCTCAAAAATAAGTGTAATAATTGCAAACTCTCATCAGGTTAGGTACATCAAAGACTGGAGGAGCAGCAATATTGTGGTAACAGGGTTATAGATGTAGCTTTCCCAGCACTGTGTTGTTCTGGGAGTGCAGAATGTTGATATCACCTTATCACATAATAACTCAGATTCCTCGCAGGTTTCCGAGCAGAGCTCTTTGGCAGTGTTTGCTATGGGCCTGGGGCACAAGCTAGCCCATTCTCCTTGAACAAGTTGTGACAGAGGCTAGCTTTATCAGGCTTAAAGCACATTTTCAGATCTCAACATGTTTCAGTATTTCTCCCATGCAGTGGAAACAAAGCACATAGGTTTGGGGTCTTTCTCCTTTTAGTTCTCTGTGAATTTGAGACTTTGTATTGATTTGGGAGTTTTTTTGGTTTATAAATTTTTAGCAGAGCAACAGGATTTGGAATTCTACATGTCTGGTGGGGCATGGCTACATGGCATACCAAATGTAAAATTGTGGACAATAAAAATGCTTCTCCTTGTTTGTTGAAAATCAGCTCCATCATGTTCTGCTATGTATTATCTTTTATCCGACTGTGTGTTAGCAGGACAGGTGGACACCTATAGTGCATCTGTACTATTAAAGTGGGCCAATGTTAATGCTCCCTCTGTAATAGCAAGCAGCAGGACACAGCAGATGACACCAAGCTCCATGGACCTTGGGACTGCTACAGAAAAATGCGCTGAGGCATATCCAGAGTGTGCAACAGCCACAGTACACGTGCCCGCAAAAACACAGGTTTGCTGCTTAAAATTTTGCTATGGAACCACTGATAAGATCAGTAATTTTTCTTAACTTACATGGCTGAGAACAACACACGTATCTGGATGTCTGTGTGCTAGACAAAGCCAGGATGTTTTGCTTCCAACCACCTACAAAGACAATGACTTCTTTGTACAAGACAGAGAGTGAGGCTGCAAGAGTACAGTCCAAGCAGGACGTGCACTGTGACCTTTCCTGGGAGGATATATGCAGAGTTCCATGTGTTGAATGAATGAAAATGAAATTCAAAGGAAATCAGTGAAACCTGATGTTTTGGTGTACCACAGCATGCCCGTGCTTGTTTGTTATACACCACAAGGCATCGCCTTTCCTCTCAGGAATGGAGGTCAAGAGAGTCTCCTTATTGTGGCAACCTTTTGATCTTTGTCTCTATTCCACTGCATGGCTAAGCCGTGGCCTGAGGAACCTTTTATAAAAGTTGGAAGACTTACACTTAGTGCTATATTAAGGATAAAACGTAATCTGAACCGCAATGGTGTTTCCAGCAGGATTTAAAAGGGGCTGTCTGAATCAGTCTTGCTGTTTTATCCCCCCAGCTACACACTTGACACGTTCTTAGAGATGCCGATAACCCTCTGAGTGGTTTCTGGTCTTTTCTTGGCTCAGCTCAGCTGTTTCCCCACCAGCCACTTACTGTTTTGCCCAATAAAAGGCAAGAACCTCCTTGCCTCTTCCATCACTTGCTTTACCTGCCCAGAGGTGCCAGAGTCCCTGGAAAAGCATGATTTATATCATGTGCCACTGGGCAATGCTCCCCTCTGGGGCATGTTGCACTGGGATGCAGCATGGTGTACTCTGCTCATTTCTCACCCAGCCCTCCAGCGAGGAGGAAACCGAGCACTGAGCCCTGCTCTGACCCTCTGGACGCAAGGGGAGCTGTACAGGAGGGTGCAAACCAGGGCAAAGTGTCTGCCCTCCACCACCAAACATACCACCAGTCCCTCTGAAATAGCATGGTTTTGTGTGTGGGTTACAGTAACCACTCCTAAAATATCATCTCCCGCTCCTCGTCTATTAGTATTACAGGAAGGATCTCTGGTTAGCGACTCTGCACACACCCCATTACTATTTATCACTCTAAGCTCTACAGCCACATCCTTTTCCAGCTTTACACACAGATAGTGAAAGTCTTCAACAGCTCAGAGCACTCAGTTCCATGAAGTTGCTGTGGTGTTGGTGCAGGGTCTGCGGTCTGTGTGCCCAGGGTTATGCACACACTGAAGGAGCTGAACTGGCCTGTGATAACACACAAAAACATGTGACTATTTAGTTATCACTTTTCAACTATAACAGAATAAAGCTCCACAGTTACTAACTGCAATGTGAAAGACAAAGTGCATGTTACATCTGTGCTTATCAAGTGCATGTCTTTTCTTAGGATAATTCTTTTTGAGATTTTGCTGCAGAAAGATAACTTTGATGGTTAAAGAGGTTAGGGACACCAGCAAGCAAGTATGAAACAAAGTGTGAACTCACAGTGTGTTAGCTATGCTGTGATAACAAAAATAGTTAGGAAAAGGAAGTAAAATCTCCTGCAGTGACTACAGAGCTGCTCCCATGCTGGAGATCAGCACCTTGCCCACCTAGTGGTAACCCCGACCATGCAAAGCTGTTGCTGACAACGCCAGATATTATCATATTTTTTGCTAGAAGTACACCCAGTGAATCAAAATTTTTAGTTACTTCTGGAAGACACTACTAACACTGACAAAACACAGAGAAAATGATCAGCATCAGTTGCTACATGGCATGAAAAGCCAGATGCTCATCTGATACAGATCCACACGGTTCTGTCTGCAATGACTTCAGGCAAGCGTAGCTAACTTATAAGGTGAGGAGTTTTACTGTACATGCAAACTGCTTATTTTATTATTGCTCTGTGTTAAAAATAGGAAAATTAATCGTCCATGTTGCTCAACACAGTTGTTTACGTATATGTGAGTTGAGCTCTGACAAAAATCCCTACTTGTTATTCTGTCTTAAGAAGAGAGATGTGAGCCGCAGCACGGAGCATGTCCGGAACGCTTTACAATGTGTTACAAGTTTCTCCTTGTGCTGAGCCATGAGGGATCTAAGCTACTACATATTCCCCCTTCCTCCCTGGCCCCTTAGGGCCTAGTTCATCACAGGCTGAAATCGTTTGTACCTACTTACAGGTCCTGGGAGTACTGGTTAAAGGCTGCAGTTACCCAAAGAGAAAGCAAGTACATGAGCATCACCATTTGGCAGACTTATGCACCACACCAGTGTTGACTTTTTCACAATGTGCAAAGTACCCACTAATCAGGTTTAGAAATGCCCAAACAGGAATATCTGCTCTGCCTTCAAGATTAAAATCCTAACACCAGATAAAGTATTTGTCTCCTTTGCAGACCAACTTTTCCTTATTGAAAACTAATGTCACAAACTCAGTAGTTTACAGAAATGTTTACTTTGGAAACGTTCTTATCCCACTATGAGTCCTTCAATCTGAAAAGCTGTTGCCGACAGATAAGATATGAGTAATACTGAACTCTTGTTGCTTTTTTAACGTCATTAAAAAAACCATTTTGCTCTGTGTGAAGGTCTCTGAACCCGCACAGAGGGCTGAAGGGTCTCAGCCTTTTCTCATCTCCTCATCGGGAAGACAAAGAATTCGGGCAAATCAGAACTTGGGGTGTTCTGTTTCCCAGAGTCCTGTTGTTATCTCCTGACAACGGGGAATTTTAGTAATAAATAATACTTATTGCGTCTCATGCCTCACTCTCTGACAAAGCAGCTGCACAGGAAGTAAGCTGAAACTATACCAAAGGGAGTGAGGACCATCCTTGGCAGAGTGCGTTATCTGCATGCAGCAGCGAGGAAAGCTGCCTAATGGCGTGTCATTATTGTAGGCAAAATCCTGGTCAGATGAAAATCTGTTGAGAGAGGCTGGATGCCTCCTTCTCTGAAGGCAACTGAACACGTGCTATGGGGGTGACGTCCTGAAATGCGTGCAGAGAGAAAGCCCCACACCCAGCCAGCGAGAGGTGAGCAGCACAAGCAGAGTCCCCTGAGAAGCACACAGCTACATCGAAGGGATATAACGGCAATAAGAGGGGAGTCTGCTCTAGTCTGCTGTAAACCAGGAAATCTGTATTAAACCAAGATACAATATTACTTTTATGTTAGCAAGCTGAAACCAATAATTACCTGTAATCGTCTTCACAGGTTATCTTAAAGTTTCGCTCTTCTAAGATGCTTTTTAACCTGTTTATGGAATGACCTGAGCAGGATTCACTGGAAAGAAAAGTCTTTTGTTACTTGTGTTCCTTGAGTGTACGAGAAGATTAGCTTCACCTTACTTCAGGTAAAATTCTTTAAAAGCTTGTTTGCTAATATGCAGTGAAGTCCACTGGGTTTGTCGAGTTTTGCCTACCTTTGGTCCTTTGCTACTAGAAACTGTGTGATATTCAACTATGCATCTTGCACAAGAACTTTGTGTAGGAAGATATCTGTGGGAATTAACTCAGTTCTATTCACAGTTCACTGTGCTTTAGAGCTGCTCCAGAGCCTTTGATGGCCTCCATCCACAGGAGCACAATGTAATCAAACCTGTGGGAGGCCAAAGTGACCAAGTCCCCTGTGTGAAGAGCAAGGGTCAATCACGAAAACCAGCAGCTACGTCCCAGGTAGAACATAAGATTGAAAGAACATGAGAGGAAGCAGGATATGAGCATCTCCTATCTGTTTGACTCTTCCTGTGGCTGCTGCTACTCTGTTTTGAGAAGAAACTGTTTGAACTACTTTTCCATTGGCAGGAGCTCTAACTTGTGTATTTCTTTACTACCCACCTAAAGGTTTCATGAAGCACGTAGCACTGTCATACCTTTGAGATCTTTATCTCTATACTTAATTTGCTAGAAATACCCCAAGGCAGTAGTGAGAGGATTGACAAATGCCAGAGACACAAACAGATCCCCTGAAAAAAGCTTTTTACGTCAGGATAAAAATTATCCAGAGCACAGGAAACACATCAGGGCAATAATACAATACTGGGGCAAATCCAGTTCCTTGCATAAGGCATCAGTGGAAAACAGAGTCAGCTCTTATTTTTTTTCACGAGACTCACCAGATTCTATCAGTGATCCAACATGGGATACAAATCAGAGGATAAAATGAGTACATATTCTTGGAGCTACCCTCCCTCTTTCTCCTTGGAAATCAGTAGAAAATTATAAGGAAACTACTGTGAACTTGGCACTGGAGAAGGATGTGTCCAGAAAGTTGGTAGGGCACCAGCTTGTTGGAGCTGTTGAGAAGGAAGAACCTGATGGCTTTTTTGATGTTGGGTATCATGGAAGGGAGGATCAAGGGCCATGTTTGGGGGAACTAATGTACAGATTGCCCGATGTCCTTATCTTCAGCAAAATTCTACGCAATGGACCACAAGAATATGCCTGGCACGCTGACCACAGGATAGATGCATGTCTGTGAGCTGATTGATAGACACACCGGCTTGTGTGGCAAGGAGACATTTCCGGGTGTTAGGAACAGGGAAGGGGTTGCAACACTGGAGTTAGCACTGTGTCAGACCATGCGGCTGTCTGAGCAAGGGTCTCTGCTGGGTTCCACACTCAGTCCTGAGCTGCACTGCATCACCAGCAAAGCAAAGGACGTGACCCCAGTTAAAATCACACTCAAACTAGCGGCAATCCCGGTGAGGGTGAATCAGTGCCCTATCAGACTGAAAGCACACAAAGCAGAGCCCCTGATTACCACTTTCATCCAGCATTGAGTGCTTAGGGGACATCAACCTGAATGCAATACTCCTATTCTGTCAGTAAAGAAGCCTCACTCTCAAGAGGATAGAGTGGTTGTTCAGAGAAGCTGTGGACGCCCTGTCCCTGGAGGTATTCAAGGCCAGGCTGGATGGGGCTTTGAGCAGCCTGCTCTGGTTGGAGGTGTCCCTGCCCACGGCAGGAGGGTTGGAACTGGTTGGGCTTTGAGGTCCCTTCCAACCCAAACCATCCTGTGATTCTATGGTCATGCCCTTCTTCTTCATCAAAGCTGCTGCCTCTGTCATGGGAGGGTCCTTAGGAATGGGAGAAACCATGGCAGTGCACTATAACCATGTGAACCACAGAACCAGCTCTGAAGACGGGGATCAAAGGCATTGAAACTCATACTCAATGCTTGAAATATGACTGGCCTGCAAAGGAATCTGAATGGGACAAAAAGGATATGATCTGAGATCACTATTCTGGTATCAGTAATTCCACGACAAGCATTTAAACCACAGAGTTTCTATTAAAAACCACAGAATCATTTCTGTTGGAAGGGACTGCTGGGACACCTAGTCCAACCACTATCAACTTGCAGCAGGTTGCAAGTTGGGCTTTGAGTACATCCACAGATGGAGACTCTACATCCTCTCTGGGAAACCTGTTTTGTCAAAAATGGACCTGGTCAGCATAATTATACTATTCCTATGGAAAAACATATTTTCCAGCTGTTCACCCTGACAAACATAGCCTGCTCGGTGACTTCAGTGCTGCACCCATAATAAGGGTCTGTAGAGCTTGGTGGGTTGGGAGAAATTTAAAGGGACCTCTTGAAAGCAAGGAAAATGTCACTGTGTCTTAGTTCAGCGGTACCTACCAAAAATACTGAAGAAAACAACAGTAAAATGTTATTCTTTCCAGCAAAGTAAGTAAGGGAAGTGAATGGAGGGCAGGTTTCGTGAGCAGATTTAAGATAGCGTCAAGTGTTAGTCACTTGTCAGAAGTGAGCTGCACCATCTGCCTTCTACACACTGCTCCTCGTCTGGTACAAGCACAACTTACCTTTGAGTTCCACCGATGTCATGCATAAGCCAAATGTGTACAGCAGAGACTTTATCTGGATTGAGATTAAAGATCTCAATACTTCCAAAAATGCTGTAAGAATGGGACATGAGAAAGCAAAACATTCTTAGTTATCTAAGTAAAGTGTACACAGTATTTTCCCCCAATACAAGTACTTATTAGTGCTGCTGTCATTCTCAGTGAAAGAACATTACCTTGGTAATGGATTTTCACAGACTATTAAATCACTTTGCGGTAAAAGATTTTCTCCTCGTTCTTATTTCATTTTCATAAGAACTTTTGAAACTGTCTGCAGACTGAAAAAAGGTTAAGTTTTTCCATCTTGAGTGCCTTTTGTCCAGTTTGGTTTATTGGCTATTGGTTTGGTTTGGTGCAAGGGAAATGAACACAGCTGTTCTCCTGACACATTCTTCCTCTTTCAATATTATTCAAGACTGCACTTCCAACCAAATAACCCAAGGAAGCACAGTCTGGACGAGGAAAATCTGGTCAGGAAATCCATGAGCAATTAGAAATGTGTCGTTCACATGAATATAACATAGTGTCAAGTCTAGATTACCTGTATTAATACAGTTAGTTTGTGCAGCAACAACATACTGGAGATCCTACCCACATACTCTCAGCAGGATTTAAATTACAGTCACACTATAGAAGAAGTTAAGTGAATCATCTTTTCAATAGCCACTAGTTTAGACCTCTAAATGAGTTTTTCTAAAATCCTTCTGCACTGGGCAGGGAGCAGGTTGCTGACTGCTGGGAGGCAGAAGCATCAGGGTGGCATTTTGAGGGAAGTAAGCAGTAACAAAACAGATTCCCTGGTGGAGGGAACGAGGGCAAGGGAGTAGGAACTTTTTCAGTAGTGAGCGTTGACGGGACAAGAACCAATGGGCACAAAGGGAAAACAACCAAATTCCATTGGAACCCAGTGGTTCTGGGGCGGGTCCAGCGCGGGGCACGGGTCACAATGGGGGCTGTCCCCACAGACACCACCAGGCAGCCCCACGGCAGTTGGCCTTGGGCGATCGGTGAGTGAAGCACGCAGGGGCAAAGCTGGGCTGGGTGAGGGTGGGGCAGGGGGCCAGGGGGGTTTGTAACCCAGAGCGAGAGCTCAGCGCCTCAGGGAAGGGGACGGTACCGCCCTTGGGCTGGGGGCAGAGGTGCTCGGGGCTGCCAGCGGTGGCAGCTGCCCAGAGAGGCCTTGCGGATGTGCGGGGTGCCCACACCTCTGTCAGAGTCTCCATGGGATGGTAGGGGTGGGGCTTTAGGAGACTCTACTCGGGTGTCCCCTGTCCTGTCACAGGACACAGCACAGCCTGGGGCTGGCCATCAGGGTGGCTTAGGTGGGATGGGTCCCATGGTGGCTCCAGCAAGGGCCCGTGGCCCACTCAAGCCTGTCGACACCAGTGCCCAGGTGCGTTCCAGGGACAGCCCATGGCACCCGTCCCTGCAGTGCTCACAAACCCTGCCCCGTGCTCCCTCGCTTCCAGCCCTGCTCAGCCCCATTTCCGCTCACCTCCTCCAGGCCATGGCTGTCGCAGTTGCCCTCGTCCTGTCTGTGCTGGCCACCCTGTTTGGGGAGAAGCCCGACCAGCACCTCGATGTGGCCAAGGAAGAGCGGATGCTGCAGCGGGAGCAGTTTCTCCATCAGGAGATGACTCGACTGCTGAAGGAGATGGAGCAGACAAGGCCTGCGGAGGAAGCCCCGCTCCTTCCAGTGCATCACATCGTCATCGGAGCCCTGGTCCTATTGCCTGTGCTCTGCTGGCTGGCCAGAAAATGGAACAGGCACTATGAGAGCTGCAGTGAGTAGCCCAGCACCAGCAGAGAGGAGGACGAGGACAGCATCGCCTACCACCTGCTCGTGCTCCTGCTGCCACCGCCTTTCCACCTGGAAACAGGCACCCGGGGGCCTCCCACATCCATGTGGTGCAGGAAAGCACGTGCTCAAGGGAGGAGCTTCTGGGGTCGTTTTTTTGCTTTCTGTACCACACTGAGGATGAGCTTCCGGAGACAGGTCAGAGCTTGTATGATCTACACGCCCTGTGCACAGACCCCTACTTAGATGCGAAGAAGATTGTCTGCTGGGCCCAGCTTTTGGTGAGATCAGCCTGATGGCTTTTGCCTCAGTTACAGTACGTCCAGCTAATGGTGCTGCCCTCGTCCGACTCCTTCAGGTTCCAGCTGACAAGCACCTCAAAGATGAACATCTGCACCAAGATGAAGTTCGAAGTGCAACTCTCTTGAGCAGGAAGAAGACAGATTTCCCAGCAGTGCGCCATGGCTGGAGAGCTGTGTGCTTGTCACAGAATCACAGGATCACACGGAATGACCTGCGTAGGAAGGGTGATTGCCCAGCTCTCCAGTTCGTCCCAGCTCTCCAGTTCGTCCAGATCCCTCTGGAGGGCCTCTTTGCCCTCAAGACTGTCAGCAGCTCCCCCCAGTTCTGTCTTGGCATTGAATTTGGTTAAAAGACCTTAAAAAGTCCTGCATCCAGGTCATTTATGAACATATTAAAGAGCACTGGCCCTAAGATGGATCCCTGCAGAACCCCACTGGTGACGGGGCACCAGCCCAGCGTAACCCCATTCATGATGACCCTCTCAGCCCGACCCGTCAGGCAATTGCTCACCTGCTGCACTGTGTGTTTATCCAGCTGTCTGCTGGGCATTTTCTTTAGGAGATCCCGTGAGAGACAGTATCAAAGGCCTTGCTGAAACCTGGAAAGGGCACATCAGCTGGTTTTCCTTGCTCAGCCTGATGGGTAACCTTGTCATAGCAGGAAATAAAGTTGGTAAGGGAGGACCTTCCCTTTATAAACCCGTGTTGGCTGGGACCAGTGACTGGATTGTCTTTCAGGTGATTTTCAGTAGCTCCAAGAATAATCTTCTCCTTAACCTTACCAGGCACTGCAGTGAGACTGACAGGCCTGCAGTTACTGGGATCATCCCTGCTACCGTTCTTGAAGACTGGGACAATATTTGCCTGCTTCCGGTCAACAGGCACCTCTCCAGATTCCCAAGAGCACTGAAAAATTATTAAGGAGGTCTCACTATGACCTCAGCCAGCCCTTTAAGTACCCTCAGATGAATCCCATTAGGCCCCATAGACTTTTAGGGATCCAGCTGGAGCACCAGCTCCCACACAAGTTCGGGGTTGATTGGGAGTTTATCAATTGCACAGTCTAGGTCCTCAGGCCGAGGACTCTGGGGTGCCCGAGGCCATCATCAGTATTTAAGACAGAGGCAAAAAAAGCACTGAATGGCTCTGCTTTGTCTGTGTACTTGTTTATGAGGTGTCCATGCTGAGCAAGTAATGGGCCAATGTTATGTATGACCTGCCTTTTGTTATTAACATATTTGAAAAAGCCCTTTTTGTTTTCCTTCACAGTGCTGACCAGCTTCAACTCTAATTGAGCTCTGGCTGCACGGATTTCTGCCCTACACGGGTGGACAGTACCCCTGTAGTTCTCCTGTGTCACCTGTCCTTGTTTCCACCGGCCGTACACCATCCTTTCATGCCCCAGTTTGATTAGAAGATCCCTGTTTGTAGGGTTTCCTACCTTAAGCCTTGCTGATCTCATTTGTCTAGTCTTTCCCCAGGAGTCTTTTATGTAAGATAATGTCTGAGTGACTGTTTTGAGTGTCAGGGAGCCTTCCCACAAAGGGCAGCCCAAATCAAGCAAGGGGAAAATTCTGCCTCTGCCTGAAAGACCCTGCAGTCGTACAGCTACACTGAGTCCCATCCAAAACCACTCCCCTATTGCCAGTGTCTAGGGGGATCCAGATCCACTGCACTATATGCTGCCGACACACATACAAACAGAATCAAAACCCCTTCTCCAAACATCTTCTCCATGGATTATGTTACAGGCACTGTACTAAGAATTCTGAACCCCAAAAGAAGCAGCACAGTGGCTCAAAAAGAAAAGAGCTAAAAAAAAACCCAGCCAGATGTTGAAGGCAAGGTTTATTTGCCTTCATATGCTTAAATCTTTGTTTCTAGCTTTCAAATTTTTCTCTAGACTTGTAAGAGTTGCTATTTTAAGTGAAAGCATACAGTCACCATCATTAATTTCACCTACGTCCCTACACATAAGCAACAGAGAGAGCTAGCGGCCCCTGAAGGAGATCCAGGAGACTGAACTGATACGTGAGGGTAGCTACCTGAGGTCAAGCAAGAGGAAACACAATATATATGTACCATCCTATTGAGCCTCCTGACCCTATATGAGAGGCTGACATCTTTTGAATCAAACACTGATTCATGATAAGCACACAAGGCCAACCAATGGCTAGCAAAGAGAATAAATCTCTGTATTTTATTTATTTCCTAATCTCAAAAATAAGTGTAATAATTGCAAACTCTCATCAGGTTAGGTACATCAAAGACTGGAGGAGCAGCAATATTGTGGTAACAGGGTTATAGATGTAGCTTTCCCAGCACTGTGTTGTTCTGGGAGTGCAGAATGTTGATATCACCTTATCACATAATAACTCAGATTCCTCGCAGGTTTCCGAGCAGAGCTCTTTGGCAGTGTTTGCTATGGGCCTGGGGCACAAGCTAGCCCATTCTCCTTGAACAAGTTGTGACAGAGGCTAGCTTTATCAGGCTTAAAGCACATTTTCAGATCTCAACATGTTTCAGTATTTCTCCCATGCAGTGGAAACAAAGCACATAGGTTTGGGGTCTTTCTCCTTTTAGTTCTCTGTGAATTTGAGACTTTGTATTGATTTGGGAGTTTTTTTGGTTTATAAATTTTTAGCAGAGCAACAGGATTTGGAATTCTACATGTCTGGTGGGGCATGGCTACATGGCATACCAAATGTAAAATTGTGGACAATAAAAATGCTTCTCCTTGTTTGTTGAAAATCAGCTCCATCATGTTCTGCTATGTATTATCTTTTATCCGACTGTGTGTTAGCAGGACAGGTGGACACCTATAGTGCATCTGTACTATTAAAGTGGGCCAATGTTAATGCTCCCTCTGTAATAGCAAGCAGCAGGACACAGCAGATGACACCAAGCTCCATGGACCTTGGGACTGCTACAGAAAAATGCGCTGAGGCATATCCAGAGTGTGCAACAGCCACAGTACACGTGCCCGCAAAAACACAGGTTTGCTGCTTAAAATTTTGCTATGGAACCACTGATAAGATCAGTAATTTTTCTTAACTTACATGGCTGAGAACAACACACGTATCTGGATGTCTGTGTGCTAGACAAAGCCAGGATGTTTTGCTTCCAACCACCTACAAAGACAATGACTTCTTTGTACAAGACAGAGAGTGAGGCTGCAAGAGTACAGTCCAAGCAGGACGTGCACTGTGACCTTTCCTGGGAGGATATATGCAGAGTTCCATGTGTTGAATGAATGAAAATGAAATTCAAAGGAAATCAGTGAAACCTGATGTTTTGGTGTACCACAGCATGCCCGTGCTTGTTTGTTATACACCACAAGGCATCGCCTTTCCTCTCAGGAATGGAGGTCAAGAGAGTCTCCTTATTGTGGCAACCTTTTGATCTTTGTCTCTATTCCACTGCATGGCTAAGCCGTGGCCTGAGGAACCTTTTATGAAAGTTGGAAGACTTACACTTAGTGCTATATTAAGGATAAAACGTAATCTGAACCGCAATGGTGTTTCCAGCAGGATTTAAAAGGGGCTGTCTGAATCAGTCTTGCTGTTTTATCCCCCCAGCTACACACTTGACACGTTCTTAGAGATGCCGATAACCCTCTGAGTGGTTTCTGGTCTTTTCTTGGCTCAGCTCAGCTGTTTCCCCACCAGCCACTTACTGTTTTGCCCAATAAAAGGCAAGAACCTCCTTGCCTCTTCCATCACTTGCTTTACCTGCCCAGAGGTGCCAGAGTCCCTGGAAAAGCATGATTTATATCATGTGCCACTGGGCAATGCTCCCCTCTGGGGCATGTTGCACTGGGATGCAGCATGGTGTACTCTGCTCATTTCTCACCCAGCCCTCCAGCGAGGAGGAAACCGAGCACTGAGCCCTGCTCTGACCCTCTGGACGCAAGGGGAGCTGTACAGGAGGGTGCAAACCAGGGCAAAGTGTCTGCCCTCCACCACCAAACATACCACCAGTCCCTCTGAAATAGCATGGTTTTGTGTGTGGGTTACAGTAACCACTCCTAAAATATCATCTCCCGCTCCTCGTCTATTAGTATTACAGGAAGGATCTCTGGTTAGCGACTCTGCACACACCCCATTACTATTTATCACTCTAAGCTCTACAGCCACATCCTTTTCCAGCTTTACACACAGATAGTGAAAGTCTTCAACAGCTCAGAGCACTCAGTTCCATGAAGTTGCTGTGGTGTTGGTGCAGGGTCTGCGGTCTGTGTGCCCAGGGTTATGCACACACTGAAGGAGCTGAACTGGCCTGTGATAACCCACAAAACCATGTGACTATTTAGTTATCACTTTTCAACTATAACAGAATAAAGCTCCACAGTTACTAACTGCAATGTGAAAGACAAAGTGCATGTTACATCTGTGCTTATCAAGTGCATGTCTTTTCTTAGGATAATTCTTTTTGAGATTTTGCTGCAGAAAGATAACTTTGATGGTTAAAGAGGTTAGGGACACCAGCAAGCAAGTATGAAACAAAGTGTGAACTCACAGTGTGTTAGCTATGCTGTGATAACAAAAATAGTTAGGAAAAGGAAGTAAAATCTCCTGCAGTGACTACAGAGCTGCTCCCATGCTGGAGATCAGCACCTTGCCCACCTAGTGGTAACCCCGACCATGCAAAGCTGTTGCTGACAACGCCAGATATTATCATATTTTTTGCTAGAAGTACACCCAGTGAATCAAAATTTTTAGTTACTTCTGGAAGACACTACTAACACTGACAAAACACAGAGAAAATGATCAGCATCAGTTGCTACATGGCATGAAAAGCCAGATGCTCATCTGATACAGATCCACACGGTTCTGTCTGCAATGACTTCAGGCAAGCGTAGCTAACTTATAAGGTGAGGAGTTTTACTGTACATGCAAACTGCTTATTTTATTATTGCTCTGTGTTAAAAATAGGAAAATTAATCGTCCATGTTGCTCAACACAGTTGTTTACGTATATGTGAGTTGAGCTCTGACAAAAATCCCTACTTGTTATTCTGTCTTAAGAAGAGAGATGTGAGCCGCAGCACGGAGCATGTCCGGAACGCTTTACAATGTGTTACAAGTTTCTCCTTGTGCTGAGCCATGAGGGATCTAAGCTACTACATATTCCCCCTTCCTCCCTGGCCCCTTAGGGCCTAGTTCATCACAGGCTGAAATCGTTTGTACCTACTTACAGGTCCTGGGAGTACTGGTTAAAGGCTGCAGTTAC
The DNA here is from genome assembly GCA_033558185.1 of Dromococcyx pavoninus. Classification (NCBI taxonomy): domain Eukaryota; kingdom Metazoa; phylum Chordata; class Aves; order Cuculiformes; family Neomorphidae; genus Dromococcyx; species Dromococcyx pavoninus. The sequence continues at coordinate 554,664 of JAUMJL010000019.1, read as the reverse complement.
CCAAAGAGAAAGCAAGTACATGAGCATCACCATTTGGCAGACTTATGCACCACACCAGTGTTGACTTTTTCACAATGTGCAAAGTACCCACTAATCAGGTTTAGAAATGCCCAAACAGGAATATCTGCTCTGCCTTCAAGATTAAAATCCTAACACCAGATAAAGTATTTGTCTCCTTTGCAGACCAACTTTTCCTTATTGAAAACTAATGTCACAAACTCAGTAGTTTACAGAAATGTTTACTTTGGAAACGTTCTTATCCCACTATGAGTCCTTCAATCTGAAAAGCTGTTGCCGACAGATAAGATATGAGTAATACTGAACTCTTGTTGCTTTTTTAACGTCATTAAAAAAACCATTTTGCTCTGTGTGAAGGTCTCTGAACCCGCACAGAGGGCTGAAGGGTCTCAGCCTTTTCTCATCTCCTCATCGGGAAGACAAAGAATTCGGGCAAATCAGAACTTGGGGTGTTCTGTTTCCCAGAGTCCTGTTGTTATCTCCTGACAACGGGGAATTTTAGTAATAAATAATACTTATTGCGTCTCATGCCTCACTCTCTGACAAAGCAGCTGCACAGGAAGTAAGCTGAAACTATACCAAAGGGAGTGAGGACCATCCTTGGCAGAGTGCGTTATCTGCATGCAGCAGCGAGGAAAGCTGCCTAATGGCGTGTCATTATTGTAGGCAAAGTCCTGGTCAGATGAAAATCTGTTGAGAGAGGCTGGATGCCTCCTTCTCTGAAGGCAACTGAACACGTGCTATGGGGGTGACGTCCTGAAATGCGTGCAGAGAGAAAGCCCCACACCCAGCCAGCGAGAGGTGAGCAGCACAAGCAGAGTCCCCTGAGAAGCACACAGCTACATCGAAGGGATATAACGGCAATAAGAGGGGAGTCTGCTCTAGTCTGCTGTAAACCAGGAAATCTGTATTAAACCAAGATACAATATTACTTTTATGTTAGCAAGCTGAAACCAATAATTACCTGTAATCGTCTTCACAGGTTATCTTAAAGTTTCGCTCTTCTAAGATGCTTTTTAACCTGTTTATGGAATGACCTGAGCAGGATTCACTGGAAAGAAAAGTCTTTTGTTACTTGTGTTCCTTGAGTGTACGAGAAGATTAGCTTCACCTTACTTCAGGTAAAATTCTTTAAAAGCTTGTTTGCTAATATGCAGTGAAGTCCACTGGGTTTGTCGAGTTTTGCCTACCTTTGGTCCTTTGCTACTAGAAACTGTGTGATATTCAACTATGCATCTTGCACAAGAACTTTGTGTAGGAAGATATCTGTGGGAATTAACTCAGTTCTATTCACAGTTCACTGTGCTTTAGAGCTGCTCCAGAGCCTTTGATGGCCTCCATCCACAGGAGCACAATGTAATCAAACCTGTGGGAGGCCAAAGTGACCAAGTCCCCTGTGTGAAGAGCAAGGGTCAATCACGAAAACCAGCAGCTACGTCCCAGGTAGAACATAAGATTGAAAGAACATGAGAGGAAGCAGGATATGAGCATCTCCTATCTGTTTGACTCTTCCTGTGGCTGCTGCTACTCTGTTTTGAGAAGAAACTGTTTGAACTACTTTTCCATTGGCAGGAGCTCTAACTTGTGTATTTCTTTACTACCCACCTAAAGGTTTCATGAAGCACGTAGCACTGTCATACCTTTGAGATCTTTATCTCTATACTTAATTTGCTAGAAATACCCCAAGGCAGTAGTGAGAGGATTGACAAATGCCAGAGACACAAACAGATCCCCTGAAAAAAGCTTTTTACGTCAGGATAAAAATTATCCAGAGCACAGGAAACACATCAGGGCAATAATACAATACTGGGGCAAATCCAGTTCCTTGCATAAGGCATCAGTGGAAAACAGAGTCAGCTCTTATTTTTTTTCACGAGACTCACCAGATTCTATCAGTGATCCAACATGGGATACAAATCAGAGGATAAAATGAGTACATATTCTTGGAGCTACCCTCCCTCTTTCTCCTTGGAAATCAGTAGAAAATTATAAGGAAACTACTGTGAACTTGGCACTGGAGAAGGATGTGTCCAGAAAGTTGGTAGGGCACCAGCTTGGTGGAGCTGTTGAGAAGGAAGAACCTGATGGCTTTTTTGATGTTGGGTATCATGGAAGGGAGGATCAAGGGCCATGTTTGGGGGAACTAATGTACAGATTGCCCGATGTCCTTATCTTCAGCAAAATTCTACGCAATGGACCACAAGAATATGCCTGGCACGCTGACCACAGGATAGATGCATGTCTGTGAGCTGATTGAGAGACACACCGGCTTGTGTGGCAAGGAGACATTTCCGGGTGTTAGGAACAGGGAAGGGGTTGCAACACTGGAGTTAGGACTGTGTCAGACCATGCGGCTGTCTGAGCAAGGGTCTCTGCTGGGTTCCACACTCAGTCCTGAGCTGCACTGCATCACCAGCAAAGCAAAGGACGTGACCCCAGTTAAAATCACACTCAAACTAGCGGCAATCCCGGTGAGGGTGAATCAGTGCCCTATCAGACTGAAAGCACACAAAGCAGAGCCCCTGATTACCACTTTCATCCAGCATGGAGTGCTTAGGGGACATCAACCTGAATGCAATACTCCTATTCTGTCAGTAAAGAAGCCTCACTCTCAAGAGGATAGAGTGGTTGTTCAGAGAAGCTGTGGACGCCCTGTCCCTGGAGGTATTCAAGGCCAGGCTGGATGGGGCTTTGAGCAGCCTGCTCTGGTTGGAGGTGTCCCTGCCCACGGCAGGAGGGTTGGAACTGGTTGGGCTTTGAGGTCCCTTCCAACCCAAACCATCCTGTGATTCTATGGTCATGCCCTTCTTCTTCATCAAAGCTGCTGCCTCTGTCATGGGAGGGTCCTTAGGAATGGGAGAAACCATGGCAGTGCACTATAACCATGTGAACCACAGAACCAGCTCTGAAGACGGGGATCAAAGGCATTGAAACTCATACTCAATGCTTGAAATATGACTGGCCTGCAAAGGAATCTGAATGGGACAAAAAGGATATGATCTGAGATCACTATTCTGGTATCAGTAATTCCACGACAAGCATTTAAACCACAGAGTTTCTATTAAAAACCACAGAATCATTTCTGTTGGAAGGGACTGCTGGGACACCTAGTCCAACCACTATCAACTTGCAGCAGGTTGCAAGTTGGGCTTTGAGTACATCCACAGATGGAGACTCTACATCCTCTCTGGGAAACCTGTTTTGTCAAAAATGGACCTGGTCAGCATAATTATACTATTCCTATGGAAAAACATATTTTCCAGCTGTTCACCCTGACAAACATAGCCTGCTCGGTGACTTCAGTGCTGCACCCATAATAAGGGTCTGTAGAGCTTGGTGGGTTGGGAGAAATTTAAAGGGACCTCTTGAAAGCAAGGAAAATGTCACTGTGTCTTAGTTCAGCGGTACCTACCAAAAATACTGAAGAAAACAACAGTAAAATGTTATTCTTTCCAGCAAAGTAAGTAAGGGAAGTGAATGGAGGGCAGGTTTCGTGAGCAGATTTAAGATAGCGTCAAGTGTTAGTCACTTGTCAGAAGTGAGCTGCACCATCTGCCTTCTACACACTGCTCCTCGTCTGGTACAAGCACAACTTACCTTTGAGTTCCACCGATGTCATGCATAAGCCAAATGTGTACAGCAGAGACTTTATCTGGATTGAGATTAAAGATCTCAATACTTCCAAAAATGCTGTAAGAATGGGACATGAGAAAGCAAAACATTCTTAGTTATCTAAGTAAAGTGTACACAGTATTTTCCCCCAATACAAGTACTTATTAGTGCTGCTGTCATTCTCAGTGAAAGAACACTACCTTGGTAATGGATTTTCACAGACTATTTAATTACTTTGCGGTAAAAGATTTTCTCCTCGTTCTTATTTCATTTTCATAAGAACTTTTGAAACTGTCTGCAGACTGAAAAAAGGTTAAGTTTTTCCATCTTGAGTGCCTTTTGTCCAGTTTGGTTTATTGGCTATTGGTTTGGTTTGGTGCAAGGGAAATGAACACAGCTGTTCTCCTGACACATTCTTCCTCTTTCAATATTATTCAAGACTGCACTTCCAACCAAATAACCCAAGGAAGCACAGTCTGGACGAGGAAAATCTGGTCAGGAAATCCATGAGCAATTAGAAATGTGTCGTTCACATGAATATAACATAGTGTCAAGTCTAGATTACCTGTATTAATACAGTTAGTTTGTGCAGCAACAACATACTGGAGATCCTACCCACATACTCTCAGCAGGATTTAAATTACAGTCACAGTATAGAAGAAGTTAAGTGAATCATCTTTTCAATAGCCACTAGTTTAGACCTCTAAATGAGTTTTTCTAAAATCCTTCTGCACTGGGCAGGGAGCAGGTTGCTGACTGCTGGGAGGCAGAAGCATCAGGGTGGCATTTTGAGGGAAGTAAGCAGTAACAAAACAGATTCCCTGGTGGAGGGAACGAGGGCAAGGGAGCAGGAACATTTTCAGTAGTGAGCGTTGACGGGACAAGAACCAATGGGCACAAAGGGAAAACAACCAAATTCCATTGGAACCCAGTGGTTCTGGGGCGGGTCCAGCACGGGGTACGGGTCACAATGGGGGCTGTCCCCATAGACACCACCAGGCAGCCCCACGGCAGTTGGCCTTGGGCGATCGGTGAGTGAAGCACGCAGGGGCAAAGCTGGGCTGGGTGAGGGTGGGGCAGGGGGCCAGGGGGGTTTGTAACCCAGAGCGAGAGCTCAGCGCCTCAGGGAAGGGGACGGTACCGCCCTTGGGCTGGGGGCAGAGGTGCTCGGGGCTGCCAGCGGTGGCAGCTGCCCAGAGAGGCCTTGCGGATGTGCGGGGTGCCCACACCTCTGTCAGAGTCTCCATGGGATGGTAGGGGTGGGGCTTTAGGAGACTCTACTCGGGTGTCCCCTGTCCTGTGACAGGACACAGCACAGCCTGGGGCTGGCCATCAGGGTGGCTTAGGTGGGATGGGTCCCATGGTGGCTCCAGCAAGGGCCCGTGGCCCACTCAAGCCTGTCGACACCAGTGCCCAGGTGCGTTCCAGGGACAGCCCATGGCACCCGTCCCTGCACTGCTCACAAGCCCTGCCCCGTGCTCCCTCGCTCCCAGCCCTGCTCAGCCCCATTTCCGCTCACCTCCTCCAGGCCATGGCTGTCGCAGTTGCCCTCGTCCTGTCTGTGCTGGCCACCTTGTTTGGGGAGAAGCCCGACCAGCACCTCGATGTGGCCAAGGAAGAGCGGATGCTGCAGCGGGAGCAGTTTCTCCATCAGGAGATGACTCAACTGCTGAAGGAGATGGAGCAGACAAGGCCTGCGGAGGAAGCCCCGCTCCTTCCAGTGCGTCACATCATCATCGGAGCCCTGGTCCTGTTGCCTGTGCTCTGCTGGCTGGCCAGAAAATGGAACAGGCACTATGAGAGCTGCAGTGAGTAGCCCAGCACCAGCAGAGAGGAGGAGGAAGACAGAGAGGAGGGGGTTGAGGGAGATCCCAGAGGAGCAGAGAACCATGTCACGGCTTTGGTTGCGTTTTCACAATTCCCCAGGCAGGGCCTGCCTGACTTGTGCAAAAGGAGCTGAAGGAGCTGGTGGGTGAGCTCCTCGGTGTCTGCCGTGTGCTCTCCAGGAGGAGTCTCATGCCGCAGATGCACCCTGCCATGCGCACAGACGGCACCCATGAGTTCTGGAGCATGCACGAGGACAGTATCGCCTACCAACTGCTCGTGCTCCTGCTGCCACCGCCCGGGTACTCTTTCCACCTGGAAACAGGCACCTGGGGGCAGCTGCCAGCAGGAGCCTCCTGCATCCGTTTGGTGCAGAAGGACACGTGCTCGAGGGAGCAGTGGCTGGGGGATACTTTCTGCTCTGTCCCCCCAACCAACGACCAGTGGAGGGAGGAGAGCCTGCACCTCCAGCACACCCTCTGCACAGACTCCCACTTGGATGTGCAGAAAACGGCCTGCTGGGTCCAGCTGCTGGTGGCATCGGCCTGGAGGTATTTGCCTCAGTCACGCTCCTGCCAGCTCACAGTGCTGCCCTCCTGCCTCTCCTGCAGGTTCCAGTTGACAAGCAGCTCCACCATGAAGATCTGCACTGAGATGCAGCTTGCAGTGCAGCCGGGCACCTCAGGAGCCTGACTGAGCCTGGAGTAGGCAGGGGCCGGCTTTACCGGCACAACACCACGGCCACAGAGATCTTCTCCAGGCCCCGCTTTTAAGACTTAGAGCAAGCAAACCCAACAGGACACCTCAGAGGTCTGCACTTCTGCACCCATATCCTGGTGGTCTCAAGATTTTCCACCCCTGCCTGTGACCCTGAGGACCTTGCCTTCACCCCACATTACTGGGACCCAGGCACAGTTTTGGACACTGGCACGTGAGAATCTGCTCACGCCAGAGACTGCCTGGGGAGTCTGTGCTGCAGATCTGAACCAAGGAGGCACAGAGATGGCACTGCTCAAGAGCTGTTCAGCACAAACAGAACCTGGGGAACCTCTGCTGCTTCCGCTGAAGATTTCATCGCAACTGAGGCTCCTGTTACCACCTGCAAGAGGAAGGGACCACCCGCCCTGTTGGAAAGGGTTGACCCCCTCTGGGACCTTTGTTTGATGTCAAGCGGACAATAAATTAGCTTGTTTGAATGCCCCTCCGCCTGTGTCTGTGCAACCCTCTGTGGGGCCGTGGGCAGGGAGCAGGTTGCTGACTGCTGGGAGGCAGAAGCATCAGGGTGGCATTTTGAGGGAAGTAAGCAGTAACAAAACAGATTCCCTGGTGGAGGGAACGAGGGCAAGGGAGTAGGAACTTTTTCAGTAGTGAGCGTTGATGGGACAAGAACCAATGGGCACAAAGGGGAAAACAACCAAATTCCATTGGAACCCAGTGGTTCTGGGGCGGGTCCAGCGCGGGGCACGGGTCACAATGGGGGCTGTCCCCATAGACACCACCAGGCAGCCCCACGGCAGTTGGCCTTGGGCGATCGGTGAGTGAAGCACGCAGGGGCAAAGCTGGGCTGGGTGAGGGTGGGGCAGGGGGCCAGGGGGGTTTGTAACCCAGAGCGAGAGCTCAGCGCCTCAGGGAAGGGGACGGTACCGCCCTTGGGCTGGGGGCAGAGGTGCTCGGGGCTGCCAGCGGTGGCAGCTGCCCAGAGAGGCCTTGGGGATGTGCGGGGTGCCCACACCTCTGTCAGAGTCTCCATGGGATGGTAGGGGTGGGGCTTTAGGAGACTCTACTCGGGTGTCCCCTGTCCTGTCACAGGACACAGCACAGCCTGGGGCTGGCCATCAGGGTGGCTTAGGTGGGATGGGTCCCATGGTGGCTCCAGCAAGGGCCCGTGGCCCACTCAAGCCTGTCGACACCAGTGCCCAGGTGCGTTCCAGGGACAGCCCACGGCACCCGTCCCTGCAGTGCTCACAAACACTGCCCCATGCTCCCTCGCTCCCAGCCCTGCTCAGCCCCATTTCCGCTCACCTCCTCCAGGCCATGGCTGTCGCAGTTGCCCTCGTCCTGTCTGTGCTGGCCACCTTGTTTGGGGAGAAGCCCGACCAGCACCTCGATGTGGCCAAGGAAGAGCGGATGCTGCAGCGGGAGCAGTTTCTCCATCAGGAGATGACTCAACTGCTGAAGGAGATGGAGCAGACAAGGCCTGCGGAGGAAGCCCCGCTCCTTCCAGTGCGTCACATCATCATCGGAGCCCTGGTCCTGTTGCCTGTGCTCTGCTGGCTGGCCAGAAAATGGAACAGGCACTATGAGAGCTACAGTGAGTAGCCCAGCACCAGCAGAGAGGAGGACGAGGACAGCATCGCCTACCACCTGCTCGTGCTCCTGCTGCCACCGCCTTTCCACCTGGAAACAGGCACCCGGGGGCCTCCCACATCCATGTGGTGCCGGAAAGCACGTGCTCAAGGGAGGAGCTTCTGGGGTCGTTTTTTTGCTTTCTGTACCACACTGAGGATGAGCTTCCGGAGACAGGCCAGAGCTTGTATGATCTACACGCCCTGTGCACAGACCCCTACTTAGATGCGAAGAAGATTGTCTGCTGGGCCCAGCTTTTGGTGAGATCAGCCTGATGGCTTTTGCCTCAGTTACAGTACGTCCAGCTAATGGTGCTGCCCTCGTCCGACTCCTTCAGGTTCCAGCTGACAAGCACCTCAAAGATGAACATCTGCACCAAGATGAAGTTCGAAGTGCAACTCTCTTGAGCAGGAAGAAGACAGATTTCCCAGCAGTGCGCCATGGCTGGAGAGCTGTGTGCTTGTCACAGAATCACAGGATCACACGGAATGACCTGCGTAGGAAGGGTGATTGCCCAGCTCTCCAGTTCGTCCCAGCTCTCCAGTTCGTCCAGATCCCTCTGGAGGGCCTCTTTGCCCTCAAGACTGTCAGCAGCTCCCCCCAGTTCTGTCTTGGCATTGAATTTGGTTAAAAGACCTTAAAAAGTCCTGCATCCAGGTCATTTATGAACATATTAAAGAGCACTGGCCCTAAGATGGATCCCTGCAGAACCCCACTGGTGACGGGGCACCAGCCCAGCGTAACCCCATTCATGATGACCCTCTCAGCCCGACCCGTCAGGCAATTGCTCACCTGCTGCACTGTGTGTTTATCCAGCTGTCTGCTGGGCATTTTCTTTAGGAGATTCCGTGAGAGACAGTATCAAAGGCCTTGCTGAAACCTGGAAAGGGCACATCAGCTGGTTTTCCTTGCTCAGCCTGATGGGTAACCTTGTCATAGCAGGAAATAAAGTTGGTAAGGGAGGACCTTCCCTTTATAAACCCGTGTTGGCTGGGACCAGTGACTGCATTGTCTTTCAGGTGATTTTCAGTAGCTCCAAGAATAATCTTCTCCTTAACCTTACCAGGCACTGCAGTGAGACTGACAGGCCTGCAGTTACTGGGATCATCCCTGCTACCGTTCTTGAAGACTGGGACAATATTTGCCTGCTTCCAGTCAACAGGCACCTCTCCAGATTCCCAAGAGCACTGAAAAATTATTAAGGAGGTCTCACTATGACCTCAGCCAGCCCTTTAAGTACCCTCAGATGAATCCCATTAGGCCCCATAGACTTTTAGGGATCCAGCTGGAGCACCAGCTCCCACACAAGTTCGGGGTTGATTGGGAGTTTATCAATTGCACAGTCTAGGTCCTCAGGCCGAGGACTCTGGGGTGCCCGAGGCCATCATCAGTATTTAAGACAGAGGCAAAAAAAGCACTGAATGGCTCTGCTTTGTCTGTGTACTTGTTTATGAGGTGTCCATGCTGAGCAAGTAATGGGCCAATGTTATGTATGACCTGCCTTTTGTTATTAACATATTTGAAAAAGCCCTTTTTGTTTTCCTTCACAGTGCTGACCAGCTTCAACTCTAATTGAGCTCTGGCTGCACGGATTTCTGCCCTACACGGGTGGACAGTACCCCTGTAGTTCTCCTGTGTCACCTGTCCTTGTTTCCACCGGCCGTACACCATCCTTTCATGCCCCAGTTTGATTAGAAGATCCCTGTTTGTAGGGTTTCCTACCTTAAGCCTTGCTGATCTCATTTGTCTAGTCTTTCCCCAGGAGTCTTTTATGTAAGATAATGTCTGAGTGACTGTTTTGAGTGTCAGGGAGCCTTCCCACAAAGGGCAGCCCAAATCAAGCAAGGGGAAAATTCTGCCTCTGCCTGAAAGACCCTGCAGTCGTACAGCTACACTGAGTCCCATCCAAAACCACTCCCCTATTGCCAGTGTCTAGGGGGATCCAGATCCACTGCACTATATGCTGCCGACACACATACAAACAGAATCAAAACCCCTTCTCCAAACATCTTCTCCATGGATTATGTTACAGGCACTGTACTAAGAATTCTGAACTCCAAAAGAAGCAGCACAGTGGCTCAAAAAGAAAAGAGCTAAAAAAAAACCCAGCCAGATGTTGAAGGCAAGGTTTATTTGCCTTCATATGCTTAAATCTTTGTTTCTAGCTTTCAAATTTTTCTCTAGACTTGTAAGAGTTGCTATTTTAAGTGAAAGCATACAGTCACCATCATTAATTTCACCTACGTCCCTACACATAAGCAACAGAGAGAGCTAGCGGCCCCTGAAGGAGATCCAGGAGACTGAACTGATACGTGAGGGTAGCTACCTGAGGTCAACCAAGAGGAAACACAATATATATGTACCATCCTATTGAGCCTCCTGACCCTATATGAGAGGCTGACGTCTTTTGAATCAAACACTGATTCATGATAAGCACACAAGGCCAACCAATGGCTAGCAAAGAGAATAAATCTCTGTATTTTATTTATTTCCTAATCTCAAAAATAAGTGTAATAATTGCAAACTCTCATCAGGTTAGGTACATCAAAGACTGGAGGAGCAGCAATATTGTGGTAACAGGGTTATAGATGTAGCTTTCCCAGCACTGTGTTGTTCTGGGAGTGCAGAATGTTGATATCACCTTATCACATAATAACTCAGATTCCTCGCAGGTTTCCGAGCAGAGCTCTTTGGCAGTGTTTGCTATGGGCCTGGGGCACAAGCTAGCCCATTCTCCTTGAACAAGTTGTGACAGAGGCTAGCTTTATCAGGCTTAAAGCACATTTTCAGATCTCAACATGTTTCAGTATTTCTCCCATGCAGTGGAAACAAAGCACATAGGTTTGGGGTCTTTCTCCTTTTAGTTCTCTGTGAATTTGAGACTTTGTATTGATTTGGGAGTTTTTTTGGTTTATAAATTTTTAGCAGAGCAACAGGATTTGGAATTCTACATGTCTGGTAGGGCATGGCTACATGGCATACCAAATGTAAAATTGTGGACAATAAAAATGCTTCTCCTTGTTTGTTGAAAATCAGCTCCATCATGTTCTGCTATGTATTATCTTTTATCCGACTGTGTGTTAGCAGGACAGGTGGACACCTATAGTGCATCTGTACTATTAAAGTGGGCCAATGTTAATGCTCCCTCTGTAATAGCAAGCAGCAGGACACAGCAGATGACACCAAGCTCCATGGACCTTGGGACTGCTACAGAAAAATGCGCTGAGGCATATCCAGAGTGTGCAACAGCCACAGTACACGTGCCCGCAAAAACACAGGTTTGCTGCTTAAAATTTTGCTATGGAACCACTGATAAGATCAGTAATTTTTCTTAACTTACATGGCTGAGAACAACACACGTATCTGGATGTCTGTGTGCTAGACAAAGCCAGGATGTTTTGCTTCCAACCACCTACAAAGACAATGACTTCTTTGTACAAGACAGAGAGTGAGGCTGCAAGAGTACAGTCCAAGCAGGACGTGCACTGTGACCTTTCCTGGGAGGATATATGCAGAGTTCCATGTGTTGAATGAATGAAAATGAAATTCAAAGGAAATCAGTGAAACCTGATGTTTTGGTGTACCACAGCATGCCCGTGCTTGTTTGTTATACACCACAAGGCATCGCCTTTCCTCTCAGGAATGGAGGTCAAGAGAGTCTCCTTATTGTGGCAACCTTTTGATCTTTGTCTCTATTCCACTGCATGGCTAAGCCGTGGCCTGAGGAACCTTTTATGAAAGTTGGAAGACTTACACTTAGTGCTATATTAAGGATAAAACGTAATCTGAACCGCAATGGTGTTTCCAGCAGGATTTAAAAGGGGCTGTCTGAATCAGTCTTGCTGTTTTATCCCCCCAGCTATACACTTGACACGTTCTTAGAGATGCCGATAACCCTCTGAGTGGTTTCTGGTCTTTTCTTGGCTCAGCTCAGCTGTTTCCCCACCAGCCACTTACTGTTTTGCCCAATAAAAGGCAAGAACCTCCTTGCCTCTTCCATCACTTGCTTTACCTGCCCAGAGGTGCCAGAGTCCCTGGGAAAAGCATGATTTATATCATGTGCCACTGGGCAATGCTCCCCTCTGGGGCATGTTGCACTGGGATGCAGCATGGTGTACTCTGCTCATTTCTCACCCAGCCCTCCAGCGAGGAGGAAACCGAGCACTGAGCCCTGCTCTGACCCTCTGGACGCAAGGGGAGCTGTACAGGAGGGTGCAAACCAGGGCAAAGTGTCTGCCCTCCACCACCAAACATACCACCAGTCCCTCTGAAATAGCATGGTTTTGTGTGTGGGTTACAGTAACCACACCTAAAATATCATCTCCCGCTCCTCGTCTATTAGTATTACAGGAAGGATCTCTGGTTAGCGACTCTGCACACACCCCATTACTATTTATCACTCTAAGCTCTACAGCCACATCCTTTTCCAGCTTTACACACAGATAGTGAAAGTCTTCAACAGCTCAGAGCACTCAGTTCCATGAAGTTGCTGTGGTGTTGGTGCAGGGTCTGCGGTCTGTGTGCCCAGGGTTATGCACACACTGAAGGAGCTGAACTGGCCTGTGATAACACACAAAAACATGTGACTATTTAGTTATCACTTTTCAACTATAACAGAATAAAGCTCCACAGTTACTAACTGCAATGTGAAAGACAAAGTGCATGTTACATCTGTGCTTATCAAGTGCATGTCTTTTCTTAGGATAATTCTTTTTGAGATTTTGCTGCAGAAAGATAACTTTGATGGTTAAAGAGGTTAGGGACACCAGCAAGCAAGTATGAAACAAAGTGTGAACTCACAGTGTGTTAGCTATGCTGTGATAACAAAAATAGTTAGGAAAAGGAAGTAAAATCTCTTGCAGTGACTACAGAGCTGCTCCCATGCTGGAGATCACCACCTTGCCCACCTAGTGGTAACCCCGACCATGCAAAGCTGTTGCTGACAACGCCAGATATTATCATATTTTTTGCTAGAAGTACACCCAGTGAATCAAAATTTTTAGTTACTTCTGGAAGACACTACTAACACTGACAAAACACAGAGAAAATGATCAGCATCAGTTGCTACATGGCATGAAAAGCCAGATGCTCATCTGATACAGATCCACACGGTTCTGTCTGCAATGACTTCAGGCAAGCGTAGCTAACTTATAAGGTGAGGAGTTTTACTGTACATGCAAACTGCTTATTTTATTATTGCTCTGTGTTAAAAATAGGAAAATTAATCGTCCATGTTGCTCAACACAGTTGTTTACGTATATGTGAGTTGAGCTCTGACAAAAATCCCTACTTGTTATTCTGTCTTAAGAAGAGAGATGTGAGCCGCAGCACGGAGCATGTCCGGAACGCTTTACAATGTGTTACAAGTTTCTCCTTGTGCTGAGCCATGAGGGATCTAAGCTACTACATATTCCCCCTTCCTCCCTGGCCCCTTAGGGCCTAGTTCATCACAGGCTGAAATCGTTTGTACCTACTTACAGGTCCTGGGAGTACTGGTTAAAGGCTGCAGTTACCCAAAGAGAAAGCAAGTACATGAGCATCACCATTTGGCAGACTTATGCACCACAACAGTGTTGACTTTTTCACAATGTGCAAAGTACCCACTAATCAGGTTTAGAAATGCCCAAACAGGAATATCTGCTCTGCCTTCAAGATTAAAATCCTAACACCAGATAAAGTATTTGTCTCCTTTGCAGACCAACTTTTCCTTATTGAAAACTAATGTCACAAACTCAGTAGTTTACAGAAATGTTTACTTTGGAAACGTTCTTATCCCACTATGAGTCCTTCAATCTGAAAAGCTGTTGCCGACAGATAAGATATGAGTAATACTGAACTCTTGTTGCTTTTTTAACGTCATTAAAAAAAACATTTTGCTCTGTGTGAAGGTCTCTGAACCCGCACAGAGGGCTGAAGGGTCTCAGCCTTTTCTCATCTCCTCATCGGGAAGACAAAGAATTCGGGCAAATCAGAACTTGGGGTGTTCTGTTTCCCAGAGTCCTGTTGTTATCTCCTGACAACGGGGAATTTTAGTAATAAATAATACTTATTGCGTCTCATGCCTCACTCTCTGACAAAGCAGCTGCACAGGAAGTAAGCTGAAACTATACCAAAGGGAGTGAGGACCATCCTTGGCAGAGTGCGTTATCTGCATGCAGCAGCGAGGAAAGCTGCCTAATGGCGTGTCATTATTGTAGGCAAAATCCTGGTCAGATGAAAATCTGTTGAGAGAGGCTGGATGCCTCCTTCTCTGAAGGCAACTGAACACGTGCTATGGGGGTGACGTCCTGAAATGCGTGCAGAGAGAAAGCCCCACACCCAGCCAGCGAGAGGTGAGCAGCACAAGCAGAGTACCCTGAGAAGCACACAGCTACATCGAAGGGATATAACGGCAATAAGAGGGGAGTCTGCTCTAGTCTGCTGTAAACCAGGAAATCTGTATTAAACCAAGATACAATATTACTTTTATGTTAGCAAGCTGAAACCAATAATTACCTGTAATCGTCTTCACAGGTTATCTTAAAGTTTCGCTCTTCTAAGATGCTTTTTAACCTGTTTATGGAATGACCTGAGCAGGATTCACTGGAAAGAAAAGTCTTTTGTTACTTGTGTTCCTTGAGTGTACGAGAAGATTAGCTTCACCTTACTTCAGGTAAAATTCTTTAAAAGCTTGTTTGCTAATATGCAGTGAAGTCCACTGGGTTTGTCGAGTTTTGCCTACCTTTGGTCCTTTGCTACTAGAAACTGTGTGATATTCAACTATGCATCTTGCACAAGAACTTTGTGTAGGAAGATATCTGTGGGAATTAACTCAGTTCTATTCACAGTTCACTGTGCTTTAGAGCTGCTCCAGAGCCTTTAATGGCCTCCATCCACAGGAGCACAATGTAATCAAACCTGTGGGAGGCCAAAGTGACCAAGTCCCCTGTGTGAAGAGCAAGGGTCAATCACGAAAACCAGCAGCTAAGTCCCAGGTAGAACATAAGATTGAAAGAACATGAGAGGAAGCAGGATATGAGCATCTCCTATCTGTTTGACTCTTCCTGTGGCTGCTGCTACTCTGTTTTGAGAAGAAACTGTTTGAACTACTTTTCCATTGGCAGGAGCTCTAACTTGTGTATTTCTTTACTACCCACCTAAAGGTTTCATGAAGCACGTAGCACTGTCATACCTTTGAGATCTTTATCTCTATACTTAATTTGCTAGAAATACCCCAAGGCAGTAGTGAGAGGATTGACAAATGCCAGAGACACAAACAGATCCCCTGAAAAAAGCTTTTTACGTCAGGATAAAAATTATCCAGAGCACAGGAAACACATCAGGGCAATAATACAATACTGGGGCAAATCCAGTTCCTTGCATAAGGCATCAGTGGAAAACAGAGTCAGCTCTTATTTTTTTTCACGAGACTCACCAGATTCTATCAGTGATCCAACATGGGATACAAATCAGAGGATAAAATGAGTACATATTCTTGGAGCTACCCTCCCTCTTTCTCCTTGGAAATCAGTAGAAAATTATAAGGAAACTACTGTGAACTTGGCACTGGAGAAGGATGTGTCCAGAAAGTTGGTAGGGCACCAGCTTGTTGGAGCTGTTGAGAAGGAAGAACCTGATGGCTTTTTTGATGTTGGGTATCATGGAAGGGAGGATCAAGGGCCATGTTTGGGGGAACTAATGTACAGATTGCCCGATGTCCTTATCTTCAGCAAAATTCTACGCAATGGACCACAAGAATATGCCTGGCACGCTGACCACAGGATAGATGCATGTCTGTGAGCTGATTGATAGACACACCGGCTTGTGTGGCAAGGAGACATTTCCGGGTGTTAGGAACAGGGAAGGGGTTGCAACACTGGAGTTAGGACTGTGTCAGACCATGCGGCTGTCTGAGCAAGGGTCTCTGCTGGGTTCCACACTCAGTCCTGAGCTGCACTGCATCACCAGCAAAGCAAAGGACGTGACCCCAGTTAAAATCACACTCAAACTAGCGGCAATCCTGGTGAGGGTGAATCAGTGCCCTATCAGACTGAAAGCACACAAAGCAGAGCCCTTGATTACCACTTTCATCCAGCATGGAGTGCTTAGGGGACATCAACCTGAATGCAATACTCCTATTCTGTCAGTAAAGAAGCCTCACTCTCAAGAGGATAGAGTGGTTGTTCAGAGAAGCTGTGGACGCCCTGTCCCTGGAGGTATTCAAGGCCAGGCTGGATGGGGCTTTGAGCAGCCTGCTCTGGTTGGAGGTGTCCCTGCCCACGGCAGGAGGGTTGGAACTGGTTGGGCTTTGAGGTCCCTTCCAACCCAAACCATCCTGTGATTCTATGGTCATGCCCTTCTTCTTCATCAAAGCTGCTGCCTCTGTCATGGGAGGGTCCTTAGGAATGGGAGAAACCATGGCAGTGCACTATAACCATGTGAACCACAGAACCAGCTCTGAAGACGGGGATCAAAGGCATTGAAACTCATACTCAATGCTTGAAATATGACTGGCCTGCAAAGGAATCTGAATGGGACAAAAAGGATATGATCTGAGATCACTATTCTGGTATCAGTAATTCCACGACAAGCATTTAAACCACAGAGTTTCTATTAAAAACCACAGAATCATTTCTGTTGGAAGGGACTGCTGGGACACCTAGTCCAACCACTATCAACTTGCAGCAGGTTGCAAGTTGGGCTTTGAGTACATCCACAGATGGAGACTCCACATCCTCTCTGGGAAACCTGTTTTGTCAAAAATGGACCTGGTCAGCATAATTATACTATTCCTATGGAAAAACATATTTTCCAGCTGTTCACCCTGACAAACATAGCCTGCTCGGTGACTTCAGTGCTGCACCCATAATAAGGGTCTGTAGAGCTTGGTGGGTTGGGAGAAATTTAAAGGGACCTCTTGAAAGCAAGGAAAATGTCACTGTGTCTTAGTTCAGCGGTACCTACGAAAAATACTGAAGAAAACAACAGTAAAATGTTATTCTTTCCAGCAAAGTAAGTAAGGGAAGTGAATGGAGGGCAGGTTTCGTGAGCAGATTTAAGATAGCGTCAAGTGTTAGTCACTTGTCAGAAGTGAGCTGCACCATCTGCCTTCTACACACTGCTCCTCGTCTGGTACAAGCACAACTTACCTTTGAGTTCCACCGATGTCATGCATAAGCCAAATGTGTACAGCAGAGACTTTATCTGGATTGAGATTAAAGATCTCAATACTTCCAAAAATGCTGTAAGAATGGGACATGAGAAAGCAAAACATTCTTAGTTATCTAAGTAAAGTGTACACAGTATTTTCCCCCAATACAAGTACTTATTAGTGCTGCTGTCATTCTCAGTGAAAGAACACTACCTTGGTAATGGATTTTCACAGACTATTTAATTACTTTGCGGTAAAAGATTTTCTCCTCGTTCTTATTTCATTTTCATAAGAACTTTTGAAACTGTCTGCAGACTGAAAAAAGGTTAAGTTTTTCCATCTTGAGTGCCTTTTGTCCAGTTTGGTTTATTGGCTATTGGTTTGGTTTGGTGCAAGGGAAATGAACACAGCTGTTCTCCTGACACATTCTTCCTCTTTCAATATTATTCAAGACTGCACTTCCAACCAAATAACCCAAGGAAGCACAGTCTGGACGAGGAAAATCTGGTCAGGAAATCCATGAGCAATTAGAAATGTGTCGTTCACATGAATATAACATAGTGTCAAGTCTAGATTACCTGTATTAATACAGTTAGTTTGTGCAGCAACAACATACTGGAGATTCTACCCACATACTCTCAGCAGGATTTAAATTACAGTCACACTATAGAAGAAGTTAAGTGAATCATCTTTTCAATAGCCACTAGTTTAGACCTCTAAATGAGTTTTTCTAAAATCCTTCTGCACTGGGCAGGGAGCAGGTTGCTGACTGCTGGGAGGCAGAAGCATCAGGGTGGCATTTTGAGGGAAGTAAGCAGTAACAAAACAGATTCCCTGGTGGAGGGAACGAGGGCAAGGGAGCAGGAACATTTTCAGTAGTGAGCGTTGACGGGACAAGAACCAATGGGCACAAAGGGAAAACAACCAAATTCCATTGGAACCCAGTGGTTCTGGGGCGGGTCCAGCACGGGGTACGGGTCACAATGGGGGCTGTCCCCATAGACACCACCAGGCAGCCCCACGGCAGTTGGCCTTGGGCGATCGGTGAGTGAAGCACGCAGGGGCAAAGCTGGGCTCGGTGAGGGTGGGGCAGGGGGCCAGGGGGGTTTGTAACCCAGAGCGAGAGCTCAGCGCCTCAGGGAAGGGGACGGTACCGCCCTTGGGCTGGGGGCAGAGGTGCTCGGGGCTGCCAGCGGTGGCAGCTGCCCAGAGAGGCCTTGGGGATGTGCGGGGTGCCCACACCTCTGTCAGAGTCTCCATGGGATGGTAGGGGTGGGGCTTTAGGAGACTCTACTCGGGTGTCTCCTGTCCTGTCACAGGACACAGCACAGCCTGGGGCTGGCCATCAGGGTGGCTTAGGTGGGATGGGTCCCATGGTGGCTCCAGCAAGGGCCCGTGGCCCACTCAAGCCTGTCGACACCAGTGCCCAGGTGCGTTCCAGGGACAGCCCATGGCACCCGTCCCTGCACTGCTCACAAGCCCTGCCCCGTGCTCCCTCGCTCCCAGCCCTGCTCAGCCCCATTTCCGCTCACCTCCTCCAGGCCATGGCTGTCGCAGTTGCCCTCGTCCTGTCTGTGCTGGCCACCTTGTTTGGGGAGAAGGCCGACCAGCACCTCGATGTGGCCAAGGAAGAGCGGATGCTGCAGCGGGAGCAGTTTCTCCATCAGGAGATGACTCAACTGCTGAAGGAGATGGAGCAGACAAGGCCTGCGGAGGAAGCCCCGCTCCTTCCAGTGCGTCACATCATCATCGGAGCCCTGGTCCTGTTGCCTGTGCTCTGCTGGCTGGCCAGAAAATGGAACAGGCACTATGAGAGCTGCAGTGAGTAGCCCAGCACCAGCAGAGAGGAGGAGGAAGACAGAGAGGAGGGGGTTGAGGGAGATCCCAGAGGAGCAGAGAACCATGTCACGGCTTTGGTTGCGTTTTCACAATTCCCCAGGCAGGGCCTGCCTGACTTGTGCAAAAGGAGCTGAAGGAGCTGGTGGGTGAGCTCCTCGGTGTCTGCTGTGTGCTCTCCAGGAGGAGTCTCATGCCGCAGATGCACCCTGCCATGCGCACAGACGGCACCCATGAGTTCTGGAGCATGCACGAGGACAGTATCGCCTACCAACTGCTCGTGCTCCTGCTGCCACCGCCCGGGTACTCTTTCCACCTGGAAACAGGCACCTGGGGGCAGCTGCCAGCAGGAGCCTCCTGCATCCGTTTGGTGCAGAAGGACACGTGCTCGAGGGAGCAGTGGCTGGGGGATACTTTCTGCTCTGTCCCCCCAACCAACGACCAGTGGAGGGAGGAGAGCCTGCACCTCCAGCACACCCTCTGCACAGACTCCCACTTGGATGTGCAGAAAACGGCCTGCTGGGTCCAGCTGCTGGTGGCATCGGCCTGGAGGTATTTGCCTCAGTCACGCTCCTGCCAGCTCACAGTGCTGCCCTCCTGCCTCTCCTGCAGGTTCCAGTTGACAAGCAGCTCCACCATGAAGATCTGCACTGAGATGCAGCTTGCAGTGCAGCCGGGCACCTCAGGAGCCTGACTGAGCCTGGAGTAGGCAGGGGCCGGCTTTACCGGCACAACACCACGGCCACAGAGATCTTCTCCAGGCCCCGCTTTTAAGACTTAGAGCAAGCAAACCCAACAGGACACCTCAGAGGTCTGCACTTCTGCACCCATATCCTGGTGGTCTCAAGATTTTCCACCCCTGCCTGTGACCCTGAGGACCTTGCCTTCACCCCACATTACTGGGACCCAGGCACAGTTTTGGACACTGGCACGTGAGAATCTGCTCACGCCAGAGACTGCCTGGGGAGTCTGTGCTGCAGATCTGAACCAAGGAGGCACAGAGATGGCACTGCTCAAGAGCTGTTCAGCACAAACAGAACCTGGGGAACCTCTGCTGCTTCCGCTGAAGATTTCATCGCAACTGAGGCTCCTGTTACCACCTGCAAGAGGAAGGGACCACCCGCCCTGTTGGAAAGGGTTGACCCCCTCTGGGACCTTTGTTTGATGTCAAGCGGACAATAAATTAGCTTGTTTGAATGCCCCTCCGCCTGTGTCTGTGCAACCCTCTGTGGGGCCGTGGGCAGGGAGCAGGTTGCTGACTGCTGGGAGGCAGAAGCATCAGGGTGGCATTTTGAGGGAAGTAAGCAGTAACAAAACAGATTCCCTGGTGGAGGGAACGAGGGCAAGGGAGTAGGAACTTTTTCAGTAGTGAGCGTTGATGGGACAAGAACCAATGGGCACAAAGGGGAAAACAACCAAATTCCATTGGAACCCAGTGGTTCTGGGGCGGGTCCAGCGCGGGGCACGGGTCACAATGGGGGCTGTCCCCATAGACACCACCAGGCAGCCCCACGGCAGTTGGCCTTGGGCGATCGGTGAGTGAAGCACGCAGGGGCAAAGCTGGGCTGGGTGAGGGTGGGGCAGGGGGCCAGGGGGGTTTGTAACCCAGAGCGAGAGCTCAGCGCCTCAGGGAAGGGGACGGTACCGCCCTTGGGCTGGGGGCAGAGGTGCTCGGGGCTGCCAGCGGTGGCAGCTGCCCAGAGAGGCCTTGGGGATGTGCGGGGTGCCCACACCTCTGTCAGAGTCTCCATGGGATGGTAGGGGTGGGGCTTTAGGAGACTCTACTCGGGTGTCCCCTGTCCTGTCACAGGACACAGCACAGCCTGGGGCTGGCCATCAGGGTGGCTTAGGTGGGATGGGTCCCATGGTGGCTCCAGCAAGGGCCCGTGGCCCACTCAAGCCTGTCGACACCAGTGCCCAGGTGCGTTCCAGGGACAGCCCATGGCACCCGTCCCTGCAGTGCTCACAAACCCTGCCCCGTGCTCCCTCGCTTCCAGCCCTGCTCAGCCCCATTTCCGCTCACCTCCTCCAGGCCATGGCTGTCGCAGTTGCCCTCGTCCTGTCTGTGCTGGCCACCCTGTTTGGGGAGAAGCCCGACCAGCACCTCGATGTGGCCAAGGAAGAGCGGATGCTGCAGCGGGAGCAGTTTCTCCATCAGGAGATGACTCGACTGCTGAAGGAGATGGAGCAGACAAGGCCTGCGGAGGAAGCCCCGCTCCTTCCAGTGCATCACATCGTCATCGGAGCCCTGGTCCTATTGCCTGTGCTCTGCTGGCTGGCCAGAAAATGGAACAGGCACTATGAGAGCTGCAGTGAGTAGCCCAGCACCAGCAGAGAGGAGGACGAGGACAGCATCGCCTACCACCTGCTCGTGCTCCTGCTGCCACCGCCTTTCCACCTGGAAACAGGCACCCGGGGGCCTCCCACATCCATGTGGTGCAGGAAAGCACGTGCTCAAGGGAGGAGCTTCTGGGGTCGTTTTTTTGCTTTCTGTACCACACTGAGGATGAGCTTCTGGAGACAGGCCAGAGCTTGTATGATCTACACGCCCTGTGCACAGACCCCTACTTAGATGCGAAGAAGATTGTCTGCTGGGCCCAGCTTTTGGTGAGATCAGCCTGATGGCTTTTGCCTCAGTTACAGTACGTCCAGCTAATGGTGCTGCCCTCGTCCGACTCCTTCAGGTTCCAGCTGACAAGCACCTCAAAGATGAACATCTGCACCAAGATGAAGTTCGAAGTGCAACTCTCTTGAGCAGGAAGAAGACAGATTTCCCAGCAGTGCGCCATGGCTGGAGAGCTGTGTGCTTGTCACAGAATCACAGGATCACACGGAATGACCTGCGTAGGAAGGGTGATTGCCCAGCTCTCCAGTTCGTCCCAGCTCTCCAGTTCGTCCAGATCCCTCTGGAGGGCCTCTTTGCCCTCAAGACTGTCAGCAGCTCCCCCCAGTTCTGTCTTGGCATTGAATTTGGTTAAAAGACCTTAAAAAGTCCTGCATCCAGGTCATTTATGAACATATTAAAGAGCACTGGCCCTAAGATGGATCCCTGCAGAACCCCACTGGTGACGGGGCACCAGCCCAGCGTAACCCCATTCATGATGACCCTCTCAGCCCGACCCGTCAGGCAATTGCTCACCTGCTGCACTGTGTGTTTATCCAGCTGTCTGCTGGGCATTTTCTTTAGGAGATCCCGTGAGAGACAGTATCAAAGGCCTTGCTGAAACCTGGAAAGGGCACATCAGCTGGTTTTCCTTGCTCAGCCTGATGGGTAACCTTGTCATAGCAGGAAATAAAGTTGGTAAGGGAGGACCTTCCCTTTATAAACCCGTGTTGGCTGGGACCAGTGACTGGATTGTCTTTCAGGTGATTTTCAGTAGCTCCAAGAATAATCTTCTCCTTAACCTTACCAGGCACTGCAGTGAGACTGACAGGCCTGCAGTTACTGGGATCATCCCTGCTACCGTTCTTGAAGACTGGGACAATATTTGCCTGCTTCCGGTCAACAGGCACCTCTCCAGATTCCCAAGAGCACTGAAAAATTATTAAGGAGGTCTCACTATGACCTCAGCCAGCCCTTTAAGTACCCTCAGATGAATCCCATTAGGCCCCATAGACTTTTAGGGATCCAGCTGGAGCACCAGCTCCCACACAAGTTCGGGGTTGATTGGGAGTTTATCAATTGCACAGTCTAGGTCCTCAGGCCGAGGACTCTGGGGTGCCCGAGGCCATCATCAGTATTTAAGACAGAGGCAAAAAAAGCACTGAATGGCTCTGCTTTGTCTGTGTACTTGTTTATGAGGTGTCCATGCTGAGCAAGTAATGGGCCAATGTTATGTATGACCTGCCTTTTGTTATTAACATATTTGAAAAAGCCCTTTTTGTTTTCCTTCACAGTGCTGACCAGCTTCAACTCTAATTGAGCTCTGGCTGCACGGATTTCTGCCCTACACGGGTGGACAGTACCCCTGTAGTTCTCCTGTGTCACCTGTCCTTGTTTCCACCGGCCGTACACCATCCTTTCATGCCCCAGTTTGATTAGAAGATCCCTGTTTGTAGGGTTTCCTACCTTAAGCCTTGCTGATCTCATTTGTCTAGTCTTTCCCCAGGAGTCTTTTATGTAAGATAATGTCTGAGTGACTGTTTTGAGTGTCAGGGAGCCTTCCCACAAAGGGCAGCCCAAATCAAGCAAGGGGAAAATTCTGCCTCTGCCTGAAAGACCCTGCAGTCGTACAGCTACACTGAGTCCCATCCAAAACCACTCCCCTATTGCCAGTGTCTAGGGGGATCCAGATCCACTGCACTATATGCTGCCGACACACATACAAACAGAATCAAAACCCCTTCTCCAAACATCTTCTCCATGGATTATGTTACAGGCACTGTACTAAGAATTCTGAACTCCAAAAGAAGCAGCACAGTGGCTCAAAAAGAAAAGAGCTAAAAAAAAACCCAGCCAGATGTTGAAGGCAAGGTTTATTTGCCTTCATATGCTTAAATCTTTGTTTCTAGCTTTCAAATTTTTCTCTAGACTTGTAAGAGTTGCTATTTTAAGTGAAAGCATACAGTCACCATCATTAATTTCACCTACGTCCCTACACATAAGCAACAGAGAGAGCTAGCGGCCCCTGAAGGAGATCCAGGAGACTGAACTGATACGTGAGGGTAGCTACCTGAGGTCAACCAAGAGGAAACACAATATATATGTACCATCCTATTGAGCCTCCTGACCCTATATGAGAGGCTGACGTCTTTTGAATCAAACACTGATTCATGATAAGCACACAAGGCCAACCAATGGCTAGCAAAGAGAATAAATCTCTGTATTTTATTTATTTCCTAATCTCAAAAATAAGTGTAATAATTGCAAACTCTCATCAGGTTAGGTACATCAAAGACTGGAGGAGCAGCAATATTGTGGTAACAGGGTTATAGATGTAGCTTTCCCAGCACTGTGTTGTTCTGGGAGTGCAGAATGTTGATATCACCTTATCACATAATAACTCAGATTCCTCGCAGGTTTCCGAGCAGAGCTCTTTGGCAGTGTTTGCTATGGGCCTGGGGCACAAGCTAGCCCATTCTCCTTGAACAAGTTGTGACAGAGGCTAGCTTTATCAGGCTTAAAGCACATTTTCAGATCTCAACATGTTTCAGTATTTCTCCCATGCAGTGGAAACAAAGCACATAGGTTTGGGGTCTTTCTCCTTTTAGTTCTCTGTGAATTTGAGACTTTGTATTGATTTGGGAGTTTTTTTGGTTTATAAATTTTTAGCAGAGCAACAGGATTTGGAATTCTACATGTCTGGTGGGGCATGGCTACATGGCATACCAAATGTAAAATTGTGGACAATAAAAATGCTTCTCCTTGTTTGTTGAAAATCAGCTCCATCATGTTCTGCTATGTATTATCTTTTATCCGACTGTGTGTTAGCAGGACAGGTGGACACCTATAGTGCATCTGTACTATTAAAGTGGGCCAATGTTAATGCTCCCTCTGTAATAGCAAGCAGCAGGACACAGCAGATGACACCAAGCTCCATGGACCTTGGGACTGCTACAGAAAAATGCGCTGAGGCATATCCAGAGTGTGCAACAGCCACAGTACACGTGCCCGCAAAAACACAGGTTTGCTGCTTAAAATTTTGCTATGGAACCACTGATAAGATCAGTAATTTTTCTTAACTTACATGGCTGAGAACAACACACGTATCTGGATGTCTGTGTGCTAGACAAAGCCAGGATGTTTTGCTTCCAACCACCTACAAAGACAATGACTTCTTTGTACAAGACAGAGAGTGAGGCTGCAAGAGTACAGTCCAAGCAGGACGTGCACTGTGACCTTTCCTGGGAGGATATATGCAGAGTTCCATGTGTTGAATGAATGAAAATGAAATTCAAAGGAAATCAGTGAAACCTGATGTTTTGGTGTACCACAGCATGCCCGTGCTTGTTTGTTATACACCACAAGGCATCGCCTTTCCTCTCAGGAATGGAGGTCAAGAGAGTCTCCTTATTGTGGCAACCTTTTGATCTTTGTCTCTATTCCACTGCATGGCTAAGCCGTGGCCTGAGGAACCTTTTATGAAAGTTGGAAGACTTACACTTAGTGCTATATTAAGGATAAAACGTAATCTGAACCGCAATGGTGTTTCCAGCAGGATTTAAAAGGGGCTGTCTGAATCAGTCTTGCTGTTTTATCCCCCCAGCTACACACTTGACACGTTCTTAGAGATGCCGATAACCCTCTGAGTGGTTTCTGGTCTTTTCTTGGCTCAGCTCAGCTGTTTCCCCACCAGCCACTTACTGTTTTGCCCAATAAAAGGCAAGAACCTCCTTGCCTCTTCCATCACTTGCTTTACCTGCCCAGAGGTGCCAGAGTCCCTGGAAAAGCATGATTTATATCATGTGCCACTGGGCAATGCTCCCCTCTGGGGCATGTTGCACTGGGATGCAGCATGGTGTACTCTGCTCATTTCTCACCCAGCCCTCCAGCGAGGAGGAAACCGAGCACTGAGCCCTGCTCTGACCCTCTGGACGCAAGGGGAGCTGTACAGGAGGGTGCAAACCAGGGCAAAGTGTCTGCCCTCCACCACCAAACATACCACCAGTCCCTCTGAAATAGCATGGTTTTGTGTGTGGGTTACAGTAACCACTCCTAAAATATCATCTCCCGCTCCTCGTCTATTAGTATTACAGGAAGGATCTCTGGTTAGCGACTCTGCACACACCCCATTACTATTTATCACTCTAAGCTCTACAGCCACATCCTTTTCCAGCTTTACACACAGATAGTGAAAGTCTTCAACAGCTCAGAGCACTCAGTTCCATGAAGTTGCTGTGGTGTTGGTGCAGGGTCTGCGGTCTGTGTGCCCAGGGTTATGCACACACTGAAGGAGCTGAACTGGCCTGTGATAACACACAAAAACATGTGACTATTTAGTTATCACTTTTCAACTATAACAGAATAAAGCTCCACAGTTACTAACTGCAATGTGAAAGACAAAGTGCATGTTACATCTGTGCTTATCAAGTGCATGTCTTTTCTTAGGATAATTCTTTTTGAGATTTTGCTGCAGAAAGATAACTTTGATGGTTAAAGAGGTTAGGGACACCAGCAAGCAAGTATGAAACAAAGTGTGAACTCACAGTGTGTTAGCTATGCTGTGATAACAAAAATAGTTAGGAAAAGGAAGTAAAATCTCCTGCAGTGACTACAGAGCTGCTCCCATGCTGGAGATCAGCACCTTGCCCACCTAGTGGTAACCCCGACCATGCAAAGCTGTTGCTGACAACGCCAGATATTATCATATTTTTTGCTAGAAGTACACCCAGTGAATCAAAATTTTTAGTTACTTCTGGAAGACACTACTAACACTGACAAAACACAGAGAAAATGATCAGCATCAGTTGCTACATGGCATGAAAAGCCAGATGCTCATCTGATACAGATCCACACGGTTCTGTCTGCAATGACTTCAGGCAAGCGTAGCTAACTTATAAGTTGAGGAGTTTTACTGTACATGCAAACTGCTTATTTTATTATTGCTCTGTGTTAAAAATAGGAAAATTAATCGTCCATGTTGCTCAACACAGTTGTTTACGTATATGTGAGTTGAGCTCTGACAAAAATCCCTACTTGTTATTCTGTCTTAAGAAGAGAGATGTGAGCCGCAGCACGGAGCATGTCCGGAACGCTTTACAATGTGTTACAAGTTTCTCCTTGTGCTGAGCCATGAGGGATCTAAGCTACTACATATTCCCCCTTCCTCCCTGGCCCCTTAGGGCCTAGTTCATCACAGGCTGAAATCGTTTGTACCTACTTACAGGTCCTGGGAGTACTGGTTAAAGGCTGCAGTTACCCAAAGAGAAAGCAAGTACATGAGCATCACCATTTGGCAGACTTATGCACCACACCAGTGTTGACTTTTTCACAATGTGCAAAGTACCCACTAATCAGGTTTAGAAATGCCCAAACAGGAATATCTGCTCTGCCTTCAAGATTAAAATCCTAACACCAGATAAAGTATTTGTCTCCTTTGCAGACCAACTTTTCCTTATTGAAAACTAATGTCACAAACTCAGTAGTTTACAGAAATGTTTACTTTGGAAACGTTCTTATCCCACTATGAGTCCTTCAATCTGAAAAGCTGTTGCCGACAGATAAGATATGAGTAATACTGAACTCTTGTTGCTTTTTTAACGTCATTAAAAAAAACATTTTGCTCTGTGTGAAGGTCTCTGAACCCGCACAGAGGGCTGAAGGGTCTCAGCCTTTTCTCATCTCCTCATCGGGAAGACAAAGAATTCGGGCAAATCAGAACTTGGGGTGTTCTGTTTCCCAGAGTCCTGTTGTTATCTCCTGACAACGGGGAATTTTAGTAATAAATAATACTTATTGCGTCTCATGCCTCACTCTCTGACAAAGCAGCTGCACAGGAAGTAAGCTGAAACTATACCAAAGGGAGTGAGGACCATCCTTGGCAGAGTGCGTTATCTGCATGCAGCAGCGAGGAAAGCTGCCTAATGGCGTGTCATTATTGTAGGCAAAATCCTGGTCAGATGAAAATCTGTTGAGAGAGGCTGGATGCCTCCTTCTCTGAAGGCAACTGAACACGTGCTATGGGGGTGACGTCCTGAAATGCGTGCAGAGAGAAAGCCCCACACCCAGCCAGCGAGAGGTGAGCAGCACAAGCAGAGTACCCTGAGAAGCACACAGCTACATCGAAGGGATATAACGGCAATAAGAGGGGAGTCTGCTCTAGTCTGCTGTAAACCAGGAAATCTGTATTAAACCAAGATACAATATTACTTTTATGTTAGCAAGCTGAAACCAATAATTACCTGTAATCGTCTTCACAGGTTATCTTAAAGTTTCGCTCTTCTAAGATGCTTTTTAACCTGTTTATGGAATGACCTGAGCAGGATTCACTGGAAAGAAAAGTCTTTTGTTACTTGTGTTCCTTGAGTGTACGAGAAGATTAGCTTCACCTTACTTCAGGTAAAATTCTTTAAAAGCTTGTTTGCTAATATGCAGTGAAGTCCACTGGGTTTGTCGAGTTTTGCCTACCTTTGGTCCTTTGCTACTAGAAACTGTGTGATATTCAACTATGCATCTTGCACAAGAACTTTGTGTAGGAAGATATCTGTGGGAATTAACTCAGTTCTATTCACAGTTCACTGTGCTTTAGAGCTGCTCCAGAGCCTTTAATGGCCTCCATCCACAGGAGCACAATGTAATCAAACCTGTGGGAGGCCAAAGTGACCAAGTCCCCTGTGTGAAGAGCAAGGGTCAATCACGAAAACCAGCAGCTAAGTCCCAGGTAGAACATAAGATTGAAAGAACATGAGAGGAAGCAGGATATGAGCATCTCCTATCTGTTTGACTCTTCCTGTGGCTGCTGCTACTCTGTTTTGAGAAGAAACTGTTTGAACTACTTTTCCATTGGCAGGAGCTCTAACTTGTGTATTTCTTTACTACCCACCTAAAGGTTTCATGAAGCACGTAGCACTGTCATACCTTTGAGATCTTTATCTCTATACTTAATTTGCTAGAAATACCCCAAGGCAGTAGTGAGAGGATTGACAAATGCCAGAGACACAAACAGATCCCCTGAAAAAAGCTTTTTACGTCAGGATAAAAATTATCCAGAGCACAGGAAACACATCAGGGCAATAATACAATACTGGGGCAAATCCAGTTCCTTGCATAAGGCATCAGTGGAAAACAGAGTCAGCTCTTATTTTTTTTCACGAGACTCACCAGATTCTATCAGTGATCCAACATGGGATACAAATCAGAGGATAAAATGAGTACATATTCTTGGAGCTACCCTCCCTCTTTCTCCTTGGAAATCAGTAGAAAATTATAAGGAAACTACTGTGAACTTGGCACTGGAGAAGGATGTGTCCAGAAAGTTGGTAGGGCACCAGCTTGTTGGAGCTGTTGAGAAGGAAGAACCTGATGGCTTTTTTGATGTTGGGTATCATGGAAGGGAGGATCAAGGGCCATGTTTGGGGGAACTAATGTACAGATTGCCCGATGTCCTTATCTTCAGCAAAATTCTACGCAATGGACCACAAGAATATGCCTGGCACGCTGACCACAGGATAGATGCATGTCTGTGAGCTGATTGATAGACACACCGGCTTGTGTGGCAAGGAGACATTTCCGGGTGTTAGGAACAGGGAAGGGGTTGCAACACTGGAGTTAGGACTGTGTCAGACCATGCGGCTGTCTGAGCAAGGGTCTCTGCTGGGTTCCACACTCAGTCCTGAGCTGCACTGCATCACCAGCAAAGCAAAGGACGTGACCCCAGTTAAAATCACACTCAAACTAGCGGCAATCCTGGTGAGGGTGAATCAGTGCCCTATCAGACTGAAAGCACACAAAGCAGAGCCCTTGATTACCACTTTCATCCAGCATGGAGTGCTTAGGGGACATCAACCTGAATGCAATACTCCTATTCTGTCAGTAAAGAAGCCTCACTCTCAAGAGGATAGAGTGGTTGTTCAGAGAAGCTGTGGACGCCCTGTCCCTGGAGGTATTCAAGGCCAGGCTGGATGGGGCTTTGAGCAGCCTGCTCTGGTTGGAGGTGTCCCTGCCCACGGCAGGAGGGTTGGAACTGGTTGGGCTTTGAGGTCCCTTCCAACCCAAACCATCCTGTGATTCTATGGTCATGCCCTTCTTCTTCATCAAAGCTGCTGCCTCTGTCATGGGAGGGTCCTTAGGAATGGGAGAAACCATGGCAGTGCACTATAACCATGTGAACCACAGAACCAGCTCTGAAGACGGGGATCAAAGGCATTGAAACTCATACTCAATGCTTGAAATATGACTGGCCTGCAAAGGAATCTGAATGGGACAAAAAGGATATGATCTGAGATCACTATTCTGGTATCAGTAATTCCACGACAAGCATTTAAACCACAGAGTTTCTATTAAAAACCACAGAATCATTTCTGTTGGAAGGGACTGCTGGGACACCTAGTCCAACCACTATCAACTTGCAGCAGGTTGCAAGTTGGGCTTTGAGTACATCCACAGATGGAGACTCCACATCCTCTCTGGGAAACCTGTTTTGTCAAAAATGGACCTGGTCAGCATAATTATACTATTCCTATGGAAAAACATATTTTCCAGCTGTTCACCCTGACAAACATAGCCTGCTCGGTGACTTCAGTGCTGCACCCATAATAAGGGTCTGTAGAGCTTGGTGGGTTGGGAGAAATTTAAAGGGACCTCTTGAAAGCAAGGAAAATGTCACTGTGTCTTAGTTCAGCGGTACCTACGAAAAATACTGAAGAAAACAACAGTAAAATGTTATTCTTTCCAGCAAAGTAAGTAAGGGAAGTGAATGGAGGGCAGGTTTCGTGAGCAGATTTAAGATAGCGTCAAGTGTTAGTCACTTGTCAGAAGTGAGCTGCACCATCTGCCTTCTACACACTGCTCCTCGTCTGGTACAAGCACAACTTACCTTTGAGTTCCACCGATGTCATGCATAAGCCAAATGTGTACAGCAGAGACTTTATCTGGATTGAGATTAAAGATCTCAATACTTCCAAAAATGCTGTAAGAATGGGACATGAGAAAGCAAAACATTCTTAGTTATCTAAGTAAAGTGTACACAGTATTTTCCCCCAATACAAGTACTTATTAGTGCTGCTGTCATTCTCAGTGAAAGAACACTACCTTGGTAATGGATTTTCACAGACTATTTAATTACTTTGCGGTAAAAGATTTTCTCCTCGTTCTTATTTCATTTTCATAAGAACTTTTGAAACTGTCTGCAGACTGAAAAAAGGTTAAGTTTTTCCATCTTGAGTGCCTTTTGTCCAGTTTGGTTTATTGGCTATTGGTTTGGTTTGGTGCAAGGGAAATGAACACAGCTGTTCTCCTGACACATTCTTCCTCTTTCAATATTATTCAAGACTGCACTTCCAACCAAATAACCCAAGGAAGCACAGTCTGGACGAGGAAAATCTGGTCAGGAAATCCATGAGCAATTAGAAATGTGTCGTTCACATGAATATAACATAGTGTCAAGTCTAGATTACCTGTATTAATACAGTTAGTTTGTGCAGCAACAACATACTGGAGATTCTACCCACATACTCTCAGCAGGATTTAAATTACAGTCACACTATAGAAGAAGTTAAGTGAATCATCTTTTCAATAGCCACTAGTTTAGACCTCTAAATGAGTTTTTCTAAAATCCTTCTGCACTGGGCAGGGAGCAGGTTGCTGACTGCTGGGAGGCAGAAGCATCAGGGTGGCATTTTGAGGGAAGTAAGCAGTAACAAAACAGATTCCCTGGTGGAGGGAACGAGGGCAAGGGAGCAGGAACATTTTCAGTAGTGAGCGTTGACGGGACAAGAACCAATGGGCACAAAGGGAAAACAACCAAATTCCATTGGAACCCAGTGGTTCTGGGGCGGGTCCAGCACGGGGTACGGGTCACAATGGGGGCTGTCCCCATAGACACCACCAGGCAGCCCCACGGCAGTTGGCCTTGGGCGATCGGTGAGTGAAGCACGCAGGGGCAAAGCTGGGCTCGGTGAGGGTGGGGCAGGGGGCCAGGGGGGTTTGTAACCCAGAGCGAGAGCTCAGCGCCTCAGGGAAGGGGACGGTACCGCCCTTGGGCTGGGGGCAGAGGTGCTCGGGGCTGCCAGCGGTGGCAGCTGCCCAGAGAGGCCTTGGGGATGTGCGGGGTGCCCACACCTCTGTCAGAGTCTCCATGGGATGGTAGGGGTGGGGCTTTAGGAGACTCTACTCGGGTGTCTCCTGTCCTGTCACAGGACACAGCACAGCCTGGGGCTGGCCATCAGGGTGGCTTAGGTGGGATGGGTCCCATGGTGGCTCCAGCAAGGGCCCGTGGCCCACTCAAGCCTGTCGACACCAGTGCCCAGGTGCGTTCCAGGGACAGCCCATGGCACCCGTCCCTGCACTGCTCACAAGCCCTGCCCCGTGCTCCCTCGCTCCCAGCCCTGCTCAGCCCCATTTCCGCTCACCTCCTCCAGGCCATGGCTGTCGCAGTTGCCCTCGTCCTGTCTGTGCTGGCCACCTTGTTTGGGGAGAAGGCCGACCAGCACCTCGATGTGGCCAAGGAAGAGCGGATGCTGCAGCGGGAGCAGTTTCTCCATCAGGAGATGACTCAACTGCTGAAGGAGATGGAGCAGACAAGGCCTGCGGAGGAAGCCCCGCTCCTTCCAGTGCGTCACATCATCATCGGAGCCCTGGTCCTGTTGCCTGTGCTCTGCTGGCTGGCCAGAAAATGGAACAGGCACTATGAGAGCTGCAGTGAGTAGCCCAGCACCAGCAGAGAGGAGGAGGAAGACAGAGAGGAGGGGGTTGAGGGAGATCCCAGAGGAGCAGAGAACCATGTCACGGCTTTGGTTGCGTTTTCACAATTCCCCAGGCAGGGCCTGCCTGACTTGTGCAAAAGGAGCTGAAGGAGCTGGTGGGTGAGCTCCTCGGTGTCTGCTGTGTGCTCTCCAGGAGGAGTCTCATGCCGCAGATGCACCCTGCCATGCGCACAGACGGCACCCATGAGTTCTGGAGCATGCACGAGGACAGTATCGCCTACCAACTGCTCGTGCTCCTGCTGCCACCGCCCGGGTACTCTTTCCACCTGGAAACAGGCACCTGGGGGCAGCTGCCAGCAGGAGCCTCCTGCATCCGTTTGGTGCAGAAGGACACGTGCTCGAGGGAGCAGTGGCTGGGGGATACTTTCTGCTCTGTCCCCCCAACCAACGACCAGTGGAGGGAGGAGAGCCTGCACCTCCAGCACACCCTCTGCACAGACTCCCACTTGGATGTGCAGAAAACGGCCTGCTGGGTCCAGCTGCTGGTGGCATCGGCCTGGAGGTATTTGCCTCAGTCACGCTCCTGCCAGCTCACAGTGCTGCCCTCCTGCCTCTCCTGCAGGTTCCAGTTGACAAGCAGCTCCACCATGAAGATCTGCACTGAGATGCAGCTTGCAGTGCAGCCGGGCACCTCAGGAGCCTGACTGAGCCTGGAGTAGGCAGGGGCCGGCTTTACCGGCACAACACCACGGCCACAGAGATCTTCTCCAGGCCCCGCTTTTAAGACTTAGAGCAAGCAAACCCAACAGGACACCTCAGAGGTCTGCACTTCTGCACCCATATCCTGGTGGTCTCAAGATTTTCCACCCCTGCCTGTGACCCTGAGGACCTTGCCTTCACCCCACATTACTGGGACCCAGGCACAGTTTTGGACACTGGCACGTGAGAATCTGCTCACGCCAGAGACTGCCTGGGGAGTCTGTGCTGCAGATCTGAACCAAGGAGGCACAGAGATGGCACTGCTCAAGAGCTGTTCAGCACAAACAGAACCTGGGGAACCTCTGCTGCTTCCGCTGAAGATTTCATCGCAACTGAGGCTCCTGTTACCACCTGCAAGAGGAAGGGACCACCCGCCCTGTTGGAAAGGGTTGACCCCCTCTGGGACCTTTGTTTGATGTCAAGCGGACAATAAATTAGCTTGTTTGAATGCCCCTCCGCCTGTGTCTGTGCAACCCTCTGTGGGGCCGTGGGCAGGGAGCAGGTTGCTGACTGCTGGGAGGCAGAAGCATCAGGGTGGCATTTTGAGGGAAGTAAGCAGTAACAAAACAGATTCCCTGGTGGAGGGAACGAGGGCAAGGGAGTAGGAACTTTTTCAGTAGTGAGCGTTGATGGGACAAGAACCAATGGGCACAAAGGGGAAAACAACCAAATTCCATTGGAACCCAGTGGTTCTGGGGCGGGTCCAGCGCGGGGCACGGGTCACAATGGGGGCTGTCCCCATAGACACCACCAGGCAGCCCCACGGCAGTTGGCCTTGGGCGATCGGTGAGTGAAGCACGCAGGGGCAAAGCTGGGCTGGGTGAGGGTGGGGCAGGGGGCCAGGGGGGTTTGTAACCCAGAGCGAGAGCTCAGCGCCTCAGGGAAGGGGACGGTACCGCCCTTGGGCTGGGGGCAGAGGTGCTCGGGGCTGCCAGCGGTGGCAGCTGCCCAGAGAGGCCTTGGGGATGTGCGGGGTGCCCACACCTCTGTCAGAGTCTCCATGGGATGGTAGGGGTGGGGCTTTAGGAGACTCTACTCGGGTGTCCCCTGTCCTGTCACAGGACACAGCACAGCCTGGGGCTGGCCATCAGGGTGGCTTAGGTGGGATGGGTCCCATGGTGGCTCCAGCAAGGGCCCGTGGCCCACTCAAGCCTGTCGACACCAGTGCCCAGGTGCGTTCCAGGGACAGCCCATGGCACCCGTCCCTGCAGTGCTCACAAACCCTGCCCCGTGCTCCCTCGCTTCCAGCCCTGCTCAGCCCCATTTCCGCTCACCTCCTCCAGGCCATGGCTGTCGCAGTTGCCCTCGTCCTGTCTGTGCTGGCCACCCTGTTTGGGGAGAAGCCCGACCAGCACCTCGATGTGGCCAAGGAAGAGCGGATGCTGCAGCGGGAGCAGTTTCTCCATCAGGAGATGACTCGACTGCTGAAGGAGATGGAGCAGACAAGGCCTGCGGAGGAAGCCCCGCTCCTTCCAGTGCATCACATCGTCATCGGAGCCCTGGTCCTATTGCCTGTGCTCTGCTGGCTGGCCAGAAAATGGAACAGGCACTATGAGAGCTGCAGTGAGTAGCCCAGCACCAGCAGAGAGGAGGACGAGGACAGCATCGCCTACCACCTGCTCGTGCTCCTGCTGCCACCGCCTTTCCACCTGGAAACAGGCACCCGGGGGCCTCCCACATCCATGTGGTGCAGGAAAGCACGTGCTCAAGGGAGGAGCTTCTGGGGTCGTTTTTTTGCTTTCTGTACCACACTGAGGATGAGCTTCTGGAGACAGGCCAGAGCTTGTATGATCTACACGCCCTGTGCACAGACCCCTACTTAGATGCGAAGAAGATTGTCTGCTGGGCCCAGCTTTTGGTGAGATCAGCCTGATGGCTTTTGCCTCAGTTACAGTACGTCCAGCTAATGGTGCTGCCCTCGTCCGACTCCTTCAGGTTCCAGCTGACAAGCACCTCAAAGATGAACATCTGCACCAAGATGAAGTTCGAAGTGCAACTCTCTTGAGCAGGAAGAAGACAGATTTCCCAGCAGTGCGCCATGGCTGGAGAGCTGTGTGCTTGTCACAGAATCACAGGATCACACGGAATGACCTGCGTAGGAAGGGTGATTGCCCAGCTCTCCAGTTCGTCCCAGCTCTCCAGTTCGTCCAGATCCCTCTGGAGGGCCTCTTTGCCCTCAAGACTGTCAGCAGCTCCCCCCAGTTCTGTCTTGGCATTGAATTTGGTTAAAAGACCTTAAAAAGTCCTGCATCCAGGTCATTTATGAACATATTAAAGAGCACTGGCCCTAAGATGGATCCCTGCAGAACCCCACTGGTGACGGGGCACCAGCCCAGCGTAACCCCATTCATGATGACCCTCTCAGCCCGACCCGTCAGGCAATTGCTCACCTGCTGCACTGTGTGTTTATCCAGCTGTCTGCTGGGCATTTTCTTTAGGAGATCCCGTGAGAGACAGTATCAAAGGCCTTGCTGAAACCTGGAAAGGGCACATCAGCTGGTTTTCCTTGCTCAGCCTGATGGGTAACCTTGTCATAGCAGGAAATAAAGTTGGTAAGGGAGGACCTTCCCTTTATAAACCCGTGTTGGCTGGGACCAGTGACTGGATTGTCTTTCAGGTGATTTTCAGTAGCTCCAAGAATAATCTTCTCCTTAACCTTACCAGGCACTGCAGTGAGACTGACAGGCCTGCAGTTACTGGGATCATCCCTGCTACCGTTCTTGAAGACTGGGACAATATTTGCCTGCTTCCGGTCAACAGGCACCTCTCCAGATTCCCAAGAGCACTGAAAAATTATTAAGGAGGTCTCACTATGACCTCAGCCAGCCCTTTAAGTACCCTCAGATGAATCCCATTAGGCCCCATAGACTTTTAGGGATCCAGCTGGAGCACCAGCTCCCACACAAGTTCGGGGTTGATTGGGAGTTTATCAATTGCACAGTCTAGGTCCTCAGGCCGAGGACTCTGGGGTGCCCGAGGCCATCATCAGTATTTAAGACAGAGGCAAAAAAAGCACTGAATGGCTCTGCTTTGTCTGTGTACTTGTTTATGAGGTGTCCATGCTGAGCAAGTAATGGGCCAATGTTATGTATGACCTGCCTTTTGTTATTAACATATTTGAAAAAGCCCTTTTTGTTTTCCTTCACAGTGCTGACCAGCTTCAACTCTAATTGAGCTCTGGCTGCACGGATTTCTGCCCTACACGGGTGGACAGTACCCCTGTAGTTCTCCTGTGTCACCTGTCCTTGTTTCCACCGGCCGTACACCATCCTTTCATGCCCCAGTTTGATTAGAAGATCCCTGTTTGTAGGGTTTCCTACCTTAAGCCTTGCTGATCTCATTTGTCTAGTCTTTCCCCAGGAGTCTTTTATGTAAGATAATGTCTGAGTGACTGTTTTGAGTGTCAGGGAGCCTTCCCACAAAGGGCAGCCCAAATCAAGCAAGGGGAAAATTCTGCCTCTGCCTGAAAGACCCTGCAGT
Source organism: Dromococcyx pavoninus (assembly GCA_033558185.1). Lineage (NCBI taxonomy): Eukaryota > Metazoa > Chordata > Aves > Cuculiformes > Neomorphidae > Dromococcyx > Dromococcyx pavoninus. Next base: position 518,357 of record JAUMJL010000019.1, on the reverse strand, counting down.
CGTACAGCTACACTGAGTCCCATCCAAAACCACTCCCCTATTGCCAGTGTCTAGGGGGATCCAGATCCACTGCACTATATGCTGCCGACACACATACAAACAGAATCAAAACCCCTTCTCCAAACATCTTCTCCATGGATTATGTTACAGGCACTGTACTAAGAATTCTGAACTCCAAAAGAAGCAGCACAGTGGCTCAAAAAGAAAAGAGCTAAAAAAAAACCCAGCCAGATGTTGAAGGCAAGGTTTATTTGCCTTCATATGCTTAAATCTTTGTTTCTAGCTTTCAAATTTTTCTCTAGACTTGTAAGAGTTGCTATTTTAAGTGAAAGCATACAGTCACCATCATTAATTTCACCTACGTCCCTACACATAAGCAACAGAGAGAGCTAGCGGCCCCTGAAGGAGATCCAGGAGACTGAACTGATACGTGAGGGTAGCTACCTGAGGTCAACCAAGAGGAAACACAATATATATGTACCATCCTATTGAGCCTCCTGACCCTATATGAGAGGCTGACGTCTTTTGAATCAAACACTGATTCATGATAAGCACACAAGGCCAACCAATGGCTAGCAAAGAGAATAAATCTCTGTATTTTATTTATTTCCTAATCTCAAAAATAAGTGTAATAATTGCAAACTCTCATCAGGTTAGGTACATCAAAGACTGGAGGAGCAGCAATATTGTGGTAACAGGGTTATAGATGTAGCTTTCCCAGCACTGTGTTGTTCTGGGAGTGCAGAATGTTGATATCACCTTATCACATAATAACTCAGATTCCTCGCAGGTTTCCGAGCAGAGCTCTTTGGCAGTGTTTGCTATGGGCCTGGGGCACAAGCTAGCCCATTCTCCTTGAACAAGTTGTGACAGAGGCTAGCTTTATCAGGCTTAAAGCACATTTTCAGATCTCAACATGTTTCAGTATTTCTCCCATGCAGTGGAAACAAAGCACATAGGTTTGGGGTCTTTCTCCTTTTAGTTCTCTGTGAATTTGAGACTTTGTATTGATTTGGGAGTTTTTTTGGTTTATAAATTTTTAGCAGAGCAACAGGATTTGGAATTCTACATGTCTGGTAGGGCATGGCTACATGGCATACCAAATGTAAAATTGTGGACAATAAAAATGCTTCTCCTTGTTTGTTGAAAATCAGCTCCATCATGTTCTGCTATGTATTATCTTTTATCCGACTGTGTGTTAGCAGGACAGGTGGACACCTATAGTGCATCTGTACTATTAAAGTGGGCCAATGTTAATGCTCCCTCTGTAATAGCAAGCAGCAGGACACAGCAGATGACACCAAGCTCCATGGACCTTGGGACTGCTACAGAAAAATGCGCTGAGGCATATCCAGAGTGTGCAACAGCCACAGTACACGTGCCCGCAAAAACACAGGTTTGCTGCTTAAAATTTTGCTATGGAACCACTGATAAGATCAGTAATTTTTCTTAACTTACATGGCTGAGAACAACACACGTATCTGGATGTCTGTGTGCTAGACAAAGCCAGGATGTTTTGCTTCCAACCACCTACAAAGACAATGACTTCTTTGTACAAGACAGAGAGTGAGGCTGCAAGAGTACAGTCCAAGCAGGACGTGCACTGTGACCTTTCCTGGGAGGATATATGCAGAGTTCCATGTGTTGAATGAACGAAAATGAAATTCAAAGGAAATCAGTGAAACCTGATGTTTTGGTGTACCACAGCATGCCCGTGCTTGTTTGTTATACACCACAAGGCATCGCCTTTCCTCTCAGGAATGGAGGTCAAGAGAGTCTCCTTATTGTGGCAACCTTTTGATCTTTGTCTCTATTCCACTGCATGGCTAAGCCGTGGCCTGAGGAACCTTTTATGAAAGTTGGAAGACTTACACTTAGTGCTATATTAAGGATAAAACGTAATCTGAACCGCAATGGTGTTTCCAGCAGGATTTAAAAGGGGCTGTCTGAATCAGTCCTGCTGTTTTATCCCCCCAGCTACACACTTGACACGTTCTTAGAGATGCCGATAACCCTCTGAGTGGTTTCTGGTCTTTTCTTGGCTCAGCTCAGCTGTTTCCCCACCAGCCACTTACTGTTTTGCCCAATAAAAGGCAAGAACCTCCTTGCCTCTTCCATCACTTGCTTTACCTGCCCAGAGGTGCCAGAGTCCCTGGGAAAAGCATGATTTATATCATGTGCCACTGGGCAATGCTCCCCTCTGGGGCATGTTGCACTGGGATGCAGCATGGTGTACTCTGCTCATTTCTCACCCAGCCCTCCAGCGAGGAGGAAACCGAGCACTGAGCCCTGCTCTGACCCTCTGGACGCAAGGGGAGCTGTACAGGAGGGTGCAAACCAGGGCAAAGTGTCTGCCCTCCACCACCAAACATACCACCAGTCCCTCTGAAATAGCATGGTTTTGTGTGTGGGTTACAGTAACCACACCTAAAATATCATCTCCCGCTCCTCGTCTATTAGTATTACAGGAAGGATCTCTGGTTAGCGACTCTGCACACACCCCATTACTATTTATCACTCTAAGCTCTACAGCCACATCCTTTTCCAGCTTTACACACAGATAGTGAAAGTCTTCAACAGCTCAGAGCACTCAGTTCCATGAAGTTGCTGTGGTGTTGGTGCAGGGTCTGCGGTCTGTGTGCCCAGGGTTATGCACACACTGAAGGAGCTGAACTGGCCTGTGATAACACACAAAAACATGTGACTATTTAGTTATCACTTTTCAACTATAACAGAATAAAGCTCCACAGTTACTAACTGCAATGTGAAAGACAAAGTGCATGTTACATCTGTGCTTATCAAGTGCATGTCTTTTCTTAGGATAATTCTTTTTGAGATTTTGCTGCAGAAAGATAACTTTGATGGTTAAAGAGGTTAGGGACACCAGCAAGCAAGTATGAAACAAAGTGTGAACTCACAGTGTGTTAGCTATGCTGTGATAACAAAAATAGTTAGGAAAAGGAAGTAAAATCTCTTGCAGTGACTACAGAGCTGCTCCCATGCTGGAGATCACCACCTTGCCCACCTAGTGGTAACCCCGACCATGCAAAGCTGTTGCTGACAACGCCAGATATTATCATATTTTTTGCTAGAAGTACACCCAGTGAATCAAAATTTTTAGTTACTTCTGGAAGACACTACTAACACTGACAAAACACAGAGAAAATGATCAGCATCAGTTGCTACATGGCATGAAAAGCCAGATGCTCATCTGATACAGATCCACACGGTTCTGTCTGCAATGACTTCAGGCAAGCGTAGCTAACTTATAAGGTGAGGAGTTTTACTGTACATGCAAACTGCTTATTTTATTATTGCTCTGTGTTAAAAATAGGAAAATTAATCGTCCATGTTGCTCAACACAGTTGTTTACGTATATGTGAGTTGAGCTCTGACAAAAATCCCTACTTGTTATTCTGTCTTAAGAAGAGAGATGTGAGCCGCAGCACGGAGCATGTCCGGAACGCTTTACAATGTGTTACAAGTTTCTCCTTGTGCTGAGCCATGAGGGATCTAAGCTACTACATATTCCCCCTTCCTCCCTGGCCCCTTAGGGCCTAGTTCATCACAGGCTGAAATCGTTTGTACCTACTTACAGGTCCTGGGAGTACTGGTTAAAGGCTGCAGTTACCCAAAGAGAAAGCAAGTACATGAGCATCACCATTTGGCAGACTTATGCACCACACCAGTGTTGACTTTTTCACAATGTGCAAAGTACCCACTAATCAGGTTTAGAAATGCCCAAACAGGAATATCTGCTCTGCCTTCAAGATTAAAATCCTAACACCAGATAAAGTATTTGTCTCCTTTGCAGACCAACTTTTCCTTATTGAAAACTAATGTCACAAACTCAGTAGTTTACAGAAATGTTTACTTTGGAAACGTTCTTATCCCACTATGAGTCCTTCAATCTGAAAAGCTGTTGCCGACAGATAAGATATGAGTAATACTGAACTCTTGTTGCTTTTTTAACGTCATTAAAAAAAACATTTTGCTCTGTGTGAAGGTCTCTGAACCCGCACAGAGGGCTGAAGGGTCTCAGCCTTTTCTCATCTCCTCATCGGGAAGACAAAGAATTCGGGCAAATCAGAACTTGGGGTGTTCTGTTTCCCAGAGTCCTGTTGTTATCTCCTGACAACGGGGAATTTTAGTAATAAATAATACTTATTGCGTCTCATGCCTCACTCTCTGACAAAGCAGCTGCACAGGAAGTAAGCTGAAACTATACCAAAGGGAGTGAGGACCATCCTTGGCAGAGTGCGTTATCTGCATGCAGCAGCGAGGAAAGCTGCCTAATGGCGTGTCATTATTGTAGGCAAAATCCTGGTCAGATGAAAATCTGTTGAGAGAGGCTGGATGCCTCCTTCTCTGAAGGCAACTGAACACGTGCTATGGGGGTGACGTCCTGAAATGCGTGCAGAGAGAAAGCCCCACACCCAGCCAGCGAGAGGTGAGCAGCACAAGCAGAGTCCCCTGAGAAGCACACAGCTACATCGAAGGGATATAACGGCAATAAGAGGGGAGTCTGCTCTAGTCTGCTGTAAACCAGGAAATCTGTATTAAACCAAGATACAATATTACTTTTATGTTAGCAAGCTGAAACCAATAATTACCTGTAATCGTCTTCACAGGTTATCTTAAAGTTTCGCTCTTCTAAGATGCTTTTTAACCTGTTTATGGAATGACCTGAGCAGGATTCACTGGAAAGAAAAGTCTTTTGTTACTTGTGTTCCTTGAGTGTACGAGAAGATTAGCTTCACCTTACTTCAGGTAAAATTCTTTAAAAGCTTGTTTGCTAATATGCAGTGAAGTCCACTGGGTTTGTCGAGTTTTGCCTACCTTTGGTCCTTTGCTACTAGAAACTGTGTGATATTCAACTATGCATCTTGCACAAGAACTTTGTGTAGGAAGATATCTGTGGGAATTAACTCAGTTCTATTCACAGTTCACTGTGCTTTAGAGCTGCTCCAGAGCCTTTGATGGCCTCCATCCACAGGAGCACAATGTAATCAAACCTGTGGGAGGCCAAAGTGACCAAGTCCCCTGTGTGAAGAGCAAGGGTCAATCACGAAAACCAGCAGCTACGTCCCAGGTAGAACATAAGATTGAAAGAACATGAGAGGAAGCAGGATATGAGCATCTCCTATCTGTTTGACTCTTCCTGTGGCTGCTGCTACTCTGTTTTGAGAAGAAACTGTTTGAACTACTTTTCCATTGGCAGGAGCTCTAACTTGTGTATTTCTTTACTACCCACCTAAAGGTTTCATGAAGCACGTAGCACTGTCATACCTTTGAGATCTTTATCTCTATACTTAATTTGCTAGAAATACCCCAAGGCAGTAGTGAGAGGATTGACAAATGCCAGAGACACAAACAGATCCCCTGAAAAAAGCTTTTTACGTCAGGATAAAAATTATCCAGAGCACAGGAAACACATCAGGGCAATAATACAATACTGGGGCAAATCCAGTTCCTTGCATAAGGCATCAGTGGAAAACAGAGTCAGCTCTTATTTTTTTTCACGAGACTCACCAGATTCTATCAGTGATCCAACATGGGATACAAATCAGAGGATAAAATGAGTACATATTCTTGGAGCTACCCTCCCTCTTTCTCCTTGGAAATCAGTAGAAAATTATAAGGAAACTACTGTGAACTTGGCACTGGAGAAGGATGTGTCCAGAAAGTTGGTAGGGCACCAGCTTGTTGGAGCTGTTGAGAAGGAAGAACCTGATGGCTTTTTTGATGTTGGGTATCATGGAAGGGAGGATCAAGGGCCATGTTTGGGGGAACTAATGTACAGATTGCCCGATGTCCTTATCTTCAGCAAAATTCTACGCAATGGACCACAAGAATATGCCTGGCACGCTGACCACAGGATAGATGCATGTCTGTGAGCTGATTGATAGACACACCAGCTTGTGTGGCAAGGAGACATTTCCGGGTGTTAGGAACAGGGAAGGGGTTGCAACACTGGAGTTAGGACTGTGTCAGACCATGCGGCTGTCTGAGCAAGGGTCTCTGCTGGGTTCCACACTCAGTCCTGAGCTGCACTGCATCACCAGCAAAGCAAAGGACGTGACCCCAGTTAAAATCACACTCAAACTAGCGGCAATCCCGGTGAGGGTGAATCAGTGCCCTATCAGACTGAAAGCACACAAAGCAGAGCCCTTGATTACCACTTTCATCCAGCATGGAGTGCTTAGGGGACATCGACCTGAATGCAATACTCCTATTCTGTCAGTAAAGAAGCCTCACTCTCAAGAGGATAGAGTGGTTGTTCAGAGAAGCTGTGGACGCCCTGTCCCTGGAGGTATTCAAGGCCAGGCTGGATGGGGCTTTGAGCAGCCTGCTCTGGTTGGAGGTGTCCCTGCCCACGGCAGGAGGGTTGGAACTGGTTGGGCTTTGAGGTCCCTTCCAACCCAAACCATCCTGTGATTCTATGGTCATGCCCTTTTTCTTCATCAAAGCTGCTGCCTCTGTCATGGGAGGGTCCTTAGGAATGGGAGAAACCATGGCAGTGCACTATAACCATGTGAACCACAGAACCAGCTCTGAAGACGGGGATCAAAGGCATTGAAACTCATACTCAATGCTTGAAATATGACTGGCCTGCAAAGGAATCTGAATGGGACAAAAAGGATATGATCTGAGATCACTATTCTGGTATCAGTAATTCCACGACAAGCATTTAAACCACAGAGTTTCTATTAAAAACCACAGAATCATTTCTGTTGGAAGGGACTGCTGGGACACCTAGTCCAACCACTATCAACTTGCAGCAGGTTGCAAGTTGGGCTTTGAGTACATCCACAGATGGAGACTCCACATCCTCTCTGGGAAACCTGTTTTGTCAAAAATGGACCTGGTCAGCATAATTATACTATTCCTATGGAAAAACATATTTTCCAGCTGTTCACCCTGACAAACATAGCCTGCTCGGTGACTTCAGTGCTGCACCCATAATAAGGGTCTGTAGAGCTTGGTGGGTTGGGAGAAATTTAAAGGGACCTCTTGAAAGCAAGGAAAATGTCACTGTGTCTTAGTTCAGCGGTACCTACGAAAAATACTGAAGAAAACAACAGTAAAATGTTATTCTTTCCAGCAAAGTAAGTAAGGGAAGTGAATGGAGGGCAGGTTTCGTGAGCAGATTTAAGATAGCGTCAAGTGTTAGTCACTTGTCAGAAGTGAGCTGCACCATCTGCCTTCTACACACTGCTCCTCGTCTGGTACAAGCACAACTTACCTTTGAGTTCCACCGATGTCATGCATAAGCCAAATGTGTACAGCAGAGACTTTATCTGGATTGAGATTAAAGATCTCAATACTTCCAAAAATGCTGTAAGAATGGGACATGAGAAAGCAAAACATTCTTAGTTATCTAAGTAAAGTGTACACAGTATTTTCCCCCAATACAAGTACTTATTAGTGCTGCTGTCATTCTCAGTGAAAGAACACTACCTTGGTAATGGATTTTCACAGACTATTTAATTACTTTGCGGTAAAAGATTTTCTCCTCGTTCTTATTTCATTTTCATAAGAACTTTTGAAACTGTCTGCAGACTGAAAAAAGGTTAAGTTTTTCCATCTTGAGTGCCTTTTGTCCAGTTTGGTTTATTGGCTATTGGTTTGGTTTGGTGCAAGGGAAATGAACACAGCTGTTCTCCTGACACATTCTTCCTCTTTCAATATTATTCAAGACTGCACTTCCAACCAAATAACCCAAGGAAGCACAGTCTGGACGAGGAAAATCTGGTCAGGAAATCCATGAGCAATTAGAAATGTGTCGTTCACATGAATATAACATAGTGTCAAGTCTAGATTACCTGTATTAATACAGTTAGTTTGTGCAGCAACAACATACTGGAGATTCTACCCACATACTCTCAGCAGGATTTAAATTACAGTCACACTATAGAAGAAGTTAAGTGAATCATCTTTTCAATAGCCACTAGTTTAGACCTCTAAATGAGTTTTTCTAAAATCCTTCTGCACTGGGCAGGGAGCAGGTTGCTGACTGCTGGGAGGCAGAAGCATCAGGGTGGCATTTTGAGGGAAGTAAGCAGTAACAAAACAGATTCCCTGGTGGAGGGAACGAGGGCAAGGGAGTAGGAACTTTTTCAGTAGTGAGCGTTGATGGGACAAGAACCAATGGGCACAAAGGGAAAACAACCAAATTCCATTGGAACCCAGTGGTTCTGGGGCGGGTCCAGCACGGGGTACGGGTCACAATGGGGGCTGTCCCCATAGACACCACCAGGCAGCCCCACGGCAGTTGGCCTTGGGCGATCGGTGAGTGAAGCACGCAGGGGCAAAGCTGGGCTGGGTGAGGGTGGGGCAGGGGGCCAGGGGGGTTTGTAACCCAGAGCGAGAGCTCAGCGCCTCAGGGAAGGGGACGGTACCGCCCTTGGGCTGGGGGCAGAGGTGCTCGGGGCTGCCAGCGGTGGCAGCTGCCCAGAGAGGCCTTGGGGATGTGCGGGGTGCCCACACCTCTGTCAGAGTCTCCATGGGATGGTAGGGGTGGGGCTTTAGGAGACTCTACTCGGGTGTCCCCTGTCCTGTCACAGGACACAGCACAGCCTGGGGCTGGCCATCAGGGTGGCTTAGGTGGGATGGGTCCCATGGTGGCTCCAGCAAGGGCCCGTGGCCCACTCAAGCCTGTCGACACCAGTGCCCAGGTGCGTTCCAGGGACAGCCCACGGCACCCGTCCCTGCAGTGCTCACAAACACTGCCCCATGCTCCCTCGCTCCCAGCCCTGCTCAGCCCCATTTCCGCTCACCTCCTCCAGGCCATGGCTGTCGCAGTTGCCCTCGTCCTGTCTGTGCTGGCCACCTTGTTTGGGGAGAAGCCCGACCAGCACCTCGATGTGGCCAAGGAAGAGCGGATGCTGCAGCGGGAGCAGTTTCTCCATCAGGAGATGACTCAACTGCTGAAGGAGATGGAGCAGACAAGGCCTGCGGAGGAAGCCCCGCTCCTTCCAGTGCGTCACATCATCATCGGAGCCCTGGTCCTGTTGCCTGTGCTCTGCTGGCTGGCCAGAAAATGGAACAGGCACTATGAGAGCTACAGTGAGTAGCCCAGCACCAGCAGAGAGGAGGACGAGGACAGCATCGCCTACCACCTGCTCGTGCTCCTGCTGCCACCGCCTTTCCACCTGGAAACAGGCACCCGGGGGCCTCCCACATCCATGTGGTGCCGGAAAGCACGTGCTCAAGGGAGGAGCTTCTGGGGTCGTTTTTTTGCTTTCTGTACCACACTGAGGATGAGCTTCCGGAGACAGGCCAGAGCTTGTATGATCTACACGCCCTGTGCACAGACCCCTACTTAGATGCGAAGAAGATTGTCTGCTGGGCCCAGCTTTTGGTGAGATCAGCCTGATGGCTTTTGCCTCAGTTACAGTACGTCCAGCTAATGGTGCTGCCCTCGTCCGACTCCTTCAGGTTCCAGCTGACAAGCACCTCAAAGATGAACATCTGCACCAAGATGAAGTTCGAAGTGCAACTCTCTTGAGCAGGAAGAAGACAGATTTCCCAGCAGTGCGCCATGGCTGGAGAGCTGTGTGCTTGTCACAGAATCACAGGATCACACGGAATGACCTGCGTAGGAAGGGTGATTGCCCAGCTCTCCAGTTCGTCCCAGCTCTCCAGTTCGTCCAGATCCCTCTGGAGGGCCTCTTTGCCCTCAAGACTGTCAGCAGCTCCCCCCAGTTCTGTCTTGGCATTGAATTTGGTTAAAAGACCTTAAAAAGTCCTGCATCCAGGTCATTTATGAACATATTAAAGAGCACTGGCCCTAAGATGGATCCCTGCAGAACACCACTGGTGACGGGGCACCAGCCCAGCGTAACCCCATTCATGATGACCCTCTCAGCCCGACCCGTCAGGCAATTGCTCACCTGCTGCACTGTGTGTTTATCCAGCTGTCTGCTGGGCATTTTCTTTAGGAGATTCCGTGAGAGACAGTATCAAAGGCCTTGCTGAAACCTGGAAAGGGCACATCAGCTGGTTTTCCTTGCTCAGCCTGATGGGTAACCTTGTCATAGCAGGAAATAAAGTTGGTAAGGGAGGACCTTCCCTTTATAAACCCGTGTTGGCTGGGACCAGTGACTGCATTGTCTTTCAGGTGATTTTCAGTAGCTCCAAGAATAATCTTCTCCTTAACCTTACCAGGCACTGCAGTGAGACTGACAGGCCTGCAGTTACTGGGATCATCCCTGCTACCGTTCTTGAAGACTGGGACAATATTTGCCTGCTTCCAGTCAACAGGCACCTCTCCAGATTCCCAAGAGCACTGAAAAATTATTAAGGAGGTCTCACTATGACCTCAGCCAGCCCTTTAAGTACCCTCAGATGAATCCCATTAGGCCCCATAGACTTTTAGGGATCCAGCTGGAGCACCAGCTCCCACACAAGTTCGGGGTTGATTGGGAGTTTATCAATTGCACAGTCTAGGTCCTCAGGCCGAGGACTCTGGGGTGCCCGAGGCCATCATCAGTATTTAAGACAGAGGCAAAAAAAGCACTGAATGGCTCTGCTTTGTCTGTGTACTTGTTTATGAGGTGTCCATGCTGAGCAAGTAATGGGCCAATGTTATGTATGACCTGCCTTTTGTTATTAACATATTTGAAAAAGCCCTTTTTGTTTTCCTTCACAGTGCTGACCAGCTTCAACTCTAATTGAGCTCTGGCTGCACGGATTTCTGCCCTACACGGGTGGACAGTACCCCTGTAGTTCTCCTGTGTCACCTGTCCTTGTTTCCACCGGCCGTACACCATCCTTTCATGCCCCAGTTTGATTAGAAGATCCCTGTTTGTAGGGTTTCCTACCTTAAGCCTTGCTGATCTCATTTGTCTAGTCTTTCCCCAGGAGTCTTTTATGTAAGATAATGTCTGAGTGACTGTTTTGAGTGTCAGGGAGCCTTCCCACAAAGGGCAGCCCAAATCAAGCAAGGGGAAAATTCTGCCTCTGCCTGAAAGACCCTGCAGTCGTACAGCTACACTGAGTCCCATCCAAAACCACTCCCCTATTGCCAGTGTCTAGGGGGATCCAGATCCACTGCACTATATGCTGCCGACACACATACAAACAGAATCAAAACCCCTTCTCCAAACATCTTCTCCATGGATTATGTTACAGGCACTGTACTAAGAATTCTGAACTCCAAAAGAAGCAGCACAGTGGCTCAAAAAGAAAAGAGCTAAAAAAAAACCCAGCCAGATGTTGAAGGCAAGGTTTATTTGCCTTCATATGCTTAAATCTTTGTTTCTAGCTTTCAAATTTTTCTCTAGACTTGTAAGAGTTGCTATTTTAAGTGAAAGCATACAGTCACCATCATTAATTTCACCTACGTCCCTACACATAAGCAACAGAGAGAGCTAGCGGCCCCTGAAGGAGATCCAGGAGACTGAACTGATACGTGAGGGTAGCTACCTGAGGTCAACCAAGAGGAAACACAATATATATGTACCATCCTATTGAGCCTCCTGACCCTATATGAGAGGCTGACGTCTTTTGAATCAAACACTGATTCATGATAAGCACACAAGGCCAACCAATGGCTAGCAAAGAGAATAAATCTCTGTATTTTATTTATTTCCTAATCTCAAAAATAAGTGTAATAATTGCAAACTCTCATCAGGTTAGGTACATCAAAGACTGGAGGAGCAGCAATATTGTGGTAACAGGGTTATAGATGTAGCTTTCCCAGCACTGTGTTGTTCTGGGAGTGCAGAATGTTGATATCACCTTATCACATAATAACTCAGATTCCTCGCAGGTTTCCGAGCAGAGCTCTTTGGCAGTGTTTGCTATGGGCCTGGGGCACAAGCTAGCCCATTCTCCTTGAACAAGTTGTGACAGAGGCTAGCTTTATCAGGCTTAAAGCACATTTTCAGATCTCAACATGTTTCAGTATTTCTCCCATGCAGTGGAAACAAAGCACATAGGTTTGGGGTCTTTCTCCTTTTAGTTCTCTGTGAATTTGAGACTTTGTATTGATTTGGGAGTTTTTTTGGTTTATAAATTTTTAGCAGAGCAACAGGATTTGGAATTCTACATGTCTGGTAGGGCATGGCTACATGGCATACCAAATGTAAAATTGTGGACAATAAAAATGCTTCTCCTTGTTTGTTGAAAATCAGCTCCATCATGTTCTGCTATGTATTATCTTTTATCCGACTGTGTGTTAGCAGGACAGGTGGACACCTATAGTGCATCTGTACTATTAAAGTGGGCCAATGTTAATGCTCCCTCTGTAATAGCAAGCAGCAGGACACAGCAGATGACACCAAGCTCCATGGACCTTGGGACTGCTACAGAAAAATGCGCTGAGGCATATCCAGAGTGTGCAACAGCCACAGTACACGTGCCCGCAAAAACACAGGTTTGCTGCTTAAAATTTTGCTATGGAACCACTGATAAGATCAGTAATTTTTCTTAACTTACATGGCTGAGAACAACACACGTATCTGGATGTCTGTGTGCTAGACAAAGCCAGGATGTTTTGCTTCCAACCACCTACAAAGACAATGACTTCTTTGTACAAGACAGAGAGTGAGGCTGCAAGAGTACAGTCCAAGCAGGACGTGCACTGTGACCTTTCCTGGGAGGATATATGCAGAGTTCCATGTGTTGAATGAATGAAAATGAAATTCAAAGGAAATCAGTGAAACCTGATGTTTTGGTGTACCACAGCATGCCCGTGCTTGTTTGTTATACACCACAAGGCATCGCCTTTCCTCTCAGGAATGGAGGTCAAGAGAGTCTCCTTATTGTGGCAACCTTTTGATCTTTGTCTCTATTCCACTGCATGGCTAAGCCGTGGCCTGAGGAACCTTTTATGAAAGTTGGAAGACTTACACTTAGTGCTATATTAAGGATAAAACGTAATCTGAACCGCAATGGTGTTTCCAGCAGGATTTAAAAGGGGCTGTCTGAATCAGTCTTGCTGTTTTATCCCCCCAGCTATACACTTGACACGTTCTTAGAGATGCCGATAACCCTCTGAGTGGTTTCTGGTCTTTTCTTGGCTCAGCTCAGCTGTTTCCCCACCAGCCACTTACTGTTTTGCCCAATAAAAGGCAAGAACCTCCTTGCCTCTTCCATCACTTGCTTTACCTGCCCAGAGGTGCCAGAGTCCCTGGGAAAAGCATGATTTATATCATGTGCCACTGGGCAATGCTCCCCTCTGGGGCATGTTGCACTGGGATGCAGCATGGTGTACTCTGCTCATTTCTCACCCAGCCCTCCAGCGAGGAGGAAACCGAGCACTGAGCCCTGCTCTGACCCTCTGGACGCAAGGGGAGCTGTACAGGAGGGTGCAAACCAGGGCAAAGTGTCTGCCCTCCACCACCAAACATACCACCAGTCCCTCTGAAATAGCATGGTTTTGTGTGTGGGTTACAGTAACCACACCTAAAATATCATCTCCCGCTCCTCGTCTATTAGTATTACAGGAAGGATCTCTGGTTAGCGACTCTGCACACACCCCATTACTATTTATCACTCTAAGCTCTACAGCCACATCCTTTTCCAGCTTTACACACAGATAGTGAAAGTCTTCAACAGCTCAGAGCACTCAGTTCCATGAAGTTGCTGTGGTGTTGGTGCAGGGTCTGCGGTCTGTGTGCCCAGGGTTATGCACACACTGAAGGAGCTGAACTGGCCTGTGATAACACACAAAAACATGTGACTATTTAGTTATCACTTTTCAACTATAACAGAATAAAGCTCCACAGTTACTAACTGCAATGTGAAAGACAAAGTGCATGTTACATCTGTGCTTATCAAGTGCATGTCTTTTCTTAGGATAATTCTTTTTGAGATTTTGCTGCAGAAAGATAACTTTGATGGTTAAAGAGGTTAGGGACACCAGCAAGCAAGTATGAAACAAAGTGTGAACTCACAGTGTGTTAGCTATGCTGTGATAACAAAAATAGTTAGGAAAAGGAAGTAAAATCTCTTGCAGTGACTACAGAGCTGCTCCCATGCTGGAGATCACCACCTTGCCCACCTAGTGGTAACCCCGACCATGCAAAGCTGTTGCTGACAACGCCAGATATTATCATATTTTTTGCTAGAAGTACACCCAGTGAATCAAAATTTTTAGTTACTTCTGGAAGACACTACTAACACTGACAAAACACAGAGAAAATGATCAGCATCAGTTGCTACATGGCATGAAAAGCCAGATGCTCATCTGATACAGATCCACACGGTTCTGTCTGCAATGACTTCAGGCAAGCGTAGCTAACTTATAAGGTGAGGAGTTTTACTGTACATGCAAACTGCTTATTTTATTATTGCTCTGTGTTAAAAATAGGAAAATTAATCGTCCATGTTGCTCAACACAGTTGTTTACGTATATGTGAGTTGAGCTCTGACAAAAATCCCTACTTGTTATTCTGTCTTAAGAAGAGAGATGTGAGCCGCAGCACGGAGCATGTCCGGAACGCTTTACAATGTGTTACAAGTTTCTCCTTGTGCTGAGCCATGAGGGATCTAAGCTACTACATATTCCCCCTTCCTCCCTGGCCCCTTAGGGCCTAGTTCATCACAGGCTGAAATCGTTTGTACCTACTTACAGGTCCTGGGAGTACTGGTTAAAGGCTGCAGTTACCCAAAGAGAAAGCAAGTACATGAGCATCACCATTTGGCAGACTTATGCACCACACCAGTGTTGACTTTTTCACAATGTGCAAAGTACCCACTAATCAGGTTTAGAAATGCCCAAACAGGAATATCTGCTCTGCCTTCAAGATTAAAATCCTAACACCAGATAAAGTATTTGTCTCCTTTGCAGACCAACTTTTCCTTATTGAAAACTAATGTCACAAACTCAGTAGTTTACAGAAATGTTTACTTTGGAAACGTTCTTATCCCACTATGAGTCCTTCAATCTGAAAAGCTGTTGCCGACAGATAAGATATGAGTAATACTGAACTCTTGTTGCTTTTTTAACGTCATTAAAAAAAACATTTTGCTCTGTGTGAAGGTCTCTGAACCCGCACAGAGGGCTGAAGGGTCTCAGCCTTTTCTCATCTCCTCATCGGGAAGACAAAGAATTCGGGCAAATCAGAACTTGGGGTGTTCTGTTTCCCAGAGTCCTGTTGTTATCTCCTGACAACGGGGAATTTTAGTAATAAATAATACTTATTGCGTCTCATGCCTCACTCTCTGACAAAGCAGCTGCACAGGAAGTAAGCTGAAACTATACCAAAGGGAGTGAGGACCATCCTTGGCAGAGTGCGTTATCTGCATGCAGCAGCGAGGAAAGCTGCCTAATGGCGTGTCATTATTGTAGGCAAAATCCTGGTCAGATGAAAATCTGTTGAGAGAGGCTGGATGCCTCCTTCTCTGAAGGCAACTGAACACGTGCTATGGGGGTGACGTCCTGAAATGCGTGCAGAGAGAAAGCCCCACACCCAGCCAGCGAGAGGTGAGCAGCACAAGCAGAGTCCCCTGAGAAGCACACAGCTACATCGAAGGGATATAACGGCAATAAGAGGGGAGTCTGCTCTAGTCTGCTGTAAACCAGGAAATCTGTATTAAACCAAGATACAATATTACTTTTATGTTAGCAAGCTGAAACCAATAATTACCTGTAATCGTCTTCACAGGTTATCTTAAAGTTTCGCTCTTCTAAGATGCTTTTTAACCTGTTTATGGAATGACCTGAGCAGGATTCACTGGAAAGAAAAGTCTTTTGTTACTTGTGTTCCTTGAGTGTACGAGAAGATTAGCTTCACCTTACTTCAGGTAAAATTCTTTAAAAGCTTGTTTGCTAATATGCAGTGAAGTCCACTGGGTTTGTCGAGTTTTGCCTACCTTTGGTCCTTTGCTACTAGAAACTGTGTGATATTCAACTATGCATCTTGCACAAGAACTTTGTGTAGGAAGATATCTGTGGGAATTAACTCAGTTCTATTCACAGTTCACTGTGCTTTAGAGCTGCTCCAGAGCCTTTGATGGCCTCCATCCACAGGAGCACAATGTAATCAAACCTGTGGGAGGCCAAAGTGACCAAGTCCCCTGTGTGAAGAGCAAGGGTCAATCACGAAAACCAGCAGCTAAGTCCCAGGTAGAACATAAGATTGAAAGAACATGAGAGGAAGCAGGATATGAGCATCTCCTATCTGTTTGACTCTTCCTGTGGCTGCTGCTACTCTGTTTTGAGAAGAAACTGTTTGAACTACTTTTCCATTGGCAGGAGCTCTAACTTGTGTATTTCTTTACTACCCACCTAAAGGTTTCATGAAGCACGTAGCACTGTCATACCTTTGAGATCTTTATCTCTATACTTAATTTGCTAGAAATACCCCAAGGCAGTAGTGAGAGGATTGACAAATGCCAGAGACACAAACAGATCCCCTGAAAAAAGCTTTTTACGTCAGGATAAAAATTATCCAGAGCACAGGAAACACATCAGGGCAATAATACAATACTGGGGCAAATCCAGTTCCTTGCATAAGGCATCAGTGGAAAACAGAGTCAGCTCTTATTTTTTTTCACGAGACTCACCAGATTCTATCAGTGATCCAACATGGGATACAAATCAGAGGATAAAATGAGTACATATTCTTGGAGCTACCCTCCCTCTTTCTCCTTGGAAATCAGTAGAAAATTATAAGGAAACTACTGTGAACTTGGCACTGGAGAAGGATGTGTCCAGAAAGTTGGTAGGGCACCAGCTTGTTGGAGCTGTTGAGAAGGAAGAACCTGATGGCTTTTTTGATGTTGGGTATCATGGAAGGGAGGATCAAGGGCCATGTTTGGGGGAACTAATGTACAGATTGCCCGATGTCCTTATCTTCAGCAAAATTCTACGCAATGGACCACAAGAATATGCCTGGCACGCTGACCACAGGATAGATGCATGTCTGTGAGCTGATTGAGAGACACACCGGCTTGTGTGGCAAGGAGACATTTCCGGGTGTTAGGAACAGGGAAGGGGTTGCAACACTGGAGTTAGGACTGTGTCAGACCATGCGGCTGTCTGAGCAAGGGTCTCTGCTGGGTTCCACACTCAGTCCTGAGCTGCACTGCATCACCAGCAAAGCAAAGGACGTGACCCCAGTTAAAATCACACTCAAACTAGCGGCAATCCTGGTGAGGGTGAATCAGTGCCCTATCAGACTGAAAGCACACAAAGCAGAGCCCTTGATTACCACTTTCATCCAGCATGGAGTGCTTAGGGGACATCAACCTGAATGCAATACTCCTATTCTGTCAGTAAAGAAGCCTCACTCTCAAGAGGATAGAGTGGTTGTTCAGAGAAGCTGTGGACGCCCTGTCCCTGGAGGTATTCAAGGCCAGGCTGGATGGGGCTTTGAGCAGCCTGCTCTGGTTGGAGGTGTCCCTGCCCACGGCAGGAGGGTTGGAACTGGTTGGGCTTTGAGGTCCCTTCCAACCCAAACCATCCTGTGATTCTATGGTCATGCCCTTCTTCTTCATCAAAGCTGCTGCCTCTGTCATGGGAGGGTCCTTAGGAATGGGAGAAACCATGGCAGTGCACTATAACCATGTGAACCACAGAACCAGCTCTGAAGACGGGGATCAAAGGCATTGAAACTCATACTCAATGCTTGAAATATGACTGGCCTGCAAAGGAATCTGAATGGGACAAAAAGGATATGATCTGAGATCACTATTCTGGTATCAGTAATTCCACGACAAGCATTTAAACCACAGAGTTTCTATTAAAAACCACAGAATCATTTCTGTTGGAAGGGACTGCTGGGACACCTAGTCCAACCACTATCAACTTGCAGCAGGTTGCAAGTTGGGCTTTGAGTACATCCACAGATGGAGACTCCACATCCTCTCTGGGAAACCTGTTTTGTCAAAAATGGACCTGGTCAGCATAATTATACTATTCCTATGGAAAAACATATTTTCCAGCTGTTCACCCTGACAAACATAGCCTGCTCGGTGACTTCAGTGCTGCACCCATAATAAGGGTCTGTAGAGCTTGGTGGGTTGGGAGAAATTTAAAGGGACCTCTTGAAAGCAAGGAAAATGTCACTGTGTCTTAGTTCAGCGGTACCTACGAAAAATACTGAAGAAAACAACAGTAAAATGTTATTCTTTCCAGCAAAGTAAGTAAGGGAAGTGAATGGAGGGCAGGTTTCGTGAGCAGATTTAAGATAGCGTCAAGTGTTAGTCACTTGTCAGAAGTGAGCTGCACCATCTGCCTTCTACACACTGCTCCTCGTCTGGTACAAGCACAACTTACCTTTGAGTTCCACCGATGTCATGCATAAGCCAAATGTGTACAGCAGAGACTTTATCTGGATTGAGATTAAAGATCTCAATACTTCCAAAAATGCTGTAAGAATGGGACATGAGAAAGCAAAACATTCTTAGTTATCTAAGTAAAGTGTACACAGTATTTTCCCCCAATACAAGTACTTATTAGTGCTGCTGTCATTCTCAGTGAAAGAACATTACCTTGGTAATGGATTTTCACAGACTATTTAATTACTTTGCGGTAAAAGATTTTCTCCTCGTTCTTATTTCATTTTCATAAGAACTTTTGAAACTGTCTGCAGACTGAAAAAAGGTTAAGTTTTTCCATCTTGAGTGCCTTTTGTCCAGTTTGGTTTATTGGCTATTGGTTTGGTTTGGTGCAAGGGAAATGAACACAGCTGTTCTCCTGACACATTCTTCCTCTTTCAATATTATTCAAGACTGCACTTCCAACCAAATAACCCAAGGAAGCACAGTCTGGACGAGGAAAATCTGGTCAGGAAATCCATGAGCAATTAGAAATGTGTCGTTCACATGAATATAACATAGTGTCAAGTCTAGATTACCTGTATTAATACAGTTAGTTTGTGCAGCAACAACATACTGGAGATCCGACCCACATACTCTCAGCAGGATTTAAATTACAGTCACAGTATAGAAGAAGTTAAGTGAATCATCTTTTCAATAGCCACTAGTTTAGACCTCTAAATGAGTTTTTCTAAAATCCTTCTGCACTGGGACTCACTGGCAAAGTCTCGTTCACCAGTATGCAGGCCCCACAGAGACACGGATGGTAGCACAAGGAGTAAATACCTGCTGCTTTTGAAAGCTCCAGCTTCTAGTCACACATTGAGCATCACTTGCACCACGCCACATGCTGCTTCTGCAAACTGAACAAAGAAAAAGGACATTATGCTCTGACACTACATGCAGTGCCACGACAGGCTCAGGGCCAGCAGAAATTACTGTTACTTCTTTGATGTCAACACAACTGACTTACACAAGTGGAGGATCTGGCAATATTTTAACAGTACATGTCAGTGCAAATAAAAGCCTCTAAAGGCCCTGGCAAAACTGTAATCAAGCTGCATTGGTCAGCCATGAATTATCAGTCTGAGGCTGCATGGAACTGGTAGAGCAACTTTGCTGTCACTGCTGTTGTCATTTTTTATAGGGGGATGCAAATTTTCAGAGCCCCAGCAGCTACAGCTGTCTGATGGGGCTGTTCCCTCACTCAGTAACTCGGAATAATCCCCAGACAGTTTTAACTCAGGCAGTAGGGATGAGCCAGAAGAGAGTTACCACAAGTTTAAGAACACACGAACAGTCGCGTATTCATTACCTGTGACTCGTGCTCTGTGCTCTCTTGTGGCTTGGGATTTTTATCCTCAGTGGTTTTAGTAAAATCCATCACCGAGTTTTGTTTGAAACGTAATCACTTTTATTTGTTCTTTAAAACTCAAGTCCAAATATTTGAAGACTACTAAATAAGGTTACAACATAAAGTACCCACTCTTGATATACTGTCCACTGGTGTGACAAAGAATTTTTTAAGAGCTTAACACAGATGACTCTACTGAGGAAATCCTTCAAGACCTCTCAACCTAAACAATGTGGCTCAAACTCAGCCACTGAGAGGTGTGAAGTTTCAGGGAAGTTTGACTATATGTATCTTTCTAATGTGTTTCAGTCGATCTTAAATTATTTGGACTAGAAAGTTGAGCAAGTCTGCAGTTGAGCAAGTCTGACTCTTTATGCTGGTTTACCTCTCCCAGACTTTAGAACCGAGTGATTAATGAGTACATGAAAACTGCTTTGATTTGGAAAACTTTATGTACACAAGTTTATCCACCAAACATTTTTTTTTCAAGATGAGTAGACTTTTACTTACATACATAAGAGCTGAAACACACAGGAATGGTTGTTTTCCACCTTGGACACAGAATCACAGAATGACAGCTTGGAAGGGACCTCAGGGATTATCTGGTCCAGCCTTTTAGGTGATACATAATTTAAATGAGATGGCCCAGAACTCTGTGAAGCTGAGTCTTAAAAGTGTCCAGTGTGGAGGAACCCGCCACTTCCCTGGGGAGATTATTTCAACGTTTAACTGTTCTCATGGTGAAAAAATCACTATGGTGGACAGTCATCTGCTATCAGGGATGGAGTCTTGAGAGACATATAAAATTAAAGTGATACAGAAGAGCAGTTTTTTGCTGTGCAGTGCTGACTCAGTGAAGCCAGGCTAACTGCTAGACTTGGACTGGCAGTGGCTCATTCACACGACGGGAGTCAGCAGCACCATGGGTGGGTACAGGGTAGGAACCTTGCCAGATGCTGTTGTAGAAGGATGTGCTCTTCAGGTTTATGCTGGGAAGGTGTAAGGGGATTCTAATCCGTTTGGTAAACTTCTGGGTCAGTTTGGGCACTGCTCTCAACACTAACGGGCTAAAATGTACTTCATTCTAGCAATTTCGGTCCTGCAATTTAATTAAGGTGGTGATTATTATTATTATTATTGCAAGTATTATTTGCAAAGCTCCAGCTGTCTGCCAAGTATTGTGCCAGACACTGGCACTCAGTCTCTGTTCACAAATAAGAATGCCCAAATGACAGGGATGCTAAATATTGTATATAAAATATACAATCATAGAAACATCTGGTTAGAAAAGACCTCTGAGATCATCAAGTCCAACTGTACCTGTCTCCTTACTAAATCACGTCCACAGAATCATAGAATCATCTCGTTGGAAATGACCTCTGAGATCCAGTATGGGACCTTGGAAATACAAATTTTCAAAGCCATGATTTTTAGCACCTGGAGCTAAAGCTCATGTGAACTTTTACTACTCCATTATTTTCAACATTCTTGGACTCGTGGAGATTTATTCTAGATCTTACCATCTTGGATGCCATTTTCCAGAATACAGAGCTAGGGTTGCTCTCACATTCACTTCGTTTTGGGCAAGATTCATAGTTGATCCCTGCGAAGAAACGAATATATAGAACAGCTAAGGTTAGAGTGATTGTTGTTGCAATGTTATGGCTTTGAGAGCTGATCAATGAAGGCAAAAGGATTTGTTCCCACCAAAGCAAGTGTTTGAAGGCCTTCCTGCTTGCTCACACACATTTCAGGGAGGCAGCCGCAGGCCCTGTATGCAAATAACCCTCAGAAAACTGAGAAGGGATAACATGTAGTCCCAAATGTGAGAAACAGGCTGGCTCTTGACAAATACTGTCCAACTGCTCCGAAAAATCAGACTTTGCCCGACATTTTCAGTAATTCCAGCCCAGCTGAGAGGCTGCTGGCCTTAAAAACCAACACAGGAGACACATGGGCAGCAATAACTCCTACATGCTGCACCCACCACGGAGTGGCTTCTGGTCAGGACCTTTCTGAATGACATTCTTGTTTTGCAGATTGTCCCACAGAAGTCACAGGAAGGAAGGAAGTAATCTAGATAAAGAGGGCTAGATGTGACCATTAGTCCAAGCAGCAACCTGGTGTTTCAATAACAGCCAAAGCTGTGGTTTTTTAAATTTACCTGGGAACTAAGTATTATCCGCAGTCTTCCGTAACATGGGACAGAAATACAGTTAAAGATTTAAACTAAAGTGAAAGAAAAGAGTATCGAAAAAAAGATTGTGTTCAGGTCTAGATATGCAAGAAAAAAAGGATAACCTGGAATTCCAGTGTTCATATTTGCATTGCAAAAAACAGGACTTACTACCTGGGGCAGAGGGGTCTCCACACCATGAAACCCCATCAGCCATATAACCCAACAAGGTGTCCTCCAAGGTAAGGAAATCTTGATTGGATTTTGTATAACGATGAGCGAGGTCATTTGTCTTGCTCCAAAACAGTGACTGTGAAATAAGGTACAAGGTCTAATAAGTGATATTTATACCAGAGCTGGTCAGGAAATTTCCTGGAGAAAAATGAAAAAAAAAAAAAAAAATCATAATGAAGGAATTTTAGTATTTTATTGAAGTTTTTTATTGCTGCAAGTTCACATTAACGGGTCAGTTCTCATTTCTGCAGCCCATGTTCCCATTTCCAAAATCTTCTTGGGTGGTTATTTTTTGTGGAAATGAATGTGTTCAGCCTGTAAATCATTTTGAAAGAAGGGTTTTGACTAGGTCTCATAGCATATATCCCTAATTTGTTGTGTGCTTTTGAACTGCACGTGGAAGAGCAGCCCTTTGGAAGCAGTGTCCCTCTCAGAGGGCGGCAGCACGCTCCTCACAGAGAGGGATGCTCAGGGAACGAGGACAACTCCATCCCTTCACCTGAATGACCCTGGTAGTGAGGTCTGAGGTGAGCTTTACAGGGATGATTCCCAGCGACTGAGAATGAACAGGGTTACTGGGGGCCAAAAGTGGTTACACTATAGCAATAAAAGCAAAATAACCTCATTGATGTTCAGACACTCACAGTCATTACGGACAAGATCCAGCACAGCCCAGACATGTCCTCCCACAACAATCCCACCTTACATTGCACTGTTACCTTATTACAGGGTATAGGATGACGCGCTAACTCCATTAAAGGCTGATAATCTTCTGGTGTAATATTACAGGGATTCTTGTAAATGAACGCTTGTTTTAATGATTCCCATATTTTTAGGCAATCTTTATCTCTGCCAAAAGATTAAAGCACAGTTAATTAGTATTTACAAGTGTTTATGACTGTGAAAAGGCTTCCTTCTGTTATAGTCAAACACTATGGAACAGATTGTAAGAGATCTGACTATGCTCAGACACCAAACTACATTATCAATTAAACTAAAAAGTATCTTCAGCAAATTGAATATAAACTGAGGAACGAGTAGTTCTAAAACATCTCTCTCTCATACTTTCAATTACTAATTATTGCAATATCTGAATGCCCTCTATTTTTTGTTCCTTAAAAATAGCAATGCTCATATCACATTATCAGAAGATAAAATATCTTCATACCAAATCATAAGAAGCAAATGTGGCAGAATACAGACTGTACATTTTAAAAACACGGCTGAAGGATACTGCCTCCTCAGGTACAGTGAATCAAAAAGATGCTCATGTGTCTCCCTGCAGAGCATCAAGCCCTGCATAAATAAAATAACTTTACGTAAAACGAAAGCAGAGATCTAGCAGTTTTGGACCCAATATTAATGTCATTTACACACTAATTTCTGGCTATTGACTTTGCTGGAGCCACAGTTGATTTGCACAGGTATAATCAAGGTCTAAATCAGATACTCCGTCTCCAGCAGTTTATTTCCGTCTCTTGATCCTCCAGGTTGTGCCCCCTTTTGTTCTCACTGTCTGAATCAGAGGAATCCCACTAAATTTACATGGGGGAAACTGGTGCATGCTGCGACATAACTCGATTACCTCAGTCTACACTTGTTTCTGAAGATGCTAATTCGTCAGCCAAGGAAACGAAGCACATTTCTGCTGAGAGGAGCAGGACTCCTTTCGTACTCCCAAGAGAAAATGTGTTGCACACTGCCAGCAAGTAATCCCATCTCTGTACTCAGGTAGTGTCATGATACCTCCTTGAAGCTGCAGCATATAATGAGGTTTGAGGCCACTCAAGACATTTGCTTTCTTGTATAGAAGTAAAGAATGAAACTTTGCATTACGATAACTCATAATTGTTGTCTGCCTAGTAGGTGTTTTAAAGGCTGTCCCCCATGGGTGCACTTCCCTTCCTCTTCATGCTCCTGTAGCTTCAGGGCCACTAAGAAAATCCTGCCCTTCTCATTACAGCAGTGACAGCAACAGTAATTTTTCATCCTTTTCTTCCCTACTGTTATGCAAATTTAAAGCCCTGACTGCATTATGCTGCTGTCTGCATGTCTGAATGAAACTACTCTGACTGTCTCTGACTCATCCACACTTCCTTCACTGTTTGCAATCATCTCCCAGTGTGTTCTCACTAAAAGCTCTTTGAAGAATCGACTTTGTCTTGTGTAAAGAAACTCATGCCTTCAGAGCACTATAAAAATAGTACTGATCAATTAGGACATGACAGGCTCATTACCAGTCAGCACTCGGGTAACATGTAGGATGTGGAATTTGATTACTCTTAAAAACAATCCTAAAGGGATTAGGGGAAACACTAGTAAATGATGAGGATTTCAAAATATTTACAAGTTTAAAAAATTTACAAGTTAAACTTTTGTTATAGTTGTGTGATCTCAGTCCTGTTACTGAACTTGGTCACAATTTACACTGAGTGCTCCTTTGACCGTTGATGTGGCAAACTGAAAGGCACCACCAAGGTGGTTATAACAGCAGGTTCCCATGCCCCAGCTTCTTCCAGTCTCCTCTCTGAAGGGTCTATGGCAACGATGTCTTCATCTCTCATTCTCAGAGCAGCCAACAGCATTACACTGCAGAGCTCTAACTGGGCTGCAGGCAGCCCACAGCCTGACCCTGATGATTTAGAACCAGCTTGGATAAGGCCACTGCACAGTGCTTGGAGGGCAGGGGCAAGGCAGGGCTGACTGCACGCCAAATTTTGTTTCCTATCCTGCCAGACTCTTACAGGAGCAGCCCCAGCTGTCTTAGGGACCATGTCTTGTTCATATGAATCAAATTTACCTCCACATATGTAAAGACTGATACCAATAATGATTTTTAATTGAGCTATTGTCTTCTATCCAGGAGCCTAAATGCACTTCTAGTTACAGTCACTGTAGAAACAAGAAGCCAAACTGAAGATGCTCAAAGGGACATGGTCATTGCTTTGCTGTTGCACTGTCATCTCAGAAGGATTTCACATGCTTTACTGAACAGAATTTAAGTTGGGTGTAGGGAGCTTGTCCCTGGCTGCAAACTGTGTAACCGACACACACCATCCTCCCAGCTTCAGTATTTCATTTTAGGGGATGTGAAGTTGTAAACTTCCCGTAAATTGCACCAGGGCAGGTTCAGATTAAACGTCAGGAAAAATTCCTTCACTGAAAGTGTTCTCAGGCCCTGGCACAGCTGCCCAGGGAGGTGGTTGAGTTGCCATCCCTGAAGGTGTTTAAAATGTGGGTAACGAGTTTCTTAGGAACATGGTTTAGTAAGGGGACAGGTACAGTTGGACTCGATCTTAAAGGTCTTTTCCAACCAGGTGATTCTATGAAATACCTCTCCCTGTGACACAGGATTACAACGTGGTCACACCGAACCAGCCAAAAAAGAGGGCTCCTACTGATTAAGGGGTGACATTACTGTGTAGGCAGCTCCCCCTTTGCTTTG
Organism: Dromococcyx pavoninus; assembly: GCA_033558185.1. Lineage (NCBI taxonomy): Eukaryota > Metazoa > Chordata > Aves > Cuculiformes > Neomorphidae > Dromococcyx > Dromococcyx pavoninus. The sequence goes on along the minus strand of JAUMJL010000019.1, from coordinate 492,875 downwards.
CAGAGTCAACAGTATCATGAAAAGAATTTGTAGAGCTTGACTGGAAGCACCCATATGTCTCCAAGACATTTATATGGCTCACAGTTCCTAATCTGTCAAATGATTTGTCCTCCTGGCAGAACTTTCTTTTCTCTTAAGCAGCTTCTGAAAGCTCTTATACACAGCATTTACAGCCACAGGTGACAGCTGGTTACCCGTCATTTACCTTTTACATTGCAAAGTTTTTAAACTTGGTCTCAGAAGACAGAATATTTTTCAAGGAATCATAAGAAAAAAATGGTTTTTATTTCCAAAGCAGAGAGGTAAGTGATTGACACACTACAAAGCACCTCTGCTGCTGTACTAATGGAAACAAGGAGCATGAAGCAACAGTCACCCATGTGATTCACGATCCTGCCAAGAAGACTTGCTGGGTATGAATTCAAAGTTGGCATGTCAAGACATGAAGTTCAGCATTTGATGATGTGCACAGATGTCACGTGTGTCTGAGACAGCAGCGTTGACCCACAGTGCTGGCAGAGCTGAGCAAAGCTACGTGTTTAGTGTCACAGAAGCGACAGGGCTTAGCCTTCAAACCACAGAATCATAGAATCATGTGGCTGGAAAAGACCTCTGAGATCATCAAGTCCAATCATCCCTGTCCCCTTACTAAACCATGGCCCTAAGAAACCCATCAATCCACCTTTTAAACACCTCCAAGCAACTCAACCCCCTCCTTGGGCAGCTGTGCCAGGGCCTGAGAACCCTTTCAGTGAAGAAATTTTTCCTAATGTCCAATCTGAACCTCTCCTGGTGCAACTTGAGGCCATTCCCTCTCATCCTATCACCTGTCACTTGGGAGAAGAGCCCAGCACCCACCTCACCACAACCTCCTCTCAGGCAGTTGTAGACAGTGATGAGGTCTCCCCTCAGCCTCCTCTTCTCCAGGCCAAACACCCCCAGTTCCCTCAGCCGTTCCTCGCAGGCCTTGTTCTCCAGCCCCTTCCCCAGCCTCGTTCCCTTCTCTGGACACTCTCCAGCCCCTCAATGTCCTTTTTGTACTGAGGGGCCCAGAAGTGACCCCAGTACTCGAGGTGTGGCCTCACCAGTGCTGAGTGCAGGGGCATGTGGAAGCTCTTCTACAGCTGGTATCCAGCACAGCACTTTTAACTGAAGAATGATAAAGCACAAAGATGGGCTTTTATAGGAAATAGACAACTTCAGCATTATCTTAGAAATGAAAACACAGCTCTTCAGTGTAAAAAATTACACACAAAAGTTAAACAGAACTTAATTTTTGCTGTGCTCACTGATCAACATGTCTATTTTTAGAACTGAATACATAATTCATTGATTTGCCATTGGAAAGCTATTTCTCTGATATGAACTACAGGCTTTGTCTCATACCTCAAGAGGTTACAGAGCCACAGAGGATTGTGATTTTGTTTGATATATAAAAAAAAAAGCAGTGACAAACTTTAAGACTTGTCGACCCCAGCTCCAGGAAGAAATTCAACTCTTTGCAGGCTCATTGTTGAGGCAGACAGTACAAATAAAGTTTCACTTGCCCCTTTTTCCAGAACAGCAAGAAAATATTCCTCTGGTGGGCAGCATTTAACTCGCACTGAGCAGAGGTAAAGGTAGAGACTGGCTATAATTCCGGACCTCCTGAAGACAGCAGAAGTTTGCTGGCACTTGGTATGTGACAAATTCCAGCAAGGACAGTTACAGGTTGAAAGAAGCACATCTGCTTTGCCAAAAAACGCCTGAGAAACAAACTGTTCTCTTCAGGCTGCTCCCAGTCTCCCACTGGGAAGGTCTCAGTCACAGAATGGTCTCATTTAATTTTCTTTCTTGGTTTACAGAAGGAAGGGAGGGTGCGAGACAGATCACCAGTCTATCAGTTAATTAAATTTGTCTAATTGAGATATGAGAGTCCACAGCGAATAACTGATGTACCACACTGCTGCAGGGCTCTGGTGCTCACGCTCTCCTGTTTTTGTTCATGTGTTTGGGTTTTTTGTACTAATTCTCCATTGTATCTGCAAATATTCTATTTTTATGCACTTATATTTGCATAATGCACTTCTTCCTTTGAGGCTAACTTTTATTCAGGCTGAAATATTTAAGACCTTTTATTCTACCACAGAAACTGAAATATTTCAGCCAAATTCAGGGACATGCCAAACAAATATATTCTAATTTTACGTTCAATTTTTTCAAACTTCTTCTTTTATGAACAGAGTACGGGCAATGCTGGTAAATCTCAAATAATAACTGACTTAGAAAGGACACCATGAAACCTGCTGTAAATACAGAACTGAACCTGCCACCCTTTCTCGGAAAGTGAGCACTGCAGAACTTGCCTTACAACCTTTTGGAGACAGAGATAGCACCATGCACTCAGTAATGGCAATGAACAAGGGCTAGGATACAAATCACCATTAAAGCTACATTTCCTTATTAAATCTGAATCTTAAAAACACTACTAAGCATATTCTGCATTTGTCCTTACATTTGGGCAGAAGTTGTTACTTGCCAATGAATTTGAGTATTTTCATCAATTTACCTTTTTTTAATGAATATCATATTAATCTGTCAAACTGAAACTGAGGCCAAGAATATTTCCATTAGCAGTGACCCTAGCAGTCAAACTCTAATGTGCATATTAGAAAAATGGACAGCTTCTGCATCATTACCTTTTGCACATTAGTACATTGCTCTGGCTAACCTTGAAAGAGTATCCTTTCACTTAAAGGAATGGGATGGCATTAAGGTACCTGGGGAAAAAAAAAAAATCACTATTTATATAGCTTTTTTTCCATTACTTTGTAATTCTTCCTTTTTTCTTTAACTGGACATGACAGAGCAAATTCATTCCCAATTGAAACCGATTTAATTGGTGTAATACCAAGGATGACTTTCGTCCCTGGTGATTTCAGTTACACCATGAACAATGAACAATGTCTTGTTTTCATTTCAGCACTGGAATGACTCTGGATGTCAAAAACATCTTAAGAAGGGCAGTGTTTCCCTGGGGTGTGTTAGCTCTAGATTTTATTCAAAAATTTGCGATAGGTGCTACAAGCACGGGACCCATTTGAAAACTACAAGCAAAAAGGATTTCCAGGTTTTTTTACTAGAGAACTCAGGTCAGCTCTGCCCATATCATACAAATCACTCTACCAGGCAAAGCCACTTCCATGGTGAGACATGGTCTCATATCAATAGCTACTTTTTCAAGGTCCTGAGTTTTCTTTCTAGGAAAGGACAATGTCTTCAGGCCACACTGAGAATTGTGGCCTCTGTGGTGAGGATCTGAATTTAAAGCTGGAAACAGTCTCCAGAGCCCTTTCTGTAACTGCCCTTTGCAGGGATCAAACTTCACCAGCAGGTGCTACTTACTAAAAATAATCCTTCTCGTTTTTTTTAACGTTTTTAACCTCTGTTAGCCAAAATATTAACGCAGATAAGACACGTCAGCAATTACAGATCTGGCTCCTTAAAAAGTCAGTGAGACATTTGTGGGTATGACACAGCTCCTCAAAGGCATAAGACCACTTCATACTCTGCTGGGAGTCAAAGCCATGGTCTTCACCCATAAAAGATCAGACGTTTCAGAAGGAGAATGTGTACCAAACCGTCTGAAAGATATAGGAGGATTTCTGCATCTCAAAGACCCACCTTTGGCTACATGTCAGTTTATCTGCCTCTTTTAGGCAAACTGTAATGGCTGTGGACAGTGGTGGATTAATAGATCCATATTCAATTTTTTCTTCATATAAGTTTTTAAGTAGCTTTGTCTTTATGTAATGAGCAATAACCTTCATGCCTGTGTTGAGAGAAAGCCCTCTGCAACTCAGAATTCTTATCTACCTTGTGTGGAATTTTGGGTGTCACAGGATAAAAAGGATATCAAACCACTGGAGAGTGTCCAGAGGAGGCCACAAGGCTGGGGAAGGCTCTGCAGGGGAAGGCGAGTGAGGAGTGGCTGAAGTCCCTTGGTCTGTTCAGCTGGAGGAGACAGAGAGGGGATCTCAGAGCTGTTTGCTGCCTTCTCCCAAGAGAGGGAGGGGAAAGAGGGGCTGAGCTCTGCTCTCTGGTGACCTGTGACAGGACCCGAGGGAATGGCAGAAAGATGTGCCAGGGCAGGGTTAGACTGGATATCAGGAAGAGGTTCTTCCCTCAGCAGGTGGAGCACTGGAACAGCTCCCCAGGGAAGCAGTCCTGGCACCCACTCTGCCAGCATTCCAGAAGCATTTGGACACTGCCCTCAGCCACACGGGGTGAGTGTTGGGAGCATCCTGTGCAGGGACAGGAGTTGGACTCCATGGTCCTTGTGGGTTCCCTCCAGCTCGGGTGATTCTATGACTCTATGATTCTATGCAATATTTCTGTAGTGGGGTTTTTTTGTTGGTTTTTTTTTTTTGTTGTTGTTGTTGTTCGTTTCTTTGTTTGTTTGTTTTGCTTCTGCTGCCCCTTCCCTTCTTCCAGCCTGGCTGCACCTCACTGCTTGTTTGGAGCATCTGTTTTGGAGCCGCTGCCAAGCCAAGCCCAGCCCAGGCAGCTGTGGTTGGACTTCCCTGCAGTCAACCTGCGCAAGGAGCTAAAGGCACGGGGAACGTGTGGGAGAGGGGACCGCTCAGGAGCAACTGATGAAGTCAGCCCCAAAGCTGCTCAGTTCCTCACGCCAGATGATGGCCTGGCCCGTCCCCAGACCACTGTGTCAGGAAATGGGTACATGCTTACCAGGGATCAACTTCACTCCTATTATTCTAGCACCTAAATCCTCCCATCACTAAAAGTCAGACAAATGTGAATTAAGAGAGGTCAGCCAATACGCTGACATCACTGAGGATTTGAGGCGACTACTGGCTGCTGCTTTTAGCATTAGGGCAATACAGAGGGAGAAAATTACCAAGGGAATGGATGAAGGAAAAAAAAAATCATGGAAGAGGTGTCAATCTCGATGCCTTCAATGATCACAAGCCTCTCACTATCCACTTAGTTTAATTATTGCAAAGTGTCTGTCACTGTAATATTTATTGTAATTGACTTTTATTCAATACAAGAGTGACATATTGGGGGTTTTTTGGCAGATTGAATTTGTAAGTATTGCTCTCTGTTAATTAAGTTGTTCAAAAGCCAGTAAAGAAAGCGTTGGGGAAACTGACTGGGGAAAGAGAGAGAGATCCAAAATTCTGTCTCAGAGAAAGATGACTTCTGAAAAGGTTGCCTGAAGGCAGAGCAATTAAATGCCCCACGGCAGAGGCAGGGAGTCTGGAGATCTGGAAAAAGAAGTACAAGGCGAGGTTACCACTGGGTGCACCTCAGGGCTCTGTATGCTCACGCACAAGGAATGACCTGGAACAAATTTTACTCTCTCATCGCACTGGTCCTTCACCTCTGGCAAGAATAAGAAGGCTTTACAATCATATGTACTTGTGGCTTTGATTTATAGCTCCTAGAGTACTTTATGCTCCAGGACAACCCTAACCCTTATCACCCTTCCAGGAAGTGATGAGCCAAGAGGTGGCAGCTAAAGACCCCTGAAGAGTTAATCTACATAAGCAGCTGTTTTCTGGGTTTTTTTCTGGCTGGACTTCAGCTTTCCTGGGTCAAAAAACATGCTGCTCAAGCAGACAGTGTTTTCAGTGATGCTCTCTAAGTGGGACGCAACCTCCAGGAGGGCACAAGTCTCACCTGGACTGCATTTTGACAGAGGGTCATAGTTGCTTTACAGTTTAGGCTTCCAAGTGAGGGCCATGTCATCAACAGATAGAGAGAGAAAACAAATTTAAGCCCTTTGATTAGAAAGCGTATTCCTAATATTCTTTTATTTGTAATTTTAAACTTGGAAAAACACTTGTATAAGAATGATCTAAATCAAAGTATGTTATAGCAGGGAAACACACAATGGCTTAATGCTGCTGCAGATTTTATTTTTCCCTTAAGATAAATCTGCAGTATATTGTTTTTTTTTATAGAACTATAACCACTGGGATGTGGCATTAATGCCATAAGTCAGGAGAAGTCCCTGCTTCAAGGGTGGCATGTGTTAGCAGGACAAGGACAAGGGAACAGCTCACTGATTTAGTACGACTGTGAGTGAGCTCCTCGCTAACACCTTATTTTCCTGTCATCTCCTAGGAAGACAGACTGTGTCTTTAGCACCGGTTTTTACCCTTGCACTCTTGAGAGAGATTTTCATTTGAACCTGGAGGGAAAAAACCCGTTCTGTTCCTCCTACCTCTGTGGATAAAGTTATATCTTCCCACAGTGCTTTGAGTTGTTCAACAGATCTCGAGTTTTAACAATACCTTAGCAATGACAGCTGAACGACATCACCTCTAAGCACAGCTCTTTTCACTCATATCTACAGATGTTACAGGAGAACTGAAGCCAGGAGAGATGGGAGGGAATAAGAATCTCCTTTTCAGAATGGCTCATCCAAACATTTAACAAATTCAATCTTAGGATGATGCTATTATTCAGACAACCGCCAACCATTGCTCTGTAAAGCCAATTCTATAAAATTAGTAAGACAGAAGGCAAACCAGGCATCTAACTGACTGTGGATGACTAAATAGCTGCATAAGGTTGCAGTAGAAAACTAAGTTGAACAGTATTTCATCAACACTTACTTCTGATCAAAGTGTTAAAGGCCAGTACAGCCAGAATAATATTCTCTGTGGTATCAGGGATTAAAACCAAAGGAGACTTTCATTGCAAGGAGATTATAATACATGATGACGGGGTAATCGTGATGCAGCATGCGTAGGTTAACCCAAATGGGAAAAAATATTTGAAATCCTATACAAACTTGCAGTAAGAACCATTAAATAACTAACCATTGTTAAATAAACTTAAGAAGTTTGAGTTTATGAGAAATATATAATCATTGGACACTGCCCTCAGTCACATGGGGTGAGTGTTGGGAGTGTCCTGTGTAGGGACAGGAGTTGGACTTGAGGATCCTTTTGGGTCACTTCCAACTCGGGTGATTCTATGATTTAATAACAATTTTTCTATGACTATAACTTAGTATAGACAACATACAGACAAGCTGACATATGGCTGGCAAAGCAAGAGAGAGATTCAGATCTCAATAGCATTTCTGTACCTCAAGAGTACATTGATGCTGGCCAAAGACAATGCATTTTTTGACATCTCTCCCCTAAATTTGCAGGACACACTCAGACTTTGGGTTACTGTTGTCAGTGGAGTTACAGCCTGGGAGTGTAAATTTTCTGCACAGAACTGAGTATGAGCTTTGCATAGAATTGCATGGCCTTTCACAATCTAGCATTGATGTTTATACTCCAGAAGAGCAGAAATAAATATGTTAGTGATTAATTATCTCACAAACAAATAAATTACAGCTACCCACCACCATATGAACTTGTCTCTTGCTAAAGAGAAAATGAACTGGTTCTAATGAACTTCCTTGATAAAGAGATTACAATACCTAGATTGAGCCCTATTTCATAGCTCAGAATAGTTAGGTAAACAGATATCAACACCACTGCCACTACAGATAAGCCAAAAGGTTTCTGCATCATTGTCTGTCCTAGTTACGCAATGGACCTCTTGGAAGTCTAAAGCATTTCCTAAGTAACGAAAGAAGAGGTAGACACCTCTGGAGAGCACCCTTGTCTCAGAGCAGGTTGCTCAGGACTGTGTGCATTTTGGGTTTTAGTATCTTCAAGTGACCACAGGCTCTCCAGGCAACGTGTTTCACTCTTTTTGGTCACCCTTACAGCAAAAAAAAAAAAGGTGTGGATTTTTTTCCTATGTTTAAATGGAACTTCCTGTACTTCAGTAAGTGCCTCTTATCCTGCAACTGGAGAAAAGCCTGACTCCCTCTTCTTTAGCATTTATGCACACTGATAAGACCCCCCTGAACCGTCTCTTCTCCAGGCTGGACAATCCCAGGTCTCTCAGCCTCTCCCTATCTGTCAGACACTTCAGTCACCTCTGTGGCCCTTCATGAGATGTGCTCCAAGTGTGTCCCTGACTCCCTTATACTTGGGAGCCCAGAACAGGACCTCACACTCCAGATAAGTCTCACCAGTGCTGAGCAGAGGTGAAGGATCACCTCCCTCTGCCTGCTGCCAAAACTCCTCCTCATGCAGCCCAAGACACCATTGGCTTTTGCCACATTAGTGCTTTAAGTTCAGTTTGTCCACCAGGACCCTGTGTCTTTTTCCAAAGACAGTGCAAATAAAGCCATTTGTTTGCTCTGGAACTACGGGAGATGGTGTAAAAATTCTACGTTGTTATTATAGAAAGTGTATTTTTTTTAAAAAAAAAAAACAACGAAAACCTAAATTCTTTGCAGTTTGATGTATATAAAATCAAGAAGATTTAGAATTCTGCAATGCACTCTAATAGGGCTGCCAATGCATTATGATTTGGTAGGAATGTAGTCCTCTTCAGAAGACAGAGATTCAATGAAAGTTTCTCTTACATAAGGAGTTATTTTCTCAAGAAAACACAAACCTCAGATAAATTTGAGTATGTGATAGTTATAGAAAAGTAAGCTAAGATTTTAGTGACACTGAATCAAATCATGGCTGTTGTTTAGTGCTATGCTTGATGTGAAAGTGCTGACAATCAGCGAACAAATACAAGGAAACTAAATTAAAAACGTCTAGTAAAGCATGAAGGCAAAATGCAAAAGTAAACACACAACAACAAACCCAAAATTTATTTCTGGGAGAAATTATGCTGTAAGTGCAATACTGTCTCACACAATATCATGACTACATGTATTCTTTTTGACAAAATGTATCTGCACCTCCACAGGCTGCAAAAAACAAAGTGCATTTATGATCATAGAGTCAGGAGACAAAGCTCTCCTGAATGTGCACCAACTTTTATTAAATTTAACGGAACTATAGACTCTTAAAATTTGTGATAACAGGAATTTGCCACTAAATATAGAAATGATATTACTTTGTCCAATTGTATCCAAGAGGGAAGTCTATGCTGCACACCCACCCAACACACATGAAAAATGCATTGAAGTTCTATATTTGCATTTTCATCACCAGGTTTTTGCACTGCTTATTTGGACCTCGAAAGTTGTAGAATCGTAGAATCCCCTGAGCTGGAAGGAACCCAAAAGGCTCACTGAGTCCAACTCCGGTCTCTACATAGGACACTCCCAACATTCACACCAACAGTGACATCCATTACTGAAATGGCTTCACGTCTGAGTCCTTGGTGGCCTCTCACTGGCAAAGATTAGACAAAAAATAAGCTGATTTTACTTTAGCCATTTTTAAATGGCAGGTCCTTGCAAGCTTGGCTTAGCTTGGGTGAATCAGAGGCTGAGAACGAATTGCAGATCTGAGGGGACAGTAGTCATTATATAGGAATAAAAAATTTCTTGAGCTGCTAATGTAAGATGAGTTTATTTCTAGACTGAAAAAGTGTTGTTTGTGTTTTGGGGATCAGTGACTATGACTGCCTTTTATAATAAATAATGTGTCTTCTCCCCTCATTCCTCAGTTCAAAAAGTGCCAACTGTATCTGACCTCGGCCTGCCAATTCAAATACAATGAAGAGGAAAACTAAACCAGGTTTTACGCTATATCTCTTACTACCTGTTCTCCCCCCGCAGGTATCAAGGTGCAAAACCATCATAATATGTGGACACACGGACAGACTGGAGTGTGGGAGGCTGAAGAGCAGCCCTGGGGAGAAGGACGGCAAGTTGATCATGAGCCAACAGTGAGCCCTGGCAGACAAGAGGGCAACCATGTCCAGGGGGGCACCAAGCACGGCATCGCCAGCCGGGAGAGGGAGGGGATTGTCCCGCTCTGCTCTGCACTGGGGCAGCCCCACCTCGAGCACTGGGGGCAATTTGGGGCACCACAGCATAAAAAGGACACCAAACCACTGGAGAGTGTCCAGAGGAGGCCACAAGGCTGGGGAAGGCTCTGCAGGGGAAGGTGTGTGAGGAGCGGCTGAAGTCCCTTGGTCTGTTCAGCTGGAGGAGACAGAGAGGGGATCTCAGAGCTGTTTGCTGCCTTCTCCCAAGGGAGGGAGGGGAAACAGGGGCTGAGCTCTGCTCTCTGGTGACCTGTGACAGGACCCGAGGGAATGGCAGAAAGATGTGCCAGGGCAGGGTTAGACTGGATCTCAGGAAAAGGTTCTTCTCCCAGCGGGTGGTGGAGCACTGGAACAGCTCCCCGGGGAAGCAGTCCTGGCACCCACTCCACCAGCATTCCAGAAGCATTTGGACACTGCCCTCAGTCACACGGGGTGAGTGTTGGGAGTGTCCTGTGCAGGGACAGGAGTTGGACTCCATGGTCCTTCTGGGTCCCCTCCAGCTCGGGTGATTCTATGACTCTATGATTCTGTAATCAGCATCCTCCAGGTGATGGATAAGTTACTGTGTCACCTCAAACCATCTTCACCAGCACTCAATTATCGTACCCTGACCTGGCACGGCACGAGTTGGTGCTACTGAGCAGTGCAGGTCTGTGCACTCTATCCTGCTTCTCCTCTGATTTCACTACAAACAAATTCTTGCACACTTAAATTGGTGTTGCCTGAGACCTGGAGTACGAGATCTGCGAGTGTTTTGTTAGCCACGAGAGGGAGGCTGTAGTACTGGGAAAGAGGAGACGAAGTAATTTGAGGTCAAACCCTTCCCTCAGACCACACTTTGGCCTTTGTTCAGACAGAACTACAACACCAGTGGCAGTGGCTGATGAGTACAGAATTTTTGCAAGACTACTGAAAACAGAACTTGCAGTTTTTGTTAATGTTGAAAAAAATAAGACTATTAAGCTGTGACAAACCTGCTTTAGCAGCCAGTATTTTCCAAGAAAGCCAAAAAGAAATACTACTCTTTTATGTGTGTTTCTAGGTGTGCAACTGTATGTGCAGGGATCAAAACCTCTAAAGCCTGCTGCGACACCATTCATATCTTTTCTTAAAAATAAGGCTAATATTGCAAATGCTTTATTTGAAGCATTCTGTATTCACTGCCTGTTTCTCCTCGACTCTGGCACGATAACAGCTCTATGCAGGAAGACTAACTGAGGAAACTGTATATGTACAAATGGCAAGAGTCAACCAGGCAGCCACAGAAATAAAACCAAGGATTGTATTCCACGCAGGTAGTTAAATAAAATTATTAACAGCAGGTGTTGTACACACTACCTGAGAGTTGCTCTTTAGTGAGCAAGTTCAATAACGCGCTTGAATGTTTTGAGCATTTTGGAGAATAAGCAAATCAACAGGATAAAATCTGACTGCATGAGGCGCTTAAAAACTCGACTGCAGGAGTCTTCCCAGTGGCCTCATTGGGCATGGATCCAGCCCACTGTGCAAGGAGGTCCCCTCTAGGATTAAATTAGCTGGGATGGTGAAGACGTACATTAGCATGTTGGTGGCCTCCTGACATGATTTATAGCAGACAGTTGCAAAAGCAGACCTAAACTGGGGCTGTAGATTTGTGGCCTCAGTTAAATGCATCTGTGATACCTAGAAACATTACAAAGTCTACATCCCTATGTCAACAATCCCCTTTTTCTCCAAAACATGCAAGCTATTCCGATCTGAAATACAGCATTCCAAAATGCAGTAGAGTCACGCTAACTACTGCAGCAGAACTGATTTCTATTAAAAACAAAAGAAGAAAATATTGTCAAAGGTGGAACTTAGCAGTTGTGACACAAAAAAAAGTAAAAACATGAGGAAATGTCCATGAGTTTACTAAAAGCAGAGCTTTTTAAACAAGTGCGCGTGCTGTTGCAGGATTTAAAGGGCAAGAACAAACTATGGACAAATTGATAAAGAATTTAGAAGATTTCTAAATAAGGCAGGGAGATTCCCATGGTGGAAGTAGTGGCAACAAAAGTCCTAACTGAGTATAGGACACAGCTCGCTCAGCTCACAAGCCTGCCAAGCTCCTGCAGTTCCCTGTTCCTACTCCTTCTCTTTGATTAAGTGCACCAAAGATCTCACATGGAGCACGATCCAAGGCCTGCATTAATGATGAAAGAGTTCAGGATGAAAGATATGGAGCTCCCTGATGTGTCCTAAAGGCAGCCACTTTATTATCAGAAAGTGCCAGTGACAGAAGTGGTTGGTTATACCACAAACTGAGCTCAGCAGGATCAGAAACGAGTAACCTTAGGTTAAATCCACAGAAAAGTCAGCACCTGTGTCTTACTCCTCTGTTCATGGATCTCCTCAGCATTTCAGGTGTATGTAAACAAGCTTTTTTTCCTTTTGCAGCGCTCTCTATCTCAGATAGATTTGTTTCGTTAATAAAAAAACCAAAATGAAAAAGGGTCCTATAATACAGGAGTCATTTCATCTGAAAGAAAGTGAACTCACAGCCATGAAGCTATTAAACATGGTTAGATTAAATAGTAAAAAATGTTATGCCTTGTAATAACAAGCCTTTTAGAAAGCTTATGATCGTGGGTTTGGGATTTTTTAAAAAGCATCCTTCAAAGAATTGCTTAAATAAATTATTTTCAGTTCAGATTCAGACTGTGCTGTGACATTGGTTGAAAACTTATTCACACAAAAGTGTTTTTCACATTTTCAACTTGAATGAAACAAGCAAAAGTAATAAAGGCAATTAGGCTTCAATATAATTTCAGATTTAAGTGTGTATTTCTTTAATAAATTAACGCATGCTTTTAGAAAACACACGATTTTACAAAAGCTTCAGGAGCTTTTAAATTTTATTTGCAAGAGAAACCCCCTTCCCTTCACTAAACCCACGTAAGTGTTTAATGTAAAGCCTGCACTTCAAATCTCCGCACGCTCAGGCCACGATTTTCCACATGCCTATTTCCCTTTGAATGTTGCAAATCAGCTTTTTCATACAACACTGGACATCCGGGGCCAAGAGAAGTTCAACTGCAAGCAAACTATGAACAGCTTTGTTCTCATCAGCATTATGTCATGAAAAAGAGAGGTGGCAGTTGTCTGTTTGAAGACAAATGTTGGGATGGTTTTGTCACCTGGCCAAGGTGTGGGGCAGCCTCACAGTGCTTAGGCCAAGGTGGTGGAAATGTCTGCTGGAGGCTTTTTGAGGACACAAAATCAGGTGGCTGGTGCAACACAAATTATGGGTAGGTCCGAGCTGGGAGGCTCCAGCTGCCCTGGATCCCACCCTGAGGAGCTGGGTGCCCCCAGTATGTACAGAGGACCCAGGACACTCCTGTATTGTACTTTGCTTTTCCCTCTGGGGCCAGGGATCAGAAAATCAGTTCTCAGGCTTTAAAATGCTATTGCAGACCTGGTCCCAGGGAATCCTCTTCTGCAGCAGAGGAGCGTTGGGCTGCTCTGGGGGTTACACTGTCTGCTGCGATGGGCTGAGCAGAGACCACCACTGGGTTAAGGTTTTGCGTGGCACTACCTGTGCTGGCACTGCAAGCCATCTGCAAGCAGTCTGTGCTCATTGCAAAGCCTGACCCACACACTAAACACATCTGGTTTGGATAATCCAAATACATTTCTCAGTGCTTTTCTAACATCTTTGTCTGGCCTAAAAATCTGTGCTGAACCTTTTCCTTCTCCTCCCTCCCGTGTAGTTTTTGTTACATGAATGCAGTGTCACACGTTGCAGAATTTTTGGCAGATCAGCTTTACAGTGAACTGCCTTCCACGAACTCAAACTTGTTAACTTTTATTTTAGCTGGTTTTAAGGAAGTTGCAAAATGCATTTATGATTGAGTTTTGACCTAGGATTAGCATTATTTCTACAAGCAATTTCCTTAAAAAAACAACCAGTTTGGCACTGGCAGTTGGAGTCTGTACCTTTTGCTACAGAACAAAGGTTTTACTCCCCTAATTTCTCTCTGCCACAACCCTAGGGCAGTGGATGAGGCCAGGGGGCAGGTGAGGTCCAACTCCCCTAATTTCTCTCAGCCACAAACCCCAGGACAGTGGGTGAGGTCAGGGGACGTGAGGTCCAGCATTTTCTGTTCACTGCACACACCTGATGCACAATCCACTACTCACCCCAGCTCCGGGGACCGCGCCAGGACGCAGCTGTAGCATCTTCCCAGAACGACTTCTTGCAGGTTCTTAGTCGTCCCTCTGTCCTTCCAACTCAGCATTTTCAGTCCCCCCTCCTCCTTTCCGTGGGTCAGGAGAGAGGCCAGCACGACGGCGAGGACAAGGCCGGCCAGCAGGACCACGATGCCCAGCAGGAGCACAGCCCTCTGCCGCGTTCGGGCAGAGCCCTGCTGGAAGGGCATCCCGCCGGGGCTCGGTGAAGAGCAGCACCAACTGCTGCCCCGGAGCAAAGGGAAAACAGCTTTCCAGCGTGTCAGTGTGCGCCTCCTCCCCCGCCCCGGGAGGCCGGGCTGACTCCTGCCCGCCCCGCTGCTCCTGCAGGGTGGGAGGCTACTTCCCCCAGCGCAGGATGGCGCCAGCCATTGTTTTAAAGCCAGACAGCGGGAAGACGACAGTCTCGCTGCGTTTGCCTTCTGTTTCTCGCTTTGCCGTGACCTCAGAGTCAAACTTCGCAAAGTAGTCAGCGGGAACTTGCAAAAGTTATTAATTAATAAATTAATAATTACTTGCCAGGCATCCATCTTTAACTGGCCATCTGTGAGAAAGGGCATTTGCATCTCAGTTTGGACTCAGCATTTCTCTGGAGGACCTGAGAAATGCTGTTCCACCACAGCCTTCACTGGTAAGCAATCTTTTTTTCTGATCCTGTTTTCTAAGAAATGATGCAAGTTTTGTTTTTTACACAGAGCTGAAGTTTCACTTTTGGAGTGGCCTATCAGGCTGTCAGCCCTGAAGTGGTCAGGCAGCTGAACTAGTTGACCATTGTAGGTCCCTTCCGACTGAAGCAGCCTATTCTATATCTCTTCCTAACAGCGTCATCTCTTCATAAGAGAGGTAACAGTTTTCTGTCTTCATGGCACTGCTCGTGTGCCCTCAGTGGTCTCCATCACAGATTCTGCGAAAGTGCAGGAAGCTTTGTAGGAGACAATTCAGTAAGAATCAGCTCATAATGGAAGTCTTCCCCCATAATCCTTTCAGTAAGCATCCAAGTTTTGCCTTGGCAGGCCCAGATGATTGTTCTTTGTTTGCTCCGAGTTTTCATCATCCTGTAAATATGGATGCAGGGTATTTACAGCTGAACTTCATGATCTCTTATTATACACATGAGAGTTTACTGAACTTGGTTTTTTTTTCCCTTGTTTGTGTGTGCTTTCAACTTGCTGCTTTTCAGTTTCATTAACTGAGTGGATATGATGTTGGAAAAAAACAACTGGTTGCCCTAAGCAGTTTATGCAGTAAAACTGCAATCTCTGTTGCGCTGAGTGTTGAAGTGTCTTCAGTAATGCTAAGAGTTGCTTTTAGAGACTGGCATAGTTAATTAAAGAGTTTAAAACTTTTAAAACCCACTCACTATTTTTCAGTAACCTGGTGTATGAACACTTTTTTCTTCTGTTGGGATATGACATTGATTTGATCGAGAAGGCTTCTACAGGTATGTAAATCAGAAAAGAAAGGTCAAAGAGGGTGTACCTGCCCTGAGGAGTGAGACTGTCAAGCTTGCATCAACAGAAGAATGCTGAAGTACTTAACAACTTTTTTTGCTGCAGTCTTCACTGGCAACCTCTCTTCCCACACCTCTCGAGCGAGCGGGTGGGCTGCAAGACACAGACTGGGAGAGCAAAGTCCCTCCCACTGTAAGAGAAGATCAGATTCACAACTGCCTGAGAAACCTGGTATCCATGGGACTGGATGAGATGCATCCCAGAGTCCTGAGGGAATTGCCAAGCCACTCTCCATGATATTTGAAAAGTCCTGGCAGTCAGGGAAAGTCCCTGGTGCCTGGAAAAAGGGGAAAAGTACATCTATTTTTTAAAAGGGCAGAAAAGGAGGACCCTGGGAACCACCCTGTCAGCCTCACCTCTGTGCCTGGGAAGATCAAGGAACAGATCCTCCTGGAAACTGTGCTAAGGCACATTGAGGACAGGGAGGTGACTCGAGACAGCCAGCACAGCTTCACCAAGGGCACGTCCTGCCTGACCCACTAAGTGGTTTTGTATGAGGGATTGACTACATCAGTGGACAGGGAAGACCCACAGATGTCATCCAGCTGGAATTCTCGAAGGCTGTTGACATGGTCCCCCATAACATCCTTCTCTCTAAATTGGAGAGATATGGATTTGATAGATGGACAATTAGGTGAACAAGAAATTGTTTGGATGGTCACACCCAGAGGGTAGTGGTCAATGGCTCAATGTCCAAATGGAGATTAGTGATGAGTGATGTCCCTCAGGGGGCTGTTCTGGGGTCCATGTTGTTTAATATCTTCAGCGATGACGGAGACAATGGGATTAAGTGCACGCTCAGCAAGTTTATGGATGACAGCAAGCTGAGTGTTGAGGTTGGCACCCCTGAGGAACAGAATGCCATCCAGAGGGATCTGGACAAGCTGGAGAAGTGGGTTTGTGAAAACCTCATGAGGTTCAACAAGGTAAAGGGCAAGGTCCAGCATCTGGATCAGGGCAACCCTTGGTATTGATACAGGATGGGGTATGAAGAGATCGAGAGCAGCCCTGCAGAGCAGGACCTGAGGGTTATTATTAATTTTTGTTTCGTGTGGTGCTGAGGGGTTTAGGTGGGGATGTGAGAGTGCTAGATCAGCCTGTGCTGACAGGGACGATGCCTGGCTCCTCTCAATAAAGCATTCTGCTCTCTCAACCGGAATGTGCTGTGGTTTTCCTATGTGTTCTCACATATGAGGACAGTATGGGAGGACCAAATGTCACTACTGGGCCTTGTAGCTTTGTCAGTGACGATTTTAATCCCCTCCACGCACTCCTGGCTCTGTGTGGTGTGGCTGCTTCTCATCTCAAGACTTGTGCAGGAAGCTGAGGGTATAAAGAAAGAAAGAAAAACTAATGCTGATAAAATCTAACAAAAATGATCGTGTTCCTACTTTCTGCCGTGAAGAAGCACACGTGTGAAGGGCTTAATGCTGGATGCATCGATTTTGAACTGTACAGCCAGAAAGTGCCAGCACAGCAGCACATGACGAAGTGACATCTAAACTGAAAACTCTTCATTCAAGACAAAGTGTTCCTGCACTTGCACAGGCTCGCCCAGCCAGTCATTTCTCCCTCCCTCCACCCTTTTGCCTCCTGTTTCTCAAATACAACACTTATACAGTGCTGAAGGGCAGGGTGCAGCATGTCTTAAGGCCATCAGCACAAAGCTGTTTTGTCCCTGTGTGAGCCACTGAATGGTCTGGTCCATCTGTCACCTGCCAGATCTGCCTTTGGCAATAAGCTTAGATGGGCGTGGGACAGTGCCTGGTGGACCTGCTTGGGCTGCTCAGGGAAATTCCTGCTCCACACCCTCAGCTGCTCTTGCCATCTTTTGCAGCTCTCTGCCTCAGCCCCACTTTTATGGATTGTCTTTGTCCATGTAAAATAGACCTCCCAGGACAAACCAGTTCGATGCTCTGGTGCTGGGATTGGGTTGCCTTTCAGTGACCTGGTGCAGCAAAGGAATGGTGCTTGGCTGTTTTATTAGGTATTAATCGATCTAGTAGTAGTTTTCTCCAAACCCACAAAGTCAGTGACCCATTTCTAGATATTAATCAGCAGGATGGGGAATTTTATGGTCAGAACGGACAATTCCTAAAAAATTACTACTTAGGAAATGTTGAAAAAACGGCCTTTAAAATTATTCAGAACTGGAGTTTGGTGTGAGGAACATTTGTGACTGAATGACTGTGGCTTTTCCAAAGACCTGGGAGATGTGACCCCAGGGGATACTTGAACATCAAAGGAGCCCAAGAGAGCTGGCTGACACAGGGACATTCTCCTCAAAATACAAGAGTGATCTTTCCTGAGGGGCAGGAAGTTGAAGCTGTGGTAGGAGACCAGCTTGGCCAAATCAAGAATTCCTGACCCAGCTTAAATGTTGGAAGAAATCTACGGGGAGAACGGAAACAGAGATGAACTATCTAGGAGGAATGTAGAAGCATTGCCCAGACTCTTAGGTTTTGATAAAGCTCATCTGCATGACCACAAAGTAGCTTAGGATCCCTAAGTTGGTGGTCTGCTTTTTCCCTTAGCGTTATGCTCTGCTGGAATGGCACTGGAATTACTAGATTTTAAGTAGTGCTTTTCTAGGATGTGATTTATGGACAGTCAGATTATTTCACTTGGATCAAGAATCCAGTAAGATACACTGACAAGAATATAGACGTACCCTGGTCTTTCTCAGAAGTCATGACATCTGTCCTGCAGCTCACGTGTTTCAAACTGTGCTACACTTTTGACTGCCTTAAAAATTACTGACATTATGATGGGATGTGCTTTTAAAGCTCATGTCCAGGGAAGGGGTGTTTGGGAGCAGCTATTCCTTAATCATTTTCTGCAGAACTTGTAACCACTTGGGGCCGTGACAGCATTGACTGTGCTATTCAGTGTGAGACAGGGTGACACTCACTAATAACTGATTTTTTTGCTTTGTTTGTTGCAGAGATCCCCAAAGGTCCCAAAAGTTCTCCCTCTTTGGACCAAACTTCTTCTTCCCATTTCTGTGCTTGTTTCCCTTGATGGATCTCCTGAGTGCCAGGCCATGTGCTCCTTCTCCTTCGCTTGGAGAGCCTGACACTTCTACAGATGCTTTCTAAGCTTTGCTGCTGCCTGAAGAATTTCCTGCTGTCACCAGTGCTGCTTTTTTTGCATTTTGCATTTCCCACTTTCTCAGCAGTGGATTTGTAACAAAAGACAGTTGAAGCTGAGGTTTGTACATTGATTTTTTCATGGAACAAGGCAAAGTGATGAGAGATCCCCTCCATACAAACACTGCCCGTGGGGAAGGAGGTGTAGTGTGGACACAAGCTGTGGAGAAACTCCAGAAGAATTTGAAGAAACCAGTTGCTTCATTCTTCTGTAATACACCCACCAGTTTCTGATATGCCTTTCTATTTAGACATGTCAGAAAATGATGTCCTGGCCAAGTTTAAAAAACCCCACACTTAAGGGTATAGTGTTTAAAGCACAGAGTGGGAGACCCGTGTTTAATGAATCATTGTATTCAACATGAATTAGGCCATGAATTAAATATTTTTTACTCTAGCAGTGTTTAATTTATACAATTAATGGAACAGCTGCAATAAAACAATTCACAAGTGAACCTAGCAGTGCAGGATCTTACTGTGATTTCTAATGAGGCTGCTGGTTTTACGTGCAAAACATTCTTCAAGGTTTAGTTTTAGTGCAGAGGAAAAGCAACTGCTGTAACCTCACCAACTTTCATGAAATCAAGTGCTTGTTTTCTGGCCAGTACTAATTATTATGCTGCTCACACATTCTGAAGGGAAATAGCCAGCTGCTTCCCATCCCACTGAGGCAGCCAAGGAAACAAAGTTGGTACAGAACTATGCTCTGCATGTCCAGGAGTGTCTAAATAGTGATAATTCTCCTAAAAGAACTATACAGGGTAGATACACCACTTGGAAAGGACCCATGTGATGGTTCAAAGGTCAAAACCCAAGAAACTTGAAAAACGGGATCTTTCCTGGCTGCCAACTATGTAAAATATGCTTTTATATACTCGTGTACAAATATTTCTCAAGGATTTGATGCTGTGGCTTCCAAATTAATTGGTTATGCTTGCTGTCCTTAACTTCTTTGCACATGATACATGCCGGGTACCTTGCTTGTCATCACTTCTTCATATTATTCCGGCAGCAATTTTTTATTTAACCGCATGGTACTGCCCAGCACTGACAAAAAGTTCAGGGTGAAAGCCCAGAGCTTTCATTCTGCTTTGTGGAAATACCAACTCTGGATTTTCTGGTACCTTTTACTAAAAAAAAGGGAAAAGTAAGAACGAAGCAGAACACAGGCCAGTATGTCCTAGAGTTGGGATTTGATATATAGCAAGACTAAAGTTTCCATGGAATACGCTTCTTTGCTTGTTGCTCTTCCAAATGGCACAGTGTGAACCAGGAGCTGTTCCATTCCTTCATCTTGATTTAGTGTAGCATGGAGAATACATTGGGTTTTTAGCACTGCGTTATCTGTTGCAAAATGAGGGGAAGGGGAAAAGGGCTTCCTGCAATTTGGTGATCCAAGTTCTTGACCTATAACTCTGGTTTCTGCCTATGATATTTTGCATGCTTTGTTAATTATTTATCCAAGTACTAATTAGCATCTGACACCAGAGTATACCAGGTGTAATCACTAGAAGATGCCCAGATTAAAAAAAATGCTATTTCTTTGTTAATGATTGTAACTGATGAGATAACTCGAGTTACTCCGGCCATACAGTTCTGGAGGCTCTCCTCTGTCTGTGTTTTGGGAACTTACCACACTTACTGTTTACAAACTGCAGAGGTGTTCCTTGTCAAGTATGAGCAGGGTATGAGCAGATGTGTGTGTGTGCGCAGGAAAAGACATGCTGAAAGAATGAATAATTCTGAATTAGAGTTTGGCTTTTGCCAGATACAATGACCAGAACACATGCAAGGGGGGGGGGGGGGGGGGGGGGGGAGTAGGTCAGCAGAAGTGGAGATTATATTTATTTCTATAAAGGAATGAAAAGCATGATATAACTGAGTTCGTTAAGTGGTCGACAAAAGGGGCAAAGATGGGAAATACTACCTGAGTATCAGTAGCTTCCACAAGTCTGTCCCCAGAAATGCAGAGCACCTTGAAATGGTCCTGTACATGATGCTTTCATTTGCCATAAGTAGTTGGATATTTACAGATCTACACAGGGCATCAAACTGGATTCAAAATGAAGTGATACACATAATGTTTTCATACTAAGTATTTCCCTCCTTGAACTGAAGTCCAGAGAGTGCTGGTTTTCCTAGAAGCACAAAATTACCCGAGCTGGAAGGGACCCCCAGGGACCATCGAGTCCAACTCCTGTCCCTGCACAGGATGCTCCCAACACTCACCCTGTGTGGCTGAGGGCAGTGTCCAAATGCTTCTGGAATGCCCTGGGGAGCTGTTCCAGTGCTCCACCACCCGCTGGGAGAAGAACCTTTTCCTGAGATCCAATCTAACCCTGCCCTGGCACATCTTCCTGCCATTCCCTCGGGTCCTGTCACAGGTCACCAGAGAGCAGAGCTCAGCCCCTCTTTCCCCTCCCTCCCTTGGGAGAAGGCAGCAAACAGCTCTGAGATCCCCTCTCTGTCTCCTCCAGCTGAACAGACCAAGGGACTTCAGCCGCTCCTCACACGCCTTCCCCTGCAGAGCCTTCCCCAGCCTTGTGACCTCCTCTGGACACTCTCCAGTGGTTTGATGTCCTTTTTATGCTGTGGTGCCCCAAAGTGCCCCCAGTGCTTGAGGTGGGGCTGCCCCAGTGCAGAGCAGAGCGGGACAATCCCCTCCCTCTCCCGGCTGGCGATGCCGTGCTTGGTGCCCCCCCTGGACACGGTTGCCCTCTTGGCTGCCAGGGCTCACTGTTGGCTCATGTTCACACGGGATAATATTTAATATGCAACAAGATGAGACATGGTTTTGCAGCAAATCTGGTACAAGTATGAATGAAACATTTTCAATGTCTGTTTGAAGCAGCTGCTGAACATTACCAGGCTTGCGTGAGTTTACAGAGAAGGGCAGATGCCTTTGCACGTGGTGATTTCTCTGAATTTGGCACAACTGTTAGATGAAATATTGCTAATTAGAGCACTTACCAAGTTTTTAAGACAGAGCACAGGCATCCTTAGCAGATTCTCACCACGTAAGTGTAAAATGTATTTGTAAATAGCATATTGACACACTTTGCAGATGTAGAAATAAAAAAGAGAGAGATACAAGAGATTATCTTGCTCAGAACTTTTTGTTAATGTCTCTCTCCCTCCAGGAATAACAAATGACCTTATTGTTTCTCACTTTGCTGACAATTCTACACCCCTGTTTCCAAGGTGCCCGTCACACTGGGGTTTTTTGAAAAGATAAACACCCATTATATTAAGCTCAGAACAACTGATCCACATTCAGCGTGAAATTTGCAGCCTTTACATCCCAGGAAACGCACATATCTAAAACTTTGCCTTCTTTTTTTTTAATTTTTTTCCCCCAGCTATATTACTTGGTTAGCTAAAAATCTTTACAGATGTTCCCAAGCTTTTCCAGCAAGTTCAAGACACTTCATTCAAATGATATCACAAAAAACATTGCTGTCTTAATAACTGAGTTGAAGTAATGGGAAAAGAGGCAAGATCTTCAGAAATAAGAAAACACTGGAAGAACTTTCTGTGTGTTGTTCTTGATATAAGGGTATGCAGGAAATAACCTCAAATGATTTGAATCCTACTTTGTATTGTTTGTATTTTGTTGAATGAACTAATCAAAGGACTGAAGTTTCAGCATAGGTAGGGAACAATTTTGATGTGTAACACAACCCAGAGTTTAAAAGGACTCTAACTTCTGGTTTCAGTACTTTTCCAAGTGTCTGAAACAGACCCCCAAATCCTTCAGGCTAGAGCCTAAATGCAACTGTGACACAGGTGAATGCAACTATGTGTGTAATATAAAGGATTTGCATTAAAACCAAAATAAAGATTATTACATGAATGGAAGCCAGACAAAGAAGCAACAACAACAACATATCTTAGATATTTTATCTTTCAAACATACAACGTGATATAGTTGTACCAGAGATGGAAAGGACATAATATACTTTGGAGTCTTAAATCAGATGCACTGAGATAACAGGAACATCCTACTCCAGTTTCCTGACAACCAGCTAATACAAATGCAAATAAATAATACTGAGGCTAACAGGGAATGTGCAATAAATTTCTACTTGAAGTTAATTTCTAGATGAACAGCTATTTTTTTCCCCAAAATCTATGTGTCATCTTGGTAGCTGGATGTCTTGGTGGTTTAGAGACATATCTATGGGAACACTGAGATAACTCACAGAAGTAACTCAGGAGACCTTCAAGATGCCATCTGCTCCCTCCTCAGTATATTCTGAAGCATGCTGAGTTCACTGCAAGCAGGCAGATATCTGACTTGGCAGCGTCTTGGCTGATTTTGATATGCCATCAGTCACATTGTGGTGATCAACCATCGCATCCTAACAGAAAAGCCATGGAGCTGGTATTCCTGACTACTGGCTCTCCAGTGGCCAGGGAACAGTCAGCTGAGGAACAGGTGTACGGATGATGAAGTAAACAACAGTATGTGGTAAAATACTGTATGCAAGTATGCAAGCCACAATCTGGCTGTAGGACAATTTTACATAAGTTTGGCCCAAGTACTGGACCACTTCTGAAAATTAGTTTGATTTTTCCACCGTCTCACCTATTGTATCTTGTACCAAGTGTGCAATCTGAGCTCTCGCTCGTCTGAATTCATATTTCTCCTTCCCAAAATACAATAATGAGACACTTTGTTTCCAAGGCCAGATGCTAGGATTGTTTCTGTGAACAAGCAAGCTGTGTGGGAGTTTTATGACAGGCATAGTTTCACTTTTCTTTCTGAAATACATGAACAGGAAGTATTACTCTCAGTTTAATTCTGGAGATTAAGGAGAAGAGAAAATAGCAATGGATGACTTCTATGGAAGAAAAGGAAATTAAGGCTGAAGCTTTCTAGAAACAGTAGAGTAATTCCTTATCTAAAAGTGGTTGATATCTAGATAGACGTATGCAGGGGTTTAATATGCAGGTCTGCCAGTCCCAGAACTAGGCTGAAATTGCAGTTAGAGAACAGTTAAAGCCAAGTTTATAGCCAGCTAAGGCAAATGGAGAATATGGATTAACTTAAAACACTAAAGCAAATCTGAACAAAAAGCCTACAAAAGAAACAAACATGAGCTTGTTCCAGCTGCCTCCTCTGTCTGAAGATATAGGTCCTCTTTGTGCTGCTGGTGCAGATCTAAAGGAAAGAAAACAAACAGGATGTTCACAGCACAGAGCTGAGTTGGAATTCTTTTAAATATCAGTGCTTTGTTGCCAAGGATGAAGTTTGCAGTCCAAGTGCTAAGCTAGAAGTTTCTTTAGAAGAGCTTCCCACCAGATTCCCCTTTGGCTGTCATGATTTCATAAGCAGGTGAAAAACCCTGGGAACACTCCTTTCTACCTTAATACCCGAGCCTCCTCATCTCTCCACATCTGGCCTTATACTTGAGACTGTACAGAGTCCTTCTAGACAGCAGTGGTCCTCGAGGTCTATATTTTTACAGCACTTCATACAACAGCATCCAGACCCATTTCTAAGTCTCCCAGACATTGCAATAAATCGAATAACAAATACCACTACTAATAGGTTGCATCGGCCCCCTTTTTGCTGGTGTCTGAGCCATCCGTGCCATCTAGTGGACATTTTTTGTTACTTACAAGTTTCCTTCAAACATCAAGGTGTCAACAAGCCAAAGACTAAATTTTGAGTCAGCAGGAACACAGGTGAAGTCTAGAGAGGAGTTAAGGGACACTGTCACCACCCAAGAAGTCTCAAGTACAATACAGCACCTTCAAGCCAACCCTCTGGCACCCCAGCGCTCTCCTTTGCAGGGATGGAAGAGGAGCTGCGGTGACAAAAAGGTCTCCTGCACAACTCTGATGGTTCTGGGCGTGGGATGTTATTCTCCAGAGGCTGAAAAGCCAGCTGTCAGTCTTGTGACAGCAAATAGCTGTTGTGAGAGGGGATGCACGGAGCCTGCAAGTCTGGTCTCACTGTTTATTATGGAAGTATGAAAATGTACTGTGTGTATACTGAGCACACGCTGTGCAAAGCCTTTTCTTAGCAGATACACGCTCTTAATAGCAATATCACTACTGGGCAAACTGTTCCCGTGCCAATTAATGGACCATCAGGGAGGGGGGATCCATCCATAGAGAAAACACATCTAGAAGATAATCATCAAATAATTTGTATACATCTGCACAGCCTCTTTCTGAAAGGGCAGCTAATTTCAATGGAGACGTCTTTTATTGCAGAGAAGTAAGTGATCTGGGGAACAGTGTAAGTATTCATTGGCCTGGAGTATTTTAGCTACTTAAATTTCAGGGAGAGGCAATGATGACATCCAGATTGGGAAGCTGTGTCTTGATTAGGGATAGTACAGGTAAGCAAGTGAATCAAGGCTATTACATTGCTGTGCATACAGGAAGGAAGAGACGTGCGGGAAGGAAAGAAGCAGGGAAATTTTTTCTAAGGAGGATGTAACACCTGAGTTGAGTAGTCACCCCGGAAGAGTATGAGACTGGTGCTCATTAGTCAAGTAAGTGATTAGGTCAATTTAAGTACTGACATGGATGGAAAGGATGGGGTAGCTGCTCCCCTGCTTACATACAGCAAATGCTATGTGGCAATACTGGAGAACTGGTATGCTCATCCCTTTGGTGAAAGAAAAAGGCATTAATGGTTTCCAAAAGCCTTTTTATCCACGTTTCCTCAGCTGAGGAATGTACCTACATCACAAAACTTTGAGAGAAATGGTTTAAAGCCTGGGAGAAGAGAAAACTCTTGTGTTAAGAGTTCACAATATTATATTTTTGAAGTCCTGTAAAATGCTTTTCCCTCCAGCTTGTTAATATTGTCATCACGTTCACAGCTGTGATTTCACATGGGATAACTGTATTTTCCTCTGACACGTGAACAAAGCCTTACCGTTCCCTGGCAGAACAAGGAAATCCTATTTTAATCCATCATGCAATAATCCAGTAACAAACATATGCCTTAACAGGCCTGGAAGCCTGTTCTGTGATCTGCCCCCTAGAAGATACCTCAGTGATATCTAAAATGCCACTGTTTTCATCACACACGGGATGTAATTTGGATGCAATAATAGATGCTTTCGCATGACAAGATGACTAAAAGTTTTCCGTTTCAGCAGGAACAGAAAATACTCACTTTCTCTGAAAAAGTTTATTAAAAACAGACCATAAGCTGCTGAAAATGATATACACCTCCTGTTCTGTACTGCACGAAGCACTGCTGCCACACAGCCAGAGGCAGGCGAGCAGGAGCTGCACCTCTCCACTGTCATAACCAGGGACAGCAAATCACTTTTTTCATAGCAGAAGGTATCTTTGCTGTATTACACAGGTATTAAAATACAAGAGATTTGCAGGTGCTTGAATTAGGGCAGAATGGACAGTAGGAGATTTGATGTGGCCAAATGTATGGATTATGCATAAAAGCCCCACAACTTGAGAACAATTTTTAGGCATCTGTATTCTGCAGCTTTGCAAATTGGGAGGAAGTTTTCACATTCAGATGTTCAAATACTTTATGTACACCTATACATGAAACAGCATATAAATTAAGAAACTTAGCCACAATGGAAACAGTCATCTTTACTGTACATTCACCAAAATACATCATAAATTAATTTAATCCTCTTTATATAATAAAGAAGAATAAAGATAGGAAGGGAAACTATTAAAACCTAGTTTGGGAGTGGTGCTTGCTAATTTAAGAAAGTTGTATCTTGTGATCTGCATTCTCTGCAGATAAATTATTGGCCCAAGGTAAATACTTTAAAACATAGAAATCGGGTTTGCACATAGAAGATAAAAAAAATTCCTCAAAGTTTGGAACTAAAAATTCCACTGGCTGGAGAAATGTTCTTCAGATCTGTTGCCGTTTGACCTACAATTTCATTAGTCAAGGTACAATACTAATGAAAGCAATTTCAAATTTGTAATAGATTTTGCATTGTAACACTGATATTTACAAACTTCATTCATTCTGTCAGTGATACAAAATGTGATTGTCTGATTGATGGAACTGATTAGCACTTGATTTTGAATAGCAGGTGCTCACAGACAATTGTGCACAACTTGTACATAGAAACTGCTTACTCAATACACAGCAAGAAATACATTCAAGAATACTGAATATTGCATATGAGTGATATATAACAGATGATAGAGGTGCAACCTGTTGGACTGTTGACTTCTGCATTATTGATTTGGTTGCAATGACACTGAGGATGGATTGAACTTCTTTTACTTACGATGAAAGTGTACACTTAGAATCATCAGGATAATCCAGGCAGAGTAAGAGCATTAGAGACCTGTGAAGATACAATTTTATTTAGCATCTTTCAGGCAGAAAACTGAAGAAAACAAATGAAAAAATGAAGAAAACTCAGCAGTGTTATCATGTCTAAAGCTTCCCTTCAGTCATATTTATGGTACAATTTTCTGTGAATAACTAGAGCTGTGAGTACTCCTGTGAAAATTAGTAATTCTGCAGACATTCAATAGTGGTTTTAACTTGTTTAGATTTTCAATCCAATTGAAGATTTTACAGTGAAATGGAATACACGAGGACATCTTCTGTGTCTGACATCTGTTAAGTACAATATTCCCCTTAATTATACAATTATACAGTATGCTGTAGTGTTTTGCCCAATTCACAGCCAAAAATGCTAAGCCTGAAAAATCTGACATCACTCCTCCAATAGATCAGTCTCTTGCTGAAGACACAACATTAATGGCACTTAAACATCAGAAGGTAAGAAATCAATTAAAATAGATGAGGTGCTTCTGGAAATATACCATATTAATGAAGGATTTTCACTTACTTGTAATTGTCAGTGCAGGAGACATCATAACCAAGGCTCTTCAGCCTGCCTTCTAATTTCTGTACAGTATGAGTTCCACAGGAATCTCTGTGAGAAAGGATTTTAATACTATTGCAAGTCTTTTGTGATCTAATTTCCTTTCATTGAACTTGGTGGAATTAGTAAAGCAAATCTCCAAAACTTTGCCTCCTCTGTATTCCTTAACACTTACAGAAAACTGATGTATATTGCTATTTATAAAGCTTCATTTGCTTACAGTAATTTAATGTTTTATACTCAGTTTGCAAAGACTGGAAGATTTGTTTCAGCCAGTGTAGCACCTGCAGATTCTATTTAACCAATATTCCCACCTTCAGTATTTCAGTGGACAAACAGAAAAAGAGCTAAATAATTTTGTAAAATAAGTAAGTGTAATATTGTAATATTCTTCGGCAGCTATTTAGGTGGTGCTAAAGCTGATGATGTCTTTACAGAATGAGTTGGTTATAATACGTTAAAATTATACTTCTGGGAAGTTTGTCCTCTCTCTTGAATACAGAACAATAGAAAAACAAAAGAAGAGAGAAAAAAACCCAGAAAGAATCCTAAACATAGCTTCTGTGTTTAGCACTGATTTTTAAATTTGTGTTGCAATTAGCAGAAGAAAGTTTAGCATAGAACAGAACCTACTGGGACCTCTAAAATTTGCACCAATGTCAAATATTAAGGCCAGTGCTACCTCCCCGTTGGTCAGTAAATACTCACGACTTCAAATCATATGGGCACCACAAAAATCATTGCAAAAAGCATTAAGTAAAAATACACAAATATTCCCATACATCCAGGCAAGCATAAACTTAAAGATAAATTAGCATCAAGTGCTCGTCTTAACTTTTCTTTGTAACAAGGGCAATGTTTGCAAAGGTGAGCTGTATAGAGTTTTTTCTTCAGAGGTCTGGGGTAAAACTGACTTCCTTTGCTCCACAACCCTTGATTCATCTATGTATCACACACTATCAAAAGATATAATGGAGTAATTCTTCCTTTAATCAGTCCCAACCCCAATTTCTGGCCTAATGATTTCATTTTTTTAACTTCAGAGTCCATTTTCTATTATGTTTCTGTTGAAAATCATTATTTTCCTTGGCTATTTCATTTTCATTGGCTGTTTACCAACAAGCTGTTCTGTTTGGACTGATCTGTTTTGTTTTGTTTATTTGTTTTTAATTAAATTAACGGTAAAAGTAGATCTTTTTAAAGGTTATTTTTTAAGTATTGAGAGAAGATGAGCCCTCTGGTGGTATTTATCTGCTTCTACCAATTTTCAAAAGCAGTTAAGTCAGCTGAAAATGATTCTAGACTGAATATTAGAATTTAATTATATTTTGTCTCAGGCTGGTATTTCTATACTCTTTGAGAACGGCAGGGCATGCCTTCTGTGTTAGTGAAAGCATCTAAATATTTTTAGTTTAATTGCTAGGCAAATATAATCAAACAGAAAGCCAGGTGAAATTGTAAAGACAGGTCCAAAAAGGAGGCATTCGGCGGGGGCGGGGGGGGGGAAGACATAACTTACAAATCTGGTCCTTCAATATCATCCACAACCCAGATAACAATTTGTGAGATTTTGTCTTTCTGGAGATTAGGTATCTCGTAATCTGCAAAAAAAATGATTAAAGAAACAATATTTTTTGAAATATAAAGAACAATAAAAAGAAATAATCTTTTTCCCTTCGCACCAGTCAAGGCTCTGATCCTGCTGGAGGATAGGGGTTTGCTCGATTTTGCATTTATATCCTCTGACTACAATCAGACTCGACAAAGCAGAAAAAAACTGATTCACATTCTTAATGTTATAAAACATCAAAGGCATTTAAACAGAAGTTTTGTTTTCATATTCTTAATCTTAGAGGCGCTCAGCTGAAAAAAAAGTTACAACTTAAAAGGTGAGCCAGAATGAAGTGAACTTTGAAGAATGCAAAACTAAAACAATATGCATTGGATAGTTAGTAAAAAAAAGAAATAGGTCATTCTTGTCATTATTGCTTTTACACAAAATACAATTTTGCTTTAAATAATAAAAAAATAACAACAGCCACAAGACAAATATATATTTTAGGTATAAAATGACGGCCACAGTAACATAACCATCAAGGAGAAACTTCTAGCTGCGTCCATCCCTGGCCTAAGGAATCTTCCACTTTCTTCCTTTGTGTAAATTGACTTTGATAGGTATTTAAATAACAATTAAACCAAAATAATAAAATGGCAACTAAATCACAGAATCATAGAGAGGTTTGGGTTGGAAGGGACCTTAAAGACCATCTGGTTCCAACCCCCTTGCCAAGGGGAGGAACACCTCCCACTGGATCAGGAAGCTCAAAGCCTCATCCAGCCTGGCCTTGAACACCTCCAAGGATGGGGCAGCCATGACTTCTCTGGGCAACCTGGGCCAGGGCCTCATCACTCCCAGAGTAAAAAATGTCTTCCTAATATATAATCTAACGAGAACAATAATAATTATATGTTAATAAGTATAATAATTATAATATCAAATAATAATGATAATGTGTAACGTATTAGTACTATATTATTAAAAATTATAATAATTATTATAATTGTAGTGTCTGTAAATTGAATTTCAAAGCCACAGATTTCTAACTCAGTAAGATGTACTGCAATGGCTTCCAGCCTTTTAATTGCTCGACTCCCCTCTGAGCGTGCCCTGAATGCTTGGTCCAAGCCTGAGCCCAGGTGTGTGCTCTGATTTGCCTATCATGGTGCTTCTTAAATGTCTCCATATGGGCTGCAGTGTCTCTTAGTCACTTGAAATGCTCTGAGACCCTCCAGACTGGAAGGAACTGTTGGATGTCACCTCCTGTGTGAGGCCAGCACTGGCAACGTGACCACAGCTCTGTCCCCCTGGTGCCTGCAGGCAAACTACTGGTGCTGTGGTGTGGAAGCTCTGTTGGCACCCAGCTGAGACCTGTTTGTAAAGTTATTTTAAACTTCTAGAGAAGTGGGATACCAATATTTGCCTTCTCTGTTCAGCTGTGGTACAGTGGTGAATGTCCAAGCCTGTCTTAAGCAGTGAAAATACAACCAAAAATAAATATTCCAATTATTTTTTTCTCATTTGCCCATTCATTTACATGTTCTTGCCAGCAAAAATGCAACTTCCTCTAAAATATGAAGGAACTTTTAACTGTGGAGGAACAATGCACAATTCGCTTCAGTAAACCAATTTTTGAACCAACTAATATTATGAAAGAGGTCTGCCAACTACAAACATACTCTGTGAATGAGCAAAGTTATTTTGCATGAAGTGAGAAATAAATCTTAACTGAAAAGGTAACAGGTTAGAAATGGGCCAGGAAAAAAAAAACAGATGGTGCAATTGGCTTTGTTTTTTTTCATGGCAGGCTGTGTCCCAGTGGTGGTGATTTCACTGGTCATGATACCACCAGGGAGGTGACTCAGGGAACTGGTGGAAAGAATTAATTTATATGTAAGAAGTTTCTGAAATAAGGACTCTATACAGGATTCTGGGCATTGACCTGCTGCCAGGTATTATCATCTGCAGAAGACTGGATCCCAGCTGACCACCTGACCAACCACGAGGAGGCCATAAATATCTTGATTAGCTGAAAGCTGTGTACAAAGCTGGACCTTTTGGGGGACAGAGGTAAGTAGGGAGTAGGTATTTTGGAACACACGGTTCCTGTTTCTCTCCTGTCTGAGACAAAATTATCTTTTCAATGATTAGTTTTAGTCCTCAGTGAGCACGCAGGAGCAGGATCTGTTCTATGGGTTTTTTAAAGATGTTTCTTTGATCTTCCTCGGACAGGATAGTTGCTGAGATAAGGAAAGATGTATTTTTAGTCAAAGGTAGGCAGTCACTACAGCCATATACTCAGTAAAAGTTCTTAAGGGTGTATTTTTACAATAAATTTTCAATACAGTCTTAGATGAAACTCTGCATAGCGGTACACCTGTAAATCGGGGAAAATGCCTCTGTCCTTTATGTAGGAGCGAACAAGGAAAAGAGAAAACTAATCCTTGCTATTATCCTTCTCAATTAGCTTTTTTTTCTTTCTTAAACCATAATGGACCTCAAGCTGCCTCCTCTTGGTTTTGGAGAAACAGCAGACTAAACACTTTCACTACAGAAGTTAAGTTTGCTCTTAGGCCTGACCTAGGCTACACTCCTCGTAATAATGTCTTCTCCTTGGAGATGTCCCTGAACAGAAATTTTGAAACACTCATCTTTTTTAAGACTTACACATTTTGCCACAGTAAGGTGGCTGACTTGAAGGCTGCTTTCAAAAAGCATTTATCCTGCTTGCCACAGCAGTTTGTAAAATGCAGGAGTCAAAAGGATTGTTCTCATCCATTTCCTGCTAATTCCTACAGTTGAGGGCAATTAAAAGCTGTCCCCACAACTCAGCAGACTTTGATGCAACAGACTCTTCCAGCTACCCTCCACATGCTTTGTGCAGCAGAAGACCCAAACAACTGGCTGACCATCCTTTTTTTCCAGGCTTCAGACCCTGTACACATAAATAAGTCAGTTTTCTTACCCTGGTTCTGGGTAAGCTCCCCCAGCTGCAGAACCATTCAGCAAGACGTGTATCACTCCAGAACTGTGCTGTGCATACTGCAATACATAATAGACCTTTTTCAGAACTCATCATCCAGATTTGTTATATGTCTTAGCATTGTATTACAAGCAACAATGACCAAGGAAAGAATTTTATCAAGAGTACCAGAGTTGTGAAAATAATACCAAACTAGCACCCTAGCAGATCACTGCAGCAGAAAGGACAAGAAGTAAATAGCTGATGCATTCATTAAATACAGCTTCTCATACTATTTTCTCACACCTGTAAATAGTTTCTTCAGCAGAGGAAGAAAACATTTTGGTATGCTGTGTTGGGTTTGATCTGTGAATAAAGGATTTCCACCAAGGCTGTCAAATGTCCCTTAGGACCTGTTCTCAGTAGACAACTAGTGTGCTTATTGTGCTCAGTAGGTGCTTAATATATATTAACAAAGCTAACACAGAATGTTAATGCATTATCTAGCTAAGGGGCAAGTTAGGTTCCTTTTGCTAAAACATTGTACCCAGTCTAAAACAAGTGTATTTGTATCAGAGTAAATAATCTAGCACAGTTACAGACTCAAATCTGGTTTGATCCAGTGAGGTTTTCCTGACCACGCAGGTCACACTCAGTAGTGTACAAAGTCAGCACTAACGCGCTATTTACAGTGATTGAGGCCATCCTCCAGAAAGATTCCACAGCGTTGTTTTCACATTCCTCCGTGGTCGGGCAGGATTCATAGTCCAGTCCTGTAGTAAGGCATGTGATTTATGATGCTATTAGAGAGACAATAATGACCATAAAAAGTGACCTTAGAAAGAAATTAAATCTATTTGTGCATTACTCACTGAACATACAAGACGGTCTGACACAATACTGAATGCTGTATTTTTTTCTATCATTTTCCATTCTTTGCAGTTTACACAAACCATGACGTTCTGTGGATTCATAGAATCCTAGAATCATCTGGTTAGAAATGACCTCTGAGATCATCAAGTCCAATCATACCTGTCCTCTTACTAAACCATGTCCTTAAGAAACTCATCAACCCGTGTTTTAAACAACTCCAGGGATGGTGACTCAACCACCTCCCTGGGCAGCTGTGCCAGTGCCTGACCACCCTTTCAGTGAAGAAATTCAGTAATTTAGCTGAAACACCTCTAACTCTACCTGGGAGGCAGAGAGCTCTGTGTTCAGAGGGCTGAGAAGGAGGCGCAGCACCATTTAGATTTCACTGTGTGCTCCCCAGACTGCCAGGTTAAACATTCACACAAAACAGGAGAGAATGAGACAGTGCGGCTATCCCTGATTTTCAAAGGACCAAGTGCAAAATTAGCTCCTCCAGAACACAGCAGTCAGTCTCCATGATGGTTTTACAGATAGATTTTTAAATATAGTACTCATTATCTTACCAGCACCGTCGGCCTGCCCACACCAGTTTAGAAAATCTGCAAAGAAGCCAATCAGAGTATCAGCCAGGGACATGTAGCGACGGCCTCTGTCAGCAAAGCTATTGACTAGCAGATGATTATTCTCCCAGAAGAGAGATTATGGAAAGAAAGGAAAAAAAAAAAAAAAGAAAGAATGACCCATCACTTGGGTGTGGACACAATGAGATTATGGGGTGCTTAAAACAGTTTAAAACACGTTTTGTTATTTCTTTGAAAATCAAGCTAATAATCATAAATGTTAGCTATCTCTTTAGAGGAACAAAGGTTTGGGTTTTTTTACAGTGTTGTAAATTCTGATCACTAGAGGCTTGATGGGCTTTCACACCATGATGGGAATAGGTATAGACTTGTATTAAAGATAGAGAAGCCTAGCTTAAAGATAGTGAAGCCTAGCTTTGCCTTCTTCAGTGGATATTTAGGGAAAGGAAGTAAAAAGGAAAGACAGATATTTATATCTGTCTTTATATCTTAACAGAATTCTCTCACACTGCTATGTTGACTTATGGCATGAAAAAATGATGTGTCTAGCTGTTATTTCTGTGTTTGCAAAACTCTCATTAATCTCACGTGAGCTGTGTCGATAGGCGTATTTGTTGGTTAAGCTTCTATCATTGAGAGATAAGGAATTATTGTGCTAGAGGAAAAACTGCTTTAAAGCGTAACCTTTTAGAGAAGGCCAAAGCACACATTCTGGTGGGATATGATGGCACAAATGCCATGGTTTTTGCACTTTCACTGTTCTCTGCAGTTGGGCAGCACATCGAATCCTTACTGTTTTCTAGGATGCAATGGTGTTCTATCTCATTTCTGTTTGTTTAACGTGTCAAAAGACAACAGCACGCAGAGTCTTTGCAGGCAGAGCACCCAACCTGTGGAAAAGTAGAAGTTCAGGGACTAAAACAAAGCTCCTGGCTTAGTAGAAAAAATAGGGGAACTTTGTAGCGTGAAAATGGAGAAGTTTCTGAGAAGTTACTGCATAAATAAATGCAGCCAAAAACATTGAAAAATGCCATCACGCCTGAGCCTGTAAACTACAGATGGCCCAAAAATAATGAATCATGAGTCAGCCACAGAATGAGCCTTGGTCAAATTTGAACTGTGCCATGGAAAATCAGTCGCATGTCACAGGACGGTTAATGTAACATCAATAATTATTTACTTTGTTAGGTGGAATTGTATGCAATGACAGGTTGATAAATTGTTCATAGTCCTTAGGTAGAATGCTGCAGGGATCCTTGTTAATAAATGCACCTTTAAATGCTTCCCATATCTCCAAACAATTCTTCTCACTGTAATCATTGAAACAAACAAGCAGCAGAATTGTTTTTCCAAAGCAGGGCAAGCAAGTAATTTGTTCCCAGCTTCTTCAGATTCCCAAATTAAAACCCCTAAAAGGTTAAGAGACAAAACTGAAGTAAGGGTGGCGGAAAACTCACCACACAGGAAAAGCATATAAATCTAGTCTCTTCCTGACTCCTAACAGCAGCAGATTAGGAAGAAGTAGCAATGGAATTAGAAATACATAGCAACTCAACAAAAAACTTACAAGGTACAGTATAATTTAGCTTGCTATCCAGCACTGTAGAAACACTGAAGAAAACAGCTTTCTTTGAAGATTTCCAGATTCAAAAAGCCATTTCAATTGAAGTGTAGCTAAATGTGCAAAGCTACTGTAACGTAAAATTACTCTTAAAACATCATATTCAAGTGCAAGGAGGAGTTACTAGAAAGTTTCAATGGTAGAATAATGGTTTTGACAAAGTGATGCCTTCTGTATTTACAGGTCCTAGGATTATACAGCTTTACCTTGCTGGAACGAGTACAGTGACCGTGGGGGACATAGACTGTCACCGTGCAGTAGCTACAAGAGTACTGTTAGGATTCAATATTTAAACTACTTGTGAAGGAAGGCCTGAAATAAGATGCCAGGCTATGCACTTTGACAGTTCCCTTCTGCCAACTCTGTCTCAGGGACAATAATCTCCTGTAGGACAGGACAGGCCATATTGGCAACCGTGTCCTGGGGTGCACCAAGCACGGCATTCATTGCCAGCCGGGAGAGGGGGAGGATTGTCCCGCTCTGCTCTGCACTGGGGCGGCCCCATCTCGAGCACTGGGGGCAATTTGGGGCACCACAGCATAAAAAAGACATCAAACCACTGGAGAGTGTCCAGAGGAGGCCACAAGGCTGGGGAAGGCTCCACAGGGGAAGGTGCGTGAGGAGCGGCTGAAGTCCCTTGGTCTGTTCAGCTGGAGAAGAGGAGACCGAGGGGGGATCTCAGAGCTGTTTGCTGCCTTCTCCCAAGGGAGGGAGGGGAAACAGGGGCTGAGCTCTGCTCTCTGGTGACCTGTGACAGGACCCGAGGGAATGGCAGGAAGATGTGCCAGGGCAGGGTTAGATTGGATATCAGGAAGAGGTTCTTCTCCCAGCGGGTGGTGGAGCACTGGAACAGTTCCCCAGGGAAGCAGTCCCAGCACCCATTCCGCCAGCATTCCAGAAGCCTTTGGACACTGCCCTCAGTCACACGGGGTGAGTGTTGGGAGTGTCCTGTGCAGGGACAGGAGTTGGACTCCATGGTCCTTGTAGGTTCCTTCCAGCTCAGGTGATTCTATGATTCTGTGATCTATGATTATCTTTCTGGATTTGCAGGATCTCATCTGTCACAGCTTGGAGCCTGCCTGGAGTAATTAAAAAGGGAATTGCTACTTTCACTACTTTCTGACAGTACCTTCTCCACATATGCTGTGGCAATGTCTATGCTGGGAACATTGTGCAGAGCAGAATAATGTATTTTTGGTGCATACGGCATTCCTAACACAAACAGCTGTGATTGCAAAGCTGTAGCTTGAACAATAGTAGTTGCGATAAGTAAGACAACTTTTGCCATTATGCAGCTCCTATGCAGGAAACAGAGCACAGATTCCCTTACAGTCATCTCTGGTCATGCTTAAAACAACTCTATAAACTCTGATATATCGTAAGCAAATATGGGATCTTGATCTGAACATTTTCAGTGATGCAATATGACCATTGATCATTAGTTTCAATGTTTAAAGAGTCGTACTTGATAAAAGGATTTGCACCCTATTTCTGATTTCAAGCTGTTAAATATTAGCTTCTAACAGCAGTCTATATACTTAGATCTCATTCTGATAAAGAGCAGTCTGCTGTAAGCACTCACTTATTCATGCCAGCACTTGTAAATTATGATCAACTGAATTCTTCACATCTTTAGGGACAGTTGAAACCAGCAATAATTTTCTGGTTAATTCACTTATTGGATTTCTTCGATTCATGTGTTCTCATCCATGTTTGTAAATAAAAAGGACTAGTCTGCTTCGTTACTCAAAATTTCTCAGCTATCAAAAATACTTCTCGAAACTACAGGGTGGGGAAGGGCTGCAGATCGGGACAATTTCTTCTGATCTTAATAGACACTAATAAGTCATATAAGATTTATTTCATGTGAGTCAGTTTAAAAAAGATGTTTTCAAAACTTCCATTATATACTCCCACTAAAGAAATACGGTGTTTATGCACTACAGGAACACTTGAGTTATGTAGCATGAAAATTTCAAATATGATTTTCATTCAAATCTCTCACTTTACATGACCATAACACTTTGTAAAATGCCTCTTTTAACTGCCACGTTCTGTTTTAACATAAAGGAAAGTTTTCCTTATGCTTCTATAAACATATTTATGTTTTAACTGTGCTGCAGTGTGAAGATATGCTTTGCTGGCTTCTTTTCTGTTAGCAAAGTATTTAAAAAAATATTCTATTTGCACATAAATTTAGGAGCAAAACCTATCCAGGTGACTATGCCTATATAAAAGCTAACCAAGGAGCAATTAAGAAACCAACAATGAATAGAAAGGGTTAAAATAATTAGGATATCTGGTTTGCACCTGTGCAACATGAAATTTTAATTTTGTTTAGATTACACTATTTGCCTATAGACCTAAGGGAAAGAGAAAAAGACACATACTATGAAATTCATTGTGCAGCTCTTCTTTTTATAAGGCCATTTTGGGATAGAATCTTAATGTCCAGCCTGGCTTCATGCTATTATAAATCAGCATACTTTGATGAATGTGTTCAGACTTCTCAGTTTTAAAATTACATTGTGAAAAGGTCACAGGACCTAACAACATCACAAAACTGTCATTAATATGAGACTTACAGAAATACTTTCAAAAATACTGTATTTACATTTCTAAAAGCCAAAATCAGTTAACGAGAGGGTTAACATTTCCAAAAATGCTTCAGCTATTAATGAAGTGACATCTGAACTCTACCTACCTGAACTCTACCTACCTAATCTCTACCTACCTAAAGCCTACTGCAAGACCAGACTTCCTATACCTACACAACTGTTCACTGACTCGAGTTTTCATAGCTTATGTTATACATTACATTGTAGGTATGCATACTATAAAGTTTACTGGCACCTTCTACTGGGATGTGTTTCTAAATTTGCCAAACTTGAATTGTTCAGCTGAAATTTTAGTACCATGTTATTAGGATGATTTTTCCTTTCATGGGGAACTTGAAGCAAAACACGGTAAGAATGTCATTAGGAAGAATCGTGTTTGTTTTGCCTTTGTTAAAAGCCACAAACTTGTTTTCTTTCCTTTACCTTCCTGTTTTGCAGCAGGAAATGAAAAAGGGAGGTTGAGGGAAGGATGTAATATTTGCTGATCTTATGCAACATAATCTAACCCTGTTTAAGAACACGGTTCAATGCTGCAGGAACCTAGCCATGCCCTCTCTGCAAATGCATCTTCAAACTATGAGGAAAAAATTTAGTGGCAGATGGTACTCCAGGAGACTGTACTCCTTAGTTTTTTCCTTTTTACCAAAGCCCAAGCAATGTCAGGAAGACAGAAAAAGTGGTCATTTTAGCAAAAGGTGTGACTTTTACCTCCAATTCTGTGTAGTTAACACGGGCAATGAAAGCTCACGGCTAATCATACTTCAGCAGTTGATTTCTACCTGATTTTTCAGGGGAAGGAGCTGAGCAGTCTCTTCCAGTATCACTAGATAGCTATAAAGTGAGGTGCTTTCCCTCCTACATGACCTGACATACGAGGCACGCAAAGTAAAGCAGGAGCACTGTCAGATTTGGTACTTCAGAAATACCACCCCCATGATTTCTGTGCAGTGTTCTCCTTACAGAACACTGTGGCAGTAGGGTGGGGGAAGAAATGTCAAATAAAAAGCTGAAGGATTAAAAATCTTGCCATAATTACAGTACTTTTATTAATACGACATCCATCAAAGTTCATTTTTTGTTTCCAGACAGCTACAATAGGATCAATTCCATGGCTAGGAGCAAAACATCAGGCTTCTGACAAGAAACTTTTTGTACAGAACAGAAAAAACTAATCCAGAAATGAGCAAAAACTTACCCAACAGAAGGATTCACGATTCTAATATACTCATAGCATCTTCCAATGACAATACTTTCCAGGTTTGGCGTCGTACCTTCACCTTTCCATTTCTTTCCCTGCACTGCTGAGCAGCTGTTCATAAATAGAACACAGGCAAGTAATAGAGACAAAAGAAGGCTCTTCATCACTACTTCTTAAGAACCCAAGTTGTTAAAAAAAAGGGAAAAAGAAAAGTTAAACTATACAATCTAAATGGAAACCTGGAGGCTTAACACTGAATATTTTCAACACTGGCTATAGCTCTGTACACAAAAGACAAAGTTAGACGGAAATCTGAACCTTGCTGAGCACTGCAATAAAACTGTTTCCTGGAGTGACTGCAGCACAGAAATACATCACTTCCTCATGCCTAACTATTCCCCACTTCAGAAAAACTGAGACTTTTAAGGTCATGATATTGCCACCTGGTGATAACTGGGAAGAATTACAATATATTTCAGTAAAAGCAGAAAAAAATCTCTTACCACTTAAGTATTTACAATGCCTTAGTTTTGTTTAATACTCATTGCCATGCTACACCTTCCTAAAACATCTCAAGGACTTGCAAGCAATGTATTGTAAATGTTTCTTTTCAATTTAAAAGGGCTAAAGTTTTTGTACATATTTTTTTAAGGGCTGAAAAAAAAATGCTAAAACACCTATCAAGTAACAGAATGGTAAAATGCTACCACTTCTCCCCTGGATACTGACAGCAACATTTTGGTATTATGATGGCTGTTTTAAAGTCTTCAAAACCGCTTCGCAGTCACAAATCAATTGTAAGGAGAACTAAAAGGATTAAGACATATTTCCTGTGCACTGAAGTGATCTCTTCAATTTCTGTTTACACGTAGTCTCCCTCCAGCTTCTCTTCCCTAAGTACTTTGTTAGATCATCAAACAACATCAATTAATCTAATCTTCAGTGTAAACATTTGGTGGTATAAACTGCTGCAAATACAGCCACGCTACTTTTTTTCCCCTTTTGAAAAACCACTTTTTTTCAAACTTACTCTAAGTTGTGGAACATGCTGGCTCTTCTCTTTCTGTTAGAAAGTCTCTATGCCTCAATGAATATGTACATCTTCCTTATTTATGTAGTTACTTATCTAGTGTCATGCTTACATTGAAGCACTGGTACCCAGCTGACGGATTTTGCTGAAGGCAAAACCTTGCTAATCATTGAGCAAATTGCTGATGATGGATTTGTCTTGTAAACGTGACAGCAAGATAACCAGCTGGATTGTTACCTGCAGCAGTCTTCAGGAAAGCCAGATCTGCCCAGAAATGGTTACACAATGTTGTGCTTGATACGGTGGAGACACAGCAAATGTTGTATTTCACCTCAGTTACTTCTCTGATGCTTTTTCTCCCCATTTTTCTTCCTAACCTCTCTGAAATGTCACCATCCTCACAGAGCACCAGCATGTTAATCAAATGGTTTCAACTTAATGCTTTGGGTTCAGATCAGAGAGTGCAATAATCTATGGAAGTCAACGAATTTTTTACTATCAACTTTGCTGCAACCAAATTTTGCTCAATAATTTCAAGGCTGACAGAAACCAGAGGCATAACTGGTGTCTTTTCCTATATAGAAGAGTGTAGAAACTGTCACTGGTTTAGTCACAGAGTGAAAATTCTGCTTCAAATATACTGTATAAAAAGACATAAAGATGGATACTGAGTTTTGGAATGGCTGTTCTCCAAGGACACACCAGGTTAGGACTGATCGCCATAAAGAAGATGTGAGTACTGCTCAGCAGTGTTCTCCAAAATAGAGACAACCTGTCATTCTCAGAAGGAATGGAAATGAGTTCAACAAGTGCTGGGATCCCCATCTCATCTCCTATCAAGCTCCCTTTCCTCATGGGCCACTTCTAGAAACACATCAGGCCAGAAGGGCTTCTGATCTGACTCAGCACAGTCACTCTTTTTTTAAATTCTTAGCTGTGACGTTAATACATCACGTGATGCTAAATTAACAGACCTTGGTGGAAATTGCTCCAATAGTTTGATAGGCTCAGGAGTCAAACCTTTGCTCTGGCTTAGATCTCATGCTCCCTTTTTCTCGTACAATAATTAATCTGCTCTCAGAAATCTTCTCTCTGTGTAATTCTTAAAGAAAATGACCAAGTCTCCTCTTAAACTTGTCCATGAAAAATTCAATATTTTAATCCCACTTTCTCTTGTAGTACTGTACTTCACTGCCACAAACTGGCTGTCCATCTTGCCTCCCCAACTCTAGCAATTCATGCTGGATGCAGATCACTGTCCCTCACTCTCTGCCTCTGTCTCCTAGAAGAGGTTATTGCCCATCACAGTATCACAGTATCGCAAGGTTGGAAAGGACCTCTGAGATCATCAAGTCCAACCGATAACCCAACACTAACACCAACACTAACACCAACCATCATCTAAACCATGGCACTCAGTGCCTCATCCAATCTCCCCTTAAACACCTCCAGGGTCGGTGACTCCGCCACCTCCCTGGGCAGCGCATTCCAATGGCCAATCACCCTTTCAGTGAAGAACTTCTTCCTCACATCAAGCCTAAACTTTCCCTGACGAAGCTTGAGTCCATGCCCTCTAGTTCTGTCGCTGGTCACCTGAGAGAAGAGACCAATCCCTGCCCGACTACAACCTCCTTTTAGGTAGTTGTAGAGAGCAATGAGGTCTCCCCTGAGCCTCCTCTTCTTTAGACTAAACAGCCCCAACTCCCTCAGTCGCTCCTCGTAGGGCTTGTGCTCCAGCCCCTTCACCATCTTCGTTGCCCTCCTCTGAACACATTCCAGTATCCTAACATCTTTCCCAAACTGGGGGGCCCAGAACTGTACACAATATTCAAGATGAGGCCTGACCAGTGCCGAGTACAGGGGGACAATAACTTCTCTGGTCCTGCTGACTACACTATTCCTGATGCAGGCCAGAATGCCATTGGCCTTCTTGGCCACCTGGGCACACTGCTGGCTCATGTTGAGCTTCCTGTCAACCAGCACTCCCAGGTCCTTTTCTGCCTGACTACTCTCCAGCCACTCTATCCCCAGTCTGTAGCTCTGCATGGGATTGTTGTGTCCAAAATGAAGTACCCGACATTTGGACTTATTAAACATCATCCCATTAGAATCAACCCATCTCTCCAATCTGTCCAGGTCCCTCTGTAGGGCCATCCTACCCTCTAACAGATCAACCCTTCCTACCAGCTTGGTATCATCTGCAAACTTGCTGATGATGGACTCAATCCCCTCATCCAGATCATCAATAAAGATATTAAACAGGACCGGACCCAACACCGATCCCTGCGGGACACCACTGGTGACCGGCCACCAACTGGATGAGACACCATTCACCACCACTCTCTGGGCTCGGCCATCCAGCCAATTCCTAACCCAGCACAGAGTGCTCCCGTCTAAGCCACGGGCTGCCAGCTTCTCTAGGAGTCTACTGTGGGGAACAGTGTCAAAGGCCTTGCTAAAGTCCAAGTATACCACATCCACAGCCTTCCTCTCATCCACCAGGCGAGTCACATGGTCGTAAAAGTAGCGTAGCAGTGTCTGCAAAATTGGCAGCATATTTGCTCCTGAGATACTCTGGTTCACAAACTGAATATTAACTCAAATGACCATGAAATTCAGGATATGTTTATATTGTGAAGCCCTGGAAGATAAGAATGGACGTGTTCTCTCTTGTTATTTCTGCCACATGGGAGTGGTAATTTTCAGCAGAAGGAACGTGTAACAGGTGGGAACATTAATCCCCTATGATGGCTCAGGCATGAATTGTTGGCAGAATAACCCCAATTCCATATGACTTCTTGCTTTAGGCTGGAAATATGACCTTGGAACTGGTCATATTTACAAGCTCCTCTCTAACTCTGTAAGTAACAAACTCCACAAAACATAATTTCTTGAAGGTTCATGTCTTCAGCGCATCAGTAACCCACGGTCTCACCCTCTCTCATGTATTCTCTGATCCTCTGTGCAAGAAATGCACAAACGCAAAGCCAGAGCTGTGCTTACTCACCAAGCAGTAAATACAACCATGTGTTGGCTGGGCAGCTGCACAACACCCGTGCTTTCCACTTCCTTTCTTTCTCTCGTTTTTTTTCCCCCAAAGTTGTACAAATTAAACCTTCCAAGTTTCATACATTATTTGCAGATATGATTAAGTAGGCCAGCGTGTTCAAAAGTCCTTGGAGGTGGAAAGGATGA
The DNA here is from genome assembly GCA_033558185.1 of Dromococcyx pavoninus. Lineage (NCBI taxonomy): Eukaryota > Metazoa > Chordata > Aves > Cuculiformes > Neomorphidae > Dromococcyx > Dromococcyx pavoninus. Next base: position 449,693 of record JAUMJL010000019.1, on the reverse strand, counting down.
GTGGAAAAGGAAACACCCAATACCACAATTGCTTAAGCCTCATTACCTTAGATAAAGAGATAAAAAGATTATTGTGCACAGTGTGATCTAAATAACCCTCTCTCCTTCTCAAATCACTCTCTCTCCTTTTACCAGCAATAATTTCACAGTGTTCCAAAGCATTAGTACACTGAGGAACATTAGCACATTGGACTAAAATTGTATGTGTGCCTTTGCTCAAAATCTTTCAATCTGTTTACAATTTATTGCTTACATTGATAAACTGGCTGGCTTTTAATCTATGCAATATCTGCAGCATAGACTTGTACAGGAGTAGTTTTCAGACAGAAAGGTCTGCTACATTTATTATATGTTGGACAGCGCATTTTGGGGACCTTTACTACACATTTCCATGTTGGCTGAGAGTTACACCTTATGTCAAGCTGATGCATCATCTCTCTTCTGCCAAGTGTTCCTCCTGTGTTTGAAATGTTGCATAGGCAGGTGAATACCAAAGGCTGGTGTTCCTGCTCCTTTCATCTCAGATATTTAACAAGTGCAGCATTTAACTCTTATCTAGCACAAAATCTGCAAAAATTGGGGGCAGATTCCCTGATGCAGCCTGGATTGGGACACATCAAACGTGATAGCTCACACACACCAGTACATTTACAGATACCCTCTTTATTCCAAGGAAGTTGTTGAATACCTATCCCTGGACGGATTTAAAAGACATGTAGATGCGGTGCTTAGGAACATGGTTTAGTGGTGAACTTGTCAGTGCAAGGCTTATAGTTGGACTTCATCTTAAAGGTCTTTTCCTACAGGAACAATTCTGTGATTCTGTAACATGTTGTTGACATCTCCTCAGTCTCCCTGCGAGAAGCGAATTGTCTTTACTGTATGTAAAGGCACCATTTCTAATTCCTAATTCCTTCTGACTTCATTAAAGTCACATGAGGAGTGGGCTGAAGTCACTTGAGTCTGTTCAACCTGGAGACTGAGGGGGGACCTCACTGCTGTTTGCTGCTTCATCACAAGGGAAGGAGGAGGAACAGGTGCTGGTCTATTCTCTTTGGTGACAATGATGGGACTCAAGGGGATGGCAGGAAGATGGTCTGGAGGGAGATGTCCCTGGCCATGGCAGGAGGGTTGGAACTGGATGATCTTTAAGACCTTCCAACCCAAACCATTCTATGATTCTATGATGAGGAGCTGGACTCTATGATCCTTGGGCGCCCCTTCCAACTCAGGTCATTCTATGATTCTATGAACGATTCTGTGGTTCTGTAACGTGTTGCTGTCAGTCTGTCATCTCAGCCAATTGTCTTTCCTGCACGTGAGAGCACACTGCAATTTCTAATTCATTAAAGGCACGAAGACCGCTGTGCCCGCCACGCCGGGCTGCCCAGTGGGCACGGACACGGGGCACCGCCCGCCCCTCCCGCAGCTCTGGGCAGCCTCCCCCACCTTCTGCACGCCCGACTCCTACGCCCCCGCCGAGCAGCTCCCCCCACAACTCCCTCTGACTCCTCCCCCCGCGCCCGCCCCGCAACTCCGCCGCCGCAGTCAGAGGGGAGGGGCGTGGCGACGCCGGAAAGGTGCGGGGCCAACCGCAAGGAGGGGGTCGGAGCGAACCGCGCACGCGCAGGCGCGCGGCGGGAGGCGGTGACGGCGGCGGCGCTGTCGGCGCGGGGCGGGGGCGGGAGCGGGAGCGGTCACGTGGGCGGCGGGGTTGGCGGCGCGGCGCAGGCGCGTGGCGGGTGTTCGTGCCGTCGCCGTCGTTGCCGCTTGCGCCGCGGGTTCTATGGGGAGAACATGACTCCCTTCCCTGAGGAGGTGGATGTCTTCTCGGCTCCGCACTGGCGGATGAAGCAGCTTGTGGGGCTCTACTGCGACAAGGTAGCGTCTGGGGGCGGGCAGGGTGGGGGCGGCCTCCGCGCCGCTCCCCTGAGGCGGGAGGGCTCGGTCAGCGCCCCCGGCAACTTCTCAGCGCCGCTGCGGGGCTGCCGGCCACCCCGGGCCTTCCCGCCGCATCCCGCATCCCCAGGGCCTCCTCGAGGGGAAGCGTGGCCGGTGGGGCGAGGGAGGGGAGTCTCCCCCTCTGCTCCGCTCCGGTGAGAGCCCACCTAGAGCGCTGTGCCCACTGCTGGAATCCCCAGCGTTAGAAGGATGTGCAACTGTTGGAACAGCTCCAGAGGAGGCCACGGAGATGATCCGAGGGCTGGAGCTCCTCTGCTGTGAGGACAGGCTGGGAGAGTTGGGGCCGTTCAGCCTGGAGAAGACTCGACTCCAGGGGGACCCCACAGTGGCCTTCCAGTACCTGGAGGGGCTACAGGAAAGCTGGGGAGGGACTTTTTCAAGAGCAAATAGTGACAGGAGAGGGGGAACGGCTTTAAATGGGGAGGGGGAAGATTTAGATTGGACATTACGAAAAAATTCTTCATGCTGAAGGTGGTGAGGCCCTGGCACAGGTTGTCCAGGGAAGGTGTGGCTGCCCCATCCCTGGTGGTGTTCCAAGGCCAGGTTGGAGGGGGTTTGAGAAGCCTGGTCTGGTGGGAGATACCCCTGCCCGTGGCAGGGGCGTTGGAACTGGGTGATCTTCAGGGTCCTTTCCAAACAATTCTGTGATTCTTTAACTGTGCCTTCCCACTGCCTTCCCTCTCGCCAGGCCGTGTTGGAGCCACCAACTGTGTTATGGAGCAGAGCTGCGAGCGGTGCCCTCAGGGGCCACCTTGTTTGGGGAGAAGCCCGACCAGCACCTCGATGTGGCCAAGGAAGAGCGGATGCTGCAGCGGGAGCAGTTTCTCCATCAGGAGATGACTCAACTGCTGAAGGAGATGGAGCAGACAAGGCCTGCGGAGGAAGCCCCGCTCCTTCCAGTGCGTCACATCATCATCGGAGCCCTGGTCCTGTTGTCTGTGCTCTGCTGGCTCGCCAGAAAATGGAACAGGCACTATGAGAGCTGCAGTGAGTAGCCCAGCACCAGCAGAGAGCAGGATGAAGACAGAGAGGAGGGGGTTGAGGGAGATCCCAGAGGAGCAGAGAACCATGTCACGGCTTTGGTTGCGTTTTCACAATTCCCCAGGCAGGGCCTGCCTGGCTTGTGCAAAAGGAGCTGAAGGAGCTGGTGGGTGAGCTCCTCGGTGTCTGCCGTGTGCTCTCCAGGAGGAGTCTCATGCCGCAGATGCACCCTGCCATGCGCACAGACGGCACCCATGAGTCCTGGAGCATGCACGAGGACAGTATCGCCTACCAACTGCTCGTGCTCCTGCTGCCACCGCCCGGGTACTCTTTCCACCTGGAAACAGGCACCTGGGGGCAGCTGCCAGCAGGAGCCTCCTGCATCCGTGTGGTGCAGAAGGGCACGTGCTCGAGGGAGCAGTGGCCGGGGGGTACTTTCTGCTCTGTCCCCCCAACCAACGACCAGTGGAGGGAGGAGAGCCTGCACCTCCAGCACACCCTCTGCACAGACTCCCACTTGGATGTGCAGAAAACAGCCTGCTGGGTCCAGCTGCTGGTGGCATCGGCCTGGAGGTATTTGCCTCAGTCACGCTCCTGCCAGCTCACAGTGCTGCCCTCCTGCCTCTCCTGCAGGTTCCAGTTGACAAGCAGCTCCACCATGAAGATCTGCACTGAGATGCAGCTTGCAGTGCAGCCGGGCACCTCAGGAGCCTGACTGAGCCTGGAGTAGGCAGGGGCCGGCTTTACCGGCACAACACCACGGCCACAGAGATCTTCTCCAGGCCCCGCTTTTAAGACTTAGAGCAAGCAAACCCAACAGGACACCTCAGAGGTCTGCACTTCTGCACCCATATCCTGGTGGTCTCAAGATTTTCCACCCCTGCCTGTGACCCTGAGGACCTTGCCTTCACCCCACATTACTGGGACCCAGGCACAGTTTTGGACACTGGCACGTGAGAATCTGCTCACGCCAGAGACTGCCTGGGGAGTCTGTGCTGCAGATCTGAACCAAGGAGGCACAGAGATGGCACTGCTCAAGAGCTGTTCAGCACAAACAGAACCTGGGGAACCTCTGCTGCTTCCGCTGAAGATTTCATCGCAACTGAGGCTCCTGTTACTACCTGCAAGAGGATGGGACCACCCGCCCTATTGGAAAGGGTTGACCCCCTCTGGGACCTTTGTTTGATATCAAGCTGACAATAAATGAGCTTGTTTGAATGCCCCTCCGCCTGTGTCTGTGCAACCCTCTGTGGGGCCGTGGGCAGGGAGCAGGTTGCTGACTGCTGGGAGGCAGAAGCATCAGGGTGGCATTTTGAGGGAAGTAAGCAGTAACAAAACAGATTCCCTGGTGGAGGGAACGAGGGCAAGGGAGTAGGAACTTTTTCAGTAGTGAGCGTTGATGGGACAAGAACCAATGGGCACAAAGGGAAAACAACCAAATTCCATTGGAACCCAGTGGTTCTGGGGCGGGTCCAGCGCGGGGCACGGGTCACAATGGGGGCTGTCCCCATAGACACCACCAGGCAGCCCCACGGCAGTTGGCCTTGGGCGATCGGTGAGTGAAGCACGCAGGGGCAAAGCTGGGCTGGGTAAGGGTGGGGCAGGGGGCCAGGGGGGTTTGTAACCCAGAGCGAGAGCTCAGCGCCTCAGGGAAGGGGACGGTACCGCCCTTGGGCTGGGGGCAGAGGTGCTCGGGGCTGCCAGCGGTGGCAGCTGCCCAGAGAGGCCTTGCGGATGTGCGGGGTGCCCACACCTCTGTCAGAGTCTCCATGGGATGGTAGGGGTGGGGCTTTAGGAGACTCTACTCGGGTGTCCCCTGTCCTGTCACAGGACACAGCACAGCCTGGGGCTGGCCATCAGGGTGGCTTAGGTGGGATGGGTCCCATGGTGGCTCCAGCAAGGGCCCGTGGCCCACTCAAGCCTGTTGACACCAGTGCCCAGGTGCGTTCCAGGGACAGCCCACGGCACCCGTCCCTGCAGTGCTCACAAGCCCTGCCCCGTGCTCCCTCGCTCCCAGCCCTGCTCAGCCCCATTTCCGCTCACCTCCTCCAGGCCATGGCTGTCGCAGTTGCCCTCGTCCTGTCTGTGCTGGCCACCTTGTTTGGGGAGAAGCCCGACCAGCACCTCGATGTGGCCAAGGAAGAGCGGATGCTGCAGCGGGAGCAGTTTCTCCATCAGGAGATGACTCAACTGCTGAAGGAGATGGAGCAGACAAGGCCTGCGGAGGAAGCCCCGCTCCTTCCAGTGTGTCACATCATCATCGGAGCCCTGGTCCTGTTCCCTGTGCTCTGCTGGCTCGCCAGAAAATGGAACAGGCACTATGAGAGCTGCAGTGAGTAGCCCAGCACCAGCAGAGAGGAGGAGGAAGACAGAGAGGAGGGGGTTGAGGGAGATCCCAGAGGAGCAGAGAACCATGTCACGGCTTTGGTTGCGTTTTCACAATTCCCCAGGCAGGGCCTGCCTGGCTTGTGCAAAAGGAGCTGAAGGAGCTGGTGGGTGAGCTCCTCGGTGTCTGCCGTGTGCTCTCCAGGAGGAGTCTCATGCCGCAGATGCACCCTGCCATGCGCACAGACGGCACCCATGAGTCCTGGAGCATGCACGAGGACAGTATCGCCTACCAACTGCTCGTGCTCCTGCTGCCACCGCCCGAGTACTCTTTCCACCTGGAAACAGGCACCTGGGGGCAGCTGCCAGCAGGAGCCTCCTGCATCTGTGTGGTGCAGAAGGGCACGTGCTCGAGGGAGCAGTGGCTGGGGGATACTTTCTGCTCTGTCCCCCCAACCAACGACCAGTGGAGGGAGGAGAGCCTGCACCTCCAGCACACCCTCTGCACAGACTCCCACTTGGATGTGCAGAAAACGGCCTGCTGGGTCCAGCTGCTGGTGGCATCGGCCTGGAGGTATTTGCCTCAGTCACGCTCCTGCCAGCTCACAGTGCTGCCCTCCTGCCTCTCCTGCAGGTTCCAGTTGACAAGCAGCTCCACCGTGAAGATCTGCACTGAGATGCAGCTTGCAGTGCAGCCGGGCACCTCAGGAGCCTGACTGAGCCTGGAGTAGGCAGGGGCCGGCTTTACCGGCACAACACCACGGCCACAGAGATCTTCTCCAGGCCCCGCTTTTAAGATTTAGAGCAAGCAAACCCAACAAGACACCTCAGAGGTCTGCACTTCTGCATCCATATCCTGGTGGTCTCAAGATTTTCCACCCCTGCCTGTGACGCTGAGGACCTTGCCTTCACCCCACATTACTGGGACCCAGGCACAGTTTTGGACACTGGCACGTGAGAATCTGCTCACGCCAGAGACTGCCTGGGGAGTCTGTGCTGCAGATCTGAACCAAGGAGGCACAGAGATGGCACTGCTCAAGAGCTGTTCAGCACAAACAGAACCTGGGGAACCTCTGCTGCTTCCGCTGAAGATTTCATCGCAACTGAGGCTCCTGTTACCACCTGCAAGAGGAAGGGACCACCCGCCCTGTTGGAAAGGGTTGACCCCATCTGGGACCTTTGTTTGATGTCAAGCGGACAATAAATTAGCTTGTTTGAATGCCCCTCCGCCTGTGTCTGTGCAACCCTCTGTGGGGCCGTGGGCAGGGAGCAGGTTGCTGACTGCTGGGAGGCAGAAGCATCAGGGTGGCATTTTGAGGGAAGTAAGCAGTAACAAAACAGATTCCCTGGTGGAGGGAACGAGGGCAAGGGAGTAGGAACTTTTTCAGTAGTGAGCGTTGACGGGACAAGAACCAATGGGCACAAAGGGAAAACAACCAAATTCCATTGGAACCCAGTGGTTCTGGGGCGGGTCCAGCGCGGGGCACGGGTCACAATGGGGGCTGTCCCCACAGACACCACCAGGCAGCCCCACGGCAGTTGGCCTTGGGCGATCGGTGAGTGAAGCACGCAGGGGCAAAGCTGGGCTGGGTGAGGGTGGGGCAGGGGGCCAGGGGGGTTTGTAACCCAGAGCGAGAGCTCAGCGCCTCAGGGAAGGGGACGGTACCGCCCTTGGGCTGGGGGCAGAGGTGCTCGGGGCTGCCAGCGGTGGCAGCTGCCCAGAGAGGCCTTGGGGATGTGCGGGGTGCCCACACCTCTGTCAGAGTCTCCATGGGATGGTAGGGGTGGGGCTTTAGGAGACTCTACTCGGGTGTCCCCTGTCCTGTGACAGGACACAGCACAGCCTGGGGCTGGCCATCAGGGTGGCTTAGGTGGGATGGGTCCCATGGTGGCTCCAGCAAGGGCCCGTGGCCCACTCAAGCCTGTCGACACCAGTGCCCAGGTGCGTTCCAGGGACAGCCCATGGCACCCGTCCCTGCAGTGCTCACAAACCCTGCCCCGTGCTCCCTCGCTTCCAGCCCTGCTCAGCCCCATTTCCGCTCACCTCCTCCAGGCCATGGCTGTCGCAGTTGCCCTCGTCCTGTCTGTGCTGGCCACCCTGTTTGGGGAGAAGCCCGACCAGCACCTCGATGTGGCCAAGGAAGAGCGGATGCTGCAGCGGGAGCAGTTTCTCCATCAGGAGATGACTCGACTGCTGAAGGAGATGGAGCAGACAAGGCCTGCGGAGGAAGCCCCGCTCCTTCCAGTGCGTCACATCATCATTGGAGCCCTGGTCCTGTTGCCTGTGCTCTGCTGGCTGGCCAGAAAATGGAACAGGCACTATGAGAGCTACAGTGAGTAGCCCAGCATCAGCAGAGAGGAGGACGAGGACAGCATCGCCTACCACCTGCTCGTGCTCCTGCTGCCACCGCCTTTCCACCTGGAAACAGGCACCCGGGGGCCTCCCACATCCATGTGGTGCCGGAAAGCACGTGCTCAAGGGAGGAGCTTCTGGGGTCGTTTTTTTGCTTTCTGTACCACACTGAGGATGAGCTTCCGGAGACAGGCCAGAGCTTTTATGATCTACACGCCCTGTGCACAGACCCCTACTCAGATGCGAAGAAGATTGTCTGCTGGGCCCAGCTTTCGGTGAGATCAGCCTGATGGCTTTTGCCTCAGTTACAGTACGTCCAGCTAATGGTGCTGCCCTCGTCCGACTCCTTCAGGTTCCAGCTGACAAGCACCTCAAAGATGAACATCTGCACCAAGATGAAGTTCGAAGTGCAACTCTCTTGAGCAGGAAGAAGACAGATTTCCCAGCAGTGTGCCATGGCTGGAGAGCTGTGTGCTTGTCACAGAATCACAGGATCACACGGAATGACCTGCGTAGGAAGGGTGATTGCCCAGCTCTCCAGTTCGTCCCAGCTCTCCAGTTCGTCCAGATCCCTCTGGAGGGCCTCTTTGCCCTCAAGACTGTCAGCAGCTCCCCCCAGTTCTGTCTTGGCATTGAATTTGGTTAAAAGACCTTAAAAAGTCCTGCATCCAGGTCATTTATGAACATATTAAAGAGCACTGGCCCTAAGATGGATCCCTGCAGAACCCCACTGGTGATGGGGCACCAGCCCAGCGTAACCCCATTCATGATGACCCTCTCAGCCCGACCCGTCAGGCAATTGCTCACCTGCTGCACTGTGTGTTTATCCAGCTGTGTGCTGGGCATTTTCTTTAGGAGATTCCGTGAGAGACAGTATCAAAGGCCTTGCTGAAACCTGGAAAGGGCACATCAGCTGGTTTTCCTTGCTCAGCCTGATGGGTAGACTTGTCATAGCAGGAAATAAAGTTGGTAAGGGAGGACCTTCCCTTTATAAACCCGTGTTGGCTGGGACCAGTGACTGGATTGTCTTTCAGGTGATTTTCAGTAGCTCCAAGAATAATCTTCTCCTTAACCTTACCAGGCACTGCAGTGAGACTGACAGGCCTGCAGTTACTGGGATCATCCCTGCTACCGTTCTTGAAGACTGGGACAATATTTGCCTGCTTCCGGTCAACAGGCACCTCTCCAGATTCCCAAGAGCACTGAAAAATTATTAAGGAGGTCTCACTATGACCTCAGCCAGCCCTTTAAGTACCCTCAGATGAATCCCATTAGGCCCCATAGACTTTTAGGGATCCAGCTGGAGCACCAGCTCCCACACAAGTTCGGGGTTGATTGGGAGTTTATCAGTTGCACAGTCTAGGTCCTCAGGCCGAGGACTCTGGGGTGCCCGAGGCCATCATCAGTATTTAAGACAGAGGCAAAAAAAGCACTGAATGGCTCTGCTTTGTCTGTGTACTTGTTTATGAGGTGTCCATGCTGAGCAAGTAATGGGCCAATGTTATGTATGACCTGCCTTTTGTTATTAACATATTTGAAAAAGCCCTTTTTGTTTTCCTTCACAGTGCTGACCAGCTTCAACTCTAATTGAGCTCTGGCTGCACGGATTTCTGCCCTACACGGGTGGACAGTACCCCTGTAGTTCTCCTGTGTCACCTGTCCTTGTTTCCACCGGCCGTACACCATCCTTTCATGCCCCAGTTTGATTAGAAGATCCCTGTTTGTAGGGTTTCCTACCTTAAGCCTTGCTGATCTCATTTGTCTAGTCTTTCCCCAGGAGTCTTTTATGTAAGATAATGTCTGAGTGACTGTTTTGAGTGTCAGGGAGCCTTCCCACAAAGGGCAGCCCAAATCAAGCAAGGGGAAAATTCTGCCTCTGCCTGAAAGACCCTGCAGTCGTACAGCTACACTGAGTCCCATCCAAAACCACTCCCCTATTGCCAGTGTCTAGGGGGATCCAGATCCACTGCACTATATGCTGCCGACACACATACAAACAGAATCAAAACCCCTTCTCCAAACATCTTCTCCATGGATTATGTTACAGGCACTGTACTAAGAATTCTGAACCCCAAAAGAAGCAGCACAGTGGCTCAAAAAGAAAAGAGCTAAAAAAAAACCCAGCCAGATGTTGAAGGCAAGGTTTATTTGCCTTCATATGCTTAAATATTTGTTTCTAGCTTTCAAATTTTTCTCTAGACTTGTAAGAGTTGCTATTTTAAGTGAAAGCATACAGTCACCATCATTAATTTCACCTACGTCCCTACACATAAGCAACAGAGAGAGCTAGCGGCCCCTGAAGGAGATCCAGGAGACTGAACTGATACGTGAGGGTAGCTACCTGAGGTCAAGCAAGAGGAAACACAATATATATGTACCATCCTATTGAGCCTCCTGACCCTATATGAGAGGCTGACGTCTTTTGAATCAAACACTGATTCATGATAAGCACACAAGGCCAACCAATGGCTAGCAAAGAGAATAAATCTCTGTATTTTATTTATTTCCTAATCTCAAAAATAAGTGTAATAATTGCAAACTCTCATCAGGTTAGGTACATCAAAGACTGGAGGAGCAGCAATATTGTGGTAACAGGGTTATAGATGTAGCTTTCCCAGCACTGTGTTGTTCTGGGAGTGCAGAATGTTGATATCACCTTATCACATAATAACTCAGATTCCTCGCAGGTTTCCGAGCAGAGCTCTTTGGCAGTGTTTGCTATGGGCCTGGGGCACAAGCTAGCCCATTCTCCTTGAACAAGTTGTGACAGAGGCTAGCTTTATCAGGCTTAAAGCACATTTTCAGATCTCAACATGTTTCAGTATTTCTCCCATGCAGTGGAAACAAAGCACATAGGTTTGGGGTCTTTCTCCTTTTAGTTCTCTGTGAATTTGAGACTTTGTATTGATTTGGGAGTATTTTTGGTTTATAAATTTTTAGCAGAGCAACAGGATTTGGAATTCTACATGTCTGGTGGGGCATGGCTACATGGCATACCAAATGTAAAATTGTGGACAATAAAAATGCTTCTCCTTGTTTGTTGAAAATCAGCTCCATCATGTTCTGCTATGTATTATCTTTTATCCGACTGTGTGTTAGCAGGACAGGTGGACACCTATAGTGCATCTGTACTATTAAAGTGGGCCAATGTTAATGCTCCCTCTGTAATAGCAAGCAGCAGGACACAGCAGATGACACCAAGCTCTATGGACCTTGGGACTGCTACAGAAAAATGCGCTGAGGCATATCCAGAGTGTGCAACAGCCACAGTACACGTGCCCGCAAAAACACAGGTTTGCTGCTTAAAATTTTGCTATGGAACCACTGATAAGATCAGTAATTTTTCTTAACTTACATGGCTGAGAACAACACACGTATCTGGATGTCTGTGTGCTAGACAAAGCCAGGATGTTTTGCTTCCAACCACCTACAAAGACAATGACTTCTTTGTACAAGACAGAGAGTGAGGCTGCAAGAGTACAGTCCAAGCAGGACGTGCACTGTGACCTTTCCGGGAGGATATATGCAGAGTTCCATGTGTTGAATGAATGAAAATGAAATTCAAAGGAAATCAGTGAAACCTGATGTTTTGGTGTACCACAGCATGCCCGTGCTTGTTTGTTATACACCACAAGGCATCGCCTTTCCTCTCAGGAATGGAGGTCAAGAGAGTCTCCTTATTGTGGCAACCTTTTGATCTTTGTCTCTATTCCACTGCATGGCTAAGCCGTGGCCTGAGGAACCTTTTATGAAAGTTGGAAGACTTACACTTAGTGCTATATTAAGGATAAAACGTAATCTGAACCGCAATGGTGTTTCCAGCAGGATTTAAAAGGGGCTGTCTGAATCAGTCTTGCTGTTTTATCCCCCCAGCTATACACTTGACACGTTCTTAGAGATGCCGATAACCCTCTGAGTGGTTTCTGGTCTTTTCTTGGCTCAGCTCAGCTGTTTCCCCACCAGCCACTTACTGTTTTGCCCAATAAAAGGCAAGAACCTCCTTGCCTCTTCCATCACTTGCTTTACCTGCCCAGAGGTGCCAGAGTCCCTGGAAAAGCATGATTTATATCATGTGCCACTGGGCAATGCTCCCCTCTGGGGCATGTTGCACTGGGATGCAGCATGGTGTACTCTGCTCATTTCTCACCCAGCCCTCCAGCGAGGAGGAAACCGAGCACTGAGCCCTGCTCTGACCCTCTGGACGCAAGGGGAGCTGTACAGGAGGGTGCAAACCAGGGCAAAGTGTCTGCCCTCCACCACCAAACATACCACCAGTCCCTCTGAAATAGCATGGTTTTGTGTGTGGGTTACAGTAACCACTCCTAAAATATCATCTCCCGCTCCTCGTCTATTAGTATTACAGGAAGGATCTCTGGTTAGCGACTCTGCACACACCCCATTACTATTTATCACTCTAAGCTCTACAGCCACATCCTTTTCCAGCTTTACACACAGATAGTGAAAGTCTTCAACAGCTCAGAGCACTCAGTTCCATGAAGTTGCTGTGGTGTTGGTGCAGGGTCTGCGGTCTGTGTGCCCAGGGTTATGCACACACTGAAGGAGCTGAACTGGCCTGTGATAACACACAAAAACATGTGACTATTTAGTTATCACTTTTCAACTATAACAGAATAAAGCTCCACAGTTACTAACTGCAATGTGAAAGACAAAGTGCATGTTACATCTGTGCTTATCAAGTGCATGTCTTTTCTTAGGATAATTCTTTTTGAGATTTTGCTGCAGAAAGATAACTTTGATGGTTAAAGAGGTTAGGGACACCAGCAAGCAAGTATGAAACAAAGTGTGAACTCACAGTGTGTTAGCTATGCTGTGATAACAAAAATAGTTAGGAAAAGGAAGTAAAATCTCCTGCAGTGACTACAGAGCTGCTCCCATGCTGGAGATCACCACCTTGCCCACCTAGTGGTAACCCCGACCATGCAAAGCTGTTGCTGACAACGCCAGATATTATCATATTTTTTGCTAGAAGTACACCCAGTGAATCAAAATTTTTAGTTACTTCTGGAAGACACTACTAACACTGACAAAACACAGAGAAAATGATCAGCATCAGTTGCTACATGGCATGAAAAGCCAGATGCTCATCTGATACAGATCCACACGGTTCTGTCTGCAATGACTTCAGGCAAGCGTAGCTAACTTATAAGGTGAGGAGTTTTACTGTACATGCAAACTGCTTATTTTATTATTGCTCTGTGTTAAAAATAGGAAAATTAATCGTCCATGTTGCTCAACACAGTTGTTTACGTATATGTGAGTTGAGCTCTGACAAAAATCCCTACTTGTTATTCTGTCTTAAGAAGAGAGATGTGAGCCGCAGCACGGAGCATGTCCGGAACGCTTTACAATGTGTTACAAGTTTCTCCTTGTGCTGAGCCATGAGGGATCTAAGCTACTACATATTCCCCCTTCCTCCCTGGCCCCTTAGGGCCTAGTTCATCACAGGCTGAAATCGTTTGTACCTACTTACAGGTCCTGGGAGTACTGGTTAAAGGCTGCAGTTACCCAAAGAGAAAGCAAGTACATGAGCATCACCATTTGGCAGACTTATGCACCACACCAGTGTTGACTTTTTCACAATGTGCAAAGTACCCACTAATCAGGTTTAGAAATGCCCAAACAGGAATATCTGCTCTGCCTTCAAGATTAAAATCCTAACACCAGATAAAGTATTTGTCTCCTTTGCAGACCAACTTTTCCTTATTGAAAACTAATGTCACAAACTCAGTAGTTTACAGAAATGTTTACTTTGGAAACGTTCTTATCCCACTATGAGTCCTTCAATCTGAAAAGCTGTTGCCGACAGATAAGATATGAGTAATACTGAACTCTTGTTGCTTTTTTAACGTCATTAAAAAAACCATTTTGCTCTGTGTGAAGGTCTCTGAACCCGCACAGAGGGCTGAAGGGTCTCAGCCTTTTCTCATCTCCTCATCGGGAAGACAAAGAATTCGGGCAAATCAGAACTTGGGGTGTTCTGTTTCCCAGAGTCCTGTTGTTATCTCCTGACAACGGGGAATTTTAGTAATAAATAATACTTATTGCGTCTCATGCCTCACTCTCTGACAAAGCAGCTGCACAGGAAGTAAGCTGAAACTATACCAAAGGGAGTGAGGACCATCCTTGGCAGAGTGCGTTATCTGCATGCAGCAGCGAGGAAAGCTGCCTAATGGCGTGTCATTATTGTAGGCAAAATCCTGGTCAGATGAAAATCTGTTGAGAGAGGCTGGATGCCTCCTTCTCTGAAGGCAACTGAACACGTGCTATGGGGGTGACGTCCTGAAATGCGTGCAGAGAGAAAGCCCCACACCCAGCCAGCGAGAGGTGAGCAGCACAAGCAGAGTCCCCTGAGAAGCACACAGCTACATCGAAGGGATATAACGGCAATAAGAGGGGAGTCTGCTCTAGTCTGCTGTAAACCAGGAAATCTGTATTAAACCAAGATACAATATTACTTTTATGTTAGCAAGCTGAAACCAATAATTACCTGTAATCGTCTTCACAGGTTATCTTAAAGTTTCGCTCTTCTAAGATGCTTTTTAACCTGTTTATGGAATGACCTGAGCAGGATTCACTGGAAAGAAAAGTCTTTTGTTACTTGTGTTCCTTGAGTGTACGAGAAGATTAGCTTCACCTTACTTCAGGTAAAATTCTTTAAAAGCTTGTTTGCTAATATGCAGTGAAGTCCACTGGGTTTGTCGAGTTTTGCCTACCTTTGGTCCTTTGCTACTAGAAACTGTGTGATATTCAACTATGCATCTTGCACAAGAACTTTGTGTAGGAAGATATCTGTGGGAATTAACTCAGTTCTATTCACAGTTCACTGTGCTTTAGAGCTGCTCCAGAGCCTTTGATGGCCTCCATCCACAGGAGCACAATGTAATCAAACCTGTGGGAGGCCAAAGTGACCAAGTCCCCTGTGTGAAGAGCAAGGGTCAATCACGAAAACCAGCAGCTACGTCCCAGGTAGAACATAAGATTGAAAGAACATGAGAGGAAGCAGGATATGAGCATCTCCTATCTGTTTGACTCTTCCTGTGGCTGCTGCTACTCTGTTTTGAGAAGAAACTGTTTGAACTACTTTTCCATTGGCAGGAGCTCTAACTTGTGTATTTCTTTACTACCCACCTAAAGGTTTCATGAAGCACGTAGCACTGTCATACCTTTGAGATCTTTATCTCTATACTTAATTTGCTAGAAATACCCCAAGGCAGTAGTGAGAGGATTGACAAATGCCAGAGACACAAACAGATCCCCTGAAAAAAGCTTTTTACGTCAGGATAAAAATTATCCAGAGCACAGGAAACGCATCAGGGCAATAATACAATACCGGGGCAAATCCAGTTCCTTGCATAAGGCATCAGTGGAAAACAGAGTCAGCTCTTATTTTTTTTCACGAGACTCACCAGATTCTATCAGTGATCCAACATGGGATACAAATCAGAGGATAAAATGAGTACATATTCTTGGAGCTACCCTCCCTCTTTCTCCTTGGAAATCAGTAGAAAATTATAAGGAAACTACTGTGAACTTGGCACTGGAGAAGGATGTGTCCAGAAAGTTGGTAGGGCACCAGCTTGTTGGAGCTGTTGAGAAGGAAGAACCTGATGGCTTTTTTGATGTTGGGTATCATGGAAGGGAGGATCAAGGGCCATGTTTGGGGGAACTAATGTACAGATTGCCCGATGTCCTTATCTTCAGCAAAATTCTACGCAATGGACCACAAGAATATGCCTGGCACGCTGACCGCAGGATAGATGCATGTCTGTGAGCTGATTGAGAGACACACCGGCTTGTGTGGCAAGGAGACATTTCCGGGTGTTAGGAACAGGGAAGGGGTTGCAACACTGGAGTTAGGACTGTGTCAGACCATGCGGCTGTCTGAGCAAGGGTCTCTGCTGGGTTCCACACTCAGTCCTGAGCTGCACTGCATCACCAGCAAAGCAAAGGACGTGACCCCAGTTAAAATCACACTCAAACTAGCGGCAATCCCGGTGAGGGTGAATCAGTGCCCTATCAGACTGAAAGCACACAAAGCAGAGCCCATGATTACCACTTTCATCCAGCATTGAGTGCTTAGGGGACATCAACCTGAATGCAATACTCCTATTCTGTCAGTAAAGAAGCCTCACTCTCAAGAGGATAGAGTGGTTGTTCAGAGAAGCTGTGGACGCCCTGTCCCTGGAGGTATTCAAGGCCAGGCTGGATGGGGCTTTGAGCAGCCTGCTCTGGTTGGAGGTGTCCCTGCCCACGGCAGGAGGGTTGGAACTGGTTGGGCTTTGAGGTCCCTTCCAACCCAAACCATCCTGTGATTCTATGGTCATGCCCTTCTTCTTCATCAAAGCTGCTGCCTCTGTCATGGGAGGGTCCTTAGGAATGGGAGAAACCATGGCAGTGCACTATAACCATGTGAACCACAGAACCAGCTCTGAAGACGGGGATCAAAGGCATTGAAACTCATACTCAATGCTTGAAATATGACTGGCCTGCAAAGGAATCTGAATGGGACAAAAAGGATATGATCTGAGATCACTATTCTGGTATCAGTAATTCCACGACAAGCATTTAAACCACAGAGTTTCTATTAAAAACCACAGAATCATTTCTGTTGGAAGGGACTGCTGGGACACCTAGTCCAACCACTATCAACTTGCAGCAGGTTGCAAGTTGGGCTTTGAGTACATCCACAGATGGAGACTCTACATCCTCTCTGGGAAACCTGTTTTGTCAAAAATGGACCTGGTCAGCATAATTATACTATTCCTATGGAAAAACATATTTTCCAGCTGTTCACCCTGACAAACATAGCCTGCTCGGTGACTTCAGTGCTGCACCCATAATAAGGGTCTGTAGAGCTTGGTGGGTTGGGAGAAATTTAAAGGGACCTCTTGAAAGCAAGGAAAATGTCACTGTGTCTTAGTTCAGCGGTACCTACGAAAAATACTGAAGAAAACAACATTAAAATGTTATTCTTTCCAGCAAAGTAAGTAAGGGAAGTGAATGGAGGGCAGGTTTCGTGAGCAGATTTAAGATAGCGTCAAGTGTTAGTCACTTGTCAGAAGTGAGCTGCACCATCTGCCTTCTACACACTGCTCCTCGTCTGGTACAAGCACAACTTACCTTTGAGTTCCACCGATGTCATGCATAAGCCAAATGTGTACAGCAGAGACTTTATCTGGATTGAGATTAAAGATCTCAATACTTCCAAAAATGCTGTAAGAATGGGACATGAGAAAGCAAAACATTCTTAGTTATCTAAGTAAAGTGTACACAGTATTTTCCCCCAATACAAGTACTTATTAGTGCTGCTGTCATTCTCAGTGAAAGAACATTACCTTGGTAATAGATTTTCACAGACTATTTAATTACTTTGCGGTAAAAGATTTTCTCCTCGTTCTTATTTCATTTTCATAAGAACTTTTGAAACTGTCTGCAGACTGAAAAAAGGTTAAGTTTTTCCATCTTGAGTGCCTTTTGTCCAGTTTGGTTTATTGGCTATTGGTTTGGTTTGGTGCAAGGGAAATGAACACAGCTGTTCTCCTGACACATTCTTCCTCTTTCAATATTATTCAAGACTGCACTTCCAACCAAATAACCCAAGGAAGCACAGTCTGGACGAGGAAAATCTGGTCAGGAAATCCATGAGCAATTAGAAATGTGTCGTTCACATGAATATAACATAGTGTCAAGTCTAGATTACCTGTATTAATACAGTTAGTTTGTGCAGCAACAACATACTGGAGATCCTACCCACATACTCTCAGCAGGATTTAAATTACAGTCACACTATAGAAGAAGTTAAGTGAATCATCTTTTCAATAGCCACTAGTTTAGACCTCTAAATGAGTTTTTCTAAAATCCTTCTGCACTGGGCAGGGAGCAGGTTGCTGACTGCTGGGAGGCAGAAGCATCAGGGTGGCATTTTGAGGGAAGTAAGCAGTAACAAAACAGATTCCCTGGTGGAGGGAACGAGGGCAAGGGAGTAGGAACTTTTTCAGTAGTGAGCGTTGACGGGACAAGAACCAATGGGCACAAAGGGAAAACAACCAAATTCCATTGGAACCCAGTGGTTCTGGGGCGGGTCCAGCGCGGGGCACGGGTCACAATGGGGGCTGTCCCCACAGACACCACCAGGCAGCCCCACGGCAGTTGGCCTTGGGCGATCGGTGAGTGAAGCACGCAGGGGCAAAGCTGGGCTGGGTGAGGGTGGGGCAGGGGGCCAGGGGGGTTTGTAACCCAGAGCGAGAGCTCAGCGCCTCAGGGAAGGGGACGGTACCGCCCTTGGGCTGGGGGCAGAGGTGCTCGGGGCTGCCAGCGGTGGCAGCTGCCCAGAGAGGCCTTGGGGATGTGCGGGGTGCCCACACCTCTGTCAGAGTCTCCATGGGATGGTAGGGGTGGGGCTTTAGGAGACTCTACTCGGGTGTCCCCTGTCCTGTGACAGGACACAGCACAGCCTGGGGCTGGCCATCAGGGTGGCTTAGGTGGGATGGGTCCCATGGTGGCTCCAGCAAGGGCCCGTGGCCCACTCAAGCCTGTCGACACCAGTGCCCAGGTGCGTTCCAGGGACAGCCCATGGCACCCGTCCCTGCAGTGCTCACAAACCCTGCCCCGTGCTCCCTCGCTTCCAGCCCTGCTCAGCCCCATTTCCGCTCACCTCCTCCAGGCCATGGCTGTCGCAGTTGCCCTCGTCCTGTCTGTGCTGGCCACCCTGTTTGGGGAGAAGCCCGACCAGCACCTCGATGTGGCCAAGGAAGAGCGGATGCTGCAGCGGGAGCAGTTTCTCCATCAGGAGATGACTCGACTGCTGAAGGAGATGGAGCAGACAAGGCCTGCGGAGGAAGCCCCGCTCCTTCCAGTGCATCACATCGTCATCGGAGCCCTGGTCCTATTGCCTGTGCTCTGCTGGCTGGCCAGAAAATGGAACAGGCACTATGAGAGCTGCAGTGAGTAGCCCAGCACCAGCAGAGAGGAGGACGAGGACAGCATCGCCTACCACCTGCTCGTGCTCCTGCTGCCACCGCCTTTCCACCTGGAAACAGGCACCCGGGGGCCTCCCACATCCATGTGGTGCAGGAAAGCACGTGCTCAAGGGAGGAGCTTCTGGGGTCGTTTTTTTGCTTTCTGTACCACACTGAGGATGAGCTTCCGGAGACAGGCCAGAGCTTGTATGATCTACACGCCCTGTGCACAGACCCCTACTTAGATGCGAAGAAGATTGTCTGCTGGGCCCAGCTTTTGGTGAGATCAGCCTGATGGCTTTTGCCTCAGTTACAGTACGTCCAGCTAATGGTGCTGCCCTCGTCCGACTCCTTCAGGTTCCAGCTGACAAGCACCTCAAAGATGAACATCTGCACCAAGATGAAGTTCGAAGTGCAACTCTCTTGAGCAGGAAGAAGACAGATTTCCCAGCAGTGCGCCATGGCTGGAGAGCTGTGTGCTTGTCACAGAATCACAGGATCACACGGAATGACCTGCGTAGGAAGGGTGATTGCCCAGCTCTCCAGTTCGTCCCAGCTCTCCAGTTCGTCCAGATCCCTCTGGAGGGCCTCTTTGCCCTCAAGACTGTCAGCAGCTCCCCCCAGTTCTGTCTTGGCATTGAATTTGGTTAAAAGACCTTAAAAAGTCCTGCATCCAGGTCATTTATGAACATATTAAAGAGCACTGGCCCTAAGATGGATCCCTGCAGAACCCCACTGGTGACGGGGCACCAGCCCAGCGTAACCCCATTCATGATGACCCTCTCAGCCCGACCCGTCAGGCAATTGCTCACCTGCTGCACTGTGTGTTTATCCAGCTGTCTGCTGGGCATTTTCTTTAGGAGATCCCGTGAGAGACAGTATCAAAGGCCTTGCTGAAACCTGGAAAGGGCACATCAGCTGGTTTTCCTTGCTCAGCCTGATGGGTAACCTTGTCATAGCAGGAAATAAAGTTGGTAAGGGAGGACCTTCCCTTTATAAACCCGTGTTGGCTGGGACCAGTGACTGGATTGTCTTTCAGGTGATTTTCAGTAGCTCCAAGAATAATCTTCTCCTTAACCTTACCAGGCACTGCAGTGAGACTGACAGGCCTGCAGTTACTGGGATCATCCCTGCTACCGTTCTTGAAGACTGGGACAATATTTGCCTGCTTCCGGTCAACAGGCACCTCTCCAGATTCCCAAGAGCACTGAAAAATTATTAAGGAGGTCTCACTATGACCTCAGCCAGCCCTTTAAGTACCCTCAGATGAATCCCATTAGGCCCCATAGACTTTTAGGGATCCAGCTGGAGCACCAGCTCCCACACAAGTTCGGGGTTGATTGGGAGTTTATCAATTGCACAGTCTAGGTCCTCAGGCCGAGGACTCTGGGGTGCCCGAGGCCATCATCAGTATTTAAGACAGAGGCAAAAAAAGCACTGAATGGCTCTGCTTTGTCTGTGTACTTGTTTATGAGGTGTCCATGCTGAGCAAGTAATGGGCCAATGTTATGTATGACCTGCCTTTTGTTATTAACATATTTGAAAAAGCCCTTTTTGTTTTCCTTCACAGTGCTGACCAGCTTCAACTCTAATTGAGCTCTGGCTGCACGGATTTCTGCCCTACACGGGTGGACAGTACCCCTGTAGTTCTCCTGTGTCACCTGTCCTTGTTTCCACCGGCCGTACACCATCCTTTCATGCCCCAGTTTGATTAGAAGATCCCTGTTTGTAGGGTTTCCTACCTTAAGCCTTGCTGATCTCATTTGTCTAGTCTTTCCCCAGGAGTCTTTTATGTAAGATAATGTCTGAGTGACTGTTTTGAGTGTCAGGGAGCCTTCCCACAAAGGGCAGCCCAAATCAAGCAAGGGGAAAATTCTGCCTCTGCCTGAAAGACCCTGCAGTCGTACAGCTACACTGAGTCCCATCCAAAACCACTCCCCTATTGCCAGTGTCTAGGGGGATCCAGATCCACTGCACTATATGCTGCCGACACACATACAAACAGAATCAAAACCCCTTCTCCAAACATCTTCTCCATGGATTATGTTACAGGCACTGTACTAAGAATTCTGAACTCCAAAAGAAGCAGCACAGTGGCTCAAAAAGAAAAGAGCTAAAAAAAAACCCAGCCAGATGTTGAAGGCTTCTTATGCCTTCATATGCTTAAATCTTTGTTTCTAGCTTTCAAATTTTTCTCTAGACTTGTAAGAGTTGCTATTTTAAGTGAAAGCATACAGTCACCATCATTAATTTCACCTACGTCCCTACACATAAGCAACAGAGAGAGCTAGCGGCCCCTGAAGGAGATCCAGGAGACTGAACTGATACGTGAGGGTAGCTACCTGAGGTCAAGCAAGAGGAAACACAATATATATGTACCATCCTATTGAGCCTCCTGACCCTATATGAGAGGCTGACGTCTTTTGAATCAAACACTGATTCATGATAAGCACACAAGGCCAACCAATGGCTAGCAAAGAGAATAAATCTCTGTATTTTATTTATTTCCTAATCTCAAAAATAAGTGTAATAATTGCAAACTCTCATCAGGTTAGGTACATCAAAGACTGGAGGAGCAGCAATATTGTGGTAACAGGGTTATAGATGTAGCTTTCCCAGCACTGTGTTGTTCTGGGAGTGCAGAATGTTGATATCACCTTATCACATAATAACTCAGATTCCTCGCAGGTTTCCGAGCAGAGCTCTTTGGCAGTGTTTGCTATGGGCCTGGGGCACAAGCTAGCCCATTCTCCTTGAACAAGTTGTGACAGAGGCTAGCTTTATCAGGCTTAAAGCACATTTTCAGATCTCAACATGTTTCAGTATTTCTCCCATGCAGTGGAAACAAAGCACATAGGTTTGGGGTCTTTCTCCTTTTAGTTCTCTGTGAATTTGAGACTTTGTATTGATTTGGGAGTTTTTTTGGTTTATAAATTTTTAGCAGAGCAACAGGATTTGGAATTCTACATGTCTGGTGGGGCATGGCTACATGGCATACCAAATGTAAAATTGTGGACAATAAAAATGCTTCTCCTTGTTTGTTGAAAATCAGCTCCATCATGTTCTGCTATGTATTATCTTTTATCCGACTGTGTGTTAGCAGGACAGGTGGACACCTATAGTGCATCTGTACTATTAAAGTGGGCCAATGTTAATGCTCCCTCTGTAATAGCAAGCAGCAGGACACAGCAGATGACACCAAGCTCTATGGACCTTGGGACTGCTACAGAAAAATGCGCTGAGGCATATCCAGAGTGTGCAACAGCCACAGTACACGTGCCCGCAAAAACACAGGTTTGCTGCTTAAAATTTTGCTATGGAACCACTGATAAGATCAGTAATTTTTCTTAACTTACATGGCTGAGAACAACACACGTATCTGGATGTCTGTGTGCTAGACAAAGCCAGGATGTTTTGCTTCCAACCACCTACAAAGACAATGACTTCTTTGTACAAGACAGAGAGTGAGGCTGCAAGAGTACAGTCCAAGCAGGACGTGCACTGTGACCTTTCCTGGGAGGATATATGCAGAGTTCCATGTGTTGAATGAATGAAAATGAAATTCAAAGGAAATCAGTGAAACCTGATGTTTTGGTGTACCACAGCATGCCCGTGCTTGTTTGTTATACACCACAAGGCATCGCCTTTCCTCTCAGGAATGGAGGTCAAGAGAGTCTCCTTATTGTGGCAACCTTTTGATCTTTGTCTCTATTCCACTGCATGGCTAAGCCGTGGCCTGAGGAACCTTTTATGAAAGTTGGAAGACTTACACTTAGTGCTATATTAAGGATAAAACGTAATCTGAACCGCAATGGTGTTTCCAGCAGGATTTAAAAGGGGCTGTCTGAATCAGTCTTGCTGTTTTATCCCCCCAGCTACACACTTGACACGTTCTTAGAGATGCCGATAACCCTCTGAGTGGTTTCTGGTCTTTTCTTGGCTCAGCTCAGCTGTTTCCCCACCAGCCACTTACTGTTTTGCCCAATAAAAGGCAAGAACCTCCTTGCCTCTTCCATCACTTGCTTTACCTGCCCAGAGGTGCCAGAGTCCCTGGAAAAGCATGATTTATATCATGTGCCACTGGGCAATGCTCCCCTCTGGGGCATGTTGCACTGGGATGCAGCATGGTGTACTCTGCTCATTTCTCACCCAGCCCTCCAGCGAGGAGGAAACCGAGCACTGAGCCCTGCTCTGACCCTCTGGACGCAAGGGGAGCTGTACAGGAGGGTGCAAACCAGGGCAAAGTGTCTGCCCTCCACCACCAAACATACCACCAGTCCCTCTGAAATAGCATGGTTTTGTGTGTGGGTTACAGTAACCACTCCTAAAATATCATCTCCCGCTCCTCGTCTATTAGTATTACAGGAAGGATCTCTGGTTAGCGACTCTGCACACACCCCATTACTATTTATCACTCTAAGCTCTACAGCCACATCCTTTTCCAGCTTTACACACAGATAGTGAAAGTCTTCAACAGCTCAGAGCACTCAGTTCCATGAAGTTGCTGTGGTGTTGGTGCAGGGTCTGCGGTCTGTGTGCCCAGGGTTATGCACACACTGAAGGAGCTGAACTGGCCTGTGATAACACACAAAAACATGTGACTATTTAGTTATCACTTTTCAACTATAACAGAATAAAGCTCCACAGTTACTAACTGCAATGTGAAAGACAAAGTGCATGTTACATCTGTGCTTATCAAGTGCATGTCTTTTCTTAGGATAATTCTTTTTGAGATTTTGCTGCAGAAAGATAACTTTGATGGTTAAAGAGGTTAGGGACACCAGCAAGCAAGTATGAAACAAAGTGTGAACTCACAGTGTGTTAGCTATGCTGTGATAACAAAAATAGTTAGGAAAAGGAAGTAAAATCTCCTGCAGTGACTACAGAGCTGCTCCCATGCTGGAGATCACCACCTTGCCCACCTAGTGGTAACCCCGACCATGCAAAGCTGTTGCTGACAACGCCAGATATTATCATATTTTTTGCTAGAAGTACACCCAGTGAATCAAAATTTTTAGTTACTTCTGGAAGACACTACTAACACTGACAAAACACAGAGAAAATGATCAGCATCAGTTGCTACATGGCATGAAAAGCCAGATGCTCATCTGATACAGATCCACACGGTTCTGTCTGCAATGACTTCAGGCAAGCGTAGCTAACTTATAAGGTGAGGAGTTTTACTGTACATGCAAACTGCTTATTTTATTATTGCTCTGTGTTAAAAATAGGAAAATTAATCGTCCATGTTGCTCAACACAGTTGTTTACGTATATGTGAGTTGAGCTCTGACAAAAATCCCTACTTGTTATTCTGTCTTAAGAAGAGAGATGTGAGCCGCAGCACGGAGCATGTCCGGAACGCTTTACAATGTGTTACAAGTTTCTCCTTGTGCTGAGCCATGAGGGATCTAAGCTACTACATATTCCCCCTTCCTCCCTGGCCCCTTAGGGCCTAGTTCATCACAGGCTGAAATCGTTTGTACCTACTTACAGGTCCTGGGAGTACTGGTTAAAGGCTGCAGTTACCCAAAGAGAAAGCAAGTACATGAGCATCACCATTTGGCAGACTTATGCACCACACCAGTGTTGACTTTTTCACAATGTGCAAAGTACCCACTAATCAGGTTTAGAAATGCCCAAACAGGAATATCTGCTCTGCCTTCAAGATTAAAATCCTAACACCAGATAAAGTATTTGTCTCCTTTGCAGACCAACTTTTCCTTATTGAAAACTAATGTCACAAACTCAGTAGTTTACAGAAATGTTTACTTTGGAAACGTTCTTATCCCACTATGAGTCCTTCAATCTGAAAAGCTGTTGCCGACAGATAAGATATGAGTAATACTGAACTCTTGTTGCTTTTTTAACGTCATTAAAAAAACCATTTTGCTCTGTGTGAAGGTCTCTGAACCCGCACAGAGGGCTGAAGGGTCTCAGCCTTTTCTCATCTCCTCATCGGGAAGACAAAGAATTCGGGCAAATCAGAACTCGGGGTGTTCTGTTTCCCAGAGTCCTGTTGTTATCTCCTGACAACGGGGAATTTTAGTAATAAATAATACTTATTGCGTCTCATGCCTCACTCTCTGACAAAGCAGCTGCACAGGAAGTAAGCTGAAACTATACCAAAGGGAGTGAGGACCATCCTTGGCAGAGTGCGTTATCTGCATGCAGCAGCGAGGAAAGCTGCCTAATGGCGTGTCATTATTGTAGGCAAAATCCTGGTCAGATGAAAATCTGTTGAGAGAGGCTGGATGCCTCCTTCTCTGAAGGCAACTGAACACGTGCTATGGGGGTGACGTCCTGAAATGCGTGCAGAGAGAAAGCCCCACACCCAGCCAGCGAGAGGTGAGCAGCACAAGCAGAGTCCCCTGAGAAGCACACAGCTACATCGAAGGGATATAACGGCAATAAGAGGGGAGTCTGCTCTAGTCTGCTGTAAACCAGGAAATCTGTATTAAACCAAGATACAATATTACTTTTATGTTAGCAAGCTGAAACCAATAATTACCTGTAATCGTCTTCACAGGTTATCTTAAAGTTTCGCTCTTCTAAGATGCTTTTTAACCTGTTTATGGAATGACCTGAGCAGGATTCACTGGAAAGAAAAGTCTTTTGTTACTTGTGTTCCTTGAGTGTACGAGAAGATTAGCTTCACCTTACTTCAGGTAAAATTCTTTAAAAGCTTGTTTGCTAATATGCAGTGAAGTCCACTGGGTTTGTCGAGTTTTGCCTACCTTTGGTCCTTTGCTACTAGAAACTGTGTGATATTCAACTATGCATCTTGCACAAGAACTTTGTGTAGGAAGATATCTGTGGGAATTAACTCAGTTCTATTCACAGTTCACTGTGCTTTAGAGCTGCTCCAGAGCCTTTGATGGCCTCCATCCACAGGAGCACAATGTAATCAAACCTGTGGGAGGCCAAAGTGACCAAGTCCCCTGTGTGAAGAGCAAGGGTCAATCACGAAAACCAGCAGCTACGTCCCAGGTAGAACATAAGATTGAAAGAACATGAGAGGAAGCAGGATATGAGCATCTCCTATCTGTTTGACTCTTCCTGTGGCTGCTGCTACTCTGTTTTGAGAAGAAACTGTTTGAACTACTTTTCCATTGGCAGGAGCTCTAACTTGTGTATTTCTTTACTACCCACCTAAAGGTTTCATGAAGCACGTAGCACTGTCATACCTTTGAGATCTTTATCTCTATACTTAATTTGCTAGAAATACCCCAAGGCAGTAGTGAGAGGATTGACAAATGCCAGAGACACAAACAGATCCCCTGAAAAAAGCTTTTTACGTCAGGATAAAAATTATCCAGAGCACAGGAAACGCATCAGGGCAATAATACAATACTGGGGCAAATCCAGTTCCTTGCATAAGGCATCAGTGGAAAACAGAGTCAGCTCTTATTTTTTTTCACGAGACTCACCAGATTCTATCAGTGATCCAACATGGGATACAAATCAGAGGATAAAATGAGTACATTTTCTTGGAGCTACCCTCCCTCTTTCTCCTTGGAAATCAGTAGAAAATTATAAGGAAACTACTGTGAACTTGGCACTGGAGAAGGATGTGTCCAGAAAGTTGGTAGGGCACCAGCTTGTTGGAGCTGTTGAGAAGGAAGAACCTGATGGCTTTTTTGATGTTGGGTATCATGGAAGGGAGGATCAAGGGCCATGTTTGGGGGAACTAATGTACAGATTGCCCGATGTCCTTATCTTCAGCAAAATTCTACGCAATGGACCACAAGAATATGCCTGGCACGCTGACCGCAGGATAGATGCATGTCTGTGAGCTGATTGAGAGACACACCGGCTTGTGTGGCAAGGAGACATTTCCGGGTGTTAGGAACAGGGAAGGGGTTGCAACACTGGAGTTAGGACTGTGTCAGACCATGCGGCTGTCTGAGCAAGGGTCTCTGCTGGGTTCCACACTCAGTCCTGAGCTGCACTGCATCACCAGCAAAGCAAAGGACGTGACCCCAGTTAAAAACACACTCAAACTAGCGGCAATCCCGGTGAGGGTGAATCAGTGCCCTATCAGACTGAAAGCACACAAAGCAGAGCCCCTGATTACCACTTTCATCCAGCATGGAGTGCTTAGGGGACATCAACCTGAATGCAATACTCCTATTCTGTCAGTAAAGAAGCCTCACTCTCAAGAGGATAGAGTGGTTGTTCAGAGAAGCTGTGGACGCCCTGTCCCTGGAGGTATTCAAGGCCAGGCTGGATGGGGCTTTGAGCAGCCTGCTCTGGTTGGAGGTGTCCCTGCCCACGGCAGGAGGGTTGGAACTGGTTGGGCTTTGAGGTCCCTTCCAACCCAAACCATCCTGTGATTCTATGGTCATGCCCTTCTTCTTCATCAAAGCTGCTGCCTCTGTCATGGGAGGGTCCTTAGGAATGGGAGAAACCATGGCAGTGCACTATAACCATGTGAACCACAGAACCAGCTCTGAAGACGGGGATCAAAGGCATTGAAACTCATACTCAATGCTTGAAATATGACTGGCCTGCAAAGGAATCTGAATGGGACAAAAAGGATATGATCTGAGATCACTATTCTGGTATCAGTAATTCCACGACAAGCATTTAAACCACAGAGTTTCTATTAAAAACCACAGAATCATTTCTGTTGGAAGGGACTGCTGGGACACCTAGTCCAACCACTATCAACTTGCAGCAGGTTGCAAGTTGGGCTTTGAGTACATCCACAGATGGAGACTCTACATCCTCTCTGGGAAACCTGTTTTGTCAAAAATGGACCTGGTCAGCATAATTATACTATTCCTATGGAAAAACATATTTTCCAGCTGTTCACCCTGACAAACATAGCCTGCTCGGTGACTTCAGTGCTGCACCCATAATAAGGGTCTGTAGAGCTTGGTGGGTTGGGAGAAATTTAAAGGGACCTCTTGAAAGCAAGGAAAATGTCACTGTGTCTTAGTTCAGCGGTACCTACCAAAAATACTGAAGAAAACAACAGTAAAATGTTATTCTTTCCAGCAAAGTAAGTAAGGGAAGTGAATGGAGGGCAGGTTTCGTGAGCAGATTTAAGATAGCGTCAAGTGTTAGTCACTTGTCAGAAGTGAGCTGCACCATCTGCCTTCTACACACTGCTCCTCGTCTGGTACAAGCACAACTTACCTTTGAGTTCCACCGATGTCATGCATAAGCCAAATGTGTACAGCAGAGACTTTATCTGGATTGAGATTAAAGATCTCAATACTTCCAAAAATGCTGTAAGAATGGGACATGAGAAAGCAAAACATTCTTAGTTATCTAAGTAAAGTGTACACAGTATTTTCCCCCAATACAAGTACTTATTAGTGCTGCTGTCATTCTCAGTGAAAGAACATTACCTTGGTAATGGATTTTCACAGACTATTTAATTACTTTGCGGTAAAAGATTTTCTCCTCGTTCTTATTTCATTTTCATAAGAACTTTTGAAACTGTCTGCAGACTGAAAAAAGGTTAAGTTTTTCCATCTTGAGTGCCTTTTGTCCAGTTTGGTTTATTGGCTATTGGTTTGGTTTGGTGCAAGGGAAATGAACACAGCTGTTCTCCTGACACATTCTTCCTCTTTCAATATTATTCAAGACTGCACTTCCAACCAAATAACCCAAGGAAGCACAGTCTGGACGAGGAAAATCTGGTCAGGAAATCCATGAGCAATTAGAAATGTGTCGTTCACATGAATATAACATAGTGTCAAGTCTAGATTACCTGTATTAATACAGTTAGTTTGTGCAGCAACAACATACTGGAGATCCTACCCACATACTCTCAGCAGGATTTAAATTACAGTCACACTATAGAAGAAGTTAAGTGAATCATCTTTTCAATAGCCACTAGTTTAGACCTCTAAATGAGTTTTTCTAAAATCCTTCTGCACTGGGCAGGGAGCAGGTTGCTGACTGCTGGGAGGCAGAAGCATCAGGGTGGCATTTTGAGGGAAGTAAGCAGTAACAAAACAGATTCCCTGGTGGAGGGAACGAGGGCAAGGGAGTAGGAACTTTTTCAGTAGTGAGCGTTGACGGGACAAGAACCAATGGGCACAAAGGGAAAACAACCAAATTCCATTGGAACCCAGTGGTTCTGGGGCGGGTCCAGCGCGGGGCACGGGTCACAATGGGGGCTGTCCCCACAGACACCACCAGGCAGCCCCACGGCAGTTGGCCTTGGGCGATCGGTGAGTGAAGCACGCAGGGGCAAAGCTGGGCTGGGTGAGGGTGGGGCAGGGGGCCAGGGGGGTTTGTAACCCAGAGCGAGAGCTCAGCGCCTCAGGGAAGGGGACGGTACCGCCCTTGGGCTGGGGGCAGAGGTGCTCGGGGCTGCCAGCGGTGGCAGCTGCCCAGAGAGGCCTTGGGGATGTGCGGGGTGCCCACACCTCTGTCAGAGTCTCCATGGGATGGTAGGGGTGGGGCTTTAGGAGACTCTACTCGGGTGTCCCCTGTCCTGTCACAGGACACAGCACAGCCTGGGGCTGGCCATCAGGGTGGCTTAGGTGGGATGGGTCCCATGGTGGCTCCAGCAAGGGCCCGTGGCCCACTCAAGCCTGTCGACACCAGTGCCCAGGTGCGTTCCAGGGACAGCCCATGGCACCCGTCCCTGCAGTGCTCACAAACCCTGCCCCGTGCTCCCTCGCTTCCAGCCCTGCTCAGCCCCATTTCCGCTCACCTCCTCCAGGCCATGGCTGTCGCAGTTGCCCTCGTCCTGTCTGTGCTGGCCACCCTGTTTGGGGAGAAGCCCGACCAGCACCTCGATGTGGCCAAGGAAGAGCGGATGCTGCAGCGGGAGCAGTTTCTCCATCAGGAGATGACTCGACTGCTGAAGGAGATGGAGCAGACAAGGCCTGCGGAGGAAGCCCCGCTCCTTCCAGTGCATCACATCGTCATCGGAGCCCTGGTCCTATTGCCTGTGCTCTGCTGGCTGGCCAGAAAATGGAACAGGCACTATGAGAGCTGCAGTGAGTAGCCCAGCACCAGCAGAGAGGAGGACGAGGACAGCATCGCCTACCACCTGCTCGTGCTCCTGCTGCCACCGCCTTTCCACCTGGAAACAGGCACCCGGGGGCCTCCCACATCCATGTGGTGCAGGAAAGCACGTGCTCAAGGGAGGAGCTTCTGGGGTCGTTTTTTTGCTTTCTGTACCACACTGAGGATGAGCTTCCGGAGACAGGCCAGAGCTTGTATGATCTACACGCCCTGTGCACAGACCCCTACTTAGATGCGAAGAAGATTGTCTGCTGGGCCCAGCTTTTGGTGAGATCAGCCTGATGGCTTTTGCCTCAGTTACAGTACGTCCAGCTAATGGTGCTGCCCTCGTCCGACTCCTTCAGGTTCCAGCTGACAAGCACCTCAAAGATGAACATCTGCACCAAGATGAAGTTCGAAGTGCAACTCTCTTGAGCAGGAAGAAGACAGATTTCCCAGCAGTGCGCCATGGCTGGAGAGCTGTGTGCTTGTCACAGAATCACAGGATCACACGGAATGACCTGCGTAGGAAGGGTGATTGCCCAGCTCTCCAGTTCGTCCCAGCTCTCCAGTTCGTCCAGATCCCTCTGGAGGGCCTCTTTGCCCTCAAGACTGTCAGCAGCTCCCCCCAGTTCTGTCTTGGCATTGAATTTGGTTAAAAGACCTTAAAAAGTCCTGCATCCAGGTCATTTATGAACATATTAAAGAGCACTGGCCCTAAGATGGATCCCTGCAGAACCCCACTGGTGACGGGGCACCAGCCCAGCGTAACCCCATTCATGATGACCCTCTCAGCCCGACCCGTCAGGCAATTGCTCACCTGCTGCACTGTGTGTTTATCCAGCTGTCTGCTGGGCATTTTCTTTAGGAGATCCCGTGAGAGACAGTATCAAAGGCCTTGCTGAAACCTGGAAAGGGCACATCAGCTGGTTTTCCTTGCTCAGCCTGATGGGTAACCTTGTCATAGCAGGAAATAAAGTTGGTAAGGGAGGACCTTCCCTTTATAAACCCGTGTTGGCTGGGACCAGTGACTGGATTGTCTTTCAGGTGATTTTCAGTAGCTCCAAGAATAATCTTCTCCTTAACCTTACCAGGCACTGCAGTGAGACTGACAGGCCTGCAGTTACTGGGATCATCCCTGCTACCGTTCTTGAAGACTGGGACAATATTTGCCTGCTTCCGGTCAACAGGCACCTCTCCAGATTCCCAAGAGCACTGAAAAATTATTAAGGAGGTCTCACTATGACCTCAGCCAGCCCTTTAAGTACCCTCAGATGAATCCCATTAGGCCCCATAGACTTTTAGGGATCCAGCTGGAGCACCAGCTCCCACACAAGTTCGGGGTTGATTGGGAGTTTATCAATTGCACAGTCTAGGTCCTCAGGCCGAGGACTCTGGGGTGCCCGAGGCCATCATCAGTATTTAAGACAGAGGCAAAAAAA
This sequence comes from Dromococcyx pavoninus, assembly GCA_033558185.1. Taxonomy (NCBI): domain Eukaryota; kingdom Metazoa; phylum Chordata; class Aves; order Cuculiformes; family Neomorphidae; genus Dromococcyx; species Dromococcyx pavoninus. The sequence continues at coordinate 418,678 of JAUMJL010000019.1, read as the reverse complement.
GCACTGAATGGCTCTGCTTTGTCTGTGTACTTGTTTATGAGGTGTCCATGCTGAGCAAGTAATGGGCCAATGTTATGTATGACCTGCCTTTTGTTATTAACATATTTGAAAAAGCCCTTTTTGTTTTCCTTCACAGTGCTGACCAGCTTCAACTCTAATTGAGCTCTGGCTGCACGGATTTCTGCCCTACACGGGTGGACAGTACCCCTGTAGTTCTCCTGTGTCACCTGTCCTTGTTTCCACCGGCCGTACACCATCCTTTCATGCCCCAGTTTGATTAGAAGATCCCTGTTTGTAGGGTTTCCTACCTTAAGCCTTGCTGATCTCATTTGTCTAGTCTTTCCCCAGGAGTCTTTTATGTAAGATAATGTCTGAGTGACTGTTTTGAGTGTCAGGGAGCCTTCCCACAAAGGGCAGCCCAAATCAAGCAAGGGGAAAATTCTGCCTCTGCCTGAAAGACCCTGCAGTCGTACAGCTACACTGAGTCCCATCCAAAACCACTCCCCTATTGCCAGTGTCTAGGGGGATCCAGATCCACTGCACTATATGCTGCCGACACACATACAAACAGAATCAAAACCCCTTCTCCAAACATCTTCTCCATGGATTATGTTACAGGCACTGTACTAAGAATTCTGAACTCCAAAAGAAGCAGCACAGTGGCTCAAAAAGAAAAGAGCTAAAAAAAAACCCAGCCAGATGTTGAAGGCTTCTTATGCCTTCATATGCTTAAATCTTTGTTTCTAGCTTTCAAATTTTTCTCTAGACTTGTAAGAGTTGCTATTTTAAGTGAAAGCATACAGTCACCATCATTAATTTCACCTACGTCCCTACACATAAGCAACAGAGAGAGCTAGCGGCCCCTGAAGGAGATCCAGGAGACTGAACTGATACGTGAGGGTAGCTACCTGAGGTCAACCAAGAGGAAACACAATATATATGTACCATCCTATTGAGCCTCCTGACCCTATATGAGAGGCTGACGTCTTTTGAATCAAACACTGATTCATGATAAGCACACAAGGCCAACCAATGGCTAGCAAAGAGAATAAATCTCTGTATTTTATTTATTTCCTAATCTCAAAAATAAGTGTAATAATTGCAAACTCTCATCAGGTTAGGTACATCAAAGACTGGAGGAGCAGCAATATTGTGGTAACAGGGTTATAGATGTAGCTTTCCCAGCACTGTGTTGTTCTGGGAGTGCAGAATGTTGATATCACCTTATCACATAATAACTCAGATTCCTCGCAGGTTTCCGAGCAGAGCTCTTTGGCAGTGTTTGCTATGGGCCTGGGGCACAAGCTAGCCCATTCTCCTTGAACAAGTTGTGACAGAGGCTAGCTTTATCAGGCTTAAAGCACATTTTCAGATCTCAACATGTTTCAGTATTTCTCCCATGCAGTGGAAACAAAGCACATAGGTTTGGGGTCTTTCTCCTTTTAGTTCTCTGTGAATTTGAGACTTTGTATTGATTTGGGAGTTTTTTTGGTTTATAAATTTTTAGCAGAGCAACAGGATTTGGAATTCTACATGTCTGGTGGGGCATGGCTACATGGCATACCAAATGTAAAATTGTGGACAATAAAAATGCTTCTCCTTGTTTGTTGAAAATCAGCTCCATCATGTTCTGCTATGTATTATCTTTTATCCGACTGTGTGTTAGCAGGACAGGTGGACACCTATAGTGCATCTGTACTATTAAAGTGGGCCAATGTTAATGCTCCCTCTGTAATAGCAAGCAGCAGGACACAGCAGATGACACCAAGCTCTATGGACCTTGGGACTGCTACAGAAAAATGCGCTGAGGCATATCCAGAGTGTGCAACAGCCACAGTACACGTGCCCGCAAAAACACAGGTTTGCTGCTTAAAATTTTGCTATGGAACCACTGATAAGATCAGTAATTTTTCTTAACTTACATGGCTGAGAACAACACACGTATCTGGATGTCTGTGTGCTAGACAAAGCCAGGATGTTTTGCTTCCAACCACCTACAAAGACAATGACTTCTTTGTACAAGACAGAGAGTGAGGCTGCAAGAGTACAGTCCAAGCAGGACGTGCACTGTGACCTTTCCTGGGAGGATATATGCAGAGTTCCATGTGTTGAATGAATGAAAATGAAATTCAAAGGAAATCAGTGAAACCTGATGTTTTGGTGTACCACAGCATGCCCGTGCTTGTTTGTTATACACCACAAGGCATCGCCTTTCCTCTCAGGAATGGAGGTCAAGAGAGTCTCCTTATTGTGGCAACCTTTTGATCTTTGTCTCTATTCCACTGCATGGCTAAGCCGTGGCCTGAGGAACCTTTTATGAAAGTTGGAAGACTTACACTTAGTGCTATATTAAGGATAAAACGTAATCTGAACCGCAATGGTGTTTCCAGCAGGATTTAAAAGGGGCTGTCTGAATCAGTCTTGCTGTTTTATCCCCCCAGCTACACACTTGACACGTTCTTAGAGATGCCGATAACCCTCTGAGTGGTTTCTGGTCTTTTCTTGGCTCAGCTCAGCTGTTTCCCCACCAGCCACTTACTGTTTTGCCCAATAAAAGGCAAGAACCTCCTTGCCTCTTCCATCACTTGCTTTACCTGCCCAGAGGTGCCAGAGTCCCTGGAAAAGCATGATTTATATCATGTGCCACTGGGCAATGCTCCCCTCTGGGGCATGTTGCACTGGGATGCAGCATGGTGTACTCTGCTCATTTCTCACCCAGCCCTCCAGCGAGGAGGAAACCGAGCACTGAGCCCTGCTCTGACCCTCTGGACGCAAGGGGAGCTGTACAGGAGGGTGCAAACCAGGGCAAAGTGTCTGCCCTCCACCACCAAACATACCACCAGTCCCTCTGAAATAGCATGGTTTTGTGTGTGGGTTACAGTAACCACTCCTAAAATATCATCTCCCGCTCCTCGTCTATTAGTATTACAGGAAGGATCTCTGGTTAGCGACTCTGCACACACCCCATTACTATTTATCACTCTAAGCTCTACAGCCACATCCTTTTCCAGCTTTACACACAGATAGTGAAAGTCTTCAACAGCTCAGAGCACTCAGTTCCATGAAGTTGCTGTGGTGTTGGTGCAGGGTCTGCGGTCTGTGTGCCCAGGGTTATGCACACACTGAAGGAGCTGAACTGGCCTGTGATAACACACAAAAACATGTGACTATTTAGTTATCACTTTTCAACTATAACAGAATAAAGCTCCACAGTTACTAACTGCAATGTGAAAGACAAAGTGCATGTTACATCTGTGCTTATCAAGTGCATGTCTTTTCTTAGGATAATTCTTTTTGAGATTTTGCTGCAGAAAGATAACTTTGATGGTTAAAGAGGTTAGGGACACCAGCAAGCAAGTATGAAACAAAGTGTGAACTCACAGTGTGTTAGCTATGCTGTGATAACAAAAATAGTTAGGAAAAGGAAGTAAAATCTCCTGCAGTGACTACAGAGCTGCTCCCATGCTGGAGATCAGCACCTTGCCCACCTAGTGGTAACCCCGACCATGCAAAGCTGTTGCTGACAACGCCAGATATTATCATATTTTTTGCTAGAAGTACACCCAGTGAATCAAAATTTTTAGTTACTTCTGGAAGACACTACTAACACTGACAAAACACAGAGAAAATGATCAGCATCAGTTGCTACATGGCATGAAAAGCCAGATGCTCATCTGATACAGATCCACACGGTTCTGTCTGCAATGACTTCAGGCAAGCGTAGCTAACTTATAAGGTGAGGAGTTTTACTGTACATGCAAACTGCTTATTTTATTATTGCTCTGTGTTAAAAATAGGAAAATTAATCGTCCATGTTGCTCAACACAGTTGTTTACGTATATGTGAGTTGAGCTCTGACAAAAATCCCTACTTGTTATTCTGTCTTAAGAAGAGAGATGTGAGCCGCAGCACGGAGCATGTCCGGAACGCTTTACAATGTGTTACAAGTTTCTCCTTGTGCTGAGCCATGAGGGATCTAAGCTACTACATATTCCCCCTTCCTCCCTGGCCCCTTAGGGCCTAGTTCATCACAGGCTGAAATCGTTTGTACCTACTTACAGGTCCTGGGAGTACTGGTTAAAGGCTGCAGTTACCCAAAGAGAAAGCAAGTACATGAGCATCACCATTTGGCAGACTTATGCACCACACCAGTGTTGACTTTTTCACAATGTGCAAAGTACCCACTAATCAGGTTTAGAAATGCCCAAACAGGAATATCTGCTCTGCCTTCAAGATTAAAATCCTAACACCAGATAAAGTATTTGTCTCCTTTGCAGACCAACTTTTCCTTATTGAAAACTAATGTCACAAACTCAGTAGTTTACAGAAATGTTTACTTTGGAAACGTTCTTATCCCACTATGAGTCCTTCAATCTGAAAAGCTGTTGCCGACAGATAAGATATGAGTAATACTGAACTCTTGTTGCTTTTTTAACGTCATTAAAAAAACCATTTTGCTCTGTGTGAAGGTCTCTGAACCCGCACAGAGGGCTGAAGGGTCTCAGCCTTTTCTCATCTCCTCATCGGGAAGACAAAGAATTCGGGCAAATCAGAACTTGGGGTGTTCTGTTTCCCAGAGTCCTGTTGTTATCTCCTGACAACGGGGAATTTTAGTAATAAATAATACTTATTGCGTCTCATGCCTCACTCTCTGACAAAGCAGCTGCACAGGAAGTAAGCTGAAACTATACCAAAGGGAGTGAGGACCATCCTTGGCAGAGTGCGTTATCTGCATGCAGCAGCGAGGAAAGCTGCCTAATGGCGTGTCATTATTGTAGGCAAAATCCTGGTCAGATGAAAATCTGTTGAGAGAGGCTGGATGCCTCCTTCTCTGAAGGCAACTGAACACGTGCTATGGGGGTGACGTCCTGAAATGCGTGCAGAGAGAAAGCCCCACACCCAGCCAGCGAGAGGTGAGCAGCACAAGCAGAGTCCCCTGAGAAGCACACAGCTACATCGAAGGGATATAACGGCAATAAGAGGGGAGTCTGCTCTAGTCTGCTGTAAACCAGGAAATCTGTATTAAACCAAGATACAATATTACTTTTATGTTAGCAAGCTGAAACCAATAATTACCTGTAATCGTCTTCACAGGTTATCTTAAAGTTTCGCTCTTCTAAGATGCTTTTTAACCTGTTTATGGAATGACCTGAGCAGGATTCACTGGAAAGAAAAGTCTTTTGTTACTTGTGTTCCTTGAGTGTACGAGAAGATTAGCTTCACCTTACTTCAGGTAAAATTCTTTAAAAGCTTGTTTGCTAATATGCAGTGAAGTCCACTGGGTTTGTCGAGTTTTGCCTACCTTTGGTCCTTTGCTACTAGAAACTGTGTGATATTCAACTATGCATCTTGCACAAGAACTTTGTGTAGGAAGATATCTGTGGGAATTAACTCAGTTCTATTCACAGTTCACTGTGCTTTAGAGCTGCTCCAGAGCCTTTGATGGCCTCCATCCACAGGAGCACAATGTAATCAAACCTGTGGGAGGCCAAAGTGACCAAGTCCCCTGTGTGAAGAGCAAGGGTCAATCACGAAAACCAGCAGCTACGTCCCAGGTAGAACATAAGATTGAAAGAACATGAGAGGAAGCAGGATATGAGCATCTCCTATCTGTTTGACTCTTCCTGTGGCTGCTGCTACTCTGTTTTGAGAAGAAACTGTTTGAACTACTTTTCCATTGGCAGGAGCTCTAACTTGTGTATTTCTTTACTACCCACCTAAAGGTTTCATGAAGCACGTAGCACTGTCATACCTTTGAGATCTTTATCTCTATACTTAATTTGCTAGAAATACCCCAAGGCAGTAGTGAGAGGATTGACAAATGCCAGAGACACAAACAGATCCCCTGAAAAAAGCTTTTTACGTCAGGATAAAAATTATCCAGAGCACAGGAAACACATCAGGGCAATAATACAATACTGGGGCAAATCCAGTTCCTTGCATAAGGCATCAGTGGAAAACAGAGTCAGCTCTTATTTTTTTTCACGAGACTCACCAGATTCTATCAGTGATCCAACATGGGATACAAATCAGAGGATAAAATGAGTACATATTCTTGGAGCTACCCTCCCTCTTTCTCCTTGGAAATCAGTAGAAAATTATAAGGAAACTACTGTGAACTTGGCACTGGAGAAGGATGTGTCCAGAAAGTTGGTAGGGCACCAGCTTGTTGGAGCTGTTGAGAAGGAAGAACCTGATGGCTTTTTTGATGTTGGGTATCATGGAAGGGAGGATCAAGGGCCATGTTTGGGGGAACTAATGTACAGATTGCCCGATGTCCTTATCTTCAGCAAAATTCTACGCAATGGACCACAAGAATATGCCTGGCACGCTGACCACAGGATAGATGCATGTCTGTGAGCTGATTGAGAGACACACCGGCTTGTGTGGCAAGGAGACATTTCCGGGTGTTAGGAACAGGGAAGGGGTTGCAACACTGGAGTTAGGACTGTGTCAGACCATGCGGCTGTCTGAGCAAGGGTCTCTGCTGGGTTCCACACTCAGTCCTGAGCTGCACTGCATCACCAGCAAAGCAAAGGACGTGACCCCAGTTAAAATCACACTCAAACTAGCGGCAATCCCGGTGAGGGTGAATCAGTGCCCTATCAGACTGAAAGCACACAAAGCAGAGCCCCTGATTACCACTTTCATCCAGCATGGAGTGCTTAGGGGACATCAACCTGAATGCAATACTCCTATTCTGTCAGTAAAGAAGCCTCACTCTCAAGAGGATAGAGTGGTTGTTCAGAGAAGCTGTGGACGCCCTGTCCCTGGAGGTATTCAAGGCCAGGCTGGATGGGGCTTTGAGCAGCCTGCTCTGGTTGGAGGTGTCCCTGCCCACGGCAGGAGGGTTGGAACTGGTTGGGCTTTGAGGTCCCTTCCAACCCAAACCATCCTGTGATTCTATGGTCATGCCCTTCTTCTTCATCAAAGCTGCTGCCTCTGTCATGGGAGGGTCCTTAGGAATGGGAGAAACCATGGCAGTGCACTATAACCATGTGAACCACAGAACCAGCTCTGAAGACGGGGATCAAAGGCATTGAAACTCATACTCAATGCTTGAAATATGACTGGCCTGCAAAGGAATCTGAATGGGACAAAAAGGATATGATCTGAGATCACTATTCTGGTATCAGTAATTCCACGACAAGCATTTAAACCACAGAGTTTCTATTAAAAACCACAGAATCATTTCTGTTGGAAGGGACTGCTGGGACACCTAGTCCAACCACTATCAACTTGCAGCAGGTTGCAAGTTGGGCTTTGAGTACATCCACAGATGGAGACTCTACATCCTCTCTGGGAAACCTGTTTTGTCAAAAATGGACCTGGTCAGCATAATTATACTATTCCTATGGAAAAACATATTTTCCAGCTGTTCACCCTGACAAACATAGCCTGCTCGGTGACTTCAGTGCTGCACCCATAATAAGGGTCTGTAGAGCTTGGTGGGTTGGGAGAAATTTAAAGGGACCTCTTGAAAGCAAGGAAAATGTCACTGTGTCTTAGTTCAGCGGTACCTACCAAAAATACTGAAGAAAACAACAGTAAAATGTTATTCTTTCCAGCAAAGTAAGTAAGGGAAGTGAATGGAGGGCAGGTTTCGTGAGCAGATTTAAGATAGCGTCAAGTGTTAGTCACTTGTCAGAAGTGAGCTGCACCATCTGCCTTCTACACACTGCTCCTCGTCTGGTACAAGCACAACTTACCTTTGAGTTCCACCGATGTCATGCATAAGCCAAATGTGTACAGCAGAGACTTTATCTGGATTGAGATTAAAGATCTCAATACTTCCAAAAATGCTGTAAGAATGGGACATGAGAAAGCAAAACATTCTTAGTTATCTAAGTAAAGTGTACACAGTATTTTCCCCCAATACAAGTACTTATTAGTGCTGCTGTCATTCTCAGTGAAAGAACATTACCTTGGTAATGGATTTTCACAGACTATTTAATTACTTTGCGGTAAAAGATTTTCTCCTCGTTCTTATTTCATTTTCATAAGAACTTTTGAAACTGTCTGCAGACTGAAAAAAGGTTAAGTTTTTCCATCTTGAGTGCCTTTTGTCCAGTTTGGTTTATTGGCTATTGGTTTGGTTTGGTGCAAGGGAAATGAACACAGCTGTTCTCCTGACACATTCTTCCTCTTTCAATATTATTCAAGACTGCACTTCCAACCAAATAACCCAAGGAAGCACAGTCTGGACGAGGAAAATCTGGTCAGGAAATCCATGAGCAATTAGAAATGTGTCGTTCACATGAATATAACATAGTGTCAAGTCTAGATTACCTGTATTAATACAGTTAGTTTGTGCAGCAACAACATACTGGAGATCCTACCCACATACTCTCAGCAGGATTTAAATTACAGTCACACTATAGAAGAAGTTAAGTGAATCATCTTTTCAATAGCCACTAGTTTAGACCTCTAAATGAGTTTTTCTAAAATCCTTCTGCACTGGGCAGGGAGCAGGTTGCTGACTGCTGGGAGGCAGAAGCATCAGGGTGGCATTTTGAGGGAAGTAAGCAGTAACAAAACAGATTCCCTGGTGGAGGGAACGAGGGCAAGGGAGTAGGAACTTTTTCAGTAGTGAGCGTTGACGGGACAAGAACCAATGGGCACAAAGGGAAAACAACCAAATTCCATTGGAACCCAGTGGTTCTGGGGCGGGTCCAGCGCGGGGCACGGGTCACAATGGGGGCTGTCCCCACAGACACCACCAGGCAGCCCCACGGCAGTTGGCCTTGGGCGATCGGTGAGTGAAGCACGCAGGGGCAAAGCTGGGCTGGGTGAGGGTGGGGCAGGGGGCCAGGGGGGTTTGTAACCCAGAGCGAGAGCTCAGCGCCTCAGGGAAGGGGACGGTACCGCCCTTGGGCTGGGGGCAGAGGTGCTCGGGGCTGCCAGCGGTGGCAGCTGCCCAGAGAGGCCTTGGGGATGTGCGGGGTGCCCACACCTCTGTCAGAGTCTCCATGGGATGGTAGGGGTGGGGCTTTAGGAGACTCTACTCGGGTGTCCCCTGTCCTGTGACAGGACACAGCACAGCCTGGGGCTGGCCATCAGGGTGGCTTAGGTGGGATGGGTCCCATGGTGGCTCCAGCAAGGGCCCGTGGCCCACTCAAGCCTGTCGACACCAGTGCCCAGGTGCGTTCCAGGGACAGCCCATGGCACCCGTCCCTGCAGTGCTCACAAACCCTGCCCCGTGCTCCCTCGCTTCCAGCCCTGCTCAGCCCCATTTCCGCTCACCTCCTCCAGGCCATGGCTGTCGCAGTTGCCCTCGTCCTGTCTGTGCTGGCCACCCTGTTTGGGGAGAAGCCCGACCAGCACCTCGATGTGGCCAAGGAAGAGCGGATGCTGCAGCGGGAGCAGTTTCTCCATCAGGAGATGACTCGACTGCTGAAGGAGATGGAGCAGACAAGGCCTGCGGAGGAAGCCCCGCTCCTTCCAGTGCATCACATCGTCATCGGAGCCCTGGTCCTATTGCCTGTGCTCTGCTGGCTGGCCAGAAAATGGAACAGGCACTATGAGAGCTGCAGTGAGTAGCCCAGCACCAGCAGAGAGGAGGACGAGGACAGCATCGCCTACCACCTGCTCGTGCTCCTGCTGCCACCGCCTTTCCACCTGGAAACAGGCACCCGGGGGCCTCCCACATCCATGTGGTGCAGGAAAGCACGTGCTCAAGGGAGGAGCTTCTGGGGTCGTTTTTTTGCTTTCTGTACCACACTGAGGATGAGCTTCTGGAGACAGGCCAGAGCTTGTATGATCTACACGCCCTGTGCACAGACCCCTACTTAGATGCGAAGAAGATTGTCTGCTGGGCCCAGCTTTTGGTGAGATCAGCCTGATGGCTTTTGCCTCAGTTACAGTACGTCCAGCTAATGGTGCTGCCCTCGTCCGACTCCTTCAGGTTCCAGCTGACAAGCACCTCAAAGATGAACATCTGCACCAAGATGAAGTTCGAAGTGCAACTCTCTTGAGCAGGAAGAAGACAGATTTCCCAGCAGTGCGCCATGGCTGGAGAGCTGTGTGCTTGTCACAGAATCACAGGATCACACGGAATGACCTGCGTAGGAAGGGTGATTGCCCAGCTCTCCAGTTCGTCCCAGCTCTCCAGTTCGTCCAGATCCCTCTGGAGGGCCTCTTTGCCCTCAAGACTGTCAGCAGCTCCCCCCAGTTCTGTCTTGGCATTGAATTTGGTTAAAAGACCTTAAAAAGTCCTGCATCCAGGTCATTTATGAACATATTAAAGAGCACTGGCCCTAAGATGGATCCCTGCAGAACCCCACTGGTGACGGGGCACCAGCCCAGCGTAACCCCATTCATGATGACCCTCTCAGCCCGACCCGTCAGGCAATTGCTCACCTGCTGCACTGTGTGTTTATCCAGCTGTCTGCTGGGCATTTTCTTTAGGAGATCCCGTGAGAGACAGTATCAAAGGCCTTGCTGAAACCTGGAAAGGGCACATCAGCTGGTTTTCCTTGCTCAGCCTGATGGGTAACCTTGTCATAGCAGGAAATAAAGTTGGTAAGGGAGGACCTTCCCTTTATAAACCCGTGTTGGCTGGGACCAGTGACTGGATTGTCTTTCAGGTGATTTTCAGTAGCTCCAAGAATAATCTTCTCCTTAACCTTACCAGGCACTGCAGTGAGACTGACAGGCCTGCAGTTACTGGGATCATCCCTGCTACCGTTCTTGAAGACTGGGACAATATTTGCCTGCTTCCGGTCAACAGGCACCTCTCCAGATTCCCAAGAGCACTGAAAAATTATTAAGGAGGTCTCACTATGACCTCAGCCAGCCCTTTAAGTACCCTCAGATGAATCCCATTAGGCCCCATAGACTTTTAGGGATCCAGCTGGAGCACCAGCTCCCACACAAGTTCGGGGTTGATTGGGAGTTTATCAATTGCACAGTCTAGGTCCTCAGGCCGAGGACTCTGGGGTGCCCGAGGCCATCATCAGTATTTAAGACAGAGGCAAAAAAAGCACTGAATGGCTCTGCTTTGTCTGTGTACTTGTTTATGAGGTGTCCATGCTGAGCAAGTAATGGGCCAATGTTATGTATGACCTGCCTTTTGTTATTAACATATTTGAAAAAGCCCTTTTTGTTTTCCTTCACAGTGCTGACCAGCTTCAACTCTAATTGAGCTCTGGCTGCACGGATTTCTGCCCTACACGGGTGGACAGTACCCCTGTAGTTCTCCTGTGTCACCTGTCCTTGTTTCCACCGGCCGTACACCATCCTTTCATGCCCCAGTTTGATTAGAAGATCCCTGTTTGTAGGGTTTCCTACCTTAAGCCTTGCTGATCTCATTTGTCTAGTCTTTCCCCAGGAGTCTTTTATGTAAGATAATGTCTGAGTGACTGTTTTGAGTGTCAGGGAGCCTTCCCACAAAGGGCAGCCCAAATCAAGCAAGGGGAAAATTCTGCCTCTGCCTGAAAGACCCTGCAGTCGTACAGCTACACTGAGTCCCATCCAAAACCACTCCCCTATTGCCAGTGTCTAGGGGGATCCAGATCCACTGCACTATATGCTGCCGACACACATACAAACAGAATCAAAACCCCTTCTCCAAACATCTTCTCCATGGATTATGTTACAGGCACTGTACTAAGAATTCTGAACTCCAAAAGAAGCAGCACAGTGGCTCAAAAAGAAAAGAGCTAAAAAAAAACCCAGCCAGATGTTGAAGGCTTCTTATGCCTTCATATGCTTAAATCTTTGTTTCTAGCTTTCAAATTTTTCTCTAGACTTGTAAGAGTTGCTATTTTAAGTGAAAGCATACAGTCACCATCATTAATTTCACCTACGTCCCTACACATAAGCAACAGAGAGAGCTAGCGGCCCCTGAAGGAGATCCAGGAGACTGAACTGATACGTGAGGGTAGCTACCTGAGGTCAACCAAGAGGAAACACAATATATATGTACCATCCTATTGAGCCTCCTGACCCTATATGAGAGGCTGACGTCTTTTGAATCAAACACTGATTCATGATAAGCACACAAGGCCAACCAATGGCTAGCAAAGAGAATAAATCTCTGTATTTTATTTATTTCCTAATCTCAAAAATAAGTGTAATAATTGCAAACTCTCATCAGGTTAGGTACATCAAAGACTGGAGGAGCAGCAATATTGTGGTAACAGGGTTATAGATGTAGCTTTCCCAGCACTGTGTTGTTCTGGGAGTGCAGAATGTTGATATCACCTTATCACATAATAACTCAGATTCCTCGCAGGTTTCCGAGCAGAGCTCTTTGGCAGTGTTTGCTATGGGCCTGGGGCACAAGCTAGCCCATTCTCCTTGAACAAGTTGTGACAGAGGCTAGCTTTATCAGGCTTAAAGCACATTTTCAGATCTCAACATGTTTCAGTATTTCTCCCATGCAGTGGAAACAAAGCACATAGGTTTGGGGTCTTTCTCCTTTTAGTTCTCTGTGAATTTGAGACTTTGTATTGATTTGGGAGTTTTTTTGGTTTATAAATTTTTAGCAGAGCAACAGGATTTGGAATTCTACATGTCTGGTGGGGCATGGCTACATGGCATACCAAATGTAAAATTGTGGACAATAAAAATGCTTCTCCTTGTTTGTTGAAAATCAGCTCCATCATGTTCTGCTATGTATTATCTTTTATCCGACTGTGTGTTAGCAGGACAGGTGGACACCTATAGTGCATCTGTACTATTAAAGTGGGCCAATGTTAATGCTCCCTCTGTAATAGCAAGCAGCAGGACACAGCAGATGACACCAAGCTCTATGGACCTTGGGACTGCTACAGAAAAATGCGCTGAGGCATATCCAGAGTGTGCAACAGCCACAGTACACGTGCCCGCAAAAACACAGGTTTGCTGCTTAAAATTTTGCTATGGAACCACTGATAAGATCAGTAATTTTTCTTAACTTACATGGCTGAGAACAACACACGTATCTGGATGTCTGTGTGCTAGACAAAGCCAGGATGTTTTGCTTCCAACCACCTACAAAGACAATGACTTCTTTGTACAAGACAGAGAGTGAGGCTGCAAGAGTACAGTCCAAGCAGGACGTGCACTGTGACCTTTCCTGGGAGGATATATGCAGAGTTCCATGTGTTGAATGAATGAAAATGAAATTCAAAGGAAATCAGTGAAACCTGATGTTTTGGTGTACCACAGCATGCCCGTGCTTGTTTGTTATACACCACAAGGCATCGCCTTTCCTCTCAGGAATGGAGGTCAAGAGAGTCTCCTTATTGTGGCAACCTTTTGATCTTTGTCTCTATTCCACTGCATGGCTAAGCCGTGGCCTGAGGAACCTTTTATGAAAGTTGGAAGACTTACACTTAGTGCTATATTAAGGATAAAACGTAATCTGAACCGCAATGGTGTTTCCAGCAGGATTTAAAAGGGGCTGTCTGAATCAGTCTTGCTGTTTTATCCCCCCAGCTACACACTTGACACGTTCTTAGAGATGCCGATAACCCTCTGAGTGGTTTCTGGTCTTTTCTTGGCTCAGCTCAGCTGTTTCCCCACCAGCCACTTACTGTTTTGCCCAATAAAAGGCAAGAACCTCCTTGCCTCTTCCATCACTTGCTTTACCTGCCCAGAGGTGCCAGAGTCCCTGGAAAAGCATGATTTATATCATGTGCCACTGGGCAATGCTCCCCTCTGGGGCATGTTGCACTGGGATGCAGCATGGTGTACTCTGCTCATTTCTCACCCAGCCCTCCAGCGAGGAGGAAACCGAGCACTGAGCCCTGCTCTGACCCTCTGGACGCAAGGGGAGCTGTACAGGAGGGTGCAAACCAGGGCAAAGTGTCTGCCCTCCACCACCAAACATACCACCAGTCCCTCTGAAATAGCATGGTTTTGTGTGTGGGTTACAGTAACCACTCCTAAAATATCATCTCCCGCTCCTCGTCTATTAGTATTACAGGAAGGATCTCTGGTTAGCGACTCTGCACACACCCCATTACTATTTATCACTCTAAGCTCTACAGCCACATCCTTTTCCAGCTTTACACACAGATAGTGAAAGTCTTCAACAGCTCAGAGCACTCAGTTCCATGAAGTTGCTGTGGTGTTGGTGCAGGGTCTGCGGTCTGTGTGCCCAGGGTTATGCACACACTGAAGGAGCTGAACTGGCCTGTGATAACACACAAAAACATGTGACTATTTAGTTATCACTTTTCAACTATAACAGAATAAAGCTCCACAGTTACTAACTGCAATGTGAAAGACAAAGTGCATGTTACATCTGTGCTTATCAAGTGCATGTCTTTTCTTAGGATAATTCTTTTTGAGATTTTGCTGCAGAAAGATAACTTTGATGGTTAAAGAGGTTAGGGACACCAGCAAGCAAGTATGAAACAAAGTGTGAACTCACAGTGTGTTAGCTATGCTGTGATAACAAAAATAGTTAGGAAAAGGAAGTAAAATCTCCTGCAGTGACTACAGAGCTGCTCCCATGCTGGAGATCACCACCTTGCCCACCTAGTGGTAACCCCGACCATGCAAAGCTGTTGCTGACAACGCCAGATATTATCATATTTTTTGCTAGAAGTACACCCAGTGAATCAAAATTTTTAGTTACTTCTGGAAGACACTACTAACACTGACAAAACACAGAGAAAATGATCAGCATCAGTTGCTACATGGCATGAAAAGCCAGATGCTCATCTGATACAGATCCACACGGTTCTGTCTGCAATGACTTCAGGCAAGCGTAGCTAACTTATAAGGTGAGGAGTTTTACTGTACATGCAAACTGCTTATTTTATTATTGCTCTGTGTTAAAAATAGGAAAATTAATCGTCCATGTTGCTCAACACAGTTGTTTACGTATATGTGAGTTGAGCTCTGACAAAAATCCCTACTTGTTATTCTGTCTTAAGAAGAGAGATGTGAGCCGCAGCACGGAGCATGTCCGGAACGCTTTACAATGTGTTACAAGTTTCTCCTTGTGCTGAGCCATGAGGGATCTAAGCTACTACATATTCCCCCTTCCTCCCTGGCCCCTTAGGGCCTAGTTCATCACAGGCTGAAATCGTTTGTACCTACTTACAGGTCCTGGGAGTACTGGTTAAAGGCTGCAGTTACCCAAAGAGAAAGCAAGTACATGAGCATCACCATTTGGCAGACTTATGCACCACACCAGTGTTGACTTTTTCACAATGTGCAAAGTACCCACTAATCAGGTTTAGAAATGCCCAAACAGGAATATCTGCTCTGCCTTCAAGATTAAAATCCTAACACCAGATAAAGTATTTGTCTCCTTTGCAGACCAACTTTTCCTTATTGAAAACTAATGTCACAAACTCAGTAGTTTACAGAAATGTTTACTTTGGAAACGTTCTTATCCCACTATGAGTCCTTCAATCTGAAAAGCTGTTGCCGACAGATAAGATATGAGTAATACTGAACTCTTGTTGCTTTTTTAACGTCATTAAAAAAACCATTTTGCTCTGTGTGAAGGTCTCTGAACCCGCACAGAGGGCTGAAGGGTCTCAGCCTTTTCTCATCTCCTCATCGGGAAGACAAAGAATTCGGGCAAATCAGAACTCGGGGTGTTCTGTTTCCCAGAGTCCTGTTGTTATCTCCTGACAACGGGGAATTTTAGTAATAAATAATACTTATTGCGTCTCATGCCTCACTCTCTGACAAAGCAGCTGCACAGGAAGTAAGCTGAAACTATACCAAAGGGAGTGAGGACCATCCTTGGCAGAGTGCGTTATCTGCATGCAGCAGCGAGGAAAGCTGCCTAATGGCGTGTCATTATTGTAGGCAAAATCCTGGTCAGATGAAAATCTGTTGAGAGAGGCTGGATGCCTCCTTCTCTGAAGGCAACTGAACACGTGCTATGGGGGTGACGTCCTGAAATGCGTGCAGAGAGAAAGCCCCACACCCAGCCAGCGAGAGGTGAGCAGCACAAGCAGAGTCCCCTGAGAAGCACACAGCTACATCGAAGGGATATAACGGCAATAAGAGGGGAGTCTGCTCTAGTCTGCTGTAAACCAGGAAATCTGTATTAAACCAAGATACAATATTACTTTTATGTTAGCAAGCTGAAACCAATAATTACCTGTAATCGTCTTCACAGGTTATCTTAAAGTTTCGCTCTTCTAAGATGCTTTTTAACCTGTTTATGGAATGACCTGAGCAGGATTCACTGGAAAGAAAAGTCTTTTGTTACTTGTGTTCCTTGAGTGTACGAGAAGATTAGCTTCACCTTACTTCAGGTAAAATTCTTTAAAAGCTTGTTTGCTAATATGCAGTGAAGTCCACTGGGTTTGTCGAGTTTTGCCTACCTTTGGTCCTTTGCTACTAGAAACTGTGTGATATTCAACTATGCATCTTGCACAAGAACTTTGTGTAGGAAGATATCTGTGGGAATTAACTCAGTTCTATTCACAGTTCACTGTGCTTTAGAGCTGCTCCAGAGCCTTTGATGGCCTCCATCCACAGGAGCACAATGTAATCAAACCTGTGGGAGGCCAAAGTGACCAAGTCCCCTGTGTGAAGAGCAAGGGTCAATCACGAAAACCAGCAGCTACGTCCCAGGTAGAACATAAGATTGAAAGAACATGAGAGGAAGCAGGATATGAGCATCTCCTATCTGTTTGACTCTTCCTGTGGCTGCTGCTACTCTGTTTTGAGAAGAAACTGTTTGAACTACTTTTCCATTGGCAGGAGCTCTAACTTGTGTATTTCTTTACTACCCACCTAAAGGTTTCATGAAGCACGTAGCACTGTCATACCTTTGAGATCTTTATCTCTATACTTAATTTGCTAGAAATACCCCAAGGCAGTAGTGAGAGGATTGACAAATGCCAGAGACACAAACAGATCCCCTGAAAAAAGCTTTTTACGTCAGGATAAAAATTATCCAGAGCACAGGAAACACATCAGGGCAATAATACAATACTGGGGCAAATCCAGTTCCTTGCATAAGGCATCAGTGGAAAACAGAGTCAGCTCTTATTTTTTTTCACGAGACTCACCAGATTCTATCAGTGATCCAACATGGGATACAAATCAGAGGATAAAATGAGTACATATTCTTGGAGCTACCCTCCCTCTTTCTCCTTGGAAATCAGTAGAAAATTATAAGGAAACTACTGTGAACTTGGCACTGGAGAAGGATGTGTCCAGAAAGTTGGTAGGGCACCAGCTTGTTGGAGCTGTTGAGAAGGAAGAACCTGATGGCTTTTTTGATGTTGGGTATCATGGAAGGGAGGATCAAGGGCCATGTTTGGGGGAACTAATGTACAGATTGCCCGATGTCCTTATCTTCAGCAAAATTCTACGCAATGGACCACAAGAATATGCCTGGCACGCTGACCACAGGATAGATGCATGTCTGTGAGCTGATTGAGAGACACACCGGCTTGTGTGGCAAGGAGACATTTCCGGGTGTTAGGAACAGGGAAGGGGTTGCAACACTGGAGTTAGGACTGTGTCAGACCATGCGGCTGTCTGAGCAAGGGTCTCTGCTGGGTTCCACACTCAGTCCTGAGCTGCACTGCATCACCAGCAAAGCAAAGGACGTGACCCCAGTTAAAATCACACTCAAACTAGCGGCAATCCCGGTGAGGGTGAATCAGTGCCCTATCAGACTGAAAGCACACAAAGCAGAGCCCCTGATTACCACTTTCATCCAGCATGGAGTGCTTAGGGGACATCAACCTGAATGCAATACTCCTATTCTGTCAGTAAAGAAGCCTCACTCTCAAGAGGATAGAGTGGTTGTTCAGAGAAGCTGTGGACGCCCTGTCCCTGGAGGTATTCAAGGCCAGGCTGGATGGGGCTTTGAGCAGCCTGCTCTGGTTGGAGGTGTCCCTGCCCACGGCAGGAGGGTTGGAACTGGTTGGGCTTTGAGGTCCCTTCCAACCCAAACCATCCTGTGATTCTATGGTCATGCCCTTCTTCTTCATCAAAGCTGCTGCCTCTGTCATGGGAGGGTCCTTAGGAATGGGAGAAACCATGGCAGTGCACTATAACCATGTGAACCACAGAACCAGCTCTGAAGACGGGGATCAAAGGCATTGAAACTCATACTCAATGCTTGAAATATGACTGGCCTGCAAAGGAATCTGAATGGGACAAAAAGGATATGATCTGAGATCACTATTCTGGTATCAGTAATTCCACGACAAGCATTTAAACCACAGAGTTTCTATTAAAAACCACAGAATCATTTCTGTTGGAAGGGACTGCTGGGACACCTAGTCCAACCACTATCAACTTGCAGCAGGTTGCAAGTTGGGCTTTGAGTACATCCACAGATGGAGACTCTACATCCTCTCTGGGAAACCTGTTTTGTCAAAAATGGACCTGGTCAGCATAATTATACTATTCCTATGGAAAAACATATTTTCCAGCTGTTCACCCTGACAAACATAGCCTGCTCGGTGACTTCAGTGCTGCACCCATAATAAGGGTCTGTAGAGCTTGGTGGGTTGGGAGAAATTTAAAGGGACCTCTTGAAAGCAAGGAAAATGTCACTGTGTCTTAGTTCAGCGGTACCTACCAAAAATACTGAAGAAAACAACAGTAAAATGTTATTCTTTCCAGCAAAGTAAGTAAGGGAAGTGAATGGAGGGCAGGTTTCGTGAGCAGATTTAAGATAGCGTCAAGTGTTAGTCACTTGTCAGAAGTGAGCTGCACCATCTGCCTTCTACACACTGCTCCTCGTCTGGTACAAGCACAACTTACCTTTGAGTTCCACCGATGTCATGCATAAGCCAAATGTGTACAGCAGAGACTTTATCTGGATTGAGATTAAAGATCTCAATACTTCCAAAAATGCTGTAAGAATGGGACATGAGAAAGCAAAACATTCTTAGTTATCTAAGTAAAGTGTACACAGTATTTTCCCCCAATACAAGTACTTATTAGTGCTGCTGTCATTCTCAGTGAAAGAACATTACCTTGGTAATGGATTTTCACAGACTATTTAATTACTTTGCGGTAAAAGATTTTCTCCTCGTTCTTATTTCATTTTCATAAGAACTTTTGAAACTGTCTGCAGACTGAAAAAAGGTTAAGTTTTTCCATCTTGAGTGCCTTTTGTCCAGTTTGGTTTATTGGCTATTGGTTTGGTTTGGTGCAAGGGAAATGAACACAGCTGTTCTCCTGACACATTCTTCCTCTTTCAATATTATTCAAGACTGCACTTCCAACCAAATAACCCAAGGAAGCACAGTCTGGACGAGGAAAATCTGGTCAGGAAATCCATGAGCAATTAGAAATGTGTCGTTCACATGAATATAACATAGTGTCAAGTCTAGATTACCTGTATTAATACAGTTAGTTTGTGCAGCAACAACATACTGGAGATCCTACCCACATACTCTCAGCAGGATTTAAATTACAGTCACACTATAGAAGAAGTTAAGTGAATCATCTTTTCAATAGCCACTAGTTTAGACCTCTAAATGAGTTTTTCTAAAATCCTTCTGCACTGGGCAGGGAGCAGGTTGCTGACTGCTGGGAGGCAGAAGCATCAGGGTGGCATTTTGAGGGAAGTAAGCAGTAACAAAACAGATTCCCTGGTGGAGGGAACGAGGGCAAGGGAGTAGGAACTTTTTCAGTAGTGAGCGTTGACGGGACAAGAACCAATGGGCACAAAGGGAAAACAACCAAATTCCATTGGAACCCAGTGGTTCTGGGGCGGGTCCAGCGCGGGGCACGGGTCACAATGGGGGCTGTCCCCACAGACACCACCAGGCAGCCCCACGGCAGTTGGCCTTGGGCGATCGGTGAGTGAAGCACGCAGGGGCAAAGCTGGGCTGGGTGAGGGTGGGGCAGGGGGCCAGGGGGGTTTGTAACCCAGAGCGAGAGCTCAGCGCCTCAGGGAAGGGGACGGTACCGCCCTTGGGCTGGGGGCAGAGGTGCTCGGGGCTGCCAGCGGTGGCAGCTGCCCAGAGAGGCCTTGGGGATGTGCGGGGTGCCCACACCTCTGTCAGAGTCTCCATGGGATGGTAGGGGTGGGGCTTTAGGAGACTCTACTCGGGTGTCCCCTGTCCTGTGACAGGACACAGCACAGCCTGGGGCTGGCCATCAGGGTGGCTTAGGTGGGATGGGTCCCATGGTGGCTCCAGCAAGGGCCCGTGGCCCACTCAAGCCTGTCGACACCAGTGCCCAGGTGCGTTCCAGGGACAGCCCATGGCACCCGTCCCTGCAGTGCTCACAAACCCTGCCCCGTGCTCCCTCGCTTCCAGCCCTGCTCAGCCCCATTTCCGCTCACCTCCTCCAGGCCATGGCTGTCGCAGTTGCCCTCGTCCTGTCTGTGCTGGCCACCCTGTTTGGGGAGAAGCCCGACCAGCACCTCGATGTGGCCAAGGAAGAGCGGATGCTGCAGCGGGAGCAGTTTCTCCATCAGGAGATGACTCGACTGCTGAAGGAGATGGAGCAGACAAGGCCTGCGGAGGAAGCCCCGCTCCTTCCAGTGCATCACATCGTCATCGGAGCCCTGGTCCTATTGCCTGTGCTCTGCTGGCTGGCCAGAAAATGGAACAGGCACTATGAGAGCTGCAGTGAGTAGCCCAGCACCAGCAGAGAGGAGGACGAGGACAGCATCGCCTACCACCTGCTCGTGCTCCTGCTGCCACCGCCTTTCCACCTGGAAACAGGCACCCGGGGGCCTCCCACATCCATGTGGTGCAGGAAAGCACGTGCTCAAGGGAGGAGCTTCTGGGGTCGTTTTTTTGCTTTCTGTACCACACTGAGGATGAGCTTCCGGAGACAGGCCAGAGCTTGTATGATCTACACGCCCTGTGCACAGACCCCTACTTAGATGCGAAGAAGATTGTCTGCTGGGCCCAGCTTTTGGTGAGATCAGCCTGATGGCTTTTGCCTCAGTTACAGTACGTCCAGCTAATGGTGCTGCCCTCGTCCGACTCCTTCAGGTTCCAGCTGACAAGCACCTCAAAGATGAACATCTGCACCAAGATGAAGTTCGAAGTGCAACTCTCTTGAGCAGGAAGAAGACAGATTTCCCAGCAGTGCGCCATGGCTGGAGAGCTGTGTGCTTGTCACAGAATCACAGGATCACACGGAATGACCTGCGTAGGAAGGGTGATTGCCCAGCTCTCCAGTTCGTCCCAGCTCTCCAGTTCGTCCAGATCCCTCTGGAGGGCCTCTTTGCCCTCAAGACTGTCAGCAGCTCCCCCCAGTTCTGTCTTGGCATTGAATTTGGTTAAAAGACCTTAAAAAGTCCTGCATCCAGGTCATTTATGAACATATTAAAGAGCACTGGCCCTAAGATGGATCCCTGCAGAACCCCACTGGTGACGGGGCACCAGCCCAGCGTAACCCCATTCATGATGACCCTCTCAGCCCGACCCGTCAGGCAATTGCTCACCTGCTGCACTGTGTGTTTATCCAGCTGTCTGCTGGGCATTTTCTTTAGGAGATCCCGTGAGAGACAGTATCAAAGGCCTTGCTGAAACCTGGAAAGGGCACATCAGCTGGTTTTCCTTGCTCAGCCTGATGGGTAACCTTGTCATAGCAGGAAATAAAGTTGGTAAGGGAGGACCTTCCCTTTATAAACCCGTGTTGGCTGGGACCAGTGACTGGATTGTCTTTCAGGTGATTTTCAGTAGCTCCAAGAATAATCTTCTCCTTAACCTTACCAGGCACTGCAGTGAGACTGACAGGCCTGCAGTTACTGGGATCATCCCTGCTACCGTTCTTGAAGACTGGGACAATATTTGCCTGCTTCCGGTCAACAGGCACCTCTCCAGATTCCCAAGAGCACTGAAAAATTATTAAGGAGGTCTCACTATGACCTCAGCCAGCCCTTTAAGTACCCTCAGATGAATCCCATTAGGCCCCATAGACTTTTAGGGATCCAGCTGGAGCACCAGCTCCCACACAAGTTCGGGGTTGATTGGGAGTTTATCAATTGCACAGTCTAGGTCCTCAGGCCGAGGACTCTGGGGTGCCCGAGGCCATCATCAGTATTTAAGACAGAGGCAAAAAAAGCACTGAATGGCTCTGCTTTGTCTGTGTACTTGTTTATGAGGTGTCCATGCTGAGCAAGTAATGGGCCAATGTTATGTATGACCTGCCTTTTGTTATTAACATATTTGAAAAAGCCCTTTTTGTTTTCCTTCACAGTGCTGACCAGCTTCAACTCTAATTGAGCTCTGGCTGCATGGATTTCTGCCCTACACGGGTGGACAGTACCCCTGTAGTTCTCCTGTGTCACCTGTCCTTGTTTCCACCGGCCGTACACCATCCTTTCATGCCCCAGTTTGATTAGAAGATCCCTGTTTGTAGGGTTTCCTACCTTAAGCCTTGCTGATCTCATTTGTCTAGTCTTTCCCCAGGAGTCTTTTATGTAAGATAATGTCTGAGTGACTGTTTTGAGTGTCAGGGAGCCTTCCCACAAAGGGCAGCCCAAATCAAGCAAGGGGAAAATTCTGCCTCTGCCTGAAAGACCCTGCAGTCGTACAGCTACACTGAGTCCCATCCAAAACCACTCCCCTATTGCCAGTGTCTAGGGGGATCCAGATCCACTGCACTATATGCTGCCGACACACATACAAACAGAATCAAAACCCCTTCTCCAAACATCTTCTCCATGGATTATGTTACAGGCACTGTACTAAGAATTCTGAACTCCAAAAGAAGCAGCACAGTGGCTCAAAAAGAAAAGAGCTAAAAAAAAACCCAGCCAGATGTTGAAGGCTTCTTATGCCTTCATATGCTTAAATCTTTGTTTCTAGCTTTCAAATTTTTCTCTAGACTTGTAAGAGTTGCTATTTTAAGTGAAAGCATACAGTCACCATCATTAATTTCACCTACGTCCCTACACATAAGCAACAGAGAGAGCTAGCGGCCCCTGAAGGAGATCCAGGAGACTGAACTGATACGTGAGGGTAGCTACCTGAGGTCAACCAAGAGGAAACACAATATATATGTACCATCCTATTGAGCCTCCTGACCCTATATGAGAGGCTGACGTCTTTTGAATCAAACACTGATTCATGATAAGCACACAAGGCCAACCAATGGCTAGCAAAGAGAATAAATCTCTGTATTTTATTTATTTCCTAATCTCAAAAATAAGTGTAATAATTGCAAACTCTCATCAGGTTAGGTACATCAAAGACTGGAGGAGCAGCAATATTGTGGTAACAGGGTTATAGATGTAGCTTTCCCAGCACTGTGTTGTTCTGGGAGTGCAGAATGTTGATATCACCTTATCACATAATAACTCAGATTCCTCGCAGGTTTCCGAGCAGAGCTCTTTGGCAGTGTTTGCTATGGGCCTGGGGCACAAGCTAGCCCATTCTCCTTGAACAAGTTGTGACAGAGGCTAGCTTTATCAGGCTTAAAGCACATTTTCAGATCTCAACATGTTTCAGTATTTCTCCCATGCAGTGGAAACAAAGCACATAGGTTTGGGGTCTTTCTCCTTTTAGTTCTCTGTGAATTTGAGACTTTGTATTGATTTGGGAGTTTTTTTGGTTTATAAATTTTTAGCAGAGCAACAGGATTTGGAATTCTACATGTCTGGTGGGGCATGGCTACATGGCATACCAAATGTAAAATTGTGGACAATAAAAATGCTTCTCCTTGTTTGTTGAAAATCAGCTCCATCATGTTCTGCTATGTATTATCTTTTATCCGACTGTGTGTTAGCAGGACAGGTGGACACCTATAGTGCATCTGTACTATTAAAGTGGGCCAATGTTAATGCTCCCTCTGTAATAGCAAGCAGCAGGACACAGCAGATGACACCAAGCTCTATGGACCTTGGGACTGCTACAGAAAAATGCGCTGAGGCATATCCAGAGTGTGCAACAGCCACAGTACACGTGCCCGCAAAAACACAGGTTTGCTGCTTAAAATTTTGCTATGGAACCACTGATAAGATCAGTAATTTTTCTTAACTTACATGGCTGAGAACAACACACGTATCTGGATGTCTGTGTGCTAGACAAAGCCAGGATGTTTTGCTTCCAACCACCTACAAAGACAATGACTTCTTTGTACAAGACAGAGAGTGAGGCTGCAAGAGTACAGTCCAAGCAGGACGTGCACTGTGACCTTTCCTGGGAGGATATATGCAGAGTTCCATGTGTTGAATGAATGAAAATGAAATTCAAAGGAAATCAGTGAAACCTGATGTTTTGGTGTACCACAGCATGCCCGTGCTTGTTTGTTATACACCACAAGGCATCGCCTTTCCTCTCAGGAATGGAGGTCAAGAGAGTCTCCTTATTGTGGCAACCTTTTGATCTTTGTCTCTATTCCACTGCATGGCTAAGCCGTGGCCTGAGGAACCTTTTATGAAAGTTGGAAGACTTACACTTAGTGCTATATTAAGGATAAAACGTAATCTGAACCGCAATGGTGTTTCCAGCAGGATTTAAAAGGGGCTGTCTGAATCAGTCTTGCTGTTTTATCCCCCCAGCTACACACTTGACACGTTCTTAGAGATGCCGATAACCCTCTGAGTGGTTTCTGGTCTTTTCTTGGCTCAGCTCAGCTGTTTCCCCACCAGCCACTTACTGTTTTGCCCAATAAAAGGCAAGAACCTCCTTGCCTCTTCCATCACTTGCTTTACCTGCCCAGAGGTGCCAGAGTCCCTGGAAAAGCATGATTTATATCATGTGCCACTGGGCAATGCTCCCCTCTGGGGCATGTTGCACTGGGATGCAGCATGGTGTACTCTGCTCATTTCTCACCCAGCCCTCCAGCGAGGAGGAAACCGAGCACTGAGCCCTGCTCTGACCCTCTGGACGCAAGGGGAGCTGTACAGGAGGGTGCAAACCAGGGCAAAGTGTCTGCCCTCCACCACCAAACATACCACCAGTCCCTCTGAAATAGCATGGTTTTGTGTGTGGGTTACAGTAACCACTCCTAAAATATCATCTCCCGCTCCTCGTCTATTAGTATTACAGGAAGGATCTCTGGTTAGCGACTCTGCACACACCCCATTACTATTTATCACTCTAAGCTCTACAGCCACATCCTTTTCCAGCTTTACACACAGATAGTGAAAGTCTTCAACAGCTCAGAGCACTCAGTTCCATGAAGTTGCTGTGGTGTTGGTGCAGGGTCTGCGGTCTGTGTGCCCAGGGTTATGCACACACTGAAGGAGCTGAACTGGCCTGTGATAACACACAAAAACATGTGACTATTTAGTTATCACTTTTCAACTATAACAGAATAAAGCTCCACAGTTACTAACTGCAATGTGAAAGACAAAGTGCATGTTACATCTGTGCTTATCAAGTGCATGTCTTTTCTTAGGATAATTCTTTTTGAGATTTTGCTGCAGAAAGATAACTTTGATGGTTAAAGAGGTTAGGGACACCAGCAAGCAAGTATGAAACAAAGTGTGAACTCACAGTGTGTTAGCTATGCTGTGATAACAAAAATAGTTAGGAAAAGGAAGTAAAATCTCCTGCAGTGACTACAGAGCTGCTCCCATGCTGGAGATCAGCACCTTGCCCACCTAGTGGTAACCCCGACCATGCAAAGCTGTTGCTGACAACGCCAGATATTATCATATTTTTTGCTAGAAGTACACCCAGTGAATCAAAATTTTTAGTTACTTCTGGAAGACACTACTAACACTGACAAAACACAGAGAAAATGATCAGCATCAGTTGCTACATGGCATGAAAAGCCAGATGCTCATCTGATACAGATCCACACGGTTCTGTCTGCAATGACTTCAGGCAAGCGTAGCTAACTTATAAGGTGAGGAGTTTTACTGTACATGCAAACTGCTTATTTTATTATTGCTCTGTGTTAAAAATAGGAAAATTAATCGTCCATGTTGCTCAACACAGTTGTTTACGTATATGTGAGTTGAGCTCTGACAAAAATCCCTACTTGTTATTCTGTCTTAAGAAGAGAGATGTGAGCCGCAGCACGGAGCATGTCCGGAACGCTTTACAATGTGTTACAAGTTTCTCCTTGTGCTGAGCCATGAGGGATCTAAGCTACTACATATTCCCCCTTCCTCCCTGGCCCCTTAGGGCCTAGTTCATCACAGGCTGAAATCGTTTGTACCTACTTACAGGTCCTGGGAGTACTGGTTAAAGGCTGCAGTTACCCAAAGAGAAAGCAAGTACATGAGCATCACCATTTGGCAGACTTATGCACCACACCAGTGTTGACTTTTTCACAATGTGCAAAGTACCCACTAATCAGGTTTAGAAATGCCCAAACAGGAATATCTGCTCTGCCTTCAAGATTAAAATCCTAACACCAGATAAAGTATTTGTCTCCTTTGCAGACCAACTTTTCCTTATTGAAAACTAATGTCACAAACTCAGTAGTTTACAGAAATGTTTACTTTGGAAACGTTCTTATCCCACTATGAGTCCTTCAATCTGAAAAGCTGTTGCCGACAGATAAGATATGAGTAATACTGAACTCTTGTTGCTTTTTTAACGTCATTAAAAAAACCATTTTGCTCTGTGTGAAGGTCTCTGAACCCGCACAGAGGGCTGAAGGGTCTCAGCCTTTTCTCATCTCCTCATCGGGAAGACAAAGAATTCGGGCAAATCAGAACTTGGGGTGTTCTGTTTCCCAGAGTCCTGTTGTTATCTCCTGACAACGGGGAATTTTAGTAATAAATAATACTTATTGCGTCTCATGCCTCACTCTCTGACAAAGCAGCTGCACAGGAAGTAAGCTGAAACTATACCAAAGGGAGTGAGGACCATCCTTGGCAGAGTGCGTTATCTGCATGCAGCAGCGAGGAAAGCTGCCTAATGGCGTGTCATTATTGTAGGCAAAATCCTGGTCAGATGAAAATCTGTTGAGAGAGGCTGGATGCCTCCTTCTCTGAAGGCAACTGAACACGTGCTATGGGGGTGACGTCCTGAAATGCGTGCAGAGAGAAAGCCCCACACCCAGCCAGCGAGAGGTGAGCAGCACAAGCAGAGTCCCCTGAGAAGCACACAGCTACATCGAAGGGATATAACGGCAATAAGAGGGGAGTCTGCTCTAGTCTGCTGTAAACCAGGAAATCTGTATTAAACCAAGATACAATATTACTTTTATGTTAGCAAGCTGAAACCAATAATTACCTGTAATCGTCTTCACAGGTTATCTTAAAGTTTCGCTCTTCTAAGATGCTTTTTAACCTGTTTATGGAATGACCTGAGCAGGATTCACTGGAAAGAAAAGTCTTTTGTTACTTGTGTTCCTTGAGTGTACGAGAAGATTAGCTTCACCTTACTTCAGGTAAAATTCTTTAAAAGCTTGTTTGCTAATATGCAGTGAAGTCCACTGGGTTTGTCGAGTTTTGCCTACCTTTGGTCCTTTGCTACTAGAAACTGTGTGATATTCAACTATGCATCTTGCACAAGAACTTTGTGTAGGAAGATATCTGTGGGAATTAACTCAGTTCTATTCACAGTTCACTGTGCTTTAGAGCTGCTCCAGAGCCTTTGATGGCCTCCATCCACAGGAGCACAATGTAATCAAACCTGTGGGAGGCCAAAGTGACCAAGTCCCCTGTGTGAAGAGCAAGGGTCAATCACGAAAACCAGCAGCTACGTCCCAGGTAGAACATAAGATTGAAAGAACATGAGAGGAAGCAGGATATGAGCATCTCCTATCTGTTTGACTCTTCCTGTGGCTGCTGCTACTCTGTTTTGAGAAGAAACTGTTTGAACTACTTTTCCATTGGCAGGAGCTCTAACTTGTGTATTTCTTTACTACCCACCTAAAGGTTTCATGAAGCACGTAGCACTGTCATACCTTTGAGATCTTTATCTCTATACTTAATTTGCTAGAAATACCCCAAGGCAGTAGTGAGAGGATTGACAAATGCCAGAGACACAAACAGATCCCCTGAAAAAAGCTTTTTACGTCAGGATAAAAATTATCCAGAGCACAGGAAACACATCAGGGCAATAATACAATACTGGGGCAAATCCAGTTCCTTGCATAAGGCATCAGTGGAAAACAGAGTCAGCTCTTATTTTTTTTCACGAGACTCACCAGATTCTATCAGTGATCCAACATGGGATACAAATCAGAGGATAAAATGAGTACATATTCTTGGAGCTACCCTCCCTCTTTCTCCTTGGAAATCAGTAGAAAATTATAAGGAAACTACTGTGAACTTGGCACTGGAGAAGGATGTGTCCAGAAAGTTGGTAGGGCACCAGCTTGGTGGAGCTGTTGAGAAGGAAGAACCTGATGGCTTTTTTGATGTTGGGTATCATGGAAGGGAGGATCAAGGGCCATGTT
The DNA here is from genome assembly GCA_033558185.1 of Dromococcyx pavoninus. Taxonomy (NCBI): domain Eukaryota; kingdom Metazoa; phylum Chordata; class Aves; order Cuculiformes; family Neomorphidae; genus Dromococcyx; species Dromococcyx pavoninus. The sequence continues at coordinate 390,469 of JAUMJL010000019.1, read as the reverse complement.
TGGGGGAACTAATGTACAGATTGCCCGATGTCCTTATCTTCAGCAAAATTCTACGCAATGGACCACAAGAATATGCCTGGCACGCTGACCACAGGATAGATGCATGTCTGTGAGCTGATTGAGAGACACACCGGCTTGTGTGGCAAGGAGACATTTCCGGGTGTTAGGAACAGGGAAGGGGTTGCAACACTGGAGTTAGGACTGTGTCAGACCATGCGGCTGTCTGAGCAAGGGTCTCTGCTGGGTTCCACACTCAGTCCTGAGCTGCACTGCATCACCAGCAAAGCAAAGGACGTGACCCCAGTTAAAATCACACTCAAACTAGCGGCAATCCCGGTGAGGGTGAATCAGTGCCCTATCAGACTGAAAGCACACAAAGCAGAGCCCCTGATTACCACTTTCATCCAGCATGGAGTGCTTAGGGGACATCAACCTGAATGCAATACTCCTATTCTGTCAGTAAAGAAGCCTCACTCTCAAGAGGATAGAGTGGTTGTTCAGAGAAGCTGTGGACGCCCTGTCCCTGGAGGTATTCAAGGCCAGGCTGGATGGGGCTTTGAGCAGCCTGCTCTGGTTGGAGGTGTCCCTGCCCACGGCAGGAGGGTTGGAACTGGTTGGGCTTTGAGGTCCCTTCCAACCCAAACCATCCTGTGATTCTATGGTCATGCCCTTCTTCTTCATCAAAGCTGCTGCCTCTGTCATGGGAGGGTCCTTAGGAATGGGAGAAACCATGGCAGTGCACTATAACCATGTGAACCACAGAACCAGCTCTGAAGACGGGGATCAAAGGCATTGAAACTCATACTCAATGCTTGAAATATGACTGGCCTGCAAAGGAATCTGAATGGGACAAAAAGGATATGATCTGAGATCACTATTCTGGTATCAGTAATTCCACGACAAGCATTTAAACCACAGAGTTTCTATTAAAAACCACAGAATCATTTCTGTTGGAAGGGACTGCTGGGACACCTAGTCCAACCACTATCAACTTGCAGCAGGTTGCAAGTTGGGCTTTGAGTACATCCACAGATGGAGACTCTACATCCTCTCTGGGAAACCTGTTTTGTCAAAAATGGACCTGGTCAGCATAATTATACTATTCCTATGGAAAAACATATTTTCCAGCTGTTCACCCTGACAAACATAGCCTGCTCGGTGACTTCAGTGCTGCACCCATAATAAGGGTCTGTAGAGCTTGGTGGGTTGGGAGAAATTTAAAGGGACCTCTTGAAAGCAAGGAAAATGTCACTGTGTCTTAGTTCAGCGGTACCTACCAAAAATACTGAAGAAAACAACAGTAAAATGTTATTCTTTCCAGCAAAGTAAGTAAGGGAAGTGAATGGAGGGCAGGTTTCGTGAGCAGATTTAAGATAGCGTCAAGTGTTAGTCACTTGTCAGAAGTGAGCTGCACCATCTGCCTTCTACACACTGCTCCTCGTCTGGTACAAGCACAACTTACCTTTGAGTTCCACCGATGTCATGCATAAGCCAAATGTGTACAGCAGAGACTTTATCTGGATTGAGATTAAAGATCTCAATACTTCCAAAAATGCTGTAAGAATGGGACATGAGAAAGCAAAACATTCTTAGTTATCTAAGTAAAGTGTACACAGTATTTTCCCCCAATACAAGTACTTATTAGTGCTGCTGTCATTCTCAGTGAAAGAACATTACCTTGGTAATGGATTTTCACAGACTATTTAATTACTTTGCGGTAAAAGATTTTCTCCTCGTTCTTATTTCATTTTCATAAGAACTTTTGAAACTGTCTGCAGACTGAAAAAAGGTTAAGTTTTTCCATCTTGAGTGCCTTTTGTCCAGTTTGGTTTATTGGCTATTGGTTTGGTTTGGTGCAAGGGAAATGAACACAGCTGTTCTCCTGACACATTCTTCCTCTTTCAATATTATTCAAGACTGCACTTCCAACCAAATAACCCAAGGAAGCACAGTCTGGACGAGGAAAATCTGGTCAGGAAATCCATGAGCAATTAGAAATGTGTCGTTCACATGAATATAACATAGTGTCAAGTCTAGATTACCTGTATTAATACAGTTAGTTTGTGCAGCAACAACATACTGGAGATCCTACCCACATACTCTCAGCAGGATTTAAATTACAGTCACACTATAGAAGAAGTTAAGTGAATCATCTTTTCAATAGCCACTAGTTTAGACCTCTAAATGAGTTTTTCTAAAATCCTTCTGCACTGGGCAGGGAGCAGGTTGCTGACTGCTGGGAGGCAGAAGCATCAGGGTGGCATTTTGAGGGAAGTAAGCAGTAACAAAACAGATTCCCTGGTGGAGGGAACGAGGGCAAGGGAGTAGGAACTTTTTCAGTAGTGAGCGTTGACGGGACAAGAACCAATGGGCACAAAGGGAAAACAACCAAATTCCATTGGAACCCAGTGGTTCTGGGGCGGGTCCAGCGCGGGGCACGGGTCACAATGGGGGCTGTCCCCACAGACACCACCAGGCAGCCCCACGGCAGTTGGCCTTGGGCGATCGGTGAGTGAAGCACGCAGGGGCAAAGCTGGGCTGGGTGAGGGTGGGGCAGGGGGCCAGGGGGGTTTGTAACCCAGAGCGAGAGCTCAGCGCCTCAGGGAAGGGGACGGTACCGCCCTTGGGCTGGGGGCAGAGGTGCTCGGGGCTGCCAGCGGTGGCAGCTGCCCAGAGAGGCCTTGGGGATGTGCGGGGTGCCCACACCTCTGTCAGAGTCTCCATGGGATGGTAGGGGTGGGGCTTTAGGAGACTCTACTCGGGTGTCCCCTGTCCTGTCACAGGACACAGCACAGCCTGGGGCTGGCCATCAGGGTGGCTTAGGTGGGATGGGTCCCATGGTGGCTCCAGCAAGGGCCCGTGGCCCACTCAAGCCTGTCGACACCAGTGCCCAGGTGCGTTCCAGGGACAGCCCATGGCACCCGTCCCTGCAGTGCTCACAAACCCTGCCCCGTGCTCCCTCGCTTCCAGCCCTGCTCAGCCCCATTTCCGCTCACCTCCTCCAGGCCATGGCTGTCGCAGTTGCCCTCGTCCTGTCTGTGCTGGCCACCCTGTTTGGGGAGAAGCCCGACCAGCACCTCGATGTGGCCAAGGAAGAGCGGATGCTGCAGCGGGAGCAGTTTCTCCATCAGGAGATGACTCGACTGCTGAAGGAGATGGAGCAGACAAGGCCTGCGGAGGAAGCCCCGCTCCTTCCAGTGCATCACATCGTCATCGGAGCCCTGGTCCTATTGCCTGTGCTCTGCTGGCTGGCCAGAAAATGGAACAGGCACTATGAGAGCTGCAGTGAGTAGCCCAGCACCAGCAGAGAGGAGGACGAGGACAGCATCGCCTACCACCTGCTCGTGCTCCTGCTGCCACCGCCTTTCCACCTGGAAACAGGCACCCGGGGGCCTCCCACATCCATGTGGTGCAGGAAAGCACGTGCTCAAGGGAGGAGCTTCTGGGGTCGTTTTTTTGCTTTCTGTACCACACTGAGGATGAGCTTCCGGAGACAGGTCAGAGCTTGTATGATCTACACGCCCTGTGCACAGACCCCTACTTAGATGCGAAGAAGATTGTCTGCTGGGCCCAGCTTTTGGTGAGATCAGCCTGATGGCTTTTGCCTCAGTTACAGTACGTCCAGCTAATGGTGCTGCCCTCGTCCGACTCCTTCAGGTTCCAGCTGACAAGCACCTCAAAGATGAACATCTGCACCAAGATGAAGTTCGAAGTGCAACTCTCTTGAGCAGGAAGAAGACAGATTTCCCAGCAGTGCGCCATGGCTGGAGAGCTGTGTGCTTGTCACAGAATCACAGGATCACACGGAATGACCTGCGTAGGAAGGGTGATTGCCCAGCTCTCCAGTTCGTCCCAGCTCTCCAGTTCGTCCAGATCCCTCTGGAGGGCCTCTTTGCCCTCAAGACTGTCAGCAGCTCCCCCCAGTTCTGTCTTGGCATTGAATTTGGTTAAAAGACCTTAAAAAGTCCTGCATCCAGGTCATTTATGAACATATTAAAGAGCACTGGCCCTAAGATGGATCTCTGCAGAACCCCACTGGTGACGGGGCACCAGCCCAGCGTAACTCCATTCATGATGACCCTCTCAGCCCGACCCGTCAGGCAATTGCTCACCTGCTGCACTGTGTGTTTATCCAGCTGTCTGCTGGGCATTTTCTTTAGGAGATCCCGTGAGAGACAGTATCAAAGGCCTTGCTGAAACCTGGAAAGGGCACATCAGCTGGTTTTCCTTGCTCAGCCTGATGGGTAACCTTGTCATAGCAGGAAATAAAGTTGGTAAGGGAGGACCTTCCCTTTATAAACCCGTGTTGGCTGGGACCAGTGACTGGATTGTCTTTCAGGTGATTTTCAGTAGCTCCAAGAATAATCTTCTCCTTAACCTTACCAGGCACTGCAGTGAGACTGACAGGCCTGCAGTTACTGGGATCATCCCTGCTACCGTTCTTGAAGACTGGGACAATATTTGCCTGCTTCCGGTCAACAGGCACCTCTCCAGATTCCCAAGAGCACTGAAAAATTATTAAGGAGGTCTCACTATGACCTCAGCCAGCCCTTTAAGTACCCTCAGATGAATCCCATTAGGCCCCATAGACTTTTAGGGATCCAGCTGGAGCACCAGCTCCCACACAAGTTCGGGGTTGATTGGGAGTTTATCAATTGCACAGTCTAGGTCCTCAGGCCGAGGACTCTGGGGTGCCCGAGGCCATCATCAGTATTTAAGACAGAGGCAAAAAAAGCACTGAATGGCTCTGCTTTGTCTGTGTACTTGTTTATGAGGTGTCCATGCTGAGCAAGTAATGGGCCAATGTTATGTATGACCTGCCTTTTGTTATTAACATATTTGAAAAAGCCCTTTTTGTTTTCCTTCACAGTGCTGACCAGCTTCAACTCTAATTGAGCTCTGGCTGCACGGATTTCTGCCCTACACGGGTGGACAGTACCCCTGTAGTTCTCCTGTGTCACCTGTCCTTGTTTCCACCGGCCGTACACCATCCTTTCATGCCCCAGTTTGATTAGAAGATCCCTGTTTGTAGGGTTTCCTACCTTAAGCCTTGCTGATCTCATTTGTCTAGTCTTTCCCCAGGAGTCTTTTATGTAAGATAATGTCTGAGTGACTGTTTTGAGTGTCAGGGAGCCTTCCCACAAAGGGCAGCCCAAATCAAGCAAGGGGAAAATTCTGCCTCTGCCTGAAAGACCCTGCAGTCGTACAGCTACACTGAGTCCCATCCAAAACCACTCCCCTATTGCCAGTGTCTAGGGGGATCCAGATCCACTGCACTATATGCTGCCGACACACATACAAACAGAATCAAAACCCCTTCTCCAAACATCTTCTCCATGGATTATGTTACAGGCACTGTACTAAGAATTCTGAACCCCAAAAGAAGCAGCACAGTGGCTCAAAAAGAAAAGAGCTAAAAAAAAACCCAGCCAGATGTTGAAGGCAAGGTTTATTTGCCTTCATATGCTTAAATCTTTGTTTCTAGCTTTCAAATTTTTCTCTAGACTTGTAAGAGTTGCTATTTTAAGTGAAAGCATACAGTCACCATCATTAATTTCACCTACGTCCCTACACATAAGCAACAGAGAGAGCTAGCGGCCCCTGAAGGAGATCCAGGAGACTGAACTGATACGTGAGGGTAGCTACCTGAGGTCAACCAAGAGGAAACACAATATATATGTACCATCCTATTGAGCCTCCTGACCCTATATGAGAGGCTGACGTCTTTTGAATCAAACACTGATTCATGATAAGCACACAAGGCCAACCAATGGCTAGCAAAGAGAATAAATCTCTGTATTTTATTTATTTCCTAATCTCAAAAATAAGTGTAATAATTGCAAACTCTCATCAGGTTAGGTACATCAAAGACTGGAGGAGCAGCAATATTGTGGTAACAGGGTTATAGATGTAGCTTTCCCAGCACTGTGTTGTTCTGGGAGTGCAGAATGTTGATATCACCTTATCACATAATAACTCAGATTCCTCGCAGGTTTCCGAGCAGAGCTCTTTGGCAGTGTTTGCTATGGGCCTGGGGCACAAGCTAGCCCATTCTCCTTGAACAAGTTGTGACAGAGGCTAGCTTTATCAGGCTTAAAGCACATTTTCAGATCTCAACATGTTTCAGTATTTCTCCCATGCAGTGGAAACAAAGCACATAGGTTTGGGGTCTTTCTCCTTTTAGTTCTCTGTGAATTTGAGACTTTGTATTGATTTGGGAGTTTTTTTGGTTTATAAATTTTTAGCAGAGCAACAGGATTTGGAATTCTACATGTCTGGTGGGGCATGGCTACATGGCATACCAAATGTAAAATTGTGGACAATAAAAATGCTTCTCCTTGTTTGTTGAAAATCAGCTCCATCATGTTCTGCTATGTATTATCTTTTATCCGACTGTGTGTTAGCAGGACAGGTGGACACCTATAGTGCATCTGTACTATTAAAGTGGGCCAATGTTAATGCTCCCTCTGTAATAGCAAGCAGCAGGACACAGCAGATGACACCAAGCTCCATGGACCTTGGGACTGCTACAGAAAAATGCGCTGAGGCATATCCAGAGTGTGCAACAGCCACAGTACACGTGCCCGCAAAAACACAGGTTTGCTGCTTAAAATTTTGCTATGGAACCACTGATAAGATCAGTAATTTTTCTTAACTTACATGGCTGAGAACAACACACGTATCTGGATGTCTGTGTGCTAGACAAAGCCAGGATGTTTTGCTTCCAACCACCTACAAAGACAATGACTTCTTTGTACAAGACAGAGAGTGAGGCTGCAAGAGTACAGTCCAAGCAGGACGTGCACTGTGACCTTTCCTGGGAGGATATATGCAGAGTTCCATGTGTTGAATGAATGAAAATGAAATTCAAAGGAAATCAGTGAAACCTGATGTTTTGGTGTACCACAGCATGCCCGTGCTTGTTTGTTATACACCACAAGGCATCGCCTTTCCTCTCAGGAATGGAGGTCAAGAGAGTCTCCTTATTGTGGCAACCTTTTGATCTTTGTCTCTATTCCACTGCATGGCTAAGCCGTGGCCTGAGGAACCTTTTATGAAAGTTGGAAGACTTACACTTAGTGCTATATTAAGGATAAAACGTAATCTGAACCGCAATGGTGTTTCCAGCAGGATTTAAAAGGGGCTGTCTGAATCAGTCTTGCTGTTTTATCCCCCCAGCTACACACTTGACACGTTCTTAGAGATGCCGATAACCCTCTGAGTGGTTTCTGGTCTTTTCTTGGCTCAGCTCAGCTGTTTCCCCACCAGCCACTTACTGTTTTGCCCAATAAAAGGCAAGAACCTCCTTGCCTCTTCCATCACTTGCTTTACCTGCCCAGAGGTGCCAGAGTCCCTGGAAAAGCATGATTTATATCATGTGCCACTGGGCAATGCTCCCCTCTGGGGCATGTTGCACTGGGATGCAGCATGGTGTACTCTGCTCATTTCTCACCCAGCCCTCCAGCGAGGAGGAAACCGAGCACTGAGCCCTGCTCTGACCCTCTGGACGCAAGGGGAGCTGTACAGGAGGGTGCAAACCAGGGCAAAGTGTCTGCCCTCCACCACCAAACATACCACCAGTCCCTCTGAAATAGCATGGTTTTGTGTGTGGGTTACAGTAACCACTCCTAAAATATCATCTCCCGCTCCTCGTCTATTAGTATTACAGGAAGGATCTCTGGTTAGCGACTCTGCACACACCCCATTACTATTTATCACTCTAAGCTCTACAGCCACATCCTTTTCCAGCTTTACACACAGATAGTGAAAGTCTTCAACAGCTCAGAGCACTCAGTTCCATGAAGTTGCTGTGGTGTTGGTGCAGGGTCTGCGGTCTGTGTGCCCAGGGTTATGCACACACTGAAGGAGCTGAACTGGCCTGTGATAACACACAAAAACATGTGACTATTTAGTTATCACTTTTCAACTATAACAGAATAAAGCTCCACAGTTACTAACTGCAATGTGAAAGACAAAGTGCATGTTACATCTGTGCTTATCAAGTGCATGTCTTTTCTTAGGATAATTCTTTTTGAGATTTTGCTGCAGAAAGATAACTTTGATGGTTAAAGAGGTTAGGGACACCAGCAAGCAAGTATGAAACAAAGTGTGAACTCACAGTGTGTTAGCTATGCTGTGATAACAAAAATAGTTAGGAAAAGGAAGTAAAATCTCCTGCAGTGACTACAGAGCTGCTCCCATGCTGGAGATCAGCACCTTGCCCACCTAGTGGTAACCCCGACCATGCAAAGCTGTTGCTGACAACGCCAGATATTATCATATTTTTTGCTAGAAGTACACCCAGTGAATCAAAATTTTTAGTTACTTCTGGAAGACACTACTAACACTGACAAAACACAGAGAAAATGATCAGCATCAGTTGCTACATGGCATGAAAAGCCAGATGCTCATCTGATACAGATCCACACGGTTCTGTCTGCAATGACTTCAGGCAAGCGTAGCTAACTTATAAGGTGAGGAGTTTTACTGTACATGCAAACTGCTTATTTTATTATTGCTCTGTGTTAAAAATAGGAAAATTAATCGTCCATGTTGCTCAACACAGTTGTTTACGTATATGTGAGTTGAGCTCTGACAAAAATCCCTACTTGTTATTCTGTCTTAAGAAGAGAGATGTGAGCCGCAGCACGGAGCATGTCCGGAACGCTTTACAATGTGTTACAAGTTTCTCCTTGTGCTGAGCCATGAGGGATCTAAGCTACTACATATTCCCCCTTCCTCCCTGGCCCCTTAGGGCCTAGTTCATCACAGGCTGAAATCGTTTGTACCTACTTACAGGTCCTGGGAGTACTGGTTAAAGGCTGCAGTTACCCAAAGAGAAAGCAAGTACATGAGCATCACCATTTGGCAGACTTATGCACCACACCAGTGTTGACTTTTTCACAATGTGCAAAGTACCCACTAATCAGGTTTAGAAATGCCCAAACAGGAATATCTGCTCTGCCTTCAAGATTAAAATCCTAACACCAGATAAAGTATTTGTCTCCTTTGCAGACCAACTTTTCCTTATTGAAAACTAATGTCACAAACTCAGTAGTTTACAGAAATGTTTACTTTGGAAACGTTCTTATCCCACTATGAGTCCTTCAATCTGAAAAGCTGTTGCCGACAGATAAGATATGAGTAATACTGAACTCTTGTTGCTTTTTTAACGTCATTAAAAAAACCATTTTGCTCTGTGTGAAGGTCTCTGAACCCGCACAGAGGGCTGAAGGGTCTCAGCCTTTTCTCATCTCCTCATCGGGAAGACAAAGAATTCGGGCAAATCAGAACTTGGGGTGTTCTGTTTCCCAGAGTCCTGTTGTTATCTCCTGACAACGGGGAATTTTAGTAATAAATAATACTTATTGCGTCTCATGCCTCACTCTCTGACAAAGCAGCTGCACAGGAAGTAAGCTGAAACTATACCAAAGGGAGTGAGGACCATCCTTGGCAGAGTGCGTTATCTGCATGCAGCAGCGAGGAAAGCTGCCTAATGGCGTGTCATTATTGTAGGCAAAATCCTGGTCAGATGAAAATCTGTTGAGAGAGGCTGGATGCCTCCTTCTCTGAAGGCAACTGAACACGTGCTATGGGGGTGACGTCCTGAAATGCGTGCAGAGAGAAAGCCCCACACCCAGCCAGCGAGAGGTGAGCAGCACAAGCAGAGTCCCCTGAGAAGCACACAGCTACATCGAAGGGATATAACGGCAATAAGAGGGGAGTCTGCTCTAGTCTGCTGTAAACCAGGAAATCTGTATTAAACCAAGATACAATATTACTTTTATGTTAGCAAGCTGAAACCAATAATTACCTGTAATCGTCTTCACAGGTTATCTTAAAGTTTCGCTCTTCTAAGATGCTTTTTAACCTGTTTATGGAATGACCTGAGCAGGATTCACTGGAAAGAAAAGTCTTTTGTTACTTGTGTTCCTTGAGTGTACGAGAAGATTAGCTTCACCTTACTTCAGGTAAAATTCTTTAAAAGCTTGTTTGCTAATATGCAGTGAAGTCCACTGGGTTTGTCGAGTTTTGCCTACCTTTGGTCCTTTGCTACTAGAAACTGTGTGATATTCAACTATGCATCTTGCACAAGAACTTTGTGTAGGAAGATATCTGTGGGAATTAACTCAGTTCTATTCACAGTTCACTGTGCTTTAGAGCTGCTCCAGAGCCTTTGATGGCCTCCATCCACAGGAGCACAATGTAATCAAACCTGTGGGAGGCCAAAGTGACCAAGTCCCCTGTGTGAAGAGCAAGGGTCAATCACGAAAACCAGCAGCTACGTCCCAGGTAGAACATAAGATTGAAAGAACATGAGAGGAAGCAGGATATGAGCATCTCCTATCTGTTTGACTCTTCCTGTGGCTGCTGCTACTCTGTTTTGAGAAGAAACTGTTTGAACTACTTTTCCATTGGCAGGAGCTCTAACTTGTGTATTTCTTTACTACCCACCTAAAGGTTTCATGAAGCACGTAGCACTGTCATACCTTTGAGATCTTTATCTCTATACTTAATTTGCTAGAAATACCCCAAGGCAGTAGTGAGAGGATTGACAAATGCCAGAGACACAAACAGATCCCCTGAAAAAAGCTTTTTACGTCAGGATAAAAATTATCCAGAGCACAGGAAACACATCAGGGCAATAATACAATACTGGGGCAAATCCAGTTCCTTGCATAAGGCATCAGTGGAAAACAGAGTCAGCTCTTATTTTTTTTCACGAGACTCACCAGATTCTATCAGTGATCCAACATGGGATACAAATCAGAGGATAAAATGAGTACATATTCTTGGAGCTACCCTCCCTCTTTCTCCTTGGAAATCAGTAGAAAATTATAAGGAAACTACTGTGAACTTGGCACTGGAGAAGGATGTGTCCAGAAAGTTGGTAGGGCACCAGCTTGGTGGAGCTGTTGAGAAGGAAGAACCTGATGGCTTTTTTGATGTTGGGTATCATGGAAGGGAGGATCAAGGGCCATGTTTGGGGGAACTAATGTACAGATTGCCCGATGTCCTTATCTTCAGCAAAATTCTACGCAATGGACCACAAGAATATGCCTGGCACGCTGACCACAGGATAGATGCATGTCTGTGAGCTGATTGAGAGACACACCGGCTTGTGTGGCAAGGAGACATTTCCGGGTGTTAGGAACAGGGAAGGGGTTGCAACACTGGAGTTAGGACTGTGTCAGACCATGCGGCTGTCTGAGCAAGGGTCTCTGCTGGGTTCCACACTCAGTCCTGAGCTGCACTGCATCACCAGCAAAGCAAAGGACGTGACCCCAGTTAAAATCACACTCAAACTAGCGGCAATCCCGGTGAGGGTGAATCAGTGCCCTATCAGACTGAAAGCACACAAAGCAGAGCCCCTGATTACCACTTTCATCCAGCATGGAGTGCTTAGGGGACATCAACCTGAATGCAATACTCCTATTCTGTCAGTAAAGAAGCCTCACTCTCAAGAGGATAGAGTGGTTGTTCAGAGAAGCTGTGGACGCCCTGTCCCTGGAGGTATTCAAGGCCAGGCTGGATGGGGCTTTGAGCAGCCTGCTCTGGTTGGAGGTGTCCCTGCCCACGGCAGGAGGGTTGGAACTGGTTGGGCTTTGAGGTCCCTTCCAACCCAAACCATCCTGTGATTCTATGGTCATGCCCTTCTTCTTCATCAAAGCTGCTGCCTCTGTCATGGGAGGGTCCTTAGGAATGGGAGAAACCATGGCAGTGCACTATAACCATGTGAACCACAGAACCAGCTCTGAAGACGGGGATCAAAGGCATTGAAACTCATACTCAATGCTTGAAATATGACTGGCCTGCAAAGGAATCTGAATGGGACAAAAAGGATATGATCTGAGATCACTATTCTGGTATCAGTAATTCCACGACAAGCATTTAAACCACAGAGTTTCTATTAAAAACCACAGAATCATTTCTGTTGGAAGGGACTGCTGGGACACCTAGTCCAACCACTATCAACTTGCAGCAGGTTGCAAGTTGGGCTTTGAGTACATCCACAGATGGAGACTCTACATCCTCTCTGGGAAACCTGTTTTGTCAAAAATGGACCTGGTCAGCATAATTATACTATTCCTATGGAAAAACATATTTTCCAGCTGTTCACCCTGACAAACATAGCCTGCTCGGTGACTTCAGTGCTGCACCCATAATAAGGGTCTGTAGAGCTTGGTGGGTTGGGAGAAATTTAAAGGGACCTCTTGAAAGCAAGGAAAATGTCACTGTGTCTTAGTTCAGCGGTACCTACCAAAAATACTGAAGAAAACAACAGTAAAATGTTATTCTTTCCAGCAAAGTAAGTAAGGGAAGTGAATGGAGGGCAGGTTTCGTGAGCAGATTTAAGATAGCGTCAAGTGTTAGTCACTTGTCAGAAGTGAGCTGCACCATCTGCCTTCTACACACTGCTCCTCGTCTGGTACAAGCACAACTTACCTTTGAGTTCCACCGATGTCATGCATAAGCCAAATGTGTACAGCAGAGACTTTATCTGGATTGAGATTAAAGATCTCAATACTTCCAAAAATGCTGTAAGAATGGGACATGAGAAAGCAAAACATTCTTAGTTATCTAAGTAAAGTGTACACAGTATTTTCCCCCAATACAAGTACTTATTAGTGCTGCTGTCATTCTCAGTGAAAGAACATTACCTTGGTAATGGATTTTCACAGACTATTTAATTACTTTGCGGTAAAAGATTTTCTCCTCGTTCTTATTTCATTTTCATAAGAACTTTTGAAACTGTCTGCAGACTGAAAAAAGGTTAAGTTTTTCCATCTTGAGTGCCTTTTGTCCAGTTTGGTTTATTGGCTATTGGTTTGGTTTGGTGCAAGGGAAATGAACACAGCTGTTCTCCTGACACATTCTTCCTCTTTCAATATTATTCAAGACTGCACTTCCAACCAAATAACCCAAGGAAGCACAGTGTGGACGAGGAAAATCTGGTCAGGAAATCCATGAGCAATTAGAAATGTGTCGTTCACATGAATATAACATAGTGTCAAGTCTAGATTACCTGTATTAATACAGTTAGTTTGTGCAGCAACAACATACTGGAGATCCTACCCACATACTCTCAGCAGGATTTAAATTACAGTCACACTATAGAAGAAGTTAAGTGAATCATCTTTTCAATAGCCACTAGTTTAGACCTCTAAATGAGTTTTTCTAAAATCCTTCTGCACTGGGCAGGGAGCAGGTTGCTGACTGCTGGGAGGCAGAAGCATCAGGGTGGCATTTTGAGGGAAGTAAGCAGTAACAAAACAGATTCCCTGGTGGAGGGAACGAGGGCAAGGGAGTAGGAACTTTTTCAGTAGTGAGCGTTGACGGGACAAGAACCAATGGGCACAAAGGGAAAACAACCAAATTCCATTGGAACCCAGTGGTTCTGGGGCGGGTCCAGCGCGGGGCACGGGTCACAATGGGGGCTGTCCCCACAGACACCACCAGGCAGCCCCACGGCAGTTGGCCTTGGGCGATCGGTGAGTGAAGCACGCAGGGGCAAAGCTGGGCTGGGTGAGGGTGGGGCAGGGGGCCAGGGGGGTTTGTAACCCAGAGCGAGAGCTCAGCGCCTCAGGGAAGGGGACGGTACCGCCCTTGGGCTGGGGGCAGAGGTGCTCGGGGCTGCCAGCGGTGGCAGCTGCCCAGAGAGGCCTTGGGGATGTGCGGGGTGCCCACACCTCTGTCAGAGTCTCCATGGGATGGTAGGGGTGGGGCTTTAGGAGACTCTACTCAGGTGTCCCCTGTCCTGTCACAGGACACAGCACAGCCTGGGGCTGGCCATCAGGGTGGCTTAGGTGGGATGGGTCCCATGGTGGCTCCAGCAAGGGCCCGTGGCCCACTCAAGCCTGTCGACACCAGTGCCCAGGTGCGTTCCAGGGACAGCCCATGGCACCCGTCCCTGCAGTGCTCACAAACCCTGCCCCGTGCTCCCTCGCTTCCAGCCCTGCTCAGCCCCATTTCCGCTCACCTCCTCCAGGCCATGGCTGTCGCAGTTGCCCTCGTCCTGTCTGTGCTGGCCACCCTGTTTGGGGAGAAGCCCGACCAGCACCTCGATGTGGCCAAGGAAGAGCGGATGCTGCAGCGGGAGCAGTTTCTCCATCAGGAGATGACTCGACTGCTGAAGGAGATGGAGCAGACAAGGCCTGCGGAGGAAGCCCCGCTCCTTCCAGTGCATCACATCGTCATCGGAGCCCTGGTCCTATTGCCTGTGCTCTGCTGGCTGGCCAGAAAATGGAACAGGCACTATGAGAGCTGCAGTGAGTAGCCCAGCACCAGCAGAGAGGAGGACGAGGACAGCATCGCCTACCACCTGCTCGTGCTCCTGCTGCCACCGCCTTTCCACCTGGAAACAGGCACCCGGGGGCCTCCCACATCCATGTGGTGCAGGAAAGCACGTGCTCAAGGGAGGAGCTTCTGGGGTCGTTTTTTTGCTTTCTGTACCACACTGAGGATGAGCTTCCGGAGACAGGTCAGAGCTTGTATGATCTACACGCCCTGTGCACAGACCCCTACTTAGATGCGAAGAAGATTGTCTGCTGGGCCCAGCTTTTGGTGAGATCAGCCTGATGGCTTTTGCCTCAGTTACAGTACGTCCAGCTAATGGTGCTGCCCTCGTCCGACTCCTTCAGGTTCCAGCTGACAAGCACCTCAAAGATGAACATCTGCACCAAGATGAAGTTCGAAGTGCAACTCTCTTGAGCAGGAAGAAGACAGATTTCCCAGCAGTGCGCCATGGCTGGAGAGCTGTGTGCTTGTCACAGAATCACAGGATCACACGGAATGACCTGCGTAGGAAGGGTGATTGCCCAGCTCTCCAGTTCGTCCCAGCTCTCCAGTTCGTCCAGATCCCTCTGGAGGGCCTCTTTGCCCTCAAGACTGTCAGCAGCTCCCCCCAGTTCTGTCTTGGCATTGAATTTGGTTAAAAGACCTTAAAAAGTCCTGCATCCAGGTCATTTATGAACATATTAAAGAGCACTGGCCCTAAGATGGATCCCTGCAGAACCCCACTGGTGACGGGGCACCAGCCCAGCGTAACCCCATTCATGATGACCCTCTCAGCCCGACCCGTCAGGCAATTGCTCACCTGCTGCACTGTGTGTTTATCCAGCTGTCTGCTGGGCATTTTCTTTAGGAGATCCCGTGAGAGACAGTATCAAAGGCCTTGCTGAAACCTGGAAAGGGCACATCAGCTGGTTTTCCTTGCTCAGCCTGATGGGTAACCTTGTCATAGCAGGAAATAAAGTTGGTAAGGGAGGACCTTCCCTTTATAAACCCGTGTTGGCTGGGACCAGTGACTGGATTGTCTTTCAGGTGATTTTCAGTAGCTCCAAGAATAATCTTCTCCTTAACCTTACCAGGCACTGCAGTGAGACTGACAGGCCTGCAGTTACTGGGATCATCCCTGCTACCGTTCTTGAAGACTGGGACAATATTTGCCTGCTTCCGGTCAACAGGCACCTCTCCAGATTCCCAAGAGCACTGAAAAATTATTAAGGAGGTCTCACTATGACCTCAGCCAGCCCTTTAAGTACCCTCAGATGAATCCCATTAGGCCCCATAGACTTTTAGGGATCCAGCTGGAGCACCAGCTCCCACACAAGTTCGGGGTTGATTGGGAGTTTATCAATTGCACAGTCTAGGTCCTCAGGCCGAGGACTCTGGGGTGCCCGAGGCCATCATCAGTATTTAAGACAGAGGCAAAAAAAGCACTGAATGGCTCTGCTTTGTCTGTGTACTTGTTTATGAGGTGTCCATGCTGAGCAAGTAATGGGCCAATGTTATGTATGACCTGCCTTTTGTTATTAACATATTTGAAAAAGCCCTTTTTGTTTTCCTTCACAGTGCTGACCAGCTTCAACTCTAATTGAGCTCTGGCTGCACGGATTTCTGCCCTACACGGGTGGACAGTACCCCTGTAGTTCTCCTGTGTCACCTGTCCTTGTTTCCACCGGCCGTACACCATCCTTTCATGCCCCAGTTTGATTAGAAGATCCCTGTTTGTAGGGTTTCCTACCTTAAGCCTTGCTGATCTCATTTGTCTAGTCTTTCCCCAGGAGTCTTTTATGTAAGATAATGTCTGAGTGACTGTTTTGAGTGTCAGGGAGCCTTCCCACAAAGGGCAGCCCAAATCAAGCAAGGGGAAAATTCTGCCTCTGCCTGAAAGACCCTGCAGTCGTACAGCTACACTGAGTCCCATCCAAAACCACTCCCCTATTGCCAGTGTCTAGGGGGATCCAGATCCACTGCACTATATGCTGCCGACACACATACAAACAGAATCAAAACCCCTTCTCCAAACATCTTCTCCATGGATTATGTTACAGGCACTGTACTAAGAATTCTGAACCCCAAAAGAAGCAGCACAGTGGCTCAAAAAGAAAAGAGCTAAAAAAAAACCCAGCCAGATGTTGAAGGCAAGGTTTATTTGCCTTCATATGCTTAAATCTTTGTTTCTAGCTTTCAAATTTTTCTCTAGACTTGTAAGAGTTGCTATTTTAAGTGAAAGCATACAGTCACCATCATTAATTTCACCTACGTCCCTACACATAAGCAACAGAGAGAGCTAGCGGCCCCTGAAGGAGATCCAGGAGACTGAACTGATACGTGAGGGTAGCTACCTGAGGTCAACCAAGAGGAAACACAATATATATGTACCATCCTATTGAGCCTCCTGACCCTATATGAGAGGCTGACGTCTTTTGAATCAAACACTGATTCATGATAAGCACACAAGGCCAACCAATGGCTAGCAAAGAGAATAAATCTCTGTATTTTATTTATTTCCTAATCTCAAAAATAAGTGTAATAATTGCAAACTCTCATCAGGTTAGGTACATCAAAGACTGGAGGAGCAGCAATATTGTGGTAACAGGGTTATAGATGTAGCTTTCCCAGCACTGTGTTGTTCTGGGAGTGCAGAATGTTGATATCACCTTATCACATAATAACTCAGATTCCTCGCAGGTTTCCGAGCAGAGCTCTTTGGCAGTGTTTGCTATGGGCCTGGGGCACAAGCTAGCCCATTCTCCTTGAACAAGTTGTGACAGAGGCTAGCTTTATCAGGCTTAAAGCACATTTTCAGATCTCAACATGTTTCAGTATTTCTCCCATGCAGTGGAAACAAAGCACATAGGTTTGGGGTCTTTCTCCTTTTAGTTCTCTGTGAATTTGAGACTTTGTATTGATTTGGGAGTTTTTTTGGTTTATAAATTTTTAGCAGAGCAACAGGATTTGGAATTCTACATGTCTGGTGGGGCATGGCTACATGGCATACCAAATGTAAAATTGTGGACAATAAAAATGCTTCTCCTTGTTTGTTGAAAATCAGCTCCATCATGTTCTGCTATGTATTATCTTTTATCCGACTGTGTGTTAGCAGGACAGGTGGACACCTATAGTGCATCTGTACTATTAAAGTGGGCCAATGTTAATGCTCCCTCTGTAATAGCAAGCAGCAGGACACAGCAGATGACACCAAGCTCCATGGACCTTGGGACTGCTACAGAAAAATGCGCTGAGGCATATCCAGAGTGTGCAACAGCCACAGTACACGTGCCCGCAAAAACACAGGTTTGCTGCTTAAAATTTTGCTATGGAACCACTGATAAGATCAGTAATTTTTCTTAACTTACATGGCTGAGAACAACACACGTATCTGGATGTCTGTGTGCTAGACAAAGCCAGGATGTTTTGCTTCCAACCACCTACAAAGACAATGACTTCTTTGTACAAGACAGAGAGTGAGGCTGCAAGAGTACAGTCCAAGCAGGACGTGCACTGTGACCTTTCCTGGGAGGATATATGCAGAGTTCCATGTGTTGAATGAATGAAAATGAAATTCAAAGGAAATCAGTGAAACCTGATGTTTTGGTGTACCACAGCATGCCCGTGCTTGTTTGTTATACACCACAAGGCATCGCCTTTCCTCTCAGGAATGGAGGTCAAGAGAGTCTCCTTATTGTGGCAACCTTTTGATCTTTGTCTCTATTCCACTGCATGGCTAAGCCGTGGCCTGAGGAACCTTTTATGAAAGTTGGAAGACTTACACTTAGTGCTATATTAAGGATAAAACGTAATCTGAACCGCAATGGTGTTTCCAGCAGGATTTAAAAGGGGCTGTCTGAATCAGTCTTGCTGTTTTATCCCCCCAGCTACACACTTGACACGTTCTTAGAGATGCCGATAACCCTCTGAGTGGTTTCTGGTCTTTTCTTGGCTCAGCTCAGCTGTTTCCCCACCAGCCACTTACTGTTTTGCCCAATAAAAGGCAAGAACCTCCTTGCCTCTTCCATCACTTGCTTTACCTGCCCAGAGGTGCCAGAGTCCCTGGAAAAGCATGATTTATATCATGTGCCACTGGGCAATGCTCCCCTCTGGGGCATGTTGCACTGGGATGCAGCATGGTGTACTCTGCTCATTTCTCACCCAGCCCTCCAGCGAGGAGGAAACCGAGCACTGAGCCCTGCTCTGACCCTCTGGACGCAAGGGGAGCTGTACAGGAGGGTGCAAACCAGGGCAAAGTGTCTGCCCTCCACCACCAAACATACCACCAGTCCCTCTGAAATAGCATGGTTTTGTGTGTGGGTTACAGTAACCACTCCTAAAATATCATCTCCCGCTCCTCGTCTATTAGTATTACAGGAAGGATCTCTGGTTAGCGACTCTGCACACACCCCATTACTATTTATCACTCTAAGCTCTACAGCCACATCCTTTTCCAGCTTTACACACAGATAGTGAAAGTCTTCAACAGCTCAGAGCACTCAGTTCCATGAAGTTGCTGTGGTGTTGGTGCAGGGTCTGCGGTCTGTGTGCCCAGGGTTATGCACACACTGAAGGAGCTGAACTGGCCTGTGATAACACACAAAAACATGTGACTATTTAGTTATCACTTTTCAACTATAACAGAATAAAGCTCCACAGTTACTAACTGCAATGTGAAAGACAAAGTGCATGTTACATCTGTGCTTATCAAGTGCATGTCTTTTCTTAGGATAATTCTTTTTGAGATTTTGCTGCAGAAAGATAACTTTGATGGTTAAAGAGGTTAGGGACACCAGCAAGCAAGTATGAAACAAAGTGTGAACTCACAGTGTGTTAGCTATGCTGTGATAACAAAAATAGTTAGGAAAAGGAAGTAAAATCTCCTGCAGTGACTACAGAGCTGCTCCCATGCTGGAGATCACCACCTTGCCCACCTAGTGGTAACCCCGACCATGCAAAGCTGTTGCTGACAACGCCAGATATTATCATATTTTTTGCTAGAAGTACACCCAGTGAATCAAAATTTTTAGTTACTTCTGGAAGACACTACTAACACTGACAAAACACAGAGAAAATGATCAGCATCAGTTGCTACATGGCATGAAAAGCCAGATGCTCATCTGATACAGATCCACACGGTTCTGTCTGCAATGACTTCAGGCAAGCGTAGCTAACTTATAAGGTGAGGAGTTTTACTGTACATGCAAACTGCTTATTTTATTATTGCTCTGTGTTAAAAATAGGAAAATTAATCGTCCATGTTGCTCAACACAGTTGTTTACGTATATGTGAGTTGAGCTCTGACAAAAATCCCTACTTGTTATTCTGTCTTAAGAAGAGAGATGTGAGCCGCAGCACGGAGCATGTCCGGAACGCTTTACAATGTGTTACAAGTTTCTCCTTGTGCTGAGCCATGAGGGATCTAAGCTACTACATATTCCCCCTTCCTCCCTGGCCCCTTAGGGCCTAGTTCATCACAGGCTGAAATCGTTTGTACCTACTTACAGGTCCTGGGAGTACTGGTTAAAGGCTGCAGTTACCCAAAGAGAAAGCAAGTACATGAGCATCACCATTTGGCAGACTTATGCACCACAACAGTGTTGACTTTTTCACAATGTGCAAAGTACCCACTAATCAGGTTTAGAAATGCCCAAACAGGAATATCTGCTCTGCCTTCAAGATTAAAATCCTAACACCAGATAAAGTATTTGTCTCCTTTGCAGACCAACTTTTCCTTATTGAAAACTAATGTCACAAACTCAGTAGTTTACAGAAATGTTTACTTTGGAAACGTTCTTATCCCACTATGAGTCCTTCAATCTGAAAAGCTGTTGCCGACAGATAAGATATGAGTAATACTGAACTCTTGTTGCTTTTTTAACGTCATTAAAAAAACCATTTTGCTCTGTGTGAAGGTCTCTGAACCCGCACAGAGGGCTGAAGGGTCTCAGCCTTTTCTCATCTCCTCATCGGGAAGACAAAGAATTCGGGCAAATCAGAACTTGGGGTGTTCTGTTTCCCAGAGTCCTGTTGTTATCTCCTGACAACGGGGAATTTTAGTAATAAATAATACTTATTGCGTCTCATGCCTCACTCTCTGACAAAGCAGCTGCACAGGAAGTAAGCTGAAACTATACCAAAGGGAGTGAGGACCATCCTTGGCAGAGTGCGTTATCTGCATGCAGCAGCGAGGAAAGCTGCCTAATGGCGTGTCATTATTGTAGGCAAAATCCTGGTCAGATGAAAATCTGTTGAGAGAGGCTGGATGCCTCCTTCTCTGAAGGCAACTGAACACGTGCTATGGGGGTGACGTCCTGAAATGCGTGCAGAGAGAAAGCCCCACACCCAGCCAGCGAGAGGTGAGCAGCACAAGCAGAGTCCCCTGAGAAGCACACAGCTACATCGAAGGGATATAACGGCAATAAGAGGGGAGTCTGCTCTAGTCTGCTGTAAACCAGGAAATCTGTATTAAACCAAGATACAATATTACTTTTATGTTAGCAAGCTGAAACCAATAATTACCTGTAATCGTCTTCACAGGTTATCTTAAAGTTTCGCTCTTCTAAGATGCTTTTTAACCTGTTTATGGAATGACCTGAGCAGGATTCACTGGAAAGAAAAGTCTTTTGTTACTTGTGTTCCTTGAGTGTACGAGAAGATTAGCTTCACCTTACTTCAGGTAAAATTCTTTAAAAGCTTGTTTGCTAATATGCAGTGAAGTCCACTGGGTTTGTCGAGTTTTGCCTACCTTTGGTCCTTTGCTACTAGAAACTGTGTGATATTCAACTATGCATCTTGCACAAGAACTTTGTGTAGGAAGATATCTGTGGGAATTAACTCAGTTCTATTCACAGTTCACTGTGCTTTAGAGCTGCTCCAGAGCCTTTGATGGCCTCCATCCACAGGAGCACAATGTAATCAAACCTGTGGGAGGCCAAAGTGACCAAGTCCCCTGTGTGAAGAGCAAGGGTCAATCACGAAAACCAGCAGCTACGTCCCAGGTAGAACATAAGATTGAAAGAACATGAGAGGAAGCAGGATATGAGCATCTCCTATCTGTTTGACTCTTCCTGTGGCTGCTGCTACTCTGTTTTGAGAAGAAACTGTTTGAACTACTTTTCCATTGGCAGGAGCTCTAACTTGTGTATTTCTTTACTACCCACCTAAAGGTTTCATGAAGCACGTAGCACTGTCATACCTTTGAGATCTTTATCTCTATACTTAATTTGCTAGAAATACCCCAAGGCAGTAGTGAGAGGATTGACAAATGCCAGAGACACAAACAGATCCCCTGAAAAAAGCTTTTTACGTCAGGATAAAAATTATCCAGAGCACAGGAAACACATCAGGGCAATAATACAATACTGGGGCAAATCCAGTTCCTTGCATAAGGCATCAGTGGAAAACAGAGTCAGCTCTTATTTTTTTTCACGAGACTCACCAGATTCTATCAGTGATCCAACATGGGATACAAATCAGAGGATAAAATGAGTACATATTCTTGGAGCTACCCTCCCTCTTTCTCCTTGGAAATCAGTAGAAAATTATAAGGAAACTACTGTGAACTTGGCACTGGAGAAGGATGTGTCCAGAAAGTTGGTAGGGCACCAGCTTGGTGGAGCTGTTGAGAAGGAAGAACCTGATGGCTTTTTTGATGTTGGGTATCATGGAAGGGAGGATCAAGGGCCATGTTTGGGGGAACTAATGTACAGATTGCCCGATGTCCTTATCTTCAGCAAAATTCTACGCAATGGACCACAAGAATATGCCTGGCACGCTGACCACAGGATAGATGCATGTCTGTGAGCTGATTGAGAGACACACCGGCTTGTGTGGCAAGGAGACATTTCCGGGTGTTAGGAACAGGGAAGGGGTTGCAACACTGGAGTTAGGACTGTGTCAGACCATGCGGCTGTCTGAGCAAGGGTCTCTGCTGGGTTCCACACTCAGTCCTGAGCTGCACTGCATCACCAGCAAAGCAAAGGACGTGACCCCAGTTAAAATCACACTCAAACTAGCGGCAATCCCGGTGAGGGTGAATCAGTGCCCTATCAGACTGAAAGCACACAAAGCAGAGCCCCTGATTACCACTTTCATCCAGCATGGAGTGCTTAGGGGACATCAACCTGAATGCAATACTCCTATTCTGTCAGTAAAGAAGCCTCACTCTCAAGAGGATAGAGTGGTTGTTCAGAGAAGCTGTGGACGCCCTGTCCCTGGAGGTATTCAAGGCCAGGCTGGATGGGGCTTTGAGCAGCCTGCTCTGGTTGGAGGTGTCCCTGCCCACGGCAGGAGGGTTGGAACTGGTTGGGCTTTGAGGTCCCTTCCAACCCAAACCATCCTGTGATTCTATGGTCATGCCCTTCTTCTTCATCAAAGCTGCTGCCTCTGTCATGGGAGGGTCCTTAGGAATGGGAGAAACCATGGCAGTGCACTATAACCATGTGAACCACAGAACCAGCTCTGAAGACGGGGATCAAAGGCATTGAAACTCATACTCAATGCTTGAAATATGACTGGCCTGCAAAGGAATCTGAATGGGACAAAAAGGATATGATCTGAGATCACTATTCTGGTATCAGTAATTCCACGACAAGCATTTAAACCACAGAGTTTCTATTAAAAACCACAGAATCATTTCTGTTGGAAGGGACTGCTGGGACACCTAGTCCAACCACTATCAACTTGCAGCAGGTTGCAAGTTGGGCTTTGAGTACATCCACAGATGGAGACTCTACATCCTCTCTGGGAAACCTGTTTTGTCAAAAATGGACCTGGTCAGCATAATTATACTATTCCTATGGAAAAACATATTTTCCAGCTGTTCACCCTGACAAACATAGCCTGCTCGGTGACTTCAGTGCTGCACCCATAATAAGGGTCTGTAGAGCTTGGTGGGTTGGGAGAAATTTAAAGGGACCTCTTGAAAGCAAGGAAAATGTCACTGTGTCTTAGTTCAGCGGTACCTACCAAAAATACTGAAGAAAACAACAGTAAAATGTTATTCTTTCCAGCAAAGTAAGTAAGGGAAGTGAATGGAGGGCAGGTTTCGTGAGCAGATTTAAGATAGCGTCAAGTGTTAGTCACTTGTCAGAAGTGAGCTGCACCATCTGCCTTCTACACACTGCTCCTCGTCTGGTACAAGCACAACTTACCTTTGAGTTCCACCGATGTCATGCATAAGCCAAATGTGTACAGCAGAGACTTTATCTGGATTGAGATTAAAGATCTCAATACTTCCAAAAATGCTGTAAGAATGGGACATGAGAAAGCAAAACATTCTTAGTTATCTAAGTAAAGTGTACACAGTATTTTCCCCCAATACAAGTACTTATTAGTGCTGCTGTCATTCTCAGTGAAAGAACATTACCTTGGTAATGGATTTTCACAGACTATTTAATTACTTTGCGGTAAAAGATTTTCTCCTCGTTCTTATTTCATTTTCATAAGAACTTTTGAAACTGTCTGCAGACTGAAAAAAGGTTAAGTTTTTCCATCTTGAGTGCCTTTTGTCCAGTTTGGTTTATTGGCTATTGGTTTGGTTTGGTGCAAGGGAAATGAACACAGCTGTTCTCCTGACACATTCTTCCTCTTTCAATATTATTCAAGACTGCACTTCCAACCAAATAACCCAAGGAAGCACAGTCTGGACGAGGAAAATCTGGTCAGGAAATCCATGAGCAATTAGAAATGTGTCGTTCACATGAATATAACATAGTGTCAAGTCTAGATTACCTGTATTAATACAGTTAGTTTGTGCAGCAACAACATACTGGAGATCCTACCCACATACTCTCAGCAGGATTTAAATTACAGTCACACTATAGAAGAAGTTAAGTGAATCATCTTTTCAATAGCCACTAGTTTAGACCTCTAAATGAGTTTTTCTAAAATCCTTCTGCACTGGGCAGGGAGCAGGTTGCTGACTGCTGGGAGGCAGAAGCATCAGGGTGGCATTTTGAGGGAAGTAAGCAGTAACAAAACAGATTCCCTGGTGGAGGGAACGAGGGCAAGGGAGTAGGAACTTTTTCAGTAGTGAGCGTTGACGGGACAAGAACCAATGGGCACAAAGGGAAAACAACCAAATTCCATTGGAACCCAGTGGTTCTGGGGCGGGTCCAGCGCGGGGCACGGGTCACAATGGGGGCTGTCCCCACAGACACCACCAGGCAGCCCCACGGCAGTTGGCCTTGGGCGATCGGTGAGTGAAGCACGCAGGGGCAAAGCTGGGCTGGGTGAGGGTGGGGCAGGGGGCCAGGGGGGTTTGTAACCCAGAGCGAGAGCTCAGCGCCTCAGGGAAGGGGACGGTACCGCCCTTGGGCTGGGGGCAGAGGTGCTCGGGGCTGCCAGCGGTGGCAGCTGCCCAGAGAGGCCTTGGGGATGTGCGGGGTGCCCACACCTCTGTCAGAGTCTCCATGGGATGGTAGGGGTGGGGCTTTAGGAGACTCTACTCGGGTGTCCCCTGTCCTGTCACAGGACACAGCACAGCCTGGGGCTGGCCATCAGGGTGGCTTAGGTGGGATGGGTCCCATGGTGGCTCCAGCAAGGGCCCGTGGCCCACTCAAGCCTGTCGACACCAGTGCCCAGGTGCGTTCCAGGGACAGCCCATGGCACCCGTCCCTGCAGTGCTCACAAACCCTGCCCCGTGCTCCCTCGCTTCCAGCCCTGCTCAGCCCCATTTCCGCTCACCTCCTCCAGGCCATGGCTGTCGCAGTTGCCCTCGTCCTGTCTGTGCTGGCCACCCTGTTTGGGGAGAAGCCCGACCAGCACCTCGATGTGGCCAAGGAAGAGCGGATGCTGCAGCGGGAGCAGTTTCTCCATCAGGAGATGACTCGACTGCTGAAGGAGATGGAGCAGACAAGGCCTGCGGAGGAAGCCCCGCTCCTTCCAGTGCATCACATCGTCATCGGAGCCCTGGTCCTATTGCCTGTGCTCTGCTGGCTGGCCAGAAAATGGAACAGGCACTATGAGAGCTGCAGTGAGTAGCCCAGCACCAGCAGAGAGGAGGACGAGGACAGCATCGCCTACCACCTGCTCGTGCTCCTGCTGCCACCGCCTTTCCACCTGGAAACAGGCACCCGGGGGCCTCCCACATCCATGTGGTGCAGGAAAGCACGTGCTCAAGGGAGGAGCTTCTGGGGTCGTTTTTTTGCTTTCTGTACCACACTGAGGATGAGCTTCCGGAGACAGGCCAGAGCTTGTATGATCTACACGCCCTGTGCACAGACCCCTACTTAGATGCGAAGAAGATTGTCTGCTGGGCCCAGCTTTTGGTGAGATCAGCCTGATGGCTTTTGCCTCAGTTACAGTACGTCCAGCTAATGGTGCTGCCCTCGTCCGACTCCTTCAGGTTCCAGCTGACAAGCACCTCAAAGATGAACATCTGCACCAAGATGAAGTTCGAAGTGCAACTCTCTTGAGCAGGAAGAAGACAGATTTCCCAGCAGTGCGCCATGGCTGGAGAGCTGTGTGCTTGTCACAGAATCACAGGATCACACGGAATGACCTGCGTAGGAAGGGTGATTGCCCAGCTCTCCAGTTCGTCCCAGCTCTCCAGTTCGTCCAGATCCCTCTGGAGGGCCTCTTTGCCCTCAAGACTGTCAGCAGCTCCCCCCAGTTCTGTCTTGGCATTGAATTTGGTTAAAAGACCTTAAAAAGTCCTGCATCCAGGTCATTTATGAACATATTAAAGAGCACTGGCCCTAAGATGGATCCCTGCAGAACCCCACTGGTGACGGGGCACCAGCCCAGCGTAACCCCATTCATGATGACCCTCTCAGCCCGACCCGTCAGGCAATTGCTCACCTGCTGCACTGTGTGTTTATCCAGCTGTCTGCTGGGCATTTTCTTTAGGAGATCCCGTGAGAGACAGTATCAAAGGCCTTGCTGAAACCTGGAAAGGGCACATCAGCTGGTTTTCCTTGCTCAGCCTGATGGGTAACCTTGTCATAGCAGGAAATAAAGTTGGTAAGGGAGGACCTTCCCTTTATAAACCCGTGTTGGCTGGGACCAGTGACTGGATTGTCTTTCAGGTGATTTTCAGTAGCTCCAAGAATAATCTTCTCCTTAACCTTACCAGGCACTGCAGTGAGACTGACAGGCCTGCAGTTACTGGGATCATCCCTGCTACCGTTCTTGAAGACTGGGACAATATTTGCCTGCTTCCGGTCAACAGGCACCTCTCCAGATTCCCAAGAGCACTGAAAAATTATTAAGGAGGTCTCACTATGACCTCAGCCAGCCCTTTAAGTACCCTCAGATGAATCCCATTAGGCCCCATAGACTTTTAGGGATCCAGCTGGAGCACCAGCTCCCACACAAGTTCGGGGTTGATTGGGAGTTTATCAATTGCACAGTCTAGGTCCTCAGGCCGAGGACTCTGGGGTGCCCGAGGCCATCATCAGTATTTAAGACAGAGGCAAAAAAAGCACTGAATGGCTCTGCTTTGTCTGTGTACTTGTTTATGAGGTGTCCATGCTGAGCAAGTAATGGGCCAATGTTATGTATGACCTGCCTTTTGTTATTAACATATTTGAAAAAGCCCTTTTTGTTTTCCTTCACAGTGCTGACCAGCTTCAACTCTAATTGAGCTCTGGCTGCACGGATTTCTGCCCTACACGGGTGGACAGTACCCCTGTAGTTCTCCTGTGTCACCTGTCCTTGTTTCCACCGGCCGTACACCATCCTTTCATGCCCCAGTTTGATTAGAAGATCCCTGTTTGTAGGGTTTCCTACCTTAAGCCTTGCTGATCTCATTTGTCTAGTCTTTCCCCAGGAGTCTTTTATGTAAGATAATGTCTGAGTGACTGTTTTGAGTGTCAGGGAGCCTTCCCACAAAGGGCAGCCCAAATCAAGCAAGGGGAAAATTCTGCCTCTGCCTGAAAGACCCTGCAGTCGTACAGCTACACTGAGTCCCATCCAAAACCACTCCCCTATTGCCAGTGTCTAGGGGGATCCAGATCCACTGCACTATATGCTGCCGACACACATACAAACAGAATCAAAACCCCTTCTCCAAACATCTTCTCCATGGATTATGTTACAGGCACTGTACTAAGAATTCTGAACTCCAAAAGAAGCAGCACAGTGGCTCAAAAAGAAAAGAGCTAAAAAAAAACCCAGCCAGATGTTGAAGGCTTCTTATGCCTTCATATGCTTAAATCTTTGTTTCTAGCTTTCAAATTTTTCTCTAGACTTGTAAGAGTTGCTATTTTAAGTGAAAGCATACAGTCACCATCATTAATTTCACCTACGTCCCTACACATAAGCAACAGAGAGAGCTAGCGGCCCCTGAAGGAGATCCAGGAGACTGAACTGATACGTGAGGGTAGCTACCTGAGGTCAACCAAGAGGAAACACAATATATATGTACCATCCTATTGAGCCTCCTGACCCTATATGAGAGGCTGACGTCTTTTGAATCAAACACTGATTCATGATAAGCACACAAGGCCAACCAATGGCTAGCAAAGAGAATAAATCTCTGTATTTTATTTATTTCCTAATCTCAAAAATAAGTGTAATAATTGCAAACTCTCATCAGGTTAGGTACATCAAAGACTGGAGGAGCAGCAATATTGTGGTAACAGGGTTATAGATGTAGCTTTCCCAGCACTGTGTTGTTCTGGGAGTGCAGAATGTTGATATCACCTTATCACATAATAACTCAGATTCCTCGCAGGTTTCCGAGCAGAGCTCTTTGGCAGTGTTTGCTATGGGCCTGGGGCACAAGCTAGCCCATTCTCCTTGAACAAGTTGTGACAGAGGCTAGCTTTATCAGGCTTAAAGCACATTTTCAGATCTCAACATGTTTCAGTATTTCTCCCATGCAGTGGAAACAAAGCACATAGGTTTGGGGTCTTTCTCCTTTTAGTTCTCTGTGAATTTGAGACTTTGTATTGATTTGGGAGTTTTTTTGGTTTATAAATTTTTAGCAGAGCAACAGGATTTGGAATTCTACATGTCTGGTGGGGCATGGCTACATGGCATACCAAATGTAAAATTGTGGACAATAAAAATGCTTCTCCTTGTTTGTTGAAAATCAGCTCCATCATGTTCTGCTATGTATTATCTTTTATCCGACTGTGTGTTAGCAGGACAGGTGGACACCTATAGTGCATCTGTACTATTAAAGTGGGCCAATGTTAATGCTCCCTCTGTAATAGCAAGCAGCAGGACACAGCAGATGACACCAAGCTCCATGGACCTTGGGACTGCTACAGAAAAATGCGCTGAGGCATATCCAGAGTGTGCAACAGCCACAGTACACGTGCCCGCAAAAACACAGGTTTGCTGCTTAAAATTTTGCTATGGAACCACTGATAAGATCAGTAATTTTTCTTAACTTACATGGCTGAGAACAACACACGTATCTGGATGTCTGTGTGCTAGACAAAGCCAGGATGTTTTGCTTCCAACCACCTACAAAGACAATGACTTCTTTGTACAAGACAGAGAGTGAGGCTGCAAGAGTACAGTCCAAGCAGGACGTGCACTGTGACCTTTCCTGGGAGGATATATGCAGAGTTCCATGTGTTGAATGAATGAAAATGAAATTCAAAGGAAATCAGTGAAACCTGATGTTTTGGTGTACCACAGCATGCCCGTGCTTGTTTGTTATACACCACAAGGCATCGCCTTTCCTCTCAGGAATGGAGGTCAAGAGAGTCTCCTTATTGTGGCAACCTTTTGATCTTTGTCTCTATTCCACTGCATGGCTAAGCCGTGGCCTGAGGAACCTTTTATAAAAGTTGGAAGACTTACACTTAGTGCTATATTAAGGATAAAACGTAATCTGAACCGCAATGGTGTTTCCAGCAGGATTTAAAAGGGGCTGTCTGAATCAGTCTTGCTGTTTTATCCCCCCAGCTACACACTTGACACGTTCTTAGAGATGCCGATAACCCTCTGAGTGGTTTCTGGTCTTTTCTTGGCTCAGCTCAGCTGTTTCCCCACCAGCCACTTACTGTTTTGCCCAATAAAAGGCAAGAACCTCCTTGCCTCTTCCATCACTTGCTTTACCTGCCCAGAGGTGCCAGAGTCCCTGGAAAAGCATGATTTATATCATGTGCCACTGGGCAATGCTCCCCTCTGGGGCATGTTGCACTGGGATGCAGCATGGTGTACTCTGCTCATTTCTCACCCAGCCCTCCAGCGAGGAGGAAACCGAGCACTGAGCCCTGCTCTGACCCTCTGGACGCAAGGGGAGCTGTACAGGAGGGTGCAAACCAGGGCAAAGTGTCTGCCCTCCACCACCAAACATACCACCAGTCCCTCTGAAATAGCATGGTTTTGTGTGTGGGTTACAGTAACCACTCCTAAAATATCATCTCCCGCTCCTCGTCTATTAGTATTACAGGAAGGATCTCTGGTTAGCGACTCTGCACACACCCCATTACTATTTATCACTCTAAGCTCTACAGCCACATCCTTTTCCAGCTTTACACACAGATAGTGAAAGTCTTCAACAGCTCAGAGCACTCAGTTCCATGAAGTTGCTGTGGTGTTGGTGCAGGGTCTGCGGTCTGTGTGCCCAGGGTTATGCACACACTGAAGGAGCTGAACTGGCCTGTGATAACACACAAAAACATGTGACTATTTAGTTATCACTTTTCAACTATAACAGAATAAAGCTCCACAGTTACTAACTGCAATGTGAAAGACAAAGTGCATGTTACATCTGTGCTTATCAAGTGCATGTCTTTTCTTAGGATAATTCTTTTTGAGATTTTGCTGCAGAAAGATAACTTTGATGGTTAAAGAGGTTAGGGACACCAGCAAGCAAGTATGAAACAAAGTGTGAACTCACAGTGTGTTAGCTATGCTGTGATAACAAAAATAGTTAGGAAAAGGAAGTAAAATCTCCTGCAGTGACTACAGAGCTGCTCCCATGCTGGAGATCAGCACCTTGCCCACCTAGTGGTAACCCCGACCATGCAAAGCTGTTGCTGACAACGCCAGATATTATCATATTTTTTGCTAGAAGTACACCCAGTGAATCAAAATTTTTAGTTACTTCTGGAAGACACTACTAACACTGACAAAACACAGAGAAAATGATCAGCATCAGTTGCTACATGGCATGAAAAGCCAGATGCTCATCTGATACAGATCCACACGGTTCTGTCTGCAATGACTTCAGGCAAGCGTAGCTAACTTATAAGGTGAGGAGTTTTACTGTACATGCAAACTGCTTATTTTATTATTGCTCTGTGTTAAAAATAGGAAAATTAATCGTCCATGTTGCTCAACACAGTTGTTTACGTATATGTGAGTTGAGCTCTGACAAAAATCCCTACTTGTTATTCTGTCTTAAGAAGAGAGATGTGAGCCGCAGCACGGAGCATGTCCGGAACGCTTTACAATGTGTTACAAGTTTCTCCTTGTGCTGAGCCATGAGGGATCTAAGCTACTACATATTCCCCCTTCCTCCCTGGCCCCTTAGGGCCTAGTTCATCACAGGCTGAAATCGTTTGTACCTACTTACAGGTCCTGGGAGTACTGGTTAAAGGCTGCAGTTACCCAAAGAGAAAGCAAGTACATGAGCATCACCATTTGGCAGACTTATGCACCACACCAGTGTTGACTTTTTCACAATGTGCAAAGTACCCACTAATCAGGTTTAGAAATGCCCAAACAGGAATATCTGCTCTGCCTTCAAGATTAAAATCCTAACACCAGATAAAGTATTTGTCTCCTTTGCAGACCAACTTTTCCTTATTGAAAACTAATGTCACAAACTCAGTAGTTTACAGAAATGTTTACTTTGGAAACGTTCTTATCCCACTATGAGTCCTTCAATCTGAAAAGCTGTTGCCGACAGATAAGATATGAGTAATACTGAACTCTTGTTGCTTTTTTAACGTCATTAAAAAAAACATTTTGCTCTGTGTGAAGGTCTCTGAACCCGCACAGAGGGCTGAAGGGTCTCAGCCTTTTCTCATCTCCTCATCGGGAAGACAAAGAATTCGGGCAAATCAGAACTTGGGGTGTTCTGTTTCCCAGAGTCCTGTTGTTATCTCCTGACAACGGGGAATTTTAGTAATAAATAATACTTATTGCGTCTCATGCCTCACTCTCTGACAAAGCAGCTGCACAGGAAGTAAGCTGAAACTATACCAAAGGGAGTGAGGACCATCCTTGGCAGAGTGCGTTATCTGCATGCAGCAGTGAGGAAAGCTGCCTAATGGCGTGTCATTATTGTAGGCAAAATCCTGGTCAGATGAAAATCTGTTGAGAGAGGCTGGATGCCTCCTTCTCTGAAGGCAACTGAACATGTGCTATGGGGGTGACGTCCTGAAATGCGTGCAGAGAGAAAGCCCCACACCCAGCCAGCGAGAGGTGAGCAGCACAAGCAGAGTCCCCTGAGAAGCACACAGCTACATCGAAGGGATATAACGGCAATAAGAGGGGAGTCTGCTCTAGTCTGCTGTAAACCAGGAAATCTGTATTAAACCAAGATACAATATTACTTTTATGTTAGCAAGCTGAAACCAATAATTACCTGTAATCGTCTTCACAGGTTATCTTAAAGTTTCGCTCTTCTAAGATGCTTTTTAACCTGTTTATGGAATGACCTGAGCAGGATTCACTGGAAAGAAAAGTCTTTTGTTACTTGTGTTCCTTGAGTGTACGAGAAGATTAGCTTCACCTTACTTCAGGTAAAATTCTTTAAAAGCTTGTTTGCTAATATGCAGTGAAGTCCACTGGGTTTGTCGAGTTTTGCCTACCTTTGGTCCTTTGCTACTAGAAACTGTGTGATATTCAACTATGCATCTTGCACAAGAACTTTGTGTAGGAAGATATCTGTGGGAATTAACTCAGTTCTATTCACAGTTCACTGTGCTTTAGAGCTGCTCCAGAGCCTTTGATGGCCTCCATCCACAGGAGCACAATGTAATCAAACCTGTGGGAGGCCAAAGTGACCAAGTCCCCTGTGTGAAGAGCAAGGGTCAATCACGAAAACCAGCAGCTACGTCCCAGGTAGAACATAAGATTGAAAGAACATGAGAGGAAGCAGGATATGAGCATCTCCTATCTGTTTGACTCTTCCTGTGGCTGCTGCTACTCTGTTTTGAGAAGAAACTGTTTGAACTACTTTTCCATTGGCAGGAGCTCTAACTTGTGTATTTCTTTACTACCCACCTAAAGGTTTCATGAAGCACGTAGCACTGTCATACCTTTGAGATCTTTATCTCTATACTTAATTTGCTAGAAATACCCCAAGGCAGTAGTGAGAGGATTGACAAATGCCAGAGACACAAACAGATCCCCTGAAAAAAGCTTTTTACGTCAGGATAAAAATTATCCAGAGCACAGGAAACACATCAGGGCAATAATACAATACTGGGGCAAATCCAGTTCCTTGCATAAGGCATCAGTGGAAAACAGAGTCAGCTCTTATTTTTTTTCACGAGACTCACTAGATTCTATCAGTGATCCAACATGGGATACAAATCAGAGGATAAAATGAGTACATATTCTTGGAGCTACCCTCCCTCTTTCTCCTTGGAAATCAGTAGAAAATTATAAGGAAACTACTGTGAACTTGGCACTGGAGAAGGATGTGTCCAGAAAGTTGGTAGGGCACCAGCTTGGTGGAGCTGTTGAGAAGGAAGAACCTGATGGCTTTTTTGATGTTGGGTATCATGGAAGGGAGGATCAAGGGCCATGTTTGGGGGAACTAATGTACAGATTGCCCGATGTCCTTATCTTCAGCAAAATTCTACGCAATGGACCACAAGAATATGCCTGGCACGCTGACCACAGGATAGATGCATGTCTGTGAGCTGATTGAGAGACACACCGGCTTGTGTGGCAAGGAGACATTTCCGGGTGTTAGGAACAGGGAAGGGGTTGCAACACTGGAGTTAGGACTGTGTCAGACCATGCGGCTGTCTGAGCAAGGGTCTCTGCTGGGTTCCACACTCAGTCCTGAGCTGCACTGCATCACCAGCAAAGCAAAGGACGTGACCCCAGTTAAAATCACACTCAAACTAGCGGCAATCCCGGTGAGGGTGAATCAGTGCCCTATCAGACTGAAAGCACACAAAGCAGAGCCCCTGATTACCACTTTCATCCAGCATGGAGTGCTTAGGGGACATCAACCTGAATGCAATACTCCTATTCTGTCAGTAAAGAAGCCTCACTCTCAAGAGGATAGAGTGGTTGTTCAGAGAAGCTGTGGACGCCCTGTCCCTGGAGGTATTCAAGGCCAGGCTGGATGGGGCTTTGAGCAGCCTGCTCTGGTTGGAGGTGTCCCTGCCCACGGCAGGAGGGTTGGAACT
Source organism: Dromococcyx pavoninus (assembly GCA_033558185.1). Classification (NCBI taxonomy): domain Eukaryota; kingdom Metazoa; phylum Chordata; class Aves; order Cuculiformes; family Neomorphidae; genus Dromococcyx; species Dromococcyx pavoninus. The sequence continues at coordinate 356,906 of JAUMJL010000019.1, read as the reverse complement.
GGTTGGGCTTTGAGGTCCCTTCCAACCCAAACCATCCTGTGATTCTATGGTCATGCCCTTCTTCTTCATCAAAGCTGCTGCCTCTGTCATGGGAGGGTCCTTAGGAATGGGAGAAACCATGGCAGTGCACTATAACCATGTGAACCACAGAACCAGCTCTGAAGACGGGGATCAAAGGCATTGAAACTCATACTCAATGCTTGAAATATGACTGGCCTGCAAAGGAATCTGAATGGGACAAAAAGGATATGATCTGAGATCACTATTCTGGTATCAGTAATTCCACGACAAGCATTTAAACCACAGAGTTTCTATTAAAAACCACAGAATCATTTCTGTTGGAAGGGACTGCTGGGACACCTAGTCCAACCACTATCAACTTGCAGCAGGTTGCAAGTTGGGCTTTGAGTACATCCACAGATGGAGACTCTACATCCTCTCTGGGAAACCTGTTTTGTCAAAAATGGACCTGGTCAGCATAATTATACTATTCCTATGGAAAAACATATTTTCCAGCTGTTCACCCTGACAAACATAGCCTGCTCGGTGACTTCAGTGCTGCACCCATAATAAGGGTCTGTAGAGCTTGGTGGGTTGGGAGAAATTTAAAGGGACCTCTTGAAAGCAAGGAAAATGTCACTGTGTCTTAGTTCAGCGGTACCTACCAAAAATACTGAAGAAAACAACAGTAAAATGTTATTCTTTCCAGCAAAGTAAGTAAGGGAAGTGAATGGAGGGCAGGTTTCGTGAGCAGATTTAAGATAGCGTCAAGTGTTAGTCACTTGTCAGAAGTGAGCTGCACCATCTGCCTTCTACACACTGCTCCTCGTCTGGTACAAGCACAACTTACCTTTGAGTTCCACCGATGTCATGCATAAGCCAAATGTGTACAGCAGAGACTTTATCTGGATTGAGATTAAAGATCTCAATACTTCCAAAAATGCTGTAAGAATGGGACATGAGAAAGCAAAACATTCTTAGTTATCTAAGTAAAGTGTACACAGTATTTTCCCCCAATACAAGTACTTATTAGTGCTGCTGTCATTCTCAGTGAAAGAACATTACCTTGGTAATGGATTTTCACAGACTATTTAATTACTTTGCGGTAAAAGATTTTCTCCTCGTTCTTATTTCATTTTCATAAGAACTTTTGAAACTGTCTGCAGACTGAAAAAAGGTTAAGTTTTTCCATCTTGAGTGCCTTTTGTCCAGTTTGGTTTATTGGCTATTGGTTTGGTTTGGTGCAAGGGAAATGAACACAGCTGTTCTCCTGACACATTCTTCCTCTTTCAATATTATTCAAGACTGCACTTCCAACCAAATAACCCAAGGAAGCACAGTCTGGACGAGGAAAATCTGGTCAGGAAATCCATGAGCAATTAGAAATGTGTCGTTCACATGAATATAACATAGTGTCAAGTCTAGATTACCTGTATTAATACAGTTAGTTTGTGCAGCAACAACATACTGGAGATCCTACCCACATACTCTCAGCAGGATTTAAATTACAGTCACACTATAGAAGAAGTTAAGTGAATCATCTTTTCAATAGCCACTAGTTTAGACCTCTAAATGAGTTTTTCTAAAATCCTTCTGCACTGGGCAGGGAGCAGGTTGCTGACTGCTGGGAGGCAGAAGCATCAGGGTGGCATTTTGAGGGAAGTAAGCAGTAACAAAACAGATTCCCTGGTGGAGGGAACGAGGGCAAGGGAGTAGGAACTTTTTCAGTAGTGAGCGTTGACGGGACAAGAACCAATGGGCACAAAGGGAAAACAACCAAATTCCATTGGAACCCAGTGGTTCTGGGGCGGGTCCAGCGCGGGGCACGGGTCACAATGGGGGCTGTCCCCACAGACACCACCAGGCAGCCCCACGGCAGTTGGCCTTGGGCGATCGGTGAGTGAAGCACGCAGGGGCAAAGCTGGGCTGGGTGAGGGTGGGGCAGGGGGCCAGGGGGCTTTGTAACCCAGAGCGAGAGCTCAGCGCCTCAGGGAAGGGGACGGTACCGCCCTTGGGCTGGGGGCAGAGGTGCTCGGGGCTGCCAGCGGTGGCAGCTGCCCAGAGAGGCCTTGGGGATGTGCGGGGTGCCCACACCTCTGTCAGAGTCTCCATGGGATGGTAGGGGTGGGGCTTTAGGAGACTCTACTCGGGTGTCCCCTGTCCTGTGACAGGACACAGCACAGCCTGGGGCTGGCCATCAGGGTGGCTTAGGTGGGATGGGTCCCATGGTGGCTCCAGCAAGGGCCCGTGGCCCACTCAAGCCTGTCGACACCAGTGCCCAGGTGCGTTCCAGGGACAGCCCATGGCACCCGTCCCTGCAGTGCTCACAAACCCTGCCCCGTGCTCCCTCGCTTCCAGCCCTGCTCAGCCCCATTTCCGCTCACCTCCTCCAGGCCATGGCTGTCGCAGTTGCCCTCGTCCTGTCTGTGCTGGCCACCCTGTTTGGGGAGAAGCCCGACCAGCACCTCGATGTGGCCAAGGAAGAGCGGATGCTGCAGCGGGAGCAGTTTCTCCATCAGGAGATGACTCGACTGCTGAAGGAGATGGAGCAGACAAGGCCTGCGGAGGAAGCCCCGCTCCTTCCAGTGCATCACATCGTCATCGGAGCCCTGGTCCTATTGCCTGTGCTCTGCTGGCTGGCCAGAAAATGGAACAGGCACTATGAGAGCTGCAGTGAGTAGCCCAGCACCAGCAGAGAGGAGGACGAGGACAGCATCGCCTACCACCTGCTCGTGCTCCTGCTGCCACCGCCTTTCCACCTGGAAACAGGCACCCGGGGGCCTCCCACATCCATGTGGTGCAGGAAAGCACGTGCTCAAGGGAGGAGCTTCTGGGGTCGTTTTTTTGCTTTCTGTACCACACTGAGGATGAGCTTCCGGAGACAGGCCAGAGCTTGTATGATCTACACGCCCTGTGCACAGACCCCTACTTAGATGCGAAGAAGATTGTCTGCTGGGCCCAGCTTTTGGTGAGATCAGCCTGATGGCTTTTGCCTCAGTTACAGTACGTCCAGCTAATGGTGCTGCCCTCGTCCGACTCCTTCAGGTTCCAGCTGACAAGCACCTCAAAGATGAACATCTGCACCAAGATGAAGTTCGAAGTGCAACTCTCTTGAGCAGGAAGAAGACAGATTTCCCAGCAGTGCGCCATGGCTGGAGAGCTGTGTGCTTGTCACAGAATCACAGGATCACACGGAATGACCTGCGTAGGAAGGGTGATTGCCCAGCTCTCCAGTTCGTCCCAGCTCTCCAGTTCGTCCAGATCCCTCTGGAGGGCCTCTTTGCCCTCAAGACTGTCAGCAGCTCCCCCCAGTTCTGTCTTGGCATTGAATTTGGTTAAAAGACCTTAAAAAGTCCTGCATCCAGGTCATTTATGAACATATTAAAGAGCACTGGCCCTAAGATGGATCCCTGCAGAACCCCACTGGTGACGGGGCACCAGCCCAGCGTAACCCCATTCATGATGACCCTCTCAGCCCGACCCGTCAGGCAATTGCTCACCTGCTGCACTGTGTGTTTATCCAGCTGTCTGCTGGGCATTTTCTTTAGGAGATCCCGTGAGAGACAGTATCAAAGGCCTTGCTGAAACCTGGAAAGGGCACATCAGCTGGTTTTCCTTGCTCAGCCTGATGGGTAACCTTGTCATAGCAGGAAATAAAGTTGGTAAGGGAGGACCTTCCCTTTATAAACCCGTGTTGGCTGGGACCAGTGACTGGATTGTCTTTCAGGTGATTTTCAGTAGCTCCAAGAATAATCTTCTCCTTAACCTTACCAGGCACTGCAGTGAGACTGACAGGCCTGCAGTTACTGGGATCATCCCTGCTACCGTTCTTGAAGACTGGGACAATATTTGTCTGCTTCCGGTCAACAGGCACCTCTCCAGATTCCCAAGAGCACTGAAAAATTATTAAGGAGGTCTCACTATGACCTCAGCTAGCCCTTTAAGTACCCTCAGATGAATCCCATTAGGCCCCATAGACTTTTAGGGATCCAGCTGGAGCACCAGCTCCCACACAAGTTCGGGGTTGATTGGGAGTTTATCAATTGCACAGTCTAGGTCCTCAGGCCGAGGACTCTGGGGTGCCCGAGGCCATCATCAGTATTTAAGACAGAGGCAAAAAAAGCACTGAATGGCTCTGCTTTGTCTGTGTACTTGTTTATGAGGTGTCCATGCTGAGCAAGTAATGGGCCAATGTTATGTATGACCTGCCTTTTGTTATTAACATATTTGAAAAAGCCCTTTTTGTTTTCCTTCACAGTGCTGACCAGCTTCAACTCTAATTGAGCTCTGGCTGCACGGATTTCTGCCCTACACGGGTGGACAGTACCCCTGTAGTTCTCCTGTGTCACCTGTCCTTGTTTCCACCGGCCGTACACCATCCTTTCATGCCCCAGTTTGATTAGAAGATCCCTGTTTGTAGGGTTTCCTACCTTAAGCCTTGCTGATCTCATTTGTCTAGTCTTTCCCCAGGAGTCTTTTATGTAAGATAATGTCTGAGTGACTGTTTTGAGTGTCAGGGAGCCTTCCCACAAAGGGCAGCCCAAATCAAGCAAGGGGAAAATTCTGCCTCTGCCTGAAAGACCCTGCAGTCGTACAGCTACACTGAGTCCCATCCAAAACCACTCCCCTATTGCCAGTGTCTAGGGGGATCCAGATCCACTGCACTATATGCTGCCGACACACATACAAACAGAATCAAAACCCCTTCTCCAAACATCTTCTCCATGGATTATGTTACAGGCACTGTACTAAGAATTCTGAACCCCAAAAGAAGCAGCACAGTGGCTCAAAAAGAAAAGAGCTAAAAAAAAACCCAGCCAGATGTTGAAGGCAAGGTTTATTTGCCTTCATATGCTTAAATCTTTGTTTCTAGCTTTCAAATTTTTGTCTAGACTTGTAAGAGTTGCTATTTTAAGTGAAAGCATACAGTCACCATCATTAATTTCACCTACGTCCCTACACATAAGCAACAGAGAGAGCTAGCGGCCCCTGAAGGAGATCCAGGAGACTGAACTGATACGTGAGGGTAGCTACCTGAGGTCAACCAAGAGGAAACACAATATATATGTACCATCCTATTGAGCCTCCTGACCCTATATGAGAGGCTGACGTCTTTTGAATCAAACACTGATTCATGATAAGCACACAAGGCCAACCAATGGCTAGCAAAGAGAATAAATCTCTGTATTTTATTTATTTCCTAATCTCAAAAATAAGTGTAATAATTGCAAACTCTCATCAGGTTAGGTACATCAAAGACTGGAGGAGCAGCAATATTGTGGTAACAGGGTTATAGATGTAGCTTTCCCAGCACTGTGTTGTTCTGGGAGTGCAGAATGTTGATATCACCTTATCACATAATAACTCAGATTCCTCGCAGGTTTCCGAGCAGAGCTCTTTGGCAGTGTTTGCTATGGGCCTGGGGCACAAGCTAGCCCATTCTCCTTGAACAAGTTGTGACAGAGGCTAGCTTTATCAGGCTTAAAGCACATTTTCAGATCTCAACATGTTTCAGTATTTCTCCCATGCAGTGGAAACAAAGCACATAGGTTTGGGGTCTTTCTCCTTTTAGTTCTCTGTGAATTTGAGACTTTGTATTGATTTGGGAGTTTTTTTGGTTTATAAATTTTTAGCAGAGCAACAGGATTTGGAATTCTACATGTCTGGTGGGGCATGGCTACATGGCATACCAAATGTAAAATTGTGGACAATAAAAATGCTTCTCCTTGTTTGTTGAAAATCAGCTCCATCATGTTCTGCTATGTATTATCTTTTATCCGACTGTGTGTTAGCAGGACAGGTGGACACCTATAGTGCATCTGTACTATTAAAGTGGGCCAATGTTAATGCTCCCTCTGTAATAGCAAGCAGCAGGACACAGCAGATGACACCAAGCTCCATGGACCTTGGGACTGCTACAGAAAAATGCGCTGAGGCATATCCAGAGTGTGCAACAGCCACAGTACACGTGCCCGCAAAAACACAGGTTTGCTGCTTAAAATTTTGCTATGGAACCACTGATAAGATCAGTAATTTTTCTTAACTTACATGGCTGAGAACAACACACGTATCTGGATGTCTGTGTGCTAGACAAAGCCAGGATGTTTTGCTTCCAACCACCTACAAAGACAATGACTTCTTTGTACAAGACAGAGAGTGAGGCTGCAAGAGTACAGTCCAAGCAGGACGTGCACTGTGACCTTTCCTGGGAGGATATATGCAGAGTTCCATGTGTTGAATGAATGAAAATGAAATTCAAAGGAAATCAGTGAAACCTGATGTTTTGGTGTACCACAGCATGCCCGTGCTTGTTTGTTATACACCACAAGGCATCGCCTTTCCTCTCAGGAATGGAGGTCAAGAGAGTCTCCTTATTGTGGCAACCTTTTGATCTTTGTCTCTATTCCACTGCATGGCTAAGCCGTGGCCTGAGGAACCTTTTATGAAAGTTGGAAGACTTACACTTAGTGCTATATTAAGGATAAAACGTAATCTGAACCGCAATGGTGTTTCCAGCAGGATTTAAAAGGGGCTGTCTGAATCAGTCTTGCTGTTTTATCCCCCCAGCTACACACTTGACACGTTCTTAGAGATGCCGATAACCCTCTGAGTGGTTTCTGGTCTTTTCTTGGCTCAGCTCAGCTGTTTCCCCACCAGCCACTTACTGTTTTGCCCAATAAAAGGCAAGAACCTCCTTGCCTCTTCCATCACTTGCTTTACCTGCCCAGAGGTGCCAGAGTCCCTGGAAAAGCATGATTTATATCATGTGCCACTGGGCAATGCTCCCCTCTGGGGCATGTTGCACTGGGATGCAGCATGGTGTACTCTGCTCATTTCTCACCCAGCCCTCCAGCGAGGAGGAAACCGAGCACTGAGCCCTGCTCTGACCCTCTGGACGCAAGGGGAGCTGTACAGGAGGGTGCAAACCAGGGCAAAGTGTCTGCCCTCCACCACCAAACATACCACCAGTCCCTCTGAAATAGCATGGTTTTGTGTGTGGGTTACAGTAACCACTCCTAAAATATCATCTCCCGCTCCTCGTCTATTAGTATTACAGGAAGGATCTCTGGTTAGCGACTCTGCACACACCCCATTACTATTTATCACTCTAAGCTCTACAGCCACATCCTTTTCCAGCTTTACACACAGATAGTGAAAGTCTTCAACAGCTCAGAGCACTCAGTTCCATGAAGTTGCTGTGGTGTTGGTGCAGGGTCTGCGGTCTGTGTGCCCAGGGTTATGCACACACTGAAGGAGCTGAACTGGCCTGTGATAACACACAAAAACATGTGACTATTTAGTTATCACTTTTCAACTATAACAGAATAAAGCTCCACAGTTACTAACTGCAATGTGAAAGACAAAGTGCATGTTACATCTGTGCTTATCAAGTGCATGTCTTTTCTTAGGATAATTCTTTTTGAGATTTTGCTGCAGAAAGATAACTTTGATGGTTAAAGAGGTTAGGGACACCAGCAAGCAAGTATGAAACAAAGTGTGAACTCACAGTGTGTTAGCTATGCTGTGATAACAAAAATAGTTAGGAAAAGGAAGTAAAATCTCCTGCAGTGACTACAGAGCTGCTCCCATGCTGGAGATCAGCACCTTGCCCACCTAGTGGTAACCCCGACCATGCAAAGTTGTTGCTGACAACGCCAGATATTATCATATTTTTTGCTAGAAGTACACCCAGTGAATCAAAATTTTTAGTTACTTCTGGAAGACACTACTAACACTGACAAAACACAGAGAAAATGATCAGCATCAGTTGCTACATGGCATGAAAAGCCAGATGCTCATCTGATACAGATCCACACGGTTCTGTCTGCAATGACTTCAGGCAAGCGTAGCTAACTTATAAGGTGAGGAGTTTTACTGTACATGCAAACTGCTTATTTTATTATTGCTCTGTGTTAAAAATAGGAAAATTAATCGTCCATGTTGCTCAACACAGTTGTTTACGTATATGTGAGTTGAGCTCTGACAAAAATCCCTACTTGTTATTCTGTCTTAAGAAGAGAGATGTGAGCCGCAGCACGGAGCATGTCCGGAACGCTTTACAATGTGTTACAAGTTTCTCCTTGTGCTGAGCCATGAGGGATCTAAGCTACTACATATTCCCCCTTCCTCCCTGGCCCCTTAGGGCCTAGTTCATCACAGGCTGAAATCGTTTGTACCTACTTACAGGTCCTGGGAGTACTGGTTAAAGGCTGCAGTTACCCAAAGAGAAAGCAAGTACATGAGCATCACCATTTGGCAGACTTATGCACCACACCAGTGTTGACTTTTTCACAATGTGCAAAGTACCCACTAATCAGGTTTAGAAATGCCCAAACAGGAATATCTGCTCTGCCTTCAAGATTAAAATCCTAACACCAGATAAAGTATTTGTCTCCTTTGCAGACCAACTTTTCCTTATTGAAAACTAATGTCACAAACTCAGTAGTTTACAGAAATGTTTACTTTGGAAACGTTCTTATCCCACTATGAGTCCTTCAATCTGAAAAGCTGTTGCCGACAGATAAGATATGAGTAATACTGAACTCTTGTTGCTTTTTTAACGTCATTAAAAAACCCATTTTGCTCTGTGTGAAGGTCTCTGAACCCGCACAGAGGGCTGAAGGGTCTCAGCCTTTTCTCATCTCCTCATCGGGAAGACAAAGAATTCGGGCAAATCAGAACTTGGGGTGTTCTGTTTCCCAGAGTCCTGTTGTTATCTCCTGACAACGGGGAATTTTAGTAATAAATAATACTTATTGCGTCTCATGCCTCACTCTCTGACAAAGCAGCTGCACAGGAAGTAAGCTGAAACTATACCAAAGGGTGTGAGGACCATCCTTGGCAGAGTGCGTTATCTGCATGCAGCAGCGAGGAAAGCTGCCTAATGGCGTGTCATTATTGTAGGCAAAATCCTGGTCAGATGAAAATCTGTTGAGAGAGGCTGGATGCCTCCTTCTCTGAAGGCAACTGAACACGTGCTATGGGGGTGACGTCCTGAAATGCGTGCAGAGAGAAAGCCCCACACCCAGCCAGCGAGAGGTGAGCAGCACAAGCAGAGTCCCCTGAGAAGCACACAGCTACATCGAAGGGATATATCGGCAATAAGAGGGGAGTCTGCTCTAGTCTGCTGTAAACCAGGAAATCTGTATTAAACCAAGATACAATATTACTTTTATGTTAGCAAGCTGAAACCAATAATTACCTGTAATCGTCTTCACAGGTTATCTTAAAGTTTCGCTCTTCTAAGATGCTTTTTAACCTGTTTATGGAATGACCTGAGCAGGATTCACTGGAAAGAAAAGTCTTTTGTTACTTGTGTTCCTTGAGTGTACGAGAAGATTAGCTTCACCTTACTTCAGGTAAAATTCTTTAAAAGCTTGTTTGCTAATATGCAGTGAAGTCCACTGGGTTTGTCGAGTTTTGCCTACCTTTGGTCCTTTGCTACTAGAAACTGTGTGATATTCAACTATGCATCTTGCACAAGAACTTTGTGTAGGAAGATATCTGTGGGAATTAACTCAGTTCTATTCACAGTTCACTGTGCTTTAGAGCTGCTCCAGAGCCTTTGATGGCCTCCATCCACAGGAGCACAATGTAATCAAACCTGTGGGAGGCCAAAGTGACCAAGTCCCCTGTGTGAAGAGCAAGGGTCAATCACGAAAACCAGCAGCTACGTCCCAGGTAGAACATAAGATTGAAAGAACATGAGAGGAAGCAGGATATGAGCATCTCCTATCTGTTTGACTCTTCCTGTGGCTGCTGCTACTCTGTTTTGAGAAGAAACTGTTTGAACTACTTTTCCATTGGCAGGAGCTCTAACTTGTGTATTTCTTTACTACCCACCTAAAGGTTTCATGAAGCACGTAGCACTGTCATACCTTTGAGATCTTTATCTCTATACTTAATTTGCTAGAAATACCCCAAGGCAGTAGTGAGAGGATTGACAAATGCCAGAGACACAAAGAGATCCCCTCAAAAAAGCTTTTTACGTCAGGATAAAAAATTATCCAGAGCACAGGAAACACATCAGGGCAATAATACAATACTGGGGCAAATCCAGTTCCTTGCATAAGGCATCAGTGGAAAACAGTCAGCTCCTATTTTTTTTCACGAGACTCACCAGATTCTATCAGTGATCCAACATGGGATACAAATCAGAGGATAAAATGAGTACATATTCTTGGAGCTACCCTCCCTCTTTCTCCTTGGAAATCAGTAGAAAATTATAAGGAAACTACTGTGAACTTGGCACTGGAGAAGGATGTGTCCAGAAAGTTGGTAGGGCACCAGCTTGTTGGAGCTGTTGGGAAGGAAGAACCTGATGGCTTTTTTGATGTTGGGTATCATGGAAGGGAGGATCAAGGGCCATGTTTGGGGGAACTAATGTACAGATTGCCCGATGTCCTTATCTTCAGCAAAATTCTACGCAATGGACCACAAGAATATGCCTGGCACGCTGACCACAGGATAGATGCATGTCTGTGAGCTGATTGAGAGACACACCGGCTTGTGTGGCAAGGAGACATTTCCGGGTGTTAGGAACAGGGAAGGGGTTGCAACACTGGAGTTAGGACTGTGTCAGACCATGCGGCTGTCTGAGCAAGGGTCTCTGCTGGGTTCCACACTCAGTCCTGAGCTGCACTGCATCACCAGCAAAGCAAAGGACGTGACCCCAGTTAAAATCACACTCAAACTAGCGGCAATCCCGGTGAGGGTGAATCAGTGCCCTATCAGACTGAAAGCACACAAAGCAGAGCCCCTGATTACCACTTTCATCCAGCATTGAGTGCTTAGGGGACATCAACCTGAATGCAATACTCCTATTCTGTCAGTAAAGAAGCCTCACTCTCAAGAGGATAGAGTGGTTGTTCAGAGAAGCTGTGGACGCCCTGTCCCTGGAGGTATTCAAGGCCAGGCTGGATGGGGCTTTGAGCAGCCTGCTCTGGTTGGAGGTGTCCCTGCCCACGGCAGGAGGGTTGGAACTGGTTGGGCTTTGAGGTCCCTTCCAACCCAAACCATCCTGTGATTCTATGGTCATGCCCTTCTTCTTCATCAAAGCTGCTGCCTCTGTCATGGGAGGATCCTTAGGAATGGGAGAAACCATGGCAGTGCACTATAACCATGTGAACCACAGAACCAGCTCTGAAGACGGGGATCAAAGGCATTGAAACTCATACTCAATGCTTGAAATATGACTGGCCTGCAAAGGAATCTGAATGGGACAAAAAGGATATGATCTGAGATCACTATTCTGGTATCAGTAATTCCACGACAAGCATTTAAACCACAGAGTTTCTATTAAAAACCACAGAATCATTTCTGTTGGAAGGGACTGCTGGGACACCTAGTCCAACCACTATCAACTTGCAGCAGGTTGCAAGTTGGGCTTTGAGTACATCCACAGATGGAGACTCCACATCCTCTCTGGGAAACCTGTTTTGTCAAAAATGGACCTGGTCAGCATAATTATACTATTCCTATGGAAAAACATATTTTCCATCTGTTCACCCTGACAAACATAGCCTGCTCGGTGACTTCAGTGCTGCACCCATAATAAGGGTCTGTAGAGCTTGGTGGGTTGGGAGAAATTTAAAGGGACCTCTTGAAAGCAAGGAAAATGTCACTGTGTCTTAGTTCAGCGGTACCTACCAAAAATACTGAAGAAAACAACAGTAAAATGTTATTCTTTCCAGCAAAGTAAGTAAGGGAAGTGAATGGAGGGCAGGTTTCGTGAGCAGATTTAAGATAGCGTCAAGTGTTAGTCACTTGTCAGAAGTGAGCTGCACCATCTGCCTTCTACACACTGCTCCTCGTCTGGTACAAGCACAACTTACCTTTGAGTTCCACCGATGTCATGCATAAGCCAAATGTGTACAGCAGAGACTTTATCTGGATTGAGATTAAAGATCTCAATACTTCCAAAAATGCTGTAAGAATGGGACATGAGAAAGCAAAACATTCTTAGTTATCTAAGTAAAGTGTACACAGTATTTTCCCCCAATACAAGTACTTATTAGTGCTGCTGTCATTCTCAGTGAAAGAACATTACCTTGGTAATGGATTTTCACAGACTATTTAATTACTTTGCGGTAAAAGATTTTCTCCTCGTTCTTATTTCATTTTCATAAGAACTTTTGAAACTGTCTGCAGACTGAAAAAAGGTTAAGTTTTTCCATCTTGAGTGCCTTTTGTCCAGTTTGGTTTATTGGCTATTGGTTTGGTTTGGTGCAAGGGAAATGAACACAGCTGTTCTCCTGACACATTCTTCCTCTTTCAATATTATTCAAGACTGCACTTCCAACCAAATAACCCAAGGAAGCACAGTGTGGACGAGGAAAATCTGGTCAGGAAATCCATGAGCAATTAGAAATGTGTCGTTCACATGAATATAACATAGTGTCAAGTCTAGATTACCTGTATTAATACAGTTAGTTTGTGCAGCAACAACATACTGGAGATCCTACCCACATACTCTCAGCAGGATTTAAATTACAGTCACACTATAGAAGAAGTTAAGTGAATCATCTTTTCAATAGCCACTAGTTTAGACCTCTAAATGAGTTTTTCTAAAATCCTTCTGCACTGGGCAGGGAGCAGGTTGCTGACTGCTGGGAGGCAGAAGCGTCAGGGTGGCATTTTGAGGGAAGTAAGCAGTAACAAAACAGATTCCCTGGTGGAGGGAACGAGGGCAAGGGAGCAGGAACATTTTCAGTAGTGAGCGTTGACGGGACAAGAACCAATGGGCACAAAGGGAAAACAACCAAATTCCATTGGAACCCAGTGGTTCTGGGGCGGGTCCAGCGCGGGGCACGGGTCACAATGGGGGCTGTCCCCACAGACACCACCAGGCAGCCCCACGGCAGTTGGCCTTGGGCGATCGGTGAGTGAAGCACGCAGGGGCAAAGCTGGGCTGGGTGAGGGTGGGGCAGGGGGCCAGGGGGGTTTGTAACCCAGAGCGAGAGCTCAGCGCCTCAGGGAAGGGGACGGTACCGCCCTTGGGCTGGGGGCAGAGGTGCTCGGGGCTGCCAGCGGTGGCAGCTGCCCAGAGAGGCCTTGCGGATGTGCGGGGTGCCCACACCTCTGTCAGAGTCTCCATGGGATGGTAGGGGTGGGGCTTTAGGAGACTCTACTCGGGTGTCCCCTGTCCTGTCACAGGACACAGCACAGCCTGGGGCTGGCCATCAGGGTGGCTTAGGTGGGATGGGTCCCATGGTGGCTCCAGCAAGGGCCCGTGGCCCACTCAAGCCTGTCGACACCAGTGCCCAGGTGCGTTCCAGGGACAGCCCATGGCACCCGTCCCTGCAGTGCTCACAAACCCTGCCCCGTGCTCCCTCGCTTCCAGCCCTGCTCAGCCCCATTTCCGCTCACCTCCTCCAGGCCATGGCTGTCGCAGTTGCCCTCGTCCTGTCTGTGCTGGCCACCTTGTTTGGGGAGAAGCCCGACCAGCACCTCGATGTGGCCAAGGAAGAGCGGATGCTGCAGCGGGAGCAGTTTCTCCATCAGGAGATGACTCGACTGCTGAAGGAGATGGAGCAGACAAGGCCTGCGGAGGAAGCCCCGCTCCTTCCAGTGCATCACATCGTCATCGGAGCCCTGGTCCTATTGCCTGTGCTCTGCTGGCTGGCCAGAAAATGGAACAGGCACTATGAGAGCTGCAGTGAGTAGCCCAGCACCAGCAGAGAGGAGGACGAGGACAGCATCGCCTACCACCTGCTCGTGCTCCTGCTGCCACCGCCTTTCCACCTGGAAACAGGCACCCGGGGGCCTCCCACATCCATGTGGTGCAGGAAAGCACGTGCTCAAGGGAGGAGCTTCTGGGGTCGTTTTTTTGCTTTCTGTACCACACTGAGGATGAGCTTCCGGAGACAGGCCAGAGCTTGTATGATCTACACGCCCTGTGCACAGACCCCTACTTAGATGCGAAGAAGATTGTCTGCTGGGCCCAGCTTTTGGTGAGATCAGCCTGATGGCTTTTGCCTCAGTTACAGTACGTCCAGCTAATGGTGCTGCCCTCGTCCGACTCCTTCAGGTTCCAGCTGACAAGCACCTCAAAGATGAACATCTGCACCAAGATGAAGTTCGAAGTGCAACTCTCTTGAGCAGGAAGAAGACAGATTTCCCAGCAGTGCGCCATGGCTGGAGAGCTGTGTGCTTGTCACAGAATCACAGGATCACACGGAATGACCTGCGTAGGAAGGGTGATTGCCCAGCTCTCCAGTTCGTCCCAGCTCTCCAGTTCGTCCAGATCCCTCTGGAGGGCCTCTTTGCCCTCAAGACTGTCAGCAGCTCCCCCCAGTTCTGTCTTGGCATTGAATTTGGTTAAAAGACCTTAAAAAGTCCTGCATCCAGGTCATTTATGAACATATTAAAGAGCACTGGCCCTAAGATGGATCCCTGCAGAACCCCACTGGTGACGGGGCACCAGCCCAGCGTAACCCCATTCATGATGACCCTCTCAGCCCGACCCGTCAGGCAATTGCTCACCTGCTGCACTGTGTGTTTATCCAGCTGTCTGCTGGGCATTTTCTTTAGGAGATCCCGTGAGAGACAGTATCAAAGGCCTTGCTGAAACCTGGAAAGGGCACATCAGCTGGTTTTCCTTGCTCAGCCTGATGGGTAACCTTGTCATAGCAGGAAATAAAGTTGGTAAGGGAGGACCTTCCCTTTATAAACCCGTGTTGGCTGGGACCAGTGACTGGATTGTCTTTCAGGTGATTTTCAGTAGCTCCAAGAATAATCTTCTCCTTAACCTTACCAGGCACTGCAGTGAGACTGACAGGCCTGCAGTTACTGGGATCATCCCTGCTACCGTTCTTGAAGACTGGGACAATATTTGCCTGCTTCCGGTCAACAGGCACCTCTCCAGATTCCCAAGAGCACTGAAAAATTATTAAGGAGGTCTCACTATGACCTCAGCCAGCCCTTTAAGTACCCTCAGATGAATCCCATTAGGCCCCATAGACTTTTAGGGATCCAGCTGGAGCACCAGCTCCCACACAAGTTCGGGGTTGATTGGGAGTTTATCAATTGCACAGTCTAGGTCCTCAGGCCGAGGACTCTGGGGTGCCCGAGGCCATCATCAGTATTTAAGACAGAGGCAAAAAAAGCACTGAATGGCTCTGCTTTGTCTGTGTACTTGTTTATGAGGTGTCCATGCTGAGCAAGTAATGGGCCAATGTTATGTATGACCTGCCTTTTGTTATTAACATATTTGAAAAAGCCCTTTTTGTTTTCCTTCACAGTGCTGACCAGCTTCAACTCTAATTGAGCTCTGGCTGCACGGATTTCTGCCCTACACGGGTGGACAGTACCCCTGTAGTTCTCCTGTGTCACCTGTCCTTGTTTCCACCGGCCGTACACCATCCTTTCATGCCCCAGTTTGATTAGAAGATCCCTGTTTGTAGGGTTTCCTACCTTAAGCCTTGCTGATCTCATTTGTCTAGTCTTTCCCCAGGAGTCTTTTATGTAAGATAATGTCTGAGTGACTGTTTTGAGTGTCAGGGAGCCTTCCCACAAAGGGCAGCCCAAATCAAGCAAGGGGAAAATTCTGCCTCTGCCTGAAAGACCCTGCAGTCGTACAGCTACACTGAGTCCCATCCAAAACCACTCCCCTATTGCCAGTGTCTAGGGGGATCCAGATCCACTGCACTATATGCTGCCGACACACATACAAACAGAATCAAAACCCCTTCTCCAAACATCTTCTCCATGGATTATGTTACAGGCACTGTACTAAGAATTCTGAACCCCAAAAGAAGCAGCACAGTGGCTCAAAAAGAAAAGAGCTAAAAAAAAACCCAGCCAGATGTTGAAGGCAAGGTTTATTTGCCTTCATATGCTTAAATCTTTGTTTCTAGCTTTCAAATTTTTGTCTAGACTTGTAAGAGTTGCTATTTTAAGTGAAAGCATACAGTCACCATCATTAATTTCACCTACGTCCCTACACATAAGCAACAGAGAGAGCTAGCGGCCCCTGAAGGAGATCCAGGAGACTGAACTGATACGTGAGGGTAGCTACCTGAGGTCAAGCAAGAGGAAACACAATATATATGTACCATCCTATTGAGCCTCCTGACCCTATATGAGAGGCTGACGTCTTTTGAATCAAACACTGATTCATGATAAGCACACAAGGCCAACCAATGGCTAGCAAAGAGAATAAATCTCTGTATTTTATTTATTTCCTAATCTCAAAAATAAGTGTAATAATTGCAAACTCTCATCAGGTTAGGTACATCAAAGACTGGAGGAGCAGCAATATTGTGGTAACAGGGTTATAGATGTAGCTTTCCCAGCACTGTGTTGTTCTGGGAGTGCAGAATGTTGATATCACCTTATCACATAATAACTCAGATTCCTCGCAGGTTTCCGAGCAGAGCTCTTTGGCAGTGTTTGCTATGGGCCTGGGGCACAAGCTAGCCCATTCTCCTTGAACAAGTTGTGACAGAGGCTAGCTTTATCAGGCTTAAAGCACATTTTCAGATCTCAACATGTTTCAGTATTTCTCCCATGCAGTGGAAACAAAGCACATAGGTTTGGGGTCTTTCTCCTTTTAGTTCTCTGTGAATTTGAGACTTTGTATTGATTTGGGAGTTTTTTTGGTTTATAAATTTTTAGCAGAGCAACAGGATTTGGAATTCTACATGTCTGGTGGGGCATGGCTACATGGCATACCAAATGTAAAATTGTGGACAATAAAAATGCTTCTCCTTGTTTGTTGAAAATCAGCTCCATCATGTTCTGCTATGTATTATCTTTTATCCGACTGTGTGTTAGCAGGACAGGTGGACACCTATAGTGCATCTGTACTATTAAAGTGGGCCAATGTTAATGCTCCCTCTGTAATAGCAAGCAGCAGGACACAGCAGATGACACCAAGCTCTATGGACCTTGGGACTGCTACAGAAAAATGCGCTGAGGCATATCCAGAGTGTGCAACAGCCACAGTACACGTGCCCGCAAAAACACAGGTTTGCTGCTTAAAATTTTGCTATGGAACCACTGATAAGATCAGTAATTTTTCTTAACTTACATGGCTGAGAACAACACACGTATCTGGATGTCTGTGTGCTAGACAAAGCCAGGATGTTTTGCTTCCAACCACCTACAAAGACAATGACTTCTTTGTACAAGACAGAGAGTGAGGCTGCAAGAGTACAGTCCAAGCAGGACGTGCACTGTGACCTTTCCTGGGAGGATATATGCAGAGTTCCATGTGTTGAATGAATGAAAATGAAATTCAAAGGAAATCAGTGAAACCTGATGTTTTGGTGTACCACAGCATGCCCGTGCTTGTTTGTTATACACCACAAGGCATCGCCTTTCCTCTCAGGAATGGAGGTCAAGAGAGTCTCCTTATTGTGGCAACCTTTTGATCTTTGTCTCTATTCCACTGCATGGCTAAGCCGTGGCCTGAGGAACCTTTTATGAAAGTTGGAAGACTTACACTTAGTGCTATATTAAGGATAAAACGTAATCTGAACCGCAATGGTGTTTCCAGCAGGATTTAAAAGGGGCTGTCTGAATCAGTCTTGCTGTTTTATCCCCCCAGCTACACACTTGACACGTTCTTAGAGATGCCGATAACCCTCTGAGTGGTTTCTGGTCTTTTCTTGGCTCAGCTCAGCTGTTTCCCCACCAGCCACTTACTGTTTTGCCCAATAAAAGGCAAGAACCTCCTTGCCTCTTCCATCACTTGCTTTACCTGCCCAGAGGTGCCAGAGTCCCTGGAAAAGCATGATTTATATCATGTGCCACTGGGCAATGCTCCCCTCTGGGGCATGTTGCACTGGGATGCAGCATGGTGTACTCTGCTCATTTCTCACCCAGCCCTCCAGCGAGGAGGAAACCGAGCACTGAGCCCTGCTCTGACCCTCTGGACGCAAGGGGAGCTGTACAGGAGGGTGCAAACCAGGGCAAAGTGTCTGCCCTCCACCACCAAACATACCACCAGTCCCTCTGAAATAGCATGGTTTTGTGTGTGGGTTACAGTAACCACTCCTAAAATATCATCTCCCGCTCCTCGTCTATTAGTATTACAGGAAGGATCTCTGGTTAGCGACTCTGCACACACCCCATTACTATTTATCACTCTAAGCTCTACAGCCACATCCTTTTCCAGCTTTACACACAGATAGTGAAAGTCTTCAACAGCTCAGAGCACTCAGTTCCATGAAGTTGCTGTGGTGTTGGTGCAGGGTCTGCGGTCTGTGTGCCCAGGGTTATGCACACACTGAAGGAGCTGAACTGGCCTGTGATAACACACAAAAACATGTGACTATTTAGTTATCACTTTTCAACTATAACAGAATAAAGCTCCACAGTTACTAACTGCAATGTGAAAGACAAAGTGCATGTTACATCTGTGCTTATCAAGTGCATGTCTTTTCTTAGGATAATTCTTTTTGAGATTTTGCTGCAGAAAGATAACTTTGATGGTTAAAGAGGTTAGGGACACCAGCAAGCAAGTATGAAACAAAGTGTGAACTCACAGTGTGTTAGCTATGCTGTGATAACAAAAATAGTTAGGAAAAGGAAGTAAAATCTCCTGCAGTGACTACAGAGCTGCTCCCATGCTGGAGATCAGCACCTTGCCCACCTAGTGGTAACCCCGACCATGCAAAGCTGTTGCTGACAACGCCAGATATTATCATATTTTTTGCTAGAAGTACACCCAGTGAATCAAAATTTTTAGTTACTTCTGGAAGACACTACTAACACTGACAAAACACAGAGAAAATGATCAGCATCAGTTGCTACATGGCATGAAAAGCCAGATGCTCATCTGATACAGATCCACACGGTTCTGTCTGCAATGACTTCAGGCAAGCGTAGCTAACTTATAAGGTGAGGAGTTTTACTGTACATGCAAACTGCTTATTTTATTATTGCTCTGTGTTAAAAATAGGAAAATTAATCGTCCATGTTGCTCAACACAGTTGTTTACGTATATGTGAGTTGAGCTCTGACAAAAATCCCTACTTGTTATTCTGTCTTAAGAAGAGAGATGTGAGCCGCAGCACGGAGCATGTCCGGAACGCTTTACAATGTGTTACAAGTTTCTCCTTGTGCTGAGCCATGAGGGATCTAAGCTACTACATATTCCCCCTTCCTCCCTGGCCCCTTAGGGCCTAGTTCATCACAGGCTGAAATCGTTTGTACCTACTTACAGGTCCTGGGAGTACTGGTTAAAGGCTGCAGTTACCCAAAGAGAAAGCAAGTACATGAGCATCACCATTTGGCAGACTTATGCACCACAACAGTGTTGACTTTTTCACAATGTGCAAAGTACCCACTAATCAGGTTTAGAAATGCCCAAACAGGAATATCTGCTCTGCCTTCAAGATTAAAATCCTAACACCAGATAAAGTATTTGTCTCCTTTGCAGACCAACTTTTCCTTATTGAAAACTAATGTCACAAACTCAGTAGTTTACAGAAATGTTTACTTTGGAAACGTTCTTATCCCACTATGAGTCCTTCAATCTGAAAAGCTGTTGCCGACAGATAAGATATGAGTAATACTGAACTCTTGTTGCTTTTTTAACGTCATTAAAAAAACCATTTTGCTCTGTGTGAAGGTCTCTGAACCCGCACAGAGGGCTGAAGGGTCTCAGCCTTTTCTCATCTCCTCATCGGGAAGACAAAGAATTCGGGCAAATCAGAACTTGGGGTGTTCTGTTTCCCAGAGTCCTGTTGTTATCTCCTGACAACGGGGAATTTTAGTAATAAATAATACTTATTGCGTCTCATGCCTCACTCTCTGACAAAGCAGCTGCACAGGAAGTAAGCTGAAACTATACCAAAGGGAGTGAGGACCATCCTTGGCAGAGTGCGTTATCTGCATGCAGCAGCGAGGAAAGCTGCCTAATGGCGTGTCATTATTGTAGGCAAAATCCTGGTCAGATGAAAATCTGTTGAGAGAGGCTGGATGCCTCCTTCTCTGAAGGCAACTGAACACGTGCTATGGGGGTGACGTCCTGAAATGCGTGCAGAGAGAAAGCCCCACACCCAGCCAGCGAGAGGTGAGCAGCACAAGCAGAGTCCCCTGAGAAGCACACAGCTACATCGAAGGGATATATCGGCAATAAGAGGGGAGTCTGCTCTAGTCTGCTGTAAACCAGGAAATCTGTATTAAACCAAGATACAATATTACTTTTATGTTAGCAAGCTGAAACCAATAATTACCTGTAATCGTCTTCACAGGTTATCTTAAAGTTTCGCTCTTCTAAGATGCTTTTTAACCTGTTTATGGAATGACCTGAGCAGGATTCACTGGAAAGAAAAGTCTTTTGTTACTTGTGTTCCTTGAGTGTACGAGAAGATTAGCTTCACCTTACTTCAGGTAAAATTCTTTAAAAGCTTGTTTGCTAATATGCAGTGAAGTCCACTGGGTTTGTCGAGTTTTGCCTACCTTTGGTCCTTTGCTACTAGAAACTGTGTGATATTCAACTATGCATCTTGCACAAGAACTTTGTGTAGGAAGATATCTGTGGGAATTAACTCAGTTCTATTCACAGTTCACTGTGCTTTAGAGCTGCTCCAGAGCCTTTGATGGCCTCCATCCACAGGAGCACAATGTAATCAAACCTGTGGGAGGCCAAAGTGACCAAGTCCCCTGTGTGAAGAGCAAGGGTCAATCACGAAAACCAGCAGCTACGTCCCAGGTAGAACATAAGATTGAAAGAACATGAGAGGAAGCAGGATATGAGCATCTCCTATCTGTTTGACTCTTCCTGTGGCTGCTGCTACTCTGTTTTGAGAAGAAACTGTTTGAACTACTTTTCCATTGGCAGGAGCTCTAACTTGTGTATTTCTTTACTACCCACCTAAAGGTTTCATGAAGCACGTAGCACTGTCATACCTTTGAGATCTTTATCTCTATACTTAATTTGCTAGAAATACCCCAAGGCAGTAGTGAGAGGATTGACAAATGCCAGAGACACAAACAGATCCCCTGAAAAAAGCTTTTTACGTCAGGATAAAAATTATCCAGAGCACAGGAAACACATCAGGGCAATAATACAATACTGGGGCAAATCCAGTTCCTTGCATAAGGCATCAGTGGAAAACAGAGTCAGCTCTTATTTTTTTTCACGAGACTCACCAGATTCTATCAGTGATCCAACATGGGATACAAATCAGAGGATAAAATGAGTACATATTCTTGGAGCTACCCTCCCTCTTTCTCCTTGGAAATCAGTAGAAAATTATAAGGAAACTACTGTGAACTTGGCACTGGAGAAGGATGTGTCCAGAAAGTTGGTAGGGCACCAGCTTGTTGGAGCTGTTGAGAAGGAAGAACCTGATGGCTTTTTTGATGTTGGGTATCATGGAAGGGAGGATCAAGGGCCATGTTTGGGGGAACTAATGTACAGATTGCCCGATGTCCTTATCTTCAGCAAAATTCTACGCAATGGACCACAAGAATATGCCTGGCACGCTGACCACAGGATAGATGCATGTCTGTGAGCTGATTGAGAGACACACCGGCTTGTGTGGCAAGGAGACATTTCCGGGTGTTAGGAACAGGGAAGGGGTTGCAACACTGGAGTTAGGACTGTGTCAGACCATGCGGCTGTCTGAGCAAGGGTCTCTGCTGGGTTCCACACTCAGTCCTGAGCTGCACTGCATCACCAGCAAAGCAAAGGACGTGACCCCAGTTAAAATCACACTCAAACTAGCGGCAATCCCGGTGAGGGTGAATCAGTGCCCTATCAGACTGAAAGCACACAAAGCAGAGCCCCTGATTACCACTTTCATCCAGCATGGAGTGCTTAGGGGACATCAACCTGAATGCAATACTCCTATTCTGTCAGTAAAGAAGCCTCACTCTCAAGAGGATAGAGTGGTTGTTCAGAGAAGCTGTGGACGCCCTGTCCCTGGAGGTATTCAAGGCCAGGCTGGATGGGGCTTTGAGCAGCCTGCTCTGGTTGGAGGTGTCCCTGCCCACGGCAGGAGGGTTGGAACTGGTTGGGCTTTGAGGTCCCTTCCAACCCAAACCATCCTGTGATTCTATGGTCATGCCCTTCTTCTTCATCAAAGCTGCTGCCTCTGTCATGGGAGGGTCCTTAGGAATGGGAGAAACCATGGCAGTGCACTATAACCATGTGAACCACAGAACCAGCTCTGAAGACGGGGATCAAAGGCATTGAAACTCATACTCAATGCTTGAAATATGACTGGCCTGCAAAGGAATCTGAATGGGACAAAAAGGATATGATCTGAGATCACTATTCTGGTATCAGTAATTCCACGACAAGCATTTAAACCACAGAGTTTCTATTAAAAACCACAGAATCATTTCTGTTGGAAGGGACTGCTGGGACACCTAGTCCAACCACTATCAACTTGCAGCAGGTTGCAAGTTGGGCTTTGAGTACATCCACAGATGGAGACTCTACATCCTCTCTG
Organism: Dromococcyx pavoninus; assembly: GCA_033558185.1. Classification (NCBI taxonomy): domain Eukaryota; kingdom Metazoa; phylum Chordata; class Aves; order Cuculiformes; family Neomorphidae; genus Dromococcyx; species Dromococcyx pavoninus. The sequence goes on along the minus strand of JAUMJL010000019.1, from coordinate 334,494 downwards.
GGAAACCTGTTTTGTCAAAAATGGACCTGGTCAGCATAATTATACTATTCCTATGGAAAAACATATTTTCCATCTGTTCACCCTGACAAACATAGCCTGCTCGGTGACTTCAGTGCTGCACCCATAATAAGGGTCTGTAGAGCTTGGTGGGTTGGGAGAAATTTAAAGGGACCTCTTGAAAGCAAGGAAAATGTCACTGTGTCTTAGTTCAGCGGTACCTACCAAAAATACTGAAGAAAACAACAGTAAAATGTTATTCTTTCCAGCAAAGTAAGTAAGGGAAGTGAATGGAGGGCAGGTTTCGTGAGCAGATTTAAGATAGCGTCAAGTGTTAGTCACTTGTCAGAAGTGAGCTGCACCATCTGCCTTCTACACACTGCTCCTCGTCTGGTACAAGCACAACTTACCTTTGAGTTCCACCGATGTCATGCATAAGCCAAATGTGTACAGCAGAGACTTTATCTGGATTGAGATTAAAGATCTCAATACTTCCAAAAATGCTGTAAGAATGGGACATGAGAAAGCAAAACATTCTTAGTTATCTAAGTAAAGTGTACACAGTATTTTCCCCCAATACAAGTACTTATTAGTGCTGCTGTCATTCTCAGTGAAAGAACATTACCTTGGTAATGGATTTTCACAGACTATTTAATTACTTTGCGGTAAAAGATTTTCTCCTCGTTCTTATTTCATTTTCATAAGAACTTTTGAAACTGTCTGCAGACTGAAAAAAGGTTAAGTTTTTCCATCTTGAGTGCCTTTTGTCCAGTTTGGTTTATTGGCTATTGGTTTGGTTTGGTGCAAGGGAAATGAACACAGCTGTTCTCCTGACACATTCTTCCTCTTTCAATATTATTCAAGACTGCACTTCCAACCAAATAACCCAAGGAAGCACAGTGTGGACGAGGAAAATCTGGTCAGGAAATCCATGAGCAATTAGAAATGTGTCGTTCACATGAATATAACATAGTGTCAAGTCTAGATTACCTGTATTAATACAGTTAGTTTGTGCAGCAACAACATACTGGAGATCCTACCCACATACTCTCAGCAGGATTTAAATTACAGTCACACTATAGAAGAAGTTAAGTGAATCATCTTTTCAATAGCCACTAGTTTAGACCTCTAAATGAGTTTTTCTAAAATCCTTCTGCACTGGGCAGGGAGCAGGTTGCTGACTGCTGGGAGGCAGAAGCATCAGGGTGGCATTTTGAGGGAAGTAAGCAGTAACAAAACAGATTCCCTGGTGGAGGGAACGAGGGCAAGGGAGCAGGAACATTTTCAGTAGTGAGCGTTGACGGGACAAGAACCAATGGGCACAAAGGGAAAACAACCAAATTCCATTGGAACCCAGTGGTTCTGGGGCGGGTCCAGCGCGGGGCACGGGTCACAATGGGGGCTGTCCCCACAGACACCACCAGGCAGCCCCACGGCAGTTGGCCTTGGGCGATCGGTGAGTGAAGCACGCAGGGGCAAAGCTGGGCTGGGTGAGGGTGGGGCAGGGGGCCAGGGGGGTTTGTAACCCAGAGCGAGAGCTCAGCGCCTCAGGGAAGGGGACGGTACCGCCCTTGGGCTGGGGGCAGAGGTGCTCGGGGCTGCCAGCGGTGGCAGCTGCCCAGAGAGGCCTTGCGGATGTGCGGGGTGCCCACACCTCTGTCAGAGTCTCCATGGGATGGTAGGGGTGGGGCTTTAGGAGACTCTACTCGGGTGTCCCCTGTCCTGTCACAGGACACAGCACAGCCTGGGGCTGGCCATCAGGGTGGCTTAGGTGGGATGGGTCCCATGGTGGCTCCAGCAAGGGCCCGTGGCCCACTCAAGCCTGTCGACACCAGTGCCCAGGTGCGTTCCAGGGACAGCCCATGGCACCCGTCCCTGCACTGCTCACAAGCCCTGCCCCGTGCTCCCTCGCTCCCAGCCCTGCTCAGCCCCATTTCCGCTCACCTCCTCCAGGCCATGGCTGTCGCAGTTGCCCTCGTCCTGTCTGTGCTGGCCACCTTGTTTGGGGAGAAGCCCGACCAGCACCTCGATGTGGCCAAGGAAGAGCGGATGCTGCAGCGGGAGCAGTTTCTCCATCAGGAGATGACTCAACTGCTGAAGGAGATGGAGCAGACAAGGCCTGCGGAGGAAGCCCCGCTCCTTCCAGTGCGTCACATCATCATCGGAGCCCTGGTCCTGTTGCCTGTGCTCTGCTGGCTGGCCAGAAAATGGAACAGGCACTATGAGAGCTGCAGTGAGTAGCCCAGCACCAGCAGAGAGGAGGACGAGGACAGCATCGCCTACCACCTGCTCGTGCTCCTGCTGCCACCGCCTTTCCACCTGGAAACAGGCACCCGGGGGCCTCCCACATCCATGTGGTGCAGGAAAGCACGTGCTCAAGGGAGGAGCTTCTGGGGTCGTTTTTTTGCTTTCTGTACCACACTGAGGATGAGCTTCTGGAGACAGGCCAGAGCTTGTATGATCTACACGCCCTGTGCACAGACCCCTACTTAGATGCGAAGAAGATTGTCTGCTGGGCCCAGCTTTTGGTGAGATCAGCCTGATGGCTTTTGCCTCAGTTACAGTACGTCCAGCTAATGGTGCTGCCCTCGTCCGACTCCTTCAGGTTCCAGCTGACAAGCACCTCAAAGATGAACATCTGCACCAAGATGAAGTTCGAAGTGCAACTCTCTTGAGCAGGAAGAAGACAGATTTCCCAGCAGTGCGCCATGGCTGGAGAGCTGTGTGCTTGTCACAGAATCACAGGATCACACGGAATGACCTGCGTAGGAAGGGTGATTGCCCAGCTCTCCAGTTCGTCCCAGCTCTCCAGTTCGTCCAGATCCCTCTGGAGGGCCTCTTTGCCCTCAAGACTGTCAGCAGCTCCCCCCAGTTCTGTCTTGGCATTGAATTTGGTTAAAAGACCTTAAAAAGTCCTGCATCCAGGTCATTTATGAACATATTAAAGAGCACTGGCCCTAAGATGGATCCCTGCAGAACCCCACTGGTGACGGGGCACCAGCCCAGCGTAACCCCATTCATGATGACCCTCTCAGCCCGACCCGTCAGGCAATTGCTCACCTGCTGCACTGTGTGTTTATCCAGCTGTCTGCTGGGCATTTTCTTTAGGAGATCCCGTGAGAGACAGTATCAAAGGCCTTGCTGAAACCTGGAAAGGGCACATCAGCTGGTTTTCCTTGCTCAGCCTGATGGGTAACCTTGTCATAGCAGGAAATAAAGTTGGTAAGGGAGGACCTTCCCTTTATAAACCCGTGTTGGCTGGGACCAGTGACTGGATTGTCTTTCAGGTGATTTTCAGTAGCTCCAAGAATAATCTTCTCCTTAACCTTACCAGGCACTGCAGTGAGACTGACAGGCCTGCAGTTACTGGGATCATCCCTGCTACCGTTCTTGAAGACTGGGACAATATTTGCCTGCTTCCGGTCAACAGGCACCTCTCCAGATTCCCAAGAGCACTGAAAAATTATTAAGGAGGTCTCACTATGACCTCAGCCAGCCCTTTAAGTACCCTCAGATGAATCCCATTAGGCCCCATAGACTTTTAGGGATCCAGCTGGAGCACCAGCTCCCACACAAGTTCGGGGTTGATTGGGAGTTTATCAATTGCACAGTCTAGGTCCTCAGGCCGAGGACTCTGGGGTGCCCGAGGCCATCATCAGTATTTAAGACAGAGGCAAAAAAAGCACTGAATGGCTCTGCTTTGTCTGTGTACTTGTTTATGAGGTGTCCATGCTGAGCAAGTAATGGGCCAATGTTATGTATGACCTGCCTTTTGTTATTAACATATTTGAAAAAGCCCTTTTTGTTTTCCTTCACAGTGCTGACCAGCTTCAACTCTAATTGAGCTCTGGCTGCACGGATTTCTGCCCTACACGGGTGGACAGTACCCCTGTAGTTCTCCTGTGTCACCTGTCCTTGTTTCCACCGGCCGTACACCATCCTTTCATGCCCCAGTTTGATTAGAAGATCCCTGTTTGTAGGGTTTCCTACCTTAAGCCTTGCTGATCTCATTTGTCTAGTCTTTCCCCAGGAGTCTTTTATGTAAGATAATGTCTGAGTGACTGTTTTGAGTGTCAGGGAGCCTTCCCACAAAGGGCAGCCCAAATCAAGCAAGGGGAAAATTCTGCCTCTGCCTGAAAGACCCTGCAGTCGTACAGCTACACTGAGTCCCATCCAAAACCACTCCCCTATTGCCAGTGTCTAGGGGGATCCAGATCCACTGCACTATATGCTGCCGACACACATACAAACAGAATCAAAACCCCTTCTCCAAACATCTTCTCCATGGATTATGTTACAGGCACTGTACTAAGAATTCTGAACCCCAAAAGAAGCAGCACAGTGGCTCAAAAAGAAAAGAGCTAAAAAAAAACCCAGCCAGATGTTGAAGGCAAGGTTTATTTGCCTTCATATGCTTAAATCTTTGTTTCTAGCTTTCAAATTTTTGTCTAGACTTGTAAGAGTTGCTATTTTAAGTGAAAGCATACAGTCACCATCATTAATTTCACCTACGTCCCTACACATAAGCAACAGAGAGAGCTAGCGGCCCCTGAAGGAGATCCAGGAGACTGAACTGATACGTGAGGGTAGCTACCTGAGGTCAAGCAAGAGGAAACACAATATATATGTACCATCCTATTGAGCCTCCTGACCCTATATGAGAGGCTGACGTCTTTTGAATCAAACACTGATTCATGATAAGCACACAAGGCCAACCAATGGCTAGCAAAGAGAATAAATCTCTGTATTTTATTTATTTCCTAATCTCAAAAATAAGTGTAATAATTGCAAACTCTCATCAGGTTAGGTACATCAAAGACTGGAGGAGCAGCAATATTGTGGTAACAGGGTTATAGATGTAGCTTTCCCAGCACTGTGTTGTTCTGGGAGTGCAGAATGTTGATATCACCTTATCACATAATAACTCAGATTCCTCGCAGGTTTCCGAGCAGAGCTCTTTGGCAGTGTTTGCTATGGGCCTGGGGCACAAGCTAGCCCATTCTCCTTGAACAAGTTGTGACAGAGGCTAGCTTTATCAGGCTTAAAGCACATTTTCAGATCTCAACATGTTTCAGTATTTCTCCCATGCAGTGGAAACAAAGCACATAGGTTTGGGGTCTTTCTCCTTTTAGTTCTCTGTGAATTTGAGACTTTGTATTGATTTGGGAGTTTTTTTGGTTTATAAATTTTTAGCAGAGCAACAGGATTTGGAATTCTACATGTCTGGTGGGGCATGGCTACATGGCATACCAAATGTAAAATTGTGGACAATAAAAATGCTTCTCCTTGTTTGTTGAAAATCAGCTCCATCATGTTCTGCTATGTATTATCTTTTATCCGACTGTGTGTTAGCAGGACAGGTGGACACCTATAGTGCATCTGTACTATTAAAGTGGGCCAATGTTAATGCTCCCTCTGTAATAGCAAGCAGCAGGACACAGCAGATGACACCAAGCTCCATGGACCTTGGGACTGCTACAGAAAAATGCGCTGAGGCATATCCAGAGTGTGCAACAGCCACAGTACACGTGCCCGCAAAAACACAGGTTTGCTGCTTAAAATTTTGCTATGGAACCACTGATAAGATCAGTAATTTTTCTTAACTTACATGGCTGAGAACAACACACGTATCTGGATGTCTGTGTGCTAGACAAAGCCAGGATGTTTTGCTTCCAACCACCTACAAAGACAATGACTTCTTTGTACAAGACAGAGAGTGAGGCTGCAAGAGTACAGTCCAAGCAGGACGTGCACTGTGACCTTTCCTGGGAGGATATATGCAGAGTTCCATGTGTTGAATGAATGAAAATGAAATTCAAAGGAAATCAGTGAAACCTGATGTTTTGGTGTACCACAGCATGCCCGTGCTTGTTTGTTATACACCACAAGGCATCGCCTTTCCTCTCAGGAATGGAGGTCAAGAGAGTCTCCTTATTGTGGCAACCTTTTGATCTTTGTCTCTATTCCACTGCATGGCTAAGCCGTGGCCTGAGGAACCTTTTATGAAAGTTGGAAGACTTACACTTAGTGCTATATTAAGGATAAAACGTAATCTGAACCGCAATGGTGTTTCCAGCAGGATTTAAAAGGGGCTGTCTGAATCAGTCTTGCTGTTTTATCCCCCCAGCTACACACTTGACACGTTCTTAGAGATGCCGATAACCCTCTGAGTGGTTTCTGGTCTTTTCTTGGCTCAGCTCAGCTGTTTCCCCACCAGCCACTTACTGTTTTGCCCAATAAAAGGCAAGAACCTCCTTGCCTCTTCCATCACTTGCTTTACCTGCCCAGAGGTGCCAGAGTCCCTGGAAAAGCATGATTTATATCATGTGCCACTGGGCAATGCTCCCCTCTGGGGCATGTTGCACTGGGATGCAGCATGGTGTACTCTGCTCATTTCTCACCCAGCCCTCCAGCGAGGAGGAAACCGAGCACTGAGCCCTGCTCTGACCCTCTGGACGCAAGGGGAGCTGTACAGGAGGGTGCAAACCAGGGCAAAGTGTCTGCCCTCCACCACCAAACATACCACCAGTCCCTCTGAAATAGCATGGTTTTGTGTGTGGGTTACAGTAACCACTCCTAAAATATCATCTCCCGCTCCTCGTCTATTAGTATTACAGGAAGGATCTCTGGTTAGCGACTCTGCACACACCCCATTACTATTTATCACTCTAAGCTCTACAGCCACATCCTTTTCCAGCTTTACACACAGATAGTGAAAGTCTTCAACAGCTCAGAGCACTCAGTTCCATGAAGTTGCTGTGGTGTTGGTGCAGGGTCTGCGGTCTGTGTGCCCAGGGTTATGCACACACTGAAGGAGCTGAACTGGCCTGTGATAACACACAAAAACATGTGACTATTTAGTTATCACTTTTCAACTATAACAGAATAAAGCTCCACAGTTACTAACTGCAATGTGAAAGACAAAGTGCATGTTACATCTGTGCTTATCAAGTGCATGTCTTTTCTTAGGATAATTCTTTTTGAGATTTTGCTGCAGAAAGATAACTTTGATGGTTAAAGAGGTTAGGGACACCAGCAAGCAAGTATGAAACAAAGTGTGAACTCACAGTGTGTTAGCTATGCTGTGATAACAAAAATAGTTAGGAAAAGGAAGTAAAATCTCCTGCAGTGACTACAGAGCTGCTCCCATGCTGGAGATCACCACCTTGCCCACCTAGTGGTAACCCCGACCATGCAAAGCTGTTGCTGACAACGCCAGATATTATCATATTTTTTGCTAGAAGTACACCCAGTGAATCAAAATTTTTAGTTACTTCTGGAAGACACTACTAACACTGACAAAACACAGAGAAAATGATCAGCATCAGTTGCTACATGGCATGAAAAGCCAGATGCTCATCTGATACAGATCCACACGGTTCTGTCTGCAATGACTTCAGGCAAGCGTAGCTAACTTATAAGGTGAGGAGTTTTACTGTACATGCAAACTGCTTATTTTATTATTGCTCTGTGTTAAAAATAGGAAAATTAATCGTCCATGTTGCTCAACACAGTTGTTTACGTATATGTGAGTTGAGCTCTGACAAAAATCCCTACTTGTTATTCTGTCTTAAGAAGAGAGATGTGAGCCGCAGCACGGAGCATGTCCGGAACGCTTTACAATGTGTTACAAGTTTCTCCTTGTGCTGAGCCATGAGGGATCTAAGCTACTACATATTCCCCCTTCCTCCCTGGCCCCTTAGGGCCTAGTTCATCACAGGCTGAAATCGTTTGTACCTACTTACAGGTCCTGGGAGTACTGGTTAAAGGCTGCAGTTACCCAAAGAGAAAGCAAGTACATGAGCATCACCATTTGGCAGACTTATGCACCACAACAGTGTTGACTTTTTCACAATGTGCAAAGTACCCACTAATCAGGTTTAGAAATGCCCAAACAGGAATATCTGCTCTGCCTTCAAGATTAAAATCCTAACACCAGATAAAGTATTTGTCTCCTTTGCAGACCAACTTTTCCTTATTGAAAACTAATGTCACAAACTCAGTAGTTTACAGAAATGTTTACTTTGGAAACGTTCTTATCCCACTATGAGTCCTTCAATCTGAAAAGCTGTTGCCGACAGATAAGATATGAGTAATACTGAACTCTTGTTGCTTTTTTAACGTCATTAAAAAAACCATTTTGCTCTGTGTGAAGGTCTCTGAACCCGCACAGAGGGCTGAAGGGTCTCAGCCTTTTCTCATCTCCTCATCGGGAAGACAAAGAATTCGGGCAAATCAGAACTTGGGGTGTTCTGTTTCCCAGAGTCCTGTTGTTATCTCCTGACAACGGGGAATTTTAGTAATAAATAATACTTATTGCGTCTCATGCCTCACTCTCTGACAAAGCAGCTGCACAGGAAGTAAGCTGAAACTATACCAAAGGGAGTGAGGACCATCCTTGGCAGAGTGCGTTATCTGCATGCAGCAGCGAGGAAAGCTGCCTAATGGCGTGTCATTATTGTAGGCAAAATCCTGGTCAGATGAAAATCTGTTGAGAGAGGCTGGATGCCTCCTTCTCTGAAGGCAACTGAACACGTGCTATGGGGGTGACGTCCTGAAATGCGTGCAGAGAGAAAGCCCCACACCCAGCCAGCGAGAGGTGAGCAGCACAAGCAGAGTCCCCTGAGAAGCACACAGCTACATCGAAGGGATATATCGGCAATAAGAGGGGAGTCTGCTCTAGTCTGCTGTAAACCAGGAAATCTGTATTAAACCAAGATACAATATTACTTTTATGTTAGCAAGCTGAAACCAATAATTACCTGTAATCGTCTTCACAGGTTATCTTAAAGTTTCGCTCTTCTAAGATGCTTTTTAACCTGTTTATGGAATGACCTGAGCAGGATTCACTGGAAAGAAAAGTCTTTTGTTACTTGTGTTCCTTGAGTGTACGAGAAGATTAGCTTCACCTTACTTCAGGTAAAATTCTTTAAAAGCTTGTTTGCTAATATGCAGTGAAGTCCACTGGGTTTGTCGAGTTTTGCCTACCTTTGGTCCTTTGCTACTAGAAACTGTGTGATATTCAACTATGCATCTTGCACAAGAACTTTGTGTAGGAAGATATCTGTGGGAATTAACTCAGTTCTATTCACAGTTCACTGTGCTTTAGAGCTGCTCCAGAGCCTTTGATGGCCTCCATCCACAGGAGCACAATGTAATCAAACCTGTGGGAGGCCAAAGTGACCAAGTCCCCTGTGTGAAGAGCAAGGGTCAATCACGAAAACCAGCAGCTACGTCCCAGGTAGAACATAAGATTGAAAGAACATGAGAGGAAGCAGGATATGAGCATCTCCTATCTGTTTGACTCTTCCTGTGGCTGCTGCTACTCTGTTTTGAGAAGAAACTGTTTGAACTACTTTTCCATTGGCAGGAGCTCTAACTTGTGTATTTCTTTACTACCCACCTAAAGGTTTCATGAAGCACGTAGCACTGTCATACCTTTGAGATCTTTATCTCTATACTTAATTTGCTAGAAATACCCCAAGGCAGTAGTGAGAGGATTGACAAATGCCAGAGACACAAACAGATCCCCTGAAAAAAGCTTTTTACGTCAGGATAAAAATTATCCAGAGCACAGGAAACACATCAGGGCAATAATACAATACTGGGGCAAATCCAGTTCCTTGCATAAGGCATCAGTGGAAAACAGAGTCAGCTCTTATTTTTTTTCACGAGACTCACCAGATTCTATCAGTGATCCAACATGGGATACAAATCAGAGGATAAAATGAGTACATATTCTTGGAGCTACCCTCCCTCTTTCTCCTTGGAAATCAGTAGAAAATTATAAGGAAACTACTGTGAACTTGGCACTGGAGAAGGATGTGTCCAGAAAGTTGGTAGGGCACCAGCTTGGTGGAGCTGTTGAGAAGGAAGAACCTGATGGCTTTTTTGATGTTGGGTATCATGGAAGGGAGGATCAAGGGCCATGTTTGGGGGAACTAATGTACAGATTGCCCGATGTCCTTATCTTCAGCAAAATTCTACGCAATGGACCACAAGAATATGCCTGGCACGCTGACCACAGGATAGATGCATGTCTGTGAGCTGATTGAGAGACACACCGGCTTGTGTGGCAAGGAGACATTTCCGGGTGTTAGGAACAGGGAAGGGGTTGCAACACTGGAGTTAGGACTGTGTCAGACCATGCGGCTGTCTGAGCAAGGGTCTCTGCTGGGTTCCACACTCAGTCCTGAGCTGCACTGCATCACCAGCAAAGCAAAGGACGTGACCCCAGTTAAAATCACACTCAAACTAGCGGCAATCCCGGTGAGGGTGAATCAGTGCCCTATCAGACTGAAAGCACACAAAGCAGAGCCCCTGATTACCACTTTCATCCAGCATGGAGTGCTTAGGGGACATCAACCTGAATGCAATACTCCTATTCTGTCAGTAAAGAAGCCTCACTCTCAAGAGGATAGAGTGGTTGTTCAGAGAAGCTGTGGACGCCCTGTCCCTGGAGGTATTCAAGGCCAGGCTGGATGGGGCTTTGAGCAGCCTGCTCTGGTTGGAGGTGTCCCTGCCCACGGCAGGAGGGTTGGAACTGGTTGGGCTTTGAGGTCCCTTCCAACCCAAACCATCCTGTGATTCTATGGTCATGCCCTTCTTCTTCATCAAAGCTGCTGCCTCTGTCATGGGAGGGTCCTTAGGAATGGGAGAAACCATGGCAGTGCACTATAACCATGTGAACCACAGAACCAGCTCTGAAGACGGGGATCAAAGGCATTGAAACTCATACTCAATGCTTGAAATATGACTGGCCTGCAAAGGAATCTGAATGGGACAAAAAGGATATGATCTGAGATCACTATTCTGGTATCAGTAATTCCACGACAAGCATTTAAACCACAGAGTTTCTATTAAAAACCACAGAATCATTTCTGTTGGAAGGGACTGCTGGGACACCTAGTCCAACCACTATCAACTTGCAGCAGGTTGCAAGTTGGGCTTTGAGTACATCCACAGATGGAGACTCTACATCCTCTCTGGGAAACCTGTTTTGTCAAAAATGGACCTGGTCAGCATAATTATACTATTCCTATGGAAAAACATATTTTCCAGCTGTTCACCCTGACAAACACAGCCTGCTCGGTGACTTCAGTGCTGCACCCATAATAAGGGTCTGTAGAGCTTGGTGGGTTGGGAGAAATTTAAAGGGACCTCTTGAAAGCAAGGAAAATGTCACTGTGTCTTAGTTCAGCGGTACCTACCAAAAATACTGAAGAAAACAACAGTAAAATGTTATTCTTTCCAGCAAAGTAAGTAAGGGAAGTGAATGGAGGGCAGGTTTCGTGAGCAGATTTAAGATAGCGTCAAGTGTTAGTCACTTGTCAGAAGTGAGCTGCACCATCTGCCTTCTACACACTGCTCCTCGTCTGGTACAAGCACAACTTACCTTTGAGTTCCACCGATGTCATGCATAAGCCAAATGTGTACAGCAGAGACTTTATCTGGATTGAGATTAAAGATCTCAATACTTCCAAAAATGCTGTAAGAATGGGACATGAGAAAGCAAAACATTCTTAGTTATCTAAGTAAAGTGTACACAGTATTTTCCCCCAATACAAGTACTTATTAGTGCTGCTGTCATTCTCAGTGAAAGAACATTACCTTGGTAATGGATTTTCACAGACTATTTAATTACTTTGCGGTAAAAGATTTTCTCCTCGTTCTTATTTCATTTTCATAAGAACTTTTGAAACTGTCTGCAGACTGAAAAAAGGTTAAGTTTTTCCATCTTGAGTGCCTTTTGTCCAGTTTGGTTTATTGGCTATTGGTTTGGTTTGGTGCAAGGGAAATGAACACAGCTGTTCTCCTGACACATTCTTCCTCTTTCAATATTATTCAAGACTGCACTTCCAACCAAATAACCCAAGGAAGCACAGTCTGGACGAGGAAAATCTGGTCAGGAAATCCATGAGCAATTAGAAATGTGTCGTTCACATGAATATAACATAGTGTCAAGTCTAGATTACCTGTATTAATACAGTTAGTTTGTGCAGCAACAACATACTGGAGATCCTACCCACATACTCTCAGCAGGATTTAAATTACAGTCACACTATAGAAGAAGTTAAGTGAATCATCTTTTCAATAGCCACTAGTTTAGACCTCTAAATGAGTTTTTCTAAAATCCTTCTGCACTGGGCAGGGAGCAGGTTGCTGACTGCTGGGAGGCAGAAGCATCAGGGTGGCATTTTGAGGGAAGTAAGCAGTAACAAAACAGATTCCCTGGTGGAGGGAACGAGGGCAAGGGAGCAGGAACATTTTCAGTAGTGAGCGTTGACGGGACAAGAACCAATGGGCACAAAGGGAAAACAACCAAATTCCATTGGAACCCAGTGGTTCTGGGGCGGGTCCAGCGCGGGGCACGGGTCACAATGGGGGCTGTCCCCACAGACACCACCAGGCAGCCCTACGGCAGTTGGCCTTGGGCGATCGGTGAGTGAAGCACGCAGGGGCAAAGCTGGGCTGGGTGAGGGTGGGGCAGGGGGCCAGGGGGGTTTGTAACCCAGAGCGAGAGCTCAGCGCCTCAGGGAAGGGGACGGTACCGCCCTTGGGCTGGGGGCAGAGGTGCTCGGGGCTGCCAGCGGTGGCAGCTGCCCAGAGAGGCCTTGCGGATGTGCGGGGTGCCCACACCTCTGTCAGAGTCTCCATGGGATGGTAGGGGTGGGGCTTTAGGAGACTCTACTCGGGTGTCCCCTGTCCTGTCACAGGACACAGCACAGCCTGGGGCTGGCCATCAGGGTGGCTTAGGTGGGATGGGTCCCATGGTGGCTCCAGCAAGGGCCCGTGGCCCACTCAAGCCTGTCGACACCAGTGCCCAGGTGCGTTCCAGGGACAGCCCATGGCACCCGTCCCTGCACTGCTCACAAGCCCTGCCCCGTGCTCCCTCGCTCCCAGCCCTGCTCAGCCCCATTTCCGCTCACCTCCTCCAGGCCATGGCTGTCGCAGTTGCCCTCGTCCTGTCTGTGCTGGCCACCTTGTTTGGGGAGAAGCCCGACCAGCACCTCGATGTGGCCAAGGAAGAGCGGATGCTGCAGCGGGAGCAGTTTCTCCATCAGGAGATGACTCAACTGCTGAAGGAGATGGAGCAGACAAGGCCTGCGGAGGAAGCCCCGCTCCTTCCAGTGCGTCACATCATCATCGGAGCCCTGGTCCTGTTGCCTGTGCTCTGCTGGCTGGCCAGAAAATGGAACAGGCACTATGAGAGCTGCAGTGAGTAGCCCAGCACCAGCAGAGAGGAGGACGAGGACAGCATCGCCTACCACCTGCTCGTGCTCCTGCTGCCACCGCCTTTCCACCTGGAAACAGGCACCCGGGGGCCTCCCACATCCATGTGGTGCAGGAAAGCACGTGCTCAAGGGAGGAGCTTCTGGGGTCGTTTTTTTGCTTTCTGTACCACACTGAGGATGAGCTTCCGGAGACAGGCCAGAGCTTGTATGATCTACACGCCCTGTGCACAGACCCCTACTTAGATGCGAAGAAGATTGTCTGCTGGGCCCAGCTTTTGGTGAGATCAGCCTGATGGCTTTTGCCTCAGTTACAGTACGTCCAGCTAATGGTGCTGCCCTCGTCCGACTCCTTCAGGTTCCAGCTGACAAGCACCTCAAAGATGAACATCTGCACCAAGATGAAGTTCGAAGTGCAACTCTCTTGAGCAGGAAGAAGACAGATTTCCCAGCAGTGCGCCATGGCTGGAGAGCTGTGTGCTTGTCACAGAATCACAGGATCACACGGAATGACCTGAGTAGGAAGGGTGATTGCCCAGCTCTCCAGTTCGTCCCAGCTCTCCAGTTCGTCCAGATCCCTCTGGAGGGCCTCTTTGCCCTCAAGACTGTCAGCAGCTCCCCCCAGTTCTGTCTTGGCATTGAATTTGGTTAAAAGACCTTAAAAAGTCCTGCATCCAGGTCATTTATGAACATATTAAAGAGCACTGGCCCTAAGATGGATCCCTGCAGAACCCCACTGGTGACGGGGCACCAGCCCAGCGTAACCCCATTCATGATGACCCTCTCAGCCCGACCCGTCAGGCAATTGCTCACCTGCTGCACTGTGTGTTTATCCAGCTGTCTGCTGGGCATTTTCTTTAGGAGATCCCGTGAGAGACAGTATCAAAGGCCTTGCTGAAACCTGGAAAGGGCACATCAGCTGGTTTTCCTTGCTCAGCCTGATAGGTAACCTTGTCATAGCAGGAAATAAAGTTGGTAAGGGAGGACCTTCCCTTTATAAACCCGTGTTGGCTGGGACCAGTGACTGGATTGTCTTTCAGGTGATTTTCAGTAGCTCCAAGAATAATCTTCTCCTTAACCTTACCAGGCACTGCAGTGAGACTGACAGGCCTGCAGTTACTGGGATCATCCCTGCTACCGTTCTTGAAGACTGGGACAATATTTGCCTGCTTCCGGTCAACAGGCACCTCTCCAGATTCCCAAGAGCACTGAAAAATTATTAAGGAGGTCTCACTATGACCTCAGCCAGCCCTTTAAGTACCCTCAGATGAATCCCATTAGGCCCCATAGACTTTTAGGGATCCAGCTGGAGCACCAGCTCCCACACAAGTTCGGGGTTGATTGGGAGTTTATCAATTGCACAGTCTAGGTCCTCAGGCCGAGGACTCTGGGGTGCCCGAGGCCATCATCAGTATTTAAGACAGAGGCAAAAAAAGCACTGAATGGCTCTGCTTTGTCTGTGTACTTGTTTATGAGGTGTCCATGCTGAGCAAGTAATGGGCCAATGTTATGTATGACCTGCCTTTTGTTATTAACATATTTGAAAAAGCCCTTTTTGTTTTCCTTCACAGTGCTGACCAGCTTCAACTCTAATTGAGCTCTGGCTGCACGGATTTCTGCCCTACACGGGTGGACAGTACCCCTGTAGTTCTCCTGTGTCACCTGTCCTTGTTTCCACCGGCCGTACACCATCCTTTCATGCCCCAGTTTGATTAGAAGATCCCTGTTTGTAGGGTTTCCTACCTTAAGCCTTGCTGATCTCATTTGTCTAGTCTTTCCCCAGGAGTCTTTTATGTAAGATAATGTCTGAGTGACTGTTTTGAGTGTCAGGGAGCCTTCCCACAAAGGGCAGCCCAAATCAAGCAAGGGGAAAATTCTGCCTCTGCCTGAAAGACCCTGCAGTCGTACAGCTACACTGAGTCCCATCCAAAACCACTCCCCTATTGCCAGTGTCTAGGGGGATCCAGATCCACTGCACTATATGCTGCCGACACACATACAAACAGAATCAAAACCCCTTCTCCAAACATCTTCTCCATGGATTATGTTACAGGCACTGTACTAAGAATTCTGAACCCCAAAAGAAGCAGCACAGTGGCTCAAAAAGAAAAGAGCTAAAAAAAAACCCAGCCAGATGTTGAAGGCTTCTTATGCCTTCATATGCTTAAATCTTTGTTTCTAGCTTTCAAATTTTTCTCTAGACTTGTAAGAGTTGCTATTTTAAGTGAAAGCATACAGTCACCATCATTAATTTCACCTACGTCCCTACACATAAGCAACAGAGAGAGCTAGCGGCCCCTGAAGGAGATCCAGGAGACTGAACTGATACGTGAGGGTAGCTACCTGAGGTCAAGCAAGAGGAAACACAATATATATGTACCATCCTATTGAGCCTCCTGACCCTATATGAGAGGCTGACGTCTTTTGAATCAAACACTGATTCATGATAAGCACACAAGGCCAACCAATGGCTAGCAAAGAGAATAAATCTCTGTATTTTATTTATTTCCTAATCTCAAAAATAAGTGTAATAATTGCAAACTCTCATCAGGTTAGGTACATCAAAGACTGGAGGAGCAGCAATATTGTGGTAACAGGGTTATAGATGTAGCTTTCCCAGCACTGTGTTGTTCTGGGAGTGCAGAATGTTGATATCACCTTATCACATAATAACTCAGATTCCTCGCAGGTTTCCGAGCAGAGCTCTTTGGCAGTGTTTGCTATGGGCCTGGGGCACAAGCTAGCCCATTCTCCTTGAACAAGTTGTGACAGAGGCTAGCTTTATCAGGCTTAAAGCACATTTTCAGATCTCAACATGTTTCAGTATTTCTCCCATGCAGTGGAAACAAAGCACATAGGTTTGGGGTCTTTCTCCTTTTAGTTCTCTGTGAATTTGAGACTTTGTATTGATTTGGGAGTTTTTTTGGTTTATAAATTTTTAGCAGAGCAACAGGATTTGGAATTCTACATGTCTGGTGGGGCATGGCTACATGGCATACCAAATGTAAAATTGTGGACAATAAAAATGCTTCTCCTTGTTTGTTGAAAATCAGCTCCATCATGTTCTGCTATGTATTATCTTTTATCCGACTGTGTGTTAGCAGGACAGGTGGACACCTATAGTGCATCTGTACTATTAAAGTGGGCCAATGTTAATGCTCCCTCTGTAATAGCAAGCAGCAGGACACAGCAGATGACACCAAGCTCCATGGACCTTGGGACTGCTACAGAAAAATGCGCTGAGGCATATCCAGAGTGTGCAACAGCCACAGTACACGTGCCCGCAAAAACACAGGTTTGCTGCTTAAAATTTTGCTATGGAACCACTGATAAGATCAGTAATTTTTCTTAACTTACATGGCTGAGAACAACACACGTATCTGGATGTCTGTGTGCTAGACAAAGCCAGGATGTTTTGCTTCCAACCACCTACAAAGACAATGACTTCTTTGTACAAGACAGAGAGTGAGGCTGCAAGAGTACAGTCCAAGCAGGACGTGCACTGTGACCTTTCCTGGGAGGATATATGCAGAGTTCCATGTGTTGAATGAATGAAAATGAAATTCAAAGGAAATCAGTGAAACCTGATGTTTTGGTGTACCACAGCATGCCCGTGCTTGTTTGTTATACACCACAAGGCATCGCCTTTCCTCTCAGGAATGGAGGTCAAGAGAGTCTCCTTATTGTGGCAACCTTTTGATCTTTGTCTCTATTCCACTGCATGGCTAAGCCGTGGCCTGAGGAACCTTTTATGAAAGTTGGAAGACTTACACTTAGTGCTATATTAAGGATAAAACGTAATCTGAACCGCAATGGTGTTTCCAGCAGGATTTAAAAGGGGCTGTCTGAATCAGTCTTGCTGTTTTATCCCCCCAGCTACACACTTGACACGTTCTTAGAGATGCCGATAACCCTCTGAGTGGTTTCTGGTCTTTTCTTGGCTCAGCTCAGCTGTTTCCCCACCAGCCACTTACTGTTTTGCCCAATAAAAGGCAAGAACCTCCTTGCCTCTTCCATCACTTGCTTTACCTGCCCAGAGGTGCCAGAGTCCCTGGAAAAGCATGATTTATATCATGTGCCACTGGGCAATGCTCCCCTCTGGGGCATGTTGCACTGGGATGCAGCATGGTGTACTCTGCTCATTTCTCACCCAGCCCTCCAGCGAGGAGGAAACCGAGCACTGAGCCCTGCTCTGACCCTCTGGACGCAAGGGGAGCTGTACAGGAGGGTGCAAACCAGGGCAAAGTGTCTGCCCTCCACCACCAAACATACCACCAGTCCCTCTGAAATAGCATGGTTTTGTGTGTGGGTTACAGTAACCACTCCTAAAATATCATCTCCCGCTCCTCGTCTATTAGTATTACAGGAAGGATCTCTGGTTAGCGACTCTGCACACACCCCATTACTATTTATCACTCTAAGCTCTACAGCCACATCCTTTTCCAGCTTTACACACAGATAGTGAAAGTCTTCAACAGCTCAGAGCACTCAGTTCCATGAAGTTGCTGTGGTGTTGGTGCAGGGTCTGCGGTCTGTGTGCCCAGGGTTATGCACACACTGAAGGAGCTGAACTGGCCTGTGATAACACACAAAAACATGTGACTATTTAGTTATCACTTTTCAACCATAACAGAATAAAGCTCCACAGTTACTAACTGCAATGTGAAAGACAAAGTGCATGTTACATCTGTGCTTATCAAGTGCATGTCTTTTCTTAGGATAATTCTTTTTGAGATTTTGCTGCAGAAAGATAACTTTGATGGTTAAAGAGGTTAGGGACACCAGCAAGCAAGTATGAAACAAAGTGTGAACTCACAGTGTGTTAGCTATGCTGTGATAACAAAAATAGTTAGGAAAAGGAAGTAAAATCTCCTGCAGTGACTACAGAGCTGCTCCCATGCTGGAGATCAGCACCTTGCCCACCTAGTGGTAACCCCGACCATGCAAAGCTGTTGCTGACAACGCCAGATATTATCATATTTTTTGCTAGAAGTACACCCAGTGAATCAAAATTTTTAGTTACTTCTGGAAGACACTACTAACACTGACAAAACACAGAGAAAATGATCAGCATCAGTTGCTACATGGCATGAAAAGCCAGATGCTCATCTGATACAGATCCACACGGTTCTGTCTGCAATGACTTCAGGCAAGCGTAGCTAACTTATAAGGTGAGGAGTTTTACTGTACATGCAAACTGCTTATTTTATTATTGCTCTGTGTTAAAAATAGGAAAATTAATCGTCCATGTTGCTCAACACAGTTGTTTACGTATATGTGAGTTGAGCTCTGACAAAAATCCCTACTTGTTATTCTGTCTTAAGAAGAGAGATGTGAGCCGCAGCACGGAGCATGTCCGGAACGCTTTACAATGTGTTACAAGTTTCTCCTTGTGCTGAGCCATGAGGGATCTAAGCTACTACATATTCCCCCTTCCTCCCTGGCCCCTTAGGGCCTAGTTCATCACAGGCTGAAATCGTTTGTACCTACTTACAGGTCCTGGGAGTACTGGTTAAAGGCTGCAGTTACCCAAAGAGAAAGCAAGTACATGAGCATCACCATTTGGCAGACTTATGCACCACAACAGTGTTGACTTTTTCACAATGTGCAAAGTACCCACTAATCAGGTTTAGAAATGCCCAAACAGGAATATCTGCTCTGCCTTCAAGATTAAAATCCTAACACCAGATAAAGTATTTGTCTCCTTTGCAGACCAACTTTTCCTTATTGAAAACTAATGTCACAAACTCAGTAGTTTACAGAAATGTTTACTTTGGAAACGTTCTTATCCCACTATGAGTCCTTCAATCTGAAAAGCTGTTGCCGACAGATAAGATATGAGTAATACTGAACTCTTGTTGCTTTTTTAACGTCATTAAAAAAACCATTTTGCTCTGTGTGAAGGTCTCTGAACCCGCACAGAGGGCTGAAGGGTCTCAGCCTTTTCTCATCTCCTCATCGGGAAGACAAAGAATTCGGGCAAATCAGAACTTGGGGTGTTCTGTTTCCCAGAGTCCTGTTGTTATCTCCTGACAACGGGGAATTTTAGTAATAAATAATACTTATTGCGTCTCATGCCTCACTCTCTGACAAAGCAGCTGCACAGGAAGTAAGCTGAAACTATACCAAAGGGAGTGAGGACCATCCTTGGCAGAGTGCGTTATCTGCATGCAGCAGCGAGGAAAGCTGCCTAATGGCGTGTCATTATTGTAGGCAAAATCCTGGTCAGATGAAAATCTGTTGAGAGAGGCTGGATGCCTCCTTCTCTGAAGGCAACTGAACACGTGCTATGGGGGTGACGTCCTGAAATGCGTGCAGAGAGAAAGCCCCACACCCAGCCAGCGAGAGGTGAGCAGCACAAGCAGAGTCCCCTGAGAAGCACACAGCTACATCGAAGGGATATATCGGCAATAAGAGGGGAGTCTGCTCTAGTCTGCTGTAAACCAGGAAATCTGTATTAAACCAAGATACAATATTACTTTTATGTTAGCAAGCTGAAACCAATAATTACCTGTAATCGTCTTCACAGGTTATCTTAAAGTTTCGCTCTTCTAAGATGCTTTTTAACCTGTTTATGGAATGACCTGAGCAGGATTCACTGGAAAGAAAAGTCTTTTGTTACTTGTGTTCCTTGAGTGTACGAGAAGATTAGCTTCACCTTACTTCAGGTAAAATTCTTTAAAAGCTTGTTTGCTAATATGCAGTGAAGTCCACTGGGTTTGTCGAGTTTTGCCTACCTTTGGTCCTTTGCTACTAGAAACTGTGTGATATTCAACTATGCATCTTGCACAAGAACTTTGTGTAGGAAGATATCTGTGGGAATTAACTCAGTTCTATTCACAGTTCACTGTGCTTTAGAGCTGCTCCAGAGCCTTTGATGGCCTCCATCCACAGGAGCACAATGTAATCAAACCTGTGGGAGGCCAAAGTGACCAAGTCCCCTGTGTGAAGAGCAAGGGTCAATCACGAAAACCAGCAGCTACGTCCCAGGTAGAACATAAGATTGAAAGAACATGAGAGGAAGCAGGATATGAGCATCTCCTATCTGTTTGACTCTTCCTGTGGCTGCTGCTACTCTGTTTTGAGAAGAAACTGTTTGAACTACTTTTCCATTGGCAGGAGCTCTAACTTGTGTATTTCTTTACTACCCACCTAAAGGTTTCATGAAGCACGTAGCACTGTCATACCTTTGAGATCTTTATCTCTATACTTAATTTGCTAGAAATACCCCAAGGCAGTAGTGAGAGGATTGACAAATGCCAGAGACACAAACAGATCCCCTGAAAAAAGCTTTTTACGTCAGGATAAAAATTATCCAGAGCACAGGAAACACATCAGGGCAATAATACAATACTGGGGCAAATCCAGTTCCTTGCATAAGGCATCAGTGGAAAACAGAGTCAGCTCTTATTTTTTTTCACGAGACTCACCAGATTCTATCAGTGATCCAACATGGGATACAAATCAGAGGATAAAATGAGTACATATTCTTGGAGCTACCCTCCCTCTTTCTCCTTGGAAATCAGTAGAAAATTATAAGGAAACTACTGTGAACTTGGCACTGGAGAAGGATGTGTCCAGAAAGTTGGTAGGGCACCAGCTTGTTGGAGCTGTTGAGAAGGAAGAACCTGATGGCTTTTTTGATGTTGGGTATCATGGAAGGGAGGATCAAGGGCCATGTTTGGGGGAACTAATGTACAGATTGCCCGATGTCCTTATCTTCAGCAAAATTCTACGCAATGGACCACAAGAATATGCCTGGCACGCTGACCACAGGATAGATGCATGTCTGTGAGCTGATTGAGAGACACACCGGCTTGTGTGGCAAGGAGACATTTCCGGGTGTTAGGAACAGGGAAGGGGTTGCAACACTGGAGTTAGGACTGTGTCAGACCATGCGGCTGTCTGAGCAAGGGTCTCTGCTGGGTTCCACACTCAGTCCTGAGCTGCACTGCATCACCAGCAAAGCAAAGGACGTGACCCCAGTTAAAATCACACTCAAACTAGCGGCAATCCCGGTGAGGGTGAATCAGTGCCCTATCAGACTGAAAGCACACAAAGCAGAGCCCCTGATTACCACTTTCATCCAGCATGGAGTGCTTAGGGGACATCAACCTGAATGCAATACTCCTATTCTGTCAGTAAAGAAGCCTCACTCTCAAGAGGATAGAGTGGTTGTTCAGAGAAGCTGTGGACGCCCTGTCCCTGGAGGTATTCAAGGCCAGGCTGGATGGGGCTTTGAGCAGCCTGCTCTGGTTGGAGGTGTCCCTGCCCACGGCAGGAGGGTTGGAACTGGTTGGGCTTTGAGGTCCCTTCCAACCCAAACCATCCTGTGATTCTATGGTCATGCCCTTCTTCTTCATCAAAGCTGCTGCCTCTGTCATGGGAGGGTCCTTAGGAATGGGAGAAACCATGGCAGTGCACTATAACCATGTGAACCACAGAACCAGCTCTGAAGACGGGGATCAAAGGCATTGAAACTCATACTCAATGCTTGAAATATGACTGGCCTGCAAAGGAATCTGAATGGGACAAAAAGGATATGATCTGAGATCACTATTCTGGTATCAGTAATTCCACGACAAGCATTTAAACCACAGAGTTTCTATTAAAAACCACAGAATCATTTCTGTTGGAAGGGACTGCTGGGACACCTAGTCCAACCACTATCAACTTGCAGCAGGTTGCAAGTTGGGCTTTGAGTACATCCACAGATGGAGACTCTACATCCTCTCTGGGAAACCTGTTTTGTCAAAAATGGACCTGGTCAGCATAATTATACTATTCCTATGGAAAAACATATTTTCCAGCTGTTCACCCTGACAAACACAGCCTGCTCGGTGACTTCAGTGCTGCACCCATAATAAGGGTCTGTAGAGCTTGGTGGGTTGGGAGAAATTTAAAGGGACCTCTTGAAAGCAAGGAAAATGTCACTGTGTCTTAGTTCAGCGGTACCTACCAAAAATACTGAAGAAAACAACAGTAAAATGTTATTCTTTCCAGCAAAGTAAGTAAGGGAAGTGAATGGAGGGCAGGTTTCGTGAGCAGATTTAAGATAGCGTCAAGTGTTAGTCACTTGTCAGAAGTGAGCTGCACCATCTGCCTTCTACACACTGCTCCTCGTCTGGTACAAGCACAACTTACCTTTGAGTTCCACCGATGTCATGCATAAGCCAAATGTGTACAGCAGAGACTTTATCTGGATTGAGATTAAAGATCTCAATACTTCCAAAAATGCTGTAAGAATGGGACATGAGAAAGCAAAACATTCTTAGTTATCTAAGTAAAGTGTACACAGTATTTTCCCCCAATACAAGTACTTATTAGTGCTGCTGTCATTCTCAGTGAAAGAACATTACCTTGGTAATGGATTTTCACAGACTATTTAATTACTTTGCGGTAAAAGATTTTCTCCTCGTTCTTATTTCATTTTCATAAGAACTTTTGAAACTGTCTGCAGACTGAAAAAAGGTTAAGTTTTTCCATCTTGAGTGCCTTTTGTCCAGTTTGGTTTATTGGCTATTGGTTTGGTTTGGTGCAAGGGAAATGAACACAGCTGTTCTCCTGACACATTCTTCCTCTTTCAATATTATTCAAGACTGCACTTCCAACCAAATAACCCAAGGAAGCACAGTCTGGACGAGGAAAATCTGGTCAGGAAATCCATGAGCAATTAGAAATGTGTCGTTCACATGAATATAACATAGTGTCAAGTCTAGATTACCTGTATTAATACAGTTAGTTTGTGCAGCAACAACATACTGGAGATCCGACCCACATACTCTCAGCAGGATTTAAATTACAGTCACACTATAGAAGAAGTTAAGTGAATCATCTTTTCAATAGCCACTAGTTTAGACCTCTAAATGAGTTTTTCTAAAATCCTTCTGCACTGGGCAGGGAGCAGGTTGCTGACTGCTGGGAGGCAGAAGCATCAGGGTGGCATTTTGAGGGAAGTAAGCAGTAACAAAACAGATTCCCTGGTGGAGGGAACGAGGGCAAGGGAGCAGGAACATTTTCAGTAGTGAGCGTTGACGGGACAAGAACCAATGGGCACAAAGGGAAAACAACCAAATTCCATTGGAACCCAGTGGTTCTGGGGCGGGTCCAGCGCGGGGTACGGGTCACAATGGGGGCTGTCCCCACAGACACCACCAGGCAGCCCCACGGCAGTTGGCCTTGGGCGATCGGTGAGTGAAGCACGCAGGGGCAAAGCTGGGCTGGGTGAGGGTGGGGCAGGGGGCCAGGGGGGTTTGTAACCCAGAGCGAGAGCTCAGCGCCTCAGGGAAGGGGACGGTACCGCCCTTGGGCTGGGGGCAGAGGTGCTCGGGGCTGCCAGCGGTGGCAGCTGCCCAGAGAGGCCTTGGGGATGTGCGGGGTGCCCACACCTCTGTCAGAGTCTCCATGGGATGGTAGGGGTGGGGCTTTAGGAGACTCTACTCGGGTGTCCCCTGTCCTGTGACAGGACACAGCACAGCCTGGGGCTGGCCATCAGGGTGGCTTAGGTGGGATGGGTCCCATGGTGGCTCCAGCAAGGGCCCGTGGCCCACTCAAGCCTGTCGACACCAGTGCACAGGTGCGTTCCAGGGACAGCCCACGGCACCCGTCCCTGCAGTGCTCACAAACCCTGCCCCGTGCTCCCTCGCTTCCAGCCCTGCTCAGCCCCATTTCCGCTCACCTCCTCCAGGCCATGGCTGTCGCAGTTGCCCTCGTCCTGTCTGTGCTGGCCACCTTGTTTGGGGAGAAGCCCGACCAGCACCTCGATGTGGCCAAGGAAGAGCGGATGCTGCAGCGGGAGCAGTTTCTCCATCAGGAGATGACTCAACTGCTGAAGGAGATGGAGCAGACAAGGCCTGCGGAGGAAGCCCCGCTCCTTCCAGTGCGTCACATCATCATCGGAGCCCTGGTCCTGTTGCCTGTGCTCTGCTGGCTGGCCAGAAAATGGAACAGGCACTATGAGAGCTGCAGTGAGTAGCCCAGCACCAGCAGAGAGGAGGAGGAAGACAGAGAGGAGGGGGTTGAGGGAGATCCCAGAGGAGCAGAGAACCATGTCACGGCTTTGGTTGCGTTTTCACAATTCCCCAGGCAGGGCCTGCCTGACTTGTGCAAAAGGAGCTGAAGGAGCTGGTGGGTGAGCTCCTCGGTGTCTGCCGTGTGCTCTCCAGGAGGAGTCTCATGCCGCAGATGCACCCTGCCATGCGCACAGACGGCACCCATGAGTTCTGGAGCATGCACGAGGACAGTATCGCCTACCAACTGCTCGTGCTCCTGCTGCCACCGCCCGGGTACTCTTTCCACCTGGAAACAGGCACCTGGGGGCAGCTGCCAGCAGGAGCCTCCTGCATCCGTTTGGTGCAGAAGGACACGTGCTCGAGGGAGCAGTGGCTGGGGGATACTTTCTGCTCTGTCCCCCCAACCAACGACCAGTGGAGGGAGGAGAGCCTGCACCTCCAGCACACCCTCTGCACAGACTCCCACTTGGATGTGCAGAAAACGGCCTGCTGGGTCCAGCTGCTGGTGGCATCGGCCTGGAGGTATTTGCCTCAGTCACGCTCCTGCCAGCTCACAGTGCTGCCCTCCTGCCTCTCCTGCAGGTTCCAGTTGACAAGCAGCTCCACCATGAAGATCTGCACTGAGATGCAGCTTGCAGTGCAGCCGGGCACCTCAGGAGCCTGACTGAGCCTGGAGTAGGCAGGGGCCGGCTTTACCGGCACAACACCACGGCCACAGAGATCTTCTCCAGGCCCCGCTTTTAAGACTTAGAGCAAGCAAACCCAACAGGACACCTCAGAGGTCTGCACTTCTGCACCCATATCCTGGTGGTCTCAAGATTTTCCACCCCTGCCTGTGACCCTGAGGACCTTGCCTTCACCCCACATTACTGGGACCCAGGCACAGTTTTGGACACTGGCACGTGAGAATCTGCTCACGCCAGAGACTGCCTGGGGAGTCTGTGCTGCAGATCTGAACCAAGGAGGCACAGAGATGGCACTGCTCAAGAGCTGTTCAGCACAAACAGAACCTGGGGAACCTCTGCTGCTTCCGCTGAAGATTTCATCGCAACTGAGGCTCCTGTTACCACCTGCAAGAGGAAGGGACCACCCGCCCTGTTGGAAAGGGTTGACCCCCTCGGGGACCTTTGTTTGATGTCAAGCGGACAATAAATTAGCTTGTTTGAATGCCCCTCCGCCTGTGTCTGTGCAACCCTCTGTGGGGCCGTGGGCAGGGAGCAGGTTGCTGACTGCTGGGAGGCAGAAGCATCAGGGTGGCATTTTGAGGGAAGTAAGCAGTAACAAAACAGATTCCCTGGTGGAGGGAACGAGGGCAAGGGAGTAGGAACTTTTTCAGTAGTGAGCATTGACGGGACAAGAACCAATGGGCACAAAGGGGAAAACAACCAAATTCCATTGGAACCCAGTGGTTCTGGGGCGGGTCCAGCGCGGGGCACGGGTCACAATGGGGGCTGTCCCCAC
Source organism: Dromococcyx pavoninus (assembly GCA_033558185.1). Lineage (NCBI taxonomy): Eukaryota > Metazoa > Chordata > Aves > Cuculiformes > Neomorphidae > Dromococcyx > Dromococcyx pavoninus. The sequence continues at coordinate 308,792 of JAUMJL010000019.1, read as the reverse complement.
AGACACCACCAGGCAGCCCCACGGCAGTTGGCCTTGGGCGATCGGTGAGTGAAGCACGCAGGGGCAAAGCTGGGCTGGGTGAGGGTGGGGCAGGGGGCCAGGGGGGTTTGTAACCCAGAGCGAGAGCTCAGCGCCTCAGGGAAGGGGACGGTACCGCCCTTGGGCTGGGGGCAGAGGTGCTCGGGGCTGCCAGCGGTGGCAGCTGCCCAGAGAGGCCTTGCGGATGTGCGGGGTGCCCACACCTCTGTCAGAGTCTCCATGGGATGGTAGGGGTGGGGCTTTAGGAGACTCTACTCGGGTGTCCCCTGTCCTGTGACAGGACACAGCACAGCCTGGGGCTGGCCATCAGGGTGGCTTAGGTGGGATGGGTCCCATGGTGGCTCCAGCAAGGGCCCGTGGCCCACTCAAGCCTGTCGACACCAGTGCACAGGTGCGTTCCAGGGACAGCCCACGGCACCCGTCCCTGCAGTGCTCACAAACCCTGCCCCGTGCTCCCTCGCTTCCAGCCCTGCTCAGCCCCATTTCCGCTCACCTCCTCCAGGCCATGGCTGTCGCAGTTGCCCTCGTCCTGTCTGTGCTGGCCACCTTGTTTGGGGAGAAGCCCGACCAGCACCTCGATGTGGCCAAGGAAGAGCGGATGCTGCAGCGGGAGCAGTTTCTCCATCAGGAGATGACTCAACTGCTGAAGGAGATGGAGCAGACAAGGCCTGCGGAGGAAGCCCCGCTCCTTCCAGTGCGTCACATCATCATCGGAGCCCTGGTCCTGTTGCCTGTGCTCTGCTGGCTGGCCAGAAAATGGAACAGGCACTATGAGAGCTGCAGTGAGTAGCCCAGCACCAGCAGAGAGGAGGAGGAAGACAGAGAGGAGGGGGTTGAGGGAGATCCCAGAGGAGCAGAGAACCATGTCACGGCTTTGGTTGCGTTTTCACAATTCCCCAGGCAGGGCCTGCCTGACTTGTGCAAAAGGAGCTGAAGGAGCTGGTGGGTGAGCTCCTCGGTGTCTGCCGTGTGCTCTCCAGGAGGAGTCTCATGCCGCAGATGCACCCTGCCATGCGCACAGACGGCACCCATGAGTTCTGGAGCATGCACGAGGACAGTATCGCCTACCAACTGCTCGTGCTCCTGCTGCCACCGCCCGGGTACTCTTTCCACCTGGAAACAGGCACCTGGGGGCAGCTGCCAGCAGGAGCCTCCTGCATCCGTTTGGTGCAGAAGGACACGTGCTCGAGGGAGCAGTGGCTGGGGGATACTTTCTGCTCTGTCCCCCCAACCAACGACCAGTGGAGGGAGGAGAGCCTGCACCTCCAGCACACCCTCTGCACAGACTCCCACTTGGATGTGCAGAAAACGGCCTGCTGGGTCCAGCTGCTGGTGGCATCGGCCTGGAGGTATTTGCCTCAGTCACGCTCCTGCCAGCTCACAGTGCTGCCCTCCTGCCTCTCCTGCAGGTTCCAGTTGACAAGCAGCTCCACCATGAAGATCTGCACTGAGATGCAGCTTGCAGTGCAGCCGGGCACCTCAGGAGCCTGACTGAGCCTGGAGTAGGCAGGGGCCGGCTTTACCGGCACAACACCACGGCCACAGAGATCTTCTCCAGGCCCCGCTTTTAAGACTTAGAGCAAGCAAACCCAACAGGACACCTCAGAGGTCTGCACTTCTGCACCCATATCCTGGTGGTCTCAAGATTTTCCACCCCTGCCTGTGACCCTGAGGACCTTGCCTTCACCCCACATTACTGGGACCCAGGCACAGTTTTGGACACTGGCACGTGAGAATCTGCTCACGCCAGAGACTGCCTGGGGAGTCTGTGCTGCAGATCTGAACCAAGGAGGCACAGAGATGGCACTGCTCAAGAGCTGTTCAGCACAAACAGAACCTGGGGAACCTCTGCTGCTTCCGCTGAAGATTTCATCGCAACTGAGGCTCCTGTTACCACCTGCAAGAGGAAGGGACCACCCGCCCTGTTGGAAAGGGTTGACCCCCTCGGGGACCTTTGTTTGATGTCAAGCGGACAATAAATTAGCTTGTTTGAATGCCCCTCCGCCTGTGTCTGTGCAACCCTCTGTGGGGCCGTGGGCAGGGAGCAGGTTGCTGACTGCTGGGAGGCAGAAGCATCAGGGTGGCATTTTGAGGGAAGTAAGCAGTAACAAAACAGATTCCCTGGTGGAGGGAACGAGGGCAAGGGAGTAGGAACTTTTTCAGTAGTGAGCATTGACGGGACAAGAACCAATGGGCACAAAGGGGAAAACAACCAAATTCCATTGGAACCCAGTGGTTCTGGGGCGGGTCCAGCGCGGGGCACGGGTCACAATGGGGGCTGTCCCCACAGACACCACCAGGCAGCCCCACGGCAGTTGGCCTTGGGCGATCGGTGAGTGAAGCACGCAGGGGCAAAGCTGGGCTGGGTGAGGGTGGGGCAGGGGGCCAGGGGGGTTTGTAACCCAGAGCGAGAGCTCAGCGCCTCAGGGAAGGGGACGGTACCGCCCTTGGGCTGGGGGCAGAGGTGCTCGGGGCTGCCAGCGGTGGCAGCTGCCCAGAGAGGCCTTGCGGATGTGCGGGGTGCCCACACCTCTGTCAGAGTCTCCATGGGATGGTAGGGGTGGGGCTTTAGGAGACTCTACTCGGGTGTCCCCTGTCCTGTGACAGGACACAGCACAGCCTGGGGCTGGCCATCAGGGTGGCTTAGGTGGGATGGGTCCCATGGTGGCTCCAGCAAGGGCCCGTGGCCCACTCAAGCCTGTCGACACCAGTGCACAGGTGCGTTCCAGGGACAGCCCACGGCACCCGTCCCTGCAGTGCTCACAAACCCTGCCCCGTGCTCCCTCGCTTCCAGCCCTGCTCAGCCCCATTTCCGCTCACCTCCTCCAGGCCATGGCTGTCGCAGTTGCCCTCGTCCTGTCTGTGCTGGCCACCTTGTTTGGGGAGAAGCCCGACCAGCACCTCGATGTGGCCAAGGAAGAGCGGATGCTGCAGCGGGAGCAGTTTCTCCATCAGGAGATGACTCAACTGCTGAAGGAGATGGAGCAGACAAGGCCTGCGGAGGAAGCCCCGCTCCTTCCAGTGCGTCACATCATCATCGGAGCCCTGGTCCTGTTGCCTGTGCTCTGCTGGCTGGCCAGAAAATGGAACAGGCACTATGAGAGCTGCAGTGAGTAGCCCAGCACCAGCAGAGAGGAGGAGGAAGACAGAGAGGAGGGGGTTGAGGGAGATCCCAGAGGAGCAGAGAACCATGTCACGGCTTTGGTTGCGTTTTCACAATTCCCCAGGCAGGGCCTGCCTGACTTGTGCAAAAGGAGCTGAAGGAGCTGGTGGGTGAGCTCCTCGGTGTCTGCCGTGTGCTCTCCAGGAGGAGTCTCATGCCGCAGATGCACCCTGCCATGCGCACAGACGGCACCCATGAGTTCTGGAGCATGCACGAGGACAGTATCGCCTACCAACTGCTCGTGCTCCTGCTGCCACCGCCCGGGTACTCTTTCCACCTGGAAACAGGCACCTGGGGGCAGCTGCCAGCAGGAGCCTCCTGCATCCGTTTGGTGCAGAAGGACACGTGCTCGAGGGAGCAGTGGCTGGGGGATACTTTCTGCTCTGTCCCCCCAACCAACGACCAGTGGAGGGAGGAGAGCCTGCACCTCCAGCACACCCTCTGCACAGACTCCCACTTGGATGTGCAGAAAACGGCCTGCTGGGTCCAGCTGCTGGTGGCATCGGCCTGGAGGTATTTGCCTCAGTCACGCTCCTGCCAGCTCACAGTGCTGCCCTCCTGCCTCTCCTGCAGGTTCCAGTTGACAAGCAGCTCCACCATGAAGATCTGCACTGAGATGCAGCTTGCAGTGCAGCCGGGCACCTCAGGAGCCTGACTGAGCCTGGAGTAGGCAGGGGCCGGCTTTACCGGCACAACACCACGGCCACAGAGATCTTCTCCAGGCCCCGCTTTTAAGACTTAGAGCAAGCAAACCCAACAGGACACCTCAGAGGTCTGCACTTCTGCACCCATATCCTGGTGGTCTCAAGATTTTCCACCCCTGCCTGTGACCCTGAGGACCTTGCCTTCACCCCACATTACTGGGACCCAGGCACAGTTTTGGACACTGGCACGTGAGAATCTGCTCACGCCAGAGACTGCCTGGGGAGTCTGTGCTGCAGATCTGAACCAAGGAGGCACAGAGATGGCACTGCTCAAGAGCTGTTCAGCACAAACAGAACCTGGGGAACCTCTGCTGCTTCCGCTGAAGATTTCATCGCAACTGAGGCTCCTGTTACCACCTGCAAGAGGAAGGGACCACCCGCCCTGTTGGAAAGGGTTGACCCCCTCGGGGACCTTTGTTTGATGTCAAGCGGACAATAAATTAGCTTGTTTGAATGCCCCTCCGCCTGTGTCTGTGCAACCCTCTGTGGGGCCGTGGGCAGGGAGCAGGTTGCTGACTGCTGGGAGGCAGAAGCATCAGGGTGGCATTTTGAGGGAAGTAAGCAGTAACAAAACAGATTCCCTGGTGGAGGGAACGAGGGCAAGGGAGTAGGAACTTTTTCAGTAGTGAGCATTGACGGGACAAGAACCAATGGGCACAAAGGGGAAAACAACCAAATTCCATTGGAACCCAGTGGTTCTGGGGCGGGTCCAGCGCGGGGCACGGGTCACAATGGGGGCTGTCCCCACAGACACCACCAGGCAGCCCCACGGCAGTTGGCCTTGGGCGATCGGTGAGTGAAGCACGCAGGGGCAAAGCTGGGCTGGGTGAGGGTGGGGCAGGGGGCCAGGGGGGTTTGTAACCCAGAGCGAGAGCTCAGCGCCTCAGGGAAGGGGACGGTACCGCCCTTGGGCTGGGGGCAGAGGTGCTCGGGGCTGCCAGCGGTGGCAGCTGCCCAGAGAGGCCTTGGGGATGTGCGGGGTGCCCACACCTCTGTCAGAGTCTCCATGGGATGGTAGGGGTGGGGCTTTAGGAGACTCTACTCGGGTGTCCCCTGTCCTGTGACAGGACACAGCACAGCCTGGGGCTGGCCATCAGGGTGGCTTAGGTGGGATGGGTCCCATGGTGGCTCCAGCAAGGGCCCGTGGCCCACTCAAGCCTGTCGACACCAGTGCCCAGGTGCGTTCCAGGGACAGCCCACGGCACCCGTCCCTGCAGTGCTCACAAACATTGCCCCATGCTCCCTCGCTCCCAGCCCTGCTCAGCCCCATTTCCGCTCACCTCCTCCAGGCCATGGCTGTCGCAGTTGCCCTCGTCCTGTCTGTGCTGGCCACCCTGTTTGGGGAGAAGCCCGACCAGCACCTCGATGTGGCCAAGGAAGAGCGGATGCTGCAGCGGGAGCAGTTTCTCCATCAGGAGATGACTCGACTGCTGAAGGAGATGGAGCAGACAAGGCCTGCGGAGGAAGCCCCGCTCCTTCCAGTGCGTCACATCGTCATCGGAGCCCTGGTCCTGTTGCCTGTGCTCTGCTGGCTGGCCAGAAAATGGAACAGGCACTATGAGAGCTACAGTGAGTAGCCCAGCACCAGCAGAGAGGAGGACGAGGACAGCATCGCCTACCACCTGCTCGTGCTCCTGCTGCCACCGCCTTTCCACCTGGAAACAGGCACCCGGGGGCCTCCCACATCCATGTGGTGCAGGAAAGCACGTGCTCAAGGGAGGAGCTTCTGGGGTCGTTTTTTTGCTTTCTGTACCACACTGAGGATGAGCTTCCGGAGACAGGTCAGAGCTTGTATGATCTACACGCCCTGTGCACAGACCCCTACTTAGATGCGAAGAAGATTGTCTGCTGGGCCCAGCTTTTGGTGAGATCAGCCTGATGGCTTTTGCCTCAGTTACAGTACGTCCAGCTAATGGTGCTGCCCTCGTCCGACTCCTTCAGGTTCCAGCTGACAAGCACCTCAAAGATGAACATCTGCACCAAGATGAAGTTCGAAGTGCAACTCTCTTGAGCAGGAAGAAGACAGATTTCCCAGCAGTGCGCCATGGCTGGAGAGCTGTGTGCTTGTCACAGAATCACAGGATCACACGGAATGACCTGAGTAGGAAGGGTGATTGCCCAGCTCTCCAGTTCGTCCCAGCTCTCCAGTTCGTCCAGATCCCTCTGGAGGGCCTCTTTGCCCTCAAGACTGTCAGCAGCTCCCCCCAGTTCTGTCTTGGCATTGAATTTGGTTAAAAGACCTTAAAAAGTCCTGCATCCAGGTCATTTATGAACATATTAAAGAGCACTGGCCCTAAGATGGATCCCTGCAGAACCCCACTGGTGACAGGGCACCAGCCCAGCGTACCCCCATTCATGATGACCCTCTCAGCCCGACCCGTCAGGCAATTGCTCACCTGCTGCACTGTGTGTTTATCCAGCTGTCTGCTGGGCATTTTCTTTAGGAGATCCCGTGAGAGACAGTATCAAAGGCCTTGCTGAAACCTGGAAAGGGCACATCAGCTGGTTTTCCTTGCTCAGCCTGATGGGTAACCTTGTCATAGCAGGAAATAAAGTTGGTAAGGGAGGACCTTCCCTTTATAAACCCGTGTTGGCTGGGACCAGTGACTGGATTGTCTTTCAGGTGATTTTCAGTAGCTCCAAGAATAATCTTCTCCTTAACCTTACCAGGCACTGCAGTGAGACTGACAGGCCTGCAGTTACTGGGATCATCCCTGCTACCGTTCTTGAAGACTGGGACAATATTTGCCTGCTTCCGGTCAACAGGCACCTCTCCAGATTCCCAAGAGCACTGAAAAATTATTAAGGAGGTCTCACTATGACCTCAGCCAGCCCTTTAAGTACCCTCAGATGAATCCCATTAGGCCCCATAGACTTTTAGGGATCCAGCTGGAGCACCAGCTCCCACACAAGTTCGGGGTTGATTGGGAGTTTATCAATTGCACAGTCTAGGTCCTCAGGCCGAGGACTCTGGGGTGCCCGAGGCCATCATCAGTATTTAAGACAGAGGCAAAAAAAGCACTGAATGGCTCTGCTTTGTCTGTGTACTTGTTTATGAGGTGTCCATGCTGAGCAAGTAATGGGCCAATGTTATGTATGACCTGCCTTTTGTTATTAACATATTTGAAAAAGCCCTTTTTGTTTTCCTTCACAGTGCTGACCAGCTTCAACTCTAATTGAGCTCTGGCTGCACGGATTTCTGCCCTACACGGGTGGACAGTACCCCTGTAGTTCTCCTGTGTCACCTGTCCTTGTTTCCACCGGCCGTACACCATCCTTTCATGCCCCAGTTTGATTAGAAGATCCCTGTTTGTAGGGTTTCCTACCTTAAGCCTTGCTGATCTCATTTGTCTAGTCTTTCCCCAGGAGTCTTTTATGTAAGATAATGTCTGAGTGACTGTTTTGAGTGTCAGGGAGCCTTCCCACAAAGGGCAGCCCAAATCAAGCAAGGGGAAAATTCTGCCTCTGCCTGAAAGACCCTGCAGTCGTACAGCTACACTGAGTCCCATCCAAAACCACTCCCCTATTGCCAGTGTCTAGGGGGATCCAGATCCACTGCACTATATGCTGCCGACACACATACAAACAGAATCAAAACCCCTTCTCCAAACATCTTCTCCATGGATTATGTTACAGGCACTGTACTAAGAATTCTGAACCCCAAAAGAAGCAGCACAGTGGCTCAAAAAGAAAAGAGCTAAAAAAAAACCCAGCCAGATGTTGAAGGCAAGGTTTATTTGCCTTCATATGCTTAAATCTTTGTTTCTAGCTTTCAAATTTTTCTCTAGACTTGTAAGAGTTGCTATTTTAAGTGAAAGCATACAGTCACCATCATTAATTTCACCTACGTCCCTACACATAAGCAACAGAGAGAGCTAGCGGCCCCTGAAGGAGATCCAGGAGACTGAACTGATACGTGAGGGTAGCTACCTGAGGTCAACCAAGAGGAAACACAATATATATGTACCATCCTATTGAGCCTCCTGACCCTATATGAGAGGCTGACGTCTTTTGAATCAAACACTGATTCATGATAAGCACACAAGGCCAACCAATGGCTAGCAAAGAGAATAAATCTCTGTATTTTATTTATTTCCTAATCTCAAAAATAAGTGTAATAATTGCAAACTCTCATCAGGTTAGGTACATCAAAGACTGGAGGAGCAGCAATATTGTGGTAACAGGGTTATAGATGTAGCTTTCCCAGCACTGTGTTGTTCTGGGAGTGCAGAATGTTGATATCACCTTATCACATAATAACTCAGATTCCTCGCAGGTTTCCGAGCAGAGCTCTTTGGCAGTGTTTGCTATGGGCCTGGGGCACAAGCTAGCCCATTCTCCTTGAACAAGTTGTGACAGAGGCTAGCTTTATCAGGCTTAAAGCACATTTTCAGATCTCAACATGTTTCAGTATTTCTCCCATGCAGTGGAAACAAAGCACATAGGTTTGGGGTCTTTCTCCTTTTAGTTCTCTGTGAATTTGAGACTTTGTATTGATTTGGGAGTTTTTTTGGTTTATAAATTTTTAGCAGAGCAACAGGATTTGGAATTCTACATGTCTGGTGGGGCATGGCTACATGGCATACCAAATGTAAAATTGTGGACAATAAAAATGCTTCTCCTTGTTTGTTGAAAATCAGCTCCATCATGTTCTGCTATGTATTATCTTTTATCCGACTGTGTGTTAGCAGGACAGGTGGACACCTATAGTGCATCTGTACTATTAAAGTGGGCCAATGTTAATGCTCCCTCTGTAATAGCAAGCAGCAGGACACAGCAGATGACACCAAGCTCTATGGACCTTGGGACTGCTACAGAAAAATGCGCTGAGGCATATCCAGAGTGTGCAACAGCCACAGTACACGTGCCCGCAAAAACACAGGTTTGCTGCTTAAAATTTTGCTATGGAACCACTGATAAGATCAGTAATTTTTCTTAACTTACATGGCTGAGAACAACACACGTATCTGGATGTCTGTGTGCTAGACAAAGCCAGGATGTTTTGCTTCCAACCACCTACAAAGACAATGACTTCTTTGTACAAGACAGAGAGTGAGGCTGCAAGAGTACAGTCCAAGCAGGACGTGCACTGTGACCTTTCCTGGGAGGATATATGCAGAGTTCCATGTGTTGAATGAATGAAAATGAAATTCAAAGGAAATCAGTGAAACCTGATGTTTTGGTGTACCACAGCATGCCCGTGCTTGTTTGTTATACACCACAAGGCATCGCCTTTCCTCTCAGGAATGGAGGTCAAGAGAGTCTCCTTATTGTGGCAACCTTTTGATCTTTGTCTCTATTCCACTGCATGGCTAAGCCGTGGCCTGAGGAACCTTTTATGAAAGTTGGAAGACTTACACTTAGTGCTATATTAAGGATAAAACGTAATCTGAACCGCAATGGTGTTTCCAGCAGGATTTAAAAGGGGCTGTCTGAATCAGTCTTGCTGTTTTATCCCCCCAGCTACACACTTGACACGTTCTTAGAGATGCCGATAACCCTCTGAGTGGTTTCTGGTCTTTTCTTGGCTCAGCTCAGCTGTTTCCCCACCAGCCACTTACTGTTTTGCCCAATAAAAGGCAAGAACCTCCTTGCCTCTTCCATCACTTGCTTTACCTGCCCAGAGGTGCCAGAGTCCCTGGAAAAGCATGATTTATATCATGTGCCACTGGGCAATGCTCCCCTCTGGGGCATGTTGCACTGGGATGCAGCATGGTGTACTCTGCTCATTTCTCACCCAGCCCTCCAGCGAGGAGGAAACCGAGCACTGAGCCCTGCTCTGACCCTCTGGACGCAAGGGGAGCTGTACAGGAGGGTGCAAACCAGGGCAAAGTGTCTGCCCTCCACCACCAAACATACCACCAGTCCCTCTGAAATAGCATGGTTTTGTGTGTGGGTTACAGTAACCACTCCTAAAATATCATCTCCCGCTCCTCGTCTATTAGTATTACAGGAAGGATCTCTGGTTAGCGACTCTGCACACACCCCATTACTATTTATCACTCTAAGCTCTACAGCCACATCCTTTTCCAGCTTTACACACAGATAGTGAAAGTCTTCAACAGCTCAGAGCACTCAGTTCCATGAAGTTGCTGTGGTGTTGGTGCAGGGTCTGCGGTCTGTGTGCCCAGGGTTATGCACACACTGAAGGAGCTGAACTGGCCTGTGATAACACACAAAAACATGTGACTATTTAGTTATCACTTTTCAACCATAACAGAATAAAGCTCCACAGTTACTAACTGCAATGTGAAAGACAAAGTGCATGTTACATCTGTGCTTATCAAGTGCATGTCTTTTCTTAGGATAATTCTTTTTGAGATTTTGCTGCAGAAAGATAACTTTGATGGTTAAAGAGGTTAGGGACACCAGCAAGCAAGTATGAAACAAAGTGTGAACTCACAGTGTGTTAGCTATGCTGTGATAACAAAAATAGTTAGGAAAAGGAAGTAAAATCTCCTGCAGTGACTACAGAGCTGCTCCCATGCTGGAGATCACCACCTTGCCCACCTAGTGGTAACCCCGACCATGCAAAGCTGTTGCTGACAACGCCAGATATTATCATATTTTTTGCTAGAAGTACACCCAGTGAATCAAAATTTTTAGTTACTTCTGGAAGACACTACTAACACTGACAAAACACAGAGAAAATGATCAGCATCAGTTGCTACATGGCATGAAAAGCCAGATGCTCATCTGATACAGATCCACACGGTTCTGTCTGCAATGACTTCAGGCAAGCGTAGCTAACTTATAAGGTGAGGAGTTTTACTGTACATGCAAACTGCTTATTTTATTATTGCTCTGTGTTAAAAATAGGAAAATTAATCGTCCATGTTGCTCAACACAGTTGTTTACGTATATGTGAGTTGAGCTCTGACAAAAATCCCTACTTGTTATTCTGTCTTAAGAAGAGAGATGTGAGCCGCAGCACGGAGCATGTCCGGAACGCTTTACAATGTGTTACAAGTTTCTCCTTGTGCTGAGCCATGAGGGATCTAAGCTACTACATATTCCCCCTTCCTCCCTGGCCCCTTAGGGCCTAGTTCATCACAGGCTGAAATCGTTTGTACCTACTTACAGGTCCTGGGAGTACTGGTTAAAGGCTGCAGTTACCCAAAGAGAAAGCAAGTACATGAGCATCACCATTTGGCAGACTTATGCACCACACCAGTGTTGACTTTTTCACAATGTGCAAAGTACCCACTAATCAGGTTTAGAAATGCCCAAACAGGAATATCTGCTCTGCCTTCAAGATTAAAATCCTAACACCAGATAAAGTATTTGTCTCCTTTGCAGACCAACTTTTCCTTATTGAAAACTAATGTCACAAACTCAGTAGTTTACAGAAATGTTTACTTTGGAAACGTTCTTATCCCACTATGAGTCCTTCAATCTGAAAAGCTGTTGCCGACAGATAAGATATGAGTAATACTGAACTCTTGTTGCTTTTTTAACGTCATTAAAAAAACCATTTTGCTCTGTGTGAAGGTCTCTGAACCCGCACAGAGGGCTGAAGGGTCTCAGCCTTTTCTCATCTCCTCATCGGGAAGACAAAGAATTCGGGCAAATCAGAACTTGGGGTGTTCTGTTTCCCAGAGTCCTGTTGTTATCTCCTGACAACGGGGAATTTTAGTAATAAATAATACTTATTGCGTCTCATGCCTCACTCTCTGACAAAGCAGCTGCACAGGAAGTAAGCTGAAACTATACCAAAGGGAGTGAGGACCATCCTTGGCAGAGTGCGTTATCTGCATGCAGCAGCGAGGAAAGCTGCCTAATGGCGTGTCATTATTGTAGGCAAAATCCTGGTCAGATGAAAATCTGTTGAGAGAGGCTGGATGCCTCCTTCTCTGAAGGCAACTGAACACGTGCTATGGGGGTGACGTCCTGAAATGCGTGCAGAGAGAAAGCCCCACACCCAGCCAGCGAGAGGTGAGCAGCACAAGCAGAGTCCCCTGAGAAGCACACAGCTACATCGAAGGGATATAACGGCAATAAGAGGGGAGTCTGCTCTAGTCTGCTGTAAACCAGGAAATCTGTATTAAACCAAGATACAATATTACTTTTATGTTAGCAAGCTGAAACCAATAATTACCTGTAATCGTCTTCACAGGTTATCTTAAAGTTTCGCTCTTCTAAGATGCTTTTTAACCTGTTTATGGAATGACCTGAGCAGGATTCACTGGAAAGAAAAGTCTTTTGTTACTTGTGTTCCTTGAGTGTACGAGAAGATTAGCTTCACCTTACTTCAGGTAAAATTCTTTAAAAGCTTGTTTGCTAATATGCAGTGAAGTCCACTGGGTTTGTCGAGTTTTGCCTACCTTTGGTCCTTTGCTACTAGAAACTGTGTGATATTCAACTATGCATCTTGCACAAGAACTTTGTGTAGGAAGATATCTGTGGGAATTAACTCAGTTCTATTCACAGTTCACTGTGCTTTAGAGCTGCTCCAGAGCCTTTGATGGCCTCCATCCACAGGAGCACAATGTAATCAAACCTGTGGGAGGCCAAAGTGACCAAGTCCCCTGTGTGAAGAGCAAGGGTCAATCACGAAAACCAGCAGCTACGTCCCAGGTAGAACATAAGATTGAAAGAACATGAGAGGAAGCAGGATATGAGCATCTCCTATCTGTTTGACTCTTCCTGTGGCTGCTGCTACTCTGTTTTGAGAAGAAACTGTTTGAACTACTTTTCCATTGGCAGGAGCTCTAACTTGTGTATTTCTTTACTACCCACCTAAAGGTTTCATGAAGCACGTAGCACTGTCATACCTTTGAGATTTTATCTCTATACTTAATTTGCTAGAAATACCCCAAGGCAGTAGTGAGAGGATTGACAAATGCCAGAGACACAAACAGATCCCCTGAAAAAAGCTTTTTACGTCAGGATAAAAATTATCCAGAGCACAGGAAACACATCAGGGCAATAATACAATACTGGGGCAAATCCAGTTCCTTGCATAAGGCATCAGTGGAAAACAGAGTCAGCTCTTATTTTTTTTCACGAGACTCACCAGATTCTATCAGTGATCCAACATGGGATACAAATCAGAGGATAAAATGAGTACATATTCTTGGAGCTACCCTCCCTCTTTCTCCTTGGAAATCAGTAGAAAATTATAAGGAAACTACTGTGAACTTGGCACTGGAGAAGGATGTGTCCAGAAAGTTGGTAGGGCACCAGCTTGTTGGAGCTGTTGAGAAGGAAGAACCTGATGGCTTTTTTGATGTTGGGTATCATGGAAGGGAGGATCAAGGGCCATGTTTGGGGGAACTAATGTACAGATTGCCCGATGTCCTTATCTTCAGCAAAATTCTACGCAATGGACCACAAGAATATGCCTGGCACGCTGACCACAGGATAGATGCATGTCTGTGAGCTGATTGAGAGACACACCGGCTTGTGTGGCAAGGAGACATTTCCGGGTGTTAGGAACAGGGAAGGGGTTGCAACACTGGAGTTAGGACTGTGTCAGACCATGCGGCTGTCTGAGCAAGGGTCTCTGCTGGGTTCCACACTCAGTCCTGAGCTGCACTGCATCACCAGCAAAGCAAAGGACGTGACCCCAGTTAAAATCACACTCAAACTAGCGGCAATCCCGGTGAGGGTGAATCAGTGCCCTATCAGACTGAAAGCACACAAAGCAGAGCCCCTGATTACCACTTTCATCCAGCATGGAGTGCTTAGGGGACATCAACCTGAATGCAATACTCCTATTCTGTCAGTAAAGAAGCCTCACTCTCAAGAGGATAGAGTGGTTGTTCAGAGAAGCTGTGGACGCCCTGTCCCTGGAGGTATTCAAGGCCAGGCTGGATGGGGCTTTGAGCAGCCTGCTCTGGTTGGAGGTGTCCCTGCCCACGGCAGGAGGGTTGGAACTGGTTGGGCTTTGAGGTCCCTTCCAACCCAAACCATCCTGTGATTCTATGGTCATGCCCTTCTTCTTCATCAAAGCTGCTGCCTCTGTCATGGGAGGGTCCTTAGGAATGGGAGAAACCATGGCAGTGCACTATAACCATGTGAACCACAGAACCAGCTCTGAAGACGGGGATCAAAGGCATTGAAACTCATACTCAATGCTTGAAATATGACTGGCCTGCAAAGGAATCTGAATGGGACAAAAAGGATATGATCTGAGATCACTATTCTGGTATCAGTAATTCCACGACAAGCATTTAAACCACAGAGTTTCTATTAAAAACCACAGAATCATTTCTGTTGGAAGGGACTGCTGGGACACCTAGTCCAACCACTATCAACTTGCAGCAGGTTGCAAGTTGGGCTTTGAGTACATCCACAGATGGAGACTCTACATCCTCTCTGGGAAACCTGTTTTGTCAAAAATGGACCTGGTCAGCATAATTATACTATTCCTATGGAAAAACATATTTTCCAGCTGTTCACCCTGACAAACACAGCCTGCTCGGTGACTTCAGTGCTGCACCCATAATAAGGGTCTGTAGAGCTTGGTGGGTTGGGAGAAATTTAAAGGGACCTCTTGAAAGCAAGGAAAATGTCACTGTGTCTTAGTTCAGCGGTACCTACCAAAAATACTGAAGAAAACAACAGTAAAATGTTATTCTTTCCAGCAAAGTAAGTAAGGGAAGTGAATGGAGGGCAGGTTTCGTGAGCAGATTTAAGATAGCGTCAAGTGTTAGTCACTTGTCAGAAGTGAGCTGCACCATCTGCCTTCTACACACTGCTCCTCGTCTGGTACAAGCACAACTTACCTTTGAGTTCCACCGATGTCATGCATAAGCCAAATGTGTACAGCAGAGACTTTATCTGGATTGAGATTAAAGATCTCAATACTTCCAAAAATGCTGTAAGAATGGGACATGAGAAAGCAAAACATTCTTAGTTATCTAAGTAAAGTGTACACAGTATTTTCCCCCAATACAAGTACTTATTAGTGCTGCTGTCATTCTCAGTGAAAGAACATTACCTTGGTAATGGATTTTCACAGACTATTTAATTACTTTGCGGTAAAAGATTTTCTCCTCGTTCTTATTTCATTTTCATAAGAACTTTTGAAACTGTCTGCAGACTGAAAAAAGGTTAAGTTTTTCCATCTTGAGTGCCTTTTGTCCAGTTTGGTTTATTGGCTATTGGTTTGGTTTGGTGCAAGGGAAATGAACACAGCTGTTCTCCTGACACATTCTTCCTCTTTCAATATTATTCAAGACTGCACTTCCAACCAAATAACCCAAGGAAGCACAGTGTGGACGAGGAAAATCTGGTCAGGAAATCCATGAGCAATTAGAAATGTGTAGTTCACATGAATATAACATAGTGTCAAGTCTAGATTACCTGTATTAATACAGTTAGTTTGTGCAGCAACAACATACTGGAGAACCTACCCACATACTCTCAGCAGGATTTAAATTACAGTCACACTATAGAAGAAGTTAAGTGAATCATCTTTTCAATAGCCACTAGTTTAGACCTCTAAATGAGTTTTTCTAAAATCCTTCTGCACTGGGCAGGGAGCAGGTTGCTGACTGCTGGGAGGCAGAAGCATCAGGGTGGCATTTTGAGGGAAGTAAGCAGTAACAAAACAGATTCCCTGGTGGAGGGAACGAGGGCAAGGGAGTAGGAACTTTTTCAGTAGTGAGCGTTGACGGGACAAGAACCAATGGGCACAAAGGGAAAACAACCAAATTCCATTGGAACCCAGTGGTTCTGGGGCGGGTCCAGCGCGGGGCACGGGTCACAATGGGGGCTGTCCCCACAGACACCACCAGGCAGCCCCACGGCAGTTGGCCTTGGGCGATCGGTGAGTGAAGCACGCAGGGGCAAAGCTGGGCTGGGTGAGGGTGGGGCAGGGGGCCAGGGGGGTTTGTAACCCAGAGCGAGAGCTCAGCGCCTCAGGGAAGGGGACGGTACCGCCCTTGGGCTGGGGGCAGAGGTGCTCGGGGCTGCCAGCGGTGGCAGCTGCCCAGAGAGGCCTTGCGGATGTGCGGGGTGCCCACACCTCTGTCAGAGTCTCCATGGGATGGTAGGGGTGGGGCTTTAGGAGACTCTACTCGGGTGTCCCCTGTCCTGTCACAGGACACAGCACAGCCTGGGGCTGGCCATCAGGGTGGCTTAGGTGGGATGGGTCCCATGGTGGCTCCAGCAAGGGCCCGTGGCCCACTCAAGCCTGTCGACACCAGTGCCCAGGTGCGTTCCAGGGACAGCCCATGGCACCCGTCCCTGCAGTGCTCACAAACCCTGCCCCGTGCTCCCTCGCTTCCAGCCCTGCTCAGCCCCATTTCCGCTCACCTCCTCCAGGCCATGGCTGTCGCAGTTGCCCTCGTCCTGTCTGTGCTGGCCACCCTGTTTGGGGAGAAGCCCGACCAGCACCTCGATGTGGCCAAGGAAGAGCGGATGCTGCAGCGGGAGCAGTTTCTCCATCAGGAGATGACTCGACTGCTGAAGGAGATGGAGCAGACAAGGCCTGCGGAGGAAGCCCCGCTCCTTCCAGTGCGTCACATCATCATCGGAGCCCTGGTCCTATTGCCTGTGCTCTGCTGGCTGGCCAGAAAATGGAACAGGCACTATGAGAGCTGCAGTGAGTAGCCCAGCACCAGCAGAGAGGAGGACGAGGACAGCATCGCCTACCACCTGCTCGTGCTCCTGCTGCCACCGCCTTTCCACCTGGAAACAGGCACCCGGGGGCCTCCCACATCCATGTGGTGCAGGAAAGCACGTGCTCAAGGGAGGAGCTTCTGGGGTCGTTTTTTTGCTTTCTGTACCACACTGAGGATGAGCTTCCGGAGACAGGCCAGAGCTTGTATGATCTACACGCCCTGTGCACAGACCCCTACTTAGATGCGAAGAAGATTGTCTGCTGGGCCCAGCTTTTGGTGAGATCAGCCTGATGGCTTTTGCCTCAGTTACAGTACGTCCAGCTAATGGTGCTGCCCTCGTCCGACTCCTTCAGGTTCCAGCTGACAAGCACCTCAAAGATGAACATCTGCACCAAGATGAAGTTCGAAGTGCAACTCTCTTGAGCAGGAAGAAGACAGATTTCCCAGCAGTGCGCCATGGCTGGAGAGCTGTGTGCTTGTCACAGAATCACAGGATCACACGGAATGACCTGCGTAGGAAGGGTGATTGCCCAGCTCTCCAGTTCGTCCCAGCTCTCCAGTTCGTCCAGATCCCTCTGGAGGGCCTCTTTGCCCTCAAGACTGTCAGCAGCTCCCCCCAGTTCTGTCTTGGCATTGAATTTGGTTAAAAGACCTTAAAAAGTCCTGCATCCAGGTCATTTATGAACATATTAAAGAGCACTGGCCCTAAGATGGATCCCTGCAGAACCCCACTGGTGACGGGGCACCAGCCCAGCGTAACCCCATTCATGATGACCCTCTCAGCCCGACCCGTCAGGCAATTGCTCACCTGCTGCACTGTGTGTTTATCCAGCTGTCTGCTGGGCATTTTCTTTAGGAGATCCCGTGAGAGACAGTATCAAAGGCCTTGCTGAAACCTGGAAAGGGCACATCAGCTGGTTTTCCTTGCTCAGCCTGATGGGTAACCTTGTCATAGCAGGAAATAAAGTTGGTAAGGGAGGACCTTCCCTTTATAAACCCGTGTTGGCTGGGACCAGTGACTGGATTGTCTTTCAGGTGATTTTCAGTAGCTCCAAGAATAATCTTCTCCTTAACCTTACCAGGCACTGCAGTGAGACTGACAGGCCTGCAGTTACTGGGATCATCCCTGCTACCGTTCTTGAAGACTGGGACAATATTTGCCTGCTTCCGGTCAACAGGCACCTCTCCAGATTCCCAAGAGCACTGAAAAATTATTAAGGAGGTCTCACTATGACCTCAGCCAGCCCTTTAAGTACCCTCAGATGAATCCCATTAGGCCCCATAGACTTTTAGGGATCCAGCTGGAGCACCAGCTCCCACACAAGTTCGGGGTTGATTGGGAGTTTATCAATTACACAGTCTAGGTCCTCAGGCCGAGGACTCTGGGGTGCCCGAGGCCATCATCAGTATTTAAGACAGAGGCAAAAAAAGCACTGAATGGCTCTGCTTTGTCTGTGTACTTGTTTATGAGGTGTCCATGCTGAGCAAGTAATGGGCCAATGTTATGTATGACCTGCCTTTTGTTATTAACATATTTGAAAAAGCCCTTTTTGTTTTCCTTCACAGTGCTGACCAGCTTCAACTCTAATTGAGCTCTGGCTGCACGGATTTCTGCCCTACACGGGTGGACAGTACCCCTGTAGTTCTCCTGTGTCACCTGTCCTTGTTTCCACCGGCCGTACACCATCCTTTCATGCCCCAGTTTGATTAGAAGATCCCTGTTTGTAGGGTTTCCTACCTTAAGCCTTGCTGATCTCATTTGTCTAGTCTTTCCCCAGGAGTCTTTTATGTAAGATAATGTCTGAGTGACTGTTTTGAGTGTCAGGGAGCCTTCCCACAAAGGGCAGCCCAAATCAAGCAAGGGGAAAATTCTGCCTCTGCCTGAAAGACCCTGCAGTCGTACAGCTACACTGAGTCCCATCCAAAACCACTCCCCTATTGCCAGTGTCTAGGGGGATCCAGATCCACTGCACTATATGCTGCCGACACACATACAAACAGAATCAAAACCCCTTCTCCAAACATCTTCTCCATGGATTATGTTACAGGCACTGTACTAAGAATTCTGAACTCCAAAAGAAGCAGCACAGTGGCTCAAAAAGAAAAGAGCTAAAAAAAAACCCAGCCAGATGTTGAAGGCTTCTTATGCCTTCATATGCTTAAATCTTTGTTTCTAGCTTTCAAATTTTTCTCTAGACTTGTAAGAGTTGCTATTTTAAGTGAAAGCATACAGTCACCATCATTAATTTCACCTACGTCCCTACACATAAGCAACAGAGAGAGCTAGCGGCCCCTGAAGGAGATCCAGGAGACTGAACTGATACGTGAGGGTAGCTACCTGAGGTCAAGCAAGAGGAAACACAATATATATGTACCATCCTATTGAGCCTCCTGACCCTATATGAGAGGCTGACGTCTTTTGAATCAAACACTGATTCATGATAAGCACACAAGGCCAACCAATGGCTAGCAAAGAGAATAAATCTCTGTATTTTATTTATTTCCTAATCTCAAAAATAAGTGTAATAATTGCAAACTCTCATCAGGTTAGGTACATCAAAGACTGGAGGAGCAGCAATATTGTGGTAACAGGGTTATAGATGTAGCTTTCCCAGCACTGTGTTGTTCTGGGAGTGCAGAATGTTGATATCACCTTATCACATAATAACTCAGATTCCTCGCAGGTTTCCGAGCAGAGCTCTTTGGCAGTGTTTGCTATGGGCCTGGGGCACAAGCTAGCCCATTCTCCTTGAACAAGTTGTGACAGAGGCTAGCTTTATCAGGCTTAAAGCACATTTTCAGATCTCAACATGTTTCAGTATTTCTCCCATGCAGTGGAAACAAAGCACATAGGTTTGGGGTCTTTCTCCTTTTAGTTCTCTGTGAATTTGAGACTTTGTATTGATTTGGGAGTTTTTTTGGTTTATAAATTTTTAGCAGAGCAACAGGATTTGGAATTCTACATGTCTGGTGGGGCATGGCTACATGGCATACCAAATGTAAAATTGTGGACAATAAAAATGCTTCTCCTTGTTTGTTGAAAATCAGCTCCATCATGTTCTGCTATGTATTATCTTTTATCCGACTGTGTGTTAGCAGGACAGGTGGACACCTATAGTGCATCTGTACTATTAAAGTGGGCCAATGTTAATGCTCCCTCTGTAATAGCAAGCAGCAGGACACAGCAGATGACACCAAGCTCTATGGACCTTGGGACTGCTACAGAAAAATGCGCTGAGGCATATCCAGAGTGTGCAACAGCCACAGTACACGTGCCCGCAAAAACACAGGTTTGCTGCTTAAAATTTTGCTATGGAACCACTGATAAGATCAGTAATTTTTCTTAACTTACATGGCTGAGAACAACACACGTATCTGGATGTCTGTGTGCTAGACAAAGCCAGGATGTTTTGCTTCCAACCACCTACAAAGACAATGACTTCTTTGTACAAGACAGAGAGTGAGGCTGCAAGAGTACAGTCCAAGCAGGACGTGCACTGTGACCTTTCCTGGGAGGATATATGCAGAGTTCCATGTGTTGAATGAATGAAAATGAAATTCAAAGGAAATCAGTGAAACCTGATGTTTTGGTGTACCACAGCATGCCCGTGCTTGTTTGTTATACACCACAAGGCATCGCCTTTCCTCTCAGGAATGGAGGTCAAGAGAGTCTCCTTATTGTGGCAACCTTTTGATCTTTGTCTCTATTCCACTGCATGGCTAAGCCGTGGCCTGAGGAACCTTTTATGAAAGTTGGAAGACTTACACTTAGTGCTATATTAAGGATAAAACGTAATCTGAACCGCAATGGTGTTTCCAGCAGGATTTAAAAGGGGCTGTCTGAATCAGTCTTGCTGTTTTATCCCCCCAGCTACACACTTGACACGTTCTTAGAGATGCCGATAACCCTCTGAGTGGTTTCTGGTCTTTTCTTGGCTCAGCTCAGCTGTTTCCCCACCAGCCACTTACTGTTTTGCCCAATAAAAGGCAAGAACCTCCTTGCCTCTTCCATCACTTGCTTTACCTGCCCAGAGGTGCCAGAGTCCCTGGAAAAGCATGATTTATATCATGTGCCACTGGGCAATGCTCCCCTCTGGGGCATGTTGCACTGGGATGCAGCATGGTGTACTCTGCTCATTTCTCACCCAGCCCTCCAGCGAGGAGGAAACCGAGCACTGAGCCCTGCTCTGACCCTCTGGACGCAAGGGGAGCTGTACAGGAGGGTGCAAACCAGGGCAAAGTGTCTGCCCTCCACCACCAAACATACCACCAGTCCCTCTGAAATAGCATGGTTTTGTGTGTGGGTTACAGTAACCACTCCTAAAATATCATCTCCCGCTCCTCGTCTATTAGTATTACAGGAAGGATCTCTGGTTAGCGACTCTGCACACACCCCATTACTATTTATCACTCTAAGCTCTACAGCCACATCCTTTTCCAGCTTTACACACAGATAGTGAAAGTCTTCAACAGCTCAGAGCACTCAGTTCCATGAAGTTGCTGTGGTGTTGGTGCAGGGTCTGCGGTCTGTGTGCCCAGGGTTATGCACACACTGAAGGAGCTGAACTGGCCTGTGATAACACACAAAAACATGTGACTATTTAGTTATCACTTTTCAACCATAACAGAATAAAGCTCCACAGTTACTAACTGCAATGTGAAAGACAAAGTGCATGTTACATCTGTGCTTATCAAGTGCATGTCTTTTCTTAGGATAATTCTTTTTGAGATTTTGCTGCAGAAAGATAACTTTGATGGTTAAAGAGGTTAGGGACACCAGCAAGCAAGTATGAAACAAAGTGTGAACTCACAGTGTGTTAGCTATGCTGTGATAACAAAAATAGTTAGGAAAAGGAAGTAAAATCTCCTGCAGTGACTACAGAGCTGCTCCCATGCTGGAGATCAGCACCTTGCCCACCTAGTGGTAACCCCGACCATGCAAAGCTGTTGCTGACAACGCCAGATATTATCATATTTTTTGCTAGAAGTACACCCAGTGAATCAAAATTTTTAGTTACTTCTGGAAGACACTACTAACACTGACAAAACACAGAGAAAATGATCAGCATCAGTTGCTACATGGCATGAAAAGCCAGATGCTCATCTGATACAGATCCACACGGTTCTGTCTGCAATGACTTCAGGCAAGCGTAGCTAACTTATAAGGTGAGGAGTTTTACTGTACATGCAAACTGCTTATTTTATTATTGCTCTGTGTTAAAAATAGGAAAATTAATCGTCCATGTTGCTCAACACAGTTGTTTACGTATATGTGAGTTGAGCTCTGACAAAAATCCCTACTTGTTATTCTGTCTTAAGAAGAGAGATGTGAGCCGCAGCACGGAGCATGTCCGGAACGCTTTACAATGTGTTACAAGTTTCTCCTTGTGCTGAGCCATGAGGGATCTAAGCTACTACATATTCCCCCTTCCTCCCTGGCCCCTTAGGGCCTAGTTCATCACAGGCTGAAATCGTTTGTACCTACTTACAGGTCCTGGGAGTACTGGTTAAAGGCTGCAGTTACCCAAAGAGAAAGCAAGTACATGAGCATCACCATTTGGCAGACTTATGCACCACACCAGTGTTGACTTTTTCACAATGTGCAAAGTACCCACTAATCAGGTTTAGAAATGCCCAAACAGGAATATCTGCTCTGCCTTCAAGATTAAAATCCTAACACCAGATAAAGTATTTGTCTCCTTTGCAGACCAACTTTTCCTTATTGAAAACTAATGTCACAAACTCAGTAGTTTACAGAAATGTTTACTTTGGAAACGTTCTTATCCCACTATGAGTCCTTCAATCTGAAAAGCTGTTGCCGACAGATAAGATATGAGTAATACTGAACTCTTGTTGCTTTTTTAACGTCATTAAAAAAACCATTTTGCTCTGTGTGAAGGTCTCTGAACCCGCACAGAGGGCTGAAGGGTCTCAGCCTTTTCTCATCTCCTCATCGGGAAGACAAAGAATTCGGGCAAATCAGAACTTGGGGTGTTCTGTTTCCCAGAGTCCTGTTGTTATCTCCTGACAACGGGGAATTTTAGTAATAAATAATACTTATTGCGTCTCATGCCTCACTCTCTGACAAAGCAGCTGCACAGGAAGTAAGCTGAAACTATACCAAAGGGAGTGAGGACCATCCTTGGCAGAGTGCGTTATCTGCATGCAGCAGCGAGGAAAGCTGCCTAATGGCGTGTCATTATTGTAGGCAAAATCCTGGTCAGATGAAAATCTGTTGAGAGAGGCTGGATGCCTCCTTCTCTGAAGGCAACTGAACACGTGCTATGGGGGTGACGTCCTGAAATGCGTGCAGAGAGAAAGCCCCACACCCAGCCAGCGAGAGGTGAGCAGCACAAGCAGAGTCCCCTGAGAAGCACACAGCTACATCGAAGGGATATAACGGCAATAAGAGGGGAGTCTGCTCTAGTCTGCTGTAAACCAGGAAATCTGTATTAAACCAAGATACAATATTACTTTTATGTTAGCAAGCTGAAACCAATAATTACCTGTAATCGTCTTCACAGGTTATCTTAAAGTTTCGCTCTTCTAAGATGCTTTTTAACCTGTTTATGGAATGACCTGAGCAGGATTCACTGGAAAGAAAAGTCTTTTGTTACTTGTGTTCCTTGAGTGTACGAGAAGATTAGCTTCACCTTACTTCAGGTAAAATTCTTTAAAAGCTTGTTTGCTAATATGCAGTGAAGTCCACTGGGTTTGTCGAGTTTTGCCTACCTTTGGTCCTTTGCTACTAGAAACTGTGTGATATTCAACTATGCATCTTGCACAAGAACTTTGTGTAGGAAGATATCTGTGGGAATTAACTCAGTTCTATTCACAGTTCACTGTGCTTTAGAGCTGCTCCAGAGCCTTTGATGGCCTCCATCCACAGGAGCACAATGTAATCAAACCTGTGGGAGGCCAAAGTGACCAAGTCCCCTGTGTGAAGAGCAAGGGTCAATCACGAAAACCAGCAGCTACGTCCCAGGTAGAACATAAGATTGAAAGAACATGAGAGGAAGCAGGATATGAGCATCTCCTATCTGTTTGACTCTTCCTGTGGCTGCTGCTACTCTGTTTTGAGAAGAAACTGTTTGAACTACTTTTCCATTGGCAGGAGCTCTAACTTGTGTATTTCTTTACTACCCACCTAAAGGTTTCATGAAGCACGTAGCACTGTCATACCTTTGAGATCTTTATCTCTATACTTAATTTGCTAGAAATACCCCAAGGCAGTAGTGAGAGGATTGACAAATGCCAGAGACACAAACAGATCCCCTGAAAAAAGCTTTTTACGTCAGGATAAAAATTATCCAGAGCACAGGAAACACATCAGGGCAATAATACAATACTGGGGCAAATCCAGTTCCTTGCATAAGGCATCAGTGGAAAACAGAGTCAGCTCTTATTTTTTTTCACGAGACTCACCAGATTCTATCAGTGATCCAACATGGGATACAAATCAGAGGATAAAATGAGTACATATTCTTGGAGCTACCCTCCCTCTTTCTCCTTGGAAATCAGTAGAAAATTATAAGGAAACTACTGTGAACTTGGCACTGGAGAAGGATGTGTCCAGAAAGTTGGTAGGGCACCAGCTTGGTGGAGCTGTTGAGAAGGAAGAACCTGATGGCTTTTTTGATGTTGGGTATCATGGAAGGGAGGATCAAGGGCCATGTTTGGGGGAACTAATGTACAGATTGCCCGATGTCCTTATCTTCAGCAAAATTCTACGCAATGGACCACAAGAATATGCCTGGCACGCTGACCACAGGATAGATGCATGTCTGTGAGCTGATTGAGAGACACACCGGCTTGTGTGGCAAGGAGACATTTCCGGGTGTTAGGAACAGGGAAGGGGTTGCAACACTGGAGTTAGGACTGTGTCAGACCATGCGGCTGTCTGAGCAAGGGTCTCTGCTGGGTTCCACACTCAGTCCTGAGCTGCACTGCATCACCAGCAAAGCAAAGGACGTGACCCCAGTTAAAATCACACTCAAACTAGCGGCAATCCCGGTGAGGGTGAATCAGTGCCCTATCAGACTGAAAGCACACAAAGCAGAGCCCCTGATTACCACTTTCATCCAGCATGGAGTGCTTAGGGGACATCAACCTGAATGCAATACTCCTATTCTGTCAGTAAAGAAGCCTCACTCTCAAGAGGATAGAGTGGTTGTTCAGAGAAGCTGTGGACGCCCTGTCCCTGGAGGTATTCAAGGCCAGGCTGGATGGGGCTTTGAGCAGCCTGCTCTGGTTGGAGGTGTCCCTGCCCACGGCAGGAGGGTTGGAACTGGTTGGGCTTTGAGGTCCCTTCCAACCCAAACCATCCTGTGATTCTATGGTCATGCCCTTCTTCTTCATCAAAGCTGCTGCCTCTGTCATGGGAGGGTCCTTAGGAATGGGAGAAACCATGGCAGTGCACTATAACCATGTGAACCACAGAACCAGCTCTGAAGACGGGGATCAAAGGCATTGAAACTCATACTCAATGCTTGAAATATGACTGGCCTGCAAAGGAATCTGAATGGGACAAAAAGGATATGATCTGAGATCACTATTCTGGTATCAGTAATTCCACGACAAGCATTTAAACCACAGAGTTTCTATTAAAAACCACAGAATCATTTCTGTTGGAAGGGACTGCTGGGACACCTAGTCCAACCACTATCAACTTGCAGCAGGTTGCAAGTTGGGCTTTGAGTACATCCACAGATGGAGACTCCACATCCTCTCTGGGAAACCTGTTTTGTCAAAAATGGACCTGGTCAGCATAATTATACTATTCCTATGGAAAAACATATTTTCCAGCTGTTCACCCTGACAAACATAGCCTGCTCGGTGACTTCAGTGCTGCACCCATAATAAGGGTCTGTAGAGCTTGGTGGGTTGGGAGAAATTTAAAGGGACCTCTTGAAAGCAAGGAAAATGTCACTGTGTCTTAGTTCAGCGGTACCTACCAAAAATACTGAAGAAAACAACAGTAAAATGTTATTCTTTCCAGCAAAGTAAGTAAGGGAAGTGAATGGAGGGCAGGTTTCGTGAGCAGATTTAAGATAGCGTCAAGTGTTAGTCACTTGTCAGAAGTGAGCTGCACCATCTGCCTTCTACACACTGCTCCTCGTCTGGTACAAGCACAACTTACCTTTGAGTTCCACCGATGTCATGCATAAGCCAAATGTGTACAGCAGAGACTTTATCTGGATTGAGATTAAAGATCTCAATACTTCCAAAAATGCTGTAAGAATGGGACATGAGAAAGCAAAACATTCTTAATTATCTAAGTAAAGTGTACACAGTATTTTCCCCCAATACAAGTACTTATTAGTGCTGCTGTCATTCTCAGTGAAAGAACATTACCTTGGTAATGGATTTTCACAGACTATTTAATTACTTTGCGGTAAAAGATTTTCTCCTCGTTCTTATTTCATTTTCATAAGAACTTTTGAAACTGTCTGCAGACTGAAAAAAGGTTAAGTTTTTCCATCTTGAGTGCCTTTTGTCCAGTTTGGTTTATTGGCTATTGGTTTGGTTTGGTGCAAGGGAAATGAACACAGCTGTTCTCCTGACACATTCTTCCTCTTTCAATATTATTCAAGACTGCACTTCCAACCAAATAACCCAAGGAAGCACAGTCTGGACGAGGAAAATCTGGTCAGGAAATCCATGAGCAATTAGAAATGTGTCGTTCACATGAATATAACATAGTGTCAAGTCTAGATTACCGGTATTAATACAGTTAGTTTGTGCAGCAACAACATACTGGAGATCCGACCCACATACTCTCAGCAGGATTTAAATTACAGTCACAGTATAGAAGAAGTTAAGTGAATCATCTTTTCAATAGCCACTAGTTTAGACCTCTAAATGAGTTTTTCTAAAATCCTTCTGCACTGGGACTCACTGGCAAAGTCTCGTTCACCAGTATGCAGGCCCCACAGAGACACGGATGGTAGCACAAGGAGTAAATACCTGCTGCTTTTGAAAGCTCCAGCTTCTATTCACGCATTGAGCATCACTTGCACCACGCCACATGCTGCTTCTGCAAACTGAACAAAGCAAAAGGACATTATCTCTGACACTACATGCAGTGCCACGACAGGCTCAGGGCCAGCAGAAATTACTGTTACTTCTTTGATGTCAACACAACTGACTTGCACAAGTGGAGGATCTGGCAATATTTTAACAGTACATGTCAGTGCAAATAAAAGCCTCTAAAGGCCCTGGCAAAACTGTAATCAAGCTGCATTGGTCAGCCATGAATTATCAGTCTGAGGCTGCATGGAACTGGTAGAGCAACTTTGCTGTCACTGCTGTTGTCATTTTTTATAGGGGGATGCAAATTTTCAGAGCCCCAGCAGCTACAGCTGTCTGATGGGGCTGTTCCCTCACTCAGTAACTCGGAATAATCCCTAGACAGTTTTAACTCAGGCAGTAGGGATGAGCCAGAAGAGAGTTACCACAAGTTTAAGAACACACGAACAGTCGCGTATTCATTACCTGTGACTCGTGCTCTGTGCTCTCTTGTGGCTTGGGATTTTTATCCTCAGTGGTTTTAGTAAAATCCATCACCGAGTTTTGTTTGAAACGTAATCACTTTTATTTGTTCTTTAAAACTCAAGTCCAAATATTTGAAGACTACTAAATAAGGTTACAACATAAAGTACCCACTCTTGATATACTGTCCACTGGTGTGACAAAGAATTTTTTAAGAGCTTAACACAGATGACTCTACTGAGGAAATCCTTCAAGACCTCTCAACCTAAACAATGTGGCTCAAACTCAGCCACTGAGAGGTGTGAAGTTTCAGGGAAGTTTGACTATATGTATCTTTCTAATGTGTTTCAGTCGATCTTAAATTATTTGGACTAGAAAGTTGAGCAAGTCTGCAGTTGAGCAAGTCTGACTCTTTATGCTGGTTTACCTCTCCCAGACTTTAGAACTGAGTGATTAATGAGTACATGAAAACTGCTTTGATTTGGAAAACTTTATGTACACAAGTTTATCCACCAAACATTTTTTTTTCAAGATGAGTAGACTTTTACTTACATACATAAGAGCTGAAACACACAGGAATGGTTGTTTTCCACCTTGGACACAGAATCACAGAATGACAGCTTGGAATGGACCTCAGGGAATATCTGGTCCAGCCTTTTAGGTGATACATAATTTAAATGAGATGGCCCAGAACTCTGTGAAGCTGAGTCTTAAAAGTGTCCAGTGTGGAGGAACCCGCCACTTCCCTGGGGAGATTATTTCAACGTTTAACTGTTCTCATGGTGAAAAAATCACTATGGTGGACAGTCATCTGCTATCAGGGATGGAGTCTTGAGAGACATATAAAATTAAAGTGATACAGAAGAGCAGTTTTTTGCTGTGCAGTGCTGACTCAGTGAAGCCAGGCTAACTGCTAGACTTGGACTGGCAGTGGCTCATTCACACGACGGGAGTCAGCAGCACCATGGGTGGGTACAGGGTAGGAACCTTGCCAGATGCTGTTGTAGAAGGATGTGCTCTTCAGGTTTATGCTGGGAAGGTGTAAGGGGATTCTAATCCGTTTGGTAAACTTCTGGGTCAGTTTGGGCACTGCTCTCAACACTAACGGGCTAAAATGTACTTCATTCTAGCAATTTCGGTCCTGCAATTTAATTAAGGTGGTGATTATTATTATTATTGCAAGTATTATTTGCAAAGCTCCAGCTGTCTGCCAAGTATTGTGCCAGACACTGGCACTCAGTCTCTGTTCACAAATAAGAATGCCCAAATGACAGGGATGCTAAATATTGTATATAAAATATACAATCATAGGAACATCTGGTTAGAAAAGACCTCTGAGATCATCAAGTCCAACTGTACCTGTCTCCTTACTAAATCACGTCCACAGAATCATAGAATCATCTGGTTGGAAATGACCTCTGAGATCCAGTATGGGACCTTGGAAATACAAATTTTCAAAGCCATGATTTTTAGCACCTGGAGCTAAAGCTCATGTGAACTTTTACTACTCCATTATTTTCAACATTCTTGGACTCGTGGAGATTTATTCTAGATCTTACCATCTTGGATGCCATTTTCCAGAATACAGAGCTAGGGTTGCTCTCACATTCACTTCGTTTTGGGCAAGATTCATAGTTGATCCCTGCGAAGAAACGAATATATAGAACAGCTAAGGTTAGAGTGATTGTTGTTGCAATGTTATGGCTTTGAGAGCTGATCAATGAAGGCAAAAGGATTTGTTCCCACCAAAGCAAGTGTTTGAAGGCCTTCCTGCTTGCTCACACACATTTCAGGGAGGCAGCCGCAGGCCCTGTATGCAAATAACCCTCAGAAAACTGAGAAGGGATAACATGTAGTCCCAAATGTGAGAAACAGGCTGGTTCTTGACAAATACTGTCCAACTGCTCCGAAAAATCAGACTTTGCCTGACATTTTCAGTAATTCCAGCCCAGCTGAGAGGCTGCTGGCCTTAAAAACCAACACAGGAGACACATGGGCAGCAATAACTCCTACATGCTGCACCCACCACGGAGTGGCTTCTGGTCAGGACCTTTCTGAATGACATTCTTGTTTTGCAGTTTGTCCCACAGAAGTCACAGGAAGGAAGGAAGTAATCTAGATAAAGAGGGCTAGATGTGACCATTAGTCCAAGCAGCAACCTGGTGTTTCAATAACAGCCAAAGCTGTGGTTTTTTAAATTTACCTGGGAACTAAGTATTATCCGCAGTCTTCCGTAACATGGGACAGAAATACAGTTAAAGATTTAAACTAAAGTGAAAGAAAAGAGTATCGAAAAAAAGATTGTGTTCAGGTCTAGATATGCAAGAAAAAAAGGATAATCTGGAATTCCAGTGTTCATATTTGCATTGCAAAAAACAGGACTTACTACCTGGGGCAGAGGGGTCTCCACACCATGAAACCCCATCAGCCATATAACCCAACAAGGTGTCCTCCAAGGTAAGGAAATCTTGATTGGATTTTGTATAACGATGAGCGAGGTCATTTGTCTTGCTCCAAAACAGTGACTGTGAAATAAGGTACAAGGTCTAATAAGTGATATTTATACCAGAGCTGGTCAGGAAATTTCCTGGAGAAAAATGAAAAAAAAAAAAAAAAAATCATAATGAAGGAATTTTAGTATTTTATTGAAGTTTTTTATTGCTGCAAGTTCACATTAACGGGTCAGTTCTCATTTCTGCAGCCCATGTTCCCATTTCCAAAATCTTCTTGGGTGGTTATTTTTTGTGGAAATGAATGTGTTCAGCCTGTAAATCATTTTGAAAGAAGGGTTTTGACTAGGTCTCATAGCATATATCCCTAATTTGTTGTGTGCTTTTGAACTGCACGTGGAAGAGCAGCCCTTTGGAAGCAGTGTCCCTCTCAGAGGGCGGCAGCACGCTCCTCACAGAGAGGGATGCTCAGGGAACGAGGACAACTCCATCCCTTCACCTGAATGACCCTGGTAGTGAGGTCTGAGGTGAGCTTTACAGGGATGATTCCCAGCGACTGAGAATGAACAGGGTTACTGGGGGCCAAAAGTGGTTACACTATAGCAATAAAAGCAAAATAACCTCATTGATGTTCAGACACTCACAGTCATTACGGACAAGATCCAGCACAGCCCAGACATGTCCTCCCACAACAATCCCACCTTACATTGCACTGTTACCTTATTACAGGGTATAGGATGACGCGCTAACTCCATTAAAGGCTGATAATCTTCTGGTGTAATATTACAGGGATTCTTGTAAATGAACGCTTGTTTTAATGATTCCCATATTTTTAGGCAATCTTTATCTCTGCCAAAAGATTAAAACACAGTTAATTAGTATTTACAAGTGTTTATGACTGTGAAAAGGCTTCCTTCTGTTATAGTCAAACACTATGGAACAGATTGTAAGAGATCTGACTATGCTCAGACACCAAACTACATTATCAATTAAACTAAAAAGTATCTTCAGCAAATTGAATATAAACTGAGGAACGAGTAGTTCTAAAACATCTCTCTCTCATACTTTCAATTACTAATTATTGCAATATCTGAATGCCCTCTATTTTTTGTTCCTTAAAAATAGCAATGCTCATATCACATTATCAGAAGATAAAATATCTTCATACCAAATCATAAGAAGCAAATGTGGCAGAATACAGACTGTACATTTTAAAAACACGGCTGAAGGATACTGCCTCCTCAGGTACAGTGAATCAAAAAGATGCTCATGTGTCTCCCTGCAGAGCATCAAGCCCTGCATAAATAAAATAACTTTACGTAAAACGAAAGCAGAGATCTAGCAGTTTTGGACCCAATATTAATGTCATTTACACACTAATTTCTGGCTATTGACTTTGCTGGAGCCACAGTTGATTTGCACAGGTATAATCAAGGTCTAAATCAGATACTCCGTCTCCAGCAGTTTATTTCCGTCTCTTGATCCTCCAGGTTGTGCCCCCTTTTGTTCTCACTGTCTGAATCAGAGGAATCCCACTAAATTTACATGGGGGAAACTGGTGCATGCTGCGACATAACTCGATTACCTCAGTCTACACTTGTTTCTGAAGATGCTACTTCGTCAGTCAAGGAAACGAAGCACATTTCTGCTGAGAGGAGCAGGACTCCTTTCGTACTCCCAAGAGAAAATGTGTTGCACACTGCCAGCAAGTAATCCCATCTCTGTACTCAGGTAGTGTCATGATACCTCCCTGAAGCTGCAGCATATAATGAGGTTTGAGGCCACTCAAGACATTTGCTTTCTTGTATAGAAGTAAAGAATGAAACTTTGCATTACGATAACTCATAATTGTTGTCTGCCTAGTAGGTGTTTTAAAGGCTGTCCCCCATGAGTGCACTTCCCTTCCTCTTCATGCTCCTGTAGCTTCAGGGCCACTAAGAAAATCCTGCCCCTCTCATTACAGCAGTGACAGCAACAGTAATTTTTCATCCTTTTCTTCCCTACTGTTATGCAAATTTAAAGCCCTGACTGCATTATGCTGCTGTCTGCATGTCTGAATGAAACTACTCTGACTGTCTCTGACTCATCCACACTTCCTTCACTGTTTGCAATCATCTCCCAGTGTGTTCTCACTAAAAGCTCTTTGAAGAATCGACTTTGTCTTGTGTAAAGAAACTCATGCCTTCAGAGCACTATAAAAATAGTACTGATCAATTAGGACATGACAGGCTCATTACCAGTCAGCACTCGGGTAACATGTAGGATGTGGAATTTGATTACTCTTAAAAACAATCCTAAAGGGATTAGGGGAAACACTAGTAAATGATGAGGATTTCAAAATATTTACAAGTTTAAAAAATTTACAAGTTAAACTTTTGTTATAGTTGTGTGATCTCAGTCCTGTTACTGAACTTGGTCACAATTTACACTGAGTGCTCCTTTGACCGTTGATGTGGCAAACTGAAAGGCACCACCAAGGTGGTTATAACAGCAGGTTCCCATGCCCCAGCTTCTTCCAGTCTCCTCTCTGAAGGGTCTATGGCAACGATGTCTTCATCTCTCATTCTCAGAGCAGCCAACAGCATTACACTGCAGAGCTCTAACTGGGCTGCAGGCAGCCCACAGCCTGACCCTGATGATTTAGAACCAGCTTGGATAAGGCCACTGCACAGTGCTTGGAGGGCAGGGGCAAGGCAGGGCTGACTGCACGCCAAATTTTGTTTCCTATCCTGCCAGACTCTTACAGGAGCAGCCCCAGCTGTCTTAGGGACCATGTCTTGTTCATATGAATCAAATTTACCTCCACATATGTAAAGACTGATACCAATAATGATTTTTAATTGAGCTATTGTCTTCTATCCAGGAGCCTAAATGCACTTCTAGTTACAGTCACTGTAGAAACAAGAAGCCAAACTGAAGATGCTCAAAGGGACATGGTCATTGCTTTGCTGTTGCACTGTCATCTCAGAAGGATTTCACATGCTTTACTGAACAGAATTTAAGTTGGGTGTAGGGAGCTTGTCCCTGGCTGCAAACTGTGTAACCGACACACACCATCCTCCCAGCTTCAGTATTTCATTTTAGGGGATGTGAAGTTGTAAACTTCCCGTAAATTGCACCAGGGCAGGTTCAGATTAAACGTCAGGAAAAATTCCTTCACTGAAAGTGTTCTCAGGCCCTGGCACAGCTGCCCAGGGAGGTGGTTGAGTTGCCATCCCTGAAGGTGTTTAAAATGTGGGTAACGAGTTTCTTAGGAACATGGTTTAGTAAGGGGACAGGTACAGTTGGACTCGATCTTAAAGGTCTTTTCCAACCAGGTGATTCTATGAAATACCTCTCCCTGTGACACAGGATTACAACGTGGTCACACCGAACCAGCCAAAAAAGAGGGCTCCTACTGATTAAGGGGTGACATTACTGTGTAGGCAGCTCCCCCTTTGCTTTGCAGAGTCAACAGTATCATGAAAAGAATTTGTAGAGCTTGACTGGAAGCACCCATATGTCTCCAAGACATTTATATGGCTCACAGTTCCTAATCTGTCAAATGATTTGTCCTCCTGGCAGAACTTTCTTTTCTCTTAAGCAGCTTCTGAAAGCTCTTATACACAGCATTTACAGCCACAGGTGACAGCTGGTTACCCGTCATTTACCTTTTACATTGCAAAGTTTTTAAGCTTGGTCTCAGAAGACAGAATATTTTTCAAGGAATCATAAGAAAAAAATGGGTTTTATTTCCAAAGCAGAGAGGTAAGTGATTGACACACTACAAAGCACCTCTGCTGCTGTACTAATGGAAACAAGGAGCATGAAGCAACAGTCACCCATGTGATTCACGATCCTGCCAAGAAGACTTGCTGGGTATGAATTCAAAGTTGGCATGTCAAGACACGAAGTTCAGCATTTGATGATGTGCACAGATGTCACGTGTGTCTGAGACAGCAGCGTTGACCCACAGTGCTGGCAGAGCTGAGCAAAGCTACGTGTTTAGTGTCACAGAAGCGACAGGGCTTAGCCTTCAAACCACAGAATCATAGAATCATGTGGCTGGAAAAGACCTCTGAGATCATCAAGTCCAATCATCCCTGTCCCCTTACTAAACCATGGCCCTAAGAAACCCATCAATCCACCTTTTAAACACCTCCAAGCAACTCAACCCCCTCCTTGGGCAGCTGTGCCAGGGCCTGAGAACCCTTTCAGTGAAGAAATTTTTCCTAATGTCCAATCTGAACCTCTCCTGGTGCAACTTGAGGCCATTCCCTCTCATCCTATCACCTGTCACTTGGGAAAAGAGCCCAGCACCCACCTCACCACAACCTCCTCTCAGGCAGTTGTAGACAGTGATGAGGTCTCCCCTCAGCCTCCTCTTCTCCAGGCCAAACACCCCCAGTTCCCTCAGCCGTTCCTCGCAGGCCTTGTTCTCCAGCCCCTTCCCCAGCCTCGTTCCCTTCTCTGGACACTCTCCAGCCCCTCAATGTCCTTTTTGTACTGAGGGGCCCAGAAGGGACCCCAGTACTCGA
Organism: Dromococcyx pavoninus; assembly: GCA_033558185.1. Lineage (NCBI taxonomy): Eukaryota > Metazoa > Chordata > Aves > Cuculiformes > Neomorphidae > Dromococcyx > Dromococcyx pavoninus. Next base: position 274,856 of record JAUMJL010000019.1, on the reverse strand, counting down.
GGTGTGGCCTCACCAGTGCTGAGTGCAGGGGCATGTGGAAGCTCTTCTACAGCTGGTATCCAGCACAGCACTTTTAACTGAAGAATGATAAAGCACAAAGATGGGCTTTTATAGGAAATAGACAACTTCAGCATTATCTTAGAAATGAAAACACAGCTCTTCAGTGTAAAAAATTACACACAAAAGTTAAACAGAACTTAATTTTTGCTGTGCTCACTGATCAACATGTCTATTTTTAGAACTGAATACATAATTCATTGATTTGCCATTGGAAAGCTATTTCTCTGATATGAACTACAGGCTTTGTCTCATACCTCAAGAGGTTACAGAGCCACAGAGGATTGTGATTTTGTTTGATATATAAAAAAAAAAGCAGTGACAAACTTTAAGACTTGTCGACCCCAGCTCCAGGAAGAAATTCAACTCTTTGCAGGCTCATTGTTGAGGCAGACAGTACAAATAAAGTTTCACTTGCCCCTTTTTCCAGAACAGCAAGAAAATATTCCTCTGGTGGGCAGCATTTAACTCGCACTGAGCAGAGGTAAAGGTAGAGACTGGCTATAATTCCGGACCTCCTGAAGACAGCAGAAGTTTGCTGGCACTTGGTATGTGACAAATTCCAGCAAGGACAGTTACAGGTTGAAAGAAGCACATCTGCTTTGCCAAAAAACGCCTGAGAAACAAACTGTTCTCTTCAGGCTGCTCCCAGTCTCCCACTGGGAAGGTCTCAGTCACAGAATGGTCTCATTTAATTTTCTTTCTTGGTTTACAGAAGGAAGGGAGGGTGCGAGACAGATCACCAGTCTATCAGTTAATTAAATTTGTCTAATTGAGATATGAGAGTCCACAGCGAATAACTGATGTACCACACTGCTGCAGGGCTCTGGTGCTCACGCTCTCCTGGTTTTGTTCATGTGTTTGGGTTTTTTGTACTAATTCTCCATTGTATCTGCAAATATTCTATTTTTATGCACTTATATTTGCATAATGCACTTCTTCCTTTGAGACTAACTTTTATTCAGGCTGAAATATTTAAGACCTTTTATTCTACCACAGAAACTGAAATATTTCAGCCAAATTCAGGGACATGCCAAACAAATATATTCTAATTTTACGTTCAATTTTTTCAAACTTCTTCTTTTATGAACAGAGTACGGGCAATGCTGGTAAATCTCAAATAATAACTGACTTAGAAAGGACACCATGAAACCTGCTGTAAATACAGAACTGAACCTGCCACCCTTTCTCGGAAAGTGAGCACTGCAGAACTTGCCTTACAACCTTTTGGAGACAGAGATAGCACCATGCACTCAGTAATGGCAATGAACAAGGGCTAGGATACAAATCACCATTAAAGCTACATTTCCTTATTAAATCTGAATCTTAAAAACACTACTAAGCATATTCTGCATTTGTCCTTACATTTGGGCAGAAGTTGTTACTTGCCAATGAATTTGAGTATTTTCATCAATTTACCTTTTTTTAATGAATATCATATTAATCTGTCAAACTGAAACTGAGGCCAAGAATATTTCCATTAGCAGTGACCCTAGCAGTCAAACTCTAATGTGCATATTAGAAAAATGGACAGCTTCTGCATCATTACCTTTTGCACATTAGTACATTGCTCTGGCTAACCTTGAAAGAGTATCCTTTCACTTAAAGGAATGGGATGGCATTAAGGTACCTGGGGAAAAAAAAAAAATCACTATTTATATAGGGTTTTTTCCATTACTTTGTAATTCTTCCTTTTTTCTTTAACTGGACATGACAGAGCAAATTCATTCCCAATTGAAACCGATTTAATTGGTGTAATACCAAGGATGACTTTCGTCCCTGGTGATTTCAGTTACACCATGAACAATGAACAATGTCTTGTTTTCATTTCAGCACTGGAATGACTCTGGATGTCAAAAACATCTTAAGAAGGGCAGTGTTTCCCTGGGGTGTGTTAGCTCTAGGTTTTATTCAAAAATTTGCGATAGGTGCTACAAGCACGGGACCCATTTGAAAACTACAAGCAAAAAGGATTTCCAGGTTTTTTTACTAGAGAACTCAGGTCAGCTCTGCCCATATCATACAAATCACTCTACCAGGCAAAGCCACTTCCATGGTGAGACATGGTCTCATATCAATAGCTACTTTTTCAAGGTCCTGAGTTTTCTTTCTAGGAAAGGACAATGTCTTCAGGCCACACTGAGAATTGTGGCCTCTGTGGTGAGGATCTGAATTTAAAGCTGGAAACAGTCTCCAGAGCCCTTTCTGTAACTGCCCTTTGCAGGGATCAAACTTCACCAGCAGGTGCTACTTACTAAAAATAATCCTTCTCGGTTTTTTTAACGTTTTTAACCTCTGTTAGCCAAAATATTAACGCAGATAAGACACGTCAGCAATTACAGATCTGGCTCCTTAAAAAGTCAGTGAGACATTTGTGGGTATGACACAGCTCCTCAAAGGCATAAGACCACTTCATACTCTGCTGGGAGTCAAAGCCATGGTCTTCACCCATAAAAGATCAGACGTTTCAGAAGGAGAATGTGTACCAAACCGTCTGAAAGATATAGGAGGATTTCTGCATCTCAAAGACCCACCTTTGGCTACATGTCAGTTTATCTGCCTCTTTTAGGCAAACTGTAATGGCTGTGGACAGTGGTGGATTAATAGATCCATATTCAATTTTTTCTTCATATAAGTTTTTAAGTAGCTTTGTCTTTATGTAATGAGCAATAACCTTCATGCCTGTGTTGAGAGAAAGCCCTCTGCAACTCAGAATTCTTATCTACCTTGTGTGGAATTTTGGGTGTCACAGGATAAAAAGGATATCAAACCACTGGAGAGTGTCCAGAGGAGGCCACAAGGCTGGGGAAGGCTCTGCAGGGGAAGGCGAGTGAGGAGTGGCTGAAGTCCCTTGGTCTGTTCAGCTGGAGGAGACAGAGAGGGGATCTCAGAGCTGTTTGCTGCCTTCTCCCAAGAGAGGGAGGGGAAACAGGGGCTGAGCTCTGCTCTCTGGTGACCTGTGACAGGACCCGAGGGAATGGCAGAAAGATGTGCCAGGGCAGGGTTAGACTGGATATCAGGAAGAGGTTCTTCCCTCAGCAGGTGGAGCACTGGAACAGCTCCCCAGGGAAGCAGTCCTGGCACCCACTCTGCCAGCATTCCAGAAGCATTTGGACACTGCCCTCAGCCACACGGGGTGAGTGTTGGGAGCATCCTGTGCAGGGACAGGAGTTGGACTCCATGGTCCTTGTGGGTTCCCTCCAGCTCGGGTGATTCTATGACTCTATGATTCTATGCAATATTTCTGTAGTGGGGTTTTTTTTGTTGGTTTTTTTTTTTTTGTTGTTGTTGTTGTTCGTTTCTTTGTTTGTTTGTTTTGCTTCTGCTGCCCCTTCCCTTCTTCCAGCCTGGCTGCACCTCACTGCTTGTTTGGAGCATCTGTTTTGGAGCCGCTGCCAAGCCAAGCCCAGCCCAGGCAGCTGTGGTTGGACTTCCCTGCAGTCAACCTGCGCAAGGAGCTAAAGGCACGGGGAACGTGTGGGAGAGGGGACCGCTCAGGAGCAACTGATGAAGTCAGCCCCAAAGCTGCTCAGTTCCTCACGCCAGGTGATGGCCTGGCCCGTCCCCAGACCACTGTGTCAGGAAATGGGTACATGCTTACCAGGGATCAACTTCACTCCTATTATTCTAGCACCTAAATCCTCCCATCACTAAAAGTCAGACAAATGTGAATTAAGAGAGGTCAGCCAATACGCTGACATCACTGAGGATTTGAGGCGACTACTGGCTGCTGCTTTTAGCATTAGGGCAATACAGAGGGAGAAAATTACCAAGGGAATGGATGAAGGAAAAAAAAAATCATGGAGGAGGTGTCAATCTCGATGCCTTCAATGATCACAAGCCTCTCACTATCCACTTAGTTTAATTATTGCAAAGTGTCTGTCACTGTAATATTTATTGTAATTGACTTTTATTTAATACAAGAGTGACATATTGGGGGTTTTTTGGCAGATTGAATTTGTAAGTATTGCTCTCTGTTAATTAAGTTGTTCAAAAGCCAGTAAAGAAAGCGTTGGGGAAACTGACTGGGGAAAGAGAGAGAGATCCAAAATTCTGTCTCAGAGAAAGATGACTTCTGAAAAGGTTGCCTGAAGGCAGAGCAATTAAATGCCCCACGGCAGAGGCAGGGAGTCTGGAGATCTGGAAAAAGAAGTACAAGGCGAGGTTACCACTGGGTGCACCTCAGGGCTCTGTATGCTCACGCACAAGGAATGACCTGGAACAAATTTTACTCTCTCATCGCACTGGTCCTTCACCTCTGGCAAGAATAAGAAGGCTTTACAATCATATGTACTTGTGGCTTTGATTTATAGCTCCTAGAGTACTTTATGCTCCAGGACAACCCTAACCCTTATCACCCTTCCAGGAAGTGATGAGCCAAGAGGTGGCAGCTAAAGACCCCTGAAGAATTAATCTACATAAGCAGCTGTTTTCTGGGTTTTTTTCTGGCTGGACTTCAGCTTTCCTGGGTCAAAAAACATGCTGCTCAAGCAGACGGTGTTTTCAGTGATGCTCTCTAAGTGGGACGCAACCTCCAGGAGGGCACAAGTCTCACCTGGACTGCATTTTGACAGAGGGTCATAGTTGCTTTACAGTTTAGGCTTCCAAGTGAGGGCCATGTCATCAACAGATAGAGAGAGAAAACAAATTTAAGCCCTTTGATTAGAAAGTGTATTCCTAATATTCTTTTATTTGTAATATTAAACTTGGAAAAACACTTGTATAAGAATGATCTAAATCAAAGTATGTTATAGCAGGGAAACACATAATGGCTTAATGCTGCTGCAGATTTTATTTTTCCCTTAAGATAAATCTGCAGTATATTGGGTTTTTTTATAGAACTATAACCACTGGGATGTGGCATTAATGCCATAAGTCAGGAGAAGTCCCTGCTTCAAGGGTGGCATGTGTTAGCAGGACAAGGACAAGGGAACAGCTCACTGATTTAGTACGACTGTGAGTGAGCTCCTCGCTAACACCTTATTTTCCTGTCATCTCCTAGGAAGACAGACTGTGTCTTTAGCACCGGTTTTTACCCTTGGACTCTTGAGAGAGATTTTCATTTGAACCTGGAGGGAAAAAACCCGTTCTGTTCCTCCTACCTCTGTGGATAAACAAAGTTATATCTTCCCACAGTGCTTTGAGTTGTTCAAAAGATCTCGAGTTTTAACAATACCTTAGCAATGACAGCTGAACGACATCACCTCTAAGCACAGCTCTTTTCACTCATATCTACAGATGTTACAGGAGAACTGAAGCCAGGAGAGATGGGAGGGAATAAGAATCTCCTTTTCAGAATGGCTCATCCAAACATTTAACAAATTCAATCTTAGGATGATGCTATTATTCAGACAACCGCCAACCATTGCTCTGTAAAGCCAATTCTATAAAATTAGTAAGACAGAAGGCAAACCAGGCATCTAACTGACTGTGGATGACTAAATAGCTGCATAAGGTTGCAGTAGAAAACTAAGTTGAACAGTATTTCATCAACACTTACTTTTGATCAAAGTGTTAAAGGCCAGTACAGCCAGAATAATATTCTCTGTGGTATCAGGGATTAAAACCAAAGGAGACTTTCATTGCAAGGAGATTATAATACATGATGACGGGGTAATCGTGATGCAGCATGCGTAGGTTAACCCAAATGGGAAAAATTATTTGAAATCCTATACAAACTTGCAGTAAGAACCATTAAATAACTAACCATTGTTAAATAAACTTAAGAAGTTTGAGTTTATGAGAAATATATAATCATTGGACACTGCCCTCAGTCACATGGGGTGAGTGTTGGGAGTGTCCTGTGTAGGGACAGGAGTTGGACTTGAGGATCCTTTTGGGTCACTTCCAACTCGGGTGATTCTATGATTTAATAACAATTTTTCTATGACTATAACTTAGTATAGACAACATACAGACAAGCTGACATATGGCTGGCAAAGCAAGAGAGAGATTCAGATCTCAATAGCATTTCTGTACCTCAAGAGTACATTGATGCTGGCCAAAGACAATGCATTTTTTGACATCTCTCCCCTAAATTTGCAGGACACACTCAGACTTTGGGTTACTGTTGTCAGTGGAGTTACAGTCTGGGAGTGTAAATTTTCTGCACAGAACTGAGTATGAGCTTTGCATAGAATTGCATGGCCTTTCACAATCTAGCATTGATGTTTATACTCCAGAAGAGCAGAAATAAATATGTTAGTGATTAATTATCTCACAAACAAATAAATTACAGCTACCCACCACCATATGAACTTGTCTCTTGCTAAAGAGAAAATGAACTGGTTCTAATGAACTTCCTTGATAAAGAGATTACAATACCTAGATTGAGCCCTATTTCATAGCTCAGAATAGTTAGGTAAACAGATATCAACACCACTGCCACTACAGATAAGCCAAAAGGTTTCTGCATCATTGTCTGTCCTAGTTACGCAATGGACCTCTTGGAAGTCTAAAGCATTTCCTAAGTAACGAAAGAAGAGGTAGACACCTCTGGAGAGCACCCTTGTCTCAGAGCAGGTTGCTCAGGACTGTGTGCATTTTGGGTTTTAGTATCTTCAAGTGACCACAGGCTCTCCAGGCAACGTGTTTCACTCTTTTTGGTCACCCTTACAGCAAAAAAAAAAAAGGTGTGGATTTTTTTCCTATGTTTAAATGGAACTTCCTGTACTTCAGTAAGTGCCTCTTATCCTGCAACTGGAGAAAAGCCTGACTCCCTCTTCTTTAGCATTTATGCACACTGATAAGACCCCCCTGAACCGTCTCTTCTCCAGGCTGGACAATCCCAGGTCTCTCAGCCTCTCCCTATCTGTCAGACACTTCAGTCACCTCTGTGGCCCTTCATGAGATGTGCTCCAAGTGTGTCCCTGACTCCCTTATACTTGGGAGCCCAGAACAGGACCTCACACTCCAGATAAGTCTCACCAGTGCTGAGCAGAGGTGAAGGATCACCTCCCTCTGCCTGCTGCCAAAACTCCTCCTCATGCAGCCGAAGACACCATTGGCTTTTGCCACATTAGTGCTTTAAGTTCAGTTTGTCCACCAGGACCCTGTGTCTTTTTCCAAAGACAGTGCAAATAAAGCCATTTGTTTGCTCTGGAACTACGGGAGATGGTGTAAAAATTCTGCGTTGTTATTATAGAAAGTGTATTTTTTTAAAAAAAAAAAAACAACGAAAACCTAAATTCTTTGCAGTTTGATGTATATAAAATCAAGAAGATTTAGAATTCTGCAATGCACTCTAATAGGGCTGCCAATGCATTATGATTTGGTAGGAATGTAGTCCTCTTCAGAAGACAGAGATTCAATGAAAGTTTCTCTTACATAAGGAGTTATTTTCTCAAGAAAACACAAACCTCAGATAAATTTGAGTATGTGATAGTTATAGAAAAGTAAGCTAAGATTTTAGTGACACTGAATCAAATCATGGCTGTTGTTTAGTGCTATGCTTGATGTGAAAGTGCTGACAATCAGCGAACAAATACAAGGAAACTAAATTAAAAACGTCTAGTAAAGCATGAAGGCAAAATGCAAAAGTAAACACACAACAACAAACCCAAAATTTATTTCTGGGAGAAATTATGCTGTAAGTGCAATACTGTCTCACACAATATCATGACTACATGTATTCTTTTTGACAAAATGTATCTGCACCTCCACAGGCTGCAAAAAACAAAGTGCATTTATGATCATAGAGTCAGGAGACAAAGCTCTCCTGAATGTGCACCAACTTTTATTAAATTTAACGGAACTATAGACTCTTAAAATTTGTGATAACAGGAATTTGCCACTAAATATAGAAATGATATTACTTTGTCCAATTGTATCCAAGAGGGAAGTCTATGCTGCACACCCACCCAACACACATGAAAAATGCATTGAAGTTCTATATTTGCATTTTCATCACCAGGTTTTTGCACTGCTTATTTGGACCTCGAAAGTTGTAGAATCGTAGAATCCCCTGAGCTGGAAGGAACCCAAAAGGCTCACTGAGTCCAACTCCGGTCTCTACATAGGACACTCCCAACATTCACACCAACAGTGACATCCATTACTGAAATGGCTTCACGTCTGAGTCCTTGGTGGCCTCTCACTGGCAAAGATTAGACAAAAAATAAGCTGATTTTACTTTAGCCATTTTTAAATGGCAGGTCCTTGCAAGCTTGGCTTAGCTTGGGTGAATCAGAGGCTGAGAACGAATTGCAGATCTGAGGGGACAGTAGTCATTATATAGGAATAAAAAATTTCTTGAGCTGCTAATGTAAGATGAGTTTATTTCTAGACTGAAAAAGTGTTGTTTGTGTTTTGGGGATCAGTGACTATGACTGCCTTTTATAATAAATAATGTGTCTTCTCCCCTCATTCCTCAGTTCAAAAAGTGCCAACTGTATCTGACCTCGGCCTGCCAATTCAAATACAATGAAGAGGAAAACTAAACCAGGTTTTACGCTATATCTCTTACTACCTGTTCTCCCCCCGCAGGTATCAAGGTGCAAAACCATCATAATATGTGGACACACGGACAGACTGGAGTGTGGGAGGCTGAAGAGCAGCCCTGGGGAGAAGGACGGCAAGTTGATCATGAGCCAACAGTGAGCCCTGGCAGACAAGAGGGCAACCGTGTCCAGGGGGGCACCAAGCACGGCATCGCCAGCCGGGAGAGGGAGGGGATTGTCCCGCTCTGCTCTGCACTGGGGCAGCCCCACCTCGAGCACTGGGGGCAATTTGGGGCACCACAGCATAAAAAGGACACCAAACCACTGGAGAGTGTCCAGAGGAGGCCACAAGGCTGGGGAAGGCTCTGCAGGGGAAGGTGTGTGAGGAGCGGCTGAAGTCCCTTGGTCTGTTCAGCTGGAGGAGACAGAGAGGGGATCTCAGAGCTGTTTGCTGCCTTCTCCCAAGGGAGGGAGGGGAAAGAGGGGCTGAGCTCTGCTCTCTGGTGACCTGTGACAGGACCCGAGGGAATGGCAGAAAGATGTGCCAGGGCAGGGTTAGACTGGATCTCAGGAAAAGGTTCTTCTCCCAGCGGGTGGTGGAGCACTGGAACAGCTCCCCGGGGAAGCAGTCCTGGCACCCACTCTGCCAGCATTCCAGAAGCATTTGGACACTGGCCTCAGTCACACGGGGTGAGTGTTGGGAGTGTCCTGTGCAGGGACAGGAGTTGGACTCCATGGTCCTTGTGGGTCCCCTCCAGCTCGGGTGATTCTATGACTCTATGATTCTGTAATCAGCATCCTCCAGGTGATGGATAAGTTACTGTGTCACCTCAAACCATCTTCACCAGCACTCAATTATCGTACCCTGACCTGGCACGGCATGAGTTGGTGCTACTGAGCAGTGCAGGTCTGTGCACTCTATCCTGCTTCTCCTCTGATTTCACTACAAACAAATTCTTGCACACTTAAATTGGTGTTGCCTGAGACCTGGAGTACGAGATCTGCGAGTGTTTTGTTAGCCACGAGAGGGAGGCTGTAGTACTGGGAAAGAGGAGACGAAGTAATTTGAGGTCAAACCCTTCCCTCAGACCACACTTTGGCCTTTGTTCAGACAGAACTACAACACCAGTGGCAGTGGCTGATGAGTACAGAATTTTTGCAAGACTACTGAAAACAGAACTTGCAGTTTTTGTTAATGTTGAAAAAAATAAGACTATTAAGCTGTGACAAACTTGCTTTAGCAGCCAGTATTTTCCAAGAAAGCCAAAAAGAAATACTACTCTTTTATGTGTGTTTCTAGGTGTGCAACTGTATGTGCAGGGATCAAAACCTCTAAAGCCTGCTGCGACACCATTCATATCTTTTCTTAAAAATAAGGCTAATATTGCAAATGCTTTATTTGAAGCATTCTGTATTCACTGCCTGTTTCTCCTCGACTCTGGCACGATAACAGCTCTATGCAGGAAGACTAACTGAGGAAACTGTATATGTACAAATGGCAAGAGTCAACCAGGCAGCCACAGAAATAAAACCAAGGATTGTATTCCATGCAGGTAGTTAAATAAAATTATTAACAGCAGGTGTTGTACACACTACCTGAGAGTTGCTCTTTAGTGAGCAAGTTCAATACAGCGCTTGAATGTTTTGAGCATTTTGGAGAATAAGCAAATCAACAGGATAAAATCTGACTGCATGAGGCGCTTAAAAACTCGACTGCAGTAGTCTTCCCAGTGGCCTCATTGGGCATGGATCCAGCCCACTGTGCAAGGAGGTCCCCTCTAGGATTAAATTAGCTGGGATGGTGAAGACGTACATTAGCATGTTGGTGGCCTCCTGACATGATTTATAGCAGACAGTTGCAAAAGCAGACCTAAACTGGGGCTGTAGATTTGTGGCCTCAGTTAAATGCATCTGTGATACCTAGAAACATTACAAAGTCTACATCCCTATGTCAACAATCCCCTTTTTCTCCAAAACATGCAAGCTATTCCGATCTGAAATACAGCATTCCAAAATGCAGTAGAGTCACGCTAACTACTGCAGCAGAACTGATTTCTATTAAAAACAAAAGAAGAAAATATTGTCAAAGGTGGAACTTAGCAGTTCTGACACAAAAAAAAGTAAAAACATGAGGAAATGTCCATGAGTTTACTAAAAGCAGAGCTTTTTAAACAAGTGCGCGTGCTGTTGCAGGATTTAAAGGGCAAGAACAAACTATGGACAAATTGATAAAGAATTTAGAAGATTTCTAAATAAGGCAGGGAGATTCCCATGGTGGAAGTAGTGGCAACAAAAGTCCTAACTGAGTATAGGACACAGCTCGCTCAGCTCATAAGCCTGCCAAGCTCCTGCAGTTCCCTGTTCCTACTCCTTCTCTTTGATTAAGTGCACCAAAGATCTCACATGGAGCACGATCCAAGGCCTGCATTAATGATGAAAGAGTTCAGGATGAAAGATATGGAGCTCCCTGATGTGTCCTAAAGGCAGCCACTTTATTATCAGAAAGTGCCAGTGACAGAAGTGGTTGGTTATACCACAAACTGAGCTCAGCAGGATCAGAAACGAGTAACCTTAGGTTAAATCCACAGAAAAGTCAGCACCTGTGTCTTACTCCTCTGTTCATGGATCTCCTCAGCATTTCAGGTGTATGTAAACAAGCTTTTTTTCCTTTTGCAGCGCTCTCTATCTCAGATAGATTTGTTTCGTTAATAAAAAAACCAAAATGAAAAAGGGTCCTATAATACAGGAGTCATTTCATCTGAAAGAAAGTGAACTCACAGCCATGAAGCTATTAAACATGGTTAGATTAAATAGCAAAAAATGTTATGCCTTGTAAAAACAAGCCTTTTAGAAAGCTTATGATCATGGGTTTGGGATTTTTTAAAAAGCATCCTTCAAAGAATTGCTTAGATAAATTATTTTCAGTTCAGATTCAGACTGTGCTGTGACATTGGTTGAAAACTTATTCACACAAAAGTGGTTTTCACATTTTCAACTTGAATGAAACAAGCAAAAGTAATAAAGGCAATTAGGCTTCAATATAATTTCAGATTTAAGTGTGTATTTCTTTAATAAATTAACGCATGCTTTTAGAAAACACACGATTTTACAAAAGCTTCAGGAGCTTTTAAATTTTATTTGCAAGAGAAACCCCCTTCCCTTCACTAAACCCACGTAGGTGTTTAATGTAAAGCCTGCACTTCAAATCTCCGCACGCTCAGGCCACGATTTTCCACATGCCTATTCCCCTTTGAATGTTGCAAATCAGCTTTTTCATACAACACTGGACATCCGGGGCCAAGAGAAGTTCAACTGCAAGCAAACTATGAACAGCTTTGTTCTCATCAGCATTATGTCATGAAAAAGAGAGGTGGCAGTTGTCTGTTTGAAGACAAATGTTGGGATGGTTTTGTCACCTGGCCAAGGTGTGGGGCAGCCTCACAGTGCTTAGGCCAAGGTGGTGGAAATGTCTGCTGGAGGCTTTTTGAGGACACAAAATCAGGTGGCTGGTGCAACACAAATTATGGGTAGGTCCGAGCTGGGAGGCTCCAGCTGCCCTGGATCCCACCCCGAGGAGCTGGGTGCCCCCAGTACGTACAGAGGACCCAGGACACTCCTGTATTGTACTTTGCTTTTCCCTCTGGGGCCAGGGATCAGAAAATCAGTTCTCAGGCTTTAAAATGCTATTGCAGACCTGGCCCCAGGGAATCCTCTTCTGCAGCAGAGGAGCGTTGGGCTGCTCTGGGGGTTACACTGACTGCTGCGATGGGCTGAGCAGAGACCACCACTGGGTTAAGGTTTTGCGTGGCACTACCTGTGCTGGCACTGCAAGCCATCTGCAAGCAGTCTGTGCTCATTGCAAAGCCTGACCCACATACTAAACACATCTGGTTTGGATAATCCAAATACATTTCTCAGTGCTTTTCTAACATCTTTGTCTGGCCTAAAAATCTGTGCTGAACCTTTTCCTTCTCCTCCCTCCCGTGTAGTTTTTGTTACATGAATGCAGGGTCACACGTTGCAGAATTTTTGGCAGATCAGCTTTACAGTGAACTGCCTTCCACGTACTCAAACTTGTTAGCTTTTATTTTAGCTGGCTTTAAGGAAGTTGCAAAATGCATTTATGATTGAGTTTTGACCTAGGATTAGCATTATTTCTACAAGCAATTTCCTTAAAAAAACAACCAGTTTGGCACTGGCAGTTGGAGTCTGTACCTTTTGCTACAGAACAAAGGTTTTACTCCCCTAATTTCTCTCTGCCACAACCCTAGGGCAGTGGATGAGGCCAGGGGGCAGGTGAGGTCCAACTCCCCTAATTTCTCTCAGCCACAAACCCCAGGACAGTGGGTGAGGTCAGGGGACGTGAGGTCCAGCATTTTCTGTTCACTGCACACACCTGATGCACAATCCACTACTCACCGCAGCTCCGGGGACCGCGCCAGGACGCAGCTGTAGCATCTTCCCAGAACGACTTCTTGCAGGTTCTTAGTCGTCCCTCGGTCCTTCCAACTCAGCATTTTCAGTCCCCCCTCCTCCTTTCCGTGGGTCAGGAGAGAGGCCAGCACGACGGCGAGGACAAGGCCGGCCAGCAGGACCACGATGCCCAGCAGGAGCACAGCCCTCTGCCGCGTTCGGGCAGAGCCCTGCTGGAAGGGCATCCCGCCGAGGCTCGGTGAAGAGCAGCACCAACTGCTGCCCCGGAGCAAAGGGAAAACAGCTTTCCAGCGTGTCAGTGTGCGCCTCCTCCCCCGCCCCGGGAGGCCGGGCTGACTCCTGCCCGCCCCGCTGCTCCTGCAGGGTGGGAGGCTACTTCCCCCAGCGCAGGATGGCGCCAGCCATTGTTTTAAAGCCAGACAGCGGGAAGACGACAGTCTCGCTGCTTTTGCCTTCTGTTTCTCGCTTTGCCGTGACCTCAGAGTCAAACTTCGCAAAGTAGTCAGCGGGAACTTGCAAAAGTTATTAATTAATAAATTAATAATTACTTGCCAGGCATCCATCTTTAACTGGCCATCTGTGAGAAAGGGCATTTGCATCTCAGTTTGGACTCAGCATTTCTCTGGAGGACCTGAGAAATGCTGTTCCACCACAGCCTTCACTGGTAAGCAATCTTTTTTTCTGATCCTGTTTTCTAAGAAATGATGCAAGTTTTGTTTTTTACACAGAGCTGAAGTTTCACTTTTGGAGTGGCCTATCAGGCTGTCAGCCCTGAAGTGGTCAGGCAGCTGAACTAGTTGACCATTGTAGGTCCCTTCCGACTGAAGCAGCCTATTCTATATCTCTTCCTAACAGCGTCATCTCTTCATAAGAGAGGTAACAGTTTTCTGTCTTCATGGCACTGCTCGTGTGCCCTCAGTGGTCTCCATCACAGATTCTGCGAAAGTGCAGGAAGCTTTGTCGGAGACAATTCAGTAAGAATCCGCTCATAATGGAAGTCTTCCCCCATAATCCTTTCAGTAAGCATCCAAGTTTTGCCTTGGCAGGCCCAGATGATTGTTCTTTGTTTGCTCCGAGTTTTCATCATCCTGTAAATATGGATGCAGGGTATTTACAGCTGAACTTCATGATCTCTTATTATACACATGAGAGTTTACTGAACTTGGTTTTTTTTTCCCTTGTTTGTGTGTGCTTTCAACTTGCTGCTTTTCAGTTTCATTAACTGAGTGGATATGATGTTGGAAAAAAACAACTGGTTGCCCTAAGCAGTTTATGCAGTAAAACTGCAATCTCTGTTGCGCTGAGTGTTGAAGTGTCTTCAGTAATGCTAAGAGTTGCTTTTAGAGACTGGCATAGTTAATTAAAGAGTTTAAAACTTTTAAAACCCACTCACTATTTTTCAGTAACCTGGTGTATGAACACTTTTTTCTTCTGTTGGGATATGACATTGATTTGATCGAGAAGGCTTCTACAGGTATGTAAATCAGAAAAGAAAGGTCAAAGAGGGTGTACCTGCCCTGAGGAGTGAGACTGTCAAGCTTGCATCAACAGAAGAATGCTGAAGTACTTAACAACTTTTTTTGCTGCAGTCTTCACTGGCAACCTCTCTTCCCACACCTCTCGAGCGAGCGGGTGGGCTGCAAGACACAGACTGGGAGAGCAAGGTCCCTCCCACTGTAAGAGAAGATCAGATTCGCAACTGCCTGAGAAACCTGGTATCCATGGGACTGGATGAGATGCATCCCAGAGTCCTGAGGGAATTGCCAAGCCACTCTCCATGATATTTGAAAAGTCCTGGCAGTCAGGGAAACTCCCTGGTGCCTGGAAAAAGGGGAAAAGTACATCTATTTTTTAAAAGGGCAGAAAAGGAGGACCCTGGGAACCACCCTGTCAGCCTCACCTCTGTGCCTGGGAAGATCAAGGAACAGATCCTCCTGGAAACTGTGCTAAGGCACATTGAGGACAGGGAGGTGACTCGAGACAGCCAGCACAGCTTCACCAAGGGCAAGTCCTGCCTGACCCACTAAGTGGTTTTGTATGAGGGATTGACTACATCAGTGGACAAGGGAAGACCCACAGATGTCATCCAGCTGGAATTCTTGAAGGCTGTTGACATGGTCCCCCATAACATCCTTCTCTCTAAATTGGAGAGATATGGATTTGATAGATGGACAATTAGGTGAACAAGAAATTGTTTGGATGGTCACACCCAGAGGGTAGTGGTCAATGGCTCAATGTCCAGATGGAGATTAGTGATGAGTGATGTCCCTCAGGGGGCTGTTCTGGGGTCCATGTTGTTTAATATCTTCAGCGATGACGGAGACAATGGGATTAAGTGCACGCTCAGCAAGTTTATGAATGACAGCAAGCTGAGTGTTGAGGTTGGCACCCCTGAGGAACAGAATGCCATCCAGAGGGATCTGGACAAGCTGGAGAAGTGGGTTTGTGAAAACCTCATGAGGTTCAACAAGGTAAAGGGCAAGGTCCAGCATCTGGATCAGGGCAACCCTTGGTATTGATACAGGATGGGGTATGAAGAGATCGAGAGCAGCCCTGCAGAGCAGGACCTGAGGGTCCTGGTAGATGAGAAGCTGGACATGAGCTGGCAGTGTGCACTCACAGCCCAGAAGGCCAACAGTGCCCTGGGTGCATCCAAAGCAGCACGGCCAGCAGGGCCAGGGAGGGGATTCTGCCCTCTGCTCCACTCTGGGGAGACCCTACCTGGAATACGGCGTCCATCTCTGGAACCCTCAGCACAGGAAAGACATGGACCTGTTGGAGTGGGTCCAGAGGAGGCCACTGAAATGGTCAAAGGCCCGGAACACCTCCTCTACGAAGAGAGGCTGAGAGAGTTGGCATTGTTCAGCTTGGAGACGAGAAGACTCCAAGGAGACCTTATTGTGGCCTTTCAATACTTAAAGGGGGCTTATAAGAAAGATGGGGAAAACTTGTTAGCAGGGCCTGTAGCAGTAGGACGCGGGGTGATCGTTTTAAACTAAAAGAGAAGTTGAGACTAGATCTTAGGAAGAAGTGGTTTTCGCTGAAGCTGGTAAAACACCTCTCTGGTTGCCCAGAGAGGTGGTAGATGTCCCCAAATTTGTACTCTGATTGCATTTCCTTGTCTTGCAAATTCTTTAAGTTTATTTCTGATGGCAAAAAGCTTCATTATATGTTGGAGTCTGAGTATCAGATACAAGGGAGAGTTAATCTCCTCAGAACAGGACAGTGTGGCTTCCATTCACAGCAATACACACCCTACCTAGGCAGAACCCTCCCAGTGAGATGTAAATGTGTGAGTAAAATAACAAGAACAGCAGTTCTGTAGCCAAGTTCACTAGACTATGGTTGAAATTGGCCAATAAATTCATATTTCGGGGGGAAGGAAGGGGCTGACGGATGTAGGAACAGACAAGCAAACAAAGTGTCTGCATAAGCCCCGTTCCATTTGTAAACCAGGTTCAAGATAAATTATCGTCCCACTTACAAAGGTGCAAATGATTCTGCGAATAGTAATGATGGGAAGTCGTGCTGTGTTGTGGTAAATAACAGTGTACTCTGTTGCTGACTGCAGGTGCAGTACAAAATCTAGCTGATGAACTAGGTAATTGCCTTTTAGTCTTTTGTCAGCTCATCTGAAACCACAAAGCTTCATCATCTTTATTTTTTTTAGTATCTTCAGCATTTTGTCAGTTCTTTGAAAGGATATCGCATGCTTTTCTCTCTCTGCCTTGTTGCACAGAGAAGCTGTTTGGAAGTTCGTACGCCTTTTGTTTTTCCTGTGTGCTGAGTGCAGGGTCTGAGTGACTCAAACTGAGGGACTGGTGCATTATAACTTCAGTCTATTCTGTTAAATTCTTGCCTCCTTTGAATGGTGATTTAGTTTCTGCCTGATCTATATCCAACTACTTCACTGAAGCAGTCATTAATGTAGTTGTAAAACTGACTGCTGAGTTTAAAGATACATGAATTTGCATTTTTACCTTTTTATTTTACACACTTGCAGCTTTTTAGAACTGTAACATTGCAGACCTAAACTCTTCTTCTAATTATCCTGAAAAGTTGTAGAGGAATTAGTTGTGCAGCAGTTCTCAAAACCTAAAACTGCTCAGCTTGTGCATGTGTGTTGATTCATTGCTACTGAATTTTGCGTTTGCCCCTGAAATAATTTGTGGGAAAAATCAGTAATATCTTAGTTGCTACCTGCCTCTGAGTCACTAATGGACATTTCTGAACTTACTATACATGCATGTCGGTTTGAGACTGTGAAGTCATGGGGGCTGCTTCAAGCCCAGGTCCTCCTCTGAGTGCTGCAGGCAAGAGCAGGCTCATCCGACCCCGGGGCAACTGGCCCAGAGTGGAGGAAATTATCCTGGAAAACGGCACCCACGAGCCATTATTTGCAGTTTGCTGCTGGGGATTTCTGGCTCTTTCATCTGTATCACTTCTAAGCAGACTGGTTTTCCATATGGAAGTTATTAATTTTTGTTCCGTGTGGTGCTGAGGGGTTTAGGTGGGGATGTGAGAGTGCTAGATCAGCCTGTGCTGACAGGGACGATGCGTGGCTCCTCTCAATAAAGCATTCTGCTCTCTCAACCGGAATGTGCTGTGGTTTTCCTATGTGTTCTCACATATGAGGACAGTATGGGAGGACCAAATGTCACTACTGGGCCTTGTAGCTTTGTCAGTGACGATTTTATTCCCCTCCACGCACTCCTGGCTCTGTGTGGTGTGGCTGCTTCTCATCTCAAGACTTGTGCAGGAAGCTGAGGGTATAAAGAAAGAAAGAAAAACTAATGCTGATAAAATCTAACAAAAATGATCGTGTTCCTACTTTCTGCCGTGAAGAAGCACACGTGTGAACGGCCTAATGCTGGATGCATCGATTTTGAACTGTACAGCCAGAAAGTGCCAGCACAGCAGCACATGACGAAGTGACATCTAAACTGAAAACTCTTCATTCAAGACAAAGCGTTCCTGCACTCGCACAGGCTCGCCCAGCCAGTCATTTCTCCCTCCCTCCACCCTTTTGCCTCCTGTTTCTCAAATACAACACTTATACAGTGCTGAAGGGCAGGGTGCAGCATGTCTTAAGGCCATCAGCACAAAGCTGTTTTGTCCCTGTGTGAGCCACTGAATGGTCTGGTCCATTTATCACCTGCCAGATCTGCCTTTGGCAATAAGCTTAGATGGGCGTGGGACAGTGCCTGGTGGACCTGCTTGGGCTGCTCAGGGAAATTCCTGCTCCACACCCTCAGCTGCTCTTGCCATCTTTTGCAGCTCTCTGCCTCAGCCCCACTTTTATGGATTGTCTTTGTCCATGTAAAATAGACCTCCCAGGACAAACCAGTTCGATGCTCTGGTGCTGGGATTGGGTTGCCTTTCAGTGACCTGGTGCAGCAAAGGAATGGTGCTTGGCTGTTTTATTAGGTATTAATCGATCTAGTAGTAGTTTTCTCCAAACCCACAAAGTCAGTGACCCATTTCTAGATACTAATCAGCAGGATGGGGAATTTTATGGTCAGAACGGACAATTCCTAAAAAATTACTACTTAGGAAATGTTGAAAAAACGGCCTTTAAAATTATTCAGAACTGGAGTTTGGTGTGAGGAACGTTTGTGACTGAATGACTGTGGCTTTTCCAAAGACCTGGGAGATGTGACCCCAGGGGATACTTGAACATCAAAGGAGCCCAAGAGAGCTGGCTGACACAGGGACATTCTCCTCAAAATACAAGAGTGATCTTTCCTGAGGGGCAGGAAGTTGAAGCTGTGGTAGGAGACCAGCTTGGGCAAATCAAGAATTCCTGACCCAGTTTAAATGTTGGAAGAAATCTACGGGGAGAACGGAAACAGAGATGAACTATCTAGGAGGAATGTAGAAGCATTGCCCAGACTCTTAGGTTTTGATAAAGCTCATCTGCATGACCACAAAGTAGCTTAGGATCCCTAAATTGGTGGTCTGCTTTTTCCCTTAGCGTTATGCTCTGCTGGAATGGCACTGGAATTACTAGATTTTAAGTAGTGCTTTTCTAGGATGTGATTTATGGACAGTCAGATTATTTCACTTGGATCAAGAATCCAGTAAGATACACTGACAAGAATATAGACGTACCCTGGTCTTTCTCAGAAGTCATGACATCTGTCCTGCAGCTCACGTGTTTCAAACTGTGCTACACTTTTGACTGCCTTAAAAATTACTGACATTATGATGGGATGTGCTTTTAAAGCTCATGTCCAGGGAAGGGGTGTTTGGGAGCAGCTATTCCTTAATCATTTTCTGCAGAACTTGGAACCACTTGGGGCCGTGACAGCATTGACTGTGCTATTCAGTGTGAGACAGGGTGACACTCACTAATAACTGATTTTTTTGCTTTGTTTGTTGCAGAGATCCCCAAAGGTCCCAAAAGTTCTCCCTCTTTGGACCAAACTTCTTCCTCCCATTTCTGTGCTTGTTTCCCTTGATGGATCTCCTGAGTGCCAGGCCATGTGCTCCTTCTCCTTCGCTTGGAGAGCCTGACACTTCTACAGATGCTTTCTAAGCTTTGCTGCTGCCTGAAGAATTTCCTGCTGTCACCAGTGCTGCTTTTTTTTGCATTTTGCATTTCCCACTTTCTCAGCAGTGGATTTGAAACAAAAGACAGTTGTAGCTGAGGTTTGTACATTGATTTTTTCATGGAACAAGGCAAAGTGATGAGAGATCCCCTCCATACAAACACTGCCGGTGGGGAAGGAGGTGTAGTGTGGACACCAAGCTGTGGAGAAACTCCAGAAGAATTTGAAGAAACCAGTTGCTTCATTCTTCTGTAATACACCCACCAGTTTCTGATATGCCTTTCTATTTAGACATGTCAGAAAATGATGTCCTGGCCAAGTTTAAAAAACCCCACACTTAAGGGTATAGTGTTTAAAGCACAGAGTGGGAGACCCATGTTTAATGAATCACTGTATTCAACATGAATTAGGCCATGAATTAAATATTTTTTACTCTAGCAGTGTTTAATTTATACAATTAATGGAACAGCTGCAATAAAACAATTCACAAGTGAACCTAGCAGTGCAGGATCTTACTGTGATTTCTAATGAGGCTGCTGGTTTTACGTGCAAAACATTCTTCAAGGTTTAGTTTTAGTGCAGAGGAAAAGCAACTGCTGTAACCTCACCAACTTTCATGAAATCAAGTGCTTGTTTTCTGGCCAGTACTAATTATTATGCTGCTCACACATTCTGAAGGGAAATAGCCAGCTGCTTCCCATCCCACTGAGGCAGCCAAGGAAACAAAGTTGGTACAGAACTATGCTCTGCATGTCCAGGAGTGTCTAAATAGTGATATTTCTCCTAAAAGAACTATACAGGGTAGATACACCACTTGGAAAGGACCCATGTGATGGTTCAAAGGTCAAAACCCAAGAAACTTGAAAAACGGGATCTTTCCTGGCTGCCAACTATGTAAAATATGCTTTTATATACTCGTGTACAAATATTTCTCAAGGATTTGATGCTGTGGCTTCCAAATTAATTGGTTATGCTTGCTGTCCTTAACTTCTTTGCACATGATACATGCCGGGTACCTTGCTTGTCATCACTTCTTCATATTATTCCGGCAGCAATTTTTTATTTAACCGCATGGTACTGCCCAGCACTGACAAAAAGTTCAGGGTGAAAGCCCAGAGCTTTCATTCTGCTTTGTGGAAATACCAACTCTGGATTTTCTGGTACCTTTTACTAAAAAAAAGGGAAAAGTAAGAACGAAGCAGAACACAGGCCAGTATGTCCTAGAGTTGGGATTTGATATAGCAAGACTAAAGTTTCCATGGAATACTTATTTCTGCTTATTTGCTTCTTTGCTTGTTGCTCTTCCAAATGGCACAGTGTGAACCAGGAGCTGTTCCATTCCTTCATCTTGATTTAGTGTAGCATGGAGAATACATTGGGTTTTTAGCACTGCGTTATCTGTTGCAAAATGAGGGGAAGGGGAAAAGGGCTTCCTGCAGTTTGGTGATCCAAGTTCTTGACCTATAACTCTGGTTTCTGCCTATGATATTTTGCATGCTTTGTTAATTATTTATCCAAGTACTAATTAGCATCTGACACCAGAGTATACCAGGTGTAATCACTAGAAGATGCCCAGATTAAAAAAAATGCTATTTCTTTGTTAATGATTGTAACTGATGAGATAACTCGAGTTACTCCGGCCATACAGTTCTGGAGGCTCTCCTCTGTCTGTGTTTTGGGAACTTACCACACTTACTGTTTACAAACTGCAGAGGTGTTCCTTGTCAAATGGTCACTAGTGAAAGACCGGTTATATTACTGCCTGCTGCTGAAGGGAAAAGTATATTATAATGTCTTCCTTCATTACCCTTCTATAAAACTTCCAACATCATTATTTTCAACTCACATGTTCTGCTCAAAATATGAACTCATCTGAACTGAGATCAGATTTGCTGTGAGTGGCTGGGAGGAGAGGAGAGGGTGAGCGAAGAGGGGCTGCCCAGGCAGGGTGGATACCCTAGCAGGGTGTGAGGAGATGTCCCATGCTCTGAGGCTCCAGTTTCCTGTGTCACTCTCCCTGCCAGCCTGCACTTCAACTGCACCGGGAATGGGGGTCTCCTCTGAGCTTGCTGTCATAATTCACAGGAAACTGTAGAAAATCAGATGCTTGCAGATTTTAAATAAGATCCGGCAGATTATATTCTTCCCCTTTTAGATAAAATGGCAAGTGGATGTAGAAATCTGCTTCTGGGCAGAAGCTGGAATTAGGAAAAACCTGAACATCAGAGAAACACTTGTAAAGAGCTTGAGCCACCCTAACGTTTGCATAAATTAAGGTGCCGTGCCCCCCATACTGAGCTATTTTAAACCAAACTTCTTGGCTCTGCTAAAAGCACTTTACGGTCTCTACTGTTGAGGTAGAATTCAGCACAGTTATTTTGAGCTAATCCAATTGAAAAGAAAAAAAATTTAGGTTTTTTTGAAGAGTAAGTAATACACAACTTCTTGAGATTTCAAGTTCAAGCCTCGCTACATTTGAGATTGCTCATAAGAGACACAGTCATGTCAGCTGATTATCACATCAAGGCTAAGATGACAAAAATAAACACCAGCAGTATGAAAAGGTCAGAGAGGTGAACAAGTTGTCCTTGCATTATTCTCATAACTTACTCGAGAGCACTCGAGGGTTTGCATTCAAAAGTAGACAGTGCGGGTATGAGCAGATGTGTGTGTGTGCACAGGGAAAGACATGCTGAAAGAATGAATAATTCTGAATTAGAGTTTGGCTTTTGCCAGATACAATGACCAGAACACATGCAAGGGGGGGGGGGGGGGGGGGGGAGTAGGTCAGCAGAAGTGGAGATTATATTTATTTCTATAAAGGAATGAAAAGCATGATATAACTGAGTTCGTTAAGTGGTCGACAAAAGGGGCAAAGATGGGAAATACTACCTGAGTATCAGTAGCTTCCACAAGTCTGTCCCCAGAAATGCAGAGCACCTTGAAATGGTCCTGTACATGATGCTTTCATTTGCCATAAGTAGTTGGATATTTACAGATCTACACAGGGCATCAAACTGGATTCAAAATGAAGTGATACACATAATGTTTTCATACTAAGTATTTCCCTCCTTGAACTGAAGTCCAGAGAGTGCTGGTTTTCGTAGAAGTACAAAATTACCCGAGCTGGAAGGGATCCCCAGGGACCATCGAGTCCAACTCCTGTCCCTGCACAGGATGCTCCCAACACTCACCCTGTGTGACTGAGGGCAGTGTCCAAATGCTTCTGGAATGCCCTGGGGAGCTGTTCCAGTGCTCCACCACCCGCTGGGAGAAGAACCTTTTCCTGAGATCCAATCTAACCCTGCCCTGGCACATCTTTCTGCCATTCCCTCGGGTCCTGTCAGAGGTCACCAGAGAGCAGAGCTCAGCCCCTGTTTCCCCTCCCTCCCTTGGGAGAAGGCAGCAAACAGCTCTGAGATCCCCTCTCTGTCTCCTCCAGCTGAACAGACCAAGGGACTTCAGCCGCTCCTCACTCGCCTTCCCCTGCAGAGCCTTCCCCAGCCTTGTGACCTCCTCTGGACACTCTCCAGTGGTTTGATGTCCTTTTTATGCTGTGGTGCCCCAAAGTGCCCCCAGTGCTTGAGGTGGGGCTGCCCCAGTGCAGAGCAGAGCGGGACAATCCCCTCCCTCTCCCGGCTGGCGATGCCGTGCTTGGTGCCCCCCAGGACACGGTTGCCCTCTTGGATGCCAGGGCTCACTGTTGGCTCATGTTCACACGGGATAATATTTAATATGCAACAAGATGAGACATGGTTTTGCAGCAAATCTGGTACAAGTATGAATGAAACATTTTCAATGTCTGTTTGAAGCAGCTGCTGAACATTACCAGGCTTGCATGAGTTTACAGAGAAGGGCAGATGCCTTTGCACGTGGTGATTTCTCCGAATTTGGCACAACTGTTAGATGAAATATTGCTAATTAGAGCACTTACCAAGTTTTTAAGACAGAGCACAGGCATCCTTAGCAGATTCTCACCACGTAAGTGTAAAATGTATTTGTAAATAGCATATTGACACACTTTGCAGATGTAGAAATAAAAAAGAGAGAGATACAAGAGATTATCTTGCTCAGAACTTTTTGTTAATGTCTCTCTCCCTCCAGGAATAACAAATGACCTTATTGTTTCTCACTTTGCTCACAATTCTACACCCCTGTTTCCAAGGTGCCAGTCACACTGGGGTTTTTTGAAAAGATAAACACCCATTATATTAAGCTCAGAACAACTGATCCACATTCAGCGTGAAATTTGCAGCCTTTACATCCCAGGAAACGCACATATCTAAAACTTTGCCTTCTTTTTTTTTAATTTTTTTCCCCCAGCTATATTACTTGGTTAGCTAAAAATCTTTACAGATGTTCCCAAGCTTTTCCAGCAAGTTCAAGACACTTCATTCAAATGATATCACAAAAAACATTGCTGTCTTAATAACTGAGTTGAAGTAATGGGAAAAGAGGCAAGATCTTCAGAAATAAGAAAACACTGGAAGAACTTTCTGTGTGTTGTTCTTGATATAAGGGTATGCAGGAAATAACCTCAAATGATTTGAATCCTACTTTGTATTGTTTGTATTTTGTTGAATGAACTAATCAAAGGACTGAAGTTTCAGCATAGGTAGGGAACAATTTTGATGTGTAACACAACCCAGAGTTTAAAAGGACTCTAACTTCTGGTTTCAGTACTTTTCCAAGTGTCTGAAACAGACCCCCAAATCCTTCAGGCTAGAGCCTAAATGCAACTGTGACACAGGTGAATGCAACTATGTGTGTAATATAAAGGATTTGCATTAAAACCAAAATAAAGATTATTACATGAATGGAAGCCAGACAAAGAAGCAACAACAACAACATATCTTAGATATTTTATCTTTCAAACATACAACGTGATATAGTTGTACCAGAGATGGAAAGGACATAATATACTTTGGAGTCTTAAATCAGATGCACTGAGATAACAGGAACATCCTACTCCAGTTTCCTGACAACCAGCTAATACAAATGCAAATAAATAATACTGAGGCTAACAGGGAATGTGCAATAAATTTCTACTTGAAGTTAATTTCTAGATGAACAGCTATTTTTTTCCCCAAAATCTATGTGTCATCTTGGTAGCTGGATGTCTTGGTGGTTTAGAGACATATCTATGGGAACACTGAGATAACTCACAGAAGTAACTCAGGAGACCTTCAAGATGCCATCTGCTCCCTCCTCAGTATATTCTGAAGCATGCTGAGTTCACTGCAAGCAGGCAGATATCTGACTTGGCAGCGTCTTGGCTGATTTTGATATGCCATCAGTCACATTGTGGTGATCAACCATCGCATCCTAACAGAAAAGCCATGGAGCTGGTATTCCTGACTACTGGCTCTCCAGTGGCCAGGGAACAGTCAGCTGAGGAACAGGTGTACGGATGATGAAGTAAACAACAGTATGTGGTAAAATACTGTATGCAAGTATGCAAGCCACAATCTGGCTGTAGGACAATTTTACATAAGTTTGGCCCAAGTACTGGACCACTTCTGAAAATTAGTTTGATTTTTCCACCGTCTCACCTATTGTATCTTGTACCAAGTGTGCAATCTGAGCTCTCGCTCGTCTGAATTCATATTTCTCCTTCCCAAAATACAATAATGAGACACTTTGTTTCCAAGGCCAGATGCTAGGATTGTTTCTGTGAACAAGCAAGCTGTGTGGGAGTTTTATGACAGGCATAGTTTCACTTTTCTTTCTGAAATACATGAACAGGAAGTATTACTCTCAGTTTAATTCTGGAGATTAAGGAGAAGAGAAAATAGCAATGGATGACTTCTATGGAAGAAAAGGAAATTAAGGCTGAAGCTTTCTAGAAACAGTAGAGTAATTCCTTATCTAAAAGTGGTTGATATCTAGATAGACGTATGCAGGGGTTTAATATGCAGGTCTGCCAGTCCCAGAACTAGGCTGAAATTGCAGTTAGAGAACAGTTAAAGCCAAGTTTATAGCCAGCTAAGGCAAATGGAGAATATGGATTAACTTAAAACACTAAAGCAAATCTGAACAAAAAGCCTACAAAAGAAACAAACATGAGCTTGTTCCAGCTGCCTCCTCTGTCTGAAGATATAGGTCCTCTTTGTGCTGCTGGTGCAGATCTAAAGGAAAGAAAACAAACAGGATGTTCACAGCACAGAGCTGAGTTGGAATTCTTTTAAATATCAGTGCTTTGTTGCCAAGGATGAAGTTTGCAGTCCAAGTGCTAAGCTAGAAGTTTCTTTAGAAGAGCTTCCCACCAGATTCCCCTTTGGCTGTCATGATTTCATAAACAGGTGAAAAACCCTGGGAACACTCCTTTCTACCTTAATACCCGAGCCTCCTCATCTCTCCACATCTGGCCTTATACTTGAGACTGTACAGAGTCCTTCTAGACAGCAGTGGTCCTCGAGGTCTATATTTTTACAGCACTTCATACAACAGCATCCAGACCCATTTCTAAGTCTCCCAGACATTGCAATAAATCGAATAACAAATACCACTACTAATAGGTTGCATCGGCCCCCTTTTTGCTGGTGTCTGAGCCATCCGTGCCATCTAGTGGACATTTTTTGTTACTTACAAGTTTCCTTCAAACATCAAGGTGTCAACAAGCCAAAGACTAAATTTTGAGTCAGCAGGAACACAGGTGAAGTCTAGAGAGGAGTTAAGGGACACTGTCACCACCCAAGAAGTCTCAAGTACAATACAGCACCTTCAAGCCAACCCTCTGGCACCCCAGCGCTCTCCTTTGCAGGGATGGAAGAGGAGCTGCGGTGACAAAAAGGTCTCCTGCACAACTCTGATGCTTCTGGGCGTGGGATGTTATTCTCCAGAGGCTGAAAAGCCAGCTGTCAGTCTTGTGACAGCAAATAGCTGTTGTGAGAGGGGATGCACGGAGCCTGCAAGTCTGGTCTCACTGTTTATTATGGAAGTATGAAAATGTACTGTGTGTATACTGAGCACACGCTGTGCAAAGCCTTTTCTTAGCAGATACATGCTCTTAATAGCAATATCACTACTGGGCAAACTGTTCCCGTGCCAATTAATGGACCATCAGGGAGGGGGGATCCATCCATAGAGAAAACACATCTAGAAGATAATCATCAAATAATTTGTATACATCTGCACAGCCTCTTTCTGAAAGGGCAGCTAATTTCAATGGAGACGTCTTTTATTGCAGAGAAGTAAGTGATCTGGGGAACAGTGTAAGTATTCATTGGCCTGGAGTATTTTAGCTACTTAAATTTCAGGGAGAGGCAATGATGACATCCAGATTGGGAAGCTGTGTCTTGATTAGGGATAGTACAGGTAAGCAAGTGAATCAAGGCTATTACATTGCTGTGCATACAGGAAGGAAGAGACGTGCGGGAAGGAAAGAAGCAGGGAAATTTTTTCTAAGGAGGATGTAACACCTGAGTTGAGTAGTCACCCCGGAAGAGTATGAGACTGGTGCTCATTAGTCAAGTAAGTGATTAGGTCAATTTAAGTACTGACATGGATGGAAAGGATGGGGTAGCTGCTCCCCTGCTTACATACAGCAAATGCTATGTGGCAATACTGGAGAACTGGTATGCTCATCCCTTTGGTGAAAGAAAAAGGCATTAATGGTTTCCAAAAGCCTTTTTATCCACGTTTCCTCAGCTGAGGAATGTACCTACATCACAAAACTTTGAGAGAAATGGTTTAAAGCCTGGGAGAAGAGAAAACTCTTGTGTTAAGAGTTCACAATATTATATTTTTGAAGTCCTGTAAAATGCTTTTCCCTCCAGCTTGTTAATATTGTCATCACGTTCACAGCTGTGATTTCACATGGGATAACTGTATTTTCCTCTGACACGTGAACAAAGCCTTACCGTTCCCTGGCAGAACAAGGAAATCCTATTTTAATCCATCATGCAATAATCCAGTAACAAACATATGCCTTAACAGGCCTGGAAGCCTGTTCTGTGATCTGCCCCCTAGAAGATACCTCAGTGATATCTAAAATGCCACTGTTTTCATCACACACGGGATGTAATTTGGATGCAATAATAGATGCTTTCGCATGACAAGATGACTAAAAGTTTTCAGTTTCAGCAGGAACAGAAAATACTCACTTTCTCTGAAAAAGTTTATTAAAAACAGACCATAAGCTGCTGAAAATGATATACACCTCCTGTTCTGTACTGCACGAAGCACTGCTGCCACACAGCCAGAGGCAGGCGAGCAGGAGCTGCACCTCTCCACTGTCATAACCAGGGACAGCAAATCACTTTTTTCATAGCAGAAGGTATCTTTGCTGTATTACACAGGTATTAAAATACAAGAGATTTGCAGGTGCTTGAATTAGGGCAGAATGGACAGTAGGAGATTTGATGTGGCCAAATGTATGGATTATGCATAAAAGCCCCACAACTTGAGAACAATTTTTAGGCATCTGTATTCTGCAGCTTTGCAAATTGGGAGGAAGTTTTCACATTCAGATGTTCAAATACTTTATGTACACCTATACATGAAACAGCATATAAATTAAGAAACTTAGCCACAATGGAAACAGTCATCTTTACTGTACATTCACCAAAATACATCATAAATTAATTTAATCCTCTTTATATAATAAAGAAGAATAAAGATAGGAAGGGAAACTATTAAAACCTAGTTTGGGAGTGGTGCTTGCTAATTTAAGAAAGTTGTATCTTGTGATCTGCATTCTCTGCAGATAAATTATTGGCCCAAGGTAAATACTTTAAAACATAGAAATCGGGTTTGCACATAGAAGATAAAAAAAATTCCTCAAAGTTTGGAACTAAAAATTCCACTGGCTGGAGAAATGTTCTTCAGATCTGTTGCCGTTTGACCTACAATTTCATTAGTCAAGGTACAATACTAATGAAAGCAATTTCAAATTTGTAATAGATTTTGCATTGTAACACTGATATTTACAAACTTCATTCATTCTGTCAGTGATACAAAATGTGATTGTCTGATTGATGGAACTGATTAACACTTGATTTTGAATAGCAGGTGCTCACAGACAATTGTGCACAACTTGTACATAGAAACTGCTTACTCAATACACAGCAAGAAATACATTCAAGAATACTGAATATTGCATCTGAGTGATATATAACAGATGATAGAGGTGCAACCTGTTGGACTGTTGACTTCTGCATTATTGATTTGGTTGCAATGACACTGAGGATGGATTGAACTTCTTTTACTTACGATGAAAGTGTACACTTAGAATCATCAGGATAATCCAGGCAGAGTAAGAGCATTAGAGACCTGTGAAGATACAATTTTATTTAGCATCTTTCAGGCAGAAAACTGAAGAAAACAAATGAAAAAATGAAGAAAACTCAGCAGTGTTATCATGTCTAAAGCTTCCCTTCAGTCATATTTATGGTACAATTTTCTGTGAATAACTAGAGCTGTGAGTACTCCTGTGAAAATTAGTAATTCTGCAGACATTCAATAGTGGTTTTAACTTGTTTAGATTTTCAATCCAATTGAAGATTTTACAGTGAAATGGAATACACGAGGACATCTTCTGTGTCTGACATCTGTTAAGTACAATATTCCCCTTAATTATACAATTATACAGTATGCTGTAGTGTTTTGCCCAATTCACAGCCAAAAATGCTAAGCCTGAAAAATCTGACATCACTCCTCCAATAGATCAGTCTCTTGCTGAAGACACAACATTAATGGCACTTAAACATCAGAAGGTAAGAAATCAATTAAAATAGATGAGGTGCTTCTGGAAATATACCATATTAATGAAGGATTTTCACTTACTTGTAATTGTCAGTGCAGGAGACATCATAACCAAGGCTCTTCAGCCTGCCTTCTAATTTCTGTACAGTATGAGTTCCACAGGAATCTCTGTGAGAAAGGATTTTAATACTATTGCAAGTCTTTTGTGATCTAATTTCCTTTCATTGAACTTGGTGGAATTAGTAAAGCAAATCTCCAAAACTTTGCCTCCTCTGTATTCCTTAACACTTACAGAAAACTGATGTATATTGCTATTTATAAAGCTTCATTTGCTTACAGTAATTTAATGTTTTATACTCAGTTTGCAAAGACTGGAAGATTTGTTTCAGCCAGTGTAGCATCTGCAGATTCTATTTAACCAATATTCCCACCTTCAGTATTTCAGTGGACAAACAGAAAAAGAGCTAAATAATTTTGTAAAATAAGTAAGTGTAATATTGTAATATTCTTCGGCAGCTATTTAGGTGGTGCTAAAGCTGATGATGTCTTTACAGAATAAGTTGGTTATAATACGTTAAAATTATACTTCTGGGAAGTTTGTCCTCTCTCTTGAATACAGAACAATAGAAAAACAAAAGAAGAGAGAAAAAAACCCAGAAAGAATCCTAAACATAGCTTCTGTGTTTAGCACTGATTTTTAAATTTGTGTTGCAATTAGCAGAAGAAAGTTTAGCATAGAACAGAACCTACTGGGACCTCTAAAATTTGCACCAATGTCAAATATTAAGGCCAGTGCTACCTCCCCGTTGGTCAGTAAATACTCACGACTTCAAATCATATGGGCACCACAAAAATCATTGCAAAAAGCATTAAGTAAAAATACACAAATATTCCCATACATCCAGGCAAGCATAAACTTAAAGATAAATTAGCATCAAGTGCTCGTCTTAACTTTTCTTTGTAACAAGGGCAATGTTTGCAAAGGTGAGCTGTATAGAGTTTTTTCTTCAGAGGTCTGGGGTAAAACTGACTTCCTTTGCTCCACAACCCTTGATTCATCTATGTATCACACACTATCAAAAGATATAATGGAGTAATTCTTCCTTTAATCAGTCCCAACCCCAATTTCTGGCCTAATGATTTCATTTTTTTAACTTCAGAGTCCATTTTCTATTATGTTTCTGTTGAAAATCATTATTTTCCTTGGCTATTTCATTTTCATTGGCTGTTTACCAACAAGCTGTTCTGTTTGGACTGATCTGTTTTGTTTTGTTTATTTGTTTTTAATTAAATTAACGGTAAAAGTAGATCTGGTATTTATCTGCTTCTACCAATTTTCAAAAGCAGTTAAGTCAGCTGAAAATGATTCTAGACTGAATATTAGAATTTAATTATATTTTGTCTCATGCTGGTATTTCTATACTCTTTGAGAATGGCAGGGCATGCCTTCTGTGTTAGTGAAAGCATCTAAATATTTTTAGTTTAATTGCTAGGCAAATATAATCAAACAGAAAGCCAGGTGAAATTGTAAAGACAGGTCCAAAAAGGAGGCATTCGGCGGGGGCGGGGGGGGGGAAGACATAACTTACAAATCTGGTCCTTCAATATCATCCACAACCCAGATAACAATTTGTGAGATTTTGTCTTTCTGGAGATTAGGTATCTCGTAATCTGCAAAAAAAATGATTAAAGAAACAATATTTTTTGAAATATAAAGAACAATAAAAAGAAATAATCTTTTTCCCTTCGCACCAGTCAAGGCTCTGATCCTGCTGGAGGATAGGGGTTTGCTCGATTTTGCATTTATATCCTCTGACTACAATCAGACTCGACAAAGCAGAAAAAAACTGATTCACATTCTTAATGTTATAAAACATCAAAGGCATTTAAACAGAAGTTTTGTTTTCATATTCTTAATCTTAGAGGCGCTCAGCTGAAAAAAAAGTTACAACTTAAAAGGTGAGCCAGAATGAAGTGAACTTTGAAGAATGCAAAACTAAAACAATATGCATTGGATAGTTAGTAAAAAAAAGAAATAGGTCATTCTTGTCATTATTGCTTTTACACAAAATACAATTTTGCTTTAAATAATAAAAAAATAACAACAGCCACAAGACAAATATATATTTTAGGTATAAAATGACGGCCACAGTAACATAACCATCAAGGAGAAACTTCTAGCCGCGTCCATCCCTGGCCTAAGGAATCTTCCACTTTCTTCCTTTGTGTAAATTGACTTTGATAGGTATTTAAATAACAATTAAACCAAAATAATAAAATGGCAACTAAATCACAGAATCATAGAGAGGTTTGGGTTGGAAGGGACCTTAAAGACCATCTGGTTCCAACCCCCTTGCCAAGGGGAGGAACACCTCCCACTGGATCAGGAAGCTCAAAGCCTCATCCAGCCTGGCCTTGAACACCTCCAAGGATGGGGCAGCCATGACTTCTCTGGGCAACCTGGGCCAGGGCCTCATCACTCCCAGAGTAAAAAATGTCTTCCTAATATATAATCTAACGAGAACAATAATAATTATATGTTAATAAGTATAATAATTATAATATCAAATAATAATGATAATGTGTAACGTATTAGTACTATATTATTAAAAATTATAATAATTATTATAATTGTAGTGTCTGTAAATTGAATTTCAAAGCCACAGATTTCTAACTCAGTAAGATGTACTGCAATGGCTTCCAGCCTTTTAATTGCTCGACTCCCCTCTGAGCGTGCCCTGAATGCTTGGTCCAAGCCTGAGCCCAGGTGTGTGCTCTGATTTGCCTATCATGGTGCTTCTTAAATGTCTCCATATGGGCTGCAGTGTCTCTTAGTCACTTGAAATGCTCTGAGACCCTCCAGACTGGAAGGAACTGTTGGATGTCACCTCCTGTGTGAGGCCAGCACTGGCAACGTGACCACAGCTCTGTCCCCCTGGTGCCTGCAGGCAAACTACTGGTGCTGTGGTGTGGAAGCTCTGTTGGCACCCAGCTGAGACCTGTTTGTAAAGTTATTTTAAACTTCTAGAGAAGTGGGATACCAATATTTGCCTTCTCTGTTCAGCTGTGGTACAGTGGTGAATGTCCAAGCCTGTCTTAAGCAGTGAAAATACAACCAAAAATAAATATTCCAATTATTTTTTTCTCATTTGCCCATTCATTTACATGTTCTTGCCAGCAAAAATGCAACTTCCTCTAAAATATGAAGGAACTTTTAACTGTGGAGGAACAATGCACAATTCGCTTCAGTAAACCAATTTTTGAACCAACTAATATTATGAAAGAGGTCTGCCAACTACAAACATACTCTGTGAATGAGCAAAGTTATTTTGCATGAAGTGAGAAATAAATCTTAACTGAAAAGGTAACAGGTTAGAAATGGGCCAGGAAAAAAAAACAGATGGTGCAATTGGCTTTGTTTTTTTCATGGCAGGCTGTGTCCCAGTGGTGGTGATTTCACTAGTCATGATACCACCAGGGAGGTGACTCAGGGAACTGGTGGAAAGAATTAATTTATATGTAAGAAGTTTCTGAAATAAGGACTCTATACAGGATTCTGGGCATTGACCTGCTGCCAGGTATTATCATCTGCAGAAGACTGGATCCCAGCTGACCACCTGACCAACCACGAGGAGGCCATAAATATCTTGATTAGCTGAAAGCTGTGTACAAAGCTGGACCTTTTGGGGGACAGAGGTAAGTAGGGAGTAGGTATTTTGGAACACACGGTTCCTGTTTCTCTCCTGTCTGAGACAAAATTATCTTTTCAATGATTAGTTTTAGTCCTCAGTGAGCACGCAGGAGCAGGATCTGTTCTATGGGTTTTTTAAAGATGTTTCTTTGATCTTCCTCGGACAGGATAGTTGCTGAGATAAGGAAAGATGTATTTTTAGTCAAAGGTAGGCAGTCACTACAGCCATATACTCAGTAAAAGTTCTTAAGGGTGTATTTTTACAATAAATTTTCAATACAGTCTTAGATGAAACTCTGCATAGCGGTACACCTGTAAATCGGGGAAAATGCCTCTGTCCTTTATGTAGGAGCGAACAAGGAAAAGAGAAAACTAATCCTTGCTATTATCCTTCTCAATTAGCTTTTTTTTCTTTCTTAAACCATAATGGACCTCAAGCTGCCTCCTCTTGGTTTTGGAGAAACAGCAGACTAAACACTTTCACTACAGAAGTTAAGTTTGCTCTTAGGCCTGACCTAGGCTACACTCCTCGTAATAATGTCTTCTCCTTGGAGATGTCCCTGAACAGAAATTTTGAAACACTCATCTTTTTTAAGACTTACACATTTTGCCACAGTAAGGTGGCTGACTTGAAGGCTGCTTTCAAAAAGCATTTATCCTGCTTGCCACAGCAGTTTGTAAAATGCAGGAGTCAAAAGGATTGTTCTCATCCATTTCCTGCTAATTCCTACAGTTGAGGGCAATTAAAAGCTGTCCCCACAACTCAGCAGACTTTGATGCAACAGACTCTTCCAGCTACCCTCCACATGCTTTGTGCAGCAGAAGACCCAAACAACTGGCTGACCATCCTTTTTTTCCAGGCTTCAGACCCTGTACACATAAATAAGTCAGTTTTCTTACCCTGGTTCTGGGTAAGCTCCCCCAGCTGCAGAACCATTCAGCAAGACGTGTATCACTCCAGAACTGTGCTGTGCATACTGCAATACATAATAGACCTTTTTCAGAACTCATCATCCAGATTTGTTATATGTCTTAGCATTGTATTACAAGCAACAATGACCAAGGAAAGAATTTTATCAAGAGTACCAGAGTTGTGAAAATAATACCAAACTAGCACCCTAGCAGATCACTGCAGCAGAAAGGACAAGAAGTAAATAGCTGATGCATTCATTAAATACAGCTTCTCATACTATTTTCTCACACCTGTAAATAGTTTCTTCAGCAGAGGAAGAAAACATTTTGGTATGCTGTGTTGGGTTTGATCTGTGAATAAAGGATTTCCACCAAGGCTGTCAAATGTCCCTTAGGACCTGTTCTCAGTAGACAACTAGTGTGCTTATTGTGCTCAGTAGGTGCTTAATATATACTAACAAAGCTAACACAGAATGTTAATGCATTATCTAGCTAAGGGGCAAGTTAGGTTCCTTTTGCTAAAACATTGTACCCAGTCTAAAACAAGTGTATTTGTATCAGAGTAAATAATCTAGCACAGTTACAGACTCAAATCTGGTTTGATCCAGTGAGGTTTTCCTGACCACGCAGGTCACACTCAGTAGTGTACAAAGTCAGCACTAACGCGCTATTTACAGTGATTGAGGCCATCCTCCAGAAAGATTCCACAGCGTTGTTTTCACATTCCTCCGTGGTCGGGCAGGATTCATAGTCCAGTCCTGTAGTAAGGCATGTGATTTATGATGCTATTAGAGAGACAATAATGACCATAAAAAGTGACCTTAGAAAGAAATTAAATCTATTTGTGCATTACTCGCTGAACATACAAGACGGTCTGACACAATACTGAATGCTGTATTTTTTTCTATCATTTTCCATTCTTTGCAGTTTACACAAACCATGACGTTCTGTGGATTCATAGAATCCTAGAATCATCTGGTTAGAAATGACCTCTGAGATCATCAAGTCCAATCATACCTGTCCTCTTACTAAACCATGTCCTTAAGAAACTCATCAACCCGTGTTTTAAACAACTCCAGGGATGGTGACTCAACCACCTCCCTGGGCAGCTGTGCCAGTGCCTGACCACCCTTTCAGTGAAGAAATTCAGTAATTTAGCTGAAACACCTCTAACTCTACCTGGGAGGCAGAGAGCTCTGTGTTCAGAGGGCTGAGAAGGAGGCGCAGCACCATTTAGATTTCACTGTGTGCTCCCCAGACTGCCAGGTTAAACATTCACACAAAACAGGAGAGAATGAGACAGTGCGGCTATCCCTGATTTTCAAAGGACCAAGTGCAAAATTAGCTCCTCCAGAACACAGCAGTCAGTCTCCATGATGGTTTTACAGATAGATTTTTAAATATAGTACTCATTGTCTTACCAGCACCGTCTGCCTGCCCACACCAGTTTAGAAAATCTGCAAAGAAGCCAATCAGAGTATCAGCCAGGGACATGTAGCGACGGCCTCTGTCAGCAAAGCTATTGACGAGCAGATGATTATTCTCCCAGAAGAGAGATTATGGAAAGAAAGGAAAAAAAAAAAAAAGAAAGAATGACCCATCACTTGGGTGTGGACACAATGAGATTATGGGGTGCTTAAAACAGTTTAAAACACGTTTTGTTATTTCTTTGAAAATCAAGCTAATAATCATAAATGTTAGCTATCTCTTTAGAGGAACAAAGGTTTGGGTTTTTTTACGGTGTTGTAAATTCTGATCACTAGAGGCTTGATGGGCTTTCACACCATGATGGGAATAGGTATAGACTTGTATTAAAGATAGAGAAGCCTAGCTTAAAGATAGTGAAGCCTAGCTTTGCCTTCTTCAGTGGATATTTAGGGAAAGGAAGTAAAAAGGAAAGACAGATATTTATATCTGTCTTTATATCTTAACAGAATTCTCTCACACTGCTATGTTGACTTATGGCATGAAAAAATGATGTGTCTAGCTGTTATTTCTGTGTTTGCAAAACTCTCATTAATCTCATGTGAGCTGTGTCGATAGGCGTATTTGTTGGTTAAGCTTCTATCATTGAGAGATAAGGAATTATTGTGCTAGAGGAAAAACTGCTTTAAAGCGTAACCTTTTAGAGAAGGCCAAAGCACACATTCTGGTGGGATATGATGGCACAAATGCCATGGTTTTTGCACTTTCACTGTTCTCTGCAGTTGGGCAGCACATCGAATCCTTACTGTTTTCTAGGATGCAATGGTGTTCTATCTCATTTCTGTTTGTTTAACGTGTCAAAAGACAACAGCATGCAGAGTCTTTGCAGGCAGAGCACCCAACCTGTGGAAAAGTAGAAGTTCAGGGACTAAAACAAAGCTCCTGGCTTAGTAGAAAAAATAGGGGAACTTTGTAGCGTGAAAATGGAGAAGTTTCTGAGAAGTTACTGCATAAATAAATGCAGCCAAAAACATTGAAAAATGCCATCACGCCTGAGCCTGTAAACTACAGATGGGCCAAAAATAATGAATCATGAGTCAGCCACAGAATGAGCCTTGGTCAAATTTGAACTGTGCCATGGAAAATCAGTCGCATGTCACAGGACTGTTAATGTAACATCAATAATTATTACTTTGTTAGGTGGAATTGTATGCAATGACAGGTTGATAAATTGTTCATAGTCCTTAGGTAGAATGCTGCAGGGATCCTTGTTAATAAATGCACCTTTAAATGCTTCCCATATCTCCAAACAATTCTTCTCACTGTAATCATTGAAACAAACAAGCAGCAGAATTGTTTTTCCAAAGCAGGGCAAGCAAGTAATTTGTTCCCAGCTTCTTCAGATTCCCAAATTAAAACCCCTAAAAGGTTAAGAGACAAAACTGAAGTAAGGGTGGCGGAAAACTCACCACACAGGAAAAGCATATAAATCTAGTCTCTTCCTGACTCCTAACAGCAGCAGATTAGGAAGAAGTAGCAATGGAATTAGAAATACATAGCAACTCAACAAAAAACTTACAAGGTACAGTATAATTTAGCTTGCTATCCAGCACTGTAGAAACACTGAAGAAAACAGCTTTCTTTGAAGATTTCCAGATTCAAAAAGCCATTTCAATTGAAGTGTAGCTAAATGTGCAAAGCTACTGTAACGTAAAATTACTCTTAAAACATCATATTCAAGTGCAAGGAGGAGTTACTAGAAAGTTTCAATGGTAGAATAATGGTTTTGACAAAGTGATGCCTTCTGTATTTACAGGTCCTAGGATTATACAGCTTTACCTTGCTGGAACGAGTACAGTGACCGTGGGGGACATAGACTGTCACCGTGCAGTAGCTACAAGAGTACTGTTAGGATTCAATATTTAAACTACTTGTGAAGGAAGGCCTGAAATAAGATGCCAGGCTATGCACTTTGACAGTTCCCTTCTGCCAACTCTGTCTCAGGGACAATAATCTCCTGTAGGACAGGACAGGCCATATTGGCAACCGTGTCCTGGGGTGCACCAAGCACGGCATTCATTGCCAGCCGGGAGAGGGGGAGGATTGTCCCGCTCTGCTCTGCACTGGGGCGGCCCCATCTCGAGCACTGGGGGCAATTTGGGGCACCACAGCATAAAAAAGACATCAAACCACTGGAGAGTGTCCAGAGGAGGCCACAAGGCTGGGGAAGGCTCCACAGGGGAAGGTGCGTGAGGAGCGGCTGAAGTCCCTTGGTCTGTTCAGCTGGAGAAGAGGAGACCGAGGGGGGATCTCAGAGCTGTTTGCTGCCTTCTCCCAAGGGAGGGAGGGGAAACAGGGGCTGAGCTCTGCTCTCTGGTGACCTGTGACAGGACCCGAGGGAATGGCAGGAAGATGTGCCAGGGCAGGGTTAGATTGGATATCAGGAAGAGGTTCTTCTCCCAGCGGGTGGTGGAGCACTGGAACAGTTCCCCAGGGAAGCAGTCCCAGCACCCATTCCGCCAGCATTCCAGAAGCCTTTGGACACTGCCCTCAGTCACACGGGGTGAGTGTTGGGAGTGTCCTGTGCAGGGACAGGAGTTGGACTCCATGGTCCTTGTAGGTTCCTTCCAGCTCAGGTGATTCTATGATTCTGTGATCTATGATTATCTTTCTGGATTTGCAGGATCTCATCTGTCACAGCTTGGAGCCTGCCTGGAGTAATTAAAAAGGGAATTGCTACTTTCACTACTTTCTGACAGTACCTTCTCCACATATGCTGTGGCAATGTCTATGCTGGGAACATTGTGCAGAGCAGAATAATGTATTTTTGGTGCATACGGCATTCCTAACACAAACAGCTGTGATTGCAAAGCTGTAGCTTGAACAATAGTAGTTGCGATAAGTAAGACAACTTTTGCCATTATGCAGCTCCTATGCAGGAAACAGAGCACAGATTCCCTTACAGTCATCTCTGGTCATGCTTAAAACAACTCTATAAACTCTGATATATCGTAAGCAAATATGGGATCTTGATCTGAACATTTTCAGTGATGCAATATGACCATTGATCATTAGTTTCAATGTTTAAAGAGTCGTACTTGATAAAAGGATTTGCACCCTATTTCTGATTTCAAGCTGTTAAATATTAGCTTCTAACAGCAGTCTATATACTTAGATCTCATTCTGATAAAGAGCAGTCTGCTGTAAGCACTCACTTATTCATGCCAGCACTTGTAAATTATGATCAACTGAATTCTTCACATCTTTAGGGACAGTTGAAACCAGCAATAATTTTCTGGTTAATTCACTTATTGGATTTCTTCGATTCATGTGTTCTCATCCATGTTTGTAAATAAAAAGGACTAGTCTGCTTCGTTACTCAAAATTTCTCAGCTATCAAAAATACTTCTCGAAACTACAGGGTGGGGAAGGGCTGCAGATCGGGACAATTTCTTCTGATCTTAATAGACACTAATAAGTCATATAAGATTTATTTCATGTGAGTCAGTTTAAAAAAGATGTTTTCAAAACTTCCATTATATACTCCCACTAAAGAAATACGGTGTTTATGCACTACAGGAACACTTGAGTTATGTAGCATGAAAATTTCAAATATGATTTTCATTCAAATCTCTCACTTTACATGACCATAACACTTTGTAAAATGCCTCTTTTAACTGCCACGTTCTGTTTTAACATAAAGGAAAGTTTTCCTTATGCTTCTATAAACATATTTATGTTTTAACTGTGCTGCAGTGTGAAGATATGCTTTGCTGGCTTCTTTTCTGTTAGCAAAGTATTTAAAAAAATATTCTATTTGCACATAAATTTAGGAGCAAAACCTATCCAGGTGACTATGCCTATATAAAAGCTAACCAAGGAGCAATTAAGAAACCAACAATGAATAGAAAGGGTTAAAATAATTAGGATATCTGGTTTGCACCTGTGCAACATGAAATTTTAATTTTGTTTAGATTACACTATTTGCCTATAGACCTAAGGGAAAGAGAAAAAGACACATACTATGAAATTCATTGTGCAGCTCTTCTTTTTATAAGGCCATTTTGGGATAGAATCTTAATGTCCAGCCTGGCTTCATGCTATTATAAATCAGCATACTTTGATGAATGTGTTCAGACTTCTCAGTTTTAAAATTACATTGTGAAAAGGTCACAGGACCTAACAACATCACAAAACTGTCATTAATATGAGACTTACAGAAATACTTTCAAAAATACTGTATTTACATTTCTAAAAGCCAAAATCAGTTAACGAGAGGGTTAACATTTCCAAAAATGCTTCAGCTATTAATGAAGTGACATCTGAACTCTACCTACCTGAACTCTACCTACCTAATCTCTACCTACCTAAAGCCTACTGCAAGACCAGACTTCCTATACCTACACAACTGTTCACTGACTCGAGTTTTCATAGCTTATGTTATACATTACATTGTAGGTATGCATACTATAAAGTTTACTGGCACCTTCTACTGGGATGTGTTTCTAAATTTGCCAAACTTGAATTGTTCAGCTGAAATTTTAGTACCATGTTATTAGGATGATTTTTCCTTTCATGGGGAACTTGAAGCAAAACACGGTAAGAATGTCATTAGGAAGAATCGTGTTTGTTTTGCCTTTGTTAAAAGCCACAAACTTGTTTTCTTTCCTTTACCTTCCTGTTTTGCAGCAGGAAATGAAAAAGGGAGGTTGAGGGAAGGATGTAATATTTGCTGATCTTATGCAACATAATCTAACCCTGTTTAAGAACACGGTTCAATGCTGCAGGAACCTAGCCATGCCCTCTCTGCAAATGCATCTTCAAACTATGAGGAAAAAATTTAGTGGCAGATGGTACTCCAGGAGACTGTACTCCTTAGTTTTTTCCTTTTTACCAAAGCCCAAGCAATGTCAGGAAGACAGAAAAAGTGGTCATTTTAGCAAAAGGTGTGACTTTTACCTCCAATTCTGTGTAGTTAACACGGGCAATGAAAGCTCACGGCTAATCATACTTCAGCAGTTGATTTCTACCTGATTTTTCAGGGGAAGGAGCTGAGCAGTCTCTTCCAGTATCACTAGATAGCTATAAAGTGAGGTGCTTTCCCTCCTACATGACCTGACATACGAGGCACGCAAAGTAAAGCAGGAGCACTGTCAGATTTGGTACTTCAGAAATACCACCCCCATGATTTCTGTGCAGTGTTCTCCTTACAGAACACTGTGGCAGTAGGGTGGGGGAAGAAATGTCAAATAAAAAGCTGAAGGATTAAAAATCTTGCCATAATTACAGTACTTTTATTAATACGACATCCATCAAAGTTCATTTTTTGTTTCCAGACAGCTACAATAGGATCAATTCCATGGCTAGGAGCAAAACATCAGGCTTCTGACAAGAAACTTTTTGTACAGAACAGAAAAAACTAATCCAGAAATGAGCAAAAACTTACCCAACAGAAGGATTCACGATTCTAATATACTCATAGCATCTTCCAATGACAATACTTTCCAGGTTTGGCGTCGTACCTTCACCTTTCCATTTCTTTCCCTGCACTGCTGAGCAGCTGTTCATAAATAGAACACAGGCAAGTAATAGAGACAAAAGAAGGCTCTTCATCACTACTTCTTAAGAACCCAAGTTGTTAAAAAAAAGGGAAAAAGAAAAGTTAAACTATACAATCTAAATGGAAACCTGGAGGCTTAACACTGAATATTTTCAACACTGGCTATAGCTCTGTACACAAAAGACAAAGTTAGACGGAAATCTGAACCTTGCTGAGCACTGCAATAAAACTGTTTCCTGGAGTGACTGCAGCACAGAAATACATCACTTCCTCATGCCTAACTATTCCCCACTTCAGAAAAACTGAGACTTTTAAGGTCATGATATTGCCACCTGGTGATAACTGGGAAGAATTACAATATATTTCAGTAAAAGCAGAAAAAAATCTCTTACCACTTAAGTATTTACAATGCCTTAGTTTTGTTTAATACTCATTGCCATGCTACACCTTCCTAAAACATCTCAAGGACTTGCAAGCAATGTATTGTAAATGTTTCTTTTCAATTTAAAAGGGCTAAAGTTTTTGTACATATTTTTTTAAGGGCTGAAAAAAAAATGCTAAAACACCTATCAAGTAACAGAATGGTAAAATGCTACCACTTCTCCCCTGGATACTGACAGCAACATTTTGGTATTATGATGGCTGTTTTAAAGTCTTCAAAACCGCTTCGCAGTCACAAATCAATTGTAAGGAGAACTAAAAGGATTAAGACATATTTCCTGTGCACTGAAGTGATCTCTTCAATTTCTGTTTACACGTAGTCTCCCTCCAGCTTCTCTTCCCTAAGTACTTTGTTAGATCATCAAACAACATCAATTAATCTAATCTTCAGTGTAAACATTTGGTGGTATAAACTGCTGCAAATACAGCCACGCTACTTTTTTTCCCCTTTTGAAAAACCACTTTTTTTCAAACTTACTCTAAGTTGTGGAACATGCTGGCTCTTCTCTTTCTGTTAGAAAGTCTCTATGCCTCAATGAATATGTACATCTTCCTTATTTATGTAGTTACTTATCTAGTGTCATGCTTACATTGAAGCACTGGTACCCAGCTGACGGATTTTGCTGAAGGCAAAACCTTGCTAATCATTGAGCAAATTGCTGATGATGGATTTGTCTTGTAAACGTGACAGCAAGATAACCAGCTGGATTGTTACCTGCAGCAGTCTTCAGGAAAGCCAGATCTGCCCAGAAATGGTTACACAATGTTGTGCTTGATACGGTGGAGACACAGCAAATGTTGTATTTCACCTCAGTTACTTCTCTGATGCTTTTTCTCCCCATTTTTCTTCCTAACCTCTCTGAAATGTCACCATCCTCACAGAGCACCAGCATGTTAATCAAATGGTTTCAACTTAATGCTTTGGGTTCAGATCAGAGAGTGCAATAATCTATGGAAGTCAACGAATTTTTTACTATCAACTTTGCTGCAACCAAATTTTGCTCAATAATTTCAAGGCTGACAGAAACCAGAGGCATAACTGGTGTCTTTTCCTATATAGAAGAGTGTAGAAACTGTCACTGGTTTAGTCACAGAGTGAAAATTCTGCTTCAAATATACTGTATAAAAAGACATAAAGATGGATACTGAGTTTTGGAATGGCTGTTCTCCAAGGACACACCAGGTTAGGACTGATCGCCATAAAGAAGATGTGAGTACTGCTCAGCAGTGTTCTCCAAAATAGAGACAACCTGTCATTCTCAGAAGGAATGGAAATGAGTTCAACAAGTGCTGGGATCCCCATCTCATCTCCTATCAAGCTCCCTTTCCTCATGGGCCACTTCTAGAAACACATCAGGCCAGAAGGGCTTCTGATCTGACTCAGCACAGTCACTCTTTTTTTAAATTCTTAGCTGTGACGTTAATACATCACGTGATGCTAAATTAACAGACCTTGGTGGAAATTGCTCCAATAGTTTGATAGGCTCAGGAGTCAAACCTTTGCTCTGGCTTAGATCTCATGCTCCCTTTTTCTCGTACAATAACTAATCTGCTCTCAGAAATCTTCTCTCTGTGTAATTCTTAAAGAAAATGACCAAGTCTCCTCTTAAACTTGTCCATGAAAAATTCAATATTTTAATCCCACTTTCTCTTGTAGTACTGTACTTCACTGCCACAAACTGGCTGTCCATCTTGCCTCCCCAACTCTAGCAATTCATGCTGGATGCAGATCACTGTCCCTCACTCTCTGCCTCTGTCTCCTAGAAGAGGTTATTGCCCATCACAGTATCACAAGGTTGGAAAGGACCTCTGAGATCATCAAGTCCAACCGATAACCCAACACTAACACCAACACTAACACCAACCATCATCTAAACCATGGCACTCAGTGCCTCATCCAATCTCCCCTTAAACACCTCCAGGGTCGGTGACTCCGCCACCTCCCTGGGCAGCGCATTCCAATGGCCAATCACCCTTTCAGTGAAGAACTTCTTCCTCACATCAAGCCTAAACTTTCCCTGACGAAGCTTGAGTCCATGCCCTCTAGTACTGTCGCTGGTCACCCGAGAGAAGAGACCAATCCCTGCCCGACTACAACCTCCTTTTAGGTAGTTGTAGAGAGCAATGAGGTCTCCCCTGAGCCTCCTCTTCTTTAGACTAAACAGCCCCAACTCCCTCAGTCGCTCCTCGTAGGGCTTGTGCTCCAGCCCCTTCACCATCTTCGTTGCCCTCCTCTGAACACATTCCAGTATCCTAACATCTTTCCCAAACTGGGGGGCCCAGAACTGTACACAATATTCAAGATGAGGCCTGACCAGTGCCGAGTACAGGGGGACAATAACTTCCCTGGTCCTGCTGACTACACTATTCCTGATGCAGGCCAGAATGCCATTGGCCTTCTTGGCCACCTGGGCACACTGCTGGCTCATGTTGAGCTTCCTGTCAACCAGCACTCCCAGGTCCTTTTCTGCCTGACTACTCTCCAGCCACTCTATCCCCAGTCTGTAGCTCTGCATGGGATTGTTGTGTCCAAAATGAAGTACCCGACATTTGGACTTATTAAACATCATCCCATTAGAATCAACCCATCTCTCCAATCTGTCCAGGTCTCTCTGTAGGGCCATCCTACCCTCTAACAGATCAACCCTTCCTACCAGCTTGGTATCATCTGCAAACTTGCTGATGATGGACTCAATCCCCTCATCCAGATCATCAATAAAGATATTAAACAGGACCGGACCCAACACCGATCCCTGCGGGACACCACTGGTGACCGGCCACCAACTGGATGAGACACCATTCACCACCACTCTCTGGGCTCGGCCATCCAGCCAATTCCTAACCCAGCACAGAGTGCTCCCGTCTAAGCCACGGGCTGCCAGCTTCTCTAGGAGTCTACTGTGGGGAACAGTGTCAAAGGCCTTGCTAAAGTCCAAGTATACCATATCCACAGCCTTCCTCTCATCCACCAGGCGAGTCACATGGTCGTAAAAGTAGCGTAGCAGTGTCTGCAAAATTGGCAGCATATTTGCTCCTGAGATACTCTGGTTCACAAACTGAATATTAACTCAAATGACCATGAAATTCAGGATATGTTTATATTGTGAAGCCCTGGAAGATAAGAATGGACGTGTTCTCTCTTGTTATTTCTGCCACATGGGAGTGGTAATTTTCAGCAGAAGGAACGTGTAACAGGTGGGAACATTAATCCCCTATGATGGCTCAGGCATGAATTGTTGGCAGAATAACCCCAATTCCATATGACTTCTTGCTTTAGGCTGGAAATATGACCTTGGAACTGGTCATATTTACAAGCTCCTCTCTAACTCTGTAAGTAACAAACTCCACAAAACATAATTT
This sequence comes from Dromococcyx pavoninus, assembly GCA_033558185.1. NCBI lineage: Eukaryota > Metazoa > Chordata > Aves > Cuculiformes > Neomorphidae > Dromococcyx > Dromococcyx pavoninus. The sequence goes on along the minus strand of JAUMJL010000019.1, from coordinate 230,282 downwards.
CTTGAAGGTTCATGTCTTCAGCGCATCAGTAACCCACGGTCTCACCCTCTCTCATGTATTCTCTGATCCTCTGTGCAAGAAATGCACAAACGCAAAGCCAGAGCTGTGCTTACTCACCAAGCAGTAAATACAACCATGTGTTGGCTGGGCAGCTGCACAACACCCGTGCTTTCCACTTCCTTTCTTTCTCTCGTTTTTTTTCCCCCAAAGTTGTACAAATTAAACCTTCCAAGTTTCATACATTATTTGCAGATATGATTAAGTAGGCCAGCGTGTTCAAAAGTCCTTGGAGGTGGAAAGGATGAGTGGAAAAGGAAACACCCAATACCACAATTGCTTAAGCCTCATTACCTTAGATAAAGAGATAAAAAGATTATTGTGCACAGTGTGATCTAAATAACCCTCTCTCCTTCTCAAATCACTCTCTCTCCTTTTACCAGCAATAATTTCACAGTGTTCCAAAGCATTAGTACACTGAGGAACATTAGCACATTGGACTAAAATTGTATGTGTGCCTTTGCTCAAAATCTTTCAATCTGTTTACAATTTATTGCTTACATTGATAAACTGGCTGGCTTTTAATCTATGCAATATCTGCAGCATAGACTTGTACAGGAGTAGTTTTCAGACAGAAAGGTCTGCTACATTTATTATATGTTGGACAGCGCATTTTGGGGACCTTTACTACACATTTCCATGTTGGCTGAGAGTTACACCTTATGTCAAGCTGATGCATCATCTCTCTTCTGCCAAGTGTTCCTCCTGTGTTTGAAATGTTGCATAGGCAGGTGAATACCAAAGGCTGGTGTTCCTGCTCCTTTCATCTCAGATATTTAACAAGTGCAGCATTTAACTCTTATCTAGCACAAAATCTGCAAAAATTGGGGGCAGATTCCCTGATGCAGCCTGGATTGGGACACATCAAACGTGATAGCTCACACACACCAGTACATTTACAGATACCCTCTTTATTCCAAGGAAGTTGTTGAATACCTATCCCTGGACGGATTTAAAAGACATGTAGATGCGGTGCTTAGGAACATGGTTTAGTGGTGAACTTGTCAGTGCAAGGCTTATAGTTGGACTTCATCTTAAAGGTCTTTTCCTACAGGAACAATTCTGTGATTCTGTAACATGTTGTTGACATCTCCTCAGTCTCCCTGCGAGAAGCGAATTGTCTTTACTGTATGTAAAGGCACCATTTCTAATTCCTAATTCCTTCTGACTTCATTAAAGTCACATGAGGAGTGGGCTGAAGTCACTTGAGTCTGTTCAACCTGGAGACTGAGGGGGGACCTCATTGCTGTTTGCTGCTTCATCACAAGGGAAGGAGGAGGAACAGGTGCTGGTCTATTCTCTTTGGTGACAATGATGGGACTCAAGGGGATGGCAGGAAGATGGTCTGGAGGGAGATGTCCCTGGCCATGGCAGGAGGGTTGGAACTGGATGATCTTTAAGACCTTCCAACCCAAACCATTCTATGATTCTATGATGAGGAGCTGGACTCTATGATCCTTGGGCGCCCCTTCCAACTCAGGTCATTCTATGATTCTATGAACGATTCTGTGGTTCTGTAACGTGTTGCTGTCAGTCTGTCATCTCAGCCAATTGTCTTTCCTGCACGTGAGAGCACACTGCAATTTCTAATTCATTAAAGGCACGAAGACCGCTGTGCCCGCCACGCCGGGCTGCCCGGTGGGCACGGACACGGGGCACCGCCCGCCCCTCCCGCAGCTCTGGGCAGCCTCCCCCACCTTCTGCACGCCCGACTCCTACGCCCCCGCCGAGCAGCTCCCCCCACAACTCCCTCTGACTCCTCCCCCCGCGCCCGCCCCGCAACTCCGCCGCCGCAGTCAGAGGGGAGGGGCGTGGCGACGCCGGAAAGGTGCGGGGCTGCGGGGCCAACCGCAAGGAGGGGGTCGGAGCGAACCGCGCACGCGCAGGCGCGCGGCGGGAGGCGGTGACGGCGGCGGCGCTGTCGGCGCGGGGCGGGGGCGGGAGCGGTCACGTGGGCGGCGGGGTTGGCGGCGCGGCGCAGGCGCGTGGCGGGTGTTCGTGCCGTCGCCGTCGTTGCCGCTTGCGCCGCGGGTTCTATGGGGAGAACATGGCTCCCTTCCCTGAGGAGGTGGATGTCTTCTCGGCTCCGCACTGGCGGATGAAGCAGCTTGTGGGGCTCTACTGCGACAAGGTAGCGTCTGGGGGCGGGCAGGGTGGGGCGGCCTCCGCGCCGCTCCCCTGAGGCGGGAGGACTCGGTCAGCGCCCCCGGCAACTTTTCAGCGCCGCTGCGGGGCTGCCGGCCGCCCCGGGCCTTCCCGCCGCATCCCGCATCCCCAGGGCCTCTTCGAGGGGAACCGTGGCCGGTGGGGCGAGGGAGGGGAGTCTCCCCCTCTGCTCCGCTCCGGTGAGAGCCCACCTAGAGCGCTGTGCCCACTGCTGGAATCCCCAGCGTTAGAAGGATGTGCAACTGTTGGAACAGCTCCAGAGGAGGCCACGGAGATGATCCGAGGGCTGGAGCTCCTCTGCTGTGAGGACAGGCTGGGAGAGTTGGGACTGTTCAGCCTGGAGAAGACTCGACTCCAGGGGGACCCCACAGTGGCCTTCCAGTACCTGGAGGGGCTACAGGAAAGCTGGGGAGGGACTTTTTCAAGAGCAAATAGTGACAGGAGAGGGGGAACGGCTTTACATGGGGAGGGGGAAGATTTAGATTGGACATTACGAAAAAATTCTTCATGCTGAAGGTGGTGAGGCCCTGGCACAGGTTGTCCAGGGAAGGTGTGGCTGCCCCATCCCTGGTGGTGTTCCAAGGCCAGGTTGGAGGGGGTTTGAGCAGCCTGGTCTGGTGGGAGATACCCCTGCCCGTGGCAGAGGCGTTGGAACTGGGTGATCTTCAGGGTCCTTTCCAAACAATTCTGTGATTCTTTAACTGTGCCTTCCCAGTGCCTTCCCTCTCGCCAGGCCGTGTTGGAACCACCAACTGTGTTATGGAGCAGAGCTGCGAGCGGTGCCCTCAGGGGCCGTAGGGCTGGGGGGTGCTTTACCGGCACAACACCACGGCCACAGAGATCTTCTCCAGGCCCCGCTTTTAAGACTTAGAGCAAGCAAACCCAACAGGACACCTCAGAGGTCTGCACTTCTGCACCCATATCCTGGTGGTCTCAAGATTTTCCACCCCTGCCTGTGACCCTGAGGACCTTGCCTTCACCCCACATTACTGGGACCCAGGCACAGTTTTGGACACTGGCACGTGAGAATCTGCTCACGCCAGAGACTGCCTGGGGAGTCTGTGCTGCAGATCTGAACCAAGGAGGCACAGAGATGGCACTGCTCAAGAGCTGTTCAGCACAAACAGAACCTGGGGAACCTCTGCTGCTTCCGCTGAAGATTTCATCGCAACTGAGGCTCCTGTTACGACCTGCAAGAGGAAGGGACCACCCGCCCTGTTGGAAAGGGTTGACCCCCTCTGGGACCTTTGTTTGATGTCAAGCGGACAATAAATTAGCTTGTTTGAATGCCCCTCCGCCTGTGTCTGTGCAACCCTCTGTGGGGCCGTGGGCAGGGAGCAGGTTGCTGACTGCTGGGAGGCAGAAGCATCAGGGTGGCATTTTGAGGGAAGTAAGCAATAACAAAACAGATTCCCTGGTGGAGGGAACGAGGGCAAGGGAGTAGGAACTTTTTCAGTAGTGATCATTGATGGGACAAGAACAAATGGGCACAAAGGGGAAAACAACCAAATTCCATTGGAACCCAGTGGTTCTGGGGCGGGTCCAGCGCGGGGTACGGGTCACAATGGGGGCTGTCCCCATAGACACCACCAGGCAGCCCCACGGCAGTTGGCCTTGGGCGATCGGTGAGTGAAGCACGCAGGGGCAAAGCTGGGCTGGGTGAGGGTGGGGCAGGGGGCCAGGGGGCTTTGTAACCCAGAGCGAGAGCTCAGCGCCTCAGGGAAGGGGATGGTACTGCCCTTGGGCTGGGGGCAGAGGTGCTCGGGGCTGCCAGCGATGGCAGCTGCCCAGAGAGGCCTTGGGGATGTGCGGGGTGCCCACACCTCTGTCAGAGTCTCCATGGGATGGTAGGGGTGGGGCTTTAGGAGACTCTACTCGGGTGTCCCCTGTCCTGTGACAGGACACAGCACAGCCTGGGGCTGGCCATCAGGGTGGCTTAGGTGGGATGGGTCCCATGGTGGCTCCAGCAAGGGCCCGTGGCCCACTCAAGCCTGTTGACACCAGTGCCCAGGTGCGTTCCAGGGACAGCCCACGGCACCCGTCCCTGCAGTGCTCACAAACACTGCCCCATGCTCCCTCGCTCCCAGCCCTGCTCAGCCCCATTTCCGCTCACCTCCTCCAGGCCATGGCTGTCGCAGTTGCCCTCGTCCTGTCTGTGCTGGCCACCTTGTTTGGGGAGAAGCCCGACCAGCACCTCGATGTGGCCAAGGAAGAGCGGATGCTGCAGCGGGAGCAGTTTCTCCATCAGGAGATGACTCAACTGCTGAAGGAGATGGAGCAGACAAGGCCTGCGGAGGAAGCCCCGCTCCTTCCAGTGTGTCACATCATCATCGGAGCCCTGGTCCTGTTGCCTGTGCTCTGCTGGCTGGCCAGAAAATGGAACAGGCACTATGAGAGCTGCAGTGAGTAGCCCAGCACCAGCAGAGAGGAGGAGGAAGACAGAGAGGAGGGGGTTGAGGGAGATCCCAGAGGAGCAGAGAACCATGTCACGGCTTTGGTTGCGTTTTCACAATTCCCCAGGCAGGGCCTGCCTGACTTGTGCAAAAGGAGCTGAAGGAGCTGGTGGGTGAGCTCCTCGGTGTCTGCCGTGTGCTCTCCAGGAGGAGTCTCATGCCGCAGATGCACCCTGCCATGCGCACAGACGGCACCCATGAGTCCTGGAGCATGCACGAGGACAGTATCGCCTACCAACTGCTCGTGCTCCTGCTGCCACCGCCCGGGTACTCTTTCCACCTGGAAACAGGCACCTGGGGGCAGCTGCCAGCAGGAGCCTCCTGCATCCGTGTGGTGCAGAAGGGCACGTGCTCGAGGGAGCAGTGGCTGGGGGATACTTTCTGCTCTGTCCCCCCAACCAACGACCAGTGGAGGGAGGAGAGCCTGCACCTCCAGCACACCCTCTGCACAGACTCCCACTTGGATGTGCAGAAAACGGCCTGCTGGGTCCAGCTGCTGGTGGCATCGGCCTGGAGGTATTTGCCTCAGTCACGCTCCTGCCAGCTCACAGTGCTGCCCTCCTGCCTCTCCTGCAGGTTCCAGTTGACAAGCAGCTCCACCATGAAGATCTGCACTGAGATGCAGCTTGCAGTGCAGCCGGGCACCTCAGGAGCCTGACTGAGCCTGGAGTAGGCAGGGGCCGGCTTTACCGGCACAACACCACGGCCACAGAGATCTTCTCCAGGCCCCGCTTTTAAGACTTAGAGCAAGCAAACCCAACAGGACACCTCAGAGGTCTGCACTTCTGCACCCATATCCTGGTGGTCTCAAGATTTTCCACCCCTGCCTGTGACCCTGAGGACCTAGCCTTCACCCCACATTACTGGGACCCAGGCACAGTTTTGGACACTGGCACGTGAGAATCTGCTCACGCCAGAGACTGCCTGGGGAGTCTGTGCTGCAGATCTGAACCAAGGAGGCACAGAGATGGCACTGCTCAAGAGCTGTTCAGCACAAACAGAACCTGGGGAACCTCTGCTGCTTCCGCTGAAGATTTCATCGCAACTGAGGCTCCTGTTACCACCTGCAAGAGGAAGGGACCACCCGCCCTGTTGGAAAGGGTTGACCCCCTCTGGGACCTTTGTTTAATGTCAAGCTGACAATAAATTAGCTTGTTTGAATGCCCCTCCGCCTGTGTCTGTGCAACCCTCTTGTGGGGCCGTGGGCAGGGAGCAGGTTGCTGACTGCTGGGAGGCAGAAGCAACAGGGTGGCATTTTGAGGGAAGTAAGCAGTAACAAAACAGATTCCCTGGTGGAGGGAACGAGGGCAAGGGAGTAGGAACTTTTTCAGTAGTGAGCGTTGACGGGACAAGAACCAATGGGCACAAAGGGAAAACAACCAAATTCCATTGGAACCCAGTGGTTCTGGGGCGGGTCCAGCGCGGGGCACGGGTCACAATGGGGGCTGTCCCCATAGACACCACCAGGCAGCCCCACGGCAGTTGGCCTTGGGCGATCGGTGAGTGAAGCACGCAGGGGCAAAGCTGGGCTGGGTAAGGGTGGGGCAGGGGGCCAGGGGGCTTTGTAACCCAGAGCGAGAGCTCAGCGCCTCAGGGAAGGGGACGGTACCGCCCTTGGGCTGGGGGCAGAGGTGCTCGGGGCTGCCAGCGGTGGCAGCTGCCCAGAGAGGCCTTGGGGATGTGCGGGGTGCCCACACCTCTGTGAGAGTCTCCATGGGATGGTAGGGGTGGGGCTTTAGGAGACTCTACTCGGGTGTCCCCTGTCCTGTCACAGGACACAGCACAGCCTGGGGCTGGCCATCAGGGTGGCTTAGGTGGGATGGGTCCCATGGTGGCTCCAGCAAGGGCCCGTGGCCCACTCAAGCCTGTCGACACCAGTGCCCAGGTGCGTTCCAGGGACAGCCCATGGCACCCGTCCCTGCACTGCTCACAAGCCCTGCCCCGTGCTCCCTCGCTCCCAGCCCTGCTCAGCCCCATTTCCGCTCACCTCCTCCAGGCCATGGCTGTCGCAGTTGCCCTCGTCCTGTCTGTGCTGGCCACCTTGTTTGGGGAGAAGCCCGACCAGCACCTCGATGTGGCCAAGGAAGAGCGGATGCTGCAGCGGGAGCAGTTTCTCCATCAGGAGATGACTCAACTGCTGAAGGAGATGGAGCAGACAAGGCCTGCGGAGGAAGCCCCGCTCCTTCCAGTGCGTCACATCATCATCGGAGCCCTGGTCCTGTTGCCTGTGCTCTGCTGGCTGGCCAGAAAATGGAACAGGCACTATGAGAGCTGCAGTGAGTAGCCCAGCACCAGCAGAGAGGAGGAGGAAGACAGAGAGGAGGGGATTGAGGGAGATCCCAGAGGAGCAGAGAACGATGTCACGGCTTTGGTTGCGTTTTCACAATTCCCCAGGCAGGGCCTGCCTGACTTGTGCAAAAGGAGCTGAAGGAGCTGGTGGGTGAGCTCCTCGGTGTCTGCCGTGTGCTCTCCAGGAGGAGTCTCATGCCGCAGATGCACCCTGCCATGCGCACAGACGGCACCCATGAGTCCTGGAGCATGCACGAGGACAGTATCGCCTACCAACTGCTCGTGCTCCTGCTGCCACCGCCCGGGTACTCTTTCCACCTGGAAACAGGCACCTGGGGGCAGCTGCCAGCAGGAGCCTCCTGCATCCGTGTGGTGCAGAGGGGCACGTGCTCGAGGGAGCAGTGGCTGGGGGATAATTTCTGCTCTGTCCCCCCAACCAACGACCAGTGGAGGGAGGAGAGCCTGCACCTCCAGCACACCCTCTGCACAGACTCCCACTTGGATGTGCAGAAAACGGCCTGCTGGGTCCAGCTGCTGGTGGCATCGGCCTGGAGGTATTTGCCTCAGTCACGCTCCTGCCAGCTCACAGTGCTGCCCTCCTGCCTCTCCTGCAGGTTCCAGTTGACAAGCAGCTCCACCATGAAGATCTGCACTGAGATGCAGCTTGCAGTGCAGCCGGGCACCTCAGGAGCCTGACTGAGCCTGGAGTAGGCAGGGGCCGGCTTTACCGGCACAACACCACGGCCACAGAGATCTTCTCCAGGCCCCGCTTTTAAGACTTAGAGCAAGCAAACCCAACAGGACACCTCAGAGGTCTGCACTTCTGCACCCATATCCTGGTGGTCTCAAGATTTTCCACCCCTGCCTGTGACCCTGAGGACCTTGCCTTCACCCCACATTACTGGGACCCAGGCACAGTTTTGGACACTGGCACGTGAGAATCTGCTCACGCCAGAGACTGCCTGGGGAGTCTGTGCTGCAGATCTGAACCAAGGAGGCACAGAGATGGCACTGCTCAAGAGCTGTTCAGCACAAACAGAACCTGGGGAACCTCTGCTGCTTCCGCTGAAGATTTCATCGCAACTGAGGCTCCTGTTACCACCTGCAAGAGGAAGGGACCACCCGCCCTGTTGGAAAGGGTTGACCCCCTCTGGGACCTTTGTTTGATGTCAAGCGGACAATAAATTAGCTTGTTTGAATGCCCCTCCGCCTGTGTCTGTGCAACCCTCTGTGGGGCCGTGGGCAGGGAGCAGGTTGCTGACTGCTGGGAGGCAGAAGCATCAGGGTGGCATTTTGAGGGAAGTAAGCAGTAACAAAACAGATTCCCTGGTGGAGGGAACGAGGGCAAGGGAGTAGGAACTTTTTCAGTAGTGAGCGTTGATGGGACAAGAACCAATGGGCACAAAGGGGAAAACAACCAAATTCCATTGGAACCCAGTGGTTCTGGGGCGGGTCCAGCGCGGGGCACGGGTCACAATGGGGGCTGTCCCCATAGACACCACCAGGCAGCCCCACGGCAGTTGGCCTTGGGCGATCGGTGAGTGAAGCACGCAGGGGCAAAGCTGGGCTGGGTGAGGGTGGGGCAGGGGGCCAGGGGGGTTTGTAACCCAGAGCGAGAGCTCAGCGCCTCAGGGAAGGGGACGGTACCGCCCTTGGGCTGGGGGCAGAGGTGCTCGGGGCTGCCAGCGGTGGCAGCTGCCCAGAGAGGCCTTGCGGATGTGCGGGGTGCCCACACCTCTGTCAGAGTCTCCATGGGATGGTAGGGGTGGGGCTTTAGGAGACTCTACTCGGGTGTCCCCTGTCCTGTGACAGGACACAGCACAGCCTGGGGCTGGCCATCAGGGTGGCTTAGGTGGGATGGGTCCCATGGTGGCTCCAGCAAGGGCCCGTGGCCCACTCAAGCCTGTCGACACCAGTGCCCAGGTGGATCCAGGGACAGCCCACGGCACCCGTCCCTGCAGTGCTCACAAACACTGCCCCATGCTCCCTCGCTCCCAGCCCTGCTCAGCCCCATTTCCGCTCACCTCCTCCAGGCCATGGCTGTCGCAGTTGCCCTCGTCCTGTCTGTGCTGGCCACCTTGTTTGGGGAGAAGCCCGACCAGCACCTCGATGTGGCCAAGGAAGAGCGGATGCTGCAGCGGGAGCAGTTTCTCCATCAGGAGATGACTCAACTGCTGAAGGAGATGGAGCAGACAAGGCCTGCGGAGGAAGCCCCGCTCCTTCCAGTGTGTCACATCATCATCGGAGCCCTGGTCCTGTTGCCTGTGCTCTGCTGGCTGGCCAGAAAATGGAACAGGCACTATGAGAGCTGCAGTGAGTAGCCCAGCACCAGCAGAGAGGAGGAGGAAGACAGAGAGGAGGGGGTTGAGGGAGATCCCAGAGGAGCAGAGAACCATGTCACGGCTTTGGTTGCGTTTTCACAATTCCCCAGGCAGGGCCTGCCTGACTTGTGCAAAAGGAGCTGAAGGAGCTGGTGGGTGAGCTCCTCGGTGTCTGCCGTGTGCTCTCCAGGAGGAGTCTCATGCCGCAGATGCACCCTGCCATGCGCACAGACGGCACCCATGAGTCCTGGAGCATGCACGAGGACAGTATCGCCTACCAACTGCTCGTGCTCCTGCTGCCACCGCCCGGGTACTCTTTCCACCTGGAAACAGGCACCTGGGGGCAGCTGCCAGCAGGAGCCTCCTGCATCCGTGTGGTGCAGAAGGGCACGTGCTCGAGGGAGCAGTGGCTGGGGGATACTTTCTGCTCTGTCCCCCCAACCAACGACCAGTGGAGGGAGGAGAGCCTGCACCTCCAGCACACCCTCTGCACAGACTCCCACTTGGATGTGCAGAAAACGGCCTGCTGGGTCCAGCTGCTGGTGGCATCGGCCTGGAGGTATTTGCCTCAGTCACGCTCCTGCCAGCTCACAGTGCTGCCCTCCTGCCTCTCCTGCAGGTTCCAGTTGACAAGCAGCTCCACCATGAAGATCTGCACTGAGATGCAGCTTGCAGTGCAGCCGGGCACCTCAGGAGCCTGACTGAGCCTGGAGTAGGCAGGGGCCGGCTTTACCGGCACAACACCACGGCCACAGAGATCTTCTCCAGGCCCCGCTTTTAAGACTTAGAGCAAGCAAACCCAACAGGACACCTCAGAGGTCTGCACTTCTGCACCCATATCCTGGTGGTCTCAAGATTTTCCACCCCTGCCTGTGACCCTGAGGACCTTGCCTTCACCCCACATTACTGGGACCCAGGCACAGTTTTGGACACTGGCACGTGAGAATCTGCTCACGCCAGAGACTGCCTGGGGAGTCTGTGCTGCAGATCTGAACCAAGGAGGCACAGAGATGGCACTGCTCAAGAGCTGTTCAGCACAAACAGAACCTGGGGAACCTCTGCTGCTTCCGCTGAAGATTTCATCGCAACTGAGGCTCCTGTTACCACCTGCAAGAGGAAGGGACCACCCGCCCTGTTGGAAAGGGTTGACCCCCTCTGGGACCTTTGTTTGATGTCAAGCGGACAATAAATTAGCTTGTTTGAATGCCCCTCCGCCTGTGTCTGTGCAACCCTCTGTGGGGCCGTGGGCAGGGAGCAGGTTGCTGACTGCTGGGAGGCAGAAGCATCAGGGTGGCATTTTGAGGGAAGTAAGCAGTAACAAAACAGATTCCCTGGTGGAGGGAACGAGGGCAAGGGAGTAGGAACTTTTTCAGTAGTGAGCGTTGATGGGACAAGAACCAATGGGCACAAAGGGGAAAACAACCAAATTCCATTGGAACCCAGTGGTTCTGGGGCGGGTCCAGCGCGGGGCACGGGTCACAATGGGGGCTGTCCCCATAGACACCACCAGGCAGCCCCACGGCAGTTGGCCTTGGGCGATCGGTGAGTGAAGCACGCAGGGGCAAAGCTGGGCTGGGTGAGGGTGGGGCAGGGGGCCAGGGGGGTTTGTAACCCAGAGCGAGAGCTCAGCGCCTCAGGGAAGGGGACGGTACCGCCCTTGGGCTGGGGGCAGAGGTGCTCGGGGCTGCCAGCGGTGGCAGCTGCCCAGAGAGGCCTTGGGGATGTGCGGGGTGCCCACACCTCTGTCAGAGTCTCCATGGGATGGTAGGGGTGGGGCTTTAGGAGACTCTACTCGGGTGTCCCCTGTCCTGTGACAGGACACAGCACAGCCTGGGGCTGGCCATCAGGGTGGCTTAGGTGGGATGGGTCCCATGGTGGCTCCAGCAAGGGCCCGTGGCCCACTCAAGCCTGTCGACACCAGTGCCCAGGTGGATCCAGGGACAGCCCACGGCACCCGTCCCTGCAGTGCTCACAAACACTGCCCCATGCTCCCTCGCTCCCAGCCCTGCTCAGCCCCATTTCCGCTCACCTCCTCCAGGCCATGGCTGTCGCAGTTGCCCTCGTCCTGTCTGTGCTGGCCACCTTGTTTGGGGAGAAGCCCGACCAGCACCTCGATGTGGCCAAGGAAGAGCGGATGCTGCAGCGGGAGCAGTTTCTCCATCAGGAGATGACTCAACTGCTGAAGGAGATGGAGCAGACAAGGCCTGCGGAGGAAGCCCCGCTCCTTCCAGTGTGTCACATCATCATCGGAGCCCTGGTCCTGTTGCCTGTGCTCTGCTGGCTGGCCAGAAAATGGAACAGGCACTATGAGAGCTGCAGTGAGTAGCCCAGCACCAGCAGAGAGGAGGAGGAAGACAGAGAGGAGGGGGTTGAGGGAGATCCCAGAGGAGCAGAGAACCATGTCACGGCTTTGGTTGCGTTTTCACAATTCCCCAGGCAGGGCCTGCCTGACTTGTGCAAAAGGAGCTGAAGGAGCTGGTGGGTGAGCTCCTCGGTGTCTGTCGTGTGCTCTCCAGGAGGAGTCTCATGCCGCAGATGCACCCTGCCATGCGCACAGACGGCACCCATGAGTCCTGGAGCATGCACGAGGACAGTATCGCCTACCAACTGCTCGTGCTCCTGCTGCCACCGCCCGGGTACTCTTTCCACCTGGAAACAGGCACCTGGGGGCAGCTGCCAGCAGGAGCCTCCTGCATCCGTGTGGTGCAGAAGGGCACGTGCTCGAGGGAGCAGTGGCTGGGGGATACTTTCTGCTCTGTCCCCCCAACCAACGACCAGTGGAGGGAGGAGAGCCTGCACCTCCAGCACACCCTCTGCACAGACTCCCACTTGGATGTGCAGAAAACGGCCTGCTGGGTCCAGCTGCTGGTGGCATCGGCCTGGAGGTATTTGCCTCAGTCACGCTCCTGCCAGCTCACAGTGCTGCCCTCCTGCCTCTCCTGCAGGTTCCAGTTGACAAGCAGCTCCACCATGAAGATCTGCACTGAGATGCAGCTTGCAGTGCAGCCGGGCACCTCAGGAGCCTGACTGAGCCTGGAGTAGGCAGGGGCCGGCTTTACCGGCACAACACCACGGCCACAGAGATCTTCTCCAGGCCCCGCTTTTAAGACTTAGAGCAAGCAAACCCAACAGGACACCTCAGAGGTCTGCACTTCTGCACCCATATCCTGGTGGTCTCAAGATTTTCCACCCCTGCCTGTGACCCTGAGGACCTTGCCTTCACCCCACATTACTGGGACCCAGGCACAGTTTTGGACACTGGCACGTGAGAATCTGCTCACGCCAGAGACTGCCTGGGGAGTCTGTGCTGCAGATCTGAACCAAGGAGGCACAGAGATGGCACTGCTCAAGAGCTGTTCAGCACAAACAGAACCTGGGGAACCTCTGCTGCTTCCGCTGAAGATTTCATCGCAACTGAGGCTCCTGTTACCACCTGCAAGAGGAAGGGACCACCCGCCCTGTTGGAAAGGGTTGACCCCCTCTGGGACCTTTGTTTGATGTCAAGCGGACAATAAATTAGCTTGTTTGAATGCCCCTCCGCCTGTGTCTGTGCAACCCTCTGTGGGGCCGTGGGCAGGGAGCAGGTTGCTGACTGCTGGGAGGCAGAAGCATCAGGGTGGCATTTTGAGGGAAGTAAGCAGTAACAAAACAGATTCCCTGGTGGAGGGAACGAGGGCAAGGGAGTAGGAACTTTTTCAGTAGTGAGCGTTGATGGGACAAGAACCAATGGGCACAAAGGGGAAAACAACCAAATTCCATTGGAACCCAGTGGTTCTGGGGCGGGTCCAGCGCGGGGCACGGGTCACAATGGGGGCTGTCCCCATAGACACCACCAGGCAGCCCCACGGCAGTTGGCCTTGGGCGATCGGTGAGTGAAGCACGCAGGGGCAAAGCTGGGCTGGGTGAGGGTGGGGCAGGGGGCCAGGGGGGTTTGTAACCCAGAGCGAGAGCTCAGCGCCTCAGGGAAGGGGACGGTACCGCCCTTGGGCTGGGGGCAGAGGTGCTCGGGGCTGCCAGCGGTGGCAGCTGCCCAGAGAGGCCTTGCGGATGTGCGGGGTGCCCACACCTCTGTCAGAGTCTCCATGGGATGGTAGGGGTGGGGCTTTAGGAGACTCTACTCGGGTGTCCCCTGTCCTGTGACAGGACACAGCACAGCCTGGGGCTGGCCATCAGGGTGGCTTAGGTGGGATGGGTCCCATGGTGGCTCCAGCAAGGGCCCGTGGCCCACTCAAGCCTGTCGACACCAGTGCCCAGGTGGATCCAGGGACAGCCCACGGCACCCGTCCCTGCAGTGCTCACAAACACTGCCCCATGCTCCCTCGCTCCCAGCCCTGCTCAGCCCCATTTCCGCTCACCTCCTCCAGGCCATGGCTGTCGCAGTTGCCCTCGTCCTGTCTGTGCTGGCCACCTTGTTTGGGGAGAAGCCCGACCAGCACCTCGATGTGGCCAAGGAAGAGCGGATGCTGCAGCGGGAGCAGTTTCTCCATCAGGAGATGACTCAACTGCTGAAGGAGATGGAGCAGACAAGGCCTGCGGAGGAAGCCCCGCTCCTTCCAGTGTGTCACATCATCATCGGAGCCCTGGTCCTGTTGCCTGTGCTCTGCTGGCTCGCCAGAAAATGGAACAGGCACTATGAGAGCTGCAGTGAGTAGCCCAGCACCAGCAGAGAGGAGGAGGAAGACAGAGAGGAGGGGGTTGAGGGAGATCCCAGAGGAGCAGAGAACCATGTCACGGCTTTGGTTGCGTTTTCACAATTCCCCAGGCAGGGCCTGCCTGACTTGTGCAAAAGGAGCTGAAGGAGCTGGTGGGTGAGCTCCTCGGTGTCTGCCGTGTGCTCTCCAGGAGGAGTCTCATGCCGCAGATGCACCCTGCCATGCGCACAGATGGCACCCATGAGTTCTGGAGCATGCACGAGGACAGTATCGCCTACCAACTGCTCGTGCTCCTGCTGCCACCGCCCGGGTACTCTTTCCACCTGGAAACAGGCACCTGGGGGCAGCTGCCAGCAGGAGCCTCCTGCATCCGTGTGGTGCAGAAGGGCACGTGCTCGAGGGAGCAGTGGCTGGGGGATACTTTCTGCTCTGTCCCCCCAACCAACGACCAGTGGAGGGAGGAGAGCCTGCACCTCCAGCACACCCTCTGCACAGACTCCCACTTGGATGTGCAGAAAACGGCCTGCTGGGTCCAGCTGCTGGTGGCATCGGCCTGGAGATATTTGCCTCAGTCACGCTCCTGCCAGCTCACAGTGCTGCCCTCCTGCCTCTCCTGCAGGTTCCAGTTGACAAGCAGCTCCACCATGAAGATCTGCACTGAGATGCAGCTTGCAGTGCAGCCGGGCACCTCAGGAGCCTGACTGAGCCTGGAGTAGGCAGGGGCCGGCTTTACCGGCACAACACCACGGCCACAGAGATCTTCTCCAGGCCCCGCTTTTAAGACTTAGAGCAAGCAAACCCAACAGGACACCTCAGAGGTCTGCACTTCTGCACCCATATCCTGGTGGTCTCAAGATTTTCCACCCCTGCCTGTGACCCTGAGGACCTTGCCTTCACCCCACATTACTGGGACCCAGGCACAGTTTTGGACACTGGCACGTGAGAATCTGCTCACGCCAGAGACTGCCTGGGGAGTCTGTGCTGCAGATCTGAACCAAGGAGGCACAGAGATGGCACTGCTCAAGAGCTGTTCAGCACAAACAGAACCTGGGGAACCTCTGCTGCTTCCGCTGAAGATTTCATCGCAACTGAGGCTCCTGTTACTACCTGCAAGAGGATGGGACCACCCGCCCTGTTATAAAGGGTTGACCCCCTCTGGGACCTTTGTTTGATGTCAAGCTGACAATAAATGAACTTGTTTGAATGCCCCTCCGCCTGTGTCTGTGCAACCCTCTGTGGGGCCGTGGGCAGGGAGCAGGTTGCTGACTGCTGGGAGACAGAAGCATCAGGGTGGCATTTTGAGGGAAGTAAGCAGTAACAAAACAGATTCCCTGGTGGAGGGAACGAGGGCAAGGGAGCAGGAACTTTCTCAGTAGTGAGCGTTGACGGGACAAGAACCAATGGGCACAAAGGGAAAACAACCAAATTCCATTGGAACCCAGTGGTTCTGGGGCGGGTCCAGCGCGGGGCACGGGTCACAATGGGGGCTGTCCCCATAGACACCACCAGGCAGCCCCACGGCAGTTGGCCTTGGGCGATCGGTGAGTGAAGCACGCAGGGGCAAAGCTGGGCTGGGTGAGGGTGGGGCAGGGGGCCAGGGGGGTTTGTAACCCAGAGCGAGAGCTCAGCGCCTCAGGGAAGGGGACGGTACCGCCCTTGGGCTGGGGGCAGAGGTGCTCGGGACTGCCAGCGGTGGCAGCTGCCCAGAGAGGCCTTGCGGATGTGCGGGGTGCCCACACCTCTGTCAGAGTCTCCATGGGATGGTAGGGGTGGGGCTTTAGGAGACTCTACTCGGGTGTCCCCTGTCCTGTCACAGGACACAGCACAGCCTGGGGCTGGCCATCAGGGTGGCTTAGGTGGGATGGGTCCCATGGTGGCTCCAGCAAGGGCCCGTGGCCCACTCAAGCCTGTCGACACCAGTGCCCAGGTGCGTTCCAGGGACAGCCCATGGCACCCGTCCCTGCACTGCTCACAAGCCCTGCCCCGTGCTCCCTCGCTCCCAGCCCTGCTCAGCCCCATTTCCGCTCACCTCCTCCAGGCCATGGCTGTCGCAGTTGCCCTCGTCCTGTCTGTGCTGGCCACCTTGTTTGGGGAGAAGCCCGACCAGCACCTCGATGTGGCCAAGGAAGAGCGGATGCTGCAGCGGGAGCAGTTTCTCCATCAGGAGATGACTCAACTGCTGAAGGAGATGGAGCAGACAAGGCCTGCGGAGGAAGCCCCGCTCCTTCCAGTGCGTCACATCATCATCGGAGCCCTGGTCCTGTTGCCTGTGCTCTGCTGGCTGGCCAGAAAATGGAACAGGCACTATGAGAGCTGCAGTGAGTAGCCCAGCACCAGCAGAGAGGAGGAGGAAGACAGAGAGGAGGGGGTTGAGGGAGATCCCAGAGGAGCAGAGAACCATGTCACGGCTTTGGTTGCGTTTTCACAATTCCCGAGGCATGGCCTGCCTGACTTGTGCAAAAGGAGCTGAAGGAGCTGGTGGGTGAGCTCCTCGGTGTCTGCCGTGTGCTCTCCAGGAGGAGTCTCATGCCGCAGATGCACCCTGCCATGCGCACAGACGGCACCCATGAGTTCTGGAGCATGCACGAGGACAGCATCGCCTACCAACTGCTCGTGCTCCTGCTGCCACCGCCTTTCCACCTGAAAACAGGCACCCGGGGGCCTCCCACATTCATGTGGTGCAGGAAATCACGTGCTCAAGGGAGGAGCTTCTGGGGTCATTTTTTTGCTTTCTGTACCACACTGAGGATGAGCTTCCGGAGACAGGTCAGAGCTTGTATGATCTACACGCCCTGTGCACAGACCCCTACTTAGATGCGAAGAAGATTGTCTGCTGGGCCCAGCTTTTGGTGAGATCAGCCTGATGGCTTTTGCCTCAGTTACAGTACGTCCAGCTAATGGTGCTGCCCTCGTCCGACTCCTTCAGGTTCCAGCTGACAAGCACCTCAAAGATGAACATCTGCACCAAGATGAAGTTCGAAGTGCAACTCTCTTGAGCAGGAAGAAGACAGATTTCCCAGCAGTGCGCCATGGCTGGAGAGCTGTGTTCTTGTCACAGAATCACAGGATCACACGGAATGACCTGCGTAGGAAGGGTGATTGCCCATCTCTCCAGTTCGTCCCAGCTCTCCAGTTCGTCCAGATCCCTCTGGAGGGCCTCTTTGCCCTCAAGACTGTCAGCAGCTCCCCCCAGTTCTGTCTTGGCATTGAATTTGGTTAAAAGACCTTAAAAAGTCCTGCATCCAGGTCATTTATGAACATATTAAAGAGCACTGGCCCTAAGATGGATCCCTGCAGAACCCCACTGGTGACGGGGCACCAGCCCAGCGTAACCCCATTCATGATGACCCTCTCAGCCCGACCCGTCAGGCAATTGCTCACCTGCTGCACTGTGTGTTTATCCAGCTGTCTGCTGGGCATTTTCTTTAGGAGATTCCGTGAGAGACAGTATCAAAGGCCTTGCTGAAACCTGGAAAGGGCACATCAGCTGGTTTTCCTTGCTCAGCCTGATGGGTAGACTTGTCATAGCAGGAAATAAAGTTGGTAAGGGAGGACCTTCCCTTTATAAACCCGTGTTGGCTGGGACCAGTGACAGGATTGTCTTTCAGGTGATTTTCAGTAGCTCCAAGAATAATCTTCTCCTTAACCTTACCAGGCACTGCAGTGAGACTGACAGGCCTGCAGTTACTGGGATCATCCCTGCTACCGTTCTTGAAGACTGGGACAATATTTGCCTGCTTCCGGTAAACAGGCACCTCTCCAGATTCCCAAGAGCACTGAAAAATTATTAAGGAGGTCTCACTATGACCTCAGCCAGCCCTTTAAGTACCCTCAGATGAATCCCATTAGGCCCCATAGACTTTTAGGGATCCAGCTGGAGCACCAGCTCCCACACAAGTTCGGGGTTGATTGGGAGTTTATCAATTGCACAGTCTAGGTCCTCAGGCCGAGGACTCTGGGGTGCCCGAGGCCATCATCAGTATTTAAGACAGAGGCAAAAAAAGCACTGAATGGCTCTGCTTTGTCTGTGTACTTGTTTATGAGGTGTCCATGCTGAGCAAGTAATGGGCCAATGTTATGTATGACCTGCCTTTTGTTATTAACATATTTGAAAAAGCCCTTTTTGTTTTCCTTCACAGTGCTGACCAGCTTCAACTCTAATTGAGCTCTGGCTGCACGGATTTCTGCCCTACACGGGTGGACAGTACCCCTGTAGTTCTCCTGTGTCACCTGTCCTTGTTTCCACCGGCCGTACACCATCCTTTCATGCCCCAGTTTGATTAGAAGATCCCTGTTTGTAGGGTTTCCTACCTTAAGCCTTGCTGATCTCATTTGTCTAGTCTTTCCCCAGGAGTCTTTTATGTAAGATAATGTCTGAGTGACTGTTTTGAGTGTCAGGGAGCCTTCCCACAAAGGGCAGCCCAAATCAAGCAAGGGGAAAATTCTGCCTCTGCCTGAAAGACCCTGCAGTCGTACAGCTACACTGAGTCCCATCCAAAACCACTCCCCTATTGCCAGTGTCTAGGGGGATCCAGATCCACTGCACTATATGCTGCCGACACACATACAAACAGAATCAAACATCTTCTCCATGGATTATGTTACAGGCACTGTACTAAGAATTCTGAACCCCAAAAGAAGCAGCACAGTGGCTCAAAAAGAAAAGAGCTAAAAAAAAACCCAGCCAGATGTTGAAGGCAAGGTTTATTTGCCTTCATATGCTTAAATCTTTGTTTCTAGCTTTCAAATTTTTCTCTAGACTTGTAAGAGTTGCTATTTTAAGTGAAAGCATACAGTCACCATCATTAATTTCACCTACGTCCCTACACATAAGCAACAGAGAGAGCTAGCGGCCCCTGAAGGAGATCCAGGAGACTGAACTGATACGTGAGGGTAGCTACCTGAGGTCAACCAAGAGGAAACACAATATATATGTACCATCCTATTGAGCCTTCTGACCCTATATGAGAGGCTGACGTCTTTTGAATCAAACACTGATTCATGATAAGCACACAAGGCCAACCAATGGCTAGCAAAGAGAATAAATCTCTGTATTTTATTTATTTCCTAATCTCAAAAATAAGTGTAATAATTGCAAACTCTCATCAGGTTAGGTACATCAAAGACTGGAGGAGCAGCAATATTGTGGTAACAAGGTTATAGATGTAGCTTTCCCAGCACTGTGTTGTTCTGGGAGTGCAGAATGTTGATATCACCTTATCACATAATAACTCAGATTCCTCGCAGGTTTCCGAGCAGAGCTCTTTGGCAGTGTTTGCTATGGGCCTGGGGCACAAGCTAGCCCATTCTCCTTGAACAAGTTGTGACAGAGGCTAGCTTTATCAGGCTTAAAGCACATTTTCAGATCTCAACATGTTTCAGTATTTCTCCCATGCAGTGGAAACAAAGCACATAGGTTTGGGGTCTTTCTCCTTTTAGTTCTCTGTGAATTTGAGACTTTGTATTGATTTGGGAGTTTTTTTGGTTTATAAATTTTTAGCAGAGCAACAGGATTTGGAATTCTACATGTCTGGTGGGGCATGGCTACATGGCATACCAAATGTAAAATTGTGGACAATAAAAATGCTTCTCCTTGTTTGTTGAAAATCAGCTCCATCATGTTCTGCTATGTATTATCTTTTATCCGACTGTGTGTTAGCAGGACAGGTGGACACCTATAGTGCATCTGTACTATTAAAGTGGGCCAATGTTAATGCTCCCTCTGTAATAGCAAGCAGCAGGACACAGCAGATGACACCAAGCTCTATGGACCTTGGGACTGCTACAGAAAAATGCGCTGAGGCATATCCAGAGTGTGCAACAGCCACAGTACACGTGCCCGCAAAAACACAGGTTTGCTGCTTAAAATTTTGCTATGGAACCACTGATAAGATCAGTAATTTTTCTTAACTTACATGGCTGAGAACAACACACGTATCTGGATGTCTGTGTGCTAGACAAAGCCAGGATGTTTTGCTTCCAACCACCTACAAAGACAATGACTTCTTTGTACAAGACAGAGAGTGAGGCTGCAAGAGTACAGTCCAAGCAGGACGTGCACTGTGACCTTTCCGGGAGGATATATGCAGAGTTCCATGTGTTGAATGAATGAAAATGAAATTCAGAGGAAATCAGTGAAACCTGATGTTTTGGTGTACCACAGCATGCCCGTGCTTGTTTGTTATACACCACAAGGCATCGCCTTTCCTCTCAGGAATGGAGGTCAAGAGAGTCTCCTTATTGTGGCAACCTTTTGATCTTTGTCTCTATTCCACTGCATGGCTAAGCCGTGGCCTGAGGAACCTTTTATGAAAGTTGGAAGACTTACACTTAGTGCTATATTAAGGATAAAACGTAATCTGAACCGCAATGGTGTTTCCAGCAGGATTTAAAAGGGGCTGTCTGAATCAGTCTTGCTGTTTTATCCCCCCAGCTATACACTTGACACGTTCTTAGAGATGCCGATAACCCTCTGAGTGGTTTCTGGTCTTTTCTTGGCTCAGCTCAGCTGTTTCCCCACCAGCCACTTACTGTTTTGCCCAATAAAAGGCAAGAACCTCCTTGCCTCTTCCATCACTTGCTTTACCTGCCCAGAGGTGCCAGAGTCCCTGGGAAAAGCATGATTTATATCATGTGCCACTGGGCAATGCTCCCCTCTGGGGCATGTTGCACTGGGATGCAGCATGGTGTACTCTGCTCATTTCTCACCCAGCCCTCCAGCGAGGAGGAAACCGAGCACTGAGCCCTGCTCTGACACTCTGGACGCAAGGGGAGCTGTACAGGAGGGTGCAAACCAGGGCAAAGTGTCTGCCCTCCACCACCAAACATACCACCAGTCCCTCTGAAATAGCATGGTTTTGTGTGTGGGTTACAGTAACCACTCCTAAAATATCAACTCCCGCTCCTCGTCTATTAGTATTACAGGAAGGATCTCTGGTTAGCGACTCTGCACACACCCCATTACTATTTATCACTCTAAGCTCTACAGCCACATCCTTTTCCAGCTTTACACACAGATAGTGAAAGTCTTCAACAGCTCAGAGCACTCAGTTCCATGAAGTTGCTGTGGTGTTGGTGCAGGGTCTGCGGTCTGTGTGCCCAGGGTTATGCACACACTGAAGGAGCTGAACTGGCCTGTGATAACACACAAAAACATGTGACTATTTAGTTATCACTTTTCAACAATAACAGAATAAAGCTCCACAGTTACTAACTGCAATGTGAAAGACAAAGTGCATGTTACATCTGTGCTTATCAAGTGCATGTCTTTTCTTAGGATAATTCTTTTTGAGATTTTGCTGCAGAAAGATAACTTTGATGGTTAAAGAGGTTAGGGACACCAGCAAGCAAGTATGAAACAAAGTGTGAACTCACAGTGTGTTAGCTATGCTGTGATAACAAAAATAGTTAGGAAAAGGAAGTAAAATCTCTTGCAGTGACTACAGAGCTGCTCCCATGCTGGAGATCACCACCTTGCCCACCTAGTGGTAACCCCGACCATGCAAAGCTGTTGCTGACAACGCCAGATATTATCATATTTTTTGCTAGAAGTACACCCAGTGAATCAAAATTTTTAGTTACTTCTGGAAGACACTACTAACACTGACAAAACACAGAGAAAATGATCAGCATCAGTTGCTACATGGCATGAAAAGCCAGATGCTCATCTGATACAGATCCACACGGTTCTGTCTGCAATGACTTCAGGCAAGCGTAGCTAACTTATAAGGTGAGGAGTTTTACTGTACATGCAAACTGCTTATTTTATTATTGCTCTGTGTAAAAAATAGGAAAATTAATCGTCCATGTTGCTCAACACAGTTGTTTACGTATATGTGAGTTGAGCTCTGACAAAAATCCCTACTTGTTATTCTGTCTTAAGAAGAGAGATGTGAACCGCAGCACGGAGCATGTCCGGAACGCTTTACAATGTGTTACAAGTTTCTCCTTGTGCTGAGCCATGAGGGATCTAAGCTACTACATATTCCCCCTTCCTCCCTGGCCCCTTAGGGCCTAGTTCATCACAGGCTGAAATCGTTTGTACCTACTTACAGGTCCTGGGAGTACTGGTTAAAGGCTGCAGTTACCCAAAGAGAAAGCAAGTACATGAGCATCACCATTTGGCAGACTTATGCACCACACCAGTGTTGACTTTTTCACAATGTGCAAAGTACCCACTAATCAGGTTTAGAAATGCCCAAACAGGAATATCTGCTCTGCCTTCAAGATTAAAATCCTAACACCAGATAAAGTATTTGTCTCCTTTGCAGACCAACTTTTCCTTATTGAAAACTAATGTCACAAACTCAGTAGTTTACAGAAATGTTTACTTTGGAAACGTTCTTATCCCACTATGAGTCCTTCAATCTGAAAAGCTGTTGCCGACAGATAAGATATGAGTAATACTGAACTCTTGTTGCTTTTTTAACGTCATTAAAAAACACTTTTGCTCTGTGTGAAGGTCTCTGAACCTGCACAGAGGGCTGAAGGGTCTCAGCCTTTTCTCATCTCCTCATCGGGAAGACAAAGAATTCAGGCAAATCAGAACTTGGGGTGTTCTGTTTCCCAGAGTCCTGTTGTTATCTCCTGACAACGGGGAATTTTAGTAATAAATAATACTTATTGCGTCTCATGCCTCACTCTCTGACAAAGCAGCTGCACAGGAAGTAAGCTGAAACTATACCAAAGGGAGTGAGGACCATCCTTGGCAGAGTGCGTTATCTGCATGCAGCAGCGAGGAAAGCTGCCTAATGGCGTGTCATTATTGTAGGCAAAATCCTGGTCAGATGAAAATCTGTTGAGAGAGGCTGGATGCCTCCTTCTCTGAAGGCAACTGAACACGTGCTATGGGGGTGACGTCCTGAAATGCGTGCAGAGAGAAAGCCCCACACCCAGCCAGCGAGAGGTGAGCAGCACAAGCAGAGTCCCCTGAGAAGCACACAGCTACATCGAAGGGATATAACGGCAATAAGAGGGGAGTCTGCTCTAGTCTGCTGTAAACCAGGAAATCTGTATTAAACCAAGATACAATATTACTTTTATGTTAGCAAGCTGAAACCAATAATTACCTGTAATCGTCTTCACAGGTTATCTTAAAGTTTCGCTCTTCTAAGATGCTTTTTAACCTGTTTATGGAATGACCTGAGCAGGATTCACTGGAAAGAAAAGTCTTTTGTTACTTGTGTTCCTTGAGTGTACGAGAAGATTAGCTTCACCTTACTTCAGGTAAAATTCTTTAAAAGCTTGTTTGCTAATATGCAGTGAAGTCCACTGGGTTTGTCGAGTTTTGCCTACCTTTGGTCCTTTGCTACTAGAAACTGTGTGATATTCAACTATGCATCTTGCACAAGAACTTTGTGTAGGAAGATATCTGTGGGAATTAACTCAGTTCTATTCACAGTTCACTGTGCTTTAGAGCTGCTCCAGAGCCTTTGATGGCCTCCATCCACAGGAGCACAATGTAATCAAACCTGTGGGAGGCCAAAGTGACCAAGTCCCCTGTGTGAAGAGCAAGGGTCAATCACGAAAACCAGCAGCTAAGTCCCAGGTAGAACATAAGATTGAAAGAACATGAGAGGAAGCAGGATATGAGCATCTCCTATCTGTTTGACTCTTCCTGTGGCTGCTGCTACTCTGTTTTGAGAAGAAACTGTTTGAACTACTTTTCCATTGGCAGGAGCTCTAACTTGTGTATTTCTTTACTACCCACCTAAAGGTTTCATGAAGCACGTAGCACTGTCATACCTTTGAGATCTTTATCTCTATACTTAATTTGCTAGAAATACCCCAAGGCAGTAGTGAGAGGATTGACAAATGCCAGAGACACAAACAGATCCCCTGAAAAAAGCTTTTTACGTCAGGATAAAAATTATCCAGAGCACAGGAAACACATCAGGGCAATAATACGATACTGGGGCAAATCCAGTTCCTTGCATAAGGCATCAGTGGAAAACAGAGTCAGCTCTTATTTTTTTTCACGAGACTCACCAGATTCTATCAGTGATCCAACATGGGATACAAATCAGAGGATAAAATGAATACATATTCTTGGAGCTACCCTCCCTCTTTCTCCTTGGAAATCAGTAGAAAATTATAAGGAAACTACTGTGAACTTGGCACTGGAGAAGGATGTGTCCAGAAAGTTGGTAGGGCACCAGCTTGTTGGAGCTGTTGAGAAGGAAGAACCTGATGGCTTTTTTGATGTTGGGTATCATGGAAGGGAGGATCAAGGGCCATGTTTGGGGGAACCAATGTACAGATTGCCCGATGTCCTTATCTTCAGCAAAATTCTACGCAATGGACCACAAGAATATGCCTGGCACGCTGACCACAGGATAGATGCATGTCTGTGAGCTGATTGAGAGACACACCGGCTTGTGTGGCAAGGAGACATTTCCGGGTGTTAGGAACAGGGAAGGGGTTGCAACACTGGAGTTAGGACTGTGTCAGACCATGCGGCTGTCTGAGCAAGGGTCTCTGCTGGGTTCCACACTCAGTCCTGAGCTGCACTGCATCACCAGCAAAGCAAAGGACGTGACCCCAGTTAAAATCACACTCAAAGTAGCGGCAATCCTGGTGAGGGTGAATCAGTGCCCTATCAGACTGAAAGCACACAAAGCAGAGCCCTTGATTACCACTTTCATCCAGCATGGAGTGCTTAGGGGACATCAACCTGAATGCAATACTCCTATTCTGTCAGTAAAGAAGCCTCACTCTCAAGAGGATAGAGTGGTTGTTCAGAGAAGCTGTGGACGCCCTGTCCCTGGAGGTATTCAAGGCCAGGCTGGATGGGGCTTTGAGCAGCCTGCTCTGGTTGGAGGTGTCCCTGCCCACGGCAGGAGGGTTGGAACTGGTTGGGCTTTGAGGTCCCTTCCAACCCAAACCATTCTGTGATTCTATGGTCATGCCCTTCTTCTTCATCAAAGCTGCTGCCTCTGTCATGGGAGGGTCCTTAGGAATGGGAGAAACCATGGCAGTGCACTATAACCATGTGAACCACAGAACCAGCTCTGAAGACGGGGATCAAAGGCATTGAAACTCATACTCAATGCTTGAAATATGACTGGCCTGCAAAGGAATCTGAATGGGACAAAAAGGATATGATCTGAGATCACTATTCTGGTATCAGTAATTCCACGACAAGCATTTAAACCACAGAGTTTCTATTAAAAACCACAGAATCATTTCTGTTGGAAGGGACTGCTGGGACACCTAGTCCAACCACTATCAACTTGCAGCAGGTTGCAAGTTGGGCTTTGAGTACATCCACAGATGGAGACTCCACATCCTCTCTGGGAAACCTGTTTTGTCAAAAATGGACCTGGTCAGCATAATTATACTATTCCTATGGAAAAACATATTTTCCAGCTGTTCACCCTGACAAACATAGCCTGCTCGGTGACTTCAGTGCTGCACCCATAATAAGGGTCTGTAGAGCTTGGTGGGTTGGGAGAAATTTAAAGGGACCTCTTGAAAGCAAGGAAAATGTCACTGTGTCTTAGTTCAGCGGTACCTACGAAAAATACTGAAGAAAACAACAGTAAAATGTTATTCTTTCCAGCAAAGTAAGTAAGGGAAGTGAATGGAGGGCAGGTTTCGTGAGCAGATTTTAAGATAGCGTCAAGTGTTAGTCACTTGTCAGAAGTGAGCTGCACCATCTGTCTTCTACACACTGCTCCTCGTCTGGTACAAGCACAACTTACCTTTGAGTTCCACCGATGTCATGCATAAGCCAAATGTGTACAGCAGAGACTTTATCTGGATTGAGATTAAAGATCTCAATACTTCCAAAAATGCTGTAAGAATGGGACATGAGAAAGCAAAACATTCTTAGTTATCTAAGTAAAGTGTACACAGTATTTTCCCCCAATACAAGTACTTATTAGTGCTGCTGTCATTCTCAGTGAAAGAACATTACCTTGGTAATGGATTTTCACAGACTATTTAATTACTTTGCGGTAAAAGATTTTCTCCTCGTTCTTATTTCATTTTCATAAGAACTTTTGAAACTGTCTGCAGACTGAAAAAAGGTTAAGTTTTTCCATCTTGAGTGCCTTTTGTCCAGTTTGGTTTATTGGCTATTGGTTTGGTTTGGTGCAAGGGAAATGAACACAGCTGTTCTCCTGACACATTCTTCCTCTTTCAATATTATTCAAGACTGCACTTCCAACCAAATAACCCAAGGAAGCACAGTCTGGACGAGGAAAATCTGGTCAGGAAATCCATGAGCAATTAGAAATGTGTCGTTCACATGAATATAACATAGTGTCAAGTCTAGATTACCTGTATTAATACAGTTAGTTTGTGCAGCAACAACATACTGGAGATCCTACCCACATACTCTCAGCAGGATTTAAATTACAGTCACAGTATTGAAGAAGTTAAGTGAATCATCTTTTCAATAGCCACTAGTTTAGACCTCTAAATGAGTTTTTCTAAAATCCTTCTGCACTGGGACTCACTGGCAAAGTCTCGTTCACCAGTATGCAGGCCCCACAGAGACACGGATGGTAGCACAAGGAGTAAATACCTGCTGCTTTTGAAAGCTCCAGCTTCTATTCACACATTGAGCATCACTTGCACCACGCCACATGCTGCTTCTGCAAACTGAACAAAGCAAAAGGACATTATCTCTGACACTACATGCAGTGCCACGACAGGCTCAGGGCCAGCAGAAATTACTGTTACTTCTTTGATGTCAACACAACTGACTTACACAAGTGGAGGATCTGGCAATATTTTAACAGTACATGTCAGTGCAAATAAAAGCCTCTAAAGGCCCTGGCAAAACTGTAATCAAGCTGCATTGGTCAGCCATGAATTATCAGTCTGAGGCTGCATGGAACTGGTAGAGCAACTTTGCTGTCACTGCTGTTGTCATTTTTTATAGGGGGATGCAAATTTTCAGAGCCCCAGCAGCTACAGCTGTCTGATGGGGCTGTTCCCTCACTCAGTAACTCGGAATAATCCGCAGACAGTTTTAACTCAGGCAGTAGGGATGAGCCAGAAGAGAGTTACCACAAGTTTAAGAACACACGAACAGTCGCGTATTCATTACCTGTGACTCGTGCTCTGTGCTCTCTTGTGGCTTGGGATTTTTATCCTCAGTGGTTTTAGTAAAATCCATCACCGAGTTTTGTTTGAAACGTAATCACTTTTATTCGTTCTTTAAAACTCAAGTCCAAATATTTGAAGACTACTAAATAAGGTTACAACATAAAGTACCCACTCTTGATATACTGTCCACTGGTGTGACAAAGAATTTTTTAAGAGCTTAACACAGATGACTCTATTGAGGAAATCCTTCAAGACCTCTCAACCTAAACAATGTGGCTCAAACTCAGCCACTGAGAGGTGTGAAGTTTCAGGGAAGTTTGACTATATGTATCTTTCTAATGTGTTTCAGTCGATCTTAAATTATTTGGACTAGAAAGTTGAGCAAGTCTGCAGTTGAGCAAGTCTGACTCTTTATGCTGGTTTACCTCTCCCAGACTTTAGAACCGAGTGATTAATGAGTACATGAAAACTGCTTTGATTTGGAAAACTTTATGTACACAAGTTTATCCACCAAACATTTTTTTTTTAAGATGAGTAGACTTTTACTTACATACATAAGAGCTGAAACACACAGGAATGATTGTTTTCCACCTGGACACAGAATCACAGAACGACAGCTTGGAAGGGACCTCAGGGATTATCTGGTCCAGCCTTTTAGGTGATACATAATTTAAATGAGATGGCCCAGAACTCTGTGAAGCTGAGTCTTAAAAGTGTCCAGTGTGGAGGAACCCGCCACTTCCCTGGGGAGATTATTCCAATGTTTAACTGTTCTCATGGTGAAAAAATCACTATGGTGGACAGTCATCTGCTATCAGGGATGGAGTCTTGAGAGACATATAAAATTAAAGTGATACAGAAGAGCAGTTTTTTGCTGTGCAGTGCTGACTCAGTGAAGCCAGGCTAACTGCTAGACTTGGACTGGCAGTGGCTCATTCACACGACGGGAGTCAGCAGCACCATGGGTGGGTACAGGGTAGGAACCTTGCCAGATGCTGTTGTAGAAGGATGTGCTCTTCAGGTTTATGCTGGGAAGGTGTAAGGGGATTCTAATCCGTTTGGTAAACTTCTGGGTCAGTTTGGGCACTGCTCTCAACACTAACGGGCTAAAATGTACTTCATTCTAGCAATTTCGGTCCTGCAATTTAATTAAGGTGGTGATTATTATTATTATTGCAACTATTATTTGCAAAGCTCCAGCTGTCTGCCAAGTATTGTGCCAGACACTGGCACTCAGTCTCTGTTCACAAATAAGAATGCCCAAATGACAGGGATGCTAAATATTGTATATAAAATATACAATCATAGAAACATCTGGTTAGAAAAGACCTCTGAGATCATCAAGTCCAACTGTACCTGTCTCCTTACTAAATCACGTCCACAGAATCATAGAATCATCTGGTTGGAAATGACCTCTGAGATCCAGTATGGGACCTTGGAAATACAAATTTTCAAAGCCATGATTTTTAGCACCTGGAGCTAAAGCTCATGTGAACTTTTACTACTCCATTATTTTCAACATTCTTGGACTCGTGGAGATTTATTCTAGATCTTACCATCTTGGATGCCATTTTCCAGAATACAGAGCTAGGGTTGCTCTCACATTCACTTCGTTTTGGGCAAGATTCATAGTTGATCCCTGCGAAGAAACGAATATATAGAACAGCTAAGGTTAGAGTGATTGTTGTTGCAATGTTATGGCTTTGAGAGCTGATCAATGAAGGCAAAAGGATTTGTTCCCACCAAAGCAAGTGTTTGAAGGCCTTCCTGCTTGCTCACACACATTTCAGGGAGGCAGCCGCAGGCCCTGTATGCAAATAACCCTCAGAAAACTGAGAAGGGATAACATGTAGTCCCAAATGTGAGAAACAGGCTGGCTCTTGACAAATACTGTCCAACTGCTCCGAAAAATCAGACTTTGCCTGACATTTTCAGTAATTCCAGCCCAGCTGAGAGGCTGCTGGCCTTAAAAACCAACACAGGAGACACATGGGCAGCAATAACTCCTACATGCTGCACCCACCACGGAGTGGCTTCTGGTCAGGACCTTTCTGAATGACATTCTTGTTTTGCAGTTTGTCCCACAGAAGTCACAGGAAGGAAGGAAGTAATCTAGATAAAGAGGGCTAGATGTGACCATTAGTCCAAGCAGCAACCTGGTGTTTCAATAACAGCCAAAGCTGTGGTTTTTTAAATTTACCTGGGAACTAAGTATTATCCGCAGTCTTCCGTAACATGGGACAGAAATACAGTTAAAGATTTAAACTAAAGTGAAAGAAAAGAGTATCGGAAAAAAGATTGTGTTCAGGTCTAGATATGCAAGAAAAAAAGGATAATCTGGAATTCCAGTGTTCATATTTGCATTGCAAAAAACAGGACTTACTACCTGGGGCAGAGGGGTCTCCACACCATGAAACCCCATCAGCCATATAACCCAACAAGGTGTCCTCCAAGGTAAGGAAATCTTGATTGGATTTTGTATAACGATGAGCGAGGTCATTTGTCTTGTTCCAAAACAGTGACTGTGAAATAAGGTACAAGGTCTAATAAGTGATATTTATACCAGAGCTGGTCAGGAAATTTCCTGGAGAAAAATGAAAAAAAAAAAAAAAATCATAATGAAGGAATTTTAGTATTTTATTGAAGTTTTTTATTGCTGCAAGTTCACATTAACGGGTCAGTTCTCATTTCTGCAGCCCATGTTCCCATTTCCAAAATCTTCTTGGGTGGTTATTTTTTGTGGAAATGAATGTGTTCAGCCTGTAAATCATTTTGAAAGAAGGGTTTTGACTAGGTCTCATAGCATATATCCCTAATTTGTTGTGTGCTTTTGAACTGCACGTGGAAGAGCAGCCCTTTGGAAGCAGTGTCCCTCTCAGAGGGCGGCAGCACGCTCCTCACAGAGAGGGATGCTCAGGGAACGAGGACAACTCCATCCCTTCACCTGAATGACCCTGGTAGTGAGGTCTGAGGTGAGCTTTACAGGGATGATTCCCAGCGACTGAGAATGAACAGGGTTACTGGGGGCCAAAAGTGGTTACACTATAGCAATAAAAGCAAAATAACCTCATTGATGTTCAGACACTCACAGTCATTACGGACAAGATCCAGCACAGCCCAGACATGTCCTCCCACAACAATCCCACCTTACATTGCACTGTTACCTTATTACAGGGTATAGGATGACGCGCTAACTCCATTAAAGGCTGATAATCTTCTGGTGTAATATTACAGGGATTCTTGTAAATGAACGCTTGTTTTAATGATTCCCATATTTTTAGGCAATCTTTATCTCTGCCAAAAGATTAAAACACAGTTAATTAGTATTTACAAGTGTTTATGACTGTGAAAAGGCTTCCTTCTGTTATAGTCAAACACTATGGAACAGATTGTAAGAGATCTGACTATGCTCAGACACCAAACTACATTATCAATTAAACTAAAAAGTATCTTCAGCAAATTGAATATAAACTGAGGAACGAGTAGTTCTAAAACATCTCTCTCTCATACTTTCAATTACTAATTATTGCAATATCTGAATGCCCTCTATTTTTTGTTCCTTAAAAATAGCAATGCTCATATCACATTATCAGAAGATAAAATATCTTCATACCAAATCATAAGAAGCAAATGTGGCAGAATACAGACTGTACATTTTAAAAACACGGCTGAAGGATACTGCCTCCTCAGGTACAGTGAATCAAAAAGATGCTCATGTGTCTCCCTGCAGAGCATCAAGCCCTGCATAAATAAAATAACTTTACGTAAAACGAAAGCAGAGATCTAGCAGTTTTGGACCCAATATTAATGTCATTTACACACTAATTTCTGGCTATTGACTTTGCTGGAGCCACAGTTGATTTGCACAGGTATAATCAAGGTCTAAATCAGATACTCCGTCTCCAGCAGTTTATTTCCGTCTCTGGATCCTCCAGGTTGTGCCCCCTTTTGTTCTCACTGTCTGAATCAGAGGAATCCCACTAAATTTACATGGGGGAAACTGGTGCATGCTGCGACATAACTCGATTACCTCAGTCTACACTTGTTTCTGAAGATGCTACTTCGTCAGCCAAGGAAACGAAGCACATTTCTGCTGAGAGGAGCAGGACTCCTTTCGTACTCCCAAGAGAAAATGTGTTGCACACTGCCAGCAAGTAATCCCATCTCTGTACTCAGGTAGTGTCATGATACCTCCCTGAAGCTGCAGCATATAATGAGGTTTGAGGCCACTCAAGACATTTGCTTTCTTGTATAGAAGTAAAGAATGAAACTTTGCATTACGATAACTCATAATTGTTGTCTGCCTAGTAGGTGTTTTAAAGGCTGTCCCCCATGGGTGCACTTCCCTTCCTCTTCATGCTCCTGTAGCTTCAGGGCCACTAAGAAAATCCTGCCCCTCTCATTACAGCAGTGACAGCAACAGTAATTTTTCATCCTTTTCTTCCCTACTGTTATGCAAATTTAAAGCCCTGACTGCATTATGCTGCTGTCTGCATGTCTGAATGAAACTACTCTGACTGTCTCTGACTCATCCACACTTCCTTCACTGTTTGCAATCATCTCCCAGTGTGTTCTCACTAAAAGCTCTTTGAAGAATCGACTTTGTCTTGTGTAAAGAAACTCATGCCTTCAGAGCACTATAAAAATAGTACTGATCAATTAGGACATGACAGGCTCATTACCAGTCAGCACTCGGGTAACATGTAGGATGTGGAATTTGATTACTCTTAAAAACAATCCTAAAGGGATTAGGGGAAACACTAGTAAATGATGAGGATTTCAAAATATTTACAAGTTTAAAAAATTTACAAGTTAAACTTTTGTTATAGTTGTGTGATCTCAGTCCTGTTACTGAACTTGGTCACAATTTACACTGAGTGCTCCTTTGACCGTTGATGTGGCAAACTGAAAGGCACCACCAAGGTGGTTATAACAGCAGGTTCCCATGCCCCAGCTTCTTCCAGTCTCCTCTCTGAAGGGTCTATGGCAACGATGTCTTCATCTCTCATTCTCAGAGCAGCCAACAGCATTACACTGCAGAGCTCTAACTGGGCTGCAGGCAGCCCACAGCCTGACCCTGATGATTTAGAACCAGCTTGGATAAGGCCACTGCACAGTGCTTGGAGGGCAGGGGCAAGGCAGGGCTGACTGCACGCCAAATTTTGTTTCCTATCCTGCCAGACTCTTACAGGAGCAGCCCCAGCTGTCTTAGGGACCATGTCTTGTTCATATGAATCAAATTTACCTCCACATATGTAAAGACTGATACCAATAATGATTTTTAATTGAGCTATTGTCTTCTATCCAGGAGCCTAAATGCACTTCTAGTTACAGTCACTGTAGAAACAAGAAGCCAAACTGAAGATGCTCAAAGGGACATGGTCATTGCTTTGCTGTTGCACTGTCATCTCAGAAGGATTTCACATGCTTTACTGAACAGAATTTAAGTTGGGTGTAGGGAGCTTGTCCCTGGCTGCAAACTGTGTAACCGACACACACCATCCTCCCAGCTTCAGTATTTCATTTTAGGGGATGTGAAGTTGTAAACTTCCCGTAAATTGCACCAGGGCAGGTTCAGATTAAACGTCAGGAAAAATTCCTTCACTGAAAGTGTTCTCAGGCCCTGGCACAGCTGCCCAGGGAGGTGGTTGAGTTGCCATCCCTGAAGGTGTTTAAAATGTGGGTAACGAGTTTCTTAGGAACATGGTTTAGTAAGGGGACAGGTACAGTTGGACTCGATCTTAAAGGTCTTTTCCAACCAGGTGATTCTATGAAATACCTCTCCCTGTGACACAGGATTACAACGTGGTCACACCGAACCAGCCAAAAAAGAGGGCTCCTACTGATTAAGGGGTGACATTACTGTGTAGGCAGCTCCCCCTTTGCTTTGCAGAGTCAACAGTATCATGAAAAGAATTTGTAGAGCTTGACTGGAAGCACCCATATGTCTCCAAGACATTTATATGGCTCACAGTTCCTAATCTGTCAAATGATTTGTCCTCCTGGCAGAACTTTCTTTTCTCTTAAGCAGCTTCTGAAAGCTCTTATACACAGCATTTACAGCCACAGGTGACAGCTGGTTACCCGTCATTTACCTTTTACATTGCAAAGTTTTTAAGCTTGGTCTCAGAAGACAGAATATTTTTCAAGGAATCATAAGAAAAAAATGGGTTTTATTTCCAAAGCAGAGAGGTAAGTGATTGACACACTACAAAGCACCTCTGCTGCTGTACTAATGGAAACAAGGAGCATGAAGCAACAGTCACCCATGTGATTCACGATCCTGCCAAGAAGACTTGCTGGGTATGAATTCAAAGTTGGCATGTCAAGACACGAAGTTCAGCATTTGATGATGTGCACAGATGTCACGTGTGTCTGAGACAGCAGCGTTGACCCACAGTGCTGGCAGAGCTGAGCAAAGCTACGTGTTTAGTGTCACAGAAGCGACAGGGCTTAGCCTTCAAACCACAGAATCATAGAATCATGTGGCTGGAAAAGACCTCTGAGATCATCAAGTCCAATCATCCCTGTCCCCTTACTAAACCATGGCCCTAAGAAACCCATCAATCCACCTTTTAAACACCTCCAAGCAACTCAACCCCCTCCTTGGGCAGCTGTGCCAGGGCCTGAGAACCCTTTCAGTGAAGAAATTTTTCCTAATGTCCAATCTGAACCTCTCCTGGTGCAACTTGAGGCCATTCCCTCTCATCCTATCACCTGTCACTTGGGAGAAGAGCCCAGCACCCACCTCACCACAACCTCCTCTCAGGCAGTTGTAGACAGTGATGAGGTCTCCCCTCAGCCTCCTCTTCTCCAGGCCAAACACCCCCAGTTCCCTCAGCCGTTCCTCGCAGGCCTTGTTCTCCAGCCCCTTCCCCAGCCTCGTTCCCTTCTCTGGACACTCTCCAGCCCCTCAATGTCCTTTTTGTACTGAGGGGCCCAGAAGGGACCCCAGTACTCGAGGTGTGGCCTCACCAGTGCTGAGTGCAGGGGCATGTGGAAGCTCTTCTACAGCTGGTATCCAGCACAGCACTTTTAACTGAAGAATGATAAAGCACAAAGATGGGCTTTTATAGGAAATAGACAACTTCAGCATTATCTTAGAAATGAAAACACAGCTCTTCAGTGTAAAAAATTACACACAAAAGTTAAACAGAACTTAATTTTTGCTGTGCTCACTGATCAACATGTCTATTTTTAGAACTGAATACATAATTCATTGATTTGCCATTGGAAAGCTATTTCTCTGATATGAACTACAGGCTTTGTCTCATACCTCAAGAGGTTACAGAGCCACAGAGGATTGTGATTTTGTTTGATATATAAAAAAAAAAGCAGTGACAAACTTTAAGACTTGTCGACCCCAGCTCCAGGAAGAAATTCAACTCTTTGCAGGCTCATTGTTGAGGCAGACAGTACAAATAAAGTTTCGCTTGCCCCTTTTTCCAGAACAGCAAGAAAATATTCCTCTGGTGGGCAGCATTTAACTCGCACTGAGCAGAGGTAAAGGTAGAGACTGGCTATAATTCCGGACCTCCTGAAGACAGCAGAAGTTTGCTGGCACTTGGTATGTGACAAATTCCAGCAAGGACAGTTACAGGTTGAAAGAAGCACATCTGCTTTGCCAAAAAACGCCTGAGAAACAAACTGTTCTCTTCAGGCTGCTCCCAGTCTCCCACTGGGAAGGTCTCAGTCACAGAATGGTCTCATTTAATTTTCTTTCTTGGTTTACAGAAGGAAGGGAGGGTGCGAGACAGATCACCAGTCTATCAGTTAATTAAATTTGTCTAATTGAGATATGAGAGTCCACAGCGAATAACTGATGTACCACACTGCTGCAGGGCTCTGCTGCTCACGCTCTCCTGTTTTTGTTCATGTGTTTGGGTTTTTTGTACTAATTCTCCATTGTATCTGCAAATATTCTATTTTTATGCACTTATATTTGCATAATGCACTTCTTCCTTTGAGGCTAACTTTTATTCAGGCTGAAATATTTAAGACCTTTTATTCTACCACAGAAACTGAAATATTTCAGCCAAATTCAGGGACATGCCAAACAAATATATTCTAATTTTACGTTCAATTTTTTCAAACTTCTTCTTTTATGAACAGAGTACGGGCAATGCTGGTAAATCTCAAATAATAACTGACTTAGAAAGGACACCATGAAACCTGCTGTAAATACAGAACTGAACCTGCCACCCTTTCTCTGGAAAGTGAGCACTGCAGAACTTGCCTTACAACCTTTTGGAGACAGAGATAGCACCATGCACTCAGTAATGGCAATGAACAAGGGCTAGGATACAAATCACCATTAAAGCTACATTTCCTTATTAAATCTGAATCTTAAAAACACTACTAAGCATATTCTGCATTTGTCCTTACATTTGGGCAGAAGTTGTTACTTGCCAATGAATTTGAGTATTTTCATCAATTTACCTTTTTTTAATGAATATCATATTAATCTGTCAAACTGAAACTGAGGCCAAGAATATTTCCATTAGCAGTGACCCTAGCAGTCAAACTCTAATGTGCATATTAGAAAAATGGACAGCTTCTGCATCATTACCTTTTGCACATTAGTACATTGCTCTGGCTAACCTTGAAAGAGTATCCTTTCACTTAAAGGAATGGGATGGCATTAAGGTACCTGGGGAAAAAAAAAAATCACTATTTATATAGCTTTTTTTCCATTACTTTGTAATTCTTCCTTTTTTCTTTAACTGGACATGACAGAGCAAATTCATTCCCAATTGAAACCGATTTAATTGGTGTAATACCAAGGATGACTTTCGTCCCTGGTGATTTCAGTTACACCATGAACAATGAACAATGTCTTGTTTTCATTTCAGCACTGGAATGACTCTGGATGTCAAAAACATCTTAAGAAGGGCAGTGTTTCCCTGGGGTGTGTTAGCTCTAGATTTTATTCAAAAATTTGCGATAGGTGCTACAAGCACGGGACCCATTTGAAAACTACAAGCAAAAAGGATTTCCAGGTTTTTTTACTAGAGAACTCAGGTCAGCTCTGCCCATATCATACAAATCACTCTACCAGGCAAAGCCACTTCCATGGTGAGACATGGTCTCATATCAATAGCTACTTTTTCAAGGTCCTGAGTTTTCTTTCTAGGAAAGGACAATGTCTTCAGGCCACACTGAGAATTGTGGCCTCTGTGGTGAGGATCTGAATTTAAAGCTGGAAACAGTCTCCAGAGCCCTTTCTGTAACTGCCCTTTGCAGGGATCAAACTTCACCAGCAGGTGCTACTTACTAAAAATAATCCTTCTCGTTTTTTTTAACGTTTTTAACCTCTGTTAGCCAAAATATTAACGCAGATAAGACACGTCAGCAATTACAGATCTGGCTCCTTAAAAAGTCAGTGAGACATTTGTGGGTATGACACAGCTCCTCAAAGGCATAAGACCACTTCATACTCTGCTGGGAGTCAAAGCCATGGTCTTCACCCATAAAAGATCAGACGTTTCAGAAGGAGAATGTGTACCAAACCGTCTGAAAGATATAGGAGGATTTCTGCATCTCAAAGACCCACCTTTGGCTACATGTCAGTTTATCTGCCTCTTTTAGGCAAACTGTAATGGCTGTGGACAGTGGTGGATTAATAGATCCATATTCAATTTTTTCTTCATATAAGTTTTTAAGTAGCTTTGTCTTTATGTAATGAGCAATAACCTTCATGCCTGTGTTGAGAGAAAGCCCTCTGCAACTCAGAATTCTTATCTACCTTGTGTGGAATTTTGGGTGTCACAGGATAAAAAGGATATCAAACCACTGGAGAGTGTCCAGAGGAGGCCACAAGGCTGGGGAAGGCTCTGCAGGGGAAGGCGAGTGAGGAGCGGCTGAAGTCCCTTGGTCTGTTCAGCTGGAGGAGACAGAGAGGGGATCTCAGAGCTGTTTGCTGCCTTCTCCCAAGAGAGGGAGGGGAAAGAGGGGCTGAGCTCTGCTCTCTGGTGACCTGTGACAGGACCCGAGGGAATGGCAGGAAGATGTGCCAGGGCAGGGTTAGACTGGATATCAGGAAGAGGTTCTTCCCTCAGCAGGTGGAGCACTGGAACAGCTCCCCAGGGAAGCAGTCCTGGCACCCACTCTGCCAGCATTCCAGAAGCATTTGGACACTGCCCTCAGCCACACGGGGTGAGTGTTGGGAGCATCCTGTGCAGGGACAGGAGTTGGACTCCATGGTCCTTGTGGGTTCCCTCCAGCTCGGGTGATTCTATGACTCTATGATTCTATGCAATATTTCTGTAGTGGGGTTTTTTTGTTGTTTTTTTGTTGTTGTTGTTGTTGTTGTTGTTCGTTTCTTTGTTTGTTTGTTTTGCTTCTGCTGCCCCTTCCCTTCTTCCAGCCTGGCTGCACCTCACTGCTTGTTTGGAGCATCTGTTTTGGAGCCGCTGCCAAGCCAAGCCCAGCCCAGGCAGCTGTGGTTGGACTTCCCTGCAGTCAACCTGCGCAAGGAGCTAAAGGCACGGGGAACGTGTGGGAGAGGGGACCGCTCAGGAGCAACTGATGAAGTCAGCCCCAAAGCTGCTCAGTTCCTCACGCCAGGTGATGGCCTGGCCCGTCCCCAGACCACCGAGTCAGGAAATGGGTACATGCTTACCAGGGATCAACTTCACTCCTATTATTCTAGCACCTAAATCCTCCCATCACTAAAAGTCAGACAAATGTGAATTAAGAGAGGTCAGCCAATACGCTGACATCACTGAGGATTTGAGGCGACTACTGGCTGCTGCTTTTAGCATTAGGGCAATACAGAGGGAGAAAATTACCAAGGGAATGGATGAAGGAAAAAAAAAATCATGGAAGAGGTGTCAATCTCGATGCCTTCAATGATCACAAGCCTCTCACTATCCACTTAGTTTAATTATTGCAAAGTGTCTGTCACTGTAATATTTATTGTAATTGACTTTTATTCAATACAAGAGTGACATATTGGGGGTTTTTTGGCAGATTGAATTTGTAAGTATTGCTCTCTGTTAATTAAGTTGTTCAAAAGCCAGTAAAGAAAGCGTTGGGGAAACTGACTGGGGAAAGAGAGAGAGATCCAAAATTCTGTCTCAGAGAAAGATGACTTCTGAAAAGGTTGCCTGAAGGCAGAGCAATTAAATGCCCCACGGCAGAGGCAGGGAGTCTGGAGATCTGGAAAAAGAAGTACAAGGCGAGGTTACCACTGGGTGCACCTCAGGGCTCTGTATGCTCACGCACAAGGAATGACCTGGAACAAATTTTACTCTCTCATCGCACTGGTCCTTCACCTCTGGCAAGAATAAGAAGGCTTTACAATCATATGTACTTGTGGCTTTGATTTATAGCTCCTAGAGTACTTTATGCTCCAGGACAACCCTAACCCTTATCACCCTTCCAGGAAGTGATGAGCCAAGAGGTGGCAGCTAAAGACCCCTGAAGAATTAATCTACATAAGCAGCTGTTTTCTGGGTTTTTTTCTGGCTGGACTTCAGCTTTCCTGGGTCAAAAAACATGCTGCTCAAGCAGACGGTGTTTTCAGTGATGCTCTCTAAGTGGGACGCAACCTCCAGGAGGGCACAAGTCTCACCTGGACTGCATTTTGACAGAGGGTCATAGTTGCTTTACAGTTTAGGCTTCCAAGTGAGGGCCATGTCATCAACAGATAGAGAGAGAAAACAAATTTAAGCCCTTTGATTAGAAAGTGTATTCCTAATATTCTTTTATTTGTAATATTAAACTTGGAAAAACACTTGTATAAGAATGATCTAAATCAAAGTATGTTATAGCAGGGAAACACATAATGGCTTAATGCTGCTGCAGATTTTATTTTTCCCTTAAGATAAATCTGCAGTATATTGGGTTTTTTTATAGAACTATAACCACTGGGATGTGGCATTAATGCCATAAGTCAGGAGAAGTCCCTGCTTCAAGGGTGGCATGTGTTAGCAGGACAAGGACAAGGGAACAGCTCACTGATTTAGTACGACTGTGAGTGAGCTCCTCGCTAACACCTTATTTTCCTGTCATCTCCTAGGAAGACAGACTGTGTCTTTAGCACCGGTTTTTACCCTTGGACTCTTGAGAGAGATTTTCATTTGAACCTGGAGGGAAAAAACCCGTTCTGTTCCTCCTACCTCTGTGGATAAACAAAGTTATATCTTCCCACAGTGCTTTGAGTTGTTCAACAGATCTCGAGTTTTAACAATACCTTAGCAATGACAGCTGAACGACATCACCTCTAAGCACAGCTCTTTTCACTCATATCTACAGATGTTACAGGAGAACTGAAGCCAGGAGAGATGGGAGGGAATAAGAATCTCCTTTTCAGAATGGCTCATCCAAACATTTAACAAATTCAATCTTAGGATGATGCTATTATTCAGACAACCGCCAACCATTGCTCTGTAAAGCCAATTCTATAAAATTAGTAAGACAGAAGGCAAACCAGGCATCTAACTGACTGTGGATGACTAAATAGCTGCATAAGGTTGCAGTAGAAAACTAAGTTGAACAGTATTTCATCAACACTTACTTTTGATCAAAGTGTTAAAGGCCAGTACAGCCAGAATAATATTCTCTGTGGTATCAGGGATTAAAACCAAAGGAGACTTTCATTGCAAGGAGATTATAATACATGATGACGGGGTAATCGTGATGCAGCATGCGTAGGTTAACCCAAATGGGAAAAATTATTTGAAATCCTATACAAACTTGCAGTAAGAACCATTAAATAACTAACCATTGTTAAATAAACTTAAGAAGTTTGAGTTTATGAGAAATATATAATCATTGGACACTGCCCTCAGTCACATGGGGTGAGTGTTGGGAGTGTCCTGTGTAGGGACAGGAGTTGGACTTGAGGATCCTTTTGGGTCACTTCCAACTCGGGTGATTCTATGATTTAATAACAATTTTTCTATGACTATAACTTAGTATAGACAACATACAGACAAGCTGACATATGGCTGGCAAAGCAAGAGAGAGATTCAGATCTCAATAGCATTTCTGTACCTCAAGAGTACATTGATGCTGGCCAAAGACAATGCATTTTTTGACATCTCTCCCCTAAATTTGCAGGACACACTCAGACTTTGGGTTACTGTTGTCAGTGGAGTTACAGTCTGGGAGTGTAAATTTTCTGCACAGAACTGAGTATGAGCTTTGCATAGAATTGCATGGCCTTTCACAATCTAGCATTGATGTTTATACTCCAGAAGAGCAGAAATAAATATGTTAGTGATTAATTATCTCACAAACAAATAAATTACAGCTACCCACCACCATATGAACTTGTCTCTTGCTAAAGAGAAAATGAACTGGTTCTAATGAACTTCCTTGATAAAGAGATTACAATACCTAGATTGAGCCCTATTTCATAGCTCAGAATAGTTAGGTAAACAGATATCAACACCACTGCCACTACAGATAAGCCAAAAGGTTTCTGCATCATTGTCTGTCCTAGTTACGCAATGGACCTCTTGGAAGTCTAAAGCATTTCCTAAGTAACGAAAGAAGAGGTAGACACCTCTGGAGAGCACCCTTGTCTCAGAGCAGGTTGCTCAGGACTGTGTGCATTTTGGGTTTTAGTATCTTCAAGTGACCACAGGCTCTCCAGGCAACGTGTTTCACTCTTTTTGGTCACCCTTACAGCAAAAAAAAAAAAGGTGTGGATTTTTTTCCTATGTTTAAATGGAACTTCCTGTACTTCAGTAAGTGCCTCTTATCCTGCAACTGGAGAAAAGCCTGACTCCCTCTTCTTTAGCATTTATGCACACTGATAAGACCCCCCTGAACCGTCTCTTCTCCAGGCTGGACAATCCCAGGTCTCTCAGCCTCTCCCTATCTGTCAGACACTTCAGTCACCTCTGTGGCCCTTCATGAGATGTGCTCCAAGTGTGTCCCTGACTCCCTTATACTTGGGAGCCCAGAACAGGACCTCACACTCCAGATAAGTCTCACCAGTGCTGAGCAGAGGTGAAGGATCACCTCCCTCTGCCTGCTGCCAAAACTCCTCCTCATGCAGCCCAAGACACCATTGGCTTTTGCCACATTAGTGCTTTAAGTTCAGTTTGTCCACCAGGACCCTGTGTCTTTTTCCAAAGACAGTGCAAATAAAGCCATTTGTTTGCTCTGGAACTACGGGAGATGGTGTAAAAATTCTGCGTTGTTATTATAGAAAGTGTATTTTTTTAAAAAAAAAAAAACAACGAAAACCTAAATTCTTTGCAGTTTGATGTATATAAAATCAAGAAGATTTAGAATTCTGCAATGCACTCTAATAGGGCTGCCAATGCATTATGATTTGGTAGGAATGTAGTCCTCTTCAGAAGACAGAGATTCAATGAAAGTTTCTCTTACATAAGGAGTTATTTTCTCAAGAAAACACAAACCTCAGATAAATTTGAGTATGTGATAGTTATAGAAAAGTAAGCTAAGATTTTAGTGACACTGAATCAAATCATGGCTGTTGTTTAGTGCTATGCTTGATGTGAAAGTGCTGACAATCAGCGAACAAATACAAGGAAACTAAATTAAAAACGTCTAGTAAAGCATGAAGGCAAAATGCAAAAGTAAACACACAACAACAAACCCAAAATTTATTTCTGGGAGAAATTATGCTGTAAGTGCAATACTGTCTCACACAATATCATGACTACATGTATTCTTTTTGACAAAATGTATCTGCACCTCCACAGGCTGCAAAAAACAAAGTGCATTTATGATCATAGAGTCAGGAGACAAAGCTCTCCTGAATGTGCACCAACTTTTATTAAATTTAACGGAACTATAGACTCTTAAAATTTGTGATAACAGGAATTTGCCACTAAATATAGAAATGATATTACTTTGTCCAATTGTATCCAAGAGGGAAGTCTATGCTGCACACCCACCCAACACACATGAAAAATGCATTGAAGTTCTATATTTGCATTTTCATCACCAGGTTTTTGCACTGCTTATTTGGACCTCGAAAGTTGTAGAATCGTAGAATCCCCTGAGCTGGAAGGAACCCAAAAGGCTCACTGAGTCCAACTCCGGTCTCTACATAGGACACTCCCAACATTCACACCAACAGTGACATCCATTACTGAAATGGCTTCACGTCTGAGTCCTTGGTGGCCTCTCACTGGCAAAGATTAGACAAAAAATAAGCTGATTTTACTTTAGCCATTTTTAAATGGCAGGTCCTTGCAAGCTTGGCTTAGCTTGGGTGAATCAGAGGCTGAGAACGAATTGCAGATCTGAGGGGACAGTAGTCATTATATAGGAATAAAAAATTTCTTGAGCTGCTAATGTAAGATGAGTTTATTTCTAGACTGAAAAAGTGTTGTTTGTGTTTTGGGGATCAGTGACTATGACTGCCTTTTATAATAAATAATGTGTCTTCTCCCCTCATTCCTCAGTTCAAAAAGTGCCAACTGTATCTGACCTCGGCCTGCCAATTCAAATACAATGAAGAGGAAAACTAAACCAGGTTTTACGCTATATCTCTTACTACCTGTTCTCCCCCCGCAGGTATCAAGGTGCAAAACCATCATAATATGTGGACACACGGACAGACTGGAGTGTGGGAGGCTGAAGAGCAGCCCTGGGGAGAAGGACGGCAAGTTGATCATGAGCCAACAGTGAGCCCTGGCAGACAAGAGGGCAACCGTGTCCAGGGGGGCACCAAGCACGGCATCGCCAGCCGGGAGAGGGAGGGGATTGTCCCGCTCTGCTCTGCACTGGGGCAGCCCCACCTCGAGCACTGGGGGCAATTTGGGGCACCACAGCATAAAAAGGACACCAAACCACTGGAGAGTGTCCAGAGGAGGCCACAAGGCTGGGGAAGGCTCTGCAGGGGAAGGTGTGTGAGGAGCGGCTGAAGTCCCTTGGTCTGTTCAGCTGGAGGAGACAGAGAGGGGATCTCAGAGCTGTTTGCTGCCTTCTCCCAA
This sequence comes from Dromococcyx pavoninus, assembly GCA_033558185.1. Lineage (NCBI taxonomy): Eukaryota > Metazoa > Chordata > Aves > Cuculiformes > Neomorphidae > Dromococcyx > Dromococcyx pavoninus. The sequence continues at coordinate 187,365 of JAUMJL010000019.1, read as the reverse complement.
GGGAGGGAGGGGAAAGAGGGGCTGAGCTCTGCTCTCTGGTGACCTGTGACAGGACCCGAGGGAATGGCAGAAAGATGTGCCAGGGCAGGGTTAGACTGGATCTCAGGAAAAGGTTCTTCTCCCAGCGGGTGGTGGAGCACTGGAACAGCTCCCCGGGGAAGCAGTCCTGGCACCCACTCTGCCAGCATTCCAGAAGCATTTGGACACTGGCCTCAGTCACACGGGGTGAGTGTTGGGAGTGTCCTGTGCAGGGACAGGAGTTGGACTCCATGGTCCTTGTGGGTCCCCTCCAGCTCGGGTGATTCTATGACTCTATGATTCTGTAATCAGCATCCTCCAGGTGATGGATAAGTTACTGTGTCACCTCAAACCATCTTCACCAGCACTCAATTATCGTACCCTGACCTGGCACGGCATGAGTTGGTGCTACTGAGCAGTGCAGGTCTGTGCACTCTATCCTGCTTCTCCTCTGATTTCACTACAAACAAATTCTTGCACACTTAAATTGGTGTTGCCTGAGACCTGGAGTACGAGATCTGCGAGTGTTTTGTTAGCCACGAGAGGGAGGCTGTAGTACTGGGAAAGAGGAGACGAAGTAATTTGAGGTCAAACCCTTCCCTCAGACCACACTTTGGCCTTTGTTCAGACAGAACTACAACACCAGTGGCAGTGGCTGATGAGTACAGAATTTTTGCAAGACTACTGAAAACAGAACTTGCAGTTTTTGTTAATGTTGAAAAAAATAAGACTATTAAGCTGTGACAAACTTGCTTTAGCAGCCAGTATTTTCCAAGAAAGCCAAAAAGAAATACTACTCTTTTATGTGTGTTTCTAGGTGTGCAACTGTATGTGCAGGGATCAAAACCTCTAAAGCCTGCTGCGACACCATTCATATCTTTTCTTAAAAATAAGGCTAATATTGCAAATGCTTTATTTGAAGCATTCTGTATTCACTGCCTGTTTCTCCTCGACTCTGGCACGATAACAGCTCTATGCAGGAAGACTAACTGAGGAAACTGTATATGTACAAATGGCAAGAGTCAACCAGGCAGCCACAGAAATAAAACCAAGGATTGTATTCCATGCAGGTAGTTAAATAAAATTATTAACAGCAGGTGTTGTACACACTACCTGAGAGTTGCTCTTTAGTGAGCAAGTTCAATACAGCGCTTGAATGTTTTGAGCATTTTGGAGAATAAGCAAATCAACAGGATAAAATCTGACTGCATGAGGCGCTTAAAAACTCGACTGCAGTAGTCTTCCCAGTGGCCTCATTGGGCATGGATCCAGCCCACTGTGCAAGGAGGTCCCCTCTAGGATTAAATTAGCTGGGATGGTGAAGACGTACATTAGCATGTTGGTGGCCTCCTGACATGATTTATAGCAGACAGTTGCAAAAGCAGACCTAAACTGGGGCTGTAGATTTGTGGCCTCAGTTAAATGCATCTGTGATACCTAGAAACATTACAAAGTCTACATCCCTATGTCAACAATCCCCTTTTTCTCCAAAACATGCAAGCTATTCCGATCTGAAATACAGCATTCCAAAATGCAGTAGAGTCACGCTAACTACTGCAGCAGAACTGATTTCTATTAAAAACAAAAGAAGAAAATATTGTCAAAGGTGGAACTTAGCAGTTCTGACACAAAAAAAAGTAAAAACATGAGGAAATGTCCATGAGTTTACTAAAAGCAGAGCTTTTTAAACAAGTGCGCGTGCTGTTGCAGGATTTAAAGGGCAAGAACAAACTATGGACAAATTGATAAAGAATTTAGAAGATTTCTAAATAAGGCAGGGAGATTCCCATGGTGGAAGTAGTGGCAACAAAAGTCCTAACTGAGTATAGGACACAGCTCGCTCAGCTCATAAGCCTGCCAAGCTCCTGCAGTTCCCTGTTCCTACTCCTTCTCTTTGATTAAGTGCACCAAAGATCTCACATGGAGCACGATCCAAGGCCTGCATTAATGATGAAAGAGTTCAGGATGAAAGATATGGAGCTCCCTGATGTGTCCTAAAGGCAGCCACTTTATTATCAGAAAGTGCCAGTGACAGAAGTGGTTGGTTATACCACAAACTGAGCTCAGCAGGATCAGAAACGAGTAACCTTAGGTTAAATCCACAGAAAAGTCAGCACCTGTGTCTTACTCCTCTGTTCATGGATCTCCTCAGCATTTCAGGTGTATGTAAACAAGCTTTTTTTCCTTTTGCAGCGCTCTCTATCTCAGATAGATTTGTTTCGTTAATAAAAAAACCAAAATGAAAAAGGGTCCTATAATACAGGAGTCATTTCATCTGAAAGAAAGTGAACTCACAGCCATGAAGCTATTAAACATGGTTAGATTAAATAGCAAAAAATGTTATGCCTTGTAAAAACAAGCCTTTTAGAAAGCTTATGATCATGGGTTTGGGATTTTTTAAAAAGCATCCTTCAAAGAATTGCTTAGATAAATTATTTTCAGTTCAGATTCAGACTGTGCTGTGACATTGGTTGAAAACTTATTCACACAAAAGTGGTTTTCACATTTTCAACTTGAATGAAACAAGCAAAAGTAATAAAGGCAATTAGGCTTCAATATAATTTCAGATTTAAGTGTGTATTTCTTTAATAAATTAACGCATGCTTTTAGAAAACACACGATTTTACAAAAGCTTCAGGAGCTTTTAAATTTTATTTGCAAGAGAAACCCCCTTCCCTTCACTAAACCCACGTAGGTGTTTAATGTAAAGCCTGCACTTCAAATCTCCGCACGCTCAGGCCACGATTTTCCACATGCCTATTCCCCTTTGAATGTTGCAAATCAGCTTTTTCATACAACACTGGACATCCGGGGCCAAGAGAAGTTCAACTGCAAGCAAACTATGAACAGCTTTGTTCTCATCAGCATTATGTCATGAAAAAGAGAGGTGGCAGTTGTCTGTTTGAAGACAAATGTTGGGATGGTTTTGTCACCTGGCCAAGGTGTGGGGCAGCCTCACAGTGCTTAGGCCAAGGTGGTGGAAATGTCTGCTGGAGGCTTTTTGAGGACACAAAATCAGGTGGCTGGTGCAACACAAATTATGGGTAGGTCCGAGCTGGGAGGCTCCAGCTGCCCTGGATCCCACCCCGAGGAGCTGGGTGCCCCCAGTACGTACAGAGGACCCAGGACACTCCTGTATTGTACTTTGCTTTTCCCTCTGGGGCCAGGGATCAGAAAATCAGTTCTCAGGCTTTAAAATGCTATTGCAGACCTGGCCCCAGGGAATCCTCTTCTGCAGCAGAGGAGCGTTGGGCTGCTCTGGGGGTTACACTGACTGCTGCGATGGGCTGAGCAGAGACCACCACTGGGTTAAGGTTTTGCGTGGCACTACCTGTGCTGGCACTGCAAGCCATCTGCAAGCAGTCTGTGCTCATTGCAAAGCCTGACCCACATACTAAACACATCTGGTTTGGATAATCCAAATACATTTCTCAGTGCTTTTCTAACATCTTTGTCTGGCCTAAAAATCTGTGCTGAACCTTTTCCTTCTCCTCCCTCCCGTGTAGTTTTTGTTACATGAATGCAGGGTCACACGTTGCAGAATTTTTGGCAGATCAGCTTTACAGTGAACTGCCTTCCACGTACTCAAACTTGTTAGCTTTTATTTTAGCTGGCTTTAAGGAAGTTGCAAAATGCATTTATGATTGAGTTTTGACCTAGGATTAGCATTATTTCTACAAGCAATTTCCTTAAAAAAACAACCAGTTTGGCACTGGCAGTTGGAGTCTGTACCTTTTGCTACAGAACAAAGGTTTTACTCCCCTAATTTCTCTCTGCCACAACCCTAGGGCAGTGGATGAGGCCAGGGGGCAGGTGAGGTCCAACTCCCCTAATTTCTCTCAGCCACAAACCCCAGGACAGTGGGTGAGGTCAGGGGACGTGAGGTCCAGCATTTTCTGTTCACTGCACACACCTGATGCACAATCCACTACTCACCGCAGCTCCGGGGACCGCGCCAGGACGCAGCTGTAGCATCTTCCCAGAACGACTTCTTGCAGGTTCTTAGTCGTCCCTCGGTCCTTCCAACTCAGCATTTTCAGTCCCCCCTCCTCCTTTCCGTGGGTCAGGAGAGAGGCCAGCACGACGGCGAGGACAAGGCCGGCCAGCAGGACCACGATGCCCAGCAGGAGCACAGCCCTCTGCCGCGTTCGGGCAGAGCCCTGCTGGAAGGGCATCCCGCCGAGGCTCGGTGAAGAGCAGCACCAACTGCTGCCCCGGAGCAAAGGGAAAACAGCTTTCCAGCGTGTCAGTGTGCGCCTCCTCCCCCGCCCCGGGAGGCCGGGCTGACTCCTGCCCGCCCCGCTGCTCCTGCAGGGTGGGAGGCTACTTCCCCCAGCGCAGGATGGCGCCAGCCATTGTTTTAAAGCCAGACAGCGGGAAGACGACAGTCTCGCTGCTTTTGCCTTCTGTTTCTCGCTTTGCCGTGACCTCAGAGTCAAACTTCGCAAAGTAGTCAGCGGGAACTTGCAAAAGTTATTAATTAATAAATTAATAATTACTTGCCAGGCATCCATCTTTAACTGGCCATCTGTGAGAAAGGGCATTTGCATCTCAGTTTGGACTCAGCATTTCTCTGGAGGACCTGAGAAATGCTGTTCCACCACAGCCTTCACTGGTAAGCAATCTTTTTTTCTGATCCTGTTTTCTAAGAAATGATGCAAGTTTTGTTTTTTACACAGAGCTGAAGTTTCACTTTTGGAGTGGCCTATCAGGCTGTCAGCCCTGAAGTGGTCAGGCAGCTGAACTAGTTGACCATTGTAGGTCCCTTCCGACTGAAGCAGCCTATTCTATATCTCTTCCTAACAGCGTCATCTCTTCATAAGAGAGGTAACAGTTTTCTGTCTTCATGGCACTGCTCGTGTGCCCTCAGTGGTCTCCATCACAGATTCTGCGAAAGTGCAGGAAGCTTTGTCGGAGACAATTCAGTAAGAATCCGCTCATAATGGAAGTCTTCCCCCATAATCCTTTCAGTAAGCATCCAAGTTTTGCCTTGGCAGGCCCAGATGATTGTTCTTTGTTTGCTCCGAGTTTTCATCATCCTGTAAATATGGATGCAGGGTATTTACAGCTGAACTTCATGATCTCTTATTATACACATGAGAGTTTACTGAACTTGGTTTTTTTTTCCCTTGTTTGTGTGTGCTTTCAACTTGCTGCTTTTCAGTTTCATTAACTGAGTGGATATGATGTTGGAAAAAAACAACTGGTTGCCCTAAGCAGTTTATGCAGTAAAACTGCAATCTCTGTTGCGCTGAGTGTTGAAGTGTCTTCAGTAATGCTAAGAGTTGCTTTTAGAGACTGGCATAGTTAATTAAAGAGTTTAAAACTTTTAAAACCCACTCACTATTTTTCAGTAACCTGGTGTATGAACACTTTTTTCTTCTGTTGGGATATGACATTGATTTGATCGAGAAGGCTTCTACAGGTATGTAAATCAGAAAAGAAAGGTCAAAGAGGGTGTACCTGCCCTGAGGAGTGAGACTGTCAAGCTTGCATCAACAGAAGAATGCTGAAGTACTTAACAACTTTTTTTGCTGCAGTCTTCACTGGCAACCTCTCTTCCCACACCTCTCGAGCGAGCGGGTGGGCTGCAAGACACAGACTGGGAGAGCAAGGTCCCTCCCACTGTAAGAGAAGATCAGATTCGCAACTGCCTGAGAAACCTGGTATCCATGGGACTGGATGAGATGCATCCCAGAGTCCTGAGGGAATTGCCAAGCCACTCTCCATGATATTTGAAAAGTCCTGGCAGTCAGGGAAACTCCCTGGTGCCTGGAAAAAGGGGAAAAGTACATCTATTTTTTAAAAGGGCAGAAAAGGAGGACCCTGGGAACCACCCTGTCAGCCTCACCTCTGTGCCTGGGAAGATCAAGGAACAGATCCTCCTGGAAACTGTGCTAAGGCACATTGAGGACAGGGAGGTGGCTCGAGACAGCCAGCACAGCTTCACCAAGGGCAAGTCCTGCCTGACCCACTAAGTGGTTTTGTATGAGGGATTGACTACATCAGTGGACAAGGGAAGACCCACAGATGTCATCCAGCTGGAATTCTTGAAGGCTGTTGACATGGTCCCCCATAACATCCTTCTCTCTAAATTGGAGAGATATGGATTTGATAGATGGACAATTAGGTGAACAAGAAATTGTTTGGATGGTCACACCCAGAGGGTAGTGGTCAATGGCTCAATGTCCAGATGGAGATTAGTGATGAGTGATGTCCCTCAGGGGGCTGTTCTGGGCTCCATGTTGTTTAATATCTTCAGCGATGACGGAGACAATGGGATTAAGTGCACGCTCAGCAAGTTTATGAATGACAGCAAGCTGAGTGTTGAGGTTGGCACCCCTGAGGAACAGAATGCCATCCAGAGGGATCTGGACAAGCTGGAGAAGTGGGTTTGTGAAAACCTCATGAGGTTCAACAAGGTAAAGGGCAAGGTCCAGCATCTGGATCAGGGCAACCCTTGGTATTGATACAGGATGGGGTATGAAGAGATCGAGAGCAGCCCTGCAGAGCAGAACCTGAGGGTCCTGGTAGATGAGAAGCTGGACATGAGCTGGCAGTGTGCACTCACAGCCCAGAAGGCCAACAGTGCCCTGGGTGCATCCAAAGCAGCACGGCCAGCAGGGCCAGGGAGGGGATTCTGCCCTCTGCTCCACTCTGGGGAGACCCTACCTGGAATACGGCGTCCATCTCTGGAACCCTCAGCACAGGAAAGACATGGACCTGTTGGAGTGGGTCCAGAGGAGGCCACTGAAATGGTCAAAGGCCCGGAACACCTCCTCTACGAAGAGAGGCTGAGAGAGTTGGCATTGTTCAGCTTGGAGACGAGAAGACTCCAAGGAGACCTTATTGTGGCCTTTCAATACTTAAAGGGGGCTTATAAGAAAGATGGGGAAAACTTGTTAGCAGGGCCTGTAGCAGTAGGACGCGGGGTGATCGTTTTAAACTAAAAGAGAAGTTGAGACTAGATCTTAGGAAGAAGTGGTTTTCGCTGAAGCTGGTAAAACACCTCTCTGGTTGCCCAGAGAGGTGGTAGATGTCCCCAAATTTGTACTCTGATTGCATTTCCTTGTCTTGCAAATTCTTTAAGTTTATTTCTGATGGCAAAAAGCTTCTTTATATGTTGGAGTCTGAGTATCAGATACAAGGGAGAGTTAATCTCCTCAGAACAGGACAGTGTGGCTTCCATTCACAGCAATACACACCCTACCTAGGCAGAACCCTCCCAGTGAGATGTAAATGTGTGAGTAAAATAACAAGAACAGCAGTTCTGTAGCCAAGTTCACTAGACTATGGTTGAAATTGGCCAATAAATTCATATTTCGGGGGGAAGGAAGGGGCTGACGGATGTAGGAACAGACAAGCAAAGTGTCTGCATAAGCCCCGTTCCATTTGTAAACCAGGTTCAAGATAAATTATCGTCCCACTTACAAAGGTGCAAATGATTCTGCGAATAGTAATGATGGGAAGTCATGCTGTGTTGTGGTAAATAACAGTGTACTCTGTTGCTGACTGCAGGTGCAGTACAAAATCTAGCTGATGAGCTAGGTAATTGCCTTTTAGTCTTTTGTCAGCTCATCTGAAACCACAAAGCTTCATCATCTTTATTTTTTTTAGTATCTTCAGCATTTTGTCAGTTCTTTGAAAGGATATCGCATGCTTTTCTCTCTCTGCCTTGTTGCACAGAGAAGCTGTTTGGAAGTTCGTACGCCTTTTGTTTTTCCTGTGTGCTGAGTGCAGGGTCTGAGTGACTCAAACTGAGGGACTGGTGCATTATAACTTCAGTCTATTCTGTTAAATTCTTGCCTCCTTTGAATGGTGATTTAGTTGCTGCCTGATCTATATCCAACTACTTCACTGAAGCAGTCATTAATGTAGTTGTAAAACTGACTGCTGAGTTTAAAGATACATGAATTTGCATTTTTACCTTTTTATTTTACACACTTGCAGCTTTTTAGATCTGTAACATTACAGACCTAAACTCTTCTTCTAATTATCCTGAAAAGTTGTAGAGGAATTAGTTGTGCAGCAATTCTCAAAACCTAAAACTGCTCAGCTTGTGCATGTGTGTTGATTCATTGCTGAATTTTGCGTTTGCCCCTGAAATAATTTGTGGGAAAAATCAGTAATATCTTAGTTGCTACCTGCCTCTGAGTCACTAATGGACATTTCTGAACTTATTATACATGCATGTCGGTTTGAGACTGTGAAGTCATGGGGGCTGCTTCAAGCCCAGGTCCTCCTCTGAGTGCTGCAGGCAAGAGCAGGCTCATCCGACCCCGGGGCAACTGGCCCAGAGTGGAGGAAATTATCCTGGAAAACGGCACCCACGAGCCATTATTTGCAGTTTGCTGCTGGGGATTTCTGACTCTTTCATCTGTATCACTTCTAAGCAGACTGGTTTTCCATATGGAAGTTATTAATTTTTGTTTCGTGTGGTGCTGAGGGGTTTAGGTGGGGATGTGAAAGTGCTAGATCAGCCTGTGCTGACAGGGACGATGCGTGGCTCCTCTCAATAAAGCATTCTGCTCTCTCAACCGGAATGTGCTGTGGTTTTCCTATGTGTTCTCACATATGAGGACAGTATGGGAGGACCAAATGTCACTACTGGGCCTTGTAGCTTTGTCAGTGACGATTTTATTCCCCTCCACGCACTCCTGGCTCTGTGTGGTGTGGCTGCTTCTCATCTCAAGACTTGTGCAGGAAGCTGAGGGTATAAAGAAAGAAAGAAAAACTAATGCTGATAAAATCTAACAAAAATGATCGTGTTCCTACTTTCTGCCGTGAAGAAGCACACGTGTGAAGGGCTTAATGCTGGATGCATCGATTTTGAACTGTACAGCCAGAAAGTGCCAGCACAGCAGCACATGACGAAGTGACATCTAAACTGAAAACTCTTCATTCAAGACAAAGCGTTCCTGCACTCGCACAGGCTCGCCCAGCCAGTCATTTCTCCCTCCCTCCACCCTTTTGCCTCCTGTTTCTCAAATACAACACTTATACAGTGCTGAAGGGCAGGGTGCAGCATGTCTTAAGGCCATCAGCACAAAGCTGTTTTGTCCCTGTGTGAGCCACTGAATGGTCTGGTCCATCTGTCACCTGCCAGATCTGCCTTTGGCAATAAGCTTAGATGGGCGTGGGACAGTGCCTGGTGGACCTGCTTGGGCTGCTCAGGGAAATTCCTGCTCCGCACCCTCAGCTGCTCTTGCCATCTTTTGCATCTCTCTGCCTCAGCCCCACTTTTATGGATTGTCTTTGTCCATGTAAAATAGACCTCCCAGGACAAACCAGTTCGATGCTCTGGTGCTGGGATTGGGTTGCCTTTCAGTGACCTGGTGCAGCAAAGGAATGGTGCTTGGCTGTTTTATTAGGTATTAATCGATCTAGTAGTAGTTTTCTCCAAACCCACAAAGTCAGTGACCCATTTCTAGATATTAATCAGCAGGATGGGGAATTTTATGGTCAGAACGGACAATTCCTAAAAAATTACTACTTAGGAAATGTTGAAAAAACGGCCTTTAAAATTATTCAGAACTGGAGTTTGGTGTGAGGAACGTTTGTGACTGAATGACTGTGGCTTTTCCAAAGACCTGGGAGATGTGACCCCAGGGGATACTTGAACATCAAAGGAGCCCAAGAGAGCTGGCTGACACAGGGACATTCTCCTCAAAATACAAGAGTGATCTTTCCTGAGGGGCAGGAAGTTGAAGCTGTGGTAGGAGACCAGCTTGGGCAAATCAAGAATTCCTGACCCAGTTTAAATGTTGGAAGAAATCTACGGGGAGAACGGAAACAGAGATGAACTATCTAGGAGGAATGTAGAAGCATTGCCCAGACTCTTAGGTTTTGATAAAGCTCATCTGCATGACCACAAAGTAGCTTAGGATCCCTAAATTGGTGGTCTGCTTTTTCCCTTAGCGTTATGCTCTGCTGGAATGGCACTGGAATTACTAGATTTTAAGTAGTGCTTTTCTAGGATGTGATTTATGGACAGTCAGATTATTTCACTTGGATCAAGAATCCAGTAAGATACACTGACAAGAATATAGACGTACCCTGGTCTTTCTCAGAAGTCATGACATCTGTCCTGCAGCTCACGTGTTTCAAACTGTGCTACACTTTTGACTGCCTTAAAAATTACTGACATTATGATGGGATGTGCTTTTAAAGCTCATGTCCAGGGAAGGGGTGTTTGGGAGCAGCTATTCCTTAATCATTTTCTGCAGAACTTGTAACCACTTGGGGCCGTGACAGCATTGACTGTGCTATTCAGTGTGAGACAGGGTGACACTCACTAATAACTGATTTTTTTGCTTTGTTTGTTGCAGAGATCCCCAGAGGTCCCAAAAGTTCTCCCTCTTTGGACCAAACTTCTTCCTCCCATTTCTGTGCTTGTTTCCCTTGATGGATCTCCTGAGTGCCAGGCCATGTGCTCCTTCTCCTTCGCTTGGAGAGCCTGACACTTCTACAGATGCTTTCTAAGCTTTGCTGCTGCCTGAAGAATTTCCTGCTGTCACCAGTGCTGCTTTTTTTTGCATTTTGCATTTCCCACTTTCTCAGCAGTGGATTTGAAACAAAAGACAGTTGTAGCTGAGGTTTGTACATTGATTTTTTCATGGAACAAGGCAAAGTGATGAGAGATCCCCTCCATACAAACACTGCCGGTGGGGAAGGAGGTGTAGTGTGGACACCAAGCTGTGGAGAAACTCCAGAAGAATTTGAAGAAACCAGTTGCTTCATTCTTCTGTAATACACCCACCAGTTTCTGATATGCCTTTCTATTTAGACATGTCAGAAAATGATGTCCTGGCCAAGTTTAAAAAACCCCACACTTAAGGGTATAGTGTTTAAAGCACAGAGTGGGAGACCCATGTTTAATGAATCACTGTATTCAACATGAATTAGGCCATGAATTAAATATTTTTTACTCTAGCAGTGTTTAATTTATACAATTAATGGAACAGCTGCAATAAAACAATTCACAAGTGAACCTAGCAGTGCAGGATCTTACTGTGATTTCTAATGAGGCTGCTGGTTTTACGTGCAAAACATTCTTCAAGGTTTAGTTTTAGTGCAGAGGAAAAGCAACTGCTGTAACCTCACCAACTTTCATGAAATCAAGTGCTTGTTTTCTGGCCAGTACTAATTATTATGCTGCTCACACATTCTGAAGGGAAATAGCCAGCTGCTTCCCATCCCACTGAGGCAGCCAAGGAAACAAAGTTGGTACAGAACTATGCTCTGCATGTCCAGGAGTGTCTAAATAGTGATATTTCTCCTAAAAGAACTATACAGGGTAGATACACCACTTGGAAAGGACCCATGTGATGGTTCAAAGGTCAAAACCCAAGAAACTTGAAAAACGGGATCTTTCCTGGCTGCCAACTATGTAAAATATGCTTTTATATACTCGTGTACAAATATTTCTCAAGGATTTGATGCTGTGGCTTCCAAATTAATTGGTTATGCTTGCTGTCCTTAACTTCTTTGCACATGATACATGCCGGGTACCTTGCTTGTCATCACTTCTTCATATTATTCCGGCAGCAATTTTTTATTTAACCGCATGGTACTGCCCAGCACTGACAAAAAGTTCAGGGTGAAAGCCCAGAGCTTTCATTCTGCTTTGTGGAAATACCAACTCTGGATTTTCTGGTACCTTTTACTAAAAAAAAGGGAAAAGTAAGAACGAAGCAGAACACAGGCCAGTATGTCCTAGAGTTGGGATTTGATATAGCAAGACTAAAGTTTCCATGGAATACTTATTTCTGCTTATTTGCTTCTTTGCTTGTTGCTCTTCCAAATGGCACAGTGTGAACCAGGAGCTGTTCCATTCCTTCATCTTGATTTAGTGTAGCATGGAGAATACATTGGGTTTTTAGCACTGCGTTATCTGTTGCAAAATGAGGGGAAGGGGAAAAGGGCTTCCTGCAGTTTGGTGATCCAAGTTCTTGACCTATAACTCTGGTTTCTGCCTATGATATTTTGCATGCTTTGTTAATTATTTATCCAAGTACTAATTAGCATCTGACACCAGAGTATACCAGGTGTAATCACTAGAAGATGCCCAGATTAAAAAAAATGCTATTTCTTTGTTAATGATTGTAACTGATGAGATAACTCGAGTTACTCCGGCCATACAGTTCTGGAGGCTCTCCTCTGTCTGTGTTTTGGGAACTTACCACACTTACTGTTTACAAACTGCAGAGGTGTTCCTTGTCAAATGGTCACTAGTGAAAGACCGGTTATATTACTGCCTGCTGCTGAAGGGAAAAGTATATTATAATGTCTTCCTTCATTACCCTTCTATAAAACTTCCAACATCATTATTTTCAACTCACATGTTCTGCTCAAAATATGAACTCATCTGAACTGAGATCAGATTTGCTGTGAGTGGCTGGGAGGAGAGGAGAGGGTGAGCGAAGAGGGGCTGCCCAGGCAGGGTGGATACCCTAGCAGGGTGTGAGGAGATGTCCCATGCTCTGAGGCTCCAGTTTCCTGTGTCACTCTCCCTGCCAGCCTGCACTTCAACTGCACCGGGAATGGGGGTCTCCTCTGAGCTTGCTGTCATAATTCACAGGAAACTGTAGAAAATCAGATGCTTGCAGATTTTAAATAAGATCCGGCAGATTATATTCTTCCCCTTTTAGATAAAATGGCAAGTGGATGTAGAAATCTGCTTCTGGGCAGAAGCTGGAATTAGGAAAAACCTGAACATCAGAGAAACACTTGTAAAGAGCTTGAGCCACCCTAACGTTTGCATAAATTAAGGTGCCGTGCCCCCCATACTGAGCTATTTTAAACCAAACTTCTTGGCTCTGCTAAAAGCACTTTACGGTCTCTACTGTTGAGGTAGAATTCAGCACAGTTATTTTGAGCTAATCCAATTGAAAAGAAAAAAAATTTAGGTTTTTTTGAAGAGTAAGTAATACACAACTTCTTGAGATTTCAAGTTCAAGCCTCGCTACATTTGAGATTGCTCATAAGAGACACAGTCATGTCAGCTGATTATCACATCAAGGCTAAGATGACAAAAATAAACACCAGCAGTATGAAAAGGTCAGAGAGGTGAACAAGTTGTCCTTGCATTATTCTCATAACTTACTCGAGAGCACTCGAGGGTTTGCATTCAAAAGTAGACAGTGCGGGTATGAGCAGATGTGTGTGTGTGCGCAGGGAAAGACATGCTGAAAGAATGAATAATTCTGAATTAGAGTTTGGCTTTTGCCAGATACAATGACCAGAACACATGCAAGGGGTGGGGGGGGGGGAGTAGGTCAGCAGAAGTGGAGATTATATTTATTTCTATAAAGGAATGAAAAGCATGATATAACTGAGTTCGTTAAGTGGTCGACAAAAGGGGCAAAGATGGGAAATACTACCTGAGTATCAGTAGCTTCCACAAGTCTGTCCCCAGAAATGCAGAGCACCTTGAAATGGTCCTGTACATGATGCTTTCATTTGCCATAAGTAGTTGGATATTTACAGATCTACACAGGGCATCAAACTGGATTCAAAATGAAGTGATACACATAATGTTTTCATACTAAGTATTTCCCTCCTTGAACTGAAGTCCAGAGAGTGCTGGTTTTCGTAGAAGCACAAAATTACCCGAGCTGGAAGGGACCCCCAGGGACCATCGAGTCCAACTCCTGTCCCTGCACAGGATGCTCCCAACACTCACCCTGTGTGGCTGAGGGCAGTGTCCAAATGCTTCTGGAATGCCCTGGGGAGCTGTTCCAGTGCTCCACCACCCGCTGGGAGAAGAACCTTTTCCTGAGATCCAATCTAACCCTGCCCTGGCACATCTTCTTGCCATTCCCTCGGGTCCTGTCACAGGTCACCAGAGAGCAGAGCTCAGTCCCTCTTTCCCCTCCCTCCCTTGGGAGAAGGCAGCAAACAGCTCTGAGATCCCCTCTCTGTCTCCTCCAGCTGAACAGACCAAGGGACTTCAGCCGCTCCTCACTCGCCTTCCCCTGCAGAGCCTTCCCCAGCCTTGTGACCTCCTCTGGACACTCTCCAGTGGTTTGATGTCCTTTTTATGCTGTGGTGCCCCAAAGTGCCCCCAGTGCTTGAGGTGGGGCTGCCCCAGTGCAGAGCAGAGCGGGACAATCCCCTCCCTCTCCCGGCTGGCGATGCCGTGCTTGGTGCCCCCCAGGACACGGTTGCCCTCTTGGCTGCCAGGGCTCACTGTTGGCTCATGTTCACACGGGATAATATTTAATATGCAACAAGATGAGACATGGTTTTGCAGCAAATCTGGTACAAGTATGAATGAAACATTTTCAATGTCTGTTTGAAGCAGCTGCTGAACATTACCAGGCTTGCGTGAGTTTACAGAGAAGGGCAGATGCCTTTGCACGTGGTGATTTCTCCGAATTTGGCACAACTGTTAGATGAAATATTGCTAATTAGAGCACTTACCAAGTTTTTAAGACAGAGCACAGGCATCCTTAGCAGATTCTCACCACGTAAGTGTAAAATGTATTTGTAAATAGCATATTGACACACTTTGCAGATGTAGAAATAAAAAAGAGAGAGATACAAGAGATTATCTTGCTCAGAACTTTTTGTTAATGTCTCTCTCCCTCCAGGAATAACAAATGACCTTATTGTTTCTCACTTTGCTCACAATTCTACACCCCTGTTTCCAAGGTGCCAGTCACACTGGGGTTTTTTGAAAAGATAAACACCCATTATATTAAGCTCAGAACAACTGATCCACATTCAGCGTGAAATTTGCAGCCTTTACATCCCAGGAAACGCACATATCTAAAACTTTGCCTTCTTTTTTTTTAATTTTTTTCCCCCAGCTATATTACTTGGTTAGCTAAAAATCTTTACAGATGTTCCCAAGCTTTTCCAGCAAGTTCAAGACACTTCATTCAAATGATATCACAAAAAACATTGCTGTCTTAATAACTGAGTTGAAGTAATGGGAAAAGAGGCAAGATCTTCAGAAATAAGAAAACACTGGAAGAACTTTCTGTGTGTTGTTCTTGATATAAGGGTATGCAGGAAATAACCTCAAATGATTTGAATCCTACTTTGTATTGTTTGTATTTTGTTGAATGAACTAATCAAAGGACTGAAGTTTCAGCATAGGTAGGGAACAATTTTGATGTGTAACACAACCCAGAGTTTAAAAGGACTCTAACTTCTGGTTTCAGTACTTTTCCAAGTGTCTGAAACAGACCCCCAAATCCTTCAGGCTAGAGCCTAAATGCAACTGTGACACAGGTGAATGCAACTATGTGTGTAATATAAAGGATTTGCATTAAAACCAAAATAAAGATTATTACATGAATGGAAGCCAGACAAAGAAGCAACAACAACAACATATCTTAGATATTTTATCTTTCAAACATACAACGTGATATAGTTGTACCAGAGATGGAAAGGACATAATATACTTTGGAGTCTTAAATCAGATGCACTGAGATAACAGGAACATCCTACTCCAGTTTCCTGACAACCAGCTAATACAAATGCAAATAAATAATACTGAGGCTAACAGGGAATGTGCAATAAATTTCTACTTGAAGTTAATTTCTAGATGAACAGCTATTTTTTTCCCCAAAATCTATGTGTCATCTTGGTAGCTGGATGTCTTGGTGGTTTAGAGACATATCTATGGGAACACTGAGATAACTCACAGAAGTAACTCAGGAGACCTTCAAGATGCCATCTGCTCCCTCCTCAGTATATTCTGAAGCATGCTGAGTTCACTGCAAGCAGGCAGATATCTGACTTGGCAGCGTCTTGGCTGATTTTGATATGCCATCAGTCACATTGTGGTGATCAACCATCGCATCCTAACAGAAAAGCCATGGAGCTGGTATTCCTGACTACTGGCTCTCCAGTGGCCAGGGAACAGTCAGCTGAGGAACAGGTGTACGGATGATGAAGTAAACAACAGTATGTGGTAAAATACTGTATGCAAGTATGCAAGCCACAATCTGGCTGTAGGACAATTTTACATAAGTTTGGCCCAAGTACTGGACCACTTCTGAAAATTAGTTTGATTTTTCCACCGTCTCACCTATTGTATCTTGTACCAAGTGTGCAATCTGAGCTCTCGCTCGTCTGAATTCATATTTCTCCTTCCCAAAATACAATAATGAGACACTTTGTTTCCAAGGCCAGATGCTAGGATTGTTTCTGTGAACAAGCAAGCTGTGTGGGAGTTTTATGACAGGCATAGTTTCACTTTTCTTTCTGAAATACATGAACAGGAAGTATTACTCTCAGTTTAATTCTGGAGATTAAGGAGAAGAGAAAATAGCAATGGATGACTTCTATGGAAGAAAAGGAAATTAAGGCTGAAGCTTTCTAGAAACAGTAGAGTAATTCCTTATCTAAAAGTGGTTGATATCTAGATAGACGTATGCAGGGGTTTAATATGCAGGTCTGCCAGTCCCAGAACTAGGCTGAAATTGCAGTTAGAGAACAGTTAAAGCCAAGTTTATAGCCAGCTAAGGCAAATGGAGAATATGGATTAACTTAAAACACTAAAGCAAATCTGAACAAAAAGCCTACAAAAGAAACAAACATGAGCTTGTTCCAGCTGCCTCCTCTGTCTGAAGATATAGGTCCTCTTTGTGCTGCTGGTGCAGATCTAAAGGAAAGAAAACAAACAGGATGTTCACAGCACAGAGCTGAGTTGGAATTCTTTTAAATATCAGTGCTTTGTTGCCAAGGATGAAGTTTGCAGTCCAAGTGCTAAGCTAGAAGTTTCTTTAGAAGAGCTTCCCACCAGATTCCCCTTTGGCTGTCATGATTTCATAAACAGGTGAAAAACCCTGGGAACACTCCTTTCTACCTTAATACCCGAGCCTCCTCATCTCTCCACATCTGGCCTTATACTTGAGACTGTACAGAGTCCTTCTAGACAGCAGTGGTCCTCGAGGTCTATATTTTTACAGCACTTCATACAACAGCATCCAGACCCATTTCTAAGTCTCCCAGACATTGCAATAAATCGAATAACAAATACCACTACTAATAGGTTGCATCGGCCCCCTTTTTGCTGGTGTCTGAGCCATCCGTGCCATCTAGTGGACATTTTTTGTTACTTACAAGTTTCCTTCAAACATCAAGGTGTCAACAAGCCAAAGACTAAATTTTGAGTCAGCAGGAACACAGGTGAAGTCTAGAGAGGAGTTAAGGGACACTGTCACCACCCAAGAAGTCTCAAGTACAATACAGCACCTTCAAGCCAACCCTCTGGCACCCCAGCGCTCTCCTTTGCAGGGATGGAAGAGGAGCTGCGGTGACAAAAAGGTCTCCTGCACAACTCTGATGCTTCTGGGCGTGGGATGTTATTCTCCAGAGGCTGAAAAGCCAGCTGTCAGTCTTGTGACAGCAAATAGCTGTTGTGAGAGGGGATGCACGGAGCCTGCAAGTCTGGTCTCACTGTTTATTATGGAAGTATGAAAATGTACTGTGTGTATACTGAGCACACGCTGTGCAAAGCCTTTTCTTAGCAGATACACGCTCTTAATAGCAATATCACTACTGGGCAAACTGTTCCCGTGCCAATTAATGGACCATCAGGGAGGGGGGATCCATCCATAGAGAAAACACATCTAGAAGATAATCATCAAATAATTTGTATACATCTGCACAGCCTCTTTCTGAAAGGGCAGCTAATTTCAATGGAGACGTCTTTTATTGCAGAGAAGTAAGTGATCTGGGGAACAGTGTAAGTATTCATTGGCCTGGAGTATTTTAGCTACTTAAATTTCAGGGAGAGGCAATGATGACATCCAGATTGGGAAGCTGTGTCTTGATTAGGGATAGTACAGGTAAGCAAGTGAATCAAGGCTATTACATTGCTGTGCATACAGGAAGGAAGAGACGTGCGGGAAGGAAAGAAGCAGGGAAATTTTTCTAAGGAGGATGTAACACCTGAGTTGAGTAGTCACCCCGGAAGAGTATGAGACTGGTGTTCATTAGTCAAGTAAGTGATTAGGTCAATTTAAGTACTGACATGGATGGAAAGGATGGGGTAGCTGCTCCCCTGCTTACATACAGCAAATGCTATGTGGCAATACTGGAGAACTGGTATGCTCATCCCTTTGGTGAAAGAAAAAGGCATTAATGGTTTCCAAAAGCCTTTTTATCCACGTTTCCTCAGCTGAGGAATGTACCTACATCACAAAACTTTGAGAGAAATGGTTTAAAGCCTGGGAGAAGAGAAAACTCTTGTGTTAAGAGTTCACAATATTATATTTTTGAAGTCCTGTAAAATGCTTTTCCCTCCAGCTTGTTAATATTGTCATCACGTTCACAGCTGTGATTTCACATGGGATAACTGTATTTTCCTCTGACACGTGAACAAAGCCTTACCGTTCCCTGGCAGAACAAGGAAATCCTATTTTAATCCATCATGCAATAATCCAGTAACAAACATATGCCTTAACAGGCCTGGAAGCCTGTTCTGTGATCTGCCCCCTAGAAGATACCTCAGTGATATCTAAAATGCCACTGTTTTCATCACACACGGGATGTAATTTGGATGCAATAATAGATGCTTTCGCATGACAAGATGACTAAAAGTTTTCCGTTTCAGCAGGAACAGAAAATACTCACGTTCTCTGAAAAAGTTTATTAAAAACAGACCATAAGCTGCTGAAAATGATATACACCTCCTGTTCTGTACTGCACGAAGCACTGCTGCCACACAGCCAGAGGCAGGCGAGCAGGAGCTGCACCTCTCCACTGTCATAACCAGGGACAGCAAATCACTTTTTTCATAGCAGAAGGTATCTTTGCTGTATTACACAGATATTAAAATACAAGAGATTTGCAGGTGCTTGAATTAGGGCAGAATGGACAGTAGGAGATTTGATGTGGCCAAATGTATGGATTATGCATAAAAGCCCCACAACTTGAGAACAATTTTTAGGCATCTGTATTCTGCAGCTTTGCAAATTGGGAGGAAGTTTTCACATTCAGATGTTCAAATACTTTATGTACACCTATACATGAAACAGCATATAAATTAAGAAACTTAGCCACAATGGAAACAGTCATCTTTACTGTACATTCACCAAAATACATCATAAATTAATTTAATCCTCTTTATATAATAAAGAAGAATAAAGATAGGAAGGGAAACTATTAAAACCTAGTTTGGGAGTGGTGCTTGCTAATTTAAGAAAGTTGTATCTTGTGATCTGCATTCTCTGCAGATAAATTATTGGCCCAAGGTAAATACTTTAAAACATAGAAATCGGGTTTGCACATAGAAGATAAAAAAAATTCCTCAAAGTTTGGAACTAAAAATTCCACTGGCTGGAGAAATGTTCTTCAGATCTGTTGCCGTTTGACCTACAATTTCATTAGTCAAGGTACAATACTAATGAAAGCAATTTCAAATTTGTAATAGATTTTGCATTGTAACACTGATATTTACAAACTTCATTCATTCTGTCAGTGATACAAAATGTGATTGTCTGATTGATGGAACTGATTAGCACTTGATTTTGAATAGCAGGTGCTCACAGACAATTGTGCACAACTTGTACATAGAAACTGCTTACTCAATACACAGCAAGAAATACATTCAAGAATACTGAATATTGCATATGAGTGATATATAACAGATGATAGAGGTGCAACCTGTTGGACTGTTGACTTCTGCATTATTGATTTGGTTGCAATGACACTGAGGATGGATTGAACTTCTTTTACTTACGATGAAAGTGTACACTTAGAATCATCAGGATAATCCAGGCAGAGTAAGAGCATTAGAGACCTGTGAAGATACAATTTTATTTAGCATCTTTCAGGCAGAAAACTGAAGAAAACAAATGAAAAACTGAAGAAAACTCAGCAGTGTTATCATGTCTAAAGCTTCCCTTCAGTCATATTTATGGTACAATTTTCTGTGAATAACTAGAGCTGTGAGTACTCCTGTGAAAATTAGTAATTCTGCAGACATTCAATAGTGGTTTTAACTTGTTTAGATTTTCAATCCAATTGAAGATTTTACAGTGAAATGGAATACACGAGGACATCTTCTGTGTCTGACATCTGTTAAGTACAATATTCCCCTTAATTATACAATTATACAGTATGCTGTAGTGTTTTGCCCAATTCACAGCCAAAAATGCTAAGCCTGAAAAATCTGACATCACTCCTCCAATAGATCAGTCTCTTGCTGAAGACACAACATTAATGGCACTTAAACATCAGAAGGTAAGAAATCAATTAAAATAGATGAGGTGCTTCTGGAAATATACCATATTAATGAAGGATTTTCACTTACTTGTAATTGTCAGTGCAGGAGACATCATAACCAAGGCTCTTCAGCCTGCCTTCTAATTTCTGTACAGTATGAGTTCCACAGGAATCTCTGTGAGAAAGGATTTTAATACTATTGCAAGTCTTTTGTGATCTAATTTCCTTTCATTGAACTTGGTGGAATTAGTAAAGCAAATCTCCAAAACTTTGCCTCCTCTGTATTCCTTAACACTTACAGAAAACTGATGTATATTGCTATTTATAAAGCTTCATTTGCTTACAGTAATTTAATGTTTTATACTCAGTTTGCAAAGACTGGAAGATTTGTTTCAGCCAGTGTAGCATCTGCAGATTCTATTTAACCAATATTCCCACCTTCAGTATTTCAGTGGACAAACAGAAAAAGAGCTAAATAATTTTGTAAAATAAGTAAGTGTAATATTGTAATATTCTTCGGCAGCTATTTAGGTGGTGCTAAAGCTGATGATGTCTTTACAGAATAAGTTGGTTATAATACGTTAAAATTATACTTCTGGGAAGTTTGTCCTCTCTCTTGAATACAGAACAATAGAAAAACAAAAGAAGAGAGAAAAAAAACCCAGAAAGAATCCTAAACATAGCTTCTGTGTTTAGCACTGATTTTTAAATTTGTGTTGCAATTAGCAGAAGAAAGTTTAGCATAGAACAGAACCTACTGGGACCTCTAAAATTTGCACCAATGTCAAATATTAAGGCCAGTGCTACCTCCCCGTTGGTCAGTAAATACTCATGACTTCAAATCATATGGGCACCACAAAAATCATTGCAAAAAGCATTAAGTAAAAATACACAAATATTCCCATACATCCAGGCAAGCATAAACTTAAAGATAAATTAGCATCAAGTGCTCGTCTTAACTTTTCTTTGTAACAAGGGCAATGTTTGCAAAGGTGAGCTGTATAGAGTTTTTTCTTCAGAGGTCTGGGGTAAAACTGACTTCCTTTGCTCCACAACCCTTGATTCATCTATGTATCACACACTATCAAAAGATATAATGGAGTAATTCTTCCTTTAATCAGTCCCAACCCCAATTTCTGGCCTAATGATTTCATTTTTTTAACTTCAGAGTCCATTTTCTATTATGTTTCTGTTGAAAATCATTATTTTCCTTGGCTATTTCATTTTCATTGGCTGTTTACCAACAAGCTGTTCTGTTTGGACTGATCTGTTTTGTTTTGTTTATTTGTTTTTAATTAAATTAACGGTAAAAGTAGATCTGGTATTTATCTGCTTCTACCAATTTTCAAAAGCAGTTAAGTCAGCTGAAAATGATTCTAGACTGAATATTAGAATTTAATTATATTTTGTCTCATGCTGGTATTTCTATACTCTTTGAGAATGGCAGGGCATGCCTTCTGTGTTAGTGAAAGCATCTAAATATTTTTAGTTTAATTGCTAGGCAAATATAATCAAACAGAAAGCCAGGTGAAATTGTAAAGACAGGTCCAAAAAGGAGGCATTCGGCGGGGGCGGGGGGGGGAAGACATAACTTACAAATCTGGTCCTTCAATATCATCCACAACCCAGATAACAATTTGTGAGATTTTGTCTTTCTGGAGATTAGGTATCTCGTAATCTGCAAAAAAAATGATTAAAGAAACAATATTTTTTGAAATATAAAGAACAATAAAAAGAAATAATCTTTTTCCCTTCGCACCAGTCAAGGCTCTGATCCTGCTGGAGGATAGGGGTTTGCTCGATTTTGCATTTATATCCTCTGACTACAATCAGAGTCGACAAAGCAGAAAAAAACTGATTCACATTCTTAATGTTATAAAACATCAAAGGCATTTAAACAGAAGTTTTGTTTTCATATTCTTAATCTTAGAGGCGCTCAGCTGAAAAAAAAGTTACAACTTAAAAGGTGAGCCAGAATGAAGTGAACTTTGAAGAATGCAAAACTAAAACAATATGCATTGGATAGTTAGTAAAAAAAAGAAATAGGTCATTCTTGTCATTATTGCTTTTACACAAAAGCAATTTTACACAAAATTTTGCTTTAAATAATAAAAAAATAACAACAGCCACAAGACAAATATATATTTTAGGTATAAAATGACGGCCACAGTAACATAACCATCAAGGAGAAACTTCTAGCCGCGTCCATCCCTGGCCTAAGGAATCTTCCACTTTCTTCCTTTGTGTAAATTGACTTTGATAGGTATTTAAATAACAATTAAACCAAAATAATAAAATGGCAACTAAATCACAGAATCATAGAGAGGTTTGGGTTGGAAGGGACCTTAAAGACCATCTGGTTCCAACCCCCTTGCCAAGGGGAGGAACACCTCCCACTGGATCAGGAAGCTCAAAGCCTCATCCAGCCTGGCCTTGAACACCTCCAAGGATGGGGCAGCCATGACTTCTCTGGGCAACCTGGGCCAGGGCCTCATCACTCCCAGAGTAAAAAATGTCTTCCTAATATATAATCTAACGAGAACAATAATAATTATATGTTAATAAGTATAATAATTATAATATCAAATAATAATGATAATGTGTAACGTATTAGTACTATATTATTAAAAATTATAATAATTATTATAATTGTAGTGTCTGTAAATTGAATTTCAAAGCCACAGATTTCTAACTCAGTAAGATGTACTGCAATGGCTTCCAGCCTTTTAATTGCTCGACTCCCCTCTGAGCGTGCCCTGAATGCTTGGTCCAAGCCTGAGCCCAGGTGTGTGCTCTGATTTGCCTATCATGGTGCTTCTTAAATGTCTCCATATGGGCTGCAGTGTCTCTTAGTCACTTGAAATGCTCTGAGACCCTCCGGACTGGAAGGAACTGTTGGATGTCACCTCCTGTGTGAGGCCAGCACTGGCAACGTGACCACAGCTCTGTCCCCCTGGTGCCTGCAGGCAAACTACTGGTGCTGTGGTGTGGAAGCTCTGTTGGCACCCAGCTGAGACCTGTTTGTAAAGTTATTTTAAACTTCTAGAGAAGTGGGATACCAATATTTGCCTTCTCTGTTCAGCTGTGGTACAGTGGTGAATGTCCAAGCCTGTCTTAAGCAGTGAAAATACAACCAAAAATAAATATTCCAATTATTTTTTTCTCATTTGCCCATTCATTTACATGTTCTTGCCAGCAAAAATGCAACTTCCTCTAAAATATGAAGGAACTTTTAACTGTGGAGGAACAATGCACAATTCGCTTCAGTAAACCAATTTTTGAACCAACTAATATTATGAAAGAGGTCTGCCAACTACAAACATACTCTGTGAATGAGCAAAGTTATTTTGCATGAAGTGAGAAATAAATCTTAACTGAAAAGGTAACAGGTTAGAAATGGGCCAGGAAAAAAAAAACAGATGGTGCAATTGGCTTTGTTTTTTTCATGGCAGGCTGTGTCCCAGTGGTGGTGATTTCACTGGTCATGATACCACCAGGGAGGTGACTCAGGGAACTGGTGGAAAGAATTAATTTATATGTAAGAAGTTTCTGAAATAAGGACTCTATACAGGATTCTGGGCATTGACCTGCTGCCAGGTATTATCATCTGCAGAAGACTGGATCCCAGCTGACCACCTGACCAACCACGAGGAGGCCATAAATATCTTGATTAGCTGAAAGCTGTGTACAAAGCTGGACCTTTTGGGGGACAGAGGTAAGTAGGGAGTAGGTATTTTGGAACACACGGTTCCTGTTTCTCTCCTGTCTGAGACAAAATTATCTTTTCAATGATTAGTTTTAGTCCTCAGTGAGCACGCAGGAGCAGGATCTGTTCTATGGGTTTTTTAAAGATGTTTCTTTGATCTTCCTCGGACAGGATAGTTGCTGAGATAAGGAAAGATGTATTTTTAGTCAAAGGTAGGCAGTCACTACAGCCATATACTCAGTAAAAGTTCTTAAGGGTGTATTTTTACAATAAATTTTCAATACAGTCTTAGATGAAACTCTGCATAGCGGTACACCTGTAAATCGGGGAAAATGCCTCTGTCCTTTATGTAGGAGCGAACAAGGAAAAGAGAAAACTAATCCTTGCTATTATCCTTCTCAATTAGCTTTTTTTTCTTTCTTAAACCATAATGGACCTCAAGCTGCCTCCTCTTGGTTTTGGAGAAACAGCAGACTAAACACTTTCACTACAGAAGTTAAGTTTGCTCTTAGGCCTGACCTAGGCTACACTCCTCGTAATAATGTCTTCTCCTTGGAGATGTCCCTGAACAGAAATTTTGAAACACTCATCTTTTTTAAGACATACACATTTTGCCACAGTAAGGTGGCTGACTTGAAGGCTGCTTTCAAAAAGCATTTATCCTGCTTGCCACAGCAGTTTGTAAAATGCAGGAGTCAAAAGGATTGTTCTCATCCATTTCCTGCTAATTCCTACAGTTGAGGGCAATTAAAAGCTGTCCCCACAACTCAGCAGACTTTGATGCAACAGACTCTTCCAGCTACCCTCCACATGCTTTGTGCAGCAGAAGACCCAAACAACTGGCTGACCATCCTTTTTTTCCAGGCTTCAGACCCTGTACATGTAAATAAGTCAGTTTTCTTACCCTGGTTCTGGATAAGCTCCCCCAGCTGCAGAACCATTCAGCAAGACGTGTATCACTCCAGAACTGTGCTGTGCATACTGCAATACATAATAGACCTTTTTCAGAACTCATCATCCAGATTTGTTATATGTCTTAGCATTGTATTACAAGCAACAATGACCAAGGAAAGAATTTTATCAAGAGTACCAGAGTTGTGAAAATAATACCAAACTAGCACCCTAGCAGATCACTGCAGCAGAAAGGACAAGAAGTAAATAGCTGATGCATTCATTAAATACAGCTTCTCATACTATTTTCTCACACCTGTAAATAGTTTCTTCAGCAGAGGAAGAAAACATTTTGGTATGCTGTGTTGGGTTTGATCTGTGAATAAAGGATTTCCACCAAGGCTGTCAAATGTCCCTTAGGACCTGTTCTCAGTAGACAACTAGTGTGCTTATTGTGCTCAGTAGGTGCTTAATATATATTAACAAAGCTAACGCAGAATGTTAATGCATTATCTAGCTAAGGGGCAAGTTAGGTTCCTTTTGCTAAAACATTGTACCCAGTCTAAAACAAGTGTATTTGTATCAGAGTAAATAATCTAGCACAGTTACAGACTCAAATCTGGTTTGATCCAGTGAGGTTTTCCTGACCACGCAGGTCACACTCAGTAGTGTACAAAGTCAGCACTAACGCGCTATTTACAGTGATTGAGGCCATCCTCCAGAAAGATTCCACAGCGTTGTTTTCACATTCCTCCGTGGTCGGGCAGGATTCATAGTCCAGTCCTGTAGTAAGGCATGTGATTTATGATGCTATTAGAGAGACAATAATGACCATAAAAAGTGACCTTAGAAAGAAATTAAATCTATTTGTGCATTACTCGCTGAACATACAAGATGGTCTGACACAATACTGAATGCTGTATTTTTTTCTATCATTTTCCATTCTTTGCAGTTTACACAAACCATGACGTTCTGTGGATTCATAGAATCCTAGAATCATCTGGTTAGAAATGACCTCTGAGATCATCAAGTCCAATCATACCTGTCCTCTTACTAAACCATGTCCTTAAGAAACTCATCAACCCGTGTTTTAAACAACTCCAGGGATGGTGACTCAACCACCTCCCTGGGCAGCTGTGCCAGTGCCTGACCACCCTTTCAGTGAAGAAATTCAGTAATTTAGCTGAAACACCTCTAACTCTACCTGGGAGGCAGAGAGCTCTGTGTTCAGAGGGCTGAGAAGGAGGCGCAGCACCATTTAGATTTCACTGTGTGCTCCCCAGACTGCCAGGTTAAACATTCACACAAAACAGGAGAGAATGAGACAGTGCGGCTATCCCTGATTTTCAAAGGACCAAGTGCAAAATTAGCTCCTCCAGAACACAGCAGTCAGTCTCCATGATGGTTTTACAGATAGATTTTTAAATATAGTACTCATTGTCTTACCAGCACCGTCTGCCTGCCCACACCAGTTTAGAAAATCTGCAAAGAAGCCAATCAGAGTATCAGCCAGGGACATGTAGCGACGGCCTCTGTCAGCAAAGCTATTGACGAGCAGATGATTATTCTCCCAGAAGAGAGATTATGGAAAGAAAGGAAAAAAAAAAAAAAAGAAAGAATGACCCATCACTTGGGTGTGGACACAATGAGATTATGGGGTGCTTAAAACAGTTTAAAACACGTTTTGTTATTTCTTTGAAAATCAAGCTAATAATCATAAATGTTAGCTATCTCTTTAGAGGAACAAAGGTTTGGGTTTTTTTACAGTGTTGTAAATTCTGATCACTAGAGGCTTGATGGGCTTTCACACCACGATGGGAATAGGTATAGACTTGTATTAAAGATAGAGAAGCCTAGCTTAAAGATAGTGAAGCCTAGCTTTGCCTTCTTCAGTGGATATTTAGGGAAAGGAAGTAAAAAGGAAAGACAGATATTTATATCTGTCTTTATATCTTAACAGAATTCTCTCACACTGCTATGTTGACTTATGGCATGAAAAAATGATGTGTCTAGCTGTTATTTCTGTGTTTGCAAAACTCTCATTAATCTCACGTGAGCTGTGTCGATAGGCGTATTTGTTGGTTAAGCTTCTATCATTGAGAGATAAGGAATTATTGTGCTAGAGGAAAAACTGCTTTAAAGCGTAACCTTTTAGAGAAGGCCAAAGCACACATTCTGGTGGGATATGATGGCACAAATGCCATGGTTTTTGCACTTTCACTGTTCTCTGCAGTTGGGCAGCACATCGAATCCTTACCGTTTTCTAGGATGCAATGGTGTTCTATCTCATTTCTGTTTGTTTAACGTGTCAAAAGACAACAGCACGCAGAGTCTTTGCAGGCAGAGCACCCAACCTGTGGAAAAGTAGAAGTTCAGGAACTAAAACAAAGCTCCTGGCTTAGTAGAAAAAATAGGGGAACTTTGTAGCGTGAAAATGGAGAAGTTTCTGAGAAGTTACTGCATAAATAAATGCAGCCAAAAACATTGAAAAATGCCATCACGCCTGAGCCTGTAAACTACAGATGGCCCAAAAATAATGAATCATGAGTCAGCCACAGAATGAGTCTTGGTCAAATTTGAACTGTGCCATGGAAAATCAGTCGCATGTCACAGGATGGTTAATGTAACATCAATAATTATTACTTTGTTAGGTGGAATTGTATGCAATGACAGGTTGATAAATTGTTCATAGTCCTTAGGTAGAATGCTGCAGGGATCCTTGTTAATAAATGCACCTTTAAATGCTTCCCATATCTCCAAACAATTCTTCTCACTGTAATCATTGAAACAAACAAGCAGCAGAATTGTTTTTCCAAAGCAGGGCAAGCAAGTAATTTGTTCCCAGCTTCTTCAGATTCCCAAATTAAAACCCCTAAAAGGTTAAGAGACAAAACTGAAGTAAGGGTGGCGGAAAACTCACCACACAGGAAAAGCATATAAATCTAGTCTCTTCCTGACTCCTAACAGCAGCAGATTAGGAAGAAGTAGCAATGGAATTAGAAATACATAGCAACTCAACAAAAAACTTACAAGGTACAGTATAATTTAGCTTGCTATCCAGCACTGTAGAAACACTGAAGAAAACAGCTTTCTTTGAAGATTTCCAGATTCAAAAAGCCATTTCAATTGAAGTGTAGCTAAATGTGCAAAGCTACTGTAACGTAAAATTACTCTTAAAACATCATATTCAAGTGCAAGGAGGAGTTACTAGAAAGTTTCAATGGTAGAATAATGGTTTTGACAAAGTGATGCCTTCTGTATTTACAGGTCCTAGGATTATACAGCTTTACCTTGCTGGAACGAGTACAGTGACCGTGGGGGACATAGACTGTCACCGTGCAGTAGCTACAAGAGTACTGTTAGGATTCAATATTTAAACTACTTGTGAAGGAAGGCCTGAAATAAGATGCCAGGCTATGCACTTTGACAGTTCCCTTCTGCCAACTCTGTCTCAGGGACAATAATCTCCTGTAGGACAGGACAGGCCATATTGGCAACCGTGTCCTGGGGTGCACCAAGCACGGCATTCATTGCCAGCCGGGAGAGGGGGAGGATTGTTCCGCTCTGCTCTGCACTGGGGCGGCCCCATCTCGAGCACTGGGGGCAATTTGGGGCACCACAGCATAAAAAAGACATCAAACCACTGGAGAGTGTCCAGAGGAGGCCACAAGACTGGGGAAGGCTCCACAGGGGAAGGTGCGTGAGGAGCGGCTGGAGTCCCTTGGTCTGTTCAGCTGGAGAAGAGGAGACCGAGGGGGGATCTCAGAGCTGTTTGCTGCCTTCTCCCAAGGGAGGGAGGGGAAACAGGGGCTGAGCTCTGCTCTCTGGTGACCTGTGACAGGACCCGAGGGAATGGCAGGAAGATGTGCCAGGGCAGGGTTAGATTGGATATCAGGAAGAGGTTCTTCTCCCAGCGGGTGGTGGAGCACTGGAACAGTTCCCCAGGGAAGCAGTCCCAGCACCCATTCCGCCAGCATTCCAGAAGCCTTTGGACACTGCCCTCAGTCACACGGGGTGAGTGTTGGGAGTGTCCTGTGCAGGGACAGGAGTTGGACTCCATGGTCCTTGTAGGTCCCTTCCAGCTCAGGTGATTCTATGATTCTGTGATCTATGATTATCTTTCTGGATTTGCAGGATCTCATCTGTCACAGCTTGGAGCCTGCCTGGAGTAATTAAAAAGGGAATTGCTACTTTCACTACTTTCTGACAGTACCTTCTCCACATATGCTGTGGCAATGTCTATGCTGGGAACATTGTGCAGAACAGAATAATGTATTTTTGGTGCATACGGCATTCCTAACACAAACAGCTGTGATTGCAAAGCTGTAGCTTGAACAATAGTAGTTGCGATAAGTAAGACAACTTTTGCCATTATGCAGCTCCTATGCAGGAAACAGAGCACAGATTCCCTTACAGTCATCTCTGGTCATGCTTAAAACAACTCTATAAACTCTGATATATCGTAAGCAAATATGGGATCTTGATCTGAACATTTTCAGTGATGCAATATGACCATTGATCATTAGTTTCAATGTTTAAAGAGTCGTACTTGATAAAAGGATTTGCACCCTATTTCTGATTTCAAGCTGTTAAATATTAGCTTCTAACAGCAGTCTATATACTTAGATCTCATTCTGATAAAGAGCAGTCTGCTGTAAGCACTCACTTATTCATGCCAGCACTTGTAAATTATGATCAACTGAATTCTTCACATCTTTAGGGACAGTTGAAACCAGCAATAATTTTCTGGTTAATTCACTTATTGGATTTCTTCGATTCATGTGTTCTCATCCATGTTTGTAAATAAAAAGGACTATTCTGCTTCGTTACTCAAAATTTCTCAGCTATCAAAAATACTTCTCGAAACTACAGGGTGGGGAAGGGCTGCAGATCGGGACAATTTCTTCTGATCTTAATAGACACTAATAAGTCATATAAGATTTATTTCATGTGAGTCAGTTTAAAAAAGATGTTTTCAAAACTTCCATTATATACTCCCACTAAAGAAATACGGTGTTTATGCACTACAGGAACACTTGAGTTATGTAGCATGAAAATTTCAAATATGATTTTCATTCAAATCTCTCACTTTACATGACCATAACACTTTGTAAAATGCCTCTTTTAACTGCCACGTTCTGTTTTAACATAAAGGAAAGTTTTGCTTATGCTTCTATAAACATATTTATGTTTTAACTGTGCTGCAGTGTGAAGATATGCTTTGCTGGCTTCTTTTCTGTTAGCAAAGTATTTAAAAAAATATTCTATTTGCACGTAAATTTAGGAGCAAAACCTATCCAGGTGACTATGCCTATATAAAAGCTAACCAAGGAGCAAATAAGAAACCAACAATGAATAGAAAGGGTTAAAATAATTAGGATATCTGGTTTGCACCTGTGCAACATGAAATTTTAATTTTGTTTAGATTACACTATTTGCCTATAGACCTAAGGGAAAGAGAAAAAGACACATACTATGAAATTCATTGTGCAGCTCTTCTTTTTATAAGGCCATTTTGGGATAGAATCTTAATGTCCAGCCTGGCTTCATGCTATTATAAATCAGCATACTTTGATGAATGTGTTCAGACTTCTCAGTTTTAAAATTACATTGTGAAAAGGTCACAGGACCTAACAACATCACAAAACTGTCATTAATATGAGACTTACAGAAATACTTTCAAAAATACTGTATTTACATTTCTAAAAGCCAAAATCAGTTAACGAGAGGGTTAACATTTCCAAAAATGCTTCAGCTATTAATGAAGTGACATCTGAACTCTACCTACCTGAACTCTACCTACCTAATCTCTACCTACCTAAAGCCTACTGCAAGACCAGACTTCCTATACCTACACAACTGTTCACTGACTCGAGTTTTCATAGCTTATGTTATACATTACATTGTAGGTATGCATACTATAAAGTTTACTGGCACCTTCTACTGGGATGTGTTTCTAAATTTGCCAAACTTGAATTGTTCAGCTGAAATTTTAGTACCATGTTATTAGGATGATTTTTCCTTTCATGGGGAACTTGAAGCAAAACACGGTAAGAATGTCATTAGGAAGAATCGTGTTTGTTTTGCCTTTGTTAAAAGCCACAAACTTGTTTTCTTTCCTTTACCTTCCTGTTTTGCAGCAGGAAATGAAAAAGGGAGGTTGAGGGAAGGATGTAATATTTGCTGATCTTATGCAACATAATCTAACCCTGTTTAAGAACACGGTTCAATGCTGCAGGAACCTAGCCATGCCCTCTCTGCAAATGCATCTTCAAACTATGAGGAAAAAATTTAGTGGCAGATGGTACTCCAGGAGACTGTACTCCTTAGTTTTTTCCTTTTTACCAAAGCCCAAGCAATGTCAGGAAGACAGAAAAAGTGGTCATTTTAGCAAAAGGTGTGACTTTTACCTCCAATTCTGTGTAGTTAACACGGGCAATGAAAGCTCACGGCTAATCATACTTCAGCAGTTGATTTCTACCTGATTTTTCAGGGGAAGGAGCTGAGCAGTCTGTTCCAGTATCACTAGATAGCTATAAAGTGAGGTGCTTTCCCTCCTACATGACCTGACATACGAGGCACGCAAAGTAAAGCAGGAGCACTGTCAGATTTGGTACTTCAGAAATACCACCCCCATGATTTCTGTGCAGTGTTCTCCTTACAGAACACTGTGGCAGTAGGGTGGGGGAAGAAATGTCAAATAAAAAGCTGAAGGATTAAAAATCTTGCCATAATTACAGTACTTTTATTAATACGACATCCATCAAAGTTCATTTTTTGTTTCCAGACAGCTACAATAGGATCAATTCCATGGCTAGGAGCAAAACATCAGGCTTCTGACAAGAAACTTTTTGTACAGAACAGAAAAAACTAATCCAGAAATGAGCAAAAACTTACCCAACAGAAGGATTCACGATTCTAATATACTCATAGCATCTTCCAATGACAATACTTTCCAGGTTTGGCGTCGTACCTTCACCTTTCCATTTCTTTCCCTGCACTGCTGAGCAGCTGTTCATAAATAGAACACAGGCAAGTAATAGAGACAAAAGAAGGCTCTTCATCACTACTTCTTAAGAACCCAAGTTGTTAAAAAAAAGGGAAAAAGAAAAGTTAAACTATCCAATCTAAATGGAAACCTGGAGGCTTAACACTGAATATTTTCAACACTGGCTATAGCTCTGTACACAAAAGACAAAGTTAGACGGAAATCTGAACCTTGCTGGGCACTGCAATAAAACTGTTTCCTGGAGTGACTGCAGCACAGAAATACATCACTTCCTCATGCCTAACTATTCCCCACTTCAGAAAAACTGAGACTTTTAAGGTCATGATATTGCCACCTGGTGATAACTGGGAAGAATTACAATATATTTCAGTAAAAGCAGAAAAAAATCTCTTACCACTTAAGTATTTACAATGCCTTAGTTTTGTTTAATACTCATTGCCATGCTACACCTTCCTAAAACATCTCAAGGACTTGCAAGCAATGTATTGTAAATGTTTCTTTTCAATTTAAAAGGGCTAAAGTTTTTGTACATATTTTTTTAAGGGCTGAAAAAAAAATGCTAAAACACCTATCAAGTAACAGAGTGGTAAAATGCTACCACTTCTCCCCTGGATACTGACAGCAACATTTTGGTATTATGATGGCTGTTTTAAAGTCTTCAAAACCGCTTTGCAGTCACAAATCAATTGTAAGGAGAACTAAAAGGATTAAGACATATTTCCTGTGCACTGAAGTGATCTCTTCAATTTCTGTTTACACGTAGTCTCCCTCCAGCTTCTCTTCCCTAAGTACTTTGTTAGATCATCAAACAACATCAATTAATCTAATCTTCAGTGTAAACATTTGGTGGTATAAACTGCTGCAAATACAGCCACGCTACTTTTTTTCCCCTTTTGAAAAACCACT
Organism: Dromococcyx pavoninus; assembly: GCA_033558185.1. Taxonomy (NCBI): domain Eukaryota; kingdom Metazoa; phylum Chordata; class Aves; order Cuculiformes; family Neomorphidae; genus Dromococcyx; species Dromococcyx pavoninus. Next base: position 154,648 of record JAUMJL010000019.1, on the reverse strand, counting down.
TTTTTTCAAACTTACTCTAAGTTGTGGAACATGCTGGTTCTTCTCTTTCTGTTAGAAAGTCTCTATGCCTCAATGAATATGTACATCTTCCTTATTTATGTAGTTACTTATCTAGTGTCATGCTTACATTGAAGCACTGGTACCCAGCTGACGGATTTTGCTGAAGGCAAAACCTTGCTAATCATTGAGCAAATTGCTGATGATGGATTTGTCTTGTAAACGTGACAGCAAGATAACCAGCTGGATTGTTACCTGCAGCAGTCTTCAGGAAAGCCAGATCTGCCCAGAAATGGTTACACAATGTTGTGCTTGATACGGTGGAGACACAGCAAATGTTGTATTTCACCTCAGTTACTTCTCTGATGCTTTTTCTCCCCATTTTTCTTCCTAACCTCTCTGAAATGTCACCATCCTCACAGAGCACCAGCATGTTAATCAAATGGTTTCAACTTAATGCTTTGGGTTCAGATCAGAGAGTGCAATAATCTATGGAAGTCAACGAATTTTTTACTATCAACTTTGCTGCAACCAAATTTTGCTCAATAATTTCAAGGCTGACAGAAACCAGAGGCATAACTGGTGTCTTTTCCTATATAGAAGAGTGTAGAAACTGTCACTGGTTTAGTCACAGAGTGAAAATTCTGCTTCAAATATACTGTATAAAAAGACATAAAGATGGATACTGAGTTTTGGAATGGCTGTTCTCCAAGGACACACCAGGTTAGGACTGATCACCATAAAGAAGATGTGAGTACCGCTCAGCAGTGTTCTCCAAAATAGAGACAACCTGTCTTTCTCAGAAGGAATGGAAATGAGTTCAACAAGTGCTGGGATCCCCATCTCATCTCCTATCAAGCTCCCTTTCCTCATGGGCCACTTCTAGAAACACATCAGGCCAGAAGGGCTTCTGATCTGACTCAGCACAGTCACTCTTTTTTTAAATTCTTAGCTGTGACGTTAATACATCACGTGATGCTAAATTAACAGACCTTGGTGGAAATTGCTCCAATAGTTTGATAGGCTCAGGAGTCAAACCTTTGCTCTGGCTTAGATCTCATGCTCCCTTTTTCTCGTACAATAATTAATCTACTCTCAGAAATCTTCTCTCTGTGTAATTCTTAAAGAAAATGACCAAGTCTCCTCTTAAACTTGTCCATGAAAAATTCAATATTTTAATCCCACTTTCTCTTGTAGTACTGTACTTCACTGCCACAAACTGGCTGTCCATCTTGCCTCCCCAACTCTAGCAATTCATGCTGGATGCAGATCACTGTCCCTCACTCTCTGCCTCTGTCTCCTAGAAGAGGTTATTGCCCATCACAGTATCACAGTATCGCAAGGTTGGAAAGGACCTCTGAGATCATCAAGTCCAACCGATAACCCAACACTAACACCAACACTAACACCAACCATCATCTAAACCATGGCACTCAGTGCCTCATCCAATCTCCCCTTAAACACCTCCAGGGTCGGTGACTCCGCCACCTCCCTGGGCAGCGCATTCCAATGGCCAATCACCCTTTCAGTGAAGAACTTCTTCCTCACATCAAGCCTAAACTTTCCCTGACGAAGCTTGAGTCCATGCCCTCTAGTTCTGTCGCTGGTCACCCGAGAGAAGAGACCAATCCCTGCCCGACTACAACCTCCTTTTAGGTAGTTGTAGAGAGCAATGAGGTCTCCCCTGAGCCTCCTCTTCTTTAGACTAAACAGCCCCAACTCCCTCAGTCGCTCCTCGTAGGGCTTGTGCTCCAGCCCCTTCACCATCTTCGTTGCCCTCCTCTGAACACATTCCAGTATCCTAACATTTTTCCCAAACTGGGGGGCCCAGAACTGTACACAATATTCAAGATGAGGCCTGACCAGTGCCGAGTACAGGGGGACAATAACTTCTCTGGTCCTGCTGACTACACTATTCCTGATGCAGGCCAGAATGCCATTGGCCTTCTTGGCCACCTGGGCACACTGCTGGCTCATGTTGAGCTTCCTGTCAACCAGCACTCCCAGGTCCTTTTCTGCCTGACTACTCTCCAGCCACTCTATCCCCAGTCTGTAGCTCTGCATGGGATTGTTGTGTCCAAAATGAAGTACCCGACATTTGGACTTATTAAACATCATCCCATTAGAATCAACCCATCTCTCCAATCTGTCCAGGTCCCTCTGTAGGGCCATCCTACCCTCTAACAGATCAACCCTTCCTACCAGCTTGGTATCATCTGCAAACTTGCTGATGATGGACTCAATCCCCTCATCCAGATCATCAATAAAGATATTAAACAGGACCGGACCCAACACCGATCCCTGCGGGACACCACTGGTGACCGGCCACCAACTGGATGAGACACCATTCACCACCACTCTCTGGGCTCGGCCATCCAGCCAATTCCTAACCCAGCACAGAGTGCTCCCGTCTAAGCCACGGGCTGCCAGCTTCTCTAGGAGTCTACTGTGGGGAACAGTGTCAAAGGCCTTGCTAAAGTCCAAGTATACCACATCCACAGCCTTCCTCTCATCCACCAGGCGAGTCACATGGTCGTAAAAGTAGCGTAGCAGTGTCTGCAAAATTGGCAGCATATTTGCTCCTGAGATACTCTGGTTCACAAACTGAATATTAACTCAAATGACCATGAAATTCAGGATATGTTTATATTGTGAAGCCCTGGAAGATAAGAATGGACGTGTTCTCTCTTGTTATTTCTGCCACATGGGAGTGGTAATTTTCAGCAGAAGGAATGTGTAACAGGTGGGAACATTAATCCCCTATGATGGCTCAGGCATGAATTGTTGGCAGAATAACCCCAATTCCATATGACTTCTTGCTTTAGGCTGGAAATATGACCTTGGAACTGGTCATATTTACAAGCTCCTCTCTAACTCTGTAAGTAACAAACTACACAAAACATAATTTCTTGAAGGTTCATGTCTTCAGCACATCAGTAACCCACGGTCTCACCCTCTCTCATGTATTCTCTGATCCTCTGTGCAAGAAATGCACAAACGCAAAGCCAGAGCTGTGCTTACTCACCAAGCAGTAAATACAACCATGTGTTGGCTGGGCAGCTGCACAACACCCGTGCTTTCCACTTCCTTTCTTTCTCTCATTTTTTTTCCCCCAAAGTTGTACAAATTAAACCTTCCAAGTTTCATACATTATTTGCAGATATGATTAAGTAGGCCAGCGTGTTCAAAAGTCCTTGGAGGTGGAAAGGATGAGTGGAAAAGGAAACACCCAATACCACAATTGCTTAAGCCTCATTACCTTAGATAAAGAGATAAAAAGATTATTGTGCACAGTGTGATCTAAATAACCCTCTCTCCTTCTCAAATCACTCTCTCTCCTTTTACCAGCAATAATTTCACAGTGTTCCAAAGCATTAGTACACTGAGGAACATTAGCACATTGGACTAAAAATGTATGTGTGCCTTTGCTCAAAATCTTTCAATCTGTTTACAATTTATTGCTTACATTGATAAACTGGCTGGCTTTTAATCTATGCAATATCTGCAGCATAGACTTGTACAGGAGTAGTTTTTGAGACAGAAAAGTCTGCTACATTTATTATATGTTAGACAGCGCATTTTGGGGACCTTTACTACACATTTCCATGTTGGCTGAGAGTTACACCTTATGTCAGGCTGATGAATCATCTCTCTTCTGCCAAGTGTTCCTCCTGTGTTTGAAATGTTGCATAGGCAGGTGAATACCAAAAGCTGGTGTTCCTGCTCCTTTCATCTCAGATATTTAACAAGTGCAGCATTTAACTCTTATCTAGCACAAAATCTGCAAAAATTGGGGGCAGATTCCCTGATGCAGCCTGGATTGGGACACATCAAACGTGATAGCTCACACACACCAGTACATTTACAGATACCCTCTTTATTCCAAGGAAGTTGTTGAATACCTATCCCTGGACGGATTTAAAAGACATGTAGATGCGGTGCTTAGGAACATGGTTTAGTGGTGAACTTGTCAGTGCAAGGCTTATAGTTGGACTTCATCTTAAAGGTCTTTTCCTACAGGAACAATTCTGTGATTCTGTAACATGTTGTTGACATCTCCTCAGTCTCCCTGCGAGAAGCGAATTGTCTTTACTGTATGTAAAGGCACCATTTCTAATTCCTAATTCCTTCTGACTTCATTAAAGTCATATGAGGAGTGGGCTGAAGTCACTTGAGTCTGTTCAACCTGGAGACTGAGGGGGGACCTCATTGCTGTTTGCTGCTTCATCACAAGGGAAGGAGGAGGAACAGGCGCTGGTCTATTCTCTTTGGTGACAATGATGGGACTCAAGGGGATGGCAGGAAGATGGTCTGGAGGGAGATGTCCCTGGCCATGGCAGGAGGGTTGGAACTGGATGATCTTTAAGACCTTCCAACCCAAACCATTCTATGATTCTATGATGAGGAGCTGGACTCTATGATCCTTGGGCGCCCCTTCCAACTCAGGTCATTCTATGATTCTATGAACGATTCTGTGGTTCTGTAACGTGTTGCTGTCAGTCTGTCATCTCAGCCAATTGTCTTTCCTGCACGTGAGAGCACACTGCAATTTCTAATTCATTAAAGGCACGAAGACCGCTGTGCCCGCCACGCCGGGCTGCCCGGTGGGCACGGACACGGGGCACCGCCCGCCCCTCCCGCAGCTCTGGGCAGCCTTCCCCACCTTCTGCACGCCCGACTCCTACGCCCCCGCCGAGCAGCTCCCCCAACAACCCCCTCTGACTCCTCCCCCCGCGCCCGCCCCGCAACTCCGCCGCCGCAGTCAGAGGGGAGGGGCGTGGCGACGCCGGAAAGGTGCGGGGCCAACCGCAAGGAGGGGGTCGGAGCGAACCGCGCACGCGCAGGCGCGCGGCGGGAGGCGGTGACGGCGGCGGCGCTGTCGGCGCGGGGCGGGGGCGGGAGCGGTCACGTGGGCGGCGGGGTTGGCGGCGCGGCGCAGGCGCGTGGCGGGTGTTCGTGCCGTCGCCGCCGTCGCCGCCGTTGCCGCTTGCGCCGCGGGTTCTATGGGGAGAACATGGCTCCCTTCCCTGAGGAGGTGGATGTCTTCTCGGCTCCGCACTGGCGGATGAAGCAGCTTGTGGGGCTCTACTGCGACAAGGTAGCGTCTGGGGGCGGGCAGGGTGGGGCGGCCTCCGCGCCGCTCCCCTGAGGCGGGAGGGCTCGGTCAGCGCCCCCGGCAACTTCTCAGCGCCGCTGCGGGGCTGCCGGCCGCCCCGGGCCTTCCCGCCGCATCCCGCATCCCCAGGGCCTCCTCGAGGGGAAGCGTAGCCGGTGGGGCGAGGGAGGGGAGTCTCCCCCTCTGCTCCGCTCCGGTGAGAGCCCACCTAGAGCGCTGTGCCCACTGCTGGAATCCCCAGCGTTAGAAGGATGTGCAACTGTTGGAACAGCTCCAGAGGAGGCCACGGAGATGATCCGAGGGCTGGAGCTCCTCTGCTGTGAGGACAGGCTGGGAGAGTTGGGGCTGTTCAGCCTGGAGAAGACTCGACTCCAGGGGGACCCCACAGTGGCCTTCCAGTACCTGGAGGGGCTACAGGAAAGCTGGGGAGGGACTTTTTCAAGAGCAAATAGTGACAGGAGAGGGGGAACGGCTTTAAATGGGGAGGGGGAAGATTTAGATTGGACATTACGAAAAAATTCTTCATGCTGAAGGTGGTGAGGCCCTGGCACAGGTTGTCCAGGGAAGGTGTGGCTGCCCCATCCCTGGTGGTGTTCCAAGGCCAGGCTGGAGGGGGTTTGAGCAGCCTGGTCTGGTGGGAGATACCCCTGCCCGTGGCAGGGGCGTTGGAACTGGGTGATCTTCAGGGTCCTTTCCAAACAATTCTGTGATTCTTTAACTGTGCCTTCCCACTGCCTTCCCTCTCACCAGGCCGTGTTGGAGCCACCAACTGTGTTATGGAGCAGAGCTGCGAGTGGTGCCCTCAGGGGCCGTAGGGCTGGGGGTGCTCTGACACTACATGCAGTGCCACGACAGGTTCAGGGCCAGCAGAAATTACTGTTACTTCTTTGATGTCAACAGAACTGAGGTATTTGCCTCAGTCACGCTCCTGCCAGCTCACAGTGCTGCCCTCCTGCCTCTCCTGCAGGTTCCAGTTGACAAGCAGCTCCACCATGAAGATCTGCACTGAGATGCAGCTTGCAGTGCAGCCGGGCACCTCAGGAGCCTGACTGAGCCTGGAGTAGGCAGGGGCCAGCTTTACCGGCACAACACCACGGCCACAGAGATCTTCTCCAGGCCCCGCTTTTAAGACTTAGAGCAAGCAAACCCAACAGGACACCTCAGAGGTCTGCACTGCTGCACCCATATCCTGGTGGTCTCAAGATTTTCCACCCCTGCCTGTGACCCTGAGGACCTTGCCTTCATCCCACATTACTGGGACCCAGGCACAGTTTTGGACACTGGCACGTGAGAATCTGCTCACGCCAGAGACTGCCTGGGGAGTCTGTGCTGCAGATCTGAACCAAGGAGGCACAGAGATGGCACTGCTCAAGAGCTGTTCAGCACAAACAGAACCTGGGGAACCTCTGCTGCTTCCGCTGAAGATTTCATCGCAACTGAGGCTCCTGTTACTACCTGCAAGAGGATGGGACCACCCGCCCTGTTGGAAAGGGTTGACCCCCTCTGGGACCTTTGTTTGATGTCAAGCTGACAATAAATTAGCTTGTTTGAATGCCCCTCCGCCTGTGTCTGTGCAACCCTCTGTGGGGCCGTGGGCAGGGAGCAGGTTGCTGACTGCTGGGAGGCAGAAGCATCAGGGTGGCATTTTGAGGGAAGTAAGCAGTAACAAAACAGATTCCCTGGTGGAGGGAACGAGGGCAAGGGAGTAGGAACTTTTTCAGTAGTGAGCGTTGACGGGACAAGAACCAATGGGCACAAAGGGAAAACAACCAAATTCCATTGGAACCCAGTGGTTCTGGGGCGGGTCCAGCGCGGGCACGGGTCACAATGGGGGCTGTCCCCATAGACACCACCAGGCAGCCCCACGGCAGTTGGCCTTGGGCGATCGGTGAGTGAAGCACGCAGGGGCAAAGCTGGGCTGGGTGAGGGTGGGGCAGGGGGCCAGGGGGCTTTGTAACCCAGAGCGAGAGCTCAGCGCCTCAGGGAAGGGGACGGTACCGCCCTTGGGCTGGGGGCAGAGGTGCTCGGGGCTGCCAGCGGTGGCAGCTGCCCAGAGAGGCCTTGGGGATGTGCGGGGTGCCCACACCTCTGTCAGAGTCTCCATGGGATGGTAGGGGTGGGGCTTTAGGAGACTCTACTCGGGTGTCCCCTGTCCTGTCACAGGACACAGCACAGCCTGGGGCTGGCCATCAGGGTGGCTTAGGTGGGATGGGTCCCATGGTGGCTCCAGCAAGGGCCCGTGGCCCACTCAAGCCTGTCGACACCAGTGCCCAGGTGCGTTCCAGGGACAGCCCACGGCACCCGTCCCTGCAGTGCTCACAAACCCTGCCCCGTGCTCCCTCGCTCCCAGCCCTGCTCAGCCCCATTTCCGCTCACCTCCTCCAGGCCATGGCTGTCGCAGTTGCCCTCGTCCTGTCTGTGCTGGCCACCTTGTTTGGGGAGAAGCCCGACCAGCACCTCGATGTGGCCAAGGAAGAGCGGATGCTGCAGCGGGAGCAGTTTCTCCATCAGGAGATGACTCAACTGCTGAAGGAGGTGGAGCAGACAAGGCCTGCGGAGGAAGCCCCGCTCCTTCCAGTGCATCACATCATCATCGGAGCCCTGGTCCTGTTGCCTGTGCTCTGCTGGCTGGCCAGAAAATGGAACAGGCACTATGAGAGCTGCAGTGAGTAGCCCAGCACCAGCAGAGAGGAGGAGGAAGACAGAGAGGAGGGGGTTTAGGGAGATCCCAGAGGAGCAGAGAACCATGTCACGGCTTTGGTTGCGTTTTCACAATTCCCCAGGCAGGGCCTGCCTGACTTGTGCAAAAGGAGCTGAAGGAGCTGGTGGGTGAGCTCCTCGGTGTCTGCCGTGTGCTCTCCAGGAGGAGTCTCATGCCGCAGATGCACCCTGCCATGCGCACAGACGGCACCCATGAGTCCTGGAGCATGCACGAGGACAGTATCGCCTACCAACTGCTCGTGCTCCTGCTGCCACCGCCCGGGTACTCTTTCCACCTGGAAACAGGCACCTGGGGGCAGCTGCCAGCAGGAGCCTCCTGCATCCGTGTGGTGCAGAAGGGCACGTGCTCGAGGGAACAGTGGCTGGGGGATACTTTCTGCTCTGTCCCCCCAACCAACGACCAGTGGAGGGAGGAGAGCCTGCACCTCCAGCACACCCTCTGCACAGACTCCCACTTGGATGTGCAGAAAACGGCGGGCTGGGTCCAGCTGCTGGTGGCATCGGCCTGGAGGTATTTGCCTCAGTCACGCTCCTGCCAGCTCACAGTGCTGCCCTCCTGCCTCTCCTGCAGGTTCCAGTTGACAAGCAGCTCCACCATGAAGATCTGCACTGAGATGCAGCTTGCAGTGCAGCCGGGCACCTCAGGAACCTGACTGAGCCTGGAGTAGGCAGGGGCCGGCTTTACCGGCACAACACCACGGCCACAGAGATCTTCTCCAGGCCCCGCTTTTAAGACTTAGAGCAAGCAAACCCAACAGGACACCTCAGAGGTCTGCACTGCTGCACCCATATCCTGGTGGTCTCAAGATTTTCCACCCCTGCCTGTGACCCTGAGGACCTTGCCTTCACCCCACATTACTGGGACCCAGGCACAGTTTTGGACACTGGCACGTGAGAATCTGCTCACGCCAGAGACTGCCTGGGGAGTCTGTGCTGCAGATCTGAACCAAGGAGGCACAGAGATGGCACTGCTCAAGAGCTGTTCAGCACAAACAGAACCTGGGGAACCTCTGCTGCTTCCGCTGAAGATTTCATCGCAACTGAGGCTCCTGTTACTACCTGCAAGAGGATGGGACCACCCGCCCTGTTGGAAAGGGTTGACCCCCTCTGGGACCTTTGTTTGATGTCAAGCTGACAATAAATTAGCTTGTTTGAATGCCCCTCCGCCTGTGTCTGTGCAACCCTCTGTGGGGCCGTGGGCAGGGAGCAGGTTGCTGACTGCTGGGAGGCAGAAGCATCAGGGTGGCATTTTGAGGGAAGTAAGCAGTAACAAAACAGATTCCCTGGTGGAGGGAACGAGGGCAAGGGAGTAGGAACTTTTTCAGTAGTGAGCGTTGACGGGACAAGAACCAATGGGCACAAAGGGAAAACAACCAAATTCCATTGGAACCCAGTGGTTCTGGGGCGGGTCCAGCGCGGGCACGGGTCACAATGGGGGCTGTCCCCATAGACACCACCAGGCAGCCCCACGGCAGTTGGCCTTGGGCGATCGGTGAGTGAAGCACGCAGGGGCAAAGCTGGGCTGGGTGAGGGTGGGGCAGGGGGCCAGGGGGGTTTGTAACCCAGAGCGAGAGCTCAGCGCCTCAGGGAAGGGGACGGTACCGCCCTTGGGCTGGGGGCAGAGGTGCTCGGGGCTGCCAGCAGTGGCAGCTGCCCAGAGAGGCCTTGGGGATGTGCGGGGTGCCCACACCTCTGTCAGAGTCTCCATGGGATGGTAGGGGTGGGGCTTTAGGAGACTCTACTCGGGTGTCCCCTGTCCTGTCACAGGACACAGCACAGCCTGGGGCTGGCCATCAGGGTGGCTTAGGTGGGATGGGTCCCATGGTGGCTCCAGCAAGGGCCCGTGGCCCACTCAAGCCTGTCGACACCAGTGCCCAGGTGCGTTCCAGGGACAGCCCACGGCACCCGTCCCTGCAGTGCTCACAAACCCTGCCCCGTGCTCCCTCGCTCCCAGCCCTGCTCAGCCCCATTTCCGCTCACCTCCTCCAGGCCATGGCTGTCGCAGTTGCCCTCGTCCTGTCTGTGCTGGCCACCTTGTTTGGGGAGAAGCCCGACCAGCACCTCGATGTGGCCAAGGAAGAGCGGATGCTGCAGCGGGAGCAGTTTCTCCATCAGGAGATGACTCAACTGCTGAAGGAGGTGGAGCAGACAAGGCCTGCGGAGGAAGCCCCGCTCCTTCCAGTGCGTCACATCATCATCGGAGCCCTGGTCCTGTTGCCTGTGCTCTGCTGGCTGGCCAGAAAATGGAACAGGCACTATGAGAGCTGCAGTGAGTAGCCCAGCACCAGCAGAGAGGAGGAGGAAGACAGAGAGGAGGGGGTTTAGGGAGATCCCAGAGGAGCAGAGAACCATGTCACGGCTTTGGTTGCGTTTTCACAATTCCCGAGGCAGGGCCTGCCTGACTTGTGCAAAAGGAGCTGAAGGAGCTGGTGGGTGAGCTCCTCGGTGTCTGTCGTGTGCTCTCCAGGAGGAGTCTCATGCCGCAGATGCACCCTGCCATGCGCACAGACGGCACCCATGAGTCCTGGAGCATGCACGAGGACAGTATCGCCTACCAACTGCTCGTGCTCCTGCTGCCACCGCCCGGGTACTCTTTCCACCTGGAAACAGGCACCTGGGGGCAGCTGCCAGCAGGAGCCTCCTGCATCCGTGTGGTGCAGAAGGGCACGTGCTCGAGGGAGCAGTGGCTGGGGGATACTTTCTGCTCTGTCCCCCCAACCAACGACCAGTGGAGGGAGGAGAGCCTGCACCTCCAGCACACCCTCTGCACAGACTCCCACTTGGATGTGCAGAAAACGGCCTGCTGGGTCCAGCTGCTGGTGGCATCGGCCTGGAGGTATTTGCCTCAGTCACGCTCCTGCCAGCTCACAGTGCTGCCCTCCTGCCTCTCCTGCAGGTTCCAGTTGACAAGCAGCTCCACCATGAAGATCTGCACTGAGATGCAGCTTGCAGTGCAGCCGGGCACCACAGGAACCTGACTGAGCCTGGAGTAGGCAGGGGCCGGCTTTACCGGCACAACACCACGGCCACAGAGATCTTCTCCAGGCCCCGCTTTTAAGACTTAGAGCAAGCAAACCCAACAGGACACCTCAGAGGTCTGCACTGCTGCACCCATATCCTGGTGGTCTCAAGATTTTCCACCCCTGCCTGTGACCCTGAGGACCTTGCCTTCATCCCACATTACTGGGACCCAGGCACAGTTTTGGACACTGGCACGTGAGAATCTGCTCACGCCAGAGACTGCCTGGGGAGTCTGTGCTGCAGATCTGAACCAAGGAGGCACAGAGATGGCACTGCTCAAGAGCTGTTCAGCACAAACAGAACCTGGGGAACCTCTGCTGCTTCCGCTGAAGATTTCATCGCAACTGAGGCTCCTGTTACTACCTGCAAGAGGATGGGACCACCCGCCATGTTGGAAAGGGTTGACCCCCTTTGGGACCTTTGTTTGATGTCAAGCTGACAATAAATTAGCTTGTTTGAATGCCCCTCCGCCTGTGTCTGTGCAACCATCTGTGGGGCCGTGGGCAGGGAGCAGGTTGCTGACTGCTGGAGGCAGAAGCATCAGGGTGGCATTTTGAGGGAAGTAAGCAGTAACAAAACAGATTCCCTGGTGGAGGGAACGAGGGCAAGGGAGTAGGAACTTTTTCAGTAGTGAGCGTTGATGGGACAAGAACCAATGGGCACAAAGGGAAAACAACCAAATTCCATTGGAACCCAGTGGTTCTGGGGCGAGTCCAGCGCGGGGCACGGGTCACAATGGGGGCTGTCCCCATAGACACCACCAGGCAGCCCCACGGCAGTTGGCCTTGGGCGATCGGTGAGTGAAGCACGCAGGGGCAAAGCTGGGCTGGGTAAGGGTGGGGCAGGGGGCCAGGGGGGTTTGTAACCCAGAGCGAGAGCTCAGCGCCTCAGGGAAGGGGACGGTACCGCCCTTGGGCTGGGGGCAGAGGTGCTCGGGGCTGCCAGCGGTGGCAGCTGCCCAGAGAGGCCTTGCGGATATGCGGGGTGCCCACACCTCTGTCAGAGTCTCCATGGGATGGTAGGGGTGGGGCTTTAGGAGACTCTACTCGGGTGTCCCCTGTCCTGTCACAGGACACAGCACAGCCTGGGGCTAGCCATCAGGGTGGCTTAGGTGGGATGGGTCCCATGGTGGCTCCAGCAAGGGCCCGTGGCCCACTCAAGCCTGTCGACACCAGTGCCCAGGTGCGTTCCAGGGACAGCCCACGGCACCCGTCCCTGCACTGCTCACAAACCCTGCCCCGTGCTCCCTCGCTCCCAGCCCTGCTCAGCCCCATTTCCGCTCACCTCCTCCAGGCCATGGCTGTCGCAGTTGCCCTCGTCCTGTCTGTGCTGGCCACCTTGTTTGGGGAGAAGCCCGACCAGCACCTCGATGTGGCCAAGGAAGAGCGGATGCTGCAGCGGGAGCAGTTTCTCCATCAGGAGATGACTCAACTGCTGAAGGAGGTGGAGCAGACAAGGCCTGCGGAGGAAGCCCCGCTCCTTCCAGTGCGTCACATCATCATCGGAGCCCTGGTCCTGTTGCCTGTGCTCTGCTGGCTGGCCAGAAAATGGAACAGGCACTATGAGAGCTGCAGTGAGTAGCCCAGCACCAGCAGAGAGGAGGAGGAAGACAGAGAGGAGGGGGTTTAGGGAGATCCCAGAGGAGCAGAGAACCATGTCACGGCTTTGGTTGCGTTTTCACAATTCCCGAGGCAGGGCCTGCCTGACTTGTGCAAAAGGAGCTGAAGGAGCTGGTGGGTGAGCTCCTCGGTGTCTGTCGTGTGCTCTCCAGGAGGAGTCTCATGCCGCAGATGCACCCTGCCATGCGCACAGACGGCACCCATGAGTCCTGGAGCATGCACGAGGACAGTATCGCCTACCAACTGCTCGTGCTCCTGGTGCCACCGCCCGGGTACTCTTTCCACCTGGAAACAGGCACCTGGGGGCAGCTGCCAGCAGGAGCCTCCTGCATCCGTGTGGTGCAGAAGGGCACGTGCTCGAGGGAGCAGTGGCTGGGGGATACTTTCTGCTCTGTCCCCCCAACCAACGACCAGTGGAGGGAGGAGAGCCTGCACCTCCAGCACACCCTCTGCACAGACTCCCACTTGGATGTGCAGAAAACGGCCTGCTGGGTCCAGCTGCTGGTGGCATCGGCCTGGAGGTATTTGCCTCAGTCACGCTCCTGCCAGCTCACAGTGCTGCCCTCCTGCCTCTCCTGCAGGTTCCAGTTGACAAGCAGCTCCACCATGAAGATCTGCACTGAGATGCAGCTTGCAGTGCAGCCGGGCACCTCAGGAACCTGACTGAGCCTGGAGTAGGCAGGGGCCGGCTTTACCGGCACAACACCACGGCCACAGAGATCTTCTCCAGGCCCCGCTTTTAAGACTTAGAGCAAGCAAACCCAACAGGACACCTCAGAGGTCTGCACTGCTGCACCCATATCCTGGTGGTCTCAAGATTTTCCACCCCTGCCTGTGACCCTGAGGACCTTGCCTTCATCCCACATTACTGGGACCCAGGCACAGTTTTGGACACTGGCACGTGAGAATCTGCTCACGCCAGAGACTGCCTGGGGAGTCTGTGCTGCAGATCTGAACCAAGGAGGCACAGAGATGGCACTGCTCAAGAGCTGTTCAGCACAAACAGAACCTGGGGAACCTCTGCTGCTTCCGCTGAAGATTTCATCGCAACTGAGGCTCCTGTTACTACCTGCAAGAGGATGGGACTACCCGCCATGTTGGAAAGGGTTGACCCCCTTTGGGACCTTTGTTTGATGTCAAGCTGACAATAAATTAGCTTGTTTGAATGCCCCTCCGCCTGTGTCTGTGCAACCCTCTGTGGGGCCGTGGGCAGGGAGCAGGTTGCTGACTGCTGGAGGCAGAAGCATCAGGGTGGCATTTTGAGGGAAGTAAGCAGTAACAAAACAGATTCCCTGGTGGAGGGAACGAGGGCAAGGGAGTAGGAACTTTTTCAGTAGTGAGCGTTGATGGGACAAGAACCAATGGGCACAAAGGGAAAACAACCAAATTCCATTGGAACCCAGTGGTTCTGGGGCGAGTCCAGCGCGGGGCACGGGTCACAATGGGGGCTGTCCCCATAGACACCACCAGGCAGCCCCACGGCAGTTGGCCTTGGGCGATCGGTGAGTGAAGCACGCAGGGGCAAAGCTGGGCTGGGTAAGGGTGGGGCAGGGGGCCAGGGGGGTTTGTAACCCAGAGCGAGAGCTCAGCGCCTCAGGGAAGGGGACGGTACCGCCCTTGGGCTGGGGGCAGAGGTGCTCGGGGCTGCCAGCGGTGGCAGCTGCCCAGAGAGGCCTTGCGGATATGCGGGGTGCCCACACCTCTGTCAGAGTCTCCATGGGATGGTAGGGGTGGGGCTTTAGGAGACTCTACTCGGGTGTCCCCTGTCCTGTCACAGGACACAGCACAGCCTGGGGCTAGCCATCAGGGTGGCTTAGGTGGGATGGGTCCCATGGTGGCTCCAGCAAGGGCCCGTGGCCCACTCAAGCCTGTCGACACCAGTGCCCAGGTGCGTTCCAGGGACAGCCCACGGCACCCGTCCCTGCACTGCTCACAAACCCTGCCCCGTGCTCCCTCGCTCCCAGCCCTGCTCAGCCCCATTTCCGCTCACCTCCTCCAGGCCATGGCTGTCGCAGTTGCCCTCGTCCTGTCTGTGCTGGCCACCTTGTTTGGGGAGAAGCCCGACCAGCACCTCGATGTGGCCAAGGAAGAGCGGATGCTGCAGCGGGAGCAGTTTCTCCATCAGGAGATGACTCAACTGCTGAAGGAGGTGGAGCAGACAAGGCCTGCGGAGGAAGCCCCGCTCCTTCCAGTGCGTCACATCATCATCGGAGCCCTGGTCCTGTTGCCTGTGCTCTGCTGGCTGGCCAGAAAATGGAACAGGCACTATGAGAGCTGCAGTGAGTAGCCCAGCACCAGCAGAGAGGAGGAGGAAGACAGAGAGGAGGGGGTTTAGGGAGATCCCAGAGGAGCAGAGAACCATGTCACGGCTTTGGTTGCGTTTTCACAATTCCCGAGGCATGGCCTGCCTGACTTGTGCAAAAGGAGCTGAAGGAGCTGGCGGGTGAGCTCCTCGGTGTCTGCCGTGTGCTCTCCAGGAGGAGTCTCATGCCGCAGATGCACCCTGCCATGCGCACAGACGGCACCCATGAGTTCTGGAGCATGCACGAGGACAGCATCGCCTACCAACTGCTCGTGCTCCTGCTGCCACCGCCTTTCCACCTGAAAACAGGCACCCGGGGGCCTCCCACATTCATGTGGTGCAGGAAATCACGTGCTCAAGGGAGGAGCTTCTGGGGTCATTTTTTTGCTTTCTGTACCACACTGAGGATGAGCTTCCGGAGACAGGTCAGAGCTTGTATGATCTACACGCCCTGTGCACAGACCCCTACTTAGATGCGAAGAAGATTGTCTGCTGGGCCCAGCTTTTGGTGAGATCAGCCTGATGGCTTTTGCCTCAGTTACAGTACGTCCAGCTAATGGTGCTGCCCTCGTCCGACTCCTTCAGGTTCCAGCTGACAAGCACCTCAAAGATGAACATCTGCACCAAGATGAAGTTCGAAGTGCAACTCTCTTGAGCAGGAAGAAGACAGATTTCCCAGCAGTGCGCCATGGCTGGAGAGCTGTGTGCTTGTCACAGAATCACAGGATCACACGGAATGACCTGCGTAGGAAGGGTGATTGCCCAGCTCTCCAGTTCGTCCCAGCTCTCCAGTTCGTCCAGATCCCTCTGGAGGGCCTCTTTGCCCTCAAGACTGTCAGCAGCTCCCCCCAGTTCTGTCTTGGCATTGAATTTGGTTAAAAGACCTTAAAAAGTCCTGCATCCAGGTCATTTATGAACATATTAAAGAGCACTGGCCCTAAGATGGATCCCTGCAGAACCCCACTGGTGACGGGGCACCAGCCCAGCGTAACCCCATTCATGATGACCCTCTCAGCCCGACCCGTCAGGCAATTGCTCACCTGCTGCACTGTGTGTTTATCCAGCTGTCTGCTGGGCATTTTCTTTAGGAGATTCCGTGAGAGACAGTATCAAAGGCCTTGCTGAAACCTGGAAAGGGCACATCAGCTGGTTTTCCTTGCTCAGCCTGATGGGTAGACTTGTCATAGCAGGAAATAAAGTTGGTAAGGGAGGACCTTCCCTTTATAAACCCGTGTTGGCTGGGACCAGTGACAGGATTGTCTTTCAGGTGATTTTCAGTAGCTCCAAGAATAATCTTCTCCTTAACCTTACCAGGCACTGCAGTGAGACTGACAGGCCTGCAGTTACTGGGATCATCCCTGCTACCGTTCTTGAAGACTGGGACAATATTTGCCTGCTTCCGGTCAACAGGCACCTCTCCAGATTCCCAAGAGCACTGAAAAATTATTAAGGAGGTCTCACTATGACCTCAGCCAGCCCTTTAAGTACCCTCAGATGAATCCCATTAGGCCCCATAGACTTTTAGGGATCCAGCTGGAGCACCAGCTCCCACACAAGTTCGGGGTTGATTGGGAGTTTATCAATTGCACAGTCTAGGTCCTCAGGCCGAGGACTCTGGGGTGCCCGAGGCCATCATCAGTATTTAAGACAGAGGCAAAAAAAGCACTGAATGGCTCTGCTTTGTCTGTGTACTTGTTTATGAGGTGTCCATGCTGAGCAAGTAATGGGCCTATGTTATGTATGACCTGCCTTTTGTTATTAACATATTTGAAAAAGCCCTTTTTGTTTTCCTTCACAGTGCTGACCAGCTTCAACTCTAATTGAGCTCTGGCTGCACGGATTTCTGCCCTACACGGGTGGACAGTACCCCTGTAGTTCTCCTGTGTCACCTGTCCTTGTTTCCACCGGCCGTACACCATCCTTTCATGCCCCAGTTTGATTAGAAGATCCCTGTTTGTAGGGTTTCCTACCTTAAGCCTTGCTGATCTCATTTGTCTAGTCTTTCCCCAGGAGTCTTTTATGTAAGATAATGTCTGAGTGACTGTTTTGAGTGTCAGGGAGCCTTCCCACAAAGGGCAGCCCAAATCAAGCAAGGGGAAAATTCTGCCTCTGCCTGAAAGACCCTGCAGTCGTACAGCTACACTGAGTCCCATCCAAAACCACTCCCCTATTGCCAGTGTCTAGGGGGATCCAGATCCACTGCACTATATGCTGCCGACACACATACAAACAGAATCAAAACCCCTTCTCCAAACATCTTCTCCATGGATTATGTTACAGGCACTGTACTAAGAATTCTGAACCCCAAAAGAAGCAGCACAGTGGCTCAAAAAGAAAAGAGCTAAAAAAAAACCCAGCCAGATGTTGAAGGCAAGGTTTATTTGCCTTCATATGCTTAAATCTTTGTTTCTAGCTTTCAAATTTTTCTCTAGACTTGTAAGAGTTGCTATTTTAAGTGAAAGCATACAGTCACCATCATTAATTTCACCTACGTCCCTACACATAAGCAACAGAGAGAGCTAGCGGCCCCTGAAGGAGATCCAGGAGACTGAACTGATACGTGAGGGTAGCTACCTGA
Organism: Dromococcyx pavoninus; assembly: GCA_033558185.1. Taxonomy (NCBI): domain Eukaryota; kingdom Metazoa; phylum Chordata; class Aves; order Cuculiformes; family Neomorphidae; genus Dromococcyx; species Dromococcyx pavoninus. The sequence goes on along the minus strand of JAUMJL010000019.1, from coordinate 137,294 downwards.
GGTCAACCAAGAGGAAACACAATATATATGTACCATCCTATTGAGCCTTCTGACCCTATATGAGAGGCTGACGTCTTTTGAATCAAACACTGATTCATGATAAGCACACAAGGCCAACCAATGGCTAGCAAAGAGAATAAATCTCTGTATTTAATTTATTTCCTAATCTCAAAAATAAGTGTAATAATTGCAAACTCTCATCAGGTTAGGTACATCAAAGACTGGAGGAGCAGCAATATTGTGGTAACAGGGTTATAGATGTAGCTTTCCCAGCACTGTGTTGTTCTGGGAGTGCAGAATGTTGATATCACCTTATCACATAATAACTCAGATTCCTCGCAGGTTTCCGAGCAGAGCTCTTTGGCAGTGTTTGCTATGGGCCTGGGGCACAAGCTAGCCCATTCTCCTTGAACAAGTTGTGACAGAGGCTAGCTTTATCAGGCTTAAAGCACATTTTCAGATCTCAACATGTTTCAGTATTTCTCCCATGCAGTGGAAACAAAGCACATAGGTTTGGGGTCTTTCTCCTTTTAGTTCTCTGTGAATTTGAGACTTTGTATTGATTTGGGAGTTTTTTTGGTTTATAAATTTTTAGCAGAGCAACAGGATTTGGAATTCTACATGTCTGGTGGGGCATGGCTACATGGCATACCAAATGTAAAATTGTGGACAATAAAAATGCTTCTCCTTGTTTGTTGAAAATCAGCTCCATCATGTTCTGCTATGTATTATCTTTTATCCGACTGTGTGTTAGCAGGACAGGTGGACACCTATAGTGCATCTGTACTATTAAAGTGGGCCAATGTTAATGCTCCCTCTGTAATAGCAAGCAGCAGGACACAGCAGATGACACCAAGCTCTATGGACCTTGGGACTGCTACAGAAAAATGCGCTGAGGCATATCCAGAGTGTGCAACAGCCACAGTACACGTGCCCGCAAAAACACAGGTTTGCTGCTTAAAATTTTGCTATGGAACCACTGATAAGATCAGTAATTTTTCTTAACTTACATGGCTGAGAACAACACACGTATCTGGATGTCTGTGTGCTAGACAAAGCCAGGATGTTTTGCTTCCAACCACCTACAAAGACAATGACTTCTTTGTACAAGACAGAGAGTGAGGCTGCAAGAGTACAGTCCAAGCAGGACGTGCACTGTGACCTTTCCGGGAGGATATATGCAGAGTTCCATGTGTTGAATGAATGAAAATGAAATTCAGAGGAAATCAGTGAAACCTGATGTTTTGGTGTACCACAGCATGCCCGTGCTTGTTTGTTATACACCACAAGGCATCGCCTTTCCTCTCAGGAATGGAGGTCAAGAGAGTCTCCTTATTGTGGCAACCTTTTGATCTTTGTCTCTATTCCACTGCATGGCTAAGCCGTGGCCTGAGGAACCTTTTATGAAAGTTGGAAGACTTACACTTAGTGCTATATTAAGGATAAAACGTAATCTGAACCGCAATGGTGTTTCCAGCAGGATTTAAAAGGGGCTGTCTGAATCAGTCTTGCTGTTTTATCCCCCCAGCTATACACTTGACACGTTCTTAGAGATGCCGATAACCCTCTGAGTGGTTTCTGGTCTTTTCTTGACTCAGCTCAGCTGTTTCCCCACCAGCCACTTACTGTTTTGCCCAATAAAAGGCAAGAACCTCCTTGCCTCTTCCATCACTTGCTTTACCTGCCCAGAGGTGCCAGAGTCCCTGGGAAAAGCATGATTTATATCATGTGCCACTGGGCAATGCTCCCCTCTGGGGCATGTTGCACTGGGATGCAGCATGGTGTACTCTGCTCATTTCTCACCCAGCCCTCCAGCGAGGAGGAAACCGAGCACTGAGCCCTGCTCTGACCCTCTGGACGCAAGGGGAGCTGTACAGGAGGGTGCAAACCAGGGCAAAGTGTCTGCCCTCCACCACCAAACATACCACCAGTCCCTCTGAAATAGCATGGTTTTGTGTGTGGGTTACAGTAACCACACCTAAAATATCATCTCCCGCTCCTCGTCTATTAGTATTACAGGAAGGATCTCTGGTTAGCGACTCTGCACACACCCCATTACTATTTATCACTCTAAGCTCTACAGCCACATCCTTTTCCAGCTTTACACACAGATAGTGAAAGTCTTCAACAGCTCAGAGCACTCAGTTCCATGAAGTTGCTGTGGTGTTGGTGCAGGGTCTGCAGTCTGTGTGCCCAGGGTTATGCACACACTGAAGGAGCTGAACTGGCCTGTGATAACACACAAAAACATGTGACTATTTAGTTATCACTTTTCAACCATAACAGAATAAAGCTCCACAGTTACTAACTGCAATGTGAAAGACAAAGTGCATGTTACATCTGTGCTTATCAAGTGCATGTCTTTTCTTAGGATAATTCTTTTTGAGATTTTGCTGCAGAAAGATAACTTTGATGGTTAAAGAGGTTAGGGACACCAGCAAGCAAGTATGAAACAAAGTGTGAACTCACAGTGTGTTAGCTATGCTGTGATAACAAAAATAGTTAGGAAAAGGAAGTAAAATCTCTTGCAGTGACTACAGAGCTGCTCCCATGCTGGAGATCACCACCTTGCCCACCTAGTGGTAACCCCGACCATGCAAAGCTGTTGCTGACAACGCCAGATATTATCATATTTTTTGCTAGAAGTACACCCAGTGAATCAAAATTTTTAGTTACTTCTGGAAGACACTACTAACACTGACAAAATACAGAGAAAATGATCAGCATCAGTTGCTACATGGCATGAAAAGCCAGATGCTCATCTGATACAGATCCACACGGTTCTGTCTGCAATGACTTCAGGCAAGCGTAGCTAACTTACAAGGTGAGGAGTTTTACTGTACATGCAAACTGCTTATTTTATTATTGCTCTGTGTAAAAAATAGGAAAATTAATCGTCCATGTTGCTCAACACAGTTGTTTACGTATATGTGAGTTGAGCTCTGACAAAAATCCCTACTTGTTATTCTGTCTTAAGAAGAGAGATGTGAGCCGCAGCACGGAGCATGTCCGGAACGCTTTACAATGTGTTACAAGTTTCTCCTTGTGCTGAGCCATGAGGGATCTAAGCTACTACATATTCCCCCTTCCTCCCTGGCCCCTTAGGGCCTAGTTCATCACAGGCTGAAATCGTTTGTACCTACTTACAGGTCCTGGGAGTACTGGTTAAAGGCTGCAGTTACCCAAAGAGAAAGCAAGTACATGAGCATCACCATTTGGCAGACTTATGCACCACACCAGTGTTGACTTTTTCACAATGTGCAAAGTACCCACTAATCAGGTTTAGAAATGCCTAAACAGGAATATCTGCTCTGCCTTCAAGATTAAAATCCTAACACCAGATAAAGTATTTGTCTCCTTTGCAGACCAACTTTTCCTTATTGAAAACTAATGTCACAAACTCAGTAGTTTACAGAAATGTTTACTTTGGAAACGTTCTTATCCCACTATGAGTCCTTCAATCTGAAAAGCTGTTGCCGACAGATAAGATATGAGTAATACTGAACTCTTGTTGCTTTTTTAACGTCATTAAAAAACACTTTTGCTCTGTGTGAAGGTCTCTGAACCCGCACAGAGGGCTGAAGGGTCTCAGCCTTTTCTCATCTCCTCATCGGGAAGACAAAGAATTCGGGGAAATCAGAACTTGGGGTGTTCTGTTTCCCAGAGTCCTGTTGTTATCTCCTGACAACGGGGAATTTTAGTAATAAATAATACTTATTGCGTCTCATGCCTCACTCTCTGACAAAGCAGCTGCACAGGAAGTAAGCTGAAACTATACCAAAGGGAGTGAGGACCATCCTTGGCAGAGTGCGTTATCTGCATGCAGCAGCGAGGAAAGCTGCCTAATGGCATGTCATTATTGTAGGCAAAATCCTGGTCAGATGAAAATCTGTTGAGAGAGGCTGGATGCCTCCTTCTCTGAAGGCAACTGAACACGTGCTATGGGGGTGACGTCCTGAAATGCGTGCAGAGAGAAAGCCCCACACCCAGCCAGCGAGAGGTGAGCAGCACAAGCAGAGTCCCCTGAGAAGCACACAGCTACATCGAAGGGATATAACGGCAATAAGAGGGGAGTCTGCTCTAGTCTGCTGTAAACCAGGAAATCTGTATTAAACCAAGATACAATATTACTTTTATGTTAGCAAGCTGAAACCAATAATTACCTGTAATCGTCTTCACAGGTTATCTTAAAGTTTCGCTCTTCTAAGATGCTTTTTAACCTGTTTATGGAATGACCTGAGCAGGATTCACTGGAAAGAAAAGTCTTTTGTTACTTGTGTTCCTTGAGTGTACGAGAAGATTAGCTTCACCTTACTTCAGGTAAAATTCTTTAAAAGCTTGTTTGCTAATATGCAGTGAAGTCCACTGGGTTTGTCGAGTTTTGCCTACCTTTGGTCCTTTGCTACTAGAAACTGTGTGATATTCAACTATGCATCTTGCACAAGAACTTTGTGTAGGAAGATATCTGTGGGAATTAACTCAGTTCTATTCACAGTTCACTGTGCTTTAGAGCTGCTCCAGAGCCTTTGATGGCCTCCATCCACAGGAGCACAATGTAATCAAACCTGTGGGAGGCCAAAGTGACCAAGTCCCCTGTGTGAAGAGCAAGGGTCAATCACGAAAACCAGCAGCTAAGTCCCAGGTAGAACATAAGATTGAAAGAACATGAGAGGAAGCAGGATATGAGCATCTCCTATCTGTTTGACTCTTCCTGTGGCTGCTGCTACTCTGTTTTGAGAAGAAACTGTTTGAACTACTTTTCCATTGGCAGGAGCTCTAACTTGTGTATTTCTTTACTACCCACCTAAAGGTTTCATGAAGCACGTAGCACTGTCATACCTTTGAGATCTTTATCTCTATACTTAATTTGCTAGAAATACCCCAAGGCAGTAGTGAGAGGATTGACAAATGCCAGAGACACAAACAGATCCCCTGAAAAAAGCTTTTTACGTCAGGATAAAAATTATCCAGAGCACAGGAAACACATCAGGGCAATAATACAATACTGGGGCAAATCCAGTTCCTTGCATAAGGCATCAGTGGAAAACAGAGTCAGCTCTTATTTTTTTTCACGAGACTCACCAGATTCTATCAGTGATCCAACATGGGATACAAATCAGAGGATAAAATGAATACATATTCTTGGAGCTACCCTCCCTCTTTCTCCTTGGAAATCAGTAGAAAATTATAAGGAAACTACTGTGAACTTGGCACTGGAGAAGGATGTGTCCAGAAAGTTGGTAGGGCACCAGCTTGTTGGAGCTGTTGAGAAGGAAGAACCTGATGGCTTTTTTGATGTTGGGTATCATGGAAGGGAGGATCAAGGGTCATGTTTGGGGGAACTAATGTACAGATTGCCCGATGTCCTTATCTTCAGCAAAATTCTACGCAATGGACCACAAGAATATGCCTGGCACGCTGACCACAGGATAGATGCATGTCTGTGAGCTGATTGAGAGACACACCGGCTTGTGTGGCAAGGAGACATTTCCGGGTGTTAGGAACAGGGAAGGGGTTGCAACACTGGAGTTAGGACTGTGTCAGACCATGCGGCTGTCTGAGCAAGGGTCTCTGCTGGGTTCCACACTCAGTCCTGAGCTGCACTGCATCACCAGCAAAGCAAAGGACGTGACCCCAGTTAAAATCACACTCAAACTAGCGGCAATCCCGGTGAGGGTGAATCAGTGCCCTATCAGACTGAAAGCACACAAAGCAGAGCCCTTGATTACCACTTTCATCCAGCATGGAGTGCTTAGGGGACATCAACCTGAATGCAATACTCCTATTCTGTCAGTAAAGAAGCCTCACTCTCAAGAGGATAGAGTGGTTGTTCAGAGAAGCTGTGGACGCCCTGTCCCTGGAGGTATTCAAGGCCAGGCTGGATGGGGCTTTGAGCAGCCTGCTCTGGTTGGAGGTGTCCCTGCCCACGGCAGGAGGGTTGGAACTGGTTGGGCTTTGAGGTCCCTTCCAACCCAAACCATTCTGTGATTCTATGGTCATGCCCTTCTTCTTCATCAAAGCTGCTGCCTCTGTCATGGGAGGGTCCTTAGGAATGGGAGAAACCATGGCAGTGCACTATAACCATGCGAACCACAGAACCAGCTCTGAAGACGGGGATCAAAGGCATTGAAACTCATACTCAATGCTTGAAATATGACTGGCCTGCAAAGGAATCTGAATGGGACAAAAAGGATATGATCTGAGATCACTATTCTGGTATCAGTAATTCCACGACAAGCATTTAAACCACAGAGTTTCTATTAAAAACCACAGAATCATTTCTGTTGGAAGGGACTGCTGGGACACCTAGTCCAACCACTATCAACTTACAGCAGGTTGCAAGTTGGGCTTTGAGTACATCCACAGATGGAGACTACACATCCTCTCTGGGAAACCTGTTTTGTCAAAAATGGACCTGGTCAGCATAATTATACTATTCCTATGGAAAAACATATTTTCCAGCTGTTCACCCTGACAAACATAGCCTGCTCGGTGACTTCAGTGCTGCACCCATAATAAGGGTCTGTAGAGCTTGGTGGGTTGGGAGAAATTTAAAGGGACCTCTTGAAAGCAAGGAAAATGTCACTGTGTCTTAGTTCAGCGGTACCTACGAAAAATACTGAAGAAAACAACATTAAAATGTTATTCTTTCCAGCAAAGTAAGTAAGGGAAGTGAATGGAGGGCAGGTTTCATGAGCAGATTTAAGATAGCGTCAAGTGTTAGTCACTTGTCAGAAGTGAGCTGCACCATCTGCCTTCTACACACTGCTCCTCGTCTGGTACAAGCACAACTTACCTTTGAGTTCCACCGATGTCATGCATAAGCCAAATGTGTACAGCAGAGACTTTATCTGGATTGAGATTAAAGATCTCAATACTTCCAAAAATGCTGTAAGAATGGGACATGAGAAAGCAAAACATTCTTAGTTATCTAAGTAAAGTGTACACAGTATTTTCCCCCAATACAAGTACTTATTAGTGCTGCTGTCATTCTCAGTGAAAGAACATTACCTTGGTAATGGATTTTCACAGACTATTTAATTACTTTGCGGTAAAAGATTTTCTCCTCGTTCTTATTTCATTTTCATAAGAACTTTTGAAACTGTCTGCAGACTGAAAAAAGGTTAAGTTTTTCCATCTTGAGTGCCTTTTGTCCAGTTTGGTTTATTGGCTATTGGTTTGGTTTGGTGCAAGGGAAATGAACACAGCTGTTCTCCTGACACATTCTTCCTCTTTCAATATTATTCAAGACTGCACTTCCAACCAAATAACCCAAGGAAGCACAGTCTGGACGAGGAAAATCTGGTCAGGAAATCCATGAGCAATTAGAAATGTGTCGTTCACATGAATATAACATAGTGTCAAGTCTAGATTACCTGTATTAATACAGTTAGTTTGTGCAGCAACAACATACTGGAGATCCGACCCACATACTCTCAGCAGGATTTAAATTACAGTCACACTATAGAAGAAGTTAAGTGAATCATCTTTTCAATAGCCACTAGTTTAGACCTCTAAATGAGTTTTTCTAAAATCCTTCTGCACTGGGCAGGGAGCAGGTTGCTGACTGCTGGGAGGCAGAAGCATCAGGGTGGCATTTTGAGGGAAGTAAGCAGTAACAAAACAGATGCCTGGTGGAGGGAACGAGGGCAAGGGAGTAGGAACTTTTTCAGTAGTGAGCGTTGACGGGACAAGAACCAATGCACAAAGGGAAAACAACCAAATTCCATTGGAACCCAGTGGTTCTGGGGCGGGTCCAGCGCGGGGCACGGGTCACAATGGGGGCTGTCCCCATAGACACCACCAGGCAGCCCCACGGCAGTTGGCCTTGGGCGATCGGTGAGTGAAGCACGCAGGGGCAAAGCTGGGCTGGGTGAGGGTGGGGCAGGGGGCCAGGGGGCTTTGTAACCCAGAGCGAGAGCTCAGCGCCTCAGGGAAGGGGACGGTACCGCCCTTGGGCTGGGGGCAGAGGTGCTCGGGGCTGCCACTGGTGGCAGCTGCCCAGAGAGGCCTTGCGGATGTGCGGGGTGCCCACACCTCTGTCAGAGTCTCCATGGGATGGTAGGGGTGGGGCTTTAGGAGACTCTACTCGGGTGTCCCCTGTCCTGTCACAGGACACAGCACAGCCTGGGGCTGGCCATCAGGGTGGCTTAGGTGGGATGGGTCCCATGGTGGCTCCAGCAAGGGCCCGTGGCCCACTCAAGCCTGTCGACACCAGTGCCCAGGTGCGTTCCAGGGACAGCCCACGGCACCCGTCCCTGCACTGCTCACAAACCCTGCCCCGTGCTCCCTCGCTCCCAGCCCTGCTCAGCCCCATTTCCGCTCACCTCCTCCAGGCCATGGCTGTCGCAGTTGCCCTCGTCCTGTCTGTGCTGGCCACCTTGTTTGGGGAGAAGCCCGACCAGCACCTCGATGTGGCCAAGGAAGAGCGGATGCTGCAGCGGGAGCAGTTTCTCCATCAGGAGATGACTCAACTGCTGAAGGAGGTGGAGCAGACAAGGCCTGCGGAGGAAGCCCCGCTCCTTCCAGTGCGTCACATCATCATCGGAGCCCTGGTCCTGTTGCCTGTGCTCTGCTGGCTGGCCAGAAAATGGAACAGGCACTATGAGAGCTGCAGTGAGTAGCCCAGCACCAGCAGAGAGGAGGAGGAAGACAGAGAGGAGGGGGTTTAGGGAGATCCCAGAGGAGCAGAGAACCATGTCACGGCTTTGGTTGCGTTTTCACAATTCCCGAGGCAGGGCCTGCCTGACTTGTGCAAAAGGAGCTGAAGGAGCTGGTGGGTGAGCTCCTCGGTGTCTGTCGTGTGCTCTCCAGGAGGAGTCTCATGCCGCAGATGCACCCTGCCATGCGCACAGACGGCACCCATGAGTCCTGGAGCATGCACGAGGACAGTATCGCCTACCAACTGCTCGTGCTCCTGCTGCCACCGCCCGGGTACTCTTTCCACCTGGAAACAGGCACCTGGGGGCAGCTGCCAGCAGGAGCCTCCTGCATCCGTGTGGTGCAGAAGGGCACGTGCTCGAGGGAGCAGTGGCTGGGGGATACTTTCTGCTCTGTCCCCCCAACCAACGACCAGTGGAGGGAGGAGAGCCTGCACCTCCAGCACACCCTCTGCACAGACTCCCACTTGGATGTGCAGAAAACGGCCTGCTGGGTCCAGCTGCTGGTGGCATCGGCCTGGAGGTATTTGCCTCAGTCACGCTCCTGCCAGCTCACAGTGCTGCCCTCCTGCCTCTCCTGCAGGTTCCAGTTGACAAGCAGCTCCACCATGAAGATCTGCACTGAGATGCAGCTTGCAGTGCAGCCGGGCACCTCAGGAACCTGACTGAGCCTGGAGTAGGCAGGGGCCGGCTTTACCGGCACAACACCACGGCCACAGAGATCTTCTCCAGGCCCCGCTTTTAAGACTTAGAGCAAGCAAACCCAACAGGACACCTCAGAGGTCTGCACTGCTGCACCCATATCCTGGTGGTCTCAAGATTTTCCACCCCTGCCTGTGACCCTGAGGACCTTGCCTTCATCCCACATTACTGGGACCCAGGCACAGTTTTGGACACTGGCACGTGAGAATCTGCTCACGCCAGAGACTGCCTGGGGAGTCTGTGCTGCAGATCTGAACCAAGGAGGCACAGAGATGGCACTGCTCAAGAGCTGTTCAGCACAAACAGAACCTGGGGAACCTCTGCTGCTTCCGCTGAAGATTTCATCGCAACTGAGGCTCCTGTTACTACCTGCAAGAGGATGGGACCACCCGCCATGTTGGAAAGGGTTGACCCCCTTTGGGACCTTTGTTTGATGTCAAGCTGACAATAAATTAGCTTGTTTGAATGCCCCTCCGCCTGTGTCTGTGCAACCATCTGTGGGGCCGTGGGCAGGGAGCAGGTTGCTGACTGCTGGAGGCAGAAGCATCAGGGTGGCATTTTGAGGGAAGTAAGCAGTAACAAAACAGATTCCCTGGTGGAGGGAACGAGGGCAAGGGAGTAGGAACTTTTTCAGTAGTGAGCGTTGATGGGACAAGAACCAATGGGCACAAAGGGAAAACAACCAAATTCCATTGGAACCCAGTGGTTCTGGGGCGAGTCCAGCGCGGGGCACGGGTCACAATGGGGGCTGTCCCCATAGACACCACCAGGCAGCCCCACGGCAGTTGGCCTTGGGCGATCGGTGAGTGAAGCACGCAGGGGCAAAGCTGGGCTGGGTAAGGGTGGGGCAGGGGGCCAGGGGGGTTTGTAACCCAGAGCGAGAGCTCAGCGCCTCAGGGAAGGGGACGGTACCGCCCTTGGGCTGGGGGCAGAGGTGCTCGGGGCTGCCAGCGGTGGCAGCTGCCCAGAGAGGCCTTGCGGATATGCGGGGTGCCCACACCTCTGTCAGAGTCTCCATGGGATGGTAGGGGTGGGGCTTTAGGAGACTCTACTCGGGTGTCCCCTGTCCTGTCACAGGACACAGCACAGCCTGGGGCTAGCCATCAGGGTGGCTTAGGTGGGATGGGTCCCATGGTGGCTCCAGCAAGGGCCCGTGGCCCACTCAAGCCTGTCGACACCAGTGCCCAGGTGCGTTCCAGGGACAGCCCACGGCACCCGTCCCTGCACTGCTCACAAACCCTGCCCCGTGCTCCCTCGCTCCCAGCCCTGCTCAGCCCCATTTCCGCTCACCTCCTCCAGGCCATGGCTGTCGCAGTTGCCCTCGTCCTGTCTGTGCTGGCCACCTTGTTTGGGGAGAAGCCCGACCAGCACCTCGATGTGGCCAAGGAAGAGCGGATGCTGCAGCGGGAGCAGTTTCTCCATCAGGAGATGACTCAACTGCTGAAGGAGGTGGAGCAGACAAGGCCTGCGGAGGAAGCCCCGCTCCTTCCAGTGCGTCACATCATCATCGGAGCCCTGGTCCTGTTGCCTGTGCTCTGCTGGCTGGCCAGAAAATGGAACAGGCACTATGAGAGCTGCAGTGAGTAGCCCAGCACCAGCAGAGAGGAGGAGGAAGACAGAGAGGAGGGGGTTTAGGGAGATCCCAGAGGAGCAGAGAACCATGTCACGGCTTTGGTTGCGTTTTCACAATTCCCGAGGCATGGCCTGCCTGACTTGTGCAAAAGGAGCTGAAGGAGCTGGCGGGTGAGCTCCTCGGTGTCTGCCGTGTGCTCTCCAGGAGGAGTCTCATGCCGCAGATGCACCCTGCCATGCGCACAGACGGCACCCATGAGTTCTGGAGCATGCACGAGGACAGCATCGCCTACCAACTGCTCGTGCTCCTGCTGCCACCACCTTTCCACCTGAAAACAGGCACCCGGGGGCCTCCCACATTCATGTGGTGCAGGAAATCACGTGCTCAAGGGAGGAGCTTCTGGGGTCATTTTTTTGCTTTCTGTACCACACTGAGGATGAGCTTCCGGAGACAGGTCAGAGCTTGTATGATCTACACGCCCTGTGCACAGACCCCTACTTAGATGCGAAGAAGATTGTCTGCTGGGCCCAGCTTTTGGTGAGATCAGCCTGATGGCTTTTGCCTCAGTTACAGTACGTCCAGCTAATGGTGCTGCCCTCGTCCGACTCCTTCAGGTTCCAGCTGACAAGCACCTCAAAGATGAACATCTGCACCAAGATGAAGTTCGAAGTGCAACTCTCTTGAGCAGGAAGAAGACAGATTTCCCAGCAGTGCGCCATGGCTGGAGAGCTGTGTGCTTGTCACAGAATCACAGGATCACACGGAATGACCTGCGTAGGAAGGGTGATTGCCCAGCTCTCCAGTTCGTCCCAGCTCTCCAGTTCGTCCAGATCCCTCTGGAGGGCCTCTTTGCCCTCAAGACTGTCAGCAGCTCCCCCCAGTTCTGTCTTGGCATTGAATTTGGTTAAAAGACCTTAAAAAGTCCTGCATCCAGGTCATTTATGAACATATTAAAGAGCACTGGCCCTAAGATGGATCCCTGCAGAACCCCACTGGTGACGGGGCACCAGCCCAGCGTAACCCCATTCATGATGACCCTCTCAGCCCGACCCGTCAGGCAATTGCTCACCTGCTGCACTGTGTGTTTATCCAGCTGTCTGCTGGGCATTTTCTTTAGGAGATTCCGTGAGAGACAGTATCAAAGGCCTTGCTGAAACCTGGAAAGGGCACATCAGCTGGTTTTCCTTGCTCAGCCTGATGGGTAGACTTGTCATAGCAGGAAATAAAGTTGGTAAGGGAGGACCTTCCCTTTATAAACCCGTGTTGGCTGGGACCAGTGACAGGATTGTCTTTCAGGTGATTTTCAGTAGCTCCAAGAATAATCTTCTCCTTAACCTTACCAGGCACTGCAGTGAGACTGACAGGCCTGCAGTTACTGGGATCATCCCTGCTACCGTTCTTGAAGACTGGGACAATATTTGCCTGCTTCCGGTAAACAGGCACCTCTCCAGATTCCCAAGAGCACTGAAAAATTATTAAGGAGGTCTCACTATGACCTCAGCCAGCCCTTTAAGTACCCTCAGATGAATCCCATTAGGCCCCATAGACTTTTAGGGATCCAGCTGGAGCACCAGCTCCCACACAAGTTCGGGGTTGATTGGGAGTTTATCAATTGCACAGTCTAGGTCCTCAGGCCGAGGACTCTGGGGTGCCCGAGGCCATCATCAGTATTTAAGACAGAGGCAAAAAAAGCACTGAATGGCTCTGCTTTGTCTGTGTACTTGTTTATGAGGTGTCCATGCTGAGCAAGTAATGGGCCTATGTTATGTATGACCTGCCTTTTGTTATTAACATATTTGAAAAAGCCCTTTTTGTTTTCCTTCACAGTGCTGACCAGCTTCAACTCTAATTGAGCTCTGGCTGCACGGATTTCTGCCCTACACGGGTGGACAGTACCCCTGTAGTTCTCCTGTGTCACCTGTCCTTGTTTCCACCGGCCGTACACCATCCTTTCATGCCCCAGTTTGATTAGAAGATCCCTGTTTGTAGGGTTTCCTACCTTAAGCCTTGCTGATCTCATTTGTCTAGTCTTTCCCCAGGAGTCTTTTATGTAAGATAATGTCTGAGTGACTGTTTTGAGTGTCAGGGAGCCTTCCCACAAAGGGCAGCCCAAATCAAGCAAGGGGAAAATTCTGCCTCTGCCTGAAAGACCCTGCAGTCGTACAGCTACACTGAGTCCCATCCAAAACCACTCCCCTATTGCCAGTGTCTAGGGGGATCCAGATCCACTGCACTATATGCTGCCGACACACATACAAACAGAATCAAAACCCCTTCTCCAAACATCTTCTCCATGGATTATGTTACAGGCACTGTACTAAGAATTCTGAACCCCAAAAGAAGCAGCACAGTGGCTCAAAAAGAAAAGAGCTAAAAAAAAACCCAGCCAGATGTTGAAGGCAAGGTTTATTTGCCTTCATATGCTTAAATCTTTGTTTCTAGCTTTCAAATTTTTCTCTAGACTTGTAAGAGTTGCTATTTTAAGTGAAAGCATACAGTCACCATCATTAATTTCACCTACGTCCCTACACATAAGCAACAGAGAGAGCTAGCGGCCCCTGAAGGAGATCCAGGAGACTGAACTGATACGTGAGGGTAGCTACCTGAGGTCAACCAAGAGGAAACACAATATATATGTACCATCCTATTGAGCCTTCTGACCCTATATGAGAGGCTGACGTCTTTTGAATCAAACACTGATTCATGATAAGCACACAAGGCCAACCAATGGCTAGCAAAGAGAATAAATCTCTGTATTTAATTTATTTCCTAATCTCAAAAATAAGTGTAATAATTGCAAACTCTCATCAGGTTAGGTACATCAAAGACTGGAGGAGCAGCAATATTGTGGTAACAGGGTTATAGATGTAGCTTTCCCAGCACTGTGTTGTTCTGGGAGTGCAGAATGTTGATATCACCTTATCACATAATAACTCAGATTCCTCGCAGGTTTCCGAGCAGAGCTCTTTGGCAGTGTTTGCTATGGGCCTGGGGCACAAGCTAGCCCATTCTCCTTGAACAAGTTGTGACAGAGGCTAGCTTTATCAGGCTTAAAGCACATTTTCAGATCTCAACATGTTTCAGTATTTCTCCCATGCAGTGGAAACAAAGCACATAGGTTTGGGGTCTTTCTCCTTTTAGTTCTCTGTGAATTTGAGACTTTGTATTGATTTGGGAGTTTTTTTGGTTTATAAATTTTTAGCAGAGCAACAGGATTTGGAATTCTACATGTCTGGTGGGGCATGGCTACATGGCATACCAAATGTAAAATTGTGGACAATAAAAATGCTTCTCCTTGTTTGTTGAAAATCAGCTCCATCATGTTCTGCTATGTATTATCTTTTATCCGACTGTGTGTTAGCAGGACAGGTGGACACCTATAGTGCATCTGTACTATTAAAGTGGGCCAATGTTAATGCTCCCTCTGTAATAGCAAGCAGCAGGACACAGCAGATGACACCAAGCTCTATGGACCTTGGGACTGCTACAGAAAAATGCGCTGAGGCATATCCAGAGTGTGCAACAGCCACAGTACACGTGCCCGCAAAAACACAGGTTTGCTGCTTAAAATTTTGCTATGGAACCACTGATAAGATCAGTAATTTTTCTTAACTTACATGGCTGAGAACAACACACGTATCTGGATGTCTGTGTGCTAGACAAAGCCAGGATGTTTTGCTTCCAACCACCTACAAAGACAATGACTTCTTTGTACAAGACAGAGAGTGAGGCTGCAAGAGTACAGTCCAAGCAGGACGTGCACTGTGACCTTTCCGGGAGGATATATGCAGAGTTCCATGTGTTGAATGAATGAAAATGAAATTCAGAGGAAATCAGTGAAACCTGATGTTTTGGTGTACCACAGCATGCCCGTGCTTGTTTGTTATACACCACAAGGCATCGCCTTTCCTCTCAGGAATGGAGGTCAAGAGAGTCTCCTTATTGTGGCAACCTTTTGATCTTTGTCTCTATTCCACTGCATGGCTAAGCCGTGGCCTGAGGAACCTTTTATGAAAGTTGGAAGACTTACACTTAGTGCTATATTAAGGATAAAACGTAATCTGAACCGCAATGGTGTTTCCAGCAGGATTTAAAAGGGGCTGTCTGAATCAGTCTTGCTGTTTTATCCCCCCAGCTATACACTTGACACGTTCTTAGAGATGCCGATAACCCTCTGAGTGGTTTCTGGTCTTTTCTTGACTCAGCTCAGCTGTTTCCCCACCAGCCACTTACTGTTTTGCCCAATAAAAGGCAAGAACCTCCTTGCCTCTTCCATCACTTGCTTTACCTGCCCAGAGGTGCCAGAGTCCCTGGGAAAAGCATGATTTATATCATGTGCCACTGGGCAATGCTCCCCTCTGGGGCATGTTGCACTGGGATGCAGCATGGTGTACTCTGCTCATTTCTCACCCAGCCCTCCAGCGAGGAGGAAACCGAGCACTGAGCCCTGCTCTGACCCTCTGGACGCAAGGGGAGCTGTACAGGAGGGTGCAAACCAGGGCAAAGTGTCTGCCCTCCACCACCAAACATACCACCAGTCCCTCTGAAATAGCATGGTTTTGTGTGTGGGTTACAGTAACCACACCTAAAATATCATCTCCCGCTCCTCGTCTATTAGTATTACAGGAAGGATCTCTGGTTAGCGACTCTGCACACACCCCATTACTATTTATCACTCTAAGCTCTACAGCCACATCCTTTTCCAGCTTTACACACAGATAGTGAAAGTCTTCAACAGCTCAGAGCACTCAGTTCCATGAAGTTGCTGTGGTGTTGGTGCAGGGTCTGCAGTCTGTGTGCCCAGGGTTATGCACACACTGAAGGAGCTGAACTGGCCTGTGATAACACACAAAAACATGTGACTATTTAGTTATCACTTTTCAACCATAACAGAATAAAGCTCCACAGTTACTAACTGCAATGTGAAAGACAAAGTGCATGTTACATCTGTGCTTATCAAGTGCATGTCTTTTCTTAGGATAATTCTTTTTGAGATTTTGCTGCAGAAAGATAACTTTGATGGTTAAAGAGGTTAGGGACACCAGCAAGCAAGTATGAAACAAAGTGTGAACTCACAGTGTGTTAGCTATGCTGTGATAACAAAAATAGTTAGGAAAAGGAAGTAAAATCTCTTGCAGTGACTACAGAGCTGCTCCCATGCTGGAGATCACCACCTTGCCCACCTAGTGGTAACCCCGACCATGCAAAGCTGTTGCTGACAACGCCAGATATTATCATATTTTTTGCTAGAAGTACACCCAGTGAATCAAAATTTTTAGTTACTTCTGGAAGACACTACTAACACTGACAAAATACAGAGAAAATGATCAGCATCAGTTGCTACATGGCATGAAAAGCCAGATGCTCATCTGATACAGATCCACACGGTTCTGTCTGCAATGACTTCAGGCAAGCGTAGCTAACTTACAAGGTGAGGAGTTTTACTGTACATGCAAACTGCTTATTTTATTATTGCTCTGTGTAAAAAATAGGAAAATTAATCGTCCATGTTGCTCAACACAGTTGTTTACGTATATGTGAGTTGAGCTCTGACAAAAATCCCTACTTGTTATTCTGTCTTAAGAAGAGAGATGTGAGCCGCAGCACGGAGCATGTCCGGAACGCTTTACAATGTGTTACAAGTTTCTCCTTGTGCTGAGCCATGAGGGATCTAAGCTACTACATATTCCCCCTTCCTCCCTGGCCCCTTAGGGCCTAGTTCATCACAGGCTGAAATCGTTTGTACCTACTTACAGGTCCTGGGAGTACTGGTTAAAGGCTGCAGTTACCCAAAGAGAAAGCAAGTACATGAGCATCACCATTTGGCAGACTTATGCACCACACCAGTGTTGACTTTTTCACAATGTGCAAAGTACCCACTAATCAGGTTTAGAAATGCCTAAACAGGAATATCTGCTCTGCCTTCAAGATTAAAATCCTAACACCAGATAAAGTATTTGTCTCCTTTGCAGACCAACTTTTCCTTATTGAAAACTAATGTCACAAACTCAGTAGTTTACAGAAATGTTTACTTTGGAAACGTTCTTATCCCACTATGAGTCCTTCAATCTGAAAAGCTGTTGCCGACAGATAAGATATGAGTAATACTGAACTCTTGTTGCTTTTTTAACGTCATTAAAAAACACTTTTGCTCTGTGTGAAGGTCTCTGAACCCGCACAGAGGGCTGAAGGGTCTCAGCCTTTTCTCATCTCCTCATCGGGAAGACAAAGAATTCGGGGAAATCAGAACTTGGGGTGTTCTGTTTCCCAGAGTCCTGTTGTTATCTCCTGACAACGGGGAATTTTAGTAATAAATAATACTTATTGCGTCTCATGCCTCACTCTCTGACAAAGCAGCTGCACAGGAAGTAAGCTGAAACTATACCAAAGGGAGTGAGGACCATCCTTGGCAGAGTGCGTTATCTGCATGCAGCAGCGAGGAAAGCTGCCTAATGGCATGTCATTATTGTAGGCAAAATCCTGGTCAGATGAAAATCTGTTGAGAGAGGCTGGATGCCTCCTTCTCTGAAGGCAACTGAACACGTGCTATGGGGGTGACGTCCTGAAATGCGTGCAGAGAGAAAGCCCCACACCCAGCCAGCGAGAGGTGAGCAGCACAAGCAGAGTCCCCTGAGAAGCACACAGCTACATCGAAGGGATATAACGGCAATAAGAGGGGAGTCTGCTCTAGTCTGCTGTAAACCAGGAAATCTGTATTAAACCAAGATACAATATTACTTTTATGTTAGCAAGCTGAAACCAATAATTACCTGTAATCGTCTTCACAGGTTATCTTAAAGTTTCGCTCTTCTAAGATGCTTTTTAACCTGTTTATGGAATGACCTGAGCAGGATTCACTGGAAAGAAAAGTCTTTTGTTACTTGTGTTCCTTGAGTGTACGAGAAGATTAGCTTCACCTTACTTCAGGTAAAATTCTTTAAAAGCTTGTTTGCTAATATGCAGTGAAGTCCACTGGGTTTGTCGAGTTTTGCCTACCTTTGGTCCTTTGCTACTAGAAACTGTGTGATATTCAACTATGCATCTTGCACAAGAACTTTGTGTAGGAAGATATCTGTGGGAATTAACTCAGTTCTATTCACAGTTCACTGTGCTTTAGAGCTGCTCCAGAGCCTTTGATGGCCTCCATCCACAGGAGCACAATGTAATCAAACCTGTGGGAGGCCAAAGTGACCAAGTCCCCTGTGTGAAGAGCAAGGGTCAATCACGAAAACCAGCAGCTAAGTCCCAGGTAGAACATAAGATTGAAAGAACATGAGAGGAAGCAGGATATGAGCATCTCCTATCTGTTTGACTCTTCCTGTGGCTGCTGCTACTCTGTTTTGAGAAGAAACTGTTTGAACTACTTTTCCATTGGCAGGAGCTCTAACTTGTGTATTTCTTTACTACCCACCTAAAGGTTTCATGAAGCACGTAGCACTGTCATACCTTTGAGATCTTTATCTCTATACTTAATTTGCTAGAAATACCCCAAGGCAGTAGTGAGAGGATTGACAAATGCCAGAGACACAAACAGATCCCCTGAAAAAAGCTTTTTACGTCAGGATAAAAATTATCCAGAGCACAGGAAACACATCAGGGCAATAATACAATACTGGGGCAAATCCAGTTCCTTGCATAAGGCATCAGTGGAAAACAGAGTCAGCTCTTATTTTTTTTCACGAGACTCACCAGATTCTATCAGTGATCCAACATGGGATACAAATCAGAGGATAAAATGAATACATATTCTTGGAGCTACCCTCCCTCTTTCTCCTTGGAAATCAGTAGAAAATTATAAGGAAACTACTGTGAACTTGGCACTGGAGAAGGATGTGTCCAGAAAGTTGGTAGGGCACCAGCTTGTTGGAGCTGTTGAGAAGGAAGAACCTGATGGCTTTTTTGATGTTGGGTATCATGGAAGGGAGGATCAAGGGTCATGTTTGGGGGAACTAATGTACAGATTGCCCGATGTCCTTATCTTCAGCAAAATTCTACGCAATGGACCACAAGAATATGCCTGGCACGCTGACCACAGGATAGATGCATGTCTGTGAGCTGATTGAGAGACACACCGGCTTGTGTGGCAAGGAGACATTTCCGGGTGTTAGGAACAGGGAAGGGGTTGCAACACTGGAGTTAGGACTGTGTCAGACCATGCGGCTGTCTGAGCAAGGGTCTCTGCTGGGTTCCACACTCAGTCCTGAGCTGCACTGCATCACCAGCAAAGCAAAGGACGTGACCCCAGTTAAAATCACACTCAAACTAGCGGCAATCCCGGTGAGGGTGAATCAGTGCCCTATCAGACTGAAAGCACACAAAGCAGAGCCCTTGATTACCACTTTCATCCAGCATGGAGTGCTTAGGGGACATCAACCTGAATGCAATACTCCTATTCTGTCAGTAAAGAAGCCTCACTCTCAAGAGGATAGAGTGGTTGTTCAGAGAAGCTGTGGACGCCCTGTCCCTGGAGGTATTCAAGGCCAGGCTGGATGGGGCTTTGAGCAGCCTGCTCTGGTTGGAGGTGTCCCTGCCCACGGCAGGAGGGTTGGAACTGGTTGGGCTTTGAGGTCCCTTCCAACCCAAACCATTCTGTGATTCTATGGTCATGCCCTTCTTCTTCATCAAAGCTGCTGCCTCTGTCATGGGAGGGTCCTTAGGAATGGGAGAAACCATGGCAGTGCACTATAACCATGCGAACCACAGAACCAGCTCTGAAGACGGGGATCAAAGGCATTGAAACTCATACTCAATGCTTGAAATATGACTGGCCTGCAAAGGAATCTGAATGGGACAAAAAGGATATGATCTGAGATCACTATTCTGGTATCAGTAATTCCACGACAAGCATTTAAACCACAGAGTTTCTATTAAAAACCACAGAATCATTTCTGTTGGAAGGGACTGCTGGGACACCTAGTCCAACCACTATCAACTTACAGCAGGTTGCAAGTTGGGCTTTGAGTACATCCACAGATGGAGACTACACATCCTCTCTGGGAAACCTGTTTTGTCAAAAATGGACCTGGTCAGCATAATTATACTATTCCTATGGAAAAACATATTTTCCAGCTGTTCACCCTGACAAACATAGCCTGCTCGGTGACTTCAGTGCTGCACCCATAATAAGGGTCTGTAGAGCTTGGTGGGTTGGGAGAAATTTAAAGGGACCTCTTGAAAGCAAGGAAAATGTCACTGTGTCTTAGTTCAGCGGTACCTACGAAAAATACTGAAGAAAACAACATTAAAATGTTATTCTTTCCAGCAAAGTAAGTAAGGGAAGTGAATGGAGGGCAGGTTTCATGAGCAGATTTAAGATAGCGTCAAGTGTTAGTCACTTGTCAGAAGTGAGCTGCACCATCTGCCTTCTACACACTGCTCCTCGTCTGGTACAAGCACAACTTACCTTTGAGTTCCACCGATGTCATGCATAAGCCAAATGTGTACAGCAGAGACTTTATCTGGATTGAGATTAAAGATCTCAATACTTCCAAAAATGCTGTAAGAATGGGACATGAGAAAGCAAAACATTCTTAGTTATCTAAGTAAAGTGTACACAGTATTTTCCCCCAATACAAGTACTTATTAGTGCTGCTGTCATTCTCAGTGAAAGAACATTACCTTGGTAATGGATTTTCACAGACTATTTAATTACTTTGCGGTAAAAGATTTTCTCCTCGTTCTTATTTCATTTTCATAAGAACTTTTGAAACTGTCTGCAGACTGAAAAAAGGTTAAGTTTTTCCATCTTGAGTGCCTTTTGTCCAGTTTGGTTTATTGGCTATTGGTTTGGTTTGGTGCAAGGGAAATGAACACAGCTGTTCTCCTGACACATTCTTCCTCTTTCAATATTATTCAAGACTGCACTTCCAACCAAATAACCCAAGGAAGCACAGTCTGGACGAGGAAAATCTGGTCAGGAAATCCATGAGCAATTAGAAATGTGTCGTTCACATGAATATAACATAGTGTCAAGTCTAGATTACCTGTATTAATACAGTTAGTTTGTGCAGCAACAACATACTGGAGATCCGACCCACATACTCTCAGCAGGATTTAAATTACAGTCACACTATAGAAGAAGTTAAGTGAATCATCTTTTCAATAGCCACTAGTTTAGACCTCTAAATGAGTTTTTCTAAAATCCTTCTGCACTGGGCAGGGAGCAGGTTGCTGACTGCTGGGAGGCAGAAGCATCAGGGTGGCATTTTGAGGGAAGTAAGCAGTAACAAAACAGATGCCTGGTGGAGGGAACGAGGGCAAGGGAGTAGGAACTTTTTCAGTAGTGAGCGTTGACGGGACAAGAACCAATGGGCACAAAGGGAAAACAACCAAATTCCATTGGAACCCAGTGGTTCTGGGGCGGGTCCAGCGCGGGGCACGGGTCACAATGGGGGCTGTCCCCATAGACACCACCAGGCAGCCCCACGGCAGTTGGCCTTGGGCGATCGGTGAGTGAAGCACGCAGGGGCAAAGCTGGGCTGGGTGAGGGTGGGGCAGGGGGCCAGGGGGCTTTGTAACCCAGAGCGAGAGCTCAGCGCCTCAGGGAAGGGGACGGTACCGCCCTTGGGCTGGGGGCAGAGGTGCTCGGGGCTGCCACTGGTGGCAGCTGCCCAGAGAGGCCTTGCGGATGTGCGGGGTGCCCACACCTCTGTCAGAGTCTCCATGGGATGGTAGGGGTGGGGCTTTAGGAGACTCTACTCGGGTGTCCCCTGTCCTGTCACAGGACACAGCACAGCCTGGGGCTGGCCATCAGGGTGGCTTAGGTGGGATGGGTCCCATGGTGGCTCCAGCAAGGGCCCGTGGCCCACTCAAGCCTGTCGACACCAGTGCCCAGGTGCGTTCCAGGGACAGCCCACGGCACCCGTCCCTGCAGTGCTCACAAACCCTGCCCCGTGCTCCCTCGCTCCCAGCCCTGCTCAGCCCCATTTCCGCTCACCTCCTCCAGGCCATGGCTGTCGCAGTTGCCCTCGTCCTGTCTGTGCTGGCCACCTTGTTTGGGGAGAAGCCCGACCAGCACCTCGATGTGGCCAAGGAAGAGCGGATGCTGCAGCGGGAGCAGTTTCTCCATCAGGAGATGACTCAACTGCTGAAGGAGGTGGAGCAGACAAGGCCTGCGGAGGAAGCCCCGCTCCTTCCAGTGCGTCACATCATCATCGGAGCCCTGGTCCTGTTGCCTGTGCTCTGCTGGCTGGCCAGAAAATGGAACAGGCACTATGAGAGCTGCAGTGAGTAGCCCAGCACCAGCAGAGAGGAGGAGGAAGACAGAGAGGAGGGGGTTTAGGGAGATCCCAGAGGAGCAGAGAACCATGTCACGGCTTTGGTTGCGTTTTCACAATTCCCGAGGCAGGGCCTGCCTGACTTGTGCAAAAGGAGCTGAAGGAGCTGGTGGGTGAGCTCCTCGGTGTCTGTCGTGTGCTCTCCAGGAGGAGTCTCATGCCGCAGATGCACCCTGCCATGCGCACAGACGGCACCCATGAGTCCTGGAGCATGCACGAGGACAGTATCGCCTACCAACTGCTCGTGCTCCTGCTGCCACCGCCCGGGTACTCTTTCCACCTGGAAACAGGCACCTGGGGGCAGCTGCCAGCAGGAGCCTCCTGCATCCGTGTGGTGCAGAAGGGCACGTGCTCGAGGGAGCAGTGGCTGGGGGATACTTTCTGCTCTGTCCCCCCAACCAACGACCAGTGGAGGGAGGAGAGCCTGCACCTCCAGCACACCCTCTGCACAGACTCCCACTTGGATGTGCAGAAAACGGCCTGCTGGGTCCAGCTGCTGGTGGCATCGGCCTGGAGGTATTTGCCTCAGTCACGCTCCTGCCAGCTCACAGTGCTGCCCTCCTGCCTCTCCTGCAGGTTCCAGTTGACAAGCAGCTCCACCATGAAGATCTGCACTGAGATGCAGCTTGCAGTGCAGCCGGGCACCTCAGGAACCTGACTGAGCCTGGAGTAGGCAGGGGCCGGCTTTACCGGCACAACACCACGGCCACAGAGATCTTCTCCAGGCCCCGCTTTTAAGACTTAGAGCAAGCAAACCCAACAGGACACCTCAGAGGTCTGCACTGCTGCACCCATATCCTGGTGGTCTCAAGATTTTCCACCCCTGCCTGTGACCCTGAGGACCTTGCCTTCATCCCACATTACTGGGACCCAGGCACAGTTTTGGACACTGGCACGTGAGAATCTGCTCACGCCAGAGACTGCCTGGGGAGTCTGTGCTGCAGATCTGAACCAAGGAGGCACAGAGATGGCACTGCTCAAGAGCTGTTCAGCACAAACAGAACCTGGGGAACCTCTGCTGCTTCCGCTGAAGATTTCATCGCAACTGAGGCTCCTGTTACTACCTGCAAGAGGATGGGACCACCCGCCATGTTGGAAAGGGTTGACCCCCTTTGGGACCTTTGTTTGATGTCAAGCTGACAATAAATTAGCTTGTTTGAATGCCCCTCCGCCTGTGTCTGTGCAACCATCTGTGGGGCCGTGGGCAGGGAGCAGGTTGCTGACTGCTGGAGGCAGAAGCATCAGGGTGGCATTTTGAGGGAAGTAAGCAGTAACAAAACAGATTCCCTGGTGGAGGGAACGAGGGCAAGGGAGTAGGAACTTTTTCAGTAGTGAGCGTTGATGGGACAAGAACCAATGGGCACAAAGGGAAAACAACCAAATTCCATTGGAACCCAGTGGTTCTGGGGCGAGTCCAGCGCGGGGCACGGGTCACAATGGGGGCTGTCCCCATAGACACCACCAGGCAGCCCCACGGCAGTTGGCCTTGGGCGATCGGTGAGTGAAGCACGCAGGGGCAAAGCTGGGCTGGGTAAGGGTGGGGCAGGGGGCCAGGGGGGTTTGTAACCCAGAGCGAGAGCTCAGCGCCTCAGGGAAGGGGACGGTACCGCCCTTGGGCTGGGGGCAGAGGTGCTCGGGGCTGCCAGCGGTGGCAGCTGCCCAGAGAGGCCTTGCGGATATGCGGGGTGCCCACACCTCTGTCAGAGTCTCCATGGGATGGTAGGGGTGGGGCTTTAGGAGACTCTACTCGGGTGTCCCCTGTCCTGTCACAGGACACAGCACAGCCTGGGGCTAGCCATCAGGGTGGCTTAGGTGGGATGGGTCCCATGGTGGCTCCAGCAAGGGCCCGTGGCCCACTCAAGCCTGTCGACACCAGTGCCCAGGTGCGTTCCAGGGACAGCCCACGGCACCCGTCCCTGCACTGCTCACAAACCCTGCCCCGTGCTCCCTCGCTCCCAGCCCTGCTCAGCCCCATTTCCGCTCACCTCCTCCAGGCCATGGCTGTCGCAGTTGCCCTCGTCCTGTCTGTGCTGGCCACCTTGTTTGGGGAGAAGCCCGACCAGCACCTCGATGTGGCCAAGGAAGAGCGGATGCTGCAGCGGGAGCAGTTTCTCCATCAGGAGATGACTCAACTGCTGAAGGAGGTGGAGCAGACAAGGCCTGCGGAGGAAGCCCCGCTCCTTCCAGTGCGTCACATCATCATCGGAGCCCTGGTCCTGTTGCCTGTGCTCTGCTGGCTGGCCAGAAAATGGAACAGGCACTATGAGAGCTGCAGTGAGTAGCCCAGCACCAGCAGAGAGGAGGAGGAAGACAGAGAGGAGGGGGTTTAGGGAGATCCCAGAGGAGCAGAGAACCATGTCACGGCTTTGGTTGCGTTTTCACAATTCCCGAGGCATGGCCTGCCTGACTTGTGCAAAAGGAGCTGAAGGAGCTGGCGGGTGAGCTCCTCGGTGTCTGCCGTGTGCTCTCCAGGAGGAGTCTCATGCCGCAGATGCACCCTGCCATGCGCACAGACGGCACCCATGAGTTCTGGAGCATGCACGAGGACAGCATCGCCTACCAACTGCTCGTGCTCCTGCTGCCACCGCCTTTCCACCTGAAAACAGGCACCCGGGGGCCTCCCACATTCATGTGGTGCAGGAAATCACGTGCTCAAGGGAGGAGCTTCTGGGGTCATTTTTTTGCTTTCTGTACCACACTGAGGATGAGCTTCCGGAGACAGGTCAGAGCTTGTATGATCTACACGCCCTGTGCACAGACCCCTACTTAGATGCGAAGAAGATTGTCTGCTGGGCCCAGCTTTTGGTGAGATCAGCCTGATGGCTTTTGCCTCAGTTACAGTACGTCCAGCTAATGGTGCTGCCCTCGTCCGACTCCTTCAGGTTCCAGCTGACAAGCACCTCAAAGATGAACATCTGCACCAAGATGAAGTTCGAAGTGCAACTCTCTTGAGCAGGAAGAAGACAGATTTCCCAGCAGTGCGCCATGGCTGGAGAGCTGTGTGCTTGTCACAGAATCACAGGATCACACGGAATGACCTGCGTAGGAAGGGTGATTGCCCAGCTCTCCAGTTCGTCCCAGCTCTCCAGTTCGTCCAGATCCCTCTGGAGGGCCTCTTTGCCCTCAAGACTGTCAGCAGCTCCCCCCAGTTCTGTCTTGGCATTGAATTTGGTTAAAAGACCTTAAAAAGTCCTGCATCCAGGTCATTTATGAACATATTAAAGAGCACTGGCCCTAAGATGGATCCCTGCAGAACCCCACTGGTGACGGGGCACCAGCCCAGCGTAACCCCATTCATGATGACCCTCTCAGCCCGACCCGTCAGGCAATTGCTCACCTGCTGCACTGTGTGTTTATCCAGCTGTCTGCTGGGCATTTTCTTTAGGAGATTCCGTGAGAGACAGTATCAAAGGCCTTGCTGAAACCTGGAAAGGGCACATCAGCTGGTTTTCCTTGCTCAGCCTGATGGGTAGACTTGTCATAGCAGGAAATAAAGTTGGTAAGGGAGGACCTTCCCTTTATAAACCCGTGTTGGCTGGGACCAGTGACAGGATTGTCTTTCAGGTGATTTTCAGTAGCTCCAAGAATAATCTTCTCCTTAACCTTACCAGGCACTGCAGTGAGACTGACAGGCCTGCAGTTACTGGGATCATCCCTGCTACCGTTCTTGAAGACTGGGACAATATTTGCCTGCTTCCGGTCAACAGGCACCTCTCCAGATTCCCAAGAGCACTGAAAAATTATTAAGGAGGTCTCACTATGACCTCAGCCAGCCCTTTAAGTACCCTCAGATGAATCCCATTAGGCCCCATAGACTTTTAGGGATCCAGCTGGAGCACCAGCTCCCACACAAGTTCGGGGTTGATTGGGAGTTTATCAATTGCACAGTCTAGGTCCTCAGGCCGAGGACTCTGGGGTGCCCGAGGCCATCATCAGTATTTAAGACAGAGGCAAAAAAAGCACTGAATGGCTCTGCTTTGTCTGTGTACTTGTTTATGAGGTGTCCATGCTGAGCAAGTAATGGGCCTATGTTATGTATGACCTGCCTTTTGTTATTAACATATTTGAAAAAGCCCTTTTTGTTTTCCTTCACAGTGCTGACCAGCTTCAACTCTAATTGAGCTCTGGCTGCACGGATTTCTGCCCTACACGGGTGGACAGTACCCCTGTAGTTCTCCTGTGTCACCTGTCCTTGTTTCCACCGGCCGTACACCATCCTTTCATGCCCCAGTTTGATTAGAAGATCCCTGTTTGTAGGGTTTCCTACCTTAAGCCTTGCTGATCTCATTTGTCTAGTCTTTCCCCAGGAGTCTTTTATGTAAGATAATGTCTGAGTGACTGTTTTGAGTGTCAGGGAGCCTTCCCACAAAGGGCAGCCCAAATCAAGCAAGGGGAAAATTCTGCCTCTGCCTGAAAGACCCTGCAGTCGTACAGCTACACTGAGTCCCATCCAAAACCACTCCCCTATTGCCAGTGTCTAGGGGGATCCAGATCCACTGCACTATATGCTGCCGACACACATACAAACAGAATCAAAACCCCTTCTCCAAACATCTTCTCCATGGATTATGTTACAGGCACTGTACTAAGAATTCTGAACCCCAAAAGAAGCAGCACAGTGGCTCAAAAAGAAAAGAGCTAAAAAAAAACCCAGCCAGATGTTGAAGGCAAGGTTTATTTGCCTTCATATGCTTAAATCTTTGTTTCTAGCTTTCAAATTTTTCTCTAGACTTGTAAGAGTTGCTATTTTAAGTGAAAGCATACAGTCACCATCATTAATTTCACCTACGTCCCTACACATAAGCAACAGAGAGAGCTAGCGGCCCCTGAAGGAGATCCAGGAGACTGAACTGATACGTGAGGGTAGCTACCTGAGGTCAACCAAGAGGAAACACAATATATATGTACCATCCTATTGAGCCTTCTGACCCTATATGAGAGGCTGACGTCTTTTGAATCAAACACTGATTCATGATAAGCACACAAGGCCAACCAATGGCTAGCAAAGAGAATAAATCTCTGTATTTTATTTATTTCCTAATCTCAAAAATAAGTGTAATAATTGCAAACTCTCATCAGGTTAGGTACATCAAAGACTGGAGGAGCAGCAATATTGTGGTAACAGGGTTATAGATGTAGCTTTCCCAGCACTGTGTTGTTCTGGGAGTGCAGAATGTTGATATCACCTTATCACATAATAACTCAGATTCCTCGCAGGTTTCCGAGCAGAGCTCTTTGGCAGTGTTTGCTATGGGCCTGGGGCACAAGCTAGCCCATTCTCCTTGAACAAGTTGTGACAGAGGCTAGCTTTATCAGGCTTAAAGCACATTTTCAGATCTCAACATGTTTCAGTATTTCTCCCATGCAGTGGAAACAAAGCACATAGGTTTGGGGTCTTTCTCCTTTTAGTTCTCTGTGAATTTGAGACTTTGTATTGATTTGGGAGTTTTTTTGGTTTATAAATTTTTAGCAGAGCAACAGGATTTGGAATTCTACATGTCTGGTGGGGCATGGCTACATGGCATACCAAATGTAAAATTGTGGACAATAAAAATGCTTCTCCTTGTTTGTTGAAAATCAGCTCCATCATGTTCTGCTATGTATTATCTTTTATCCGACTGTGTGTTAGCAGGACAGGTGGACACCTATAGTGCATCTGTACTATTAAAGTGGGCCAATGTTAATGCTCCCTCTGTAATAGCAAGCAGCAGGACACAGCAGATGACACCAAGCTCTATGGACCTTGGGACTGCTACAGAAAAATGCGCTGAGGCATATCCAGAGTGTGCAACAGCCACAGTACACGTGCCCGCAAAAACACAGGTTTGCTGCTTAAAATTTTGCTATGGAACCACTGATAAGATCAGTAATTTTTCTTAACTTACATGGCTGAGAACAACACACGTATCTGGATGTCTGTGTGCTAGACAAAGCCAGGATGTTTTGCTTCCAACCACCTACAAAGACAATGACTTCTTTGTACAAGACAGAGAGTGAGGCTGCAAGAGTACAGTCCAAGCAGGACGTGCACTGTGACCTTTCCGGGAGGATATATGCAGAGTTCCATGTGTTGAATGAATGAAAATGAAATTCAGAGGAAATCAGTGAAACCTGATGTTTTGGTGTACCACAGCATGCCCGTGCTTGTTTGTTATACACCACAAGGCATCGCCTTTCCTCTCAGGAATGGAGGTCAAGAGAGTCTCCTTATTGTGGCAACCTTTTGATCTTTGTCTCTATTCCACTGCATGGCTAAGCCGTGGCCTGAGGAACCTTTTATGAAAGTTGGAAGACTTACACTTAGTGCTATATTAAGGATAAAACGTAATCTGAACCGCAATGGTGTTTCCAGCAGGATTTAAAAGGGGCTGTCTGAATCAGTCTTGCTGTTTTATCCCCCCAGCTATACACTTGACACGTTCTTAGAGATGCCGATAACCCTCTGAGTGGTTTCTGGTCTTTTCTTGGCTCAGCTCAGCTGTTTCCCCACCAGCCACTTACTGTTTTGCCCAATAAAAGGCAAGAACCTCCTTGCCTCTTCCATCACTTGCTTTACCTGCCCAGAGGTGCCAGAGTCCCTGGGAAAAGCATGATTTATATCATGTGCCACTGGGCAATGCTCCCCTCTGGGGCATGTTGCACTGGGATGCAGCATGGTGTACTCTGCTCATTTCTCACCCAGCCCTCCAGCGAGGAGGAAACCGAGCACTGAGCCCTGCTCTGACCCTCTGGACGCAAGGGGAGCTGTACAGGAGGGTGCAAACCAGGGCAAAGTGTCTGCCCTCCACCACCAAACATACCACCAGTCCCTCTGAAATAGCATGGTTTTGTGTGTGGGTTACAGTAACCACACCTAAAATATCATCTCCCGCTCCTCGTCTATTAGTATTACAGGAAGGATCTCTGGTTAGCGACTCTGCACACACCCCATTACTATTTATCACTCTAAGCTCTACAGCCACATCCTTTTCCAGCTTTACACACAGATAGTGAAAGTCTTCAACAGCTCAGAGCACTCAGTTCCATGAAGTTGCTGTGGTGTTGGTGCAGGGTCTGCAGTCTGTGTGCCCAGGGTTATGCACACACTGAAGGAGCTGAACTGGCCTGTGATAACACACAAAAACATGTGACTATTTAGTTATCACTTTTCAACCATAACAGAATAAAGCTCCACAGTTACTAACTGCAATGTGAAAGACAAAGTGCATGTTACATCTGTGCTTATCAAGTGCATGTCTTTTCTTAGGATAATTCTTTTTGAGATTTTGCTGCAGAAAGATAACTTTGATGGTTAAAGAGGTTAGGGACACCAGCAAGCAAGTATGAAACAAAGTGTGAACTCACAGTGTGTTAGCTATGCTGTGATAACAAAAATAGTTAGGAAAAGGAAGTAAAATCTCTTGCAGTGACTACAGAGCTGCTCCCATGCTGGAGATCACCACCTTGCCCACCTAGTGGTAACCCCGACCATGCAAAGCTGTTGCTGACAACGCCAGATATTATCATATTTTTTGCTAGAAGTACACCCAGTGAATCAAAATTTTTAGTTACTTCTGGAAGACACTACTAACACTGACAAAATACAGAGAAAATGATCAGCATCAGTTGCTACATGGCATGAAAAGCCAGATGCTCATCTGATACAGATCCACACGGTTCTGTCTGCAATGACTTCAGGCAAGCGTAGCTAACTTACAAGGTGAGGAGTTTTACTGTACATGCAAACTGCTTATTTTATTATTGCTCTGTGTAAAAAATAGGAAAATTAATCGTCCATGTTGCTCAACACAGTTGTTTACGTATATGTGAGTTGAGCTCTGACAAAAATCCCTACTTGTTATTCTGTCTTAAGAAGAGAGATGTGAGCCGCAGCACGGAGCATGTCCGGAACGCTTTACAATGTGTTACAAGTTTCTCCTTGTGCTGAGCCATGAGGGATCTAAGCTACTACATATTCCCCCTTCCTCCCTGGCCCCTTAGGGCCTAGTTCATCACAGGCTGAAATCGTTTGTACCTACTTACAGGTCCTGGGAGTACTGGTTAAAGGCTGCAGTTACCCAAAGAGAAAGCAAGTACATGAGCATCACCATTTGGCAGACTTATGCACCACACCAGTGTTGACTTTTTCACAATGTGCAAAGTACCCACTAATCAGGTTTAGAAATGCCTAAACAGGAATATCTGCTCTGCCTTCAAGATTAAAATCCTAACACCAGATAAAGTATTTGTCTCCTTTGCAGACCAACTTTTCCTTATTGAAAACTAATGTCACAAACTCAGTAGTTTACAGAAATGTTTACTTTGGAAACGTTCTTATCCCACTATGAGTCCTTCAATCTGAAAAGCTGTTGCCGACAGATAAGATATGAGTAATACTGAACTCTTGTTGCTTTTTTAACGTCATTAAAAAACACTTTTGCTCTGTGTGAAGGTCTCTGAACCCGCACAGAGGGCTGAAGGGTCTCAGCCTTTTCTCATCTCCTCATCGGGAAGACAAAGAATTCGGGGAAATCAGAACTTGGGGTGTTCTGTTTCCCAGAGTCCTGTTGTTATCTCCTGACAACGGGGAATTTTAGTAATAAATAATACTTATTGCGTCTCATGCCTCACTCTCTGACAAAGCAGCTGCACAGGAAGTAAGCTGAAACTATACCAAAGGGAGTGAGGACCATCCTTGGCAGAGTGCGTTATCTGCATGCAGCAGCGAGGAAAGCTGCCTAATGGCGTGTCATTATTGTAGGCAAAATCCTGGTCAGATGAAAATCTGTTGAGAGAGGCTGGATGCCTCCTTCTCTGAAGGCAACTGAACACGTGCTATGGGGGTGACGTCCTGAAATGCGTGCAGAGAGAAAGCCCCACACCCAGCCAGCGAGAGGTGAGCAGCACAAGCAGAGTCCCCTGAGAAGCACACAGCTACATCGAAGGGATATAACGGCAATAAGAGGGGAGTCTGCTCTAGTCTGCTGTAAACCAGGAAATCTGTATTAAACCAAGATACAATATTACTTTTATGTTAGCAAGCTGAAACCAATAATTACCTGTAATCGTCTTCACAGGTTATCTTAAAGTTTCGCTCTTCTAAGATGCTTTTTAACCTGTTTATGGAATGACCTGAGCAGGATTCACTGGAAAGAAAAGTCTTTTGTTACTTGTGTTCCTTGAGTGTACGAGAAGATTAGCTTCACCTTACTTCAGGTAAAATTCTTTAAAAGCTTGTTTGCTAATATGCAGTGAAGTCCACTGGGTTTGTCGAGTTTTGCCTACCTTTGGTCCTTTGCTACTAGAAACTGTGTGATATTCAACTATGCATCTTGCACAAGAACTTTGTGTAGGAAGATATCTGTGGGAATTAACTCAGTTCTATTCACAGTTCACTGTGCTTTAGAGCTGCTCCAGAGCCTTTGATGGCCTCCATCCACAGGAGCACAATGTAATCAAACCTGTGGGAGGCCAAAGTGACCAAGTCCCCTGTGTGAAGAGCAAGGGTCAATCACGAAAACCAGCAGCTAAGTCCCAGGTAGAACATAAGATTGAAAGAACATGAGAGGAAGCAGGATATGAGCATCTCCTATCTGTTTGACTCTTCCTGTGGCTGCTGCTACTCTGTTTTGAGAAGAAACTGTTTGAACTACTTTTCCATTGGCAGGAGCTCTAACTTGTGTATTTCTTTACTACCCACCTAAAGGTTTCATGAAGCACGTAGCACTGTCATACCTTTGAGATCTTTATCTCTATACTTAATTTGCTAGAAATACCCCAAGGCAGTAGTGAGAGGATTGACAAATGCCAGAGACACAAACAGATCCCCTGAAAAAAGCTTTTTACGTCAGGATAAAAATTATCCAGAGCACAGGAAACACATCAGGGCAATAATACAATACTGGGGCAAATCCAGTTCCTTGCATAAGGCATCAGTGGAAAACAGAGTCAGCTCTTATTTTTTTTCACGAGACTCACCAGATTCTATCAGTGATCCAACATGGGATACAAATCAGAGGATAAAATGAATACATATTCTTGGAGCTACCCTCCCTCTTTCTCCTTGGAAATCAGTAGAAAATTATAAGGAAACTACTGTGAACTTGGCACTGGAGAAGGATGTGTCCAGAAAGTTGGTAGGGCACCAGCTTGTTGGAGCTGTTGAGAAGGAAGAACCTGATGGCTTTTTTGATGTTGGGTATCATGGAAGGGAGGATCAAGGGTCATGTTTGGGGGAACTAATGTACAGATTGCCCGATGTCCTTATCTTCAGCAAAATTCTACGCAATGGACCACAAGAATATGCCTGGCACGCTGACCACAGGATAGATGCATGTCTGTGAGCTGATTGAGAGACACACCGGCTTGTGTGGCAAGGAGACATTTCCGGGTGTTAGGAACAGGGAAGGGGTTGCAACACTGGAGTTAGGACTGTGTCAGACCATGCGGCTGTCTGAGCAAGGGTCTCTGCTGGGTTCCACACTCAGTCCTGAGCTGCACTGCATCACCAGCAAAGCAAAGGACGTGACCCCAGTTAAAATCACACTCAAACTAGCGGCAATCCCGGTGAGGGTGAATCAGTGCCCTATCAGACTGAAAGCACACAAAGCAGAGCCCTTGATTACCACTTTCATCCAGCATGGAGTGCTTAGGGGACATCAACCTGAATGCAATACTCCTATTCTGTCAGTAAAGAAGCCTCACTCTCAAGAGGATAGAGTGGTTGTTCAGAGAAGCTGTGGACGCCCTGTCCCTGGAGGTATTCAAGGCCAGGCTGGATGGGGCTTTGAGCAGCCTGCTCTGGTTGGAGGTGTCCCTGCCCACGGCAGGAGGGTTGGAACTGGTTGGGCTTTGAGGTCCCTTCCAACCCAAACCATTCTGTGATTCTATGGTCATGCCCTTCTTCTTCATCAAAGCTGCTGCCTCTGTCATGGGAGGGTCCTTAGGAATGGGAGAAACCATGGCAGTGCACTATAACCATGCGAACCACAGAACCAGCTCTGAAGACGGGGATCAAAGGCATTGAAACTCATACTCAATGCTTGAAATATGACTGGCCTGCAAAGGAATCTGAATGGGACAAAAAGGATATGATCTGAGATCACTATTCTGGTATCAGTAATTCCACGACAAGCATTTAAACCACAGAGTTTCTATTAAAAACCACAGAATCATTTCTGTTGGAAGGGACTGCTGGGACACCTAGTCCAACCACTATCAACTTACAGCAGGTTGCAAGTTGGGCTTTGAGTACATCCACAGATGGAGACTACACATCCTCTCTGGGAAACCTGTTTTGTCAAAAATGGACCTGGTCAGCATAATTATACTATTCCTATGGAAAAACATATTTTCCAGCTGTTCACCCTGACAAACATAGCCTGCTCGGTGACTTCAGTGCTGCACCCATAATAAGGGTCTGTAGAGCTTGGTGGGTTGGGAGAAATTTAAAGGGACCTCTTGAAAGCAAGGAAAATGTCAC
The DNA here is from genome assembly GCA_033558185.1 of Dromococcyx pavoninus. Classification (NCBI taxonomy): domain Eukaryota; kingdom Metazoa; phylum Chordata; class Aves; order Cuculiformes; family Neomorphidae; genus Dromococcyx; species Dromococcyx pavoninus. The sequence goes on along the minus strand of JAUMJL010000019.1, from coordinate 103,622 downwards.
TGTGTCTTAGTTCAGCGGTACCTACGAAAAATACTGAAGAAAACAACATTAAAATGTTATTCTTTCCAGCAAAGTAAGTAAGGGAAGTGAATGGAGGGCAGGTTTCATGAGCAGATTTAAGATAGCGTCAAGTGTTAGTCACTTGTCAGAAGTGAGCTGCACCATCTGCCTTCTACACACTGCTCCTCGTCTGGTACAAGCACAACTTACCTTTGAGTTCCACCGATGTCATGCATAAGCCAAATGTGTACAGCAGAGACTTTATCTGGATTGAGATTAAAGATCTCAATACTTCCAAAAATGCTGTAAGAATGGGACATGAGAAAGCAAAACATTCTTAGTTATCTAAGTAAAGTGTACACAGTATTTTCCCCCAATACAAGTACTTATTAGTGCTGCTGTCATTCTCAGTGAAAGAACATTACCTTGGTAATGGATTTTCACAGACTATTTAATTACTTTGCGGTAAAAGATTTTCTCCTCGTTCTTATTTCATTTTCATAAGAACTTTTGAAACTGTCTGCAGACTGAAAAAAGGTTAAGTTTTTCCATCTTGAGTGCCTTTTGTCCAGTTTGGTTTATTGGCTATTGGTTTGGTTTGGTGCAAGGGAAATGAACACAGCTGTTCTCCTGACACATTCTTCCTCTTTCAATATTATTCAAGACTGCACTTCCAACCAAATAACCCAAGGAAGCACAGTCTGGACGAGGAAAATCTGGTCAGGAAATCCATGAGCAATTAGAAATGTGTCGTTCACATGAATATAACATAGTGTCAAGTCTAGATTACCTGTATTAATACAGTTAGTTTGTGCAGCAACAACATACTGGAGATCCGACCCACATACTCTCAGCAGGATTTAAATTACAGTCACACTATAGAAGAAGTTAAGTGAATCATCTTTTCAATAGCCACTAGTTTAGACCTCTAAATGAGTTTTTCTAAAATCCTTCTGCACTGGGCAGGGAGCAGGTTGCTGACTGCTGGGAGGCAGAAGCATCAGGGTGGCATTTTGAGGGAAGTAAGCAGTAACAAAACAGATGCCTGGTGGAGGGAACGAGGGCAAGGGAGTAGGAACTTTTTCAGTAGTGAGCGTTGACGGGACAAGAACCAATGGGCACAAAGGGAAAACAACCAAATTCCATTGGAACCCAGTGGTTCTGGGGCGGGTCCAGCGCGGGGCACGGGTCACAATGGGGGCTGTCCCCATAGACACCACCAGGCAGCCCCACGGCAGTTGGCCTTGGGCGATCGGTGAGTGAAGCACGCAGGGGCAAAGCTGGGCTGGGTGAGGGTGGGGCAGGGGGCCAGGGGGCTTTGTAACCCAGAGCGAGAGCTCAGCGCCTCAGGGAAGGGGACGGTACCGCCCTTGGGCTGGGGGCAGAGGTGCTCGGGGCTGCCACTGGTGGCAGCTGCCCAGAGAGGCCTTGCGGATGTGCGGGGTGCCCACACCTCTGTCAGAGTCTCCATGGGATGGTAGGGGTGGGGCTTTAGGAGACTCTACTCGGGTGTCCCCTGTCCTGTGACAGGACACAGCACAGCCTGGGGCTGGCCATCAGGGTGGCTTAGGTGGGATAGGTCCCATGGGGGCTCCAGCAAGGGCCCGTGGCCCACTCAAGCCTGTCGACACCAGTGCCCAGGTGCGTTCCAGGGACAGCCCACGGCACCCGTCCCTGCACTGCTCACAAGCCCTGCCCCGTGCTCCCTCGCTCCCAGCCCTGCTCAGCCCCATTTCCGCTCACCTCCTCCAGGCCATGGCTGTCGCAGTTGCCCTCGTCCTGTCTGTGCTGGCCACCTTGTTTGGGGAGAAGCCCGACCAGCACCTCGATGTGGCCAAGGAAGAGCAGATGCTGCAGCGGGAGCAGTTTCTCCATCAGGAGATGACTCGACTGCTGAAGGAGATGGAGCAGACAAGGCATGCGGAGGAAGCCCCGCTCCTTCCAGTGCGTCACATCATCATCGGAGCCCTGGTCCTGTTGCCTGTGCTCTGCTGGCTGGCCAGAAAATGGAACAGGCACTATGAGAGCTGCAGTGAGTAGCCCAGCACCAGCAGAGAGGAGAAGGAAGACAGAGAGGAGGGGGTTTAGCGAGATCCCAGAGGAGCAGAGAACCATGTCACGGCTTTGGTTGCGTTTTCACAATTCCCCAGGCAGGGCCTGCCTGACTTGTGCAAAAGGAGCTGAAGGAGCTGGTGGGTGAGCTCCTCGGTGTCTGCCGTGTGCTCTCCAGGAGGAGTCTCATGCCGCAGATGCACCCTGCCATGCGCACAGACGGCACCCATGAGTCCTGGAGCATGCACGAGGACAGTATCGCCTACCAACTGCTCGTGCTCCTGCTGCCACCGCCCGGGTACTCTTTCCACCTGGAAAGAGGCACCCGGGGGCAGCTGCCAGCAGGAGCCTCCTGCATCCGTGTGGTGCAGAAGGGCACGTGCTCGAGGGAGCAGTGGCTGGGGGATACTTTCTGCTCTGTCCCCCCAACCAACGACCAGTGGAGGGAGGAGAGCCTGCACCTCCAGCACACCCTCTGCACAGACTCGCACTTGGATGTGCAGAAAACGGCGGGCTGGGTCCAGCTGCTGGTGGCATCGGCCTGGAGGTATTTGCCTCAGTCACGCTCCTGCCAGCTCACAGTGCTGCCCTCCTGCCTCTCCTGCAGGTTCCAGTTGACAAGCAGCTCCACCATGAAGATCTGCACTGAGATGCAGCTTGCAGTGCAGCCGGGCACCTCAGGAGCCTGACTGAGCCTGGAGTAGGCAGGGGCCGGCTTTACCGGCACAACACCACGGCCACAGAGATCTTCTCCAGGCCCCGCTTTTAAGACTTAGAGCAAGCAAACCCAACAGGACACCTCAGAGGTCTGCACTTCTGCACCCATATCCTGGTGGTCTCAAGATTTTCCACCCCTGCCTGTGACCCTGAGGACCTTGCCTTCACCCCACATTACTGGGACCCAGGCACAGTTTTGGACACTGGCACGTGAGAATCTGCTCACGCCAGAGACTGCCTGGAGAGTCTGTGCTGCAGATCTGAACCAAGGAGGCACAGAGATGGCACTGCTCAAGAGCTGTTCAGCACAAACAGAACCTGGGGAACCACTGCTGCTTCCGCTGAAGATTTCATCGCAACTGAGGCTCCTGTTACCACCTGCAAGAGGATGGGACCACCCGCCCTGTTGGAAAGGGTTGACCCCCTTTGGGACCTTTGTTTGATGTCAAGCTGACAATAAATTAGCTTGCTTGAATGCCCCTCCGCCTGTGTCTGTGCAACCCTCTGTGGGGCCGTGGGCAGGGAGCAGGTTGCTGACTGCTGGGAGGCAGAAGCATCAGGGTGGCATTTTGAGGGAAGTAAGCAGTAACAAAACAGATTCCCTGGTGGAGGGAACGAGGGCAAGGGAGCAGGAACTTTCTCAGTAGTGAGCGTTGACGGGACAAGAACCAATGGGCACAAAGGGAAAACAACCAAATTCCATTGGAACCCAGTGGTTCTGGGGCGGGTCCAGCGCGGGGCACGGGTCACAATGGGGGCTGTCCCCATAGACACCACCAGGCAGCCCCACAGCAGTTGGCCTTGGGCGATCGGTGAGTGAAGCACGCAGGGGCAAAGCTGGGCTGGGTGAGGGTGGGGCAGGGGGCCAGGGGGCTTTGTAACCCAGAGCGAGAGCTCAGCGCCTCAGGGAAGGGGACGGTACCGCCCTTGGGCTGGGGGCAGAGGTGCTCGGGGCTGCCAGTGGTGGCAGCTGCCCAGACAGGCCTTGGGAATGTGCGGGGTGCCCACACCTCTGTCAGAGTCTCCATGGGATGGTAGGGGTGGGGCTTTAGGAGACTCTACTCGGGTGTCCCCTGTCCTGTGACAGGACACAGCACAGCCTGGGGCTGGCCATCAGGGTGGCTTAGGTGGGATGGGTCCCATGGTGGCTCCAGCAAGGGTCCGTGGCCCACTCAAGCCTGTCGACACCAGTGCCCAGGTGCGTTCCAGGGACAGCCCATGGCACCCGTCCCTGCAGCGCTCAGAAACCCTGCCCTGTGCTCCCTCGCTCCCAGCCCTGCTCAGCCCAATTTCCTGTCACCTCCTCCAGGCCATGGCTGTCGCAGTTGCCCTCGTCCTGTCTGTGCTGGCCGCCCTGTTAGGGATGAAGCCCAACCAGACCCTTAATGTGATCACAGAAGAGAGGATTAAGCAACGGCAGCCGTTTCTCCATCAGGAGATGAGTCGGTTACTGAGGGAGATGGAGCAGACAAGGCCTGCGGAGGAAGCCCCACTCCTTCCAGTGCGTCACATCATCACCGGAGCCCTGGTCCTGTTGCCTGCGCTCTGCTGGCTGGCCACAAAATGGAAGAGACACAGTGAGAGCTGCAGTGAGCAGTCCAGCTCCACCAGAGAGGAGGAGGAAGACAGGAAGCAGGAGGCTGAGGAAGACCCCAGTGTTGCAGACAAGGGTGTCACAGCCCTGGTTGTGTATACACCATTGCCAAGGCCAAGCCTGCTTGACTTGTGCAAGGAGGTGAAGGAGCTGGTGGGTGAGCTCCTCGGTGTCTGCCGTGTGCTCTCCAGGAGGAGTCTCATGCCGCAGATGCACCCTGCCATACGCACAGACGGCACCCATGAGTCCTGGAGCATCCACGAGGACAGTATCGCCTACCAACTGCTCGTGCTCTTGCTGCCACCGCCCGGGTACTCTTTCCACCTGGAAACAGGCACCCGGGGGCAGCTGCCAGCAGGAGCCTCCTGCATCCGTGTGGTGCAGAAGGGCACATGCTCGAGGGAGCAGTGGCTGGGGGATACTTTCTGCTCTGTCCCCCCAACCAACGACCAGTGGAGGGAGGAGAGCCTGCACCTCCAGTACACACTCTGCACAGACTCCCACCTGGATGTGCAGAAAACGGCCTGCTGGGTCCAGCTGCTGGTGACATCGGCCTGGAGGTATTTGCCTCAGTCACGCTCCTGCCAGCTCACAGTGCTGCCCTCCTGCCACTCCTGCAGGTTCCAGTTGACAAGCAGCTCCACCATGAAGATCTGCACTGAGATGCAGCTTGCAGTGCAGCCGGGCACCTCAGGAGCCTGACTGAGCCTGGAGTAGGCAGGGGCCGGCTTTACCGGCACAACACCACGGCCACAGAGATCTTCTCCAGACGCCGCTTTTAAGACTTAGAGCAAGCAAACCCAACAGGACACCTCAGAGGTCTGCACTTCTGCACCCATATCCTGGTGGTCTCAAGATTTTCCACCCCTGCCTGTGACCCTGAGGACCTTGCCTTCACCCCACATTACTGGGACCCAGGCACAGTTTTGGACACTGGCACGTGAGAATCTGCTCACGCCAGAGACTGCCTGGGGAGTCTGTGCTGCAGATCTGAACCAAGGAGGCACAGAGATGGCACTGCTCAAGAGCTGTTCAGCACAAACAGAACCTGGGGAACCTCTGCTGCTTCCGCTGAAGATTTCATCGCAACTGAGGCTCCTGTTACCACCTGCAAGAAGATGGGACCACCCGCCATGTTGGAAAGGGTTGACCCCCTTTGGGACCTTTGTTTGATGTCAAGCTGACAATAAATTAGCTTGTTTGAATGCCCCTCCGCCTGTGTCTGTGTGACTCTCTGTGGGGCCGTGGGCAGGGAGCAGGTTGCTGACTGCTGGGAGGCAGAAGCATCAGGGTGGCATTTTGAGGGAAGTAAGCAGTAACAAAACAGATTCCCTGGTGGAGGGAACGAGGGCAAGGGAGCAGGAACTTTCTCAGTAGTGAGCGTTGACGGGACAAGAACCAATGGGCACAAAGGGAAAACAACCAAATTCCATTGGAACCCAGTGGTTCTGGGGCGGGTCCAGCGCGGGGAATGGGTCACAATGGGGGCTGTCCCCATAGACACCATCAGGCAGCCCCACGGCAGTTGGCCTTGGGCGATCGGTGAGTGAAGTACGCAGGGGCAAAGCTGGGCTGGATGAGGGTGGGGCAGGGGGCCAGGGGGCTTTGTAACCCAGAGCGAGAGCTCAGCGCCTCAGGGAAGGGGACGGTACCGCCCTTGGGCTGGGGGCAGAGGTGCTCGGGGCTGCCAGTGGTGGCAGCTGCCCAGAGAGGCCTTGGGGATGTGCGGGGTGCCCACACCTCTGTCAGAGTCTCCATGGGATGGTAGGGGTGGGGCTTTAGGAGACTCTACTCGGGTGTCCCCTGTCCTGTGACAGGACACAGCACAGCCTGGGGCTGGCCATCAGGGTGGCTTAGGTGGGATGGGTCCCATGGTGGCTCCAGCAAGGGCCCGTGGCCCACTCAAGCCTGTTGACACCAGTGCCCAGGTGCGTTCCAGGGACAGCCCATGGCACCCGTCCCTGCAGCGCTCACAAACCCTGCCCCGTGCTCCCTCGCTCCCAGCCCTGCGCAGCCCCATTTCCGTTCACCTCCTCCAAGCCATGGCTGTCGCAGTTGCCCTCGTCCTGTCTGTGCTGGCCACCTTGTTTGGGGAGAAGCCCGACCAGCACCTCGATGTGGCCAAGGAAGACCGGATGCTGCAGCGGGTGCAGTTTCTCCATCAGGAGATGACTCGACTGCTGAAGGAGATGGAGCAGACAAGGCCTGCGGAGGAAGCCCCGCTCCTTCCAGTGCGTCACATCATCATCGGAGCCCTGGTCCTGTTGCCTGTGCTCTGCTGGCTGGCCAGAAAATGGAACAGGCACTATGAGAGCTGCAGTGAGTAGCCCAGCACCAGCAGAGAGGAGGAAGAAGACAGAGAGGAGGGGGTTGAGGGAGATCCCAGTGGAGCAGAGAACCATGTCACGGCTTTGGTTGCGTTTTCACAATTCCCCAGGCAGGGCCTGCCTGACTTGTGCAAAAGGAGCTGGTGGGTGAGCTCCTCGGTGTCTGCCTCGGTGTCTGCCGTGTGCTCTCCAGGAGGAGTCTCATGCCGCAGATGCACCCTGCCATGCGCACAGACGGCACCCATGAGTTCTGGAGCATGCACGAGGATAGCATCGCCTACCACCTGCTCGTGCTCCTGCTGCCACCGCCTTTCCACCTGGAAACAGGCACCCGGGGGCCTCCCACATCCACGTGGTGCAGGAAAGCACGTGCTCAAGGGAGGAGCTTCTGGGGTCGTTTTTTTGCTTTCTGTACCACACTGAGGATGAGCTTCTGGAGACAGGCCAGAGCTTGTATGATCTACACGCCCTGTGCACAGACCCCTACTTAGATGCGAAGAAGATTGTCTGCTGGGCCCAGCTTTTGGTGAGATCAGCCTGATGGCTTTTGCCTCAGTTACAGTATGTCCAGCTAATGGTGCTGCCCTCATCCGACTCCTTCAGGTTCCAGCTGACAAGCACCTCAAAGATGAACATCTGCACCAAGATGAAGTTCGAAGTGCAACTCTCTTGAGCAGGAAGAAGACAGATTTGCCAGCAGCGAGCCATGGCTGGAGAGCTGTGTGCTTGTCACAGAATCACAGGATCACACGGAATGACCTGAGTAGGAAGGGTGATTGCCCAGCTCTCCAGTTCGTCCCAGCTCTCCAGTTCGTCCAGATCCCTCTGGAGGGCCTCTTTGCCCTCAAGACTGTCAGCAGCTCCCCCCAGTTCTGTCTTGGCATTGAATTTGGTTAAAAGACCTTAAAAAGTCCTGCATCCAGGTCATTTATGAACATATTAAAGAGCACTGGCCCTAAGATGGATCCCTGCAGAACCCCACTGGTGACGGGGCACCAGCCCAGCGTAACCCCATTCATGATGACCCTCTCAGCCCGACCCGTCAGGCAATTGCTCACCTGCTGCACTGTGTGTTTATCCAGCTGTGTGCTGGGCATTTTCTTTAGGAGATCCTGTGAGAGACAGTATCAAAGGCCTTGCTGAAACCTGGAAAGGTCACATCAGCTGGTTTTCCTTGGTCAGCCTGATGGGTAACCTTGTCATAGCAGGAAATAAAGTTGGTAAGGGAGGACCTTCCCTTTATAAACCTGTGTTGGCTGGGACCAGTGACTGGATTGTCTTTCAGGTGATTTTCAGTAGCTCCAAGAATAATCTTCTCCTTAACCTTACCAGGCACTGCAGTGAGACTGACAGGCCTGCAGTTACTGGGATCATCCCTGCTACCGTTCTTGAAGACTGGGACAATATTTGCCTGCTTCCGGTCAACAGGCACCTCTCCAGATTCCCAAGAGCACTGAAAAATTATTAAGGAGGTCTCACTATGACCTCAGCCAGTCCTTTAAGTACCCTCAGATTAATCCCATCAGGCCCCATAGACTTTTAGGGATCCAGCTGGAGCACCAGCTCCCACACAAGTTCGGGGTTGATTGGGAGTTTATCAATTGCACAGTCTAGGTCCTCAGGCCGAGGACTCTGGGGTGCCCGAGGCCATCATCAGTATTTAAGACAGAGGCAAAAAAAGCACTGAATGGCTCTGCTTTGTCTGTGTACTTGTTTATGAGGTGTCCATGCTGAGCAAGTAATGGGCCAATGTTATGTATGATCTGCCTTTTGTTATTAACATATTTGAAAAAGCCCTTTTTGTTTTCCTTCACAGTGCTGACCAGCTTCAACTCTAATTGAGCTCTGGCTGCACGGATTTCTGCCCTACACGGGTGGACAGTACCCCTGTAGTTCTCCTGTGTCACCTGTCCTTGTTTCCACCGGCCGTACACCATCCTTTCATGCCCCAGTTTGATTAGAAGATCCCTGTTTGTAGGGTTTCCTACCTTAAGCCTTGCTGATCTCATTTGTCTAGTCTTTCCCCAGGAGTCTTTTATGTAAGATAATGTCTGAGTGACTGTTTTGAGTGTCAGGGAGCCTTCCCACAAAGGGCAGCCCAAATCAAGCAAGGGGAAAATTCTGCCTCTGCCTGAAAGACCCTGCAGTCGTACAGCTACACTGAGTCCCATCCAAAACCACTCCCCTATTGCCAGTGTCTAGGGGGATCCAGATCCACTGCACTATATGCTGCCGACACACATACAAACAGAATCAAAACCCCTTCTCCAAACATCTTCTCCATGGACTATGTTACAGGCACTGTACTAAGAATTCTGAACTCCAAAAGAAGCAGCACAGTGGCTCAAAAAGAAAAGAGCTAAAAAAAACCCCAGCCAGATGTTGAAGGCAAGGTTTATTTGCCTTCATATGCTTAAATCTTTGTTTCTAGCTTTCAAATTTTTCTCTAGACTTGTAAGAGTTGCTATTTTAAGTGAAAGCATACAGTCACCATCATTAATTTCACCTACGTCCCTACACATAAGCAACAGAGAGAGCTAGCGGCCCCTGAAGGAGATCCAGGAGACTGAACTGATACGTGAGGGTAGCTACCTGAGGTCAACCAAGAGGAAACACAATATATATGTACCATCCTATTGAGCCTCCTGACCCTATATGAGAGGCTGACGTCTTTTGAATCAAACACTGATTCATGATAAGCACGCAAGGCCAACCAATGGCTAGCAAAGAGAATAAATCTCTGTATTTAATTTATTTCCTAATCTCAAAAATAAGTGTAATAATTGCAAACTCTCATCAGGTTAGGTACATCAAAGACTGGAGGAGCAGCAATATTGTGGTAACAGGGTTATAGATGTAGCTTTCCCAGCACTGTGTTGTTCTGGGAGTGCAGAATGTTGATATCACCTTATCACATAATAACTCAGATTCCTCGCAGGTTTCCGAGCAGAGCTCTTTGGCAGTGTTTGCTATGGGCCTGGGGCACAAGCTAGCCCATTCTCCTTGAACAAGTTGTGACAGAGGCTAGCTTTATCAGGCTTAAAGCACATTTTCAGATCTCAACATGTTTCAGTATTTCTCCCATGCAGTGGAAACAAAGCACATAGGTTTGGGGTCTTTCTCCTTTTAGTTCTCTGTGAATTTGAGACTTTGTATTGATTTGGGAGTTTTTTTGGTTTATAAATTTTTAGCAGAGCAACAGGATTTGGAATTCTACATGTCTGGTGGGGCATGGCTACATGGCATACCAAATGTAAAATTGTGGACAATAAAAATGCTTCTCCTTGTTTGTTGAAAATCAGCTCCATCATGTTCTGCTATGTATTATCTTTTATCCGACTGTGTGTTAGCAGGACAGGTGGACACCTATAGTGCATCTGTACTATTAAAGTGGGCCAATGTTAATGCTCCCTCTGTAATAGCAAGCAGCAGGACACAGCAGATGACACCAAGCTCTATGGACCTTGGGACTGCTACAGAAAAATGCGCTGAGGCATATCCAGAGTGTGCAACAGCCACAGTACACGTGCCCGCAAAAACACAGGTTTGCTGCTTAAAATTTTGCTATGGAACCACTGATAAGATCAGTAATTTTTCTTAACTTACATGGCTGAGAACAACACACGTATCTGGATGTCTGTGTGCTAGACAAAGCCAGGATGTTTTGCTTCCAACCACCTACAAAGACAATGACTTCTTTGTACAAGACAGAGAGTGAGGCTGCAAGAGTACAGTCCAAGCAGGACGTGCACTGTGACCTTTCCGGGAGGATATATGCAGAGTTCCATGTGTTGAATGAATGAAAATGAAATTCAGAGGAAATCAGTGAAACCTGATGTTTTGGTGTACCACAGCATGCCCGTGCTTGTTTGTTATACACCACAAGGCATCGCCTTTCCTCTCAGGAATGGAGGTCAAGAGAGTCTCCTTATTGTGGCAACCTTTTGATCTTTGTCTCTATTCCACTGCATGGCTAAGCCGTGGCCTGAGGAACCTTTTATGAAAGTTGGAAGACTTACACTTAGTGCTATATTAAGGATAAAACGTAATCTGAACCGCAATGGTGTTTCCAGCAGGATTTAAAAGGGGCTGTCTGAATCAGTCTTGCTGTTTTATCCCCCCAGCTATACACTTGACACGTTCTTAGAGATGCCGATAACCCTCTGAGTGGTTTCTGGTCTTTTCTTGGCTCAGCTCAGCTGTTTCCCCACCAGCCACTTACTGTTTTGCCCAATAAAAGGCAAGAACCTCCTTGCCTCTTCCATCACTTGCTTTACCTGCCCAGAGGTGCCAGAGTCCCTGGGAAAAGCATGATTTATATCATGTGCCACTGGGCAATGCTCCCCTCTGGGGCATGTTGCACTGGGATGCAGCATGGTGTACTCTGCTCATTTCTCACCCAGCCCTCCAGCGAGGAGGAAACCGAGCACTGAGCCCTGCTCTGACCCTCTGGACGCAAGGGGAGCTGTACAGGAGGGTGCAAACCAGGGCAAAGTGTCTGCCCTCCACCACCAAACATACCACCAGTCCCTCTGAAATAGCATGGTTTTGTGTGTGGGTTACAGTAACCACACCTAAAATATCATCTCCCGCTCCTCGTCTATTAGTATTACAGGAAGGATCTCTGGTTAGCGACTCTGCACACACCCCATTACTATTTATCACTCTAAGCTCTACAGCCACATCCTTTTCCAGCTTTACACACAGATAGTGAAAGTCTTCAACAGCTCAGAGCACTCAGTTCCATGAAGTTGCTGTGGTGTTGGTGCAGGGTCTGCAGTCTGTGTGCCCAGGGTTATGCACACACTGAAGGAGCTGAACTGGCCTGTGATAACACACAAAAACATGTGACTATTTAGTTATCACTTTTCAACCATAACAGAATAAAGCTCCACAGTTACTAACTGCAATGTGAAAGACAAAGTGCATGTTACATCTGTGCTTATCAAGTGCATGTCTTTTCTTAGGATAATTCTTTTTGAGATTTTGCTGCAGAAAGATAACTTTGATGGTTAAAGAGGTTAGGGACACCAGCAAGCAAGTATGAAACAAAGTGTGAACTCACAGTGTGTTAGCTATGCTGTGATAACAAAAATAGTTAGGAAAAGGAAGTAAAATCTCTTGCAGTGACTACAGAGCTGCTCCCATGCTGGAGATCACCACCTTGCCCACCTAGTGGTAACCCCGACCATGCAAAGCTGTTGCTGACAACGCCAGATATTATCATATATTTTGCTAGAAGTACACCCAGTGAATCAAAATTTTTAGTTACTTCTGGAAGACACTACTAACACTGACAAAATACAGAGAAAATGATCAGCATCAGTTGCTACATGGCATGAAAAGCCAGATGCTCATCTGATACAGATCCACACGGTTCTGTCTGCAATGACTTCAGGCAAGCGTAGCTAACTTACAAGGTGAGGAGTTTTACTGTACATGCAAACTGCTTATTTTATTATTGCTCTGTGTAAAAAATAGGAAAATTAATCGTCCATGTTGCTCAACACAGTTGTTTACGTATATGTGAGTTGAGCTCTGACAAAAATCCCTACTTGTTATTCTGTCTTAAGAAGAGAGATGTGAGCCGCAGCACGGAGCATGTCCGGAACGCTTTACAATGTGTTACAAGTTTCTCCTTGTGCTGAGCCATGAGGGATCTAAGCTACTACATATTCCCCCTTCCTCCCTGGCCCCTTAGGGCCTAGTTCATCACAGGCTGAAATCGTTTGTACCTACTTACAGGTCCTGGGAGTACTGGTTAAAGGCTGCAGTTACCCAAAGAGAAAGCAAGTACATGAGCATCACCATTTGGCAGACTTATGCACCACACCAGTGTTGACTTTTTCACAATGTGCAAAGTACCCACTAATCAGGTTTAGAAATGCCTAAACAGGAATATCTGCTCTGCCTTCAAGATTAAAATCCTAACACCAGATAAAGTATTTGTCTCCTTTGCAGACCAACTTTTCCTTATTGAAAACTAATGTCACAAACTCAGTAGTTTACAGAAATGTTTACTTTGGAAACGTTCTTATCCCACTATGAGTCCTTCAATCTGAAAAGCTGTTGCCGACAGATAAGATATGAGTAATACTGAACTCTTGTTGCTTTTTTAACGTCATTAAAAAACACTTTTGCTCTGTGTGAAGGTCTCTGAACCCGCACAGAGGGCTGAAGGGTCTCAGCCTTTTCTCATCTCCTCATCGGGAAGACAAAGAATTCGGGGAAATCAGAACTTGGGGTGTTCTGTTTCCCAGAGTCCTGTTGTTATCTCCTGACAACGGGGAATTTTAGTAATAAATAATACTTATTGCGTCTCATGCCTCACTCTCTGACAAAGCAGCTGCACAGGAAGTAAGCTGAAACTATACCAAAGGGAGTGAGGACCATCCTTGGCAGAGTGCGTTATCTGCATGCAGCAGCGAGGAAAGCTGCCTAATGGCGTGTCATTATTGTAGGCAAAATCCTGGTCAGATGAAAATCTGTTGAGAGAGGCTGGATGCCTCCTTCTCTGAAGGCAACTGAACACGTGCTATGGGGGTGACGTCCTGAAATGCGTGCAGAGAGAAAGCCCCACACCCAGCCAGCGAGAGGTGAGCAGCACAAGCAGAGTCCCCTGAGAAGCACACAGCTACATCGAAGGGATATAACGGCAATAAGAGGGGAGTCTGCTCTAGTCTGCTGTAAACCAGGAAATCTGTATTAAACCAAGATACAATATTACTTTTATGTTAGCAAGCTGAAACCAATAATTACCTGTAATCGTCTTCACAGGTTATCTTAAAGTTTCGCTCTTCTAAGATGCTTTTTAACCTGTTTATGGAATGACCTGAGCAGGATTCACTGGAAAGAAAAGTCTTTTGTTACTTGTGTTCCTTGAGTGTACGAGAAGATTAGCTTCACCTTACTTCAGGTAAAATTCTTTAAAAGCTTGTTTGCTAATATGCAGTGAAGTCCACTGGGTTTGTCGAGTTTTGCCTACCTTTGGTCCTTTGCTACTAGAAACTGTGTGATATTCAACTATGCATCTTGCACAAGAACTTTGTGTAGGAAGATATCTGTGGGAATTAACTCAGTTCTATTCACAGTTCACTGTGCTTTAGAGCTGCTCCAGAGCCTTTGATGGCCTCCATCCACAGGAGCACAATGTAATCAAACCTGTGGGAGGCCAAAGTGACCAAGTCCCCTGTGTGAAGAGCAAGGGTCAATCACGAAAACCAGCAGCTAAGTCCCAGGTAGAACATAAGATTGAAAGAACATGAGAGGAAGCAGGATATGAGCATCTCCTATCTGTTTGACTCTTCCTGTGGCTGCTGCTACTCTGTTTTGAGAAGAAACTGTTTGAACTACTTTTCCATTGGCAGGAGCTCTAACTTGTGTATTTCTTTACTACCCACCTAAAGGTTTCATGAAGCACGTAGCACTGTCATACCTTTGAGATCTTTATCTCTATACTTAATTTGCTAGAAATACCCCAAGGCAGTAGTGAGAGGATTGACAAATGCCAGAGACACAAACAGATCCCCTGAAAAAAGCTTTTTACGTCAGGATAAAAATTATCCAGAGCACAGGAAACACATCAGGGCAATAATACAATACTGGGGCAAATCCAGTTCCTTGCATAAGGCATCAGTGGAAAACAGAGTCAGCTCTTATTTTTTTTCACGAGACTCACCAGATTCTATCAGTGATCCAACATGGGATACAAATCAGAGGATAAAATGAATACATATTCTTGGAGCTACCCTCCCTCTTTCTCCTTGGAAATCAGTAGAAAATTATAAGGAAACTACTGTGAACTTGGCACTGGAGAAGGATGTGTCCAGAAAGTTGGTAGGGCACCAGCTTGTTGGAGCTGTTGAGAAGGAAGAACCTGATGGCTTTTTTGATGTTGGGTATCATGGAAGGGAGGATCAAGGGTCATGTTTGGGGGAACTAATGTACAGATTGCCCGATGTCCTTATCTTCAGCAAAATTCTACGCAATGGACCACAAGAATATGCCTGGCACGCTGACCACAGGATAGATGCATGTCTGTGAGCTGATTGAGAGACACACCGGCTTGTGTGGCAAGGAGACATTTCCGGGTGTTAGGAACAGGGAAGGGGTTGCAACACTGGAGTTAGGACTGTGTCAGACCATGCGGCTGTCTGAGCAAGGGTCTCTGCTGGGTTCCACACTCAGTCCTGAGCTGCACTGCATCACCAGCAAAGCAAAGGACGTGACCCCAGTTAAAATCACACTCAAACTAGCGGCAATCCCGGTGAGGGTGAATCAGTGCCCTATCAGACTGAAAGCACACAAAGCAGAGCCCTTGATTACCACTTTCATCCAGCATGGAGTGCTTAGGGGACATCAACCTGAATGCAATACTCCTATTCTGTCAGTAAAGAAGCCTCACTCTCAAGAGGATAGAGTGGTTGTTCAGAGAAGCTGTGGACGCCCTGTCCCTGGAGGTATTCAAGGCCAGGCTGGATGGGGCTTTGAGCAGCCTGCTCTGGTTGGAGGTGTCCCTGCCCACGGCAGGAGGGTTGGAACTGGTTGGGCTTTGAGGTCCCTTCCAACCCAAACCATTCTGTGATTCTATGGTCATGCCCTTCTTCTTCATCAAAGCTGCTGCCTCTGTCATGGGAGGGTCCTTAGGAATGGGAGAAACCATGGCAGTGCACTATAACCATGCGAACCACAGAACCAGCTCTGAAGACGGGGATCAAAGGCATTGAAACTCATACTCAATGCTTGAAATATGACTGGCCTGCAAAGGAATCTGAATGGGACAAAAAGGATATGATCTGAGATCACTATTCTGGTATCAGTAATTCCACGACAAGCATTTAAACCACAGAGTTTCTATTAAAAACCACAGAATCATTTCTGTTGGAAGGGACTGCTGGGACACCTAGTCCAACCACTATCAACTTACAGCAGGTTGCAAGTTGGGCTTTGAGTACATCCACAGATGGAGACTACACATCCTCTCTGGGAAACCTGTTTTGTCAAAAATGGACCTGGTCAGCATAATTATACTATTCCTATGGAAAAACATATTTTCCAGCTGTTCACCCTGACAAACATAGCCTGCTCGGTGACTTCAGTGCTGCACCCATAATAAGGGTCTGTAGAGCTTGGTGGGTTGGGAGAAATTTAAAGGGACCTCTTGAAAGCAAGGAAAATGTCACTGTGTCTTAGTTCAGCGGTACCTACGAAAAATACTGAAGAAAACAACATTAAAATGTTATTCTTTCCAGCAAAGTAAGTAAGGGAAGTGAATGGAGGGCAGGTTTCATGAGCAGATTTAAGATAGCGTCAAGTGTTAGTCACTTGTCAGAAGTGAGCTGCACCATCTGCCTTCTACACACTGCTCCTCGTCTGGTACAAGCACAACTTACCTTTGAGTTCCACCGATGTCATGCATAAGCCAAATGTGTACAGCAGAGACTTTATCTGGATTGAGATTAAAGATCTCAATACTTCCAAAAATGCTGTAAGAATGGGACATGAGAAAGCAAAACATTCTTAGTTATCTAAGTAAAGTGTACACAGTATTTTCCCCCAATACAAGTACTTATTAGTGCTGCTGTCATTCTCAGTGAAAGAACATTACCTTGGTAATGGATTTTCACAGACTATTTAATTACTTTGCGGTAAAAGATTTTCTCCTCGTTCTTATTTCATTTTCATAAGAACTTTTGAAACTGTCTGCAGACTGAAAAAAGGTTAAGTTTTTCCATCTTGAGTGCCTTTTGTCCAGTTTGGTTTATTGGCTATTGGTTTGGTTTGGTGCAAGGGAAATGAACACAGCTGTTCTCCTGACACATTCTTCCTCTTTCAATATTATTCAAGACTGCACTTCCAACCAAATAACCCAAGGAAGCACAGTCTGGACGAGGAAAATCTGGTCAGGAAATCCATGAGCAATTAGAAATGTGTCGTTCACATGAATATAACATAGTGTCAAGTCTAGATTACCTGTATTAATACAGTTAGTTTGTGCAGCAACAACATACTGGAGATCCGACCCACATACTCTCAGCAGGATTTAAATTACAGTCACACTATAGAAGAAGTTAAGTGAATCATCTTTTCAATAGCCACTAGTTTAGACCTCTAAATGAGTTTTTCTAAAATCCTTCTGCACTGGGCAGGGAGCAGGTTGCTGACTGCTGGGAGGCAGAAGCATCAGGGTGGCATTTTGAGGGAAGTAAGCAGTAACAAAACAGATGCCTGGTGGAGGGAACGAGGGCAAGGGAGTAGGAACTTTTTCAGTAGTGAGCGTTGACGGGACAAGAACCAATGGGCACAAAGGGAAAACAACCAAATTCCATTGGAACCCAGTGGTTCTGGGGCGGGTCCAGCGCGGGGCACGGGTCACAATGGGGGCTGTCCCCATAGACACCACCAGGCAGCCCCACGGCAGTTGGCCTTGGGCGATCGGTGAGTGAAGCACGCAGGGGCAAAGCTGGGCTGGGTGAGGGTGGGGCAGGGGGCCAGGGGGCTTTGTAACCCAGAGCGAGAGCTCAGCGCCTCAGGGAAGGGGACGGTACCGCCCTTGGGCTGGGGGCAGAGGTGCTCGGGGCTGCCACTGGTGGCAGCTGCCCAGAGAGGCCTTGCGGATGTGCGGGGTGCCCACACCTCTGTCAGAGTCTCCATGGGATGGTAGGGGTGGGGCTTTAGGAGACTCTACTCGGGTGTCCCCTGTCCTGTGACAGGACACAGCACAGCCTGGGGCTGGCCATCAGGGTGGCTTAGGTGGGATAGGTCCCATGGGGGCTCCAGCAAGGGCCCGTGGCCCACTCAAGCCTGTCGACACCAGTGCCCAGGTGCGTTCCAGGGACAGCCCACGGCACCCGTCCCTGCACTGCTCACAAGCCCTGCCCCGTGCTCCCTCGCTCCCAGCCCTGCTCAGCCCCATTTCCGCTCACCTCCTCCAGGCCATGGCTGTCGCAGTTGCCCTCGTCCTGTCTGTGCTGGCCACCTTGTTTGGGGAGAAGCCCGACCAGCACCTCGATGTGGCCAAGGAAGAGCAGATGCTGCAGCGGGAGCAGTTTCTCCATCAGGAGATGACTCGACTGCTGAAGGAGATGGAGCAGACAAGGCATGCGGAGGAAGCCCCGCTCCTTCCAGTGCGTCACATCATCATCGGAGCCCTGGTCCTGTTGCCTGTGCTCTGCTGGCTGGCCAGAAAATGGAACAGGCACTATGAGAGCTGCAGTGAGTAGCCCAGCACCAGCAGAGAGGAGAAGGAAGACAGAGAGGAGGGGGTTTAGCGAGATCCCAGAGGAGCAGAGAACCATGTCACGGCTTTGGTTGCGTTTTCACAATTCCCCAGGCAGGGCCTGCCTGACTTGTGCAAAAGGAGCTGAAGGAGCTGGTGGGTGAGCTCCTCGGTGTCTGCCGTGTGCTCTCCAGGAGGAGTCTCATGCCGCAGATGCACCCTGCCATGCGCACAGACGGCACCCATGAGTCCTGGAGCATGCACGAGGACAGTATCGCCTACCAACTGCTCGTGCTCCTGCTGCCACCGCCCGGGTACTCTTTCCACCTGGAAAGAGGCACCCGGGGGCAGCTGCCAGCAGGAGCCTCCTGCATCCGTGTGGTGCAGAAGGGCACGTGCTCGAGGGAGCAGTGGCTGGGGGATACTTTCTGCTCTGTCCCCCCAACCAACGACCAGTGGAGGGAGGAGAGCCTGCACCTCCAGCACACCCTCTGCACAGACTCCCACTTGGATGTGCAGAAAACGGCGGGCTGGGTCCAGCTGCTGGTGGCATCGGCCTGGAGGTATTTGCCTCAGTCACGCTCCTGCCAGCTCACAGTGCTGCCCTCCTGCCTCTCCTGCAGGTTCCAGTTGACAAGCAGCTCCACCATGAAGATCTGCACTGAGATGCAGCTTGCAGTGCAGCCGGGCACCTCAGGAGCCTGACTGAGCCTGGAGTAGGCAGGGGCCGGCTTTACCGGCACAACACCACGGCCACAGAGATCTTCTCCAGGCCCCGCTTTTAAGACTTAGAGCAAGCAAACCCAACAGGACACCTCAGAGGTCTGCACTTCTGCACCCATATCCTGGTGGTCTCAAGATTTTCCACCCCTGCCTGTGACCCTGAGGACCTTGCCTTCACCCCACATTACTGGGACCCAGGCACAGTTTTGGACACTGGCACGTGAGAATCTGCTCACGCCAGAGACTGCCTGGAGAGTCTGTGCTGCAGATCTGAACCAAGGAGGCACAGAGATGGCACTGCTCAAGAGCTGTTCAGCACAAACAGAACCTGGGGAACCACTGCTGCTTCCGCTGAAGATTTCATCGCAACTGAGGCTCCTGTTACCACCTGCAAGAGGATGGGACCACCCGCCCTGTTGGAAAGGGTTGACCCCCTTTGGGACCTTTGTTTGATGTCAAGCTGACAATAAATTAGCTTGCTTGAATGCCCCTCCGCCTGTGTCTGTGCAACCCTCTGTGGGGCCGTGGGCAGGGAGCAGGTTGCTGACTGCTGGGAGGCAGAAGCATCAGGGTGGCATTTTGAGGGAAGTAAGCAGTAACAAAACAGATTCCCTGGTGGAGGGAACGAGGGCAAGGGAGCAGGAACTTTCTCAGTAGTGAGCGTTGACGGGACAAGAACCAATGGGCACAAAGGGAAAACAACCAAATTCCATTGGAACCCAGTGGTTCTGGGGCGGGTCCAGCGCGGGGCACGGGTCACAATGGGGGCTGTCCCCATAGACACCACCAGGCAGCCCCACAGCAGTTGGCCTTGGGCGATCGGTGAGTGAAGCACGCAGGGGCAAAGCTGGGCTGGGTGAGGGTGGGGCAGGGGGCCAGGGGGCTTTGTAACCCAGAGCGAGAGCTCAGCGCCTCAGGGAAGGGGACGGTACCGCCCTTGGGCTGGGGGCAGAGGTGCTCGGGGCTGCCAGTGGTGGCAGCTGCCCAGACAGGCCTTGGGAATGTGCGGGGTGCCCACACCTCTGTCAGAGTCTCCATGGGATGGTAGGGGTGGGGCTTTAGGAGACTCTACTCGGGTGTCCCCTGTCCTGTGACAGGACACAGCACAGCCTGGGGCTGGCCATCAGGGTGGCTTAGGTGGGATGGGTCCCATGGTGGCTCCAGCAAGGGTCCGTGGCCCACTCAAGCCTGTCGACACCAGTGCCCAGGTGCGTTCCAGGGACAGCCCATGGCACCCGTCCCTGCAGCGCTCAGAAACCCTGCCCTGTGCTCCCTCGCTCCCAGCCCTGCTCAGCCCAATTTCCTGTCACCTCCTCCAGGCCATGGCTGTCGCAGTTGCCCTCGTCCTGTCTGTGCTGGCCGCCCTGTTAGGGATGAAGCCCAACCAGACCCTTAATGTGATCACAGAAGAGAGGATTAAGCAACGGCAGCCGTTTCTCCATCAGGAGATGAGTCGGTTACTGAGGGAGATGGAGCAGACAAGGCCTGCGGAGGAAGCCCCACTCCTTCCAGTGCGTCACATCATCACCGGAGCCCTGGTCCTGTTGCCTGCGCTCTGCTGGCTGGCCACAAAATGGAAGAGACACAGTGAGAGCTGCAGTGAGCAGTCCAGCTCCACCAGAGAGGAGGAGGAAGACAGGAAGCAGGAGGCTGAGGAAGACCCCAGTGTTGCAGACAAGGGTGTCACAGCCCTGGTTGTGTATACACCATTGCCAAGGCCAAGCCTGCTTGACTTGTGCAAGGAGGTGAAGGAGCTGGTGGGTGAGCTCCTCGGTGTCTGCCGTGTGCTCTCCAGGAGGAGTCTCATGCCGCAGATGCACCCTGCCATACGCACAGACGGCACCCATGAGTCCTGGAGCATCCACGAGGACAGTATCGCCTACCAACTGCTCGTGCTCTTGCTGCCACCGCCCGGGTACTCTTTCCACCTGGAAACAGGCACCCGGGGGCAGCTGCCAGCAGGAGCCTCCTGCATCCGTGTGGTGCAGAAGGGCACATGCTCGAGGGAGCAGTGGCTGGGGGATACTTTCTGCTCTGTCCCCCCAACCAACGACCAGTGGAGGGAGGAGAGCCTGCACCTCCAGTACACCCTCTGCACAGACTCCCACCTGGATGTGCAGAAAACGGCCTGCTGGGTCCAGCTGCTGGTGACATCGGCCTGGAGGTATTTGCCTCAGTCACGCTCCTGCCAGCTCACAGTGCTGCCCTCCTGCCACTCCTGCAGGTTCCAGTTGACAAGCAGCTCCACCATGAAGATCTGCACTGAGATGCAGCTTGCAGTGCAGCCGGGCACCTCAGGAGCCTGACTGAGCCTGGAGTAGGCAGGGGCCGGCTTTACCGGCACAACACCACGGCCACAGAGATCTTCTCCAGACGCCGCTTTTAAGACTTAGAGCAAGCAAACCCAACAGGACACCTCAGAGGTCTGCACTTCTGCACCCATATCCTGGTGGTCTCAAGATTTTCCACCCCTGCCTGTGACCCTGAGGACCTTGCCTTCACCCCACATTACTGGGACCCAGGCACAGTTTTGGACACTGGCACGTGAGAATCTGCTCACGCCAGAGACTGCCTGGGGAGTCTGTGCTGCAGATCTGAACCAAGGAGGCACAGAGATGGCACTGCTCAAGAGCTGTTCAGCACAAACAGAACCTGGGGAACCTCTGCTGCTTCCGCTGAAGATTTCATCGCAACTGAGGCTCCTGTTACCACCTGCAAGAAGATGGGACCACCCGCCATGTTGGAAAGGGTTGACCCCCTTTGGGACCTTTGTTTGATGTCAAGCTGACAATAAATTAGCTTGTTTGAATGCCCCTCCGCCTGTGTCTGTGTGACTCTCTGTGGGGCCGTGGGCAGGGAGCAGGTTGCTGACTGCTGGGAGGCAGAAGCATCAGGGTGGCATTTTGAGGGAAGTAAGCAGTAACAAAACAGATTCCCTGGTGGAGGGAACGAGGGCAAGGGAGCAGGAACTTTCTCAGTAGTGAGCGTTGACGGGACAAGAACCAATGGGCACAAAGGGAAAACAACCAAATTCCATTGGAACCCAGTGGTTCTGGGGCGGGTCCAGCGCGGGGAATGGGTCACAATGGGGGCTGTCCCCATAGACACCATCAGGCAGCCCCACGGCAGTTGGCCTTGGGCGATCGGTGAGTGAAGTACGCAGGGGCAAAGCTGGGCTGGATGAGGGTGGGGCAGGGGGCCAGGGGGCTTTGTAACCCAGAGCGAGAGCTCAGCGCCTCAGGGAAGGGGACGGTACCGCCCTTGGGCTGGGGGCAGAGGTGCTCGGGGCTGCCAGTGGTGGCAGCTGCCCAGAGAGGCCTTGGGGATGTGCGGGGTGCCCACACCTCTGTCAGAGTCTCCATGGGATGGTAGGGGTGGGGCTTTAGGAGACTCTACTCGGGTGTCCCCTGTCCTGTGACAGGACACAGCACAGCCTGGGGCTGGCCATCAGGGTGGCTTAGGTGGGATGGGTCCCATGGTGGCTCCAGCAAGGGCCCGTGGCCCACTCAAGCCTGTTGACACCAGTGCCCAGGTGCGTTCCAGGGACAGCCCATGGCACCCGTCCCTGCAGCGCTCACAAACCCTGCCCCGTGCTCCCTCGCTCCCAGCCCTGCGCAGCCCCATTTCCGTTCACCTCCTCCAAGCCATGGCTGTCGCAGTTGCCCTCGTCCTGTCTGTGCTGGCCACCCTGTTTGGGGAGAAGCCCGACCAGCACCTCGATGTGGCCAAGGAAGACCGGATGCTGCAGCGGGTGCAGTTTCTCCATCAGGAGATGACTCGACTGCTGAAGGAGATGGAGCAGACAAGGCCTGCGGAGGAAGCCCCGCTCCTTCCAGTGCGTCACATCATCATCGGAGCCCTGGTCCTGTTGCCTGTGCTCTGCTGGCTGGCCAGAAAATGGAACAGGCACTATGAGAGCTGCAGTGAGTAGCCCAGCACCAGCAGAGAGGAGGAAGAAGACAGAGAGGAGGGGGTTGAGGGAGATCCCAGTGGAGCAGAGAACCATGTCACGGCTTTGGTTGCGTTTTCACAATTCCCCAGGCAGGGCCTGCCTGACTTGTGCAAAAGGAGCTGGTGGGTGAGCTCCTCGGTGTCTGCCTCGGTGTCTGCCGTGTGCTCTCCAGGAGGAGTCTCATGCCGCAGATGCACCCTGCCATGCGCACAGACGGCACCCATGAGTTCTGGAGCATGCACGAGGACAGCATCGCCTACCACCTGCTCGTGCTCCTGCTGCCACCGCCTTTCCACCTGGAAACAGGCACCCGGGGGCCTCCCACATCCACGTGGTGCAGGAAAGCACGTGCTCAAGGGAGGAGCTTCTGGGGTCGTTTTTTTGCTTTCTGTACCACACTGAGGATGAGCTTCTGAAGACAGGCCAGAGCTTGTATGATCTACACGCCCTGTGCACAGACCCCTACTTAGATGCGAAGAAGATTGTCTGCTGGGCCCAGCTTTTGGTGAGATCAGCCTGATGGCTTTTGCCTCAGTTACAGTATGTCCAGCTAATGGTGCTGCCCTCATCCGACTCCTTCAGGTTCCAGCTGACAAGCACCTCAAAGATGAACATCTGCACCAAGATGAAGTTCGAAGTGCAACTCTCTTGAGCAGGAAGAAGACAGATTTGCCAGCAGCGAGCCATGGCTGGAGAGCTGTGTGCTTGTCACAGAATCACAGGATCACACGGAATGACCTGAGTAGGAAGGGTGATTGCCCAGCTCTCCAGTTCGTCCCAGCTCTCCAGTTCGTCCAGATCCCTCTGGAGGGCCTCTTTGCCCTCAAGACTGTCAGCAGCTCCCCCCAGTTCTGTCTTGGCATTGAATTTGGTTAAAAGACCTTAAAAAGTCCTGCATCCAGGTCATTTATGAACATATTAAAGAGCACTGGCCCTAAGATGGATCCCTGCAGAACCCCACTGGTGACGGGGCACCAGCCCAGTGTAACCCCATTCATGATGACCCTCTCAGCCCGACCCGTCAGGCAATTGCTCACCTGCTGCACTGTGTGTTTAATCAGCTGTGTGCTGGGCATTTTCTTTAGGAGATCCTGTGAGAGACAGTATCAAAGGCCTTGCTGAAACCTGGAAAGGTCACATCAGCTGGTTTTCCTTGGTCAGCCTGATGGGTAACCTTGTCATAGCAGGAAATAAAGTTGGTAAGGGAGGACCTTCCCTTTATAAACCTGTGTTGGCTGGGACCAGTGACTGGATTGTCTTTCAGGTGATTTTCAGTAGCTCCAAGAATAATCTTCTCCTTAACCTTACCAGGCACTGCAGTGAGACTGACAGGCCTGCAGTTACTGGGATCATCCCTGCTACCGTTCTTGAAGACTGGGACAATATTTGCCTGCTTCCGGTCAACAGGCACCTCTCCAGATTCCCAAGAGCACTGAAAAATTATTAAGGAGGTCTCACTATGACCTCAGCCAGTCCTTTAAGTACCCTCAGATGAATCCCATCAGGCCCCATAGACTTTTAGGGATCCAGCTGGAGCACCAGCTCCCACACAAGTTCGGGGTTAATTGGGAGTTTATCAATTGCACAGTCTAGGTCCTCAGGCCGAGGACTCTGGGGTGCCCGAGGCCATCATCAGTATTTAAGACAGAGGCAAAAAAAGCACTGAATGGCTCTGCTTTGTCTGTGTACTTGTTTATGAGGTGTCCATGCTGAGCAAGTAATGGGCCAATGTTATGTATGATCTGCCTTTTGTTATTAACATATTTGAAAAAGCCCTTTTTGTTTTCCTTCACAGTGCTGACCAGCTTCAACTCTAATTGAGCTCTGGCTGCACGGATTTCTGCCCTACACGGGTGGACAGTACCCCTGTAGTTCTCCTGTGTCACCTGTCCTTGTTTCCACCGGCCGTACACCATCCTTTCATGCCCCAGTTTGATTAGAAGATCCCTGTTTGTAGGGTTTCCTACCTTAAGCCTTGCTGATCTCATTTGTCTAGTCTTTCCCCAGGAGTCTTTTATGTAAGATAATGTCTGAGTGACTGTTTTGAGTGTCAGGGAGCCTTCCCACAAAGGGCAGCCCAAATCAAGCAAGGGGAAAATTCTGCCTCTGCCTGAAAGACCCTGCAGTCGTACAGCTACACTGAGTCCCATCCAAAACCACTCCCCTATTGCCAGTGTCTAGGGGGATCCAGATCCACTGCACTATATGCTGCCGACACACATACAAACAGAATCAAAACCCCTTCTCCAAACATCTTCTCCATGGACTATGTTACAGGCACTGTACTAAGAATTCTGAACTCCAAAAGAAGCAGCACAGTGGCTCAAAAAGAAAAGAGCTAAAAAAAAACCCAGCCAGATGTTGAAGGCAAGGTTTATTTGCCTTCATATGCTTAAATCTTTGTTTCTAGCTTTCAAATTTTTCTCTAGACTTGTAAGAGTTGCTATTTTAAGTGAAAGCATACAGTCACCATCATTAATTTCACCTACGTCCCTACACATAAGCAACAGAGAGAGCTAGCGGCCCCTGAAGGAGATCCAGGAGACTGAACTGATACGTGAGGGTAGCTACCTGAGGTCAACCAAGAGGAAACACAATATATATGTACCATCCTATTGAGCCTCCTGACCCTATATGAGAGGCTGACGTCTTTTGAATCAAACACTGATTCATGATAAGCACACAAGGCCAACCAATGGCTAGCAAAGAGAATAAATCTCTGTATTTAATTTATTTCCTAATCTCAAAAATAAGTGTAATAATTGCAAACTCTCATCAGGTTAGGTACATCAAAGACTGGAGGAGCAGCAATATTGTGGTAACAGGGTTATAGATGTAGCTTTCCCAGCACTGTGTTGTTCTGGGAGTGCAGAATGTTGATATCACCTTATCACATAATAACTCAGATTCCTCGCAGGTTTCCGAGCAGAGCTCTTTGGCAGTGTTTGCTATGGGCCTGGGGCACAAGCTAGCCCATTCTCCTTGAACAAGTTGTGACAGAGGCTAGCTTTATCAGGCTTAAAGCACATTTTCAGATCTCAACATGTTTCAGTATTTCTCCCATGCAGTGGAAACAAAGCACATAGGTTTGGGGTCTTTCTCCTTTTAGTTCTCTGTGAATTTGAGACTTTGTATTGATTTGGGAGTTTTTTTGGTTTATAAATTTTTAGCAGAGCAACAGGATTTGGAATTCTACATGTCTGGTGGGGCATGGCTACATGGCATACCAAATGTAAAATTGTGGACAATAAAAATGCTTCTCCTTGTTTGTTGAAAATCAGCTCCATCATGTTCTGCTATGTATTATCTTTTATCCGACTGTGTGTTAGCAGGACAGGTGGACACCTATAGTGCATCTGTACTATTAAAGTGGGCCAATGTTAATGCTCCCTCTGTAATAGCAAGCAGCAGGACACAGCAGATGACACCAAGCTCTATGGACCTTGGGACTGCTACAGAAAAATGCGCTGAGGCATATCCAGAGTGTGCAACAGCCACAGTACACGTGCCCGCAAAAACACAGGTTTGCTGCTTAAAATTTTACTATGGAACCACTGATAAGATCAGTAATTTTTCTTAACTTACATGGCTGAGAACAACACACGTATCTGGATGTCTGTGTGCTAGACAAAGCCAGGATGTTTTGCTTACAACCACCTACAAAGACAATGACTTCTTTGTACAAGACAGAGAGTGAGGCTGCAAGAGTACAGTCCAAGCAGGACGTGCACTGTGACCTTTCCTGGGAGGATATATGCAGAGTTCCATGTGTTGAATGAATGAAAATGAAATTCAAAGGAAATCAGTGAAACCTGATGTTTTGGTGTACCACAGCATGCCCGTGCTTGTTTGTTATACACCACAAGGCATCGCCTTTCCTCTCAGGAATGGAGGTCAAGAGAGTCTCCTTATCGTGGCAACCTTTTGATCTTTGTCTCTATTCCACTGCATGGCTAAGCCGTGGCCTGAGGAACCTTTTATGAAAGTTGGAAGACTTACACTTAGTGCTATATTAAGGATAAAACGTAATCTGAACCGCAATGGTGTTTCCAGCAGGATTTAAAAGGGGCTGTCTGAATCAGTCTTGCTGTTTTATCCCCCCAGCTACACACTTGACACGTTCTTAGAGATGCTGATAACCCTCTGAGTGGTTTCTGGTCTTTTCTTGGCTCAGCTCAGCTGTTTCCCCACCAGCCACTTACTGTTTTGCCCAATAAAAGGCAAGAACCTCCTTGCCTCTTCCATCACTTGCTTTACCTGCCCAGAGGTGCCAGAGTCCCTGGGAAAAGCATGATTTATATCATGTGCCACTGGGCAATGCTCCCCTCTGGGGCATGTTGCACTGGGATGCAGCATGGTGTACTCTGCTCATTTCTCACCCAGCCCTCCAGCGAGGAGGAAATCGAGCACTGAGCCCTGCTCTGACCCTCTGGACGCAAGGGGAGCTGTACAGGAGGGTGCAAACCAGGGCAAAGTGTCTGCCCTCCACCACCAAACATACCACCAGTCCCTCTGAAATAGCATGGTTTTGTGTGTGGGTTACAGTAACCACACCTAAAATATCATCTCCCGCTCCTCGTCTATTAGTATTACAGGAAGGATCTCTGGTTAGCGACTCTGCACACACCCCATTACTATTTATCACTCTAAGCTATACAGCCACATCCTTTTCCAGCTTTACACACAGATAGTGAAAGTCTTCAACAGCTCAGAGCACTCAGTTCCATGAAGTTGCTGTGGTGTTGGTGCAGGGTCTGCAGTCTGTGTGCCCAGGGTTATGCACACACTGAAGGAGCTGAACTGGCCTGTGATAACACACAAAAACATGTGACTATTTAGTTATCACTTTTCAACTATAACAGAATAAAGCTCCACAGTTACTAACTGCAATGTGAAAGACAAAGTGCATGTTACATCTGTGCTTATCAAGTGCATGTCTTTTCTTAGGATAATTCTTTTTGAGATTTTGCTGCAGAAAGATAACTTTGATGGTTAAAGAGGTTAGGGACACCAGCAAGCAAGTATGAAACAAAGTGTGAACTCACAGTGTGTTAGCTATGCTGTGATAACAAAAATAGTTAGGAAAAGGAAGTAAAATCTCTTGCAGTGACTACAGAGCTGCTCCCATGCTGGAGATCACCACCTTGCCCACCTAGTGGTAACCCCGACCATGCAAAGCTGTTGCTGACAACGCCAGATATTATCATATTTTTTGCTAGAAGTACACCCAGTGAATCAAAATTTTTAGTTACTTCTGGAAGACACTACTAACACTGACAAAATACAGAGAAAATGATCAGCATCAGTTGCTACATGGCATGAAAAGCCAGATGCTCATCTGATACAGATCCACACGGTTCTGTCTGCAATGACTTCAGGCAAGCGTAGCTAACTTACAAGGTGAGGAGTTTTACTGTACATGCAAACTGCTTATTTTATTATTGCTCTGTGTAAAAAATAGGAAAATTAATCGTCCATGTTGCTCAACACAGTTGTTTACGTATATGTGAGTTGAGCTCTGACAAAAATCCCTACTTGTTATTCTGTCTTAAGAAGAGAGATGTGAGCCGCAGCACGGAGCATGTCCGGAACGCTTTACAATGTGTTACAAGTTTCTCCTTGTGCTGAGCCATGAGGGATCTAAGCTACTACATATTCCCCCTTCCTCCCTGGCCCCTTAGGGCCTAGTTCATCACAGGCTGAAATCGTTTGTACCTACTTACAGGTCCTGGGAGTACTGGTTAAAGGCTGCAGTTACCCAAAGAGAAAGCAAGTACATGAGCATCACCATTTGGCAGACTTATGCACCACACCAGTGTTGACTTTTTCACAATGTGCAAAGTACCCACTAATCAGGTTTAGAAATGCCCAAACAGGAATATCTGCTCTGCCTTCAAGATTAAAATCCTAACACCAGATAAAGTATTTGTCTCCTTTGCAGACCAACTTTTCCTTATTGAAAACTAATGTCACAAACTCAGTAGTTTACAGAAATGTTTACTTTGGAAACGTTCTTATCCCACTATGAGTCCTTCAATCTGAAAAGCTGTTGCCGACAGATAAGATATGAGTAATACTGAACTCTTGTTGCTTTTTTAACGTCATTAAAAAACACTTTTGCTCTGTGTGAAGGTCTCTGAACCCGCACAGAGGGCTGAAGGGTCTCAGCCTTTTCTCATCTCCTCATCGGGAAGACAAAGAATTCGGGCAAATCAGAACTTGGGGTGTTCTGTTTCCCAGAGTCCTGTTGTTATCTCCTGACAACGGGGAATTTTAGTAATAAATAATACTTATTGCGTCTCATGCCTCACTCTCTGACAAAGCAGCTGCACAGGAAGTAAGCTGAAACTATACCAAAGGGAGTGAGGACCATCCTTGGCAGAGTGCGTTATCTGCATGCAGCAGGGAGGAAAGCTGCCTAATGGCGTGTCATTATTGTAGGCAAAATCCTGGTCAGATGAAAATCTGTTGAGAGAGGCTGGATGCCTCCTTCTCTGAAGGCAACTGAACACGTGCTATGGGGGTGACGTCCTGAAATGCGTGCAGAGAGAAAGCCCCACACCCAGCCAGCGAGAGGTGAGCAGCACAAGCAGAGTCCCCTGAGAAGCACACAGCTACATCGAAGGGATATAACGGCAATAAGAGGGGAGTCTGCTCTAGTCTGCTGTAAACCAGGAAATCTGTATTAAACCAAGATACAATATTACTTTTATGTTAGCAAGCTGAAACCAATAATTACCTGTAATCGTCTTCACAGGTTATCTTAAAGTTTCGCTCTTCTAAGATGCTTTTTAACCTGTTTATGGAATGACCTGAGCAGGATTCACTGGAAAGAAAAGTCTTTTGTTACTTGTGTTCCTTGAGTGTACGAGAAGATTAGCTTCACCTTACTTCAGGTAAAATTCTTTAAAAGCTTGTTTGCTAATATGCAGTGAAGTCCACTGGGTTTGTCGAGTTTTGCCTACCTTTGGTCCTTTGCTACTAGAAACTGTGTGATATTCAACTATGCATCTTGCACAAGAACTTTGTGTAGGAAGATATCTGTGGGAATTAACTCAGTTCTATTCACAGTTCACTGTGCTTTAGAGCTGCTCCAGAGCCTTTGATGGCCTCCATCCACAGGAGCACAATGTAATCAAACCTGTGGGAGGCCAAAGTGACCAAGTCCCCTGTGTGAAGAGCAAGGGTCAATCACGAAAACCAGCAGCTAAGTCCCAGGTAGAACATAAGATTGAAAGAACATGAGAGGAAGCAGAATATGAGCATCTCCTATCTGTTTGACTCTTCCTGTGGCTGCTGCTACTCTGTTTTGAGAAGAAACTGTTTGAACTACTTTTCCATTGGCAGGAGCTCTAACTTGTGTATTTCTTTACTACCCACCTAAAGGTTTCATGAAGCACGTAGCACTGTCATACCTTTGAGATCTTTATCTCTATACTTAATTTGCTAGAAATACCCCAAGGCAGTAGTGAGAGGATTGACAAATGCCAGAGACACAAACAGATCCCCTGAAAAAAGCTTTTTACGTCAGGATAAAAATTATCCAGAGCACAGGAAACACATCAGGGCAATAATACAATACTGGGGCAAATCCAGTTCCTTGCATAAGGCATCAGTGGAAAACAGAGTCAGCTCTTATTTTTTTTCACGAGACTCACCAGATTCTATCAGTGATCCAACATGGGATACAAATCAGAGGATAAAATGAATACATATTCTTGGAGCTACCCTCCCTCTTTCTCCTTGGAAATCAGTAGAAAATTATAAGGAAACTACTGTGAACTTGGCACTGGAGAAGGATGTGTCCAGAAAGTTGGTAGGGCACCAGCTTGTTGGAGCTGTTGAGAAGGAAGAACCTGATGGCTTTTTTGATGTTGGGTATCATGGAAGGGAGGATCAAGGGCCATGTTTGGGGGAACTAATGTACAGATTGCCCGATGTCCTTATCTTCAGCAAAATTCTACGCAATGGACCACAAGAATATGCCTGGCACGCTGACCACAGGATAGATGCATGTCTGTGAGCTGATTGAGAGACACACCGGCTTGTGTGGCAAGGAGACATTTCCGGGTGTTAGGAACAGGGAAGGGGTTGCAACACTGGAGTTAGGACTGTGTCAGACCATGCGGCTGTCTGAGCAAGGGTCTCTGCTGGGTTCCACACTCAGTCCTGAGCTGCACTGCATCACCAGCAAAGCAAAGGACGTGACCCCAGTTAAAATCACACTCAAACTAGCGGCAATCCCGGTGAGGGTGAATCAGTGCCCTATCAGACTGAAAGCACACAAAGCAGAGCCCTTGATTACCACTTTCATCCAGCATGGAGTGCTTAGGGGACATCAACCTGAATGCAATACTCCTATTCTGTCAGTAAAGAAGCCTCACTCTCAAGAGGATAGAGTGGTTGTTCAGAGAAGCTGTGGACGCCCTGTCCCTGGAGGTATTCAAGGCCAGGCTGGATGGGGCTTTGAGCAGCCTGCTCTGGTTGGAGGTGTCCCTGCCCACGGCAGGAGGGTTGGAACTGGTTGGGCTTTGAGGTCCCTTCCAACCCAAACCATTCTGTGATTCTATGGTCATGCCCTTCTTCTTCATCAAAGCTGCTGCCTCTGTCATGGGAGGGTCCTTAGGAATGGGAGAAACCATGGCAGTGCACTATAACCATGCGAACCACAGAACCAGCTCTGAAGACGGGGATCAAAGGCATTGAAACTCATACTCAATGCTTGAAATATGACTGGCCTGCAAAGGAATCTGAATGGGACAAAAAGGATATGATCTGAGATCACTATTCTGGTATCAGTAATTCCACGACAAGCATTTAAACCACAGAGTTTCTATTAAAAACCACAGAATCATTTCTGTTGGAAGGGACTGCTGGGACACCTAGTCCAACCACTATCAACTTACAGCAGGTTGCAAGTTGGGCTTTGAGTACATCCACAGATGGAGACTACACATCCTCTCTGGGAAACCTGTTTTGTCAAAAATGGACCTGGTCAGCATAATTATACTATTCCTATGGAAAAACATATTTTCCAGCTGTTCACCCTGACAAACATAGCCTGCTCGGTGACTTCAGTGCTGCACCCATAATAAGGGTCTGTAGAGCTTGGTGGGTTGGGAGAAATTTAAAGGGACCTCTTGAAAGCAAGGAAAATGTCACTGTGTCTTAGTTCAGCGGTACCTACGAAAAATACTGAAGAAAACAACATTAAAATGTTATTCTTTCCAGCAAAGTAAGTAAGGGAAGTGAATGGAGGGCAGGTTTCATGAGCAGATTTAAGATAGCGTCAAGTGTTAGTCACTTGTCAGAAGTGAGCTGCACCATCTGCCTTCTACACACTGCTCCTCGTCTGGTACAAGCACAACTTACCTTTGAGTTCCACCGATGTCATGCATAAGCCAAATGTGTACAGCAGAGACTTTATCTGGATTGAGATTAAAGATCTCAATACTTCCAAAAATGCTGTAAGAATGGGACATGAGAAAGCAAAACATTCTTAGTTATCTAAGTAAAGTGTACACAGTATTTTCCCCCAATACAAGTACTTATTAGTGCTGCTGTCATTCTCAGTGAAAGAACATTACCTTGGTAATGGATTTTCACAGACTATTTAATTACTTTGCGGTAAAAGATTTTCTCCTCGTTCTTATTTCATTTTCATAAGAACTTTTGAAACTGTCTGCAGACTGAAAAAAGGTTAAGTTTTTCCATCTTGAGTGCCTTTTGTCCAGTTTGGTTTATTGGCTATTGGTTTGGTTTGGTGCAAGGGAAATGAACACAGCTGTTCTCCTGACACATTCTTCCTCTTTCAATATTATTCAAGACTGCACTTCCAACCAAATAACCCAAGGAAGCACAGTCTGGACGAGGAAAATCTGGTCAGGAAATCCATGAGCAATTAGAAATGTGTCGTTCACATGAATATAACATAGTGTCAAGTCTAGATTACCTGTATTAATACAGTTAGTTTGTGCAGCAACAACATACTGGAGATCCGACCCACATACTCTCAGCAGGATTTAAATTACAGTCACACTATAGAAGAAGTTAAGTGAATCATCTTTTCAATAGCCACTAGTTTAGACCTCTAAATGAGTTTTTCTAAAATCCTTCTGCACTGGGCAGGGAGCAGGTTGCTGACTGCTGGGAGGCAGAAGCATCAGGGTGGCATTTTGAGGGAAGTAAGCAGTAACAAAACAGATGCCTGGTGGAGGGAACGAGGGCAAGGGAGTAGGAACTTTTTCAGTAGTGAGCGTTGACGGGACAAGAACCAATGGGCACAAAGGGAAAACAACCAAATTCCATTGGAACCCAGTGGTTCTGGGGCGGGTCCAGCGCGGGGCACGGGTCACAATGGGGGCTGTCCCCATAGACACCACCAGGCAGCCCCACGGCAGTTGGCCTTGGGCGATCGGTGAGTGAAGCACGCAGGGGCAAAGCTGGGCTGGGTGAGGGTGGGGCAGGGGGCCAGGGGGCTTTGTAACCCAGAGCGAGAGCTCAGCGCCTCAGGGAAGGGGACGGTACCGCCCTTGGGCTGGGGGCAGAGGTGCTCGGGGCTGCCACTGGTGGCAGCTGCCCAGAGAGGCCTTGCGGATGTGCGGGGTGCCCACACCTCTGTCAGAGTCTCCATGGGATGGTAGGGGTGGGGCTTTAGGAGACTCTACTCGGGTGTCCCCTGTCCTGTGACAGGACACAGCACAGCCTGGGGCTGGCCATCAGGGTGGCTTAGGTGGGATAGGTCCCATGGGGGCTCCAGCAAGGGCCCGTGGCCCACTCAAGCCTGTCGACACCAGTGCCCAGGTGCGTTCCAGGGACAGCCCACGGCACCCGTCCCTGCACTGCTCACAAGCCCTGCCCCGTGCTCCCTCGCTCCCAGCCCTGCTCAGCCCCATTTCCGCTCACCTCCTCCAGGCCATGGCTGTCGCAGTTGCCCTCGTCCTGTCTGTGCTGGCCACCTTGTTTGGGGAGAAGCCCGACCAGCACCTCGATGTGGCCAAGGAAGAGCAGATGCTGCAGCGGGAGCAGTTTCTCCATCAGGAGATGACTCGACTGCTGAAGGAGATGGAGCAGACAAGGCATGCGGAGGAAGCCCCGCTCCTTCCAGTGCGTCACATCATCATCGGAGCCCTGGTCCTGTTGCCTGTGCTCTGCTGGCTGGCCAGAAAATGGAACAGGCACTATGAGAGCTGCAGTGAGTAGCCCAGCACCAGCAGAGAGGAGAAGGAAGACAGAGAGGAGGGGGTTTAGCGAGATCCCAGAGGAGCAGAGAACCATGTCACGGCTTTGGTTGCGTTTTCACAATTCCCCAGGCAGGGCCTGCCTGACTTGTGCAAAAGGAGCTGAAGGAGCTGGTGGGTGAGCTCCTCGGTGTCTGCCGTGTGCTCTCCAGGAGGAGTCTCATGCCGCAGATGCACCCTGCCATGCGCACAGACGGCACCCATGAGTCCTGGAGCATGCACGAGGACAGTATCGCCTACCAACTGCTCGTGCTCCTGCTGCCACCGCCCGGGTACTCTTTCCACCTGGAAAGAGGCACCTGGGGGCAGCTGCCAGCAGGAGCCTCCTGCATCCGTGTGGTGCAGAAGGGCACGTGCTCGAGGGAGCAGTGGCTGGGGGATACTTTCTGCTCTGTCCCCCCAACCAACGACCAGTGGAGGGAGGAGAGCCTGCACCTCCAGCACACCCTCTGCACAGACTCCCACTTGGATGTGCAGAAAACGGCGGGCTGGGTCCAGCTGCTGGTGGCATCGGCCTGGAGGTATTTGCCTCAGTCACGCTCCTGCCAGCTCACAGTGCTGCCCTCCTGCCTCTCCTGCAGGTTCCAGTTGACAAGCAGCTCCACCATGAAGATCTGCACTGAGATGCAGCTTGCAGTGCAGCCGGGCACCTCAGGAGCCTGACTGAGCCTGGAGTAGGCAGGGGCCGGCTTTACCGGCACAACACCACGGCCACAGAGATCTTCTCCAGGCCCCGCTTTTAAGACTTAGAGCAAGCAAACCCAACAGGACACCTCAGAGGTCTGCACTTCTGCACCCATATCCTGGTGGTCTCAAGATTTTCCACCCCTGCCTGTGACCCTGAGG
Organism: Dromococcyx pavoninus; assembly: GCA_033558185.1. Taxonomy (NCBI): domain Eukaryota; kingdom Metazoa; phylum Chordata; class Aves; order Cuculiformes; family Neomorphidae; genus Dromococcyx; species Dromococcyx pavoninus. The sequence goes on along the minus strand of JAUMJL010000019.1, from coordinate 68,953 downwards.
ACCTTGCCTTCACCCCACATTACTGGGACCCAGGCACAGTTTTGGACACTGGCACGTGAGAATCTGCTCACGCCAGAGACTGCCTGGAGAGTCTGTGCTGCAGATCTGAACCAAGGAGGCACAGAGATGGCACTGCTCAAGAGCTGTTCAGCACAAACAGAACCTGGGGAACCACTGCTGCTTCCGCTGAAGATTTCATCGCAACTGAGGCTCCTGTTACCACCTGCAAGAGGATGGGACCACCCGCCCTGTTGGAAAGGGTTGACCCCCTTTGGGACCTTTGTTTGATGTCAAGCTGACAATAAATTAGCTTGCTTGAATGCCCCTCCGCCTGTGTCTGTGCAACCCTCTGTGGGGCCGTGGGCAGGGAGCAGGTTGCTGACTGCTGGGAGGCAGAAGCATCAGGGTGGCATTTTGAGGGAAGTAAGCAGTAACAAAACAGATTCCCTGGTGGAGGGAACGAGGGCAAGGGAGCAGGAACTTTCTCAGTAGTGAGCGTTGACGGGACAAGAACCAATGGGCACAAAGGGAAAACAACCAAATTCCATTGGAACCCAGTGGTTCTGGGGCGGGTCCAGCGCGGGGCACGGGTCACAATGGGGGCTGTCCCCATAGACACCACCAGGCAGCCCCACAGCAGTTGGCCTTGGGCGATCGGTGAGTGAAGCACGCAGGGGCAAAGCTGGGCTGGGTGAGGGTGGGGCAGGGGGCCAGGGGGCTTTGTAACCCAGAGCGAGAGCTCAGCGCCTCAGGGAAGGGGACGGTACCGCCCTTGGGCTGGGGGCAGAGGTGCTCGGGGCTGCCAGTGGTGGCAGCTGCCCAGACAGGCCTTGGGAATGTGCGGGGTGCCCACACCTCTGTCAGAGTCTCCATGGGATGGTAGGGGTGGGGCTTTAGGAGACTCTACTCGGGTGTCCCCTGTCCTGTGACAGGACACAGCACAGCCTGGGGCTGGCCATCAGGGTGGCTTAGGTGGGATGGGTCCCATGGTGGCTCCAGCAAGGGTCCGTGGCCCACTCAAGCCTGTCGACACCAGTGCCCAGGTGCGTTCCAGGGACAGCCCATGGCACCCGTCCCTGCAGCGCTCAGAAACCCTGCCCTGTGCTCCCTCGCTCCCAGCCCTGCTCAGCCCAATTTCCTGTCACCTCCTCCAGGCCATGGCTGTCGCAGTTGCCCTCGTCCTGTCTGTGCTGGCCGCCCTGTTAGGGATGAAGCCCAACCAGACCCTTAATGTGATCACAGAAGAGAGGATTAAGCAACGGCAGCCGTTTCTCCATCAGGAGATGAGTCGGTTACTGAGGGAGATGGAGCAGACAAGGCCTGCGGAGGAAGCCCCACTCCTTCCAGTGCGTCACATCATCACCGGAGCCCTGGTCCTGTTGCCTGCGCTCTGCTGGCTGGCCACAAAATGGAAGAGACACAGTGAGAGCTGCAGTGAGCAGTCCAGCTCCACCAGAGAGGAGGAGGAAGACAGGAAGCAGGAGGCTGAGGAAGACCCCAGTGTTGCAGACAAGGGTGTCACAGCCCTGGTTGTGTATACACCATTGCCAAGGCCAAGCCTGCTTGACTTGTGCAAGGAGGTGAAGGAGCTGGTGGGTGAGCTCCTCGGTGTCTGCCGTGTGCTCTCCAGGAGGAGTCTCATGCCGCAGATGCACCCTGCCATACGCACAGACGGCACCCATGAGTCCTGGAGCATCCACGAGGACAGTATCGCCTGCTCGTGCTCTTGCTGCCACCGCCCGGGTACTCTTTCCACCTGGAAACAGGCACCCGGGGGCAGCTGCCAGCAGGAGCCTCCTGCATCCGTGTGGTGCAGAAGGGCACATGCTCGAGGGAGCAGTGGCTGGGGGATACTTTCTGCTCTGTCCCCCCAACCAACGACCAGTGGAGGGAGGAGAGCCTGCACCTCCAGTACACCCTCTGCACAGACTCCCACCTGGATGTGCAGAAAACGGCCTGCTGGGTCCAGCTGCTGGTGACATCGGCCTGGAGGTATTTGCCTCAGTCACGCTCCTGCCAGCTCACAGTGCTGCCCTCCTGCCACTCCTGCAGGTTCCAGTTGACAAGCAGCTCCACCATGAAGATCTGCACTGAGATGCAGCTTGCAGTGCAGCCGGGCACCTCAGGAGCCTGACTGAGCCTGGAGTAGGCAGGGGCCGGCTTTACCGGCACAACACCACGGCCACAGAGATCTTCTCCAGACGCCGCTTTTAAGACTTAGAGCAAGCAAACCCAACAGGACACCTCAGAGGTCTGCACTTCTGCACCCATATCCTGGTGGTCTCAAGATTTTCCACCCCTGCCTGTGACCCTGAGGACCTTGCCTTCACCCCACATTACTGGGACCCAGGCACAGTTTTGGACACTGGCACGTGAGAATCTGCTCACGCCAGAGACTGCCTGGGGAGTCTGTGCTGCAGATCTGAACCAAGGAGGCACAGAGATGGCACTGCTCAAGAGCTGTTCAGCACAAACAGAACCTGGGGAACCTCTGCTGCTTCCGCTGAAGATTTCATCGCAACTGAGGCTCCTGTTACCACCTGCAAGAAGATGGGACCACCCGCCATGTTGGAAAGGGTTGACCCCCTTTGGGACCTTTGTTTGATGTCAAGCTGACAATAAATTAGCTTGTTTGAATGCCCCTCCGCCTGTGTCTGTGTGACTCTCTGTGGGGCCGTGGGCAGGGAGCAGGTTGCTGACTGCTGGGAGGCAGAAGCATCAGGGTGGCATTTTGAGGGAAGTAAGCAGTAACAAAACAGATTCCCTGGTGGAGGGAACGAGGGCAAGGGAGCAGGAACTTTCTCAGTAGTGAGCGTTGACGGGACAAGAACCAATGGGCACAAAGGGAAAACAACCAAATTCCATTGGAACCCAGTGGTTCTGGGGCGGGTCCAGCGCGGGGAATGGGTCACAATGGGGGCTGTCCCCATAGACACCATCAGGCAGCCCCACGGCAGTTGGCCTTGGGCGATCGGTGAGTGAAGTACGCAGGGGCAAAGCTGGGCTGGATGAGGGTGGGGCAGGGGGCCAGGGGGCTTTGTAACCCAGAGCGAGAGCTCAGCGCCTCAGGGAAGGGGACGGTACCGCCCTTGGGCTGGGGGCAGAGGTGCTCGGGGCTGCCAGTGGTGGCAGCTGCCCAGAGAGGCCTTGGGGATGTGCGGGGTGCCCACACCTCTGTCAGAGTCTCCATGGGATGGTAGGGGTGGGGCTTTAGGAGACTCTACTCGGGTGTCCCCTGTCCTGTGACAGGACACAGCACAGCCTGGGGCTGGCCATCAGGGTGGCTTAGGTGGGATGGGTCCCATGGTGGCTCCAGCAAGGGCCCGTGGCCCACTCAAGCCTGTTGACACCAGTGCCCAGGTGCGTTCCAGGGACAGCCCATGGCACCCGTCCCTGCAGCGCTCACAAACCCTGCCCCGTGCTCCCTCGCTCCCAGCCCTGCGCAGCCCCATTTCCGTTCACCTCCTCCAAGCCATGGCTGTCGCAGTTGCCCTCGTCCTGTCTGTGCTGGCCACCCTGTTTGGGGAGAAGCCCGACCAGCACCTCGATGTGGCCAAGGAAGACCGGATGCTGCAGCGGGTGCAGTTTCTCCATCAGGAGATGACTCGACTGCTGAAGGAGATGGAGCAGACAAGGCCTGCGGAGGAAGCCCCGCTCCTTCCAGTGCGTCACATCATCATCGGAGCCCTGGTCCTGTTGCCTGTGCTCTGCTGGCTGGCCAGAAAATGGAACAGGCACTATGAGAGCTGCAGTGAGTAGCCCAGCACCAGCAGAGAGGAGGAAGAAGACAGAGAGGAGGGGGTTGAGGGAGATCCCAGTGGAGCAGAGAACCATGTCACGGCTTTGGTTGCGTTTTCACAATTCCCCAGGCAGGGCCTGCCTGACTTGTGCAAAAGGAGCTGGTGGGTGAGCTCCTCGGTGTCTGCCTCGGTGTCTGCCGTGTGCTCTCCAGGAGGAGTCTCATGCCGCAGATGCACCCTGCCATGCGCATAGACGGCACCCATGAGTTCTGGAGCATGCACGAGGACAGCATCGCCTACCACCTGCTCGTGCTCCTGCTGCCACCGCCTTTCCACCTGGAAACAGGCACCCGGGGGCCTCCCACATCCACGTGGTGCAGGAAAGCACGTGCTCAAGGGAGGAGCTTCTGGGGTCGTTTTTTTGCTTTCTGTACCACACTGAGGATGAGCTTCTGGAGACAGGCCAGAGCTTGTATGATCTACACGCCCTGTGCACAGACCCCTACTTAGATGCGAAGAAGATTGTCTGCTGGGCCCAGCTTTTGGTGAGATCAGCCTGATGGCTTTTGCCTCAGTTACAGTATGTCCAGCTAATGGTGCTGCCCTCATCCGACTCCTTCAGGTTCCAGCTGACAAGCACCTCAAAGATGAACATCTGCACCAAGATGAAGTTCGAAGTGCAACTCTCTTGAGCAGGAAGAAGACAGATTTGCCAGCAGCGAGCCATGGCTGGAGAGCTGTGTGCTTGTCACAGAATCACAGGATCACACGGAATGACCTGAGTAGGAAGGGTGATTGCCCAGCTCTCCAGTTCGTCCCAGCTCTCCAGTTCGTCCAGATCCCTCTGGAGGGCCTCTTTGCCCTCAAGACTGTCAGCAGCTCCCCCCAGTTCTGTCTTGGCATTGAATTTGGTTAAAAGACCTTAAAAAGTCCTGCATCCAGGTCATTTATGAACATATTAAAGAGCACTGGCCCTAAGATGGATCCCTGCAGAACCCCACTGGTGACGGGGCACCAGCCCAGTGTAACCCCATTCATGATGACCCTCTCAGCCCGACCCGTCAGGCAATTGCTCACCTGCTGCACTGTGTGTTTATCCAGCTGTGTGCTGGGCATTTTCTTTAGGAGATCCTGTGAGAGACAGTATCAAAGGCCTTGCTGAAACCTGGAAAGGTCACATCAGCTGGTTTTCCTTGGTCAGCCTGATGGGTAACCTTGTCATAGCAGGAAATAAAGTTGGTAAGGGAGGACCTTCCCTTTATAAACCTGTGTTGGCTGGGACCAGTGACTGGATTGTCTTTCAGGTGATTTTCAGTAGCTCCAAGAATAATCTTCTCCTTAACCTTACCAGGCACTGCAGTGAGACTGACAGGCCTGCAGTTACTGGGATCATCCCTGCTACCGTTCTTGAAGACTGGGACAATATTTGCCTGCTTCCGGTCAACAGGCACCTCTCCAGATTCCCAAGAGCACTGAAAAATTATTAAGGAGGTCTCACTATGACCTCAGCCAGTCCTTTAAGTACCCTCAGATGAATCCCATCAGGCCCCATAGACTTTTAGGGATCCAGCTGGAGCACCAGCTCCCACACAAGTTCGGGGTTAATTGGGAGTTTATCAATTGCACAGTCTAGGTCCTCAGGCCGAGGACTCTGGGGTGCCCGAGGCCACCATCAGTATTTAAGACAGAGGCAAAAAAAGCACTGAATGGCTCTGCTTTGTCTGTGTACTTGTTTATGAGGTGTCCATGCTGAGCAAGTAATGGGCCAATGTTATGTATGATCTGCCTTTTGTTATTAACATATTTGAAAAAGCCCTTTTTGTTTTCCTTCACAGTGCTGACCAGCTTCAACTCTAATTGAGCTCTGGCTGCACGGATTTCTGCCCTACACGGGTGGACAGTACCCCTGTAGTTCTCCTGTGTCACCTGTCCTTGTTTCCACCGGCCGTACACCATCCTTTCATGCCCCAGTTTGATTAGAAGATCCCTGTTTGTAGGGTTTCCTACCTTAAGCCTTGCTGATCTCATTTGTCTAGTCTTTCCCCAGGAGTCTTTTATGTAAGATAATGTCTGAGTGACTGTTTTGAGTGTCAGGGAGCCTTCCCACAAAGGGCAGCCCAAATCAAGCAAGGGGAAAATTCTGCCTCTGCCTGAAAGACCCTGCAGTCGTACAGCTACACTGAGTCCCATCCAAAACCACTCCCCTATTGCCAGTGTCTAGGGGGATCCAGATCCACTGCACTATATGCTGCCGACACACATACAAACAGAATCAAAACCCCTTCTCCAAACATCTTCTCCATGGACTATGTTACAGGCACTGTACTAAGAATTCTGAACTCCAAAAGAAGCAGCACAGTGGCTCAAAAAGAAAAGAGCTAAAAAAAAACCCAGCCAGATGTTGAAGGCAAGGTTTATTTGCCTTCATATGCTTAAATCTTTGTTTCTAGCTTTCAAATTTTTCTCTAGACTTGTAAGAGTTGCTATTTTAAGTGAAAGCATACAGTCACCATCATTAATTTCACCTACGTCCCTACACATAAGCAACAGAGAGAGCTAGCGGCCCCTGAAGGAGATCCAGGAGACTGAACTGATACGTGAGGGTAGCTACCTGAGGTCAACCAAGAGGAAACACAATATATATGTACCATCCTATTGAGCCTCCTGACCCTATATGAGAGGCTGACGTCTTTTGAATCAAACACTGATTCATGATAAGCACACAAGGCCAACCAATGGCTAGCAAAGAGAATAAATCTCTGTATTTAATTTATTTCCTAATCTCAAAAATAAGTGTAATAATTGCAAACTCTCATCAGGTTAGGTACATCAAAGACTGGAGGAGCAGCAATATTGTGGTAACAGGGTTATAGATGTAGCTTTCCCAGCACTGTGTTGTTCTGGGAGTGCAGAATGTTGATATCACCTTATCACATAATAACTCAGATTCCTCGCAGGTTTCCGAGCAGAGCTCTTTGGCAGTGTTTGCTATGGGCCTGGGGCACAAGCTAGCCCATTCTCCTTGAACAAGTTGTGACAGAGGCTAGCTTTATCAGGCTTAAAGCACATTTTCAGATCTCAACATGTTTCAGTATTTCTCCCATGCAGTGGAAACAAAGCACATAGGTTTGGGGTCTTTCTCCTTTTAGTTCTCTGTGAATTTGAGACTTTGTATTGATTTGGGAGTTTTTTTGGTTTATAAATTTTTAGCAGAGCAACAGGATTTGGAATTCTACATGTCTGGTGGGGCATGGCTACATGGCATACCAAATGTAAAATTGTGGACAATAAAAATGCTTCTCCTTGTTTGTTGAAAATCAGCTCCATCATGTTCTGCTATGTATTATCTTTTATCCGACTGTGTGTTAGCAGGACAGGTGGACACCTATAGTGCATCTGTACTATTAAAGTGGGCCAATGTTAATGCTCCCTCTGTAATAGCAAGCAGCAGGACACAGCAGATGACACCAAGCTCTATGGACCTTGGGACTGCTACAGAAAAATGCGCTGAGGCATATCCAGAGTGTGCAACAGCCACAGTACACGTGCCCGCAAAAACACAGGTTTGCTGCTTAAAATTGTACTATGGAACCACTGATAAGATCAGTAATTTTTCTTAACTTACATGGCTGAGAACAACACACGTATCTGGATGTCTGTGTGCTAGACAAAGCCAGGATGTTTTGCTTACAACCACCTACAAAGACAATGACTTCTTTGTACAAGACAGAGAGTGAGGCTGCAAGAGTACAGTCCAAGCAGGACGTGCACTGTGACCTTTCCTGGGAGGATATATGCAGAGTTCCATGTGTTGAATGAATGAAAATGAAATTCAAAGGAAATCAGTGAAACCTGATGTTTTGGTGTACCACAGCATGCCCGTGCTTGTTTGTTATACACCACAAGGCATCGCCTTTCCTCTCAGGAATGGAGGTCAAGAGAGTCTCCTTATCGTGGCAACCTTTTGATCTTTGTCTCTATTCCACTGCATGGCTAAGCCGTGGCCTGAGGAACCTTTTATGAAAGTTGGAAGACTTACACTTAGTGCTATATTAAGGATAAAACGTAATCTGAACCGCAATGGTGTTTCCAGCAGGATTTAAAAGGGGCTGTCTGAATCAGTCTTGCTGTTTTATCCCCCCAGCTACACACTTGACACGTTCTTAGAGATGCTGATAACCCTCTGAGTGGTTTCTGGTCTTTTCTTGGCTCAGCTCAGCTGTTTCCCCACCAGCCACTTACTGTTTTGCCCAATAAAAGGCAAGAACCTCCTTGCCTCTTCCATCACTTGCTTTACCTGCCCAGAGGTGCCAGAGTCCCTGGGAAAAGCATGATTTATATCATGTGCCACTGGGCAATGCTCCCCTCTGGGGCATGTTGCACTGGGATGCAGCATGGTGTACTCTGCTCATTTCTCACCCAGCCCTCCAGCGAGGAGGAAATCGAGCACTGAGCCCTGCTCTGACCCTCTGGACGCAAGGGGAGCTGTACAGGAGGGTGCAAACCAGGGCAAAGTGTCTGCCCTCCACCACCAAACATACCACCAGTCCCTCTGAAATAGCATGGTTTTGTGTGTGGGTTACAGTAACCACACCTAAAATATCATCTCCCGCTCCTCGTCTATTAGTATTACAGGAAGGATCTCTGGTTAGCGACTCTGCACACACCCCATTACTATTTATCACTCTAAGCTATACAGCCACATCCTTTTCCAGCTTTACACACAGATAGTGAAAGTCTTCAACAGCTCAGAGCACTCAGTTCCATGAAGTTGCTGTGGTGTTGGTGCAGGGTCTGCAGTCTGTGTGCCCAGGGTTATGCACACACTGAAGGAGCTGAACTGGCCTGTGATAACACACAAAAACATGTGACTATTTAGTTATCACTTTTCAACTATAACAGAATAAAGCTCCACAGTTACTAACTGCAATGTGAAAGACAAAGTGCATGTTACATCTGTGCTTATCAAGTGCATGTCTTTTCTTAGGATAATTCTTTTTGAGATTTTGCTGCAGAAAGATAACTTTGATGGTTAAAGAGGTTAGGGACACCAGCAAGCAAGTATGAAACAAAGTGTGAACTCACAGTGTGTTAGCTATGCTGTGATAACAAAAATAGTTAGGAAAAGGAAGTAAAATCTCTTGCAGTGACTACAGAGCTGCTCCCATGCTGGAGATCACCACCTTGCCCACCTAGTGGTAACCCCGACCATGCAAAGCTGTTGCTGACAACGCCAGATATTATCATATTTTTTGCTAGAAGTACACCCAGTGAATCAAAATTTTTAGTTACTTCTGGAAGACACTACTAACACTGACAAAATACAGAGAAAATGATCAGCATCAGTTGCTACATGGCATGAAAAGCCAGATGCTCATCTGATACAGATCCACACGGTTCTGTCTGCAATGACTTCAGGCAAGCGTAGCTAACTTACAAGGTGAGGAGTTTTACTGTACATGCAAACTGCTTATTTTATTATTGCTCTGTGTAAAAAATAGGAAAATTAATCGTCCATGTTGCTCAACACAGTTGTTTACGTATATGTGAGTTGAGCTCTGACAAAAATCCCTACTTGTTATTCTGTCTTAAGAAGAGAGATGTGAGCCGCAGCACGGAGCATGTCCGGAACGCTTTACAATGTGTTACAAGTTTCTCCTTGTGCTGAGCCATGAGGGATCTAAGCTACTACATATTCCCCCTTCCTCCCTGGCCCCTTAGGGCCTAGTTCATCACAGGCTGAAATCGTTTGTACCTACTTACAGGTCCTGGGAGTACTGGTTAAAGGCTGCAGTTACCCAAAGAGAAAGCAAGTACATGAGCATCACCATTTGGCAGACTTATGCACCACACCAGTGTTGACTTTTTCACAATGTGCAAAGTACCCACTAATCAGGTTTAGAAATGCCCAAACAGGAATATCTGCTCTGCCTTCAAGATTAAAATCCTAACACCAGATAAAGTATTTGTCTCCTTTGCAGACCAACTTTTCCTTATTGAAAACTAATGTCACAAACTCAGTAGTTTACAGAAATGTTTACTTTGGAAATGTTCTTATACCACTATGAGTCCTTCAATCTGAAAAGCTGTTGCCGACAGATAAGATATGAGTAATACTGAACTCTTGTTGCTTTTTTAACGTCATTAAAAACCACTTTTGCTCTGTGTGAAGGTCTCTGAACCCGCACAGAGGGCTGAAGGGTCTCAGCCTTTTCTCATCTCCTCAGCAGGAAGACAAAGAATTCGGGCAAATCAGAACTTGGGGGTGTTCTGTTTCCCAGAGTCCTGTTGTTATCTCCTGACAATGGGGAATTTTAGTAATAAATAATACTTATTGTGTCTCATGCCTCACTCTCTGACAAAGCAGCTGCACAGGAAGTAAGCTGAAACTATACCAAAGGGAGTGAGGACCATCCTTGGCAGAGTGCGTTATCTGCATGCAGCAGGGAGGAAAGCTGCCTAATGGCGTGTCATTATTGTAGGCAAAATCCTGGTCAGATGAAAATCTGTTGAGAGAGGCTGGATGCCTCCTTCTCTGAAGGCAACTGAACACGTGCTATGGGGGTGACGTCCTGAAATGCGTGCAGAGAGAAAGCCCCACACCCAGCCAGCGAGAGGTGAGCAGCACAAGCAGAGTCCCCTGAGAAGCACACAGCTACATCGAAGGGATATAACGGCAATAAGTCTGCTCTAGTCTGCTGTAAACCAGGAAATCTGTATTAAACCAAGATACAATATTACTTTTATGTTAGCAAGCTGAAACCAATAATTACCTGTAATCGTCTTCACAGGTTATCTTAAAGTTTCGCTCTTCTAAGATGCTTTTTAACCTGTTTATGGAATGACCTGAGCAGGATTCACTGGAAAGAAAAGTCTTTTGTTACTTGCGTTCCTTGAGTGTACGAGAAGATTAGCTTCACCTTACTTCAGGTAAAATTCTTTAAAAGCTTGTTTGCTAATATGCAGTGAAGTCCACTGGGTTTGTCGAGTTTTGCCTACCTTTGGTCCTTTGCTACTAGAAACTGTGTTATATTCAACTATGCATCTTGCACAAGAACTTTGTGTAGGAAGATATCTGTGGGAATTAACTCAGTTCTATTCACAGTTCACTGTGCTTTAGAGCTGCTCCAGAGCCTTTGATGGCCTCCATCCACAGGAGCACAATGTAATCAAACCTGTGGGAGGCCAAAGTGACCAAGTCCCCTGTGTGAAGAGCAAGGGTCAATCACGAAAACCAGCAGCTAAGTCCCAGGTAGAACATAAGATTGAAAGAACATGAGAGGAAGCAGGATATGAGCATCTCCTATCTGTTTGACTCTTCCTGTGGCTGCTGCTACTCTGTTTTGAGAAGAAACTGTTTGAACTACTTTTCCATTGGCAGGAGCTCTAACTTGTGTATTTCTTTACTACCCACCTAAAGGTTTCATGAAGCACGTAGCACTGTCATACCTTTGAGATCTTTATCTCTATACTTAATTTGCTAGAAATACCCCAAGGCAGTAGTGAGAGGATTGACAAATGCCAGAGACACAAACAGATCCCCTGAAAAAAACTTTTTACGTCAGGATAAAAATTATCCAGAGCACAGGAAACACATCAGGGCAATAATACAATACTGGGGCAAATCCAGTTCCTTGCATAAGGCATCAGTGGAAAACAGAGTCAGCTCTTATTTTTTTTCACGAGACTCACCAGATTCTATCAGTGATCCAACATGGGATACAAATCAGAGGATAAAATGAATACATATTCTTGGAGCTACCCTCCCTCTTTCTCCTTGGAAATCAGTAGAAAATTATAAGGAAACTACTGTGAACTTGGCACTGGAGAAGGATGTGTCCAGAAAGTTGGTAGGGCACCAGCTTGTTGGAGCTGTTGAGAAGGAAGAACCTGATGGCTTTTTTGATGTTGGGTATCATGGAAGGGAGGATCAAGGGCCATGTTTGGGGGAACTAATGTACAGATTGCCCGATGTCCTTATCTTCAGCAAAATTCTACGCAATGGACCACAAGAATATGCCTGGCACGCTGACCACAGGATAGATGCATGTCTGTGAGCTGATTGATAGACACACCGGCTTGTGTGGCAAGGAGACATTTCCGGGTGTTAGGAACAGGGAAGGGGTTGCAACACTGGAGTTAGGACTGTGTCAGACCATGCGGCTGTCTGAGCAAGGGTCTCTGCTGGGTTCCACACTCAGTCCTGAGCTGCACTGCATCACCAGCAAAGCAAAGGACGTGACCCCAGTTAAAATCACACTCAAACTAGCGGCAATCCTGGTGAGGGTGAATCAGTGCCCTATCAGACTGAAAGGACACAAAGCAGAGCCCTTGATTACCACTTTCATCCAGCATGGAGTGCTTAGGGGACATCAACCTGAATGCAATACTTCTATTCTGTCAGTAAAGAAGCCTCACTCTCAAGAGGATAGAGTGGTTGTTCAGAGAAGCTGTGGACGCCCTGTCCCTGGAGGTATTCAAGGCCAGGCTGGATGGGGCTTTGAGCAGCCTGCTCTGGTTGGAGGTGTCCCTGCCCACGGCAGGAGGGTTGGAACTGGTTGGGCTTTGAGGTCCCTTCCAACCCAAACCATTCTGTGATTCTATGGTCATGCCCTTCTTCTTCATCAAAGCTGCTGCCTCTGTCATGGGAGGGTCCTTAGGAATGGGAGAAACCATGGCAGTGCACTATAACCATGTGAACCACAGAACCAGCTCTGAAGACGGGGATCAAAGGCATTGAAACTCATACTCAATGCTTGAAATATGACTGGCCTGCAAAGGAATCTGAATGGGACAAAAAGGATATGATCTGAGATCACTATTCTGGTATCAGTAATTCCACGACAAGCATTTAAACCACAGAGTTTCTATTAAAAACCACAGAATCATTTCTGTTGGAAGGGACTGCTGGGACACCTAGTCCAACCACTATCAACTTACAGCAGGTTGCAAGTTGGGCTTTGAGTACATCCACAGATGGAGACTACACATCCTCTCTGGGAAACCTGTTTTGTCAAAAATGGACCTGGTCAGCATAATTATACTATTCCTATGGAAAAACATATTTTCCAGCTGTTCACCCTGACAAACATAGCCTGCTCGGTGACTTCAGTGCTGCACCCATAATAAGGGTCTGTAGAGCTTGGTGGGTTGGGAGAAATTTAAAGGGACCTCTTGAAAGCAAGGAAAATGTCACTGTGTCTTAGTTTAGCGGTACCTACGAAAAATACTGAAGAAAACAACAGTAAAATGTTATTCTTTCCAGCAAAGTAAGGGAAGTGAATGGAGGGCAGGTTTCGTGAGCAGATTTAAGATAGCGTCAAGTGTTAGTCACTTGTCAGAAGTGAGCTGCACCATCTGCCTTCTACACACTGCTCCTCGTCTGGTACAAGCACAACTTACCTTTGAGTTCCACCGATGTCATGCATAAGCCAAATGTGTACAGCAGAGACTTTATCTGGATTGAGATTAAAGATCTCAATACTTCCAAAAATGCTGTAAGAATGGGACATGAGAAAGCAAAACATTCTTAGTTATCTAAGTAAAGTGTACACAGTATTTTTCCCCAATACAAGTACTTATTAGTGCTGCTGTCATTCTCAGTGAAAGAACATTACCTTGGTAATGGATTTTCACAGACTATTTAATTACTTTGCGGTAAAAGATTTTCTCCTCGTTCTTATTTCATTTTCATAAGAACTTTTGAAACTGTCTGCAGACTGAAAAAAGGTTAAGTTTTTCCATCTTGAGTGCCTTTTGTCCAGTTTGGTTTATTGGCTATTGGTTTGGTTTGGTGCAAGGGAAATGAACACAGCTGTTCTCCTGACACATTCTTCCTCTTTCAATATTATTCAAGACTGCACTTCCAACCAAATAACCCAAGGAAGCACAGTCTGGACGAGGAAAATCTGGTCAGGAAATCCATGAGCAATTAGAAATGTGTCGTTCACATGAATATAACATAGTGTCAAGTCTAGATTACCTGTATTAATACAGTTAGTTTGTGCAGCAACAACATACTGGAGATCCGACCCACATACTCTCAGCAGGATTTAAATTACAGTCACACTATAGAAGAAGTTAAGTGAATCATCTTTTCAATAGCCACTAGTTTAGACCTCTAAATGAGTTTTTCTAAAATCCTTCTGCACTGGGACTCACTGGCAAAGTCTCGTTCACCAGTATGCAGGCCCCACAGAGACACGGATGGCAGCACAAGGAGTAAATACCTGCTGCTTTTGAAAGCTCCAGCTTCTATTGACCCATTGAGCATCACTTGCACCACGCCACATGCTGCTTCTGCAAACTGAACAAAGCAAAAGGACATTATGCTCTGACACTACATGCAGTGCCACAACAGGCTCAGGGCCAGCAGAAATTACTGTTACTTCTTTGATGTCAACACAACTGACTTACACAAGTGGAGGATCTGGCAATATTTTAACAGTACATGTCAGTGCAAATAAAAGCCTCTAAAGGCCCTGGCAAAACTGTAATCAAGCTGCATTGGTCAGCCATGAATTATCAGTCTGAGGCTGCATGGAACTGGTAGAGCAACTTTGCTGTCACTGCTGTTGTCATTTTTTATAGGGGGATGCAAATTTTCAGAGCCCCAGCAGCTACAGCTGTCTGATGGGGCTGTTCCCTCACTCAGTAACTCGGAATAATCCCCAGACAGTTTTAACTCAGGCAGTAGGGATGAGCCAGAAGAGAGTTACCACAAGTTTAAGAACACACGAACAGTCGCGTATTCATTACCTGTGACTCGTGCTCTGTGCTCTCTTGTGGCTTGGGATTTTTATCCTCAGTGGTTTTAGTAAAATCCATCACCGAGTTTTGTTTGAAATGTAATCACTTTTATTTGTTCTTTAAAACTCAAGTCCAAATATTTGAAGACTACTAAATAAGGTTACAACATAAAGTACCCACTCTTGATATACTGTCCACTGGTGTGACAAAGAATTTTTTAAGAGCTTAACACAGATGACTCTACTGAGGAAATCCTTCAAGACCTCTCAACCTAAACAATGTGGCTCAAACTCAGCCACTGAGAGGTGTGAAGTTTCAGGGAAGTTTGACTATATGTATCTTTCTAATGTGTTTCAGTCGATCTTAAATTATTTGGACTAGAAAGTTGAGCAAGTCTGCAGTTGAGCAAGTCTGACTCTTTATGCTGGTTTACCTCTCCCAGACTTTAGAACCGAGTGATTAATGAGTACATGAAAACTGCTTTGATTTGGAAAACTTTATGTACACAAGTTTATCCACCAAACATTTTTTTTTTAAGATGAGTAGACTTTTACTTACATACATAAGAGCTGAAACACACAGGAATGATTGTTTTCCACCTGGACACAGAATCACAGAACGACAGCTTGGAAGGGACCTCAGGGATTATCTGGTCCAGCCTTTTAGGTGATACATAATTTAAATGAGATGGCCCAGAACTCTGTGAAGCTGAGTCTTAAAAGTGTCCAGTGTGGAGGAACCCGCCACTTCCCTGGGGAGATTATTCCAATGTTTAACTGTTCTCATGGTGAAAAAATCACTATGGTGGACAGTCATCTGCTATCAGGGATGGAGTCTTGAGAGACATATAAAATTAAAGTGATACAGAAGAGCAGTTTTTTGCTGTGCAGTGCTGACTCAGTGAAGCCAGGCTAACTGCTAGACTTGGACTGGCAGTGGCTCATTCACACGACGGGAGTCAGCAGCACCATGGGTGGGTACAGGGTAGGAACCTTGCCAGATGCTGTTGTAGAAGGATGTGCTCTTCAGGTTTATGCTGGGAAGGTGTAAGGGGATTCTAATCCGTTTGGTAAAGTTCTGGGTCAGTTTGGGCACTGCTCTCAACACTAACAGGCTAAAATGTACTTCATTCTAGCAATTTCGGTCCTGCAATTTAATTAAGGTGGTGATTATTATTATTATTGCAACTATTATTTGCAAAGCTCCAGCTGTCTGCCAAGTATTGTGCCAGACACTGGCACTCAGTCTCTGTTCACAAATAAGAATGCCCAAATGACAGGGATGCTAAATATTGTATATAAAATATACAATCATAGAAACATCTGGTTAGAAAAGACCTCTGAGATCATCAAGTCCAACTGTACCTGTCTCCTTACTAAATCACGTCCACAGAATCATAGAATCATCTGGTTGGAAATGACCTCTGAGATCCAGTATGGGACCTTGGAAACACAAATTTCCAAAGCCATGATTTTTAGCACCTGGAGCTAAAGCTCATGTGAACTTTTACTACTCCATTATTTTCAACATTCTTGGATTCGTGGAGATTTATTCTAGATCTTACCATCTTGGATGCCATTTTCCAGAATACAGAGTTAGGGTTGCTCTCACATTCACTTCGTTTTGGGCAAGATTCATAGTTGATTCCTGCGAAGAAATGAATATATAGAACAGCTAAGGTTAGAGTGATTGTTGTTGCAATGTTATGGCTTTGAGAGCTGATCAATGAAGGCAAAAGGATTTGTTCCCACCAAAGCAAGTGTTTGAAGGCCTTCCTGCTTGCTCACACACATTTCAGGGAGGCAGCCGCAGGCCCTGTATGCAAATAACCCTCAGAAAACTGAGAAGGGATAACATGTAGTCCCAAATGTGAGAAACAGGCTGGCTCTTGACAAATACTGTCCAACTGCTCCGAAAAATCAGACTTTGCCTGACATTTTCAGTAATTCCAGCCCAGCTGAGAGGCTGCTGGCCTTAAAAACCAACACAGGAGACACATGGGCAGCAATAACTCCTACATGCTGCACCCACCACAGAGTGGCTTCTGGTCAGGACCTTTCTGAATGACATTCTTGTTTTGCAATTTGTCCCACAGAAGTCACAGGAAGGAAGGAAGTAATCTAGATAAAGAGGGCTAGATGTGACCATTAGTCCAAGCAGCAACCTGGTGTTTCAATAACAGCCAAAGCTGTGGTTTTTTAAATTTACCTGGGAACTAAGTATTATCTGCAGTCTTCCATAACATGGGACAGAAATACAGTTAAAGATTTAAACTAAAGTGAAAGAAAAGAGTATCGAAAAAAAGATTGTGTTCAGGTCTAGATATGCAAGAAAAAAAGGATAATCTGGAATTCCAGTGTTCATATTTGCATTGCAAAAAACAGGACTTACTACCTGGGGCAGAGGGGTCTCCACACCATGAAACCCTATCAGCCATATAACCCAACAAGGTGTCCTCCAAGGTAAGGAAATCTTGATTGGATTTTGTATAACGATGAGCGAGGTCATTTGTCTTGCTCCAAAACAGTGACTGTGAAATAAGGTACAAAGTCTAATAAGTGATATTCATACCAGAGCTGGTCAGGAAATTTCCTGGAGAAAAATGAAAAAAAAAAAATCATAATGAAGGAATTTTAGTATTTTATTGAAGTTTTTTATTGCTGCAAGTTCACATTAACGGGTCAGTTCTCATTTCTGCAGCCCATGTTCCCATTTCCAAAATCTTCTTGGGTGGTTATTTTTTGTGGAAATGAATGTGTTCAGCCTGTAAATCATTTTGAAAGAAGGGTTTTGACTAGGTCTCATAGCATATATCCCTAATTTGTTGTGTGCTTTTGAACTGCACGTGGAAGAGCAGCCCTTTGGAAGCAGTGTCCCTCTCAGAGGGCGGCAGCACGCTCCTCACAGAGAGGGATGCTCAGGGAACGAGGACAACTCCATCCCTTCACCTGAATGACCCTGGTAGTGAGGTCTGAGGTGAGCTTTACAGGGATGATTCCCAGCGACTGAGAATGAACAGGGTTACTGGGGGCCAAAAGTGGTTACACTATAGCAATAAAAGCAAAATAACCTCATTGATGTTCAGACACTCACAGTCATTACGGACAAGATCCAGCACAGCCCAGACATGTCCTCCCACAACAATCCCACCTTACATTGCACTGTTACCTTATTACAGGGTATAGGATGACGCGCTAACTCCATTAAAGGCTGATAATCTTCTGGTGTAATATTACAGGGATTCTTGTAAATGAACGCTTGTTTTAATGATTCCCATATTTTTAGGCAATCTTTATCTCTGCCAAAAGATTAAAACACAGTTAATTAGTATTTACAAGTGTTTATGACTGTGAAAAGGCTTCCTTCTGTTATAGTCAAACACTATGGAACAGATTGTAAGAGATCTGACTATGCTCAGACACCAAACTACATTATCAATTAAACTAAAAAGTATCTTCAGCAAATTGAATATAAACTGAGGAACGAGTAGTTCTAAAACATCTCTCTCTCATACTTTCAATTACTAATTATTGCAATATCTGAATGCCCTCTATTTTTTGTTCCTTAAAAATAGCAATGCTCATATCACATTATCAGAAGATAAAATATCTTCATACCAAATCATAAGAAGCAAATGTGGCAGAATACAGACTGTACATTTTAAAAACACGGCTGAAGGATACTGCCTCCTCAGGTACAGTGAATCAAAAAGATGCTCATGTGTCTCCCTGCAGAGCATCAAGCCCTGCATAAATAAAATAACTTTACGTAAAACGAAAGCAGAGATCTAGCAGTTTTGGACCCAATATTAATGTCATTTACACACTAATTTCTGGCTATTGACTTTGCTGGAGCCACAGTTGATGTGCACAGGTATAATCAAGGTCTAAATCAGATACTCCGTCTCCAGCAGTTTATTTCCGTCTCTGGATCCTCCAGGTTGTGCCCCCTTTTGTTCTCACTGTCTGAATCAGAGGAATCCCACTAAATTTACATGGGGGAAACTGGTGCATGCTGCGACATAACTCGATTACCTCAGTCTACACTTGTTTCTGAAGATGCTACTTCGTCAGCCAAGGAAACGAAGCACATTTCTGCTGAGAGGAGCAGGACTCCTTTCGTACTCCCAAGAGAAAATGTGTTGCACACTGCCAGCAAGTAATCCCATCTCTGTACTCAGGTAGTGTCATGATACCTCCCTGAAGCTGCAGCATATAATGAGGTTTGAGGCCACTCAAGACATTTGCTTTCTTGTATAGAAGTAAAGAATGAAACTTTGCATTACGATAACTCATAATTGTTGTCTGCCTAGTAGGTGTTTTAAAGGCTGTCCCCCATGAGTGCACTTCCCTTCCTCTTCATGCTCCTGTAGCTTCAGGGCCACTAAGAAAATCCTGCCCCTCTCATTACAGCAGTGACAGCAACAGTAATTTTTCATCCTTTTCTTCCCTACTGTTATGCAAATTTAAAGCCCTGACTGCATTATGCTGCTGTCTGCATGTCTGAATGAAACTACTCTGACTGTCTCTGACTCATCCACACTTCCTTCACTGTTTGCAATCATCTCCCAGTGTGTTCTCACTAAAAGCTCTTTGAAGAATCGACTTTGTCTTGTGTAAAGAAACTCATGCCTTCAGAGCACTATAAAAATAGTACTGATCAATTAGGACATGACAGGCTCATTACCAGTCAGCACTCGGGTAACATGTAGGATGTGGAATTTGATTACTCTTAAAAACAATCCTAAAGGGATTAGGGGAAACACTAGTAAATGATGAGGATTTCAAAATATTTACAAGTTTAAAAAATTTACAAGTTAAACTTTTGTTATAGTTGTGTGATCTCAGTCCTGTTACTGAACTTGGTCACAATTTACACTGAGTGCTCCTTTGACCGTTGATGTGGCAAACTGAAAGGCACCACCAAGGTGGTTATAACAGCAGGTTCCCATGCCCCAGCTTCTTCCAGTCTCCTCTCTGAAGGGTCTATGGCAACGATGTCTTCATCTCTCATTCTCAGAGCAGCCAACAGCATTACACTGCAGAGCTCTAACTGGGCTGCAGGCAGCCCACAGCCTGACCCTGATGATTTAGAACCAGCTTGGATAAGGCCACTGCACAGTGCTTGGAGGGCAGGGGCAAGGCAGGGCTGACTGCACGCCAAATTTTGTTTTCTATCCTGCCAGACTCTTACAGGAGCAGCCCCAGCTGTCTTAGGGACCATGTCTTGTTCATATGAATCAAATTTACCTCCACATATGTAAAGACTGATACCAATAATGATTTTTAATTGAGCTATTGTCTTCTATCCAGGAGCCTAAATGCACTTCTAGTTACAGTCACTGTAGAAACAAGAAGCCAAACTGAAGATGCTCAAAGGGACATGGTCATTGCTTTGCTGTTGCACTGTCATCTCAGAAGGATTTCACATGCTTTACTGAACAGAATTTAAGTTGGGTGTAGGGAGCTTGTCCCTGGCTGCAAACTGTGTAACCGACACACACCATCCTCCCAGCTTCAGTATTTCATTTTAGGGGATGTGAAGTTGTAAACTTCCCGTAAATTGCACCAGGGCAGGTTCAGATTAAACGTCAGGAAAAATTCCTTCACTGAAAGTGTTCTCAGGCCCTGGCACAGCTGCCCAGGGAGGTGGTTGAGTTGCCATCCCTGAAGGCGTTTAAAATGTGGGTAACGAGTTTCTTAGGAACATGGTTTAGTAAGGGGACAGGTACAGTTGGACTCGATCTTAAAGGTCTTTTCCAACCAGGTGATTCTATGAAATACCTCTCCCTGTGACACAGGATTACAACGTGGTCACACCGAACCAGCCAAAAAAGAGGGCTCCTACTGATTAAGGGGTGACATTACTGTGTAGGCAGCTCCCCCTTTGCTTTGCAGAGTCAACAGTATCATGAAAAGAATTTGTAGAGCTTGACTGGAAGCACCCATATGTCTCCAAGACATTTATATGGCTCACAGTTCCTAATCTGTCAAATGATTTGTCCTCCTGGCAGAACTTTCTTTTCTCTTAAGCAGCTTCTGAAAGCTCTTATACACAGCATTTACAGCCACAGGTGACAGCTGGTTACCCGTCATTTACCTTTTACATTGCAAAGTTTTTAAGCTTGGTCTCAGAAGACAGAATATTTTTCAAGGAATCATAAGAAAAAAATGGTTTTTATTTCCAAAGCAGAGAGGTAAGTGATTGACACACTACAAAGCACCTCTGCTGCTGTACTAATGGAAACAAGGAGCATGAAGCAACAGTCACCCATGTGATTCACGATCCTGCCAAGAAGACTTGCTGGGTATGAATTCAAAGTTGGCATGTCAAGACACGAAGTTCAGCATTTGATGATGTGCACAGATGTCACGTGTGTCTGAGACAGCAGCGTTGACCCACAGTGCTGGCAGAGCTGAGCAAAGCTACGTGTTTAGTGTCACAGAAGCGACAGGGCTTAGCCTTCAAACCACAGAATCATAGAATCATGTGGCTGGAAAAGACCTCTGAGATCATCAAGTCCAATCATCCCTGTCCCCTTACTAAACCATGGCCCTAAGAAACCCATCAATCCACCTTTTAAACACCTCCAAGCAACTCAACCCCCTCCTTGGGCAGCTGTGCCAGGGCCTGAGAACCCTTTCAGTGAAGAAATTTTTCCTAATGTCCAATCTGAACCTCTCCTGGTGCAACTTGAGGCCATTCCCTCTCATCCTATCACCTGTCACTTGGGAGAAGAGCCCAGCACCCACCTCACCACAACCTCCTCTCAGGCAGTTGTAGACAGTGATGAGGTCTCCCCTCAGCCTCCTCTTCTCCAGGCCAAACACCCCCAGTTCCCTCAGCCGTTCCTCGCAGGCCTTGTTCTCCAGCCCCTTCCCCAGCCTCGTTCCCTTCTCTGGACACTCTCCAGCCCCTCAATGTCCTTTTTGTACTGAGGGGCCCAGAAGTGACCCCAGTACTCGAGGTGTGGCCTCACCAGTGCTGAGTGCAGGGGCATGTGGAAGCTCTTCTACAGCTGGTATCCAGCACAGCACTTTTAACTGAAGAATGATAAAGCACAAAGATGGGCTTTTATAGGAAATAGACAACTTCAGCATTATCTTAGAAATGAAAACACAGCTCTTCAGTGTAAAAAATTACACACAAAAGTTAAACAGAACTTAATTTTTGCTGTGCTCACTGATCAACATGTCTATTTTTAGAACTGAATACATAATTCATTGATTTGCCATTGGAAAGCTATTTCTCTGATATGAACTACAGGCTTTGTCTCATACCTCAAGAGGTTACAGAGCCACAGAGGATTGTGATTTTGTTTGATATATAAAAAAAAAAGCAGTGACAAACTTTAAGACTTGTCGACCCCAGCTCCAGGAAGAAATTCAACTCTTTGCAGGCTCATTGTTGAGGCAGACAGTACAAATAAAGTTTCGCTTGCCCCTTTTTCCAGAACAGCAAGAAAATATTCCTCTGGTGGGCAGCATTTAACTCGCACTGAGCAGAGGTAAAGGTAGAGACTGGCTATAATTCCGGACCTCCTGAAGACAGCAGAAGTTTGCTGGCACTTGGTATGTGACAAATTCCAGCAAGGACAGTTACAGGTTGAAAGAAGCACATCTGCTTTGCCAAAAAACGCCTGAGAAACAAACTGTTCTCTTCAGGCTGCTCCCAGTCTCCCACTGGGAAGGTCTCAGTCACAGAATGGTCTCATTTAATTTTCTTTCTTGGTTTACAGAAGGAAGGGAGGGTGCGAGACAGATCACCAGTCTATCAGTTAATTAAATTTGTCTAATTGAGATATGAGAGTCCACAGCGAATAACTGATGTACCACACTGCTGCAGGGCTCTGCTGCTCACGCTCTCCTGTTTTTGTTCATGTGTTTGGGTTTTTTGTACTAATTCTCCATTGTATCTGCAAATATTCTATTTTTATGCACTTATATTTGCATAATGCACTTCTTCCTTTGAGGCTAACTTTTATTCAGGCTGAAATATTTAAGACCTTTTATTCTACCACAGAAACTGAAATATTTCAGCCAAATTCAGGGACATGCCAAACAAATATATTCTAATTTTACGTTCAATTTTTTCAAACTTCTTCTTTTATGAACAGAGTACGGGCAATGCTGGTAAATCTCAAATAATAACTGACTTAGAAAGGACACCATGAAACCTGCTGTAAATACAGAACTGAACCTGCCACCCTTTCTCTGGAAAGTGAGCACTGCAGAACTTGCCTTACAACCTTTTGGAGACAGAGATAGCACCATGCACTCAGTAACGGCAATGAACAAGGGCTAGGATACAAATCACCATTAAAGCTGCATTTCCTTATTAAATCTGAATCTTAAAAACACTACTAAGCATATTCTGCATTTGTCCTTACATTTGGGCAGAAGTTGTTACTTGCCAATGAATTTGAGTATTTTCATCAATTTACCTTTTTTTAATGATATCATATTAATCTGTCAAACTGAAACTGAGGCCAAGAATATTTCCATTAGCAGTGACCCTAGCAGTCAAACTCTAATGTGCATATTAGAAAAATGGACAACTTCTGCATCATTACCTTTTGCACATTAGTACATTGCTCTGGCTAACCTTGAAAGAGTATCCTTTCACTTAAAGGAATGGGATGGCATTAAGGTACCTGGGGAAAAAAAAATCACTATTTATATAGGTTTTTTTCCATTACTTTGTAATTCTTCCTTTTTTCTTTAACTGGACATGACAGAGCAAATTCATTCCCAATTGAAACCGATTTAACTGATGTAATACCAAGGATGACTTTCGTCCCTGGTGATTTCAGTTACACCATGAACAATGAACAATGTCTTGTTTTCATTTCAGCACTGGAATGACTCTGGATGTCAAAAACATCTTAAGAAGGGCAGTGTTTCCCTGGGGTGTGTTAGCTCTAGGTTTTATTCAAAAATTTGCGATAGGTGCTACAAGCACAGGACCCATTTGAAAACTACAAGCAAAAAGGATTTCCAGGTTTTTTTACTAGAGAACTCAGGTCAGCTCTGCCCATATCATACAAATCACTCTACCAGGCAAAGCCACTTCCATGGTGAGACATGGCCTCATATCAATAGCTACTTTTTCAAGGTCCTGAGTTTTCTTTCTAGGAAAGGACGTCTTCAGGCCACACTGAGAATTGTGGCCTCTGTGGTGAGGATCTGAATTTAGAGCTGGAAACAGTCTCCAGAGCCCTTTCTGTAACTGCCCTTTGCAGGGATCAAACTTCACCAGCAGGTGCTACTTACTAAAAATAATCCTTCTCGTTTTTTTAACGTTTTTAACCTCTGTTAGCCAAAATATTAATGCAGATAAGACACGTCAGCAATTACAGATCTGGCTCCTTAAAAAGTCAGTGAGGCATTTGTGGGTATGACACAGCTCCTCAAAGGCATAAGACCACTTCATACTCTGCTGGGAGTCAAAGCCATGGTCTTCACCCATAAAAGATCAGACGTTTCAGAAGGAGAATGTGTACCAAACCATCTGAAAGATATAGGAGGATTTCTGCATCTCAAAGACCCACCTTTGGCTACGTGTCAGTTTATCTGCCTCTTTTAGGCAAACTGTAATGGCTGTGGACAGTGGTAGATTAATAGATCCATATTCCATTTTTTCTTCATAAGTTTTTAAGTAGCTTTGTCTTTATGTAATGAGCAATAACCTTCATGCCTGTGTTGAGAGAAAGCCCTCTGCAACTCAGAATTCTTATCTACCTTGTGTGGAATTTTGGGTGTCACAGGATAAAAAGGATATCAAACCACTGGAGAGTGTCCAGAGGAGGCCACAAGGCTGGGGAAGGCTCTGCAGGGGAAGGCGAGTGAGGAGCGGCTGAAGTCCCTTGGTCTGTTCAGCTGGAGGAGACAGAGAGGGGATCTCAGAGCTGTTTGCTGCCTTCTCCCAAGAGAGGGATGGGAAAGAGGGGCTGAGCTCTGCTCTCTGGTGACCTCTGACAGGACCCGAGGGAATGGCAGGAAGATGTGCCAGGGCAGGGTTAGACTGAATATCAGGAAGAGGTTCTTCCCCCAGCAGGTGGAGCACTGGAACAGCTCCCCAGGGAAGCAGTCCTGGCACCCACTCTGCCAGCATTCCAGAAGCATTTGGACACTGCCCTCAGCCACACGGGGTGAGTGTTGGGAGCATCCTGTGCAGGGACAGGAGTTGGACTCCATGGTCCTTGTGGGTCCCCTCCAGCTCGGGTGATTCTATGACTCTATGATTCTATGCAATATTTCTGTAGTGGGGTTTTTTTTTTTGGTTTTTTTTGTTGTTGTTGTTGTTGTTGTTGTTGTTCATTTCTTTGTTTGTTTGTTTTGCTTCTGCTGCCCCTTCCCTTCTTCCAGCCTGGCTGCACCTCACTGCTTGTTTGGAGCATCTGTTTTGGAGCCGCTGCCAAGCCAAGCCCAGCCCAGGCAGCTGTGGTTGGACTTCCCTGCAGTCAACCTGCGCAAGGAGCTAAAGGCACGGGGAACGCTGCCCACGTGTGGGAGAAGGGACCGCTCAGGAGCAACTGATGAAGTCAGCCCCAAAGCTGCTCAGTTCCTCACGCCAGGTGATGGCCTGGCCCGTCCCCAGACCACCGAGTCAGGAAATGGGTACATGCTTACCAGGGATCAACTTCACTCCTATTATTCTCGCACCTAAATCCTCCCATCACTAAAAGTCAGACAAATGTGAATTAAGAGAGGTCAGCCAATACGCTGACATCACTGAGGATTTGAGGCGACTACTGGCTGCTGCTTTTAGCATTAGGGCAATACAGAGGGAGAAAATTACCAAGGGAATGGATGAAGGAGAAAAAAAATCATGGAAGAGGTGTCAATCTCAATGCCTTCAATGATCACAAGCCTCTCACTATCCACTTAGTTTAATTATTGCAAAGTGTCTGTCACTGTAATATTTATTGTAATTGACTTTTATTCAATACAAGAGTGACATATTGGGGGTTTTTTTGGCAGATTGAATTTGTAAGTATTGCTCTCTGTTAATTAAGTTGTTCAAAAGCCAGTAAAGAAAGCGTTCGGGAAACTGACTGGGGAAAGAGAGAGAGATCCAAAATTCTGTCTCAGAGAAAGATGACTTCTGAAAAGGTTGCCTGAAGGCAGAGCAATTAAATGCCCCACGGCAGAGGCAGGGAGTCTGGAGATCTGGAAAAAGAAGTACAAGGCGAGGTTACCACTGGGTGCACCTCAGGGCTCTGTATGCTCACGCACAAGGAATGACCTGGAACAAATTTTAGTCTCTCATCACACTGGTCCTTCACCTCTGGCAAGAATAAGAAGGCTTTACAATCATATGTACTTGTGGCTTTGATTTATAGCTCCTAGATTACTTTACGCTCCAGGACAACCCTAACTCTTATCACCCTTCCAGGAAGTGATGAGCCAAGAGGTGGCAGCTAAAGACCCCTGAAGAGTTAATCTACATAAGCAGCTGTTTTCTGGGTTTTTTTCTGGCTGGACTTCAGCTTTCCTGGGTCAAAAAACATGCTGCTCAAGCAGACGGTGTTTTCAGTGATGCTCTCTAAGTGGGACGCAACCTCCAGGAGGGCACAAGTCTCATCTGGACTGCATTTTGACAGAGGGTCATAGTTGCTTTACAGTTTAGGCTTCCAAGTGAGGGCCATGTCATCAACAGATAGAGAGAGAAAACAAATTTAAGCCCTTTGATTAGAAAGTGTATTCCTAATATTCTTTTATTTGTAATTTTAAACTTGGAAAAACACTTGTATAAGAATGATCTAAATCAAAGTATGTTATAGTAGGGAAACACACAATGGCTTAATGCTGCTGCAGATTTTATTTTTCCCTTAAGATAAATCTGCAGTATATTGTTTTTTTTTATAGAACTATAACCACTGGGATGTGGCATTAATGCCATAAGTCAGGAGAAGTCCCTGCTTCAAGGGTGGCATGTGTTAGCAGGACAAGGACAAGGGAACAGCTCACTGATTTAGTACGACTGTGAGTGAGCTCCTCGCTAACACCTTATTTTCCTGTCATCTCCTAGGAAGACAGACTGTGTCTTTAGCACCGGTTTTTACCCTTGGACTCTTGAGAGAGATTTTCATTTGAACCTGGAGGGAAAAAACCCGTTCTGTTCCTCCTACCTCTGTGGATAAACAAAGTTATATCTTCCCACAGTGCTTTGAGTTGTTCAACAGATCTCGAGTTTTAACAATACCTTAGCAATGACAGCTGAACGACATCACCTCTAAGCACAGCTCTTTTCACTCATATCTACAGATGTTACAGGAGAACTGAAGCCAGGAGAGATGGGAGGGAATAAGAATCTCCTTTTCAGAATGGCTCATCCAAACATTTAACAAATTCAATCTTAGGATGATGCTATTATTCAGACAACCGCCAACCATTGCTCTGTAAAGCCAATTCTATAAAATTAATAAGACAGAAGGCAAACCAGGCATCTAACTGACTGTGGATGACTAAATAGCTGCATAAGGTTGCAGTAGAAAACTAAGTTGAACAGTATTTCATCAACACTTACTTCTGATCAAAGTGTTAAAGGCCAGTACAGCCAGAATAATATTCTCTGTGGTATCAGGGATTAAAACCAAAGGAGACTTTCATTGCAAGGAGATTATAATACATGATGACGGGGTAATCGTGATGCAGCATGCGTAGGCTAACCCAAATGGGAAAAATTATTTGAAATCCTATACAAACTTGCAGTAAGAACCATTAAATAACTAACCATTGTTAAATAAACTTAAGAAGTTTGGGTTTATGAGAAATATATAATCATTGGACACTGCCCTCAGTCACATGGGGTGAGTGTTGGGAGTGTCCTGTGTAGGGACAGGAGTTGGACTTGAGGATCCTTTTGGGTCACTTCCAACTCGGGTGATTCTATGATTTAATAACAATTTTTCTATGACTATAACTTAGTACAGACAACATACAGACAAGCTGACATATGGCTGGCAAAGCAAGAGAGAGATTCAGATCTCAATAGCATTTCTGTACCTCAAGAATACATTGATGCTGGCCAAAGACAATGCATTTTTTGACATCTCTCCCCTAAATTTGCAGGACACACTCAGACTTTGGGTTACTGTTGTCAGTGGAGTTACAGCCTGGGAGTGTAAATTTTCTGCACAGAACTGAGTATGAGCTTTGCATAGAATTGCATGGCCTTTCACAATCTAGCATTGATGTTTATACTCCAGAAGAGCAGAAATAAATATGTTAGTGATTAATTATCTCACAAACAAATAAATTACAGCTACCCACCACCATATGAACTTGTCTCTTGCTAAAGAGAAAATGAACTGGTTCTAATGAACTTCCTTGATAAAGAGATTACAATACCTAGATTGAGCCCTATTTCATAGCTCAGAATAGTTAGGTAAACAGATATCAACACCACTGCCACTACAGACAAGCCAAAAGGTTTCTGCATCATTGTCTGTCCTAGTTATGCAATGGACCTCTTGGAAGTCTAAAGCATTTCCTAAGTAACGAAAGAAGAGGTAGACACCTCTGGAGAGCACCCTTGTCTCAGAGCAGGTTGCTCAGGACTGTGTGCATTTTGGGTTTTAGTATCTTCAAGTGACCACAGGCTCTCCAGGCAACGTGTTTCACTCTTTTTGGTCACCCTTACAGCAAAAAAAAAAAAGGTGTGGATTTTTTTCCTATGTTTAAATGGAACTTCCTGTACTTCAGTAAGTGCCTCTTATCCTGGAACTGGAGAAAAGCCTGACTCCCTCTTCTTTAGCATTTATGCACACTGATAAGACCCCCCTGAACCTTCTCTTCTCCAGGCTGGACAATCCCAGGTCTCTCAGCCTCTCCCTATCTGTCAGCTACTTCAGTCACCTCTGTGGCCCTTCATGAGATGTGCTCCAAGTGTGTCCCTGACTCCCTTTTACTTGGGAGCCCAGAACAGGACCTCACACTCCAGATAAGTCTCACCAGTGCTGAGCAGAGGTGAAGGATCACCTCCCTCTGCCTGCTGCCAAAACTCCTCCTCATGCAGCCCAAGACACCATTGGCTTTTGCCACATTAGTGCTTTAAGTTCAGTTTGTCCACCAGGACCCTGTGTCTTTTTCCAAAGACAGTGCAAATAAAGCCATTTGTTTGCTCTGGAACCACGGGAGATGGTGTAAAAATTCTATGTTGTTATTATAGAAAGTGTATATTTAAAAAAAAAACAACAAAAACCTAAATTCTTTGCAGTTTGATGTATATAAAATCAAGAAGATTTAGAATTCTGCAATGCACTCTAATAGGGCTGCCAATGCATTATGATTTGGTAGGAATGTAGTCCTCTTCAGAAGACAGAGATTCAATGAAAGTTTCTCTTACATAAGGAGTTATTTTCTCAAGAAAACACAAATCTCAGATAAATTTGAGTATGTGATAGTTATAGAAAAGTAAGCTAAGATTTTAGTGACACTGAATCAAATCATGGCTGTTGTTTAGTGCTATGCTTGATGTGAAAGTGCTGACAATCAGCGAACAAATACAAGGAAACTAAATTAAAAACGTCTAGTAAAGCATGAAGGCAAAATGCAAAAGTAAACACACAACAACAAACCCAAAATTTATTTCTGGGAGAAATTATGCTGTAAGTGCAATACTGTCTCACACAATATCATGACTACATGTATTCTTTTTGACAAAATGTATCTGCACCTCCACAGGCTGCAAAAAACAAAGTGCATTTATGATCATAGAGTCAGGAGACAAAGCTCTCCTGAATGTGCACCAACTTTTATTAAATTTAACGGAACTATAGACTCTTAAAATTTGTGATAACAGGAATTTGCCACTAAATATAGAAATGATATTACTTTGTCCAATTGTATCCAAGAGGGAAGTCTATGCTGCACACCCACCCAACACACATGAAAAATGCATTGAAGTTCTATATTTGCATTTTCATCACCAGGTTTTTGCACTGCTTATTTGGACCTTGACAGTTGTAGAATTGTAGAATCCCCTGAGCTGGAAGGAACCCAAAAGGCTCACTGAGTCCAACTCCGGTCTCTACATAGGACACTCCCAACATTCACACCAACAGTGACATCCATTACTGAAATGGCTTCACGTCTGAGTCCTTGGTGGCCTCTCACTGGCAAAGATTAGACAAAAAATAAGCTGATTTTACTTTAGCCATTTTTAAATGGCAGGTCCTTGCAAGCTTGGCTTAGCTTGGGTGAATCAGAGGCTGAGAACGAATTGCAGATCTGAGGGGACAGTAGTCATTATATAGGAATAAAAAATTTCTTGAGCTGCTAATGTAAGATGAGTTTATTTCTAGACTGAAAAAGTGTTGTTTGTGTTTTGGGGATCAGTGACTATGACTGCCTTTTATAATAAATAATGTGTCTTCTCCCCTCATTCCTCAGTTCAAAAAGTGCCAACTGTATCTGACCTCGGCCTGCCAATTCAAATACAATGAAGAGGAAAACTAAACCAGGTTTTACGCTATATCTTTTACTACCTGTTCTCCCTCCGCAGGTATCAAGGTGCAAAACCATCATAATATGTGGACACACGGACAGACTGGAGTGTGGGAGGCTGAAGAGCAGCCCTGGGGAGAAGGACGACAAGTTGATCATGAGCCAACAGTGAGCCCTGGCAGACAAGAGGGCAACCGTGTCCAGGGGGGGCACCAAGCACGGCATCGCCAGCCGGGAGAGGGAGGGGATTGTCCCACTCTGCTCTGCACTGGGGCAGCCCCACCTCGAGCACTGGGGGCAATTTGGGGCACCACAGCATAAAAAGGACACCAAACCACTGGAGAGTGTCCAGAGGAGGCCACAAGGCTGGGGAAGGCTCTGCAGGGGAAGGTGTGTGAGGAGCGGCTGAAGTCCCTTGGTCTGTTCAGCTGGAGGAGACAGAGAGGGGATCTCAGAGCTGTTTGCTGCCTTCTCCCAAGGGAGGGAGGGGAAACAGGGGCTGAGCTCTGCTCTCTGGTGACCTGTGACAGGACCCGAGGGAATGGCAGAAAGATGTGCCAGGGCAGGGTTAGACTGGATCTCAGGAAAAGGTTCTTCTCCCAGCGGGTGGTGGAGCACTGGAACAGCTCCCCGGGGAAGCAGTCCTGGCACCCACTCTGCCAGCATTCCAGAAGCATTTGGACACTGGCCTCAGTCACACGGGGTGAGTGTTGGGAGTGTCCTGTGCAGGGACAGGAGTTGGACTCCATGGTCCTTGTGGGTCCCCTCCAGCTCGGGTGATTCTATGACTCTATGATTCTGTAATCAGCATCCTCCAGGTGATGGATAAGTTACTGTGTCACCTCAAACCATCTTCACCAGCACTCAATTATCGTACCCTGACCTGGCACGGCACGAGTTGGTGCTACTGAGCAGTGCAGGTCTGTGCACTCTATCCTGCTTCTCCTCTGATTTCACTACAAACAAATTCTTGCACACTTAAATTGGTGTTGCCTGATACCTGGAGTACGAGATCTGCGAGTGTTTTGTTAGCCACGAGAGGGAGGCTGTAGTACTGGGAAAGAGGAGACGAAGTAATTTGAGGTCAAACCCTTCCCTCAGACCACACTTTGGCCTTTGTTCAGACAGAACTACAACACCAGTGGCAGTGGCTGATGAGTACAGAATTTTTGCAAGACTACTGAAAACAGAACTTGCAGTTTTTGTTAATGTTGAAAAAAATAAGACTATTAAGCTGTGACAAACTTGCTTTAGCAGCCAGTATTTTCCAAGAAAGCCAAAAAGAAACACTACTCTTTTATGTGTGTTTCTAGGTGTGCAACTGTATGTGCAGGGATCAAAACCTCTAAAGCCTGCTGCGACACCATTCATATCTTTTCTTAAAAATAAGGCTAATATTGCAAATGCTTTATTTGAAGCATTCTGTATTCACTGCCTGTTTCTCCTCGACTCTGGCACGATAACAGCTCTATGCAGGAAGACTAACTAAGGAAACTGTATATGTACAAATGGCAAGAGTCAACCAGGCAGCCACAGAAATAAAACCAAGGATTGTATTCCATGCAGGTAGTTAAATAAAATTATTAACAGCAGGTGTTGTACACACTACCTGAGAGTTGCTCTTTAGTGAGCAAGTTCAATACAGCGCTTGAATGTTTTGAGCATTTTGGAGAATAAGCAAATCAACAGGATAAAATCTGACTGCATGAGGTGCTTAAAAACTCAACTGCAGTAGTCTTCCCAGTGGCCTCACTGGGCATGGATCCAGCCCACTGTGCAAGGAGGTCCCCTCTAGGATTAAATTAGCTGGGATGGTGAAGACGTACATTAGCATGTTGGTGGCCTCCTGAAATGATTTATAGCAGACAGTTGCAAAAGCAGACCTAAACTGGGGCTGTAGATTTGTGGCCTCAGTTAAATGCATCTGTGATACCTAGAAACATTACAAAGTCTACATCCCTATGTCAACAATCCCCTTTTTCTCCAAAACATGCAAGCTATTCCGATCTGAAATACAGCATTCCAAAATGCAGTAGAGTCACGCTAACTACTGCAGCAGAACTGATTTCTATTAAAAACAAAAGAAGAAAATATTGTCAAAGGTGGAACTTAGCAGTTCTGATACAAAAAAAAGTAAAAACATGAGGAAATGTCCATGAGTTTACTAAAAGCAGAGCTTTTTAAACAAGTGCGCGTGCTGTTGCAGGATTTAAAGGGCAAGAACAAACTATGGACAAATTGATAAAGAATTTAGAAGATTTCTAAATAAGGCAGGGAGATTCCCATGGTGGAAGTAGTGGCAACAAAAGTCCTAACTGAGTATAGGACACAGCTCGCTCAGCTCATAAGCCTGCCAAGCTCCTGCAGTTCCCTGTTCCTACTCCTTCTCTTTGATTAAGTGCACCAAAGATCTCACATGGAGCATGATCCAAGGCCTGCATTAATGATGAAAGAGTTCAGGATGAAAGATATGGAGCTCCCTGATGTGTCCCAAAGGCAGCCACTTTATTATCAGAAAGTGCCAGTGACAGAAGTGGTTGGTTATACCACAAACTGAGCTCAGCAGGATCAGAAACGAGTAACCTTAGGTTAAATCCCCAGAAAAGTCAGCACCTGTGTTTTACTCCTCTGTTCATGGATCTCCTCAGCATTTCAGGCGTATGTAAACAAGCTTTTTTTTCCTTTTGCAGCGCTCTCTATCTCAGATAGATTTGTTTCGTTAATAAAAAAACCAAAATGAAAAAGGGTCCTATAATAAAGGAGTCATTTCATCTGAAAGAAAGTGAACTCACAGCCATGAAGCTATTAAACATGGTTAGATTAAATAGTACAAAATGTTATGCCTTGTAATAACAAGCCTTTTAGAAAGCTTATGATCATGGGTTTGGGATTTTTTAAAAAGCATCCTTCAAAGAATTGCTTAAATAAATTATTTTCAGTTCAGATTCAGACTGTGCTGTGACATTGGTTGAAAACTTATTCACACAAAAGTGTTTTTCACATTTTCAACTTGAATGAAACAAGCAAAAGTAATAAAGGCAATTAGGCTTCAATATAATTTCAGATTTAAGTGTGTATTTCTTTAATAAATTAACGCATGCTTTTAGAAAACACACGATTTTACAAAAGCTTCAGGAGCTTTTAAATTTTATTTGCAAGAGAAACCCCCTTCCCTTCACTAAACCCACGTAGGTGTTTAATGTAAAGCCTGCACTTCAAATCTCCGCACGCTCAGGCCATGATTTTCCACATGCCTATTTCCCTTTGAATGTTGCAAATCAGCTTTTTCATACAACACTGGACATCCGGGGCCAAGAGAAGTTCAACTGCAAGCAAACTATGAACAGCTTTGTTCTCGTCAGCATTATGTCATGAAAAAGAGAGGTGGCAGTTGTCTGTTTGAAGACAATTGTTGGGATGGTTTTGTCACCTGGCCAAGGTGTGGGGCAGCCTCACAGTGCTTAGGCCAAGGTGGTGGAAATGTCTGCTGGAGGCTTTTTGAGGACACAAAATCAGGTGGCTGGTGCAACACAAATTATGGGTAGGTCCGAGCTGGGAGGCTCCAGCTGCCCTGGATCCCACCCTGAGGAGCTGGGTGCCCCCAGTACGTACAGAGGACCCAGGACACTCCTGTATTGTACTTTGCTTTTCCCTCTGGGGCCAGGGATCAGAAAATCAGTTCTCAGGCTTTAAAATGCTATTGCAGACCTGGTCCCAGGGAATCCTCTTCTGTAGCAGAAGAGCGCTGGGCTGCTCTGGGGGTTACACTGTCTGCTGCGATGGGCTGAGCAGAGACCACCACTGGGTTAAGGTTTTGCGTGGCACTACCTGTGCTGTCACTGCAAGCCATCTGCAAGCAGTCTGTGCTCATTGCAAAGCCTGACCCACACACTAAACACATCTGGTTTGGATAATCCAAATACATTTCTCGGTGCTTTTCTAACATCTTTGTCTGGCCTAAAAATCTGTGCTGAACCTTTTCCTTCTCCTCCCTCCCGTGTAGTTTTTGTTACATGAATGCAGGGTCACACGTTGCAGAATTTTTGACAGATCAGCTTTACAGTGAACTGCCTTCCACGTACTCAAACTTGTTAGCTTTTATTTTAGCTGGTTTTAAGAAAGTTACAAAATGCATTTATGATTGAGTTTTGACCTAGGATTAGCATTATTTCTACAAGCAATTTCCTTAAAAAAAACAACCAGTTTGGCACTGGCAGTTGGAGTCTGTACCTTTTGCTACAGAACAAAGGTTTTACTCCCCTAATTTCTCTCTGCCACAACCCTAGGGCAGTGGATGAGGCCAGGGGGCAGGTGAGGTCCAACTCGCCTAATTTCTCTCAGCCACAAACCCCAGGACAGTGGGTGAGGTCAGGGGACGTGAGGTCCAGCATTTTCTGTTCACTGCACACACCTGATGCACAATCCACTACTCACCGCAGCTCCGGGGACCGCACCAGGACGTAGCTGTAGCATCTTCCCAGAACGACTTCTTGCAGGTTCTTAGTCGTCCCTCTGTCCTTCCAACTCAGCATTTTCAGTCCCCCCTCCTCCTTTCCGTGGGTCAGGAGAGAGGCCAGCACGACGGCGAGGACAAGGCCGGCCAGCAGGACCACGATGCCCAGCAGGAGCACAGCCCTCTGCCGCGTTCGGGCAGAGCCCTGCTGGAAGGGCATCCCGCCGGGGCTCGGTGAAGAGCAGCACCAACTGCTCTCCCGGAGCAAAGGGAAAACAGCTTTCCAGCGTGTCAGTGTTCGCCTCCTCCCCCGCCCCGGGAGGCCGGGCTGACCCCTGCCCGCCCCCCTGCTCCTGCAGGGTGGGAGGCTACTTCCCCCAGCGCAGGATGGCGCCAGCCATTGTTTTAAAGCCAGACAGTGGGAAGACGACAGTCTCGCTGCTTTTGCCTTCTGTTTCTCGCTTTGCCGTGACCTCAGAGTCAAACTTCGCAAAGTAGTCAGCGGGAACTTGCAAAAGTGGATCTCGGGAGATGAATGGTAAAACTTCTGAAGCCTTTGTTCAGATGGCAGTGATGTGCTCCAGGGAATGACAGCATCACAGAGCCACAGGATGGCCTGAGTTGGAAGGCATCCCATCATCGGGTCCAGCTCCTATCCCTGCAGAGGACCATCCCAACATTCACACTGTGTGGCTGAGCGTGTTGTCCAAATGCTTCTTCAATACTGTCAGGCTGTGACTGCTTCCCTGGGGAGCTGTTCCAGTGCTCCACCACCCGCTGGGGGAACAACCTTTTCCTAATATCCCCTGGCACATCATAGAATCGTAGAATCGTGGAATGGTTTGGGTTGGAAGGGACCTTAAACATCATCCAGTTCCAACCCTCCTGCCATGGCCAGGGACATCTCCCTCCAGACCATCTTCCTGCCATCCCCTTGAGTCCCATCATTGCCATCAGAGAGAAGAGACCAGCGCCTGCTCCTTCTCCTTCCCTTGTGAGGAAGAAGTAAACAGCTCTGAGGTCCTCCCTCAGTCTCATCTTCCCCTGGCTGAACAGACCAAGTGACTTAAGCCACTCCTCATACGACTGTGACAAAAAAATCTGAATTCAAATGTCCCTGGTCAATTTACTCTAAATTAATTTTTTTTTAAATTATAGGTGTTGGATCTGACTTCACCAAAGGCAATGAGGAACTTCACAGTAGTCCTAAAAATACAGTTCAAGTCATTAACACACAATAGGCTATGTTATTTCTGTCCCTTGCAACCAGACTTGGATTAGTTGTCACATGAATTTCTAAGACTGCTTTGTAATTTGTGGGTGTTGGAGGCTGTGTGAATTCATCCAGTGAAGAAGTAAATAGTCTGTCCTTATTGTCCTCTCCAAATAGGGCAATTCTACTTCCTCAGTCAAAAGGCAACATAAAATAAGACTCGAACTGTAAAATCTAAACAAAAGAAGTTATGCAATGTCATAATAATAATATATAAATATATAAAATAAAATAAAATATAAATAATTAATAAATTAATAATTACATGCCAGGCATCCATCTTTAACTGGCCATCTGTGAGAAAGGGCACTTGCATCTCAGTTTGGACTCAGCATTTCTCTGGAGGACCTGAGAAATGCTGTTCCACCACAGCCTTCACTGGTAAGCAATCTTTTTTTCTGATCCTGTTTTCTAAGAAATGATGCAAGTTTTGTTTTTTACACAGAGCTGAAGTTTCACTTTTGGAGTGGCCTATCAGGCTGTCAGCCCTGAAGTGGTCAGGCAGCTGAACTAGTTGACCATTGTAGGTCCCTTCCGACTGAAGCAGCCTATTCTATATCTCTTCCTAACAGCGTCATCTCTTCATAAGAGAGGTAACAGTTTTCTGTCTTCATGGCACTGCTCGTGTGCCCTCAGTGGTCTCCATCACAGATTCTGCGAAAGTGCAGGAAGCTTTGTAGGAGACAATTCAGTAAGAATCAGCTCATAATGGAAGTCTTCCCCCATAATCCTTTCAGTAAGCATCCAAGTTTTGCCTTGGCAGGCCCAGATGATTGTTCTTTGTTTGCTCCGAGTTTTCATCATCCTGTAAATATGGATGCAGGGTATTTACAGCTGAACTTCATGATCTCTTATTATACACATGAGAGTTTACTGAACTTGGTTTATTTTTCCCTTGTTTGTGTGTGTTTTCAACTTGCTGCTTTTCAGTTTCATTAACTGAGTGGATATGATGTTGGAAAAAAACAACTGGTTGCCCTAAGCAGTTTATGCAGTAAAACTGCAATCTCTGTTGCGCTGAGTGTTGAAGTGTCTTCAGTAATGCTAAGAGTTGCTTTTAGAGACTGGCATAGTTAATTAAAGAGTTTAAAACTTTTAAAACCCACTCACTATTTTTCAGTAACCTGGTGTATGAACACTTTTTTCTTCTGTTGGGATATGACATTGATTTGATCGAGAAGGCTTCCACAGGTATGTAAATCAGAAAAGAAAGGTCAAAGAGGGTGTACCTGCCCTGAGGAGTGAGACTGTCAAGCTTGCATCAACAGAAGAATGCTGAAATACTTAACAACTTTTTTTGCTGCAGTCTTCACTGGCAACCTCTCTTCCCAAACCTCTCGAGCGAGCGGATGGGCTGCAAGACACAGACTGGGAGAACAAAGTCCCTCCCACTGTAAGAGAAGATCAGATTCACAACTGCCTGAGAAACCTGGTATCCATGGGACTGGATGAGATGCATCCCAGAGTCCTGAGGGAATTGCCAAGCCACTCTCCATGATATTTGAAAAGTCCTGGCAGTCAGGGAAAGTCCCTGGTGCCTGGAAAAAGGGGAAAAGTACATCTATTTTTTAAAAGGGCAGAAAAGGAGGACCCTGGGAACCACCCTGTCAGCCTCACCTCTGTGCCTGGGAAGATCAAGGAACAGATCCTCCTGGAAACTGTGCTAAGGTACATTGAGGACAGGGAGGTGACTCGAGACAGCCAGCACAGCTTCACCAAGGGCACGTCCTGCCTGACCCACTAAGTGGCTTTGTATGAGGGATTGACTACATCAGTGGACAGGGAAGACCCACAGATGTCATCCAGCTGGAATTCTCGAAGGCTGTTGACATGGTCCCCCATAACATCCTTCTCTCTAAATTGGAGAGATATGGATTTGATAGATGGACAATTAGGTGAACAAGAAATTGTTTGGATGGTCACACCCAGAGGGTAGTGGTCAATGGCTCAATGTCCAGATGGAGATTAGTGATGAGTGATGTCCCTCAGGGGGCTGTTCTGGGGTCCATGTTGTTTAATATCTTCAGCGATGACAGAGACAATGGGATTAAGTGCACGCTCAGCAAGTTTATGGATGACAGCAAGCTGAGTGTTGAGGTTGGCACCCCTGAGGAACAGAAAGCCATCCAGAGGGATCTGGACAAGCTGGAGAAGTGGGTTTGTGAAAACCTCATGAGGTTCAACAAGGTAAAGGGCAAGGTCCAGCATCTGGATCAGGGCAACCCTTGGTATTGATACAGGATGGGGTATGAAGAGATCGAGAGCAGCCCTGCAGAGCAGGACCTGAGGGTCCTGGTAGATGAGAAGCTGGACATGAGCTGGCAGTGTGCACTCACAGCCCAGAAGGCCAACAGTGCCCTGGGTGCATCCAAAGCAGCACGGCCAGCAGGGCCAGGGAGGGGATTCTGCCCTCTGCTCCACTCTGGGGAGACCCTACCTGGAATACGGCGTCCATCTCTGGAGCCCTCAGCACAGGAAAGACATGGACCTGTTGGAGTGGGTCCAGAGGAGGCCACTGAAATGGTCAAAGGCCTGGAACACCTCCTCTACGAAGAGAGGCTGAGAGAGTTGGCATTGTTCAGCTTGGAGACGAGAAGACTCCAAGGAGACCTTATTGTGGCCTTTCAATACTTAAAGGGGGCTTATAAGAAAGATGGGGAAAACTTGTTAGCAGGGCCTGTAGCAGTAGGACACGGGGTGATCGTTTTAAACTAAAAGAGAAGTTGAGACTAGATCTTAGGAAGAAGTGGTTTTCGCTGAAGCTGGTAAAACACCTCTCTGGTTGCCCAGAGAGGTGGTAGATGTCCCCAAATTTGTACTCTGATTGCATTTCCTTGTCTTGCAAATTCTTTAAGTTTATTTCTGATGGCAAAAACTTCTTTATATGTTGGAGTCTGAGTATCAGATACAAGGGAGAGTTAATCTCCTCAGAACAGGACAGTGTGGCTTCCATTCACAGCAATACACACCCTACCTAGGCAGAACCCTCCCAGTGAGATGTAAATGTGTGAGTAAAATAACAAGAACAGCAGTTCTGTAGCCAAGTTCACTAGACTATGGTTGAAATTGGCCAATAAATTCATATTTCGGGGGGAAGGAAGGGGCTGACGGATGTAGGAACAGACAAGCAAACAAAGTGTCTGCATAAGCCCCGTTCCATTTGTAAACCAGGTTCAAGATAAATTATCGTCCCACTTACAAAGGTGCAAATGATTCTGCGAATAGTAATGATGGGAAGTCGTGCTGTGTTGTGGTAAATAACAGTGTACTCTGTTGCTGACTGCAGGTGCAGTACAAAATCTAGCTGATGAGCTAGGTAATTGCCTTTTAGTCTTTTGTCAGCTCATCTGAAACCACAAAGCTTCATCATCTTTATTTTTTTTAGTATCTTCAGCATTTTGTCAGTTCTTTGAAAGGATATCGCATGCTTTTCTCTCTCTGCCTTGTTGCACAGAGAAGCTGTTTGGAAGTTCGTACGCCTTTTGTTTTTCCTGTGTGCTGAGTGCAGGGTCTGAGTGACTCAAACTGAGGGACTGGTGCATTATAACTTCAGTCTATTCTGTTAAATTCTTGCCTCCTTTGAATGGTGATTTAGTTGCTGCCTGATCTATATCCAACTACTTCACTGAAGCAGTCATTAATGTAGTTGTAAAACTGACTGCTGAGTTTAAAGATACATGAATTTGCATTTTTACCTTTTTATTTTACACACTTGCAGCTTTTTAGATCTGTAACATTACAGACCTAAACTCTTCTTCTAATTATCCTGAAAAGTTGTAGAGGAATTAGTTGTGCAGCAATTCTCAAAACCTAAAACTGCTCAGCTTGTGCATGTGTGTTGATTCATTGCTGAATTTTGCGTTTGCCCCTGAAATAATTTGTGGGAAAAATCAGTAATATCTTAGTTGCTACCTGCCTCTGAGTCACTAATGGACATTTCTGAACTTATTATACATGCATGTCGGTTTGAGACTGTGAAGTCATGGGGGCTGCTTCAAGCCCAGGTCCTCCTCTGAGTGCTGCAGGCAAGAGCAGGCTCATCCGACCCCGGGGCAACTGGCCCAGAGTGGAGGAAATTATCCTGGAAAACGGCACCCACGAGCCATTATTTGCAGTTTGCTGCTGGGGATTTCTGACTCTTTCATCTGTATCACTTCTAAGCAGACTGGTTTTCCATATGGAAGTTATTAATTTTTGTTTCGTGTGGTGCTGAGGGGTTTAGGTGGGGATGTGAAAGTGCTAGATCAGCCTGTGCTGACAGGGACGATGCGTGGCTCCTCTCAATAAAGCATTCTGCTCTCTCAACCGGAATGTGCTGTGGTTTTCCTATGTGTTCTCACATATGAGGACAGTATGGGAGGACCAAATGTCACTACTGGGCCTTGTAGCTTTGTCAGTGACGATTTTATTCCCCTCCACGCACTCCTGGCTCTGTGTGGTGTGGCTGCTTCTCATCTCAAGACTTGTGCAGGAAGCTGAGGGTATAAAGAAAGAAAGAAAAACTAATGCTGATAAAATCTAACAAAAATGATCGTGTTCCTACTTTCTGCCGTGAAGAAGCACACGTGTGAAGGGCTTAATGCTGGATGCATCGATTTTGAACTGTACAGCCAGAAAGTGCCAGCACAGCAGCACATGACGAAGTGACATCTAAACTGAAAACTCTTCATTCAAGACAAAGCGTTCCTGCACTTGCACAGGCTCGCCCAGCCAGTCATTTCTCCCTCCCTCCACCCTTTTGCCTCCTGTTTCTCAAATACAACACTTATACAGTGCTGAAGGGCAGGGTGCAGCATGTCTTAAGGCCATCAGCACAAAGCTGTTTTGTCCCTGTGTGAGCCACTGAATGGTCTGGTCCATCTGTCACCTGCCAGATCTGCCTTTGGCAATAAGCTTAGATGGGCGTGGGACAGTGCCTGGTGGACCTGCTTGGGCTGCTCAGGGAAATTCCTGCTCCGCACCCTCAGCTGCTCTTGCCATCTTTTGCATCTCTCTGCCTCAGCCCCACTTTTATGGATTGTCTTTGTCCATGTAAAATAGACCTCCCAGGACAAACCAGTTCGATGCTCTGGTGCTGGGATTGGGTTGCCTTTCAGTGACCTGGTGCAGCAAAGGAATGGTGCTTGGCTGTTTTATTAGGTATTAATCGATCTAGTAGTAGTTTTCTCCAAACCCACAAAGTCAGTGACCCATTTCTAGATATTAATCAGCAGGATGGGGAATTTTATGGTCAGAACGGACAATTCCTAAAAAATTACTACTTAGGAAATGTTGAAAAAACGGCCTTTAAAATTATTCAGAACTGGAGTTTGGTGTGAGGAACGTTTGTGACTGAATGACTGTGGCTTTTCCAAAGACCTGGGAGATGTGACCCCAGGGGATACTTGAACATCAAAGGAGCCCAAGAGAGCTGGCTGACACAGGGACATTCTCCTCAAAATACAAGAGTGATCTTTCCTGAGGGGCAGGAAGTTGAAGCTGTGGTAGGAGACCAGCTTGGGCAAATCAAGAATTCCTGACCCAGTTTAAATGTTGGAAGAAATCTACGGGGAGAACGGAAACAGAGATGAACTATCTAGGAGGAATGTAGAAGCATTGCCCAGACTCTTAGGTTTTGATAAAGCTCATCTGCATGACCACAAAGTAGCTTAGGATCCCTAAATTGGTGGTCTGCTTTTTCCCTTAGCGTTATGCTCTGCTGGAATGGCACTGGAATTACTAGATTTTAAGTAGTGCTTTTCTAGGATGTGATTTATGGACAGTCAGATTATTTCACTTGGATCAAGAATCCAGTAAGATACACTGACAAGAATATAGACGTACCCTGGTCTTTCTCAGAAGTCATGACATCTGTCCTGCAGCTCACGTGTTTCAAACTGTGCTACACTTTTGACTGCTTTAAAAATTACTGACATTATGATGGGATGTGCTTTTAAAGCTCATGTCCAGGGAAGGGGTGTTTGGGAGCAGCTATTCCTTAATCATTTTCTGCAGAACTTGGAACCACTTGGGGCCGTGACAGCATTGACTGTGCTATTCAGTGTGAGACAGGGTGACACTCACTAATAACTGATTTTTTTGCTTTGTTTGTTGCAGAGATCCCCAAAGGTCCCAAAAGTTCTCCCTCTTTGGACCAAACTTCTTCCTCCCATTTCTGTGCTTGTTTCCCTTGATGGATCTCCTGAGTGCCAGGCCATGTGCTCCTTCTCCTTCGCTTGGAGAGCCTGACACTTCTACAGATGCTTTCTAAGCTTTGCTGCTGCCTGAAGAATTTCCTGCTGTCACCAGTGCTGCTTTTTTTTGCATTTTGCATTTCCCACTTTCTCAGCAGTGGATTTGAAACAAAAGACAGTTGTAGCTGAGGTTTGTACATTGATTTTTTCATGGAACAAGGCAAAGTGATGAGAGATCCCCTCCATACAAACACTGCCGGTGGGGAAGGAGGTGTAGTGTGGACACCAAGCTGTGGAGAA
This sequence comes from Dromococcyx pavoninus, assembly GCA_033558185.1. Classification (NCBI taxonomy): domain Eukaryota; kingdom Metazoa; phylum Chordata; class Aves; order Cuculiformes; family Neomorphidae; genus Dromococcyx; species Dromococcyx pavoninus. Next base: position 26,813 of record JAUMJL010000019.1, on the reverse strand, counting down.
ACTCCAGAAGAATTTGAAGAAACCAGTTGCTTCATTCTTCTGTAATACACCCACCAGTTTCTGATATGCCTTTCTATTTAGACATGTCAGAAAATGATGTCCTGGCCAAGTTTAAAAAACCCCACACTTAAGGGTATAGTGTTTAAAGCACAGAGTGGGAGACCCATGTTTAATGAATCACTGTATTCAACATGAATTAGGCCATGAATTAAATATTTTTTACTCTAGCAGTGTTTAATTTATACAATTAATGGAACAGCTGCAATAAAACAATTCACAAGTGAACCTAGCAGTGCAGGATCTTACTGTGATTTCTAATGAGGCTGCTGGTTTTACGTGCAAAACATTCTTCAAGGTTTAGTTTTAGTGCAGAGGAAAAGCAACTGCTGTAACCTCACCAACTTTCATGAAATCAAGTGCTTGTTTTCTGGCCAGTACTAATTATTATGCTGCTCACACATTCTGAAGGGAAATAGCCAGCTGCTTCCCATCCCACTGAGGCAGCCAAGGAAACAAAGTTGGTACAGAACTATGCTCTGCATGTCCAGGAGTGTCTAAATAGTGATATTTCTCCTAAAAGAACTATACAGGGTAGATACACCACTTGGAAAGGACCCATGTGATGGTTCAAAGGTCAAAACCCAAGAAACTTGAAAAACGGGATCTTTCCTGGCTGCCAACTATGTAAAATATGCTTTTATATACTCGTGTACAAATATTTCTCAAGGATTTGATGCTGTGGCTTCCAAATTAATTGGTTATGCTTGCTGTCCTTAACTTCTTTGCACATGATACATGCCGGGTACCTTGCTTGTCATCACTTCTTCATATTATTCCGGCAGCAATTTTTTATTTAACCGCATGGTACTGCCCAGCACTGACAAAAAGTTCAGGGTGAAAGCCCAGAGCTTTCATTCTGCTTTGTGGAAATACCAACTCTGGATTTTCTGGTACCTTTTACTAAAAAAAAGGGAAAAGTAAGAACGAAGCAGAACACAGGCCAGTATGTCCTAGAGTTGGGATTTGATATAGCAAGACTAAAGTTTCCATGGAATACTTATTTCTGCTTATTTGCTTCTTTGCTTGTTGCTCTTCCAAATGGCACAGTGTGAACCAGGAGCTGTTCCATTCCTTCATCTTGATTTAGTGTAGCATGGAGAATACATTGGGTTTTTAGCACTGCGTTATCTGTTGCAAAATGAGGGGAAGGGGAAAAGGGCTTCCTGCAGTTTGGTGATCCAAGTTCTTGACCTATAACTCTGGTTTCTGCCTATGATATTTTGCATGCTTTGTTAATTATTTATCCAAGTACTAATTAGCATCTGACACCAGAGTATACCAGGTGTAATCACTAGAAGATGCCCAGATTAAAAAAAATGCTATTTCTTTGTTAATGATTGTAACTAATGAGATAACTCGAGTTACTCCAGCCATACAGTTCTGGAGGCTCTCCTCTGTCTGTGTTTTGGGAACTTACCACACTTACTGTTTACAAACTGCAGAGGTGTTCCTTGTCAAATGGTCACTAGTGAAAGACCGGTTATATTACTGCCTGCTGCTGAAGGGAAAAGTATATTATAATGTCTTCCTTCATTACCCTTCTATAAAACTTCCAACATCATCATTTTCAACTCACATGTTCTGCTCAAAATATGAACTCATCTGAACTGAGATCAGATTTGCTGTGAGTGGCTGGGAGGAGAGGAGAGGGTGAGCAAAGAGGGGCTGCCCAGGCAGGGTGGATACCCTAGCAGGGTGTGAGGAGATGTCCCATGCTCTGAGGCTCCAGTTTCCTGTGTCACTCTCCCTGCCAGCCTGCACTTCAACTGCACTGGGAATGGGGGTCTCCTCTGAGCTTGCTGTCATAATTCACAGGAAACTGTAGAAAATCAGATGCTTGCAGATTTTAAATAAGATCCGGCAGATTATATTCTTCCCCTTTTAGATAAAATGGCAAGTGGATGTAGAAATCTGCTTCTGGGCAGAAGCTGGAATTAGGAAAAACCTGAAAATCAGAGAAACACTTGTAAAGAGCTTGAGCCACCCTAACATTTGCATAAATTAAGGTGCCGTGCCCCCCATACTGAGCTATTTTAAACCAAACTTCTTGGCTCTGCTAAAAGCACTTTACGGTCTCTACTGTTGAGATAGAATTCAGCACAGTTATTTTGAGCTAATCCAATTGAAAAGAAAAAAAAATTTAGGTTTTTTTGAAGAGTAAGTAATACACAACTTCTTGAGATTTCAAGTTCAAGCCTCGCTACATTTGAGATTGCTCATAAGAGACACAGTCATGTCAGCTGATTATCACATCAAGGCTAAGATGACAAAAATAAACACCAGCAGTATGAAAAGGTCAGAGAGGTGAACAAGTTGTCCTTGCATTATTCTCATAACTTACTCGAGAGCACTCGAGGGTTTGCATTCAAAAGTAGACAGTGCGGGTATGAGCAGATGTGTGTGTGTGCGCAGGGAAAGACATGCTGAAAGAATGAATAATTCTGAATTAGAGTTTGGCTTTTGCCAGATACAATGACCAGAACACATGCAAGGGGGGGGGGGGGAGTAGGTCAGCAGAAGTGTAGATTATATTTATTTCTATAAAGGAATGAAAAGCATGATATAACTGAGTTCGTTAAGTGGTCGACAAAAGGGGCAAAGATGGGAAATACTACCTGAGTATCAGTAGCTTCCACAAGTCTGTCCCCAGAAATGCAGAGCACCTTGAAATGGTCCTGTACATGATGCTTTCATTTGCCATAAGTAGTTGGATATTTACAGATCTACACAGGGCATCAAACTGGATTCAAAATGAAGTGATACACATAATGTTTTCATACTAAGTATTTCCCTCCTTGAACTGAAGTCCAGAGAGTGCTGGTTTTCGTAGAAGCACAAAATTACCCAAGCTGGAAGAGACCCCCAGGGACCATCGAGTCCAACTCCTGTCCCTGCACAGGATGCTCCCAACACTCACCCTGTGTGGCTGAGGGCAGTGTCCAAATGCTTCTGGAATGCCCTGGGGAGCTGTTCCAGTGCTCCACCACCCGCTGGGAGAAGAACCTTTTCCTGAGATCCAATCTAACCCTGCCCTGGCACATCTTCCTGCCATTCCCTCGGGTCCTGCCACAGGTCACCAGAGAGCAGAGCTCAGCCCCTCTTTCCCCTCCCTCCCTTGGGAGAAGGCAGCAAACAGCTCTGAGATCCCCTCTCTGTCTCCTCCAGCTGAACAGACCAAGGGACTTCAGCCGCTCCTCACACGCCTTCCCCTGCAGAGCCTTCCCCAGCCTTGTGACCTCCTCTGGACACTCTCCAGTGGTTTGATGTTCTTTTTATGCTGTGGTGCCCCAAAGTGCCCCCAGTGCTCGAGGTGGGGCTGCCCCAGTGCAGAGCAGAGCGGGACAATCCCCTCCCTCTCCCGGCTGGCGATGCCGTGCTTGGTGCCCCCCCTGGACACGGTTGCCCTCTTGGCTGCCAGGGCTCACTGTTGGCTCATGTTCACACGGGATAATATTTAATATGCAACAAGATGAGACATGGTTTTGCAGCAAATCTGGTACAAGTATGAATGAAACATTTTCAATGTCTGTTTGAAGCAGCTGCTGAACATTACCAGGCTTGCGTGAGTTTACAGAGAAGGGCAGATGCCTTTGCACGTGGTGATTTCTCTGAATTTGGCACAACTGTTAGATGAAATATTGCTAATTAGAGCACTTACCAAGTTTTTAAGACAGAGCACAGGCATCCTTAGCAGATTCTCACCACGTAAGTGTAAAATGTATTTGTAAATAGCGTATTGACACACTTTGCAGATGTAGAAATAAAAAAGAGAGAGATACAAGAGATTATCTTGCTCAGAACTTTTTGTTAATGTCTCTCTCCCTCCAGGAATAACAAATGACCTTATTGTTTCTCACTTTGCTGACAATTCTACACCCCTGTTTCCAAGGTGCCAGTCACACTGGGGTTTTTGGGAAAGATAAAAACCCATTATATTAAGCTCAGAACAACTGATCCACATTCAGCGTGAAATTTGCAGCCTTTACATCCCAGGAAACGCACATATCTAAAACTTTGCCTTCTTTTTTTTTAATTTTTTTCCCCCAGCTATATTACTTGGTTAGCTAAAAATCTTTACAGATGTTCCCAAGCTTTTCCAGCAAGTTCAAGACACTTCATTCAAATGATATCACAAAAAACATTGCTGTCTTAATAACTGAGTTGAAGTAATGGGAAAAGAGGCAAGATCTTCAGAAATAAGAAAACACTGGAAGAACTTTCTGTGTGTTGTTCTTGATACAAGGGTATGCAGGAAATAACCTCAAATGATTTGAATCCTACTTTGTATTGTTTGTATTGTGTTGAATGAACTAATCAAAGGACTAAAGTTTCAGCATAGGTAGGGAACAATTTTGATGTGTAACACAACCCAGAGTTTAAAAGGACTCTAACTTCTGGTTTCAGTACTTTTCCAAGTGTCTGAAACAGACCCCAAAATCCTTCAGGCTAGAGCCTAAATGCAACTGTGACACAGGTGAATGCAACTATGTGTGTAATATAAAGGATTTGCATTAAAACCAAAATAAAGATTATTACATGAATGGAAGCCAGACAAAGAAGCAACAACAACAACATATCTTAGATATTTTATCTTTCAAACATACAACGTGATATAGTTGTACCAGAGATGGAAAGGACATAATATACTTTGGAGTCTTAAATCAGATGCACTGAGATAACAGGAACATCCTACTCCAGTTTCCTGACAACCAGCTAATACAAATGCAAATAAATAATACTGAAGCTAACAGGGAATGTGCAATAAATTTCTACTTGAAGTTAATTTCTAGATGAACAGCTATTTTTTTCCCCAAAATCTATGTGTCATCTTGGTAGCTGGATGTCTTGGTGGTTTAGAGACATATCTATGGGAACACTGAGATAACTCACAGAAGTAACTCAGGAGACCTTCAAGATGCCATCTGCTCCCTCCTCAGTATATTCTGAAGCATGCTGAGTTCACTGCAAGCAGGCAGATATCTGACTTGGCAGCGTCTTGGCTGATTTTGATATGCCATCAGTCACATTGTGGTGATCAACCATCGCATCCTAACAGAAAAGCCATGGAGCTGGTATTCCTGACTACTGGCTCTCCAGTGGCCAGGGAACAGTCAGCTGAGGAACAGGTGTACGGATGATGAAGTAAACAACAGTATGTGGTAAAATACTGTATGCAAGTATGCAAGCCACAATCTGGCTGTAGGACAATTTTACATAAGTTTGGCCCAAGTACTGGACCACTTCTGAAAATTAGTTTGATTTTTCCACTGTCTCACCTATTGTATCTTGTACCAAGTGTGCAATCTGAGCTCTCGTTCGTCTGAATTCATATTTCTCCTTCCCAAAATACAATAATGAGACACTTTGTTTCCAAGGCCAAATGCTAGGATTGTTTCTGTGAACAAGCAAGCTGTGTGGGAGTTTTATGACAGGCATAGTTTCACTTTTCTTTCTGAAATACATGAACAGGAAGTATTACTCTCAGTTTAATTCTGGAGATTAAGGAGAAGAGAAAATAGCAATGGATGACTTCTATGGAAGAAAAGGAAATTAAGGCTGAAGCTTTCTAGAAACAGTAGAGTAATTCCTTATCTAAAAGTGGTTGATATCTAGATAGACGTATGCAGGGGTTTAATATGCAGGTCTGCCAGTCCCAGAACTAGGCTGAAATTGCAGTTAGAGAACAGTTAAAGCCAAGTTTATAGCCAGCTAAGGCAAATGGAGAATATGGATTATCTTAAAACACTAAAGCAAATCTGAACAAAAAGCCTACAAAAGAAACAAACATGAGCTTGTTCCAGCTGCCTCCTCTGTCTGAAGATATAGGTCCTCTTTGTGCTGCTGGTGCAGATCTAAAGGAAAGAAAACAAACAGGATGTTCACAGCACAGAGCTGAGTTGGAATTCTTTTAAATATCAGTGCTTTGTTGCCAAGGATGAAGTTTGCAGTCCAAGTGCTAAGCTAGAAGTTTCTTTAGAAGAGCTTCCCACCAGATTCCCCTTTGGCTGTCATGATTTCATAAACAGGTGAAAAACCCTGGGAACACTCCTTTCTACCTTAATACCCGAGCCTCCTCATCTCTCCACATCTGGCCTTATACTTGAGACTGTACAGAGTCCTTCTAGACAGCAGTGGTCCTCGAGGTCTATATTTTTACAGCACTTCATACAACAGCATCCAGACCCATTTCTAAGTCTCCCAGACATTGCAATAAATCGAGTAATAAATACCACTACTAATAGGTTGCATCGGCCCCCTTTTTGCTGGTGTCTGAGCCATCCGTGCCATCTAGTGGACATTTTTTTTACTTACAAGTTTCCTTCAAACGTCAAGGTGTCAACAAGCCAAAGACTAAATTTTGAGTCAGCAGGAACATAGGTCAAGTCTAGAGAGGAGTTAAGGGACACTGTCACCACCCAAGAAGTCTCAAGTACATTACAGCACCTTCAAGCCAACCCTCTGGCACCCCAGCGCTCTCCTTTGCAGGGATGGAAGAGGAGCTGCGGTGACAAAAAGGTCTCCTGCACAACTCTGTTGGTTCTGGGCGTGGGATGTTATTCTCCAGAGGCTGAAAAGCCAGCTGTCAGTCTTGTGACAGCAAATAGCTGTTGTGAGAGGGGATGCACGGAGCCTGCAAGTCTGGTCTCACTGTTTATTATGGAAGTATGAAAATGTACTGCGTGTATACTGAGCACACGCTGTGCAAAGCCTTTTCTTAGCAGATACACGCTCTTAATAGCAATATCACTACTGGGCAAACTGTTCCCGTGCCAATTAATGGACCATCAGGGAGGGGGGATCCATCCATAGAGAAAACACAACTAGAAGATAATCATCAAATAATTTGTATACATCTGCACAGCCTCTTTCTGAAAGGGCAGCTAATTTCAATGGAGACGTCTTTTATTGCAGAGAAGTAAGTGATCTGGGGAACAGTGTAAGTATTCATTGGCCTGAAGTATTTTAGCTACTTAAATTTCAGGGAGAGGCAATGATGACATCCAGATTGGGAAGCTGTGTCTTGATTAGGGATAGTACAGGTAAGCAAGTGAATCAAGGCTATTACATTGCTGTGCATACAGGAAGGAAGAGACGTGCGGGAAGGAAAGAAGCAGGGAAATTTTTTCTAAGGAGGATGTAACACCTGAGTTGAGTAGTCACCCCGGAAGAGTATGAGACTGGTGCTCATTAGTCAAGTAAGTGATTAGGTCAATTTAAGTACTGACATGGATGGAAAGGATGGGGTAGCTGCTCCCCTGCTTACATACAGCAAATGCTATGTGGCAATACTGGAGAACTGGTATGCTCATCCCTTTGGTGAAAGAAAAAGGCATTAATGGTTTCCAAAAGCCTTTTTATCCATGTTTCCTCAGCTGAGGAATGTACCTACATCACAAAACTTTGAGAAAAATGGTTTAAAGCCTGGGAGAAGAGAAAACTCTTCTGTTAAGAGTTCACAATATTATATTTTTGAAGTCCTGTAAAATGCTTTTCCCTCCAGCTTGTTAATATTGTCATCATGTTCACAGCTGTGATTTCACATGGGATAACTGTATTTTCCTCTGACACGTGAACAAAGCCTTACTGTTCCCTGGCAGAACAAGGAAATCCTGTTTTAATCCATCATGCAATAATCCAGTAACAAACATATGCCTTAACAGGCCTGGAAGCCTGTTCTGTGATCTGCCCCCTAGAAGATACCTCAGTGATATCTAAAATGCCACTGTTTTCATCACACACGGGATGTAATTTGGATGCAATAATAGATGCTTTCGCATGACAAGATGACTAAAAGTTTTCAGTTTCAGCAGGAACAGAAAATACTCACTTTCTCTGAAAAAGTTTATTAAAAACAGACCATAAGCTGCTGAAAATGATATACACCTCCTGTTCTGTACTGCACGAAGCACTGCTGCCACACAGCCAGAGGCAGGCGAGCAGGAGCTGCACCTCTCCACTGTCATAACCAGGGACAGCAAATCACTTTTTTCATAGCAGAAGGTATCTTTGCTGTATTACACAGGTATTAAAATACAAGAGATTTGCTGGTGCTTGAATTAGGGCAGAATGGACAGTAGGAGATTTGATGTGGCCAAATGTATGGATTATGCATAAAAGCCCCACAACTTGAGAACAATTTTTAGGCATCTGTATTCTGCAGCTTTGCAAATTGTGAGGAAGTTTTCACATTCAGATGTTCAAATACTTTATGTACACCTATACATGAAACAGCATATAAATTAAGAAACTTAGCCACAATGGAAACAGTCATCTTTACTGTACATTCACCAAAATACATCATAAATTAATTTAATCCTCTTTATATAATAAAGAAGAATAAAGATAGGAAGGGAAACTATTAAAACCTAGTTTGGGAGTGGTGCTTGCTAATTTAAGAAAGTTGTATCTTGTGATCTGCATTCTCTGCAGATAAATTATTGGCCCAAGGTAAATACTTTAAAACATAGTAATCGGGTTTGCACATAGAAGATAAAAAAAATTCCTCAAAGTTTGGAACTAAAAATTCCACTGGCTGGAGAAATGTTCTTCAGATCTGTTGCCGTTTGACCTACAATTTCATTAGTCAAGGTACAATACTAATGAAAGCAATTTCAAATTTGTAATAGATTTTGCATTGTAACACTGATATTTACAAACTTCATTCATTCTGTCAGTGATACAAAATGTGATTGTCTGATTGATGGAACTGATTAACACTTGATTTTGAATAGCAGGTGCTCACAGACAATTGTGCACAACTTGTACATAGAAACTGCTTACTCAATACACAGCAAGAAATACATTCAAGAATACTGAATATTGCATATGAGTGATATATAACAGATGATAGAGGTGCAACCTGTTGGACTGTTGACTTCTGCATTATTGATTTGGTTGCAATGACACTGAGGATGGATTGAACTTCTTTTACTTACGATGAAAGTGTACACTTAGAATCATCAGGATAATCCAGGCAGAGTAAGAGCATTAGAGACCTGTGAAGATACAATTTTATTTAGCATCTTTCAGGCAGAAAACTGAAGAAAACAAATGAAAAAATGAAGAAAACTCAGCAGTGTTATCATGTCTAAAGCTTCCCTTCAGTCATATTTATGGTACAATTTTCTGTGAATAACCAGAGCTGTGAGTACTCCTGTGAAAATTAGTAATTCTGCAGACATTCAATAGTGGTTTTAACTTGTTTAGATTTTCAATCCAATTGAAGATTTTACAGTGAAATGGAATACACGAGGACATCTTCTGTGTCTGACATCTGTTAAGTACAATATTCCCCTTAATTATACAATTATACAGTATGCTGTAGTGTTTTGCCCAATTCACAGCCAAAAATGCTAAGCCTGAAAAATCTGACATCACTCCTCCAATAGATCAGTCTCTTGCTGAAGACACAACATTAATGGCACTTAAACATCAGAAGGTAAGAAATCAATTAAAATAGATGAGGTGCTTCTGGAAATATACCATATTAATGAAGGATTTTCACTTACTTGTAATTGTCAGTGCAGGAGACATCATAACCAAGGCTCTTCAGCCTGCCTTCTAATTTCTGTACAGTATGAGTTCCACAGGAATCTCTGTGAGAAAGGATTTTAATACTATTGCAAGTCTTTTGTGATCTAATTTCCTTTCATTGAACTTGGTGGAATTAGTAAAGCAAATCTCCAAAACTTTGCCTCCTCTGTATTCCTTAACACTTACAGAAAACTGATGTATATTGCTATTTATAAAGCTTCATTTGCTTACAGTAATTTAATGTTTTATACTCAGTTTGCAAAGACTGGAAGATTTGTTTCAGCCAGTGTAGCACCTGCAGATTCTATTTAACCAATATTCCCACCTTCAGTATTTCAGTGGACAAACAGAAAAAGAGCTAAATAATTTTGTAAAATAAGTAAGTGTAATATTGTAATATTCTTCGGCAGCTATTTAGGTGGTGCTAAAGCTGATGATGTCTTTACAGAATAAGTTGGTTATAATACGTTAAAATTATACTTCTGGGAAGTTTGTCCTCTCTCTTGAATACAGAACAATAGAAAAACAAAAGAAGAGAGAAAAAAACCCAGAAAGAATCCTAAACATAGCTTCTGTGTTTAGCACTGATTTTTAAATTTGTGTTGCAATTAGCAGAAGAAAGTTTAGCATAGAACAGAACCTACTGGGACCTCTAAAATTTGCACCAATGTCAAATATTAAGGCCAGTGCTACCTCCCCGTTGGTCAGTAAATACTCACGACTTCAAATCATATGGGCACCACAAAAATCATTGCAAAAAGCATTAAGTAAAAATACACAAATATTCCCATACATCCAGGCAAGCATAAACTTAAAGATAAATTAGCATCAAGTGCTCGTCTTAACTTTTCTTTGTAACAAGGGCAATGTTTGCAAAGGTGAGCTGTATAGAGTTTTTTCTTCAGAGGTTTGGGGTAAAACTGACTTCCTTTGCTTCACAACCCTTGATTCATCTATGTATCACACACTATCAAAATATATAATGGAATAATTCTTCCTTTAATCAGTCCCAACCCCAATTTCTGTCCTAATGATTTCATTTTTTTAACTTCAGAGTCCATTTTCTATTACGTTTCTGTTGAAAATCATTATTTTCCTTGGCTATTTCATTTTCATTGGCTGTTTACCAACAAGCTGTTCTGTTTGGACTGATCTGTTTTGTTTTGTTTATTTGTTTTTAATTAAATTAACGGTAAAAGTAGATCTTTTTAAAGGTTATTTTTTAAGTATTGAGAGAAGATGAGCCCTCTGGTGGTATTTATCTGCTTCTACCAATTTTCAAAAACAGTCAAGTCAGCTGAAAATGATTCTAGACTGAATATTAGAATTTAATTATATTTTGTCTCATGCTGGTATTTCTATACTCTTTGAGGATGGCAGGGCATGCCTTCTGTGTTAGTGAAAGCATCTAAATATTTTTAGTTTAATTGCTAGGCAAATATAATCAAACAGAAAGCCAGGTGAAATTGTAAAGACAGGTCCAAAAAGGAGACATTCGGCGGGGACGGGGGGGGAAGACATAACTTACAAATCTGGTCCTTCAATATCATCCACAACCCAGATAACAATTTGTGAGATTTTGTCTTTCTGGAGATTAGGTATCTCGTAATCTGCAAAAAAACTGATTCAAGAAACAATTTTTTTTGAAATATAAAGAACAATAAAAAGAAATAATCTTTTTCCCTTCGCACCAGTCAAGGCTCTGATCCTGCTGGAGGATAGGGGTTTGCTTGATTTTGCATTTATATCCTCTGACTACAATCAGACTCGACAAAGCAGAAAGAAACTGATTCACATTCTTAATGTTATAAAACATCAAAGGCATTTAAACAGAAGTTTTGTTTTCATATTCTTAATCTTAGAGGCGCTCAGCTGAAAAAAAAGTTACAACTTAAAAGGTGAGCCAGAATGAAGTGAACTTTGAAGAATGCAAAACTAAAACAATATGCATTGGATAGTTAGTAAAAAAAAGAAATAGGTCATTCTTGTTATTATTGCTTTTACATAAAATACAATTTTGCTTTAAATAATAAAAAAATAACAACAGCCACAAGACAAATATATATTTTAGGTATAAAATGACAGCCACAGTAACATAACCATCAAGGAGAAACTTCTAGCCGCGTCCATCCCTGGCCTAAGGAATCTTCCACTTTCTTCCTTTGTGTAAATTGACTTTGATAGGTATTTAAATAACAATTAAACCAAAATAATAAAATGGCAACTAAATCACAGAATCATAGAGAGGTTTGGGTTGGAAGGGACCTTAAAGACCATCTGGTTCCAACCCCCTTGCCAAGGGGAGGAACACCTCCCACTGGATCAGGAAGCTCAAAGCCTCATCCAGCCTGGCCTTGAACACCTCCAAGGATGGGGCAGCCATGACTTCTCTGGGCAACCTGGGCCAGGGCCTCATCACTCCCAGAGTAAAAAATGTCTTCCTAATATATAATCTAACGAGAACAATAATAATTATATGTTAATAAGTATAATAATTATAATATCAAATAATAATGATAATGTGTAACGTATTAGTACTATATTATTAAAAATTATAATAATTATTATAATTGTAGTGTCTGTAAATTGAATTTCAAAGCCACAGATTTCTAACTCAGTAAGATGTACTGCAATGGCTTCCAGCCTTTTAATTGCTCGACTCCCCTCTGAGCGTGCCCTGAATGCTTGGTCCAAGCCTGAGCCCAGGTGTGTGCTCTGATTTGCCTATCATGGTGCTTCTTAAATGTCTCCATATGGGCTGCAGTGTCTCTTAGTCACTTGAAATGCTCTGAGACCCTCCAGACTGGAAGGAACCTCCTGTGTGAGGCCAGCACTGGCAACGTGACCACAGCTCTGTCCCCCTGGTGCCTGCAGGCAAACTACTGGTGCTGTGGTGTGGAAGCTCTGTTGGCACCCAGTTGAGACCTGTTTGTAAAGTTATTTTAAACTTCTAGAGAAGTGGGATACCAATATTTGCCTTCTCTGTTCAGCTGTGGTACAGTGGTGAATGTCCAAGCCTGTCCTAAGCAGTGAAAATACAACCAAAAATAAATATTCCAATTATTTTTTACTCATTTGCCCATTCATTTACATGTTCTTGCCAGCAAAAATGCAACTTCCTCTAAAATATGAAGGAACTTTTAACTGTGGAGGAACAATGCACAATTCGCTTCAGTAAACCAATTTTTGAACCAACTAATATTATGAAAGAGGTCTGCCAACTACAAACATACTCTGTGAATGAGCAAAGTTATTTTGCATGAAGTGAGAAATAAATCTTAACTGAAAAGGTAACAGGTTAGAAATGGGCCAGGAAAAAAAAACAGATGGTGCAATTGGCATTGTTTTTTTCATGGCAGGCTGTGTCCCAGTGGTGGTGATTTCACTGGTCATGATACCACCAGGGAGGTGACTCAGGGAACTGGTGGAAAGAATTAATTTATATGTAAGAAGTTTCTGAAATAAGGACTCTATACAGGATTCTGGGCATTGACCTGCTGCCAGGTATTATCATCTGCAGAAGACTGGATCCCAGCTGACCACCTGACCAACCACGAGGAGGCCATAAATATCTTGATTAGCTGAAAGCTGTGTACAAAGCTGGACCTTTTGGGGGACAGAGGTAAGTAGGGAGTAGGTATTTTGGAACACACGGCTCCTGTTTCTCTCCTGTCTGAGACAAAATTATCTTTTCAATGATTAGTTTTAGTCCTCAGTGAGCACGCAGGAGCAGGATCTGTTCTATGGGTTTTTTAAAGATGTTTCTTTGATCTTCCTCGGACAGGATAGTTGCTGAGATAAGGAAAGATGTATTTTTAGTCAAAGGTAGGCAGTCACTACAGCCATATACTCAGTAAAAGTTCTTAAGGGTGTATTTTTACAATAAATTTTCAATAAAGTCTTAGATGAAACTCTGCATAGCGGTACACCTGTAAATCAGGGAAAATGCCTCTGTCCTTTATATAGGAGCGAACAAGGAAAAGAGAAAACTAATCCTTGCTATTATCCTTCTCAATTAGCTTTTTTTTCTTTCTTAAACCATAATGGACCTCAAGCTGCCTCCTCTTGGTTTTGGAGAAACAGCAGACTAAACACTTTCACTACAGAAGTTAAGTTTGCTCTTAGGCCTGACCTAGGCTACACTCCTCGTAATAATGTCTTCTCCTTGGAGATGTCCCTGAACAGAAATTTTGAAACACTCATCTTTTTTAAGACATACACATTTTGCCACAGTAAGGTGGCTGACTTGAAGGCTGCTTTCAAAAAGCATTTATCCTGCTTGCCACAGCAGTTTGTAAAATGCAGGAGTCAAAAGGATTGTTCTCATCCATTTCCTGCTAATTCCTACAGTTGAGGGCAATTAAAAGCTGTCCCCACAACTCAGCAGACTTTGATGCAACAGACTCTTCCAGCTACCCTCCACATGCTTTGTGCAGCAGAAGACCCAAACAACTGGCTGACCATCCTTTTTTTCCAGGCATCAGACCCTGTACACATAAATAAGTCAGTTTTCTTACCCTGGTTCTGGATAAGCTCCCCCAGCTGCAGAGCCATTCAGCAAGACGTGTATCACTCCAGAACTGTGCTGTGCATACTGCAATACATAATAGACCTTTTTCAGAACTCATCATCCAGATTTGTTATATGTCTTAGCATTGTATTACAAGCAACAATGACCAAGGAAAGAATTTTATCGAGTACCAGAGTTGTGAAAATAATACCAAACTAGCACCCTAGCAGATCACTGCAGCAGAAAGGACAAGAAGTAAATAGCTGATACATTCATTAAATACAGCTTCTCATACTATTTTCTCACACCTGTAAATAGTTTCTTCAGCAGAGGAAGAAAACATTTTGGTATGCTGTGTTGGGTTTGATCTGTGAATAAAGGATTTCCACCAAGGCTGTCAAATGTCCCTTAGGACCTGTTCTCAGTAGACAACTAGTGTGCTTATTGTGCTCAGTAGGTGCTTAATATATATTAACAAAGCTAACGCAGAATGTTAATGCATTATCTAGCTAAGGGGCAAGTTAGGTTCCTTTTGCTAAAACATTGTACCCAGTCTAAAACAAGTGTATTTGTATCAGAGTAAATAATCTAGCACAGTTACAGACTCAAATCTGTTTTGATCCAGTGAGGTTTTCCTGACCACGCAGGTCACACTCAGTAGTGTACAAAGTCAGCACTAACGCGCTATTTACAGTGATTGAGGCCATCCTCCAGAAAGATTCCACAGCGTTGTTTTCACATTCCTCCGTGGTCGGGCAGGATTCATAGTCCAGTCCTGTAGTAAGGCATGTGATTTATGATGCTATTAGAGAGACAATAATGACCATAAAAAGTGACCTTAGAAAGAAATTAAATCTATTTGTGCATTACTCACTGAACATACAAGATGGTCTGACACAATACTGAATGCTGTATTTTTTTCTATCATTTTCCATTCTTTGCAGTTTACACAAACCATGACGTTCTGTGGATTCATAGAATCCTAGAATCATCTGGTTAGAAATGACCTCTGAGATCATCAAGTCCAATCATACCTGTCCTCTTACTAAACCATGTCCTTAAGAAACTCATCAACCCGTGTTTTAAACAACTCCAGGGATGGTGACTCAACCACCTCCCTGGGCAGCTGTGCCAGTGCCTGACCACCCTTTCAGTGAAGAAATTCAGTAATTTAGCTGAAACACCTCTAACTCTACCTGGGAGGCAGAGAGCTCTGTGTTCAGAGGGCTGAGAAGGAGGCGCAGCACCATTTAGATTTCACTGTGTGCTCCCCAGACTGCCAGGTTAAACATTCACACAAAACAGGAGAGAATGAGACAGTGCGGCTATCCCTGATTTTCAAAGGACCAAGTGCAAAATTAGCTCCTCCAGAACACAGCAGTCAGTCTCCATGATGGTTTTACAGATAGATTTTTAAATATAGTACTCATTGTCTTACCAGCACCGTCTGCCTGCCCACACCAGTTTAGAAAATCTGCAAAGAAGCCAATCAGAGTATCAGCCAGGGACATGTAGCGACGGCCTCTGTCAGCAAAGCTATTGACGAGCAGATGATTATTCTCCCAGAAGAGAGATTATGGAAAGAAAGGAAAAAAAAAAAAAAGAAAGAATGACCCATCACTTGGGTGTGGACACAATGAGATTATGGGGTGCTTAAAACAGTTTAAAACACGTTTTGTTATTTCTTTGAAAATCAAGCTAATAATCATAAATCTCTTTAGAGGAACAAAGGTTTGGTTTTTTTTACAGTGTTGTAAATTCTGATCACTAGAGGCTTGATGGGCTTTCACACCACGATGGGAATAGGTATAGACTTGTATTAAAGATAGAGAAGCCTAGCTTAAAGATAGTGAAGCCTAGCTTTGCCTTCTTCAGTGGATATTTAGGGAAAGGAAGTAAAAAGGAAAGACAGATATTTATATCTGTCTTTATATCTTAACAGAATTCTCTCACACTGCTATGTTGACTTATGGCATGAAAAAATGATGTGTCTAGCTGTTATTTCTGTGTTTGCAAAACTCTCATTAATCTCATGTGAGCTGTGTCGATAGGCGTATTTGTTGGTTAAGCTTCTATCATTGAGAGATAAGGAATTATTGTGCTAGAGGAAAAACTGCTTTAAAGCGTAACCTTTTAGAGAAGGCCAAAGCACACATTCTGGTGGGATATGATGGCACAAATGCCATGGTTTTTGCACTTTCACTGTTCTCTGCAGTTGGGCAGCACATCGAATCCTTACTGTTTTCTAGGATGCAATGGTGTTCTATCTCATTTCTGTTTGTTTAACGTGTCAAAAGACAACAGCACGCAGAGTCTTTGCAGGCAGAGCACCCAACCTGTGGAAAAGTAGAAGTTCAGGGACTAAAACAAAGCTCCTGGCTTAGTAGAAAAAATAGGGGAACTTTGTAGCGTGAAAATGGAGAAGTTTCTGAGAAGTTACTGCATAAATAAATGCAGCCAAAAACATTGAAAAATGCCATCACGCCTGAGCCTGTAAACTACAGATGGGCCAAAAATAATGAATCATGAGTCAGCCACAGAATGAGTCTTGGTCAAATTTGAACTGTGCCATGGAAAATCAGTCGCATGTCACAGGACGGTTAATGTAACATCAATAATTATTACCTTGTTAGGTGGAATTGTATGCAATGACAGGTTGATAAATTGTTCATAGTCCTTAGGTAGAATGCTGCAGGGATCCTTGTTAATAAATGCACCTTTAAATGCTTCCCATATCTCCAAACAATTCTTCTCACTGTAATCATTGAAACAAACAAGCAGCAGAATTGTTTTTCCAAAGCAGGGCAAGCAAGTAATTTGTTCCCAACTTCTTCAGATTCCCAAATTAAAACCCCTAAAAGGTTAAGAGACAAAACTGAAGTAAGGGTGGCGGAAAACTCACCACACAGGAAAAGCATATAAATCTAGTCTCTTCCTGACTCCTAACAGCAGCAGATTAGGAAGAAGTAGCAATGGAATTAGAAATACATAGCAACTCAACAAAAAACTTACAAGGTACAGTATAATTTAGCTTGCTATCCAGCACTGTAGAAACACTGAAGAAAACAGCTTTCTTTGAAGATTTCCAGATTCAAAAAGCCATTTCAATTGAAGTGTAGCTAAATGTGCAAAGCTACTGTAACGTAAAATTACTCTTAAAACATCATATTCAAGTGCAAGGAGGAGTTACTAGAAAGTTTCAATGGTAGAATAATGGTTTTGACAAAGTGATGCCTTCTGTATTTACAGGTCCTAGGATTATACAGCTTTACCTTGCTGGAACGAGTACAGTGACCGTGGGGGACATAGACTGTCACCGTGCAGTAGCTACAAGAGTACTGTTAGGATTCAATATTTAAACTACTTGTGAAGGAAGGCCTGAAATAAGATGCCAGGCTATGCACTTTGACAGTTCCCTTCTGCCAACTCTGTCTCAGGGACAATAATCTCCTGTAGGACAGGACAGGCCATATTGGCAACCGTGTCCTGGGGTGCACCAAGCACGGCATTCATTGCCAGCCGGGAGAGGGGGAGGATTGTCCCGCTCTGCTCTGCACTGGGGCGGCCCCATCTCGAGCACTGGGGGCAATTTGGGGCACCACAGCATAAAAAAGACATCAAACCACTGGAGAGTGTCCAGAGGAGGCCACAAGGCTGGGGAAGGCTCCACAGGGGAAGGTGCGTGAGGAGCGGCTGAAGTCCCTTGGTCTGTTCAGCTGGAGAAGAGGAGACCGAGGGGGGATCTCAGAGCTGTTTGCTGCCTTCTCCCAAGGGAGGGAGGGGAAACAGGGGCTGAGCTCTGCTCTCTGGTGACCTGTGACAGGACCCGAGGGAATGGCAGGAAGATGTGCCAGGGCAGGGTTAGATTGGATATCAGGAAGAGGTTCTTCTCCCAGCGGGTGGTGGAGCACTGGAACAGTTCCCCAGGGAAGCAGTCCCAGCACCCATTCCGCCAGCATTCCAGAAGCCTTTGGACACTGCCCTCAGTCACACGGGGTGAGTGTTGGGAGTGTCCTGTGCAGGGACAGGAGTTGGACTCCATGGTCCTTGTAGGTCCCTTCCAGCTCAGGTGATTCTATGATTCTGTGATCTATGATTATCTTTCTGGATTTGCAGGATCTCATCTGTCACAGCTTGGAGCCTGCCTGGAGTAATTAAAAAGGGAATTGCTACTTTCACTACTTTCTGACAGTACCTTCTCCACATATGCTGTGGCAATGTCTATGCTGGGAACATTGTGCAGAGCAGAATAATGTATTTTTGGTGCATACGGCATTCCTAACACAAACAGCTGTGATTGCAAAGCTGTAGCTTGAACAATAGTAGTTGCGATAAGTAAGACAACTTTTGCCATTATGCAGCTCCTATGCAGGAAACAGAGCACAGATTCCCTTACAGTCATCTCTGGTCATGCTTAAAACAACTCTATAAACTCTGATATATCGTAAGCAAATATGGGATCTTGATCTGAACATTTTCAGTGATGCAATATGACCATTGATCATTAGTTTCAATGTTTAAAGAGTCGTACTTGATAAAAGGATTTGCACCCTATTTCTGATTTCAAGCTGTTAAATATTAGCTTCTAACAGCAGTCTATATACTTAGATCTCATTCTGATAAAGAGCAGTCTGCTGTAAGCACTCACTTATTCATGCCAGCACTTGTAAATTATGATCAACTGAATTCTTCACATCTTTAGGGACAGTTGAAACCAGCAATAATTTTCTGGTTAATTCACTTATTGGATTTCTTCGATTCATGTGTTCTCATCCATGTTTGTAAATAAAAAGGACTAGTCTGCTTCGTTACTCAAAATTTCTCAGCTATCAAAAATACTTCTCGAAACTACAGGGTGGGGAAGGGCTGCAGATCGGGACAATTTCTTCTGATCTTAATAGACACTAATAAGTCATATAAGATTTATTTCATGTGAGTCAGTTTAAAAAAGATGTTTTCAAAACTTCCATTATATACTCCCACTAAAGAAATACGGTGTTTATGCACTACAGGAACACTTGAGTTATGTAGCATGAAAATTTCAAATATGATTTTCATTCAAATCTCTCACTTTACATGACCATAACACTTTGTAAAATGCCTCTTTTAACTGCCACGTTCTGTTTTAACATAAAGGAAAGTTTTCCTTATGCTTCTATAAACATATTTATGTTTTAACTGTGCTGCAGTGTGAAGATATGCTTTGCTGGCTTCTTTTCTGTTAGCAAAGTATTTAAAAAAATATTCTATTTGCACATAAATTTAGGAGCAAAACCTATCCAGGTGACTATGCCTATATAAAAGCTAACCAAGGAGCAATTAAGAAACCAACAATGAATAGAAAGGGTTAAAATAATTAGGATATCTGGTTTGCACCTGTGCAACATGAAATTTTAATTTTGTTTAGATTACACTATTTGCCTATAGACCTAAGGGAAAGAGAAAAAGACACATACTATGAAATTCATTGTGCAGCTCTTCTTTTTATAAGGCCATTTTGGGATAGAATCTTAATGTCCAGCCTGGCTTCATGCTATTATAAATCAGCATACTTTGATGAATGTGTTCAGACTTCTCAGTTTTAAAATTACATTGTGAAAAGGTCACAGGACCTAACAACATCACAAAACTGTCATTAATATGAGACTTACAGAAATACTTTCAAAAATACTGTATTTACATTTCTAAAAGCCAAAATCAGTTAACGAGAGGGTTAACATTTCCAAAAATGCTTCAGCTATTAATGAAGTGACATCTGAACTCTACCTACCTGAACTCTACCTACCTAATCTCTACCTACCTAAAGCCTACTGCAAGACCAGACTTCCTATACCTACACAACTGTTCACTGACTCGAGTTTTCATAGCTTATGTTATACATTACATTGTAGGTATGCATACTATAAAGTTTACTGGCACCTTCTACTGGGATGTGTTTCTAAATTTGCCAAACTTGAATTGTTCAGCTGAAATTTTAGTACCATGTTATTAGGATGATTTTTCCTTTCATGGGGAACTTGAAGCAAAACACGGTAAGAATGTCATTAGGAAGAATCGTGTTTGTTTTGCCTTTGTTAAAAGCCACAAACTTGTTTTCTTTCCTTTACCTTCCTGTTTTGCAGCAGGAAATGAAAAAGGGAGGTTGAGGGAAGGATGTAATATTTGCTGATCTTATGCAACATAATCTAACCCTGTTTAAGAACACGGTTCAATGCTGCAGGAACCTAGCCATGCCCTCTCTGCAAATGCATCTTCAAACTATGAGGAAAAAATTTAGTGGCAGATGGTACTCCAGGAGACTGTACTCCTTAGTTTTTTCCTTTTTACCAAAGCCCAAGCAATGTCAGGAAGACAGAAAAAGTGGTCATTTTAGCAAAAGGTGTGACTTTTACCTCCAATTCTGTGTAGTTAACACGGGCAATGAAAGCTCACGGCTAATCATACTTCAGCAGTTGATTTCTACCTGATTTTTCAGGGGAAGGAGCTGAGCAGTCTGTTCCAGTATCACTAGATAGCTATAAAGTGAGGTGCTTTCCCTCCTACATGACCTGACATACGAGGCACGCAAAGTAAAGCAGGAGCACTGTCAGATTTGGTACTTCAGAAATACCACCCCCATGATTTCTGTGCAGTGTTCTCCTTACAGAACACTGTGGCAGTAGGGTGGGGGAAGAAATGTCAAATAAAAAGCTGAAGGATTAAAAATCTTGCCATAATTACAGTACTTTTATTAATACGACATCCATCAAAGTTCATTTTTTGTTTCCAGACAGCTACAATAGGATCAATTCCATGGCTAGGAGCAAAACATCAGGCTTCTGACAAGAAACTTTTTGTACAGAACAGAAAAAACTGATCCAGAAATGAGCAAAAACTTACCCAACAGAAGGATTCACGATTCTAATATACTCATAGCATCTTCCAATGACAATACTTTCCAGGTTTGGCGTCGTACCTTCACCTTTCCATTTCTTTCCCTGCACTGCTGAGCAGCTGTTCATAAATAGAACACAGGCAAGTAATAGAGACAAAAGAAGGCTCTTCATCACTACTTCTTAAGAACCCAAGTTGTTAAAAAAAAGGGAAAAAGAAAAGTTAAACTATCCAATCTAAATGGAAACCTGGAGGCTTAACACTGAATATTTTCAACACTGGCTATAGCTCTGTACACAAAAGACAAAGTTAGACGGAAATCTGAACCTTGCTGGGCACTGCAATAAAACTGTTTCCTGGAGTGACTGCAGCACAGAAATACATCACTTCCTCATGCCTAACTATTCCCCACTTCAGAAAAACTGAGACTTTTAAGGTCATGATATTGCCACCTGGTGATAACTGGGAAGAATTACAATATATTTCAGTAAAAGCAGAAAAAAATCTCTTACCACTTAAGTATTTACAATGCCTTAGTTTTGTTTAATACTCATTGCCATGCTACACCTTCCTAAAACATCTCAAGGACTTGCAAGCAATGTATTGTAAATGTTTCTTTTCAATTTAAAAGGGCTAAAGTTTTTGTACATATTTTTTTAAGGGCTGAAAAAAAAATGCTAAAACACCTATCAAGTAACAGAGTGGTAAAATGCTACCACTTCTCCCCTGGATACTGACAGCAACATTTTGGTATTATGATGGCTGTTTTAAAGTCTTCAAAACCGCTTTGCAGTCACAAATCAATTGTAAGGAGAACTAAAAGGATTAAGACATATTTCCTGTGCACTGAAGTGATCTCTTCAATTTCTGTTTACACGTAGTCTCCCTCCAGCTTCTCTTCCCTAAGTACTTTGTTAGATCATCAAACAACATCAATTAATCTAATCTTCAGTGTAAACATTTGGTGGTATAAACTGCTGCAAATACAGCCACGCTACTTTTTTTCCCCTTTTGAAAAACCACTTTTTTTCAAACTTACTCTAAGTTGTGGAACATGCTGGCTCTTCTCTTTCTGTTAGAAAGTCTCTATGCCTCAATGAATATGTACATCTTCCTTATTTATGTAGTTACTTATCTAGTGTCATGCTTACATTGAAGCACTGGTACCCAGCTGACGGATTTTGCTGAAGGCAAAACCTTGCTAATCATTGAGCAAATTGCTGATGATGGATTTGTCTTGTAAACGTGACAGCAAGATAACCAGCTGGATTGTTACCTGCAGCAGTCTTCAGGAAAGCCAGATCTGCCCAGAAATGGTTACACAATGTTGTGCTTGATACGGTGGAGACACAGCAAATGTTGTATTTCACCTCAGTTACTTCTCTGATGCTTTTTCTCCCCATTTTTCTTCCTAACCTCTCTGAAATGTCACCATCCTCACAGAGCACCAGCATGTTAATCAAATGGTTTCAACTTAATGCTTTGGGTTCAGATCAGAGAGTGCAATAATCTATGGAAGTCAACGAATTTTTTACTATCAACTTTGCTGCAACCAAATTTTGCTCAATAATTTCAAGGCTGACAGAAACCAGAGGCATAACTGGTGTCTTTTCCTATATAGAAGAGTGTAGAAACTGTCACTGGTTTAGTCACAGAGTGAAAATTCTGCTTCAAATATACTGTATAAAAAGACATAAAGATGGATACTGAGTTTTGGAATGGCTGTTCTCCAAGGACACACCAGGTTAGGACTGATCGCCATAAAGAAGATGTGAGTACTGCTCAGCAGTGTTCTCCAAAATAGAGACAACCTGTCATTCTCAGAAGGAATGGAAATGAGTTCAACAAGTGCTGGGATCCCCATCTCATCTCCTATCAAGCTCCCTTTCCTCATGGGCCACTTCTAGAAACACATCAGGCCAGAAGGGCTTCTGATCTGACTCAGCACAGTCACTCTTTTTTTAAATTCTTAGCTGTGACGTTAATACATCACGTGATGCTAAATTAACAGACCTTGGTGGAAATTGCTCCAATAGTTTGATAGGCTCAGGAGTCAAACCTTTGCTCTGGCTTAGATCTCATGCTCCCTTTTTCTCGTACAATAATTAATCTACTCTCAGAAATCTTCTCTCTGTGTAATTCTTAAAGAAAATGACCAAGTCTCCTCTTAAACTTGTCCATGAAAAATTCAATATTTTAATCCCACTTTCTCTTGTAGTACTGTACTTCACTGCCACAAACTGGCTGTCCATCTTGCCTCCGCAACTCTAGCAATTCATGCTGGATGCAGATCACTGTCCCTCACTCTCTGCCTCTGTCTCCTAGAAGAGGTTATTGCCCATCACAGTATCACAGTATCGCAAGGTTGGAAAGGACCTCTGAGATCATCAAGTCCAACCTATAACCCAACACTAACACCAACACTAACACCAACCATCATCTAAACCATGGCACTCAGTGCCTCATCCAATCTCCCCTTAAACACCTCCAGGGTCGGTGACTCCACCACCTCCCTGGGCAGCGCATTCCAATGGCCAATCACCCTTTCAGTGAAGAACTTCTTCCTCACATCAAGCCTAAACTTTCCCTGACGAAGCTTGAGTCCATGCCCTCTAGTTCTGTCACTGGTCACCCGAGAGAAGAGACCAACCCCTGCCCAACTACAACCTCCTTTTAGGTAGTTGTAGAGAGCAATGAGGTCTCCCCTGAGCCTCCTCTTCTTTAGACTAAACAGCCCCAACTCTCTCAGTCGCTCCTCGTAGGGCTTGTGCTCCAGCCCCTTCACCATCTTCGTTGCCCTCCTCCGAACACATTCCAGTATCCTAAGATCTTTCCCAAACTGGGGGGCCCAGAACTGTACACAATATTCAAGATGAGGCCTGACCAGTGCCGAGTACAGGGGGACAATAACTTCTCTGGTCCTGCTGACTACACTATTCCTGATGCAGGCCAGAATGCCATTGGCCTTCTTGGCCACCTGGGCACACTGCTGGCTCATGTTGAGCTTCCTGTCAACCAGCACTCCCAGGTCCTTTTCTGCCTGACTACTCTCCAGCCACTCTGTCCCCAGTCTGTAGCTCTGCATGGGATTGCTGTGTCCAAAATGAAGTACCCGACATTTGGACTTATTAAACATCATCCCATTAGAATCAACCCATCTCTCCAATCTGTCCAGGTCCCTCTGTAGGGCCATCCTACCCTCTAACAGATCAACCCTTCTTACCAGCTTGGTATCATCTGCAAACTTGCTGATGATGGACTCAATCCCCTCATCCAGATCATCAATAAAGATATTAAACAGGACCGGACCCAACACCGATCCCTGCGGGACACCACTGGTGACCGGCCGCCAACTGGATGAGACACCATTCCCCACCACTCTTTGGGCTCGGCCATCCAGCCAATTCCTAACCCAGCACAGAGTGCTCCCGTCTAAGTCACGGGCTGCCAGCTTCTCTAGGAGTCTACTGTGGGGAACAGTGTCAAAGGCCTTGCTAAAGTCCAAGTATACCACATCCACAGCCTTCCTCTCATCCACCAGGCGAGTCACATGGTCGTAAAAGTAGTGTAGCAGTGTCTGCAAAATTGGCAGCATATTTGCTCCTGAGATACTCTGGTTCACAAACTGAATATTAACTCAAATGACCATGAAATTCAGGATATGTTTATATTGTGAAGCCCTGGAAGATAAGAATGGACGTGTTCTCTCTTGTTATTTCTGCCACATGGGAGTGGTAATTTTCAGCAGAAGGAACGTGTAACAGGTGGGAACATTAATCCCCTATGATGGCTCAGGCATGAATTGTTGGCAGAATAACCCCAATTCCATATGACTTCTTGCTTTAGGCTGGAAATATGACCTTGGAACTGGTCATATTTACAAGCTCCTCTCTAACTCTGTAAGTAACAAACTCCACAAAACATAATTTCTTGAAGGTTCATGTCTTCAGCGCATCAGTAACCCACGGTTTCACCCTCTCTCATGTATTCTCTGATCCTCTGTGCAAGAAATGCACAAACGCAAAGCCAGAGCTGTGCTTACTCACCAAGCAGTAAATACAACCATGTGTTGGCTGGGCAGCTGCACAACACCCGTGCTTTCCACTTCCTTTCTTTCTCTCATTTTTTTCCCCCAAAGTTGTACAAATTAAACCTTCCAAGTTTCATACATTATTTGCAGATATGATTAAGTAGGCCAGCGTGTTCAAAAGTCCTTGGAGGTGGAAAGGATGAGTGGAAAAGGAAACACCCAATACCACAATTGCTTAAGCCTCATTACCTTAGATAAAGAGATAAAAAGATTATTGTGCACAGTGTGATCTAAATAACCCTCTCTCCTTCTCAAATCACTCTCTCTCCTTTTACCAGCAATAATTTCACAGTGTTCCAAAGCATTAGTACACTGAGGAACATTAGCACATTGGACTAAAAATGTATGTGTGCCTTTGCTCAAAATCTTTCAATCTGTTTACAATTTATTGCTTACATTGATAAACTGGCTGGCTTTTAATCTATGCAATATCTGCAGCATAGACTTGTACAGGAGTAGTTTTCAGACAGAAAGGTCCACTACATTTATTATATGTTGGACAGCGCATTTTGGGGACCTTTACTACACATTTCCATGTTGGCTGAGAGTTACACCTTATGTCAAGCTGATGCATCATCTCTCTTCTGCCAAGTGTTCCTCCTGTGTTTGAAATGTTGCATAGGCAGGTGAATACCAAAGGCTGGTGTTCCTGCTCCTTTCATCTCAGATATTTAACAAGTGCAGCATTTAACTCTTATCTAGCACAAAATCTGCAAAAATTGGGGGCAGATTCCCTGATGCAGCCTGGATTGGGACACATCAAACGTGATAGCTCACACACACCAGTACATTTACAGATACCCTCTTTATTCCAAGGAAGTTGTTGAATACCTATCCCTGGACGGATTTAAAAGACACGTAGATGCGGTGCTTAGGAACATGGTTTAGTGGTGAACTTGTCAGTGCAAGGCTTATAGTTGGACTTCATCTTAAAGGTCTTTTCCTACAGGAACAATTCTGTGATTCTGTAACATGTTGTTGACATCTCCTCAGTCTCCCTGCGAGAAGCAAATTGTCTTTACTGTATGTAAAGGCACCATTTCTAATTCCTAATTCCTTCTGACTTCATTAAAGTCATATGAGGAGTGGGCTGAAGTCACCTGAGTCTGTTCAACCTGGAGACTGAGGGGGGACCTCATTGCTGTTTGCTGCTTCATCACAAGGGAAGGAGGAGGAACAGGCGCTGGTCTATTCTCTTTGGTGACAATGATGGGACTCAAGGGGATGGCAGGAAGATGGTCTGGAGGGAGATGTCCCTGACCATGGCAGGAGGGTTGGAACTGGATGATCTTTAAGACCTTCCAACCCAAACCATTCTATGATTCTATGATGAGGAGCTGCACTCTATGATCCTTGGGCGCCCCTTCCAACTCAGGTCATTCTATGATTCTATGAACGATTCTGTGGTTCTGTAACGTGTTGCTGTCAGTCTGTCATCTCAGCCAATTGTCTTTCCTGCACGTGAGAGCACACTGCAATTTCTAATTCATTAAAGGCACGAAGACCGCTGTGCCCGCCACGCCGGGCTGCTCAGTGGGCACGGACACGGGGCACCGCCCGCCCCTCCCGCAGCTCTGGGCAGCCTCCCCCACCTTCTGCACGCCCGACTCCTACGCCCCCGCCGAGCAGCTCCCCCCACAACTCCCTCTGACTCCTCCCCCCGCGCCCGCCCCGCAACTCCGCCGCCGCAGTCAGAGGGGAGGGGCGTGGCGACGCCGGAAAGGTGCGGGGCCAACCGCAAGGAGG